>OY728133.1:112502373-117302373 GCA_963277665.1 Viscum album | reverse complement strand
TCTACCCCTTTTCATATATTCATTTAACCTACAAATAATATATGACCTCATAATTAATATAGATTTAAAATATTCAAAAGAGTAAAACCATAACCCCATATTTATTATAATATCATTAATATGATATTAATGATAAAAATTCAAACACATAAAATGAATACAAATATTAATAATTAATATTATTATAAAATTAATAATAACTATCATACCATTATTTCTTCACCCATTCATTTATTAGTTTTAAACCATAACTCCAAAACATTATTATTAATATTTATAATAATAATATCAACCGTAATTAAAAATAATTATTACATTCATAAAACATATATAATAATCATAATCTATTTATTAATATTTTAAAACATTTGTTAAACACAACACCTCACTTTAAGAAAAATCCTTCATTAAATCCTATACACCTAATTTAATTAAACATTTCATTGAGATTCACAATAGACACATTAATTCCACATAATATTTATACACAATTAATAATGAATTTAAGATCTTTTAACATGCCAATAATTTTTCTCACCATTAAAATAATAATAATGTTATTATTATTAACACATTATTATATTTAAATACAAATCTTCCATTTAATATTATTTAATTAAAATAAATAAACTATTAAAAAATTTAAGCTGCACTTGTTATACCACAATCGTGCACAGCCCATACAGGGCCATTAAGTTGAATTTTCCAGATCTAGTGATCCTGAGACATATCGGGACACCCATAATTTTTTTTAGGTTTTCACCCAATTCCATAAACAACACCATTTATTAGTCCAACCCTCGAAATAATGTTTCGGATCTCAATTTATAAAAACACCATTCAATTAACAGAAAAACATTTAAAACCATTGTAATTTAATGCCAGGTCAAAAACATGGGACTTTACACAAAAATTCCCTTATATAATTATAATATAAATATAATAACAATCTAGACATAACAACCCCTATGATACTGAAAAATAATTATTTAATTCATTATTTTACTCTAAAAGGTAACGTCACTCGAATATTCCTCAGATCTCAATACTGACAACTATGCGTATTCAAATTGATATTTTTGATATCCAGTGAGGGAATATCACCTCATTCTTATAGGTTTAATAAATCATTCCATGATATTCCACTGATATCATACCTTTGTAAAAAATTATATTAAAATCTCTTGATAGTCTACTAAATCTCAAACATCAATTTGTTCTCAAAATGTTGTTCTTAATCTTATATGAATGAAATTTGATCTAGAAATTAAAAAATCTATTCTAATGAAACATTATAACTATTATAGAAGCTCTCATAAACAAATAAAAATCCATATCATCATTTATAAGTTCACCATAATAGAGTTATGAATCAAACCCCATTTTGGATAATTTTAGAAACTCCACCCATGACATCTTTTTATAATTCCATTCTTTCTCTTTCACAATTATTATGCCATGTTCAGAAAGAATCTATTTTATGATGTAACATGGACATAATCAACATTATTCACTAAATAAAATTCAACTTTAATATATTCTATCATGAACTTACCATCATTCCATGATAAAAATCCAATTAAATTTAGTTTGTCTTATCATATAAAATTAAAAAAATTACATTTTATAATTCCTCTCTCGTATCCCTATTGTTGAAATCATTTTTAATATTGAATACATGTATTTAAATTTAATAAAAATAATTTTATCATAAAATATAAATCACGCCAAAATAATAGAGAAAAATAATAATTTTTTATAAATACATTTACCCATATAATACCTTTCCCAACACACTCAATGACACAATGCATCAAACAACCATATCCACACTCCAAACATCATTGATAAACTATAAAAACACTCCAATAATCTTCTTCCATAACACCAATCACACTCCTTTGACAACAATAATCACAAAATGATAATATTATGACCACTATAGGAAACATCAACATCATTTATTTCTAAAAAATAATGATTGGATTACACTAATATTAGTGGATCATCATATAACTTCAGGTCATAAATTTAATAATGGGAGTAAATAAAATTACCCAAAATCAAAATCATCATTTTATTATATAGAAAACTATTATTCAAAAAAATATCACTGTTATAAAACATCCATGAAATATAATATAATGAATAATAAATACATTATTTTAAATAAATATTTATTTAAATTAATACACATTTTTCTTCAATAATATTTCACAAGTATTTATTAAATATTAATGAAAAATAAAACTTTCTATTATCCAATTATTGAAGATGGAAATTAATAAATTAAACATAAATAAAACATTTTATGACCAATGAAGTATGATTTTATTAAATATATAGTGAAACCAATTACTTTCGTATTTCTGTGTAAAATGATCAACTCCCAATCATATGGAGGTAATATGTTTTAGTTATTCAATTTAATGTATATATGATATAAGATACAAAATATTTTTTTCCATGTATTTTTAATAATCCACATAGCCATTCATTCATATTTTAGACATTATATCCATATTATCTATTTCACCTCGACGAGGTCTACAGAGATTTGGCCGAGGAGGCAAGTTATCTCTAAGATTCAACGGAACTTTTCAGGCCCTTAATAGAGTTGGAGAGGTGGCATACCACATAGTTCTTCCACCTCAGTTTCACTGGGTGCATGACGTCTTCAATGTATCTCATCTGAGGAGATATGTGCACAACCCTACTCACAACATCGACCATGGAGAGCAGGACATCGATGATAGGCCGGCTTTTACAGAGTTTCCAGTGGAGATTGAGGATTGACCTGAGCGAGTCCTACGTGGATGGTCGATATCTCTGGTCCACATTCGTTCACAGCACGGGAACCTCTAGGAGAGCACATGGGTGCAGGAGGCTCATATGCATGCTCAGTACCCCCATTTGTTCCCTTAGTTAGAGCTGTAGCTTATGGGGACATAAATTCCTGAGGTGGGGAGAATGTAAAGACCCAGAATTTCCATATAATTTTCTTAAAATATATAGAAATTTTATGAGTCCACAGTTTCTGACAGCGTGCGGTTCCGAGGCCTGAAGTGCCTGGAATGATTCGTCGATGTTTTGTTAAGATTAAATTAACGGTCGAAAGAAGTTTTCATGAAAAAGTGGAATAACTCATAAATGGTTACTCAGATCAAAAATATGAGGGCATCGTTGCGCTCAGGATGACAGATTTACCATAGGATTAACTTAATTTTAGTCGGCACGAGCCTCCTATGGGAAATCCCAAAAATGGAATAACCATAAATAAAATAATTAAATAATGTTATTTTATTTTTCAAATGCATATAACACAAAAACGGTAGCTCAGACAAAAAATAAGAGACCACCTCTGAACTGATAAGGGCATGCTTTATTTAAGAAGATACTAACTTTGGCCGGATCGGGCCACCTGAAAAAATTATTTTTTGGTCACAAATAAAATAATTAAGCGACAATTTTTTTGTTGTAAAATTCATAACAACTCAAAGGTTACTCGGATTGAAAATCTGAGAGTACTTTTGGGTTCTTTGGTGTGTGTATCTCATAGTCAGAGCCTAACCTCAACCGTAGTGGGTCGAGGGTGACTGATAATAATTTTTCTTAAATTTTTTTCAGGAAAGTTCAGTAAATGTGTGAGAGGCCATTCATATCTTTAGAACTAGTGTTCTGAATTGAAATCTGAGGGCACCATTGAGCTCGCGGCATAGGTGATTTGCTTAGTGAGACCTTCACCACTATTGCATTTTAATGGCAGTGGATGATAGTTTGGGGTGGGGGTTTAAATAAATAGAATAATGTTAATGATTTAACTTTATTAAATTTTGGTGGTTGAAACCTCCAAGGGGAGGTTAGTGGTGGGGCAACCACACCATACCCTCCCATTAAAAGTTATGGTGGTGGGGCCCACCCACACATAACCTCCCTAGGGAGGATGTTATGCTGGTGGGGCCCACCCGCACATAACCTCCCTTGGGAGGATTATTACATGGGGCCCACACGAGCTTTAAACCTCCTATGGACCCCCAAATTAAATTGGTGAAACCCATCACCTTCCCTCCTCATTTAATGATCCCACTCCTCCAATTAAATTAAGAAACGTGACTTAATTAATTTGGAATCATTTTGAATTATTTGAATTCAATTTGCCAACATTATAATATGTGAAGTATTATTATGTTGGGGGGTTGGCATAAACCTTGTTGGGAGAATTAAGAATAAGAAGAGCCTTTGGCAGAATTGAGAGGACTTCATCCTCTCAACGAAGAAGGCGAATAACACCTGTCACCACTAAAGAACGAAAAGCACCATCTTCTCCCTCTTCAACCGAAGAAAGTATAGGAAACACTGCTGACCAAGAAGAACGTTGACGTCATCATCTCCACTCGCCTACCCTGAATCCTTCCTCCTCAACTTCTTCTTTCCCAACGTCAATGGAACAACACCCATTTCCCGAAACATCGTCATCCTTTAACAAGAAAGGTTTGTGTTTGATTTTTTTT
Organism: Viscum album; assembly: GCA_963277665.1. NCBI lineage: Eukaryota > Viridiplantae > Streptophyta > Magnoliopsida > Santalales > Viscaceae > Viscum > Viscum album. The sequence goes on along the minus strand of OY728133.1, from coordinate 117,297,862 downwards.
ATTGTATGAAATTTTCACCTTGTTCTTACATTCTCTCAAAATGAAGAACGGTGGTAGATTTGCTATATACTAGCGAGCCATTTTTTATCTCCTTAAACGCGGAGGATTCAGGCCGACCTACCATGGCCCAAAATACTCTGTCAATTTTCTTCTATCTTGTGGCATTTTATGGAAAGGCGACAGAGGAAAAATCAATTTGGTCATGCTACCTATGGCCTCCGCAGAAAGAACCGCCCCCACGGTGCACCAGTGCTCCCAGTCAAACATCATTGGCCAAGCGGCGCCCGAACCACCTACCTGCAGCACCTCAGTGCTCTGTTCGAGACCCCCCAACATACTGATTGGCCCCCCAATGTGTTGCCCATGCCCCTGACGGCGGCATGCCCGACGCCCTTGCGCCATGCCGTGGCCTTCCCGATGACGTCACGCCTGTCCCGGTGGCCTTCCCGGCACCACCACACCCATGTCGGCGGCCTTCACTATGCCCTCGTGCCCTGCCATGGCCTGCCCGGTGCCCCTGCAGCTTGCCACGCCATGCTCGATACACCCACAACCTACTCAGTGACGGGGCGGCCTGCCCGCACGGCATGCCTACTGGCCTCCTAGCCACTGGCCTCTTGAGCCAACCTACGTATTCCCCCTCAGTGTCACTGTCCGAACCAGACTGGTCTTCTAGGCTGAGTAACCGAGCCGTTTACATGGAAATTTCCGGGCAGAACCGCCCTCGCAATCCGCTGGGTCAGGCTCAGCGGACCCGGTGAAAACATAGCTGGTTGACCCACCAAATGAGTCAGGTCTGACCCAGTGAGTTTGACAGGGTCGACCTAGACCGGGTCGGCCCAGACTGGGTTGGGCCGAGTCAGTCGGACCGGGTCGGACTGGACCCAAGCCCATTACTAACCGATTACCTTCTTGGGCCTTATTGTTGTCACCGGACGACCATTTGACAAACTATCACCGGTGCCAATATTCTTAAAGCATAGCCATAATTTTGATTATACCTCACTAGATTTTGGGGTATAGTTGAGTCACAGTCAAGTTGGTTCATACACGAATCCAACAGGGCCCCCAAAACTAAAATGCTAATAACACACAGACTGGGCCTCCGATTGACGCATCGTATATTGAATTGAGACCCCTATGACGTGGCGGTCATTTGAGATACTTATACGTGAGACATCGTGACATTTATAGTATCAAACAACAGATCGTGGAGTGGATCCTTCAGGTGACGTGAAGATAGAGTGCGGAGACCTTGTAGTTGTAGACCCGATGACTGCTTGACCGATTCGACTTGGAGTGATTCGATTAGCATAGTGGACGGAGATCCCGGTATTTGGCTACAGACCCACGGAGGACAGAGCACCTGGTAGTTTGCAGCAGACCTGTGGTACTCGATAGGAGGAGTACCTCTTTTGGATATTATGGTGAGCACCCAGTATTTTGCAGCTTACCCACAATGGAGGAGCGCCTGGTAGTTGGCAGCAGACCCGCAGTACACAACTGGAAGAGTACCTCAGCTGTCCGAGGATAGTTAGAAGTACCCCTGAGTCGCGACATGCCCGCTGTTATCGACAGAGGAGGATTTATCAAGCAGTCATGGTTTGGATAAAAACATCTTGGTTTGGGCTGAGTCAATGACCTTTGTTTTTTCATCATTATTGAGATAGGTTAATTGATAACATAGTTATATGTATGGTTATTTACCTAGGTATGGTTATCCATTGATTTTATACTTTTTGGTTTATCCTTGTTGCATTTTGTGAGACCTTGAGGGTCTCGGGGTCCCTAATGAGTACCGTTATAATCACTCATGCACGGGCTATGCCCGCACCTCGTTGTGTTGGATGTAGACGACTGACAGCACAAACTAAGGAAGAGTGTGCGAGGACTGGAATGTAACCGGAGGTGGACCTCACGACATGATGGTAACCGGAGGAGACAGATGAACATGGAGCACTGAGGAGGCTATTTGTACCTACCCTTTATGTAGGATCTGTGGTGTATGATCCGGGAGCTGCTAGACACCTTCCAGTTGTTTTTCTTTTAGTTGTACATGTTTTTGCTTTTCCTTGTAATTACAGTTGGTCTAGTATTCTGGCCGCCCATTACTCAAAAAAATCGATCTTGCATGTAATGCAAGCCATCAAATAAAAAAAATTGTGTGCAATGCATGGAAACTTGGTATTGTGTGAATTTGATTATATAAAATATATTAATTTTTTAAAATACTAAATTTATTATAAATTATTGGTTTTTTATATAGATTTTTAGTCCTTGTGTTTTGTTTCCTGCTGAATATCAAATAAAATGTTATTATTTGGGATTTTTATACTATTAAATGATATGATAAAATTTTCATCCACTATTGATAATCTAATCTATTATTTTATAATCTTTTGACCGAATATATCATATCTGAGTAATTTTATAATGATATTTCATTACCACATCAATGTTTATAAATTCAATTAGATAAAAAATCTGAGCTGTATGATGAACATATATCTAGTATATGATTATTCTATAATTAATGTCTTTATGAATTCCCTTCCTAAATATATTGTGACCCTACCTATAGTAAAATTTTCTTAGACTTTTTTAATGTATTGGATTAAATTATATAAATCCCACATTAATTTCTATGTATGGTTATTCCAGAATAATATTCCAAACAAACCTATATTGTTCTATCAATGCAATGAAAAATATGATCTTTTAATGAAAATTATATCAATTAACTTGATTTTTGTTCCAATTCAAAATGGTTATTTATCTCAAATTTTTGGGGAGAAAATAAAAAATCAATGATAATTAAATTTTACAAGAGTTCGTTGATGTATTTTCATTTCAGATTTCAATTATGCATATGAATTAGGAAGCTCATTTTTCAATTGAACTTAGGAAAGGTTCCACAACTATTTCAACAACATTATACAGAATGGCCCCTATTGAGTTACTAGAATGGAAGAAGAAAATACATGATAATATTGATACAAGGATAATTCATACATGTCCATCACCATGGGTTGAATTAATTTTCTTTTGAAAAATAAATCCAGTGAAATGGTTCTCTATATTGATTATCATGAACATAAAAAACCGTATTTAAGAATACATACCCACTACACAATATAGAATATTTGTCAATAAATTAAAATGATCAAACTATTTTTTAAAATATTATCATTCATATAGATATTTTTAATTATTGTTAAATGTTTAATACATACCTAAGATATAATTCTAATAAATTTATGATCTATAAGAATTTTTAGTGAAACCATTTTGGATTTATAATTCCCCAATTAACTTTAAGTATTTTATGAATACAATTTTTAGATACTACCTTGATCAATTTGTGGTTTTATTATTAAATGGAATTATTGTATATTCCATGACAATGTAAGAATATTAATAATACTTGAATATTCTACTAAATATTCAATGGAGAAACATATTTTATGAAACAATTAACAACTATTAGAATTTTTTATATATAGATTCATTTTAGGTATATTTAATCTTTATTGAGGGTATATTTGTGGAACCATTAAAGTGAAAAGTAATTAGAAACTAGGATAAATAATTAAATATGACTAACATAAATATTTTTCATCGATTGGATTGATATTATTGATGATTTATTAAAATTAATTCATAAATATATTATTTATTCACTAAGGTAACTTAGATGGGATTATTTATTCTTTAAATATATGAAAGTGATGAATATTTAAGGTAAAAAAAGAGACGGTTGTCCAGTGAAAATATTCTCCCACTACCATACAATGTAGTAGATTTTTTTAAAAATTATAATGTATCAATTAAGGTCTTTGTAGGTGTTTATATATAAAGTGATTGGTGACAGAATTTTCCTCACATCAATTGAAGGTTAAAAAGAAAATATAAATGATTTGATATTTGGGGTTAAAGATACAATATTTTAATTAAATATATAAATGAAATATATTTTCAGTGATAGGTGTGACATATACATATATATATATATATATTCTTATTGTATATATTCTCCAAAAAGTTAAATATTAGAAATATAATATGGTTAGAGTTTATAAATTATTATTATTAGAAAATAAATTACCATGTTGAGGATGTGAACAAGTAGAACAATTCATTGAGTCATGAGGTTCATGATATCATATTAATGATCAAGATTATGAATGATTAAATATTTATGTATTTTCAAAGTATAGAGCTTGGAATCATCATGGAATAAGAGAACTGTTTTATTTTTTATGTTAATCTGAAACATTTAATACATAAAAAATTAATGAGGCCAAAATGTGGATATAGAATTGTAACAAAATATGTGAAATCCTCTAAAAGTAAAACATGATTGAAATGGATTGATAATGTGTAGAAATTGAGTATGTATCCCATAAATACTATAATTTTAGAAAGATATATTATTATATTATCATAGCTCATAATTTTCTATTAATATTGTAAAATGTAAAATATATAAATGTCAAAATGACTATTTCTAATGGGACTAGATTAAGATAGATATGGATGAGTGGGTATCATGTTGCATGGTATGACAAAAATTTAATTATAAGATATATAAGTTTATGGGGATGATATAACTAGTTACCATAAAAGAATAAAAATTTAAAAACATCATCATTTATTTCTTGGCATAATCCACAAAAAATATGAATGCCATAATTTGATTTGGGTTATTTCCAATCAAGATACAATGTGAATAAACTATATAAATATCATAGAACATTTAAAAATTCATCATATTTCAAGGAAATATATTATATAATATGTACTGTGTTAGGGAGATCAAACTTATATTAAATATGATTAACATCCATGGTATACATAGATATTTTATTTAAGTATTCTGAAATATTTGGATACATATTTTTGTCTCATTATTACTAATCATCCTCGAAAAATGTATTTCTAAGAGTAAAATTAAAAAATTGAATGTAATATTGAGATATTTCTCAATTATTCTAAATATGATTCTGATCAATACCTTTTCTTTATAATGTTTTATTAAAAATATATGTTTCACTCACATGTTTAGATAGATACTTATGCTCACCTCTACCAAAATAAGAAAAGAAATCACACATACTAGGATGTTGTTGAATAACGAAACATAATGTGAATATATACAGTTAAGGGAATCATATATAATGTTCGATATATTCAATATCATATCAAGTACACTCAATGTGGATATAATATTTATTCCTACAATCATCAGGTAGATCTAGATTTACATATTGGTGAAAAGGTATTCTTATGACTTTTTAAATTGAATATGGTGATAATATTTGAATAAAAAGAAAATATTCTACTAAGAATCTCTATTCCCTTCATGGTTCATTATTTAATAGGGATAATATCTTGTCTCATGCAACATACATTGATCCTCCATCGTGTTCCCAGTGTGTTCCATATATATCTTTTTTTATATTTCATAACTAACCCATAGAATTTTTACTACTTAGAGGATCTATAATATGAGTATGATCTATATGATAAAGAGAAACCATTAGAAATATTTGATCATAGTGGAAAATTTCTATTAAAAAAGCTTATTTAAAAATATAATGTGATTTGGAGGAATCAAAAATTTGATGAAATTATATTGTAACATGAGGTTGTTATGTAGTAGATATACACTAATTTTATTTTTTTAAATATATCAAATTTATGGTGTTAAATTGATTTTAAGGTGGTATAGTGTATCCCACCGTGATTTTATGTGTATTCACATTGAAATAAAAATTATTTAATTGTATATTTATTTACATGAAACATAATTCTTAAATTTACCCTCGTATACTAATCCTTTATAATGTAGAGTCTCATAAATATTACTATAATAAAGAACAACAAAAAACACTCCTAGGACCATAAGTATATTCCACTCCCCTCCATGGTATGATACATTATATAAAGAACTCATTGAATTGATTTAAAAAAATACTAGTTGTATGAAAGCAATTACATTGGTACTACATCGAGTAAATTGTAACCCTAACTTCATTGCCCTCTTCCACATCCTATTTTATGAAATTTCTACATAACCAACAATGTCACTGTATAAAATATAAATCCCAATAAGGGTTTTGACATGATTCAAAATTAGGTCACATAGATTTAGAGGCTATTAGTGAGTGTCTCTTGACTGCATCTTTGAACACACTATAGTAATAAACTATAAAATCGCCATTGAATTAATAGATATGAATAACAATAAACTCATAGTGAAAAAATAAAAATGTTTAACATGTTAAACATTTTTACTAATTCATAATATTTAATTATTCATTATTTTAATATCATTGGTTTTATTAAAAAATTATGGTTTGTTCAAAAATAGATTAAATTAAATTTCACGTAAGATATTATAATAAATTTAGACTATTTAATGAAATTTTATTTGAGAAAAAAAAATTAATATTTTAAATCACCATGTTAATATTATCATAGGTAGAGTTTTATGTATTTTTATAAAATGAAATAGTTTTCATTGATAGTGAAAAATACAAATTTTCCAAAAAACAATCATTTATAATTATGTTAATGTATCCTTTTGTATTCAATTCCATATTTATGTAAGACAAATATCAGTTTAAAATAATTAATATAAATAATTACATATCAATCATCATTATATTTGATTTATGTTAAGATCATTATTAGTATAAGAAATTGATTTTCTCCCAAAAAACGTTTCAATTGAATTATGTGTTTTTATCAGGAAGAATTAAAATAGTCTATACTCAACAATGAATTTAATTAAATATATGAAATTTTTAAAATTATATAGTTTATAATTAATAATATGTGTTTTTTATAAATAAGTATTGAATTTATATTTAGTTTTCTACAAAAAAATAGAAATAATCCAAATTGAGTTTTTATTTTGGTATGTGGACTTATTTAAAAAAATACTCCACCTATAGAAATTTAATATTGAAAAATGAATTAAATAATTTAAATTATAAAAACTAATATTATGTAATAGGTCTAATGTAAATTTCCTATCAATGAGTTTTATAAATAATAAAATTTGATCACATCATCTATGTTAAACCAATTTTATTAGGGGTTTAGACAAAGTGATTTGGGTGGAAAATTTACAAAATAATATATCTAATTATTAGTTTTAAAATATTTTATAGTCATATATTACTCTAAATTACAATTCATGTAAATTTAACCATATTCTTGTCAAAGAAACATTATATCACTAAAATAATTTTATACATCACATTTGTGCCCCTCCCCTCACATATAAAATGAAACTTCTTATACTCCATTATTCACATAATATGAGTATTATAAATCATCCAATAATAACAAAAGACATTCCTAATTTCCATAACTTTATAATATATCTATTTCTATTTTGTTAAAACCAATATATTATTATTTAAAATTTATGGTAGAGGATGTCTCTTAGCGCATTAGTAAAAATAATAACTGAACATGTTCAATTTAATTATTCTTACACCATATATAATATATTTTATGCATAAAAAATGATGAATATTATATCATAAATATAATAAAAATTTATTATGATTATTTGATGCAAATTCACCAAATATTCAAATTATATTATGTTTATTAGAATAAAATAGTAATAACACTATATTGTCAAATTCATCATCCTATTATAATCAAACAACATGAGAACATATCCTTATACCAAAACCATCTAATAATATTAACTAATTAACCACCATAAATTACACCACCATGAAGTTACATATTAAACCATAAATTTTTAAGGAAATTTAACAATAAACAATGAAAAAAATACCTCTACCTTTTTCCATGTATGTTCCCTACCCATTTCTTATCTTAAAAACCCATGTTGATTTTTGAATCATGTATTTTATTTATTGTCACTTTTTTTCATTGGATGATCAATACGTGTAGTATGGGTGATATAAAGATGAATCTAATCAAATAAACATGTAGGTTATTTCAATGAACCATGGTAAAACAATAATCTTGTGGCTTCAATTTCTTATGGAAATTAATGTAAATTTATTGGAATTTAATAATGAAAAATTAATGTTTTTAATTATTATAAATATATGGATGGATAAATTATACATAATAGATATATTAAATTTAATGAAATTATGATATAATTTTGATCAAAGAACATGAAAATTTGTGATGGACATGGTTCACTATTGTCTATAATACTATAGAGTGAAATGAGGGATCAATATAGTAAATATATATATTTCAACATATTATTTCCAAAAGTAAAAGTAAAATTTAATTTAATATTCATGTGATTTATTAATTAGGGGAACCATACATAGAGTAAGTTCCCTTAAAAATAGCAGTGACAGTATTCCAAGGATGACGTAATAAGATGTACAGATAATCACTGATGTATTTTAGATTGAGGTTGAATTTATTAGATGAAATCTAGTATTTTTTAGTTTGAATATACAAAATTGGATAATTTATGATTATTTGACTATTGATAGGGATTATATGACATTATTTTATTAAATTAGTATGATATAAAATATTGATCATAAAAAATTGTGTTTCTTATAACATAAAATTATCAAAGGAATTGAGTGTGCAAATTTATCAATATCTAACCCATTTATAATACATTAATATATATATATATATATTATAAATATATAATTGTGTGACTTTTTTAAAATCATATGTCAAGATTGTAATACATTTGAACATCATATAACTTTGAGATATTGTAGTATAATTCAAAAGCAACCAACTGAATGAATATGGAAAAGGATGAACATCCTTGTCCTATGAAGTTATGATCGATTGCAAGTCATTTCTATATTATGGAATATGTAATTGAATAATATTAATAAATCAATAACTATATGACTTAATTATTTCATTAGACCCGAATCCTTATACTATGAATGAATTTTATGAGGTCTCTTACTCTATGACTACACCAATCATATGACAACAATAATTAGATATTTTTTGTTGAATTCACACAGTGAATTCTAGATTAGATAATTATCTCATGGGGTAGCCTTGTAAGAAATTATCCTATATGTATAAATTTATTGATTATAAATGAAAATTTAGTCTGAATCAATTTTAAACATTTTACATATTATGAATTTTTTTTATTCTATAGAATAAAAATAATATATGTTGGATATTGTTGTCTACTGTGTATGTTATTTTCATTTTTGAGAAATCAGGGACTATATGATATTTGAGAAACACTCATATGATAGTTTCCATTACAGAACGTCATGATTCTACAAATGTGATATTATATAGAATATCAAATATGAGAATTTTAAATTTGATATTCAAAGGATAAATTATCTAAAATTCAATTTCATTCAAGATATTACATTTCTAAAATTAAAAATATAACATTTATGAATATCAATATGTATTTTATAATATTGTTCATTTGAATTTTTTACATTTATTTAATCATATAATGATGAAAATGATCATGAAATATTTAATTTTAAATTTTAATGTGATGATTATAAGATATTACATAATTTAAATAATCACCAAAATATAATAATTAAATGATTATATCTGAATCATTCAGTTTTTTATGTTCATGATGATGTGATTTTGAGTTTTTCTCATTATATAAGTTCCTCTAATTTCAAGATGAAGGAATATAAGCTAAATATAATTGGTGATAAATAATATGATAATATGGAATGTTAATTATAACCATATGAATTAATATATGATAATTTATTTAGTACAATGATAAGAAAAAAATAATAAAAAATATGAGTGCTACTGAAATGTTCAAGGAGGAAATGGTGTGAGAGTAAACAATAGTATTGGGATTTTGGTTTACTACCCTGTATGAAAATGAGAAAGCTAAATCTATATGTTAACATGGGTAATGATTTTATGGTATTATATATATTCTCTAAATATTTATAATATTACACATTATATCAAATGTGTAAATGGAAAACAGAGAGAGTTCTTCATTGAAGAACAAAAAACCCATGCACATTGATGTACAAATAAGAACTATTAGAGAATAAAAAGGATAATCTAATATAATGATAATGATAAAGGGTATTGGGAATAAACTATCAATGAACAAGAAGTTACCAAGCATCATTAAAAACCCATGTGTTTTACAGATATCAGATAGATAGTAGCTGAGGAATAACAAATCTATTGTATAATCTAGCTATCAGTTGAAATAGAGCCTATCAAATATTTTGAGTGAGGTAGAAAGGAGAGTTGTATCTAATAATTATCTATAATGTTGATATAAAATATTGAAAATATACTCAATATTATTTATCCTTCGTGGTATTTAATGACTGTACGTTTGACGAAAGATATATCTAATTGTTTTATATGTATTCTTCTAAGAACTGAAGACACACATCAATAGAATATTGATCGAATAAGTTGTGTATACATGTTGAAAACATGGGGATACTTTGTAACCCTTGGTAATTAGATCACAGTGTTACTTTATGACAACAATGAAAATCATTTGAAGGGATTATTTATAGATTAATGTAATTGTATACACTATGAGGCTCACTATATTTACCGGAAATACCAACCATTATAATCAAAATTTGATTATCAAGAAAAAAATAGGATTGGGTTGAATATCTAATCATGGAAATCAATTGTCACTCATTGTAAATAATGAAAAAATAGCATCTAGTCACATTATTTTCATTACATTAATTTTATTCTGTCTAATTTTATGGTTAAACATATATTTATCCATCTTATTTAATACATAATAGGGGTTCATAATCAATGAGGGTTAATTTAACAATAGAATATTTATAAACATTAAAAAATAATTTAACTCTTTATTCATTCAGCCAATAATTTCTTGTCTACTGTGAACCTGAGGTAAAATTCAATCGAAATCAAAGTGAGAATTCTTATGGGTGGATTGATACTCTTCTCCAATGTTTTGTATTATTTGATATTATAAATTAAATGTTTTATTATTTCATTTATGGTATGGATATAAATCATATGTAAAAATCCCCATCTATTATTACTAATGTGTAAGTATTAATTATGATAAGAAAATAGGAGTAAAAAGAGTAAATGAAAGTAAAGAAATGTTTTAATGAGAATAAAATACAACATTATGAAATTTAAAAATGTTCTCCACGTGCATCTATATAATGAAGCTATCTAGTATAGGAACACATGATGTATAATATATCAACTTATTGAAATTTTTTATTCCAAAGGATGAAAAAATATACAATTGAAAATAGAATATGTTTCTGATTAATAAACAATTTTAATACACTAATGTTTGGAAGGATTTTTTAGGGATTCGTTTTATAAGTATGTAATAAATTATATAAGACATATAGATCCTAAAATAATATCAATAATTCATTTATATTTGTTAAATATAATACAGTGATGTTGACTTGAAATAAATAATAAATATAAATCAGAAATAATTAATGATTTTGTTGAATAAATGAGAAGATAGTATTAATCTTGTTGATATAGGGAAATATATTATCATCATAATGTTATTAAAGTAGAATGTATGTTTCCAAATTCTACAAAAAATGGTAAGTAAACCTTCTATAAATATTATGAATAATTTAGATTCCACTAATGTATCATAAGAGTATTTTGAAGAAAATTGGAATCATGCAGATATAAAAGAGAGAGTCATATCTTGTGGAGATACTCCTAGAGAAAAGTATCTTAATTACTATATTAAAAAATGCCTTAAAACTATAGTCTATATAGATTCTTGTCAAAAAGATAATATTTTTCGAAAATGTGGGTGAAAATAATTATACTGATCCAAAAATTCATCAATGTTAGATGAATGTAAGTGTGAGAAGATAAACATAAAAAAAATTACACTAATTTCTCAGGACTTCGTGAAAAATACATATGGGCCAAAAAAATAAAATATTAACATGATACACCTAAAATGAAAAAAATAATCATGATATATTATATTGTATCATGATATTTTAATAATAAATATATTGATTTTTAGAATAGTATGTAATTTTATTCAAGGGTATTGATGCAATAATCAATGCAGTGTAGTTCTAAATCATAGTTGAATCTTGTTTTATTGATTTAATATAACAGATGTAAAATTATTATTAGAAATATATGACAACATCTCAAAATGTCTATATTTTTTACCATAGATCATCACTATTATATTGAATGTTGTTACAATCTTACTTGGTATCATTTATATATAGAAGATAAGTGATTCCCACCATAAACTCTAAATTAGATGAGTAGAAAATGAATGAATGGTTTGAGAGATAAAAAATTGAGGAATATTGTTGATTCAAATGATCAAAATAAATCAATAATAATGTATACAATGTTTTTTAACTCAGGAATAATACATGAATTTATTTCAATAAGAGGGTCAATATCATTGACCTGTAGAAAATTGAAACGAATATTATTATGGGAATGATCTAAACAATAAAATATATTACTTATAATAAATATAAAACTACATTAGAATAATTGTTGTTACTCCTTGTAAAGATATTGATATGATACCCCAAAAAGGTTAGATCATATGTGGCTCAAGATGTTTGTTGAATTTGAAACTAGATTACAATATAAGTTGTTATATATATGAATGTTTTCTCACGTAAAAAAATATTTTTAAGAGAGAAGTCCAAAATTGAAATAAATCCCAATATCAAAAAGGATTCAAGGAATATGGGAAATAAAAAAGTGGAATAACTATCTTATTTCCTAATTAATTTTAGATGATATTTCAAGAACATATGGATGAAACTAAGAAGTTAGAGAAATAATAAAAAGGTGATTGTGAATTTTTTCTCATTAAAAGATAGATATAATATCCAAAAAGAAATATGAAATCAAGAATAAAATCATACTTCCCAAATATTAACTAATTTGGAAAATACTGAAGGAAATAATTATGAAGATGTATAAACATTTTATATATTAAAAAAATGTTCTTCCTGATTGAAAATGAAATCTCATGACATGTTCCATAACTGAAATGATCAGGGATGAAGACATTATTCCTACACCATTATAATTTTTCATTAAAGAGGTAATTCAATGTGAAACTATAATTAATTCAATGAATATATATGATGTATTATATTTTATTCATTTTCAAGGAGTATCAGGTTTTGACTAGTATCATATATATTCAAACAAAATTTCTAAATGAAAAAAATACTATAAAACTGTATGGATTTCACCCTTTTATTTAGAGATACCTAATAAGTCAATTATTCCATATATTTGTTTTATATTTTTTAACCTATGATCTAAATATCCTTAGATAATATGGATTTTTGGGTTATGATACAAAATCTCTTATACATGTTATGCTTTATATTTTTCCATGTGACTATGGGGAACATATATTAACATAAAATGGGGATAGAAAATAGAATTCACCTAAATTTTTTATATCTTTTCTAATGTTGATTTTTGGTTCCCAAATATAATGAAAAATTATTTTTTACAACCACTAATTAAATAAAATATGATATGATACATCATTAAAAAAAATTATAGATGGAATGGTTCTTTTATTAAATTTTTTTTGCTTTTTAAAAAATCTTATACATAGTATAATTATAGATGACTTATGTATTGATCACTACTATTTAATATTTGGTTCCAACCATCTCTAAGTATCATTAATGATAATATTAGATATGTTGTTTTTTTTAGATAAGGGTAAGAGACATGTTTGTACTCACATGTGTCCATTACATTATATTGGGGATGAGCTATCCCCAAGATGCAATTATTATCAAAAATGGGGAGTCAAATCCATTTTACATGTAACAAAAATTGATAATTGAAAATAAATTTTATTGAAAAAAATAAAAAATATGGTGATTGTAGGTACCTTTTGATATTTTATTTGTTTCTTATATTTTTATCAATGTATTTTATGGATAAACATTTGTACTTGGATAGCATGTGGGATAGATTGAAGTATACACTCAATGTATAAAGAATATCATTCCCATTAAATATGAGAAAATATATTGATATGTTATTAATTTTATTAAGAACATATCATTTATATATTGTTAATTGGTAATGGAATTTTAAAGTTATTACTACCTTTAATGATATGGATAGATTGATTTTTTTAGAGGTTATACTAAATGTGATAATTTCATGAGATTATCTTCATGGAAGAAACTGAAGGCAAAAAATGGAGTTGTTATGGTATTTTGTAAAATAATTTCTAAATACATCATAGTTCTTGATATTGTTTATATCCTACATGTAGTTAGTTCAAAATATAAATTTTATTATGTATCTGTTGATAATGTGATAAGTTGATGGAAGTTCCATACTTATAGGTGTTTCTTTTTTATATATTGAAATTTTTGTAATGTTTCATTAAATGAGGTGTTGATAGTTCTAAAGGATCCATTTAACCATCCAAATTTATTTTGAGGTTATTTTCTGAAGATCTCAACATTTCAGATTCATTAGAGTAATAGAGAGTTTTGTGATCATAATCATTCTCTTACTCATCATAAGACTTCATTGTGGGACATTTATAAGATTATAATTCATTAATATAATCAATTTGGCTAACTATAATTAAAATTTGCCATGATATTATTATTATGATATAAAAAACCAGAATCTATTATGATTAGTTATTTCAGATTAGGTGAATCCATTATTGTATGACATTTGGATGGGTTCATTTGAATTGATAATAATACATGAGTGAATCATATGAATTTGTTCCACGGTAGGTGTAACATCCCAAGTAAGTAAATAATAATTTATTTTCATATATATGTATATTTATTAATTATATAGTGTTTTAGAGGCTTAAAATGAGAATAAATCCAATATTAAGCATAGAATACTCTAATATTTTTAAAATATTTGTTTACCGCCTTTTGATGGAAAACATTTTTTAAATTTATATTTTTAATGTTTTAAAATATCTATTTGTCAAAATATATATATTATTTAGAATTGGGACATTGTAATTTTCTTTGGATAAATTTTTGGTATTTTTCTGACAATGTTCATTTTTTAATGAAGAGTAAAAAATACTGAATTTTACTTCAAAACTTCTTTTTCATCTAATATAATTATATCCATATATTATATTTTTAATTGGGTTTAAAGTGAGATTAAAATATATTTCTTCCATTTAATTAAATGGTGGTCATTGGAATTAATTTCACATTGAAATTGGACATAAACAATTGTCAATATTTTGATAGATATTGTTTCTTAAAAACATGCTATTTGTTTTGACAGCTGGAATTTATTATAAAATTAATTAATGCAACTTCAATGTTTTGAATTGGGTAATATGGAAATCATTTCTGAATTTGGATTATCAAATATAGATTGGGGTGAATTTTTGGTATTTTTCTGAGAAACATCAATTTTTGATGAATATTGAAACCACTAAGTAGTAGTTAAAAACTAATTTTTTCATTTAAATGATATTTTACTGATTCTATGAATTGAATTTCAAAATTCCAACATACATGGTTGTCATTAGTATGTAAAATGTGTTTCAATAGAATGAAAATAAGTTTTGGTGAATAGTAACTTTTGAGTTTTATTATCCGTGATTAAATGTAATTGGGGTAATTTAAGGTAAAACTAATATTATAAAAATATAAAAAATACCTCAAAACATGTCCTAACCTTATTGGATGAGTCATGGCCGAACAAGACAATACATGGGTCAATTTGGGGGCCCCATGCAGCCAGTTGGGTATGGTAATGACATTAATAACATTTTCTTTAAAGTAAAAATAAAATTTCACTATCATGTTTTGTTTTAATAAAACAATTTGTACATAAGGTTATATAAATTATATTTTTTACTCTAAGTATTAATTGGAAATCTAAAAATATTTCCTAAATCATTGTATTTTGTTTATAATTTTTAGTCATTAAAAAAATAAATTTATTTATGACACTATGATGATGTAGTGATTACCTCTTTAATGAACGATTAAAATAAAATTAAAAGATAAGGTAAACTACAACATGTAAACTTGACTAAAAACTATTGGATGGATTTCTTTCGAACCCTTTTCACCATATCCTTGAAATATATAATTGTAGGACCTTTAAAATCAAAAACCAATTTATAATAAAGTAACATTTCATGACATTCCAAAAGTGACTCTCCTCCCTCTTACAAAAGGGCCCCACCTATACCCCCATACCCATACCTTTCAAGCCCTTGTCTCGTCCAAAATCTGCTCATATTATCTCTGCACATCCCTCCCTTACTCCTAGAATCCTCATTTTGGGAAGAAGTCTTCCCAAGGAAGAATTTGGCTCAAATCAAAAAGAGTTACCCGATTTTGAGGTAATATATTCTCTCGAGTTTCTTCATTTTATTTTCCTTCTTCACTCACTAATATGTTCATATTATTTGATCCCATAATAACACATATAACCACAATATACTATTATGTTGTTATGATAAGGATCCCACCTACACACACACACCTCTGTCTAATGGTTAAAAAACATACTCTTTCTGTGGGTGGGGAATTACCGCCTCACAAAACGATGATTGTTCAATATTATTTTAACACCTTTTATTGTGGCCATTACGATGGAAATATATTTATATATGATATATATAATATTTATGTTCTCTCTATGATTCTATATATTATATGTAAAACATACCTTTATGCTTTGCATGTTGTGCAAATGTGATAATTTCATATGAGGAAGTCTGGACTACCGCCCCTCAAGTGATGTGACTCGTTCATGCCAAACAATGAATTTATAAATGATGTAATTAATGAAATTATGTTACCTCTATAAAATATATATTATAACGGAATTATAATATATATTTGTCTCATTTATTTTTAATTCCTTTAATATGACAATGAAAACAATGTAGTGATCATGCGTACGTACGACCTACCATCTCCATGAACGGTGCATTTCATTTTTTATCTTCAAATGTTATGGAATAGTATAAAATGAATATATACTGGATATATATGATATTTAAATCATTAATACCATTCTGAAGATGATGTACTTATAACTACATGGGATATTCTTTTCAAACAAGTTCATTTTTGACTCACGTACCGAAATCAACAAAACGTATTATATGAACTCACATAATTAACTAATTATTATAACATTATAATTTGTGATATTAATTGAATAATAATCTTTAAATAATGTCCTTAAGCTATTATAAATTGACCTATGTTTATTATTCCAGAATATAAAGAAAGTACGAGAACAAGTCGGACTTGAGGTAAGGGACTTCCTCTCAATCCCTTTTAGATGAGGCATAATTCAATTTATATACGACCTTATTTTATTAGTTGTATAATAAAACCATTTGAATTTTAATTTCATTAAAAATGAATATTTTTACACAAATTGTTTTACTAAATGACAAAAGGAAAGTTTTTGTCTTACGTATGCGGTGGCAATGACTTCTCCGCCACCGTGACTATTAATTGAGTTTCGGCTTCCTCTATAATCCATAACTTTTTTTAAATGAAATCTAAATACAATGTTTTACTTTTATTTTATTTATGTATTGAAAATGGGTTTGATAATGATTTGATTTTTTCTATTTTAGGTATTTATATCTTGTCATTGAAATGTGGAAATGTTTTGTTTCCTTTATGCATGTTTTATGTGATATGATTATGTTATGATTATTGGGCCTTGTTTATGAAGTCGGGTGGTTCCATGATAAACTATGGGAGTGGGATCTGGAGATAGCACTCCAATCCATTGGGTAATGTGAAGGAGTTAAATGCTAAGGTTTATCCGAATAGATTTAGGGAATATACTGTGATGGGTATTCCAAACGTAACAAAGAGGGTTGCTCCATACATAAGAATGTTATGAATTCCTCCAGTTACCTTTATGTGTTGTTATTTGTATGAGTTATTCACTTATATAATTATTTAATTAGGTATGTTAATGTGATTATGTTTTATGACTAAATTATGATTTCATTGATTCTTATGTATACATGGACTAATGTTTTATTTCCGTATTATTATATCCCTTACTGATTTTTTTATGCTCATCCCGTGTTTTTGAAATGTTTTTCATAGGTAAAGTTAAATGTAAATGATGTGATTATTGTAATGAGGATGTGTCAAGAAGGAATCCATGTTTTATTTTAAATAAGATTTCATTGATGGAAAAAATTGAATATTGTCTTTGATGTAACCAGCTTGTTTATATGTGGAATGTAATGCATGATTTTTGATCTAATTCTCTAAAACTCTAAACCTGAAAAGATCCTCAATGTGAATTCTTGAAATAACTCAACATTAAGAAATGTTTAAGGCTGGGCCTTTTAGTTGGTATCCACGGTCAGTTTAGATTACTTTAGGAGTTAGAATTCTATTAAATAATTATCCAAAAATATTTTTTTACATTTTTTTCAAATTTAAATGATATAGAATTTTAATATTACCATGTTGATTTGTCTATGACATGTTTGTTCAGAATGGTTTTCTGCTGAGGAAATAGGGAAGTAGTGCTAGGAAGTCATAAAGAAGGAAATGACCTTCCAAATCATCATCTTGAGATGGTCGGAATCAGAACTGAATAGTTTTAGGCTGTAATGGTGCAATTGAATCAAGCGATAAATGGTGGTGGTATCAATGCATGAGATTAGCCAGATCCACAATAGAGGAATAAGTCAGTGGTGGAACATTTCATGAGGGAACATCCCCCATCTTTCAGAGGATCATCTTACCATGTGCCAGCTGAAGGATGGACTAAATCCCTCGAGATGATTTTTTATGGCATCGAGTGTTCTAACAAACGAAAGGTTAGTCCTTGCTATTTACTGTTTAGAGGGTGAAGCAGATCAGTGGTGGTCGATGGTTAAAAATATCATGGACGCTGATGATATTGATGCTCTTGACTGGGATTAATTCAAAGATATGTTTCCTGAAAATATTTTCATAATGTTGTTCGACTTAGGATGGAAAAACAATTCTTTGAATTGAGACAAGATGACAAATTAGTGGCTTCTTATGAAGAAATGTTTACTCGATTGGCAAGGTATAATCCAAATTATATCCGAGACCTTGATAGTAAAATCAAGAATTTTTACATAGTATTAAAGCCAAAATATCGAAGGGCATTAGCTTCTTGTGAGTTCAAAAGTTACAAAAAACTTGTTTGATGTGATGAGAAGGTGGAGATGGATTTTTCTGATGATCAGGTGTTCTATGACAACTAACAGAAGGATAGACTGAGGTTGGAGGAGAAAGGGGAGAATCCATCAAAAAGTTTTGATGGTAAGAAAACTATGTTTGCAGTTTGTGATAAATGTAGTAAAGAACATGATGGGGAATGTCTTCTGAATTTTGTAAAGTGCTTCTGATGTGGTAAGATGGGACATAAGGCTCGTGATTACACTGGAAAAGATTAGGTTTGTGGTAAGTCCAAATATTATTTATAGTTAGTGAAATATTTTATGTGTAATGAGATGCTTCATTATGCAAACGAATGTTCAACAAAGAGTTCGAATGATGGGAAGCAGTCAGACTACAAGAGAAAATGTGTGGTGAACTCCTTTGAAAAAACTCCAGTATATGTTGGGCCATCAAAAGAAGTGGAATCAGGTACTTTGTTTTTTCATATTATGCCAATGTGTTGTTTCATTCAGGGTTTACAGATTCATTCATCTCTGAAAAATATTCTATTATATTGGGAATTTAATATCAAGAAATGACTCCTGATCTTATGTTAAAAACACCTTGGGGAAATGCTGATGGAAAAATAATTTATAACAATCTTCCTATAATTATCCGTGGGAAGAATCTACTTGCAAACCTTATTGTTTTACCTCAAGTGTAGTCTGATGTTATCCTGTGTATGGATTGGATCTATGTTTACCATGCATAGATTGAATGTAGAGCTAAAGAAGTTTCTTTTCAGAAAGACTATCAGTTTTTGTAAAAGAATTAACCCTTAATATTGATAACATATCAAGAGGCTGAGAAACTTGTAAATGATGGAAATTAATATTACCTTGCACATATTTTTGAAAAAATGACCTGTTCAGATTAATGATGTGCTAGTTGTAAATGAGTATCTTGATGTTTTTATTAATGATTTTCCTAGAATAATACTAAATCGAGAAGTTGAATTTACTGTTGACTTAGTTCCTGATTCTAATCAAATTTCAAAACTCCCTTATCGAAGGGCTCAATTTGTACTTTTAGAGTAGAAGGAGAAATTTCAATATTTATTAGAGAATGGATTCATTTGACCTAGAACATAACCACGAGGTACACCTGTCTTATTTATTAAAATGAAACATTGTTCAATGAGACTTTGCGTTGATTATAGATCCTTGAATAACATCCCTATTATGATATAATATCCATTTCCTCATATCGATGATTTTTTTGACCAGCTTAAAGGAGATTAGTATTTTTCAAAGATTGACATGAGATCGGGGTACCATCAGTTGAAGGTAATGGATGCAGATATTCCAAAGAATGCATTTTGTACATGATATGGACATTAGGAATTTTTAGTTATGCCTTTGGGGTTAACCAATGCTCCTGCTGTATTCATGGACCTTATGAATATAATTTTCCATTAGTTCTTGTATAATTTTGTGGTTGTTTTCATTGATTATATTTTGGTGTTTTGTAAAGTTAAATAGGAGCATGAAAATCAATTAAGGGTTAGTATGAAAACCTTAAAAGAAAATAAATTTTATGGTAAATTCATCAAGTGTGTGTTTGGGTTGCAACAAATTTCTTTCCATGGTCACATTGTTTCTAAAGATGGAATAATTGTTGATCGTGCAAAAACAAAGGTTGTTGATGGATGGACAAGGACCAAAAATGTAATCGAGATTCGTAGTTTTCATGGTTTGGCATGATATTACCAAAGGTTTATTAAAAAAATTCATGGTTGTCCAGCCCATTGACTAAGCTAACTTAGAAGGGTGTTAAGTTTATCTGGACAAAAGAATGTGATGATTGTTTTTAGGAATTGAAAATAATATTGGAGAATGCTCCAGTATTGGCACTACATTCCTAGAATGGTGAGTTCGTTATCTACAATGATGATTCATTGAAAGGACTTGGTTGTATCCTAATGTAGAATGATCAATTAATTTCTTATTCTTCATGTCATTTGAAAACTCATGAGATAAATTACCCTACACATGATTTGGAATTAGCTAATGTTGTTTTTTCCTTACAAATTTTGAGGAATTATTTTTATGGTGTAATGTGTGAAGTATAAACTGATCATAATTGTTTAAATTATATATTCACTCAGAAATAATTGAACATGAGATAGAGGAAATTGGTATAATTAATCAAGGATTATGATTGCATGATTCACTGCCACCCAGGAAAATAAAATAAAGAGGTATATGCTTTGAGTCGAAAAAGTAATGCTTCATTAACCATGTTACGATTTGAACGTGAACCTTTGGTTAAGGATTTGATGAATTTTGGCTTTGAAGTTATTGGTACAGGAAATTATTTTGTTTTTTTCAGGTATTACTGAAATCTTCTCTATCAGAAAGAATAAAGCAAGCACAGAAGCAAGACAGTGAGTTAAAGAAAAAGGTATAGCTGGTTCAGAAGGGTATGTTACCTAATTCAACATAGATAATTATTGTGTTTTGATATTTTAGAAGATATTTTGTATGCCTTGTGATTCCCAATTGATGAGAGAGTTGTTATGTGAAGCTCATTATTATCCATTTTCAGTTCATCCAGGGAGTACTAAGATGTATAGAGATCTTCAGTTGTATTACTAGTGGGATGGAATGGAAATAGATATTTTTGATTTTATAGTGAAGTGTTTGACATTTCAATAGGTTAAAGCAGAGCATAAGTTACTGAAAGTGATCCTTCATCCATTACCAGTCCTAGAGTGGAAATGGGAAAATATATCTATGGACTTCGTTGTGGGATTAACAAAGACACCTCGAGGTAATAATGCAATTTGGGTTATTATTTACCGCTTGACTAAATCTTCTCATTTACATGATATAAGAGATACATTTTAACTAGATAAACATTCTCATTTGTATCTTAATGAGATAGTCAGGTTACATGGAGTTCCCCTCTCCATTGTATCTGATCGTTATCCAAGGTTCTCTTCTATCTTTTTGAAAGGCCTTCATAAGTCGTTGGTTACTGAATTAAATTTTTTTAAAACATTTCATCCTCAATCAGATGGAAAGTCAAAACAAACAATTCAGAAATTGGAGGATATGATAAGTGCTTGTTCGATGGATTGTTAGGGATTTGGTACCAATATCTTTCATTGGTTGAGTTTTCTACTAATAACAGTTTTCATTCCAATATACAGATTGTACTATTTGAGGCATTATTTGAGAAGCAGGGTTGAACTCTAGCTTTTTGGGATGAAGTTGTTGAAAGGAAGTTGTTTGGATTGGAATTCGTAGAATAGATGGCAGAAAAAGTTTTGCATATACAGAAACACATGAAAACAGATCTGAGTAGGCAGAAAAGTTATGTAGACAATAGGATGAAGGATCTCTCATTAGAAGTTGGTGATCATGTCTTCCTCAAAGTTTCACCATGGAAAAGTGTTATGCGATTTGGTAAGGATGGAAAGACGAGTCCAAGGTTCATTGGACCATATAAATTCTCAAGAGAGTTGTATTAGTTGTATACCGAGTGGCTTTACCTCTGAATTTATCTCAGGTACACAATTTTTTTCATGTTTCAATGTTAATGAAGTACATGCGAAATCCATATCATGTTTTGAGTCCATAGGTAGTTCAACTGGAAGAGAATCTATCTTATGAGGAACAACTCGTCCAGATTCTTGACCACTGGGAGGAAGTGTTGTGGAATAAGGTGATTCATCAAGTAATGGTTTTGTAAAAAAACCACATGATTGAAGAGGCAACATGGGAATCGGAAAATGCAATGAGGGATAAATACCCACACTTATTCGTTAAGTAAATAAATTGTGGGGACGCAATTTCCTAAAGGTGGGAAGGATGTTACAACCCATGTAAGTAAAAAACAATATATTTTCATATCTATTTCTATTTATGAATTAGATAGAGTTTTAGAGGCTTAAAATGAGAATAAATACAATCTGAAGCATAAAATACTCTAATATTTTTGAAAGATTGTTTTACAGCCTTTTGATGGAAAACAATATTGAAATCTGACTGTTGGAAAATTTATAAGATATATTTGTCAAAATAAACTTATTCTTTATAAATGGGACATTTAAATTTACTTTGTATAAATTTTTGGTATGTTTTTGAGAATGTTCATTTTTTAATAAATAGTGAAAAATACTTCATTTTACTTCAAATTTGTTTTTTCATCTAATTTAATTATATGGTTAGATTATATTTTTTATTGGTTTTAAAGTGTAATTAAAATATATTTTTACCATTTTATCCAATGGTGGCCATTGAAATTAATTTCACATTGAAATTGTACATAAACAAGTGTCAATCTTTTGGTAGATATTGTTTTTTCAAAACACTCTATTTGTTTTGACATTAGGAATTAATGAGAAAATTAATTAATGAAACTTATATGTCTTGAATTTTGTAAATTGGAAATCATTTTTGAATTTGGAATATCAAATATAGCCTAGGGTTATTTTTTTGTATTTTTCTGAAAAACATCCATTTTTAATGAATAGTGAAACCACTAAGTCGTAGTTAAAAATTGATTTTTTTTCTTTTAAATTAAATTTTACCACTTCTTTGAATTTAATTTAAAAAATAATACATATATGGTTGTCATTATTAAGTAAAATGTCATTCAATAGGATGAAAATAATTTTTGGCCAATATTAACTTTGATGTTTTTTAACCGAAATTAAAGGTAATTAGGGTAATTTAAGGTACAAATAATATTATAAAAATAAAACAATAACATTAAAAATGTACTAACCTTATTGGATGAGTCATGGATGACCATTAAAATAAATGGGTAAATTTTGGGGGTCCATGGAGCCACTTGGTTATGATAATGACCTTAATAACTTTCTATTTAAAGTAAAAATAAAAATGTCACAAACATGTATTTTTTTTCTAAAAGAATATTTACACAGGGTTATATAATTTATCTTTTTCACTACAAATATTCTTTGGAAAGATAAATATATTTCCCACATAATTTTATATCTTTTATAATTTTTAGAAATTATATAAATTAATTAATTAATGACACAATGATGATGTAGTGATTAACCCATTAATGGATGATTTACACAAAATGAAATGATAAGGTACATTATAAGATATAAACTTGTAGAAAACCTATTGTATGGGTGGATATCGAACCCTTATCACCTTATTCTCAAAATATATTATTTTGGGACCTTTAATATCTGAAATCCATTTTATCATAAAGTAACATTTCAAGACTTTCCAAAAGTGACCCTCCCCCCACTTATAAATAGCCCCCAACTCAACCCCCATACCCACACTTCTCAATCACTTGGATCATCCAACCTCTGCTCATATTATCTCTACACATCCCTACCTTACTATTAAATGCATTACTTATGGATGAAGTCTTCCCAAGGAAGCCTTTGAATCAAATCAAAAAGAGTTACCCGATTTAGTCGTAATGTCATCTCATGAGTTTCTCCATTTTATTTTCCTTTTTCAGTCACCACTATCTTCTTATTTTTTGATCCCTTAATAAAACCAGTATCCTAAATATACTAGTATGTTGTTATTACATGTATTCTACCTACAATCACACACACCTCCATCTAATGGTTAAAGAATATAGTGTTTCTGTGGGTGGCGAATTAATTCCTCATGAAACAATGATTGTTCAATATTCATTTAATACCTTTCATGGTGGCCATTATGATGGAAAAATATTTATATACAATATATATTATATTTATGTCTTATATATGATTCTTTATTATATATTTAAACTATACCTTTTTGCTTTTCATGTTGTGAAAATATTATAATTTCATAAGAGGAAGTGTGGACTACTACCCCCTCATGTGATGTAACTCATTCATGACATACATGGAACATAAAAATAATGTAATTAATGAACATATGATACCTATATAACAAATATATTATACTATAATTATAATAAATATATTTATCATTTAGTTTTAATTCCTTTAATATGACAATGAAATAAAAGAAGCGTTCAGCGTACATACGACCTACCGTCTCCATGAAAGGTGCATTGTATTTTTTTATCTCCAAATTTTATGTAATAGTATTAAATTAATTTATACTGGATATATATGATATTTAAATAATTAATACCATTTTGTAGATGATGTAGTTATAGCTACATGGGAAATTCTTTTCAGACATGTTCAATTTTTACTCATGTACCGAACATCAACAAAACGTATGATATGAACTCACATTATTAACTTATTATTATAACATGATAATATGTGATTTTAATTTAATAATAAACATTGATGATTTTCCATAAGCAATTATAAATTTACCTATGTTTATTATTTTTGAATATAATGAATGAACGCGAACATGTCCGACATGAAGTAAGGGACTTCGTCTCAATCTCCTTTCGTTGAGGCATACTTCAATTTATATAGGACTTTATTTTATTAGTTGTATAATAAACCCTTTTGACATTTGATTTCCTTAAAAAGGAATATTTTTAAAGAAAAGGGTTTTAATAAACCACAAAAGGAATGTTTTTTCTTACATATGAGGCGACAACGTCTTCTCCGCCACCATGACCATTATTTTAGTTTCGGCTTAATCTACAAGACATAATTTTTTTATAATGAAAAAAATACAATGTTTTACTTTTATTTTATTTTGGTATAGAAAATGTTTTTGATAATTTTTTGATTATATCAATGTGTTTTATTGATATATTGTGATTGAAATGTTGAAATTTTATGTTTCCTTTATGCATGTTTTATGTGATACGATTATGTTATGGTTCTTGGGGATTGTTTATGAAGTCAGGTGGTTCCATGATAAACTAAAGGGGGGTGAGAACAAGATAGATCTTTAATTAATTGGTTAACGTGAAGGAGTTAAACTCTAAGGATTCTTAAAAGAGGTTTAGGGAAAATATTTTGATGGATATCCAAATGTAACCATTAGGGATACTCCCTACATATAAATGTTATGAATGCCTCAAGTTACCTTTAAGTATTATTATTTATATAAGTTATTTTTAAATCTTATGATTTCACGAGGTATGTTAATGTTCTTATGTTTTATATGTAAAGTTTGATTTCATTTATTCTTATGTATAAATAGAATACTGTTTTCTTTCTGTATTTTTATATCACTTACTGAGATTTTTATGCCCATCCCATGTTTTTGAAATGGTTTTCACAGGTCAAGGGAAATGTAGAAGATGTGATGATAGTATCGATGAATTGTTAAGAAAGAATCCACATTATATTTTAAATTTGATTCTTTTGATGGAAAAAATTAATATTGTCTTTGATGTAACCACCTTGTATAAATGTGGAATGTAATGCATGATTTATGATCTAATTCTCTAAAACTCTAAACCTGAAAAGATCATCAATGTGAATTCTTGAAATAACCCAAGATTAAGTAATGTTTAAGGTTGGGGCCTTATAGTAGGATAAGTCAATTACACTGAGAGTATCAAATGGGAAATAGTATATGACATTATAATCCATCATATGGATTCAATTTAATGAAATGTATCGTATTTTTTTATAAAACAGCATATGACTTCATTAAATAGTAATATATAAATATAAATATGAATCATACAATGTGTGAATTTATTTATAATAAAACATTACTAATATGATGAAATTAATACATATATAATTTTTACTAATTTTTTATAGGGTGATATATTGAAAATTCAATTATCTTATAGTGGAACTACGTAAGTCAACTATCATATGTATATGATGTTTTTGATCATGTATTATATTTGAGTTTGGGACATTTGATGAAATTTTTTCTTTAATTACCGTTGTGATGTATGTATAAAAACAGTAATATACATGGAATGTTAGTGTACATTACGTATTGTATTAACCTTTGTGAGAATTTATGGCCCATATGATATTTCCAGAACTCGAGTATGATATTTTCCTTTTATAATATTATATTAAAAAAATATTTTGTATAATTTAATGTCAAATAATTTTAAAGTCGATCTCAGTGTATAAAAAATAAAAAATCAAATATGATTCATGATATTTCATGTGAGAAATTAATAAGTATAATCTATATGCATATTTATAAATATTTTCAATATGAGTTCATTTGAAAAATTATTGTCTAATTCAAATATGAGAATAATGAAGAATAATATATATATATATGCAATCTATAATGTTAATTTGGCGATTATAAGATTTTATAGAGTTCTAATAATCAATGTAATTTTATAATGTTGGGATTTAACCAGATGTATATTTAAGATGTATATTTTTTAGTTTCATTATATATATGTTTTTTAAAATAGAAGAAATACAAATATTTTATTAAACAAATTTATTGAAAAAAAATTGAGATGATGAAAAGATACATGACTGATTCTAGAATAATCTAGAGTATAAATTTATCCAAAAAATATGAAAAAATAATGAGAAATTAAAAACATGGGAAATATGGGAATTTACTATGAGATAATATGTTAGTATAAAAAATAAATATTTAGATTGCGGTGTATTACCAAGTATATAAATGTGAGAAAAAGTTATTATAGGAATGTGTGAAATTGATTAAAGCGAGTTAATATATTCCATAAATAAACAGAATATTAAAATGTGTGACCAAAACCTAAAAATAAAAATAATTAATGAGTTCTTTTTTGATGAACTAAGAACCAATGAAAAATTCATAACAAGGAATAACGCTCAAATATAAAGATGAATAATGGTATGATACTTGTTGGAAGATGAAGTTCTCCATGTATTAAATATAATAAAATAAGAAGAATTGTTTCATCACCACAGGATAATCTATGTAAAATTTACATTAATGGGTATATATATAGAAAGGATGAAAATATTACCTCTTTCATTATCAATTATAGGTATGAGTATTAAATATTGTGAGTTAGGAGGCCTAGTAATGAGTATCTATTAATGTTTATTAAGTTGAGTATAAATAGAGATATAATTTTAGTATGTTATCAATAATTAGGTCGATGTTAAATATTCAAAGTGATATGGATAATATATATAATATTAATATACGTAAGTATTATATAGAATCATATATCAACATCAAATTGGGGTTGATGGAATGTATTTTGTATACAAGATGAAAATTTGTAGCGTGACACCCAAACTCAGATAAGAGAAAGACAATGATTATTGTACTATATTGGAAAAAATATATGGTATTAGATACTTAATGATCAAATAGTTGTGTATTTCTATGGGACTAGATACATATACAAATCTCTCATTAAATTTGATAACATGAAATTAACCATAAAACAATTGTTGGATCAAAAATACTTTTCCATAAAATCTATGAAATCATTCATATGACCTTCCATTGTATCCTAGGGACAAAAAAACATAAAATTAATGTGATATTATATGATTGGTTAAGGATAGAATAAAATGGAAGGTATCATAAAATAAATAGAAAATAAAAAATATAAATGATATAAATAATTATAAAATATTCCATATAAAAATATTATTGAAGTTGAATTTATCAATTGATGAAAGAAAAAACAAATAATCCAATCGATTAAAAACAGTTTTATAAATATGGAATTTTGAATTTTAGACATCATAATCATCCCATTAAGAACATCTCCCATGAAATCATATAGATATGTGTGTGTGTGTGTGTAAGTTATAATCAAAATACTACAATTAGAATCTCTCATGATACATGATGATTCATCGAGGGTTTATAATGGGCCCCAATTTTCACATACATTTTCCAATGAATTCATAATACAAAGGAAATGAAAAAATTAAATACATAATCAACATAATAATTTATATTGTAAAACAATAATAAACAATGTTAAAATTTCCCCAGGCAAAAAAATATAACAACATGATTATAATACATCTAGAATAATTTTATGAATTATCTCATTGTATTTTATCCCTTATAAAGTATAATATCCATCAAATTATATTTAAATATATAAAATTACTTTTTACAGACAAATAAATGATTTCATGATGAAAATTCCATATTTATTTCAAAATAACATATATTAAGATATTAATATTTCCAAAAAAATTAATAGAAATGTTTTCGATACAATATAATGTTGGTAAAATTTAAATGAATCTTTTAGGTAAATTATAGTCTTGATGGTGAGGAAATCTATATATGTGTAAAGTGTTAAAATATTTATTTCATTTACACAATTGGAAAAAAAGTGGCTAATTCCGAAAATGATAATAATAATCCTATTAATCCAATTTGAATATATACTAACATGGTTTTAATGAACATAATAAATAAATAAAGGTTAATACAAAATTATTTGGTAACATATTATATAATATATAAACATGGACAAAAATAAATCTTGTCTAAATATATAATAAGTCAATTTTCCTTAAAAATATTCTTTCAGTTATATGAGTAATAAGAGATAAGAATATTTAATTATAACATTTATTTTATAAAAATAAAATGAGTACTATTAAATATATGTTTTATAGGATATAAATATCATATAATTAACTAAATGGAAACATAAAAATAAATAATCCCATATAAGGATGACATTGTGAAACAATCTACAACCTTAGGTCTGACATCCTTCTTAACGATTTTTTAACATCATTTATAATAAATTTATAATTAATATTTTTCTATATCATTACCAAATACATTCTTGTAAAATCATATATGGTTGAACTATATAATTTAAACACATATTTTTAAATAATTGTTTATTAAAATAATCCTTCCCATGTTTTGATTGTTTCATTTTTCATAAAAGTTTGTCTTCGATAGTTTCAGTACATAAATATTTATCAGGGTTCCATCATATATAAAATATTATTCAATATATAAATATCATATTTATTCATTATATAAATATTTATAATCATTTATTAATAGGTGACATTATAAATGGATCAGAACACTTACTAGAGGCGGTTGTACACATATGCAATTAATGACATTATCATTTTTAATAGATGTAAGCGTAAGAATATAAAAGATATATTATATTTATAGAATAATATTTATTTCATAAATATTCTTCTATTTTATCTTTATAACCATCCATGTAACATTCTTATGAAAAACTAATTACATCGCTATGTGGATATGGAAGGTCAGGCATACACAAAAATAATGTTTTCATTTTATATAGGATGAAAAGGAGATGAATACGGATTATAAAAAAGAAGAATACTATTTACATTCTTAGAGGTTAATTATCTTATTATATGGCAGTGGTTATAGATGAATTTAATGTTGTAGAAGAATAAATAAAATGAAAACATCTGATTCAATGTTATACCTCTTTTTCATAAACCTCATTTGGTATACATAATAATCCTATTATGTTGTCAGCTTGATGAGACCATACAATCCTATTCATGGGGAAGGATTAAGTGGTATTTCATAATATATTTATTAATATATAAAAATACATTTTTGAGATGAATAAATAATAAATGGTTCCCTTTTATAAATGATTGAAATAAGACACATGTAATTTTTTAAAATGATTTAATAATATAAACTATTTTCATTATCAATGGTGTATCTATATTATTATAAATATGAATATAAAAAGGATAGGTTATAAGTAAAATAAAATAAATGAGTGTCATTGAGGTTTTTTGTGTTATCTTGATTCATTGTCAATTTATTTTTACACTCTAATATTGTTTTACCTTTAATCGATGTGGAAATATATAACATGATTACTCTTCTAGATGAAAAAAAATTAATACCATTAATTTAACTAATAATAATTATTATGAGTCTACTAATTTAATAAATATTAGATTATTCTATTTTTATATGTGTTGGACATTAACTTTTTTATAATTCAACAAGACAAAAGGAAAAAAAATTTACACAAAAAATTGGGGTGAAAATTATATTATAAAAAATAAATAATAATTAAATTTAAAATTAAAATAACTGGATTACAGTAAAAAAAATTGGACATATTTTTCATTAAAAAAATTCATCTTAAATGAATCTTTTACTAACATGATGAATTTTGATGAACATAAAATTGTTTTTATTTTAAAAGAATTATCATTTAGATTTCCAAAATAGTAAGTATATATTTATAAGTTCAACATTATATATTTCTATTAATTATATGAAATAAAAAATATGTATTCTTTTTATCAATATTTTTTCATTACTATTCATGTTATTCTTATATCATTACAATTTCATAAAGTGATATTTTTTTTATAAATTTGATATTTTCAAAAATCACTCAGAAATCAACTATTTTTTAAAATACTAAATAATTCATCATAAGATAAACTTTTTATGATCAATTCTAAAAAGTTAATAATATATTATAATAATGTTTATAAAAATATATTATTTAGGATATAATCACATTCTTATGAAAATCTATCTGTATTTTGCTATTATTTCCCTATAAACATTAGATTGTAATAATTAATGCTTATGTGTCACATTTTTCAATCAAATATTTCATAATAAACATATTTGTAATATCAACTAATTAAAATTTTCTCCAAGTTTCTTATTATATTTTATTCAAGTTCCCATATCACCTGCTCGATAATATGATTTAATTGAAGTACCATTATCATCTGAGACCTCCATTTCTGTAACACTTATTTTGGAGTGTTTACAATCTCGATAGGATCTTCACATACTGATAAATATTATTCCAATTATATGTCCTTAAGAGTTGAGAATGCGAATTAGGTTAAGCATCAACATCTTCAATAATGTGATATAGAATACATCATGAAATATATAGAGGCTAGTTGTAATTTGTAAATTGTAATACATTACCCCAAAATTTTTATGAATTCCATAATGAATGATGTATATAGGAAATATTTTACCATTATTTCTAAACTAAATGACACCATTCCATGAAGATACCATCAATGAAAATTTTTGCCCAACATGAAATTATAATTCCCTCATTCGATTATCGGTATATGTCTTTTTCAACATTTTGATACCTTAATATAATAAAGAATAGCCTTCACCTTCATTATTTTCTACTCAATAAGATATAGGCTTGAAAGAATCTATTCATCATCATCGTTCGAAAATAATAAATTATGATTCCTTTTTCAGTACAATTCCATTTATGGGGATACTTGAATTACGTAATGAAATCAATTATTATATGAGACTACCACCAAGGATAAATAATGTTCAAATATTAAATGAATGTAAATTTTTTCATGGCCTAAAAATATATTATAACTTCTAGACAGTTCTTTTATAATTCACATATATTTTACAATGATAAAAGTATAACAGATATAGATCATTGTCAATATTATTCCAATGACTCTTCCATAATGCTGATGTAAACATTGGATCATGGTCAAATATAATCTAATGGTTTTCACTGTGATGAATAATAGTATTCCTAATATAGAGCTATGTTAATCCCTCAATATCATGATTATCCCTTAGAAAAATGAAATTTACCAACATGTTAATAAAATCCACAATAACCCATATGGAATCATTCATTCTAGGATTCCTTGGAAATATAATGATAGTATCAAAATAAATAACATCTCATTTCTATAATGTATTATTTATAAGAATAATAAATCATTTAGAAAATTGGCATTAAACCCTTACCTATTGAAAACCCATGGATCTTGATACATAGTTTAGAATTTCCCTTTTCATATTATTTGATGAAAAATATTCTATTAAATCAAAATACACATTTTTTAAATTATGGTATATATATAAACATTAAATACGAGGTTAATTTAATGAATTTATTATCAAATTATTAGCATATAGATTATATACCCAATTGAAAATTTTCTAAATACAATTATTATATGTGAATTATTAGAACTAAACATAATTTATGGAATTGAATTTATTTTGAATCCTTATCAAAAATCAGAAAACTTTTTATCTTATTAAATAATGAACATCTGTAATTTATTTCCATTAAATGTGATATTATCCCTCTTTAATGACTCTATTTTGAATCATTACAAAATATATGAATTTCGTATCTTTGAAATCAATTCTTTTACTCAAAAATACATTTTCATTCCTACTCAATACATCATCAATCTTATTTTTCTTCATAGGGTGGTGGTTAATTGAGAATTAATTATTCATGATTATATTTGACCACCTACAAAGAAATATGATGTGAAATTTCTATTAGAATGTGTATATGAATATTTTTTATCAATATATTTATTATCTTCCACAATAAAGATAATAATTTTAATTCTATCAATGAAAATATAACATATCCCACCTAAATATCGTGGTTTGTATAACTCTATTCATGGATCATCATCATCCCTGACACATATAAGTATATATAATTTTTTATAAGGAAACATTTATGTCATTTATTTAATACATCACTATATATCGAGAATATTTTACTTCATAATGGTAAGGTCAATAAAATTACATTGAACAACTTCCCCATTAATTCATAAAAAAATTCCTTACATTTTTATGACTATATTGACATATCACCTTATCATTTTTACTTGGATAATGGGTTACAATATTGAGTTAATATTTTAAACAATAATTTATAACAACCATTTAATACAATGAACTATGTACACTGATTTTATTCATTGGTGTTCATAGATCTAACAATATTATTATCTTAAATATGTCAACACATGTTCTATTAGTAATGAAAATATTTAAATGAATATAAACCTTCTAAATATAGAATTCTTATTTTCAAAATATCCCATATCACACCATATCTCTGGGAGTCATATGAATGATTATAAAAAGACTCTTATACTCATGATAACCTGTAGAGTATAACAGAATATCATTTATAAAAAAGATAATGAAAATATATAAATATTCCTAGAATACTAAGTTCATTAGATCCATAATAATATAAGTTTCGTTACTCAATCCCAATGGAATTAATTTAAATTCATAATATCCATACCTCATGAAAAATTTCATATTTAGAATATCATTATTCATTAATAATAGTTGATAATACCCATAATTATTATCAATCATGGAAAAATATCTAGCTCCATGGAGTTGATTAAATAATTCATCAATATGGGGAAAAGGATATGTGTTATTTATATTAATCATATTTGCTTCCCTATGTTTAGAATATAATGTCACTGAAACATACTTGCTCCTAACCCAAAGAATATTTTTTCTCCATGGAGACACACTAGTTCATTAAAATCACATATCACACAGGCCTTATATTTAAGCATTCATTTAAATGAATTTCACCATTTCCATCTATTGGGGAGTCATAAATTTTTTTTCAATGGGGATGAAATAAATGGAATACAAAACAAAACATTACGGTATGTTTTCCATGTATTTCATAAATAAATACATAAATTCATCCCTACACAATATGTACTTTATAATTTAAAAGGAATTATTTTCCATTTACAGGTTTTGTATTCTATTATTCTATAATAATTTTATTATGACCTGAATATGGATGAAGATTATATCATGGATTTTATTATGTACTCTCACCTTAAAATAAAATGGATACCATATCTCCATTAAAATATTTTATATCAATAACATGATAATAATTTTTCCCATTATAATTTTATAAGTAATAAATACAAAGGATTATTTAAATGATAACCATATGTATAATAATCTAGTTTTTATGTTTTCTATGTCTATGTTTTCTACTAGTGACTAATTAAGACATATTTATTACCATAATATTTCTACCATGAGTTTTTATTGACAACACCTTTTTTAAGGAGCATAGTAAATATCTATTTTTCAAGTAAAACATGGACGACAAAAAATAGATTGATGATCCAGAATAAAATAATGAACTAGCTAAATATTGGTCTATGATCAATATACCTAACACTATATCATTCAGACACTAAACCATATATATATTGATCTCATAATAAAAATATATATCAATTGTGGTTTTATGATGAATATTCATTTAATTATTAAAGAATTCATTTATATATATATATATATATATATCATTCTAGTTGAATTATTGACCATTTACATATTATTCAAATTCCCACACAATCATGATCATAACAGAACTTATCTCCACACATTAACATAACTCTTATTCCCAATACTAATTACCTTTATTTTATTTCCACAATTATTTCTTGTAGGAAATATATGTGTTCCCTTACTATCATTAGTGGTATTTACTTGTCCAATTTTCTAAACCACCCACTTCCTTTGTCTTTCTCATGAGAAAATAAAAGACATAGAGAATTACTTATCTATCTTAATAGAACATGATATTATATCCTCATATATAATATAAAACACCCAAGTATTTTATTGTATATTTTATTTTTAATATAACACTATGTTAATATTATAGACCACAGACATCCCTATACCATAATGAAAAAATAAATAATTAATCAAAACATTTGTAAACTACATATTAGCTTTGAGATTATTTATATGAATTAATAATTTATGAAATATCTGTGAAACTGACATCTTTAATAATAATGATGATTACAATCAAGAAAATTAAAATTCAACTAATGTTTTTACATGGAAAAGAATAATAATTACTTAATTTTATGCATTAATGTTATTTTTATCAAAACAAAAATCATTAAATTTTATGTGTAGAAGTTATAATTAATTCATACAAATTTATTATTATTATTTATCCAAATGAATAATATTTTTTTAATAATAATTTCAATATTATGTTTTGGTGATTTTTTTGGATATTTCTAAAAATAATCATATTTTAGAGAATATTTAAATTACCAAAATTTTAAAATATTAATTTATATACTTTACATCAATTAAAAATAAAATATTTTTTGATAAGAGTTAAATTGATATAAGATCCATTTTTATTTAATTTAATATAATTATTTCCATTATTATTATCATTTTACATGATTTCTACAGATGTTGTTTTGTAGTCTTATAATGAAACTTTTCTATAAACTATATTACATTTAATTTTATGAATATAAATTAAAATTGCCTTATAGAAATAATATTTAGTTACTCATTTCAAATGGATTCCATATTTAGAGTCTATAGGTTAAAATGATATTAATAATACCCTTTTATTTTTTCATTATTAGTAATTTCCATGGTGAGAATTATCCCATTAGAAAGGGTAAATCTTGTAACTAAAATAAAAAATAAGGTGATAAGGCCTTACAAATGTATATAAAACCTAAATTTGTTCCATAATATTATATTAAGTTTACTATCCTCATAAAATATTCAAATTTATGGACATTTTGGGTTATTTTTATTTTATAATTCTCATAATATTATTTTACGTAATTGAAAATTCCAAAACAGTAATTATACTAATTTTATATTCAATTATCTGTTAATATATAGAATAATATAAGTTATGAATGAATACAAATATTTTTTTAAAAAATAAATAATATTTTTATAAAAAAATAATTAATTTATTTTTTTCAATGAAGGTATGATTACATTAAATGCTCACACAGTGCTATCATTGTGCTTCTAAAAGTGGTAGAATCATCAATGTAATGATTATAAAAACCTCAAAACTAATATTTTTAACAATAATCATGTTTTAAAAATAATTTGGTAGTAAATGATAATGAATAATTAATGAATAATAGTTTATATGTGAAATATATTCATTTAAAAATGTATTTAATGGCAACATATTTGAATAGTTTTTAAAATTAATTTAATGGAATCTTATGTAAATAATATTGTATTATATAATTTAAAAAATAGGATAATATTGAAATAGTGTAATAGAGATAATATATGGAAAAAAATTATTTCCTGAATTTTTTTTTAAAAAATTGTTACCTTATAATAAAATTTATAACTATTTTTTATTTAATATTTCGATACAACAATTGAGATTAAAATTGGGTAGTGAAGGGTTAAAACCAAATTATGTGGTTTGAGATACCACATAAACCATTCAAAATATTATTAGATTAATGGATTTTAGAACTAAACTATCTTATATTTTTAATTCTACTCACCTAGTTCAACTTTCATCAGATAAATGGTTTATTATAAATAAATATTTTATGTAATTCCATGTATGTTGATTCCATCAGGATAATATTAAACTACCAATCCACTATTTATCATACATCCATGATAAGAATAGATAAAAAATATGGAAAATATCTTTTATATTGTTATCTATATTATTGATTTTTTCAATTTCCAAAATTTCAATGGTAGGGCCATTCATTGGATCTCTAAAGGATCTATTTAAAGGAAGAAGAAATCATTTAATAAAATCATTTTTATTCTTCATTTAGTACATGAAATGTATGTACTAAGAAAAATAATATATATATCACAAATAATGATATCTTGTTATATTTATTGTATAATTTTACCCATCTTGCTCTCCAACAAATCTAAAACTAAACATTTCCTCATGTGCACAGTGAACTATCACCTCACAAACCATTTAAATTTGTTTTCCGTATCCCCCTCACATGGTGAGTAATAAAGAAGAAAATAATGAAAATATATAATTCTTATGATATAATTATGATTATATAAATTAAATATTTCTTATACTACATTACCCTTCCATCCATTAAAAATGATAATGTCGCTCATGTGAATGTGTGGACTACCACTTCTTTGAATCAATTTGATTCATTATTCTTGTCCACATTGGAAAAAAATTAAAAAAATTATTATATATGTATATATGTATTATTTCATTAAAACATGAATAACTTTTTTTAACGGTGATCTATATCTTCTTCATAATTTTTGAAACATTCATAATGAAAAATGCTTGAGAAAAGTAATCATATAACACCTAAAACAATGATAATAATAAGATATTTTATGTATGGAGTGACATGATTTTATAAGGGGATCATATACGATATTACATACTTATTAATGGTTTTTAATATATGTATAATATATAAAATTTGCTTGCATAGGATATTAAATCATGTTCACCTGAGTGGAAGCATGAGGTAAGCGACTTCATAACTCAATTTCATTTCATTATTTTATATATAATCTTTATTATATATTTTATTATAGGATTATGTTTGTAATTACATATACTTATTATATATTTTTTAACTTGTTTTATAAGTATTTATATTTTTCAATCA
Source organism: Viscum album (assembly GCA_963277665.1). Taxonomy (NCBI): domain Eukaryota; kingdom Viridiplantae; phylum Streptophyta; class Magnoliopsida; order Santalales; family Viscaceae; genus Viscum; species Viscum album. The sequence continues at coordinate 117,259,549 of OY728133.1, read as the reverse complement.
CAATCAATTAAAAAATTTATTCTCATTTCAGTGGTATGATATTCCCAAGGGGTATCATAACTCAATTCTATTTTATTGGGATATATTAAATCTAAATTATATAGGTTAATCTAATATTAAAAGTTCCTTGACACATTATTTTATATTCTATAATATTAAATGACATATATGTATTGCAATTGTTCACATATAATCACATCATAGATTTTTTTTCACTTCAACTCAATGATTATGGAAATGAATTTTTTCTTCATTTCCACTTCATTGATAGATATTTGGTATTATAAAAATATATTAATTTATTTGGTGAATATAATTCACATTAAATGTAGATAATATAAATATATATTTATTAATGGTAATAATATTTTCAATTCATATACAGTCATTAAAGGGGAAATCATTTTAATATAAATAAATACAAAATATTTTTTTTAAATCCAATTTTTTAAGACTGCTTATATTTTTCAATTAATGCATCTTATAATCTATCCTTCAAAAAATAAAATTATCCTCATATAATATGAATATTTAATAACATTTCATTTTTTCTCCACAATATTCATATCTTTATAACATTATTAAATAAAATATAATTTTAAATTAAAATTTAACCTTATTTACCTTATTGATCAGGTGTGTTTTTCTGATGTCTATAATTTTTAAAATTAATTTAAGGAAATCATTTTTTATTAATAATATTATTAATTAATGATATCATATGAATGAATATAGTTTGTATAATGTTTAAAATAAATATTTTTTATTTTATCTAGAATGGTTTTTATCAAAGATCATTTAAAATAATAAAAAGGTACGCTTTTTAATGTATAAAATGAAAATATATTGTCCTAAAACCATAAATGTTTTACAAAAGTTAGCATGTAATTCTTATTTTCAATGGTTTTAATAATATTACTATTTAATTAAATTTATTTTAAATGATTGTATTCCATTTTATTTTTTTATCCAAAAGACATGATTTTATTAAAAATAAATCTTTCTAATAAATTTATGGATATCTCTCATTAGATGACTAATTTATTAGTTATCATATTTATCTTACAATATTTATTTCCTTACTCTGATCCTAAATTATAAAAATCTAAATCATTTGGTCATGGATATTATTACTACCTAAAATATATAAAATTTATACTTCCAGTGTATTAAAATAAATATTTGTTGATAGACTATGATAATTAGATATTTTTTACTCTTTACTAAATATAGAAATTTGTTGATAAATAATACAGTTTTTGAATAAAATATAGCATTCATTATATGAGTAATGCATTAGAAATCCCATTATGGGTGTGTGAAAGAATTACATATCCCCTTCATTCTTCAATAAGTCTCATGAGACAAATAATTTTCTTTGTATTTTTAATGGGTTTTTAGTATATTCATACCCATAAAATTAAAATATCCTTGCATATGGTCTTAATGGTAATATATCATGGTGAATGTGATCATGAAATATAATATTAGTCATTTCTTTATTGAGAATTCAGTTACAATTTAACATGATATTCAGAAATTGATATTTTATAAGGATTATTTTTTCCCATATTATATTTATTTAGTGAAATTTAATATTACCTTTCTACCTTTACATATAGATTTTTCCTGATTTAATGATGATATATTCCACTATAATAATTGTTACTAAGAATTGTATCTCACATTGATTTTGGTTTTCTTTTACTGGGATATAAAGATAGAATCTATGAATATGTTTCATGGGAGAAGATTATTAAAGTATAGGATGTTTTAAATTTTTTACCAATGTAAAAAAGAAATTATATATGAATATGTTCATTCAAAAATAATAAAATAAATCATACATAGTGATGTGAAACCTTATAAATTATTCCAATATAATGAATTATACGTCAGAATTGGGATACTAATGTTTAGGTTTTTGTAATTGGTATCAGAGGATGTTTTGTAGAAATATATAGAGCTATATTTATGAAATAATATATTACAGAACATAACTTTATGAAAGTCTCTGATGACATAATCAATTTTTTAAAAATTTCATAATGTTTTTTATAAGGTATATATTTTATGGATTTTCATATTATTAATAAAACTACATGTTTATTTTACATTAATAGAGATGTATATTGGTGTAATAACTCAGGAAATTGTTTTCCTTGTATAACTCGTCCATCATCATAGGGCATGATTAATAATCCCTTCTAGTGATCCCTATTTTCTACATTTGGGTGATCCATATTGGTTAATTAATATTTTCTTAATCCACCACTATGATGAATGATATGATATAATCTATGAAAAAAAAGATATTGCATAGTAATACGAGATAAACCTAAAGTGTCATCCGTTGATATGTCTTATGTTGATAATAATAATAAATTCCATGATACAACCTTTCTATGTCTTTTTGGATGAATCATTAAGATGATCGGGTATATTTTTATATACCTTTATGGGAATACAACACATTGGGTTTTTATGTGATTTAGTTTTGAAATTAATTTTTGGAATATTAATTCAATACATTATACTCATAGGTGGAATTATATAGATAACAATATGGTAAAATGATATCTTTGATGTTAATATAGTTAATTGGTATAAAAATGTTATCATATTTTTGAAAAAATTTAGGATTAAATTAATTTGAATTATTTATAGCTAATACTTGATTATGTTTGAAGAATTAAAGGTGGTATATCTATTAGAATCATATATGATTTTATTACGTCTCTTTGGAGTGGAGTTTATTTATAGGAAATACTTACATATTTTATAGATAATATGATATGGTATATTCATTTTTTCTATATGAATCAATGAGTGATTAATCCTTCTTGGTGATTAATGTTAAATTGATCAAATAAAAGTATTTTATCAAATCATTTAGATTATTGGGTTTTCAATTCTATCAATATTATTTTTGAGTTTTTTAAGGATAATTATTTATGTACTGATTTGTTTTTTAATTTTGGAGTTTTTCTGGAGTATTTGGCTATTAATCAATATACCAATTCACATTTTCAGAAAATCATTTTCATGCATGATTATTATAGAGTGCAAACATTATAATTTTTTATGTCATATCTTATAAATTTAAGATCATGACAATATATATATATATATATCATTTTGTTAATGTTATATATTAAAATGTGTTTGTTTTATAAAGAATAAAATTGAATGAATGTCAATTCTATACTTGTTGGAGAATGTAAAACACCAATATTATTGTTTACATTTTATTTTTATTAGAATAATATATTCGATAGCGTATATCATCTATAACCCTAAACATATATGAAGCACAAAATAATTTCGTATGATTGTTATAATATAATCCTTGGGTTGGCATGTATAAATATTCATTACTGAATTACTAAATATATGTATAATTTATTTCCTTAATAAAAATAATAAAATCAGTCAATAAATATAACAGTCAGATATTTTTTTAATATGAGAAGAATAAGAATATGACAATTTTATGAATTAAATATATTTTTATTATAAAATGGGTTTCATTTCATTTCATAAACTATCATGACCGATCCTAGTGGGGCTTGAGCTGCAACTCCCCATGCCCACCTCAAATAGGCCAGGGGCTACAGACTAGTACCGAGTAGGCATGCTACTAAAATGGGAGGAATTTCCTATAAACCTGTACACATGCACACACAACTCCAAGCCCAGAAAGCTGAAAAGATAAAACTACTAAAAAATGGAAATGCATGCATACACAAAAAATACCAACCAACAGAGTATGAAAGGAATGTGGAGTACAATAATATAAAACCTTGGGCTAAAAGTAAAATCCCACCAAAAGAAAGTCTGTAACAAAGTCCAAACTGTAAGAAAGGTACTGGGACTAAAATCCGTAGCAGTAGGAACACACCTCGGCCTTCCTGATCTCACTAGGAACCATCCGGTCCTGGTCCACCTAGAATCCTATCAAAGGCTCGCTCGTCTGCACAAGACATGACACGTGTGGGAAAAGCCTGTGCAGGGGTGAGTATAACAATACCCAGTAGGACACCCTGTAACCACAAAGGAATACATCAAGGAAAATACCACAAAGAAAATATACAGTCAGCTCTACACAGTATATGTCTACAGAACATATAACAAGAATATCCAGATATACTAATACACAATCAACTATCACGAAACCACCACTATGATAAAGCTTGAATATTCCACTAAGAACGTATCATGGAGAACACACTCCTAGGTCAGAAGAGAGAGATACAAAGTACTCATTCCGAGAGAACACAATCAACAAGTACTTGGGAACATGATGCTCATATGAGGATTACAACCAATATCCATGGGGTGATTCCAAAAACTCAGACTGAACTTACCTGCTACGTAGAGGATCGGTGCCTTGGTAAAGTAGGTCATGTTGATACCATGAAAATCTACCTTGGGAACCACACAGGAATAGAGGATCTGGCTCTATGATTAACAGAGGGGATTCCAAAAACTCTATTCCATAAGACATGTTGAATGGATCATACTCCTATATGTTGGAAAGTATACCGGAAACCTTCAAAAGAAAGGCCAAGGGGGAGAACCCTAAGGAAATTAGTCCAGTTCACATAAGTTAACTATCTCAAGCCATGTCAAACTGGTTACACGGTGTGTAGTAGGATTACACGACATGTTCCTTGACACCGGGTACTGACCGTGTAAACGGCCTATGTCACCAGTCCAAGCTGTGTAAAACTCCACTACACGGCATGTAGAAGGATCAAACGCCGTGTTCCCTGAATCCAGGTAGTGCTCATGTAAACGGCCCATGACTGGAATCAATGTCATGTAGGAAAGAATACTCACGGCGTGTAAGTCAAAGCACACACAGTGTCCTATCAACTGTGAAAAATCGGTGTACCCAATCCATATAACTATACACGGTGTCCGTCCATGTCACCTTCCCGTGTACCAGTACACGGGATATCCCGTGTATCTTACCGAGTTTGGCCGGTGAAGGGTATACACGCCGTGTCCTTGGCCCTGAACCCAACACATGTCCGTCTACTTCCGGAGTACACGCCAGGTGGCCCACCGACGAACACACACAATGTACAACATACTACATGCTGTGTAGTCAGGAAATTTACAGAAACCTATTCTTCCTCCTCTCTCCTCGGCCGATCATATGGATCTGTGATCACTCATCTATTCATCCTGATACATTATGTCTTGGAATGCACCATCATACGAACACCGAATTGGGTGTTTTCGGTCCTACGATCGTGTCATAAACTTACAATGATCCATCCAAAGAAAAACATCCAAAAATAATAATATCTCTCGATCCGCTCTGAATCGTCTTCCGAAACCATCATCGCAGCTCTGGACCATCCTCTCGAGGTTGGATCTACAATCACAGATCACTGCAATAACAAACGAATGTGAAACGATCGACTTCCTCCATGAACACATTGAACGCACATGAAGAACATGATAAAACAGAGAATAATGGAAAAGAAATCAAGAGGGACGAACTTCAATCAATGTTCGTTTCGATCTTGGATCTTGACCGTTATAAGGTTACATGAAACCAAAACAACTTTCAAGAATCAAATCAAAAAATCCCTGCAAAGGCCCATCCCACAAATACGATCTATATGAGGGCTAATCTATTCGTGGATTAGTCTGCGTTCATCGTAGAAATCAATAATGGGGAAGGAAACTAAAATAAAACATCCTACCTAGATTAGCGGAGTTCGTTGGCGAAGATCCAGTCGTCGTGTCGTCGTCGCCGGTGAAATTCATCAAAAACATCGTTGTCGCGTTGGAGGTTTCCTCCAGAGCTTTCCCCGAGCCTCCATGGGTTTCAGGGTTATGAGGTCTGTAACCCTAGACCTCTGCACAAAACTTTTTATAAAAATGATAAAAATATAATCACCGCCACAATATTTAATTAAATATATTATTACGGTTGCATCCAAAAATAGGATTTCACCATCGACTAGTGACATCTAATGTTAGGTCCCTCCTAGGGTAAAACCGATGCTCTGGATGCAATTGTGCCATTAGATTTCTGATCCGATCAACCGTTCAATATTTATCCCTATTTTTTAGAAAAACCACACGCTTGGGTAATTTAATTATTTAATTAAATTCAAACATTTGTTCCGGGCTCACCGGGCCTCAGAACTGCATGCCGTTTCAAAGACTGGTCTCTAAATACTTCCCATATAATATTAAAATAATTCATGGAAAAAATAAAGGACATTACATGACACCCCCTTAGGGCTTTACGTCCCCAAAAAGACAAAAAAAAAGATACTAAAAAATTTGTAGGTATTGCACACGAATCTGATCCTCTCACTCCCACGTGCTCTCCTGGAGAGTCTCATGATGCAACCAGACATGCACCAATGGAATAGATCACCCACGAAGGATCTTCTCCTATTGATTTTTATCTCTACTGGGTACTTAGCAATGGTTTCTCCATCATTGATGTCCAGCTCACCCCTAGTTGATAACGTGTGATGGATCATGCACTTACCTCCGTATCTACGACACATGGAAGACATTGTCTACCCGGTCCATCTGAGGAGGTAGAGCCAAACGGTACGCCACCTCGCTAACTGTACTCAGAATCTGAAAAGGGCCAACGAACCTCGGAGATAGTTTTCTGCCTCGCCCAAATCTCTGCAATCCCCGTTGAGGTGTGACCCAATGGAACGCATGTTCTCCCTCCTCAAACATGAGGGGCCTCCATCTCTTGTCGGCATAAGAATTCTGTTGACTTCGTGAAGTCTTCATCTGCTGCTGGATGACCTGCACCTTCTCCGTAGCAGCTCGCACCATCTCTGGGCCCATGAGTGATGACTCTACTGGGACAGTACATCAATGTGGTGAACTTCAAGGTCGCCCACAAAAAGCCACGAATGGTGCCATACTAATAGTGGAATGATAACTACTGTTATAATAAAATTCCACCAGTGGTAGTTGATCTTCCCAGGAACGACTGAATTCAAGTATGCAAGATCATAGAATATCCTTCAGAACCGGGATGGTGCATTCTGTCTTTCCATTGGTCTGAGGATGAAGTGATATGATCAAGTGTAACTGTGTCCCAAAAGCTTCCTGTAATCCCTTTCACAACCGAGATGTGAAAAAATGGGCATCACGATATGAGACCATAATTTGTGACACTCCATGAAGTCGAACTATCTCCTGCATGTAAAGGTGTCCTAATCTCTCTACTAAACTCTACTCCTGTATGGCTAGGAAGAGGGATGTCCTGTTGAGTCGGTCAATGATCACACAGATGGCATCATGTCCCTTGGATGTATTGTTAAAACCATCACGATGTCCATGGATATCCCATCCCACATCCACTCCGGGACCTCAAGGAGCTGTGACAACCCTGATGGAACTTGGTGCTTAGCCTTTACTTTATGACAAGTAGGGCACAGAGAAACAAACTCTGCCACACTCTTCTTAATTAATGGCCACCAGAACTGACGTCGGAGGCCCTGGTACATCTTTAACATGACTGGATGCACCACCAAATGAGATGAATGGAACTCTCTCAGAGCTTCCTCCCACAACGTCACTTGTATTATTGTGTGATCTCTAAAAAGAACAACGTGCTACCCACATCTTGAATATCCATCAGCAGCATCACCTGCGGATATCTGAGCACACAAAGTCTCGTAGCTATAATCCTCAAGATATGCTTCTCTGACTCGCTGTAAGAGTGGAGGGGTAAGAACCATTGACTGATGGTAAGCTCCCTCATCTCTATCCATGACAGATAATTGTAATGAGGCCAACTGCCTCGTTGCCTCATCCAGCAACATCGAACTGGGTTTCCTGATAAGAGAATATGCCAAAAAATTCCCCTTCCCAGGAGTATAAACAATATCAAAGTCATAATCATGGAGGAACTCAAGCCACCTCCTCCATCTCAAATTCAGATCCATCTGAGAAAAGATATATCTGATACTCTTGTGATCAGAGTAGACGATAAACCGCCCGCTCATCAGGTAGTGCTGCCACATCTTTAAAGCGAAGACTACTGCTACCAAATCAAGATCATGGGTCACATAGTTCTTATCTTGTGGCCTCAACTGACATGAGCCATATGTAATAACCTTTTGCCACTTCATCAAGGGACAACTAATCCCGGTTCCGGATGTTTCGCAGAACACTGCGTACTCGACACCCTCTTCTGGAAGTGTCAAGATAGGGGAACTCGTCAGACTCTATCTCAACTACTGAAAATACTGCTGGAATCTCACAGTCCACACGAAAGGCTTCCCTTTTCTTGTAAAATCTTTCATGGGTGAAAAAATCCTGGAGAAATCAAGGATGATTCTCCGATAGTAGCCTTCCATCCAAAGGAAAATCGGCACCTCCATCACGCTCCGGGGTGGTTCTCATGCTAACACTTCCTCTAACATGGATGGGTCCACTGATTCACCATCTATTGAGATAACATGTCCCAGAAAGTGGACCTCATATATCCAAAATTGACACTTATTGATTTTCCCATATAGCTAGTGCTCTCGGAGTGTCTCCAAGACCATCCTTAGGTGGCTCACGTGCCCCTCCTCGGATGCAGAGTACACAAAGATATCATCGATGAAGAACACCACGAACCGATCTATATAGGTCTAAAATATCCGGTTCATGAATCCCATAAACACTGTTCGGGAATTCGTCACATCGAAGGGAATCACCAAGTACTCATAGTGACCGTAGCGACATCTGAAAGCTGTCTCCGGTATATCCTAAACCCGTACTTCTAACTGGTGATAGCCTGATCATAGGTCAACCTTCGAGAACCATCGTTCCCTTATTAACTAGTCAAAGAGGTCATCGTTCATCGGTACTAGATACCTATTCTTCACGGTCACCTGATTCAAGAACTGGTAGTCCACACATAGCCTCATTCTCCCATCTGCCTTTTGGAAAATAATACTGGGGCCACCCACTGTGAAACACTGGGTCTCAAAAATCCATTCATATGCAAGTCTTCTATCTGCACTCTTATCTCCTGATGCTCTGCAAGATCCATATTATATGTTGATGTTGATATCATTGTCGTCTAGGGTTGCAACTCAATGCAGAAATCTATCTCGCGGTGGGGAGGTAGTCCGTGGACATCCTCTAGAAATACGTCCTCATACTCATCCACTACTGCTTGAAACTGGGAACTCAAAAAGTCTACTGCACCAAGGGATAGACTAGACAACTGATGGGAAATCGGTTGTACCTTCTTATGCACGATTCCATCCAGTGCTGCTTGGGTCTCCTATTCACCGACGAAGGAGAACATCGTTCCATCATTGCTGACACACCGCAACCTTCACCTAAAACAGTCAATCTGGGCATGAACTTTGGATATCAAATAATTACCTTGAATGTCATATTAAGTCCTCGACTCTCCCACCAAGAGGTTCCAACCAAAAATATCACCTCCAAGGGTCATGTCACACTATCTGCAACGGTGTGTGATCTCTGGATATTCTCCAGTCAGTGTTTATAATCATAAGGGTCGAGTCAACGGCTCAACAGGAATCTCAAGGTCTTGAACTAGATATGCAGCCAGAAAAGAATGACTAGCGCCTGTGTCTATCAGTACAAAAGCCAATGTAGAAAAGACACATGTTGTACCTCTAACATTTTGGGAGTACCTAGGTCATAATCCTCAGCTGCCTCTAGCTGTCCCTGCCTCTGTCCACCCGCTCCTGGAGCATGCGGTGGACCTCCTGGGGTTGGTGGTGCCAAAAGTTCAAAACGCCAACCACCTCTAGTTTCTCTCCCAACTCCACTACAACGTTTTCTGCCCTGGGGATCTATCTGCTCCACATATTTCCTCTACCACGGTGGTCCATTCACTTATCTTATGTCAGTAGTATGGATGGTCGGACAATATCGAGTGAGATATCCCTTACATCACATGTATAACATCTCCACTCTCGAGGCTGGCTGGATGCACCCTGTGAACCCTGTACGACATATCCTCTATCCGTGGATCTCCTCTGAAAACGTCTCCCAGGCCTAGTTCCCTATCATAGGATCCCTACTACTGTGGTCTCAACCCCATCTCGCTCTCTACTAACAACTGTCTGTTGTCTCTGTTCATCCAAAAATTTCTCGACCACCAAATCCTTCTTGAGCACCCCAGCATGAGTAGGAATGCTCATAGGGATGATGCTAGCTAAAATGTATCTGGGAAAGCCCTACTAAAAAGTCTGAGCTCTGATGTACTGATCTCTGACCATATCCATTGAGTACTGTCATGGGTCGGTAAACCTAGATGAATAGTCAGCCACCATCATGGTTCCCTGCTGGAGCTGGAGAAGCTTCTATATATGTACTGCTCTCCGGGTAATCCGTGAAAACTCTTCTTTGATGATATGATCAACCATTGACCATGCAAGAGTCGCCTCGTCGTGGGTCTAGATAACCAAACTCCACCATCTTCTTGCTGAGCCCTAAAGAAGGATCGCTTCCAGGATCACCATCTGGTCTGCTGGTGTCTTGACCAAACGGAAGACTCTGTCCAATGCCTCAAGCTAGTCCTCTACTGCCTGAGGGTCAGGCTCGCCTCGAAAACTGGGGGGTCTCTGTCTCTGAAACTGATGGAGTGAACTCGACCTGTGGTCCTCCTATACTGGTAGAACATGCAATGAACACTGTTCTATAGGTGGTGGAATAACATGCACAACACCTGAAAGTAAAACTGGGGGATCTGGTCCTTGTATCAGAGCTTCATCACTAAGGGGGTAATCCTCGTGATCGAGCTGCTAGATCCTAGTGGGTGCGCGTCATGGAGGCATCCTGTAAAGTAACAAGATGTATCACAGTCAGTGAGTATATCTGGAGGGCTTACTCAAGAAGGATATGGAAACCACAACCAATTACTATATGATTCATGTATCATTATTTTTCCCTACGACTACTGTTATCATTTTCCAAGTTGAAAATCATGTTATCAGATTCCTTGTGTATGGAAACATCGTCCGGCCGCACTAACACTGGGGTTCCTGGCCTAATAGCTGAACTCAAAAAACTTAACACTTTTTCCCCAAACCAACTCACATACTCGCGGTCCTAATGTAGAACCGACCACCTCTGATACCACTCTTTCACGACCCGTCCCAGTGTGGCCCATGCCGCAACTCCCCAAGCCTGCCTCCAATAGGCCAGGGGATGGTGACTAACACCGAGTAGTCATGTTACTAACATGGGAGGCATTGCTTATAAACCTGTACACACGCATACACATCTCCAAGCCCACAAAGCTGAAAAGTATAAACTACTAAAAATAAAAATTCATGCACACACTAAAAATCCCAACATACAGAGTACGAAAGGAAATTAAAGTACAATAATGTAAAACGCTAGGCCAAAATACAATCCCATCAAACAAAAGTCTCTAACAAAGTCCAACTAATAAGAAAGGTACTGGGACTGCAATCTGTAGATGTAGAATACAACACGGCCTGCCAGATCTCACTAAGCGTCATCAGGTCCTAGTCCACCTAGAATCTGGTCAAGGGCTCACTCGTCTGCACAAGACATGACATGTGCGGGCAAAACCCATGCAGGGGTGAGTACACAATACCTATTAGGACACCCTAAAACCATAAAGGGATACAATAAAGGAAATACCACAAAGGAAAGATACAATCATCTCTACACAGTATATGCTTACAGAACATATAACAAGAATATCTAGATATACTCATACACGATTGACTATCGTGAAACCTCCACTAAGACCAAGTTCGAATATTCCAATAAGCACGTAACAAGGTGAACACACTCTTAGGTCTTAAAAGAGAGATACGGCATACTCGTTCCATTAGAACACACTCCAAAACTACTTGATAACATGATGCTCAGATGAGGATCACAACCAATAGCCATGGTGTGATTCAAATAACTCAGTCTGAACTAAACTGCTAAGTAGAGGATCGATGCCAAGGTAAAGTAGGTCACGCTGATACCAAGAAATGCTACCTAGGGTACCATGATGGAATAGAGGATCCAGCCTTAAGTCTTACAGAGGGGTTCCAAGAAATCTATTCTGGAAGTCCAATTGAAGTGATCATACTTCTATATGTAGGAAATGATACCGGAAAGCTTCATGAGAAAGGCCAAGGGGATGAACCATGAGAAAACTAGTCCAAGTCAAAGAAGGCAACTGGCTCAAGCCATGTAAAACAAGTTAGACAAACGGTAATAGGATTACAGGCCATATTTATTGACTCCTGGTACTGCCCATGTAAACGGACAATGTCACCCATCCAATCTGTGTAAAACTAAACTACACTACGTGTAGAAGGATCACACTATGTATTCCCTGACTCTGGGTACTGCCCGTCTAAATGGACCGTGTCTATAGTCGAAGTCATGTAGGAAAGAATATACATGGTGTGTAAGTCGAAGCACAAGCTGTGTCCTGTCAACTAGGAAACACCTGTGTACCCTGGTCGTATACCCGTACATGGTGTCTATCCATGTCGCCTTCCCGTGTACCAGTACACGGGGTATCCTGTGTATCTCACTGGGTCTAGCTAGGGAAGGGTATACACACCGTGTCCTTGGCCGTGTACCCAAATCGTGCCCAATTACTTCAAGAGTACATGCCAGGTGGACTCCCGATGAACTCACACCGTGTAGCCCATACAACATGCCTTGTATTCGGGAAATTTCCATAAACTTCGTCTTCCTCCCCGTGCCTCGGCCGATCTATTGGATTCGTGATCTCTCGTTCGTTTGTCCCAATAATTCAGGTATTGGTTCGCCCCATCATAAGAACACTAAATTGGATGTTTTTGGTCCTTATATTGGGTCATAATCCACCAACAATCCATCCGAAGAATAACACACCAAACTCATATCTCTCGATCAGCTCTGAATCATCCGCCGAAACCGTCGTCACAGCTCTGGACAATCCTCCTGAGGTTGGATCTACAATATCGGATCATTTCACCAACAAACTAATTCTCATTGATCAATTTCCTCCATGAACGCATAGAACACACATGAAGAATGCAAGAAACCGGGGATGAATGGAACAAAAAATTGAGAGGGACTAACCTTGATTGATGTTTGTGACGATCTTGGCTCGTCACTGTTAGAAGATTAAACAAAATCAAAACAAAATTCAAGGATCAGATCCCCAAAATCCCCGCAAAGGCCCACCCCACAAATATGATCGATCCGCAGACTAATATATTTGTGGATTAGTCCGCGTTCATCATAGGAATCATGAACAGAGAAGAAACCCAAAATCAAACATCCTACCTGGATTCGCGGTGTACATTTGAGAAGATCTGGTCGCCACGTCATCGTCGCCGATGAAATTTGTCAAGAACGTTATCGCTGCATTGGGTGTTTTTTGCGGATCTTTCCCAGAGCCTCCAGCGGATTCAGGGTTATGAGATCTATATCCATGGAACCCTATGCAAGGAATTATTTAAAAATGATAAAAATTTATTCTCCTCCATAAGATTTAATTAAATATTTTATTACAGTTACGTACAAAAACTATATTTCACCACAGACTTGTGTCAGCTGATGTTAGGTCTTTCTTAGGGTAAAATCGCTGCTCTGGACGCAACGGTGCCCTCAGATTTCTGATTCGAGCACCCATTCAAGAGTTATGCCACTTTTTCAGGAAAACCACATGGGCATGTTATTTAATTTTTTAATTAAATGCATACTTTTGTTCCGAGCTCACTGGGCCCCGGAAATGCACGTCGCCTCAAATCCTGGGGTCGAAATAGTTCCCATATAATATTAAAATAATACATGGAAAAAATCAGGGACATTACATAAACTCATAAAATAATAAATTTCTACCAATTTAATGAATATTATTTCAATATAGTAAAATCATTTTTTAAAATTATTTCATTTTTCGGTGAATTTTATATATTTTTCTAAATAGAATTTATTTTCATAGAATTCTAAAAAATCAAAATTTTTATAAAACATACTTTTTGTTTATTTATACCATGTAGTTTAAAATTTATAATTTTTATTTGGTAATAAAGTTATGTGGTGCATATTTAATTTATAATAATATAATTAATTATATTTTTGTCAATATTTTTTCTGTATTCTGACATATGTTAAAGTTTATCCTTAGAACATGTTTTTCTTATAAATATTCTTCATTAATTTTTATTATCATTTATTAAAAAAACATTACCACATTCATATAAATTTAAAATATAAAAAATATATTCTACATTTATAATTATGATGTATACATTTTTCAAATAGTTCTTTTTTTGGTAATTATTATTTGTAAACATTGTAAACAATTTTCACCTAGGTAAGAGTAAATCGTCTAATTCAAGATAAAAATAATGTGATAAGGATTTATACATTTATATAACAAATATATTATTTATATTACAAGATATTATTTCATCCTTTATTAATAAATATTACTCAATATAGTAAATTAATTCAAATTTTATTTAATAGTGACATTAATATTATTTTAAATATGGGATAATTCCAAAAATATAAAAAAAAATTGTGTTAGTTTTAATATAATGATATCAAATGGATAATAAGTTATTATTAATTAATATAAATAATTATTTTCAAAATAGTTAATTTTTTTCTGAATGAAATTTATTTAAAACATTTAGGGATGTTATGACTAAGTAAAATGCATACACGATACTGATATAATGCTTCTGAAAGATGTCGAAAAATCAATGAAAATTATTTAAAAAAAATAAAAAGTATTATCTTTTGGTTGAAATATAGTGCATCATAAAATTTACGGTCAAATATATTACATAGTTATTTATATATGGTCTATATTTTATCTTAATTCATATCCTAACATCCTTAAAGTTAAAATATTTATATTTTTTTCAATTAAATTAATGTTATTTTATTCTTATAATTTTATATTAAAAGATTTAAAAATCATAACATATTCAAAAAGGAAATTGGGATACTTTATAGTCTAAAATATCACCCTTATTTATTTTTTAATGAAAGTTACATTATATGTAAAATTATTAACACTTATTAGTGAAAAAATTGTCACCATGTTCATGGTAAAAATTATTTAATGAAGGGTTTAAAAAAATTTATAAGGTTTATAATTACATATAATACTTAACAAATATTTGTTTAGTAATTTATAATTATAATATTGTATCCTTAAAAATTCAAAATTTTCTACACTTTCCGAAAAAAAATATTTAATATATTTAAGTCATGTAGAATATTTCTTGCATGATCATTAATTATCTATAAAAGGACACCACCATTCTTATTTTACTTACACCACTATGTGAAAATTATCTATAACAAACCTATATAAATATATCCCCAATATATTTATCAATGTTATAGTTGTGTTTTATTCTAAAATACCATCACTAGGGCCTTTAAGAGAGGATATAAATTATCCATTTAAAGGAAGAAATAATACTTGTAACTAAACTCTATCATTTTTTTATTTAATTGCCACTATAAATTATTTCCAAATCATTGAAATATAAAAAAACAAGTATCTCAAATAGACTTATCTATAGTTAATTTTATGTAATAATATTTATCCATCTCATTATCTAAAACTATGAAACCCAACCATAACATGTTTGCTGAGTGGAATATCTTCCCACAAACTAAGGTAATTTGTTATCCATCACTACTACACATGGATATTTATAATTATTGAAGTAGTTGATAGATATGATAATAATGAAAACATTATGATTATTTCAATTTAATATATCATCTACCTAATTACCAATAAACTCTTTTTGAATATTAATATTCCTTGTGCGTGTGTATGGATTATCATCTGTAAAATGTATTTTGATTCAAATTTTTACCTGTGATTAACAATTATGATTCTAAATATGTTTATAATATATATATATATATATTAAATTTATAATTTTTATTCCGTTATAAATAAGCGGAAGTTTTAACCTATGAACAATAAGTAGAACATTCATAACTAAACATGCATGAGAAAACTGAATAGTTAAAACATGAAACGATGAAAATAATTTATTATTATTATTTAATGGGTTAAAATATTATATTTGTTGATTTTATATGATATTATAAATATTTTTTTTCTTTTATGTAATTATAATAACTCTATGTTTATTATAAAAGTGGATAAATCCCATTTAATTTTGTTTATGTGTGATGTAAGGGTTTTCATATCTCAATGACTTTTCATTGAGTTTTATTAATTTTTCATTTTATATATAATGAATGGATAATTTTTTTAATTACCTATTTTTATTTTCAATTTTATTTCCTATTGTATTATTTGGATTAAAATTTCTGACATTTAATCACTTTAATGACCATTTTTAATTTCAATGTTAGTATCTTTGTTTAGGGTTTCATAACTATGGACTTGAGAATTGGGTTATATGACTTCTTCATTATCTATTTTATACTAAGAATAAAATTATTATGAGAATTTATTAATTTATATTTTATTTAAACAACTTTATTTTATTTATTAATTTTTTACAGATATTAACTTCAATGATTAATTTTCATTTGAAAGATACGATCATTGAAAGGGATTTCATCTCAATTTTCACACCATTGAGACATATTTGGTATTATGAACAAATTTTATTTTATAATGTGTATAAACTATTGATTTATTTATATGTAATTAATAATTTTTTATTTTTAATTGATTATTCCATTTATCTTTAATCATTCAAGGTATTATAATTTAAAAGTTACCATAGAGGTGTGAATTTATTTCATAATATATATTTTTATATTATTTATATTTTATTTGAATTAATGTTTTATTATATACATAATATACTCTATACGGTTTCTTATAATTTATAATTTTTTTATCCTTTTTATCTCAACTTTCTTCTCCTTGATACATTTATCAGGGAAAATAATTTTGTAAATAAAATATTATGTTATTTCTAGATATTTCGTGAATAAATTCCTTCCACGTCCATGTTTATGAAAATAAATATACAAAAGACCTTTATATTTACTCAAATTATTTACTAATGAAATATTGTTTTTATCATTTTTTATATAAGATTTTATAATTTTTATTCAAATATTTTCTAAAAATTTTATTTTCCATTTTCTTCACATGAAGTCAAATGTAATGTTTCAGTTTAACATATATAATGTTAATGGATTTCATCCAATAGATAATAAATTTAAACTATTTTATATCCTTATTATGTTTTATGGTTTTTTCCATATAAATTATTTAATTAAGATTTATTTTATATATTTCACATCATTTTTTTCGATTCATCAAAATAAATGATAGTACTAAAAAGTATTATTTTTTGATGAATTGATGACCCTATGTAATTTGTTGTCTAAAATTGAGGATATTAACATACACTTGATGATTTCATAAGACTTTGATCATATTTCATTAGACATATATATTTTTCTTTTTTCATGGATATACTCATTTCCTAAACTATATTCTATTTCTAGATATGGTGTTTAACATGAAATATTATTTAATTGACATGAGATATCATGACAGTATACATTTTATAGTAAATATAGTTATTTTTGTTAAATTAATATATATATTAATTAAAGTTATCATTGAATATATGATGAATTTAATGGATATACATTGATGAGTGCATCCCAAAATTCAATATTCCCCTGATACTTGGAACGATATTGTTACTAAAAGTATTTTTTTAGCAATAATAAATGGATTATTGGTGTATACCAACCAATAAACAGAAACTGTCAAACAATAAGGCAATGATAGTAAGGTTTCTTGATGCATAGAATCATGATATTCATCAATATGAAATTACATCTTCGATAATTAAATTATTATTACCTATGAGACTATTACAATGATATTATTAATAGATGATATTTTTCTCATTTATTGATTAAATGAAATTTATTTTAAGTTATTTACCATTTCATATTTATGATTCCTTATTTAATCATTTATATTATGACTTGAGAAATAAAACATGAGGTTTTGATTTAACCCTAATTTTTTCCATTCCCTAGGATATGGAAAAAGAATATTTGAATTAGTTTCAAGGATGTATAATTTTTATTTTTACTGTTTTTTATATATTATTGACAATGTAAAATGATAATCATGTATTTATTTGGTTCTTTAAGACTATGAAATATAATAACCATTTATGATTTGACACCTTGTATCTATGGCCAATATAATAAAGTAGAAATTAAATATTGATTACTGGATTTTCGATCATTATAATAAAAATGAATTCATGATTACTAATGTTTAGATGATAGGATTTATCCCATGAAAATGATCATTATTTCTCCATAGATTACATATATAATCTGAAACCTGATGTGTTATCCTTATAAATTTATCTCTATACTCAATAATAATTTACCCTACCTTTTTTCATAAATTATGAAATTTCATATCAATATCATCACGATGCTGAGTAAGAATGCATTTCTCATTGAATATATCCTTGATAGTCATCCACCTTGTAAAATCTTCTATGGAGTGTGTGATTTAACATAATTATGTTTCTCATGAGTGTCCATCCATATATCTATCATACGACCACTCATCATTCCCCAGTGGTGATCAATTTAATAACCAATCTTCCCCCATTTAGAGTTATTACCCCCGTAGTTGTGCAACAAACACATCCACATTCCACTATAAAGACAAAGATTTATTTTTTTTGAAAACCACGAAATATACTCTGAAAACACATAATGAAATAATATTATAAATAAAATTATCTAGAAGGTATATCATAAGGTAAGGCTCTTCGATATTGGTTTTATTAAATCTTATTCTCATGGTTTATAATATAAATCATCTGATTCCAACTATAACACCATAAATATTATAATCTATAGTAGGTTGTTACTTTACAACTTTGACACAAATTCATAGGGATAACAACCTGAAGAATCAAATAGTGTAGTAATATTGGTTTACTAGACACATATATGATTAATATGATACATTTAAAAAATAAAAATACAACATAATAATTATTGTGAGAATGTTATTATTTTTTCTGGTAAATCAATAAAATCATTCATATATCAATTATTGTTGTCTTGGGGAAAGGAAAACAAAAATATAATGTGAAATTATTTGTTCATAAAGGAAAATCCGACATCAAATGTTTTCATAAAATTCATTAATTGTAATAAATATGACAGGTGTATTTAATAATAAAATATACCACATAACTAACATAAAAAAGGTTAATATATCACTGTATGAAAGAAAAACATAAATAATCACATAAATAATAATAAATTGTTTTCTAAATATATAATTTGTACTGTCATACATCAAAATCATACAACCATGGACTTATGCCAAGATGTAATATCTAAATATTAAGACTTATGCCAAATACTCACAATGGTTTTTATTTTGATACCTATTGATGTATAAAGTGGCTATAATGGGCCCTGAATGAAACATACTATGTCAAATTAGTTCATCATGTGAGGGAAATGAAAAACAATTCTATATATAATATATATAAATATTGGAATTGAAAAGTGTCATACAAAATGTAAATATTTTTCATTGTAATAATTATATAAACATTATGATATGCCATCCAAATAAATTTTCTAGATGGTACCATTATAATATATCCATGATAAAGTATATATTTTGTCAAACTATGTTGACATAGATGAAGGTGCATATAAAATATCACTAGATTATTTATTGAGGAAAATACACATTTATTTTTGAATTTAGTAAATAAAAATATAAAAATATAAAAAATACTTGGGAAAATATTTTCATCAAAAATAATAATGGGAACATGTAATGTAATCTATAAAAAATATATTCATTATGGAAGGAAACTATTTTTACTGGTAATTATTTTATAAAATGTTCATTACACACCATTGTTATAATGTGACTCACCAGTAAAGTGATATGATGTTTGCTTTTATGATAATATATAATCAATTAAACAATGGTAATATGAATTTAATAAATATTTAGATTATATAAAAAATTTATCAGTATAATTTAAATAAAATATATACATTAGAGAAATATATTCTTAAAAGATTAGAAAAAAATGTCGGTTTTCCATTGAAACATTATGTCAGACATTTCAGTACATAAAGAGAAGAAAATGAAAGGAAAAAAATTAATTTCCAGAATTTATTTTACGATAAGAAAAAAAATAAGTGGTTTTGAATTGAAATTTCATATAATTAACCCAGTGTAATCATTAACAAAAATAATATTATATAAATATGATATTGTAAAATACAACCTTACCTCAGGAACAAGAAGCTCTGTATGTGCTTTTGAACTCATTTATAATAAATTTTAATTTATTATAATTATATAAAATAAATATATATTTATTTTAATGACATATATTATCCACTCACAAAATTTTAATTCCAATTTACGAATAATTATTTATTAAAATCTCCATTATTGAGTGTTAATGATTTCATTTTTCCTGTATATTTCAGTTTGGTTTTTTAATAACATGAATACTTATCATTTTTCTGTTGTATAAAGAATTTTAATCATCATATAATTATATTATATATTCATAATATACATATTAGGTGGCATAAATAATATGATAATATGAAAAATCAATTACATCACATTATGGAGGTGATAGTTCACACGTACACATGAGATATATTAGAATTTTTTAACGGGTGGAAGGGTAATGAGGAATATTATGTATTATATTAATTGGATCATAAATATGTCAAAAATATCATAAATTTTTATTATTTCTATATTTATAACCATATAATTAAAAATCTATTTAAATTCAAATTAAACAAGTATGTGGTGATTGGAGGTCGTATGTATGAAGGAGCAGTGTTTTAATTTTATACATGATAGAAAGGATATAAATAAGGATTACTACACAACAGTAATATCTTTTTTTAAATTTTTTTTGTACTTATGATGTCACATGATCAGGTTTAGAAAATATTTTACCATGTGAGTGGATGATATTAAATGAAAACACTAGGTAAGAGTTATACATCTTATTTGGAAAGTAACATTTGTAATACACATTAAGCCTTATCAGATTTCTTTGATGAGATGAGAGAATCCAGGTCATGGGAAGTATTTTTGAAAGGGTTTTTTCATGTATTTGTAAAGCTAATTCGATGAATTGTTGTGAAACTTAGTAGAGGAGTGCTAACATTTTAAAAACATGGGAAATGACACAATTGGAATTACTTGAATAATTTTAATAATATAAAGTCATTTTCCTGTGAAGGTGGCCCAATATTTTCATATAATATGTAATTATATATATAATATCTATATAAAAAACAATGTGGTTTTAGAATCTATTTTTCATCATATTGATGCTTTATCTATTTTTTAACCAATTTAAAAGGTTTTACCCTTACCCCAAGTGAAAAAAATTCCTTGATTACTATTCATTATATACAAAAAATATTATAGAACTTATTACCAGGTGTTAAATATTATGAATCAAAATATTTTATCCATTTTAAAATATAAATTTTTTTAAATGACAAAATTGTATTTTTTTTATAAGTATGAAAATGTCAATGAATTCCATTTTTATAAAAATTCTTTTTTTGAATAAAAATGATTTTTAGGAAAATAACACTTAATAATGACTATAATAAAATTGATTAAATTATTTTAAAAAAATGAAAAATATTTTTCATTAACAAAAGTCAAATAATCTTAATAAACAATGTATATAAATTTTTTAGAGGGAAAAATTAAATTTTTTTATAATTTGAAATGAAACAATACATATATTTCTGAAATGATAAGAATATGATTTATTTTTAAAAACTATATTTTTATATGAATTATATTAATTATTAATATATATTTTTCAATAGAAATGTTACATATATTATCATGTTATTATTATATAAATATTATTTTATAAATGTCACTAATTTTGTATATATTCAATTTTAACTATATGACCAAAAATCAACTACATCTTAAAAATATCAAAACAATTACAGTATGAAAATTTTGAAATTATGAATTCAAAAATGAAATATCTTTCATCCAAAGGAATTTATAGAAATTGGGTATTTTGGATTTTATCAAATTCATGAATAAATAAATGTATAATGTTCATTATTTTATCTTGAATAATAAAATTACAATAATTGAGTCTTTCAGAATATACATGGGATCATTGTGAGTATAGCTGAGTAGAGAGAGAATAGTGAAAATACATATCGATATGGAGAGGAAATGAATGGGAGTACAATGAGATATAAAATTATTTATAAACTGTGAGACACACAGTAGGATTGAAAAATAGAAATATTTTTGTTCCATATTTGATTATAGTGGAGAAGTTATGTCTTCGGTGAATAACAATCATAGAAATGAATAGTCCTTTTAGTTGAACCATTATAAAATACAATTTCCTCTCATTATTATCAATAATTTCTTTCATATAGATGAATTCATTGGTTAAATATAAAATAATCTAACTAAAACAGCCAATAAAATATTAATAACCAAATTTGCTTAAAATATTTTATTATGATTTGGAATTTAGATAAAATTAGTCATCTCTATATTCAACCGTATTTAGTGTTTGTACTACTATAATGGGAAATACAACATTATAATCGATATATTTATTTTTTTATATATTTGTTTCAATATTTTTAATAACATTTAAATTGTATTTTTTCATTAAATATAATATTCCTTTATTATATTATTGTTGTATATATTTCTAATGTACATTTTTAATCAATGTTTAATATAATTAGGTTGATAGAGAAAATTTTGAAATTATGGGATGTCTCAAAAGTTTTTCATCATAACTATAATATTTTAACATCACTATTTTCGATAATAATTTATAGTATGGGATATGGGATATATTTTTAAGACATATTTCATAATCCCATGGATTTTTCATGGGAAGGACCAAGTAGAGAGTTTGTGCCACTTCGTACTATGATATTAATGTCCTATAACATGACCAAAAAGATGAAATTTAGAAAATTATGGGGGATTTTACAAAATCTATCTAATATTTCTTAAATTTTACATCATCATCATGAAAATATCTATGATCCATGAATAAATATTTTATATATATTTTATATTCAATTTTATCATGAAACATAACCAAATATGAAATTTTCCATCCACTACATGAGTACCTATGACATAATGCGACCATGGTTTTGAATATATCACATAGGAAAGGGTTTAGAGGACTTAGTACATGACTAAATCTACATGATAAAGAATAATATATAATAAATTTATGGAATAAAATCATAGAATTATCTCTTTTTAAACAATATTTCCATGTCGTGATGTGCCCAGTGAAAATGAAAATGGAATGGTATCATGACTTATACCATATGGATCAGATAAATAAATTTTTGGATGATTCAATATTAATAAATTAATTAATTCAAGGTGATATAAAGTTATTTATAACACTATGACCTATTCATTTAGATTAATTAAAAACTGTGGTTGTGTTGGTTCATTCCTTTATACCCTCAGTCCATCGCAATTATTTCTAAATAAAACATTTTGATGTAATATATAAGGGTATCATCGGGGGAAATAAAAAATGTTGACCCTTAATAATTAATGGTATAATTGATAACATAAATTAGGTGAATTTTACCACCAATGATGGGAACAAACAACACCAATATTATCCACGTAAAGTCCTTCAACTCGACAAGATTATATATGTTAGGGATATATTTTTTATAGTTTTAATATTTATATAATTCTTAATGATTTATAATTATTATCCAATTCAAAGTTTTTAATCAATGGGTTATTCACTATCCAATATCTTATGGTTCAATTATTGTTTATGAACACTTGATGATTATTTGGTCGAACATAAGACAGTGTGGAATTTTTTGAAGTGGGTGAATTATCACTTATTTTGATTCTTCATCTATAATGAGAAGGATTTATTTTATAGAATTATATAATAATATATATATATATATTACATTTATTATTGAAAAACTATCACACTTTGATAAAATATTAATAAACTCTTTTATAGAAAAGGTAAATAATTTATGAAAAATCAATTGGAATATTATTTTTTTTATGAGATTTTAATTTATTATAGGAAATTTCATTAATAAGATAATGATGAATTGATATTTTATGGGTGTTTTGTAGGGATTTTCCAAAAAAATTTACCTAAATATATAGTTGTGTAGATTACAATATTAAAATATTTTTTGTGTGGATTGAAACTAAACTATTGATAGAAACTACCCTACAATATAAATTTCATCTCCCTTCAACCATTTTGTATTCTCATCATTGTAGTTATCTATATTATGAGTTTAATAACACAATATAAATAAATATTTTTCCATAGTTTTGGCTAGATAGAATGTATCTAACATTTATTTTAGTGTAATGATTGAGATTTCCTTTTCTTCATTGGATTTATTGTGTACATAAACTATATCATTTTTGAAGTTAGTGTGGTTTGGATAACTATGAATTATTAAAAAATGGTAGAATATTATATTTAGATACTATATTAGGGTATAAAAAACATTTTCCACTATTCATAATGAATAAAAAATAGAAAAATAAAAGTGTGATTAATTATTTCATGAATCATATACTCCATTTTATATTTACTGAATTTATTTAACGTTTCTTCTTATTACATGAATGGTTTTTATGGGTACTATATTGGATGATATATATATATATATATCAGATCTATATGATTAATTTCCAATTCAAACTATGTTGGATATCCATGGGATCCTATAATGTTTCTATCAAAAAATTTAAATTATTTTCCCAAATAATGAATAATTTTTTAATTGAAATTTTTATCTGTATAATAAATTCCCACCTCGAATAATACAATGACAATAGGTATTACCCATGTGAAGAATATCATAACTATAAAAACTAACAAGAAAGATCTTGGTCCTATTAGAAACTACAGTATGATTAATAATTTAAATAGACATTAGATAATAATTTAATTTATATTATTAGGAAAAAAACCGTTGAATTTCATTAAATGTACTGAATGGGAAATGAATTAATTTGATATACAACCCAGAGAATAAGAGATAATTTCCAATTATGTGTCTAAAATAGTTGTTATATAGATTATACAGTATAAATTTATTATTTAGCATTTGTTTTATGATATGATAAAATAGAAAAGGGAGATATAAATTGTTTTGAATAATTAAAAATGACTTATGGGAAGAAGTATATAAAATATAAATAGTACATTGAAATCACATAAAAATTTAGCATGATACACCACTAACTCCTAATGAAAAATAAGTGGAATACCCCACAATCATATGTTAAAAAATGGGTAAATGAATAATATTAAATAGATTATTGAGAAAATAGTTGTTGATATGTAATAATATTTTAGTTCCATAAAAAAAACAAAGGGTGATGAGGAGATATAATTCATTGTAGTGGATGTAGAATAAAGCGATATATTAGGAATATTTAATGAAAATGACACTTTATTACTAATTGAATGGATAATTAAACAACTTCTAAATTTCAGTTATCTATTTCTGCACATGAAGAAGATAAAAATTCATAAGTATTTGATTATCTCTGTTGAGATCATTCTAACATTTTCAATGTAATTGAACAAATAATAAATAATTTAGATGACAAGGAACTGGAGAAGGATATAATATTTCACATAAATTTTATATAAATTATAAAAAATAAATTAATAATACTCTATGGAGAACTATAAATTAATTTTCTTCTAAAATTACCCAAATTATTCTTTAATTATATAAATTAAAATTACATGATAAAATAATGTTAGGATAAGATAATGGGAAAAGTTGATAACATGAAATATATGTGAGTATATTTTTAAATAAATAATCACTTACAAATGGGTAACATTGTGGTATTTTATAATTACAAATACAGATAAATTAACTTTTACAAATTCTTCTTCGATGAAATACAAGGTTTTCAATTTATCCCAAGATCGTAGTGATTTGATATTAGTTTAATTATTGAAACTTTATGTAGATAATTTACCTAGTATTTTCAAGAATAATTTTTGTTTAATGATACATTATTTTTTTCACTCTGATGGTCTAAAGGAAGAAAAATTATTTTGATGACTGGAAGGAAAAGAAATAAATATTCTTTATAGAATTGGTTGTATTGCACATTAATCCATAAATTTATCTCTACATTATCCTTACCATAATTCTATTTTTCAAATAAATTTTATAATAAATACTTCATAAACTAATTTGATAATGATTAACCCTTAATTTCTTATATATATTGATCTTTCATACAAATCCTAGAGACATTAATGTTGATGTGTTGTAATTTTTCATGTAAAAAAATATGAACTGTATTTATAGAAATGATATATATATGTTTAAAGATTATAAATTCAACATCATAAATATATTTTTATTTTCCTTAAATTTTTTTATTAATATATTAATATTATTCATATTAATTCTAAGAATATTGAATTTGGTAAATGTATTAATGATGTCCATGAAATGACCTGATTGACTTGTTTTATGATTCCCATTCTTGAGAGGGATATAATCCTATTATATAATTTTTTTTACAATTACATTTTTCTTGATTTATCATATTGTATTCACTACTAGTATAATGTTCATACCTTTTTTATTGAATCATGATTAATTTTAATAACATTAAATTTATTGAGTGAATAAATTGATTTCTTTTTAGAATGTATGACATCAACACCTACCTAATTTCTAATCCATGTTAAACCTCTATAAACCCTATATTACCTTGAAAGGAAATCATATCACATACTAATTATGCTATAAAAAACTTATTTAGAAATCTTAATTTCCTAATTTTTCAATTTGGGTTATAATGTCAGATTTGAGTGTTATATGGTGCCATTAGGTGAAGCATTCACATATTTTGTTTGTTTCTTCTACATATAACCAAAATAAAATTAAATATATAATAGAAAAAAAAGAAAAAAAATGTAAAAACAATATGAATGTAGAAAAATAGTGATATCACATAATATATTGGATTGACCTTTAGTTAGAAACTCCTTCTATCATCTTGTGATTTAAATTCCAAATAGTGTTAATAGAATTTGAGACATGGGATTGAGGTGAATATTAGTTAAATTTTAATGGGCCTTAGAATTTATCTAACACACATTCTATTAGAAAAAATGAGTAAATTTTTTATGTGATGAAGAACATATTATTTTATATTTGACATGTTATGTTGTGGAATTCATTTGGAATAATTATAATGATCTGTGGTATGTTGTCTTTTGAGGTGGAGTTTAAAGCGGAATTCATGTAATTTAGTTTATAGGAAAATCATGGATTATACATTAATTTTTTCCCACATCTTTATATTTTAATTTTAATTATGAAATCATAACAGGAATTCCGTTAACTTAGATGAATTTAAAAATTTATCAATAATTCCTCTTGATTTTTGAGTTTTCATTTATATGTGGAGAAAAAGACTATATGGAAGAATGTTGATCGATTTAATATTACCTAAGAATAATAATAACTCTATATTATTTATTTTTGAGTGATTAGTGAAAATAAATTTGGTTTTAGAAATAAAAACGTGAATTCACACTAATGATAGTACGAATGATGTGAGTGAAAGACTGAAATTTTTTGATATGGGATTTATGTATAACGAATGACTTTTGATTTTTAATGAGTATTTTTTTATCATTTACAATAACGAGTTATAAAATTTTTTCTCATGAGATTTATAATTTGTTTGTCATTCTTATTAAAGTATGTTTAATTTAAATAGAGGATATTGAGATTTAACTCAATAAAGAGAATGTGATTGAGTGTGGGGGAGTTCGATATCTCTATTTTAGCTATATTTTTTCTTGTAATTAGATATATTTTTATTGTTATTAATCATGAAATATGATAATGAAGTTGAATTATATTTTGTTATTCGTATTATGGAATACCTATTTTCACTATAAAATATATTGTCGTTTAGATTAACAATAAGAATGATATAATTTTAAGAATTTATTGATAATTTGATCCCTAACTGACCGATTCCTGGAGTGACCATTTAGGTGATTAATTTTGATTTATGGAGCAGGGAGTTATGGTTGTGACCTATAATATTCCACTAAGGAGGTTCCATATAGATATCCATTTATAGTGCTTGATATAAATCACCTCATGAAATGAATTGTCATTTCTTTTTGTAAGATTCTTATCATATTTCTTTATGTTGACATTTACAATTTGATATCATATTTACTCCGTAAAAATACATTTTAAGGAATATTTTTTGTATTTTAATGATGACACATATAAACGGATGGGATTTTCTATTCGTGTCACAAAGAACTATATCACGATGTTACTAAAGTTCTCAGTACTTCACTTAAGAATGGGTGATGGATAATCATGTCATGAACAAGACAGTACACTATGGATTAGGATTATGGCATCAAAGATTGATGAAAATTTTCAAATACTCATTCTTGAACCACATTTCTACATTGTGATATTCCCAATCTTAATAAAAAGGAAATATATCCAGTATTAACATCTAAAGATATCACACCATAAAAGGATGTGTTTTTAAAAAACAATTTCAAAAAAATATTGGATGAAAAAAGATGCCATTATTATTCATTTCTTTACAAACATAGTGTCATAGATCCATTTATTAGTATATATTATAAAGTAACTATTTTATAATATCATTAATGAGAAATTTAATCATGTTTACCATCAATAAATTTAGGTGACTGTGGAAAATATAAAAGGAAAAATCAAAAACTAGATATGGGACCACTCAGCCATGGATGGATATATATCTATGGTTTTAATCTATTGATATATCAGTAGAGCGGGTTATGATATAATTTTTTGTTTTTATAAAAATTTATTGTTTCTGTTATTCAAATTTTTTTATATTTTTATTGAATTTTAACATTATTTTATCTATTATATTCTCTATATAATATTAGATGGATTATTTATCATTAATAAATAATAGGTGGTGGTTTGTTAATATATATAGTATAGGGGAATCAATGTATACAAATATTGATTTCAGTCTTCTTCACACATAGGAGGGCTTCATTCCCTACTATCATGCCTGGAATTTATTGTTTTTTCAATAATATCATTGAAATAATAACATAGTGTGCCTTGTGATGAATAAACACTGATATTATAATGGTGATTAGTTTATAATAATTGAATATTATTGATTGTTTATATTTTTAATTATATCATAATTAATTATAGATTTATTAATTTGTTTATCCATGATGAAATGAGATGATAGGATAGTTTTTGTAGTAATTTTCCAAATTCATATCCACTAGACATATAGATGAAATATATTATAAATTAATATATTTTATGAGTATAGTGAAACTAATATATTTCAAGAAAACACTATTGGATTCTTATTTTATATATCATCATAATTTTACCTGATTTTAATATCTAATTTCTATATTTTTTTATTAATATTTCACTTTTTTTTTAATTTTTGTGACGTGGTGCTAACAATTTTTCGATATCCTAATATTTAGTCTACGTTATTTATTGAGGGTTTTCAATATTTATAGGATTAACATCATATTTCATATATAATATTTTTCATTTTTTTATGATAATGAGATATAAATTTATAAATAGTAATAGTTAGATTTAAGTAACAAAACTAGTGAGGTCATCCAATACTCAAATCATCATCATTATAGTTGGTTGTTATGAAATTGACCTCATTCCTTCCTCTTACGATGTGTTACACCACCCAATATATAAATCATTATCTCATCATCGTAATTTCATGATAAATTTTACATTATTCTATTATAGGATGTTCCTAAAAACCCAATGTGATTATAACCCATAAAATGCCACTGATCATTATAATTTACTACATCATATCCAAAATAACAACATTATAAATATCAAAATAACAACATTGTAACCACGCACCAAAAAACATCATCCATATAATACCGCTGTCAATAGAATAAGAATAAATTTTATGTAAAATGGAATTCACACAATCATTTACTAACCATTATTCATATCAATTGTTATCATACCATTAAAAATTTACAATCTGAATTTATTAAATGTACTATAACATTATCCATATATAGTATCAACCAATACATCCAACCACTTCTCAATTAATATTTCTCACTCATTGGTAATCCCATTTATTACATTCATGACCATTTCACATCCTATTTCCCTATAATTAATTGTCATTATTTTTTTAAATACCTTAATCATTCTATTAATAATGATTCATTATATTTTTAGATTAACTTTAAATCCATAACATTTTCATTTAACCCATCACCTCAACCAACATATAAATTTACAAAATTCCATTCCCAATAAATTTCAGTTATTACACCTATACAATCTCATGCATAGTGCATGTATGTTCATGGAGAATAAATTAAACTGTAGAATATCCCAAAATCTTGCCACCCAATTCAACCTCATAATGAACTGATTGTAGTGTCATACTGACTCTAAAAACATTCAGATTATAACATAATTTTCCCTCTATGTTATCCTAATTAAATATATTTATGATTATAGAATCCCAAATTAAGGATAAAATAACTCCATCTTAATAAATACATATACTTGATTTTCAACAATATCAAATCACATCCAAAGGCCAACTGAATCCCACAATTTTCCACACCATTATATTATTATATGTTTATATAATAATATTTGATAAGGCCCATCCATGAAATCTACATTTCAATTCAATTATCAATATCATGTTTAAGTTAATATCTATATATTAGTACATGTGTGAAAAAGGACAAACTCCAAAAAATAAATAACCATTTAAAATCACAAAAAACCCAAACCATCCATTATCACACCAATCATAAAATGCTTAGATAAAGGAAAACCATTGATAATGAATAGGATGTAAATAAAGATTTGTTGATAATATTGTTATAGGTCATTGAAATTCCATTTATGTACCATCACCATAATATTATACTATTTTAAGGAAGAAACATTATTCAAAATAAAAATGAAAAAATAAATCAAACTCTATAATGTTAGTCAATAATAATTAATATATTTAAAATATTATGAAATATAATACTGTATATGAAATTATCAATCTTTTATATAATCTCCATAAACCATATTAGTTATCATTAATTAATTATACCCTATTAAAACTAATTCCCCATAGGTTCACCCTTCATTATAAACTAGGAACACCCAATATGATGGAACCTAACAATATTGGATAAATGATTTTAAAATGTCATTATAATAATTCAATGGAATATAATGAAGAATTTTGTTTTAGAATTTATTAAAAATCCACCACCCAAATAAAATAATTAACAAAATTTTTACCATAATAAGGGGAGTTGAATTTTGGTAATTACAAGAATTCACTTTGAAAAGCTCAACAACACATAATATAAACACTTATATTAAAACCATGATATAATGCCATTGAAATTTTATCCAATGTACATTGAGATGCACTCCATAGAATGGTGATCATAGAGATAAAAATCAATAACAGATGTGATACAAACTAAATATAGAAATGTGGCTAATACCACCACTGAAATATATAAATCTCATCATATGAAGCTCAAAGGTCCCCATGGATGAAACTATGTTCTTTTTGGTTTTTTTAAAAAATAACAAAATTTAGAAAAAAAAATTAGAGGTAATTTAAAAAATTAATTTAACTAACTATTTTTGGAACAATAGTTTGACATGTAATGAGAGGCCCATAATGTGATAATTCAATGAAACCCTATAAATGTAACCCTATTAAACCGATTTTAATTTCCTTGAATGTAATTGTTAACCATTCTTTAACATACTAATTTCATGATGACCGTTATATAACACAGTAAATAATAAGAGAAAAAAATATGTAAATCATATTTTATGGATGAAATTATTTTAATCAATTCTATAAATCATTATTTATGTTCATAATTGTCATTAGTGATAATTGAAACTCTTATTACTCATATTCATCATGGTTTCATGAAATTTTACACTTATATATATTATTATTATACTTGCTATCTCTTATGTACAAATATATAAACATATGTTATAATAGAATTTTTCTTCTGTATCATGTATTCTAATGGTGTGACTGTATTGTGTTAAGTAGCATGACTAGATAAAAATTAAATATTCATTTTGAAACTATGATATTCATGGGTTTCATTAATACATAAGGGTTACTCTATCATATCAAAATATTCTATATGGGTCACACAAAAATATATAGTGAATCGTATGGTTCGTGGTTTAATATATGGTTACACATAATGATTAATTTAATATTTAAGGGTCAAAATATGTATATATTGATAATTAAGGGTTACACTAATATGATTAGGTTACAAAATAAGTATGGGAACATTCATATTTCTCCAAATATGAGAGTTATGTACCAACACCCTAAAAAAATAAATATCCCTATCTTATAGATATTTTATTAAAACACAAAGCCCATGGAAACATTTTTAAACTTCCCTTAAAAAAATTCTACTTTAGGAACACCACCCTTGCATTAATCTTCTACTTACACCTTCAACACAAAAATATGAAAATAGTGGTCTATTATGGTACATGATATTAAATTTATAATATAAAATTTAATTTAATGTTAATGAATATGGATTTGAAGGAATTGTTTTAGAGAAAATATAATTAAAATGAAATAATAACGGGGAATATTTATTTTTTTATAATAGAAATTAAATAAAAAATTGAATAAAAAATAAAAAAAATAAAAACATAATTTTCACCCTATTAGGTGACTTTAATTATATCATAGACGTTGGTTAATTGGTGTGTTTAGTCATTTGAAATAACAATGAAAATATAATAAATATTTTTTACTCAATAACATAATGTTATTTAATTTATCATGTTGAATACTTATGAAATATAAATAATAATTCAAAATACCACAAATGAGCTCATAGTGAATTTTTTTTCTAAAATCACATGAGACGACTAATTGAAGATGATTATAAGATATGTATTCTAATATTTAATGTCCCAATATTCTATTATAATTGATTATATAATGTGTAATATCAAAATATTTCTAAAAGATGAGTGATAATGAAGAAGATGTGGTTGTTCTGATTTATAATATAGTATATAATTTTTAGTTGTCATCGAATTTAGATATAATTATTCCCTGAAATTTTACAATTTTTAAATATATTTTTTGAAGAACTAAGAATAAAAATATAGGTTGTGAATGATATATCATTGAAATTAAAATTTATTTAAAGAACATAAATTTAGTAAAAAATGAAATATAAATTCTTTATATTCTTTAATGGGTTGATAAATATATTATTATGTTTATATAAATATAGTTGTGGTAAAAATGATGTGATATTTTTGGAAATTTCATGATTCATTAAATTTTTAATTTTTGGTACTATCAACATATGGTAAAAATGGACATGTGTGAATAATTTACAAATCACAAATGAGTTGAATTCTTATATTTTGTCTATAAATGAATAAGTTTTATTACACCTAAAAAATTCTTGGATACTTGGGTCAAAATAACATTATTAGACATGTCTATCATGAAATTGTGAGAAATATTTGGAAGATAGACTAGGAAATATTAAATTATTATAATGAATAATAAAAGGGAAGATAGTGAAATAATGTAAAGGAATATAGTAAATCAATACAATTAAGATGCTTAAAAACGTCAAATTTTATGTTTTTAACAATATAAATAAAAAATAAATATATAAAGATAAATATTTTATAAAATTTTATATTATTTAACATGAATTACTGGAATTTAATTTTTATCATGTAAACCATATGATTTATAAACGTTTCAAAGCCACTGAATAGTAAATGGGAAGGAAAAAAAGAACATTTTATAAACTTGTTTAGATCCAAAAATCAATCAATTTATTCTAGTGAGGAGTTTGGGAAGAATAATTATCATAATTGGATAAGAAATAAATATAGATCCCCATAATCACCCCTAGTAATATGGGTTAACAAGATTTAAATACTAGAGTGTGGGTGATATTGTAAGATGTCAATTAATACAAAATTGAATATAACGGTATTTTTAATGAAATCCCAACCTTTGTTGGTCTATATTAAAAATTAATGATAACAGTAAAAAATTTAAAGAATATTCATTATAAAATAATGTTTTAAATGAATCCAAAAATTAAAAAAGTATACATTTTTTAGAAACCCATAAATAATAAATATCATTAAAATTTATTTTTAAAATTTATTAAATGACATAATGGAGGTATATATCATGTTTATAAATATCATGAGAAATTTTTATGCAGGTATAAAAAAATATATTAACGATATATTATAATATGTAACAGTTTTTCTCTAGGAGAAACATGATATTTAAAAAACATTACTTTCAATTAATACTGATGTCGATGAGGTTTATAAAGGAAATACAAGTAAATTTCATAATTTACCAAATGTACAAGAAATATGATGGATGAAAAATTAAATAATCCTATTTTTAGTGATTATAAATTACTTAAATTGAATAAAATAAATTAAAAAAGAGTTCCAAGATATGTTCTTACAGAAAAAATCATTTGAAAAAATGTTTACTAATCCCAAACTCAAAGAAAAATAATTCAAGTATTAAAATAAAATTAATTTATCAAGATGAATTAAAATATATTGATACTGTTATTTTAATTTTAATTTTGGATAGTCTATATTGAATAATAATTTAACTATATTTTTTATAATAACACATATGAGATAAATTCACTTCTTATAGACTTGAAAGAAGTTAATTTGGATATGAAAACACAATATTAAATGTGAAGTGTCCTGAAAAAAATCATGTCCATTTTGAAAAATGATTCCCAATTTAAGAGTATTATTTTTGAAGAGTTATTTTCTATAGTACACAACATGAAACTGTAAAAATCATTCTATAAATATATTGTAAACGAAAATATATGAACATTAAAATTGGGAGAAATTATTACCTTTTGTATATGTATCATTATGCTATTAATTATATTGAGAATAATAAGATATTTATTATTAATAGTGATTGCAGCCAAAAAAAGAAGCTAAATTTTTTTTTGTGAGACCAATCACAAGTCTCATGCATAATATTTGAATTTATTTATTTTTTTGAAAAATAATTGTTTCATGATAATATAGTGGATAAAAATCACTATTTAAAATATAAAAACAGTAACTCACACATTTTGATTAAGTTAATTAATTGAATTATATTTATTTATAAACAATACCTAATTCAATGAATAATTCTCTACCCACAAGAAAAAACATTTTCATATGTCAATAATTTATGAAATAAAAATTTCTGATTTTTTCAATGTGATGAAGCCCATATTTTTATACTTTTTAATTAGTATTTTTATTCATTCTATCTCACAAATTTTTATTTTATGGTTAATTTCAATATAATTATGTTTCATGAAATATTTCATCTTCATTTTGATAATAGATTACTATTTTTACATTAATGTTTTTTCAACCCTCACTATATTTAATCTATAACATTTTCTATACTACTTAATTATGAAAAATTAATTCATTTTTTGATTAAAAATAACCTAAAATATATATAATTGAATATATATTGATCTAAATCCAACAATATTAGGCCCAGATAGTTCTCATAAGTGATGCCTCAAAATCAAATCATAGATTTGGTAATTTTTAAATATGGGGATATATATCCAAATGTACTTTCCCAAATGAGATGAATTTTATGGGTAATATAGAGGACATTTACAAGAACATATTACATTACCCTGTATTCTTCAGATTCTATCATGTTTATGTTAATTAATGCATGCGATCGAGAAGATTATATTTTGATGACTCACCGAGTATAGAAATTTTTTCTTTTAAAATATGCTCATAACATATTCTACATATGTCAGATGTAGCAAAAAAATCTGGTGAATAGTGAAGACATATAAAAAATGACCTTAAATAAAATATATTTTTTATTAAAATTCATTATAGATACCATTATTATATTACAAATTATAAATTTGGGGCCAAAATTATTCATCCTCACGCATATAAATATTTACTTACACATCATTTCATTATTCATAATAATTTTAATCGGAAAAAGAGTGTTTTTATATTATAGTAGTATTATAAATATTATAATATATATTAATTTTTAATTTTATTATTCTTCTCTTTTTTTTAAATATATATTTTTCTCCCTCTTTTAATTTCATCTCATTTAAAAAATGAACACACATAGTTTTATTTTGAAGGTGAGACTGTTGTTTTTCTGTTGGTTTACGTGATTTAGAATTTATTATTATGTTATTATTATTTTTTTAGTTCTTAGAAAAATTAATTCATGTTTTTTATCTCCCTTTTCCACTCGAATCATATCCTTCAAATTAATAATTATTTAACTTATTGGTGGTTATAATATGTAATATAATGGAGAAGACTTTTTGTGATGATGTGAGGGAGATATTCCTGCATGAAAATGGTTACTGTGAGGTATTATAAATTAAAAGATGATGGTGTTGAGTTATATTTTTTATCAAGGAATTTTATATATTAATGGTAATATTAATTTAAAAATAATGATAACTTCAATGTGAACTCCCAATAACAACACCATCTTACTTTATCGATAAATTATTTGTGTCCTTTATTCATAATTATTACATTCTTATATCATAAATATGTATATATGTATATACATATATAATTATGTATACATGTATATATGTGTATATATTATATATATACATCACAATGATAAAAAAATTTACTTTTCGTTTTGATTATATATTAGTTATAAAAAATGATAAGGAAATAACACTGGTGTATGAGTGGCCTCAAAAAAATATTGACATTCGTGTTAGTGATATTTTGAATTAATATGAAAATAAAAATTTATTTTTCAATAAATTATAAATACCTCATATAAATTTGGAAATATTTATAGTGATTCCATTATCTATCACACATTTTTTCTCATTATAAATACATAAATTTTATAAAATAGAAAAAAATAAAATATCATTGGATATAATATTTAAACTAATTTTGCCAAGAAAGAGTATAATTTAGATTATTATTATTCATGACCTATTGATCAATAATTTTATTATTAAATATTTTAATAATTATCATGGAATAAATATTAATGGTATTTCTCGATTAATGATGATATAAATAGATAAATAAGAAATCATTCCAAATCCATGGAGGAATTGGTTACTAAGAATGTGAAATTGAAAAAGATAGAATCCTGTCTGGTTCATCTAAATTATTCAATTAATGATCCTTAAAAGGATAAAATTAGCAAGGTAATATACTCATACATATGTATACCATTTTGTTAATTATTTAATGATAAATAATTTACAATTTCTATAAATTTTGAAGAACTATTTTACTTAGATGAATATTGTAATTATTTTGTAAAACATAGAAATAAATGGGAATTTACCATATTTTATATTGAAAAATAATTTCCACTCCACCTCATTATTTTTTTAATAATACACCACTAATGTGTTTGAGTTTTAATAATGACAATGAAGAGTCATTACATTCCTCCAACATTGAAAATATTACACCAAGTGTCACTCATAATAGAAGAAGAAATTAAATATTTCGCAATACAATTAATTATAAATTGATTTAAAATATTTATTTGTTATTTTAATGAATATTAATTGATTATTTTCTCCAATAAATTATACTATAAAAATTTTTCTAATACGTGGATTTCTATGTAGTATTATGAATATTTTGATGGCGCCCCTATTAAGACATACATACCATTGTTCGTACTAGTAGAAGTTAGGATTCAAGCTATCCTAGTTGGAGAAGAATATTTTTAGATTAATTCAACTCATTATAATCATATTAAAATTGATATTTTCACACAGTTTAGAGTGATTTATATTATGTATACAATAAAAATTGAGTATGCAATTGATGTTCAATAACAATCCAAGAAATTTATTGTTAAAAAAAGGACATTTTTTCCCATCCTAAACAATCTAACCTATTTATCATTTCTATAAAACTGGATTCTCATTTCCTTATCCATGGATTCTTATAAAAATAATATGAATTTATTTATATTATAGTTAATAATATCTCATGGTACCAATCCTACAAACCACATCCACCATCTGACTTTTGGTGAAAGATGGAACTTCCTACTAGATGAAATAAAAAAACAAGCACAAAACATTGGGTTAAAAAATGTTTTCTCCCCATTATTCAATACATTTATCATTCTTAATCACTTTTTTCTTTTAATAAAATTCTTATTTTTTTAATTATTTTTTTGAATCAATTCTGAATATGTTATGAGATTAAATGTAGTCTATCATTGAAAAATAAACTCATGTTATATATTTCCATCCATTTTTTTATCATTCATGTTTTATTGTTTATATTTCAATATATAAATTGTAGTTAAATTCTATGAATTAGGTGATTCCGAACAGATTTTGCGAATTGTTATGAAATTATTTTTTTCATTATTTTTAAATTAGAAAAAAAATCATTTCACGTTTTCTAATTTAAATTTTATGTGTTTTTTATCATAATTAAATGATTTAGTATATTCAAAATATCCTTCTTTCACACTTAATGATTTGTATGTTTTATGTTTTTAAGTATTGGTGAATCGAATTTGGTTCAAAATTTCCAAGCATTTCATAACGTGGACATTGATTGATTGTGAAACCCATGGGCACGAATACTATCCAAATTAAAAATTTCCTCTTAATGGTTTGTATATAATATTTTTTTAAATATTCTAAAAGGTCCCTTATATTTTGATTCTTGATGCTTGTTTTTTGAACAAAAAATATGAGCTATTTTTATTTTAGTTCTTTTGAGTATATTAATATTTTTCAATATTATAGATTCACTTTATTGGATTGAATCATTTTCAATCGAATATATTACTTCTATATGTACCATTATATTATCAAATAATCCATGGATTAGAATGCATGTTTAAGTAACATTATAATAATATATTTCGTTACTTACATTCACTATTAATATTTTTACATTTGTATTTCATGTTTCAATTTTATGGGATGTCCTTTCATGTGTATTATTTTGGATGAAATATAGTATAGGAAGGTGTGATGTGATTGCCATTATTTTTGGAAGTTAAGTAAGACAAATGGACATGAGTTATTTTTTATTGTCACTCATTAATAAAATGATTTTCAAAAAATATATAAAATTGAGAAATAAGTGAAAAAATTCATAAATGTGAAAAAAAAATTAAAAAATATTTTAAATATTTTACGAAAACATTTAAAAAAATAGAATTAAATTATTTATTATATTAATTATTTGACACATTCTTAGGTGAATTAAAAAATTTGGGGTATTTTTAAAAATTAGAATGGGGGAGTTAGATTTTAAAGTGTTTTCACATGAATATTCATAAGATGGAACTTAAGTGGTTTTCCTATTATTTTTTCCTATATATTCTCCTTTTTTACCCACATACCCTTAGGCCATAAAAATGACCTTAAAAGGTACACATGATTTAAATATAATTTTTGTCTCCTTGTGTGAAAAGATAATAATTTTCACAAGCATAAGGATGTTAATCATGTTCATGGAGATGAGAAAAACTAAATTTAATATCCTTGAGTGAGGTAGACAAACATTTCTATGGAGGAATCTATAACATGAACATTTGGGGAAAATATGAGATAAATTGCAATACAATTTTTGGATTTGGTATTTGAATAATTTTTTTACTTTTATGTGGTATTATTTTTCAAATAATAGATATATTAAATATATTTCTATTTATTCCATTTTAATTTAGATTTAAAATTCATGTAGATATTTTTCTCAGAGTTTAATATTTATGTGAGGAGATTCATGATCCTAATATATATATATATATATATTATACAATTAAGTAGTATAGTCCCACTAATATTTTATGGTTTATTAAAATATTTTTATTTTTTATAAATAATTTGATATGGAAAGTAAAAAAAACCATTTTTTATCATTATATATTTTTCATCATTTTTCTTATTTCATCCATAAAATTATCTATATAGTTGAAAATTTAACTCACTTTTTGTGTATCCATGAATAGTGGGATAAATTTTGTTCAACTAGACAATGATATAAATTAAATAATAGGAATCTAAATAAATTTTACAAGTTGATCATGGATTTTTTGAATAGTTTTGATGAATTTTAAACTTGCACTAATACATAACAATGACATAAATTAAATGAGAAACTGTTATGGGAGATAAATAATATTTTTATGAAAAAATTGGATTGTTTCAATTCAATTAACATGAAGTCTATAAATACATCGGAATAATGTGAATTTTAATTCCAATAGGTTAATATTATAAAATATATTTCTATTTTTCATTCAGTCAAAACATCTCTAATATGTATCAAATTGGAAATAAATTTCTATAGAGAAAAATGATATGAAGATAATAAAAGAGAATGTTTTTCTATAACATTTTATTATATAGGGAAGTGATGTATAATATATTAAATTATATTTTTTGTGAAAAAAGTCCACACATCATTACTATCAATATACATATCCACTTCATTTATAAAAATTAAATATTTATTGTAATTTTTATTGTATAAGGTGGTTATTATTTTTTTATATATTAATAACATATATTAGTATATCATTATATACTTATACTCTATTATATTATAGTCTTTTCCTCCCACCATCAATCGCATCACTATGAATAAAGAGGTATGAATCACATTTTTTTAAAAGCGTGGAAGTAGTGAATTTCTTTAAGATATAATCTATTAATGGTTCCTGATATTTTAATTAATGGTATTGGATGTGGTTGGAATTAATATTTAATTAATTTTCTCCCTTTTTTTTTAAACGTTTTTTTCACATTTATCCTTATTAGTCTATTTTATCATTATAATGTTGTATATTATGAGGTATATTTAATGTTATTATGTGGGACAACATATCATATATGAATAACATTAGTTTGGGGTAATATTAGTTTGAATTGAAACATTTTAAATGATATGGTTTCATTTCTATGATTAATAATGTGATGAAAATAAAATTTAAGAACAATGGAAGCTTCACCATAAACTCCTTAGAATAATATATTTTTCATTATCCCTAACATATATGTGTCTTTTATTCTTATATGGTATTTATTTATATCATATATATATATATATCATTCCCCTAATTTTTACCTCAATGGTATAATTCCATGTGGGTCTCATAGACGTCTTGAGTTTGAACCTCACCAAGTACATTCCATCATTTTTTTTGTTTCATGATTCTCATTATAAATTAGTTTCATGAACAAGAACAAATATCGAGGTAACCAGATACATGATCTTTCACTGACCTAGACCAATAATAATTCATGATCCCCATTGTTCATTGACAAAAAACTAGAATAATACTTGATAAAAGTCGGACAAAATTCGAAATGAAAAATTGAATGATAAAAGATATGTGTTAGTGTGTTCCACTCTCCAGTGAGAGAATGTACTATAAACCAAATAAGAATAACAAAACCCAATGTAGTATATCATCAAATTACTCATCAACTTGAATGATAAAACTCAAAAATCTAAATAAAAATGTCCCCTAAACAACAATAAAATTTTAATATCTACCACCTACAAGTGGAGATTTTACCTTTTTCGAACATTCAATAAGTAAATCTAAAAATTACAAATGAAAAATTTATTGTGAGAAATATAAATTTCAGTATGGAATCACAAATATATCCACAACATATTCTATAATAATATACAAAACCAGTCAATTAATTATAAATAATATAGGGCAAGAAGTTATTTATCATTTTTGTATTTAAGTGATATCATTCTTCTATTAAATGGAAGAAAATTATTTTATACATTGATAAAATAAACAATTAAATATATATATATATATATGTTAGTTATTATGAGTTAAATAGTTCTATATTCATTATAATATATATCAAAAAATCATAAAATGATTTGTGGTAATCTATTATATATTATTATAGTTTGTAGTTATAGGATCCCTGCACTTATCCTACTCCTCTACACATAAAGTATGTGTACACATGTATCTCAGTATTATGATGAATGGGACTCATCCACATCCCATTTAGGCTATGATATGTCGAACTGGGATTTCAAATTTTTTCCATTATTAATACAATACATGTGGATCAATATCAAATCATACTTTTCTTAATTAACCCACTGACTACACTATCTCACATTTTCTCAATTAATGAACCAATGATGTACGAATAATTTCCTATATAACCAATCATCATTTAAAATCAATTTCCCAAATGTTTATTTATAGAATGTTGAATAAATTTGAAAACAAAAACATGGGTTTTTTATAATTACATTTTTTCCAATACCATATGATTCGTAGGTTTTAGGATTACAATTTATTCCATTTTTCACAAATCAATTGTCAAACCATTTGAAAATATTTATCATTATTCAATATATATCACAACTTCCATTTCCATTATAATTAGTGCTTTAATCAAATTACCATTTCATTATAAATTCCATAATAAAATATATTCTCTTCAATTTTTTTTAACGTAGTTGAATTTTATTCCAAACCAATCACGAGAAATAATGTGTCAATTAAATGAAATATTTAAAATAGTTACACATATGAATAA
Source organism: Viscum album (assembly GCA_963277665.1). Lineage (NCBI taxonomy): Eukaryota > Viridiplantae > Streptophyta > Magnoliopsida > Santalales > Viscaceae > Viscum > Viscum album. The sequence continues at coordinate 117,216,743 of OY728133.1, read as the reverse complement.
TCATGTATTTAATCATTCAACACCAATTATAGGGAACATTAATGAAAAAATTATATTAAGATAAAGAAACTAATCCTAAAATGGTGATCCTATTAAATGATTTTTAGATCTATCTAAAACCTAATGATATAATACAATATAATTATTAGAGAATGATTAATTTAATTAAAACTCCTACATGAAGATTCAATTAAAGGAGAGAGTTTAAACATGATAAACCATGCTTCGATTCACCCAGAAATGGGGTTTGGGGACACAAAACTACTTCTTAAGAGCCTCTGATGCCTAGGAGCATGAGTTAGATTGAGTGGGGGCCATCCAGGGTTTTAACTATGATGTTATTAATTTAAAAATAAAAACACAGAATACATTAATCATACACACATGGTATCTTGGATATGACCTCATGGTTTCAAAGACCATGTCCCCTAATCTTGTACCACTATTTTGGGGTACATGATTTATACGTGGTGGGTTCATAGTATTTAAAATAATATAGAACAAATAAATCCAAATATATATATGGAATCATTATTTTCACTGGGGGTGCGTGGTTTGGAAAATCATGTGCTAGCCATTCCTAACACAAAAATCATCCAAATTTAATTAATATTTAATCGAACCAACCCTAAAAAGGTCCAATAAATGAAAAAAAAATGGTAATGTAATAAGATAAAAAGTAATATTATTTTACAAACAACCTACCATATTTTATTTCATTCCCATGAGAGATTGACAAGATGTTTACATATCAAATAGATGAGTCCAATGCTCTCTCATCATTATATCATTATCTAAATTATTATGATAATTCTAGACATGATTCTATATGTAAATGAACAAAGGTATCATCCTCAAATGAAGTACCTCTATCTCATATTCTTCAATCATGAATGGATTCTTAGTCATATATAAATTATTATGAACATCTAGATAACCCTATCTCACAACTTGATATGGATCATAAATATAATTTTGAATATATGACACAAAAGAAATTTAATCTATCATTGTGAAATAATGAGTATTTTGTTACCACTAATAAACATTCCCCACATATTCAAATCCTGAGATAGTTCACAATAAATAGGAAGACAGACCCATTCCTCCCAATTCACTTATAGAATTAATGATTTGATAATCTCAGGAACACTTTATCACCAACTAAAAACTATAATTGTATTTAATGACAAAAAACATAAAAATTTTACATGTTTTAGGACATATGAATTATTAAATTAATAAACTTAATATAAAATGTCATCACTTAGACCAAACATAGTCCATAAAGGGATGTATATCTTGTCACCAACCCACACAAAATTTATTTCCACATCTTGTCACTCAAGGCCTCAAAATGATCCATTCTTCTCATACACTGATAACTGTGGTTATATTTTAATTCAACCAGTCAAAAATTCTCATCCCATGATCCTTAAAATTCAAGGATTCTAGCAAACAACATTTCCATAAGACTCGGTTCAACAATGAATATCTATTCTTCCTTTTATGGATGATAATTTGTTCTCAAATTAAGTTGAGATCCCATCAATTCTGAAATTTCTAGCCAAAAAATGGGAGCTAAAATGGTGATCTATTCCAGAGACTATAACTGATGGAACTCTATAAAAATGAACTATCCCTTTCACATAATAATGTAAACTCCTCAAATTTTTTTGTATCAAAATGGTTATAATGTTAGCTTATTTTATAAACCTAACATTCATAGCCCATATCACATTATTCCTTCTATTGGTATAAGAAAACACAATAAAAAATTCCGTATAAATCTCATCCCACTTTCATGTTGGCAGAGAATGTGGATGAAGTAATATTTAATGTCTCTGGTGCTCATCCTTGGATTTTTTGAAAGTATAATTTCAGGAAATATAGTCAATGATATCATATATCATACCTAGACACCATAATCGAAACCATATATCATTGAATATATTTATGGTTTTTGGGGTAATACCCCATTGGGAATTATGGAAACACCCCATCATGATATTAACAATAGATAAATAAATATAAAATTTACTCTACAAACATAAAATACCCTCCCAAGAGAATGGCCAGTCAGTAATGGTCTCCCCACCATAAAGAGAATCTCTAATGATACTCTAATCATCATATTCTTGTTTCTCCTATAGAGTTATCTAATGAAAGGTGGTTGTAAAATGAAAATTATCCAAGTCACCTCTTCCTTTCTTTCCTAAACTTCTATATAATGATGTGAAAAAATAATCATCATGTTTCACAATTTTGATGATTCTTTTATGGACAGTGTTAGATGTTTCCTAATCAATTAATAGATAAATACATTCCCTTTCCACATATCATAGTGTATTTTTCAATAAAAAATTTTTTGTACTCCACCCAATTCCACTAGCAGGGATGCAAATCATTTTATTATAAGATATTACTCGTGATATTATGGTAAGGAATCATGGTAAAAAATTAATTGAAAAGGTAATGTGTAAAAAATTTAGTTGAATGCCTCAGAGATGTGAGATTAAGGTTATTGTTCTTAAACATTCTCTCATATTTCATATTAATTCATGAACCATGGGATACTATTTGAACACCATTCATTAGAACATAGCCCAAACCTCTACCAAACACGTATCAAAATACCAAATCCCACTTTTTATCCTATGGAAATCTGAAAATAAAATATAAAGAAAAATTTAGTTTCATCTCAGTATTATATATCCAAAATTAATAATACTAAATGAATATTTACGCATTATAAATTGTGTTCATGATAGAAGACAACATTTAGAATTATTTTAGAAAATGGTGACAATTCAGCAACATAATAAAGAAGCTGTGTATCTCCAAAACATTTTGTAGTCTGTCCAATACTGTAACAACATTCACATTATTGGGAAAAACTATTTTACAATTTTATAAGACTAGGATTCCCATGATAATCAATTCCCAAATCTAAAAATTACATTTTGAGAGCTTGGCATAATCATAGTGATTTTTCAAAAATTCTATAAGAACACTTAGATTACAAATAAGACCCTCTTTATAGAAGGATTAAACTAGGATGTAATCCATAAAGACAACCCCAATAATATAACGATACTCATAGATGATCCAATTCATTAAATATATTATGAATGAAAGAGAATTTTTTATTCCAATTGACATGAAAATTCACTCATAATGACTATAACTAATTTGTAATGATATTTTCTAATTGTTAAATTCATTCATTTTCCACTGGCGATAACCAGATTGAAGGTAAATCATCATGAACACTATTACCCCTTTTATATTGTCATGTATATCATCAATATTTGGAAATAGATACATCTTTATTAATTTAACTATGTTTGTTTTTGGAAATCAACAGATTGATGAATTGTTTCATCGTATGTCAATGAAAATATAACAGGTTACAACCATGGTGATGAAATCAGACATCTGAATCCTTTCTCTAACTAAGAATCCAACATATTATTCAACTCATTCGTTTTTTATGGTTCTATATGGTAAAATGGAATTTACACTATATGAGTGTAAGGTACTATATAAATAGAAACTCCACCTCTCTTATCTGTGGGAAATTAGAGACATGTAATGGAATTTTTTTTGAAAATCAATGACACCTAGAGGGTTGAAATTTCTAGAATTCCCTCTATCCATATCAAAAGCATATAATGATATTACTTTTACCAACTATGGATAATAATATTCAAATATTCTAAACCTCAGGTCCGATAATCCATGAAATATATTGAAAACCACCTTAGTTTCTGTATTTGAAACCCATAAATTATATTAAACAATTGAATATTTATTATCCATAATCCATTTAATAATAAAAATATCATCATGTGGATTAATGTTGATAACCATAAAATTATAGGTAAGGTCAATTTTTAATAACGAGAAAAAAATCAAGAAAACTTATACATTTTTACTATTTATTTTGAGGAGAGTAGTAATGTACAACACATAACATAAAGATATGTAGGAAGAGTTAGAAGGTTCACTAGAAGAGTTGTTATAAGGGAACGATATTAAATGGTGTCATATAAATAAGACACTAAACATGAATATTTAATGATGGTACCCCTCACAATCCCAAAAATATATCATCTTCCAATGGAGACACTTCCACTATGTGAATAATCGTTGTTCAAGATTCATCTTCTTATAACATGATACAAAGTGATGCATCAAATTACACCACAATTATTTTAGGTGATGATGAGACCCCATAAATACTCTAGGTAGAAAATATATAATAGAATTTTATAAGGTGGCCCATTCATGCATAGGAACTGAACATCACGGGTTCCTCATTGAGAACTGATTTCAAATTCCCAGCCTAACCACACATCAAGAAACTAAAATGGCCACTAATGGAAAATAAATTAGGTCTAAAGGATCCTTAATATAAAAATACACCATAATAATCATCATAATTATTATTTAATTTAGATGACCTAAGAGAACAACCACTTGGAAAAAATGGACTCTTGTGAACACTGGCGTTCTATAAAGGTGAATACCAACCATCAGAATCCCTATCTGACACATCCAGATATGATGTTAGAATAAAAAAACATGAAAAAAATATCAGATCAAGGACCCATCCCAAACCATAGATTCCTCATCCTCTCATTTGAATTAATCTATGGTGAAAACTAAATTGACTCGTAAAATTTTCCTACAAACATCATCATGTTCATAATATCTTTTTGAAGTTCAAATCCCATATATTTTTATTATACACCATAAATCTGAATATAACATGTCAGTGAAAATAACTATGCAGTCCTTCCACTCTAAATGAAAATTATTCACCACTGTATCCATAGAATCCAACTATATCATTCTAGGAACATCTAGCATGAACATGGGAAAATTCACCTTAATGAAATAAAACATCTCTAATAAATATATAAAATTATCTATCTTCCATAAACAATATATATCTTCTTGTGTATCATTTGATCCTTGTAATGATGAAGTCTTATAGAGTGGAGAAACCATTATTTTATTTTGAGTTTTCACATTTTGGTTACAACCTTGGAGCCTGGTTATGAATTGGTGTTTGTGCATATCCATGATCTTGAACAACACACAAAACAATCTCAATATGGTTCTGATCCATGGCTGTTACCAATCATGGTGGTTTACTGGATGCTTCCTCCTATGACCTACCCACACATCTTTATAGATAAATGATGCTACTCAACATCAGTACAGAACATTGTATAATATTATAATTACACATATCAATAACTAATAAATAGAAATAGGAAATTTAGTACAATCATATAAAATATCATGAATTGGATTTCATTCTAACCAAATAAAATCAAGGGATAATACTATAAAGAGTTCAAATTATCTAAAAAAGACACCTTTCCCAAACCACCCATGATGGCTTATGGATCATTATAATTAGAGTCTTCCATGAATTCATTTGTATGTACATCCTATGTCCCTATAAGTAATCTAAAACTGTATAATGACAATATGAAAATAATACTGTCATGCACTTCTTATACCACATTATCATGAACTATCCTAAATACCAAATCACTATAATACATGATCCATCACTAGAATTGCCTAAATGGCATTCCAGGTTCTAAAGGGTAGGAGACTAGTACGTGGAATTATACAAGGAAAAAATGGTAAACATTTAATTAACAATATAATATTAAAGATATAGGTTTGTGTTATAAAAACAACAAAGGGATAAAATATATGAAAAATTAGGTAAAATAAAACACAAATAATTACGTAATCAATTTACTCATAAATTATAATGAAAAAACACATACATCCCAATGGAAAGCCCACTCCATGACCAAAAGATAAATTACATCCACTACCTAGAAGTGGCACTTTACCATTTCAAACTCCTAGACTAAGGAAACAAAAAAACTCTTAATGGAAAAGGTATATTGTTGTATATAAAAACTAGCAGTGTCTCACGAAGTGTTACAAAATAGATTTCATAATAATAAATCAAATATTTTTTAATATTTTAAATAAAATATGGAAAAACATTAAATATTATTTTATTTTAAAATAAGATTCTTTTCAAACCGTGTTAAAAAATTCAAACATCTATTAAATATTCATTTTTTATATAAATTCTTAATACAAATCAAAATGTTTGAATCACATTGTTCAATAATCAGTGAGGTATATATCAAAATAATCACAAAATTTACCAAGGTCATCTACCTAGTGGTACGGTAGTTTTGGATTGAATCTTTATTTCATTATTATGGATTATTAAATGTATGTGTACACACATCCTTCAGGATGAGGATTAATAAGGCTCATAAAAATCCAATGGGTTATATGATACAAATAAGTAAGTTTTTATTAGAGTTTTATCTTTAATAAAATTATAGTAGATCAATATCCAGGCTTACTTGTTCCAAATAACCTAATAACTACTCAATAATTAATGTGATCAATCAATCATTCAGTAATTCAAAAATTTTAGCACATTGAACGGATTAGTATTTAAAATTCAATTACAAAAATTTGTAGTTTCCAAACATAAATCAATTTCACATAAAAAACATGGGTTGATCTTCATTTCATTCCCTTTTAATAACAAATCAATAATATTTTTCCATAATTTAAATTTAATTCATTTTTCTCTAATTAATTTTTAAATCATTTAATCAATTCCATAATTTTTAAAAATACACCCCAAATTCAATATTTATTGGAATTATAATGGCTCTCAAAATCCATTCCATTTTAAATTCCCTAATAATATAACATTAAATAATTTTTTTAAATCAATTGAAACCCATTAGAAACCAATCATGAATATCAAGGTTTCAGTTGTATTGAAAATATAAAAGGGAATCACATGTCATGAATCACTATTAAAATAATCAACACCAACATTAGTAATTACATCATTGAAATAATGAGTCAGAGATAAGTAAATTGAAAACACAATCCATTCTACATCAAAAAATTTTATATCCTTTAAATGAACAATGATATAATACCCATTTAGAATTAGATAACATGATATGAGAAGAAAACTCATTTGAGAAGATTCGCCTACCAATGAAGGATTAAACATGATAAAAAATGCTTCTATCTACAATGATATGTGTTTTTGGAAGATAAAATTTGTTCATGAGAGCATCATATGTCAATTAATTCGAGATAGGTCAACTAGGGGTTGACCATGAGTTTAACCAGGCAGTATAGGATATGAATATTAAAATTTTATAATATTACTCTCTCTTTCATGGTTTCTTATGGAGGGCCACATGGTTAAGAAAAAATGTACCCAAAATTTTCACCCATATTATGGGTTTTTCATTTACTCATAGGTGGGAACATGATTTTCCAAACCATTCCCCAAATGTGTGAAACATCATTTTACATGGTATTATAGTTTTTAATGGTGGCTAATGGTTTTGAAAAATACGAACCAATGATGAACAACTCATAAAACCTCCAAAATTCACCAAATAATAGATGAAGCACCCCTAAAGAATATCAATCCAAAATATAGACAAACAGGGTTCATAGATTTTTTAAAAACAAGAAACATGATTTTACATGAATCCCCTTTATCCCTCATTAATTTAATATTTATTTATCATATTTATTTCACACCCCTCATTATTTTAGTTTATGTTTTTAATATATTTTACATAGAAATAGTGAAATAAATGATTTTATTGTGCCATTGACCTCTTTGAGGGATCATACATAAGTTTTATTCAATAATAAATTATTTAAAAAATAATAAATTATTGATAGGGATTTATGAAAAATCCCCCTTTTCACCATGTTAAATGTATTATATATATGGTTTACATATTACATGGAAAACCTACTCATGAGTTAGTGACATTTTTTGATGTAAAATAAAACATAATGTATTCTATTCACTTTTTACATTGGAAATAATTATGTTTTCCATATTATATTAAGTGAATGGATGAAGAAATGATCAGGTGATTTATTTTAATATTTTTTCATGTTGACAATCCCATAATGTTAAAAAAAATTCAAATTATATAGATGATTCTAATTAAACCCAAATATGTATCATTTTATTGTGGAAATTTATATCATACCATATATAAAAATATTCTTTGTGAGCTGTTTCAATTTTAATAAATAAAATTGTATTCATCATTTATGATTTCGTGATATATATTAGGATTGATACATCATATATAGAAAGTCATCTTATGGAGGAGAATTTATTACTAGTGGGAGTTGTGTCTTTTGGAACTCTATGATGAAATATTTAGTAAATCACAAGACCACTAAACCATATTACATTAATCAATCCCTCAGATGATTTAGATAAAATTTCATACTAAGGATATAAATGTAATTATTTCTTCAACAACTAGGTCTTAGTGACAGAACATACACCCCCACCTTAACACGGTCATTGGGTCCTGGCCCACCAGGTACAACTAGTCTCACAACTAACAGATGGCCTCCAACATGGGTCCTACCCAGGTGCACAAACTATGTCGGTTCGGATCAGTTGAACTCAGTAGGGGCATGCAAGACTCATGGGCCAGGTTGGTCAGGTCAGGTAGATCGAGTAGGAATGAGCCCAGAAATGATTGGCCCCCGATTACAAAAATGGTAACATCTTTCAGACTGGGCATACGATAGATGAGTTTTATGTGGTGTTAGAACCCTTGAAATGAGTCAATTATTTTTTAATACTCTACAGAGGTTTCAATGGAAGTTGTTATTTTAATAATGGAATGGGGATCAGTTACTCTTGGAATAAATCACACTATGTTTGGGAATCCTACAGCTAACTAAGACCAGAAGACTGCTGACAAAAGACCTCGTGTGGATCAGCTACAAGAGACCCTTTGTGGATTAGCAATGATGGTCATGTGGGATGCAGATCTATGTGACCCGATAAACCCTTTATGGGGAGCAAATCAGTGAGACCTAGATGACCCATGGTACTCCTATGGGATGAGTAATTTAGAACTATCACAATGGTAGGTAGTGATTCTGTGGGTCCTGGTAGGCCCACAGTGGGGAGTGGCTCTTTGTGACCCAGAATACCTATGGTATTTTCATTGATGAGTTCCCAATCATATGAAGGTGTTCATGGTTGTGACCAACAATCTTACTTTCTATACATTAGATTATACATGTGTAATCTTTCTTGTCTCGTGAACGTGCTTCTTGGTTTGCTTTGTGGAAACTACTATTTGGTTTGGGGTCCCTAATGTGTTTTTTGATACTCACCCATACATGGGATTCACACACACGTGTTGTGTCTGGTATAGATAATCGCCACAATGATTGAGGACATAACAGCCTTGGAAACAGTGGTGCCTAGTGAGATCAGGAAGGTGGGGTATGCTTCAATGTCTTTCGGCAGCTACTCAACACTTACCCATCAGTTCAGTGTTTTTAGTAGAAGGATTTTCAGATATCTTCTATAATTTCCAAATTTACAGTTTTTCATTTGTTGGGTTTGTATTATGGTCCATTTATATTACATTATGTATATTTACTTATTTTTTTAGTTGCATTCATTTTTACCTTTCCGGTTTGTTGGGTTGTGTTTGTGTGTGCATGTGTAAAGGTACATAAAAAAATTCCTCCCACATGCAGGATGACACATTCAGTACTAGTATCCAACCCCTAGCCTTTGGGAGTGGGGAATGGGTTAGTAATGTCATGGGCTTGGGGGTGACGGGTTGTGAAAAAGTGGTGTCATAGGTGGTCGGTTCTACGTCAATGACCTATAGTCTATTGGTCTGTTTTGGGGAAATAGTACTAAATGTTCCTAGTTTGAATTTCAGATTCGGGGGGTCCAGTGTTGGGGTGGTAGTTGACATATCCATACACAAGGACCATGAATTCTAACATTCATATCTATATAAAATAATAATGGTTTTATGCAGCATATAAAAATTGTGTTTCCTCGGGTTCTTCCAAAATTTGGGTCAGCTCACCAAGTATAATCTATTGACCATGGTAAATCATTATATGTATCCGGATGCCCCCACATAGACTGTGACCTAGGATTCAGATTCGTGACTGTGAGGACATCTTGTATAGTGATGATGCATTTTTTTAGGGTCCCATGCTAGAGATAGTCCCACCAGGTGGTGCACCAGCACTACCAAAACCTGTTGATTAATAGTTACTAACAGTGTTACCAAAAGGGGACTCACACAGACTATGCACTTGGAATGAGTTCTAGAGATAGAGACCTCCCATGTTCAGGGGATATATATATCTACCAACTACTGAGGATTGGATTGAGGTGGTGATGTGGGTCTTATATTAAGTAACGATGCTACATGAGATGATGGCAATCTTAGCTTCGATCCTTCATCAGGGCTCGACAAGGAGTTGGTAGAGATTGTAGGTTCAAATTCATGATGAGGTGACCCTTTCAGGGGCTGACATTGAGTGGATTTTCTATGAGGATTTATTCCCCGCGACTTTATTCTATGTGAACATAAAACATCTACCTCACCTAAAGCAGGATAGAGTGAGAGTAGAAGTGTACTCGGCTAGGTTAACTGATCTTTCTCCATACTCTACTGACATGGTGTGAGACCCACTCTTTAGGGATCAAGTCATTGATCAAATATTGAGTCAGGAGATCATTGGGTCCATGGTTTCTCTCTGCATCCCTACTCATGATGCGGTTCTAGATTGATCCCTTATTCTGGAGAACTTCCTGGAAGATTAGGTGTCGATAGCTCAAGAAACTAGTAGACACTAGGTAGAAAAGTCTTCCATATTGAGTAGTAGCCAGTACTTGCAGGGACCCATTCATTTCAAATCCTTTACCGGAAAACCCCAAGACTCAGGGTCAGCAGTGTGGGGCTCCTAGAGCAGAGGGAGTCAGCATGGAGCTAGTTTATGCATCACGTTCAGTGAGCAGGGACACATGGATTGTGATTTCCCAACCCACCACACAGACAATCAGTAGGTACTCTAGGGACTGCCATGACTGAGGTAGAGGTTTGAGTGAGTAGGACTACCAAGGATTTATGTGGAAAGGGAGAAAGTCAAGCAGATTTTTTTGGGAAATGGTTTGAGGTACTACCTCCACCACCACCTTATGTTCCACTACGGCCTAATTAAGCATGTGGAAAGGGGCATGCTCAGCTCCAAGCAGTGTAGACCTATGAACTCGATGCTCTATAGATGATTAGGGGTATGATATGTGTCTTATCCTCCTTATCATTTGTTCTTATAGAAATAGGTTCTAGTTACTCCTTCCTTTTCATGGAACACATTCGAGGCATAAGGATTTTTATGAAGTCGTTGGCTGAATCATTATTATTAGAGACTCTAATGAAAATGGATTTGATGATTACACACTGTTTTTTGCAGTGTGAGCTTACTCATGGAGGTGAAAGAATCTACTGATATCTCTATGTAATGGTGTTTATAACTTATGACATCATCATGGTTATTGATTGGTTATCTTAAATTCATGCTCATATTGACTGTATTGGGCATCGAGTGTGGAGTTCATGGAAATATGTGAAAATATTTTCCATCACCAGTGAGAAGGGAATTCCTACATAATGGGACCAAATTTCTCAAAGGAGGGTATAGCTGATCACTCACCAGTAATCTAGCCTCATACTCAATATGTTGAATCAGAGGAGTCCAAGCATTCCTGTAGTAGTAGATGAATATGAATACTTATATTGTTAGGATGTTCCATAACCACCTCATCATTGAAATATTTACTTTTTCATCGATATGTATGACCATATGACATCGATATCCACACCATCATATAGGATGGATCTCATGGATCTTCGTGACTTGTGGGTACAACTTGATAACATTCAGGTGATGGGATTCATGATGCCTAGTGTTTCACCATAGGTATCCCCAGTATTGTTTTCTAAGAAGGTAGATGTATGCTTGAGGCTATGCGTGGACTAACGAGTCATGATTCAGGTGACCATGAAGAAAAAATACCCACTACTGATAATTGATGACTTCTTTGACCAACTAATGGTAGTGAGGTGGTACTCAAATATAGATCTTAGATTATTCTATCACCATCAACTGGTTTAAGATGAGGATTTACCGAAGACAACCTTCATATTTCGGTGTGGCCACTACGAGTTTTTGGTTATTCACTTAGGCATGAACAATGCTCAAAAAGTGTTCATGGGACTCATGTACAAAATCATCTAGACATACCTCAATTGTTTTGTGGTATCTTTCATTAATGACATCTTGGTGTACTAGGCTTCAGAAGAAGAGAACACTAATTACCTGTGGATACTCTTGGATGTACTTTGAGAGAACTACCTTTATGTGAAGCTCTTAAAGTGCCAATTTTGGATTTGGGAGGTCCATATTCTAGGAAATGTCATCTCAGAGGATGGAATTGTAGTAGATCAGGTGATGAAAGAGTAAATACATTCATGGGAGCCACCCAAGAGTGTTTGGAGGTTCATAGTGTCTTTGGGTTGGTAAGATACTACTATGGGGTCATACCTAACATTTTAAGAGTATCAGCACCCTTATCGGCTTTGAAACAGAAAGAATAGCACTTTTGTTGATGGAGAAGTGTTATCAATGTATTTAAGAGATGATTTGGTGACTAAAGAGTGTCCCCATATTGAGACTACTGGATGATGGAATTGGGTATGTAATTTTCTGTGATACATTAGGGACTGTACATGGTTGTGTCCTGATGTAAGGGAAAGTAGTGATCACCTATGGTTCATGTAAGTTGAGGAAATGAGAGCATCACTACACGAACCATGAAATGGATTTAACAGTAGTGGTCTTATCACTAAAGATGCAGTGGAACTATTTGATGGGTGAACAATTTATCATATACTCCAACCACAATAGTCATTTCGTTATCATCTCCCAGAAGGAACTGAACGTGATACAGTGGCAATAAATAGAGTTCCTACAAGACTGTAACTTCAAGATAGTCTATACAATGGGAAGGGGAATGTTGTGGTAGTCATGATCAGTAAGAAATCTATTTGGTAGATGCTGAGTCAGATGATAGAGAAGCTATCCACGATATAGATATTCATTGTGGATGATGATGATGGGGAAGCTTCCCATCAGTTGATGAATGTCACTCCACCACTATTACAATGGGGTAGGGAGGCACATCATGTGGATATTGACTACTAGTCCAAACATGGTTATTATACTTAGGAAACGGTCCTTATGTATTCTTTATAGGTGGGGATTCCATCATCCTTTTTATAGGGTGCATAGTTGTACCAAAGGAATTGCGAGAGGTGGTTTTGAGGGAGATCCATTTCTCCCCCTTAGCGATATATCCTAGAGAGTTGAAAATGTATCTGGATTTCTGAATTTAGTACTGGTGGCATGGGATGAAGGGTGTTGTGGCTGAGTTTGTTTCACGGTGCCTCACTTATCAGCAACTGAAGGATGAGCATCAGGTTCTAGAATTCTTGGTACAACCACTTAAGGTATCAAAGTGGAAGTGGGATGGTATCTCAATGAACATTGTGATAGATTTACCACATATGTCCTTGGTAAATGATGAAATCTAGTTGATCTTTGACAGACTCACAAAGTTCTCTCACTTCCTACCCATCTGATAGAAGGGTTCCGTAAAGGGATTTGGATGCCTCCGCGTCCAACAAATAGTGAAGATTCACAGGGTTCCCTCGATGATTGTCTCAAACCGTGATGCTCGATTCACATCCCTATAATGGAAGGGATTATATGAGGTATTTTGGACTCAACACAAATTGAGCACAACTTATATTCGTCAGAATAATAGTCATAGAGAGAATTCTTTATAGACCTTAAGAAGAAATGCTTCATTATTGAGACCTTGATTTTGCTCGTAATGGAGAGGACCACCTACCACTATTGGAGTTTTGAAACAAAAAAAGCTATCACCCAACCATTGGTGTGGTACTATTTGAGGATTTTTATGGGAGGCCTTTCATATCACCTCTGTGCTGGACAAACCCAAGGGAATCATCACTCATGGGTCTTGAGATGGTAGGAGCTACAACTAAGATGCATCAGATCATCATTGCGTGGATGCGAACTACACAGATCAGGAATAAATATTATACTGACAGGAGACAGAGGCTCTTGTAGTTCAATAATGGAGACCATGTGTTCCTTTGGGTCTCACTCTGATGGGGATTGAAAATATTTTTCCTGGGTGGAAGGTTATCTCTGAGGTTCATCAGACCATTCTAAATTCTGAGCAGAGTTGAAGATGTGGTGTACATCATAGATCTTACCCCATATATGCAATATGTTCATGATGATATCAACATTTCATAGCTGAGGAGGTACGTGCATGATCCAATGTATGACATCAAATGGGGGATCTGGACAATGATTATGGGGTGATGTTTGCAGAGTTCCCGATGAAGATAAAGGATTGAAAAGAGTAGTTCCTTCATAGATGGATGATTCCTCTGGTTCATATTTGATGGAAACATGGTAATCTATATTGGGTAACATGGGAGCGGGATTCTCAGATTCCTTCTTATTACCCCATTAGTTTTTTAGCATTGTTTTGGATTATGGGGAAGTGAATCCCTAAATGTGGGGTAATATAATGTCTAGAAAATTCAATTAATTTTTTTAATGATAAGTTTGGATTATTTTGAAACCAGACACTTAAAGAACACTTTATTTCAAGGCCTGATGATCTCGTAATAGATTTTGGAAAATTTTATGTCCATTTATATAAACATGAAATTTTTTTTTCTAACATTTCAACTGGTTCTCAAACCAATCATCATAATGAATCATTGAACTCAGAATGTCAGTTCATTCCTTGAAAGGACCTATCTTCGAACTACTAGGGTCGACTATAAAATTTAGTTTTTGGACATTTTCAGAGAAAAATAAAAATAACATAAGAAGATATTTTTTCTATTTTCATGCACGTTGAATGGTGATCATGGTATAACGTGAACAAGGATTGAGCCCCTCTGACTTGTGCATTCTTCAGGGATGAACATCCAAGATGACGAAAAAGCAGTTTCGTGGAATCAGTAAAGAAGGTGTCGAAAACACGACGAAAGTACCACAATAGAGGACCATGTGGTATGATGAAGGAACCACAAGTAATGGTCGCGGAAGAAGGGCAGACCGTTGAAGGACGAAATGCGACCGGCTCGGGCTGCGGCTGTGCAAGAGAAGTCGCCGGCAGTGGGACGACAGCTGGAGGACTAGGACACAGTCGTCCGACCAAGTCAGTGAAGTGGCATGCATTGTGTGGGCCATAGTTTTCCAATGGCACTTGACCCAGCAACGGAATATGGGACCAATAGGTGCGGTCGTCTTATCTAGCTTTGGGGTGCCGAACTGGACGCCACAAGGCATTCGGGCTAGTGGGGATCGGGCCGTAGGGCGGGCTGAACAAGGCTGCAAAAACCGGGCCTATACATTACCAATGTCGAAAATAAAGTTGGCCCACTATTGTGTGTCGTGTAAGTGGGATAAAACTAGGCCTTTAGGCAGCCAGAGGTGGGAACAAATCAGCCAAACAATTGCAGGATAGCCCGGATGGAACTGGGTTGTTGGGAAACCTAGTGAGATGGACCCCCAACTGAACCCGTCTGGCTGACACCCAAACTGGGTTGAGTCAAATTGGTCAAAACAGATTGGGGCATGAGGGCCCTCGAGATGGGTTGTTCTATTCGGTCTGACCGGGTCATACTGGGCCTAGACAAGACCAACCCCCGATTAATAAAATACCAATATCATTCAGAAAGGGTGTCTGATTGATGACACGTTTGCGGTGTTGGTACCCTTGCGATGAGGTGGTTCATTTGGAATAAAATAAGGATATTATACAGGAATTTAAAATGTGATAAATTTTCATGAGGATAGGTTTCTCCATGAATCATGTGCACTAGGTGCGGGTATCAAGCGGTTCATTGAGACCTGATGACATGTGACAAACAACCCTATGTGAATATGTTACCAGCGACCATGTGTGTGTCATCTATGATGGGCCAATGAAAAGAATCTCATTGTGACTCTGATGGCCCATAGCGGGGAATGAAAATATGTGAACTGACAGACCGATGGCACTAATTTCGGATGAGGACCTCAGTAAGATGGCCAAAGAGGGAAGAGTTTATGTCTCACTCATAAGGCCCAAAGTGGGGAGTGGCTCTATGTGACCCGACATTCCTACCCCAGTAGTCCAAGGTGTTCCGTGTTGTGACTGTTGGTATGGATTTCTATACTATATATTATACCTTTTGGCATTATGTTTCTTCGTGATCATGCTTGTTGGTTTTCTCTGTTGTCTATCTTTTGTGGTTCGGGGTCCCTACTATGTGTTTTTTTACTAAACCATACATTATAATCACCCACATGTGATTTTTCTGGTGTAGAAAAATATCGTATTGATAGAAGACTTTGATACCTAGGACCCAGTGGTGCACAATGAGATCAGGCAGGAGAGGCATGCATTTATGGTTTCTAGAATCGACACTACAATTACATGGCAGGAATGGTTTTCAACAGATTGATTTTTAGAGATCTTCTGTACATTCTTATTTTTCAGTTTGTATTTTGTTTGTTTTTTTATTCTAAGTTGTTTAACATGCATCTTGTATCTTTACTCAGTGGGTTTTTAGTGGTATGCATGATTAACTTTTTATTTTATGTTATGTGGTTGTCTGTGCATATGTACAGGTATATAAGAAAATGCCTCCCACTTGAAGGTTGATGCCTTCAACACTAGTCTCCATCCCCTGGCCTTTGGGAGGTGGGCTTGGGGTAGCCACAACATGGGCCCCAAGGGATGGGTTTTGAAAATTTATATTTCATTGGTAAAATTTTAAATCAAAAGTTTTCTATTATTTTTATTGAATCAAATAAAAATATATGATAAAAAAATATTGAAATAAGATAACATGTCCATAGTTAAATGGAATAATTTAGAGAACACCACATTGATTCTATTTTCACAAGATAATGATTTGTAGATATATTAATAATTCCTTTGCTGATGTTTCTATTATATCTAAATTGAATATATATGGGAGATAATAACATAAAAATGTGTATGTTCCTATTCATAAAATGTTCCCTCCAGCATTAAAAATATTTTTTGAAAATTCAAAATTTTTTGGATGTTTATTCACTTATATTAGAATAATTCTTATCCAATAAAGGTAGGGAAGATATGAAATTCACCTAAAATTATTAACAGTAAGAATATATATATTTATACTAAGAGGGGTACATGTGTGTAAAATTTTATTTGGATATGATCATATATTACTGTTATAGGTGACATCTTGTATTTAATATTCAATTGTGAGAATTTTTCATAATTCCAAATTTTTAATTGGTTTACATAAAAACATAAATGATCATTTTCTAAGAAAATAATTCCAATTAAATTATATTGATTTTATCATATGTCACTTTAAAATGAATTAATTGAATTTTTTTTAACATAGTTGGACAAAGAAGTCATCATCGTTTAATTGAAATTGATTATCATAATATTAAACATAATTATTTGAATTTGTTTGAAACATGGTTCCTCATTTTTATTTTTATAAAATTACTAACATGAAGATCCTTGTAATTATTAGTATATGTATTTCAGATTATAACCCCTTCACATTTCATATTGATTTTTTTGGGCATAGAAACCCATATCATTAATTTCTGAAATGTTTAGCATGGAAGACAATATAATATCTCAATGAAATGTTATTCTTTGAGCCTCTAATAATTAATCATACACAAACATGTTTGACATGGATTTATTTTTCAATAAAATTATATTTATTCTTTTGTAAATTTTAGGCAGAGTGCAATTTAACAATTTATAGGAATTACTGGAAAATACAACCACACTCATTTAGTGTACATGTTATGATTGATGCCCTATTATTTGGATATAAAACCACTTGTGATTATCAGTTTATAGGTATACCATGGTTATAAAAAATTTAATAAAATTAAATATTAATATAATTTACATGTTTATAGATACTCGGGCATTAGATGAAGTATGTGGTATTTGATGGGTATCTCTTATAGAACATGGTCTGACATGATATTTATTTTAATGATTTCATTATTATACATGAACACTATATTATCATTTAAAAATGTACATGATAATAATTAAACACTATTTTTGGTTTCCCAAAAAATTTTACTCACATCATGTTTAGGTTACCTATTGATAAACTAATAGATCTCATTGGTGATTTTGAGAAAATGACATGTACATCCAGCATGTTGTTTTATTTTGGACTAGGAAATAACATGGTGATGGTGGTTGACCATAAAATCAGTTTTACAGCTGGATTTGAATATTTTTCATATGTATTTCATTTTCAGTCTATCATGTTGTATTTATTAACTATTATATGTTGTCTGCTTTTATTAAGATTTATCATGTTCATGCATGGATATTTATTCAAAACTGGTCAGTTTAACTATTATTATTAATATCTTCAACTTTATATAGATATAATTGATTCATATTAAATTTAAATTACTCATACTGAGGATATATTCACCTCATTGTACCACCTTTAGACACTCACTTCATTTTGGTAGCCTCTATCTTGTAGTGATGCATTGTTGATGTTGTGTCACCAACAGGTTTGACAACTTTACATTGAGTGAGGAAGGTTGAGACATAAAAAATAGGTATCATGGGATTATATTTCCTTGTATTATTCTTCATGGTAAATATATATTATACTAGGAATGTGTTGAAACCTGGTAAATAAATTGTGTTTCGTTTTGGGCAACTCACACATAGGGGAATATCGTGTTTCCAAGGGTGGGACATTTGATCATATTCTTAGTCATTATAGTCTATTTCTATTTTACCTTGTGTGGATGTTTTATTTTATTTTTTAACTTATATATGGATTTATGGGATTTAACTCATGTATTGAGATGAAATATTAGGGGTGTGTTCATGATTCATTTATAAAAACATAGGCTTTACAAGACATTACAATACATATCTGTATACCAAAATTGTGTGAATATTTATCATGCTTGAATTCATATCATAATTCCGAATTTTACTTATTACATAACATTATTAAATTTTTATATGATAGATTTCCTTGATATAGATATTGTCTATAGATGTTTAAATAATGTGTCTGAATCATCGAAAATAGTGTTTTCTTCTATAGCATAATAGGGGAATTCTTATTAATAAACATGAAATAGAATAGTGAAATTAAATGATTTTAGAATAGAAATTTTAAAAAACTGTATAAAATTTTTAAATATGATATAATTTTTAAAAAAAACATTAATTCATTACATGTGGATTTTATTTAAATGAGATACCAATTGTAACATATATGATATTTTACCTCCATAATGTTTGAATGGTGAACCATAATATTAAATCATTATATTCTTGGTTTGATCCATGTAGGTATACCATATGAGTACTTGATTATATTATAATTTCCTTGGATTTTAAAATAATATTGAACCTTTTTTCTTTGTTAGTTAAATTTCTATGTTATGGGTTTCATGTGAATTTTGAATCAATTGTATCATATATACGAAAATACCATTATTACACGGGAATGATCACCCATATAACTGAATCCATGTATACTTATTGTGACCGTATTGGTGAGTATTGGTGTTATTATTATTTTAAATAATCCTAATATGTGTGTGCTAAATCATTGATAAAATAATTTTAATTGGGATTCACAATAGCGGGATTCAAAATATAATTTTTAGAGCATTGACTACAAAAATTCATGATGACATCCCATATAACTGAACCCATGATTACATTGATTGGACGTTCAAATTTCTCTTTAATCCTTATATTTAATTGTTCTTAATTTTGTTTCTATATATTAATGTGTTAAATGGTATTGTTATTTAAATATTCTACTACCACTTATATGGTGTTTTATGTAAATGTATAGTGGAAAAGTACTTATCTATTCCCCATAAACATGTGTAATAACAAATTCAGTGATTTTGAGATTTTTTAGTATGTGATTTTAGTTAAATAAAATTATAATTACGTAGTAAATAACTGTTCTCTATAAAAGAATATATTTTCATTTTCCATAATTGTTCTAACTTGTGGGTAAATTGGTAAAAACCCTAACCCCATTAGACTACAGTTGGTGGATATTTTAGTGAAATGTAATATATACAAGATGTCACGTAAATATTGATATTAATGTTTATTTGTCATGAATATATAAGTGAAAGCATGGTAAAATTATTTCATTCATCATTAACCAAAGAATATATCATAATAAAATGACCTACATCATTAAAACATATTCAATGATTTCATCATCATAACCCTAGTAAGAAAAAAAGGTTAGCTCCAGTGCCCGGTAAGGTTGAATAAAAATGAAGCATCAATCAATAATGTTTTAAAAATAATAAATAAGTTATAGTAAATATGAATTGGTGAATAAATTATAACACCCGTTATATTTATTTAATAAACTAAGAATAAAAAATAAACCATATATGTTTGCATAGTGAAAATCTCATGGATAGTAACAAAAGAATACTGAATGTAATTTTTTTAGTTATTGGACTTCATTTATCTTACATATGAACCACTCCCATCAAGAACATTAACAATATATTTTATGTATCTAGGTTTAAACATGATTTATTCTTCTTATAAATAGACATAAAGTGTTTGTCACTAACAATATTGTCTTGTGAAACCCATCAATGTAATGAGGGGCTATCAATAACCAGGTCCCACCAATTTCTGCAAGTCCAAATCACTCTCAAAATATCTAATTTATCAATATAATTCATGAATAAATATATCTTTTCAATAAATATTCATATTGTGTAAATATATATGTATTTACCATTATTTCCCCAATTAAAATAACATTCAATTTAAACCTGAGATGTGAAAATAGTATTCGTTTTAGAAGATAATCATATATATGATACATGAAATATATATATTTAAGGAAATATAATTTCAAATGTATTATTACCTCATTATTATATTAAATAAACACAACAAATGTTTATGTAAACATTACCAAGTAAATTTCAATGAAATGGATATTAAGATGAATTCACTTATCGTATGTAAGAAAGCATTGTGGACATGTACATAATGTCCTCAAAAAAATGTGTTTCATTAATTACTTAATAAGAATCTATTAAACAAAAATTTATTTTAATATTTTTAAATAATGTTCATTATTTCCATTTCGGTGAATTATAATGTTTAACACCATTTTTTTAGAGTGTCCATTTCGTGGATTTATGGTGACTTCCATTTAGTATTATTGTGCAGTTACTATTAAATAATAGAAAAACAACCTATGTGGAAAGGAATGATATTAAAATAATACAATGATTTTAAATTTCACCAATATATTATTCATTTATATTTAATTATAAAGACTTATTAGATAAAATTTTAATGAAAAATGATTAGATTATTTTAAATTTTTTATGACCATCACGAACTGGTATCATTTTATTTAGTATTATGAATATATAATGGTTAAAAACATTAAAAATAGTAAATATAAATATTATAAAATTTTTTAACAATAAAATTGGTTTTATTACTATCAATAATGTTTTTAATTAATAATGAAAACTAATCATCCATGGAGATGATGAATCGACAACTCACAGATCATGTTTTCATTTCAATAATAAAAGGATTATAGAATATAAATGATGATGTACATCCCTATAACATATTAAAATTATTTTACATATATCATTCTAGACATAAAATTCTACATTATATAGGTTAGGTGATAATAGGATAATAAAATAAAAAAAATTAAATGAGAAATAAGGAGTATTTTACCTCTCAAATATCCTTTCCGCTGGACCCTACAAAAGACACGTATATTTGGTATTTGGTAAGAAAAATAAGTTCTTGGACATGGGAATGATTCTCGAGAATGGGGTTGGTATAATTTAGTGAATATTCAAGGCTTCAAATAAATGAAGTGAATGGTTGGTGATGGGTAGTATACATAGTCTGAGGAGATGATTGTTTTGGGTCATTTTATTCATTTTTATATTCTATTTTTCCAAGACTATATATATTGATGATTCATTTGAATATTTTCAGTATATATTTTATGTCTGATTGAGATAATGGTTTCATACATCATTCCTTACTCAAAACTATATTTATTTCTAATAAAATTTTAAATACCAAAAATTATCATATTTTATTAAAAACAAAAAATCAACTTTTTAGAAAAATAAAAAAATCACCCAAAAAATGTATTAATATGTTGATTTAAAAAATGGAAACCATTTTATGTGAATAATTTTATAAATATGAAAAATCAATTTTTTTATTTAAAAATGTCATATGTTCATAAAATACAAATTTTAATACTATAATCAATAATACAGTATATCAAAATTTAATTATGGCATCATAAATTTATCTTATAATTATTATGAAAAAAATATTAATATATCAATTTGTTTTATGGAAATAATTTTTTTAATTCATTATATTAATTATAAACCCACAAGGTGTTAGTAGAGTGGTACCTACCTATTATACCACTCGCTCTCATTGGGAACTAGCATAAGCATGATCCCTACTAGACTTATAGACAATGTGTATTATGCATTGGGAGATTCAAATACAATTCCTAGCATGGGATTTTTTGGGTTTCATTGGGTTTTTCGGAAATCCCCTCTGGGAGTTCCGTATTACCCATATAGAAGTTTTTTATTGGGTGGTGCCTAGGTGGTAAACTTTATAATACTGCATCAAAATTAATAGCGTTCAAAACTAGGCAATCCCCATGGGGGTTTATGATGGAGGTTGTGATATGGGTGTGATGATGGAAGGATATTGTGTACGCATAATGTAGGTCTAGTGACACATAGAGGATGATGCATGCACGATAGTGAATTGGGTCTTCAGGCCATGCTCATGTGCCACATCGACATTGGCCATAGGCTATGTAATGGGTCTCCCTATACAAAGATTTAAAGAGGACTTTTATTTCATTAGAAAAAAATGATTCATACCCCAGTATTAAAAAATATTAATTATGAAATTTAAATAAACCATTATGTTGCATAGAATTAGAACAAAAATAATTTACATTTTTATGAAATATATTTACTTATTCTCTGATACAAATATATAATATTTTCTTTTATAGGGTGCCTAAATTTTATGTATAATTTTATAGGAGAGGATATTATAAAAATGGACATAGTAATATTCATAATTGTTAAAATACTATTCCAATGGTCATGTTATAATTTAATAGTATATCGTCGTTAATTTTGTCATCAGAAACTATTTAGAAAACTGAATTTAACTAAGAAGATACATACCATAATATATTGGGTTCTTACATTATTCTTTTATTCCGAAATATAATCATTTCATTTTTTTTCATGAGTAATTACTTCTAAATATATGATGGTGGTTATTCATCATATATTCTTCATGTTACCATTTATTTTCACCAATTTTATTGTTTATCCAACGTTATTTTTCCTGTTAAATCATCTAATTTCACAATACTCTCTCTCTATTGTCAAAAATATCAATAGGATATATTTAGGGAGAAAATTAGGTTCTATTTCTATTTCCTTGTATATGAGTACATTTGATCGGTATAGAATGTGCATATTTAAAAATTTTATGTGGAACACATCATGAACATTGACTAGAAATGGAGGCATTTCAAATTGATAACTTACAACTCTAAGTTGTTCTAGAATTTCAAATGGTATGATCTATTTTGGGATAAATTTCACTTTCTTACTGATTTGTATGTCATCCTTACATGCATATACTTTCATAATGAAATAATCTCCCAAATGAAATGATAAATCATATCATTGGTTATCAGCATCACTCTCCTTAATTATTTGATATTATTTATTATGATAATGAAAATACATTACCATTTTAATTTTTTCTTTAATATGTTATGGTCCCATAATTTTCCATACACCAACTACATATTTACAATCTAGAGTAAGACATCTCTTTATATATAATTATTCATGTGGATAAATTTGAATACTATAATATAAAATATTATTGTAGGAAAACTCTAATAAAATTATATATTGATCCTACAATCCTTGAACGTCAAGTGAGAATGATCTCAACATGTCTTCTAATGTTTGAATTCATTTTTTTAGAATGACCATTTGTTTGAAGTTGATAAATAATAATCAAATTATTTTTATTATCCAAATAATTCATAAAAATCTTCCTCAATTTTTATGTAATATGGGGATATCAATTAGAAACAATTGATATAGGTTCAAAATAATGTCTTAAAACATTATTAATATAGAGTATTTATATAATATAAAGAGTTAAATATT
This sequence comes from Viscum album, assembly GCA_963277665.1. Taxonomy (NCBI): domain Eukaryota; kingdom Viridiplantae; phylum Streptophyta; class Magnoliopsida; order Santalales; family Viscaceae; genus Viscum; species Viscum album. Next base: position 117,192,380 of record OY728133.1, on the reverse strand, counting down.
ATCTTATATCATGAAAATGTGACAATTTTTTAGGATGATCTACAATAATCTATATAATACCCTTCATTGTAGGTGTAATTAGAAGTTAGGTGATAAAATCCATTGTATTATCATATTAAGTCCATATAGGAATTGGTTGAGGGTGTATGACCTCCCTAGGATTTTGTCTCTAAGCCTTCAATTGTTCATTAAAAATATGTCTGGATAAATATTCACCAATTTCACAATTCATATTTTCCAACCATAAACGTTTCATAAGACATCAATACATCATGGTAGTAATATGGATTATAGAGGAACACGATCAATGGGATTCACCTAACTTTTATGTTTTAATCTCAGGTCTTGATTGAACACATTACCCCATTCAAAATTTCATAATTCCATCCTCACACACGATTTCTTCCAATCCTACAACCATAGAGGCATTAATTTTCATTTCAAAATTCTCATCATCTGATTGATTTTTTGTTTTCTTTTTCAAATAATATGGTTTTTTAATCATTTGAATAAAGTGTGGTGTTTCCTTAACATAAATGTTAATATAAGAATATTTACTAAATCCTTCATCAAAATTATCTTTTCTAATCATAATTTGGGATATATGTCCATAATCTTTCCTTCATAATGCATCTTCTACCACATTTTATTTTCCTTGGTGGTAGTGTGAGGTGAAATCAAATAATTGATTAAATAATTACATTATCTTTTCCTTATGTTGAGTTCTTTCTATGTAAATATATTTTTCAAACTCTTTTGATCCTTACATATATAAGATCATTAATAATATTGATATTTCTTCCATATCTCATATATAGGATTACAACATCTAACTAAATTTCATGAGTTGGATATGTTTTTTCTATATTTATTCAACTTCTTTGATGAATTTGAAATAACTTTATCATTTTTCATAAGGACACAACATTATTCTTTATTATATGCAAAAAGATATATCAAAAACTCATAATATCATGGAGGTAGTCTCAAAATAATAGAACTGAATTATCTTCTCATTAATTTCTCAGGTCATTATGTACATACTTTTGTTTATACAAGCATGACCCCCTTATGAGTGATCCTGGTTAATGGTTTATCCAATAAAGAGAAATTCAAAATTAATAGACTATAGTAACATAATAAACCAATAAATATATTTACCTTGATTATATTCATTGGTGTAGTCCATCTACAGATTTCATTTTTCTTTATAGGATCAACTAAGACATTATTATTAGAAGAAATATGGACTAGAAAGGGAATTTCATGAATTTATAAAACATAGTTACATAATTTATCATATATTTATTTTCACTTGAGAGTATCAATAATTATACACAACATATTATTACTGTATTAATAGTGTTTATAAAATAATATAATATCATCCCTAAATACAACAAAAAATCACCATCATATTCCTGGAATATTCTTCTCAATAGAAACATGAAAACAGTGGGTAAATTAGTCAATTGAAATAGCATTACTATAATCTTTTAATGTACACACCTCATCTGAAAATCATTCTTTGGAAGATCTTCCTTCCATAATAGTAATTTATTATACCCATGAAAATGTTTAATGTTCACAAAATATTGAGATCTAAGAAGATGATCTAAAAATTCATCACTAATAGGAATTTAATACTTGTTAATTATCATAATTTCATTGATTAATATATAAAAAACGAATAACCATATGGATACACGTTCCATCATAACAATGATAACTAGGACACTCCTTTGAAAATATGTACATATAGAAAATACCTAGTTATTCAACTCCTCTACTTTTTTCATCAATTTCCATAATTCCACATTAGATATTCTATAATGAGCCTTTAATATTAGTCTTGAATCATGGATTTAAACATTGGAAAACAAAACATCATGCTCTAGGGAAGTTGGTATCTAATTCTTCAAGAAATACAACAATACACTCATCTAAATTTGGTACATAATAAATTTGAAAATTATATTCCTCATCTCTATATGATTTTTTATATTCTTCACCAAGAATTTAATTATGTGGATCTATAATTGTAGGATCTATATAAGTTTTATATGATTAATTTTATTCATTTAACATATTTAAATCTATATTTTCATTAAAAATTTAATTTTCGTTATTTTTGAAAAAAAATCAAATAATATTTTAAAATATAGTCCATACCCAGGATTATATCATAGTTAACCATAATAATGATGATAAGGTTAGAAGTTAAATCATGTTTATATTCCATAATGGGGAATACACAACACCAATTTATTGTAATAATACTTCCATTATGATTTTTTTAAAAATTTGATTATTAAATCAAATTGGAAATTAATAACTTTCTTAGAAAACAAGGTAGACAAAAATGAGTGTAATGTTCCAGAATCAAAACAAGCATTGGATAAATTTGATGATTGGATAATTTTACCCACCGCTACATCATTGGGTTACTCTACATCTGCTATGGTGATCACACAAGCTTGGTCATCTCCCCATGGTTAGTTTTGTGTTGTATTCCCATTATTTTTTATACATTAGGTTGAATAGTTCCCCATTTTATTATTTTTAAAGCAATAAACTTAATTTATTTTTTCTACCTCAATCATTAATTATCTCGATGACATTTTATATATACATACTAAAATCACCCATGTCTTTCATGTATTTCTATGAATGAAGCATTCCATAATTACTACATAATGAGAATAGCTTTGTTACCTAATTATTCCTTAATAACTACCTTTTTCATGATTATTATTTGACCTCTTTTCTCTTGATTTACCCAAAACATATATTTCATATAACATTTCTTCATCATTTTGGTGGAACAAATTATATTTTCATAAAATGATAAAAAAATTAATAATCTATTGGCTTTTGGAGACATTGATTGATAACTTTAATGAAAAGATAAATATTTTTTCCAAATCATGAATGTAATATGATGCATACATGGCTGTTATTTTGTAATTTCACTCATATAAATCTACACTCTATTCGTACTCATTCATTAAGCTATTTAATATTAATATTTATTTAATTTTATTTCTAATGTTGAAATTTTGTTACAAATGTTGTCCCCCTAAAAATTTATCCGTTAAATTTATTTTTCCAATGTTTCATCTTATAATTCTAGAAAAATTACCACTATTTATTAGTGTATTGTTGGGTAATATATCACTAGTTGTTCCTTTTCCCATTAACCCCATCCCAATGACAGATTGTTTTCAAGGTTCATGATTCATTGATTAGATTTCATTGGATTAGTTGTAGCACAAAAATATAGGTCATCATACACATGAAATTATCAAACATAGGTTTAATATAGTAATTCACTATAACCTGAGTAATATATCATAATATAGTCATTATCTACTCATCTCCAAAAACTGTGTTTAATTTCTCAGTAGGTAAATCCCTACGTTGTTAGCATATATTGATTCTATTTGATTGGTTATTATCCATCACTAAATAAGGTCATGTAGTTAGATATCCCATAGTCATTATTAGAATCAATCAAAAAGTACGCAATATAATAAATTAATAAAATTCTCAAGATTATTTAATGTCTAGTTCATATGGTTTATACTAAACATTCTTTAATAACTTATTTGACAACCCTGACCCAAATATCCCAGAGTCTGTGGTTATTTATTATAATGTCATATATACAAGATATCACTTCATAAAGGAAAAATCATTTTATTATTTTGGAAGAACTATACACATACATGGTTCCCTTATTACATTTATTCTTTAATATAGAACGTAATATAATAAACTACATATATGAAACTTATTCAATGATTTTATCTTCATAACCTGGGGGAAGGACAAAAAAAATGTTGATATCATAGGTTTTGTATGTCTTACATATAAAAGAAACATGAATCAATAATAATTAAGGGAGAAAATATTGAATAATAAATATGGCCCATGTAATAATTTATAAACACATGCAATTAATCAATAAACAATGAATGAAAAGCCATTCATATATTTCTTTATAGTGAAAATCTCCTAGATAATAATAATTGAATAAAGACTGAATAAAATGATTGATTTTAGGAAATTGTGTATATGATATATGAACCACTAATAACATTAAAATTCATAGAATGTTTTATTTAAATTGTAGAAACTCATCTTAATCTACAAGGAAACATATATTAAGGATTTTTTTTCCCAACTATATTGTCTCCTGAGATCTGTCGATGGATAAAGGGACTATCTATAATTGTTCCCCACCCATTCATATTTGTCCAAATAACTACTCAATCTTTGAAATGATATATTTAAATAATTAATAAAATTTTCATATCAAACAATATTCATTTCGATTATATTATTGGACTTAACATTATTTACCATAGTTACGATATCATTAAAATTTAATATTATACGTAAAAATTGTATTTATCTGATACTATAATTATATTTATGATATGATAAAAACATATTCCTAATGAAATGTAATTTAAATTTAAAATTGATATTATATGGGTAGTATACACACCACATGAAAATGATTAGGTGAATAATGACAAGTTTGACTTAAAGAAATTGTAATTGAGACTAACTCTCATTCCTTTTGTAAAGAAGCATTTGGAACTTATACATAATGTCTGGGATAATGAAATAATATTCATTAATTACTTAATAATGAACCTAATAAACACATTTTTGATTTATTATAATTTTATTTTGTTCATTTATGGCCACTATGATGAGTTATTATGTTTAATTTTTTTGTTTCCAAAGCATCCATTTCATGGTTTTATGGATGGTTCCCATAAATATAATTATTGTATTTCATGAAATATTGATGAAAAATGCACAAATTATAATTCAAGGAAATTAATATACATACATGATATTAAATTTTCCTCATATATCATTTAGATATATTTGGTTTGGATGATTCATTATATAAAATCCTAAAGAAATTTGATTAGTTTATTTTGGTTGTTATTACGAACATCATAAACTAGAGTAATTTTATTAAATATTATGAATATATACTATTTTAATAAGGATAAATATGTTTTAATAGATGTATAATAATATTTTTTTTCATTAATAAAAATGTTTTTATGACTGTCCCTGAAGTTGGTAATGAAAAATGAATCCTCTTTCATCCACGAAGGGGGTGATTCAACCACCAATGGATGATGTTTTCATTTTTAGAATAAAATATTAATAGAATATACATGATAATTGATATTAAATTAAGATAATAGAATTCAAGTATACATATCATACATTAATTAATATTCCACATTGTATAGTACCAGTGATGATAGGAGAAGAAAAAAACATCTTAAAGGATTAATTTACCTCTCGATTATCGTCTCTTTTGGATCTTCTTTACCATAATTGGATTTTAACTTTTTGTAACACCTATAGGTCTAGTACATAGAAATTTTTATTGGGATGCTATTTTTGATGAAAATAGAATGTATTCTAGGTTTTGAAAATTTTAGGAGATGGGGTGGTATTTATAGTAGGGTGAGGGTGTTTGGATTATTTTGTTCATTTGTTTATTATTTTAGCTCAATAGTATCTATATTATTGATTATTGTTAATATGTAAAGATAATATATCAAGTGAGTCTTTAATAATTATTTCATTCATAAATCATGACTCCAAAATTCATATTTATATATTAAAATGATAAAAACCGAAAATTAATGTATTTATCTAATCTCTAATTTTTTTTACTATTTCCATAAATTCGAAAAAAAATATCCCAACCCATTTTTTGATGTATATATTTCAAAAATAAATTCTATTTTATGAAACGAATATTGAAAATATGATAAATTAAATTTTAAATTAGAATCATAATTTATAAAAAAAAATTATTTTAATATTATAGTTCATTTTATGACACAATGAAAAATTAATTATTTTTTCAAAAAATTAAATAATAATTTCAGATAAATAAATATAAAATTATTAATATATTTTATGGATATATTTTTTAAAATAATTTTATTAATTATGAAATTTTCAATACACATTGACATTCAACAAAAATAAAAATAATTAATTTTTCTACTTTAAAAAATATATTTACATTTTCTATAATATAAATATATCTTATTTTAATTTATGGTATACCAAAATTTTATTTATAATATTTTATGAATTTTATTATTGAAATGTCCCCAATAATATTCCAAATGGTTATATTACAGTTCAAATGGTCATCTTAATAATTAGTAGCATATCTCATTTATATTGTGCAATATAAACTATCGAATAAATTGATTTTTTTATGAATATGCATACCATCCAATATTAGAGTGCTTTAAAATTTTGATAAATGATTATTTAAAAAATAAAATATGAATAAATTTTATTGGAATGTTAGGAGACATTAGTTAAATGAGTACCATGTATTTTTCCCTATAATATCGGTACATGGAATTCAATATATTTGATGATCTATAGATGTTTATAATAAATTTAATGTGATATCAAGATTCAATTAAAATAATTAGTTATGTTGATTATGAAATCATCTATGTAAGTTATATCATTATAATTTCTTTGATAGATGACTTTAATGATAATAAGATTATTTATCATAGGTTTCAGTGTCATTTTCCTATTGCATTAGTCATAATGTTTTGGTGGTAGATCATTGTTCTCGTTTAAGTGTTATCATAGTTTAAAAAGTAAATTCATTAAGAGAATAAGTTGTTATGAAATTTGTTTTCACCCTTATGAATATTACTCTATTAGACTTTTATTTATAGCTCTTAGGAATAGTAAGTGTTGTTCCTTGATCAATTGAGTCTTATATGCCTCGATGATACTAAAACAATGCCATGGGTATGTGTGGGGATGATTAATAACAGAAAACGCAATGGTGTCTTACTATATATGGATATCAATTTTTATCATCTCATTATATTATTTCTTTTAAATTGTTATATTTTATTGTGAAATTCCATACGAGAATTCATAGAAAGGATCAAGGGCTGGTAGAACAATTCCATGAAACTGATTTTATTTTACCAATCTTGAATGGTTTGGACCCTGTTAGGTTGATGTCTCATCACATACCATTATTTTTATCTGTATAGAGAGGGTTGACAAACACATTGGATGTTGGGTAATTGATTCCATAACATGTGTTCTGTTTCTAGTTAAGGAAACCATGGGTATAGTAAGAATGGCATAATATCTCTATTTTTGATTTGATCCACAGGGATAGGTGAGAGAACTAGTGGCTCATAGAATGGACATAGATTCTAGTGATCGAGTGATGTTTTCGTGACGAAAGTTAAAACATGAGAGGGGTTTTAAAAATGATTACATTTTCCACCATAAAATTATCCTTGTTTTGTAATCAATTAAAGACTTATATATTGATTTTTATTGGGTCCTGAATGTATTTGGTTCCCTAAAAATGAGCCTTGTGTGTTGGGTATCTTGAGATTCTTAGACGAGAAGGGTTTTTAAAGTGTCTTTCACAATTCAAAAAAGTTTTCATGTCGAAAATTTATTTTTTTAATTCCAATCATGTAGTAGGTATCCATTTATAAATTATATAACGTGAGATATGATCAATTTTGATGATATATCAGAATATATAAATAATGATACTTTTAGTGGCATAATCAGCTTAACCAAGTTGAGGAATGAATCATGAGAGCATTATTCGTGTCTTGAATCGGGTGGTATGGTATGTACACCTATTGTGTACGATTATTATAGTTATTTCCAATTTTTCATGGAAACCTGTTGATATGGAACATTAATGGGTAGTCAGGTGTAAATCAATGATTAATAAATTCAATTATTATGCTTGTTGTCATAGAGTCTTGGATCATTGGGTAAGATAAAGGGATGTTCCCAATGATTAGAGATAACATAGGAATGGGCTAGATGTCATGATAGTGTTAACCCATAGGTTAACCATGAAACACTTTTTATAGGGATGTGGTGTGCGAAGTGGGTAAATGAAATGATAGCCTTGTTTGATGTGAACATTGCTTATGGTGACTGAGACATTCCTATTTATGATTTCATAGAGTTCTCTAAGTTTATATATGAAAATTATAAATATATTTACATTATACAGAGTAATCTATGATAACATCGACTATGTTTCGACCTATCCAAAAATATTTTTATGGTATAATTAATAATGTAATGAAAACAACATTTATAAATTAAATTACCTTTTTGGATAAATAAATATGATATTAATAAAAGAAGATATAAAAAAGGCAAGCACTAATTGGATTATTTTGTACTTTTATTTGGGATGTCAAATTAAAATTATTATTCTGAATCTTATTTATTTATAATATAGTTTATTTAAAGTTACCATTAAAATTAGTATATTAAATATTCGGAAAATGTTATTTTTTGGACATATAATATATGTAATTTCCCTAACCAGTATGATTGATCCATATGGATCCCCTTTAATAGATATTTAATGGAAGATATCATTAATGGGATTCCCCCTTTATCATGCTTAAGATAAGAATCACTATTTGAAGTATGAAAGAACCAATTAATGGGAGATGTTCAATCCCATCAGGATCACGTCCCAAACAATGAATGTTAAACCACATCAAGAAAATATCACAAGTAAACACCTTACCCATAGGTAATTTAAATTTTTTATAGGGATACATACCTAGCTCCAAACATAATGAATTTAAATATTTTTATATTTTAAAAAATAATGAATAATTTTATTATTTTTATCGGAACTATTTATATGATTACATAATGTTTTTGATTAATGTTATATTTTGATACAATGATACACAACATGAATTTATGGGAAATATATAGTTTCAATCAAGGAACTGTATTTATGAATTCATGAAATTTATGACATTATTTTATCATATTAAAATTTTATTACTAAATAATATTAATTAAATATAAATGTCTATATAATGTTATGAAGAAAAATGAAATTTTTATAATAGTTTTAAAACTATTATTTAGAAAACTAGTATTTTAATTTTATGTGGATTTTTGGTTCAAAAGAGTAAATTGTCATATTTAGTGAAATATTTTGATAAAATAAATATCCACATTGAGTTAATTATTTCAAAATTATCCCATGTTGAATTATTCATAATTTTATAAGGAAACCAAATGTTTGGGTTGAAATTTTAAAAGGTAAATATATAATTTGTATATAATAGCATAATAATGATTCCAAACTAATATAATATAATCCAAAACATTTATCGAGAAAAATATTTCATTTCACCTTTATATTAATGTTTTTTTGATGTAATTTTATTAATTATAAAAATCCTTAATTAATCCTAAAAATGTAATAATTTATTTTATGGTTTTAGAAAAAATCTGTATAAACATTGATCACATCCACATCACCAGTGGTGTTAATTTAATGAGTTAAGTTATTATTATTATAAAATAATGAAAATTAAACCGCATTGGTAGAAACCAAGGGATGATTTTGGATATTTTTTGGGATTTTATTACATTATTATAGAGAGTCCATTCAAAAAATAGGACATTATTAAAAAGATCTTATTTTTTCTATATAAAATACCATCATCTCCCATTCACCATCACTATGATCACCTATAACATTAAAATAATTTTCATTTCCCACTAAATTATCATCCCCACATTCCATAAAATTCTTAATAATATTACCCCAATATTTTTGAAGCTTCATTACAAGTTAAGGGATCCTCGCCTTCTCCCATTTATTGAAGATCCTTCTTTGTGACATGCATTTTTATTTCAATTTGATAAATTTGGGTTGTGTTTCTAAAAATTATCATTTTTATCCTAATCATTATAAAATAATTATAGGAAATTTTTCTTATCTTTAACAACTTCTAAAAACCATTTTGTACACCCATTATGATACTGAATTCATCCTTATATTTTCCATGCCTAACCTTTGTGTTGTGAATAACCATCTACATTTCAACACAATGGTGTTAAACTGAATGTTAATATCATTCGTTTATTGGATATTAAAATTTATTTAACCCATAATACTTAATAATTGGTTTTAAATTAATTAAATTAATCCTTCCACTGTATGATTAATGTTGAACACATTTGAATGTACATGATATGTACATGATGTGTGGTCCTAGATTTATATATTCCACTAATTCAATGTGTAGAATTATAAAATAATCAAATGGAATGTATGTCACAAATAAATATATCTTAATAAAACAATATAATGTAGTCTTCATGTCTATCTTTGAATTATGTCTATGAGGTCCCATTTTCTTGTTCTGGCGGAATTCATAAGTATTGTTGATGTTATCAAGCTATATCTTTCCTCATTGTTCATGATTATGATTATCCAACCTCTTATGTTACCTTGATATTCCTATTGGACCACATTTACTTATTTACCTTATGTAATTATTTACATAATCCCTTACCCAGATTTATAGCTCATCCCTTTCTTTTTCACATCCCTAGGTTATCCAATGTGTTTTTAGATGATCCAAGGAAAATAATGGAATGTTTCAAATTAGTTAATACCCGATTTAATATTTATTTTTAAAGATATTATATCATGTTCCTAAAAACCCATATACATTAGGCTTCATTATAAGGACTTGTCCTTAAATAATTACATAATATTGAATTAAATGAATATTTCACAATGATGATTTCTTCAAGTTTAGAGTGTTGGATAATTAGGCTATAACTATTTCATTACATCTCAGAAATTACAAAGTAGAAACTTATAATCAGTTTCAATTTTTTTCATAAATAAAACACTTGATAAAATGAGTCATGTCTATTTCTATATTTTATATAGCATTACTTTTCCATGATCCCATCCATGACCCTATTCATCTTCAAATACTATAGGAATCATTTCAAAACATGGGATCAATATAAAAAGATTATTATGGGTTATAAAATAAAGAAAAAAATCAATTATTACATAAAAACAAATATTTTTAACATACCTCATGAAATCATAAGATTTATGAATAATACATTTTAATCACAAATTATGAAGGTAACATCTTGTATCCATAACATACATATGTTGTATCTTTCACAACTATGTAGAGAGTTACCTTTAGAATACCCATAATAGCATATTCTATAAATCTCTTAGGAGAAACATTCACGTTTACCTCCTTCACATTACCCAATGTATTGGAGAGCTATCTCTATCTCACCCACCCTAGTTTTATCACAAAACCACTCATTTGCATAAATAATGTCCAAGAACCATAACATATTCATAACACAATAAACTAATATAAAGGAAAGATAAAATTTCCCAATTTCAATCACAATATATCAATTAAATATATTGACATATTAAATCTCTAATCAAGACCATTTCCAATACAAAAATCCATTAAAGAGTATATGGGATTTAATTTCCTTTTAAAAATATTACATTTTGTTATGGAAGCCAAAGATCAAATAATACTTGCGATGGTGGAAAAGGTTGTGGTTAAGACTAACATTAAAATAATCATTATTTTTTAATTTAGTAAAATACCTTGTAGAAAACAATTCCCTTTGAATGAAATGAAAATTCAATGGTTTTTATACACCATATAAATGAATGAAGTGTATATAAAAAATATGCCTCAATGAATGAAGATTGAGACGAAGTCCCTTACCACATGCCCATCTTGACTCGTTCATTCTTTAATCTCCAGCATAATCAACTAAATTAAATTTGTAAATTCTTAAGATCCTTTTATATGTTTATTATTACTTTTATATCACTTATTACTATGTTATAAACATTATGAAATCATTTAAGTCAATAATGATCATTTCGTCAATATTTGGCACTTCTGTTAAAAATGAACTTCTTATAATAACAAGTTGTTCATGTGGTCAAAGTTCCATTATATAAATAATTATATTCATGATTTAAATATCATAAATATCATATATGTCCAGTATATTTATTTATTTATAATAGTACATAAAATTTTTAGAGTAAAAAAGAAATTCACCATTCAAGGAGACGGTAAGCCATACGTACGCATGAACGATACTTTCATTTAACTTTCATATATAATGTATTGTAAAATTAATTATACATAGGTATATTATAATTACAGTATAATATCAGATATAATTTCATTAACTCCATCCATTATATGTTCGACGAATGAAATGAATGAGTCATATCACTTTGAGGGGGTAGTAGTCTGCACCTTCTCAAATGAAATTATCGAGATTACCTGTTATGGAATCCCTAATAGTATTATATAAAAAAATTTAAAAAGAATAGAAAAAATATAAATATAATATATATCAAATTTAAATTAATTTCAATCTTAATGTAAAATATAATAGAATGTAAAATAATATTGAACTATCATCATTTCGTGGGGTAGTAGTTCACAATCTACAGAAACATTATGTTCTTTATCCATTAGATAGATCTATGTGAAAGTGTAGTTCAAAAAAAGTCTCATAAAAACAACCTAGTATATTAATTATACTGGTTATTCTATAAAATAAATTAATAAAATTTGTTTTGGGGTTTGGATTAGTAGAATAAAAGAAAAGAACTTAAGATAAGATGTTACCTTTAAATCTGGTAACTCTCTTTGGATTGAACGCAAAGGATTTATTAATGTGACTTCATTCTATGTTGAGGTATCTAGGTGGAAGAGAGATATCTTGAGATTTTTTTCAGTAATAGGATGGATGATCCAATTTTCTTGAGAGGTGTTAGTAATGTGTTATAGGTGAAGGATTTTTATAAGGGGGAGGAGGGGCTCTTTAGGATTATTTGAAAATATTATTTTATTATATAATGATTTATGGTTTTAGAAGATCTAGATCTCATTAATGTCAAAGTTAAGATGAATCATGTTGTAAATAAAATAATACAATACTAATTGGACATGTTTTTCATATTGTTTTATTTTTTATATTATTATTCATTTAAATCGCTCATTAATTAGGTAAACACAACACCATTATTGTGTCACAAATATTATTATTTATTTGATGTCTGAAAATTATATAAAAATACCATGACAAAGGAAATATTTTTATATTTAACATTAATATTTATATTCAAATAGATAACTTATATAACCCTATGTGTGAATTGATTTATTATAAGATATATGTTTAAGTCATTTTTGTATTTACTTTAAACTAATTAATATAATGTGTCATTATCACTCATAAGTGGCTCTATGGGGTCCCAAAATCTACCCAAGAATTCCCATTGTCATAAATGACGCATAAAATAATGTTAGGAAAAGTGTTAAGATAATTTTATATTTTTATAATATTTTTACCTTGAATTTCCTTATTTACCATTAACCGCATTAAATAAAATTCCAAAATTACTATTCAACAAAAATTATTTTCATCTTATTAAACCACATTTTACATATTGATAATATGTATTTAAGTAGAATTTTCAAAACAAAAAGATCGTATTAAATAACTTATTACTATTAGAAGATTAAGAATTGTTTATGTCTAATTTGTAGGTGTAATTACTAATAATGACAACCATATGATTAAATGGTAAGAATTTAATCTCATTACATTTTAAAATCAATTAAAAATATAATCTAACCATATAAACAAATTACATTAATAGGTAGTTTTGAATAAAAATGCTCTATTTTTCACTATTCATTAAAAAATGATTTTTTTCAGAAAAATACAAATAAATTTACCCAAAGTAAGTTTTAATGAGTTTATTATAAAAAAGTAGAATATTTAGTCAAATTTTACTTATAAATTTGACCAAAACAATATCTAAATGGGTTTCACCATCAAAAGGATTTAAATCTGCCATTTTAAAGGATATTAGAGTATTTGTGCTTAAATTTTTTATTCTTTGTAATTTTATGCCTCTAATTTTTTTTGGATAAATGTAAAAATATTTAAAAAAATGTATAATTATATTGTAGTTAGTTCTATTAATTCCCTATAATACAATGACTATATGTTAACTACCATATAAAATAATAATTTATTATTATTTTTCTATATGAACCAACGTTGGGTTCAATGTAAGATTTCAAAGAAACTCATTGTTTCATATTAGGAAATCCATCAAACATAACATCCCATTTAATGTAAAATTAATATTTAATTCAAAAATATGAAAATGTATTATTCTTTGTTTACCTGAGATGTTACACTCATGATCTTGGAGGGTTATATTGAGTATAACATTATGCAATAAATAATTAAATATAGATTAATAAAACAAGGGTTGTCATTGTTTGTGTTATATTGTAAGAAATTACGTATTTGGGTTATAATACTTTAGTAAAAGATAAGGGTTCAATACTAAACATATGGGAAATACCTAAATTATATTAATGTTCATATTATGTGGTTTACAATAAAATACATCCATATGTGTAATATAAGGGGATTTACCTCCATCATAGAGGTACCTTGGGAAAATAACCCAAAAAATACAGCATTGAGTTGAACTTGGTTGTTACCTACCGCATGACTATGGGCCTTGTTGCACAACTAATTTTACAATCATGGATGATATGATTTGATTAATTAAAAAGTTCCTTACAAACAAATATTAAGGGGAAAATTTTTTATAATTTTTTATATTATGAAATTAAAAGTGGATAATTTTTATTCAAACATAGAATCTCATATGTTAATGAATATTTTTCATTTTATGAGTTTTCCCATTACTAATCATGGATTCTTGTTTATGTGCTTAAAATTTTCAATGTTATCATCTTTATTTATATGATGTAAATTAATGGTGACAAAATTAAAGAGTGTATGGAGGCCTTACCATCTATGGTTCTACACATTCGTTCATATAATGCGTGTTTAGTAAACTATTTAAACACCACCTAAAATCATGATGTTGAGTTATTGGTTAAGATAAAAAATGGCTACATTATTTCATCCCATGATTATAAATCAACCCATGTCCAAATATGTGATGTTAATTTTCTAGAAAAAAAGTAATAATTACCTAAGGGAACATCAGTCAAATTTTAGGCATTGATTGGATTTGATTATATTGACCCTTCCTAAATTTACAAGAGTAGTATATCAGGCCACCAATCGTAAATCTCCTCATAATTTTATATATTTGGAATGAGTATAATTTATATAATTTGGTAAAAATATATCAATGGTGGATATTATTTCTTTTTAATAAACCATATCCCACTCAAATGACTAACAATAATAAAAATATCATCCTTGATGACATACACATGATAAGGGAATTCACTGATGTGATTCCCAAAAAATTCGATGTTCTCCTCCAATCCATGAGGTTTGGTTATCAATAAAACTCTCAACCCAAGATTATAAAATATAAAATAATATATATATATATATATATATATAAGATTTACTATTTTAACATGATATGCAGATAAGGATGTTATTGAATATTCTTGATAATGGGCTTAAATGCCAAATTCCACCACCATGGGGTTCACCCGACCTTTTTTCCACGAAGAGGGATTGGTCAATTTTCCTCTATAGACACTATCTTGAGATCAATAAGATCATAATTAAGAAGATGTATCCTCGATAATGTTTTGATTACATGTTCAATATGCAATATGGTGTATGATAAATTTCTTACTGTGGATTGTCTGTCAGGATATTGTCTAGTTAAGTTGAAGAAGGCTGATATCCCCAATACATATATTAATAAAATTTATGAGAACTACGAATTTCTATTTTTCATATTTTAGATTCACTAATTCTCCATAATCCTTTGCATTCTATATTAATAGATTATTTTTAGATTACTATGTAAAACATTTATGCTCTTATTGATGTTATTATAATATTCTCTAAAATTAAAGAGGTATATTAGGTGTATTTGATTATCCTAAAGAAGACTTTGTTAAAGGAAATATTATTCGATAATTAATGTAAATTTATGTTCTATATTGAAAATGTAACATTACTAAGTAATTTAGTCACTAAAAAAGAGATATATATGTATCCTTAAATAATGAAGTAATTAAAGGATAGTTTATACCAACCTGTAATGTATATCTGATGTTTCAGTGCATTTCATGGGTACAATAGAAACTTTTTAGAATCTGGCCGTGATTTTTAAACACAAAAATTTTGGTAACTCAGAAGGGTTTTAACTATCTCAAGACTAATTAATTTTAAAAAATCCTTAATGATAAAAAGTGGTGGTGAATAACTACACTTATTTTAATATTTTCCACCAATAAGGAGTGATTTGAGATCTACCATTATGTGTTTGAAAAAGTATTGGTTTTATTAATCATTCAAGATTAATAACTGAGAGTGTATACCCAAAAAGAATCAGAATACATTAGAATAACATATCATTTCATAATCTATAATTGGAAATAGTGGTATTAAAATTGACAATTCGGTGACATTATAGCTACATAGAAATTTTTTTCATAATTAATGATCATAATTGGATCATGTATATAATTTCATAGAAGATTATTAATATAATACAAATATGGTGGTTAGATATCATCATGTATTATGACTGTGCAATATATTATAATCCTATTATAGAAAATAACATCTTATATTATCTTAGTAGAAAGGATCTTGAAACAATATCTAAGATAAGTATTACAAAGTACCCAATCCTCTATGAATATAAAATGATATAGATAGGAATAATAAAATGATATTCATCATACCTTTCTGAAGTAATTCTCAACCATATATTCATTATAATATCAGGGAGGTCCATAAATATTATGTTGATCTATATAAAAAGGTAGAAAATATTACAGTCTTCAACATTGCAATTGAGTTCATTATATGGTTTTGAACCTGGATAAGTTTCCCAGAAAAATAATAACTGAAGAGGGAACATAAATATGATACATATAGCATTGACTTTTCTAATTATCCAATAATAACTATGATGTATATTTGTTTCCAGAAAAAACATCTAATGTGATAACATGAAGAGGTAGATTGTGAAGTTTTTATCGCAATGCTTGGTTCACCAACATGTAAATGTGGAATAGAATAATTCAAAAGATATCAAACAACCATTTATTATATTATTATAAAAATTTTAAAACAATGCCATGGATTTATTTTTAGGACCCTCTATGATAACTAAAGACAACAACATCATCATTATGGTGTTAAATCACCTTAAAAGGTTGACAATTTTCATTTCTATCACAAAATATTTATCTCTTGGAAAAATATTCATGATATTCACAAGGGAAGTCGTAATACTTAGTGATATTCCACTCTCTATAATACATGACATAAATCTGAGGTTTTTCTTCATGGTTCGACAAAATCCATCAACAGCTATTAGATCCAGAGGGGATCATCGAAACTTATTATCATCCTCAGAAAGATGGTTAGTCTGAAAGAATCATTCAAAATAGAGTTTACATGAAAAGATAATGTTCAATATATTTCATTGTATGTTGGTATAAACACATTTTCCTATTGTATTTTTTATTTAAAAGAATTTTTAATTATATAAATAAAATATAACCTTAATAGGAACTATATTGGAAGATGTTTAGGATATAAAAATACAAGGATAGAGTTAGAGTATGGCAGATGACGGGACCTAATCTTATCCAATCTATTTAAAAAATGATCACACCATTTAGAATCATATAAAATATAAATAATGATGGAAAAAAATATATATACATTGAATCAATGATGATACCTACAGTTTGTAGTCAGATATAAGTGTTATGTTATATATTATTATAGAAGTAAGTTATGAGGTTTTGGGATAATGAAAATAGTAGTCTTATATACATTAGACACTTTGATATCCTTTATTGTATTGGATTGGTGACCTGTTGACTGGAACTCACAGCCAACCTATATAATTACATGACATGTTCCATGAATACCTCTTTATAAAGTTTATAAAAACCCAAAAACTTGTACTAAATCAAGATTCCATACCATTAGATAATGATCTCTACTTTTAAAAGGAACTGATAAATAACATAGATCATATATATAAATTTAATCAAAAAATTAATACTTCCCTGGTGAAATTGTATTGGTGATACCACCATTTTTATGATGAATCATTGGAACAAGATGAGGTGATGAAAAAGAAGTAACCGTATATTTTTATGGTAAAAAATAAAAAATTCATGGAATAATTTTATTTCATATAGAATAACATAACTAACTATACAAATATAAATGATTTTTCGTTTCTATGTGAATAATAAATTATTTAAGAAATTATATTATAGATAACACATACACTAGTTTGGTTATTTGTAAACGTAAAATAGACTAAAATTTTTTTAAGGGGTTTATATATCATAACCATTGGGAATATATTTGTTTTATGTTTACCATTATGATTAGTATGTTTATTAGTATGTTGATGGTAATGATAATGAAATTTTGATGTAGAACAAGGAATCAATGGGTTAAACTAGTAAGATTATACACTAAGAATCCCATTTATTAGATCATCCAAGAGAGTTATCATCATTGTGATATTCACATTACAAAAAAAATATTATTTTCAATAAGTAAATCATGAGTAATGCCAATGAGGGTAGAAGATCATGCACATCAAGATCAAGGCCAAAACCTTCTATATCATGCAACCTCAACAACTTTTCACCACTACCGACCTTATCCTTAATCCATTCAATGGTTTAATATAGGCTATATATAATGACCCACACATTAATATTTTTTAATTTTAGTAATCAAATGATTATATAGGTTTTTATTATTATTAAATATTAAAATATAAAATAATGAGTTTGATATGAATTAAATTTTTATTCCATGATAGAAAAATTGTATTTTTAGAAAATATATATTATTAATCCAGATACTCTATTAATTAATTCACGAATATTTCAAATAAATTATATTATAATAAAATATTATAATTAAATAATATAAAATATATATATATATATTAATATTATTTTATGTATTCAAAATTAATATTTATAAGGTCAAAAAAATTGTTATTGTCAAATAAACATGTATTTTAAATAGACAATAATTTTTAGTTAAAAAGAGTAAATTATCATATTTAAGAAATTATTTATGTAACATATAAATTATTTTTCAATAACCATTTATTAATTATCCAAGGATTAATTTGTCATAATTTATTGAGATAGTTGATATTTGGGTAAAAAATAAATAGGCCATAAATATGTTTTATGTATTATCACATCAAAGTGAACCGAAATTGATATAATATATGCAATAGAATCTATACACAAGAAAATATATATTTCCAAATTTACATGATTCGTTTTCAAATAAATTATTAATCATATTAATATTTTATGAATCCTCCAAAACATATATTTTATTTTATTTTTTTAAAATCAATACATAATAATCAAGAATCATATGACCAAGGAAATTAATTTAATTAGTTTTCATCTAAGACATATAAAATATGCAAACTCAAACTTCTTCAGTAGAAATATAGGAATCAAAAATTTGATATCATTTGATTTTTATTACATTATTATATAGAGTTCAAACCTATGTTTGGAAATTTATAAAGAATTATCCAATATTTTCCATTATATACCAAGCTATACACCCATTTCACCTCACTCAAATATCATAAATAACAAGATTAATATTACTTTCACTCTCCATTTTCACACCAATGACCAAATATCTCTTAATAATGTCCTCCCAATCTTTCAGAATGCCCCCTTAAGGTAACAGGAATCACTCTTTCCCATCATTATTCAAGCACCTTCATCATGTCATGCATTTTCAATTCAAATTGATCAAGTGGAATATTATTTTTACATCATTATTATTTTAAATATGATTCTAGTGCCCTGAAATGTACATTCCAAAAATAGTCACCACTACTATATACCATTATTAAAACTCGTTAGGCTTTCGATGTTATCCTGTATATTTTCATACCAACCATTGGGATAGTAATTACATGTCTACACTTACGAATAGAGGTATTCTCTTATTTTCAAATATCCAAAACTAATTTGGTATTTAAATGTATTTAACAAACAATCCATAAATTTTTTTTTGAGTTCATGAAATACATACTTATTTTAGAGGATACATGTAAAACACATTTGATTATAGATGTTATTAAATATTGTGGTTCATGATAGAATAATATTTCCCTAAAATGAATTGTGTAATGTTTATATCTCTTTAGATTATAGTTATAGTGCATAAGAGGTTATCCTGAGATAAATAGTTTATTTTTTTCCATAACATAGTTTTATTATTTATTTTTTCTTGTTGTTGACACAATCCTATGTTTCCCAAATGTTATCATTTTATATCATGCCTTATTCTTCTATATTATGATTTTCACCCCTCTCATGTTACCTTGATATGAATCATGGATCACATGTACTACCTTACCTTGTTCTATGAGGTGTTTATTCCCTTATATGGGTTTATATCTCACTTATTTCTTATGTGAATTCCTATGTTATGACATGTTGCTTCAGAAGATCTAGGGAATATAAGGGATTTTTTGTGGTATTTTATTCTATAGGGTTGTATTTATTTCTAATTATGTAAAATTTTATACAAAATTTACAAATGAAACAATTCCTAATGATCTTTTGGGGTTGTATTTATTATTAATATTGGTAGTTAAATAGGAAATAAGATTAAATAAAATATGGGTTTTCTAAGTAGGTATCAGAGCCATGTTTATTTATTTTTGGGTATTATGACTAGAATCCTCTAGATAAATCTTTTAGGATAAAAATAAACAGGGAAAATCCATAAATTGTATGTTTTAATTTAGTGGGTCCCACGAATATACATACATGAATGGATAGTACAAGGCGATATGGCTAGAACATAGAGGTACCATGTGAGGATAACATTGAAAAGGGTGTATTGAGTTGGACTTGACTATCTCACGGTGCATGAAAATGGCACTTTCTATATATCTAGTTTCATATTACCATAAGATATGATTTTGTAAATATTCATGATCATTATGAACCATTATAAATGGAATAAAATTTCACAATGTATTTATATTAGGTATTAGGTCATAGATGACATAAATTGAAACATAGAAATTCCTATGTTAAATAATTTATTTCCTTTTTGATTTGTCCTTTTAATGTGCATGGTTTCTCATTTAGGTGTAATATAGTTCAAAAATTATCACATATATTTCTATAAATTAAATGATTATGAAAAGAATCAAGTTGTTAATTACAGGTTTATCTCCCATTGATATATGCATTATTTCATATCATGGTAGTTTTGCAGTACTATTCAAATACCCCCTCAAAATATGGAAGTCTAGTTATTCATGAATATAGAAAATTGGTCAATTATTAGATCACAAAAAGAGAAATCTCACATATACAAATTCATGTCACTAATTTATTGGGAGAACTTTTGATTAACCCCATAGTTTAATTTTACCTTATTCTATGAACATATTTGATTTTATTATATATAGCCAACATAAACCTCGAGGATAATGAAATCTCCCACTCTATTTAAAATCACAAACTTGTTCAATAATTGATCATGGGGGATGATTAATAATCATGGATAAAAAATCATATTCATTGATATTATTTTAATGTGAGGAATCATCTCTTTCTAAAATAATTAAGATGAATGAAATGAAAATTATTAACAATATTTCAATTGTAAGGGAATTCACTTATGTGTTACCTAAATAATTGTATAGACTTTCCCTCTAATTGATGTTTATATCAACATTAACTCATGCCTAATTCTTTTTCAATTTCTAATAATCTTTAAAATTTTCATCATAAAACACAGTTAGATGATGAATCAATTAAAGGAGAAAATATATTACGAGTTTATATTCCCAGGCTCTTCACCATGGTGTTAACTAGTCCCTTTTCAGGAAGAATAATCACTCAATGCATGTCTTCATTGAGTATCTAGTTTAATTAAGTCATGATAAAGAACTAGTGCCTTCTTCCTTGTATCGTTGGAATGTTAAATCTTCTATGAGGATTAAAATAAATATTTTAGGTGGATATTTAATAAGGATATTATCAAGAGATGTGGATAAAGGATATCCCCAAAAATATATTATTATAAATGTTATGGGTACTAAAAGTTCATAGTGATTTCATTGGAGCACACTAAATCAAATGAAAATCATCATGAACAAGACATGTGGATTCATTAAGGATTACCAAAACTATTATCTATATGTATTTATATATTATATTCTTATCTAAAAAACTATAAGGAAGAACATGATAATCATTTTAATTTTTTATTGAATACTTTGTGAAATGAAAATTTATTTTTGATGTAAAATAAATGTGAGTTTCTTATGATAAATTAATCTTCCTTGGGGATGTCTTAACATTCAATAGTCAACTACTGACCCATCAAAAATTTAGGTAATTAAGTGATGGCTGAGACAACTATATTTGATTGAAACATAAATTTTCCATATATTGGCAGGGTAATATCTTTTATGTTTTAAAATATTATAATTGCAATGCCACTTGATTTTTATCTATTTACTATTTAAATTTAATCTATTTGACATATTACATTATATGCAACATTGAGAAAAAATTAACCACAATATACTATTAATATTATAATTTAGAATAAAATTTTTTTTATTCATTAAATTAATGTTTATTAATATGATTAAATTATTTATCATAATATATTGTTGAATGAGTTAGTTAAAAAAAATATGAAATTAATATTGAATACATATGAATATAAATTGAATTTTTTTTATAAAATACTATTTTTATGATCCAAAGATGTTCTATCATAATAAATTAACCTATTTACTATCACTGAATAAAAATAAATTAATAAATATATAATATATTTATAAATTATGTTATTTAAATACATACTATATATTTTATAGGCATATTACATGAAATCACGCAATATTACAAATAATAAACCCATTATTTTATAGAAGTAGTTTTACCACCATTTAATGGAACACCTATTTTGAAATTTACCATTGATCATTTAATAATATATATTTGAAAAATATTATATTCTTATTTTAAATTGTAATATCTATATTTAATTCTGTTCAATGTTTTGTATTTTTTTGATAAATTTCATGTTATTATGAATAGTTAAATAGCCATGCATTTATATTGAAAATAGTTATTCTATATAATTAATTTATAGTTTTAAAATATATTTTTAAATGGTTTTCAAGTATAATTAGAACAATTTTTTATCATTAAATCCAATTTATGTAAATATAAAAAAATTCACAATGATTTTTCATATAAAAACATTTCAATATTTATAAGTTTTTCACATTAAAAACATGTTTTCACATTCAATCGAGGGATTAATTTAAAATTAATTATTGAAAATTTTGAATTTTGAATTTTCTAAAATTTATTACGTATTTTTAATCATTCGGTAAAATTATATAAATATTTATCTTTTAATTTTGGAGATATTAAATTAAATATATACGTTTTTTATTATTAAAAAAATTCAATATAAATCATGTAATTAAGTGTAAAAATAATAGTATAAATATTATAAATTTGAACTCAAATATGTTATTAATTTATTTAATGGGTTATTTTCGACCAAAATCATCGTTGGGATGATATTATATATTTAGGTATAAACTTCGATGAATTTAATTCTAAATTAGTCTTTTATTTTTAAGGAATGTCCAATATGTTGTAGTCATTTTTAAATATGTATTACATTTTTTATAAATGGTTATGCCGAAGATATAATAGAAAATAAATATTCATTGGAAATATAATTTTTTTTATTCATCGTTACTTTTTTTAATTTTTAGGGAATAAATAATTAAATTAAAGACTTTCACAATCATATGTTGTATTTAATTAATTAATTATAATATCAAATATATGTTTTTATAAAAAGTCAAATAAATATTATGTTATATAATAAATGAAATAAAATAATTATATTGATGTCATATAAATATTATGGATTTATTTATGTTTTTGTTTCGAGTTTATCATGTTTTTGTGAAATTTTTAAATTGTCATGTAATGAATAGTGTCAAAATAGAGAGTAATGATATTTTAATATAAATAATATTTTATTATATGATATAAAATTAATTACAGTGTAAAATTAAGAAAAATAATAGGGATAAGTAATAAAATATCCTAAATAAAAAATTAATGATTATTTAGTAATTTTATAGTAACTATATTCACGTTTTATGTCAAAAAATCCATGTTGTATTGTTTAGAGTTAAATGGTTTAGCTGATGGTTTAAGCGAGATGATAATGATAAAAATGTGAAATAAACCTGTATAAAAATTAATTTTTATTGTAGTTAGACACATAATCATATTATATTTGAGAAGATCACTTTTTATCAAATTTAAAATTCATATTAATTTATATAAATTTATATATTATTTGATTTACAAAATATTCCCTTATCTTGTTCATAAAAGGTCACTACCTATAGCATTCTCCCACCTCTATGATCCATATATATAGACAGAACCCTAACCAATTCTCCTCTAAACATCCCTAAACTCAACCTATAAGCATTAATTTTGGCATTAATCCATCCAAATAAATAATTTTATTGAAATAAGAGGATCTAGAAAATGAATAGGTAACGTTCATCAGTGAACAATTTGGTATTATTTCCTTCCTAATGCAATTAAATTTTATCATATAATTTTTTTTCAATATCCATAGTATTATAAATATAATGATATGTTTTTATGTTAAGGGTTTGAACTACACTAAAACACACTTTCATAAAATTGGATATGCAATCGTCATATGTTTGTTAGGAAGATTATCGCATTGCTAACCGATGATATTCGTTCATAAAATTCCACCTTTCATGGTTCAGAATTATTATTTATTTTTTGTTTTTAAATTATATATATTTTATTTATTTTATATTTGTTCCTATGTATTTATTATACAACACAGAAACGTTTACTTTAAATTTTCTATAAATATGATAACATCATTTGCGTATGTGTGGAATACCGCCTTCTCAAAATAGTTTGACTCATTCAAAAATTCCTTGGAAAGTATTATATATTGGTTTAGGAATATATATGATATATATGAAATTATAGTTTTACAAAAACTATTCTTTTCACATTCATTCATTCAATATGACTATAAAATGGAAAAAAAATTCCATGTATATGTATGACCTATCATCTTTATAAATAGTGTATTTAATATTATCTTTCTATATTTTATAGATTATTGTAAATAACAATATAAGAAAAATATAATATATTTATTTCATTTTTATCATTAAAAATATGATTAAATAATGATACATTTATTATTATAAAAAATATATAAAATCTATAAATTTGAAAAACAAAGAGGTAATTACTCAAAATATAAATTTATCATGAAGTTGTTAATACATGGGAAATATTAAGTCATTAGTAAATCATATATCATATTATCAATATGAATATGGTTCTATGATTGATTTATAATAAACCTATATTTACTATATAGGATATTTGAGTAAGTAAAAAGAGATTCAAGACATAAGGTAAGGGATTTTTGTATCAATATTATTTATGTGGGAGACAAGGCTTATATATTATTTATTTTCTGTGTGTGCTATATATAATACCCACTAATGACTTCTATCACTATTGATTTAGGGATTATTTTATTTTAATATCTGTAAAAATTTATTTCTATCATGGAGAATGTAATTCAATTTATTATAATATGGTAAGTGTTATTTGAAAAAATCATTATTATTTTGCATTTTTTATATTTAGGTCTCCACTAGGGAACATTATTCTTCCTTGTCCATGTTTTCCTAACATTTTTTTAAAATATTTTTTAAAATTTTCTGGAATTTTTTAAATTTTTTATCATTGATTAGGTTTCTATAAAAAACATTAAAATGAATCATTTTTTCATATTTAAAAATATGCATATTATGACTTATTCAACAAAAATATTAAAGGAATTTTTTCTACTTATGCAGCATGACCGGCTTTTTCATCCATCATGATGCCTTAAGGTCTTCATGTTTCCATTAAATGTTTACGAGTTTTTCATGAATAAAATTTTTTTTGTTTTAAAATTTTATGGTCTTTTATATAAATGATTTCATATTAAAAGAGGTTATTTATCTAATAATTAGAAATGGTTTATTTAGAGTATTGTTATATTTCTCAATATACATTGATCAATTTTATTCTCCATTTATCTTTATCTATTAGGATATCATTTTCAACAATTTTTTAAATGCTTTATGATCATTTTGACGGTGTGTGTGCTATTTTTATACTAATAACCATATTAGTTAGAATGGTTTGGGAGTGAACTTACTGATTGGGGAATGTTATTTAGACTTCACATATAATTGTTTCTTATGAATCACCCTATTCATTGGAGAACAGTATTAGACTTTGTAAGTGATAGGCATGTCCCACTATAGCCCCTCAATTAATTCATAGTTCTCAAGTGTCAATGAAAAATGTATTTGTCCGAGGCCTTGCCTATTTGATTTTAGATATACATATGGTTGAAGACATACACATTTATTTGTAGATTCCATGGTCAAGGTAGTGAAAATATTTTCCATATATACATAATTATGAATTCCATTTTCTTGAGATTAGTTATTTCTATTCCATGTGATAATTTTACTAGTATAATATCAATTGTTATTTTTCATAGATTATGTGATTAACTAAATTTCATTTTTTTCTATTATTTACCTTTCCACGTTATTTATGCATTATTCATTCCTAGTATCCGTTGTATGTTAACCCTGAACAATAATTGGAGTTCACCCCTTTAATATGTTTTAGTTTTTCCCTAGGATTCAAGGAAGTTTTATATCACTAATATGAAGGGTTACACAATGAGGTAATAATGGTAGAATCATTAAAAATCAATTTTCATTATATAAATTAAAATTTAAGGTGAATTTAATTTATGTACCTTGTTTACCAATAAAAATAAACACTTTTTTCCTTTTGTATTTGATTCCATGAATCCTGTACCAATGTAATAATGTAACCATCAGCTCTATGATTATAGGGTTAGGGTGATACAGTTAGTATCAAAGACTATTTTATTAGTTACATTGGGAACATGATTTAGGAAAACACATTGTAGTAAGTTAACTCTTGTGATCGAATATGGAAATATATCAAAATAAATATGGCTTAAAATTTAGATATTAGTTATACATAAATTTTAAATTTAGGTTATGGGATTCAATAAATTTTTAATTATACATTATATTTCATAATTTTATGACCGAATGTAGAATACTCTATTTTTATAAATTGCCTCCTATTTAAAGGAACGTAAATAGTATCAACTCAAAAAATCTATTTTGGAATTTCCCTCCATTGAATTATAATGATGTTGTAGTGGGAACTAAAACTAATGTTAAGAAAATTTATAACTATACAGGGACAACTGACACATTTTATTAGCAATAGAAATACTTATACAAAGCTTCCTGATCTTTAATGGGAAGGAACAATGTTAGGAAACATCGTGAGGCAACAACCAATATCATTCTATGTGACTAAAAATATATCTTTTCTGGAAGTATTAATAAGTTTCTTATATAGAATATTTCTAATATTCGGATTTAATGAATAGGAGATGGTTATCATGGTAGATTATCATATCATTTTAATTCAATATATGTAGTGGTTATTAATTAAAAATAACAAAGATGAAGAATTAAAGGAAAATGGAATTTCATGATATAAAGGAACTTTTATTTGGAAAATATTTTCTTGTGAAATATAAAGAAGATGTTGAGTGATAATTGTTGAGTATGAGAAAAAAGTATCAAGAGAACATTTAGAAGTATAATTCTATGATAAAAGATTACAAAGGATATTTTTGGTCTACATATCTAACCCAATGAGTATAATTTATCATCTTTTGATGGGTTAAAAACATTCCTCCAAAGAGAACTTCCCTCATATAAATTCTCATCATATGAGGGTATAGAATAATGTGTTATCATGATTGATATAAAATTATCAAAATTATATAAATTCAATGTTATGGGTGAGAATAATAAAATATTGTAGTAGTATTAAAATAAATTAATGAAGGTAAAGAAGGATTTTCTAGCATTTTATAATTATTGAAGGAAATACTCTATTGTGTTATTATAACAAGAATTATTTTTTTACATGTGTGGGGAGAAAGGATATCATGCTCATGAATCAAGGAAAATAAAGAATTTAATTATTTTTAATTAAAATTGGTGATATGAATAAGATAAAATGTAGTAATTTTCAATGCTACAATTTTAATGATAAGGGACATTTTTTAAATTGCTATTAGTATGTGGGTATAAAGGAAATCATGTAATTTTCTTGTTATAAGAATCATATGATATATAACAATTGAATTTCATTATTTCTTCTACAGTGATTCGAAATAAAGCATGATTTCATTATGGATTTATGGTGATCATGGATTTCATATATCTGGAATGTGAAAATTAAAGATTCAATATGTGGTTTATAGAATCTCATATTAGGCTTATTTTGAGAATTTAGTAACCTTAATATCAATAATTGGATTTTTAATTTGAGGGTATGCATTTTGGATTAGTATTATGTTTACTATTAATGTATTGGATGGAGTTGAACAATGTATGTTATTATGTGGGGAAAAATTATGATTTCTAATATTGGGTAACATGTTCTAACCATTTTAGATTTAGTAAATATTTAAAAGAAAAATAAATGAATCCTAGGATTTATAAATGTTCATTTTGCATGAATAAATCATTTTTAACATTCATTTTAATGACCCATAAAATTCAAGGAAATTTTTTTTATTAATATTTTCTTTGAGATTTTACAAGAACGAGGGTTCTGACGGCACTTGATTCCGAGGCCCGGTGTGCCCTTAATTTCTATCTGAAGTCTAGCTCGGGTACGTTCAGTGAACAAACGAGCAGGAATTCCTAACATTTGAACTGGTGCTTGTAATCGAATTCTGTGGGCACCGATGGAATCGTAGCACCGGTAATTGCTTAGGAACATCTTTCTTGGAGTTGCGTTTTCATGGGTGAAGTTGTTAAAATTTGTGGAAGTTAATATAAACTTTAAACAAAAAATTTAATTTATCTTCCTAAGTGTTTAACCTTTGGGTGGAAGTTGGGTAGCCATCCAACTTCTGATGAGTGGTTATGAAGCTGGTGGGGCCCACACGAATCCCACCTCTTCATATTCACTAACCCCCCTGCCCTCAAATCACCATTAATTTTTGAAAACTTATGTTAATTAATTAAGTGAGTTGAATTTGAATGTTTGAAATTCAATTCATTAGGTTATGTTAATAAAATAAGTATTGAACATATTTTATTTTGTTAGAATTCTGGTTGTGGGAGCCATTGTGAAATAAACTAAGGAGCTTGAGTAACTTCTTCATCTTAGACGAAGAACGCGAAGAACATGAAGAACGCTGGATTCCTTGGGGCTCGACGTCTCCTTCCGTGACATCTCCTTCCATGACGTCTCCTTTCGCGACGTCTCCTTCCACGACGTCTCCTCCCGCAATGTATCCTTCCGCGACGGTTATCTCTGCGAAGAATCCTTGCTAAACGTGTTCGATGAGGTAGGGGGTTTTTTTGAATTCTTTTGACATTTATCCTCGTTCGTTTGAACTGCTTGATATCGTTTAACGGGAGGGGGCCAGACCGGACAAACACGGCCGACCCTCCTCCCTTATTTTTTTTGTTGTTGCAGTTCGAAGGAAAGTGACGCGGTGCTGGAACACTACGAGGGAATGAGCGGCAAGGATGTGCGGCGCCATCGTGCCATGCATTTGAAAAATTGAACCAAGCCGCGACACTGTCGCCCCACGCCTGAAAAACCTGAAGACACCGCGGCCAGAGCGGGTCCCCAGCGGAGGGGCGCGGCCCTGTCGCGCCGCGCCGGACGGACCAAGGTCGTGGCTTATGCCGCGGCAGAGCAGGGGAACTGGTGGCCAGAATTGGGCCGCTGGCGTCGGAGCTGTGGGGACCGGCCTTTCCGGTCCCGTTGTGGCAGAAGCCGGCCGGCTGGAGTGGGCTGGACTGACAGGGAAGAACCGGTGGATCAAGACCCCCGACTGGCCGGACGTGTGTGGCCCCATAATGGGGGTCGCGGTTACACACAGGGGGGAAGCCCCCCCCCCAATCCGCTCGAACAAACGGACGAGCCACCTGCAGGTGTCGGCGCGCCAGCGCGCCGGGACGGGCCAAGCCAAAGCGGGCCGGACCCAGACCCGGGACGGGTCTACCCGGTTCGGGCCGACCTAGAGGGTATCGGGCCAGGTCGCACCGGTCCCGAACCCCCAAATACCGAACCTCTTTCGTTCTGTTTCCCATAACATGAGCTGCATGACTCTGATTGACACACCGTCAGCTGAGATACGATACGTGGATCGAGACTGTCGTTTTGGTATATTACACTCAAGGTTTCGAAGTACTTTGGTTTCGGCCGGGTTGGTTCGTGCACGAAACCAACCAGGCCCTCAGAGCGGAAACGCTAAAAACATGAGCTCCGGACGTCCGATTGATGTGCCGTAGACTTTTTTGGATTCCTTTTAGTGAGACGGACATTTTGGCTTACTCTGCTCGTGGTTTGGACGCAGTTAGAGTACGGGAATCTGATTGACGCACTGTCTGTCACGTTCAGTTCCTGTTGACGATACGGAACATTTGGATACATCAACTCTGTACTATGTTTCAATTGATGTATCAGCCCCTCGGCTCGTGGAGTGGACCCTCCCGAACGATCTTTCTGTGTGCATAAACCCTAGAGCTGGCAGTGACTACGATGACGACGATGACTGTGCAGTAATCCTCCATGGATTCGAAGGCGATGACTACAACACTCAGCGATCCTACATGGATTAGTGATGCTGATCATGTGTCGGTCTGATCCTCTATGGGTCAGCGCTCATCGGTCCTGTGTGGGCCAGCACCTACAGATCATGTGTGGGTCCAATCCTGTGTGGGTCATTCCAGGGGTTTGATACCTATCGATCCTTTGTGGGTCGTTGCGGGGGTTAGTACCTATCGATCATGTGTGGGTCCGACGGCTTAGATGAATCAGTGGAAATATATGATTATCTCTATCGTCTTAGGAAAAAGTATACATGTGTGAGATGAATCTTGACTTTCAATCATTACCTTTGATAAGATTGACTTGATATCCTGTGTAGATTACGTTATGCTTTCCTGTGTGTATGGGATTATGATTTCATGTGTGTACTGGGTTGTACATGAGCTCGGATGTTGGTGTCGAACGAGAATTGATGTCTTAGGTGTATGTATGGTCATATACCTAAGTTGTGTCAGATGTTACTTTGTGATTGTATATTCCATTTTGGATTATCCTTTGTGGATTCTAGGAGACCTTAAGGGGTATTGGGGTCCCTACAGAGTATCTTATACTCACCACTGCATGGGCTATGCCTGCACTACATTGTGTTGGTTGCAGACGAAAGACATCATTGATCGCGGCGGAGGCTTGCGGAGCAGGTCGACACCCGGAGGTGGACCACTGGACGGGGCGTACTCGGAGCGGACAGCAGGACCTGAGGAGCTGTGGAGGCTATCTGTACTCACCCTTCAGGTGGGACATCCAGTGGACGGCTCGAGGCTGCGGCTTTACTTTCAGTTCATGTTTTCCCTTTCCAGTTGTACATTACTTTCAATTTGGTTTTGTATACTGTCCCACTTACTTTTCCGCACTTACAGTTGTATCCAGTTTTACTTAGTGTTTACTTATACTGCTTTCTTGATCAGTGGTGTTTGTTTACATTAAAAAGGCAATTCCTTACCTTTCTACTGGGAATTACGCCTTGGTGCTAGTCGTTATCCCCTGCCCTATGGAAGGAGTTCTTGGGGTAGCCACGGCACGGGCCCCGAGGACGGGTCGTGACAAATTGGTATCAGAGGAGTTCAGTTCTACCACAGAACTTTGGACTCTGATCATTTTCTATGTGAAGCAATAGTGTTAAGAGTATTGAGTGTGGTTATCAGTCCAGGGAGTCCAGTGTTGGTGCGGTGACCGACATATCTGTACACAAGGATCCTGACTTCTGATTTCCAACTTAATACACAAAAACATTGATTGCATGAGTGTTTCAAGTATTCTTTGTGATTACTTTATGTCAGCTCACCAGGTATACTGTTTGACCATGGCGCACCTATTTCTTTTCAGGATGGCCCCACGATAGCAGCCATCTAGGGTTCCAAGATTTGTACGTGATGACATCCCCCCGAGCGACGAGGCCTCGGTACAGGTCCCTTTGATAGCAGAGGCACCGGTGGTACCGCTACCTGCCGAGCCACCGATGCTACCAGCCCCAGCCGCTGATGATGCAAGTTGCCTTAGTGCACTTACGAGTTTCAGCACCAGAAACCACCCAAGTTCTGTGGGGAGACGGACCCTCAAGTAGCCGAGGATTGGTTGGAGGCATTTGTATGGGTTTTCCGATTAATGAGAACACCAGCAGACCTCATGGTGATCCTCACAGCGAGCCTACTGCACGTGGCAGCAGGCAGATGGTGGAACATGATTCTCCAGGTGCACGATGAGGCATCTCTCCTCTGGATGTACTTTTAGAGCCTTTTCCACTCGAAGTTCTTCCCAGCCACCCTCTGTCCGATGCGCATCCATGAGCTTCTATAGCTGCGGCAGGGTAGCTTGTCGGTCGCCCAGTACTCGACGAGATTTACCGATCTCTCGCGCAACTCGACAGACATGGTATGTGTCCCATTATTCTAGGCCCGGACCTTCGAGCAAGGTTTGAGGCACGAGATCAGGGAATCACTGATTTCCCTCAGCATTATGACACACGCAGGAGTACTGGAGCGAGCCCTTCTGATCGAGAGCTTCCTTGCTGAGCCTCCATCATTAGTGAGACCTACCGCAGGGCGGCACGTAGCAGAGTCTTCTACAGCAGGCAGTCGATAGATGACTAATGGGTCCAGGTAGACTAGAACCTCAGCCAGACGACCTCAGGACACTAGATTAGCAGTGCGGGGCACGCATCGTGGAGCCAGTCTTTCGAGAGGCAGACAATGATACGCATGCGGCGAGCATGGTCACATGGCTCAGGACTGCCCGACCCGTCGTGCGAAGGAGCATCAGATGGTTCTGGGACAACCCAGGTAGAGGCAGACGGTCGACCATGGCGTTCTCCATGGTGCAGGAAGACAAGGCATAGGAGCTGGCCGAGCAGCAGGTGGTGGGAAACGCTTTGAGGCTCTACCACCACCACCACCAGGAGGTCCACCCCAACCACAGGGAGATGGCAGGCAGAGACAGGAACAACTTCAGGCAGCGGAGGCATATGACCACGGCGCACCCGAGATTATTCGAGGTACTATCTGTGTCTATTCCACCCTTTTTATAGTTCTTATAGACACAGGAGCAAGTCATTATTTCATAGCTGCTTCCCTTGTTTGGAGCTCGGAGATTTCAATAGAGTCGTTAGCTCGATCCTTACAGTTAGAGACTCCAACGGGAGTAGACTCGACGATTATGCACAAGTGCCGGCAGTGTGAGCTTACTATAGGAGGCGAGATCTTTGGCTGGGATCTTTTTGTATTGGTATCGAGGCCTTACGAAGTCATCTTGGGCATGGATTGGTTATCTACAGTCCATGCTCAGATTGACTGTATTAGGCGCAAGTTGCGATGTGTACGCACCGACGGGAGCAGGTTCACCTTCACCGGTGAAAAGGGAGCCTTCACAGCAAAGGAAGGACTTCTGTAGAGGAGAGGACATCCTATCACTCATCAGTTGGATAACCTCATCCTAGGAGCAGTTGACGTGCAGAGTCCTGGTTTTCCTACAGTGGTGGAGCAATATGCGGACGTTTTCCCCGATGACGTTCCAGGACTTCCTCCTCATAGAGAGGTAGACTTTTATATTGAACTATATCCCGGGAGAGCCCCGATATCCACTCTAGCATATCGGATGGCACCCGCTGAGCTTCGAGAGATACGAGTATAGTTGGAGGACTTGCAGGGGAAGGGATTCATCTGACCCAGTGTTTCACCCTGGGATTCCCCAATATTGTTCACCAAGAAGGAGGAAGGGATTTTGCGACATAGAGTTTACTATCGTCACCTGAACTAGGTGACATTGGGGAACATGTATCCACTACCTATGATTGATGACCTCTTCGATCAGCTCAAGGAAGCATGGTGGTTCTTGATGATAGACATTAGGTCAGGCTATCCTCAGCACAGAGTCCGGGACGAGGACGTGCAGAAGACGGCCTTCAGATGTCAGTATAGAAACTATGAGTTCTTGGTTTTGCCATTCGGCATAACCAATGCTCCAGCAGTGTTCATGGCCCTCATGAACAAGATCATTCAGCCATACCTCGATCAATTTTTCATGGTCTTCATCGATGATATTTTGATATACTCGACGACTGCGGTGGAGCACGCCTACCACTTGCGGCTTGTACTAGACACACTCCGAGAGCACCGACTTTTTGGAAAACTCTCGAACTGTCAGTTCTGGATACGTGAGGTCCACTTCTTGGGACACGTCATCTCTGAGGTGAGAGTTGCGGAGGATCTTGCGAAGATCGAGGCAGTGCTAGCTTGGGAGCCACCCAGGAGCATGACGGAGGCGTAGAGATTCTTAGGACTAGATGGATACTTTCGAAGATTTGTGCCAGACATCTCCAGAGTTGCGGCGGGGCAGGGGAACTGGCGGACGGAATCGGGCCGCCGGCGTCGGAGCAGGGGTACCGGCCTTGCCGGTCCCGTGGCGGCAGAAGCTGGCCGGAGCGGGCCGGCCGGACAGGGAAGAACAGTGGGTTCAAAACCCCTGGCTGGCCAGACGTGAGCGGCCCCATAATGGGGGCCGCAGTTACACACCGGAGGGCAGCACCCCACCCCCCATCCGCTTGGCCAAACAGTCGAGCCACCTATTAACGCCAGTGCGCCGGGCCGGACACGGACCCGGGACGGGTCGACCCAGTTCGGGCTGACCCAAAGGGTATCGGGCCGGGTCGGACCGGGACCAAACCCCCAAATACCGAACCTCTTTCGGTCTGTTTCCCATAACATGAGCTGCTAACCTCTGATTGATGCACCTTCAGCTACGATGCAATCTTTGGATTGAGATGGTCGTTTCGGTATTTTACACTCAAGGATTTGGATTACTTTGGGTTAGGCCGGGTTGGTTCGTACACGAAACCAACCGGGCCCTCAGAGAAAAAATGCTTATAACTTGAGTTCTGGACGTCTGATTGATTGTCGTCGACTTTGTTGGATTCCTCTTAGTGAGATGGACCTGTTGACTTACTCCGCTCTAGTTTTGGACGCAGCTGGAGTACGGTTGGGTTGGTTTTGACTTAAAAACTAAAAGGGCCCCTAGGACGAAAAAGCCAATAACTCTCAGACCGGGCGTCTGATTGACGCGTCATCTGTCACGTTGAGATCCTATTAACGATACGAAACATTTGGATACATCAACTCCGGACTATGTGTCAGTTGATGTATCAGCCCCTCGGCTCGTAGAGCGGACCCTCCCGAACGAGCTTGCTGTGTGCGGAAACCCTAGATCTGGATGAGACTACGACAATGATAACGACTGTGAAGGAATCCTCCGTGGATTCGACGGTGACGACTACAACACTCAGCGATCCTACATGGATCAGTGCTACCGATCCTTGTGTGCGTCCAATTCTGGGTGAGTCAGCGCTCAGTGGTCCTGTGTGGGCCAGCACCTACAGATCCTATGTGGGTCCGATCCTGTGTGGGTCATTGCGTGGGTTAGTTACCTATCGATCCTTTATGGGTCATTGCGGGGGTTAGTACCTATCAATCTTGTGTGGTTATGATGGAATAGATGAATCAGTGGAAATATCTGATCATATCTACCAGCTTACGAAGAATTATACATGTGTGAGATGAATCTTGAATTTCAATCCTTACCTTCGATAAGATTGACTTGATATCCTTTGTGGATTACGTTATACTTTCATGTGTGGATTGGATTGTGATTTCCTGTGTGGACTAGGTTGTACATGAGCTTAGATGTTGGTGCCGAACGAGAATTGATGACTTAGGTATATGTATGGGAATATACCTAAGTTGTGTCGGATGTTACTTCATCATTGTATCTTCCTTTGTGTATTATCCTTTTTGGATTCTGGGACACCATCGAGGGTCTCAGGGTCCCGACTGAGTATCTTATACTCGCCCCTGCACGGGCTATGCCCGCACTACGTTGTGTTGGTTGCAGATGACGGACAGCGCTGATCGCGGTTGAGGCTTGCGAAGCTGGTCGGTACCCGGATTTGGACCACTGGACGGGACATACTCGGAGCAGACAGCTGGACCCGAGGAGCTGTGGAGGATATCTGTACTCACATATCAGGTGGGACTTACAGTGGACAGCTCGAGGCTGCATCTTTAAATTCAGTTGCTGTTTTCCCGTTCCAGTTGTACTTTACTTTCAGTTTGGGTTTGAAAACTTCCCCACTTACTTTTCTGCACTTACTGTTGTACCCAGTTTTACATAGTGTTTACTTCAACGTCTTGCTTGCTCTATGGTGTTTGTTTACTTTACAAAGGCAACACCTTCCCGTTCTACCGTGAATTACACCTTGGTTCTAGTCGCCAGCCCCTGGCCTATGGAAGGAGGGCTTGGGGTAGTCACGGCACGGGCCCAAGGACGGGTTGTGACATTCATTCCCAGCTTTATGGGATGAAAGGAAAAAAAATTCATAAACTATGAGATTATAATTATGAAATAGAATGTAATCAGATAAGTTACCGTGTTCTATATCACTCTCCATCAGAACATGAGCGTTCGTTTACTATTTCATGTCCTTATTTTCTTAGATTGAACCCTAGTACACTTTATCTTAGGTGACCTCTATATTTCCATTTATTTCTTTAAAAGTTAGAGTTTTATAGACCCTTATTCTAAAGTGGGAATTAAATAACAGTGTTTTGAAAATTCAATAATTATTTCCCAAAACAAAATTAAATAATGATAGGATGTAATTTATTGAATGAGGAGAAAATGTGACACACCTTGATTTTATGGTTGTATCCTCTTAAATTTAATCTCTTCTATAGGTTACATTGTGTACAACATTATGCTTAAATGTACCATGATATTATATTAATAAAATTATAGGTAATGAAAATAATCTCTTAAACATTTAAATTATATTAATTAATTTAATTATTTACTTTATAAAAATATATAATTTATTTCTATGGTTACCAATTAAATAGAAATGTACATCGATACCAAATGAGTATAAATGAATTTTTTTATAAAAAAAAAAAATTAGTCTCCAAATGAGTTTTATCTTAAACAACTAAATTAATTACTATTAGGAGACTATAACAATAATATATATAATATATGAATTAAGTAATAAATATTAAATTCATCCAGTATATTTTACATGAATAAGATATGAATAAACCCAATAATTGAAATGAAAAACTATATTTTGAAAATACAGTTTTACCACCTATTAATGGCCCTCCATCATTATGCCTGAATATTCAAACTATAATAAATTATATTTTAAAAAATATACTTAATCATTTTAATATTAATATACAAATTTAAATTGTTTAGTTTTATTTATTTTTCTGACATGATTAATGTTTTGATTAATAGTGAAAAAAATAACTCATTTTAATTAATAATAGATTTTAGTCTACAAAATTTCTAGTGATAAATTATATTTTAAATGGGTTTAAATTACAATTAGAAAAAAATTATCATTTCATCCAGTTATTTTTTTAGAATCAATTTCAAATTACATACGGATATTAAATGATTTAAATATTTTGAATTTTTTCAATTTATAAACTTATTCTCTCATTCTGTTAATGGGATTAATTTTAAATTTTTTATGAATTTTCTTTAATTTTATAAATTATATTAAATATTTTTAATTAGTGGGTCAAAATTAGATAAATATTTCCCATTTAGATTTGTACATTATGAATATTAATTTTAGTATTTTATTATATAATCATTTATTGGTAAATCGAGTATATAAGGATAAAAATAATATTATAATTTTCTTTTAAAACTAACCATATTTTTTTATAATTTTATAAAATGATTTATTTTATAAAAATATATTCATTTTGTTGATTTTATAGCCTCTTGGAGTACGTTCTATGGAAATAATATTTTATTAGTATTTTATTATAAGGAATGCACAAAATGTTTTATTCATGTTTTTAAAAAATATATCTTTTTTATATAGGGTTATTCCGAATATATACTTGAATATAAATATTACATACAAATATAAACATTTTATATTAATCATGATATTTTTTAAATATTTAGGTAATAATTTATTATATTAAAGGGTTCTACAATGATGGTGTATTAATTGTTTAATAAATGGGAACATCAAATAAATGTTATTAAATATAATAAAATAAATATAATACGATACAAGTAATGTCATACAAAAATTTTATAGATTAACTATATATATTATTGATTTATATATGTTTTAGGTTAGAATTTATAATGTTATTATGATATTTTTAAATATACATATACAAATAGTCTAAAAATTTAGAGTAATGATATTTTAAAATAAATAAAATTTTATAAAATCATAGAAAAATTAATTAAAAAGTAAATAAAATTCTACAATATTGGGATAATGTTCATAATATAATCCATTACTAATCTATGTTTCCTTTGTAAATTTATTGTAAATATATTCACCCTTAAAGAGTAAAAATCCTTGTTATCATTGTTAAAGTTAAAGGGTCTAAATAATTGTTAATGCAAAAAGTTAAGGGTAATAATGTTACTTAGCCATGAATAAAAAATATTAGTTGAGCTAATTTGGATAATTAATCATATTACCATCTAAATAAATCCCTTTTATCTATATTAAATTTAAAATTAATTTATATAAATATACTACATTTTTATTTTCCTAAATTGCCCCTCCTCTCTATTATATAAGGGAATCTCCTTCCTCACTTCTTCACACCATTTGGATCCCTATATCTTAGATAAACCCAGCCCATTTCTCATCCCAACTTCCCTACATTAATCGTAGATTCCTTATATTGAGAATAAACATAACCAATGAAGTCATTTTTATAAAAAATGAAAATGTGATACCAAAATAAGAGGTTACGTTTGTCAATAATCATTTTAGTTATATTTATTTATTAAAACTATTCAATAATTTATTTGTAATTATTATATAATAAAAAACATATTCTCAGTATAAAAATATTTTTTTATATAAATAGTTTGACTTAAACTCACACACACTTCCATCAAATGGAATACACATTCATAGTTTATGCTTATGGCAGAGTACCGCCTCTTGAACTGATGTTGATTGTTTTTAGTTTCACAACATTTATTGCTGAGAATAATAACGAAATTTCTATTTTTAAATAATATATTTGTCATTTAAAAATTATTTATTTTTTTGAAATTTTGATATAAGAAATACATTCATGCTTTCAATTTAGGATAAATATGATAACTTCGTTTGGGGATGTTTGGACTACCGCCTCCTCAAAGTGATCTGTTTGGATCCCTCATTACATAGAAATTATTACTTCTTGGTTTATAAAAATATATGAAATTTATGAAAAACTATATCTACTAGAATTATATTATGCACATTAATTCATTCAATACGGTAAAAAATTGAAATCGTGTTCTTGTATACATACGGTATATCGTCTCCATAAACAGTGTATTTCATTTTGTATTTATTTAGTTTTATTTTTTTTATTAATAAAAATATACTAAATATATAAAATATTAATATAATTTTTATAATTCTGAATATTATTAAAATATGATATATTTAAGAGGTTCAAAAAAATATGAAATAAAAACACAGGTGAAAAACAAAGTGGTTTTTACCCGAAACTTAACATTAACATGAAATTGTAAATAAAAGTGTAATATAAATTCAAATGTAAACCATATATGGTATTATATAAATGAATATGGTTTTTTGTAGATATATTGTAAGCCAATATTTATTATATTATGTTATTAAATTAGTATTATT
Organism: Viscum album; assembly: GCA_963277665.1. Taxonomy (NCBI): domain Eukaryota; kingdom Viridiplantae; phylum Streptophyta; class Magnoliopsida; order Santalales; family Viscaceae; genus Viscum; species Viscum album. The sequence continues at coordinate 117,152,351 of OY728133.1, read as the reverse complement.
ATATTCAATACATAAGGTAATTTATATTTGTCTCACTTTTATTTTTGTGGAACACATGCCTTAAAAACAAGTTATTACTTGTTTTTTCTATATATATACATTCCATGAGTGTATTGTATGACTGTTATTCTAAAGATTACGGTATTTTAATATCCACATAATATTCATTCTTTCATGAGTAATATGATTCCATTTGTTATAAAGTGGTAAGGATTATTTCACTATCTCATAATTATTTCAAATAGTTTTAGTATAAATCGGAAATTGGGAACATTTTTATTCTAGGTCTATGTTTTCTAAAAATGTTTTCATAATGGTTTTTATTTTTATACTTGAAATTTTTAATGTGATTTTACCTATGTTTTTTTTATAAAATTATTTGAAAGGAATATTTTTTTCATTTTCGAAAAGAATTATTTTTTCACTTTTTTACAAAAAATCTGAAGGAATTTTACTTTTATTGATAAAAAGTTATTGTGTTATTCCACCAGTAAGTTGACATGATTTCCTAATGTTTCCATTTCATTTTTTGAATTTTCAATTAAATAAAATAATGTATTTTAAATTTTTTTGATCTTTTATATAAATATATTCAATGAAATTGAGGGTATTTATCTCAATAATAATAATGATTTTATTATAGTATTTTCGTCTTTGTTAACATCATTATTTGAATTTTAATATACATCTAGGATGATCTATTATGATATCATATTTTAAATTTTATTAAATTTATTATAATCATTTTGTTTGAGGATGATCTTTTTGATTCCACTAGCCATACTACTTTGAAGGGATTGTGATTATGTGTACATATTGGGGAAACATATTTACATTTCATAGGTATATATTGTTTAAATATCTCCCCATTCATTTTTGGAATGAATTATACTTAGTGAGTGATGATCTGGGCCCACTACTTCCTTTCAATCCATTGGTAGGCCTCATGAGACATAGAAGATATGTATTTGGATGGGTCATTACCCATTTATTATCAAATGTCTTGGATGAGGCGTCGTCTGTATATTTTTGATGTAAAACCATATAATTTACATTATCTTGTGATTAGTAAATTATATTCCATGCCATTATATGTGTATTTGAATATTCATGTTTATTTTCCTAGATCAATTAATTATAAAATTGATTGTTTTTAGTTTTTTACCATTCCTAATTTTCTATGACTTATTTAATCATATCATATACAGTACTATTACTATTATGGGGAATTTGACCTCTCCTTATTGATATATTACAATTTTTTCCAAGTTTATAAGAAGTATATTGTGGTGGATATGAAGGTTTACAAAAAGAGGGAGTAGTTTCATACACCATAAAAATATATTTATATTTTATGTTTTAAAATGTAATTTTTATTTTATGTATGAATTTATTTTACCAATAATAAAAATATATTACGTCATTCCATAATGCCTTCCATTTTTCATGTTCCATTGTAATATTGTAACCACCCACTTTGGGATTCTATCATTGGGAATTACAGACATGATAATCTATCCTACTAATGAAACATGATTTAAATAGTGTCAAGTGCATATATATTAATGAATGTACTCAAGAATATGATAATAATTGGACATCTTCTCACATTACCCACCAGTGAGTACATATTTACACTCTATAATTATATATCTAAAAAATTCATGGATGTTTACTCGTGAATGATAAAAAAAATTTATATCTTATTCATCACGTTATATAAAAATACATCTATTTTGATACCAAAAAATGACCAATAATTTGTATAAATGTTTATCACATTGGATAATTAGTGAAATTTAATCTATGAAAAATAAATTGTGACATATATATAGGCCATGAACAAATCATGTATATATATAAAACGTCAAAAAAAGGAAAAATGAAAGATGTTAGAGGTAATCAATGATTATTATTTTTCAATCCATTTTCATCATGGTAAATAAGGAAAAGAGGGTGATTATTTATGTATGATGGATCTTGAAACTCAATAAATGATAAAGATTGTAAATGATCCAATATTATAGGACCTATAAATTATATATCTGGGAATAAAAAAATTATCATAGTCTAATATTCCTAAAATAAATACTTAAAAAACCATTCTTGAGATGATCAATGTGTAATAAATATATAATGAGTTCATATAGAAAGAGTTAGTGGATATTCCAAATTTCCAATTTGAAGAATATTGATTTATATGGTTTTTAATTAGGATATATTACCCAAAAAATTGATATGTAAGATGTTACTATTGGATGATGTGCATAGATTAACTTTATATTTTTAACCAGTATTCAATAATATGTATAGATATTTGATCAGAAACATATTGTGGGTTAACATGAAGAAGGATATTTTGGAGTTGATATCTTAATTCTGGGTATGAAAAAAATGAAAGGTGGATTGAAATATGTATAAATTATTGATGAATATATTTCTCATACCAGCATGGAAATGGGAATGCAGAACAATAGATTATGCCATATGAATCTTGTGGACACATAAAGTCAATTAGTCCACCTTGGTTGTATTGGATTCATTTTAATGATATAAAATTTAATTTATATAATGAAATATATCTCTATTTACCAACATGCTACTATATACATAATCATTTTTTTAATAATTAATGGTTTTACACTCTATATTGAATCTGATCAAGATCTAAGGATAACCTTACGGTTCATGAGTATCCATGAAAAATCATTGGATCAAGTGATGAGCTTCATCACTATTTATCTTCATAAATAGAATTTTATGTCTACAAGAACCATTCATACTCTTATAGTAATTATTACATCATTATCAATGCATTTTCAAAAATGTTGGAATCAACCCCTTCCCCTGGTTGAGTTCCCATGTAAAAATATTTTTCATTGTAGCATTCAAATTAGTCATTATGAGTCTTTGTATTAGAATAGGTATTGAAAAACAACCTTATAGGATGATTTATGAGAGATGAAGATGATGGTACCTAGTATTATATAATATATTCTATAAAAGGTTCAAACCATTCAACATCATATGAAATACACCAAAATTAAACAATAAATCATTGAAGACAATCATTGATGACACACGGAAATTGTGTTTATAGTTAAAGTGTTTCTTTTGTATTTAATTATGGATGAATTTTATGAATTTTGTGAATAAGGGAAATATACTCCTTAGATACATCATTCCATTTTTGATCTCATATTATATCAGAGCATTGGACATTCGAACATCACTCTCTCCAAACATATGTCTAGAACAAGATGGGGTTTATGTATCCCTATTTATGATGTACATACCATAACTCTCACATATAACGAATACAATGGTTGTACCAATGGGTAATTATCTATTATATGTTGAAAATATAATGAAGATCATAGATCATAGAGAAACAAATATATATAATAAGTCAACGTACATGATTAATGTGTTGAATAAAAATAAAATGTTTGATGAAACAACCTGGGAAATGGACTATAAAATAAAATGGATGTACCCTCTTCTAATTTATTCAATTAAATGTAAATTTTAAAGGAAAATTTTATTAATGGTGGAATAATGTAACAACCCAATGTTTTATAAATGAAATTTGATTTTCTAAATGAAAAATTGATTTATTACTAAATGAAGTTATAGAAAACACATGAACTACTTTAATTATTTTCCACAATTATTTGGGCTGTTAACAAATATGAAAAATTAAAAATCATGAAAATTGTTAATTTATTCATTTTATAGTGACCATTAAGATTAGTAAATTAAGGGTTATGGTAATGACCTTTTGGGACAGATAAACAAAGTAATGTAACCGTCCATAAGGATTATACCCCATGGATCCAATTCATTAGATATTTCAATTAATAAAGCACAATTAGAAAGTTAACATGAACCATATCATTCATTAACTGAAAAACTTAATCATGTATGAATATGTGTATTAGAGAAGTTCATGATCATCGAATTCATATCCCAAACCATTTTCATTGAACCACCTCTATAAAATATCACCACTACACATCTAACCCAAAATAAATTTAAGGGGGTAATAAATGGATATTAATCAATACCCTAATGGTGTTTTTTTATTTTTTATTAACAAAATAATTATAATAATAATTATTTTTAATACTTTTTAAATGATTAAATAATGTGTTTGATAAATATTAATTTTTATTCAATGAAACATTAATTATACTTTTTGTAATTATATAGTTTTAATTAGAAAATCTTTCTAATTCATTCAAGAATTATGGAGGTATATTATATTTTATGAAAAAATAATTTTTAAAAATAAATTATTAAATATATATGATAATATAATTTGATGAAGTCGAATTTATTTTTTCAGATGGTAAGAAAACTGGTATTGTCATAAAGACCAATATTTCCAATAAATTTGGATTCGTAATATAAAAAAGTAAATTCACATATTTATATAATTATTTTAAAAATATTAATATTGTTTTGGAAATCATCATTATGAAATTATCCAATTGTGAATTTTTTTTAAAATTTTCTGATATAATCATATTTTTTGTTAAAATTTAATAAGGTATAAATATATAGTATATATTATAGAATCACAATGACCCAAAAGTGAAGAAATATACACCATAAAATATATCCAAAACAAAATATATGTTACCCTAAAAGAAAAATAATTTTTTAGTAATTGTGAATAATTTTATAAATAATTAATAAATCCTTCAAAACCAATATTATATTTTATTGTTTTAATGTCAGTTCATATTAAAAATGAATCACATAATCATTACCAAGGGTACTAATAAAATGATATTTTATCTTATAATTATAAAATAATAAAATCCACACTTCTTTGAAAATATACATGGTCAAAAGAAATGTTATGGTTTTGGTTTTGAATTTATAATTATATAGAGCCTAAATCGTAGGATTAAATATTAATAATGAAATATCCTCTCATTTTCTATGTCAACCCAGTGAAACCACTCATTCCACTTCAATAAAAGTACTTAGAGAGTGAAATTAATATACCTTACTCTCACCAACATCCTCCCAAGGTTCCCCAAATCTATTAAGAATCACTTCCATGAATTTAGAATTGCCTTCTCAATGTAAGAGATCCTCTCCATCTCCTCATTATTCAAGAGACCTATACATCTCATTCCTTTTTATTTTCAATTTTCATGTTGGAATAAGTTTCAAGACATCCATACTTATTTCCATATAATATTCATGTAATGAAATACTCTATTAATTCTCATCCACCCCTTCTATAAACCATTATAAACACTAGTTATTCTATGAAAATTATCCTATAATTATCCATTATAAAGACATGTGTAGTGAATACACATGCCAATTTAAACTCAATAGTATTCATATAGTTTAACCTATCCTTTATAAATTCTGGAATTTAATGAATGTAACCTAATCTAAAAAATCACAGGGTTACATTTTTTGGATGAAATCCTTATATTGAATGATTTATGTGGAATGCTTATACAAGTACCAGATATTATATTTATGGGTCTATACATAATTATGTATCCCTCCAAATCATTATGTAATTATTTCATCTCATGTGATTTCATTTATATATAATTGGAAGTTGTCTTATGAACACTATAATATATTTTATTGGATATCAAACATGACTTATGTTAAGGATTTCATGTTTATTTTGATGATACCCAAACATGTTTCTATGATGTTATCATGTTATATCACACCTAATTTTCAAATATTATGATTCTCATCCCCCTTATGAAACCTTGATATTACTATTGGATCACATGTACTATTTTTTATTAATCCACGATATTTTATTACATTAAATTTCAATGTATCTCAACCCTTTCTTCTACACATCCTCATGTTATCTAGTATATTTTTAGAATGTGGAAGAAAAATAAGTGAATGTTTATGTGTTTTTAATTAATGATATTGTATTTATTTAGCATGTTGTTTTCTTATGTACCCAATTTCCCAAATACAATACGCCTCGAAATCACACTGTGTTATATTAACTGTAACTTTCTATAATAAATCATGAAATTAGGAGTATAAAAATATTAGTTATTATAAAGAAATCCTTTAGTGATATACTCATGTAGATGTTTAATGTTATCCATGTGTTGTGATTACGACATTCCCTATTTAGGTGGTGACCCATGTTGTTATTTAAATATCAATGAACACCATGATAATAGTTATTGGAATGTGAGAACAGATGATGGGGGACATTTTCATTGAAAATCAAGGATGAGAGGGATCTTATACAAACTACTCAGTATGTACGGATATGGGTTGGGAATTAGATAAGGTGAACATAAAATAATTTTTCATTACGATGAAAATGTTTCTCGTAATGTAGGGAGTGGGAAGATTATCACTAGTGTCCGACTCTAATGTGAGAAGGTTCATGGAACCATAATATTGATTTTGTGGTGGTAATTTTGGAACTACTGTTCGTTTGGATAAATGAATCATTGGATGGATGGATTTCTCAGTAAATTCCATGTGTAATATCATACATGAACCTGATAGAGTCTCGGTGCAGAAATTAGGCATGGGATGGCATGTGATGGTCCAATTGTTTTGAATTTGTTATATGTTATTTCATGTAATATATCTCAACCATGGTTATGAATAATAGATGGTTTGGAATGGATACATCACTATAATTAGAGTATGGTATTAATTGAGGGTACTCAAAAAGATCATAGTATGGAATGGTATAATGTCTTGTGGATATATATTTTGGATGTGTTAGATATTAAATACTACAATTTTTTAAATATATCATTCTAAGGTGGTTATGATCTAGTTTCATTTAGAATATTGGTACAATAGTCGAGGAACCATATCCGTCATATTTTTGGGATGAGAGATATGTCATCTAAGGCTTGGTTAGGGATTTCTGAGGAAAATCTTACATGACTAGGCCAGCTTGGTCGATTGAAATTTTTTTGTTTAGATTGAAACAAGGACTGAGTTTAGTTTTCCTATATGTGTTCTGGATTGAAATGTCTATAAAATTTTTGGGAATGACACTAACACCCTTGGAACATACTTCAATAAGAAATTATGATGGATGGAAAACTATAACATAGAATTTTCCATATAAATTATAGAACATGTGGTGGGAAGAATAATTGGATTCTTAAGTAAAAATAATATGAATAGATAATTTCTCAAATTATATGGGAATGATCACGCACCATGTTAGTTTTTTGAAGATGGTTATGATCATTGGGTTATGTTTTAATATGCTATCTACCATTTATTTAACGTGATTATTATAGGTGACATGGGTGTTTCCAATGAAACATGACTGTTTATATATGAAATTAAAAACCCTAATAGGAACGACGATGTTTTTAGTAAAAATGGGATTATTGTGGTTGATAATTTATATGGTGGGGAGATTGGAAGATACAGTGTAATAGACTGTTTGAAGATTTGTAAATGATTTTGAATTTTCATTTAGAAGATGTTATAAAACATGAATGTATCGTCATATTTGGTTTCCAAGTGTTCTATCTCCTTAAATGTGTAATTTTTAGACATTTCTTAAGGTCTGATAGGTGTATAAAAAATCAGGATGAGTTTTCATGGTGTTTGGTTTTGAAAAGTTGGGTTTTCAAATGAAAATGTATGGTATATGGTTAGAGTTTTGTTAGTGATAACTATTCACCCAAACCATGAGGTCCTACAGAGGTTTCACACAGTTTATAAAAATATGCACCAAAGAGCACATGGTCCTAGAAAAGGATCGTAGTAAATTAGAAAGTTGAATAGCATTCTCTATGGACACTAGGTTTAAGAAATTCTCCAAGACTACAAATGGGGTCTTTGATAGTGGAACTGTATTTGATTTGCATGTTTTTAATACAGTACACTTGGCCATGTGAGGGTAATGACACATAATATAGTTTTTGTTCATATATAGTTAGTATACTATCTACGTATGCAACCAAACCACGTTCCACTTTAGAAATAATGTTTTTACTATTTTCCCTTCAATAAATAATTGTTTTTCCTCCCAATTAATCCCTAAAATAGCTATGATATTATCCACATTACCACCCACCTGGATATCTAACTATGTATTCATGGATCTCTCATATTTGTAATAGTAATATATAAATATTGATTGCATTAGATCACCATTAGTTAGTCAATGATTCTCCTTCCTTATTACATGGATTCCTCTCGCTATATTGGACGTCAGATCCCTGTTTTGATATATGAAATATTTTTATGGATATTGTCTTTTCCCATTTATTTCTCTCATTCTGGCTCAAATTAGATCTCGATGATGGATTAATAAAGCTTCTTTGGTAAATTTTAGGTGGTCTATATTCCATTTCCTTGATGTTGTATCATTAATAATATATTTTTTGGTACATGTTCAAAATTTCTTGCGGGTCACATCCTAAATGTGAAATTAATTAAATTACACTGCTAGAATATATAATTGGTTGTATAGAAGTCACCATTCCATCATTGAAGTATGTATGAATTATTAAAATACACTTGAGAGGTTGTGTGGAAATAAATTCTCTCGAATTCTATGTCACACATATATTATTAATCCTCATATAGATGTGTTGATTTGAAAAAAGACAATGGGACACATAATTGATTTAAAATAACATATAAATGGTTGAATACCATCAATTTAACCCTTAGAAAATATTCAATGAGATATTATTATAATTATTAATTTAATTTATATGTGAATCATTTAACTAAATTAATCATGACGTGTTATATATTATCATTATGTTATATATATCCCTATTTAATTACAACGTATTATAATGACCACTAAATTTATATATACACTTGTCCCTTTGTCAGCTTTAAATGAATGGGAAATGGTATTACTTTTGAAATGTTTTTATGAATTAAAGGAAAATTTTAATGGAATGTCCATGTGACTTTTCCTTTACGGAACATGTAAATGGGATTTTTAATGGTTTGCTTGAATTGGTAATTTGTGTGGGATTTTCCAGCAGATTATATATATTTAAGGTAATGTGACTATCTATTTATACCCATGAGCATCACATGTATTCTAATACAAAATAATGTGGATGAGTTATTAAGGCACGTAAAATTGAATGACATATAAATTGTTCAGTGTTGTTGTTGATGGTGATCATCACTGTATACTGGTAATTGTTGGACATGATGCTCCTCATTATTATTTATATTTATTGTAGATGATTATACTAATTATTATTAGTAGAATATTATAAAAAGTAATTTCTTATTAATATTATTATTATAACTAGTAGTCCATGGAATCCCTTGTCATTACTTATTGGCATTGTTGGCATGATGCCTTGTATCTTTTCATATTGAAATTGTTGGAATATTTCTACTTATAACAACTTATTGAAATGGTTGGCATGAATACATTCATGAATAATTCTAATTGAATGTGATGGAAGTCGATATACTTCTCACAATTATTAAAATTATTTTCAATTAAATATATGGGAATTGTTCCCCTTAACAATAAGTATTTCTTTTTGTACATGATCCTCATGATCCCTATGTTTAGATATTTTAATGGACTCCCCTTATTTATATATAAAAAAACTTATTATATTAATTTAATAGGGATTACAAGGATATATATAATTTTTTTTGAGACTATTTTGAAAAAAATATCTGTTTAGAGACTTTGTGGTTTATGCCAAAGGATGTGGTATCACATGAGTATCTCATGATGAAACCAGTCCAACATGGTATATTAATTTTTCATAGTCCATTTTTATATCTTCACATTGAACCATTTTATACTAATGGATAGAACTTTCAAAAGACACCATTGGTGGTGGACTACTGAGTTTTACTCATTCACTGTTAGGGTCATTGATTGGTAGAGTGGTAGCTCTCATGACTATATGTAAGAACATGGCCCATGATTATTTACTGTTCTTTAATTAGAGAGATGGACATGACATGGAATTATGGGTTGAGAATGTACTTTAGATTCCAAAATGTGATCGTTCATTTAGATTTTTTGAGAATATATCCTATTTCATGAAGTGCATACTTTATATTTTCTATTTATATTATGACTCATCATGTTCACTCATAGATATTTATTTGGAACTGGCCCATTTATTTTATATTATTAATATCTTATGATGTTTATTATCATAAATTTAATCCCTATACATGTTTATTACTGATCCAATTCGTATATTCAACACATTTAATCACCTTTATTCCATCACAATGAGTCAGTAGCCTATGAAATATGGGGAGGTGCTCTTTAGGATGTTTCACCAACTAGTTCAACTATTTTTTATAATGTGAGTAAGTCCGAGACTTGACAATATAATCCATATCTTGTTAAATATTATTAAATTGTTTTGTTTATAAGTGTTTCAGGGGATTAAATATATGTATCTTATCCATTTATGCGAAAATTATAATATTTTAATCAAATTAATATATAACCCCAACAATTCTATTGATGTTTTAACAATCCCAAAGTAAAATATTCAAATATAATGTTTAAATACTTATCAAAATTCACAATATTTAAATAAAGAAAAAATAGTTTTCATTTCAAAGGGTTAAATCGTATTAATTAACAAACAATATACTAAATAGGTATATGGTTATATTTAATCAATATACTTTATATATAGAGTCTAAACCCCTATAATGGAGAGAATCCTAATAAAATGTAATATTACAACCTTCAATAATAATTGGTGAAAAAATATAACCAAGAAAATAATGTGTGCAAAAATGATATCAAGTAAATATACACATAAATAACCACAAATTTATTTAAGGGATTTAAATATCATTAACATGAATAATCATTATTGGATTAACATTACCCAAAAAAACAGAAAAGAATTTGAGCTAACATAGAGAGATAATTTATGAATTCATATTTAATTATATTCAATATAATCTCCCCAAAAAATGATTTAGAGTTCCCTTATATTGGAATTTGGGCTCAACTTTCTTGAGAATATAAATTGAACATTATTTTCAATTAACACTTATAAAAAGGAATAAAAAAAGAAGTGGAGTACTAAACTGAGATACATCCCCCATATACCTCACAAATAAAAAATTTAATAATTTTAATGTGTAATTTGATCTGATTATCCATTCAAAATATGATGTGTTTTTTGTCAACACCAAAACTTCATTCATGTCATACATATCATTGATCATTTATTTATTTGAGTCTTCTATTTCTCAATCTTTTATTTTCATTAATTCATTGATGGTGCATTGTATTTTTTCTCTATTAATAAATACTTCGTAGTTTTTTTCCTTCAACATCTTTGTTTCTTAATGAATCATGTTTACCTCGACCAAAATGTTTATCAAATGCAGAATTTCAGTATAACTCAAATATATTGATTTGATGCAGAATGGCACATTTTCTCCTAAAAGGAATATTAATTCATCAATATATATATTGAATTGAATTGAAAAAAATTCCTTGTAATCTGGATTCAATCATAATGGATTTAATTCTAACTGGACTACAATCAATATTTATCACTGACTTGTGAATCCATAAATATTTTTGGATAGGCCTTTTATTCGTGTTCCCATGGTAGAGGTCCCCAAACTCATTCATTTTATTCTCTCATCTAATTGTTTTGATGTGTGTAAACCACCATATAAAACCTGGATATTCAATTTTTATGATAATATTTACCTTTTTTGGTACCTAAATAAATGTGGAATTAATTTTTTTAAATCCCATATATTATACTACCCCCATTATGGTATATTTCTGGTGTCCTATGAACTGTTATGGTTCTAATTCCATATGTGGTATATATAGATTTGGAATCCCTATTTTTTCTATACTAAAAATATTTATATAGAATTGTAATTTCTTCCACACATTTTCATTGATATTTTTATCTTTTTCATGAAGATTATACAAAAAAAAGAATCAGCCTGATCTCTTCAATGATGATCAAGAAAATAATATCTTGGATACTATTATTATAATATTCCATAAGGTACTTCTATATTTCCAACATATCTATAACATGGTTTAAACCCCACTTGAATATCTTATCATCATTTTTAGTGGATCTTATTAAGATATATGTTGATTTATTCACTAAAATATTTCAAATTCTTTAAAATTATTTTCATATTTCATTTGTTGGATTGGGACATTTATCTAACTCATCATCCATATATTCTCAATCCAATTATCACTTAACATTCTATAGATGGTGTTTTCTCTTAATGTTTTTCTATATTCATGCTCTTTTTCTAGATGATTGTCCAATATCATAGAAAATAGATCTCATTTCATTCTTTGTTACCATCTATCTATACCTTCTCTTTAATCTGAGTATTCCTATTTCTCAGGTTTTTTATGAATTCAGTGTTTTAATGATCTTTTTGAGCACATAAAAAGTATTCAATAAGTTTTTTCCATTAAACATTAGATCTCAAGATATTTTTTAACAATTTAATAATTTTTATGACTTTTTGTGTTATGAAAGTATGAATAATATTATTTAAACAATAATATAACTAGTCTTCTTATTCTGATGGAGATTATCCACAGGAGCAAGATTTCCTTTTTGGAATTTTTCTTCCCTTACATTGACTACTGGGTATTATATGAAAAAATTATTCTTAATAATATCTGGACATCCTTTTAATTTTTTTTCTTACTTTTCACCTTCAATATTCAATGTTTTCTGATAGTGCATCATGAATTTTATTATATTTTTGTTTAATATTTTATATATTAAAGTAATAGTATTTCGATCCACTACTCCACCTCAATAACCATTCTAATATAAATTGTTCTGGGTTAATTATGATGAAATGACTTATATGAAAATTACATGGTCATATAATAAACTATTTTCCAAAGAAATATCCATTAATTATAATTTTTTGAGAAATATAAGAAATTATCATTCATTGAGATGATAATTCTTTTTTGTCTCATTTAATAATCCACTCCACCATCATCCAATAATTTTATCATGATTTTTCCATATCGTTAGGATAAAACCAAATGATGAGTTTGATCCATCTGTTTCTAGGATATGTTCATATTTACTCCCATATTGATACTCTAATTCTGGGATATTCATATCCTTCTAATTTTGAATTATGATTACATTAGAATATTATTTTGTACAATTAAAGTGTACCTTTGTGGAAGCTTTTATCTATATTTCAATTGATGTTTTCAAATATTTGTGATGTCTTATCTGGAATAGCTTTATATACATCGAAAGACCTATATTATCGTATGATATGCATGTTCATCAGGGAATGTTTCTATCTTTATCGTGATATCTTGTTGAGGAATCTGTGCACATCCATTGATCTACCATATTAAAAAATATATCATTTGATTCATCTAAATTCTCATTATTCCATAATGTATCTTCCCTTTATCATTAAACACTTCTTCAACAAGTTGTAAATACATGAAATAGGCTTTTATTTTATTTCACATTTTGAGATAATCATCACTATAGACTCTCACAAACTATGATAATCTATTGATTTATTGGTCAATACATTTACAGAATATTATTGGGAAATTCTAGTATAAAAATGGCATAAATAGGCATTCAAACAAGCCAACTGGTGATGAAAATGTTGTTAATGTCATGGTTTGTTCATTAATATTAACCTAAAAATATTCATACATGATAACAAACATCAAATATTTCACTATCTATTAATTCCAAATAATACATCATAAAGACTCATGACCAGGAAGGTTTTTTCCATCATCCATTGTGGAATAATTTAGAACATAGTAATAAAATATGATACCATTTTTACCACACTTCTTCTCAGCACGATTTGTTACCATGATTGTTGAACTCATGTGAGGAAATTCCCAATGAAAATTTAATCAATTATTAATTATTTTTAATAATCTATTTCTCTAATTCCATTACCAATACATCATTATAGGCAGTTTATTAACCTCTGTTCTCTATGGAAAGTTCATTTCGGGTTATTTAAGCTCCTTGTAATAAATTTTTTCATAATTTCATAAGGTTTTAATACTATTTTTCTGACAAATAATATCTTATCATGGTAAATTTCTCTTCTTCATTTATGTTCATAACATTTAATCCAACCAGATAATTAAAATTATAAATATTTTTTGGTATTTTCATCCTCTAATTGATGGATAACTTGTTTGACCTTATATAATTTCCCTTTTAGAATCATTTTTATGTTTAGAAAAAAATTTAAATAAATTAATTTCTTACATTAATTATATCTAAAAATAACATTACATGGTGATATATTCTATGGAATCAACTACCTATCAAGATGTAATCTAGATAATGATGAACCATGAAAATAATCTAATTTACAATTATTCTCCCATTTAGTGCATCATAAACCTCAATTTGTAATTTTTTGATAAAAACTATTTTAATTTTACCATATGAAACATGAAACATAATGGATTCCAAGGTTACTCAAGAAAATTGGATTCATGTTCAAGTGAATGTACATCATGTATTATCTATGGATGTAAATATTGTTTTACTAATGATTTCATTTATTAATGTAGATAATTAATATATATTTATATTGGGTAATAATGATCTCATATATTTTCCAAGATACTATTCATCCTTATAGATAGGTAATAAAACTTTTTTTTTTCTAACTACCCTTCAAGAAACTGATGTTTTAAGATTTTTTTTTGATGTGATTTAATCATTCCCTAATAAAATACATGGACTATCTGAAGGGATCTCATGAATCTCTAATTTGAGTTCTGCTATTTTCAAATATTATCATCATGATCTTGATCCTTTTTGTATATGATCAAATTTGTATTTTCTAATCTTAGAGATGAAAAATATATTTCTAAATTTTTTTATCTAAATAATAAAATATTATCTTCTACTATTTTTCTTCCTCTGGATCTAGTGAAATCTATTATCTTGTCCATGAAATCTTCCCAGGGTATACTAACTATTGGGAAATTTCTCTAAAATACGTTAATAAGTCTTGTCAAAGATGTGTACATATTTATACTCCCTTAAATAGAGATGGTTATCTATTATTTTAGAACATTAAGTTAAGTTTAATAGTTACTCTAACACCTATTATGTCATTTGGATAATCCAATGTATTATTCATATTCCATGTGTTGATTTTTACATTGAAGGTCCAACTGATACTTACTTTAGTATGCAATACATGAAAATATAGGATAATTATTACCTGAGAAGATACTCCATACATATTTACTCATTATCCTCATAATAATGTATTGAAGAAATTACCTAAGATATCATCTAATGCCATAATTAGTCTAGATGATCTTTTCATTTTATACATAGGTGATAAAATCTGATCAGGATAATTAAAAAATTAACAGATATTCACTTTTTTGGATTACCTATGAATAACATTCTGTTTCAAATAAAGTAATTTAAAATAATCTAATATGTAATTTTATAGACATTAGATATCAATTTATCTTGGATGATCATTGTCATTTTTTGATGTGGTACCAATTAATTATGGTATAACATAGACATTGCAACACTGTGAGTCATCCATTCATAAAAATATCATCATTATCGAGGGATTTTAGTTTTTCGATGACCCATCCCTCAGGGCTCGTGACTTGACTACCTGAAACCCATCTTCTATGGGCCAGGGGCTGGTGACTAGCACCGAAAGGAATATTCCCTAAAACCCCCAGGAATTTCCTTTAAACCTATACAAACACATGGTCTGAAAAAACAACAAGAAGCAAATGTGAAATAAACTATTATAGTAGAAGTGTATTAAAAGTAATGGGGATAGAATACAAGCACAAATGGAAATTTATAAGTACAACTGAAAAGTAAAAATAGATGAAAGGTGAAAAGCAGCTCATGGATCGGCCACAACAAATCCTACCTGAAAGGTAGGTACAGATCACCTCCATATTACTCAACATCTTCCCATTTCCTCTGCGTCACGCCATGCCGAAAGTCCACCTCCGAGTACCATCTCTTCTTGGCTCCCTCATCCTCGATCAATGTTGTACATTTTCTGCACAAGACACAACAAGGTGCAGGAGAAGCCCGTGCAGGGGTGAGTATAATGATACTTGGTAGGGACCACGATACGCCGAAGGGATCCTATAATTACACAAAGAAAAACCACATGGTAACACCACGAATATAAAGTACCACATAGGTAAATAACCACATAGAATAACCTCAATAACAATCCAAAAGTAAGGAAATCTCAAACAAGGATTTATTCTAGGGGATAGTAATAATTATCATCCCCAGTGACAACTTCAAACACCTTGGCTGCTGGATAACCTCTCCTCAATCGAGTACAGTGGGTCTGCCGCATCACACAAATGTGCATCCCACTAACCATGAACTGCTAAATTACAGCCACCCATCG
The DNA here is from genome assembly GCA_963277665.1 of Viscum album. NCBI lineage: Eukaryota > Viridiplantae > Streptophyta > Magnoliopsida > Santalales > Viscaceae > Viscum > Viscum album. Next base: position 117,135,926 of record OY728133.1, on the reverse strand, counting down.
CGTATTGTGCATCATTCGGGTCACACAGAGCCATCCCCCGCCAATGTGGTATGTTATGGTACTCCTCCGCATCGCATACAATGACTAATCCCCATCGTGGCCTACCAGGTCATACAGAACCACCCACCCCCACCGTGGTCTGCTAATGTACTCCTCCACATAGCATATCGTGGCCTTTGAGTCTCTCCGAGTTGAAAAGTCAGCAGTAATCAGGTCTTAACCGGTCATAGGGTTTCGTATGTAGTGCGTTTGGGAGAACCACTCCCCAATCCATCAGTCGTATCTCAACTAGCACGATGTCTCACAAAGAAGTAACCTGATGATCCTCCATGACATAAGGGTTACAACGCAACAGATGGCACATCAGTCGGAAGACATGTCTGTGCGTTATTGGAATTTCAGTGCCGAGGACCAGGTTGGAGTCGGTTGTGATCCATCCTAGCTGAACTCCATGTTTATATAAAACTCTAATGGAGTAAGGGAAAAAGTCCATCTTGCTACAAGGGTCCCAACTCCATAGACAGTTCATAAAATGGTTATTTGATCCAAATGATAATCCCCTTTGAGCCTTTCTGGGCCAGGGTCTTGTCTGACCCGGACGGACCGACCCAGCCTGACCCAGTCGGGGCGGGGCCGATGTTCAGTCTGACCCAAAAGAGGGGTGGTCCAGCCCAAATAGGGAAACCCACAAAGAGGCGGCCCAGCCCATGAGGGTCGGTGGCCTGCTAAGGTCGCGTCCCACTAGGATGGCAGCCCGCTGGGGTGGCGGCCGGCTGGGGCGGGGCCTGCTAGGGCGGCGACCCGCTCTGAGGGAGGCATCCCGCTCTGAGGGCAGCATCCTACTTCGAGGGCGGTGGCCCATCTTTGTGCGTGGTGACCCGATTAAAGGTCAGCATCCCGGCCCAGATCAAGGGCAGTGGCCCCGTCCGACGGCGGTGGCCCTCTCTAAGGGCAGTGGCTCATCCCCGAGGGTTGTGACCCAGCTCGAGGGTGGTGGCCTAGCTCAAGGGTAGCAACCTGCTCCGAGGGTGGCGACATGGTTCTGAGGGCGGCGACCCAGACCGAGGTCGGCAACCCACTCGAAGGAAGGCATCCTGACTCGAGGGAGGCAGATCGGTTTGGTCAAACGTGGGGGGGGGGGGAGGGGGGGTAACCCCATATTCATTGTGGTTCTAGAATGGACTTAAGGCCATTCCATTGTCGAGGCTGCGACACCATGTGGGCGTCGCTCAGTCATCGTGAAACCTACCAGAGATAGGTTCTTCCTCCGTCTCAGCTTCGGTTGCGGCTTCTGTTTTTCTGGAGGTGCAACTGTCTCCCCGCCTTCCATCCCACAACAGTCTGTCATGCCATCCGCCTCCTCTATTAGTAACAGGTGATGATCCATGACCAACTTCTTGTGGCATGTGTTGACAAGATCACGGTCTTCCAAGGTGGCATAAGGATATCAAGATAGCATAGGGTTTGGGTAGGGTTTGATCGGACATTACTCTCTGTGTTAGCTCTTAAACACTAGGGGGTTTAAGGCATTAATATCAATAGAATTAATAATCAATATTAAACAGAAAATTTCCCTCGTAATATCCTCCCGCAAATAAGAATGAATCTAAGGTCAACCCATTAGTCGGTTGACCAGCATTTTTCATATAATTTTAAAGAATATGGAAGGGGGAACAAAAATAACCCGCTACCCTGAAATGTTTGAGAGCGCTCGCGGTTGGGGCAGTATCATTTTTTGTCATCCCCGCAACAAACTATCCTCGACGTCGCTCAAACATCAAACGCTAGTTTTTGGTTTTGGTGTTGTGTGTCACCTCTTGTTGGGGTCAGCTCCATCCAATATGGGATCGGCGTTATGAAACTTCCACATGGATTCATTACTTGGTGATATTTTTTCAATACCCCTCCCCTCATTCTCTATATTTATAGGAGATGGGGATGGTATGTAACGACTTTTAATGTTAATCGATCGCATAAATTTCAAATCTTCCTAATCCCTCAACGATGTCATTAAATAGGATTTGACATGTCAATCCATTCATTGTCCTATCTCACCATGGGCCCCCACTCTGCATGACCATTGGAGGAAGATAAATAAAATAATGGGATTATTTTATTTCATTTCTTTTAAATTCCACAAAAACATTACATCTTCTCAAGATCTACAATGGTCAAAGTAAAGCCTCCCTTATGCGAATCCTGGTAATGTGGATTCAACGGTGACCACCGATTTATAATCTGAGAAAGGGATCAATATTTAGAAAATTTTGATCACGCATTTACTCAACGTACCCAAAAACACGTTCATAAATTCATTTTGGACACACTGGGCATCAGAATCACGTGCCTACAACTTTCACAGACTTGTAACAATCACATATAAATAAAAAAATGGAAAAATCAGGGTCAATACATTCTCTCCACCTTAGAGAATTATGTCCCCGAAATCCACAATATATACAAAGGAAACAAATTTCATTACTAAGATATATTCTAAGCCTCTCACTCACATATGTTATCTTGGAGGTTCTCATGCTTCCAGTGAACATGCACTGTAGTAATCATCCTCCCATGAAGGACCATCTCTTATTGATCCTCAATCTATTCTAGAACTTTCGTAAATGTCATCGTATCTTCTAAGTCCAGCTCGTCATGGTCGATGATGTTATATGGGTCATTTATTCATGAAATATTTTCAATTATTTTTATCTAAAGAGAAACTTTTTTAATCCCATCAATGTGTTATTTATTGTGCAATTGTAACATTTTCTGTTTTAAGAGTATTTTTTATCATAAAGTGGAAGACTGTCTTATTTTGGATTTAAAAAGTTTTAATTTATTATAATGTTTCAGAGATAATTTATTCTACACTAATTCAAATTAAAATATTCGTCCTTTATAAGTTTCTATTTTCGATAGGCTTCATTTGACTTGCTATACCCAAAGCACAATCGATCATTTGAAAACTCAAATCCAGATCACAAGTCCTGCTTCAAAAATGGTGCACAGAATTGGTGAATTTTATTATTGGCACCATGTATCATAAATGGACAAACAATTGGAGCTGATATTTAACATGGAGAAAGAATACACCGAGAGGAATAAGTTTCCTTAATATGGAAGCCCCTGATTCTTTAATTATCAAGGCCATAAATGCTTTGGAACTTGATGTATTGGAATATGAAGGGTCTATTTGGAAGAATTAAATACTCGGAGTAAATAGATCATATAACTCTCTACACTTTTCCAATAAGGATGAAATTTTGTGATCTGATAGAGGAGACATAATTTAACATATTTAAAAAAGAATTAATTTCCATATTATGCTATTTATTATGCCAACAGGACTCAGAATACGTTAGAGTAATTTTAGAGGGTAATTTTCTACTCTACAAGCCTATAAATAAAAGTGTCCGCTTACATTCAAAGACGTTGAAGAAGGTGCAAGGGGAGATGTGCTAGAGGATTTAGTTCTTGAAGTTAATTGTATTTTCTATTTTCTATTTTCGTTATATTATCATGATCTCTTATTCTCCTTTCAACTCTACTACCCTTCACATGGAGGGGTAAAACCTTTAGGTGATCGAGGAAGGGGGAGTATCACTTTTTAATGTCGGAGTTTTGTGCTTAAATGTAAAATCCAATTTTTATTTTTAATGAATTCTATTATCATTGTCTCCCAATTATATTAATTCAATCATGTTTTGCATTTGGTGTATTCATTTTTAATAGCTTTGGTTACATACTTTTAATCTCCCTCCACATAGTGCAATTTATCTCGATCGAGCATATTGTGTTAGGTGGTGAGTGTCCAGCGGTCGTTGGCATGAGTGTGGAACTATTTAAATTTTTCAAGATTTATACGGATAAAAAATCCCCGATCGGGACTTTCCATAGTTATTTAGGAACTGTTTATGGACTTCCATGTGGATAGGAGAGTGTTCCATTTCGTTCTTCAACCAAAGGTAATTCATAACTCAATCAAGGATTCATTCATTTGTCATTCAAATGGAAGAGAGGGAAGATAATATTTATGACTATGATGACATTGAAAATGTGATCATACCCTGACCCCATCACTCTCTTCATCCATTAGTGTTCAACCTTTCTTTTTATTGCATGCTTTATTTTTCAACCCAAACAATTTCAAAAATATCTCTCACTTGTTTCTTAATTTTAAGTGACAAACATAGTTGTTCTGCCCTCCTCTCTAGAGACAACATAGGTTAACCACTATAATACATTTTAACATCGGTTATATATTTTCCATCACACCCCACTATAGGCACGTGTCAAAACATGTCACCATTGTCGTGGAGGATATGCCAACAATCCATTTGTAAATAATTTTCTCTTATCAAATTGGAAAAAACACAATTTTTTTCCAGGATGTTCTCAAATGATTTTTTATTTAATTCATGGAATAAATTTCCTTGAGTGAAAGACTCAATTATTGACTCACCTTGGTCTATAGAGGATAATTTTTATGCCTTTTCAAAACAGATCAGGGGAGCTCGATTCCAAATCAACAAGGAGTATGAATTCAAGGATCTCATTCAAGACTTTAAAGAAAAACATGAATACTCAGTATTGGAGGGATTCGCCAGAGAATTAGTTGATATCTAAGAGTATTTTCCAGAATTTTGTCATGAAATAGTCGAGGTGCAACAAGAAGAGGAAACTAAAACAAAAGATCAGTTTCAAGGAATTTGAGATGAAAAATAGGATCTAGCGAGAAAAATGGAATGGATAATTGAATATGTTCACACATCCCAAGAGAGACCTGAACCTATACATGAGCCATTAGTGGAAGTGGATTCCCCACTACTATATCATGTTGAAGGACCTGGGGAGACCATGATGAAATTAAATGAAGATCCATTTGTCCCTTATCACCCATTGCTAAACAATATTAATGAAGAACATTTTCCTAATGAAGTATGTACGGGAGATCAACAAGATCTGGATGGTTTCTGGAAGGAGTGAGAGGAACTACTTGATCCCCATATTACCCATAATTTAGATGATCCATCATAATTAATGGAATAAACCACCAACAAGGTGGAATTTGAAGTGAATATTGAGGTGTTTGACTACCTACCTCAAGATGGTGAAATTCAACACTATGAGGAACTTCCCACATAAGAAGAAACTGAAGCTAATAAAACTATGGGATATGATCTTTTATTTAATTAATTATCTTATAATTTTATTGGAACTGAATTTTGTATTATCTCCCATGGCTTTACATTTTCATATTCGGAAAACTCATGTGTTTTCTTGGAGGATGAGGAGGAAAAGGAAGATTCACTTAAAGAGGAACAATTGGATCTCCCCAAACATGATGATCAATTATTAGAGGGAGTACATGAGATGATTCATGTGGAATTTCCTAACAAAAAAGAGTCACAAGATACATACTTTTAAAGTGAATAATTAAATATTTATTCTTCATGCACTATCTTTTTTCAAATAGAAATATACTCTAACTTTACCTTTTTTCCAATGATGCAGAATACCTTTAGAAATCACTGAAGATTGAAGAGGAGGCTGTGAAATTGGAAACCAAGAAAGATGAGGACTCATTATTTGTCCTACCCTCACCATGAAAGTCGTATATTATTTTCCTAGGGGTGTATTTTTTGTACTATACACATGCTGAGATAAATAAAAAATCAATCACAAGATTTGAAGAAGAAGTTTTGTTGGTTCATTACAAATAATCTCAACCATCCTTCAGATTGGGGATAACCAACTGGAACTGCCCATCTAGAGGTAGGAAAAACCCAGGGCCCACATGGGGATTAAACCATGATCTATCCTTATTTTCCCATCATATTTCTATATCCATTTCTTTCAATAAATGACTTTTGTTTTCCTTTGTTCTTTTTTGTAGGTTTTTAGTGTGAAACACTTAGAAGCTTAAATCATGGTTGCATTACGAATACGTTAGTTTGTACCTATCCTTTAAACTATCTTGCTATTGTGTTTCATTTTAAATTCTACTTACATGTTACATCCATTTGAATGCATTGATGACACTGCATCATTTAAGTGTGGGGGTGGGAACCTTCGTAATTTAGGATTTATATTTGATGTTTTTTTTCAAAACATTGTGTTTACATATTTGTGTGTGTTTATTTTTCATTTTTGTTTTGATTTTTAAATGTTTTAGCTCAAATTATTATCATTTCCATTTTTGAAACCCATTTCATTTCTGTGAACCAATTTATTCCATGATATTGAGCTCAAATGAATGCTGAAAATTATTTTGTTTCAAATTCAATTCTTTGGGAATTTCATGAAAATTACTCATATTTTTTAATCTAATTCCACATATCACTTGATTTCTATTTGAAATAACTTTCTTGTGAGTGCTCTAGACCATTTTTGTTATATTATTTTCATTCACCTCACATCTTCAGTGAACTAGATTGTGCTTGTCATAACCAGAATTTGATTTATTCATTTAAAAAATTTAGGGTTTGGAGTGAATTTGTTTTAAATTATTGAGGTCTTTCATTGGTTTTAAATCCCCCTTTCCAAGATAATCGCTTTCATTAATGGACTAACTTGTACATTTAATCCTTTTATCCCATAGAAGCCATGAAAGACCTTTTACGTTAGCCACATTACAAGCCAATTTTCCCTCTCCAACCTCCTCTTGAAGAGAAATTTCAAGATCTAGTTGAACTTAAGTATGGGGGAAGTTGTCTGGTGTTGTGCTACCTAATTTGGTGAAACTTTGGGTGAAAATTCAAATTCTGAAGATATGTGTGTGCTGATGAAAAATCATTCTATTTAATGTTGTGCATTTTCTGGAGCATTCATGATAAAAGAAGCTATGCCTTTCTGGAGCTTCTAATGGAAGAAGAAAGTTGTTCCTTTTAGGGAGCATTCAAGAAAAATCATGTTTGAGAATATTGAAATTTGTGCTACTGAAATGAAATGATTTTTGAACAATTCATGATATTTCATGATGATGAAGCAGAATTTCTACTAAAGATAGTGAGGATAATACCATACTTGAGTGGAAATTACAAATTTTCAAATTTTTTTCAAAAAGATTCAATCCCATCTCATTTTGCATCAGAATTCTTCACATAAAGATCCTATCAACTGAATTCCCTAGAACAACCTTGAAAATTACTCATGACAAACACATGTCCTTGACTCACATCGGGTGGAGATGTAAAAGTTTTTCAAACCTATGGTGACCCTTTCATTGGTTTGGATGAAAAAAACATTGTTGAAAATTGATATTTGTGAGATGTGATAAAATTCACGTGAGGTAGGTGTCTTGTGTTCATGGGAGGAGAAATGAAGAAGCAAAATATTGAATGATCTGATGTTAGAACTTATAATAACAGTTTTTGATGAGGCATTGTATCTTTTATTTCTTTGTATGGAATAGGTGGATCTCATTGGCGTGTGTTTTGAATTTTCTTTGATTTAATTTTTGATTTTGACTTGTCTGAGAGTCCAAGTGATAAGTGTGGGGAAATTGATAGAGAAAATATTTTCAATTATTTTATTCTGAATTTCAATGTTTTTAATCTCACCAATGTGTTATTTAATGTTCAATTGTAACATTTTTTGTTTTAGGAGTATTTTTTAGCATAAATTGGAAAAATGGATTATTTTGGAATTAAATAGTATTAACTTATTATAATTTTTCGACCATAATGTTTTCTACACTAATAAAAATTGAAATATTATTCTATTATAGGTTTCTATGTTCGATGGGATTCATTTTACACTTCTGATCCCTAATCACAATCCACCATTTGGAAGCTCAAATCCATCTTACAAGTCTAGCCTTGAAAACGGTGCACAGAATTGGTGAATTTTATTGTTGGGACAAAATATCATAAATGGCCAGACCATTGGAGCTGATATTTTACATTGATAAAGAATTCCCCATGTGTAATATGTTTCATTAACAAGGAATCCCTTCATTCTTTCATTATCAAGGCCATAAATTCTTTAGAACATGATGCATTGGAATACGAAGAGTTTGTTTGGTGGAATTAAATATTCGGATTAAATAGATCATATATCCCTCCACACTTTTCTAATAAAGCTGAAATTTCGTGAGATGATAGAGGAAAAAAATTTAACAACCTTCAAGAATGACCAATTTACAAATTAGTCCATTTATTATGCCAACCGGATTCCGATATTCTATGGAATAATTTTGGATGGAAATTTTCTACTCCACAAGCCTATAAATAAGAGTGTTCACTTCCATTCAACGAGGTTGAAGATGGTAAAAGAGGTGTTGTGCTAGAGGATTGAGTTATTTAAGTTACTTGTATATTATATTTTCTATTTTCATTTTTTAATCCTGATATCTTCTTCCCCTTTCAACTCTAATACCCTTCACATGGAGGGGTAAAACCTTTGAGTGATCGGGGACGGGGGAGTGTCACTTTTGTAATGTCAGAGTTTTGTGCATAAATTAAAAATCCCCTTTTTATTTTTAATGACATATATTATCACTATTTCACAATTATAATAATTTTATCATGTTTTGAGTTTGGTTTATTCATTTTTAATAACTTTGGATAAATACTTTTAATCTCCCTCCACATAGTGCAATTTGTCTCGATCAAGAATATTATGTTAGGAGGTGTGTCCCGCGATCATTGTCACGTGTGTGGAACTAGAAATTTTTTCTAGATTTCAATGTATCAAAAAATCGTGATTATGACGTTCCTTAGTTTTTTAGGAATTGTTTATGAACTTCTATGCGCAGAAGAGTGAGTTCCTTTTCTTTCTTTAACCTAAGGTGATTGATAACTCGATCTAGGAGTCTTTCATTTTTCATTCAAAAGGAAGATGGGGAAGATGATATTTATGATTATGATGACATTGAAAAGTTTATCCTACCCTTACCCCATCATTCATTTCACCCATCAGTGTTCAACCTTTCTTTTAATTTCTTTCTTTATTTTGCAACCCAAACTATTTAAAAAACAACCTTCTCTTCATTCTAAATTTTAAGTGAAAAACATAATTTTTGTGAACTCATCTCGAGAGATAACATTGGTTAACCACTTTTTTCTACATTTTTACATAGATTATATTGGTTTTTGTCACACCCCATGACAGGTACGTGTAATTAATGCACATATCACTTCAGCTGGGATACGTGGAAGACGTCGTGAAGCTTCTCCAACTGCGGTGGATATTCCATGTGGTATGCCACCTCACCTATCCTTAGAAGTATGATAATTGGCCTGATAACATTTATTGATAACCTTCTACCTTGGCCAAATCTCCACAGTCCCCATCAAAGAGGGAATCACAAGAAAACATGGTCCCCCTCCTATAACTTCAAAGGTCTCCATCTTTTATAAGTATATGACTTATGTATGCTCTTTATTGTATTCATTTACTCCTAGATGATTTTCACCTTCTTAGTTGTAGCCCGCACCAACTCTGGATTCATAAGTGCTGACTCCACAGGGTTTGTCTAGCATAGAGGTGATCGACAGGGTTGACTATATAGGGCCTAAAAAGGTTCCATACTGATGGTGTAGTGATAAATATTATTGTAAGCGAACTCAACCATCGTCAAGTTATCCTCCCAACTGATGTCAAAATCTTGGAAGCAAGCACGAAGCATGTCCTCAAGAGTCTAAATTGTCTTCTCCATCAAACCATCCATCTGAGGATGAAAGGCGGTGCTCAAACGTAGCTAGTTCCCAAATGCCTCCTGCTATCCCTTCCATAATCTGAATGTAAAACGTGTGTCATGGTGAGAGATGATCGTTGATATCACCCACATAAGTCACATGATCTCTTGTATGTTGAGGGTTTCCAATCCCTATACTGATCCCTGCTCTCAGATAGGTAGGATGTCGGCCGAATTGGTGAGTCATTCAACAATCACCCATATGGAATCATGTCCCCAAGACTTATGTGAAATCCATGACACAAAGTCCATAGAGATTCCATCCCACATCCACTTCAGAACTTCTAGTGGTTGAGATATGCCTGATGGAACCTGATTCTCAGCCTTGACTTCCTGACAATTGAGGCATCATGAATCCAACTTTACCACTGCCTTCTTTACCCCTAACCACCATTTCTGATGTCGTAGGTCCTGGTACATCTTCGCCACAACAGGCCGTACTTCCAGAGGGGACATATGGAAATACTTCAACACCTCATCATATAGTTCCACCGGTTCCATGGTATGACCTCTAAAGAGGATGACGCACTCACCACCTATAGAAAATTTTTCAAGTTCCTACCCTGAGGATATCTGAGCACATTGAGCCTCACAATTAGTGTCCCATGGTGCGCCTCCTTGAATTTCTGAAGGAGTGGGGGTGTGACTTTCATTGACTGTAGGTATTCCGGTCTATCTCGATCCATGAAGGATATCTTCTAAGTGGCTAGATGTTATGACTCCTCACATAGTAACTACAGACCCAACCTCCTACTAAGTGCATCCACTACCACGTTCCCCTTCTCAATAGTATAGACTCTCCCAAATTCATAGTCTTGGAGGAACCCTATACATCGCCGCTATTTCTTGTTTAGGTCATTCTGCAATAAAATATACATGGGATTCCTATCTTCATAGAATACCATAAAACGTCCGCCCATCATGTAATACTGCCACATCCTCATGGAAAAGGCCATTGTTGCTACTCCGGTTCATGGGTAGTATAGTTCTTCTCATGTTGGCTCAGATTTCATGAACCATAAGTGATCACTACTCGATCCTTCATTAGGACACATCCAATCCCAGCCCTTGAGGAATTTCAGTAGACTACATACCCAGTTCCCTCTTCTGGGAGCCTCAAGATGGGGCACTCGTCAGTCTCTGTCTCATCTCCTGGAAACTCTGTTGGAATATCTCCATCAACAAGAATGTTTTCCCCATCTTGTTCAAATATGGAAATGGTGTTGTAACTCTGGAAAAGACATGGACAAATCATCAGTTGCATCAAGCCATCCCCAGGAATCTCCTCACCTCTGTCACTCAACTGGGTGGAAAACTAGATAGCACGACCTCTATCGTTGCTGGATCCACTACATCTCTATCCTCTAACATAATGTGTCCCGGAAATTGGACCTCTCATATCTAGAACTAGAACATTGATATTTTACAATAAATCTTGTGCTCTCATTGTGTTTCCGGAACCATCTGTACAGGATAAGCATGCTCTTCCTCCATTCTTAAGTAAATAAAGATGTCCTTGATGAACACCACCACGAATTTATAAAGGTATAGATGAATGATCCTATTCATATGTCCCGTGAATACTCTTGTGGTGTTGGTCATGCCCAAAAGCATAACTAAGAACTCATAATGATCATACTAACATCCGAAGGATGTCTTCTTCACATCATCATCTCGTATACTGAGCTGATGATGGCCTGATCGGAGGTCTATCTTTGTAAACTAGCGAGCTCCCTTCAGCTGATCAAAATATCATCAATCAATGGTAGTGGATACTTTTTCTTAATGATCACCTGGTTCAGGTGCCAATAGTCCACGCAGAATCTCAAACTCCCATTTGTCATCATGGAAACAAAATCAGAGCTGCCCATGGAGAAACACTAGGACTTATGAACCCCTTTCCCTACAAGTCCTCCAACTGTGCATGTAACTCACGAAGCATTGTGGGGGACTTAAGATAAGTTATTGTAGATATCAGTGTTGTCAAGGGTGAAAAGTTGTTGTAAAATTCTACATCTCTGTGTTGAGGTAGTCCTGAAACATTATCATGCAATACATCGGTATACTAGTCCAACACTACAGGATATCTTGGACTCTCAACAAACAATTCTCTAAGGCTAAGGCAAGCCAATGGATGAGTAGTTGGATGCACCCTCCTTTGGGTTAGTCCATCCTATGTTTCAATGGTTCTCATATCACTGGTGAAGAAAAATATGGACTTGTCCATGTGGACACACCACACATTCCGCCTAAAACCATCAATATGAGCATGATCTATGGATAACTAGTCCATACCCCAGATAATGTCTTAAGGCCTCTATGGTGGTACTAAAAGATCCCAGCCAAAGATCTCACCTCTTAAAGTAATCTCACACATCCAGCACTAGTGTGTAATCCTCGAATACACTTGTATAGGTGTCTCTATCCATAAGGATCGAGCCAATGGCTCCACCGAAATCTCGGAGCACCGAACGAGGCCTTTGGAAGTAAAATATTGACTGACACTAGGGTTTTTACATACTTCATATAAGGTGGATTAGACACATATCATGCCACAAATCATCTCTATAGCACTATGGTAATAGGCCTCAGGTTCCTGGAGGAGAGATCATCCTTGTCCCTTTATTCCATGTGGTCGGGGTGGACCACATGGCGGTGGTGGTGGTAGAATCTCGAAACGTATCCCACCGCTTGTTGCACGACCATCACATCTGCCACATCTACAACCTTGCAGACCTACTCACTTGAACCTCTGCCTTTGCCTTAGTGGTCCCTTGATCATATTCTATCCATCATTATAGCGGATCAGGTAGTCCTTAGCCATATGACCCTACATGCCACAAGTGTAACAATGTGTTCCCCTCGCCTATCTCCATCTGCATTGAGAGCCTCGCACCACTAACCATTTTTACCTGGTTCTTCCACCAGAACGTCTTGTCTCCTTAGACCTTTATGTCATCTACCTACTTCCTCTTGTAGATGACTCGACTACCTTTTGTCTTGTGGTAGCTCTTGATGTCAATTCCTGCTCACCTAGGATGCTCCCCACCAAAAGTGTCTTATCTATAACCCCATCCTGAGTCGGAATTCTATGTGATACAATCGATGCTCTGATATCCTATTGGAGACCCTGCTCAGTGGTCTCGGCCATGAAGAAATGGTCTTGTACTATCTCGGTGGAATAACGGGAGATATCAATTCACCACACAATGTACTAGGATGTGTCATGCTGCTCTACTCTAAGTACAGTTGCTCATGTATATGCATATAGAATAAGGTTTTTGGGATGAACACTACCCTAAAAAGTCCCTCAATGTCCGTCCAGATGAGGGTCTCCTCATTGTGTATCTTGAGAATCATGTTTCACCACCTCCCTAATGCTGCCTGAAAAAAGACGACTACTAGGATCACCATAAAATTAGCCAGTGTCCCAAATAAGTGAAAAACTATGGCCACCGCATCCAGCTAGTCCTCTGACTCCTGCAGGTTCGGCTCGCCTCGGATCCTCAGAGTCCATTGCCACTAGAACTCATGAAACATGCTTAGTCAGTGTGAATCCTCTTCCAGTGGGGCTGGTTTTGACGGTTTTGCAATAGGCATTGGTACTAATAGAACACCACCCGATGGTTCCATAGACGTTAGAGTGGCCTAAAGTGAGGCATCATCGCTCTGTGGGATCTCATCGCGTACTCTCATAGTGAAAATTGGGGGTTGTCATCGTGGAAGAATCCTAAAAAGAAATAGGTGTTCCATCGTTAAAAGATATACCTAGTGGGATGACTCAAGAAAACACAGGAATGACTTTTCAAAACACACGCAATTAGTGTTTTTGTTTGCTTAGTCCAAAATCAGAATTCAAGGTCCTTCTGTATGGATACGTTAGCTACCGCACCAACACTGGACATCCCAACTGAAAACCACACTCCAAACACTTTACACTTTTTCCACATATAGAAGATCAGAGTCTTGCTAATTTGGTAGAACCAACTCTCCTAATACCATTTTGTCACGTCCTATCGCTTGGGGCCCGTTAATAGACTAACCCAAGCCCTCCATCCATAGTCTTAGGGCTGGTGACTAGAACCAAAAGGCATGTTCCCAAAACCGGGGAGGCATTGCCATTAAACATGTACAAACACCTAATTTTCGAACACAACAAGAAGAAACTGTAAATTAAAATGTTTTTGTAAAAGTGTACTAAAAGTAAAAGGGTCGGAATACAAGGCCAACTAGAAATGTAAAAGTACAACTAAAAAGTATGAAACAGCTAAATGGTGAAAATCATCTCATCAATAGTCCATCGTGGATCCTACCTGAAGGGTAGGTACAGATTGCCTCCAGAGTTCTCCACATTCTCCCATCTCATCCATGTCACATCACACCTAATTTACACCACCGAGAACCATATAGTTCGGGCTCCCTCAGCCTCGATCAGTGTTGTATGTCGTCTTCAAAAGAAATAACAAGGTACAGGAGAATCCTGTGCAGGGGTGAACCTCAGTAGGGACCCCAAGACCCCGAAGGTCTCCTATAATTCCATAATGAACAACCACAAGGTAACACCATGATGGAATAGTACCATAGTGGTAAATTACGGAATAGTATAACCTCAGTCACAAGAAAAACATTAAATAAATCTCACACAATGATTTATTCTAGTGGGTAATAACAAATAACATCCCTAGTCACAACGTCGAACGCACTAGCGGCTGGAGAACAACCAATTTATCTAGTAAAGTGGGAATACCATGTCACACAGAGGCACTTCCCACTAACCTTGAAGAACTAAAGTAATACTCTTCATCATGTACTCTGGGTCTGTTGGGTAACACAGAGCCATCCCACCCCCCAACACGGTCTGCTAAGGTATTCCTCCCAATCGTGTACCGCAGCTGCACCACACCGGGGCCCCTAGGTCACACAGAACCACCAATGCCCATCGTGGTATACTAGGTTACTCCTCCCTATCTCATACAGAGTCCTTCGAGTCACTCCATGTAAAAAAGTCAGCAGTCTCCTGGTCTTAGCCAGTCATTGGGTTCCGTACGTAGTGAGCATTGGGAGAACTCCTTCCCAAGACAACAATCATATCTCAACCATCACAAAGTCTCTTAAATAAGTAACCATATAATACTCAATGTCATATGGGTTCATTCCAAATAGACGACGCGTCAGTTGGACGCCCGGTCAGTGCGTTATTGGCATTTCCGTGTCGAGTGCCCAGTTGTATTCAGTTGTGATCCAACCCGTCTGAACCCCCGGTATCTCTGAAACTCTAAAGGAGTAAGAAAAAAATGATTTTCTAGCTCCAAGGGTCCAAAGTCAATTGAAGGTTCATCAAAAAGGCATCTGTTACTCATGATAAGCCCTTTTTAGGGTTTCTGGGCCTTGATGGGCCCCAGTCTGATCTGACACGGTCGGACCGACCAGGCCCATCCCAGTCTGGGCAGGGACAAGGTGGGCTTGGCCCACTGGGTCGATCACCAGTCCAGCATGCTAAAGGGGCAGTCCACAAGGGTGGCCCGACCCAAATTCGGCTTCCTGCAATGGGGCGGCCCGAACTGAAGGGGGAGGCGGCCTGTTAGGGCGGCAATCCGGTTTGGGGGTTGCAGCTCGCTGGCGCGGCGACCTAGTGGGGCGGTGGCCCGCTAGTGAAGATGTCTTATTCAGGGGTGATGTCACACTGGGAAGCCAGCTCGCTTGGACGGTGTCCTGGTACAAGGGTGGTTTCCCACTCTGAGGGCGACAACCTGACTCTAAGGGCAGCCGCCTGACTCGAGGGTGGCAACCCTGCTTGATGACGGTGGCCTGGTCTGAGTGCGGAAGCCCACTTAGAGGTTGGTGACCCAGCTCCGGGGGTGACGTCCTATCTCGAGGGCGGCAACTAGCTCGAGGGGGACAACCCAGTTCGAGGGTGGTGGCTCGATCCTAGGGCGACGACATGCTCTATGGCTGACGTCCTGGCTCTGAGGGCAGTGGACGGACTCAAGGGCGGTGGCCCGTCTCGAGGGCGGGGGCACGACTTGAGGTAAATGGATTGGCACGAAGGAGACTTTCAGCTCTGAGGGAAGTAACCCGACTCTAGGGGAAGCAGCCCGATGCGAGGGCGGTCGCCTGGTCCGAGGGCGGAGACCCACTTCGAGGGTGGCAGCCCAGCTCAAGGGAGGATGCCCAGCTTGAGGTTTGTGTCCTAGTTTGGTCCGACGCTGGGGGTTTAACACCCCACTCTCCCAGATTCCCGAATGGCCCGATGGTCGTTGGATAGGCTAGGTGGCATCACCACGTGGGAATTTCTCGGTCACCATGGATCCCACCAGAGGCGTGTTCAGCCTTCTTCGCGGCTTCGACGACGACTTCCATTCCTCGGTGGCTCAGCAGTCATGCCTCCTCCCTTCCTATGGCCAACAATCGTGACGGTCGCCTTCTCCATTTTTTTCAACTGATGAGTTGTGGCCTTCCCCATGCTGCGTGCATCGACGTGCTCGCAGTCTTCCAAGGTTATGAACGGATAGCAAGATAGCGGAGGGTTTAGTCAATTAAATTAAACAACAAGATTAACCCCACATTATTCCACGTAATAACCCCCCGCAATGATGAATGAATCATAGGTAAACCCATTAGTCGGTTGACCAACATTCTTCATATAATTTAAAGAATGTGGAAGATTGAATCAAAAAAACACAAACGAAAATAACCCCATTACCTTGAAACATTGGATAATTCTCACGGTTGAAGGAGTCTCATTGTTGGTCATCCACACAACAACCTATCCTCCACACAGCTCAAATGTCAAACTCTGGGTCAGGGCTTTGGGGTCACACTTCACCTCTTGCTGGGGGCGGCTCCATCCTCTATAGGCTCGGTGTTATGGCACTCCAACAGAACTTTGTTTCTTGGTGAAGTTTTTCTGATACCCTCCACCAAGATCTATATTTATTGGAGAGTGGGAGTGTACGTAACTATGTGGGGAGTTAATGGGGCTCATATATAAAGAAGCTTCCTAATCCCTCAACAACATCGTTACATAGGATTTTTCAAGTCAAGCCACTCATCAGCCTGACTCATTGCGGTTCCCACACTCCACTTGTCCATTGGTGGAAGATAAATAATATAATAAGATTATTTCATTTCATTTCTATTAAAATCCAAAAAAATATCCTCTGGACCTACTGCTGTCAATATAAATCCTCCCTTAAGCAGATCCTGGTGCTACAAATTCAATGGTGCCCATGGAATTTTAATCTAAGGAACATTAAAAATGTAAAAAATGCTACTCACATGTTTACTAAATGTAACAAAAAAACTTCAGAAATTCATTATAGCCACACAGGGCCTCAAAATCAGGTGCCGAAAATTTTCCAAGACATTTAAAAATTCCATATTATTAAGTAAAAATACTTGGAAAATCCAGGTCATTGCATTTTTTAAGAAATACATAAATCCGTTTTTATTTCCTCTAGATATACTAACTCTATTGAGTAATTTAGCACACAATTACCCAGTAGAATTAAAACTATTCTAATTTTCACCACAATTTTGTTTTCATTGTTTCATTATTCCCTATCTAGTTTGTATTTTTCTATTGATCAGTATTCTAAATATAATGAATATAAAATATCAACCACCGAGTCCATATCATCTCTCTGGATTCACCCAAATAATATTTCTAATAAAATTTTTTCCATCATTATTTATTTATTACTTCCTCATCTTATACCTTCATCAAATACATTTCCACATTTTTACTATTCATTATACAAAACCAAAAATAATCCTAACTAGACATAAAATTTATGTTCTATCATTTGAGATAAATTCATTTTTTCAAATATTTGTCTCAAACATTCTACTATATTTTATTTTCCTATGATATCTCTTTTATTTTTCTACCTTTATTTTATGATCTCTTTCATCAACACATACCATCCTAAGACTATGTTTTATTGATCTTCATTGGGATTACCGATGACCATTCTTTGATGGACAACAACAATATATTCCTATAATACGCTTTGAATATTTTAAAAATAATAAATAATATATGGAATATTTATTACATCCTAGAGGACATTAATCAATATAATATATATTCTAATCACCTTCCATGTCATTTCAACTAGCACTCCCAGAGTATCCTATAAATCAGAACTTTGGGATAGATGATTGTTCATTTATATTTAATTATTTCAATCCAGATTCCTAAGGATTTTTTTATTTATAAAATAGAGACCATATGATTTATTTCATGTTCAATGAATAAAATACCAAAACGGAAAATACTAAATATATTCTTCCAAATCCAAATGAAATTTATTTAGATCATAGTAAAAGATGTTAACAATTTTTCAGCAAATTCACCATATTTATTGAACGGTGAATTTCAATTAACATTATTTGATGAAATAAACAACTATTAGTTTATCCTCAATTCAAAATGGAACATATTCTTTTATATCCATTCTCACTTATGAGTGTCTTCACAACATATTCCATAATCATCCTACATTACATCTCATGGTTTCTCCTCCCAAATTGAGTGCTCTATCTATGGTTTATGTATATAATCCAACTGATAGAATATAATGTCAATGGTATAGAGTAAATTTGTCTATGGATTATCTAGTATCCTTTTCAACATCGATATTTAGGATCTTCTCATGTTGTGGAAAAAATTCGGGATTTTTCTTCCTTAGTATATATTACTCTTGAATATTTTGATTATATTATGGATTGGAATCCCAATTTTTCATTACAGATTTTTATCACTGATCTTATATGTATTCCCCATAAAATTAGTATTTTGGATATCACTTACCATAATATCATTTCATCCCATTGTCATATACAAAGACCTTCATTGAAATATTTCTTGGACTCTTTATTTTTTCACTTCTTTTTGAGTATGGAATGTAGGTCTTATAAATTCTTGATCATATCATTTAGGTATATATAGACACATTATATATCTTCAAGATATAATTTTCTACATTAATAATATCATGGATCTAATTATAGTCTTCATGGATACTTCAAGGAACACATCATACTTTTTCCTGATATTCGTGAGCTTCCCCCAATAATGTCCACGTGTAATCTTATATAGTATATCATCCTCTTATAATTTCTCTATTTTTATCTCTCGATGGATTGATATTAGTGAAATGGGATCCTGGATGATTGGAATCTTCCCATAAATATTTACCATCTATCATCATTCAAATATCATGAATATTTGTTCTAATCATAAATTCTATTCCTACCGCAATATACTATTCTATGTAAAAAAACTCATTCGGTATCTCTATGAGTTATTACTAGGTGTTAAACGAACCATATGGATATTTGAAGTCGATATTCAGTACAACTAAATCCCATATTCCACACCTCGAGTCTGTAATGAGATTTATTGGATTTCATTAGTGATAAAATTACATAGATTTCATTCTCATATGTTTATATAGATACGAAATTTTATGATACATTCTAGGGAAAATATAACTTTATTTTTTAGGTAAAACTGTGACTTTTCTTCTTAGTTACTCTTCTCAAAATGATATCCTTAACAAGATAATCCAGAGGTTTCTTGTGTGGAAAATCTATTGAATAAGAGCTTTATTTGACTTTTCTTCTCCCATGAAATTATACCTCAATAAAACAAAAATGGACGGAAAGAACTCCCAAGAAAGGTAGCAAAACATTAAAGAAATAATTGGACATGAGGATTAAATTTCATTAACTCACATGATCATTCTTAGAGATTCATTACATAATGAACAAAAAGTATTTAGATAGAATGTAGAGTTATAATTTTTAAAATCTAACTTATTGGTACTCAAAATAATCAATCTAAAAAAACTAATCATATTCCCCTTATATAAAACTATGGTCTCATCTAGAAAAAAAATATAGTTTTACCATTACATACAAAGAATATTTTTGATAAGGATATAAGGAAAGGAATAAAAAAAATGTTAGAGAACACAACAATAAAACTTCCTCCATGATAATCACACATAAAAACACACAACAAAATTGACAATTCGTATCTGATCAAATAATCTATGCTATATATGAATTGTGTCTAGATCAGCAACTAAAATCTTTCTAATTCATCTAGGGAATTGATCATTTTATCATTTTAGAATATTCTTTCAAACTAATTCATTTCCATAAATTCATTAATGTCATGTTGGATTATTTCACTTCCAATAATGAAATCATCTTTATGTTCCATCCAGGTATAGTGTTCTTCCGTAATGATGTCTACTTCCTTTACCAAATCTATTAGATTTTCAATTTTTTAATTCTATTTGTCACTATAGTTGTTATATATAATTTCATTATCTCCTTAAAATAATATAAATAATTTAGTCCTTAATTTTTACTTTATTATATAAACACTACATGTAACATATAAATTTTAGAATATTATTTACTCAATCTCTACTCATTCCTATCATCATCGCACAAATATTATCTCATGAATTATTTCAATATAAGTCCTTTATGCTAGTCCTATGGGTAATGATATATAACATAATCAATATTTATTCTATTTTCGTTGGTTAGAGGATTGAAAATCTCAATATAATACTTGGATATTCCTTATATATAATGGTATTTAACATATTTGGTTCCCTATTTAAGGTGGCATTTATTTTCATAAATCATGAGAATTGTAATTTATCATTCAAAAATTTTTATAGGATTTTATGAACTCTACTATTTCTATTATTGTATATGGTACATGTATATTTGGAGACCATGTTCTTACCATTATCCAAAACCATTTATAAACTGGTTATTCATCTACACTTATTTATCAGATCAACTAATTTTTTTGAAGAAGATATGAAATTTGGATCTTTACCTGTATCTGTTCAATAATGAACTTACTAGTCAAATCATGATTGTAATAAATTGGTTATTCTTATGAGATATTGTTCATTATTTTTTTTCAATTAAGTTGTTTTTTAAAAATAAGAAAACTAGAAAATTGGTATGGTTTAGTAGAACACAACGTGTATAACATAGTACATGTTTTTTAATCTAGTCTTGTAAGATGGGGATACATGGTGTGTGTGTGTGTGTGTTGGCCTAATAGAGAGGAAAAAACAACTGCACATCAGGTACTCCATAGTAAATGTCATGTAGTTATGGTGGCAATGTCAGTGAGAGACGTGCAATGTATGTCAGCGAATTGATGAAAAATAAAATGGTGTACACATCATGTATATTAACATACACATCACATACTACTAAAATTGGTCATAAAATGGGTTGTACCCTTGTTTTCACTTCATCAGGATAGAGGTGCTTCGAGGTGAAGAAGAAGGATCTGCGAGATCATTTCCTTCTCCCATTTCATCATCTGGAACCCGAATCAAGTGTAGTTAGTCTCATTGGATTTCCCTTGGTAAGATATTTCTTCTCCTTGATCTATTATTTTTCGTTTCTATTACTGAGGAAGTTATTCATGTTTTAATGATTTACCACTTTTCATAGATATATGTCTTTCTAGTTCGATTCAAGGGTTGATGTCAGTGTGTAATAGTTTTTCAACATCGAGTTAGGTGGTCTCGTGCCTCTCATTATTTTTTTACGAGTTTATATGTGCCGTTGAGAAGCACACCCTTGTTTTGGGTGTTGTACTGAAATGAAATTGATCATTCATATTATTAAATGTTGTTTTGATATTGAATTCAAAAAATTGAATCATCTTTAGCATTGTTGATTGGTTAAGGGCCACCTCACGGGTGTGATTCCCTTAGATAATTGTTTTCTTATTTCTCCCAGAGATTTCAATTGTAATTCTTCTCATTTCCATTAATGGGGTTGTTTAAAAATAAATTGACTATATTTGAAATTGAAATTGTGTTAGAATTGTGATCGTTTGATTATGGATTTGGGATTGTGTTTGGCTCTTTTCCTTACACTATTTTTCATGTTACGAAAGTTTGAAGGATTTATTGAATTTTGAAAGGAAAAATTTTAAATAGAATTGGATGATACTTGGTTTCATCTTATAACGTCATGGAAAAAAACTTTACTATTGTACCTAGTGCCTTTGGTGATGCATGGGTTCAGCTTAGAAAGTCACGGATGGACTCGAGAGGGATTTTTTATTTTTCATTAGTGACCCATGGGCTACCCAGTATTACTATTAGGATGAAGTAAATTGACACAAACTTATACATAGAGTGAAATCATGGGTCTCCCTATTTGGAACACTGACAGATGACTCAATTGAGCTTATACAAACATCATGATTGATACTCACGCTCCCTAGTAGCTAGGTATACACAATGAAGGATTCTCTTTATAAAGAACATACAAAACATCTAATCATAGAAATTTTCTATTACTGAAGGGTTCACATCATGGATTTGTACCCAAGAATGAATGGCATTAAATGTTCTTCCAGATCTACACAATGATTGAATGTTCAGAAAAAAATGATTCCTAATGTTTATTGGTGGAATATTTTAACATACCAATTTTAGAAAAGCTTCTTCTTTAGTTGTATTGATGAACATAAGCATTCCAAAAATTCATGTTGATAATTGATTTTTTTGTAGTGTTGAAGGGATGGGGAGGAATAGAAAACTGGATAGGATCTTGATAAAGGGGAACAAAAGGCCTCGCTTGCTATGGCATTTCATTTTTTACTAGTGGTGGTTAACCTAGAAAGGTAGGTCTATGATCATGTGTTTTACCCAGATCCAGTAGCGTTCCTATGGGAGGTAACTCCCGATATCTTGCTTCTCAGTGAATTAAATATTTTTTAAGAAACCATCATTGATCAGATTTTACAACTCTAATCAGGAAACTAGATGAACCATCTTTATTGTGGTGCATTGAATTGGTCCGCGTGGTGAGGCTCTCCTTGAAAAACATATCGAGTAGTGATGTTACTTATGGTTGATTTGTGTTTATTTTTTATCAACTGCTTTACCTCATCCTGTAGTTGACCAAATTATTAATAAGATATAAAGATTTCATCCTCATCAAACAGTGGATGAGGTAAGGTGGAAACTTCCTCCTTTTTATTGGAAAATGAGTTTCCATGAGGTATTAAATGGAGCAGTTTAGGGATTACAAATATACATAGAAATCCTCTAGTTTTGGGTACTCGTAAAATCCTTAATAACATCATTCTGGACCATATTATAATAAAAACATTCCACCTATTCATCTGTTGTATCATACTCATGTTACGTATAATCTTTATTTGTTTTTCCAATGTCATTTATCAGTGTGTAATTCATTGATAACATTTCATAATCCACTAAATGAAAATAGGGTTGGTTATTTTATGAATATTTGCAGAAATAACATTGATCACTAAGGGTAGATATACCCTGGAGATATTGATTTTGTTTTTGTACACTAACATGACTTTTCCAAACCAATATTGATCCTCCTAGAAACTTATAGTAAAGAGTAATCCAAAGGAAATCTTTATAAAATTTCTCAACATGTTTTTCTATAGATGAAACTGGGCATTGAGAGAGGATAAACAAGGAGGGAAGGTTCTATTATCCTCCCCATATAAAGGAATATATATATATATATATATTCAGGATGTGGTTGGGGAAAAAAATACACTATTTTGATGGGATGGGGGTACTCCCATTATATTTTTTGAAACAATTTGAGATTGGTTGGTAGACCTCAAGGGTTGTTTTATCAAAATCACATCCCCATAGGATGAGATTGCTGATCGTGTTCAATTTCTCTTCTCACATGTATTGTTTTTTTATTTTGGGGAGATTTATTGTCAAATGGTCTAGGATAATTCTATAATTTCCACCATAAACACCAGTATCCAAATATATTGACATTTTCTGATGATTTTATTGCATTAATTCAGTGGATTACTCAATATTATGAGATGAATGATGCAAAATAATTTCAATGGATTTCTCTCTTATATCCCATCAATTTCTAGATTTGTTTAGGGAATGTACTTTTTAAGAAAATTATTTCATGTTAGGGGAGACCAGTTCATAATGCTGGATTTAGTGTATGATATTAAATGATGTCGCATATAGTGGATATATCTAATTAGGGAGCATGGTGGAATAAAATTCCATTTTACCCCATCCAATGATATGATGAACAGATGGGGATTTTTAATATAGTAAATTAAAATATTCAAAAAACATGGAGACATTATTTCATGAGGGATATTTTATTTTCCCCATTCTGGGTTTTATTTATCTATGAGGGATGCCAGGTCGATTTGATAGTGTATCCCTTCTATTTACTTGACATGGTGTGGATATTCATCATAGGAAAATAATTTTGTTTCCATGTGACGAAGAATACTCCCTAAATTCTAGAGGATTTGAATCACTAAATATTCTAACAACACCTCTATAATTTTTGTTAGGTATTGGATATATTCTAAAACATGACTGTTATATTTTATATTTTCAAGTGACTCCTCATTATCATTAATTTTTTTTTCATCCACTTCATGATATTTCTAAACCAAAGAAAAACAATGTGTATATTTCCCTACTTCTTTGTTTTAAACAACATGATTATTTGATATTTATTCTATCATATTAAAAATAAAGATATTGACAGATTTTTTGTAAAATATCAATTTTTTTGGTTTGTCATAGAGTTATTAAATATGAAACTTTTTAATAAAGAGGCTTCAAAAATAACATAACTTATTTAACAATGTGCCTCATTGTAAGAGGTTCTTCTAATTTTTTATTCAACTGTATAGAGTACCTTAAAATTGATTTCCATCATGTGGAGGATTATCATCATATGTTTTCATTCAAATAAAATTGTAATTCCTATTTCTTTGTTCCCTGGGGAAGACATTCAGGGACCTTGATAATAAGGGGAGGGCCCCTTTTCCATTTTATCATTTAGAAACAATAATGATTTCAATATTTTTTATCAATATATGATCTCCTATAATCAATCAAGTTATGGGTATGAACTATTAATTCATGGTAAGATTTTCTAGGAATACCTCTGGATCTATTGCTATAAAATTTTTTGGGAGGACCATCATAATTACATATTATATTTTATGAATTTGTTAACAGATGATTAGGATCCGGAGTCACTACATATAAATTTATTAGGGATTCATGAACACAGTAATGGTATAGAGAGTGATAATAAAATGGATCTGTATTTTAAAAAATACATTACAGAGGCATGATTTTAAAAACATCTCTTACATGTGAATGGGGCCCCTTACTATTTGTAACATGTTTCATATATGAAAACCTTTTTTATTATCTTACATGTCATTTCTATAATTTTATAATAGATAATTTAAAAAAAATATATATATCCCTATACTAGTTATGAAACATTGATAATCCAATGAAGCCAAGTTGGAATGGGGGTGTTGGCCCAATTCAGTTGTCCGTTAATTTTAGAAATTTGCCCACAACCCTCCTATATAAGAGCAGAGATACATGTCTACTCTGGGGTTACCATTGTGTTATACTGAAGAGTCACCCCAATTGCGGGGATGGAGTGTTGTGTCAGTCCCACAACCACAACCACAATTTTTATAATATCATATCATGTTTTTAGGATGTGTTTATGAATTTCAGACTTCCCATTCATCACTGTAATGATATGTTGAGTGGATTTAGTGTCTATAACATGGAAATATTCCTATTTAATGTTTGGATAAGGGTTGTGATGCTAAACTCTCCATAATTTTCAATCCCTATATAAAAAAATTCATCATATGTAGTTGAAAAGTTATGTATATTCCCCTATTTGATATATATTTTCACTAGATAGTTTCTTTGAATACTGGAATACTAGGTATGTGAGTGCGGTGGATATTGGTATGTGTGTTCACCTACATTCAATTTTCCATCATATTTCACTAGTTGTCTTCTCTAGATGGAAAGGATTCATAGTCATGTTCATTATATCAGGTTTTCCCCCTCTATACTATCTTATGTTCCCTATACATATAGACTAGTAATGGAATCCTGAGGATAACATCCTCCTCGTGTGGATGGTTCATTTCACTGGAACATTGGTGGTGGAGGATACTGAAAATATCTCCAAGTGGAACTATTTTTTTTTGAATTAGGTCTATCATAACCTCAGGATAAGATTACCAAATATTTGGGAGGAACTTGTTACTTCATTCTAAGGAATAGAATACAAAATGCATTGAAATAGTGAAATGGTGTTGTAAACTTCTTGAACACCACTTGTCGCTGATTGGACAGTCGTTGTGTCTTGATGAGCTGAAGGTATAGTCATGCATCCTCCAGAGTTGGGAAATTACCATTATGGTGGTACACCCAAATTAGAACATCTAAAACTCAACATGTTTAGTGATGGATTCATCATGTTTGGAGATGACCTAGCTTTTAAAAAAAGTGATTCATATATCTAATTGATCAAGAAATAAACCATTTGGATCAATAGAATATCATGAGGACTGTTCCTAGAATATGAATGAAAAACATGAAAAATAAAATCTCAAAAATTTATATTCATATTTAATATACACAATATTAATATGTTTTTTTAGATTCAATTTTTTCCAACTTACATTCAATGTAATTGAAAAAGAGGACTGATGTGTGGGTGATATATTTATTTAGGTTAAGGATTTGCATCAGGTTTACCATTTCTATTTTTCCCTCAAGTGCTGCGTGGTGTGTGAATATAATTTGTTTGTTTGTGGTGCAATGAACATTCATGTTAGAGACATATTGTAACTTCTTTTATATGTGGTTTACAATGGGTTTTATTCATGGAACTGAAAAAACCCAATGATTCCCTTATAATGAATGTCACATGGAACAACATTAAAAAGGAAGGTGGTTATTAGGAAATGAATCCAACCATTTATAGGGATACAAATTGGGAAAGTGGATGGGAGGTAGGGATAATAAAAACCTTTTCAGTGGAATATATACCTATAATAATACTCTATTATAGGTTTATGTTAAATTTTTTAATCCTCTATTATGTACCAAATATGAAATAGGTCACCATTTTATTTGAAATTTAATTATTGAACAATTTTATTTAGAATCATATATATGTTTATGATTTTATTCATCGATAGAATCATTTTATCTATTTGATTTTCACCATTGATGGTTAAAATTTGTAGATGGATTAGAAATTATTATGTCATTTATTATCATGATACTATTTTTATGCCACAATGTGGGGTACTCTTGAAATTATCACTATCATCGATGATGGGAGATGTTTTTTATTCGAAATAGAGCCTGTGAGATGGGATTACTATTTACCATTATTAATGGAATCCAAGCCCACATAGTTCGATTCGACCTAATATGAAGAATCATACCTTATTAGGTCTTTTGATAAGGACCAAACCATTTATATTAACTTCCTGTGGTATGGAGATCCTTTTGAAAGCTGAATTTTCAATGATGTTTATGGACTTACTCTAATGAAACAGATAAGACATAGAAGGGACTAACCTTCCATGTTGGATATGACCCTAAATGGAATGCAGACTAGAAAACATTATGGTGTGTTTAGGGTATTGTGTTTGAATGATAGGGAGGCATCCTATATATCCCATTTAGATAGGAATCCAATCACATCTAGTTCAAAATGTTGTTGACGACGCCATTAATGGAAGACCTCTTCATTTTGAGATGGAGATATATCATAAGGTCTCTCCTATAAGATAAGTTTTTCATTTACCTTAGATCTTACACCTTTAGGGATTATATGTTCACTTCATGTGCACCTCTTTGTGGGACATAGTTTAAATAGTATCATGCTGGAGTAGAAATAAATAGTTCCTAGGGTTTTCTTCAGTGGTAATATGTGACTTTGAGTTGATAAAATGGTTTGGATCTTGTAATGAATAAGAGGCCCTAGGGATTGTGAGAAAATGATTTAGAAACATTTCCCTCTGCCAATATAGGTATATTATCATGTGAATATAATGATTTTCAC
Source organism: Viscum album (assembly GCA_963277665.1). Lineage (NCBI taxonomy): Eukaryota > Viridiplantae > Streptophyta > Magnoliopsida > Santalales > Viscaceae > Viscum > Viscum album. Next base: position 117,108,265 of record OY728133.1, on the reverse strand, counting down.
TAACTATAATTCCTATTGGATCATGCTCAATGTGAGAAAAAAATTAAGGGTAAGAAATGGTATACTACACAATATTTTTCTTCAACTGGTTGATGAGGCTGGGGGTACATGATGTAGGGGAATACCCAAATATAATTAATTTGGGCTTACAATAGTAGGAATTGCAATAGGAAATGGGAGAGAAAGATCTGTAAAAGGACTATATACAGTGACATGTTAGTCGTCCTCTACGGATCTACTAGGGTGGTATCATTAATGGAAATCATGGATAGATAATATCATTAATGTGCCAATATATTCTCTTATCTTGAACCCTTGGTTCAATTAATTGTACATATGTTTGAAATACATATATCCATGGGAATGTATAATTGAATACACATTGAGGATCCCGCCTTTTTGGTTGGATAAATATTGAACCTCCATTACCTAGGGAATGTATCATCAGAAGGAGACACTAATATGACATATGCTCATATTATATATATCAGTATTATTTTGGGGAGGCCTTAACTTGGTACATACCTGAAAAGAGATATATTAGAATAGGTTCTCTACCATTAAAGGTATTAAAGGATGGACAAATGGTTGCACATGTATGTGAACCTTGGGTAGAGAGAAGGAGACTCGTGAATGTGAGCCATGGGTGAGTAAATAGTCCTTCTCATAGGTGATGCATTGGTTATGTGAAGAGGTTTCACACATTGTAGTCCTAGGTGATATAAATATTCTACTGTGTGATGGATAACCTAGGTAAAAACACTTGGGTGAGGCCTTTATCTAGGCTCCTTGGGCCCCCTTATGTGTCATGGGATAAATGAAACTCAATTTTTGAGTATTATAAGGTTCATTCCCATTTAGTTGACCGTATTGTGTTTGTACCATCAATATTCTTAGTATTATATAGAATGATGGTCCTAAATCTAATGACTGATACTAATTTCCTCTTCTTTTCGATGCATAATGAAATAAAAAAAGGTTTGGAGAACCTGAGTGATTGACTGGGGAAATAAGAGCTTCATACAGTCTCTTCATAATTTTTTTATTTCAAATAAGAAGTCTAAGGTTCTTGTTTATAGGGAATCTCATGATCTTGTATGATCGACGAAACACAAATATATCCACCATGTAGGTGTCCCACAATGGTTTCTCATGTAGGTGAGACTTATCTGACTAGGCTGAATATGTCAGGAATGTGTGATCCTCTTATCAAAAATTAGAGTTTGTACTAGTTCACTTTTTTGAGTTCCTTGACTCTCCAAATATCACATCACTTTTTTATTATATAATGTATTTTCCATTGAATCATGTAAGCCTCATCTATAAAATGTGTTTTATAAAACACACACCAATATATATATGTACGTAATCTTTTATTGAAGATCATGTTTATTTGGGGATATTATGATGAGAAAGATAGAAATGGGTAGCCTTTATTCTCCCCTCTCAGTGTCTCTACATGATCAATTATTCTCTCCAAGTTGTATCAGAGCTAAATGAGTCTTTTTCCTATTCAATCTATTTTCCCCATTTTTTAATCTATTTTGATATATAGTTTTTATGAATGTTTTTAGATATATGAGATGAAGAAAAATGAACATCACATTATTGATAATAGTATTTAAGTCTCCTCTAAAACACTACAAATAAGAATGTAAAGAGAGGAAATGAAATATAGAATTGTTTCAATGGGAAATAAGGTTAATCAAATTAATGAATTAGATTGTACTAGTCAAAACACTTTTATAGAACTAGTTGAAATTGATCATTTTAAAGAGAATAGTTCATTAGGTCGATTATTTAAAAAGGATAACTCAATCAAAACCAAGAATTACTTATAGTCTATATTTCAAAAATATTAACAAAATTTCATTATTGAATCATTAATATATATATATATATATATATTAAAGGAATTATAGATGAAACAAAATTATTGAATATGAAATTTATGAAATAGAATATTCACATGGATGATGGATCTGAATGTTTAAAGCTCCCACATGAATTATTGAGGTATAGTAGAAATTACTCTATATCCAATTTTTTGGTTAATTTATCACTTTAAAAATTAATCCAATAAATAAAAAACATCCCAATGAAAACCACAATCAATTCCCATTAATAATATACCCAAAAATCTACACAAAAAGAAACCGCAAAACATTAAAATATTTAATCATTTGAATACTGAACCTGATGAAAGATGTGGCTCTCAGGTCACCCTCGATCCAAGAACCAACCACCAATGACACTCCAGTTACTATCATCATTGAATATTTTATACATTACAATGATAATATTTCTTTGATAGAAGAAAACATTCAATGATTTCATTGTGATAAATAAGTAAAAAAGATTATGCAAAAATATGAGATCCATGACGTAATCATGTTGTATAAGAACGCCCTAATTGGTAAATAATATCATTTTTAGGTTAAATAAATAATAATAAAATAAAATCATGACAATTAAAATGAATTAAAAAAATTCATAATGATAAAATAAAAAAATTAAGATTGATTAAGCAGACATACATAGATTACTTGAGGATGAAAAATATTTCAGCATCATGTAGAGTCTAAAACATAGTGTAAAATAAGGAAATACATAAACCACACATGCTTGAACATCCCATGTTTATTTGAAGTAATATACATTCATATAAGATTTTTAAGAAAATTATTTCTCAGAAGGGAATCATTTTAATATAATCAATTTTATGATATAATCTACATAATGGTATAAATCATTTTCTTAGAGGATGTTATTACATTGTATTAGTAATTCTACATGTAATGATACACTCTAATGTATAATTGTGTTATTAATAATAAAAAATAAACATGTTTTAGTGGAGAAAAAATAAATAAAAATAAAAAAATTGGTAAACATGAATATACGAAAACAAATACTCCAAGAAGAGGTTGACATATATTTGATTCCACTTAATAAAAGAAAACAGAACAATTTTTCTATATTATATCGTATGTTAGTCAGAGGTGGTTGACTATAAATTTCTTGTGATGTTGGGTGTCTGGACAAAAATTAATTGATTATTTTCACCATATATCATCATATGGAATCTATTATAGGTTAGGATTAAGAAATAATAGAGTTGAAATGGAGATAATCCCTATTATAAAAACATGTTGTTTCGAAAAAAGAATAAATATTTTTATCATGAAATGATTGGATTACCAAAAAGACGTCCCTCATCTCTTTTACATGCTATGTTTAATATATAATGGGGTTTTCAAAGAACCCATAACTCTTTATTCATTGGCCAAAAGTAAAATAATTCCACATTAGAGGTCAAAAAATGTATCTAATGATAAATAAGGTGACAAGGAAGAAAAAAATATATAATATGAGTTTCTCAACAAAAAAAATAGATGAATGAATTATCTTTATAATTACATAAAGAATGATTCAATGGTATTATATTAAATGGAAATCGGCTTCTAATATGAAAAATAGACCATTATATAGATCATTTTAATAAATCCACAGAAATATATATTTGGGTAAGCTAGTATAATCCATGAAGAGAATCAATCCATGATTGAGATAGATGGATTGGAATATGGGTTGAAATCCCATTAGAATATGTCAAATGGTTTCATATGGAATGTAATAAAATTACAATGAAATGATATTTCAGCACCTTGAAATCAAATTTTATCATGGAACATTTGAAAATATGACTATTTGAAATAAACAATTATTAGAAATATGGATAGGTTACATGTATATACTTTTTCCTAATAGGTTTTCATACATTAATTAGATTATAAATTTCAATATATGATTTCTAATAATTTTGATTTAATATTTCATGACATGATGCATGGATGGTGCAAAAATTTTGGGCATGCTGGAATAGATATAATTCCTCTTCTTCTAGCTTATAGAAAAAATTTGACAGAAGATTTAATAATATAGTAAAACACCATTATCTAAAAGTACTTTTTATAAATGTATAACTATCAATTATAAATAAGAAAAGATTATAAAAAAAGTACTTCCATCAATAGAAAAAAAATTAATGGAGTTGAGAAAGTAAATTAGATCTAATAATGATTATTTCTCCAATATAAATGATGAAATAAAATAACGATCTTGGATGATACATTCTTTCAAAAAAATTCCTTAAACACCCACTATCCTTATATACATTTTTTGGTACCATCACAAATGGAATTCATGGAAATAAACTCTAGGGTCATCTAGAATAACTATTGTATCAAATACAGATAAAATAAAATATTTCCATTATAGAAATGTTCAAAATGCATGATATTGTATTTAGGTCATCTCTTGAGGGGGAGTGAAATATAAAGAATTGATTCCAATAGTGTGTTAAATTTGGATGTATATAATTTATATAAAACATATAGAACCTTTAATTTATGTATTCTAATAACTTGTTTTAACCTTTCATTGATTATGATAAATATTATTACAATGGGGGATTATTGGTTGTTGTGTTAAGAATGGGGGAGAGATATCCTAGAATATATGATTTTTTTTTGAATCAGTCTAGGTTTTATTTATTTATTCATAAATATTTATAAATACCTCATAAATATAGTAATTTAGAATGGTTCCACATGATATGGAATTATGTGAAGCCTTGTCATCTTAGTGAATTCCATCTACTTTTACACCCATGGTTATAAAAAACATATATACAATAGATTAACTAAAGGATCATGGTTATATTATATTTGGTACAATGCATCTCATAATAAGTGAATTAGGTTGTAATTCATATATTATATCGGATAAGATGGTGTTTCACAAAAAATTGGATTATGTAAAATATATCTATATTAGTATTCAATTTTTTTAAATAAGATGAAAAATGAGTTGAGAAAATATATGTCCATATAGTTACATATAATGTAATGATAACAAATCCAAACCCTAAAATTTAAATTCCTTTGAATTGATTTTATATTATATTAATAAATATAACATTCATTATGTGTTATAGAAATTGGGAATTAATGATAATTTCTTTTTATTACAAATGAAAAATATAATAAATAATATGGGATATATTTACAAATAAAATTCATGATGATACATGAATATGTTGGAAAATAGTGTTAAATTTTGTGCTCCTACCACTATATATGGTAAGGTGGGAAGAATAAGATGAGATCTTTTGTGAGGTAACAGTATTGATGATTCAGGATTATATTTCCTTGGGATGTTTAATTTTTTATTTCTTCTTGGAAAACCTATATTTATGGGTTTAATAAAATATTTACTTTAATGTGATGATTATTGGAGGATTTATCCTCATAACAGAGATAATTCATGATGGTTAAAATTTATTTTAACTAAAATTTAAAATAAATAGGGGAAAATATTATTAGATGAAGGGATTGAATTCCTACATTAAGATTATATATTCTATACGATTTGAAGTGGATTCATTAATTTAATGAAGATAATTTAGATGATGATTTATGTTTGGTTAAGATGACTGTGTTTTCTTGTTGATGGACTAAAGGTGTAGGGACCCGAAGCTTAACGTACATAGACATTACATTATTTTTGAGGAATACTTCGTACATAACAAAAACACACACACAAGGACCGTAATAGTTTAGTGTCTTTGGAAACTTGAAACGTAATCTTCTAATCGTGGTGAAAGATCTTCAACATATCCCATAAAGATCTTCCTTTTTTTATACCTAAAACCTTTCTTTATATCCTGGGGAAAAGAAAACATAAAAGGGTGAGCTCAAATTCTCAGTAAGGGTAAACAAAGGAAATATCAATCACATCATATACATAAGAACATAACATTTGGAAATGTTAACCTGAAAAAGAGATCATAATATCATAACATGGGATAAATAATAGAAGTGAAATTTAATCCCAATAATCATAACTTAAAACATGAAACTTTGTTGCATACACACATAATCACAGAGAATCATTTCTTATTAGTCAAGACTCATTGCCAAGACTATCGTAGTGGACAAAGTCCATTTTTGAACCGAGTCACCCTCGTTTCAGTCCAGTTTCACTGAACCGGTATAACCTACCATTTTAGCCATGTCTATATCATGAAATATAATATATTTACCCAATACATTGGAGGGAGATATAGGTCCCACCCATCTCATAATGATACCATTCTTATGTGTGCCACAAAATCATAAATCATACATCATTGCATAACCCATGTAATAAAAATGGGAATCTTAAACATCGTGACATCATAAAAAAATTAATATAAGATAATGGAATTCATAAAAATATTTCCATAACAACATAATCAAGTAAATGTAATAATAAGGATAGAAAAAGATCCCTATATTATCTTATATGGAAAATAATTTTGATAAAAAACTTGAACTTCATTCTTGAGGAAAATATCCTGTCTACTTCAAAAACATTTTCCTTTCTTAACATGTCATACAATTTTAATCTAAAAGAAGTTGATTAAAAATAAAATTGAAAACATGTAAAGGAAGCTTCTTGGAAATAATGATTTAAAAATCCATTCAGGCCGTATAAGTTAAAAAAACATTCTTCTCGTACTTTTGTCGGAAAAGTCAAAAAGTACCTCGTACGAAAAACAACAAAATATTCCATTCAATTCCTTTACTAAAAACTCACCGATGGGTAAATTTAGATTTAAAAAATTGTAGGTGGATGGAAATAATATTACATATTGAGGAAACATGGATGTGGATGATAAAATACACCCCAGTAAATGTCAAAGTATAAACAATCTCGGATAAAAATGAGATTGTGATGTTTTCCCTTACCTTATGTCTGATATGCATTGTACGTATCCAAACCTCCTGTATAATGATTTAAATAATGTCATTAACTTATTTAAGAATCATATTCATTGTTATGATATCATATATGGTTCACTTATGACGTTATATTACCCGTTCTTTTGTAAATTCAATGTTAATGAAGCGTTTTGGGTAAAATCATTTCATTTATCGTAGGTGTTTGGACTTGTTGTTCTTGACATTATTATTAATTATATCATGATTTACATACTTACATAATATAAAAAATGATTTAAATATCATATATATTCAGTATATATATATATAATAGATAGACAAAAGAAATGAAACACACCGTTCATGGAGACGGTAGTCCGTACGTATGCATGAATGATGTTTTCCTTTCCTTATTGTCCTGAATGGAAGTAAGTAGATGACATACATATATATATACACAAATCCAGTATATTTAATATTTCATATATTTCATTATTATTCATTATATATACTTTATAATCATTCATGAATGGATAATGTGGAGAATGAATCTCATCGCGTCGTGGAGACGGTAGTCAGTACGTACGCACGATCGATGATATCGTTCCCATGGTCATGGAATTGTGTTGAAGTGTATGTATACAATTTCAGTATAAATATCACATTATAATAATCATATATAGTTACTAATTACACCATTATACCCATCCAATTAAGGTGGTGGCGGAAAATAGATTACACCACGGCGTGGAGACGGTATTTCGTACGTACGCACGCGCGGTGATTTCCTTTTTCCGTAGGATGGATATAAGGTTAATTAGAGTTGTTTCAAATTTATAATAACATATCAGTATATAATAAATAATTATGTTATTACTTTATCATGAAACAACTAAATAAGAAGAAGTTGAAGAAGAAAGAAATTGAAAAAGATCGGTAATGGATATTACCTCTTTTTTGATGCGCCTTCACTTAACCCCAACTTAATGAACTAAGGATGGTCTTTGAAGAATACCAGGACCTATAGGATGATACTAGGGAAGTGGAGAAGTGATTTTTTCAGGGGATGGCCGATCTTGAATTCTCAAATTGGTGTGAGGAGGAGAGGGATGAGGTGCCCTTTTATAATGGGGGAGAGGGACACCTTAGGAAAATCTCAACATATTATTATATATTAAGGTCAAATTCGGTTTATAATGGATTTAAATGGTCTTATTTAGAATATAATGTGAGGATGGGTCGCAATCCTCTCATCCAATAGGATTTAGACAAGTTTAGGTTTTTATTTTAACCTTATCAATTAGATTTAACTCTAAATTAAATAATTTAACTTTTACCGTGTCTTTTTGTTTTCTTACACTATATGGTTAATAAACTTACCATAACAAGACAAAGGAACCCAAAGTTGTTTATTATTAATATATAAATCCTTATCTAAGTCATTTGGCCGAACCATATATTTTTAGGAATTAAATAACAATTAATAATATAATATTTGTTTTAAAAACTAATTTATGTCAATTTTGACACTATTTGGTACATGATTTTTATGAAATTCATAACAGAATGATATGTTAGAACCAAGTTACGTAAATCAACAATAACATGTCATATTAACCTATAAAATTAGTGTAAGTCATAAAAAGTCTCAAATTACATTTATTTGGGTATTTATAACATCAATTATGTCAATATTTCATTAATAAGACAATTAATGCATCATCTTTGTGTCATAATAAAAGATATTTATTTAATCCCTAAAAATTCTAAATAAATTCCTATGATGTAGATAATTGTAATATATTTCTGTAGACTATTCATGTTCGATGTTTCATGAAGTTTATCACTAAATTAAATTTATTATACTTATAAGACTTAAGAAAGTGACATGTTGTCACATTCTTTGGTTTTAATAATAATTAAATTATTTTCATGGACAAAAGTCCATAAAATGAATCTAATCCGAACATTAGGTTATATGGGTCTACTTTTAGCCATCCAATAGGATTTTTCAAAGTGTTAGGGTAATTTTATAATCTTATATTTACCCTTTATTACCCGATTTACCTTTAACTATAGTAAATAAAATTTACCGTAGTTAATATTCATAATTCCCAAAAATTAAAAGTATCTTATTAACATAATTTGGATCCACTGATTCCAAATATGGAATCCATTTTTCCAAATTCAATACACAAAAGTTGTATAAATTAAATTAAAATTAATCCCGTTGTCTAAAGAAAACGGGGTTTTTTTTAAAACATTGCAAAAGATTGAATTGATTTAACCTATGAATTCAAGGTAAAATCAATGCTAATGACATACATTATTTTAAATGGTAAAAATATATTCTATTTATACTTTAAAACCACTAAATATTATAATATAACCACATAAGATATTACGATGAAAAATGTTTTTTTTAATTAAAATATAGCGTGTTTTTACTATTCATTAAAATATGAAAGTCATCAGAATAAAATGAAAAATTTATCCAAAGTAAATTTTTCTTCTTGATTCCAAAGAAAAATTTTATTTTGTCAAATGGAACTTATAAACATGTCAAAAACTAGATATAAATTGGGTGCACCATCAAAAGGCGGAAAAACTGCATTTTTTTTTGAAAAATACTTATTTTACCCGAAAAAATTATTTTGTTTTTATCCCATGTTCTAGAAATCTGTTAGATGAATAATAATGTTATAAAATTCAAAATTTAGTTAACACTATTCATAATGGCATGTTCATAAAAATATTATAATAATATATTGTTGTTTAGTAAAACTCGGTATTGCGTATAAGACACGCTATCGAGGAAGGTCGTGATTGCGTATACTGCAAGCTAATACAGTGTTGCGTATAGCACAAGATAATCTTGGTGTGTCGTAAAATAGAAGATATGAATGAAATTAAAAAGAATGTATCTTATAAAATCTCATGTTGTTACATTCTACTCCCCTTAAAATTAATTTCGCCCTCGAAATTCGTCGGGGTTATAAATCGTTTATTATTCATAAAAATCCACATCGTAAAAAGGAATACCAAAACTAAACATTAAAAACTAAAGTATGAAATATAATGGTTACCCAAATGAACTCATCACTAGGTTTCCATATAGGAGAAAGTATTGAAATTGAAGAGAAATCTAACCGTCATGTTCTGATGGAGAGTGGTAGAGAACATGGCTATGAAAAAGCCAACAATCCCAAAGATATTGATTTGTGGTGATCTAAGGTACCATATGATTCATCAGATATAATGGAAATAGGAAAAGAAATTTGGGTTTTTTCAAGATCATTTCCCTAAAGTTGATGAAATTGGAATTAGAATAAATACTTTCGTGATTTTGGTATAATCTCATAGTTTTTCATTCTTTGGACAATTTCCACTTCATCTCTTAAAGAAATGAAGTTGAATTTGTCCTTCGTGATGTGTTACCAGATCATGTGATAGAAAGATGGGTCATTCCATCTGTCTCAAACAAAAGGTTATAAAAGTTATCAAAAAAATACATAAGTCCATCTATAGTGAGATTAATCTTATATAGGTCCTAAAATGGACTTATGCTTCATAATATAATAAAACTAGTTTCTACTAAATAGGGACTTCCTGTAGGCCAGTGGTAGGCGATAAAGGCCAGTCGCACTTTGGTTGTGGGTTCGATTCCCACAGCCTTGTCCAACGCGATGGGCTGTCACTCGTCCTGCAGGTTGTCCTTTTTCGAAAACTACATTACTATAAAATCCCATTAGTAATATCGAAAAAAGTTCTATCCTTTAACAATACATTGAATATGTCCAAAATAATCCATTCCAATATTTAGGCTTATCTAAATTACTTCGGTCCAAGATCATTGTATAAAAAAAACAATTACTTGAAATGTCATCAACCAAGCATGTGAATACCATCATTTATCCCCCATATATATATATATTGTTGGTCACATTCCAATCATTTGAATTCCTTAATCATGCATTCTCTTGAAAAAAATGAATACCCATTGAACCATAGTGAAAACTTGAATGTAGTTAAAAGATAACACTTTCCACATACCAAAATCCTCAAAAATCTATATACTCAAACCATGATATCACTTAGTCCTTATATCAATCATGAGCTCATGAATACTGTTAAACATTTCATTTTCTCGTTTTCCCTTCATTATGCGCATATCATCTTATTTCCAAAAATATGTCAATCACTTTGAAAACCACATTAGACCAATACATAAATATTCCAATACTCCATGATACAACATTATTTTGGAATCCCATTACAAAAACACTTAATCATTCCACCACATCGTTGTCATATTCAACATCGCCAATAGTGATCGCATGTGACTTCCCATTGTCCTTTTCCTTAAGCGGTTGCTCATGTCGATCATCACTTAGCCTTGGATTAGGGCATTTATTAGCATAATGCCGCATTTCTATGCACTTGAATCATTGAAGTGTTGGTGGTGCGTTCTCTGCAGTCTTCGCTTTATTCACATCATTTGAAACCCTTTTTCCATTACTTCGACACTCAGCTTCTCGATGACCTTATTTTCCACACTTAACACATTTTCTAGTCCCTTTAAGACAATCTCCACCATGCTTCTTTCCACACTTTGTGGATAAGGAAACATTCATCTTCTTTTCACCATTATTCTGAGATTTCTCCTTGAACTCCATCTTTCGTTTCTTGTTAAAACCATGAGATGGATATGTAACACCAACTTCCATTTCTACCTTGATATAACAACACACAATTTCTTCATAGCTACTGAAGTCTCTTATAGAGAATTCCCTTCGAAGACTTGGTTTTAAGACACTGAAAAATCGATCAACTTTACTTTCAGTTTGGATGATAATGCCAGATGCATACCTTGCAAGTCTTGTAAAATTCGCTTCGTATATACCAACATATTCATCATCCTTCTGCTTCATCTCAAGAAACTCCTTTTCCATCTTTGTTCGAAGAATACGCGGGAAGTACTTACTAAAAAACAAGTTCTTGAACTCGTCCCATTCCATGGACTCAATTTCATCTATTGGCCTCGTATTCTTGATAAGATTCCACCATTGACCAGCTTCACCTTCCAAACGATATACTGCTAAGATGACATTATCATGTTCAGAACATTGAAGAACTGAAAATATCTTTTCTGTGGTACTGATCCATTGTTCAGCAACAAGTGGATCGGAAGACCCACTGAAAGAAGGTGGACGTTGCCTCATGAAGGACTCAATAGAATATTGTTCCCTTCTCTGCTCATTTGGAAGTCTAGAATGATTCATAGCTTGTGTAAATATAACAATAATATTTTTCACTCCATCTCCCAAACACTTGTTTGTTCAGAAGGACAATCATTGCATTGTCTATTACAGTGATCAACACGGTTCCTTCGGGTTCCAGCCATCGTCTAAAACCCAAAAAGAATAGTGTGAGAGGCAAAAATAATGCTAGGGAAAAAAACATAATAAAGGGGGAGTAGCCTTAATATCTAACATGTTAGGTTAAATTATAAGATCGTTACCATAGTTCTAGGACAATATCCTATATGTATACTTATCCTTAGGGACATCCCTAGATATACCATCAAAATATCTCTAGGGATCTCACTAACGTTTTCGCATCCTAGTTTCCAAAGGTTGACTAAACCTTTCCTCTGATACAAACTGTAGAGACCCGAAATTTAACGTACATAGACATTACATTACTTTTGCGGAATACTTAGTACATAACAAAAACACACACACAAGGACCGTAATAGTTTAGTGTCTTTGGAAACTTGGAACGTAATCTTCTAATCATGGTGAAAGATCTTCAACATCTCCCATAAAGATCTTCCTTTTTTTTATACCTAAAAAATTTCTTTAAAAATCCATTCATTCCATATAAGTTAAAAAAACATTCTTCTCGTACTTTTGTCGGAAAAGTCAAAAAGTACCTCGTACGAAAAACGACAGAAGATTCCTTTCATATCCTTTACTAAAAACTCATCGTAGGGTAAAATTGGATTTAAACAATTGTAGGTGGATAGAAATAATATTACATATTGAGAAACATGTATGTGGATGATAAAATACACCCCAGTAAATGCCAATGTATAAACAATCTCGGATAAAAATGAGATTGTGATATTTTCCCTTACCTTATGTCCAATATGCTTTGTACGTATCCGAACCTCCTGTATGATGATTTAAATAATGTCATTAACTTATTACAGAATCGTATTCATTTTTATGATATCATATATGGTTCACTTATGAATTTATATTACCCGTTCTTTTGTAAATTCCATGTTAAAGAAGCGTTTTGAGTAAAATAGTTTCATTTATCGTAGGTGTTTGGACTTGTTGTTCTTGACCTTATTATTACATATATCGTGATTCAATTACCTCCAGAATATAAATCATGATTTATATATCATATATATTCAGTATATATATATATATAATATTGATAAATGAAATGAAACACACTGTTCATAGAGACGGTAGTCCGTACGTACACATGAACGGTGTTTTCCTTTCCTTATTATATTGAATGGAAGTAAGTAGATGACATACATATATATATATACATAAATCCAGTAGATTTAATATGTCATATATTTAATTATTATTCATTATATATACTTTATAATCATTCATTAATGGTTAATGTGGAGAATGAATCTCATCGCGTCGTGGAGATGGTAGTCTGTACGTATGCACGAGTGATGATATCATTCCCATGGTCATGGAATTGTGTTGAAGTGTATGTATACTATATCAGTATCAATATCACTTTATAATAATCATATATAGTTACAAATTACACCATTATACCCATCCAATTACGGTGGTGGCAGAAAATAGATTACACCACGGCGTGGAGACGGTATTTCGTACGTAAGCACGCGCGCTGATTTACTTTTTCCGTAGGATGGATAAAAGGTTAATTAGAGTTGTTTAATATTTATAATAACATATCAGTATATAATAAATACTGATGTTATTACTTTATCATGAAACAACTAAAGAGGAAGAAGTTGAAGAAGAATGAAATTCAAAAAGATCGGTAATGGATATTACCTCTTTTTGACACGCCTTCACTTAACCTCCACTTAAAGAACTAAGGATGGTATTTGAAGTAGACCAAGAACTCTAGGATGATACTAGGAAAGTGGAGAAGATATTTTTTCAGGGGTTGGCTGAGCTTGAATTCTCAAATTGGTGTGAGGAGGAGGGGGAGGAGGTTCCCTTTTATAAGGGAGGAGAGGGGCACCTTAGGAAAATCTCAAAATATTATTTTATATTATGGTAAAATTCGGTTTATAATGGTTCCAAAGGGTCTTATTTCGAATATAAAGTGGGGATGGGTCGAAATAATCTCATAAAATAGGATTTAGACAAGTTTAGGTTATTATTTTAACCTTATCAATTAGATTTAACTCTATGTTAAATAATTTAACTTTTACCGTGTCTTTTTGTTTTCTTACACTATATGGTTAATAAACATACCATAACAATCCAAACTAACCCCAAGTTGTTTATTATTAATATATCTATCCTTATCTAAGTCATTTGGCTGATCCTTAGATTTTTATGAATTAAATAACAATTAATAATATAATATTTGTTTTAAAAACAAATTTATGTCAATTTTGACGCTATTTGGTACATGATTTTTATGAAATTCATAACAAAATGATAAGTTCAAAAAAAGTTACTTAAATCAACAGTAACATGTCATATTAACCTATAAAATTATTTCAATTCATAAAAAGTCTCAAATTACATTTATTTGGGCATTTATAACATCAATTATGTCAATATTTCATTAATAAGACAATTACTACATCATCTTTGTGTCATAATAAATGATACTTATTTAATCCCTAAAAATTTAATTAAATTTCTATAATGTAGATAATTGTATTATATTTCTGGAGACTATTCATTTTCTAAGTTTCATGAAGTTTATCACTAAATTAAAATTATTATACTTATAAGATTTAAGAAAGTGACATGTTGTCACATTCTTTGGTTTTAATAATAATTAAATTATTTTCATGGAAAAAGTCCATAAAATGAATCTAATCAAACCCTTAGGTTATATGGGTCTAATTTTATCCATCCAATAGGATTTTTCCAAGTTTTAGGGTAATTTTATAATCTTATATTTACCCTTAATTACCCGATTTACCTTTAACTATTGTAAATAAAATTTACCGTAGTTACTATTCATAATTACCAAAAATAAAAGGTATCTTAATAAAAAAATTTGGATCCACTGATTCCAAATATGGAATCAATTTTTCAAAATTCAATACACAAATGTTGCAGAAATTAAATTAAAATTAATCCCGTTGTCGAAAGAAAACGGGTTTTTCTTTAAAACATTGCAAAAGATTGAATTGATTTAACCTAGGAATTCAAGGTAAAATCAATGCTAATGACATACATTATATTAAATGGTAAAAATATATTCTTTTTATACATTAAAATCATTCAATATTATAATTTAACCACATAAGATATTATGATGAAAAAAGTTGTTTTTAATTAAAATATAGCGTGTTTTTACTATTCATTAAAATATTAAAGTCATTAGAATAAAATGAAAAATTTATCCAAAGTAAATTTTTATTTCATTATTCCAGATAATAATTTTATTTTGTCAAATGGATCTTATAAAAATTTCAAAAACTAGATTTAAATTGGGTGCGCCATCAAAAGGCGGCAAAACTGCATTTTTTTGAAAAATACTTATTTTACCTGAAAAATTTATTTTGTTCATATACCATGTTCTAGAAATGTGTAAGATGAATAATAATGTTATAAAATTCAAAATTTAGTTAACACTATTCATAACGGCTAGTTTATTACAATATTGTAATAATATATCGTTGTTTAGTTAAACCCGGTATTGCGTATAAGACACGCTATCGAGGAAGGTCACGATTGCGTATACTGCAAGCTAATACAGTGTTGCGTATAGTGCAAGATAATCTTGGTGTGTCGTACAATAGAAGATATGAATGAAATTAAAAAGAATGTATCTTATAAAATCTTGGGTTGTTACAAAAGGACTTCAACCTCAAATTTAGATAAATTTTTTAATGTAAGAAGTATACCAGAAATATGGATATTTCCTTATAAATATTTAATAATCACACTGAGTTACATATAATTCATCAGTATGAAGACCTATTATTATGGTGATGTTTATGATAGTCTCAAATGATCTTGTTTGATCGTCAACATTTTATAATAATGGAAACTGTGTAAGATGAGATCCAAGTAGGTTACCCATCTAAATGATACCTAGACCAGGTATGATATTTCCATATAGTATGAAAATATTGTTATGTAATATTACATCCATGTGTTATCATCATTGAAAATTATATTCTCATAATATATAGGATCAATGTATGAAAGAAAATTTGTAGGCTTCCAAAATTATAAGACCCAATCAATCATATAGAATCATTGTTGAAATACATAAAATTTAAATACTTAATATCAGATTAATTTTTTGGGGTTCTAGATGAAGAAAATCTGAGGATAATTTTATTAAATTCAGTTTATTCTCAAACAAAATATTAAGGAAACTAAATATAACAATTAATTTAATGGAATGTGATGCATTTTGGGAATCAAGGGTGAAACCCAAGGTGATTTTATATGACACATACCTTAGCCTATAATTTGATGAACCAATATATATCATAAATTAATAGAGATATGAGTAAATATGATTGTAGTCTTACTATGGAAGGACTATAATCTTTTTATGAATGATTAAAAATTTGGGTTTGGATAGTTCAACATTAAATAATTTTACAATTCCCTGAACTTGTTGAGTTCTCCAAATTAATTAAATATTTTTTTTATTTTTGGAGGATTTGATTACACAATATAATAATATTTCCTTGATAATTACATACCGATTCATTATAATATTTATAGGAAATCCCTTGAAATTATTTTAATGAGTTAGTAGAACTGAATGATTCAAGAATAATATATTGAGAAATAGAAATAAATAAGATTATCAGTGAATTAAAATGAAAATATTATTAAATTAATATTATCAAAATTTTAATGAAATAACCTATGAATAACAATTTGAAGTAATGAAAGACTAAATTAATGAGATCTTAGACACTGGTATGATGATGAAGAAATATTTCTGTTAATGAAGAGAGGGAACCCACCACTTCTTTTATGATAACACCTATAATGTATTATAAATGAATAATTAAATACATATATGACTAAACCTTTTATTTCAAAAATATAATAAAAAATACATTTGATATATTTATATTGTGTAAGGGAATACAGATTAAGTGGTGTTGATGCTACAATTGCTGTAAATGTTTCTCATGATGACTCTTAGATATTGAAGAACCATTGTGACTAAAAATCATATTTTTCCAAGGGTGAAGAAAAGGGTCAATACACATGAAAAATTCCTAATAATATATTATCTATATATTATCTACTCAAATATATGAGCAAGGATAATTAATGTGAGTTTACATAGTGAAAACAATGGAATCTAGTAGCATGATATTAAGTGTTAGGACTAAGAATAAGAGAATGGTATTTTTTCATGAGTTTTATTTTTTTAAAGATGAATAAGATGGAAGATAAATATCCACACTTTTTTTGTGGAAATCGTACTTACATTTTTTTTAAAATGAATCAAAATTTTGTTTTTTGAAAAATCATACTCACTTTATCCATCGTAATGAGAAGATTATGTTTTGAATAAAATGTTGTGATTGGAAACACCTTGGGACCATAATGGGTTATGATCAAAGTGAGGTATTGATTGTCTTTAGATTTAATAAAAATTGGATAATAAAGATGTGATGCTTCTGTTATGTATTAAAGTATCCATGGCTATGTTAAAATTAAATGCAATGATGTTTTTCTGATTATTACATCATATCATATGTTGAATGCAGAACAAGTGATTAAATCATGATGTAAGAAAAGGAAATGAAGGTATTACAAATAATTCATGCATTTTTCATGGAATCGTCTAGGAGAAAAAATATATGTTTCATATTGGAATGGAATTGTACTCATTAAAATCATTCTCAAGAACTATATAATAATATCTTCCATCAAATGAATAAAAACTATTCTTACCCTGGATGATCATAAGTTGGACTTGAATGAAAATAATAATACCTAGAATGATCATACTTATAAATGATAATATCCAAGCCAGTAGTATTTATAATGATCATACACTGGATAATCAAGGACTTGACTGACGATGATGAATGATAATATAAAGGGATAATGAGATCAATAGTGTAGTCACCCATTTAAAAAGGATTGATTTACTTTTTAGGATTCCTACTAGGTCAATAGAAAAAAAGATTACGAAATTTTGTACCTCAAGTGGTTTAAAATTATAATAGAAGGAGGTAGTTGAATGAATTATTATTTTGGGGATTGAAATTCAAAAGAATGATTATATTCATCTTTAAGAAGTGATATCCATATCATCATACATATTATTACAATAGGTTCAGAGAATTTTTTGGAGTAATAGGATTAATGAAAATCATTCCCATGATTTAAAATAATACTAGATATTAAATTGAATGTCTAAAAAATAAGTGATGAATGTAAATAAATATACAATCTTCGGGGAGAGTTGACAATGTCACAATTAACATAACATTTAAGCGTAAATATAGATTAAGGATCATTTGATTATGTGGAAAAAAAATTATATTCCAACAAAAGATACTCGAGGATCACTGTAATAGGAGAAAAGTAAATTCTACTTTTCTGATGACTGATCAACTACTTATGATATTGAAACACCAGGTTTTAGAGACAGGTGGAAGATTCTATATTCAATTTTGTTGAAATTTTTTTTATCGATTGATGTGTAAGAGAAGATAAAATATCACAATGTTGTATTTATCTGATCATCATACTCTGTGATTATTATAAATAGATGACTAAAATATTTCACTTGAGAATCCTATTCAAATGATTATCATAATAGGCTAAATTAATCATATTGGGACTCTCATACTACAATTTCCAGACTGAGGAAGAATTATACTGATTTTATCTTACTCATAATTGATGTTGGGATAATTTATCTATATTTTATTCCATCTAATCAATATTTTCCATAATAGGGATAATCGTATCGGGAATAATCGTATTGGGATTAATCATACAACAAAATATCATACATAGAGGAATTAGACTCATAAAATATGATTTTTTCTTTCATATAAATTCCAATAAGTTCTTACCATATTCTAGTTTTGAATGTGAATAATTTTATTCAATATAATAAATTTTTTTTATTAAAAATAATAATAGGTATCATGAGTTGTTACATAATCATTGTATTAACTTATTTGTGCTAAGAGGGATCACACACAATATTGGAATATTTTCCATTTTGATACATGAGTGTAAGGGTATATCATACCTCTTATAATACAAGGAATTATTTTTTGTAGATTGTATGGTATTGGATCATTTCCAAACCATACCAAGGATTTATGTATTCTTGTTTAATAGTGAACCTTGTAAATCATTGTGTTCTTATGGATGCTTGTAATACTTTTTTCAATAGGTAATTTAAATATTAAAAAGTATGTGAAGGTTGTTTCAAATAAAAAGGAATGTAAAATAAAACATATCACAGATTCATCCCCACCCCCACTCAATGGTTCAACTATCCTGACATGGAACATACAAATGGTATCATAGGGTAGGTTCCCTTTGATTATTGTGTTGCTGGTGGGGAATTTGAATAGTGTTAACATTAATGGTATTCTAGTAATTGAAGAAAATAATTATAATGTCTTGAATGATATAATGTTACCTTATCTCATGTCATTAAGATATGATGTTGTCGAATCAGAAAATGTTGGGTATCATCCCATTGAAGATAAATCTCATATTATATCTATTTATAAGGAAAATCTAGATATTTTTTTTAACGGAAAATAATTCTATATTGCCATCACTTTTTGAGAGTGAAATCATAAATTTGAAAGGTGTTCCTAAAACTAAACATATATTGGATAAATTTAAAAAAAATATGTGGGAAATAGAAAATTGATGAAGACAAAGATACAAATATGGAGATTGAAATATAGTTATACGATGATGGGTTAGCAAAAATCAGTTGGGTACTTCTTTAGCAAGGTGAATAACATTGTGAGTAGTATCAGATGACTTGGTAAAAATCCATATTACTATATTGTTATAGATATTTTCACGAGAATCTTACCTAAAAAAGTCATTGAAAATGTTTCATAATTGGATGAAATATATCATAAATCAATTTCTCTTTATGATTTCCATATCACACATATCACTTATAAAATTATAATAGATAAAGCTATGGAAAGTATAAAAAAGATGAAAGATAAAGATATTTCAAGGAATAAACAAATGAAAATCCAAATAAGATTCATGTTGAAGTTGATGTTGTTAAATCTTACTCAATGGTTCAGCTATGTAAAAATCGTGATAATTTTTTACTCTATTTATCTAAAAATGTGAAAAGATGTATAGTGAAATACAAAGGGAAACTGCAGTTGAAATGTTTTGAATGTAGATCCATTATGAACTTTTCTTCCAATTGTCCTAAAATAATGAAAGAAGTGTAAAGTGAATAAGAATAAATAAATATATAAATACAATTGATGAAATAGGCATAAAAAATATATATGTTATTCTATCAAGAAATATAGTAAATTCATCAACTCTAAAAGAAGTTTTTTATCTACTGATGAGGAAGTGGAAGGTAGTGATGTTGAATCCAAAAAATTAATTTAATATTGAATTGATAATTCATTCATTAAAATATTTAATGACAAATAATTCATAATTAATAGTATTGTCCAAGAAGAAACTGAACTAGTACATCCTCAATAAACGAATTGAATGAATGTCTGAGAAAGATTAGAAGGTTTCTAAAGAAAAAATGTTAGAATATAAATGTTCATCAATAATAAATCAATAATTTTTTTCAAATGATAATGTAAGTAAGTATAATTATATTTATGACTTGATGAAATCAATTAATTAAAAAATGAAATGTAATAGGATTATGGAGGTGAGGATAAAGGGAAAAATAAGAAGAGTTCGAACTTTTCTAATAAAACAACCAAAAGATGAATATAGAAATTAATGTTTCAAAAACTCTATCTCATTTGTTTTCCAATGTTGTAAAAAATATATATCTAAAAATAATCAACAATTTATATCATCAATGGTTGAATAGGATGATGGAATTGAATCGGAATTTAGAAATCATGGAATGTTATATATGTGGCTAGGATTTGAAAACATGAATAATTAATAAGTTACGAAACTTCTTGAGTCCAAAAATTATTTGATATAATCAAATTATTGAAAATAATAAAACACTTATGGTTCTGATAAATCATAAATGTATTGGATGACACTGATTAATAATAGAATGGTTTGTGGAATAGAAAATAAAGTGAAGACATTTACTATAAAAATTATTCACATTTATTGGAAGTGTAGAAGTTTCAGAGGTAAATACACATTTTATAGATATTTTTTTGTTCTAGGGGATTCGAGCAGAAGAAAAATATTTTAATGTTAATCCAAAATAATTTCTATTATCCCACATGACATGAATGTAATGGTTTCAGTGGGAGAAAATTCATTCAAAAGAAACTCTTTAAGAAGGTTTTTTTGAAGAAATATTTGAAAGGTGGTGTAAAATTTAAAAATAGGGTCCAACAATTGGAAATTATTTTTGATAGATGTGAGAAACATGAACACCCTTCAAAAGGATTTATTTTTTTGTTACCAACACAACCAAATATTCTAAAAAATTCTCAAAATACTGATACGAGGAATGATGAAGAATAACTAAAACCACATATTGTTGATTCTTCATAGAATGCTGAAAAGGAGAATGACCATGTATTCTTTATTATGGGTGTTCTTCAAATATGAATGTAGAATCGAAAATGTTGAAGAATGTGAATGATTTTAGTGAATCCATTGTGATATTTCGCAATGAAAAATACTTTAAAATTGATGTTTTTGGATCAGTCATCATTGGGAAACAAAATCTATAATCCAATAAAAAATTATTTGTTTTTGGGATCAAACAAAATTTACTATGAGTTTTCAAATTTGTGTGATGATGGTAAAAAAATCAATCTTAAAAAAATGGGTTTTCTATGAAGGGTGATAAATATTGAAATTTTTTACAAGAGGATAACGTACAAAAGGGAACATATTTCATGTTGGTGAAATAAAAAAACATGTGTTACATATGTTTGGACGAAGAGAATAAAATGTCGCATAAATGGATTGGACACATGTTTCAATGATTTTAATGACACAAACATTTAGGAATAAAAATCCATTTATATTAATTTAATTTATTATGTATATCGAAGTCACAAGAAATTAGTTAGTTATATTATATCTAATTTGATGTAAATGACTATTATGTTTCCATTGCATTTATAATATAACCATTGAATAATGATTACATGACTAGTATAAATATAGATTTTTAACAAATCCTTTTGGCCCAAAAAAAGGAAGTGATGGCCTCAACCAGTATGATCATACCCTTTGAATCCCATTTATTAGTGTATCTGCTAGAGATAGAATTTCTGGGATTCTTCCATAGACCAAACCAAATACAAGATCAGACAATATAATGTTGAGAAAAACTTTTTATGGGATAAGTTCAATCTCATCGATATTGTGACACAAACTATGTTCACTGAATGGCCCAATCAAAGCCCCACCATGACACAACATACTATTAGGGTGTATGGTGGTGTAATAAAGGGTTATGTAACTATACCAAATAATTATTAATAATGGAATTAGTTTTTTACACAATATTCAATATACTATCATTTTATAATTGTTACTTCTTAAATTCTTTTTAATACCCATATAGAGTTTTTGGATAATATTTGAATTCAATTATGACATATATGTTGATTATTAAAGAGAATTTTTACATAAATAATTTTTGAATAAAATATTATTAATATATTGTTTTTATTAATTGAAAATTTTCATATATATTTTATGAAATAATATTTATTTTTTATTAAAGTTTAAAAACTATTTTTGTCAAAACGCGTCATTTTTCAATAAAAGTGTGTTTTTATATTAAAAGTAAAAATTCACTTAATTAATAAATTATTTACATAAATAGAATATTATTTATGGAAACCAAATTTGGAAATTATTCAATCATGAATGTTTCATATATTTAAGTGGCTGCCAAATTTTTGTCTAAAAATAAATACCCTATAAATATATAATGTGTTTAATTACAACATAATTTCCCAATAGAGATGTAATAAAATTATATTAAATTTATCTTCAGAAAAATATATTATTTTCATTTCAAATAAACAAATTTTAGGTTTATATTATTTATTTTATTAATCCATTGTGAATCTTCCATGACATATAAAGTATATTAAAATTTTAAAATCATTTGCATGAAAGTGTGACTCACATCCTCATAATAAAGGGATGATTTTTAATATATTCAGACATTATACTTTTAAAATAATATTTACCACTTCCCTTATCTTGATTCCATTGGAAAAACCTTGGGATGGTTTTTGGTTTTAATTTTTTTTTGTAGTGTCCAAAACGAATATAATAACGAATTCTCCCACCATTCACCAATCCAATGACACATTTATCTTCTATAAATCTCTTTTAATATCATTCAAACCATACACATTACTACATAGAGTCCTATTATGATGCCTCAATCGTATAAGAAGCCTCTCCAAGTCTTTTTGACCACAAATCTACGTAAGGGATCCTAACATTCCTCTATTCCTTTCAAATCAAGAACATTATTTGAAATTTTTCTTTTTAATTTATTTTTGTTATATTTTCATCCTTTTATAAACAATTATATACATTCCAGGAGATTTTTTGATATTGAGGGTCATTTATTCCCCCTGGTGTGGACCCTTAAATAAATAAATAATTTTCCAAAATTCAGTAAGGGAACTCTCTCATTTTTATTCAAGCACCTATTTAATGTCATGACTATTAATTTATACTTCCATGATTTGGGATATTTTCTTCCATACCTCCACTAATTCTAGTTGCTTTATTCAATATTTTACCTACCTTTTACTCCCATTAATCTCTCATATGATCAATTACTCCCACCCATTTCTATGTCAAAATTCATTAACACATTTACCACTTCTCATTTCTATTCAAGGATTTATTTTATATCATACATATAAATTATATTTCACATGTGGTATATTTTTAACATGATCCAATTACTATACATAGCATGTATAAATTATTATATACCTTTTTCACACAAATAAAACCAGTATATGAATTTCCATATGACACGGTTATGCCACGAAAATTCCACTGCGATTTCCCAGGCAAAAAACATCATGATGTGAATACCATACCCAACACTCATTCATGGTTATTAAGCTTTATGAAAATACATTTATAAAATTGTTACATACGTGCATGTATTAAATATTTTTTTTTCATGGAATAAAATATTATTTTGAATGAATCCATTTTATACGATATATATGGCACACTTAAGCATGAGATTTAAATGAACGTGAAGTGTGTTCTCAGATAGCGCTCCAATAAATTGGGTAATGTATAGAATCATGATACATCATTTTGGGACATGGCTATACATAATTTCTTAATATTAATTTTTCCCACCATTTTGGGATAGGTTTTTACTTGATTCATTTATGATTATGTTTCATGGTTTTATGTTGTTTCCACATTTCCATGTTAAGATAACAATGCCATATCATGCCTTTCTGTTCATGTTTCTCTTATTATCCATTGATATTCATATTTTCAAATATGTATTTTATTCTTCATTTTATGAATTTTTTACTCATTTAATCAGAATTATAGATAACCATTTTCATGTGTATGTCCTCAGGTTATCCCATGCAATGATAGGTACAAAAGAAAGTTTTTTCATGTAAAAGAAGATTTCAATAATGATGTCTAGTTTATGTTTTAAGTAGTAATGTAATATTACTATTCCCCAAATACACTAAACCAATCTATATTATGGGTTGTAATAATTGATTTTCTTTATAATAAATAATGTTTAAATGTGAAATAAATAACAAGTTTCTTATAGTTTGTATGAGATTATAGTATTAGATATTTTTGAAATTAGGAATATCAAACTCTTGTGAATGACTTAGTGATAATAATAACTATATTAAAATAATATAAAAATATTTGTAATGATATAGTAAATGGTTTATCAAGAAAATATGTCTCTGTTATGGATATGAACATATAATGGTGTCTCTATCACATTTTTATCTAGGGGTAAAACATAAAAACACAGCTCTAGGCTAGACTCGATTGAGAACGTGTTCATGACAATGGTCATTACTGTACTTTTGGATTGACACTATTGGTGGATATGTGATGGTAAATTCACTAGATTAGTACGAACCGTTGGGATGGGAAAAAATAAATTACCTTAAGAATATATTTTAAGAATTTAATCATTGATAACATTGACTGATTCATAGAAATCCCTAATACTAGAAGATAATTGTAATTTAGTACTTATACCTTTTTTCATTAAATTTCCCTTTATATGTTTAATAGTTTAAAATATTTACCAATAATTTTCATTTTATACTAGACAATGGATGATAATATGGGGATTAAAGTTAAAAACTAATTATAAGGGCAATGTGATGATCACCCCAATGATATTATTAATCAGATGGGAGATCATGTAGGACATATTGTGATTTCACCAAACCAAATATCAAAATTAATGATTATCAACTAGAAATTTGTTTAATTACTAATGAAATAATGTAAGTGGAGGATGATATATCACTAAAGTCCATCTAATAAATGTTATATAGGAGGAATTACCAATTTATTTCATGAAACATGTGTGGAATGAGGCACCAAGGGAAATATCACGAAGGGACTGGGATATGAATTTAGTGTCGAAATATATGGACAAAGTATCCAATTTCTATTAAAATATGGATAATGTTATTGATGTAAATAATGATCCATCTAAGGATTCTTGCACAATTCTATTTCAAAAATGTGGAGAAGTCATACATTACACATGCTAATGCTCTGTTGCAAGGGCTGAGCAGCATGATGAGCATCAACAATCATCATGATCAAGGAAGAAATGAATATCCTATTATGAGATGGATTATGTTGAATGATTCAAATGTAACCCCTGATTCAATGTATTATAGGTAAAATTGTATTTCATTTCATGTCCCATTAGCATATCTTGATTGTTTTCTAAGATAATCGAGTCCACGCCAAGAAATGATATTAAATAATTAAGGAATAATTTCTAAGAGAGTTTTATCACATGTTGATGTTTTTGTTAATGTTCATATTGAAAATATTATTAGTCTCCCATTGATGAAATTTGAGGAAAAATGACAAAGTCCTTTCTTATACATCAATTCATTTGAAAAAATTTGAGCAAATCTATCTCTTGATTGATCTGGAGTTCGTACTTGTGATCATTGTATTGAAAATATGGAAGCATTATGTGTTTGGGGAGAAGTATAAAATATATATTGATCACAAAAGTCTCAAATATATATTCAAACAAAAATACCTGAATATGAACCAATGATGATGGTCAGATCTCACCATGGATTACACTTGTTCAATCCATTATCACCCTAGAAAAATAAATAACATAGAATATTATAAAAGTATAAAGGAACCAAAAATTATATCATTGATGTGAATTTATAATGATAATATCTTCTTATATTTGATGCTGATGGACCTGGGAATCATTAAAAAATTGAACTTCACCAATCCTTTCACAAATTATTACTCAACCATCTCTTTTGTAAATGTGGAAGGATGCTCAAAAAGTTGTTGTAGAAAATTAGATGAATGTGGAAACTATCAAAAAAAGGATATCCTCATAGTTAAATGTTAATGAAGAGGGAATTTTGATATATGGGTAAAGATTATATCTTCCATCAAATTTAGAGTTAAATGAAGAAAAATTAGATGATGTGCATTGATCTAAATTTTCCATTCACCCAAGAAACATGAAGATGTATTGAGTTCTCCAAGATCGCTTTTTTGGGATAACATGATGAAGGAGATCACTAAATATTCGTCCAAGTGCCCGGTATTTTATAATGTGAAGGATAATACGAATACGTTAAAGGGTATGATGAAACCATTACCCATACCAACATGGAAATTGGAAACCACTATCATGGACTTTTTCACCAGACTTTTGAAGACATCCAAAGGAAACAATGTTATCTGGGTTGTTGAGGATCGTCTTACAAAGACTGAAAAATTCATTTCAATTTGATAAGATTTATCACTTAATAAATTGGAATAGATATACATCAGATAATTTGAATGGATTCTGGGAATACCATTATCTATTGTGCCTGATCAAGATCTATGATTCACCTATATGTTATAGAAGAGATTCTAATACGCTCTGAACACTGATTTGAACTTCATCACATTATATCACCCTCAAACAGATTTTCAATCAATGTGGACTATCTAGACACATAAAGACATGCTGATAGCATAATAAATAGACATCAAATGAATATTGAATGACATCTTCCTTTGGTGGAGTTCTCATATGTTAATAGTTTCCACTCTACCATCGAAATGGCTTCTTAAGAAGCAGTTTATTGGATTAAGTGTAGAATATCATCATGGTGGGATGAATTTGGGGAAATAGAACTTCTAGGATCAGAAATGGTCAAATAATTAGTGGAAATGTTTAATACCATAAAAAACCATGTCAAATCATCCCAAAGTCAACAAAAGTGTTATGCTAACAATCATCGACAATACTTAGTGTTTGATATTGGAGACATGGTATTCCTATGTATATCTCCATAGAATATAATGATGTGATTTGGGAATATGGGAACAATTCTTCCATATTGGAACATCCATTTTAAGATCATTTACCGTATTAGAGTTATATCATATTGATTAATACTCTCACTGAACATGTCTGAAGAACTTCTTATATTCCATGTATCACTCATAAAGATTTAAATACTGGACCCATCACATATACTCAATCCAAATGTGGAACCATTATAGAATAAACTCTCCTATAAAGGGAAGTCTGTGATGATCATAGATTTTAGAGAAATTGTTCTACGAAATAATATGATTCCCGTAGTCGTCGTTTTTTGGAGAAACCACACGTTTGAAGATGAAACGTGGGAATAAGAGGATATGATGAAGCAAAGATACCCTCATATTTTTTACTAAAAGTAAAGAAAATTTCAAGGGAGAAATTTCTTAAGGTGGGAAGGTTGAAATGACCTGAACAGTTAGGAAAAAATTTATTTTCTAAAAAGAATATGTCATATAGATATAGAAAAAACATTATCTCCTTTTATTTTATTATATCCATTTGGATTTAAATTATTTCTATGTTTCTATAACATTGAGAATATATCCATTGAACAGTGATCACCTGACTAGTAAAAATAGAGGGTTTTAACAAATCCTTTTTATATAGACAAGGGATGTGAAAGCCTTAACTAGTAAGATATTACCCTGTGAAATCCATTTAACAAAGATTTCTATAGAGAGATAATTATTAGAGAATTTTACTAGAACAATACCATGGTGAAATCTGAAAACATAAGAATGATCGAAACCCTTTATGAGATAAGTTTAATCTTATCAAGATCACCACCCAAACAATGTTCACCAAACGACCCCATTAAAAGCCCCACCACCGCACAACTTACTTTTAGGATGTATGCAG
Source organism: Viscum album (assembly GCA_963277665.1). NCBI lineage: Eukaryota > Viridiplantae > Streptophyta > Magnoliopsida > Santalales > Viscaceae > Viscum > Viscum album. The sequence continues at coordinate 117,079,670 of OY728133.1, read as the reverse complement.
GTTTAATAAATGGATATCTAATAATTACATAGCATTATGATTATGGGAATTAATTTTTCAACAGAATAATTTATATAATTTCATTTTCTTATTATTACAATGCAAATGGTATTTAAGGTAAAAATAGTATTTTTGAATAATATTCAAATTCAATTAAAAAATATATTTTGATGAATTAATGTGTATATGAATTAAATAATATTTTACTAAAATATTATTAATAAATAAATATTATTAAAAATAAATGATCGTATAATTTTTATGAAGTAAAATGTTGTTTTTATTAATGTTTGAGAACTGTTTTTGTCAAAACTATCCAATTTTCAATAAATGTTAATTTTTATTTTTAAATTGAACATTCACATATTTTGAAAATATTAATGATAAAATTAATATTTTTTTTGAATCAGGGCATCAAAATTATCCAATGATAAATATTTCATAATTTTCTAATAGATTCAAATTTTTTGGTAATAATTAAATATTTTTTAATAATTTAATGTGTTTAATGACATCATAATGAACCAATAGTGATGTAAAAAACAATAAAAGGAATCCTTCGAAAAATATATATTTTTTATTTAATATAATATAATATATTTTTATTTTATTTTATTTATCATACAAAGCCTTAGAAATCCTCCAATACATATTAAATATGATAGGATTTTTAAATAATTTCCATGAAAATGTGACTCGCCTCCACATAAGAAAGGGAAATATTTTAATAATTACTCAACCCGTCCTTTTAAAATAATTTATACCAATCACATTTTCTAGAAACAATGTAATTGTTTTTGGTTTAGAATAATTTAGTGTGTAGTGTCAAATACAAAAATAATAGAAAATTTTCCCCACCAATCCTATATAAACCCACCCAATAACCCATTTATCTTCACTCAAGAACATTAATGCTCGACCACCCTCTTGCCACAACTCCATAAAGTCCTCCCATGGTTCCTCATGCTCCCATGAAGCCTCCCCCAAGACTTTCGAATCACACATCCATGTTAGGGAACCTAACCTTCCTCTCTCTCATTTTATTCAAGAAAATTTATAGAAATTTGTAATTTTAGTTACAATTGGTTATATTTTCATATTCTTATAATAAATTAAATAGTAAAAATTTTATTTTATTTTAATTAGGTATCATTTATTCCCACTCATTTAGACCCTATCCTAAGTCGTTACAATGATGATGTTCTGTAAGGGATCATCCACTCTCATTTTTCTTCAAGAACCGTGTTTTTGTCATGCCTTTTAATTTCCATTTTCTTTAATTGGGATTTTTTTCTTCTATACCAACTTACAATAAATTGGATCTATACATCATGGAATATTACTTTCACTCCCATTAATTCCACCTAAGATCATTTAAATCCCCTAGTTACTGCGCCAAAATTCTATAAGAGATTTCACTCTTCTATTTTGAATTAAATAATTCCATTCATATTATGCATCTAAATTCCATTTCACATGTGGGATATTATTTTACATGATCCCCTTACTTTTCAAACCATTTATAAATTATTTGATTCCCCTTTCAATCTCATCAACCCAATTTATGAATTTCTATACGACACCATAATGCTGTCAATATTACACTGTGATTTTCATTGACAAAATCATCATGTATTGAATACTATAATCATTCCACTATCAAGGGTATTTACTTTTACGAACATATACATATTTAGTGGTGACAAGCATGTAATTATTCGACATTCCATGATCATGTAATAAATTATGATGTTGAATGAATCCATGTAATATGATTGATGTGGAACAATTAAGAATGTGATTGAAATGATTATAAATGGTGTACCCTGATATCACTCCAATGAATTGGGTAAATTTTAGTGTCATTGTTCATCTTATAGGGATGATTTTACAAGATTACATTATAGAACTTTTATCCCCCATGTTAGGATAGGATTTTACACGATTACATTATTTTTGTGATGTAGTGTTTTATGTTGTTCCCACATTTCCATGTCATAACAAACATTATATATCATGAATTTATTATCATGTTTCCATTATGCTCCATTGATATGCCTATTTCATATCAAGTATTGTATTCATCATGTAATGCCATGTTTACTCTTTTATTGGGATTTATATATCAACCTTTCATTATTTATGTACTCATGTTATCCCATGAAATGCTAATTACAAAGGAATTTTATGGTCGTGTAAAATAATTTTTCAATAATGATGTATATTTCATGTTTTAAGTTGTTATGTAATGTTAATACACATGGAAGGCACTAATCATCTAAATATTGTGTGTTGTAATAAGAGTATGTTTATTTAATAAATTTTTTTAAATGTGAAACTATTATCCGGTCATTATTAATAAACATTACCATGTAATATAAAATAGATTGTGTCCATGAAATTCATCATTTTCCAAGAAGAAGATATTGGTGTTGAACAATCTTTCTGAATGAAAAGATTAAAATTTGGTGCTTATGATAATTAAGATTTTTTCAAAACAAAACCTAGAGATTATTCATTCTGATATATGTGGTCCAATAAAAAATAGAAAAAATGAAAATAATTACATCATCTCATTCATTGATAATTTTACTCCCATTACATGTGTTAGGTATATGAAACATAAAGTAGACACTTTGAATTTTATTAGAAATTTTAGAAGGAAGGCTGAGAAAAATGGGAGTATATAGTAAAGAAGATGTGAACACCCAATGGTGGTGAATACCAAAGTGAATAATTTGAATGTTATCTTGAGAAGCATGGAATTAGGCATGAGTATATTTCTCCATTCACTCCTCAACAAAATTGGGTTACAGAAATAATGAATATAAGTTTGGTGGAAATGGGAATAACTATGTTACTTGAACAAGGTCTTTCTCATCAATTATTGGATATAATCCATGAGTAATATTGATTATATCTAGAGATAATGTTTTTATAGGCCTCAATCCGATATAAAACCATATTAATTACTTTATGTAACAACCAAATGTTTGAATAACATCAATTTTTTCAAAATTCACTGTATTATAACGAGTAAAGATAAAAATTATGTAATGTTTGATCAGAAAGGTGAAGATGGAATCTTCCTCAACTATAATCTTGAATGAAGAGGATATAAATTCTTCATCATAGATACAAAAAATAATTTCTGATTCTTTTGATGTAAAAGTAATAAAAATATATGTCAATGAAAAAAATATTCATGAAGATAAATAAGTTGAACATGTTGTGGAAAACAATTCAGATTAGGATACACACAATTGTATTTCAAATCCATTATATGAATCAGAATCTTCTTTTTAAATTGATGAGGAAGATATTCCAAAACCTCATCCTTGGCTAAGGAAGAATGTTGAACAATTGAATATAATTGATGAACTACTTAAGAAGGATCAAACAAGTGAAAAAAGAAATATCATTACACACACTTCATTATATTCCAAGGTGGAGTCGAATGTTGTGAAAGATGTTTTAGTGCATCTATAATTGGTTCAATAAATGAATGAGGATTTGGATATAATTAAAAATAATGGTTCAAGGGAACTAATACACAATACATAAAAAAATTCACAAAGTGGATGTTCTGGAATAAGAAGAATAAAGAATGTGATGTGATATGAAACAAAGAATGATATGTGTACAATGGGTATTCCAAAATTGAAGGTATATACTTTAAGAAATCATTTTCTCTAGAGGAAATACTTGAAAAAATTAGAATCATTCTTTCTATTTCTGTACATTGATTCTTCAATATCATTCAAAATCATATTTAATTAGAATTCTTAAATGGGGAACTTTAGTAGGAGGTTTTCACTGAAAACTTTTGTGGATTTTTTTGGGAAAGCTGAATGTTATATGTGTATATTGAAAATGAATTTGAATATCCTAAAACATGCTTTTATGTCATGGTATTCCAAATTTAATACATGCATAAAGAATATAAATTACAATAAATGACGGGATCATTGAAATCACTACATTAGAAAAAATAAAGAGTTTTACCTCATTATTATTTCATATGTTGATGAGATTATCATTCATGGGAATGATGAATTTAATTTTGATAGGGCATAAGAATAAGTGAATTAGGTATTTAAAATGTTTGTGCTGGGGAAAATGAAATACATTTTTTGGTTATAAATATATCAAATAAAGGAAAAAAATTATTTTTCAAATTAAGTATGTTAAGGAACATCAGAATAGGTTTGACATATAAATCAAAGAACTTATTTCCACTCTAATATTGGTGGGATTTTTTTTTAATTATGGAAAAGGAAGATAAGCTTATCAGAAATACTTTCAAAATTCAATTGAATGTTTTTATATTTTACTACCCCAACACATGAAATTGTTTATTCTATTTCATTATGTAAAATATATAGATTGATCTAAAATAATAAGATTTAATTATATGAAAAATAATTCATAGATATAAAAATGGAAGAACAAAAATTAGAATAAATTATGAAATTTTATATACTATTGAATTGTTTCAGTATTCTGATGCTAATTGGGAAAAATGTTTTGAAAATAGATGATCCACATTTGGTGAAGTATTTTTTTTAAGAAGGAATTGTTTTGGTTGAAATTATATGAAAAAGAGTTTAGTACCTATCTATATGACTAAATATATGTATGTGGATACCACTAAAGACAATACTCAACTACTGTGGATGAAAAATCATTTGGAATATTTACTTATTGATGTGATTTTACCCATGATTTTGGTTCGAGACAATCAAATAACAATCAATACCACTAGGAATACAATTCATCATTCTACTAAAAATTATATTTTTATCAAATATCATTTCCCCAAATATCATGTGGAGAATAATGAATTTAGGATGGAGTATGTTCCAACATCTAAATATGTTTATTAGTTGTTCGCAAAACCATTAACAAAGGAATCATTTCCTAAATTTAGGTTGAAAATGGGTGTCCAACCTCTTTCTATTCATGGTTAAGTTATTTTTGTATCCCCTTTATCATAATACAATTTTCTTGTTTGTCAATGAGATTTTTTTTATCAGAAATCCAACTTTTTCATTTAAAAAGAGTGATTTGTGGGTATGCTTGGAATTTAAAATTGTTTTGTTAAGTGAAATATTATATCCTTTTGTTGGATTTTTTATTGGAATATAATTGTTTTATATTTTAGGGATACTGAAGAAAATATTAGGTTGAATAATACTTGATGAAGGGAAAATAAAAAAGATTTCATAATCCTTACGTTTTTACAATATGTTTTTTTCATCAATTATTCTTGTTTCCTATAATGAGTTATCTCACATAGGATTATAATTATTGATATGTAATCAATTTATTGATGATAAATGGTTCAGTTTTTTATGAAACATGGTTTAAAATAAGAACCAATTGGGGATATGTTTAGGGCCATGATTATGATAAAATAATTTATTTCATGAGTTGTCTTTTTTTTGTCAAGGAATATTAAGATGGAAGGGAAATCACCACAGTTTTGGTGTAAATTTTACTTTCATTTTTTCAGAAGAATCATACTTTTGTTTTCTAAAAAATTAGACTCATAATGTCCATCAAAACAAGAATAAGTCATTTTGAAGAAAGTGTTCTGATCGAACACACCTTGGGGAAGGAAAAGGAGACAATCGTAATGAGGTGTTGAATGTCATCAGAATCACTATGAATTCGATATGAATGAAGTTATTATTTTTATGAAGTATTTCATTCATCATCAATATTATAGAATTAAAATTGGTTAATAATTTCATATTCATATTTCATAAATCAATATTTCATTGAATAAATTATGATTCAAAATTGGTGATAGAAAAGGGATAGCGTAATTTCACATTGTACCCAGATTTATCATATGCGGGTGGAAGAGAATAATGATATGATTATAATTGAAATAGAATAACACTCATGAAAATAATACTCAGGAACTCTAGAATTTTATAATCCATTTTATGGATAAAAAACATCTCCTACATAGGATGATCATACTCATGTTTTGAATGAAAAATATTGTACGTTGAATTTTTGTAAACTAAAATGATCGTATTGAAAAAAAATCATATTCATAATTATCTTACTCTGGACAATACTAGAATTAATTGGGGAAAATATGTTAGATTAGAAGGAGATAATAAGATCTAAAATGTATTCACCCTTTTCAAAAGTGTCGAATTGCAATTTAGGTTTCCAACAAGGTCAACAGGAGAGGTGATGATGATGTTTTGTATCTCAAGTGGGTTAAGGTAAAATGTTAAGGCTTTTTTGGGATGAATTTTCTAGGGGAGTCTATATTCAATCAAATGATTGTATTCATCATTTATAAGTGTTATCCACTTCTTCATATAGTTTATTTCATTTTTTACAGAGGTTTGTTTGAATAAATATTATTCCAAAAATAAAAAAAATGATTTGAAATCAAACTGGCTGTTGAAATTAATGTATGATGAAGAACTGAAGATTGTTTAAGGATTAGGAAAAATGATGAATACTAGAAACAAAATAATAATTCAAGGGATATTTTAAAGGGAAATTGATATTAAGTTGAATTTGGTTAAATGGGAATTTTTTGGGATTTCCAAAAATCTACCCGAATGTAAAATATAGAAGAAAAAAATATCTTTTACATTTATTATGACTGATGTACAACTCATGAGACTGAATCTTCAGGTTGTATGGAGAGTAAAAAGTTTTTTATTCACCTTTTTTGAATCTCTTGTGATGGATCGATGTGTACGAGAAGGTACAAGGTCACAATTTTGTATTCTAATGATCACCATACTCAGTATTTATCATAAAATTTAATTACAATAGTCTACTTGTCAATAATATTTGGGTGATTATCATATCAGTTTGAATTAATTGGATCAGAATTTAAGAAAAATGACTTTTTGACCAAGTAATAATCGTACTCAGATTATAATTCTCTTCAATTAAGTGGTGACAATTTATCTCTGTCATAGTTTTTCAAATCTATATTTTTTGTACTGGGAATAATCGTACATAGAAGAATATGATTTGGATGAATCATAACAGGGAATATCATACTCATAGGAATCAGGCTCTAAAAATGGATAGATTTTTTCATAACAATGTCCAAGAAGTTATTACCATATTTTTGGAAAGAAATTGAATTATTATATATCAATTGAATAAATTTATGGAATTGAATGTTATTATAAGTAACGTGAGTTGTTACATAATCATTGTATTACACTGTCTATGTAAATAGGGTGCACATTCACTATAGTTCTACCTATGTTTAAGATTATATCCTACTCCGTGAAATCCAAGGATTTATTTTTAGCATATTTTATTGTATTGTATAATTTCCAAACCATACCATGGACTTAACTATTCTTATAGAATAGTGAACCTTTTAAATATTTGTATTCCTATGGATGTGGGTTGGATTTGATTCTAGTTTGGATTTGAAATATCTAATAAGAGGATAAGTATGTTTAAAAAGAAATGAAATGAAATTTAGAATGTATCACTGATTCTCACACTCCCCCTCTTAGTGATACTACCATCCGAAAGAGGCAATTAAATAAACCTTAAGTGATGTTTTATAAATCCGGGAGGTTGAAAACACCTTACATAATATCTACATTACCATGGTGTTTCTATTATAATACCTATAATCTCATAAAATTAATCTCATAATAATATCAATATACATGAAAAAGTAAGAACAATATTATGTATGTTATCCATGAAGGACCAAAACCTTGTAAAAACATCATGTGTCATCATTCATTTCAGTTACAACATTTCATGCCAAATTTTGGGTTCATCATGCACAAAAAGGTACATATCTCTTAATTAGGATTTTCTATCAAGAATAGAAGAGGATAATTTAAATATAAAATGAAACATTCTAAATTTGGGTTGACACTAATTCACCCCACTCTGAGATCTCATGAACGATCCATTATTCTCTACACTAATATCATATGAAATTTTTTGGAAGAATTTCAAATTTCTGTGGCATGGGAAATACCAACATAAATTTTAAATATCCAAACACCTAAATCAGTCCTCATAAGGAATAATATAATTTAACCCTATGAATATAACATCATTATAATTTTCCATTTTAATAACAACCTTTAAAATTATATTTGAGATGAGAATACTCCACAGTAAGAAATCACAATGATTATAATTTTATTACACCATAGATCATCTCTTATATTAATGATGACTAAAAAGATTTTTAGGTAACATACCCACAAATTCTCGACATATTATTTTAAATATTCTTATATCACTTTTCATGTTTCCAGATTTAGATATTCTCATATAATTTAAATTATTCCAAATCATTGTATGGAATTGTAATATATTTAATGAACACAAATCATCACAAATAAAATGAGGTCCCTGATTCAAGAAATTACATATATGATTCGAGATTATATAATTTCATATCTCAACCACTCTATTGGGAGTCTGGGTAGAGTAAATAGTTGGGTGGATCATATTCTTTTTGGGAAAGGGACTACTATGAGTATTATCCACAATATAATATTTATATTTACTCATCCAGACATTCCACATATTTATACTCTAAATACCAGGAAATGTGAACATAATAAATATAGACTTCACAAATCAAACTCACAAAGGGTTATACCCAAATTCATAAACCCATCGTGATAACACACATCATTAAGCATTGTCAAATTTTCATTTCTGAATCAACTGTATGTAGTATTGAATATAAAAGTTCATTTTATAATGGAATGAATACTTTGGATAAATTATTTTTCATATAAAAATCAATAGAAAATTCATTTCATCATTCTAAAAGATGTTAAATTCCAAGCATTACCCTATCTTCTGGACTAGTGAATTCAAAAAATATAAATTTGTTATAAATAAAAAATATTATAATATTATCATTAATTATTTATAAACTTATTTAAAATTCATACTACCAATTATAGATATTTAGTTATATCACTTCAGACATTAAAATATATCATAGAGAGTTCATGAGACTACATACATTATCTTCTATAAATTTAATATAATTCCACATTTCATTCAATTGACTTCCTGGATTTCATGGGAAAATTTACCAATTTCGATGAAAATTCATAGTTTCCAATTTCATTTAATAATAAATTATAAAAACACACTATGAAATGTAAACCATTATTGAAATTCCTTTCCTATAGAAATATACCATTGTCATATAAAACAAAGAAATATAACAAAAAATATAATACATGTCTAATCCTAATAACATGATTACAATAATAAAAAGCATTTATTCCTATAAACTTCGTGAGATACTCATTAGGAATAATTTTAGAAGTCTAAGGGGTAAAATAAAAAAATATTATGGGTACTCTACATGGTTTGGAATACCATGTGATAGCTAGGAAGTAGTCACGAGTTGGTGTCTAGATCAATTTATGTGGCATGTGTATGGTTTCTCAGACCGTTTACTAATAATTACCCCTTCGTTCTACATCATTTTTCATCTCCAAAGAAGAAAATTTTGTGAAAAACTAATGTGGTCACAATGTATATTAGAACAACATTAATTTAGATAAAATATATTAATATAATAAAACTAAAACTCAAATTTAATACATGCATCTTGAATCCCAAGGAAAAAATTATTACCATCTCAAGATATAATGTATATGATACTAGTAATCACTAACTTATTCAGTTACAGTAATAATATCTCTTTTCTATAGGACTTAAATTGATGAAAATAAGCCTCTAATCCCATTTTTTAATGATCTGACCCAGGTTAATCGACATCATCACCTGAACCAATACCCTATAAGGCCATAATTAAATCACAGATCACCATGGGAAAATTAAAAGAATAATAGCATAAAAACCATTAATAACCATTATATATTGTAAAATTTATAAATAAGAAAATGATCCTTACTTATTTTTTTATGTGGTGCATCCATTATTTGGACTTCCAAGAATATAAAATAATAAATAATAAATAACATATCAAACCAAATATTTAATAATAATTTTTAATAAACAAATCCTTTTTTTGTATATAAACGTCACTGAAATACATCATGGATCCTAATTAAATTGGGATAAGAAATTTTAGTATGGTTGAGGTGGAAGATTTAATTTTTTTGAAAAGACTCCAAACCCAAACAACCATAAGATCACATATATTAGACCTATGGTCACATTACATAAATAGAATATCATTCTACGAAACAATGTGGAACCATATCTGGATCACCTAAAAACATAATAATTTCATACACAAATATGTTTGACACTATTTTTTTATTTAACATTCCCAATAGGATTTCAGAAAAGAGTGTATATAGTTTCGTTTTTAAGACATTTCATATATTCTAATTTTTCATTTTTATTGTTAACCTATTTGGTTATATTAAAAATTATAATTGATAAAAATAATATTCAGTTATATTATAATGAATATACCATTAATATTATATGACCCATGAGGGAAAAACTATTGCAAAAATGTCACTTTTAGTGAATGAAAATGATAATTTTTAACATATGATGACTATAAAATTGTGACTCTATCCATTGAAATATTTCATTGAAATACCCTTTATGAAAATTAGTTTAAATATAAATAAACCATAAAATAATTAATGTATAAAATCATGAAGGGAATATAATATTAAATATAACTAATTTGACTGAACATCATAAATATATATTATACCATGAAAGAAGAATTTGAAAAGTGGGTTTTAAAAATAATAAATCAAGAATATGTAAGGAACATTTATTTACATTATAAATAATTATGGGAATCTCTAAATGTAATATGATGATACAATCTGATACAAACTCTTATAGAAACAACTATTGGCCTCTATTGAGTCCCATAAAAATATTTTACCGACCAATATAATGTCAATTAACATCATTTGTGGTGCTCCCCTATCTACGAACTAAACTATTCTTGTTATACTAGATAGTAGATAAATATAATATATTCAAAAAAAATCATGTTCTCTAACATACCTACATTGGATCCCATGAAATAACCCTAGTGTAAGTGAGGAAAAATCAATCCACACAATCAAACCATTTATCCACTGTGAAAAGTAGCAAGAAATCTCTCAACACATCTCCAACACGCTGTAATTTAATAATCAAATTTACTTAACAATTAGTAATCAAATATGTGAATATAATTCACATCCCACAAAATTTAAAACCTTAAGTGGCTAAAGAACCATTTTTTTATACATTTTAATGAAAAAGTTATCATGTTCCATTTAGTCCCATTAAGTATGTATTGAAAAATTAATCCATTTAAAATTTTTTAATAACCATTTATAAACCCACTCTTCTATTGAAAAATAATTAGAATGAATATAGAAATATTCAAATATGTAAATAAAAAATATTAGATAAAATTTATTACGGTAATTTTTTAAAATCCAATAACATGCTTAAATTAGATAAAACATCCTTAATATATGAATTACCCTCTTTGGAAATCATTCACTAAAAAAACATCATTTTTTCTTAATATCATTTGAAAATGGATCTTATTAATCTTAACAGTCAATTTTCAGGAATAAGAAATGGTTTTAGAACTCCTAAACTATGAATCTAGGAAAATACCTTCATTTTAACTGAAGAAATCATTTGAACCCCCTTAAAACCACATCACTATTATAATATATTGGTATAATGTTTTGTAAAATGAATTTTGGAACCCCATAGATCATATAAAAATGAATGTGAGTCTAAAAAATATACCTATCAGTTATTGAGGGAATCTTGTTTCCTCCAAAGGAATAAGAAATTCTATTTATGAAGATTTCATTAAAATCCCTAAATATAAAAACTATAATTATTAGACACTATCATTCCCATGTATTAATAATTATTACCATTATGGTTCTTGTGGGAGAATAAACTAATGGGAACAAAATAATGGAGGATATTATATGATGAATAAAGAGATAAATAATTTATATCTACAAAAATCTAAATAGAAACCATTTATAATGGTATTTTATTCTTGGAGACATATTATGATAAAATCATAAATCTCTCACTTTGTTTGAAAAAAAAGAGAATATATAGAGGTCAATTAATCACAAAATTGACTTAAGGTAATAAGGGAAAATCACATTTTCATTTACATGTTTTCTCATACTATTTGGAAAAATGGTTTTACAAATAACATATCGACCATGAAATAACTATAATAATATATCTATATTACCCAAATTATTAGAAAACATAATGTATCATAACCATGTTAAAATATTTTGTCATCTACAGAGTTATAAATATACATATGCATAATCTACATGAGTTCTCATAATATTGTGATAATCAGGCATCTATTAGGGAACTGAAATTTCCTAACATATAATATTTATTATTACTACTAACCATGTTGTAGTTGTATTACAACCATGTTTCAACAACTAAACATGGATTTCAATCCTTGTAGGTAATGTAGTAAAGTTACACATACTCAAGTAATAGTCATGTACACATAGGTTTCACGATAACTATTAGTCATGAGGTAACAATGCATTAACTATGAAAAATTTAATTTTTTAAAAAATAATAATTTTGCAAACGAAATTAAATAAAATATCAGAAAAACCCATTATTATATAATATTAAAAATTATATGATGGGGAAACATATTTTATTATTTTCAAGGAATACATTTATATGTTCTAGAAAATAATGTCTTGCTAAATTTAAGGATACATGGAATATAAATAATATTCCATTGTAGCAATATTAATTCAATAATGAATGAAATAATAATGGATTCCCATCATGGATATGATATAGGGACAATATAAATTCTTGTACTAATTATCATTTAATTAAAATACATAATAAAAAATAGTCATTTAAAAACATTCAGTATAACTTTTTATTTTAGAGTTTTATAGAATTATGACACGACATTAACCAAAAAAACTCATGTCTTTTTCAACAAATGGAAATTGTTTCAACTATATAAAAAAGTTCATAACCCAAAATAATTATCCAATGTTTTCCAAAAATTCATCATAGAATATATACTTCTAGTCACATCATAGGTATTAATTTTCATCACAACCAAGAAAAATTAGATCATAAGAAAGGGGTGGGCTTAGATGATTAGTATAGTAATAAAATATGAAAACATAAAATTTCATAAGAGAAAATAATATGAGAATATCCGTATAATTATTTTACATAATGAAATCATACAAAAAAAATAAAATTTTATTAAATAATGAATAAATCAAAACATAAAATAAACATGATTGAAAATAGTGAGTTATTAAAAATGACCCCTAATATAATGAAATTTTCCGAAAAATAATCATGAATGGGTGAATAATATTTTAAATAATGGAAAAACTATTATATAGGAAATAATTAATTTATGTGCCACACCATAAATACCCAAGAATATGTGAAACTATAAATTAATCATGAATACATTTCTCATGAGATATAAACTTTCTACTAAAGTATTAGAAGGTGGTATAGGACCCCAACTATCATTCATGTATATTTTTGTGTTCAATAAGAATCAATCGTTCAACTTATCTTAACTATCCTATGGAAATAAAATTAGTTTTATTGAAACCATGATAAGGAAAGTGTAGAAATAAAATTAGTTTCATTTTATTTCTAAATAGAATCAAATAAAAAATAACTCATAATTATAACAATATAAACCCATGGAATATGAATGGTTATCCAAACATATTCGCCAAATTTATAGGTAAATAAGATTCATTAAAGATAATAAATACTTTTTTATTTATAACGTATTTAAAAGATGATTATGTATAATTAAAAAAAATCCCAAAGAAATCATTTTATGGAATATAAGTGAACACCCTTCAATCAAATGAAAAGAAAATAGTGTTATCATAAAGGAAATTCATTAGATGAAAATTTTTATTTTTTCACAGTGGACGGTTAGGAATGATAAAGTAAGTGGTTGATTATCTCTTGAATTTAAAATGACGTTATATAAAATATATAAAACATTAACATGGATGGTTGAAAAATAATATACTCCTAGTGTGAGAAAAGAAACATCGAATACGGATGAAATATATAAAAAAAATACTTACAAGAATAATTTATTGAACAAAATTAGATATGTAGGGTTTAAGAATCGAAATAGTATTAAACCATGGATTCAATCCCCAAAAATATTAATATATTTATTTATTTCAGAATTAATAATGTACCATAAATTTTATTAGTGTTAATCTTTTTTAGATTGAAAATGAAAATAAAGGTGAAATCATAAGACATATTTTATAAGAACATTTTGACCAAGATATAAAATTCAATAATATATGTTAATTTTAAAAGTAATGTTTAAAAACATAATCTGAATTGATTGAAATTTTTTTTAAAAAAAATAATCTCCAACAATGGATTCTTAAAAATGACATAATGTTTTCTATTAAAAATATAGATCCAAAGATAAATCATCTGATGATTAAATGATCCGTTTAAATAATTTTATGTTACCTTTATTCAAAAAAGCAAATTGTAAAAATTGTAATGAAACATTCATTTTTTAAAATCTCATTTTCCCAATAGGGATTATAATATATCATATGATAAAATATTTTAATTGTAGAACCCAATTAGGTATGAAAAAGGTTAATATAAAAAAATTATAACACAAATAAATTTATTTTTAGAAATCAATCACTCTTATGGAAAACATACTCAATTAATAAATAAATAATTAAAAGAGAGTTTTATTGTAAAAAGTTAAAAGATGATTTACTAACACATAACACATTCAAAGGGTAGTTTATCCATAATTATATTATGCTTGTTCAATATAATAATCCTAACATAACGAATTGTTATTTTTGGAACTTTGTTATTCTTTGATGTATGTATATTTGTGTCTTTGTTCAATTCTCAGTTTAATTCTGTAATGGTGGTCTTGTGTGAGTGATTTTTGGGGTCATAGAAATTTTTTGGGTATTAGGAGCTATTCTGGAGACCAAATCCCAATGTTTCTATGTTTTATTCCTTGCACATTGTTAGTCAAACATATGAGTGGTGGGCCATTGTTCATGAATAAATAGTGTGCGGTTGGATGGTGGGGTGTTTAGGATTTAGGCATTGAAGAAACATTGTGTGAGGAGTTTCACTTCCTTACGAGAGGTTAGCAATTTTCAGAAGATTTGATAGAGGCTCTATGATCATTTTTCATATGGTTCATAAATCATGTGGGTAAATCATCCTATATGACTTATATACTACATTATACCGTGTTACAAAACAGTTCGACCTATATATATTTCCTAAAATAAATGGGTTTCCATTAAATCCTTTTAAATAAAACAATTTTTTTCATTCTTTGTAAAATAGGAGACAATTTTTTTTAACAATTTCAAGAACTACCCCATTAATTTAGCTAGTTTCTATTCATTAACATTGATTATAACTTAGTTCATCTCCTTATATCTATAATGGTATGGTTTTGGTTACATTTTATTTATTACAGATTCTTCAGGATATGGACTGCCCTATTTGGATTTAGGTTCATATGACCTAATATACCATTCTACTTCCATTCATCATATTTATTCGAAACTCGAGCGAATCAGGGAATTATACTATATGAGTTATTTATAATGAACCTATTCTAGGTGGTCATGTGATTTCCTTTGAATATCGGATCATTTATATATTCTAGAGAGTTGTGTGCCCATTTTTAAGGAATCACCATATGATTAAATTGGACCCCATTTCTACCTATCACTGTTTAGTTAATTGAATAGGTGTTTTTATGATTGTAGATGTTGTACACGTTGAATAATGACCACCCTAAGGGTGAGTTTCCTTGAATGGAATTTATAGATTATTTCATTGGATACCCCGTTGAAGTGTCCCTTTATCCCTCTCATGGGTTGTTAAAAAAGGAATTGATTATTAATGAAATTAAAATGTTGTTAAATTGTAATTTACTTGGTTAGAGGGTATGGGATGTATGGAATTCCCATGTACCGTTATATGCATGTTCTTATTTTAGAACGTTTATAATGATTATCAATGGCCATGTAAGTACATTAGTGGTTATGACTTGAATCGATGAAATTGGATAGAATTTCTCAAATTGATGATTTTCCAAAGTGAGTTATATCATAACTAATGCATGTGATAGCATGATAGTTGAGTTAAGATTTTTATATTAAAATTTCCATAAGAGTATTTTAATGGACATTGAACTATAATCCATTGTGAGTTAATTTTATCCCATGACATGAAATAGATTGATAAATAATTGGAAACTATTTATTGGGATGTGTCAACATGAGTTAAACGACGATAAATCTATTTATTAGTTCCTTACACATGAGTTTATTATTATAAAAAAACTACATGGGTAAATTAAAGGCCAAGCATTTTAAGGTTGGTAATGTCTTGGAACACCCATTGAGTTGAGTTCATTATTAAGTGATCATGGTTTTGACATTATCATGTTAAATGGAATTGAAATGGTTATATGATAGATATTCTTGAGTGACACATAGATTCACCTAAAAATGTCATGGATGGACTCATCTGTCTATTGACCTTTATACCTTTACTGATACAAATATCAACCTTAGGATTCAATGGAAGTACTATATGGTAAATGTGATAACGAAATGGATGATACATGTATCCCTTTAGGTATTCTATCGATAGACTCCTCACGGCTACACTTATATGTCATGTGATACAACGAACCAACAGAGGGATGACATGGATGGGCTCAATAGGGTTTTGATTATATGTTATGGGTGATACTGGGTTATATCAAATAAGACTTACAATAATGTTCTCAAATGGAATTGGAATTATATAACACTAATAACGATAATTAGATCCTTAGTAGTTCTCCAGATATTGGCTTGAAGGGTGTTTATTGATATTCCAGCAGGAGTGATACATGAATTCAACATTGATATTTCAAGGATGGGAACATGTTCTGAATTTAATTAGAAATATAATTACTTATGATGAATCTTGAATGCCAATATAGAACCTTGGATTTGGTCATCACATTTACATGTGTAGATGACCTTCTGAGGCATCTGTTGTGCTACTAGTAATATAAGGGATGTCAGGTTTCAGCCAAATCTCATGGCTTATAATGTAAATATAATTGAATTAAAAAAAATTAATGTAAATGAAATAAAGAGTATGTAAAATGTTTCTTTTCATTTTATCCTTGATTACTGCTTTTATTATTTCTCAATGCCTGTTATATATATTCACTGCCTGATTGGCACAAGCCATGGGTGGTTTCCTAATATGAATTAGGATCACAGACTATTTTGTTAATTTTTTGGTCCGAAAGTGGTTATATAATGGATGGGTTTGATAAGTCAGGTCTCCCTTTTTCAGGTATAATTTATGCTACTTAGGAGTATGAGAGCATGGGACCAAGGTAAGGCTTGCGATGCGACTAAGAATTTTTTTCCCATTTTATGACTTTGGACATTTATTGTATATGACTGTTGGGTTAATTTTTGGATGATTTATTAGAATTAATTTACATATAAATTTATATTATGCAAGATATGACTTTTGGTTATTTATTATATCAGTTTTCTACTATTTTCTTCTTTTCTATGGTATACTACTTCTACTATTAACCTGTTACTATTTCCGACTATTATGCACTCTGTTAATGAGGGAAAATTCTCCCAACTATAACACTCTGGAAATCAATATAAGTCGGTAGCCTCTGGAATTTGGGGATATATGCTTAGGTACTT
This sequence comes from Viscum album, assembly GCA_963277665.1. NCBI lineage: Eukaryota > Viridiplantae > Streptophyta > Magnoliopsida > Santalales > Viscaceae > Viscum > Viscum album. The sequence continues at coordinate 117,061,896 of OY728133.1, read as the reverse complement.
GTGGCCAACTTGTTATGGAAATCCTTTGAGTGGAATTTGGAACATGAATGTTACAAAGTGGTATTAATAGTTCTGGGTTTGATACATTATTTGGAGATAATAGAAAGGGATTTGATGGAATTGAAATTTTTTAATGATCCATGATGGGGCATAGGTAGCCCACAAATAGGAAAAATTAAAATTTCCTCCAACTAGATTTATATTTTTTGGATTTGGAATATTATATTTTTTTCATTTTACCATTGGTAGACACACTTGTAGTGTGTTCTTACTGTTGATATGAATTTGCATTCTATTTCATTATACCCAATGAGATGAGGGTATTCTATCTCACACATCATATTAGAACCTGAAATATTTCACAAGACATGTATCATGAAATGCAATTTGTATGCATTATTAATTACGTGTTGTTATGATAGGTTTCTTTATACATATTCATGTTGTTGTTATATGTATATTGGGATATGTTATAGTGTTAAAAAGATGGATTCCAATCGTTTGTCCCTGAAGATTATGGGACGTCTTCGATTGGAATTTTGAAGATCGTGGTTTTACATTAAGATAATTGTGTTATGATGTGACATAGGTTGGCCCCAAACATTGATCCAAGAGAACTATGGTCTCATGTGGATCTGAATTCGGCGTACCATATGATTACACTTATGAAGGGGATGTGATAAATAAGATATGAATATCAATTCAATGAATGAAAATGTGAAATAAGTTTTATATAGAATGAGTAAGAAAATAAGTGAAACTCCTGTGGATTATTATAGATAACCTCAATAGAATAAACCATTGTAGAGGGATTTTTGTAGTGTCTCTCGCTTGTTTGACACCCATGCCAGACCCATTATGATGAAGATGGGTGAGTTCATATAGGGGAAGGGTTTTACCTATCCGATCATTTTATATATGGATTTCAATAGTGAACCATGATAATAATATTTTTCAAATCCATGTGTTTTCAATTTAGATCCATGCCAACATAAAGAATTCTAGCTAAATAGAAGGAATGGGGTGATGATCATATGCCAGAATTTCTAGTCCTTAGGCTACCAGTGGATCCTCTATTTGTGCCCATTTTGAAACCATGAGGTTTACTGTACATTGTTGATCAAGAAATGTTTTGAGATGGGTTCTTATATTTATGTAGAAAATTTCAATAGCATCGTAATGTCCAAACTATATCATTGATGATTGGTGAGATTTAGGAGAAAAATCCACTCTCATTTTTAAGGGTTGGAGGAAAAAAACATGTTTAATAATGGAAGGAGTCCATACTATCTATCTTTTATCATTTAGGGACACCTACTGAGAGGGGGTTAATCCTTTCTTTTTTACATACTGTGTGATTCTAACAAGAGATGGTGGGATGCTATTACCCACACTGATCATCATTAGTAGATGTCTTGGATAGAGTTCCACATGGTCTTTTATGATTATATATATCTTTGTATGTTGAGTGTGATAGTGACCAAGAGTTCATACATATATAGTAGGGTTCGTTAATATTTATGAATTACTAGTCCCATTTTACTATGATCCAACATGTCGTGCCTATTCTGATGAGTGAAGAGTTATCAAAATCTATGAATGACGTGGTTGGTCTCAGTTATGATAGTTTATAATAGATTAATGTATTTGAGTTGACAACCATTCCTAGAAATATGATTTCAGAACAGATCAAACAAACATAATGTAAGATCTCATCCTTTTCTAAAGTCAATATCGGACACGTTTTTAGGTACTTCTGTTATTTCAATGTACCTTTGTTTTTGAGGAGTGACTTGAGGTGTGTTTGGGTGAATATTTAAGTAAAATAAGGGAAGTGGGTTGTGCACGGTTTGCGCACGGTTTGACAAACCGTGTGACCAAAATGTCCCAACCAAGAAGAACTAGACAGAGAGGTACACATGATTTAGGCATGCATTGACAATCCATGTGAGCAAACCATGCAGACCATGCAAATATGGACAGTGAGGTCCGCACAGTTTTCACATGGTTTGAAAAACCATTTGCCACAGTCCAGGAAACATTGTGTGCGGTTTTTAATTCCGGAAATCCTTTTTAAAACCACCCAAACCCTGATACTTCCTTATTTTCAGAACTTGGCTTGGGCTTGTAAGTTTCTAGGTGTTTCCAAAGCCTCTGTGAGAGTTTCCAAGGTGATCTGAACACTATTTCTCAAGATTGAAGGCATGGATTGATGATCCTCTCTCCTTTCGGTAAGTATATTTCATCCGATTGTTTCTTCAATTATATCCTCTAACATTCCTTGATCTTTCCATGGGAGATTTCTATCATTTACATGGATCTAAACCTAGGATTTAAGGTATAGATCTTGGATTGTCGATCTTGATCTAGTATTGCAAGATATTGATGACTTTGATCTTATTTTGGTTTTATGGATTCAAATCCAGAACATGATCGACCACGTTGTGCCGCTCGGATTTTAGGGTTTTTCGTTAGGCTAACTACCATCAATAAATTTAGTTAGGATGTATAAAATACAATCCCACAGTCTCATCTTGATAGGAATATGTGGTTGTATAAATTACGTGGTATAAATAATTAATTGGTGGTTTGGTTATGCAGTTCTTTGTAAATTGTTGATCTAGTTGAATATGGGTGAGAGTTATGATTGAGGGATAAAGATTATTAAACATTTGAATATGGTTGTATATGTGAATTAGATATTTTATTTGAAAAAGGTTTGTGGGACACATAATTACACTCCGAAGAACCATAGAAGATCTAGACACGGCGTTCTAGAACCAATTACATGCATGAAATTGATAATTTATAGGACAAGGACTGATGCTCCAAATAACCATGGGGTTGTTAGATAGGTACTGATGCTCCAAATACTAACATGTGTGATAGAAATGTTGTTCTAAAGTAATTCCTTTATTATGTACTATGGTTTCATTTGTCTTTTCATGAACTTAATATTGATACATATTAATTATGAATTCAATAAGGGAAATGGTTTAAGTTCCTACACAGGCTGAAGTAGGCATTGTATTTTGGGTGTTCTCGGGAACCTGGATGTTTAATGTATTAAAGAAAGGATAATTGGATAAATATAATTGTTTTTTACTATTATAATTCTTTATTATTAATTCGAATGCATACGCCACGTACAACTAGATTTGTTTTTGACAATTTTGGAGGTGACCTACTTAGTCGTACTCACACCCTACTCGGGCTGCCAGATTGGTACCCGAATAGACTTTGTTATTGAAGGACATGAAAAGGGAAAGAGCCGTGGTTAGAGTGCTATTTCTGGTTAGATCATAGAAGAGGGAACCAGACGTGGGTCAGGACCCGTGTGGAGTCATTGTGTTTTTAATTTCAGTTTCATTGTAGACACTTGGAATTGCATAGTCATTGCATGTGTTTACCATTTAGTTGAGTATTGAATTTCCAGTTTTGATTATGCAAGTGATATTGTAATGATATATTTATATGTGTTACTGCTATTTCTTGGTTACATCTGCTGGTATTTTAATCTAATAACATAGGTTATATTCTTTCCAAGGCTGACATACTAGGCCTTCACTACTAGTTGGCACCGTCTGGCGTACGAGGTGGCGCGCTTGAGGGATTGTGACCAACCAGCTTGGAGCACAGTCCAATGGCTCCTGGGTCAGGATATTACAAAGTGGTATCAAAGGCAGGTTTTCTTTCTTCTTATTTTTTGTCATACTATTTGGGGAAGGTAGAAAGGAGACTAGGGAAAGTCAGTGATTGATAACAAGCTTGTGCATGGGAGTTTCAAACCCATGTATGGGAGAAAACACAAGTACTCATGGTGGGATTGCTGGTATTCATGTTTGTTGTTATAGTTGAATATTATTTCACCTTGGGTGATGCACTTGTTGTGTGATGTGATTATTATTTCTAGAATTTGTTGAGTATTGATTTGTGGCCCAAAATGGCATGAGTGTCTCGTCTACATGAATCATTCTAGCCACTCAGGAATATTGTGACATGCATCATGTTAGGCACGAATGGGAAAATGTATTATGGTTAGATTGTTGAACTTAAACTATTTATTTTCCTTGATTGTGAAATTGAAATGAAAAGGGTGTCTACCTTTGGAAACTGAATAAAAAATTCTAATGTTATTTGAATAATTTGGTTATGTGTAATTGTAATAACATTGTGAACTATTTTCTAAGATTTATGTTTGGATTTGTAGAATTAGGCCTCCACAATGCTAATTGAGAGGACAAGTATGGGATATAGTTAGAAATGGTACTCCAATGGGTAAACCTAAGGCACCAATAGTATCAACTGAAGAAGCATGGAAAAAGTTTTTAGAGAACCTCACCCATTTCATGTAAATGATTGAAAGAGACCCACAGTGGGGTATGAAAAGTATATCTGATCTTATGAGGGAGTTTCAGTTGATTCACCCTCTGACTATTACTAGAGAGGGTGTTATAGAAAAGTTGAGTTCTACATTGAATCTACCCAACCTATACATGACCACCTACAGACACCTATTATGAAGAGATTCAACTTGGCAGCTTACATGTTGTGTGCTCAAGAGAAACATTGGTGGGACATCCAGACTTGGAATAGGTACCTTGAAGCTATGGAGTGGAAGGAATTTCAGGATATGTTCTTTTAGCACATCTATCTAGAGACTCTCAGACTGGAGAAATCGGATGAGTTCTTAAGGCTAACTCAAGGGAGTATGTCTGTAATGGACTATGTTGGACGCTGTACTGACTTACATAATTTTGGTCCATCATTGGAAGTAGACGAGGCCACTTCATCAATACGATTTTTGGATGGACTTAAATGTGAAATTAAGTCTCAATTGAATATTTTAAGGATGAATATGTTTCAGAAAGTGGTAAATCTGGCTCTCAAATTTGAGTGGAACCTGAAGGATATTTCTTGTGGTGGAAAAATGGTTTTTACTATACAGTAATGTGGTACGAATTTTGAGAACTGGAAGTGATGTTATAAGAATGTCAGTTAGGGAGGTGGGAGACAGAGTAACCAGGAAGAGGGGTTGATTACACAGTAACTTAACCGAGTGTTTTTCCTCCAATGTGGAAGGCCAGTACATTATCGTAAACAATCTCCCTAACCCCTGTTGAATACAGATCATGTGGTATGATGGGACATCTCTAGAAGTTCTGCAGGAACCCAAAAGATTCAGGTGGTAATGGATTAGCTAAACAGATTTAGAGTGTGGGAAGGGGATCATCTGTACCCTTTCTGTATAAAATATGGAGTTCTACTAGACATGGTGGTAACGGTGATGGACGTGGTGCTCTTGGGAAGCAATGTCCATATCAGCAGATTGGTTCAAGTCAGGGGAGTCAGATGGCATCACATGGAAGAGGAGCATCACATTTTCATTCAGTACAACCTACACATGTGGATAGAGAGGCTGGACCATCGACAATGAGATGTACTATTCTTCTGTCTTCTACTTTAGATAATTCCTTATTTGATACTGGTGCCACATATTTCATTGTATCTACAAAACTTGTTAATGATTTGAGTTTGGTGGTGGAGTTTGTGAGCGTGGCTATAACGATAGTCACGCCTTTCAATGTACAGTATAGAGTCATCTGTAGGTTCAAGGGATGTTCTCTTGAGATTGGGGAGTACCATTTCCTGTGGGATCTCTATATCCATGATATGACAGGCTTTGACCAAATCCTACGTATGGACTGGTTAGTCACATACCAACCCCACATTGATTTTTTTCATCGAAGGGTGACATTTATGTCACCTATGGGTGAGAATTTCATTCACTATGGGGAGTGGGATATCCTAGCAGGTCGAGAATAGCCAATTGCTTAGCAACTGGGAGAGCTCACATCCCAAGTTTCTTGTATTTTACTGAATTATGGAGTTAGGAAAGATGTCCTTCCAGTAGTGGTTGACTTGTTTCTAGATGTATTCCTAGAAGACTTCTCAGTTAATCCACCTAAGAGGGATGTTTATTTTACTATTGAGATCATGACAATAGGTGAGCCATTATCTATTCCACCATATAGAATGGAACCGGCAAAGCATCAAGAACACTATGTTCAGTTGGAAGACTTGAAGGATAATAGATTTATACTTCCAAGTATGTCTCCATGAGGATCTCCTGTACTTTGGGAAATGAAGGTTGATGGGAGTTTACTTTTTTGTGTCTATTATAGGAGGTTGAACAAGATTGATGTGAGGAACTGATATCCTCTTCCGCGTATTGATGAAATGTTTGCGCAGTTGTTGGGAACCTGTGTTTTCTCAAAAATTGACTTGAGATCGGGGTATCACAAGTTGAGAGTTCGGACTTCTAATATACCGATGACTTTTTTAGGAGTAGATTTGGGATTTATGAGTTTGTTGTAATTCCATTTGTGTTATCAAATGCATCATCAATGTTTTTGGTTTTGATGAATAAAATATTTCATCCATACCTAGATCAGTTTGTGGTAGTATTTTTGGATAAAATCATGGTGTACTCAATGAATCATTACAATCATGCCCATCTTCTTGACATCATCTTGAGTAAACTGAGAGAGCATCTCCTATACACCAAGAATTCTAAGTGTCAGTTTTAGATTGATCAGGTACACTTCCTAGGACACATTATCTCGACAAATGGTGCTTTAATGGAACCCGAGAAGCTGCATGTAGTCATTTATTGGGAGCGGACCAGGAATATTTTCGATATCCGATGCTTTCTAGGGTTAGTTTAGTATTACATTCTATTTATCCTTGACTTTTACCATTTGGAAACTCCACGTTCAGTCTTGACCAAAAAGGGAGTAATGTTTTAATGGTTAGAGGCTTGCAAGACATCACTTTAGGAGTTAAATAATCATTTGATGTACACACCAATTTTTGATCTACTTGAGTCAGGTGAAGAGTACACGGAGTATTGTGACGCTTCTGGGATATGATTCGAAGATTTTTTGATGCAAAGAGAAAAAGTTGTGGTATATGGGTCTCGACACCTGAGACTGCATTAAATGAATTATCCAATGCATGACCTTGACTTGGCAGTGGTGGTTTATTCTTTGAAGTGTTGGTGACACTACCTCCTAGGTGAAAGGTTTACAGTTTATACTGATCACAAGATCTTTAAGTACAACGTTTCTCAGCATGATATGAATCTTAAATAGTGGAGATGGGTCGAGAATATGCAGTCTTTTGATTTTGAGCTGGTATATTAACCTGGGAAAGGAAACAATGTGGCTGATGCTTTGAGTTGGAAGACTCACAACCATATTGTTCAGGAATATAGTGCTGAGTGAAGGTTGATGTCATTGTTAGATGAAATGAACTTTGTCATTCAAGAGAGATAGGAGGAAATGACACACATGTATGTTGCTGTGGAGTCTACACTATTGAGACAGATCAGGGACAAGCAATATGAGGACACAAGATTCATATCCTTGAGGGGAAACATTGAAGGTTGGGAGACACCTTTAGACTGGAAGATAGATGAGAATGATATCGTGTATATTATGAATCAGGTTTTTATTCCTACGAGCATGCGAGAAGAGCTCATGCAGGAATTTCATACCTCAAGATGGGTAGTGCACCCTGTTGTGACCAAAATGTGTCATGAACTACGACGACAGTTTTGGTGGAAAGGAATGAAGAAGGAGATAGCAGGGTTTGTGACATGATGTTGAAACTATTAGCCGGTGAGGCAGAGCATAAACGACCTGTAGGATTACTATGACCATTGTCAATTACATAATAGATGTGGGATGACACGACCATGTAATTCATGATAGGTATTCCAAAAACACTTATGAAGAATGAGGTTATTTGTGTCATTGTGGATCAATAGTCAAAGGTGGACCATTTTTTCTATATGGGAAACTTTTACAGTTGATTATTTGGGAGAGCTATATTAAAAGAAGATTGTTCGATTGTAGGAGGTTCTATGAACTATAGTTTCATATTGTGATTCACAGTTTACATCGCCCTTCTTCAAGGGCTTGCAGAAGGCACTAGTTTCACAAGTTTTATTGAGTAGAACTTTCAATCTAGAAATAGAAGGACAATCAGAGCTTACAATACACATTCTAGAAGATATTTTGAGGGAGTGCATACTTGAATTCAGTGGTACATGGGAGAAGCCCCTAGAATTAGTGGTGTTTTCCTATAACAATAGTTATTAGGAAACTATACATATGGAACAATACGAAGAACTCTATGGTAGGCCATGTAGATCACTGCTATGATGGATGAAAGCTGGAGATTCATAGTTGTTGGGACCGAGTCTCTTGCTGGAGACGACAGAGCAGGTTTATCTGATTCATAAACATATGGATACGACTCAGAGTAGTCAGAAGTCATACACTAATAGACAAAAACGACCATTATAGTTTATAGAGGGTAACCATGTTTTCCTTCGGGTGTCACCTAGGTTGGGTCACTGTAGGATACATAGGTAGGGAATGTTGGCCCCCAGGTGTGTTGGACCTTTTAAGATCGTGAAGAGAGTCTTGCTGGTAGCATACCAATTGGATCTTCCACATAAATATAGTGTTATTCATGATATTTTCCATGTATCACACCTACGACGGTATCACCCCGACCCTTCTCATGTGATTGATGTGGATGATGTTGAGCAAGAGAAATATGAATCCATTGAGGAGCATCTAATACGTGTTTTGTATCATAGTGTGAAGGTGTTTAGGGGAAAGACCATAATGATAGTTGGTGTTTTATGGTAGCATTGACGTGCGCGGGAAGAGACACGGTAATGGGAGGTAGATATAAAGACTCTATGGACTGATATTTTTAGCATGGAATCTTTGAGATTTTCGGTAGTATATCTCAAGGACGAGCTATTATAAGGCGGAGAGAATATAAGATCCCGAACTTTTCTAGAGTCAATATCAGGCACATATTCAGGTACTTTTGTTATTTTTATGTTCCTTTATTTTGGATTTGTGACTTAAGGTATGTTTGGGTGATCTTTTAAGTAAAACAAAAGGGTAGTAGGTTGTGCATGGTTTGACAAACCATGCGACCAACCCGTGCCAACCAAGTAGAACTGGACAGAGAGTTATGCACTATTTACGCATGGTTTGAAAAATAGTGTGACCAAACCACACGGAACGTGAAACTCTGGATAGTGAGTTCTGCATGGTTTGCGAACAGTTTGAAAAACAGTGACCCTCTATCTAAGAAACCGTGCATGCAGTTTTTAATTCCGAAAATCCATTTTAAACCCACCCGAACCTCAGGGCTTCCTTATTTTCTATCCTTGGCTCAGTCTTGGAAATTTCTTGGTGTTTCCAAATCCTATTAGAGACATTCCATGGTGATCCGAACACCTTTCCCCAATATTGAAGGCTCAGATTTATGATCCACACTCCTCTGGGTAAGTAGATTTCAGCATGTTGTTTCTTATGTTCTTTATTATGACATTCCTTGATCTTTTCATGAGAAATTTCCATCATTTACATGTATTTAAACCTATGAGTTAAGGTATAGATCTCGGATTGCAGATCTAGATCATTTTTTTCAAGAACTCTATGTTTTTGATCATATTTTGGTTTTAAGGATTTAAATCCTAAACTAGATCGACGACGTTGTGCCGCTCAGATTTTGGGGTTTTTTGTTGGGATAAATTCTATAAATAAATCTAGGTAGGTGGTCTAAAATCCAATCCCACAATATCATCTTGTTAGGTGTATGAAGTTGTATAAATTTCGTGGGATAAATAATTAATTGGTGGTTTTGTTATGCGGTTCTTTGTGAATTATGGATCTAGTTGAATATGGGTGAGAGTTATGATGGAAGGATATAGATGACTAAATATTTGAATATGTTTGTATATATGAAATGGAAATTTTATTTGAAAAAGGGTTGTGGGAAATGTATTGATGCTCCTAATACCCCCAAGAGGTTCTAGACATGTCATTCCGGAACCAATTGCATGCATGGAATTGATAATTTATGGGACAAGGACTGATGCTCCAAATACCCATGGGGTTGTGAGATAGGGAATGATGCTCCAAATACTCACATGTGTTCAAGAAATGATGTTCTACACAATTTCATTTATTTTTTTACTATGGATTCATTTGGCTTTTCCTGAACATAATATTTTGACATGGTAATTATGAATTGAACAAGGGAAATGGTTTAGGCTCCTACATAAGAAGAAGCAAGCATTGTATTTTGGGTGATCATAGGAACCTAGGTGTTTAATGTATTAAATAATGGTTAATTGGATTAATATAATTTTTTCCTCATATTGTCTTACTTTATTATTAATGCAACTGCATACACTGCTTATGACTGGATTTTTTTTGACAATGTGGGTGGTGATCTACTGAGTTGTACTCACACATTACTCGGGCTGCATGATTGGTACCAGAATAGACTTTTTTTTGCAGGACAAGACATGGGAAAGAGACCTGGTTAGAGTAATATTTTGGGTCAGAGCATGGAAGAGGGAACCCGATGAGGGTCAGGACCTATTTAGATTCGTTGTGTCCTTACTTTCAGTTTCATTTTTGAAACTTGTCACTTCTATAATCATTTCATGTTTTACCTTTCAGTTGAGTATTGTATTTCAGATTTTGATTATGCTAGTGAAATTGTACTGTTATATTTTTATATGTTTCCATTATTGCTTGATTACGTCCACTGGTATTTTATTCTAACAACAGAGGGTATAATCTTTCTAAGACTGACATATTAGTCCCTCGCTGCTATTCGGCACCCTCTCGCGTATGTGGAGGCGTGCTTGAGGGATTGTGACCAACCTGCTCAAAGCACTGTGCAGTGGCACCTGGGTCGGGACGTTACACATTACCTTAGGGAATCTAGAGAGGTGATCCATGGTGATTCAATATCTTTTTCTAGTACTACATTGAACTGTAGTAGAAGGTGTCGTCTGAAGCTTCCACATGGTGATATATTAAGTTAGAACATCGCTTCAGGTAGTCACGTGAGGTGATGTCAGTGTATAAGGATGAAACATAAGATGTCATAATGTACGATGGAATAAACAAAGTTTCAAACTTGCTACAATATGGGTCATCTACTGTGCTTTACCATAACATTTCCACTAGCATCCAATGATATAGTGTCTTCACTTACTCCACATTTGGGAGTCAGGTCCGTAACATCTCACCAGGTTGGGAAATGGGTTACATCAGTCTGACCAGTCCATGGTTGGCTTCATGGTTGTGGTATCCAGTGCCTAGGATCATAGTGATAGTAGGGAAGATCAGATCAGTGTATCCAGGTAGTGTCCTTGTGTAGTGAAAAATTCCAGGAATATTGAGTGCAATAGACCTATCATGAGAAGGATTGTGGAATTTCTACTATCATATGTACTATTCTAATAGCCTCTATTTTAGCTTATATACTTTTTGATTTAGGGGAATCACAAAGAATTATATATGTGCACATTATAGAGAGACTTGGGAAATTTTGTTGAACCTATGATGTTGTGATGATGCTAGGAACTCTGTTAGGTATCATTATGGATGGTGTGTGTCAGTGTAGGGAGTTCCCCATGAGGTTATTGGGTGTCACTATATATGGGTCCTCTATATCCTTAAGATGATAGGATTATATTTCATTCTCAATATGGATTGGTTTGTTACCTTTTGGGCCTTTTTTCTTTCTATTACTATCGTGTGAGTTTTACATCAGAAAAGGTCAGAGAGTACATTCACAAGGGGCAATGGGATGTCACTGAAAGATGAGCCTGACCTGAGTATCATAGGATGTGTGTGACGATAGCCTAGATTGTGATTCTATATCTGGATGATAATGGGACACATCATGTGGATTTTCCTCTAGTGATTGACTATTTCATGGATGTCTTCATAGAAAAATTTCCTGGATTATCCCCAATAAGAGATATAGTTTTCTTTATCGAGCTACTTTTAAGAGCTACACCGATATCCAATCCTCCTTACAGGATAACTATGATAGAGTTGCATGAGCTCATGTGGTATCTAGGGGATTTAAAAGAAAAATTGTTTTATGTAACCCAATACATCTACACAGGGTTTTCTGGTCATTTTTTAAAATATGGTGTATGGTATCCAATGGAAATGTGTAGATTACCATAAATTTAACTAGTTGATGGTTAATAAATAGTATCAACTTTCATTAATAGATGATCTCTTCGATAATATTTGAGGATGTCATGTAATCAAAATGATATATTTTAGATTTAATTATCAATTGGTGCTTGTCGGACCCTTAGACATAACTCACCCAAACATCAAGAGTATGTTTAGTTTGTATAAGAATTTGGTAATTCCATTTGGACAAATGAATTCTCCAATGGTCTTCGTGGAACTAGTGAACCTAGTGTTTCATTAATTATATGGTTTGTATTTCGTTTTTTCCTTGTATGATATCTTGTATTATTCTCATAATCGTCACGACCATTCAAAACATCTTGAGATCATTCTAAATACACTTGGTGACAAACAGTAATATGATACGAAAAAAATCTCCCACTTCTAGATGGATAATATCTACATACTGGGTCACTCCATATTCGAGATAAGAGTATCACTAGGCCTAAAAAAGGTGAGATATATAGTTCCCTGTGAGAATCCAATTAATTTCTTTGAGGTGCGGAGTTTTTAAGATCTGTAGTTTAATACAAAAATTTTATAATGGACATCTCATTCATAGATGTGTTGTTGATGGGAATGAATAAAAAGGGTTTGAAGTATTAATTGTTGGAATCTAGTGAGATTTCCATCAGGTATTTGAAAGGGATATTGGCCACATAACTGATACTGATTTATCCATAGTCGGGATGAATTCACACTGTATACTATGATTCATCAGGTATCGGGCTGAGATAAGTTCTTATATAGGTTGATCGAGTCATTGTGTAGAGGTATTAGTACACGAGGAAACAAGATAGTAATTACATGACACATGATATCTATTTCTTATGGTTGTTCAATCATTGACCAATTTCATACAGTACTTATTGGGATAGAATGTTGTATAGTTCACTATCCACAAAAGCCATGTGTATGTATTTACATTGTGTTACCCAAATAAGAAGAAGAAAAGGTGGGTTGAATACCTTCATTACTTTGACATTGATAAAGACTACACGGAAAGTAAAGGAAACGTAGTGGTCGATGAACTAATCTTAAGGACTCCAATATTGGTAGTTAAGTAGGCTAGTAGAGAGTGTAAGCTTATTTAATTAATCTCTAAGATGCAGTAAGAGGTGAACAACAGTCATAGGAAGAAGTTCCTTTCATCCTTAGCTATTTCTTTTTCCATACTGGAAAATTTGAGGATGAGAAAACAATTTCATTTTAATGTCCTAGTTATTTGAGGGAGTGTGGTGGGGGAGTAACCTCATTCTGGATAGACCATTAGTGATGATGATGTACTGTGATTACATGTTCTCTTATTGTTTTCCGAAGACATGCATGAGGAACTGATGTGGGAAATTCAGTCCTCTTCTTGGGAAGTGTCTCCTCATGCCACAAATATGTATCAATAATTTAAATCATATATATTAGTGGCCATGTATGAAAAGTTTATTAGCTAGTTTCTCTTTGTAGTATTCCACTTGTTAGTAGGTGAATGTGTAAGACCAGTGACCAGCTACACTTTTACATCAGCTACACCTTCCATAGTGGATATGCAATGATACTATAATGGATTTCATGATTATTTTATCAAGTTCAGCTTCAATTGATTTCATCATATGGGTTATAATTTATTGGATCATGATGGTTTCATATTTCCAAAAGATAAAGGAAAACAGAAGTGATGGTGATCTCGGGAGGTGGTACATCATTGAGATTATAGGACTACACAGTTTCCCACATTCTATAATTTTAGATAGGGACACCAAGTTTACATCCTGATTTTTCAAAGGGCTACATAGGGCTTTTGGTACACATGTGATTCTGCGCATGGCACACCACCCCTATATGGATGGCCGGTCAGATTGCATGAATCAGGTTCTTAGGAACATGCTTTAGGCATGCATCCACGGTTTTGGGGCCCCGTGGGAGAGATATATACCTATGGTTGAATTAAACTATAATAATATATTTTAGGCTAATTTTCAGATAGTTCCATATGATTCTTAATAATGTTGTCCATGTTGATCACCATTATGTTGGCTAGAGGTTGTAGAGTCATCTATGTTGTGACATCATCTAATCTAGGAGACCAATGATCAGGTGTAATTAATTCTGATGTGGATGGAAACTATTTAGTCCCATAATAAATCGTACATTAATCTCCATAGAATAACTGTAGAGTTTGTGATTGGGGATTTGGTTTTCCTACATGTTTCACAGATGCTGGGACACAAGTGGATTAAGAGATAGGAAGAATGTTTTACTATATACATCTAGTTGTTTGAGATGAAGGAGAGAGTCATGATGGTCTCATATTCGTTGAAGTTACCACATAGGTATTAGAATATTCATGATGTCTTCCTTGTTTTTAAGATTTTAAGAAACTATTTAGACATGTATCATTCTTTTCATCTTAAGGTGGTTGAGTTACATGTAGATGCATCCTTAGAAAAACACCTTTTACAAATTAAGGATTGTAGCATGAAGGTTCACTAAAGCTAGTATGTTCCTATATTATGGGTTCTATGGTAGAAAACTGAGTATAGGATGAGATGTGGGAGATGGATACATATATACAATTGAAGTGGCCATATTTTTTCTCTAATCAAGATTCACCACCCATAGTAGGGAAATTCAGGGAAGAATTTCTTTATCAGGGAACGTTTGTAAGAACCTGGTTCTTCATTGATGTATTTATTTCGATTCTTCTATAAATTATCAGTTTATTTCTTAAATTTGGCCCTGTGTGAGTGAATGTTGATGTCATAGGGGTCTTATGGGTTTTGTGGTCTTTTATGAAGCCCAGAATCGAAATATTGGGTGTTTTAATCCTAGCGCCTAGTTGGTGAAAACTATATCGTGTAAGCCACAGATCATGACTCAAGCGTGCGAGGCGGGATAGTGGGGGCCTAAAGGGCACAGTTTTTGATGAGACTTTGTTGGAGGAGTTTCACCACTATGGGATAAGTCTAAAATTTTAAACATATTTTCAAGATGCTCTACACAGTTTACACATGGTTTATAGACTGCGTAAGTAAAACATGCTAGTGCCCCATTATCCAATAATAGACCATGCGAAATGGAACTATGTTTGATAAACCATGTGCCTAAGAGGTGAGACATAGTATTTTTGTGTAAAATTACTATTATTTCACTAAAATTTTATTAAACCAAACATCATTCCCTATTTCACTAATGGGATATTTGGTGGACATTTTTTCATTCATTTAAAGACATATCCTATGAATTGATAAACATTATCTATCTGGCCACTAATTTGAGCCTGGTTATTCTCCTTGGATCCGCAATGGTAAATACTTCATTCCTTTTTATCCTTCTTCAATACTTTTAGATATTGACTGTGCTATTTTGATTAGGGATCATATAAACTAATTTACAATTCATCATTTGTTATTTTTATTCCCTCTAAATAAGAATGAATCATATATTAATAGTAGACAAGATATCTAGCATGGACCTAAGATAGGTGTTCATTTGTATTTAATTGAATGTCAGATATTTTAAATAAATCAGAGTGTCAAGCGCCCATTTTTTGGGCATCACCTAAAATTAAAATTGAACCTTGTTGATTTCTATCATGGTATAGGTAATTGAATATGAGTTCTAATGCTTCTATATGTTGTATACATTTAATAAGTACCACCCCATGGGTGACTTTCCTTGAATGGACATTTGGGATTATTCTTTTTGGAAGACCCTTGACGTGTTTTGTTATCCATCTCATGGAATATTAGAAATTGAATTGATTTTAAATGAAAATGAAATATTGGTAAATTTTAATTGACTTGTTTAAACGGGATTGTATGGATAGATTTCTGCGTGACCCTTATATCTCATTTATTATTTATTAGAGCTTATTTTGAATTGAATTTCTCAAGGGAGTAAAATAATGGATGTTACTTGAATCAGTGCAATTGGATATAATTTCTCCAATTGATGATTTCCCCACATGAGATATATTATAACTAATCCATGAGATATATTGATAGTCTATTTGGTCTTGTAATCATAAAAAAGAACATGTGAGTATTTGAATGGCCCTTGAATTTCCATCCCATGTGAGTTTATTTGAACGCATTATATTTAATGGATTGATAAATAATGAAAGAATCGTCATTATGATATTCGTACATGAGTTAAATGATGATAATTCCATGTATTAGTTTTTTATACTTGTGTTTTCTATTATATAAAATATTACCACGTGAGTAACTAAATGGCCAATCTTATAATGTTATAAAAGGGTTGGAACTCTCTTTGAGGTGAGTTCATTGTTATATGCTCTTTGTTTTGACCTCAAAATGATAATTGGAATTGAAAGTGTTAAATGGAAGATAACCTTGAGTGTCATGTGGATTTATCCTATAATTCCTTGTATGGGCTAATGTGACTATTGACCTTTATACATTCAGTGATAAATGGATCCAACAAAGTGTTCCATGGACGGACTCTACAGTTGATGTGATAATTCCACGGGTAATACATGAATTTGTTGAGGGATGATATGGAAGAACTCATTGAGGCTAGACTTTGATGTCAAGTGACACATGGATCCATGTGAGGGATGGAATGGATGGAATAAAGGGGATTTGGGATATAGGTCATGGGTGATACATGGGGAATCTTTACAGGACCAGCAAGGATGAGCTTAGATGAGATATAATTTATATCACAATAAGAGTGATACCAGGATCCAGAGAGGATTGTTAGATATGGGCTTGTAGGGTGTTGATTAAAATATATTCTATAGTGATACGTGAATCCCATATTTTGAATGTAATTCATGGTATAATGTTTTGTATTTAATTATAAATTGAATGACCTATATTGCATCTTCTAATCCAAACCAGATGATTGGATTTTCAATTCCCCGGTAAATATTTAGATGAACTTCTGATGCATCTATTGTGCTACCAGATATATGCGGTGTGTTTTTTAACTAGATATTGATACTTATAAATTTAATGTAGTTAAATTAATAAATTAAATGAATTTAAATGAAATTCACAGTATGCAGGATTTAACTTTTGAGTTCTTCCTTACTTAATACATTTAGTGTTGTAAAATTCTTTCTATAAATTCAATGATAGATTGTAATAGACCCTAGGTGGATTCCTACAAGGATTTAGTATCACACCCTATTTGGGTCATGTTTTGGGCCCAAATAGATAATATTAATGAAGATGTCAATAAGGGAATGATCATTCCTTTATGTACTTCATTTTCTTCTTAGGATCAGGAGAGCATGGGACTAATCTGAGGCTTGTGATGCTAGTAGGATTTTTTTTCCTTTTTGTAATTTTTAAATGTATTATATATAATTTGAGTATACAAATATTTTACAATTTATTAGAAACATGTGACGTGTAACATTTTATTGGGTATGATATGACTTCTAGTTATCTATAATATAAGTCATCCATGGTTTACTTCTGTTTTATGGTTTACTACTTCTGCAATTGAGTTGTTATTGTTTTTTGCTATGTTACACTCTTCTAATGAGGATATTGGCTCCCCAATATCAAACATAGGCCCTCAATACTATTTAACTTCCTCTGGAATTAATAAATATGTACATGAGGCCATGTCGCCAATATGGTACATAGAATGTTTGTGTGGTATCCCTAACCAGGACGTTAAAATTATTGAGTTAGTAAAAACTATTATGACTGGGGTAACATTCATTCAAAAAAATGATGAAAATAAAATGATTTGGATTATTATATCCCACATACAAAAATTAAATTATTTTTATTAAATTCCTCATATAGTAATTAAATATAACACTAAATATATGAAATATGGTGAATAACATATAGCGTGTCACAAAAAAAATAAAAATGGATACAAAAAACCCTTACCGTGTTTTCTTGAATAGTCGAACGCGCTCTAACCAAATGTATAAAACATTGATAAATCAATATTATATTTAATTACCTTATTCATATAAATTGTTTTTATTAATCATAATTTATAAATATTCTCTATATGTATATTATTTATTAATTATATATTCTTTAAATCTAGTGTGATAAATCATCATCGTTTTGAAAAAAATACATAATAAAAATGGTTATATTATTTCATACCGTAAATATAATCAATACGATATCATAAATGTTACTGGAATATATGTTTTAAAATAAACTATAGTGTTATTATTTCTTTCTATTGGAGTTTTGGTTAGGATCCTGATATATGGATTTCATAATGAATATGGTTTGATGCTTCAAAGAGAACGAAGGGAGTTTTATTAAAAAATGAGTATATATTTTTATTAACATTATAGAAAATATAAAAGTAATTGTTTTTTTATTTTAATAATATATTTGATGTAAATAAATTCACAAAGACATTTATGAAATAAATTCATTTTGTTGTTCTTGTTTGTAATTAATCCTGCAAAAAAAAGAATGTACCATAAATATTGAATGATTATAAAGTTTTTTAAATGAAATATAATTATAAAAGAATTATAATTATAATATTCAGTGTTTATCAGTGTTTTATAACATAATTTGGAATGAATAATAATAATAATATAACCATTATTTTTTTATTTCAATATATGAATAAAACATTGTTTTATTATAATTTACTTTTAGATGGTTGAATTTACAATGGTTGTTTATTGTATATTTTTTATAGGATGTCCAATTTATCTATCAAAAACATTAATAGTTTCATTAAAATCATATTTACCATTATAAAAATTATAATTTACAACCATGTAAGGAATGATGAAGATAAAAAATTTAATCAACCATTACATGTAGGTGTTATTCTAAAACTACACATGTATAATGATTTCATTTTTTCGAAGAATGAGAAAAATGAATAATAGAGTTTATCATTAAAAAAAATATAATATTTCATTTATATCATACTAATATATTAAATTGCATATTAGAACTACCATTTTATGGTGAAAAAGGAATACAAATCACATTGTGGTGTGGGCATGACTATACACACAACATACAAATGATGGTTTCAATTTTCATAATAGAAATTGGAAAGGTGTTAAATGCATGTAAAATCATTATAATAACATAAATAATACTAAAAAAATTTCTTTATGTATATTACATTTTAATGTAATTTTATGAATAATTAGTGTATATAATGAAATAAAAATGAAAAAAAGCTCTTAATAATTAACACCTCACTTCTTAAGATTCTCTCTTTGAATAGGGGGTCAAGCCATTGAGGGATGAAATTATGAGATGAAAAGAAACTATTTATGGCTTATTTTAATTTTAATGAGATTTTTAATATATGATTAGTGAAAATAAGTGTTCTTTTGTTCATGGGGATGTGATGAGAGGATTTTCCGCATAATATGTAAAATGGGATGGCATTTTTTAAAAAACCAAAATAATAATAATAAGTCACTACGATGAAGAGTGGATCTAAAATTATTAAATAATGTAGATTTTAAGGGAAAATGAATATATAATCCCAGAACACTAATTAATAAACAAGTTTTAAATATTTTTTTAATTCACTGCCATTACATTTTTTACATTTAATATTTTCAGTTGAACTGTGGGAAAATTTTCATACGACATGTAACATATCATTTATACCTAAAAATAAAAATTGTATGTATTAAATAATTTGATCTAAAATATTCTAAATCTGGAATCTATTTTATTTTAAAAAAATCAAATAGTAAAAAAATGTAATTTCAAATTTTTAAATGTATAATGTATTAAAAAAATTTCTTAATAAAAATATGACAAAATTTTAAATAATTATAATTATATTATGGGGAAAAATTAAATATTTTTAAATTTTTAAATTTTAAATTCAAGTAAATACCCTCTCATGGAAATTATTTTAATAAATTTTCAAATAATTTTTATAGACTAACAATTATATAAGAGGGTTAAAATTTTTGAATGTAGTTTATTACACTATTTACATTAAATTCAATCATTCTATGCAAATATATAAATTTCAACATTAACTAACATTATTTTGATGAATCTAAAAAATATATTTTTTCATTTTAACTTTCAGTAAATGTTAAATTTGCCTATTAAATAAAATAATAAAACATCGAGAAAAACTATTTTTTATTTGATAATAACTTTTTAAAATTGTTGTTTTCATATTCATAATTTCTAAAAAACTATTAAATATATAATTGAAACATTTATATTATATTTATTTACCAACATGTTTTAACAATAATATAATTAGTTTATTTTGGTAAATGGTGGTGT
This sequence comes from Viscum album, assembly GCA_963277665.1. Lineage (NCBI taxonomy): Eukaryota > Viridiplantae > Streptophyta > Magnoliopsida > Santalales > Viscaceae > Viscum > Viscum album. The sequence goes on along the minus strand of OY728133.1, from coordinate 117,041,546 downwards.
GCATAGTAATATAGACACAAAAACATAGTAATGAATTAAGTAATTTTCAATAAATATCTTTTAAATGTTAATATAAATTAGTAGATTTTATAATTATACTAATAATATTAATGATTAATAATTTAAAAATGTGTTTGGTGGTCCTTAATATATATCTATAATATATGAATATCATACATTCTTTTTAGTTCGGTGTTTAATTTGCAGGAATCTACAAGACTTATATAACATAATCAAAGGAAAAGTATATTACAATATTGGGTCTATGCCCCCCCCCCCTCAATTATATTATCACCCAAATCCTTTCATTAATTATATGTAATGGAATTAGGTGTTGTTATTAATACATATTCACCATTAATTATGTATCTTCTATTATTATTTCAAATATACTATCTAATATGATATCATGTTTCTTATCATTCCTTACACAATATTATCTATTTGTACAATAATATAACCCAATATGTATATGAAATTGTAATATATTCTCCTTAACATACACTCTTAAAACAATTTGTATCATTATGATATTAAACCACCCTATGGTTATATATTGATTTAAAATTTAACTCCATTTTAACATATAATTGTATTAATCATGAGTTCATAATGTTTCAATGTAATAAATATATATCAAAATAACAAAATTATAAATAATTTACCAAAAATATAATGATTTAATTTTTAATTTATTCAATAATAAATACCATGGTTATAAGTACTATTTAAAATAATTTTTTTGGGAATCAATAATCCATATATTACGTCAATATCTTGTATATATTAGAGATTTTTGTACCTAAATAATGTGTTTTGGAATTTCTATTTAAAAAAAATAAACCCTTCATAATATTTATCATAACAAGTAATCATTCCATTTCATAAATATTTTTAATCCATTATAGAGAAAAAAATTATTATAGAACAATCCTTAATTTTTTCACCTAACTCTAACAACATCTAGTGTATTAATGAATATCATAAATGAAAATATGTCATGAGATTATCTTAGATTATAAATATTTCATTTATAGTATAGTATGCAACCCAATGACATAGGTATTTGTAGAAAACTCCCCATTTCTACCCTTATAGGAATATACAAAGTCTCTCAACAATTTATGTATACTCACTACTTTTATTATAATATATAGTTGTTTCAAGATACGTAATTTTTCCAAATTCGTTTTCATGGTAATTATTCAACCAAATATAAATCCCCAATATAGTTTTCAATAAAATCAATGTGAATTATCATATTAATATTAAAAGTAAATATTAAAATTTATTATATAATATAATATTTTTTTAAAAATTTTCTAATTTAATTTTAATAAATATTTATTTTCATTATGTTCTCATTTACATCTTATCCTTCCCCATTCAACTGGTCAAGTAATGGTTACATTGAAATGGTTTATACGTATAATGTTACTGAAAAAATGTATCCCCAATGAATGTCAAATTAGATGTGTTGTTAGGAATCATTTTCAGGAACCTTGTTATAATTATCTAAATACCCCATAAATCCTTTTTATGGTTATTATCCTGAGATACATATGTGTTATATAAAACATAAACATACATTATCTAGGCTTGGATGTTATTTCCATGAAAATAATAGAATCATCAGATTATCAAACTTTTATGTTGTAATCATATACATAGAATTATCACATAGATTTGTCCCTAGGTTTTTCACTAATAGTATCTTATAATAATTTTTATAATATTACAACAACATTCCCAAAGTCTTAATTATAAAAATTAAAATTATAATCAACCATAACTTATCAACCAGTAATGAGATGTATATCTCTAAATTTATCATATGTAGATATCAACCTAATATATAGTGTTATATTGCACATTATATAATTCCAATTATTTAATCACATAGGAATGAGTATATTTTTATATTTTAAATGATTCACATTACCATTACGAGTTATATTTTTAGAGAATATGAAAAAAACTTTTACTAAACAATTCTTGGCTTTTTTAGTGAAAGGTTATATTTCCACCTATATAAAAAACTACATTAAAAACATATCTTGATCATTTTCCATGAAATATACACCCAATAAACAATTGAAGATATATAACATAAATTAAATTTGTGTATAACATTGGAAATAAACACATAGAAAATGGGTGAAATCAAATTCCCTATTAGGGAAAACATAAACGTTGATAATCCAATAATATAAGAGAACGTAATATGTTTTTATGTGTATAATAATGATACATAATGATCATAATAAAATAAGGTCATAAATCCTAGAATAAATAATTACATAAAATAATCCAGGAATAAAAATATTGATTCAATAGACATTATAAATGACAGTATAACATAATCAATAGAATAAAAATAAAACATCAAAACAACATTAAAATATTGCACAAAACATTAACATAGGGAAAAATTACATCCATGAGAAACACCATTAATCCACCCAATTAAAAGAAAAAAATAACCCATGAATACTTTTGTTAAGAGTTATAAATTTTTTACCAATGCATATGAAGCTGGTATTGTACCCCACATATGATTCATCCATACTTTAAGGTTAAAAAACAACAACTCAACTTATCATAATGAAATCATGGAAAAAATGGGTTTCATTCAATACATCATAAATAACTCATTAAAAAAAGTTCCTCAATTACTTTTTCAAATGGAATAAAATAATGAAATAGTTAATAATAATAACAACATAAACCCCTAACAAATAAATAGATATCCAAATATATTTAAAAAAAATTCTATAATCCCATCCAATTAATAAAATAAATCATATGCTATTTAATATACATTGATATAGTGTGTAAGGTTATGTTGATAATATTCTCAATAAATGGATACATGAAATTTAAGTGAAATATCCTCAATCAATGTAATAAAATATTTTATTTTCAAATAAAACTAATTGGGAGAAATATCATGAATGTTCACGGTGTATGGTTAAGAAAGAAAATGTTAGTGATGGATTATATATTTGATAGAAAATAAAAATAAATAATTTATCTATATTATCATGGTGCATGGATGAAAAATAATATGTCATCAATGACACACGAAACTAATACGGATTTTACATTGATGAAAAATATCCTTGAAAACTAATTATTTGAATGGTATCACACAAAAATTGACCATAAATACAATTATTTGGTACCATGATTTCAATCAATCAATATATATATATAATTAATAAATAAACAAACATAAATTCGATGAATTTAATTTATTTTAATAAAAAAAAGAAAATTTAATTTAAAACATAAATGAGCATTTTGAAAAAAAATTAAAATTGAAGTAAAATAAAAACATATATTCCACATTTTAATGTATCTTTTGAAAATTAATAGTGAAATATTTTTAAAATTTTCAAATTTATAAATAATATCTGACATTTAATTACTGAAAATTACATAATTTCTTTAATTAAAAATGTGTGGACAAGTATTAAACATGTTATTATGAAATTAACCTTTTACATACATTGAAATTATGTCCCTTGAAAACCCATCTTGTTGAAAAATATATAAAAAAAGTATTTTTCATAAAAACCTATTTTTCCAAGTATTATTTTAAAAATTCTATATAATGAATTGTTATGGTTAGAAAACACGAGCATGTAAGAATAATGTTAATGATAAAATATTATAACTCAAATAGAGAAAATTTTATTAATCAATATTGATTATGAGAAATATACTCCATGAGGAATGAAATATTAAAAGGAGTATTAAATGGATAATTTTTTTAAAAAATTGAATACAATGTTTTAAAATCCAAGGATAGAGTATTCAAAATTTATATGAATCCTTATCACAATGAGGATCATAACTCTATAAACGAAAGTTATGTTACCAAAACCACTTACGAGAATGGTAACACTCGAGTAAAAAAACATCTCAAGAAAAGAACATGATTTGGATATGTATATCCCATGAATTAAAATGAAATAAACTATATAGAATTCATGGGATAGTAAATCAATACAAAACCAAACAAATGAAGCATGGTTCATTACATGTAACATGTCTCATATAATTTTAATTTAGACCTAGAAAACCCTTTCCATGTTTCCCTGCATAGTGTAATTCTCTCTAACCATCTATATAAAAAACAATGGAATATTAATATTATATTTAATAACTCAGTTATTTTAATTTATCTTTTATAAAAATAATGTATAATTATTACTTATATATAAATTATTTTATAGTTATCCATTTAAAATATCATGTATGTGTAATCTTAATCGTTTTGACATACTTTCCTAATCACAATATTTCGTCATTATTATCCCAAAGACCATCATTCCCAAATAATTAAAGACTCCTTAATTAATGTTTTATTGTTATTTATTTCTTCATAATTTCATTCTATTTCTATTTTATAAATTATAATTAATTATTAGTTCGCTGATGACTGTGTTTTGATAATTCATAATAATTGAAGGGGATTTTCTTAAATAATGAGTTAATTTTTTGGATTAAAATTTCAAAACAAAAAATATTGAATTATTCACGAAATATAGTATTACAATTGAATTTCCAAATTCATCCATCCTATAAATTTATATCATTGTTTGTGTAGTTGGTTAATCTACATAAAGAAGAACATACCACATATTTTAAATTATTTTGAAGTTAGTTAGTAGTAATATAAATATACCAGAAGAATCATGGTGTTGTTTAGTATTTATTATTATATTATATGAGAATTTAAAATAACTATATGAATAATATTACTTATATCATGGTATTTTATAGTACTAAGAAGTAATATTTTCTTCTTAAAACTATTTTTAGACTCTTTAATTTCCCCAAATTATTAAATGCTTAAATTATTAACATGTTTTCCATTTTATTTTTCATTAAACATTAATAATTTATTATTAAAATATTTTTTCATTAAAGCATTATCATTAATATATATGTTATGGGGTTATGAAAATGAAAATAAAAGATGATCATTTTTTAAATGTGGTAGTCCACACGTAAAGATGGATGATGTTTTCCTTTTTCACCAAATGTAAAAATGAGTAATATAGTTTTTCATCAAAAAAATAAAATATTTCATAAATATAATAAATATATATTAATTTCCATCGTATGAAAATATTGTTATGGTGGTGAAAAAAACGTTCTTTCATTGAAACGATAGTCCTATAAATGCAATAATGATGGTTATTTTTATAATAGAAAATTGAAATGTGATTAGTTATTGTAAAATAATTATAATAACATACTTCTAAATAGTTATACTTGTATTATAATTTTTTATGGTATAATTGAATTTCATGTAGAATAAGTGTGCATAATAAAAAATAAATAATAAAGGATCTATTTTAAAGTTATTCCTTATATCTTTTTTTCTGTATTGCAAATGGATGAAGCATTTGAGAGATGTTATTTTGATAAAACAAGATGCACTTGAAGGATTAGAATAATGATTATAGATGTTTTTGGTAGATTTTGGGCTAAAATATGTTTCTTTTGGTGTGATAGGATGTGAGGAGTTGAGTGACCAATTTATACGAGTAAAGGGATGATATTTTTGTAAATACACAAATTTTTTTAATAATGGTTAGTCAATCTCCAGAAAACTTGCTCAATATTTGGGAAATAATATATAGGGTATGATTTAATTTCAATATATTCCTTAAAACACTATTCAAACACATTTTTTAAAAATTCTTCCAAATCATGGAAATAATATTTTACAATTTTACAATTTTATATTTGACCTTGGAAACTAGATTTTACAAAAAGTAAAATATTATTTAAGACTAAAAATAATATTTCACTTATTAAATAATTTGGATTATATGATTCAATTTTTTAAATAAATTTAATTTCAATAAATTTTTAGAAGTGATAATATTTAATTTTCACTTAATATATATGTAATGATATAACAATATTTTCATAGAAAATATATCACTCAAGATATAAAATGTTTATTATAGAATTCTAAATCAAAATCAGCTTTTCAAAATTGATATTTTTACATATCAAATAAAATTTTCACAATTTATTGTTTTTATCAAATTTAAAAATATAATTATAGACTTTTAATTTCATTAATCACACTATATTTATGAAAAAAATTGAAGGGAACTATTCATCATACAATTATTCTCTATAGAAAAATATAAAAAATTCTATTAATATGTTCTTATTATGATTAATCCAAAAAGATAATTTATTAATTCAATTTGATAATCTGAAATATATAAACATTATATTTATATAAATTTTTAAATCATAGAGAAAAAATATTTTTGTTATAGAATTTATTTTTATAATAAAAGTTTTTCTAGTACTTATTTATATAAAATTTTAATAGGTAAATAATTAATCAAATGATATTTTTTATTATTAACATAATCATTTTCTAAAAATATGAATAATTTTATTTTATAAAAATTTCAGTGCATAAAACAAATGATTCATAAATGCGCTAATGAACTGCGTAAATTTTTATTAAACATATTGTATATATTTATATATTTCATAATTAGATTACATCTATTCATGCATACTAATTAAAATAGAAGTTTTATTTTCCATATTTAATATTTAAACACACATAAACACATATTGTTTTCATATTAGTTAGATATTCTCTGTAGAGTGGGATATCGATCATATTTGACATTATTGGAGGAAACGTGTATTAAAACCATAAGTTTTTATAGAGAGAAAGACCGTAGTTGAGTGAATTTTATAGTAAGTTTTTAAATAATATGTATATGTGATATGAATATTGTAACACCACAAGATTTTATGAAAAATATTCTTCTTAATTTTATTGATGTCTTGTGTTGTATGCTAAACCAAAAGGAGCTTGTACTACATGCATCCCTGACTTGGCTTTCATTACACACAATCGCGACCTTCCACGATAGCATGTGTAGTAAGCGATACCGAATTTCACTAAACGATATATTATTATAATATTATTATGAACTAGCCGTTATGAATAGTAATAGCCACTTTTTGAAATTTTGTAAATTTTATTTTTCAAAATGGACTTCATTTTTGGATTTGGAATATCTAAATTAGATTAGGGTGAAATTTTGGTACTTTTCGGACAAATTTCATTTTCTGATGAATAGTGAAAATTACTAAATTTTAATTAAAAACATCCTTTTTAATAAAAATAATTATTAGTGATAAATTAATAATTTGAGTGATTTTGAAGTATATTTAGAATATATTTTTACAATTTAATAAAATTTTGGTTATAGGATGTAATTTCACATTTAAACCAGACATAAACAACTGTCAATCTTTTGATAGTTATCATCTCTTAAGAACACGCTATTTGTTTTAACGACGGGAATTAATTTTTAAATTAATTAATGAACCTGATATGTTTTGAATTTGGTAAAATAGAAATCATTTTTTAATTTATAATATCAAATATAGCTTAGGCCTAATTTCTGGTATTTTTCTAGAAACTTTTATTTTTTGATGAATAATGAAACTACTAAGTGGTAGTAAAAAAAATGAATTTCTCATAAAACTTAATTTTACCGCTTATTTGAGTGGAATTTCAAAAATCTGAGAGACACGGTTGATTTAAGTAAGTAAAATGTGGTTCAATGGGATGAAACCATTTTTTGGTGAATAGTAACTTTTTACTTTTTTAACCACGGTTAAAAGTAAATAGGGTAATTAAGGGTAAAATGATATTATTATTACCCTAACACATGTAATAATTCAATTGGATAAGTGTAATTCGACCAAAAACAAGATTAATAATAAAATATGACCATTTAGGCCTACATGAATTAGATTAGGACATTTATTATTAATTTATTTAAAGAAGGGTTAAAATAGTTAAAATCAAAGTTTAATATGTAGATAATTTTTAATATAGGGTTATACATAAGATAAATTCGACTATATTTATTCATTAGAAATCTAAAAAGATTTCATACATAATGGTATTTTATTTGTAATTTTCAGACTTTAAATAATTTAATTTATTTATGAAACGACGATGATGCAGTAATTATATTAGTAATGAAATATTGACATAATTGATGTTATAAATACCCAAATAAATGTAATTTGAGACTTTTTATGAATTAAACTAATTTTATAGGTTAATATGACATGTTAGTATTTATTTAAGTAACTTTTTCGAACTAATCAATCTTTTATGATTTTCACAAAAATCAATCACTAAATAGTGTCAAAAATGACATAAATTAGTTTTTAAAACAAATATTATATTATTAATTGTTATTTTATTCCTAAAAATCTAAGGGTCAACCAAATGACTTAGATAAGGTTATATATATTAATAATAAACAACTTGGGGTTCTTTTGGCTTGTTATAGTAAGTTTATTAACCTTATAGTGTAAAAACACAAAAAAGACATGGTAAATGTAAAATTATCTAACTTAAGGTTAAATATAAATGATAAGGTTAAAATAGGAACCTAAACTTGTCTAAATTATATTGGATGAGAGGATTTCGACCCAACCCCACCTTATCTTTGAAATAAATTAATTTGGAGCTATTTAAAACCGAATTTGGATTTATAATAAAATAATAATTTTATTTATTCCAAATATGCCCCTCTCCTTCCTTATAAAAGGGCACCTCCTCCCCCACATCCTCACACCACTATGAGCCTTCAATCTCGTCCAACCCCTTCCAATTTCTCCTCTCCACTTCCCTAGAGACATCATAGAGGTCCTGGTCTTCTTCAAAGACCAATTTTAGTGACCTAAAAAGGGATCTCAAAGAGGCGCTTCAAAGAAGAGGTAATGTCAGATTACCAATTCTTTAAACATTATTTCTTCTTCCACTTCATCTTCTTTAGTTTTTTCATTATGAAGTAATAACATAAGTATCACTCATATACTGATATGTTATTATAAGTATGAAACAACCCTATTTCACCATCTATCCATCCTACGGAAAACGAAATCACCGCGCGTGCGTACGTACGGAATACCGTATCAATGCTGTGGTGTAATCTATTTTCCACCACCACCATACTTGGATGGGTATAATGGCGTACATAATAACTATATATTATTATTTTAAAGTGATATTTATTCTGAAATAGTATGCATTCACTCCAATACAATTCCACGATCATGACAACGATATCATCGCTCGTGCGTACGTATGGACTACTGTCTCCACGGCGCGATGAGATTCATTTCTCCACGTTAACCATTCATGAATGACTATAAAGTATATATAATATGTAATCATTAAATATATAAAATAATAATGATACTGTATTTATGTGTATATATATTTATTTCATCTACTTAATTCGATTCAACTCAATAAGGAAACAAAAACAGCCTTCATGCGTACGTACGGCCTACCGTCTCCATGAACGGTGTATTTCTGTCCATTGACTAATCTATTATATATATGTATATTCTGAATATATATTATATATAAATAATGTTTTATATTTTTTAATTATGTAATCATGATCTATGTAATCATATTAATAATTACAAGTCAAAACACGGACGACAAATGAAACGATTTTACCCAAAACGCTCTTTAACATGGAATTTACAAAAGAACAGGTAAAATAAAGTAATAAGTGAACCATATATGATATCATAAAAATATGTATGATTCTAGAATAAGTCAATTACATTATTTAAATCATTATACAGGAGGTTCGGACACTTACAAAGAAAATCGGACCTAAGGTAAGGGAAATATCACAGTCTCATTTTTATCCAAGATTGTTTATACTTTGGTATATACTGGGGTGTATTTTATCATCCACATCCATGTTTACTCAATATGTAATATTATTTCCATCCACATACAATTTTTGAAATCCATTTTTACCCTTTTTTGAGTGTTTATTAAAAGATATGAAAGGAATATTTTGTCATTTTTCGTATGAGGTACTTTTTGACTTTTCCGACAAAATTACGAGAAGAATGTTTTTTTAACTTATACAGAATGACTGGATTTTTAAAACATTATTTCCAAGATTCTTCCTTTACAAGATTTCAAGTTTATTTTTAATCAACTTCTTTTAGTTTAAAATTGTATGACATGTTAAGAAAGGAAAATGTTTTTGAAGTATAAAGGATATTTTCCTCATGAATGGAGTTCAAGTGTTTTATCAAAATTATTTTCCATCTAAGATAATAAAGGGTTCTGTTTCTACCCCTATTATTATATTGATTTGATTATGTTGTGATGGAATTATTTTTATGAATTTCTTTATCTTATAAGAATTGTTTTATGATGTCACGTTGTTGAAGAATCCCATTTTTATTACATGGGTTATGCTATGATGTATGGTTTATGATTTTGTGGCACACATAATAATTGTATCATTATGAGATGGTTGGGACCTATATCTCCCTCCAATTCATTGGGTAAAGATTTTATATCTCATGAGATATACATGGCTGGAACGGTAGGTTAAACCGGTTCAGTGAAACAGGACTGAAACGAGAAGTGAACTCGGTTCAGAAATGGACTTTTTCCACTAAGATAGTCTTGGCAATGAGTCTTGACTAATAAAAAATGATTCTATATGATTATGTGTGTAATCCACAAAGATTCATGTTTTATGTTATGATTATTGGGATTACATTTCACTACTATGATTTATCGCATATTATGAAATTATGATCTCTTTTGCAGGGTAAGATTTCCAAAATGTTATGTTCTTATGAATATGATGTGATTGATATTTCTTTTTTTTACCCTTACTTAGAATTTGAGCTCACCCTTTTATGTTTTCTTTTGACCAGGATATAATGAATGGTTTTAGGTAAAAAAAGATCTTAATGGGAGATGTTGTAGATCTTTCACCACGATTAGAAGATTATATTCTGAGTTTCCAAAGACACTAATCGTTTATGATCCTTGTGTGTGTGTTTTTGTTATGTACTAAGTATTTAGAAAAAGTAAAGTAATGTCCATGTACGTTAATCTTCGGGTCTCTACAGTTGGTATCAGAGTAAAGTTTTAGTCAACCTTTGGAAACTAGGATGCAAAAATGTTAGTGAGATCCCTAGAGATATTTCTAAGGTATGTCTAGGGATATCTCTAAGGTTATGTATACGTATAGGTTATAGTCCTAGAATTGCGCTAAAGATCTTAGAATTTAACCCAAGATGTTAGATATTGAGGGTACTCCCCCTTTACTATGTTGTTTTCTCTAGCATGATTTTTGCCTCTCACAGAATTCTTTTTGTGTTTTAGTAAATGGAGGGAACCAGAAGGAATTCAGTAAACATTGAATCCAATGGACAAATTGGTGACTATGAGCAATAAAATTGTGTAATTCCTAGAGAGAAAGATATTTTGATTATGCTGAATTAGTCATCGTGATATATGATTAACAAGGTGAAATTTAGTGGTATGCCTAATCCATCAAAGAAGAGGAAGATAAACTATTATGAATGTTCGCATGTTGAGGAGCATAAAGAAAGGAAGATTGAGATTTCTAATGAAGGGAAGAAGAACCTTGAGGAATACCTCAAATGGATGGACCAATGTTATCTTTGTGGAGAAAAGGGTCATAGAGTGAAATACTGTAATGGAGTTCAATGTATTATTTGTGGAGAACATGGGCATTACCCAACTCAATGCCCTGACCTAAAAAGTTACTTCTAAATCAAGGAAGGACTTATTCCAGGACAATACTTGAAGAGGATGGATTGAAGTGTTTATGTGTTGGTATTCAAGAATAATGTTGTTGAGGTACATTTATTGTGTATTAGAATATTTTTGTATTATTCTATTGTGATTCTCAATAATTCTATGGTACCGGTAACCATGAAAAGTGATTGAGACATTTTTGGTAAACAAATGATATGCGCATAATGATGGGATAAGAAGATAAGGAGATGTTTGATTGTATTCATGAGCTCATAATTGATATAAGGACTAAGTGATATCATGGTTTGAGTATATATAATTTTGAGGATTTTGGTTTGTGTAAAGTGTTAACTTTTAACTACATTCATGTTTTCACTAAGGTTCAATGGGTATTGATTCTTCAAGAGAATACATGATTAAGGTATTCACATGTTTGTAATTTGACTGACAAGATATATATTATGATATATCGGGGGGAAATGATGGCATTCACGTGATTGTTATGTGATATTTCAAGTAATCATTTTCTTTATACTGTGAGCTTGGACCGAAGTATTTTAGATAATCCTAAAGATTGGAATGGATTATGTTAGAAATAAGTTAGTATTGTTTAAGGATAGAACTTTTTTCGATATTATTGATTGGATTTTATAGTAATATAGCTTTAGAAAAAGGAAAACCTGCAGGACGGGGAAGAACCCATCGCGTCGGACAAGGCAGTGAGAATCGAACCCACAACCAAAGTGCGACATTCCTTTATCGCCTACCACTGGCCTACAGGAAGTCCATGTTTAGTATAAAATAGTTTTATTATATTAAGCAGTATGATATATGAAGTATAAGTCCATTTTAGGAACCATATATGATTAATCTCTCCATAGATGGTCTTATGTATATTTGATAACTTTTGCTAACCTTTTGTTTGAAACAAATGGAATGAACCATCATTCTATAACATGATCTATTAACACTTCACGAATAACAAATTAAACTTCATTTCATTAAGTGATGAAGTGGAAATTGTTCAAAGCACGAAAAACAGTGAGATTGTAACAAAATCAAGCAAGTATTTCTTCTAATTCAAAATTTTCAATTTTAGTGAAATGATATTGAAAACCAAAAATGTTGTCCTAGTGCTCTGATATCTGATGAATCAAATGGTACCTTAGATCATCACAAATTTATGGCTTTGTGGTTGATGGATTTTTCATAGCCATGTTCTCTACCACTCTCCATCAAAACTTTATTGTTAGATTTTTCTTCCATATCGATATTTTCACCTATGTTCTCCTACGTGGAAACCCATTGATTAGTTAATTTGGGTAACCCTTACATTTCATACTTTAGTTTTTAAGTCCAAGTTTTGGTATTCCTTTTTACAATGTGGGTTTCTATTAAAGAAACTTTTGAGTAGTAAACCATTTATAACTCTGATGAATTTTGAGGGAGAAATTCATTCTAAGGGGGTAGAATGTAACACCCCGAGATTTTATGAAAAATATTCTTTTCAATTTTATTGATATCTTGTGTTGTACGCTACACCAAAAGGAGATTGCACTACATGCATCCCTGACTTGGCTTGCATTACACGTAATCACGACCTTCCACGATAGCGTCTGTAGTAAGCAATACTGAGTTTCACTAAATGAGATATTGTTATAATATTATTATGAACTAGATGTTATGAATACTAATAGCCACTTTTTTAAATTTTGTAAACTTCATTTTTCATAATGGACTTCATTTTTGGATTCAGAATATCGAAATTATCTTAGGGTGAAATTTTGGTACTTTTCGGATAACTTTTATTTTCTGATGAATAGTGAAAATTAATAAATTTTAATTTAAAACAACCTTTTTAATAGAAATAATTAATAGTGATAAATTATTAATTTGAGTGGTTTTAAATTATATTTAGAATATATTTTTACAATTTAATAATATTTTGGTTATAGGATGTAATTTCACATTTAAACCAGACATAAACAACTGTCAATCTTTTGATAGTTATTATCTCTTAAGAACACGCTATTTGTTTTGACGAAGGGAATTAATTTATAAATTAATTAATGAAACTGATATGTTTTGAATTTGGTAAAATAGACATCATTTTTTAATTTATAATATCAAATATAGCTTAGGCCTAATTTTTGGTATTTTTCTGGAAACTTTCATTTTTTGATGAATAGTGAAACCACTAAGTGGTAGTTAAAAAAAATGAATTTTTCATAAAACATAATTTTACCACTTCTGTGAGTGGAACTTAAAAAATCGGAGAGACACAGTTGATGTCAGTAAGTTAAATGTTGTTCAATGAGATGAAAATAATTTTGGTGAATAGTAACTTTGTACTTTTTTTTACCACGGTTAAAAGTAAATAGGGTAATTAAGGATAGAAATGATATTATTATTACCCTAACACATATCCTAATTATATTGTATTAGTGTAATTCGACCAAAAACAACCTTATGAATGAAATATGACCATTTAGACCCATTTGAATTAGATTAGGACATTTATTATTTATTTATTTAAAGAAGGGTTAAAATAGTTAAAATAAAAGTTTAATAAGTAGAGAATTTTTAATATAGGGTTATACATAAGATAAATTAGACTATAAATATTCATTAGAATGATAAATGGTTTTACTACATAATTGTATTTTATTTGTAATTTTTAGATTTTAAAAAATTTAATTTATTTATGACACGACGATGATGCAGTTATTATATTAGTAATGAAATATTGACATAATTGATGTTATAAATACCCAAATAAATGTAATTTGAGAATTTTTATGAATTCCACTAATTTTATAGGTTAATATGACATGTTATTATTGATTTAAGTTACTTTTTCAAAATAATAATTCTTTTATGATTTTCATAAAAATCAATTACGAAATAGTGTCCAAATTGACATAATATAGTTTTTAAAACAAATATTATATTATTAATTGTTATTTTATTCCTAAAAATATAGGGTTCGGCCCAATGACTTATATAAGGTTATATATATTAATAATAAACAACTTGGGGTTCTTTTGGCTTGTTATAGTAAGTTTATTAACCTTATAGTGTAAGAACACAAAAAAGACACGGTAAAAGTAAAATTATCTAACTTAAGGTTAAATATAAATGATAAGGTTAAAATAAGAACCTAAACTAGTCTAAATTCTATTGGATGAGTGGATTTAGTCCCAAACCTACCTTATCTTCTAAATAAATAAATTTGGATCTATTTAAAACCGAATTTGGCTTTATAATAAAATAATATTTTTTGTTATTCCAAAGATGCCCCTCTCCTCCCTTATAAAAGGGAACCTCCTCCCCCTCTTCCTCACACCACTTTGAGCCTTCAAGCTTGGCAAAACCCGGAGAATTTCTCCTCTCCACTTCCCTAGAGACATCATAGAGGTCCTGGTATTCTTCAAGGACCAATTTTAGTGCCCTAAAAGGAGATCTCAAAGAGGCGCTTCAAAGAAGAGGTAATGTCTGATTACCAATTCTTTCAACTTTATTTCTTCTTCAACTTCTTCTTCTTTAGTTTTTTCCTTATGAAGTAATAACATAAGTATCCCTCATATACTGATATGTTATTATAAGTATGAAAAAACCCTATTTCACCATCTATCCATCCTACCTTAAACTTAATCACCGCGCGTGCGTACGTACAGAATACCGTCTCCACGCCGTGGTGTAATCTATTTTCCACCACCACCTTACTTGGATGGGTATAATGGTGTACATAATAACTATATATGATTATTGTAAAGTGATATTGATTCTGAAAAAGTATACATACACTCCAATATAATTCCATGATCATGAGAACGATATCATCGCTCGTGCGTACGTACGGACTACCGTCTCCACGATGCGATGAGATTAATTCTCCACGTTAACCATTCATGAATGATTATAAAGTATATATAATAAGTAATCATGAAATATATGACATAATAATGATACTGTATTTATGTGTATATATATTTTTTTCATCTACCTAATTCCATTCAACTCAATAAGGAAACGAAAACAGCGTTCATGCGTACGTACGGCCTACCGTCTCCATGAACGGTGTATTTCATTCCATTTACTAATATATTATATATATGTATATTATGAATATATATTATATATAAATAATGTTTTATATTCTGGAATTAATTAATCATGATCTATGTAATCATATGAATAATTACAAGTCAAAACACGGACGACAAATGAAATGATTTTACCCAAAACGCCTTTTAACATGGAATTTACAAAAGAACGGGTAAAATAAAGTCATAAGTGAACCATATATGATATCATAAAAATATGTATGATTCTGGAATAAGTCAATAACATTATTTAAATCATTATACAGGAGGTTCAGACACTTACGAAGCAAATCGGACCTAAGGTAATGGAAATATCACAGTCTCATTTTTATCCGAGATTGTTTATACTTTGGTATTTACTGGGTTGTATTTTATCATCCACATCCACGTTTCCTTAATATTTAATATTATTTCCATACACCTAAAATTGTTTAAATCTCTTTTTACCCTTTGGGGGTGTTTATTAAAATATATTAAAGGAATATTTTGTCGTTTTTTGTACAATGTACTTTTTGACTTTTCCAACAAAATTACGAGAAGAATGTTTTTTTAACATATACGACATGAATGGATTTTTAAAACATTATTTCCAAGAAGCTTCCTTTACAAGTATTTAAGTATATTTTTAATCGACTTATTTTAGTTTAAAATTGTATGAAATGTTAAGAAAGGAAAATGTTTTTCAAGTAGAAAGGATCTTTTCCTCAAGAATGGAGTTCAAGTGTTTTATCAAAATTATTTTCAATATAAGATAATAAAGGGTTCTGTTTTTACCCCTATTATTACATTGATTTGATTATGTTGGGATAGAATTATTTTTATGAATTCCTTTATCTAATATGAATTGTTATATGATGTCACGATGTTTAAGAATCCCATTTTTATTACATGGGTTAGGCTATGATGTATGGTTTATGATTTTGTGGAACACATAAGAATGGTATCATTATGAGATGGGTGGGACCTATATCTACCTCCAATGCATTGGGTAAAGATTTTATATCTCATGAGATAGACATGGCTGGAACAGTAGGTTAAACCGGTTCAGTGAAACAGGACTGAAACGAGGAGTGAACTCAGTTCAGAAATGGACTTTGTCCACTAAGATTGTCTTGGAAATGATTCTTTACTAATAAGAAATGATTCTCTATGATTATTTGTGTATGAGACCAAGTTTCATGTTTTATTTTATGATTATTGAGATTACATTTCACTACTATGATTTATCCCATATTATGAAATTATGATCTCTTTTGCCGGGTAAGATTTCCAAAATGTTACGTTCTTATGAATATGATGTGATTGATATTTCTTTTGTTTACCCTTACTGAGTATTTGAGCTCACCCTTTTATGTTTTCTTTTCCCCAGGATATAAATAAAGATTTTAGGTAAAAAAATATCTTAATGGGAGATGTTGAAGATCTTTTTCCACGATTAGAAGATTATATTCCGAGTTTCCAAAGACAATAAACTATTACAATCCTTGTGTGTGTGTTTTTGTTATGTACTAAGTATTCCGCAAAAGTAATGTAATGTCCATGTACGTTATGCTTCGGGTCTCTACAAATATTATTTATTTTCTAATTTTTATATATATACTAATATAGATATGTAACGTAAAATATTCTCATCTTTGGCCTCTCCCCAATTCATCATTGATTTATTTTTAATCTCTACATGAAATTATTTTCTCTTTGAGTGTTTCATTAATCATAAATTTATTTTAATCAAATGTAATTTGGTGAAATTTATTTTTTAATAACATGGATAAACTATTTGATAATATATCAATTTCCCTTAAAAGGCTAGTTTTTACTTCTCTCTATTACATAGGTGAGAGTGTGGAAGTTATAATTTTTTGAAAATGATCATGCGAAATCGAATATTGATTGAGACATTATCTATATGTTTCCCTCCAACCCTTATCATTCGATATAGCCTTGTTAGTGATTTAGATTAGGTTTTTTCAAATAGAATAGGGTCCATTAAATGAAATGAAATTTATATAATCAAAACCATGGAGCCTCATCAGGGATATACTATTATGACACATGTCATTCAAGTTTTGTATAGTTCTGAGCTATTTATCTATAAGCCATACATGATTCAAACATTAAATTTGATTACATATTAATTAAATATATAAAATAAATGGAATAATTATTATTAAATCAAAAAAATTCATAAATCATTAACAATGATATTTTTAACCCTGTGGAAAATAGAAAGAAAATTAGAGGGTTATCTAAAGTGCTCAGTAAGTGGTATTGTAAAAAGAAATATGCAATGGAATTATCAATGCATAAATAATATATCAGTAAAAAAAGTATACTAGATAATATATAGAAAAGTAATTTATTATATTTATTGATAACATTATAATTAAAATAAATAATTACAAGGAGAATAATTTAAGGTTTCATGAGTGACAAATTACATAATTAATGACATCATAAACAAACTGTCATGGACTTTTTTGACACATAAAACATAAATGGGTAGGACATGCATAAAATACAGGAAAATTTTTTGTCTCATGAAACCTACTAATTCATTAGGGTTCTATGTTACTCTTTTCCAAATATATCAAACAATTAGCATTAAACATCAGTTATAAAAAATATACCAGATAATAATAAATTCCAAAATGTTTCAAATGGAACCATACTCAAGGAAATTTCTTAGTAATCAATTGTTATTCATGTAAATGTAATCAATATATGGGTTATCAATATTTCTACAATCAAATTAATGACATGGGTTATTGTTGAATAACCTTAAATATATGTTGAATTATCATATATTCATAATTAATTTTAATGTATAATTTATAATTTTTTAGTTGGGTGGGATAATCTCCTCATAATGTTCTAATAATAATTATCCCCTGTATTAATTGGTAGACACTTAATAAATGATGGAAAAGTATTTTCTTTTAATAAAAATGTTTTGTATTGAAATTTAATTCCTTATACGGGTACCATAAGAGAGAAAAAAAGATTTCTTCTCAAAACAATCATCAATTTATTATAATGAAACACAATATTATTACATAAGGTAATATTATGGCATTTAGTGCCTATCAATAGTGAAATATTGAAAATTTCCATTAGCCATTCCGAATACTATGGTATCTTGGTTCATGAGGTGGAACAGACATATACTGAAAGAGATTCTCAAACCATGGTATAATTACTATCACCATGAATCATAAAAGTTATAAGAGGTAATTAACATTCAATAAAAATAGAGGATGATTTAACTTACTGGTTAGTTTTATTAACATTACAATAGATAAATGAAATGAAAACTAAAATTCTATTTCAAAAACCATAATAGTACAACAACAATGTACTAAAAAAGGGAATATAAACCAAAAAAATATTAAAGGACGAATCAGTATATACCAAAGGATCAAAGGAATTACTACACCTACATATGGTTTTATCCCCTAGCTCAGACATGTAATAAGGAATTATATAAATGACTAAAGAAAAATATAGGGTATTAGATATATATTCCAATAGGGTTTCACCATGTGGTCCTTAATAGATACCATAATTATATACCTAATAATTCATTCAATTTGATATAAAATACAGAATGGAATAAAATTTTTCATTAACATATAAAACATAACATGGTTCTTTTAAAGGATATAAAACATTTCAATCATTACTTAAATGATTATTTTTATATAAAATTATTTATATAAATCATTTGTCATGAATAAAATTGTTCGATAATAAATATAATACATATCAAAACAATAATAATAAGATCCATGGCCATTCTCTCAATAGTATGATATTTTCTAGTCATTTGATCCTCACATTTCCCATTCTGTGGATCACAACTACGTATATGTAAACACATATATAATGATCATGGTGAATTTGAATCATCAACATCCCTTCAGGGATATGATATTCTAAACATGGTTTTTTTCCTAGAGTTGTAAATGATTAAACTATGTTTTGGAATCGAGGTCATAGTTCCCTTATTCCATGAAATCCACTATCTATGAAGGATTTCTTCTGATTATTCAATCAATATGTAATGGAATAATTATGTCATATCAAATCAATCATCATTTATAATTATATTTTCCAATTTTTAGTTTCAATATTCCAAAAACAAATCAATAACAAAACATGGGGTTTTCTCATTTCCTTCATATTAAATATAAAACTATAATCTCTTTTAATCATTTCAATCAATTAAAATTTCTCTAAATAAATTCTAAAACCATTTAACCAGCTACATCAATTAAAAAATACTCCCCAATTTCATGTTTTATTGGAATATGGTGTTTTCCAAAATCCCTGGAATTTTAAATTCCAATTACAAATAATGTAAAATTTGGTTTTCATAAATAAATTCGAATCTATTTGATAAATATCAAGAATATAAAGGTTTTAATTTTATGAAAAAAAAAACAAACCTAACAACCTACCTTGAATCAGAGATCATGAAACAACACCCACAATGTGATCCAGCAAATGAAGAAGAATGGTGTCAGATACAATGAAAACAAAATAAGAACCAAGATCTATTTTAAATGAGTTTTGATCAATAAAATAGATGATTATCATATAAAATAGAAAGAAAAGAGAATGTGAAGATTCAATATAAGGAGATCCACATACTTTAAGAAATAAAATATGATCAACCATACTTCTATCCAACAGAAGAATGAGTTTGGGGAGAGAAAACCCTCCTCAGAGCCTCTGAGGATGAATAAATAGTGTAATGTTGAGTGGGGATGATCAAGTGTTAAATTGGGGGGTTTGTAATTTCAATATAAATATTATGAATAAATTACCCTTGTATGCATGGTTTCCAATAGAGGGATATAGATAAACAAAAAACATGAAACCATCTCTTGTTCCCTTAATAGGCTCACTATCCAATGAAACTGGTTTCTCCATGGTTGGTACATGGTTTTTCAAATCATCATTTAACCATGAAAATCCTCACTTTATATAGATTCATGGTTTTCACTAGGGGGTCGATAGTTTTTAAAAATTGTGTTCCAATCATGAATAACCCAATAATCTAAAAAATATTTAAAAATTTAACCCAAAAAACCTAATACAAACCCTCGGTATATAATGATAATAATAAGGGACTATGAGTACTTGAAAATAGCCAATGGGATATATAAAACACTACTCCTAAAAAACATTCAGTTCCAAAAAACAATGTAAATAAGTTTCGTATCAATGAGATGAGTCCACTTCTCTCTCAACAGTGCATCATGCCCTCAAGTATAATGAGAATAAAAACTATACGTCAATAGAATATGGACCAAATGAATCATCCTATACTAATTTAAATCCTTCTCAGAATCAAATTATCTTACTGGATACTTAGTCATGAATAAAATATGATCAAAATCAAGATCATGCCTTCTCAAGACATGAGATGAGTTAGAAATGTACTTATGAAGCTATGATACAAGGGCCACATTTTGTATCATCATCAAATATGGTGGAAGTGCTAAATAATAATCCATTATCCCTACATGGTAATCATCATCAAAATAGAAAAAGTTGGGGGGAAATATTCCCATTATTCTAATGTCGTTTATGAACAAAATGGGGAGAAACATATAAAAACAAATGGTAACCAATTAAAAACTCTAATATTTTGTGATGAAAATAAATATGGGACTAATACAAGCTCTCTCCAGTAAATAGTAACTTAAAAATAAACTAATCTCAGGTTGTCATATCTTAGACCATGATCGATCCAACAAATTAGTATTCATTAGTCTCTAGACCACATAACAGTGACTTACATGACAAGTCCTATTATGAATGAATAAAAAATCCATTCTGAAAAAAGACTAATAATTATAATAATGATATGACTCTATATGATTCAATGGACATTAGATGCTCAACCAAAATCATGGACATAAGAACAAATCATATCCTAATTAATCTATATAGTCTTTTATTTCTATAAATTCATCAAAATATGGAATGTCATACTAAAATGAACCGGATATCACAACACCACTTAGTGGCCTCACAAAAAAAATGATAAAATGGGGACTCTATCAGAGACTATAGAATATGAAGCTCTATGAAAATATATAATTTCATTTCACATAGTGATCTCCCAACTCTTTATCAATTTTTGAATCACAAATTGGTAAATTGTGACCAGATTTGGGCATCCGATAATCCACAAGACATATAACATTTTCGTTATACTAGGTACTTCTAAACCCAAACAAGAAGTATATTGAAATATCATCATATATCTAGGTCAGCACTAGAAGCGGTTGAAGAAAACCTAATGGTATCTAGTTCTCAACCTTGAATTTTTTTCTTGAGTAACCTCATGGTACAATATTAGTGATTTTTCATCAAATACCCATACACCATAATTTTTGGTCTGTGTCATAGAAAAACAACGGTGTTTCTAGATTCACACCCCATTGTGAATTATGTAAATCCCATGTCACATTAGTTCTAACTGATATTAGAATGAATGTATGATTTTGATGACAAAAAATACCTTATGTAGAGAATGACCACTCTCCAATGGTCTCCCCACCATAATGAGAGTTCATAATGCCACTAAATTCCTCATCAGGTTTCTACTCGTAATAAATCATCTCATGAAGGGTCGAGGTCAACTAAACATTGGGAATGAAAACATCAAACCCCGCCTCTCGAACTTCTAAATAGAATATTTCAAAAATTTACATCATTTTCCACTATTTATATTATTTCTTCATGGCCTAGGTTATATTTTTCATTCACAATGATTCCAAAACGGCATTCCCATTCCCCTTGGTCTAGAAAATCTCAAAACCCAATGACTTTAGGAACTCCAATGAACACCATTAAAGGATATTGAAATATTTTTTGGGGAAAATATAACTAGAATATATTATGTTAAGAATAAATAGTAAAGGATTATATTTATAATTTAATGAAACCAAATATTAATAGGATTCATCACGGCTGCAAGATCGATGTCATGGCTTGGATTTATTTTTTGGAATATGTTTTCCAGGACCATCGTCTACTATGTGATCCCTCTACATAGGAACCCAACCCAAAACCAAACATGATGAATTAAAAAAATACTACCTAGCCATGAAAAATATCCAAAAGAGTCAAACTATTCACAAAAGTCAAAATATGATTCTTTTAAACAAAATAACTCTAACATTTTTCATCCAAATTAACTATTACACCTTTTGAGTTAACGAGTTCATTAAATAATGCAATATTTAGAAATCATTTAAAACTTTTAAAAATAACCAAATAAACAAAATAATTTCTGCATCTCAAACACATTATATTGTGTTTCATATGTCATAACAACATATAAATTTTCATGATAAACTAAAATACTAGTTTCTGAGGGAACATTTCCTATGTTAATTACTTATAGAATCCATAAATCATATATTAATAACATTCCCAAAATTATATTATTTAATAAAAATTCTACAAATTATCTCATTTGAAACACATGATCATCTTTACACAAATCCTAACCTTATATTTTACCCTAAAAGACTACAAAATATGTATCAAGATAATAATTGAATATCCTCTTCATCAAATACATAAACACATTAGGATCCTTGGTTAGACCAAATGGCATGAAAATAAAGTCCGAATGAAAAAACCTTCTATGGAATTACTTTTTCAGATTTTTAAATTCTATTATTCTCAACTACTGATTACCAGATCGACGATAAATCAAAGAGAACCACTTATATAGTTTTAAAAAGTCAAAAAATCATCAATCTAGGGAAATGGATACTTTTACATTACTATAACTTGGTTAAGAATCTGATAGTCCACATAATGGAGAAGTATTCCATCAATATTGTTAGGATCGTTAATAGAAACTTTCCAATGTGGCACACATAGGCTTTCATTTACTTTCCCTAATATATCATCTCATGAAGTCTTAAAATCCTTCATTTCAGTGGGTTCTATATGGAAAGTAGGTATATATTCCCTCTGAGTTCCAAGAACTGTTACAACATAAAATAATGCCTCTCTTTTTAGTGGGAAACTATATAAAATTTAAGGGAAAATTAGGAAAATAAACCAAAAATTGTGAGATATCATAACTCATAGATTACCACTCTATGAAAAAAATAAAACACTGATATTATTTTCTATATAACCTAATAAAATGGTACATCTCTACTAAATATTAGTTCACATTATCCCTAATATATATTTAACAACCCATAAGTTTTGTAAATAGATATGCATTGAACAAAGAAGAAAATTTTCCCCTATTAGAAATGACCAAATCTATCCTTGAAATGAAATAATGTGGCATATTTTCAAGAATCAAAAGATTATATATACGTTAAAATTATAATAAATATAATACATAAGAAGAAAAATGGATTCATTTATTTCTATTATCAATGATTGTCATATTAATATTCTTCAAACAATAAAAAATCTTAATTGGAAGAATAAGAATGTTCATAATATGAGTTGACATAATTGAATGGGAATCACCATAATCAAATAAATTTGTCACTATGGATGATGTTATAATTAGGATATTTATCATTATAACTAGACCTCAATATTCTTCTTATGGATACAGTTCAAATATTGTAAGAAGCTTCATTCAAGATGATTTATACTTGAACTACTTGGTTTCAGAGGAATCATATTACTCCATTAAACTCTTAAGTGATGTTGAGCCAATTCCACTACATGTGGTTAAAATGATATAATAGATTTTATAAATCATGTTAAAGGGACTCATCCAAAAAATAAATGAGGTCTACAAGAAGCCTCATATGTAGAACTACCATGAGACTACTCGCACATCCAATTTCTATTAAAATATCTCACCATACTACCACTAGTAGGTAAATGAACTCTGGTCAACCAGGACATACTATCTATGTTAAGATCAACCATCACGGTCCTATATAGTCTGTCAGCATAAGAGGTGTTATTTTACAATAAAACCTAATAATGAATATCATATTCAATAACAATATAAAAATTTTGAGTCTACATATTCTCATTATGTAAAATCTCAAATTAAAACTACAACATCTTATTAAAGAATTTCTCATAATTAATCACAGTTTTATCATCATGTTCATGTTTTAAAATCAAAAAATAATTTTGTTGAATTATATAATATATATATATATATCTATCAAATTTTAATAAAACTAAATATGTTCTACATTAAACCCTAATGATTCTCTGATATAATCATATAATCCCACTATCTCCATTCGGGCTCCTCTAGCATGAATGCGTAACATTTCACCTAAATTTAATTAGGAATCTATAAGAAGTCATAATGAATATCTATATTATTAAAATAATCCTCATACTAATGATGATAAAATGATCATTGGAACATTATTAGTTTCATAAAATGTAATTCTAGGGTCAATTTTGAGATTGATCTCTTTTAAGATTCACAATTGTATCCTGAATTGGAATGGGTGTTGGTGTTTGTCCAAGAGCCTATGTCACATTCTTAATAATCTCAACATGTTTTTGATCCAAGAGAGGATCATATAATTGGGTTTCAACATCATATTCTTCCTAGAGACTACTCACAATTCTACTTATACAAAATATTCTACATAGGATCAAAAAATAACATTGATTAAATTTGAATAATACCCATATAAATAACTCAAAGAATATAACTGTAAAAATTTACCCCAATAGATAAGATATTATGGTATGTATTTCAAAATATCCACATAAATATAAGTGGTAATTATTGAATTAGATCAATTCCTTCATCAATATTCTATTACCAAACCACCTATGGATTAAAAAGAACTTTTATGATGAGAGATATCTAGGAACTCACTTGTAACTACCTCATTACTCTGACAAGATATACAAAAATGTGTAATATCATCATGGAGTTATTATTAACATGTCCCTTTGATAACAATTAGTCATTAAATATCAAAGATAACATGGTACCATAATACCCAAGAGGAAAATTACATAGTTTTACGGGAATTATAGATCTCTAGAAAATTAGATACTAGAACATAGAATCCTAGAATATAAAAGATAGAACAAATTTTTTCACAAATAATAGCAGATGATAATTGATACAATTTCGTTAGCTTGACACTCCAATGGGAATAATTACCAAAACCCAATCATTAATGAAGATTTTTTAAAAATTACATAACACAATTAACATGACAATAGGTAAGAAGAAACTCAAACATCCCATATGATACATCACTAAAATCCCAATTGATCAATAACATAAACCACCTCCCAATTAGATCCTTTTAATTTCTTAGACCTTCCATAATGAGACATTAAAATTCCAAAATTAAAATGTAGGATGTGGCCTATAAATCCTTGAAGGTTCTAACCAATTTTTACATAGTAGATTCCATAATAAGAAACCAAATCATTCATTCAATTATAAATAAAATACGGTATGGAATAATATAAAATTTTCACTTTTAAAACCAAACATTTTTGTTTAAAAAGGATTCAAACATTTTAATTGATGAATTAAAAAAATAATTAAAAATAATTTATTTAATTCATTTTGAATGAATTTAAATGATTTATAATCAATGTAATATATAAAAAAAATAAGAACAAAAATCGTTTTTATATTACCACCAATACAGTAATATATGTTATATAATCATCATAATTCTCACATTTGTTATCATGGATAATTATGTGTACCAGTTTCCATTAGGCTCAGATATAATAGTACTCATCACTATCCCATTAGTGATAATATATAATGAACAAGGTTTTTGTTAAATTCTTCATCATCAATCCAAATCTAGGGGATTAAGATCCTTGCATGAATATCCCAAATAACCCACATAAAACCAATAATAATTTTGATCAATTGGTAATCAAATAATTGGAAAATAATCTCCTTTGAAATCAATCATCATTTAAAATTTAATTTTTAAATTTCAAATTTCAATATTCCTAATAAAATTCAAAACCAATATAGTGGTTTTCCATGATTTCATGACTTTTTAACACGAAAAAATTATTAGTTTTAATCAATACAATTTAATCCATTTTTAATAAATCATTTCTCAAATCATTTTTTAAACTCCATAAATTTCAAAGCATACCCACATTCTAATGGAATTTTCATTTGGGGGTTTTCCCAAAATCCCTGAAATTTATAATTGTACTTCCAATTCGAATAAAATTTGGTTTTCATAAATCAACTGAATTATATTTAAATTAATTAAATAAAATAATGGATATAATTATATAGAATATCTCAAATTAAACCACCTACCTTTAATGAATTTATATGAAATAAAACCCATAATCACATCTTTTAATGAAGAATGAAGGAGTTAGAAATCAATAGAGAAAAACTCGAATAATGATCCACTTAAAATGAATTATGATCCCTAAAATAAGTTTTTGTATCTACAAATTAAATGATTAATAAAAGTGATATTAAATTTGGTGGGAACCACATAATGGAGGTGGTTAAACCTGACCAACCACGCTTCGATCTTACATGTAATTTGATTTGGGGAGCTAAAATTACATCTTGAGAGCCTCATAAGAATATAAAATCTTGTTATGTAAAGTGGCGGTAATTCGAGGGTTAAATTAAGGCATTTTGGGATTTCAAATTAAAAATAAGGAATTAATTAATCATCCTTACATGGTTTCGTGGAGAAGGATGAATAATTAAACAAGTCGTAAATCTTAAACGTGCACCCCCCTTTGGACTTATGGTCCATTGTTCACTGTTTATCCAAGGTTAGATAATATTATTTCAAACTATTTTTAACTATTTAAAACATTACTATCTAGGGTTTCATAGTTTTGGAAATTCATGCGTCGACCACATAAAACCAAAACACCCCTAAAATTTTTCACAATTTCACTCAAAACAACATAATAATTTCCCCAACCAAATAACGATCAAAAGAAGGTTTGATGAGTTCCTAAAAACATGTAATTGGATTTTAAAAAAATGGTTTTGTAAACATTACCATGTTATACCCCTTCAAATATAATATGAGTTAACTTCATAGACCCATATATTTTATAATCTTATATAATAATTTTTGATAAATGTGTGGGAATGCATTCCTTAATAAGCCTCTTAACAATGGACTCTAGAATAATATCCAACCTTACACTCTTTTAAATACTAATTTATGGTGAAATTGAGGTAAAAACCATCCTAAATTGTTTTCAAATGGATCGGAAAGGGATAATGTGTGGTTATTTATAGAATACGTTGTGGAATTTTTATTAATTTCTAACAAACAACATAAACGTTGTCTTGAGTGGGTATTAAAAATGGATCAACTAAATGGATTCATATGAAATTATTTAGAATTTAGGTTGTGGTTTATATTTTTGAAAGACTAACTATAGTAAAAATTAAAATTATATTATTCTGGTCATCAGAATGTTTTTTATTCATAAATATCTGTTTTTAAAAATTTATAAAATATAAAATATGTATTGGGAAAAAATTATACCTTTATAAATATTATGTTACTATTTTATTATATTATATTTTATTAACTAATTATTTTTTAGTTGATAAAGCATTTATATTAAATATTATTTAATTCTACATTCATTATGATGATTTAAAAATTATCATACATTCATCCATTATTTTACTATTTCATAAACAAGTTTAGTTTCTATTGATATTATGAAACATTTTTCATTTAAAAATTTCAATATTATAATTCTAAATTTAATGTTCTATTTATTAAAACAACTTTATATATATGTAATATTGAATGTATGACAAATAAAAATTCTATATTTCTAAATCATGTATTTTTAAACATCAAATAAAAACATATTCATATAGATTATGTATAATGTTTCATAGTTAATTAACATTGTATATTCATTTTTAATAATTTTTATTATATTTTTCTAAAATTATATTATGTATTTTAATATTTAATTCTCTATATATATGATTCATTTCAATTTTTATGATCCTATAAGCCCTTTACTATTCTAACATTCTGATTCCCAATGGTCTGATTTCCAATAGTCTCATTACCCTTCCAATTGCGAAATTACCAATTAAATATACAATACATTATAAATACATAACTCATTCAGGTCCTTCTACTATTTCCAATAAGATTTGTATTCCACTACTTTTTTTATATTATAATGAAAATATATAATATACATTTAATTATTTTTATTGTATAATCTTCTATAGTTCTATATTAAGGTGTGCTCATATATTGTTAAACATTTTATGGTACTAGTATTAGATGATGGAATGAATTTTAATATGTCATCATACATTTCACTATTATTATAAAACAATCATATTTTCTTGATGGATTTTTTTTCTATTACTATTCTAAGATCATGAGTCTAGCATTCTACCCAACCCCTTAAAATATTTATTCCCTAAAATTTATGGAATATGTTAGTGAATAAAAAATGTCAATAATTCCACATGACAACTTCAGCCTTTTCAATTTCTTCTTCCTCTATCAATTTTTTGCTCCAATGTATATTCATCAATGTATTGTTTCAATTCAGAAACACATATTCTCTTTTTTTTATTAAAAAATATTGTCTTTTTATCTTATGAATCATTTGGTTCTAGTTGATTTTTATTGATGGTGATTATGTTTAATTGATATAACATGTACATATTCAATATAAATATATTTATGAAATAATCCATCATAGAGTAGTTGTGTTATAATTACAAATGGAAAATCACTTCTATGGTTCCCTAAAATATCTAAGACAACTTTTTTTCCATAGACATAGATTGTCTTTCATTAAAAACATTATAACCCCCCATATGTGGCAATAAATTCAATAATAAATTATACCATACATTTAATTTCATGTACATCCTTTGATTATATGTATTAAATTTATATCATATTTCATAAATGTTTATAGGATTATAATTGAGTTAATATGTATATGTTGTCCCCTGAACTAGATTATGAATAAATAGTTTCATTCCAATATCTTCAATCCAACAAGTTGATGTAATAAATAATTTATCACAAAATGACTTATACCATGGAATTTTAATATTATAGTGGAATATATTAATGTAATAAAATTATAAAAATAATATATAATATCATAATGTTCCAGGTATGTCATGTCAGAATTGCCTCCTTACATATTCTAGAGTTTTGATAATTATTTCAAACTGTATATCATTTTGATATTGGTAAGAAGTGATCAAATGTATCATATAATTTATATCCCCATTTATAAACATGTTTAATTTCTCAATAAAATGATATATATTATGTGATATAATAGAAAAAGGTGGTCTATTAAGTCCTAAAGAATAATTAATATAGGTATTTTACTGATGATCAAGCGGTAGATCATCTTATATTTCATGACAAAATGAATTCCTGTGAATGGAATCCATAATTACCCATATGGTATCAATCCTCTTATAGGATTTGTAATTTCTAAGAAAATTTCTCATTGATATAATTCCCCATATCTAATTTGGTACAGTAATATATTTCATCTCATACATAAGATGTTGTCTCTATGCCTTTACTCATCACCTCACCATGAATCTTCACACATAGTCATATATTTTCCATTTCATTTGATATCACAATAAATTTTATAATAAATCCATATACTTCTTGGTGTTAAAATTTTATATATATATAGATATTTCTATGTTGAGAATCATATAAAAATCCCACATTCATCGTAGTTACATATGAAACGCAGATATAATTTCCAAAAATAAATACACTATATTCATAGGTTATGTATATTAATTTACCATACATAATGAATTTAATCTATATAATTAAATCCATTTCATCATGTTATGACTTATTTAACATTTTTAATAAATATTGTATGGTAATTACATGGAAAATGTAATTTGTTTCTACTTCCACAACAGTAACAAAATATATCTTTTAAAAATACTTGAATATTGGATCCTTTTATATCAAAAAAACGTTAAAAATTGTCATCCATTATAATAAATGGATCATCCAACATGTATTCCCTTATAGGGAGGTTTGGTATTGAGCTGTAATAGTCAATGACTAGATACAGATATCACTTTTGTAACATTTTAAGATATTTCTATTTGAAATGGTACATAATACTCAGGGATCCATATATATGTTATATATTTCAAAATAGAGATTGATTCTCTATATCTTCAATTTAATTTTTATATTTACAAACTCAAGATCATATTTTACAATGTTATTTGTAGGGATAATTAATTTCCTTGAGGTATAAAAATCAACTCTCTATTGTTTTTTAATTAAACACACCAAATAATTATTTCATGTATCATTATATAACATAACACTATATATCCCTGATGGTAATGTTAATATAGATGAATTATATAATATCTTCTCTAGCTCCTTCAAAAAACCCACATATTCCTTTTACTCTTTGAATTCAAACAAATTGAATTAATTTTAAAAGATAGGGGGAATCACCCATTTCTATTAATCCATATAAACCCTCATATTATTGAGGGTAGAGGGAACCCATTAAATTACCTATAAGTATGGTGGGTACTAAACCCCCTACAAATATCCTAAAGTCCCTGAGCCTTAGGTCATGAGTGCACTTCCACACACCCTAATCTATGGTTCTCTTCTAGGTTGTTGCACCATTATATTCTCACTGCCCACTAATAGTTCCACAACTAATACCAACATTTCTAAATCCTATATTTGATACACCAAGAACCATTTCCCACTATGAACATTGAATCCCATTACCCTAATGACATCCAATAATGACTAAATGATCACCCTCTACCAAATCAACTTCCCTGAAAATTGATTTCCTCGTACAACTAGAGCAACACCACCATGGAGACCACTGATTTAGACTCATCTATCATATTATAGTTATTCAGGCCTTGGAAAATCCATCAAAGGACCCACACAATTTCTATTATACTTATTATTAATTCCTCTCTCCATTTATTGGTTACTTTCGTCGAGATATCACAGCTCTAGCGATTCATAAGTCCCACACACTCAGGTCCTTGTCATTGTCTAGACATTAACATGACAAAATACCTAGCTATGTGGTATTTAGGGGTTAAACCCTACAACAGTTATAGAATTACTGGATAACTTATAACAAAAATTCCACACCAAATATAATGAAATTCCCTTACTTTTTTATCATTTTTATAGGTTGTATAATTTGGGTAATTTTAAATCAAATGATTAATAAAAACTTAATAAAACACAAAAATAATATGTATCTTGGTTATATTCATCATTGTGTCAGGTTATTGTTATACATATGTTTTTGAGGATCAAAACGTATTTGAAAATTGTAGAGAATATTTCCATTAAATGAAACATTATAGATAAAAAACACACTTTTTATATTCCCAACGTGACTATTATTAGCTATGTGTCTCAAGAAAAATTCCCAAATAATTATCTTGATATTCATATATTCTATAGTGTATCATTTTATTAGCAATAAATAATAGAAAAAAATATAAAATGGCTATCCTTGATAACTATATTCATCAATTCTACACACGTTGAGTGTGATATAGTTAATCTAATGGTTATTAAAAGAATCTTCAAATTCATGTAGCTCATAATGAATCCCTTCTTTGGTATATAATCCTAAATTAAACAAATTTAATGATAACCAGACTAAATTTGAATATTTTTTTAATTATTTCTCTCCAGCTTTTTGACCAAACATGTCATCATTGTAGATTAAAGGATAATTTTTATTTATAATATTGGAATTCATATCTATTTATATTATGAACATCCTAATAGTTAAACCATTTATTTTAATAATAAAACTATTGAAACATAGTATAAGACACTATATTATATTTATCACTTATCAATAATTATATAATATTAATTCTATAATTATACTTACATATTGGTTTTTCAGCTTTGATGTGTTCAATAAAAATCAACACTTACTGCTTCTGTTTATGTACAACTAGTTAATTAATAAATATATCAATGAATGCATTCAGAATAGATAAATCATACATAAATACAATATAACTACCATTAATATATTGGGAATTATCTTATTCTTCTATTGTAATTACATTTTGATGAGAAACTAGACATATCCCATGAAATGAATTATATTATAATAACTCTATTGAGAAATATTATATGCATCCTTCAAATATTATATCATCCATTTATCGATGGTAAATTTATTAATTTCACATTAAGACATAATCCGTCCTAAGGATTATGTCAAATTTTACAATAGTTATAAAAAATCATTTTTCTACCACAAAATATATATGAATCTTTATATAAACATGGCTATAAAAATATTTAAATTTGGTTTACTAATTAACAAATCCAATCATAATATTTTGAATCAATTGAAACCATTGGTCAATATATCCCCTTAAATTCCATACTAATATGAATGTATTCTCCCTTTGACTACATCTCATAGTGAGTAATATCATCATAGGGTACTTGGACCATTAATATGATATAATTATATTAGGGGTTCCATTAAAATATGAATTTTTGTAAGTGTGAATTGATCATCATTGATTACCATTTTGGGGAGAAATAATTCGAGTTATATTTTAAAAATAATTGTTCTTAACTGCAGTCAACTTCCATAATATAGTTTCAATCTTCTTATCTCTAACAAAATCATTATTATCTTCCTCTGGGGGGAAACACCATCATTGATTATCAATGATGAAAAGGTATTTGTTCCTTTATTTACACATAATTTCAACACAAATGGAATACATACAATTATCATATAAATAAATGAATTTTAAATTACTATATATAATTCTTATATAGGTAAATTTATTTGTTAATAGAAGGTTTTTTTCAAATCTTTTGTGTTATATGTAAATTTCCTTATAAGATTACATCTATTGTTTTCTTCTAAATATTCACTAATACCAACGCTAATTGCCATATCCATTACATCCCATAAATGTTTCTTCTTTTATAATACTTTTATAAATAAAAACATTCATATTAATCTAGATA
Source organism: Viscum album (assembly GCA_963277665.1). Taxonomy (NCBI): domain Eukaryota; kingdom Viridiplantae; phylum Streptophyta; class Magnoliopsida; order Santalales; family Viscaceae; genus Viscum; species Viscum album. The sequence continues at coordinate 117,007,758 of OY728133.1, read as the reverse complement.
CAATATTTTTGTAGACTTAAAAAATGTGTTATAAATGATTCTTAAATCAAATATTTCTAAAAATAAGTCATAACAATTAATGGAAAATTATTAATCCAACTAGTATTTCCATGGACAATTTTTAATATTCTTCATGGTTCCCAAGGGATAGGGACACAATTAAATATGCTGAACTCAGATGATTTATAAGTACTACCATACAGTGTAATCTATCATCGATTAAAATGGATTAAATAATAGTCATGATTAAATAATAATCAAATGAATCAATATAAGTAATAATAAAATTAGTAAGTCTATCCATGAATAACAAACCAAATTTATAAAATAACTATGAATTGGTTTTTGGATTTCATTTATTTAGAATTCTGAAAATTGATAATTAAATGTCATTGAATGGATAAAAGTAGTTTTAGATGGTGTTACTTTAGTTATATCTATAAAAGAAAATTCACACAGTTGGGATAATTTTTTTTCATGAACATGGGTTTTTCTAAAAATGTGACAAATTCAAATTCTATATTTATATCATTATTTTCATTTTGAAGATATTAAGAGTTATTAGATTTTTCATGTCTTTATATTTTGTTGTAGGAGGAAGATTAAAATCACATATCAACATTATTGGTTACATTATGACCTACCCATGTTATCTGATATGATTTCTAGAAGATTTATTTTTAAATATTTTTTCTTATTGAATGGATTCCATGATTTATAGGCATTGATATTATATTTTCACCATAACAAACCACATCAGAGGGGGAAGGAATTTTTTTTGAAATATAGTTAAATTTTGATGCTTCATTGAATTTTTATATTATGGATAAACAAAATGAATATGATTTTTTCTTTTCCTAATATTTTAATATAAGAATAGGTTGTGACACTAATGTTGATGTTAAACTATGATATTGGAATTCATAATAAAAATGAAAAATTATAACTCTATATAACTTTTCAATGTGAACATTAGGATCCTCATGGAGCCTGTAATATTTTTCACAGAAACTATTAAGGGAGATGTATTCACACAATGATGGGATGGGAAATGGCATAATGAGTTTCATGAATATTCCCTTAGTTGTTCCTAGGAGAATCAAAGGACATCAAGAAGGTGTTTGATGATATGAAATTATTTGTAAATTATTTTATGATTATATTCAAGAGGCTAGTCCCTGAGAGAAGAGTGTCACTCTATATTAGGATAAAGGATTATATTAGTGGTTATGTCTTTATGAAGGCCATGTCATAATGTAATGAATCATTATTCAACTACATCAACAATCAAAATACGTTTTGAAATAAACATGGATATTTCATAGAAATTAAATGTGTGAATATAGATTATATATTATTGATCTATCTTTTGACTACATGTCACATTATATGTAATGGATTCACATTAGTATGTGACATTTTCTCGATTTGATGAGTTGATCTTACACCATGAAATTTACTTAGTTGACATACACTATATAAAATATTGTTCATAAAAAGTGTATAAAACATTTTATCAAAAATAAAAGAATGGTATATTCTTATGATGTTAGGAATAACATTGATGAGATTAGAGAACAAAAATATATATATCTTATAAGAGATTTATGGTAGATGGAAGGAAAGTATTTCAAAACAGTTCTGAAAAAATTTAGTAAAATTGTATTCCATTTCAAAGAGCAGTAAATCTAAGATATGGATTTATAAGAGATTATCTATCTATAATGTTTTATATTTTTTTAGAATAGAATACAGATTACCATAGTTATAAATTATTTTTGTAGAAATTTTATTTTTAACTCATGGAAAAAAATAAAGCTCTCAATAAAGTAGTTTGTACCATGAATGTTTTAGCACAATGAGCCCAATATCATTAGAATTTTAGAAACCCATAAGGAATAATAAAAATGAACAGACACACCCAAATCCAATACTAAAACATACTCTTTAAATTTACAGAATCTATAATAATAAAAATTAGATAATTTTACCCATAAAAACATACAATATAAAAAAAAAATTGGAACACATACCTAGAAACAAATATTTTAGGATTATAGTTTTAAATAATTTTGAAAAACACATACAAAGTAAATCACATGTCTTCAGTTGGTAATTTTTGAAAATATTCCCCTCTTTTAAATTTCAATTTATATCTTAAACATGTAAAATAAAATATTCCACACATGAATCTTTTTTGGACACGATTCATTTCACATCAATACTCATAACGTAGGAAAATGTAAAACAGAAAAAGGGTGAGATCAAACACTAAGTTAGGGTAATCATAAGCATTTAAAATATCATTTAATTAATGAGATAAAAATGTGAATGTGTCACGACCCATCCCTCAGGGCATGTACCGTGATTAGCCTAAGACTTCCTCCCAATGGCTAGGGGATGAAAACTAGTGCTAAAGGAATAAAACTACAAGTTAAAAACATTTCACTAAGTACCTATACGCACACAAACACCCGACCATGTACCATACAGTAAAATAAAAACATGTATAACTAACAAAAGTTGAGTAATAGTATAAATAATTCATGTGGGATAGAATGCAAACCCAACAATGAACAGAAAACAGCAATGTAAAAAAAAGGAAACTCTGATAGAAATCTGTAGAAATACCCACCGGATCATGGGAGTAGTGTAGCGACTAGAATTTTATATAGAACCTTATTTCCACCTGAACATAGTGATCCCCTCCATGTCCTAGGCCACCGGGTCTATCATAGTAGTATCTGATAGTACTGTCTCCCAAGCCACCTATGGGTCCTAGCCCACAAAAGTATTTATCGAAACATCGATCGAATGCACCAGACACAACATATGAAGGTGAAGCCCTTGCAGGGGTGAGTAACAAATTTCTCAGTAGGGACCGAAAAATAAAAAGGAATTCCTGCCCATAAATCTTCAATGTAATGAACTAAACGCAAGACAAATCACACTTGCTATAAATTTAGAGTAGTGATAGAATAATCATACGTCACATCGTCGAATGCCTTAGCTGCTAGTGAAATCCTACAATATCAAGTATAGTGGGCCTACCAAGTCACCCAAAAGTGCTTCCCACTATCCTTGGACTACTTCATTACACCTCCTCATCGTGTACCACGATCCTGCAATGTCATACATAAGTAATTATAACTAATCATGGCTGACATAGGTACTCCTCCCCATCAAGTACTGTGGGCATGCAAAGTCACACAAAAGATCATCCCACTATGGACCAGGAAAGTCACACTGAATCAAAAGACATTAGTCTTTAGGTCTCATCCATCCAAATGGTTTCATATGTAGAATGCCTAGGATAACTATTTTTAAATACATTAATTGCATCTCTACTTACATTAAAGCCTCCTCAATTACTTCCAAAAGATCTTCCTCGTCGAGAGCGTATGGGCCTCGTCTGACCTGGTCAGACCGACCTGACCAACCCAGATCGGGTGTCCTGTATACCTTGTCTTAGATCAGACTGACTCAACTGAACCTGGTTTGGGTCTGGGATGGTCTGTTCTTGCCTGGAAAGTGGGCCATGACCAATGGCCCTTTTGGGATGCGGCCTGGATTGGCCAATGGTCTAGCTCACTAGGTCTCCCAGTGAACCGTTATAGTTCATCATGGACCTAGGGTCCTGGTTCTGGCCTATTAGAGTTGGTCTGGAATGATGCGGGTGGGACTAGACCACTGGTCCACATGTCTAGCCCTACCGGTGGGGGTCTGCCAGCTTGTGGGGATCCGGTCGGCCAGTGCAGCCCACCTGCCCGAATCCTGGCCACTCGATGTGGCCTGTTGTGTGTCATTCAATAGGGATGCAGAAGGATGATGCATCCGGCCTTAGTTGTCCATATGGATTTAGGTTCTCACCTCCTTCCATAGTAGAAAGACCATGGATCTCCATCCAATCAGATGACCCAGATGTGGTTCATCACTCCCCGTAGCATCTTCCTAGTGCCACACCATCTGCATCTACGGTGCTCTGACGGGTGCATCGTTCCTCCTAGCTGGTGGCCTCCTATCCCACTATCTGGCACACCATCGGTGCTAATATAACCTTAGTTTTACCATCGGGCGTGGTCTGTTGGTTTTTTCTTCATGCCGCCTATGCCTATGGTATCTAGGGAGCAACCTCTTCACCGTTAAGGTTATGAAATCATCACCCCTTGATTTTAAGGGTAAAAACAAAATGAACAGACATGATGCAGGTGATCGGGCATTGTTCATGTCATACAACACCCTCGGAATTAGAGTTTTAAAATATGTGGTTGCTCGGGGATTACTGTTCAATCATATTAAGTAATGCTTGAATCCCGAATAGAGGAATCCCCAAAAAAAAATATCCCTTCCCGGAAAAACGCATGAATCATGGAACAACTTGTTTGTTGGTTGATATGCATTCATCATTAAAAAAAGGGAAATAACATCAAAATAAAATAACTCCTACATTTTTGAAGTTAGATGTTACGACATTTTATCTTCATTGTTTCAAGATGCTGATGTCACTCATCACTTACATCTCTGTTTTTGAGGTGTGTCAAAGTCTGTGATGATCCTCCACTTCATCATTCTTCGTATGATAGGAAGACTATTATAGGATCATTAGTGTATTTCCAAGGATTAATCCTTGTTCCACAAACATATCAAAAAATTTAATAGAAACATTTCACAACATTTTTGATACATTGTGATGTTGTATCATTATTCTATATCATTTATGATATAGTGTTGTTGTTACTCTTCCTTTATATCATTATTATGTTGTGTGATATGGGCAATTAATAATCCTTATTAATGTGCCCTGTCGCTGCCTCATCCTCGACCCACTGGGTTGTCGTGTCTCCACTCGCTAGTTGGAAAAATATATAAAATAGCTTTTTTAATGTTATTTTATTATTTTCATAAAATTACGAAGATAAAATTTTCCCTTCATCCCTTACCATCCATAGTTTTTTCATTTATAGGATACTCTGAAAAATTAATGTTCAACGGTTCCCGAATATTTTTTATCTGAGAACTAGTCGAATATTTAGAAAAAAACCTCCCGCACGTTTACTGAATGTATTATAAAAAAGGTCAAAATTTCATTTCAGGATTACCAGGCCTTGGAATCACACTTCGTTAAAGAGATAGGTCTCAAAATTATTTCACCTAATTAAAAAATTTGATATAATTTCCAAGGAATTACATTCTCACCACTTTAAGGCTTTACATCACAAAAATATAATACAAAAAACTAATCAAACAGATAGGGGTACTAAGCACAAATTGAAGCCTCTTGCCCTCATGTTCTCTCTTGGTGATTATTTTTCTACCACCAAACTCGCACCAGTGGAATCAACTGCCCATGTAGGACATACTCCTATCAATCCATTATCTCTACTAGGAATTCTACAATCACTTCACCATCATCAATGTCCAACTCACCCTAGTCAATTATGTGCGACGTATCATGCACATACCTACTCACCTATAACACATTGGAAAAATCGTGCACTCATTTCATATATGGGGGAAATGAAAGATGGTATTCCACCTCTCCAACTATGTTCATAATTTGAAATGGTATTATGAACATCATAGATAGCTAACTTCCCCGGAAAAATCTCAGCAATCCTCATTGGGGAGAGACCTGATGGAAATCATGGTCTACCTCCTCAAACTCTAAGGGTCTCCATCCCCAGAGAGCATAAGACTTTTTCCTTCTATGTACAGTTCTCATCTTCACTTTGATGATATGTACCTTCTCAATGTAAGTAGTATGAAATCTGGTCCCATTAGTAGTGACTCCCCTGGGTTTTTCCAGCATAGAGGTGATGTGCAATGCCACTGGTACAAGGCCTAAAACAATTTCATGCTAATAATGGAGTGATATCTATTGTTGTATGAAAACTCCACCAATGAAATATGGGCCTCCCAACTAAAACCAAAATCTATGATGTAAGAATATAGCATGTCCTCCATAGTCTGTATGGTCTGCTAAATCTGTCCATCCATCTGTGGATGAAAAGTTGTGCTCAAGAGATGTTTAGTACTAAATGCCTCCTAAAATCCCCTCCACAACTGGGATGTAAAGAGAGCTTCATGATCCGAGACAATATTCTAAGGAACCCAATGAAGTCTCACTGTCTCTTGGATGTAGAGGTATCCCAAGACCGCTATCGGTCACTAATATTTAATGGGAAAGATGTGAGCCGGCATGGTTAGTCAGTCAATGATCAACTAGGAAGAGTCAGGGTACCTAGATTTACATGTATCCCTAACATAATTTCCTTGGAAATACCATCCCAATTTAAAAGTGGTACCTCAAGTTGTTATGACAAGACTATCAAGGCCTGATTCTCGACATTCACTTGTTGTTAAATGAGGCATAATGAAACAAAATCAGTGTAACAACCCGAGATTTTATAAGATACATTCTTTCTAATTTCATTCATGTCTTGTGTTGTATGCTACACCATGATTATCTTGCACTATACGCAACACTGTATTAGCTTGCAGTATATGCAACACTATTCTTGGCCTATGTTACACACAATTTCAAGTTCATTTGATAGAAGTTATTCTACGCAACATTGAGTGTATATATATATATTCAATGTATAAATAAAATATGGTTGGATTCTGTTATACGCAACAACAAAGGAGTCCTGCACTACACGGAACCCTGACTTTCCTTGCATTACACGCAATTGCGACCGTCCCTAATAGCGTTTGTGGTACGCAATACCAGGTTTTACTAAAGAACAATATATTATTATAATATTATTATGAACTAGCCGTTATGAATAGTATTAACTAAATTTTGAATTTTATAACATTATTATTCATCGTAAACATTATCTAGAACATGGTATAAGAACAAAATAATTTTTTTGGGTAAAATAATTATTTTTCAAAAAATGCAGTTTTACCGCCTTGTGCACCCACATTAAATCACGTTTTTCACATGTTTATAAGTTAAATTTGAAAAAATAAAATTATTATTTGGAATCAAGAAATAAAAATTTACTTTGGATGAATATTTCATTTTATTCTGATAACTTTCATATTTTAATGAATATTAAAAACACGCTATATTTTAATTAAAAACGCCGTTTTTCATCATAATATCTTATGTGGTTAAATTATAATAATTAATGTGTTTAAAGTATAAAAATAATATATTATTACAATTTAATATAATTTATGTCATGATCATTTATTTTACCTTGAATTCGTAGGTTAAATCAATTCAATCTTTTGCAATGTTTTAAAGAAAAACTCGGTTTCTTTGGACAACGGGATTAATTTTCATTTAATTTCTGCAACTTTTTTGTATTGAATTTGGAAAAATGGATTCCATATTTGGAATTAATGGATCCAAATTATTTTAATAAGCTAATTTTTATTTTTTGGAATTATGAATAGTAACTACGGTAAATTTTATTTACCATAGTTAAAGGTAAATCGGGTAATTAAGGGTAAATATAATATTATAAAATTATCCTAACACATGTAAAAATTCTATTTGATGACTAAAAGTCTACCCATATCATCTAATGGTCGGATTAGATTCATTTAATGGACTTTTGTCCATGAAAATAATATACTTATTATTAAAACCAAAGAATGTGACAAAATGTCACTTTCTTAAATCTTATAAGTATAATAATTTTAATTTAGTGATAAACTTCATGAAACATCTAAAATGATTAGTTTCCAGAAATCTAATAAAATTATCTACATCATAGTAATATATTTATAATTTTTAGGTATTATATAATTATCATTTATTATGACACAAAGATGATGCAGTAATTGTCTTATTAATGAAATATTGACATAATTGATGTTATAAATACCCAAATAAATGTAATTTAAGACTTTTAATGAATTAAACAAATTTTATATGTTAATATGCCATGTTAGAATTGATTTATTTACCTTTTATCGAACTAATAAATCTTTTATGAGTTTCAAAAAAATCAATTACTAAATAGTGTCAAAATTGACATAAAATCATTTTTAAAACAAATATTATATTATTAATTGATATTTTATTACTAAAAAACTAATTTTCGGCCGAATGACTTATATAAGGTTATATATATTAATAATAAACAACTTTGGGTTCTTTTGTCTTGATATAGTAAGTCTATTAACCTAATATGTTAAGAAAACAAGAAGACACTGTAAAAGTAAACTTATCTAACATAAAGTTAAATATAAATGATAAGTTTAAAATAGGAACCTAAACTTGTCTAAATTATATTGGATGAGATTATTTATACCCATCCACACCTTATCTTCTAAATAAATCAATTTGGAGCTATTTATAACCGAACTTAACTTTATAATAAAATAATAGCTTTTGTTATTCCAAAGGTGCCCCTCTCCTCCCTTATAAAGGGGCACCTCCTCCCCCTCTTCCTCACACCACATTTAGCCTTCAATCTCGGCCAACCCATTCCAATTTATCCTCTACACTTCCCTAGAAACATCCTAGAGGTTCTGGTCATCTTCAAAGACCTATTTTAGTGCCCTAAAAGGAGGTCTCAAAGAAGGACTTCAAATTAGAGGTAATTTCTATTACCGATTATTTCATCTTTATTTCTTCTTCCACTATTTTTTATTTAGTTTTTTCATTATGAAGTAAAAAAATCAGTATTAATAATATAATGATATGTTATTATAAGTATTAAACAACCCTATTTCACCATCTATCCATCCTACGGAAAAAGAAATCACCGCGCGTGCGTACGTACGGAATACCGTCTCCACGCTGTGGTGTAATCTATTTTCCACCACCACCTTACTTGGATGGGTATAATGGTGTAAATAATGACTATATATGACTATTATAAAGTGATATTGATTCTGAAATACTATATATATACTCCAATACAATTCCACGATCCTAGGAATGATATCATCACTCGTGCGTACGTACGGAATACCGTCTCCACGATGTGATGTGACTCGTTCTACATGATCTTCTTTTCATAATGATTATATAAATGAACTGAATGAATGAATATGATATATATTACACTAATACCATTCTTGAAATGAGGTATCTATATCCTAATTTTCAGAATAAGAATTTATTTGACAAAATACGCATAAGAACAAAAAGTAACAAACACCCGAATAACAAGTAGTAATGAAATATTACTAATAAGAAGGTAAGAATAGGACCATATATGATATCATAAAAATACTTATGATTATGTAATAAGACAATGACAATATTTAAATCATTATACAGGAGGTTCGGAAACATACGAAACAAATCGGACCTAAGGTAAGGGAAAATATCACAATCTCATTTTTACCCGAGATTGTTTATACCTTGGTATTTACAGGGGTGTATTTTATAATCCAAATCCATGTTCCCTCAATATGTAATATTTTTTCCATCCACATACAATTTCTTAAATCCAATTTTACCCTTTGGTGAGTTTTTAGTAAAAGATATGAAAGGAATCTTTTGTCAGTTTTCGTACGAGGTACTTTTTGACTTTTCTGACAAAAGTACGAGAAGAATGTTTTTTTAACTTATACAGGATGAATGTATTTTTAAAACATTATTTACAAGAAGCTTCCTTTACAAGTTTTCATGTTTATTTTTAATAAACTTCTTTTAGTTTAAAATTCTATGACATGTTAAGAAAAGAAAATGTTTTTTAAGTAGAAAGGATATTTTCCTCACGAATGGAGTTCAAGTGTTTTATCAAAATTATTTTCCATAGAGGGTTCTGTTTATATCCCTATTCTTACATTGATTTGATTTTGTTGTGATGGAATTATTTTTATTAATTCTTTTATCTTATATGAATTTTTTTATGATGTCATGATGTTTAAGAATCCTATTTTTATTACATGGGTTATGAAATGATGTATGATTTATGATTTTGTGGAACACATAAGAATGGTATCATTATGAGATGGGTGGGACCTATATCTCCCTCCAATGCATTGGGTAAAGATTTTATATCTCATGAGATAGACATGGCTGGAACGGTAGGTTATACCGGTTCAGTGAAATAGGACTGAAACGAGGAGTGAACTCAGTTTACAATGGGACTTTGTCCACTAAGATAGTCTTGGCAATGAGCCTTGACTAATAAGAAATGATTCTCTATGATTATGTGTTTATGCCACAAAGTTTCATGTTTTATGTTATGATTATTGGGATTACATTTCACTACTATGATTTATCCCATCTTATGAAATTACGATCTCTTTTGAAGGGTAATATTTCCAAAATGTTATGTTTTTATGAATATGATGTGATTGATATTTCTTTTGTTTACCCTTACTGAGCATTCGAGCTCACCCTTTTATGTTTTCTTTTCCCCAGGATATAAAGAAATGTTTTAGGTAAAAAAAAGGGGGAAGATATTTATGGGATATGTTGAAAAATTTTCACCACGATTAGGAGATTATATTCCAACTTTCCAAAGACACTAAACTATTATGGTCCTTGTGTGTGTGTGTTTTTTGTTATGTACTAAGTATTCCGCTAAAGTAGTGTAATGTCCATGTACGTAATGATTTGGGTCTCTACAGTTGGTATCAGAGGAAAGGTTTAGTCAACCTTTGGAAACTAGGATGCGAAAACGTTAGTGAGATCCCTAGAAATATTTCTATGGTATGTCTAGGAATGTACCTAAGGATAATTATACGTATAGGTTATAGTCCTAGAATTACTGTAACGATCATAGACTTAAAACTAAGATGTTAGATATTGAGGGTAATCCCCCTTTTATTATGTTGTTTTCCCTAGCATGATTTTTTCCTCTCACACTATTCATTTTGGGTTTTAGACGATGGCTAGAACCCGAAAGAACCGTGTTGATCAATGCAATGGATAATGCAATGATTGTCCTCCTGAACAAACAAATGTTATGGGAGATGGAGTGAAAAATCTTATTGCTATACTTACACAAGCTATGAATCATTCTAGACTTCCAAATGAGCAGAGAAGGGAATAATATTCTATTGAGTCCTTCATGAGGCAACGTCCACCTTCTTTCAGTGGGTCTTCTGATCAACTTGTTGCTGAACAATGGATCAGTACCACTGAAAAGATATTTTTAGTTCTTCAATGTTCTTAACCTGATAAAGTCATCTTAGCAGTATATCGTTTGGAAGGTTAAGCTTATCAATGGTGGAATCTTATTAAGAATACGAGGCAAAGAGTTGAAATTGAGTCCATGGAATGGGACGAGTTCAAGAACTTATTTTTCAATAAGTACTTACCTCGTATTCTTCGAACAAAGATGGATAAGGAGTTTCTTGATCTAAAATAAAAGGATGATGAATCTGTTGGTCTATAAGAAGCAAATTTTACAAGGCTTGAAAGGTATGCATCTGGCTTTATCATCTAACCTGAAACTAAAGTTGATCGATTTTTCAGTGGCTTAAAACCAAATCTTCGAAGGGAATTAGCTATAAGAGACTTCAGTAGCTATAACGAAATTGTACGTTGTGCTATTAAGGTAGAAAGGGAAGTTGGTGTTACATATCCATCTAATTGTTTTCACAAGAAACGAATGATGGAGTTCAAGGAGAAATCTCAGAATAATGGTGAAAAGAAGATGATGTTTCCTTATGCTCAAAGTGTGGAAAGAAGCATGGTAGAGATTGTCTTAAAGAGACAAGTAAATGTTTCAAATGTGGAAAAGATGGTCATCGGGCATTTGAATTCCAAAATGATGGGAAGAAGATGTCTAATGATGCAAAAAAAGTAAGGGATACATAGAATGCACATACTACATTTCAATGATTCAAGTGCAAGGAGATGGGGAATTATGCTAATAAATGCCCAAATCCAAGTGTTGTTGATGATGATCTACATCAACAAAATCTTAAGGCAAAGGACAAAGGGAAGTCACATGCGATCACCATTGGGAATGTTGAATATGAAAACGATGTGGTGTTATGAATAAGTTTTCATATAATGGGATTCCAAAATAATGTTGTATATAGTATCTTGGAATATTGGAATATTTATGTATTGTTCTATTGTGGTTTTCAATAATTTTATGGTACCGGTAACCATGGAAGGTGATTGAAATATTTTTGTAAAAAACGTTTATATGTACATAATGAAGGGATAAGAAAAAAAATGAAATGGTTGAAAGTATTCATGAGCTCATGATTGATATAAGGACTAAGTGATAGCATGGTTTGAGTATATAGAATATTGAGGATTTTGTTATGTAGAATGAGTTAACTTTTAATATCATTCATGTTTTGAATAAGGTTCAATTGGCATTCATTATTCAAGAGAAGACATGATTAAGGTATTCACATGTTTGTAATTTGACCAAAAAGATATATCTTATGATATATGGGGGATAAATGATGGAATTCACGTGATCATTTTATTTATACTATGATCTTGGACCGAAGTATTTTATATAAGCCTAAAGATTGGAATGGATTATGTTGGACATAAGTTAGTATTGTTTAAGGATAAATCTTTTTTTTGATATTGTTGATGGGATGTTATAGTAATATAGCTTTAGAAAATGGGCAACCTGCAGGATGGACGACAACCCATCGCGTCGGACAAGGCTGTGGGAATCGAGCCAACAACTGAAGTGCGACAGGCCTTTACCACCTACCACTGGCCTACCGGAAGTCCCTGTTTAGTGGAAAGTAGTTTTATTTTATTAAGTGGTATGGTAAATAAAGAATAAGTCCATTTTTGGAACCATATACGATTAATCTTACCATAAGATGGACTTATAACTTTTTATAACCTTTTGTTTGAAATAGATGGAATAACCAATCATTCTATCACATGATCTGCAAATGCTTCACGAATAACAAATTCAACTTCATTTCTTTAAGATATGAAGTGGAAATTGTTCAATTCACGAACAATAGTGAGATTGAACTGAAATCATGTAAATATTTATTTTAATTCACCAACTTTAGGGAATTGATCTTGAAAACAAAAAATGTTGTCCTAGTGCTCTTATATCCGATGAACTAGATGGTACCCTAGATCATCACAAATTTATGGCTTTGTGATTGTTGGCTTTTTCATAGCCATGTTCTCTACCGCTCTCCATCAGATCTTGATGGTTAGATTTTTCTTCCATATCCATATTTTCATCTATGTTCTCATACATGGAAACCCAATGATGTGTTAATTTGGGTAACCATTATATTTAACACTTTAGATTTTAATGTTCAGTTTTGGTATTTCTTTTTACGATGTGGGTTTCTATGAATAGTAAATGATTTATAACCATGACAAATTTTGAGGGAAAATTCATTTTAAGGGGGGTAGAATGTAACAACCAGAGATTTTATAAGATACATTCTTTTTAATTTCATTCATGTCATGTGTTTTATGCTACACCATGATTATCTTACGCTATACGCAACACCGTATTAGCTTGCAGTATATGCAACACTATTCTTGGCCTATGTTACACACAATTTCATGTTCGTTTGATAGATGTTATTCTACGCAACATTGAGTGTATATATATATATATATATTCACTGTATAAATAAAATATGGTTGGATTCTGTTATACGCAACAACAAAGGAGTCTTTCACTACACGCAACCCTTACTTGGCTTGCATTACACGAAATTGCGACCGTCCCTAATAGCATGTGTTGTACGCAATACCGGGTCTTACTAAACAACAATATATTATTATAATATTGTTATGAACTGGCCGTTATGAATAGTATTAACTAAATTTTTAATTTTATATCATTATTATTCATATTACACATTTTCTAGAACATGGTATAAGAACAAAATAAATTTTTCGGGTAAAATAAGTATTTTTCAAAAAATGTTGTTTTACTGCCTTTTGATGGTGCACCCACATTAAATCTAGTTTTTTACACGTTTATATGATAAATTTGACAAAATAAAATTCTTATTTGAAATAAAGAAATACAAATTTACTTTTGATAAATTTTTCATTTTATTCTGATAACTTTCATATTTTAATGAATAATAAAAACACGCTATATTTTAATTAAAAACAACTTTTTTTCATCGTAATATCATATGTGGTTAAATTATAATATTGAATGGTTTTAAATTATAAATACAATAGATTTTTACCATTTAATATAATTTATGTCCTTAGCATTGATTTTACCTTGAATTCATAGGTTAAATCAATTCAATCTTTTGCAATGTTTTAAAGAAAAACCCATTTTCTTTCGACAACGGGATTAATTTTAATTTAATTTCTGCAACATTTTTGTATTGAATTTGGAAAAATTGATTCCATTTTTGGAATCAGTGAATCGAAATAATGTTAATAAGCTACTTTTTATTTTTGGGAATTATAAATGGTAACTACGGTAAATTTTATTTACCATAGTTAAAGGTAAATCAGGTAATTAAGGGTAAATATAATATTATAAAATTATACTAACACATGTAAAAATCCAATTGGATGACTAAAAGTCGACCCATATCACCTAAGGGTCATATTATATTCATTTAATGGACTTTTGTCCATGAAAATAATTTAATTATTATTAAAACCAAAGAGTGTGACAACATGTCACTTTCTTAAATCCAATAAGTATAATAATTTTAATTTAGTGATTAACTTCATGAAACTTCAAACATGAATAGTCTCCAGAAATCTAACACAATTATATACATCATAAGAATTTATTTAGAATTTTTAGGGATTAAATAATTATCATTTATTATGACACAATGATGATGGAGTAATTGACTTATTAATGAAATATTGACATAATTGATGTTATAAATACCCAAATAAATGTAATTTAAGACTTTTTATGAATTAAGATAATTTTATATGTTAATATCACATGTTAGGATTGATTTAATTAATTTATTTCGAACTAATAAATCTGTTATGAGTTTCACAAAAATCAATTACTAAATAGTGTCAAAATTGACATAAATATTTTTTAAAACAAATATTATATTATTAATTGTTATTTTATTCCTAAAAATCTAAGGTTCGGCCAAATGACATAGATAAGGTTATATATATTAATAATAAACAACTTGGGGTTCGTTTGGCTTGATATAGTAAGTTTAATAACCTTATAGTGTAAGAAAACAAGAAGACACAGTAAAAGTAAAATTATCTAACTTAAAGATAAATATAAATGATAATGTTAAAATAGGAACCTAAACATGTCTAAATTCTATTGGATGAGAGTATTTCTACCCATACCCACCTTAGCTTCGAAATAAATCACTTTGGAGCTATTTAAAACCGAACTTAACTTTATAATAAAATAATTTTTTTAGTTATTCCAAAGGTGCCCCTCTCCTCCCTTATAAAAGGGAACCTCCTCCCCCTCTTCCTCACACCAATTTGAGCCTTCATGCTCCAAAAACCCATGCCAATTTCTCCTATACACTTCCCTAGAAATGTTCTAGAGGTTCTGGTATTCTTCAAAGACCTATTATAGTGCCCTAAAAGGAGGTCTCAAAGAAGCACTTCAAAGAAGAGGTAATTTCTGTTACCTATTCTTTCATCTTTATTTCCTCTTCCACTTCTTATTATTTAGTTGTTTCATTATGAAGTAATAACATAAGTATAAATAATATAATGATATGTTATTATAAGTATGAAACAACCCTATTCCACCATCTATCCATCCTACGGAAAAAGAAATCACCGCGCGTGCGTACGTACGGAATACCGTCTCCACGCCGTGGTGTAATCTATTTTCCACCACCACCTTACTTGGATGGGTGTAATGGTGTAAATAATGACTATATATGACTATTATAAAGTGATATTGATTCTGAAATAGTATACATACACCCAAATACAATTCCACGATCCTAGGAATGATATCATCACTCATACGTACGTACGGAATTCCGTCTCCACGATGTGATGCGACTCATTCTACATGATCTTCATTGCATAATGATTATATAAATGAATTGAATGAATTAATATGATATATAGTACACTAATAACATTTTGGAAATGAGGTATCTATAACCTAAAGAGAAGAATAAGAATTTATTCCACAAAACACGCATAAGAAAAATAATAATAAACACCCGAATAACAAGTAGTAATGAAATATTACTAATTAGAAGCTACGAATATGACCATATATGATATCATAAAAATAATTATGATTCTGGAATATGTCAATGACATTATTTGAATCATTATACAGGAGGTTTGGACAATTATGAAGCAAATCAGACCTAATGTAAGGGAAAATATCACAATCTCATTTTTACCCGAGATTGTTTATACATAGGTATTTACTGGGGTGTATTTTATCATCCACATCCATGATCCCTAAATATGTAATATTTTTTCCATCCACAAATAATTGTGTAAATCCAATTTTACCCTTTGGTGAGTTTTTAGTAAAAGTTATGAAAAGAATCTTTTGTCATTTTTCGCACGAGGTATTTTTTGACTTTGCCGACAAAAGTACGAGAATAATGTTTTTTTTAAATTATACAGCATGAATGTATTTTTAAAACATTATTTCCAAGAAGCTTCCTTTACATGTTTTCAAGTTTATTTTTAATAAACTTCTTTTATTTAAAATTTTATGACATGTTAAGAAATGAAAATGTTTTTGAAGTAGAAAGGATATTTTCCTCAAGAATGGAGTTCAAGTGTTTTATCAAAATTATTTTCCATCTAAGATAATATAGGGTTCTATTTCTATCCCTATTCTTACATTGATTTGATTATGTTGTGATGGAATTATTTTTATGAATTCCTTTATCTTATATGATTTTTTTATGGTTTCATGATGTTTTAGAATCCCATTTTTATTACATGGGTTATGAAATGATGTATGATTTATGATTTTTTGGCACACACAAGAATGGTATCATTATGAGATGGGTGGGACCTATATCTCCCTCCAATGCATTGGGTAAAGATTTTATATCTCATGAGATAGACATGGCTGGAATGGTAGGTTATACCGGTTCAGTGAAACAGGACTGAAACGAGGAGTGAACTCGGTTCAAAATGGGACTTTGTCTACTAAGATAGTCTTGGAAATGAGTCTTGACTAATAAGAAATGGTTCTATATTATTATGTGTGTATTCCACAAAGTTTCATGTTTTATGTTATGATTATTGGGATTATATTTCACTACTATGATTTATCCCATGTTATGAAATTATGCTCTCTTTTGCAGGTTATGATTTCCAAAATGTTATATTCTTATTAATATGATGTGATTGATATTTCTTTTGTTTACCCTTACTGAGAATTTGAGCTCACCCTTTTATGTTATCTTTTCCCCAGGATATAAAGAAAGGTTTTTGGTAAAAAAAAGGGGGAAGATCGTTATGGGAGATGTTGAAGATTTTTCATCATGATTAGAATATTATATTCCGAGTTTCCAAAGACACTAAAATATTACGGTCCTTGGGTGTGTATGTTTTTTGTTATGTACTAATTATTCCTCTAATGTAATGTAATGTCCATGTACATCAAGCTTTGGGTCTCTACACTCAACCACCACATTCTTCATCTCTAGCCACTCGTAGGGACGTCAGAGGTCCTGGTACATCTTCGCCACTCCAGAATGTACCTCCAATGTTGATGTATGGAACTCCCTCAACACAATCTCCCCCAATGCCACTGGATCTTTGATGGGCCCACTGAAAATAATGAAGTACTCCAAAAATATAAAAGCACCATTAAGAGCATATCCTATGTATAACATAGCATGTCGTGCATCACAGTCAACATATACCTACTATTTCTCCTAGACTCCCTATAAGAGTGTGGTAGTAATTGTAATCGAATGAAGGTAATAAGCTTCACCATCATCAATGAAGGATATCTGAATCACAGCCAGTTGATCTGTCTCCTCACTCAGCTTCTGAAAACCAGTCCTATTGCTTAGTGCATCTACCCCCACATTAGCATTTATAAGAGTATATACTATCTCATAGTCATAGTTTTGGAAAACTCTATCTATCTCAATTTTATTAGGTTTATGTCCTTTTAGGATACGATATACCTGAGAATATTTTGTTCAGAGTAAACCATAAACTATTCATCTATCAAGTAGTGCCAGTAAATATTCTAGAAAAAGTCAACTACTACAAACTCAAGGTCATGGGTCACTTTGTTCTACTCATTCTGCCTTAACATTAATGATCTATAGGTGATCATTTCTCACTCTGAAATTATGATAGAATCCATTTTAGTTTATGATGAATCACAGTAAATTACATACCCCACTCCTTCCACCATAAGCTTCATGATGTGAGAACTAGTTATTAACATCTTTTGTTCCTAGAAACTATACATATATTTCTCTACCCACATGAAGGGATTTACATTCATTTTCAATGCAAATAATGATGATTCTACTCTAGGAAGGTTGGGCATGAACATCTGATATAATCCTTAAAAAACCAAGAATCACTACACCTTCTTCACTATCTTGTGAGGCTCCCCTAGAAGCACCACCCCTATCATTTATGGATCCACTAAAACACTAGCATCTTAGATAATGTTTCCAAGATGCTGGACTTCTCAAATCCAAAAATAAATCTTTGAGGGAATTCCATAAAACTGGTTCCCTCGATGTGTATCTTACACTATCTGCATGTCTATAGCATGATCCTCCTCTGACGCTGAGTGCACCATGATTTCATCAATGAAGTCATAAACAAAATGGTCATGGTAAGGCAGGATGATCCTACTCTTGAGTCCCATGAACACTACTGTGGTGTTGTTCATGCTGAAAGGAATCACCAGGTACTTATAGTTTTGGTACCAACACTTGAAGGTTCCATTTGATAGATCCTTGTATGATACATGATGATGGTGATAGCATGATCTAAGGTTTATCTTTGAGATCCACTTAAACCACTTAAGCTGGTCAAAGAGGTCATAGATCCTCGATAGTGGATACTTGTTATTCACATCACCTGGTTCAGGGCATGGAAGTATATGGATAACCTTAAGGTACTGTCTTCGTTATTGGAAAAAATCATTGGGTCTACCCAGGGTAAAACATTGGGCCTTACGAAAAACATCTATTGCATGTCCTCCAACTAAACCATCAGATTGAAAATCTCCACCGGAGCCATCTAATATGCTATTGTGGATACCAGTGTCATCCCGGTGTACAAGTTGATGCAGAAGTATACCTCCCAAAGAGGAAGTAGACCTAAAACATCCTTAGGAAAAACAAACTCACACTCATCCTCCACTACAAGAAATTATGGACTCCACTCCTCCACTACATCGTGGGTGAGGCTAGCCAACTTGTTGGTGATTGGATTCACCCTCCTTAGAAAAAATAAATCATGCACTGTATGGGTTTCCTTCTCACTGGTGAATGAAAAACTGGTGTTATCTACTTGGACACATCACACTATATGCCTAAAATAGTCGATCAGAGCAAGAACTATAGATAACCAGTCTATACCCAAGATTACATTATAAGGCCTTGATGCTGCTACTAGGGGATCCCAGCTGAACCTCTCACCTCCTAGAGTAAACTCAAACTGCCAGCACCAGTGTGTAATCATCAAATCACATCCCGTAGAAGTCTCTAGCTGTATGTATTGAGACAATGGATCCACTGTAACCTGCGAGCTCCAAACAAGAGTTGTGGAAAGGAATGAGAGACTATCACTTGGGACTATAAGAACTATACCTAGGGTGGAGAAGAAATAGATCATACATCAAATAATATCTAGAGCGACGTGGTCATAAGCCTCCACTACCTGAAACTATGATCTCCCATGTCCGGCTACTCCCTGAGGTTGGGTTGGACCACCCGGGGGTGATGGCGGTAACAACTAAAACGGTAGCCCACCACCTACTGTTCAAAATACTCCGCTTCCATGTATTCTACCCTACAGACCACCTAAATGGAATCATTTCCTCTCCCTAGTGGTCCCTCAACCGTCAGGTGGTCATCTGTATAGTGGGTTGGGCGTTCAGGTGCCATGTGTCCCAACCCATCGTAAATAATGAAAATTCTAGTTCTTGGATGACTCCCTCTATATTTTGAGCCTCTCTCTATTGACCATAAGTCTTGGGGTCATCCTTTGAATTACATGGCCCGCATGAGCCCTCACACCGGTTGTTTGATACCTGTCGATGACTCTTTCATCTGTGGTCTGCCGGTAGATCTAGCTATGGGCGCCTGCTCTTCTAACAAACACTCTACCAAAAGGTCTCTCTCCAGCACCCCATCCTATATTGGTATGCTAATAGAAAACATAGACTCCCTGATCTCCTACCTATGTCCCTACTTAGAGTCTCGAGCCCTAATGAAAGGGTGGCACGCCATATCTATTGAGTAGCGAGATAGCTCAGGGAACCACACTGAGATCTCATCTATAGTCATGTTGCTCGGTTGTCAGTGAATCAACTACTAAATGTGCATAGACGACAAAGTCATTGAAAAAACTCATCTGGAAAATTCTTCTCGAACTCTTCTAAATTGAGGGCCGCCTCATCGTACGACTTGGTGTTCAAGCTCCATCTTCTCCCTACTAAATCCTATAAAAGGATCCCAGAAGTGATCTCCATCTGGTTAGTCGGTGTCTTTAGAATGTGGAAGATTTGTGTCACTACCTCAAACCAGTCATCAATGACATGAGGATCTTTCTCTCACCTGAACTTGAGAGGCCTCAATCTCTAAAACTCGTGTAGAGAACTGAGTCTATGAATTTCTTCTACCAGAATCTCCGAAAGTTGATTATGACCATCAATATGTGGTATAACTATTCCACCATCCAGTGGGGCCATCTCTAGAACTATTCTCAGAACATATGCCTCATCGCTAGGCAAGCTTCCCGCATTACCTCCTATCATGATCGGGTCTACTCATCTACGTGGAGGAAACCTGAGATTTGACATAATTTACCATGATCATAAGGATATACATAGTGAGATGGATTTTATTCAAGATAACATAAGGATAAGATTTTGAAACCAATGATATCTTGTATAGATCTGAAAAGCATAATTCATGGTCCTGGTGTTTGGATACATTGGCCGCCGCACCAACACTGGACTCGCTGAATCTGAATGTTGAACTTTCAACACATAACACTACTTCCCCAAAGAGAAACCAAGACTCCCAGTATTTGTGGGACCACCATCTAATACCACATCATCTTGACCAGCCCTAAAGGGCCCATTTCACTCATAGTGACTCCTCCGCTACTACAGCGGGTCGGAGAGGCACAACGTGGGGACGCTGACTGTGAGACGCGGCGTGCACAGATATCCTCAGGACAGGCACCTGATGGTTTCTCTATATGAGGAGAGCATTACTTCCTTTTCAAAGGATATACCTTGGTAGTAGATTCTTTACGGGAGGAGGTGTTGAGAGATTTTCACACTTCCCCTTTGGCGGTACATCCTAGAGTGGCGAAGATGTACCAAGATCTCATACGAATGCGCTGGTGGTCGGGCATGATGAAGGTTGTGGTAGAGTTCGTTTCTAAATGCCTCACCTTCCAGCAGGAGAAGGAAGTGAACCAGGTACCAGCAGGCTTGGTACACCCCTTGGAGGTCCCAGAGTGGAAGTGGGACAGAATATATATGGACTTCGTGACTGGACTTCAGGCACTTCCAGAGGTCACGACTCCATTTGGGCGATTGTCGACCGACTCACCATGTTGGCTCACTTCTTACCGATCAGAGAGCAGGGCTCAGTGGAGATCTTGGGAAATATCTACGTTCAGGAGATTGTACGGCTTCATGGTGTTCCATTGTCTATCATCTCCGATCGAGATGGTCTCTTTACTTCTTGGCTTTGGAAGGGGTTGCAGTAGGCATTCAGGACGTAGCTACATCTGAGCACCGCCTTTCACCCTCAGATAGATTGTCAGACGGAGAGGACCATACATAATCTTGAGGACATGATCCGTGCATGTGTCCTCGACATTGATCGCAGTTAGGAGGACCACCTACCCTTGGTGGAGTTCACAAACAACAACAGCTACCACTCCACCATCGGGATGGCACTATTAGAGGTGTTGTACGGCTGACCTTGCAGATCACCGCTGTGTTGGACAGACCCTGGGGAGTCAGCACTTGTGGGACCGAAGATGGTCCAGGCCATGACAGAGAAGGTCCACATCATCCAGTAGTGGATGAGGACAGCTAAGAGACAGAAGAAGTCTTATGCTGACAGGAGGCGGAGGCCACTTGAGATCGAGGATGGTGACCACGTCTTCTAGTGGGTCTCACCTCGATGTGGATTGCGGAGATTTGGCTGAGGCGGCAAGTTGTCTCCACGGTTTATCAGACCTTTCCAGGTCCTCAGCAGGATTAGAGAGGTGGCGTATCGCCTGGTTCTACCACCTCAGTTGCACCGGGTGTATAACATCTTCCATGTATCTCAGCTGAGGAGATACGTGCACGACACGATGCATATCATTGACCATGGGGAGATGGACGTTGATGATGGGGAAACTTTTGCGGAGGTACCGGTGGAGATTGAGGATCGACAAGAGCGGGTCCTACGTGGATGGTTGATTCCTCTAGTGCGCATCATATGGCAGAACGGGAACTTCCAGGAGAGCACTTTGGAGCGGAAGGCACATATTCGTTCTCAATACCCACATTTGGTCCCCTAGTTTTTGATGTATCTTTACGGGGACGTAAATCCCTTAGGTGGGAGTGATGTAAAGACCCATAAAATTCATGATAAATTTTTTTCTTAATTTCCTTTGAAATTTTACAAGAACGCAGTTTCTGACGGCACCTGATTCCGAGGCCCAGTGTGCCCGGAATCATATTCCGAAGTTTAGCTCGGGTACGTTCAGTGAACGAACGAGCAAGATTTCCTATCTTTTTAACTGGTGCTCGGAATCGAATTCCAAGGGCACCGATGGAATAACAACACCGGTATTTTCTTAAAAACACCTATTCCGGAGTTGCGTTTGCTCGGGTGTGGTTTTTAATTTTTGGGGTTAAGTTAAGAAATAAAATAAAAGTGGTGCAACCGGTTTTTATTTTATTTATCTTAACATAAGTGAAGTGGATGATGTGGGACCCAAAATATCCTACCCACTTGGTAGGATATTTGTGAGGTGGGGCCCACATGAGCCCCACCATTTCATTTTTTCTAAGTAATGAACCCGCAACCACTTTTTAATAAAGTCAACTCATGCGTTTATTCTGGTTAATAAACGCCTCATTAAATAGGTGGTTTTAAACACCTCAATTGATTGTTCATTTCATTTATTTTTGAAATTCAAACGTTGGATTATGCGTTAATAAAATAAGACAACTCTTATTTTATTATGGTTGGAACTTTCTGTGTGGAGTGGATTTGGAGAAAAGTCTTCTCCTTCGACGAAGAACGCGAAGAACACGAAAAACACGAAGAACGCACCGATCTCCGACGAAGAACGCCAAATCCTCAGAGATAGACTACGCAACGCCATGACCCGCGACGTCAACGAAGCTTATTTCACGACACTTCTTCTGTGACTCTCCTTCCGCGACGCGACGATCCCCCTTCTGCGATTCCTTCTTCCGCGACGTTCTTTTCCGCGACGAACCCTCGCTCGACGACACTTGAGGTAGGGTTTGATTCAATTAAATATTTGTGATTTATACCGACGTTATATTTTTAAATATTTGTCGGAAGCCTTTTTAAACTTCTAACGCGGTGGGTGCGGGCCAACGGACAAGTCCGAACCCACCATCAATTCGTTATTGGTGTGCGGATTGCCGGGCAATGATGAAGCAGGCCGAACAGGCGTTGTGAGGTTTGCGTAATGAAGAACCGGTCACGGGAGGGCCGTTGGCGAAGGCGACAGGCAAATCGGACCACCGGTGGTAATCTAGTGGTCCGCAGAGCAATCCACCGGCGTGCCTCGCCAGCACAGCGGTGCCAGTGGCAGGAGGGGGCAGCCGGCACCAGCTGGCCGCCAGGAGACAGCGGCACCCGGCGCGCCGCCGGGAAGAGCCATGGTGGCTGAAGCTGCGGCGTTAGGCCACAAGTACCGCGACCGCGTGGGACCGGAGGATGCGGGACGTGGAAAACGGCCGCATCCATTGGCAAAGGGGTGGCCCCCACGCGGGGCTGCGGTTTCGTCCAAGGGGGTGGTCCCCCCTTTTCGCGGCCACTTGGCCAGCTCCAGCGCGACGGGCTGAGCCGCCCGGCCGGACCGCTGGGCCGGGTCGCGCCCAGGCCAGGCCGAGGCATGCCAGCTGGGTCGGGCCACGCCCAGGCGGGACAGACGTGGACCCGGTTCGGGTCGCCCCGATTCGGGCCGACCCTGGGGGTATCGGGCCGGGTCGGACTGGGCCCGAACCCCCTAATACCGGACTTTTCAGTCTGTTGACCATAACATGACCTACGGACCAAAGATCGAAGCACCGTCAGATGCGTAGCGATCCTTGGATTGACACGGTCATTTCGGTATACTACACTCAAGGTTTCAGAGTAAATTGGGTTCGGCCGGGCTGGTTCGTACACGAACCCAACCGGGCCCTCGGAGTGGAAACCCTCATAACTTGAGCTCCAGACGTCCGATTGACGTGACATTGACTTTGATGGATTCCTCTAAGTGAGACAGACCTTTTGGATTACTCCTCTTGAGGTTTGGACATGGGTGTAGTACGGTCGGGTTGGTTTTGACATAAAAACCAACTGGGCCCCTTGGACGAAAAAGCCAATAACTCTCAGACCGGGCGTCCGATTGACGCGTCATCTGTGACGTTGATTTCCGGTTGATGATACGGAACTTTTGGATACATCAACTCCAGACAATGTGTCAGTTGATGTATCAGACCCTCTGCTTGTGGTGCGGACCCTCCCAAATGAGCTAGCTGTGTGCAGGAACCCTAGAGCATGCTGTGACTGCAACGACGATAAAGACTATACAGAAATCCTTCGTGGATACGACGGCGATGACTACAGCACTCAGCAATCCTACGTGGATCCGTGCTACTGATCCTATGTGGGTCAGATCCTGTGTGGGTCAGCTCTCAGTGGTCCTATGTGGGCCAGTGCCTAGAGATCCTGTGTGGGTCCAAACTTATGTGGGTCATTGCGGGGTTTAGTTACCTAACGATCCTGTGTGGGTCAAATCCTATGTGGTTAATTGTGGGGGTTAGAACCTATCGATAATTTGTGGGTCATTGCGGGGGTTAGTACCTATCGATCCTGAATGGGTCTGACGGATTAGATGAATCAGTGGCAAAATCTAATCATCTCTATCATCATACGAAGAAGTATACCTATGTGAGTTGAATCTTGACTTGCTTTCCTATGTGGATTGTGTTGTGCTATCCTGTGTGGATGTGATCGAACATGGGTGTCAGATGTTACTTCGTGATTGTATCTTTATTTTTTGAATTATCCTTTGTGGATTCTGGGAGACCTTCAAGGTTCTCAGGGTCCCTACTGAGTAGCTTATACTCACCCCTGCACGGGCTATGCCCGCGCTACGTTGTGTTGGTTGTAGACGATGGACAACGCTGATCACGGTTGAGGCTTGTGGATCAGGTCGGTACCCGGAGGTGGACCACTGGGCGGGACGTAATTTGAGTGGACGGCTGGACCAGAGGAGCTGTGGAGGCTATCTGTACTCACCCTTTAGGTGGGACTTCCAGTGGAAGGAGCGATGTTGCAGCTTTACTTTCATTTGTTGTTTTCCCTTTCCAGTTGTACTTTACTTTCAGTTTGGGATTATATACTGGCCCACTTACTTTTCTACACTTACTTTTGTATCAGTTTTTTCTTACTGTTTAATTCTGCTTTCTTTCTCTGTGGTGTTTGTTTACTTTACAAAGGAAATGCCTTCCCTTTTTATAGGGAATTATGCCTTGGTGCTAGTTTCCAGCCCCTAGCCTATGGAAGGCCGGCCTGGGGTAGTCACGGCACAATCCCTGAGGAGGGGTCATGACAGTAATACTATGATCACGGTGTGTAGATAGTTATTACATCCTGAATCACCGAAAAGTCTAAACACCCTATGTTTTCATCCCACACGACCAATATACAAGGCATGTATATTGAAGTACACAGCATGTAGTTTGTTTTTACTGACAATCCTAAGCATCCTACCTTCACATCTCCCACAACCAAATTTCATGGTGTGTGTACAAAATTACACCATGTGTACCCATAAATTTGGGATTTTTCACCACATTTCCGTTGTAATACCAAAAACACTTTACAAAAAAGGAAATGAAGAAACCTACACTTCAAGAATAAGAACCGGGTTCATACACATTGGTTGGGGGGATAGAGGTTAGACTCATCACACTCTTTTGGGGGGAATTATTGTCTAATCCATGACTATATTTTTAAATTTATTATATTTTCCTGAATTCTTATTAATTCACTAAGTATATCATTTGTATCCCTTGAAATTTTCAACAACTTATTAACATGTCTAAATTTAGAATCATCAGTATGTATTCAAGGATCATCATTATTGGACATATCATCTAATATACTATTTCAAGATTCTTTTAATCATCATTACGATAATACTAGTTTTTAAGCCACTCAGCAGGGCACTCTGGAATTTATTGTCATCCCAAGAGACGATGGTTTGTTTTCATCGTGGGATTGTTCCCATAAGATGGGATAACTATGTATCTTTATGAAAGGAATCAGAACCCTCGTAGTTCAGTGACACTGAATAAGACACATCATACCTTTTAAGGTTATGTGATAAGTACCTATCCATACCGTTTAATGTCATGCGGTATGGAAATCTAAGCAGAAGGTGTTAAGTTAAAACATAGTGTGGGAATCTTGTTGAAGAAGCCCAAAGAACATGTAGAGGATATGGGTTTCAAGGTATGATCATGCCCTAATAGAAATATGTCCCATGGAGAAAATGGTTGATTTAAGGTGTTGGGTTTAAACCTCATGTTGGCTTCCTATGTATCCCATATAGTTGAGAATCTGATCTCACATACTTCGATTAGTCTCATAATAGAGTATAGTCCATTTAAAAAAATTAGTTTGGGTATACATAATGAAAATGATTCCTTAATTATATTGTTGGTTTAATTTGGGGCATATTCTTAAGGAGGATGTCAGGTTAAGGGAATTAAGATTGGATTTCTGAATAGGATATCCAGTGAGCTCGGTCCATGAAAGGACTTCTTACGAATCCTGGTTTGAATAGGAATATGAGTTCTTGTATTTCCTTACAATATCAGTGTTTGGGAACCTATTTTAATCATTACGAATCTTTAAGCCTTCATGAGTCATGCTGGGGGTGAGAAACAATAGGATGTGAAAGATTCAAAAATGACAAATCCAAATTTTTCCTCCTCTCCTGGTGGAAGAGGTCCCACCTATGGTAGTGAGGGTGGACAATGGAGATGTGACAACCCTTACCTCTATTCACATTATATTGTACAAGGTTCCAATGAATGGATGATGGGATAATGGTTAGCTGCTAACACCAGGATTACTACACAAAACGAGGAACCTGGTAGGGGAGGGAGATTTCTCTTATACTTTCATGGAAAAGAATGTGTGGACCATACCTTCCTTATATAGACCTAAGGTTAATGGTCATATCCTTGAGAAGGGAGAGGATAGAACCCAAAGCCTTCTACAAACCCTGAAATTCCCAACATTGATCCTAGTATAATCATCCATGTGACTGGGGATATAAAAACCCAAACACAATCCATGTATCATAACACCATTTTCAAACAAATGTGGGAATCATAGGAATATGGAAATAAAACCCCAATATTGGAGACACACTGATGTGCCTATCCCAAAGGATTTATATGTTAGGGGGTTTTGGTTGAGGTATAAAAATAATCATTTTCATACAAGGGATCCAAGGAATAAGAAGCATTTACATGAATGGCTTTTATGAAGGCTTGATGGCTTATAGGCTGAAGAGAGTAAGTGAATCAAAGAGGGGAACCAAAGTTGGTAAGAGCATGAAATTATAGTCATGAATGTAGGATTGGGTGTTCTTATGGTCACATAAACTTCAAACAACATGTATGATAATACATGGGAGAGACCTTGCTCAAGCCTTCTTGGGTATTCACAAGTTGTCCCAGAAGTGGGGTGCTCATGTTCCTATAAAAGTTATAGTCGGTGCTCAAGTATTTATGACATGGGGCGGTTGGAAGTTTTAAGCGCTCAAGTTTTATGGTTTTTAATCTATAAAAGTACTTAAGCCCAATGACCATCCCTTAAATCCTTCACTCAAGGTGTTGAAGAACTAATTTGAATGATTCAGAATACTGGGGCGATGTACTAAGGAGACCAAAACAGCAATTAGGTTTTAGGGAAATTTTTTTGTAACATTAAATCCCCCAAGGGTCTATTTATAGGATAAAATAAGACCTAGGGATAATAGAATTTTGGTGTGAAAGTATACATTTTAGTGCGTGTAAGTCGGTTGCACACCAACTCTCTTTTGGTCTGACTTAGGAGATCCAAAATTCATACTTTTGAAAATATTTATTTTCACCATGTATTTTCTCTTTTTTTCTAAGAGTGTTCCCTTGGTCTTTTTATGAATCTTTGATGGAATGGAGTGTCAAAAAAGGCCCCCTCCTCAGAATTGGATCCGAAATGAAATGTGGATCCCATACTGAGGTAATGTAATGAAGGATAAAGAAAATAGTATAGGGTCACACATGTGTTATGCACTTCAAGAAACTGGACACATAAGTTTGCAGTTCAAAATAATCTGGCGCGCAGGGTGACATGTGTCACCTATATATAATAGCTTCAATTCTGCGAATATCCTCGAGACATTTGAAATTTCATCTCTTAGCACGCAAGTTTTCTTTGACTCAGACTCTTTTGTTTCTTCACACTTATTCTATATATTTTTTAGTTGTGCACTATGAAAGGGGAACCATTCTTTCGGGTAGAAATATACTTGCGCATAATGTTTATACTTGCGTACCAAAATTTCTTTGCTGATTTTTTTTGTATAACACCAAAAATAAACATTCTTTAAAATATGATTTCTATTTTTTTCCAAGTTCAATCTCTCCAAAATTAATTAGAACTGCTGATATGCTTGATAGAAAGAAGATTTATGACATGATGAATTTCATTGGTTATGATTACTTTGACGTTTGTGATACCACCCTTCTAGACATAGAAAAATAATTGAAGAAGTATCATTTGACATTTTCCCAATCAACTTATCTTACATTGTATAGCTATGGCCATTTCTTGGATTTTAATATTCCAGATCCAAAAAAAACTATGTCCCACATTATTGGTTTCATGATTATACCAACATTTCGTCAGCCAATATTTCTACAAGGGGCCCATTTTCCAATGCAAGGACAACGGAGAGGGATCATATTATGTGTCATATCTCTTGTGATCCACATATAAAGGCACACACACATGAGATGCATCCAAAATTTTATTCATCCAAATTTTAGGATTCTAAGACAGATCAGTCCAAGGGATGGAAGAAATTTTGTAACTTCCACACATGAGGAGGTGTAAAACCAGTCTGGATGTTGGCATTATAGGTTCCTTAGACCAATGCAGAATTTAATGATGAATTAAAGGGATCTAGTATTTATGATGATGTCTGGATTGGACAAACATATGTGTACATAAATGACTATTTTGTTATAGAATTATTATGTTGATGGATCCAAAAAACTAATTCATTAAATTTAACATATAGAGAGGTCGGCATCAGTTTATGGGACATTTACAAGATTTCTGGTTCTCAAATCCTTAGAGACATGTCTGATGATTTTATAGCTCCCAATGTTACATGGAATGACTTCGAGAAGACACCATATTTGTTTCATAATTTGATGAAAATATTTAACTAACTCAAGAATCAAAACAAATGAAATCTTTCACATGGATTGATATTAATCTGGAGGAATGGATGTAAATAATTTTGATAATGAAGAAAGAAAAGTGTTACACTTAAACCCATCTGACTAGCTGCCCAAGGGAAGAGAAGAAAGGTACCCCTGATACTTTTTGGCCAACATTGGAAAAAGGAGAATTTGATAAATGTGGATATGAAGTCAACCAAAAAATTCCATCAAATACATGTCTTGAAGGTTTCTTGGACCTGTGGCTTAGAATGTATTTATTACCCATATAAGACTCCAAATGATGTGTGAGGCCAGTTACCATTGTTATTGTGGCTAAGCTGGCAGAGTAATGGGTGGTAGGGTTGGCTACTCTTATTTTGCCCACGATTCATAAGAGTTGTTTGCACATATACCAAGGAAATTATCCCTTTATAATAATAGGGACATTAAAAGTGTTGTGGGGATGGATCACTACTCACTTTAGAACATATGTTTTACAATGTGGAGTACATTTTTTTAGATGTTCTTTTTGACCATCGTTTTAGGATATTTCTTGTATTTCACCCTTGTCATTGAATGATTACGACATCAAGGATAGATTGATCATGCATAAGGGGTTCCAATTCTTTCATTATGGGAATCCCCCTATGGGTATATTTATTGATAATGGTATTGTCAGTATGGAATTGAGGAAATATAAGCTATCCTGTAGAGATGGTGTTTTGGCCACCATAATCGATTGAGAAATCATATCTGAGGCCTATTCTCCTAATAGATTTGAAAGTAAATTCAAATCTCTATAATAATATATTGTGTCCCCTCCATTTCATGTCAGATAGGAGAAATACCCAATGGTTTCCCGAAAACTATGGTTGTTGACATATGCATAGAGGAATGGGGTTGCATTTAATTTACCCTTTGTTGATGCAGTAAGCATATAGACTATCTAGTATGCCGAAAACTAGGTTTCATCTTCCCCTGATGGGGAATTAAGTCATGTCTTCCCTCGAGTGGGTGTGAAGAGAAGTATCTGGAGGGAAACCCTTCGTTTGGAATATAATTCTACATCATCAGGGGCCGAATCACAAGAATCATAGGGGGGAGGTGATGATGCTCCAAATTCACTAATGAGACCTCATGCCAGATATAACCCTCATTACAGAGATAAGAGATCCACTCTATCAATCCTTACTGAAGTCACATAGTGGAGATGTGGTCACCATCATTATGATGTGAGAAGAGTTACATTTTCTAATCTCGATCCATGACTGTCGGCGTTGGGGTGAAACTTAAATACATGTTGGCAGGATCCTCTTCACAACCTTCTATCATACATTCTAAATATATACTACCAGAGGTTGTTCAAACATGGCAGTGTTTGTACTATGATACTAAAACCATGTGGATGGATCTGTGTGAATGACTGCATATTCCATGAGTAGGGGATTTGAGGGATCCATATGAAATTACTTTTAAGGATAATGTCGATGATGTGACAACCGAAATTTGAGAGCTGTAAATGCTTATATATTACACTAATGAATCAATTCCTACCACAAAGCAGGTGAAAGAAATGATAGATCATGGTACCACTGAAGTGATTAATCCTTCAATAGATGAAGAGTGGTGTGACTTTATAGATACTGAGGATGTAGTTTTACTTTATGTCACATTATCTTCCATTTTACAACATGAAATTTAATAAAAACATTGTTACTTAAGAGATATATCATCATAACATATTATTGGGTAATGTAAAGACAACTAAAGTTCCTTCACCACAATATATACTTGGTGGCACTACAAATAGATCTACTGGATCACCTTGTGAATTGGGAGAAATATCTTCTAGACAAAACAACATGGAGGAGGAATCAGAGAGGGTATTGGGATCTCCAATACCTGTCTTTGGGGATGATCATTCAAGCCCTCCTAAGAAGGTGCAGAAACAAAATCCCTGATGAAAGAGTTCCATGGTTAAGCGCATTCATAACAGTGGTGACTCTCCCCGGTAAACATGAATTTTAGTCCTTATTCATGAAAATGTGTTTAAACATATTAAGATTACAGGGGCATCTTTTATTTATTCTTTGAATGATACTAATGATAAGGTTCAATGAACCATAGAAGGTTCTGCTGAACATACACAAATTCCTGCAAATATAGTGGTTTCTAATGGAGTTTTGAAGACAATAGAACCAACAAATGTTCCTAGCACTGCTCTTGTTTGTAAAATTAGAGATGATTAGAATTTTGGTAAATCTACAATACTTCATAATGCATCAAATTTTGTAACAACTAACTTCTTTTTTGTGATTATTTTATGTTCATCACATGCACTAGAACATCTGGCAACAACTTACATTGCCCCCAAAAAATTTATTAAAGATTCTATTCATGGAAAAAGTTTTCCGGTGGTATGCTGCGATGAAAAAACTCCATGTGATCCCATGGGTGAGACTAACCTAGGATCAAAGATATCTCTGGATGAAATGACGAACCTTGGAATTCCTTTTGATGAAATATTAGAACATGATAACATATCAAATTCTTTAGATGATTTTGGAGTTCCTTGTATAGAATCAACTAGATGTGTGATCTTATTATTAATCATGTTAATATCCTTATGATTAATCTTCTAACCATGGTTTGTTGAGATATGCAGTTACATATAAAGAAACTATTGTTGATATAATTTAAGGATGTAGTGATATTAAAGTCAACACCACCATTGCGAAGACATTTTCGTGGGTGGATATTGAGATAGATGGTCTTATTGAGATTAACCCTGACAATCCTGAGAATATTAAAGATATCACTCCTCGTCCAGAGACATAGAAAAATGACTGAATCTAAAATATTGGGGAGGATGCTTCTCAATATTCTGACATATAATTAGGTGAGAGATACTGATATTGTGATTTCCATCACTTTTGTTATCTCTTGAATCTATCCATAACCATGCATCTTGATTTACTATATAGGGCTATCAACTTCAATGGCTAAATCTGGAGTTTAAGCCTCTGCATCATCCTAAACAACATTGGAAGGTGGTGCATCCATTGTTCATGAAGGAACAAAACATTGAAAATATTTGTGTGCATTTGCCCCATAATATTTCCCTCTCTATGATAGTGATTCTGAATCATACCCATAAAAGCAGAAGGCTCTTTGTCTTGCATACCCACAATTCATGGAAAAGAATTTGGAAGATAATATCTATGATGTCGCATGAGGAACTCCCTTGAATAATTCCACTACATTCATCTTTGTTTATTACGCTAGGATTTATTGGTTTTGATTACCATGAAATTCATACTATGGTGTAAGAGATTATTCATAGGAGGAAGAAGGATAAATAATCATTGAGAATACCTAATAAAATCAAAACTATAGATCAATATTGATGATTTACCAGAAGCGTTGTCCCAGACTGAGGAAACTCATACTGAAAAGGTTAAAGGACCAATGAAAACAATTAAAGGAAAGATTGTTCAGTAGATGTTCCTTCAACATAAGTTAGATATCATGACATGGGAACATGAACATCTTCACATATCATTTGGAGAAGTCTATAAGGATGGTTTGAATAGCTATTGCAGATGATAGTGAAGCACTTCATCATACTGAAGAGAGTGAGGCTAGTAAAATAAACATGCTTCAATAGGTAGCTGGCGTGGCTCAATAGGATTTCAAAAAAATGAAGAATTATGTAGAGAGCCTTTTATAATTTATGATTTTTGATAGGAAGGATACTCTATCTTTTGTATGATACTCTTTGAAAATATTCATTCCTGAAAATTATTATGGCTTTATTCATTTGTGTTTTCAATTTCTCATACAGCTATTGTTTTAAATATGCCAATGGTCCTAGTAAGTATTGTATGATTTTTTTTCTAGGGTGATATGAAAAACCCCAAAAACATTATATCTCTTGAATTTTTATTGCTCAATATTACCTAAATCATACAAAAAAATGTACATTTTTTGAGAATGGTGTCAACTTTTTTTCAGAGTTCGAGTTACCAGTTATCAATCTACGGAGTACCATTTATCATGTTTTTGGCAGTTTAGAGTCATGAATTTTTGACTATAAAGGGATTGTTTTTTTGGTCAAATAACTTTGACCATAAATTTTTAAATTATATCCCAAACAATACTTTGTGGCTATGAGTTTCTTTAATATTCATTAAATATTTCCAAGGTGAATCTTGAGTCATGATTTTTATTGTCCTAAATTCTAAAACATGTATCAACATAAGGGGAGTCCCCTACAAGAATGAGTCTTCCATTATTTTGAAAAACCCATTATGGGGGTTTTATTATGCTGGGAGAACTACGACATATGATGCATATCCAAATAGTGGAATTCTTTTTCTAACTATCATATTATGTAAGAAACTTATGCAAGGATACCTAAGGGAATGTACTACATAGTCAAGAAAAATAGGTCATTAGGAATTTAACATTTTGCTGCTGATAGATAGGGGAAAAATGATTTGGGAGACTCCAGACCACAGTGGGTTGTTTTTCCAAATAAAGGAAATTTAATAATGAATGGGATATTTTATATCGACATATTTCATGTATAAAAAACCCATTTCTTTACATATTTGGTTTATCATTAATAGTTAAAATTTAACAGAAAGGGTAATTTCAGATATCAAACTATATAGTTTTATGTCAAGCGGTTAGGGAATTGTATTGTGCAGTTTTATGTTATGCAATGATGACAATGTACAATGTAGTTTTAAGTCGTGCAGTGAATACATTGGGTGGATTTAATTTATGGTCTTTAACTCTTACCAAATGTATGAGACTCTACCGATTTCTTGTTAATTTGTTTGGAATCATACTATTGTATACAAGTATGGAAGGGATATTGGTAAAATAGGATTTGGGAATTTCTTAATCGGAAGAATGATATAGAAAATAGATAAAGGCATTAGAGGAAGTATTTTTTCTAATATTGATGTTACCATTATTTGAAAAACCTGTTATAGGGGTTGTGTAATGCAGGAAAAAATATGTAATATGTTGCATAGAAAAATATTAGCATATTTATACTAATAGACTTGATATATATGTAACATATGCAAGGCCACCTAAGGGCACATGCTGCATAGTCAAGCAAAAGAGATCTAAAAAATATGTCATTTTACTGCTAAAATTTGTAGAAATTCTATAATGATTCATATTTTACGAATATCAAATTTTGGTTTATGGAGAATGTTTCCTGAATATGGAAAATATATTTATTCCCAATATTTCCATGGTTGTGGAGGAATAGTACTTTACTGAAGGTATGATCAAAATGTTTGAGGTATGGTGCCTAACGTTTTAGGTTATAAAACTAGGACCATAAATGGAAATAGTATGTGACATGTGTCCAAGTGATTCCAAGGTTATTTCATACTACTTTGAACACACGATGATGGAAATGTGTAAATCATTGTCTTGAAGAGTTTCAGATTGAAAGAAAGATAATGGGACAAATATACCTGAATGAATTTTTTAAAATACAGTTTCTTGTATATTGTCATAAAAGTTTTATGGGAACAATGACACTATATCAAATAATTAAATTACCATTATATGAAAAACCTGTTATAGGGTTTTTATTATATATGGAATACTAGGGAATATGATTCATAGCAAAATAATGTCATATTTTGACCGACAATCTCATTATGTATGAAACTTATCCAAATCCAACTAAGGGCACATGGTGCATTGTTCAGAAAAAAAGTTCTCACATATTAGAAACTCTATCACCAGAAATAGTAAGAATGATTATGAATATCTAAAAATATTCATGATTATCATTGTGAATTATTGAAGGGGTTTATTCCCAATGCATATAACAAATATTAGAACAAATATTGACCATGACATTGACATCCTTTACATAGATCTGACTCATATGTAAAATGGAGTCTTTATTTCTTACCTCTAAATTAATATTACTATGTGAAATTTTATGTCATGCAATGAGGAAATTAATACCCCAATAATAAATTGAGGAACCTTATTTATATAAAAAATAGTTTTGCAAAATTAATAATCCCACGTACGCTATGCTCAGTGTGAGAAACAAAAAGCAGTAAGGGGTTTTCTATAACACAAATGTGACAAAAGTGAAGAATATTGGTGTTTGATGTCCATGCAGTTTAACTTCATGTGGTAAGGACAAAGATGAACTGATGTTAAATACTTGAATAACGTGTTTCTACATCCAGAATAGTTCCACTGAGATAGTAAAGACTATATTCATTCCCATCATCATTATTTTTTGAAAGAGAGGAACCTAATGATCTCTCTAATGATGTCACATAGTGGTTATGTGGTCTTACTTCAACATGTGGCATTAATACTGGTGGACAGAAGAGATATTTTGTGAGGTAATCAAGTTCTTCTTGGTAGTCTTAAGTCTATTGATATGTGGCTCGCTTCTTCATTAATTTGGTAAAAATCTAACACTTTCCTACAAAATTAGCAATAAAGCACCGAATATAGGACAAGATTCCTTGTAGTCCTCTTAATTCATTCAATTTTTTGGTACATGACATACCAAAGATTTATTTTGATCCCTCAGGATCAACATCGATACCATGATATAATACAAGGAAGCCAAGTATGTTTCCTGAGTTTACCCCAAAAAAAACATTTCAAGGGGTTCATATTTAAACTGTGTTGCTGATGTTAATGGAATATGGTCTCCAAATCATCCACTTGATTGCAATTTTGTCTGTATTTGACTATCAAATCATCCACATAACAATAAAAAAACTTCCTTAAGAAAGGTTTTATGATATGGTGCATTGAATGTTGGTATTTTGTGCATGCATTCTTTAAATCAAAGGGAATTACCCGATAGAAAAAAACACCTTAATGGGCTCTAAAGTATGTATATTATTCACCATATGGGTCCATGTGGATTTTATTATACATAGAGTAACCATCCATGATGGAAAGAGCTTCATAGAAAACAGTTTCATCAATTAGAATATATCTAATCAGAACTAGAAAATATACTATAGGAAAATGTCTGTTAAAGTCTCTGAAATCAATGAAAACTCTAATTAGACCATTATAAATTTTCACTAGGAAAATGTTTCCCATAAAGTTGAGATATTTATCTTCTATGAACAAATTAGTCTTTACAATATTATCAACATCGGAATCAATTTTAGAGGCATGAGTTGTGTATGTTCTTCTTGCTGATTTCATGAATCTGCAATGTTCTTCTAGAAAACTCAAAAGATGGGTGGCTAAATTAGGAATAAGACCTTCTATTTTCATATAATTCCAAGAAATTATATCTCGATGTTGCTCTAGAAATTAAGTATAATGATTTTTCTCTTTAGAGTTCATGTCCACACTAATTATTGTGGGGCATGGATCATCTTCTATATCCAAATTTATTTCTTGGAGCTCATCCACGGTGGTAGAGCCACCTTCTTCCAATGTTGGAGGAACATCCCCATGATCTTCCTCTTCTTATTCATTATGTGTTACCTATT
Organism: Viscum album; assembly: GCA_963277665.1. Classification (NCBI taxonomy): domain Eukaryota; kingdom Viridiplantae; phylum Streptophyta; class Magnoliopsida; order Santalales; family Viscaceae; genus Viscum; species Viscum album. Next base: position 116,970,461 of record OY728133.1, on the reverse strand, counting down.
CTATTTCTACATGAATATTAGATGGCGAGGAAAAACTCCAAGAGTTAGAGGGGGAGTCAGTATTTGAAAATTCAAAATATAAAGCCACCATATCTGAACCTACTGAAAATGATGGGTCTTCCTATGGAAATAATGAAGATATGATGGATTGAGAATAAACATCATTTTCTTCCCCTAGCACTATAATGATTTTTTCTAATATACTTGATTATGTAGAGGATTCTTGATCTTCAGTAGAAGTAATGAAAACATCTCGATTTATGTTTCCATAACTACATGGTGGATCAATAGTATCTCCCATGTTGTCAGGCTCAATTCACGCAATTGACATTTTGGAAGTTATTGGATTTGGGATTGGATTTGGTTTTACCCTTTCAATTACATTGATGGGTATCACATAATCTATGCTCAAATGTATGAATGGATTGTCCAGGTTCTTTTCATGGTCATTTGGAGAATTAAATATGGTTATCTTCTTTGTTATGGAATTATTTCCTTTTGTGTGATAATACTATTCAACAATGTATTAATATTGACACGTTTTGAACAGAGCCTTGACACCATACAACGTCCTGATTTGAGAATTGAAATAGTACTTAAGACACTAGTGGTATGATGATGTTATGGAAGCATGTTGATGCAGCCAAGGACTTCCATGTAAAATATTGAGGGTTGTGTCCTAGCGAACGACCAGGAAATATGAACTAGACAAAATATATCCAAACTGAGTTCTGATTGTAATATTTCCTAGAGGTTCTTTCTCATTATAATAATATGATTGTTAAATTAAAGTGGAATGAGATAATTCCAATTCTGTCAAGCCCAATCGATGATGTGTGTGAATAGGAATGACATTGGCTTCAGAGCCATTATCAATGAACGCCCATCGGATGTCTATATCATTGACTTTTCCAGACAAATACATTGTTCTAATATGTCCATGAACAAATTCGTCTTCATCTTCATCAGTAATAGATATGACTTCATGGCACTCTACATGATCATTCCCTAAACAGTACACCTCAGTAGTAGCAAAATCAGATTTAAAATCGAGAGGACATGAAAAATCTTCAACAAGTGCTTCTTGATGGACTTTTGATAGACATAAGGCATCTAAAATTGATACATGGCCTGCACTTGGGCCAATTATTTCAAGACATTATACTTTTGATCTAGAGGTATGCATTTACAAGAATAGAAATATGGTTTTTCATGGGTCTTAAAAGCCGATGCTTATGATGTAGATGTACCTTGTATCGGAGAAGAGGCTAGAAATACTACTAGATATGGTAGATTAGAGTAAGTATGTCTATTCATTTGCTGAGAGGTAGATGTCATGACATCTAATTGGTCCTCCAAAATAGTTGTGTTTGAACCAAACCTATCTGGCATGGAAGAAACTATTTGTTCTTGTTGAGCCTATAGAATGGCTCTTCCATAAGTTTTTTCTACATATTTGTTCTGAGTAGGGGTTGATTTAAAATGGTCTTTTCGATAATTCCCACATCATCCCTTGTATCCTCGAACATGGACTCTTCCTCTAGTTCCCCAATTGGGTACAAGTAATTATGACTCATTATAATCAAAATCTCCATTGGCATAAGGATCCAGTAAATGAATAACATTGAAAGTACAAAAAATCTATTCTTTATCTGATAGAGATTCTCTCTAAAATGTTAAATCTGATTGTGCCATTTGGCGGGGCAGTGCCCGTGCTTTTGAAAAAGATGGCATGATATCTGGCTGGTTCAAGTACAACTTTGGCCTTAATGTGAGTTCATATTTTCTAACCACTCTTTTTCCTTATGATCCCTTCTCTTATTTTAGGAATGAACTTTTAATGACGTTGGTTTGTTGTGGTAGGAGTGGAAGAATATATCAGTTGTTTCAAGTGTGTTCGTAAAATGGAATGAGTTCGGTTGATCATTTTACCGATCATCAAATCATCATTTTTCTGCACATTTTTACTTTTGAGTTTCTTTCAATAACCTTCTTACTCTAGATTAGTAGCGGTAACACATGTCGCATGATCTCATGAACATTTATGTTTTACTTATCAATAATCTACCATCATTATCAACAGGTCCTTAAAAATAAAACATTTATGGAAGGGATTCCCTAACATCTGGTGGAGGGAAAATAATTTAGATGATCTTTATATCCTTATTTATTTAGTTTCATTGGATTTATAAACTTAACCAAATTGTTTTCCATAGATGAGATAATGTAACCAAGAAGTTGTTTATTCCAAAAATAAAAATTATTGTTCTTTAATTCCTCAAATAGTTTCCACCATTGATCTATTTGATCATCATGATGAGGATATTGTTGTTGCAGGTTCTTATGAGGTAGATCCCTTGGTGTGATGAAGGTCTTGTTGTATAAGGAGGTACATGTGCCTACTTGAGTTAACTGTAGTAGCTTCTACCTTACCTATCCTCTTCCTCAGAGCTGATGGAAATACATGATTTTTAGCCATATATTCTTTAATAGAGTCCTCAATCTATTGGGTGATTTATGTAGTGTCTCGAAACTCACCTGTGTATTAAATAGGGATCCATGGTGTGAATAACTCATCATGTTTATTTTCCCTACAAATTGGTAGTCTTTTATCTTAAGGAAGTGCAAGACTTAAGGAATTTTTTAATCCATTCCATCACACAGTGAAATCTGAAACTCATTCATTCCCACTTTTTTTACAATTGGTATGATAAAAAACTATTGTCCTTGTTAGCATTGAGATAAATTGAAGATGGAATTTCTGAAAGAGATCTTCCCATCCAGTAATTGATTGATATTATAAACTTGTATTCTAGAAAAAATAATGTCCTTGTAATGACTAAAAACACACCTATGCTTTACTACTTCTTGTTGTTGAGGATTTCCCATCATAGGATCACAACTAGAAACAAAATCTGTTAAGAGTTATTATGGATCTCCCGAACCATTAATGATTGGGAATGTGGTATTCAAAAAATTTGGTGGTGTTTTTTGGATAAACTGGGGCATGTCGTTCCTCCATAGTGTCCTATTAAGTCGTTAATACCTCAATTGTTTTCATAAGATTTTGGTGAATATTCAGATGAGATGGAACCTATACAGGTACAACTACTGGAGCTTGAGCTGGTGCAAAGATAGGAAAACCCACTGATGGTGGTGCTGAGATTTGCCTTGGATAACCAATGGGGACATGACAATCAGGATGTGTCATATCATTCCATGATTATGCACCCAATGGAAGACACTCATTATCGGCATCTATAGTTATTAAAAATCCTATTTTCTAAGGATCTCCTATAGGATGTGCAAGTTGATGATATGTCTGTGTAGTACATGTAGCAGAAATTATTTTTTGAAGTAACTCTGTATTGAGTCATTTTAAATCTTTCATTTTTCATCTTGATGTGAAAATAATTCTTTGAGTGAAAGAGATTGACCTTCTCCAGCGGAAAAGTGATATGCAATCTGACTTTTAATTTTCCCCTTATTAGATGCCTTTCGAAGGGGTGGGAGTTGGTTATTTGATGGCCTAACTAGATTCTTGGTATGCCTCATATGTTGGGTAAACACACCTTCATCATTTTCCCCAATGTTTACCATATTATGGAAAATAAATTCATCTTATGATTCTCTATAACTGAACTCATTTTTCGGATAATCTTATGCAGTGGTGTTAATGACATTCATTGAGGTATAATGCATTAATGGCATTTTTTCAGTATTTTTGTGAGATCGTCTCTCTATGTATCATCCACAATACTCTGTTCTTCTATATGTTGAATCCATAAGTAATATTTGGAAGATAGTAACCAGAAGGGTATCCTTGGATAGTTTAGTTATGTGATCTCCTTGTGACAGGTTTCCTAATCAGGAGAAAATAGACTTCCAATAATGAGGGGATTATAGATGTGAAAATCCCCTAGCCCTATAGTCTAAGGATATTCCTATTCTTCTTCTTCAAATCTCCAAACATTGTTTAATGAATTTTAAGGTTGAATTAAATGATCACCAATTCTTGTAGGATTGGGTGATTCATGAATTGTGAGGGATGAAATCGATCCAACTACTTTATGATTTTGAGAATTTTTTTTGGACATTAGCTGGGTGAATTATCTGACAACCACTCAAATCAACTATTTTAGAAGATTGATTTTTTATATTTTTTTTAAAATTTGTATTCTTTGATAGCAGACATCCTCTATGTGGGAAGCCTACTCAAGATTCTCATATACTTAATGTAAATGTAACTCAACAACCTCTTTTCTTTGCACCAAACTCTGACAAGAGAATCTTGAGGCTTGTTTTTATCTTAGATTCGATTACATACAAAATAATTTAATTGTTGATGATCAGGGGAAATAACATTGCATGAGACCACTTTTGGTGGACATTGCTGATTTTGGAGTGTAGTGAAATTAAATTCTTCATGTGCACCACATCATCTGTTAAGAACACTAGATGGGGAATCCAAAATTTACTAGCATAGACAATTAAGTGCATTGATGATTTGATGCTGAAGGATTCTACGTTTCTTTTCATCCTTTGGATGTTGGGAAACTATGAGAGATTCTACGCCAATTTGGTGTTGAAACCCTTCCATTACCTTTACATGATTTTGATATTCATCATATGATAATAATTTGGTTCTAAAATGACAAAGATTCCACCATAGTATGAGGAAGATATCATGAATAGAATATTCTATTACCAATTTAGGATTGTTATACTAAGAATTTTCCAAAGGCCAGATCATGACTGGTACTTCTCCCTTAGCTAAAATGTTTCCTCATGTTTAAAACATCTTCATCGTATTTCACTATATTTTTCTTCACTTGGTCTGACCAAAGTGGATTCTCTGTGTTAGAAGAAAAATGGTCCAAGGGAGGTTGGGATGATGATCATTCCCTTAAGATGAATTCTTAATGAGAAAGTGTTTCATCTGTCAATGACAAGGCATCAAACATGAATGGACTTGTGTTTCCAAGTGCGTCAATATTAGAGGGATTTCTCGCCGCTACATTTCCAATAATATAAATGTCGTGAAAATGCGAAATACTACTACAGAGGGGACTCTTTCAGTGAATTCCATCAGGGGGTGGATCACCACGGTGCATTACAGCATGGGAAAAAACACCTTGCTCTTTGGTCTAATGGACAAACTGAGGGTTTTTGTGGCTCTCACACAGAGATATGCACTCTAGATTGACTGAATTTTCATGGAGAAAACCTTCATGATGATGTGCAAGTTGAGAAATTTCATAATTACTACTACCAATCACTATATATAGTAATGAGATTATAAGAACTTGATCTGAAACATATAAATATCATAGGGCTTCAATAACTCCAGCATTAAGAGGATCCAAATCAAATATTGAGTCTTGATTTCCAACAGTTCTTGGAGATACTTTTTTTGATGTACATTTATATTTAGATGGGGCTAACTGCTGGGAAAAGTGGTTATCATGGGCAGGAGTATGTGATTGCCTTGGAGTGCTTACCAGAATGGACGGATCACATCTAATTGGAAAGGGTGTATGTTCCCACTCTTATTGTCCATATGATATGGGGGAGTATGAACGTTGATCCTATTAAACTAGAATATATGTATGTGTCTTCTCGGGGATGGAATGCCGAGGTTTCATCCCATGTGTGGGGACATATTAATGTGTCTATTTCCCCATTACTCCTAAAGTGGTTGTTTATATATCCTATCATGATTTTAGAATATTGGTAAGGATTTTGGTCTACCCTTTCACAAATAATAAGATATGTTTCGTTAATTCAGAAATGGGTAAGTGAATATACATCCATTTCCTATTTGGAGTAGGTGTATTGCCTACTCCTATCCTTCTTTTCATGTCAATGGGTATTGATAGTACTCATGCATGGGGGAAAAGAGTTTGGTCTACCCCAAATTTGTCATCAGAGATTTCTGAATGACTTCTCCAGGTGCAACCAAACGAGACTATAGGAAAACATGTTGAACATTGTTAGGTTTATGTGTCTATTGGTTGTCTCCCATAATGTATGGTCGACATACATCCTTCAATAGAGATCCATAAAACTACTAGCAGAATTGGTGAATGTAAATTGGTGTATGTTCAATTTTACCAGTTTCCACCACATTATATTGGTGGGTTTCATTAAATGATATCAGACAAGCATGTTGATAGGACGATCACATGTATGTAGGTGTATGTTCCTTTTCATAGTACTCTACCAAATTTATTTGGAGGGATTGGTGGATGTATACTATAAGATTCTGCGGGACAACAAAATTATGAAGGATAGGTGTATGTGCACATTCTTTGATTTACATCATGTTATGTAGATGGGATTCTTCAGAAGGGGTAGAGGTAAGAACCTGCTCCATGTTGACAGGACTTTGTCCTCTGTAGTTCGTCTTGTGAGCTTGGGTCTGAGAGACTCGTGCCAATTGTTTAGAGGCAACACCCTTGTCATGTTGGGGGTCTACAATTGCATGATTCTGCTGGAAGCAATGGATGGTGGGAGTCCTCAAGAAGGAATTCTGTGTTCTTGAATTGAGGCCTTGAGTGGCCTCTTGATCCACCTCCCTATATTCTGTGAATGATTGATTAATGCTGTAACATACCAGAAAATATTATGTAATTAATAAATACATTATAATTAATTAAATAATATGTTAAAATTATGTGATTTAGTTTCATAATAATGAAATTTTTTACTTTAATTTATATTATTTTTCATCATGTCACTATATATTGAAATAATAAAAATTAAATATACTTTTGTATACTTTATTAACATGTTTTAATAAATAAAAAATAATAATTAAATATAATTATAGGTAAAAAGAGTAATAAAAATAATTAACATAAATTCAATTAGTTCAAAAACAAACTTAAAATTATGTAATTATTAATGTACTTTACAATGATTGTAATTTTATTTAACTAAAATATATATTAATTTTTTTAAATATAAATTAATAAAATTTTAATTAATGATTAATATATATTTAATTTAAATTTATGAATTAGATGTTATATATATATATATATGAAATAATATAATAATAACAAAATAATAAACGATTTAAATAAAAACAGAATAAATGAAATTTTAGTATTTTATATGTTGATATATATATATATATATATATATATATATTATTGTTGATTATATTTAGTCGAAATTTTTAATGGATATTATGGTGAAACAAATTTATGAATTTGAAAACGATATAAAAAATGAGATAAGAATTCTTGAAGGAAAATCAGTTTTCACAGGATAATGATTCATGATAGTGTTTCGATGAAGGGAGGAGCTCGAGGCTTCAACAATGTCATGAACCGATGGAGTCCAGTCAATCCGAGAGAGAGATCGCCTTCGGGTATGATATTAGTGGTCGGATTTGGGAGGCAAGGTGGAGTTTCCGGGTGAGACCTAGCACTAGTTATAGAAGATGAGGAGCGAAGTTGAAGGTGAGTGAGAGTGAGAGTAGTTTAGGGTTTTTTTTAGTGGCGAGGTCAAATATGAGCAAGAAGTCTAGATTAAGATCCACCTTGCAGTTTTGAACAAGCTATGACCTCCGTTTTTTTTTTCTGAAATTTTATGTAGGTTTTTTTTATGATAACTACATCTCGTTTTTCTTATATTTGTGTTTAGGTATATTGAATACAATGATTCTATTTTCTTCTTCGGTTATAATCAAACAAGTGACATATTCATTTTCCAACGTTTTCTTCTTTAAATCATTTCTTTAGTATTTTTCATGATTGTTTGTCTCTGGATTTCAATTCAATGTCCGAATTTTATTAATATCTTCTTAATAGTGGATTTTTATCAATTTCCTCCACTTTCTTCTAGTTCATGCATTGAATTTCTTACTTGATTTCAGTGATTGTCTATTTTTATAATCTACAATTTAATTTGGGATCAGTTTTGTCAATGATTCTGTTTTGGATGTTTTGGTATGCGGATGTGGATCGTTGCGTAACAGATAAGTGAGGTGTAAACATCAATTTTAAATTCATTTTGACGTCTATTTCAAGATTGGGATGGAATTGTTAATTAAATCATCTGTTTGAATATTTGTTTTAGACAAACTGCAAGTTGGAGTGATTTTAATTTCTTTATTTATCCAAAATAAAATATTAGCATTATCATATGGATCCCACTTTTGTTATCATTTACTTAAATCAGTCTCAATTGCCACAGTTTTTCAATAATTCTTTCATCAATAGTCAATGTTTGTTGTTACCTTATCTTGTTTCTTTTTCACTTCATGAAATCATTTAATTGAATCAGATCAAATTTAGTATCCCCATTTTCTTATCATTTTAAAACATCCACTCTGTCAATAACAAATATTAAATAGGAAATCTCACTCTCATATTTAATTTTAAGCTCAATGTGGAAGTCATATAACTTCTATAGAAATCAGTATTGAATTCATTCGGGAGAGGGGGTGTATGTATTTGTGTGTTTGGCAAGGTTGCATAAGATAAAACAAGGTTCTTTGTTTTATTTGTCGTCCAAATCTGAAGAACAAGATATTCCCTATCAATAAAACTAGTAAGGGATTTCTTCTTTTACACATTCAATTTCATTTTATTTTTTAAGATACTTCTTAAAGTTATTTTGGCAGCTCATTATTATTTTCAAAAATTATAATTTTGTAAAGGACTTTTTTTTCAAATGCGTACTCTGTTGCTCTATTTTATTTATTTATTATATCTGTCATTCCATATTATTTTCGACCCAAATTATATTTTCACAATAATTATTTATTTCATGTATGATTTCTTCACTTTTTAAGTTGATTTGAATGGATATTTTCTCCAATTTTCAACTAAGGTCATCAAAAATTATTTAGTTTTTCCAATAATCATTTATGTATAATTTCATTACAATTCAGATTATTATTTTTTGGGGAGTTTTAATTATTGAATTCAAATTTATAAGTTCTATTTTGTGTATGGGAGTTTTCTCCTATAAAATTTTAATCCCTATTTTTGTGGTTTATAATTGTTTAAATATTTTAATTCCATGTGTTATAATTCTACGAGATCCTAATATATAATTTGAACACACAAATTGAATACATTTCTGATTTTTTCAGGCATGATATAATTATATGAACATATATAAATTATCTTGTTTATTCATGATATATGTAAATTTATGTATATATATTTATATTGAAGTACCATTTTTCACACTTTTTTAAACCGTACAAGTATCTAATTATGCGTGTAAGATACATGTGTAAATTATAATCAAATATATATATATATATATATATTATTTAACATTAAAGATCATTGGTTTCTAATGTCAGTTCTATGTTTATGTATATATCTATGTAATTTAAATTCATGTTACATGGAACATAAGTGTATATAAAAGGATGATTTTATTTAACAAATGCTGCTTTAATTTTTTTTTGCACACATCCATTATTATTGATTGATTTTAAAAAGATAGAACTATATGTTCACTATTGTGATTAGTTTATACCTTCATGCATAAAAAATTTTAATTAATATTTCTTTGAAATTTCCAGTGTGTGGATGTTGATTTAACTTCCACGTGTTTATGCATATCATTGATGTTCATTGCACTAAATGAAAACATATAATTTCAAGTTAAAAACAGAAGTTTGTATTTTCAAGTTGATCAGTTACATTAATTTCATTAGAAAATTAAATGTCACATTTATAATGTTTTATTCATAATTTTTTATATAAAACATCGTTAATTGATATAATTAATTTATATTAAACTACGCTTATGTGCAACAAAGAGGATTTAAGAAAGAATGATTAATTGCAAGGATATATCTTGTAAAGTGTATGTGGTAGAAATGTTCATCATAACCAATCTTATAGATGATAAAAATATGGATTTCATTATTTAATTATGTTCTATTTATATTTTAAATGCATTGGTGAGTTAAGGGAAAAAACTCTAGTGACCAATACTAGTATATATATTTATATTTGTAAAGAAAACATTAAATATTTTCGAAAATATAGGTGCTTGTTCATTTTAAAAATAGAAGTTCATTGGGGAGTGAACCCACCCTTCTCCAAGTGGGTAGGCCCATGACAACCTTCAATGAATTAAGTTGCCTCAAAATGATGTTTTTTAATGAATTTTGCTTTATATTTTTCAAAGGAAATCACTGGATTGGTTTAAAAATGTTTTAAAAGTATAATTATTTTCCAAAAGCATTACATTATTTTATAAAAGGATGTTTTTCAAATGTATCATCAAAATGATATTTTTAAAAGCGATTTATCAATGTTTTTCAAAACCCCCTTACCAGGCTTATTTTGTGCTCACCCTACGTTTTTAAAATGTTTTTCACAAGTATCTTAGGAGATTATCGTAGATGTCGTTGCTTATGGAGTTAGTGAGCGTGGAAGCATAGTGGAATTTTTTTTTCAACTCTGATAATGTATGGTGTTGTCTAATTCTCCTGAACCTAGACTGGTAAAAGGTCCTCTTTTCTTTAAACATGTCGTGTAATTATTTTATCACTTTTATAAAAAAAATTACACACCATTTTGAAGCACCGAGTCCAGAAGAGTGGGCTCAGGGCATTATAATTTGTATCAGAGGAAAGATCTAGCCAACTTTGGATATTAGATTTCATCATCTAAATGATAAAGTGTAGAGTTAGCGATCCTGTTTTTTATTTAATTTTGGAAATGGAAATTCATAATTTTCGTAAGTTCGACAAATGAATTATGAGGGAGCAATTCTTTTAAGGGGAGAGAATGTAACATCCCAAAAAAATATTATTTAATTTATAAATAGATTATAATTTAAATAAATAATATGATAAAATTATGTGATTTAGTTTAATTAAAATTAAATTTTTTACTTTAATTTATATTATTTTTCATCATGTCACTATATATAGAAATAATAATAATTAATTATAATTTTTTATACTTTTTTATATATTTTCAAAAATAAAACAAAATAATTAAATATAATTCTAGGTAAAAAGAATAATAAAAATAATTAAAAAAATTCATTTTGTTCAATAACAGATTTAATATTATGTAATTATTAATTTATATTACGATGATTGTAATTTTTTTAATTAAAATATATATTATTGTTTTTAAATATAAATTAATAAAATTTTCAGTAATGATTAATATAAATTTAATTTATATGTATGAATTAGAAGTTATATATATATATATATGATATAATATAATAATCCGTAAATCATAAACGATTTAAATAAATACAGAATAAATGAAATTTTAATATTTTAAATGTTGATGAATATATATATATATATACATATATTATTTTTGATTATATTTAACCAATATTTTGAATGGATATAATGGTGAAACAAATGTATGAATTTGAAAACAACATAAAAAATGAGATAAGAAGTGTTGAAGGAAAATCGGTTTTCAAGGGTGGATGAATCGGGATAGGGTTTCAACGAAGGGAAAAGATCGAGGCTTCAGCAATGTCGTGAACCGATGGAGTCAAGTTGATCCGAGAGAGGGATCGTCTTCAGGTATGATATTAGAGGTTATATTTGGGAGGCAAGGTGGAGTTGCGGGGTGAGACCAAGCACTGGTTATAGAAGATGAGGTGCGGAGTTGAAGGCGAGTGCGATTCAGAGTAGTTTAGGGTTTTTTGAAAGGCGAGGTCGAATCTGAGCGATAATCCTAGATCAAGATCCACCGTGTAGTTTTGAACAAGAAATGACCTCTGTTTTTTTCTGAAATTGCAGGTATGTTTTTTTTATGATATTTTCATGTCATTTTTTTATATTTGTGTATAGGTATATTGAATACAATGATACCATTTTCTTCTTCATTCATAATCGAACCAGTGACATGTTCATTTTCCATCATTTTCTTCTTTGAATATTTTCTTTAGTATTTTTTATGATCGATTGACTCTGTATTTCAATTCAATGTCTGAATTTTATTGATATCTTCTTAACATTGGTTTTCTGTCAATTTCCTCCACTTTCTTCTGGTCAATGCATTGAATTTATTACATTATTTCAGTGTTTGTCAAATTTTATAATCTATAATTTAATTTCGGATCATTTTTTTCAACGATTCTATTTTGGATGTTTTGGTATGCGGATTGGGATCATTGCGTAATAGAGAAGTGAGGTGTAATCATCAATTTTAAATTCATTTTGTTGTCTATTTCAATATTGGGACGGAATTTGTTAATTTAATCGTCTGTTTGAATATTAGTTTTGGACAAACTGGAAGTTGGAGTGATTTTAATTAGTTTATTTATCCAAACAAAAATCTTATCATTATCGTATGGATCCCACTTTTTTTATCATTTACTTCAATATGTCTTAATTTCCACAGTTTTTCAATAATTCTTCCATCAATAGTCAATGTTTGTTGTTACCTTATCTTGTTTCGTTATCACTTCATGAAATCCTTGAATAGAATCAGATTAAATTCATTGTCTCTATTTTCTTATGATTTTCAAACTTTCACTCTATCAATAACGAATATTAAATAGGAAATTTCACTATCATATTTAATTTTAAGCTCAACGTGGATTTCATATAACTTCTATATAAATTAGTATTGCCTTCATTCTTGGGATGGGGGTGTGTGTATGTGAGAGTTTGGAGAGGTTGGATAAGAGAAAACATGGGTCATTGTTTTATTTTTCATCCAAATCCGAAGAACAAGATCTTCACTGTAAATAAAACTAGTAAGGGATTACTTTTTACACATTAAATTTCATTTTATATTGTAAGATATTTCTTATTGTTCTTTTAGAAACTCATTCTTCTTTTCAAAAATTATAATTTTTTAAAGGTCGTTTTTTCAAATACATACTCTTCTGCTCTATTTTATTTATTTATTATATCTATCATGCCAAATTATTTTCTACCCAAATTATATTTGTGAAATTATTATTTATTTCATATCTGATTCCATCACATTTCATCTTCATTTCAATGTATATTTTCTCCAACATTCATCTAAGGTCTTCCAAAATTATTTAGTTTTGTCAATAACGATTTATGTATAATTTCATTACCATTCAGATTATTATTTTATTTAGGGAATTTTAATTATTGAATTCAAATTTATATGTTCGATTTTGTGTATGGGAGTTTTCTACATTAAAATTTTGATCCCTATTTTTGTGGTTTATAATTGTTTAAATATTTTGATTCAATGTTTTATAATTCTATGGGATCCAAATCTATAATTTGAACACACAAATTGAATACATTTTGGATTTTTTCATGCATGATATAATTATATAAACATATATTAATTATCATGTTTATTCGTGATATATGTAAATATATGTATATATATTTATATTGAAGTGTTATTTTCACACTTTGTTTAAACCGTAGAAGTATCTAATTATGGGTGTAATATACATGTGTAAGTTATAATCAAATGAATATATATATATATATGAATATAATTTATTTAACATTCAAGATCATTGGTTTCTAATTCCAGTTCTATGTTTATGTATATTTCTATGTACTTTAAATTCACATTCCTTCGATCATAAGTGTATATAAAAGGATGATTTTATTTAAGAAATGCTGCTTTAATTTGGTGTGCACACATCCATTATTATTGATTGCTTTTAAGAAGATAGAACTATATGTTCACTATTGTGATCAGTTTATAACTTCATGCATAAAAAAATTTAATAAATATTTCTTTGAAATTTATAGTGCGTGGATGTTGATTTAACATCTACGTGTTTATGCATATCATCGACGTTCATTGCGCTAAAAGAAAACATATAATTTCAAGTTAAAAACATAAGGTTTTATTTTCAAGTTCATCAATTACATAAATTTCATAGGATAATATAATAATGGTTTATTCATAATTTTGTATATAAAACTTCGTTAGTTGATATAATTAATTTAAATTAAACTGTGCATATTTGCAACAAATAGGATTTGATAAAGAATGATTAATTGAAAAGATATATATTGTAAAGTGTATATGGTAGAATTGTTGGTTGTAACCAAACTTGTAGATGATAAAAATATTGAAATCTTTATTTAATTACAATCTATTTATATTTTAAATGCATTGATGAGTTAAGGGAAAAAACTCTTGAGACCAATACTAGTATATATATTTATATATGTAAAGAAAAATTTAAACGTTTTCGAAAATATTGGCGCTTCATAGTTGTAAAATGTGAAGGTCATTGGGGAGTGAACCCATCCTTCTCCAAGTGGGTTGGCCCAAGATAGCTTTCAACGAATTATTTTTCCTCAAAATGATGTTTTGTTTTAATGAAGTTTACATAATATTTTTCAAAGGAAGTCACTGGATTTGTTTAAAAAAATTTTAAAAGAATAATTATTTTCCAAAAGCATTACATTATTTTGTAAAAGGTTGTTTTTCAAATGTATCATAGAAATTATATTTTTAAAATCTATTTATGAAAGGTTTTCAAAACCCCCTAATTGGCCATCTTTTGTGCTCAACCTACGTTTTTAAAATGTTTTTAACAGGTATCTTAGGAGATTATCGTAGATGTCATCGCTTATGGAGTTAGCTCCCGCAAAAGCAAAGTGGAAAATTTTATTATTTTTTCAACTCTGATAATTCTGGGTGTTGTCTAAATCTCCAGAACCTAGACTGGTAAAAGGTCATCTTTTCTTTAAAAGTGTCGTGTAATTATTATATCACTTTTATAAAAAAAATTCACAGCATTTTTAAGCACCGTGTCCGGATGAGAGGGCTCATGGCGTTATAATTGGTATATGAGGAATAGACTAGCCAACTTTGGAGATTAGATGTCGTTGTCTAAATGATAGAGTTTATAGTTAGCAATCCTATTGTATCTTTAATTCTGGAAATGGAAATTCATAATTTTCGTAATTTCGACGAAGGAATTGCGGGGGCGCAATTTTTTTAATGGAAGGAGAATGTAAAATCCCACAAAATATTTTGTAATTAATAAATAGATTATAATTTAAATAAATAATATTTTAATATTATATGATTTAGTTTAATTAAAATATTTTTTTTACTTTAATTTATATTATTTTTCATCATGTCACTATATATTGAAATAAGAAAATTTAATTATACTTTTGTATACTTTTTATTACATGTTTTAATAAATAAAAAAATAATTAAATATAATTATAGGTAAAAATACTACTAAAAATAATTAAAAGAAATACATTTAGTTCAAAAACAGACTTAATATTATGTAATTATTAATTTACTTTATGATGATTGTAATTTTATTTATCTAAAATATATAGTATTGTTTTTAAATATTAAATAATAAAATTTTAATTAATTATTAATATAAATTTAATTTATATGTATGATTTAGAAGATATATATATATATGAAATAATATAATAATTAGTAAATAATAAACGATTTAAATAAAAACAGAATAAAGAAAATTTTAATATTTTATATATTGATACATATATATATATAAATATATTATTGTTGATTATATTTAATATTAATTTTTAATGGATATAATGGTGAAACAAATTTATGAATTTCAAAACGATATAAAAAAATGAGATAAGAAGTGTTGATGGAAAATCGATTTTCACCTGGGAATGAATCGTGATAGGGTTTCAACGAAGGGAGGAGCTCGAGGCATCAGCAATGTCGTGAACCAATGTAGTCCAGTCGATCTAAGAGAGAGATTGTCTTCGGGTATGACATTAGAGGTCAGATTTGGGTGGCAAGGTGGATTTTGAGGGTGAGACCAAGCACTGGTTATAGAAGATGAGGCCCGGAGTTGAAGGCGAGTGCGAGTCAGAGTAGTTTTGGGTTTTTTAGAGGCGAGGTCGAATATGAGCGATAAGTCTAGATCAAGACCCACCTTGAGGTTTTGAACAAGAAATGGCCTCCGTTTTTTTCTAAAATTACAGGTATGTTTTTTAGGATATCTGCATCTCGTTTTTTTATATTTGTGTTTAGGTATATTGAATACAATGATTTTTTTTCTTCTTCTGTCATAATCGAATGAGTGGCATGTTCGTTTTCCATCATTTTCATCATTAAATCTTTTCCATAGTATTTTTCATGATCATTTGTCTTTGTATTTCAACTCAATGTCAGAATTTTATTTATATCTTCTTAAAAGTGGATTTCTGTCAATTTCCTCCACTTGCTTCTGGTTAATGCATTGAATTTCATACTTGATGTCAGTGTTTGTCAATTTTTATAATATACAATTTAATTTAGGATCATTTTTGTCAATGATTCTGTTTTGGATGTTTTGGTATGCGGCTGTGGATCATTGCATAATATAGAAGTGAGGTGTAAACATTGTTTTTTCATTCATTTTTTTGTCTATTTCAAGATTGGGATGGAAATTGTTAATTAAATCGTCTGTTTGAATATATTTTTTGGACAAACTACAAGTTGGAGTGAATTTAATTGGTTTATTTATACAAAAAAAATCTTATCATTATCGTATTGATCCCACTTTTGTTATCTTTTACTTCAATCTGTCTTAATTTCCATAGTTTTTCAATAATTCTTGCATCAATAGTCAATGTTTTTTGTTACCTTATCTTGTTTCTTTGTCACTTCATGAAATCCTTGAATTGAATCAGATCAAATTCATTATCTCTATTTTCTTATGATTTTCAAACTTCCACTCTATCAATAACGAATATTAAATAAGAAATTTCACTATTATATTTAATTTTAAGCTAACCGTGGATGTTATATAACATCTATATAAATAAGTATTGTCTTCATTCTTGGGAGGGTGGTGTGTGTATTGGCGAGTTTGGGAAGGATTTATAAGAGAAAACAGGGATCGTTGTTTTATTTTTCATCCAAATCCGAAGAACAAGATCTTCTCTATCAATAAAACTAGTAAGGGATTACTTTTTTACACTTTATATTTCATTTTAATTTGTAAGATATTTCTTAAAGTTCTTTTGGAAACTCATTCTTCTATTCTAAAATTATAATTTTGTAACTGAGTTTTTTTTTCAAAGACGTACTCTACTGCTCTATTTTATTTATTTATTATATATGTAATGCCAAATTATTTTCTACCCAAATTATATTTGCGCAATAATTATTTATTTCATGTCTGATTTCTTCACATTTCAAGTTGATTTCAATGGATATTTTCTCCAATTTTCATCTTAGGGATTCAAAAATTATTTAGTTTTGTCAATAAGGATTTATGTATAATTTCATTACAATTCGGATTATTATTTTATTTAGGGAATTTTAATTATTAAATTCAACTTTATAAGTTCTATATTGTGTAGGGGAGTTTTCTCCTTTAAAAATTTAATCCCAATTTTTGTGGTTTCTAAATTTCTGAATATTTAAATTCCTTGTGTTATAATTCTATGAGATCCAAATCTATAATTTGAAAACACAAATTGAATACAATTGTGATTTGTTCATGCATGATATAATTATATGAACATATATAAATTATCATGTTTATTCATGATATATGTAAATATATGTATATATATTTATATATATTTATATTGATGTGTTATTTTTCACACTTTGTTTAAACCCTACAAGTATCTAATTATGGGTGTATGATACATGTGTAAATTATAATCAAATATTCATATGTATAAAAATAATTTATTTAACATTAAATATCATTGGTTTCTAAGTCCAGTTCTATGTTTATGTATATTTCAATGTACTTTAAATTCATGTTCCTTGGAAAATAAGTGTATATAAAAGGATGATTTTATTTAAGAAATGATGCTTTAATTTTGTGCGCACACATCCATTATTATTGATTGATTTAAAAAATATAGAATTATATGTTAACTATTGTGATCAGTTTATACCTTCATGCATAAAACTTTTTATAAATATATCTTTGAAATTTACAGTGTGTGGATTTTGATTTAACTTCCACATGTTTATGCATATCATCGACGTTATTTTCTCTAAAATCAAACTTATAGTTGTAATTTTAAAACATAAGGTTTTATTTTCATGTTCCTTAATTACATTAATTTAATTAGAAAATTAAATGTCACATGTAAAATGTTTTATTCATAATTTTCTATATAAAACTTCGTGAATTAATATAATTAATTTAAATTAAATAGAGCATATGTGAAACAAAGAGGATTTGAGAAAGATTGATTAATTGCAAGGATATATCTTGTAAAGTGTATGTCGTAGAAATGTCGGTCGTAACAAAACATTTATATGATAAAAATATGGAAGTCTTTATTTAATTATGTTATATTTATATTTTAAATGCATTTATGAGTTAAGGGAAAAAAATCCAGTGACCAATACTAGTATATATATTTATATATGTAAACAAACATTAAACATTTTCTAAAATATCAGCGCTTTTCCATTGTAAAAATGGATGGTCATTAGGGAGTGAACCCATCCCTCGCCAAGTGGGTATGCCCAATACAACCTTCAACGAATTTGGTTTCTTCAAAATGATGTTTTTTTAATTAAGTTTGCTTATTATTTTTCAAAGAAAATCACTAGATTTGTATAAAACTGTTTTAAAAGTATAATTTTTTTCCAAAATCATTACATTATTTTATAAAATGTTGTTTTCCAAATATATCATTGAAACCATATTTTTAAAAGTGTTTTATCAAAGGTTTTCAAAACCCCCTTACTAGAAATCTTTTGTGCTCACCCTATTTTTTTAAAATGTTTTTCAAAGGTATCTTGGGAGATTATCGTATATGTCATTACTTATAGAGTTAGCGCACACGGAAGCATAGTCGAAAATTTTATTATTTTTGTTCAACAGTGATAATATATGGTGTTGTCTAATTTTCCAAAACCTAGACCGGTAAAATTTCCTCTTTTAATTAATGTCATGTAATTATTTTATCACTTTTATAAAAAAACTCACAAAATTTTGAAGCACTGAGTTCAGAAGAGCGGGCTCAGGGCGTTATAGATGCGTTTTGGGGATAAGGATCCAAAATGGATAATGGCGGTGGATGGCACCTTTTGCTTCTTGATCCTTGGTCATCGTTGGTCGGATGATTGAGGATTGTTATTAACCTGGAGGGCCATCCGATCAGTCTCCAAAGTAAGCATTGTACCATTATAGTGATATTACATTACCAACACAGTACAGACCCAGAGTTGAAGATTCTGGGTTGGTGATGATTTCATTCATATGTATGGGGATCCTACTTTAGCAGCGGTCACGATGTTCGCATATATTGTCTTAAAGAAAACCATTTTGGAGTGAAGGGAATTCTGAGAAAAACTGAGACAATAATAAAATCCCTAAAGAAAATATCATTTTAGATGGATAAATGTGAGATTTATTCCATTTTTAGGCGTTCTGTTATAAATTGATAGGAGCCTAACATGTGGGTAACATTATTAACATGGTTTATGATTCAAATCAGGTTCACTATTTTGGTTTCGTAGTACCTTGAAATTTGTATTGTATTTTTAAGAATCACTACATCCAGGAAGTTTCAATTGCATTTATTTATTGAACCCGAAACGTCCAACAATTCTTTATATAAAGGGGAATCTCTTTCCAAAGGCATAAACTAATTATTCTTGAACTTCGCGATACTTAATAATAGGCATTGTTCAAGAGGATGGGAGGTCGAAATCATCACACCCTTTTGGGGGGAATTATTGACTACTTCGAGACACTCTATTAAAAAATATATATATTATCATGGATCCTTATTAATTCAATAAGTATAACATAATTATCCCATAGAATTTTCAAGAACTTTTTAACAAGTTGAAATTTAGAATCATTAGTATGTATTCAAGGTTCGTCATTAATGGAGATATTCTCTGATATATTATTTCAATATTATTGTAATCATCATTATGATGATAGTGGGTTTTATTCCACTATGTGGGGCACTCTGGAATTTATTTTCATCCAGGTAGATGAAGGATTGTTTTTATCTTGGGATCATGCCCATAATATGGGATAAATATGTATCCTTATTAACAGATTCATATAACTCATAGTTTGGGGCCACTGATTGGGACACATCATACCTTTTATGTTCATTTTATAAGGACTTTCCCAAACATTTTAATTTAATGTGGTATGAACATCTAAGTGGAAGGTTCTGGGTTAAAACAAAGTGTGGGAATTATGTTGAATCGTCCCAAGGAACATGGGAAGGATATGGGATTCCACGAAGGATCATACCCTATTAGGAATATAGACCAAGGATAATAGGGTTGATTTAAGGTATTGGGTTTGAACCTCATGGAGGATTCCTACGTATCCCATCTATATGGAAATTAAAGCTCACATAGTTTTATTAGTATAATAGGATAGTATAGTCTTTTTAGATAAATGAGTTTGGGCGTACTTCCTGAAATGATTCCTTAATGATTTTGGGGGATTAATTTGGGGCTTATTCCTACAGAGGATGCCCAGATGAAGGGAATTATGTTTGGATTCCTGAAGAGGATATCCAGAAATCTTGGGCCATGAAATGGATTCCTATGAATCCCAGTTTGAACAAGAATCTGAGATCTTGTAGTTCCATCCAATATTAGTTTTTATGAATTTTTTTTACCATCATGGATCTATATGCCCATGTGAGTCATGGTTGGTGTGAGAAACAAGAGGATGTGAATGATTAAAAAATGACACATTCAAATTTTTTCACCTCTTCTTGTAGAAGAGGGCACACCAATGGTGATGAGGTTGGATGAGGGTGAGGTGGAAAGCATTACCACTATTCAATATACATTCTACAAGGGTTCAATGAATGGAAGAAGGGATAAAGGATATGGGCTTACACAAGGATGGATCCCAAAAAATTGATACTGTTTGGGGAGGAATACTTCTCCTCTACTTTCATGGTAAATAAAGTGTGGAACGTACCTTCCATACCAATGAAGTGAGGTTATGAGTCATCTCTTGGATAAGGGATACACTATAACTAAAAACACCTTCTAAACCCGGAACATCCCAACACTCTTCCTAGGATGATGGTCCATGTGACTGTGGATATAATAACCCACAGACATTCCATGAATTCTAACCCCATTCTAAAACTACGGTGGAAAACCACTGACTATGGTAATACAAACCTAAAATAGGAGACACACTAATGTAACATTCTCAACGGTTTGATAAGACAATAGTTTTTGGTGGAGGTCTCCATAAAACCTCTTTGAGACAAGGGATTCAAGTAAGAAGAAGCCTCTCCAAATAATGGCTTTGAGGAAGTCTTGATGGCTTATAGACTGAAGTGAGTATGTGATCAAAAGAGGGTCTTCCACCTATTTAAAGGAACACAAGTAGTCTTGGGTGACCTGATGGTCAGTTAAGTTATGAAAAAATTGTATGTTAATACTTTTTTAAGAACTTTCTCGAGCATTCAAGAGTATTCACAGGTGGTCCCAGAAGTGGCGTGCTCAAGTTTCTATAAAAGGAATAGGTGGCGCACAACTATTTCTGGCATAGGGTGGTAGGATGTTTTTGGAGCACAAGAGTTATGGTTTTCAAACACAAAAGAGACTTAAGAATAATGACCCTCTATTAAATCCACTGCTCAAGTTTCTGAAGAGCTACATTGAATTTTTCAGAAGACTATGGCGATGTACATGGGAGACCAGAGAAACAATTCTTCTTCAAGGAAATTCTTTTGTACAAATGAAGACCCCAGGGGTCTATTTTTTGGAAAAAATAAGAACATGAGTGAAAGTAATTTGGGCGTACAATTAGGTTGCATAAAATTTTGGGGAACTCATGTAGGATCCACGATGCCACTCTTTGGTCTGACTATGGTGATAAAAAATTCTTGCTTTTTCAAGTCATGATTTTCCACATGTATTTTCCCCTTTTCGTTCAAAGATGATTCCATTTTTCTTTTTCAAAACTATTGATGAAATGGAGTGTCAACATTCCAATAGTGTGGTTGTGAGCTATAGTATATTCTGTACTTTTTGTATCTATATGCTACACCACTGCATCATTTACAGAAACTGGGACACCATGGATTTTGAGCCTTGGGGGTGGTGTTTCCCAAAAATTTTGGTAGTAGAATGGATGGTTGGATTCCCCCTTTGGCCCCACTCTATTCTCTTGGTAATTACTTGTGCTGGTAGGCACAACAATTATTTTTCCCCATATATGTTTTTAAAGGGATATAATGGATTTTGTTTATTCGTAAAAATATATTTTGGATATAGATTGTTATGGACTACTATAGGTGTAACTTGTATAGGGTGTGATGGATTGAGGATATGTACTCGGTGTGTGGGATGTAATGGACTGAGGTATAAATCTTGATGTATTATTCATTTTATCTAATCTATGGTGGCTCCCATAAACTACTTGAATACATTGATTATGTGGAAGTGGTGGTTTTGTTGCACGAGTTTCAGGTTGTGGTGCTTCTCCCATGTGTCTACAAATAAGAATTTTTAGAGAGCGATGGCATAGGACGTGCATTGTTGGGGAAATGCAGAAAACTAGTGGGGAAGTAGTAGCAGGGTGCACCTTATATTTCTTATTATATTATATACTATTCTACGTGTTACTTGGTGACAGTAACCATGGTGAGGCTATGAACGTAATATAATTTTTTAGTTGACGAGTTAGTTTCACTTGTTCTTCACTATGATTTAGCATGTTTTATTTAGTTTTTCAAAAGTGGTTCCATGAAGGATCTTACTAGGTATACCGGTTTAGTCTCCCTATGTATACATAAATTGTTTTTCAGGTCACATGGAGCATGTTAGAGATCATATAGGTTTCTACTAGCTCTAGGTTGCATGAGCTGTTTGGGCTTTGAGGTTGCTGTTGTTTTAACATTATTTTTGGTATTTTCAGTTTAACCTTATCAGTTGTAGATGTTTTGAATGAAATTTCATATCTGTACATGGTATTTCATCTATATTACTTTCTAAGGTGTAGTTTTTTTCTTTTAGTCTTATGTCAATCTTTCACGTGTGTTCTCTTTGAGGGTAATGACTCCCATTTGTGTGTTTATTATACCCTCTATGCTAGTGGCCAACCCAAGGCCCACTGGAGGCAGCACTCAGGGATCTTAATCTATCATCTAACATTGTAGGAATAGTAGGGGTATACAATTTTAGGAGGGGGTCGTGATAGAGTGATATTAATGGTCTGGTTCAGGGATTGGATGGAGTTTTGGTGTTAGGAATATGTGAGGTTGCATGGGCTGGTAGAGAAATATTTTCAATCATGATTAACAAGTGATGTAAACACTGGAGACCGGCTGAGACAAATCATTTTAGGGCCCCATATGATTTAATTCATGGAACTATATGTTTAAAATGGCTACTAAATAATGTGATACTAGTTGCAAGGTATAGGCCTCAGAAATGAGCATGCACCATTCTTCTTTGTGACTATGTTTGAATGGGTAGAAGTAGGGATAGGTTAACCAAAAATTAATAAAATGAAACAATTAATTAATTAATGTCATTTATTCCATATTATATGATTATGAGCTATAACTATTTGTCATTTGTCATTTATTGTTCCAGGTCGACGTCCTCTTTAGGTTCGTGCAGAATATATTTACCAGGTTGTTCCAGCAGATCACCACTTTGTAGATTTCAATGACGCCGACACATGGAGAAGGACACTCTGATAGTTCTAGCTCTAGAGTAGGCATAATAATGATATCTTAGTTTCAAATGATTTCATGGATGAATAGTTTTAGGATGTGGAGATGAGATTCTGTTCGATCAATGCTCGGAAGGAGCACTGGGTGTTCATTGTTAGGATGATGTTGTGTTGAGCAGTGAGGCAATGGTGGTTCATGTTCCTCGTGGATCGTGAGGAGTCTTCAATGACAAGGGAGGAGTTCTGAGACAAATTTACAATCGAGTTTCTTCTTTCGGTCTCAAAGCCGTATAGTCGCTAGGAGCTTCTTCCCCTTTGACAGGGAAGGTCTAGTGTATGAGAGATTGGAATATGTTTTAGGTACCTTTTATGATATGTTTTGAACCTATTCCCAAATGAGGATGCCAGGGTGAGTCATTTCGAGGATCCTTTGTGTTCATAGATCCAGTGCGAGGTCAACTCATTGATGATTAAGACATGACTTGAGGTGCTGTAGAGGGCATAGGTCATGAAGAGGATATTGGATAGAATTGAATTGTCACAAGAGGGGATTATTCATGATTCCTCATGAATTAGAGATGTGGTCTGGGGTTCTCAGTTTTTTGGGAATAAGAGTTTACATTCGTCCAGAGGTAGGTCCCATCCATCCACATTACATTTCCCCAGAGGCTGCGGCTCCCAGGCCTATGCAAAGGGACCATGATCTTGTTTTTCTTGTGGTCGTCATGGCCATCAGTAGAGAGTGTTCCTAACTATTCAGTGTAATCATTGTGCATCAGGTGTTCTGCTCTAGGTTCATCTATTGAGGTACTTCCTTCTGAGGCAGCAGCAGCAGGTTGCACTAGCTTTGGATTAGGAAATGTTTGATGGGGCAGTTAGAGTACATCCCTATTACGCTACCCTTCCTTAGAGAGCTGAGTGTGGCTATGGTGGTGGTAATAATTTGGGTCAAAAAGGTCGTAGAAATGGTCGTGGTCAACTTCATGAAATATTGTTTCCAGTTCTATGGGATCCAAATGTCGTTCGAGGTACCTTTTTTTGTTTTAAACTTTTTCTTTAGAATTATTTGATTAAGGAGTTACACACTACATCATATCACTTACCCTTATCCATGCCTCGATACTTGAGGTATAGAGGTTTCCAGTGCCCTTGGCATTGACAATTCTCATTCGAGGTCGAGTTGACATGCTTCAGGTAGGTAGAGAGTGTGATCTAGTGTTGTGGTAGGATCTCTCTTGGGCACATTTCCTATGCTTGCGGATACAACCACATTATATCGTCCTCAACATGTATTGGTTGTATTCAGTGTAGCAAATCGTGGATTGATTCTGGAGGCATGTTGTGTTTTTAAATGAGGATGGAGAGAAAGTTGTGTTTTTTAGAGAGAAAGACCCTTGGATAGTTCTGAGGTGTGTTTTTTCCTTATCATCCTTCATGGTTTAAAGATGATATGTTCTTCAGTGGTTCATCTATTTTCATTCCATAGGTTCATAGAAGAGTACATGGATTTCTTTCCAGTTGTTGTTGTATAATTACCCCCTCAATGAGAGATCAAAATCAAGATCAAGCTACAACCTGGAGTGTCTCTAATATATATGTCTCCATATAGTATGGTCCCTTCTTGATATAAGTGATCTACGTATACAAGTAGATGGTCTATTACAGTGCGGGTTTTTTTGGCAGAGTGTGTCCCTGTGGGGTGCATCGGTTTTATTCCTTATGGATGATGATGGTAGTTTGCATTTGTGTATCGATTATCATCACATAAAGAATTTGATATTGAAGAACCTATATCCTCTTCCACAGATTGATGGTTTATTCGAACAACTGAAGGGTTGTTGTTGGTTCACAAAGATCGACTTGTGTTTTGGATATCATCATATTCATGTGAAGGATGAGGATATAGTAAAGACTACATTCCATTTTCATCATGGGAATTACGAGTTCATTGAAATGTCATTCAGTGTGACTAATGCTATAGCTGTGTTCATGGGATTTATTAACACGGATTTCATGGTAGTTTTCATCTAGGACATCGTTGTGTACTCCACATCTAAGGAGGAGAATTTAGAGCATCTACACGACGTTTTTGGTGTTATCTGTCAACATCAACTAATTGGGAGGTTTTAAAAGTGTGATTTTTGGGCTCGATAATACTGTTTCTTTTGGCATATTGTTTCCCAACAGGGAGTAGCTATGGATCCATCAATGGAAGAAGCATTTGAGTCTTAAGAAGAACCCAAGAGAGTGGAAGAGGTGCATATTTACATTTTTCTTGTAGGCTACTCAAGGAGATTCATAGCCGATTTCACTTGGTTTGTGACTCCTCTAATAACATTGGTCGGGAAGCATCATGTTTTCATGTGGAAAAATCAGTGTCAGATAACTTTTTTATATTAATAGGAGATGTTGGTAAGTGATCCTATTTTTTGTCTTCTAGTAGAGGGAGATCAGTTTGTGTTTTTTGGAAATTCTTGGTGATAAAACACATTTTTATTGAATATGTTTTTCATAATAAATGATTAGTTTCCTCAAATTGTGTAAAATATGTTTATTTATGAAATATTTTTTATTATATCATTCATTTGAAAATTTTATGGAAATTTCAGTTTCACCCTTTATAGTGCACTGTAGTATTTCGATGATAAATATTTCAATATTTATTATTCGAAAATAATATTATTTGTTTGTTTTACTGATTAATGGGTAAAACATTTTAATGAGAAAAGCTATCTAAATCGTGTATTTAGTTGGATTAAATAGTCCATGAAGTCAATGTTGTGCTGAGCCCACCGGATGTGACATTGGTTCTATTTTTGGGCCATAATGTCTTCATATGAAATTGGTTTGGGCCCAAATTTTTGGTGGATCATTCCAACCCATTTTTTTACAAATCATTCTACTAAAATAACAGGTGGTTCACGCATTATTGAGTTCAAATGGGTGGTGAAAGTTGGATTAAAATATTTGTTCGAGATTCCCCATTCACACTTCAATACTCTTTATACCTAGCATCCCCACCACTATATATATTCGTTTATTTCTCATTTGGAGGGTTTGGGACCTTCCTTAGGAAGTTTAGGGAAGATTAGAAGTGTACCCACTCAAATTCTAAATCTTTTTCAATAAGGGTATCTCTTGAAACAATGATCCCTTCGGAGAAGCCTTATTCTTCTTGGTGTTGTAATGAATTTGTTTTTCTAATAAAAATATTTTTTCTTATTTTATTTATTCAATATTATTCTGTTTGTTCAAACTTATTCTTCTCTTAATCCTCCTAATTGGTCTAGAATCATGAGTAGAAACTATATTGGGTTATACCCTCTGAAAACCATTTCAAATGAAAAACGTTTCTATGATTACTACAACACCCATGTAAGAGTAGTTATTTTTAGTAATTGGTCTACCTATCACCTCCTTTATTCATTTATGTTGAATCAATAAGATACTTTAATTCACATAATATTATCCATTAATTGAGTTCATAATTTAAATGTATCGAAGAAAGAAATTGAACAATAAACACAAATCATGTGAGGTCAAGAATTCTGTGAATTGTGAGAGCGTGAAAAAATTGGTAATTCAAAACTACATGAGAACAATTTGTTGTGTTCAAATATAATCCATAAACATAATTAATTGTAATTTCCATTGAGGATATTTTTCTTAATTTACAAATAACCATAATTAATCCTTAGAACATCAATCAAAGTAGGGTTCTATGATTTCATGTTCCCTAGTTACTTTAGGGATAAATTCACAACATCTTTCTGGTAATTTTAATTCTCATATCATTTGAGATTTATCAAATTAGTGGATCATAATTATGTTGATATTAATTTAAATGATAATTATTTGTAAATTATTTAATACATAGTGTTGCATCAATTATTCCATTTAAAATATTTTTTTAAAAACATCTTATTGTTGTGTCTTTTTAATCAACCATTATTTCAAAAAAAAACAAAAAAAATATTATACAATCTTCATCTAGAAAACATAATCTAGAATTATGAATGGTATAAAACCCCCAAAATCTTTTCAAGTAGTGTTATTATTATATATTATGTTATTTTCAAAATACCTTTAATAAATTTTCAAATTTACTTCCTCCTTCGAGAGAAGACCCTGCCCAGCCACTCTACTGCACCTAAGTACCCAAAACCACTAAACATTTATGGGAGCCCATAATAGTGACTTTCAAACTGGTGACATTGTCAAGAAGGTAGGTAATTATTTCAAAATATTAAAAGTATTTATTTTATTTAACATTTTATTTTTTTCTTTTCTTATTTCTTCTTTCTTTACCCAATATGAATTTTTTCTTCTTTTTTATTTTCATTTTCACCTTTTTTTGATAATCAACTCAAACTACTAAATTTTATTTTAAAATGGAACACTTTACTTCTATTCATTTTTATATTATTTATGACACGAACTTATCCAAAGGATCATTTATATCTTGAACCTGTGATTGAACTTTTCCGTCAAGCTTGAATCGGTCATTCTCATTCTACGGGATGATTCAGTATTCAACTAGTTGAAGAATTCCTCCACTCCAAAAACATTGAATGTGTAAATAATAAATTAAAACATAAAATAAGAACTAATGGCTGAAAATAATGGAAATGAACTTAATAGAGCCATTCGATAATTGGTTTCACTTGATATTAAATATCAACCAAATCGCATTGCATACCCAAATCATGAAACAAATACTAGACTAAAATCTAGGTTTATTCATCTTCATCCAAAGATTCATTGATTATCTGGTTATTATCCAAATAACCATTTGAAAAAAATTAATTTGGTTTTATAATCTTTAAAAACATGAATTTTTTCTGAATATCAAATCAAACTAAGAGCATTACCATTATCAATTGATGGATCTGTGAAATATTGGATGCATTATTTAAAACCTAAAGATGTAACTTGTTAGAATTATTTCAAATGTATTTTATTAAAGTGATTTTTCAAGAATCAATGAACACATCCATTAGAATTTATATCTTAGGGATCACGAAATCCCAAGGGAATTCAATGTATGAGTATTGGGAACGATTAAAGATGTTGTGTGCAAGCTTCCCACATCACCAAATCAGTGAGAAAATCCATATCCTATACTTATATAAAAGGTTCATGCCTATGGAGTGGAGCATGGTGAATGTCATAGTTGGAGGAGAATTGGTGTACAAGAAACCAGTAGATGCACGAGCATTGATCGACAAGATGGCCCAAAACTCCCAATGATTTGGTGATTGAGGTACACCAAGTCTTAGAGGTGTACTTTAGGTAAGTCTTTATTCTCTTGGAAGTCATTTTATTGATTCCATATTGAATTAATTGACCAATATGGTGAGAAAAATATCATTGGATCAAAGACATCCCAAACCCCTCCTTCAAGGCCTTATGGAATTTTCATGATGACAAGCCACCCAACTGACTGTTTCCCCATACTACAAGAAACAGAAGATTGTGCAACAATGTTTCCTAGGAGATCATTTCAGCAGCAACAACAACCATATCCCCAAACGAATTTTGATTCATTTTCACCGACATATAACCAAGTATGGAAGGATCAATAGGACACGAGGTATGTCTTTGGACAACAACAAAGGCCCCCCTTTCAAAAAAATCATCTGATAGCCTCCACCCTACCGATTGGGTTTCCTATAATCAGAAAGAATATTTGTTGCTCAAGATTAAACATTTCATAAATAGGTAACTCTAAAACAATGTTATATTTTAACACTGATGACCTTTTGTATCAAATTTTTCATAATCATTATAATGAGCTGAAGTGTCATAGTTCGAAGCTGAGGTATTTGAAGACTCAAATGAGCCAAATTTCCGCATCCCCCCATAACCCAGTAAGTAAAGATTATGGAAATCTACCTTCCCAACATATTCAAAATCCCAAAGGTGTTATAAGTGCCATCACATTGAAATGTGGAAAGAAAATAGCTGATACATATTCACCAATCATTCCACCATGAATCACCTCAACTCCTGAGAAGACCCATTCAAAACCAGCAGATTTAAATCCCATAGAAGAAGATAATGGTATGAAAAAGATTGAATGTGTTCCTCATAAATGCCTTCCATTTCTAAACAGTGTTGTACAAACAACGAAAATGGGTGAGTACACGATGTAAATAGATGTTTTGGACACATTGAAGAATGTGGAGATAAACATACCTTTACATGATTCCTTTAAGAAAAACCTAGGTTATTCAAAAAATTTAAAATAATGTTGTACCAATTGAAGATTGATCAAGTGAAATGAGAGGATCAATCATGTAATGAATCTGTCAACACTCATTACAGAAACTATAGAAATGACCAAAAAGTCTAGGTATCACGGGACATTCACCATCTCATGCACCATAAGAGAGTTACACATTTCTAATGAACTTTGTGATTTATGATCTTTAATAAATGTGATTCCTCACTCTATATGATCTTAATTATATGTTGGTGAGTTTAAGCCGACAAGAGTAAAGGTAGAGTAGTAAAATAGACCTAAAACATAACCTGTGGGAGTCATTGAGGATCTACTAGTCCGGGAAACAGACATGATCGTCCCTGTTGATTTCTATTTTCTTAACAAGGAGGATGATCAGGTATGTTCTCAAGCACCCATTATCATAGGTAGACCCTTCCACAAAACATCAAAAAATATCATAAATTTCAATGATGGTACACATTCCATGGAGTTTAAAGATTAATTTGTGACATTTAATGTTATGGACTCCATTAAGTACCTCTCGGAGGACAATTTTTCATTTTTTATCTCCCATTTTGAACCAAAAATTAAAAACATCATGGAATTTGATTGTCCTAATAATAGAGATATTATGAATATTGATTCTAGTTTGATGTCTAATAATACTTCCACAAAAGTTTATAATAAACCATATTCTCTTATATTTGTTTTTGAAGTGGATCCATATTCCGATTTTGATCATGTGATCTCTAATAATGATATGGATGTTGAGTACACTGATGGATTTGCTGAACTATTCTCTGATTTTGATGATGTCTATTCTAATACTGATGCTCTTGGTTCACATATTTCAGTTCCTTCACAATCCATGTCCATATCACAGCCCCTATATTGGAACATAATCCATTTCTACCTAATCTCAAATACTCATACTTGTTATGTGCTGAGAAATACCCATTTATCATTGGTAATAATATCATCTTTGAACATGTTTAAAAACATGTGAATATGTTTATTGATAACATTAAACCAATTGAATGGACCTTGGATGAAATGTTAGGTATTAGCCCCTCTAATTTTATTCATAGGATTCTTTTCCTGGATGATGCTAAAATGGTTAGGCAGCCACAAAAAGACTCAATCCAACCCCTCTAAAAGTTGTTAACAAATAGGTTGAAAATTTCTCTAGGAAGGTATAATTTATCCCATTTTAGATTCTCAATGGGTGATTCCTATTTAGGTTGTTCCTAAGAAATGGGGTGTTATAGTTTTTAAATACGAGGAAGTTGATTTAATTCTAATGAGGGTTGAAAACATTTGGTGTGTGTTCATTGATTATAGGAAACTAAATCAGAACACTAGCAATGACCATTTCCCCTCCCATTTATTGATCAAATTCTTGAGAGACTAGCTGGGAGGACACATTATTGTTGCATGGATGGATTCTCCAGATATATTCATGTTCTTATAGCTCCAGAGGATCAAGAGAATACAACATTCACTTGTCCATTCGGCACATTTTTCTACCAGAGGATGCCATTTTGACTTTTCAATGCCCCATGTTCCTTCCAATGATACATGGTGAGTATTTTATTCTAATTTTCATTAGTCCTTCATGGAGGTATTTATCGACGACTTTACAGTATATGGATCCTCATTTGATTAATGTCTACATAGTTTGGGATAGATTTTGAATTGTTATATTGAGAAGAATCTAGTCTTGAAAATTGAAAAGCTTCATTTCATGATATAGATTGGCATTGTTATAGGGAATGTAGTGTCAATCCATGGGATAGAGGTTGATATATATAATCTAGATATCATTTCATCCTTACCCTATCCTTCACGTGTGCGTGATGCTAGATCATTCTTAGGGAATGAAGGTTTTTATTGGCACTTCATCAATGATTTTAGTAATATTTCTCTTCTATTTCTGTGATTTCATTAAAAGAATTATGATTTTGTGTTAGATAATTCATGAAGGGTATCATTTGATGATTTGAAGAAGTGCCTATCCACTCCACTAATCATACAGCCCCTGAAATGGGACATTCCTTTTGAGCATATGTGTGACACATCCAACATTGAAGTCGAAGATGTATTATCCAAGAGGTTTGAGGGACGTTCACATGTGATTCCCTATGCCTCGAGGACATTGAATTCATCCCAATAAAACTAAACAAACATAGAAATGAGTTTCTTTGTATCATATTTTATTTAGATAAATTCCATTCATATTCATTGGGATCTAAAGTAGTTGTTTTTTCTTACCATAAAACTCTGATGTACCTCTGGAAGAAGTCAGATACTTATCTGATGGATCTTCCTTCTTCAAGAAGTCAATATTGAAATAAAGGATAAGAAGGCATCCGGAAACCAGGTGACGGACCACATGAGTAGGTTTACTCAAACACTAAAGGCAGAAACCTTGTCCCAGGTACCACTTCGGGATACTTTCCCTAATGAGAATATTTATTCCATCTCAGGAACACATCCTTGGAATGTTGATTTAGTGAACTACCTTGTTACATCTGAAATCCCTACAAATTTAAATAAGCATCAAGTCTAAAAATTAAAATTTTAGACTTGGGATTATGTGTGAGATGATCCAAAACACTGGAACATGTGTAGTGATCATGTTATTATGAGGTGTGTTCCTGATCATGAGATTGTTTCTGTTGTTCAATTTTGTCATAGACGTTCTTATGGTGGACCCTTTGGACCCCAATGGACTACTAGGAATGTTTTGGAATATGGATTATATGGTCCTAGTTTGTTCCTTGATACACATTTGTTTTGTAAGTCATGCTATCATTTCCAAAACACGTGAAAAATTTATAAGAGACATGAGATGCCTTAATAAACCATACTATTTTGTGAGATTTTTGATGTGTGGGGAATTAATTTTATGGGTACTTTTCCTAGTTCATTTTGTCTTTTGTACATTTTCGTTGATGTTGATTATGAGAGTAAATGGGTGCGGCTATGGCCCCCAGGACTAATTATTCTCATGTTGTAGTGTACTTTTTCAGGAAACTGATTTTTTAAAGTTTGGAGTAGAAATTTCCACCTTTAGTGACCAAGGGACACACTTCTAAAATCAAAATTATGATTCCCTCCCTCGGAAGTATGGGGTGACACATAAAATGTCAACACCATACCATCCCCAAACAAATGGTCGGGTTGTGTTTTCAAACCGCGAGTTGGAACAAATTTTGGAGAATACTGGGTATCTGAATAGGATGGATTGGAGATAGTTCTTCGAGGATTCTCTATGTGCTTATAGGGCAACATTCAAGACACCCATTTGTATTTCCCCATTTCCAATTGTTATTGTGAAAGCAAGTCATCTCCCCATGTAAGTCAAGCATCGGTATTTTTGGGCTATAAAGATATGCAACATGGATTTGTCCCAAGATGGAATCCAAAGGAAGTTGAAAAATCAAGAGATTGAGGATATAATATTGTCTTCATAAGATAACTCATGGCTCTACAAGGAAATTTCAAAAGTAAATAATGATAGAATCATCCATCAATATGAGTTTCATGTTGGAGATAATGTTCTTCTCTACAGTTTAGTATTAATGATGATGCCTAGTAAGTTGCATTCCTCATGGTTAGGTCCTTATTTTGATTCTAATGATTTATATTATTGTGTAGTGGAGATATCACAAGGCGAAACTGTAAGGAGAATTATAGTCAATAGGCATCGTTTGAAGAAATACATTGAGGGACTTCCCACTAATGGAATGGATTTCATCACACATCTTGACCCCATCATCACTTGAGCATATCAGGTTTTTCCTGACCCTTTCACTTTAATATTCTTTTTCCTAATGAAAATTATAAATTTCATGTGCGTATATCATCTCATAGATTCACATTAAGGAAAATGCAATATTTTAAGTGTGGGGGAGGGGAAAACTGTTTGGGTTATATATATTGGATTTATTTTGTGTGTTTTAGTTGTATTTTC
Source organism: Viscum album (assembly GCA_963277665.1). NCBI lineage: Eukaryota > Viridiplantae > Streptophyta > Magnoliopsida > Santalales > Viscaceae > Viscum > Viscum album. The sequence goes on along the minus strand of OY728133.1, from coordinate 116,936,679 downwards.
TATTTAATTTGTTGATAAAATTTTCAAAAAAATTAAATAAAAAAGAAACATATATATCATGTAACATTCTCATTTGGAACATATAAAAAATACATTATTTGAAAATTCATTGGTAGAAATATTTTTATGAGTAATATTTCATCATAATGGGTTGACTTTTATAAAAATTAAAGTCATCAATGATATTAATAGATGTGTCATTAAAAAATCTATTATATTTTGACATAATTATTTGTGATATTTGTTCATGGTAAATTGTTTCATTGATTTCTCTAAACAATTTTTCACCCAATCATGAATTGTGAGTTTCTCTTACCAAATTGAATGTCTATACAGTGTATGTAATCATTTTCAGCTAATAACATGATCTTTCTATACGTTCATTTCTCTTTCGATCATTTATACCACTATAACAGATTGGAATATGTGTTTGAACCTAATATCTCACTGTTATACTCCCTCTAAAAAATTTAAAAAAATTCAAAAAGAAATATCAAAAAAGATTTGGGGGAGGAAATGTACTACATGTGGGGATATTTGGGTCGGGAGCTCATGGATTGACTTTTAGGAATGCTTAAAAGACCGGGTTTCTGAATTTGATTACAAAGGATGTTGAACAAGTTTGGTGGAATATAATCAGGTAAGAAGAAAAGTTATTATTGAAATGAATATACAAGATAATGTGTATATAGGCAATCTTGGAATGGTTGGCGCGCAAACAAGTAGAGAATTTGTGGCATGGTATACCCAAGACTTGTTTATCTATGATGGGTGTTATGAATCTCACTGGATTTTATTTTGACACAATTAATGCAATAATAACATTAAAATTTATTGATATTGACTCTTGATATGATTCTTACTTTTCCTATATTTTCATAGTGGATTGAGAATTTTCAATATGCATACCTTGTCACAATTTTTTTTAATACATTATAGGATGTTTTTCCCAAGAGTGAAAAAGGGTAACTGTGGGGGAGTTGATAAAACACATTTTTATTGAATATTTTATTGATGATAAATGATTAAATAACCTCAAATTGTGTTATATATGTTTATTTATAAAATATTTGGGATTAGATCATTCAATTACAAATTAAGTGAAAATTCTGGATGAACCCTTTATAGAGCATTGTAGTCATTGAAATATAAATATTTTATTATTTATTATATGAAATTGAAATTTTGTAACTACGTTTCTGACGTAATGGGATACAACTTTTGTTGATGAAATTGGAGCTAGATCAGGAATTGTCTTGACTAAAAAGACCATGAATCCAAAGGTGGGATGAGCCCACCAAATTGGACATTGGTTCTGTATTTGGGCCATAACATCTTCATATAAGATTGGATTGGGCCCGAATTTTGGGAGAAGCTCAACGAACCAATATTCCAAAATTATGCTATGGAATGCATATCTAGATAATGAGTTTTCGAGGTCAAATGGGCAGTTCAATTTGTATTGAAATATTTGTCTGATATTCCCCATTCACACTTGAAACCTCTTTAAACTGAGCCTCCCCTCCACTATATAAATTTGTATTTTTCTCATTTGGATTGGTTGAGACGTGAATTATGATGTTGAGGGAAGGGAAGAAGTGGATACACTCCAATTATCCATCCATTTTGACATTGGTATCTCTTGAAGCAATGATCCCTTTGACGAAGCCATCTTCTTCGCCTTCTTCGTGTTGTAATACTTTTTGTTATGTAATAAAAATATTTGTTCTTATTTTATTGATTATATTTTCTTCTATTATTTATCAAACATATTCTTCTATTAATCTTCTGAATTGGTCTAGAATCAATAGAAGAAACTAGATTGGGTTATACCCCCTCTAATCCATTTCAAATGAAAAACGTTTCTAGGATAACTACACCACCCATGGAAAAGTAGTTATTTTTATTAAAAGATCAAATTATCACCGACTTCATTATTTTATTTTAAATTAATGAGATACTGTAATTCAAATAATATGATCTATTAAATTTTATTTAATTTAAATGAATCTATTAATGAAATTGAACAATAAACACAAATCATGTGAGGTCGAGAATTATGTGAATTGTGAGGGTGCTAACATTAATGATAATTCAAAACCACATGGGATCAATTTATATTGTACAAATATAATACCTAAAATCAATAAATTATAATTTTCAGAGAGGATATGTGGCTTAATTTACCACTGACCACAAGCTAACCTTATAACATCAATCAAAGTAGGGTGTTGCAATTGCATGTTTCGAAGTTATCCACGTGATGAATTGACTTCATCTTTGTGATAAAGTCAATTATCATCGGTTTTGGGATTTAACAAATTATTCTATCACAATTAAGTGGATATTAATTTAAACGATAATTGTTAATAAATAATTTTATAGTTATAGTTAGATATATTATGACTATTAAATTTTTAAAAAAAAACATCTTCTTGTTGTGTGTTTTTAATCTAACATTATTTCAAAAATAAAAACTAAAAATATATATACAATCTTCTTCCAGAAAACATATTCTTGGTTTATCAATGGTAAAATACCACCCAAATACTTTAATTTAGTGTTATTAGTCCATTTTATTTTGTTTTAAAAATACCGTTAAAAAGATGTCAAATTTACTTCCTTATTTGAGAGACGACATTGGTCAGCCACTCTACTGCACCAAAGTAAAAAAACACTAATCATTTGAGGGCACCCATGAAAGTGCCTTTCAATTATACATCAAGGGTTAGGATGTGTCATGATGCAGTAGAGATCACTTGTTTCATAAAGGTCCTGGCGGTTGCGTCCCCATGAACATAATTATTCCAAAAAATGATCTTTAGTTGGAATTCATGGTCTTTGCTCTTATGTTTTGTAGCCCTTACCTCATTGGAAAGAACAATATTTTTCTCAACAATCATAATATTGTAAGGAATTTTTTCTCCCAAAATGACTTGAACTTACAACAATGTTGGTAGATAGAGTTCTTACATGAATATGTCTTGAAATATCTTATACCCCTAGAAAGGATAATGTTGTAGCTGTTGCGTTGAGCAAGAGGTCATGTCGCGATGCATTGTATGAATTTGTTAATTCTTGTAGAGTTATGGAAGATAATTTATAATTACATATTGATATGGGAGATGTTGGGGTATAGGTTGTCTTTTTCTGATGACGGTATAGTCATCTATAGTACAGTAGGTGGAAGAGCCCTAATTGAGGGATCTAGATGTGGTGGTATAAATAGACGGAGTTGTTTGTAGCAATTCCTCTAATGGTTGGTCTGATGATTAACAACCCTTAGTGTTGTATCATGGAAGGATATTTGTTCCATTGGTGATTCGTGAGATGGTTCTCTGAGAGTTCTATATTTTTCCTTTAGTCGTACATCCTGGCATGACAAAGATATACCGAGCCATGAGGATTCATTATTTGTGGCCTGTATTGAAGTGTATAGTTGAAAAGTTTTTGTCTCAATGTATGGTCTAGTAGAAGGTCAAGTCTGAGCACCGTGTTCCCGGTGGCTTTCTCCATCTGTAAGATATTACTCAATGGATGTGGGAGGACATCTTCATGGAATTTGTTAATGGTATACCTAGTGCTACGAGAGTACATGATGCTATTTGTGTGGAAGTGGATCATTTAACAAAATCATCAGAATTCATAGCAATCAAGGAGTCAAGCACACTGTACGTTTTGACAATTTAGTATTAGGGGGTGGTGGAGAGACTCCATGGAGTTTTGAGGGTGATCACGTATAATCGAGACCATCATTTTACCTATAGGGTGTGGAGAGGTCTCTAGCAAGCTTTTAGTTATTAGTTATGCCATAACACTACTTTTCATATGTAGATGGACGGTCAGACAGAGCGGGCCATCCAAACTCTTGAAGACATGTTATTCTCTTTTGTTCTTGATTTTGGGGGTTCCTGGATGAGGCACTTACCCTTGGTGAAGTTCACTTACAATAATAGTTTTCACTCCACCATCAGTATGGTTCCGTTTGAAACCTTTTATGGATTACCTTTTCATTCTCTATTGTGTTGGACTGGGGTTAGAGAGTCAACAATTCTCAGACTTGAACTAGTGCAGAATATGACTGAGATAGTTTAGGCGATTTGTGAGAGGATGAAAGATGTGCAAGATCGTCATAAATAATCTGCTTGTCATTGGAGGAGACCTTTGGAGATTGATGTTGGGGATAACGTGTTTCTGAATGTGAATCCCCTTCATGGGTAGAAATGGTTTGTTCATTGTTGTAACATTTCTCCCTGGATTGATGGCCCTTTTTTGGTGTTGGATCATGTTGGAGTCGAGGATTATCGAGTTGAAAATCCCCACAAATGAGCTGGATACATGATGTTTTTCATGATTCACAACTCTGTCATTATCATCATGATGACTATCACATCATAGATTAGGGAGATATAAATGTTGATGATGATGATACCTTAAAGGAGTGGCCTATAGAGATCCAATTATTCAAATAGAAGGTTTTTCATAGTAATTATATCCCCTTGGTTCATGTCTTGTGGAAACCTGGTGCCATGGAAGAGTGTACATGGGAACGTGAGTTAAAGATACGTGCTTAGTACCCTGAGTTGTTTGATGTTTAACTAGTTTCATGTTAAAAAAATGTTCACATTGTGTATATAGACCATTAATTTTTATGAGACGGATTTCTTTAGTTGATTTTTGTGGCTTTCTCTCTTTTAAGAGGTATCTTTATGGGTTGTTGTGCGGACACTATTTCTATTTCCCTTTAGGTTGGTTTTGAATTCGCAGGGATGATAATGTTTTGAGAGGTATTTTGTGTAATATCACAGACCTCTCTGGCCCATTCCATTTCTCAAATCCAGTGTTTGAGGTGTTTTGGAAAGTCAGGGTGACCTTCCTCCTACACGTTTCATAAATTTCAATTCTGCGAACAGTTCCATCGGAGAGGCCAATGTGAGCAGTTCCATTGGTTTTGGCTGATATGAACAATTACATCGGTGAGAACAATGTGAAAAGTTCAATCAGTGAGTTGATGTGAAAAGTACCATTGGTGAGCCGATCTGAATAGTTCCATCAGTGTGGGCGATGTGAAATGTTCCATCAGGCTGATGTGAATTGATCCAACAGTGAGTCTGATGAGAACAGTTCCACTAGTGAGGCCGATGTGAATTGATTCACTTGTGAGGCGGATGGGAATAGCACCTTCGTTGAGAATGGTGTGAACAATCCATCAGTGAGTTTGATTTGAACAGTTCCATTAGTGAGGACCATGTGAACATTTCCATCGGTGAGGCCGATGTGAACAGTTCCATCGGTGAGGCCGATGTGAACAGTTTCATCGGAGGGGATGATGTGAACAGTTCAATCAGTGAGACCGATGTGAATAGTTCCTTCAGTGAGGCCGATTTGAATCGTACATTGGGTGTGGCCGATGTGAATAGTTCCATCCATGAGGCCTATGTGAATTGATCCATCGGTGATGCCACTGTGAACAGTCTATCAGTGAGTCTGATGAGAAATGTTCCATCAGTGAGGCTGATGTGAATAGTTCCATCAGTGAGTCCTATGTGAATAGTTACATCAGTAATGCCAATGGTTATAGTTCAATTTGTGAGTCCAATGAGAACATTTACATGGGTGAGGCCGATCTGAATAGTTCTATCTTTGATACATTCTGTGAATAGTGTTTCCAGAATGGTGATGTTCCAACATCAGCCTCTATTTCCTTTTCTAAATTTTGAGTTCATGAACAGTGTTTCCAGTTTCCTACAGTTTCACCCCCTTGGTGTTTCCTTGTATTTATAATGCATTTAAATCCTCATTTTAAGAAATTTAAGGCATATTAAAATTCCATGACTCCAATATTAATTATTCGAAGTCCTGGGAAGTTTTTATGTGGTCAAACTATGTGGTTTAGTGTGATCTGCATTTATTGGAAAATATAGTATATCTTAAAACACTACTCTATTAAATCTTCTAATGGAAAGATATATCTGCATCCTTATATCTTCCTCCTTATTCTCTAATGTTAAATGATTGAACCTTTCATTCCTTCCAATATGAGTTGTGCGATCAAACATTCCTTCTTTGATTGGTTCCCCTTGAATTTCTTCTTACTGCAAGTGCACCCACGGTTTTTAGTGAAACCATTCACTTTCAATAAAATCTTAGATATAAGGTATAATCAATCATTATTATTTTTGGTTTATCTCTTTCCATTCAACCTTTCCCTATTATTTAACTCTATCACCATGTTTCAAATGGAATTTTCAAGGGTGTTGGCCAGTGTGGTGGGGTCTCTACATCATTGAGTGGATGCAGTCCTTCATGATTGGTGATCATAATCTGTTTTGTTAAGTGCGTTCAAAGTAAATTGGAACCATTTTGAGGTAGGATATTTATTGCTTCTCCATTATTTTACCTAAAACTATATAGTTATCATGTTTTATCCCACTGGATCACAATGGAATTGAACAAATAAATATTTGAACTTGATAAATAAATTGTTATTGATCGTATTTATTTCCTCTTATCTTGCTAGATAGTGTGATATTTATTCTTTCTTTGTTTATCTATTTATTCATGATGGAAATTTGTATGGAACTTAAATTGTTATAAATTTTAAATTAAGTGTCAAAAATGAAGAGGCATTCAAATGAATCTGGTTATTCTTATTGTAATTTTATTTTAATCAAATTGATATAGTAAGCATGGTTAATTATTTTGATGGCTTACTATTTTGGTTTTCCATAGTTGGAACCTGAAAATAATAAATTGCTTAATTTTAGATGGATTAAATGACTGGTTGTTAAATACTAGATAATTCCTCGTTGGGTTATGAGTTACCCTCATTCTTGCTTAAGAGATAGGATCCCCATTTATTTGATGTTTGTTTTCCTACTTCTTTTCTTGTGATATGATCCTGGAAGGCAGTTGTGATATGTGTGGGTTGGGAGGCCTATGGGTTGTGGAAGCAGTTGACACTGAGTGTGGAGATACGCATCAGTTTATGCATGAGGGTGTCGGGGAGGACACTTGAGATGATATAACTGATTGGATGTGAGTTTTTGAATTCTTGTTGTTTCTCATTGGGTTTTTATCATCCTTAAATTCCCCACTACTCAAGGTAGCTGGTTTGTATACCCTCCTTCCAAAAGTGGTGAAGAAGCATGGGGTATGCCATGTGATTTCAATGTTTAGCATCCTGAGGGAGTATGGGTCTACACTATTTCAATAGGTGGAAAAGACTTGAAGAGTAGTTTATATACTCACCTTGTTGAGCCCCCTTATGTTCAATATCATAGAATGTTTTCTAAAAATTGTAGGAATCTATGAGTAATGATGTTGTTAATAAATTATTGATTAAATTATGTAATCCCATGGGGTTAGAGCTTGCTAAGACGCAATGTGAATGTCTCAATTTAAAGGAACAATATAAATTGGTTGTGATGCTACTGAAATATAATGTTGAAATTATTAATAGTTAATTAGTGTCTAAAGAATTATTGAACTAAAATTAAAACTGATAAAAATGTAATGAAGGAATGAATTCATGATCTTTAAATGGTTGTGTTATTATAGGATACCTAGTCATAGAAGTGGCAGCCGAGAGTCTGAGAGATTTTAACTAAAATGAGTCTACGACTAGGTTATTCCCATAGTGTGGCTATGAGATATAGTATATTCTGTAATTTTATTGTTTCTATATGCTACTCCACAATATCAGTTAGCGCAACAAACACCCCATGGATTCTGAGCCTTGGGTTGTTTTCCTCAACATTCTGGTGGGACGATGGATGGCTGACTGCCCCTTTTGGCCCTTCTCTCATCACATGGTAATTGCATGTGCAGGTAAGCTCAACAATTATTTTTTCCCCATATATGTGTGTAGAGGGATGTAATGGCTTTTGGTTATTCACACACAAATATATTGGATATATTTTTCAATGTATTACTATAGGTGTAACATTTATAGGTTGTGATGGATTGAGGATCTATATTCGGTGTGTGGGCTGTAATGGCTTTTGGAATAATGCCCAACATATGATTCACTTTATATGAGATGTGGTGGATCATGAAAACTACCTGGTTAGATTGATTACAAAGACATGGTGGTTTTTTTGCACGAGGATTATGTTGTGGTGCATTTTCCAGGTGACTACAGGCATGCCTTTTTTGGGAGAGATGGATTATGACGGGTGACGTTGGGAAAAAGGGGCTAACCAGTAGTGAAGTATTAGTTGGGTAACCTTGACATTCCTTATTATATTATATACTCTTGTTTGAGATACATTGTGAGGGTAGTCATGGTAATTCTTGGAACATTGTATACCTGTTTAGGTGACAAGTTAGTTTCACTTGTTGTTCACTGATCTTTAGAAAGCTTTCATTACTATTGCACAAATGGATATGGGAAGGATTATAGTGAGTATACTGTTATAATCATTGTATATATTACTAAAAAAAATTCAGTCACTTGAATCAGGTCGGAGAACATGTTGTTTTCTACTAGCTTGGGGTTCCAAGAGCTGTTTGGGCTTCCGGGTTGCTCTTGTTTTTACATTCATTTGGGTATTTGCAGTTTTTCACTTTCACTTTTAGTAGTTTTGCATGATATTGCATAAGTGTAATGGGTATTTCTTTTATATTCCTTTTTGATTTGGAGTTGGTTGATTATGTGTTATCTATATCTTTTTCATGTGTTCTCTTTGAAGGTCATTCCTCCCTATTGTGTGTTAACTATTCCCTCGGTGCTAGTTGTTAACCCAAGAACTGCAGGAGGTGAGACTCTAGGGTCATTATCTATCTTCTCACATTGCCGGTCTAGGAGGGGTACACCTATTAGGGAGGGGTTGTGACATGCCTACTAGAGAGGTTCTGGCACGATCGAGGTGGGACTGGCCCATAAGGCCATGGGTCCTACCATCCGGTGGGGGTCTGGACCGTTGGGCATGGAACCGGCCTTGCCCATTGGGTGGGGCCATAGACTACCTTCCTGATGCCCGACCACACAGTGCGGTTGGTGGTTCACCATCTTGGTGAGACCAGTCATGCTTCGGCATATGGCCTCAGCTTACCACATGGATGTAGGCTCTTACCTCGTGTCGCAGTCGACGGACCACGGCTCGTCGGCCACCCGAATGGCTCGGATGTGGGTCGTCCGTCCATGTGGTGCCCTCCTGTCGCCACACATTCCGCAGCTGTGGTGGGATGATGGGAGATCCACTCCTCTCGGCCTATATCCACCTATCCCTCTATCCGTCACTCTACCAACACTACTGCATGCCTCCTCTGGAACACCATACGGGATCTCAGTGTCCGTTCTCCTCGTTGCCTATGCCTACCTTCTCCTGGGATCGTTCTATTCACTGTTAAGGTCTTTAAATCATCTGGACTCCATTTTGTGGGTATGACCACAAAGAACACCCATGGAAGACATGTCTGGGCCTTAAAAGTTACAGGAAATTCCCTCAACATTATAGTATTAAAACAGATGGGCATGAGGATTTTTTCTCCATCATATCCAGTAATGTTTGAATCCTAGATAGGAAAATCAACAAATAATGTCACCCTCTCTAAAAAATTCACAAATCACAGATAAAAAAATTCTTGGGATAATCTTAATTCCACTTTTTTAAAAAAATAATGGGGAATAACACCAAATAAAACTAACCCTACCTCTTTGGTATTAGAAGGTGTGTCGTTTCGTTTGTGTGGTCTCAAGATGACGATTTTACTCGTTATATCCAACTCCATTCTTCAAGGTGTGTATAAGTAAGTGATGATCTATTGGTGTGTCATTATTTGATGGATAGGAACACCATTGGTGTTTCATAAGAGAATCAACAAGTTTAAAGCCTTGTTCCCCCAATGCATCAAAAAATTAAAAAGAAACATGCCGCAATGTTTCAGTTACAATGAAACATTGCGTCGCTACAAAGTGTCATTTATAAAATACAATTACTGTTACGATTCCATTATTTCATTGTTACACTACATGATACATTCCATTAAGGTGCCACATTAAGAACCGCGCCAATTCCTCATCGTTGAACTGTAGTGTCACCATGTCAACACTCATGGATTGAGAAAGGAAATAAAATAACTTATTTAAATCTATTTTATTATTTTCCAAAAATTCCAAAAATAAACGTATCCATTCTGCCCTTTTCGGCTGAAGTTAATCCATTTCTAAGCGAATTCTAGCATTCTGAGTTCAACGTTGACCTCATATTTTTGATTCGAGAACCATTTCAAAAGATGGAAAATGTTGCTCGCTCATTTTCTGTACATGCCTTAAATAAAGATCAAAATTCCATTCAAGGCTTATTGGGCTTCAGAATAATTTTTCGTCAAAGGGTGTGGTCTTAGAATAATTTCATATAATTAAAAAATCACAAAATTTATAATACATTACGGTATGATAGTATAATGAGATAATAATATTTCATGAGAATAAAATAATTGATTTAATACCGATCATAATGTGGGTTGTAAATCAAGAGACATGATAAAAATATTTAACATTAGGAAAGATTTAAATAATTTAAAAATCTTCAAATATAATAAAAAAATCATTGAGGAAACAATCCATTTTACTCATATAAATAATTTACAAATTGTATGTGTATCATTTCATGACAATTAATAATCATAAAATCATGTAACCTAATTATTATTATATTTCTCCAGAGTAACCCATTACCGTTAACATTCAACATCTCATATGAGTAAATTAAAATCAATTAACAATGTTTTCTCTTAGGATTAATATAACTCTATCATAAATTAAATGTAAATACAATCAAACTAACTGTGTCCCATTACCCAATGCATTGGACTACTATAACAGACCCACCCAAAACATATTTCAAAAATTTTCTTAATTATTTTGTTTTACAATCCACACTAACATTAATCAGTAATTTAAAAGTAAAATATCATAAATAATAACCCATAAATTATTATGTTTCATGAAAATTGACATACCATTATTTATATGTAAAAAATAATTCGGTTTCCTAACAATTTCATTGAAACATCATCATAATCCACTCAAATAATGAAATTGAGTGGAATAATATGATCATATTTCAAGTGAATTATATGAATCATTGAATAATGCTAACATAAAATAAAACAACAATAAAAAAATTTAAATTGTTTTTTGTATGAATAGTAAAATTAACATTTCTTTTAGTACCATTAAGAACAAAAATTTCACAAAATATTGAAAAGAGAATTTTCATTGATAATAATCATCGATTCTCGTAAATTAAGCTTTAAAAATTAGTAAAAACTATGATAAATTCAATCCATGTCATAAATTTGAAAGATAATCAATTTTTAGTCATTTGTAAAGAGATTTTAAATTGACCCATGCATATAACATTAAGAAATATATTTTATTAATACATTAATATATATTCATTTATCATTCAATGTATCTTTAGGTAACCATTTTGTTTTATTAAATAACCCAAATTGAAATAAATTATACAATATAGATGATGATTTTGGTTGAAATTAAATACACATTTAAAATATTTTTCATAAAATATTATTGTTTATTAAAACTAGAAACCATTTCAAAATATAATATAAAAATACAAGAGTAAATAATAATTTAGGTTATTATATTTTAGAATTCATTATATAAATCATATTAAAGAGTATTGGTCCACCAATAAATCAATGAATGAGTTCTGAGATGGGAAATATGTTTAAATTGGGTAATGATTTAATGAAATTGCAATTGAATGAAGGAAGAAAACAAGATTATGAATAACCAATAACATTTATGAAATTTTATTTGAAAAATTATTAGTATATTTGTTATATAAATTAAAAAAATAGTTTCGGGACATTAATTATGTATCAAAGAATTGAAATGGAGACCATGAAAACCCATACAACTTTCATTACAATTTAATTAATATAACATGAAAGGGATAAATTTAGAAGAACATAGTATATAATGAATATAAAGTAATGTGTGATATTATATCTTAATAGGATTGATATAAAATTTAGAAAATTATTTAGGGGTGTATTAGTAGAAATTTATCAATGAATAAATCTTGAGACGAATAATCCATACAATGATTGCATCATTGATTTTATCCATGATGAGTGAAATAATTATGTGCGACAAGTATAGAGCCACAAAAAGTGAAAATATAACACAATACTATCATATGTAATTTTATATTTAATAATGTCATATAATAGTAAAGTAAGTATAATTATAGCCAAATGGATAGAAATTGAGATAATAAACTCATTACCTCGAGTTCTGACACAATACATAACTTAATTATTTTTAAATATTATAATGTAATGTAAATTATTTAGTAATTTAAGAAAAATATCTCTTTTTTTAATTATTAATATATTTATTTCATTTATTATAAATAATTAATTAATTACGTAATTTATTATGTTCACATTGCTTGATTTAATGATGTTCAATTCATAACTACAAAATGACTCGGATAGGTTGATTGAAATCAAATGGGACAATATCAAATCATATAAAAATTTATATTAATGGAACAATTATAGTTTTAAGAAATTTTATAAAATTTCATACTCACTAATTAATGGTGGCTGTGAAAAATGAATCACATAGCTTCGTGGAGGTCGCATTCCTCACGTATGCACGATTGATGTAATCAATTTTTTACGGGTGGAAGTGTGAGAAAGCAAGTAAAAAAATTATTAAATAATTTCTGATAATTAATTAATATATATATATATATATATATATATATATCAATTAATTTCCTCATAATAACCGTACATCTTATGTAGTGGTGAAATAAAAACACATCGCTTCATTGAGGTATTAGTCCAAAGTATGCATGAATGGTGATTTCATTCCATATTGGCTAGAAAAAGAGATGAATTAGGTTGATCCATTTACATAATAACATATATTTATAGGAAATATTATTATGTAATTATATTTCAATGTTTATTATATAGATAAAGGAGATAAAATATGATGTGTAATGAATGAGATCACTTAAAATTACTTCCTTATATTAGAGATTCCACCTTTTGATTTCATTTTAATGACCCCATGGATGGTATATTCTATAGATCATAACATCTATAACATGTAAAATGATCTTATAAGAATTTTTTAATGATTTGAGGAGCTAAGTGGATCATGGTGGCATGAATTTTAAAGGATTGTTGGTGGCATTTTATATTAAATTAAGTAACAATCATTGAATTACATAAAATAATTACATATAATAAATAAATTTTCAGGTGAAATTGGACAAAAATTGATAAAATATAGAATCTTATATAGGATAAGTTTGAAATAAATTCAAACAATTAATCTGGATAGTTCTAAGTGGTATTTTATATAATATATTGGCTTTAATCCCTCATCAAACAATTTTTACCTTAATCATGACAACATCATTTTTGAGACAAATCGATAAAAATTCATTTAGATGATTACAAATGCAGCATAAATGGTCTATTTAAGAAATATTTTTCCATATCAAATCGCCATTTTAATCATTAAATATTTTTTATTGTCATTAAATCATTTTCAAATACAATTTTTTCATAAAATACCATTAAAGGCATTTTATGAACAATTCACATATTTTGACATTAAAGACATTAATATAAATATGGAATTTCATATCTTAAATATTGCACAAATATTTTTAAATTATGATTAACTATAATTTTCATGTAACATAAAAATCCATTATATAAATAATACATTTCTGTTTTAAAAATCAATTATTTCTATTTTTATAATACTTGTACAGCCACCGTGGCATCATTGGGTTTCCATTTTAGATAAGTATACAACCCCTATAAATAAAAAATAAATTAAAAAAACAAAAAAACTTATTTATCTTCAAAATTACTTTTTATAACCATTAATAACATTTTTTATCCCTATCCATAAATATTATATATATATATATGTAAACAATGAGAGTGAAATTTCATATTTATTTATAAATTTATATAATATTATGGTCATTATCAAGGAAATAGGTAACCAAATATATATATCATAGAATATTTTTGGAGTATTGATAAACTGAACATATAATATTATAATAATGAATTATTTAGAAATATTTTTTATGATTTATAATATTATTTTAACCTTCCTTTCCCGATTTACCCTTATTAATGTGAGCAATATTTACCATTATTACTGATCACTAAAAACAAAAAAATGTTATAATTTCAACCAAATTTGATCCAAATATTCTTATTATTTAATCCATATTTTTTATATTAAATTACTATAATTTCATGAAATAAACTTCTATATAAATTTCTAAGATTCAATGAAAATTATTCATAAAAATGTGTTTTAAAGCTGAAAAATAAACGTATGTGAAAATAAATTACAAATAATATTACAATTCATAAATAAAGAATAGTTATATTATTTTTAAGTCAAATTCAAATAATATTTGGACCTTCCATTAAAAATAAATTTTAGTTTAATAAAAAAAATTTATATTTCTCTATTCATTAAAAAAATCAATTTTCCCAAAAAATTCCCAAACTTTTACAACAATATAATTTTAATATAATGATATACAACATGATTAAAATTTTATAAAATTAAAATTCTAAAAAAAAGTTAAATTAAATGAAATATTTTACAAAAAAAATAATATACCGATTTATTAGGAACACCTGATTTTTAATTATAAAACTGCCTTATGGAAAATTGAGTGTTTATTACCAAATCATTAGTCATCGAAATTGTATTTGTTAAGACAATTATGTATAAATTTATATTTCATTGTACTATTAATATTATTTCTGTTTCTAAGGTACCAGGTAGTCTATAAGTCACATATAATAAATATTTATTTCATCATTTATTCTTAGTAGTGTGTGTCATATTCGATATCTAACCTAATGTTCTATTAAATTGTCATGGTGATACATTATCCTTCAATTAATAACATATATCCTAAAAAATTATCTTGATCTTGTTATTCATGGGTTTATCAATCATAAAAACCTTTATTAAAAATCCACCTCATTAAAAGGGTAAGTAAAACATATATTTAGAGTGGAAAAGGTAAATATGAGGGTTATCTATAATAACACATAACTAGGTTTCAAAATATTGGAATGCTATTATGTGTAGAAATAATTGACATGGAGGAAAAATAATAATATCTAAATAACGATGGGGAGTGATATATATTTGACCATGTCATTGTTAATGATAATAAAATCATGAATTTCTAGGAGAGAAATAAGACTATCCATTTACCAAAAATGATTTCAAAAGATATAAAAAACTAATTTATGAAGGATGAAATTATTAACAATATTAAGAAAATTGATAAATTTACTTATTTGATCTTATTGAAATTAAAAAAAGCATCCTTAGGTTGATTGATTCAATAGGGTTCCACAATTATTGCATCCCATATTCAATTTGATGAGTATCCATGATGAGTATTTCATAAGTATAAATCATCAACATTTTAATAGATCATATGATCTAGAAATATATAATATCATAATATTACTATATTTAAAAAATAAAAAATATTTATCAAAAGGTATGATAATAAAAAAATGATTAAACATTAATATAATTAAATAACACATTTATCTAAAAAATTTCCACAACATCACACAAAATTTATCTTACATTAAATTATAAATAATTACCCATATATATCGACTATAAAAATAAATATTATATATTATTTTAACCTCAAATTTAATCTCATTACTTAACATAACATTCAAAATATTAAATAAAATCCTATGAAAACAATTCTTCACATTCATGCTAATGGTTACACATAAAACAACCTGACAAAACATCTCCAAAAATTGCATTAATCATTTTAAAATCCAATCACTTAAAACCAAAAAATGGAGGTCTACGAAATTTATCTTTTGATCTACCAAAAAATTATAATGTCATGATTTATTCAATAGAACCTAATTTACCCATAAAATAAAACATCTTAGTCCCTAATTGTACTTGATATTGGCTCTGATAACTACTATAACCACCCCAAAGATGCATTACCAAATCTAATTCTAATAATATAATATTTAAAGGTCTATATTTAATTACAATATATTTGATCCAATTTTATCTATAGTAAATATACAAAACAAAACGTAATTTCATATCCCATACATACATAGTGATGTTTTATGTTCATACTTTTTTAAAATAAGTAAGAATTCATACATAATACTATGAATTTATTTTTGGGATCATTTTACCCATTATTCCATTTTTGTTATATCAAATTATGAATTCAACATGTAATATTAAATCATTCTTAGATGAATGATTTCTAGATATATTTCATTTGAAATCAATCATCATATCATTGGTAAATTGATAATATAATAATGGTGGGATCAAATGATCAATAAGGTTAAACATATTTATTAGTAATTGAATGTGATTAGTGAGCATAATATCACAATAAAGGTATGATTAAATATTCAAAATAAATTACAATATAAAAGAGTATTTGTACCCACAAAAATGTGAATCATAAATAATGAAACATGGAATAATTCCATAAAATATGGTAAGATTTATATATAATAAATTTAGTGCCATCTGAAAACTATCATTGAGAAATGGATAAATTAAACCACAAAGAAAAAATTTTAAAACTATATTTTTAAAATGAATCGTCATGAATTCATCATGTAATCAAGGAATTTGATAAATCTCACATCTCATAAATGAAACATATAACTTAAAATTACTAGCATATCATAAAATTAACATAAAATCATTTATCTGCATCATCTCTTATAAGTCATATAACTATGACATCTCATGTAAGTAACTTCCATATATTTATATCAGTCTAACTAACTAATGAATTACAAGGATTATATAGACCCACCTATCCAATATCAATAAATTTCACTTAAGAATTTTTGTTCACAACACAATCCCACATTTATCAGTAATTTGTAATTACCATATTAAAAAAATAACATATGGATTCATTTATTAAATGAAAAATTTAATAAAATATTATTTCTATTAAAAAAGTGTTTGATGTACTTTTTTTAAAACATAATAACTAAAGAATCACATTTTAAGTTAATGATATCATACGATACTATCAATGGTATATCATTATATACATTAATGGATGTTTACAATGTTGAAAATACCTTTAAAATATCATTAAATATATTTCTAAGAGAATGGGGAAAACCCTTTTCATTCACTAACTTTAAAAACATTCTAAAAATATTTGTACAATTGGTTTTTTTTAATATTCAATGTGAATTGATAATTAATTTTATAAATAAATAAAATTTATGATAGATATTAAATAAATTCCTATCTCTAATGTTAAAAATTTAAATTCTATTCTGAAATTTTTAATGAGAGAAAAAAGTGACATTTGTACACAATTCTAAGAAATATTCTTTTAAAAATTATTTTAATATATGGGCGAATATCATGAAAAATATTTTTAGGATATTATTTATTTTTATAAAATAGCATTCCATAAACTAAATATATAATATAGAGGGAGAGTGTGGTTAAATTTTTTAAATCCTTTAATCTAACATTTTAAAAAAATACCATTGATGTTATTTTGAAATTAAATACAATTTCAAATCATGGGAAATAAATTAACATCAAATATGATTGTAATAAAAATATTCATAACATAATATTCCATGTTTCATTATATACACTATAAAAAATATATATCCATCATTCAAAAAATGTATAGAAAAAAATTGGAGATGAAGATCCCTTTTAACATGGGAAGTTTTTAAATAAAAATCAATTGAATTAATAATTATGACATGATTCTATATAACCCAAAATTTATATGAAATAAATTGTCAAAATACATTCATTATGTATTATTTATGCCATAGAAATAACATATGGTTCATATCATGAATAATATCTGAATGAATTAAAATTGAGACAATGAATGCGCTTGCAACCATTATAAAAATTGAATCAATATATCATTAAATTGATAAATTAATATTAACATTATAAATAATGATCATGGAGTCATTCATGGAATCATTTTTCAATCGGAAAAATATACCCTAATTTAAATTATGTTGGAGCTTATTACGTGACACGAGTTAATGAAAAAATATTGTGTTGAATAATCCTTCGAAATATTGTATCATTGATGTTAGGAGTAATAAATAAAGTGATAATGTGGAAAAGTTTTAATACATGATGAATTTTAAAAACTATATAATCCTATTTTATTTCATTCAAAATCTTGTAAAAAAATTCAATGATGTAGAACTATAACCCAATCAATTGAAATTGAATCGAAAATCCCCTTACCTCGAGTCCATGTTTACAATGTACA
The DNA here is from genome assembly GCA_963277665.1 of Viscum album. Taxonomy (NCBI): domain Eukaryota; kingdom Viridiplantae; phylum Streptophyta; class Magnoliopsida; order Santalales; family Viscaceae; genus Viscum; species Viscum album. Next base: position 116,918,326 of record OY728133.1, on the reverse strand, counting down.
TCAATTAAAAAAAATATATTCAAGTAAAAATATTTATTTACTTGTTTTCAAACACCTTTTATAATTATTCCCTTATTGTTACAATATTATCTAATTTTATTACAATGAAAAATTTTGTTACTTAATCTGTTAAATCCAAATTGGGTGTTTTCGAGATGTTCTATTCATAATTGGAAAATAAATTTTGTAGGTTAACAATTGGATAAATGTGTCATTATTACATCATTTATAGAATAATAATCAGGAAATAATAATTATTTTTATACATAATATAAATTTTTATAATACAATATGAATGGATGAAGTGAAAAATGAATCACATCCCTTCATGGAGGTGTTATTTCACACGTACACATGTACAATTTTAAAATTTTTCAATAGGTGGAAGAGTAGGAAGGTTATTACTATTATATAGTAAAAGAATCAAAGTTATTTAATTATTATAATATATACATATTTAATCCATCATAATATCTAACTATCTTATGTGGGGATTAAAAATGGTTCACATTGCTTTGTAGAGGTGGTAATCCACACATACGTACGAATGATGATTACTTTCCCCATATGATACAAAAGGAGATTATTAAAATTGTTAAATAATATAATGACATATGTGTGAATTTAATTTTCTTATGTTGTTATATTTTAATGTTTATTAAATAATTTATGTCTTTAAAATAATAAATAAAATGGAAGCGATAAGTTAAAATAATTACATCTTCTTTAAGAAACCTCCATTGAATTTCTTACTAAAGATACTAGGGATGGAATTTTTAAAAGAAACAAATGAAAATTACCTGGATATAAATATTTATTGGGGGTTATAATTTTTTGGTCAAGATAAGTGGAAAATTTTGGTGTGATGAATACAGCTTCGGAGGATACCTTTTATAATTAAAAAGGGATACTTGGAATTACATAAATGACTTCAATATAAAAATTATTTTTGTGAAAGTGTAACTAAGTGGAAACAATATCATTGATATGATATGTTATGTTTAAAATAATTTTAAACAAAAAAAAGTGGCAAAGTTGATGTGGAATTTTAAACTTTATCACTGGGTTTAACCACTTATTTAATCAATTTCAACCTTAAATGTGATAATAAATTTTTTAGTTCCAAATTGTTATAAATTTACCTCTATCATAGAAATTGACTATGAAAAATTCAAGGGAAGAAATTTTTTGACACATTACATCCCACATGACCTATTTATTTATTTTAATTATTTTTAAATCATTTAATTATATACTATTAAACAAAAAATACCATTAAATACATTATATAAACTCTTCACTAAATTTAACCGGAAATACATCCTTAAAAATATTTAATTTGATTATAAACTACTTACAAAATAATTACACAACATTATTAATCCTAGAATTCATTATATTCCATGATTCACCAAAGAAATATTTTTTTAGAAAAACCATTTACTTTTATTTGTCTTACTGCTATGGAAGCATCATTTCTATATTTTGTATGAATTTAATGTAATTATATAATAAATAAAAATTATAAATAAATTACCTTAACAAAAAAAAATCTTCAATATAAAATTTTATATCTATTGAAGAAATGTTTTTATCTGTATCCCAAAATATTATAGATATTTATATAGGTAAAGTGAAATTTTGTAATTATTCATTACTAAAAATAATATTATAGTTATTACCAAATAAAAATGCATCAAATTATCCAAATAATTTAATATTTTATTAGTATTTTCATATTAAACACCTCTTATATAAATAAAGTATGCATTTGATATATTTTTAAATTCTTATCATATTATTTGTAACATTGATTACACTCTATACCCATACCGAGGTGACAAATGTTTACTACGGTTTCAATTCATTCAAACTAAAAATAAATTTGGAAAATTTGAAAAAAATTGGGATAGTTATTAAAAATATATAATTTATTTAATTATTAATTATCTAGAACTGATAGAAACCAATTTTAACATAAGAGTGTAAATTGAAAAGAAGAATAGTTTCTAACTAAAATGTGTTTTTGTAACAAAAAATGAACTAATTAAAAAATAATGTATATATAGTTTACCCCTATTAAATTATATTATTTATAATTTAATGAGTATTATATTAATTTATGATCACATTGTAATCATAATGTGACTTGTCAAATAATATAAATGGTAGTTTTACAAAAAAAGTAAATTTTCATTATTCGCTGAAAAATAAATCTTTTCAGAAAACCCTAAAAATTAACCCTAAGATAATATCGATATGATTATATCAAAAATTATATCCTTTTTATAAAATAAAATTTCTATATGTGGAGTGCATTATTTATAATATTCACCCATAAAATTCAAAAGAAATAATTTTTAAAAAATTACATTTTTGAAGCATAAAATTAATTTACTAAAAATTAATTTATTATTTATTAGTAAATATTAAGTAAATTTATAACTATTATGACAATTATATATTAATATGATGAATTTATTTCTCATATTCACATTCATACATTAAACAACTTGGTTATAACAGTTATAAAATAATATATCATGGTTTGTTTACACTCTATTTTTTTGTGTCCTAAATGCTATCGATTGTTGTACCCTTTTAAAATCCATGTTTCTTACATTATCCCCCTTTAATAATTTAAATACTTGAAATTTTATCTTGAGCATAGTAATAATGGGTTAAATATTTTAAATTACCATTCTGTGAAACATGTATCAGAATAATTTTTAATAAAGCTTCCTTTTAAATGGAAGAACAGATAAATATAAAGGTCATATATGGTAACATATAAATAGGTCTAAAAATATGAGAAAATTATTGGGGAGTGAAAATATAGCAATATAATAGAAAATTAATTTTTACATAATTAAATTTGATTGATAGTTAATGAGATTATAGGGATACTAAAAACTACAAATTCATGAATTAATAATAGGGAAATAAGACATTGAATTCATCACAATTGACTATAAAAGAAAAAAATAATTAAATTATGAGAGATTATTTTTTTATTATGACTACTAACATTATATAATATATTTAATTTAGTTTCTCAATGTCTATAAAAAATATTTCAACCTTTGTTTTTAAATAAGTTTCCACTACATTTTCATCCCATATTACATCTGATGAATATCCAATATGAGTCATTCTTAGACCTAAAACAATAAATTATAAAAAATCATTGGATCTATAAAAATAAACAAAAATAAAAAACAAATATATTTAATAAATGAATAATGATTATTAAATGTGCTGATAATTCCAAATATAAAAAAAATCTTATGAAGAAAAAATGCATTTAACTCAAAAAATTTCACAAAACACCTAATGATCAACTTATATTATTCCATTAATAATTAAAACTATATCTCAATTAAACTAAATAATAATAATATTAAAGAATATTATAACATGAAAATTTAACTCATAACTTTTATTATATATCCACAAAAATTTAATGGAATTATTTTGAAAAAATAAAAATGTTAAACTGAAGTGTGGTATATACCTCAACCCAATAAAACATATCACAAAATATCATTAATAATCATAAAATAATAGAAAATAAATTCTTATAAGTTATTTATATTCCATTTAAAATATTATCCTCCTTAAACATATAAATCAATGAAGGTATGTATAACTCATAAGTTATCATTATATGAAATCCCTCTTTTCCCCAAATATTTTTATTGAGAGTCAATAGTGACCCATGTGTAAAAAACAAGAGATATAATTTTTAAAAAACAATTAGTATGTGTAGATATCAGGTAAAATAAATTTACTATATCATTTATGTTTATAAAATAGCATTCATAGAAAAAGATAATGAATATGGAGGATTAGTTTGGTCTAAAGTCTTCAAAAACATTAAAAAGTAGTACCATTTATTGTCATTAAAAACAAAAAAACCATCAAAATTAAGAAATTAAAAAGAAAAATAAAATATAATGATTATATAAATATTCAATATATTGTATTTAAATATTATGTATATTATCCATATAAATGGATATGGGTCCATCAATTAAATCGTTTCTCGATGAGGGAAGCTTTAGATGTGAAACCCCTAGAGGTTGGGTGATTTTTGAATCAAAATATAAATGAATGATTTAACGTAATAGTAGTATTTAAAACCCATAATTTACATGAAAAAATACATGAAAACCTTCTTGTAGAATTTTCTACACCATATAAAATAAAACATGGTTCATAACATTAATTATAACTGAAATAATTAAAATGAAGACCATGAATAAAGTAAAATATATTATTACATTTGAATCGATGATTCAAGAAAGTGAGAAATTAAGGACCCTAAATATCATTATTAATGAAGCATTCAGTATATAATATTTCAATAAATATCAAATACTACTTATAAAAGGAATTAGGTGCATATTACTATACATGTATCCAATAAATATCATCGTGATGAATAATCCTTAAGATGATTGTATCATTGATGTTAAAATTTATTAATAAATGGAATAAGTTTAATATGTTTAAAATAATAAACAAAATATAAAAAATAAAATCATTTCTCATTTCACACATAATTATGGAATGAAATAGTTAGTGAGGAATATTTATAACCCAATGAATTGAAATTGAGTTAAAAAAACTCCTTAATATAATTATAGACATTTTATGTACATCAATTACTTTCCATTATAATAATGTTATATTAGTTATTTTATTGACTATCAACCTATTTATTTCATATTACATTATCAATAAAAAATTTATTATATTTTTTAATGTGATATATTTTATTTCTTAATTAGATAAGACCATGTCTGGTATTTTGAGGAAGTTTCTTTCTTAATTGAAATATGTATTTGTTGGGTTGAACATAGTCAAATGGTTAATTATTAAATCTTATAAAAATTCCATAGATAAAAATAATTAAAATACATAAAATAAAATTTTTATATTCATGGATGAATGATACATTTGAACAATTATTCATTGCTATGTGGAGGTGGTATTCCAAACCTATGCATGCGTGATGTTAACATTTTTTACAAGTTGAAGATTGTGATGGTAAGTAAAATATTATATTTTCATAATCATAATTTTGATATTAATTAAATATATATTTATTAAAAATATCATAATAACAATCCTTAGTGGTGATGGTGAAAAATAAAAAAAATCCCATTGTGGAGGTTGTAGCCCACCCATATCCACAAATAATGATTTTGATCCCAATGGGATGAAAATTTAGATAAAAAATGTTGTTAAAATAAAAAATAGAATTTCATTATATTTAATATATATATATATATATATTATAATATTGTAACAGTTATGATATAATTTAATGTGGTTAAAATAATTAAAATAATATTTTCCTCATAATTATTATTTCCTTTTTGAGTGGCCTCATTTTGATTTCAAATAAAGAACCCAAGGAATATGATTTTGAAGAGAAACAAAATATATAACAATGATACAGATGATTATAAAATGTTTCAAAAACATTATGTTCAATATATGTTGCTCATGTTGTTGTGAGTAGTATATTATAGGTGGTTTCCTTTTATAATGATGGAAAAGAAAGACATAGAATTATTTAAAATATTTAAATTTAATAAAAAAATTCTTGTTAATGTGGAAAATAATATCCATATTTTCAAAAATAAGGAAGGATAATGATGGAATAAATATATCCAATAAATTTTTTATAGGTTAGTTTTTCATATTAAACCAAATAATTGTGGTTAACCCCTTCATTGACTAGTTTTAAAATTAACTGTAGTAAAAACTATTCAAATATTCAAGTATAATAGATATACAAATAATGTAAAAATTGTCTCATCAATAGAAAAGTTATGAAATATTTCCATATCCTATACCTCTTTTCATATTAAAATATTATTATTATTTTTAAATAATATAATTATATATTATTAAACATAAAATTACATTAAAGTAATTTTATGTATTATTCAAATATTTGACCATTAAATAAATCATGAAAAATATTGAATAAAAATATTAACAGTTTAAAGATATATTAAAAATTATTATTAATCATAAAATTATTCAGAAATAATAATTAATCCCAAAAAATTACATTTTATGTTATTATAATCATTTACATTGATTTTTCTAGAACTAGCACAAACCTTTTTTTTACATTGTAGAAGAATTAAATATAATTATAACATCACAAAAAATTAAAATTAAAAGAAATTATTAAATATATATTTATCATTAAATAAATCCAAATAATCATTGATTTCTAGTTTTTATCCTTATCCCACAATATTATATATATTAAAACAAAGAGACTGGCATTATTTATTTATTTTTTACATGTAATCAAAATCAAGGTGATTATCAGAAAAAATTATAAAACATTTTCCATATCTTCCAATTTTTCATGAGGATGGCCGAACATAACTCATCAAATTGATATAATTTTGAATATATTTAAATATTTTTAATTGTATTTCAAATTATGTTTAAGATTAATTATAATGTTTACCCTTACCTATTTGGTAAAATAATTTCAATTTCTACTATTCATTATGTCCCAAAATATAGTTGATATAGTTGGTAAATATGATCCTCCTTATTCCAAATATGATATAATTTTTTTATAATTAATTTATAGAAGTGGTAGAAATTCATTTTGATACAAATTTATAAAATGTAATGAAATGTTGTTCTTTTGAAAATTCATTTTTATGCCATAGAATGAACAACAAGAAAAAATCAGGTATAATGTTGAATTATATGTAATTATTGATATTATCTAATACTAAAGGTGTATTATTTTATTTAATAACAATATTCAATAAAAATTGGGACTCTTCAATTTAAATAAATTACATCTCTACAGAAATGGTAATTTTCACAATTCATTGAAATATATATCATTTCAAATCATTCATAAAAATTTATATAAAATAGTTTTAATGATATGTTTAATGAAAATTCATCATTTTTATAAAATAAATTTTTTCAATATGGAATAAATTATTTATAATATTCACTAATGAAGATAAATAAAAACTATTTTTGAACAAAACATATTATTTCGACTAAAATAACTACTAATAATTGAGTATGTGAATTTATCAATAAATAATTATTGAGTATGATAGATTTATATATATTTTATAATTTAGTTATTCTTATTAATATCATCCATGATTCCTTTTAAATATGGTGGACTGGAAATCCGTAGGGTTCATGAGTCATGAAAGCCCAGTTCCTATAATTATACTGTTATTCTGTCACTACATGCACTCAGGATAGGTTCAATATTCATGTTTCTTTTGAATAGATTTGATATCTAAAGAAAAATTTTGTGGGATTCATTTATGATTTCATAATCAATCACATCATGTTTAATAATTTTGTCATTTATAGAAACTCACAATGGCTCCCACATCCTTGGGTATATACATTCATTCCAAATGTCTGTTGTCAATTGGGGTTTTAGACCCAATGATGGTTAGGTGCTCAAATTTTTCAAGATGATAGGTGGTACATATCATCTCTCTATTTTGGAGATAATTTATTTCTATTATTTAACTCTCTTATATATTTACGATATGCTAACCAATGTCTTCCAAATATTAATATCAGCCAGGTCATTATAAAAAATGATTAGATTTTTAATCCATCATCCTACAGAAGGGGTTCTATTAATGATAATTATTTATGTGTGTCTGAGGTACTCTATCTATTTACCCTTATTTCATAGAATTGGGTATATTTTTATATATCCAATCCATATAATTAGGAACTCTGGAGATTACTCACATCCTGTTTGGTGATTGTTTATTAGAGGATGGCATTAATCCTTCATGTTGCGTCATGTGTATCTTCTATATAATAGTTATCAAAATCCATGTAGTTCATTTAAGTTTCATCCATTCAATTTAGAATCACGAAGAAAGGTAATATATAAGGGAACTTAGGAGCAATGTGTGTAACCCATTCCATTGGATGGAATTCTACAAATCCTTATTATAACCTGAATCAGAGTCATCACAGGTTACCCATCTCTCAACCAACTGATGGGATATAAAAAATATAATACCCACGAGGTTCATATCCCCAAGTCTTACCAATATAGGAATGTGATATGGAATTACATTTCTATGGATTCCTTTTTATGGGAGAAATTGTATCATTTCACTAAATGGGGCATACACACTGATGATTCCCTATGTGGGGGGAATTGATGATATAATTGATATGATAATTTAAAAATTCTATGTACACATTATTTATGATTCGTGGGAGTAATAAGGAATTGTTAGAAACCAAACTCAATTCATATGGATATGGGAAATATGAAATGGGGTAACCCAATAGGATTGTTTGATATGGAACTCAGGACATAAGAAGGATTCCTATATATCCTAATTATAATAGCAACCAAAATCCTTATAGTTCAAAATGACTTTTCATCCTGCTGAAGGATGAGGTAGAATGATAAACCCATATGAGGATTATGATACCATGTAATGGGTTGTCTATTATATGGAGGTACTGTCATTGAGGTGGATTACCAATTGGAGTTTCACCAAACAAGTGTGTCCTTCATACCCTTTTTGTAAAAAAAATAATAGTCCATGTAGTTAAATATTTAATTACACCATCGATGGTTTTAAGGTACTTGATTTACTGTTTGAGGAATATAGATAATATTAACCATTTATATAATCCCAACCCATGGTCACTGATGGATAATTAATGATAATATACACATATTAATATGATTATTCTATAAGCTAAGGTAAATGTAGTATGTAGGTGCATAAATTAGGGTGGATTTATATTAGATCTCAAGAATCAAGAATGTTTCAAATGAATCATGTATATATTGTAATAAAATTATTTTATGATAAATAGGAAATATATTAGAGTGTTTCTACTAGAAAATATTATCATGTCCCGTGGTCTCTGTCTTACATTCTTTACTTGTCGGGTATGTCTGCTGAACATGTCCTAGTTGTGTGTTTGATATGTATTATGATTTATGGATTTGTAATAGGGTTTGTGTTTTTAATCCCACTAACTAGTTTAATAGCCTTCCTTTGACAAGGATTTCATCCCCAAGGTTCTTCAAATTATAGGAGAAGACATATCCATGGGTTCCACATGATCTGGATAACATGTTGGAAGGTTGTCATGTGATCGAGATGAACATTTAGAATGGTGTTGCATGATTCAACTAACATGTGAATGGTTGTTAACATGATGAAATCAAATATATAAATTGGTTTCTCATTATTGGGGCTCACATATCTGGAGAAAATCATGATTAATGTCATTTGTTTTGGGATTGGGTTGAATTCCTCACATGATTTGATTTTTTTGAGTTTTGTGGTAAGACCAAGTCTTTTCATTATCATGGTTTGTTAAATCATAAATTTTCATTTTCCCAAGGGAATTTTTTAGATTAGTATTCGAAATCAATAGGTTCCATTCAATTTGTATTGGTTTTTAGGTGTGTTATATGATGATAAACTGACTTTTCTGGGAGTCAATACTGGTGAACACAGTATTGAAAAATCGTGAAGCCTCTATGGAGAAATTGTATTTCCCTCCAAGAATTCTATGCATTGTTTGGAAAATTGTGTAAGTGATGGTTCATGTAAAAGAGGGGAACTACATTGATTTATTAAAGGATCATGCCCATTTGGTGCATTGTTTAGAAAACCATGGGATCAAGCCATGCATAGAGAGGTATATTGACTATGGGAGTCACACAGATTGAACATGTTTACTGTATCCATGAATCCAATTAATATTTATGGAATGACCAAAATAAATATATCATCTAATTATTTTCCTCGCCCTCATTTCTCCCATCCAGCAGTACTGAACAAAGAGGGTCTCCCAACTCCTCTCACTCTTCTTCATTTTGAGTCCCTATCCTAATTGGAGCTCTATTATTAGATCAATCTACGATTTTTGATGTGCATAGATATGGCCTTGAGGCCTCTATCCTCCCATTTTTTAGGTCACCAAAAGGAGATATATATATTTTTGAGAATATTTACCTTTTTTTAGGTGATATTTAAAAAGTTCTATTTTATGAAAACCATCTTGAGATAGAGGAAACTTTTATATGAGAGAGTGTCTGCCAACAAGAGTTAGGTGATGATTATTATTCCCCATAATATATCTGGTGTATTGGTTATTTGAATTTGAGCATGATATTTGGTATTCTAAGAGAGACCATATGAATTAAATTACATGTTTCTAAATCAATAAATTTAATTTCTAGGATGCCTAAGGAAATTCTTTAACAGACTACAAATGTTATGAGCCGGTGAAAAGCTTCTGGCCTCATGTAAATTAGGATGAGGTGTTATTTATTAAATTAAATTTTTTATATCAAATGATATGGTTCCAAGGGAATTGTGTGGGACTATCTTGATGATTTAGGTGGTTATGACCAACTGGGTGGATGCGATGAAATAATTAGGTGGGAAAGTCAATGATTCCATGAGTAATGTGATCACTAGTTGGTTGTCTTGGTCATTAGATTGAGATAAAAAGATCATCATGTTACACACATGGACCTTGTGCTTTTGGAGGGAAATATCCATTATATTGAGTGACATCATCATATGGCATGGATTTCCATGATGATGTGTCTTATGTAATATGTTGGTTTTTTTTCTCACTATGCCTGGACAATGTGTCATTATATTCTTGAATAAATAATAGGACTCCAATGATAATGAGCTCTTGACCAATCTTGTTGATGGAAGCCTCCATTAGATGTGGATGAAGTTGGTGTTGACCACTGGTATGGTTGTAGATTCATTCTATTGAAATACATAGGGATGGTGAGGGGTCATCAATATATGGTGTTGAGACCATTGGTTGGGGGCTCATGATCATCCTATTCTAATAAAATTGATCTAGGATTATTGGTAGGAAGAATATAATTTTTCCCTTGGAGGTCATCCTTTTAGATAATAGTTCTATTATATGGATGATAAACATCGTTGATCCTCAGTTGTTTGGATTAAAGCTTTTGGGGATTCTTCTAAGATGAGGTCTGAGGGACCTTGTACATTTATAAGATAATTTCTTTATGGAATCCAAAACATGACGATAACAAGAGATTTTGATGGGGTACATGGTCATAATTTACTATTACAAGTGGTTCCTGAGTGACGTCCATCATGTTATACATCCGGGGATTCCTAAACCTATATGATAAGGATCCTCTCAATTTTTTTATATTGGTATTGGAATAATTAAGTTATTTATACCATATGATGGTTATGAAAAATGGAATTAGGTTATATATATATGTGTGTGTTATGTGCATGAACTACTTATTTATTTATTATTTTTTATTATGCACATTATTTATCACATATTTGTGTTATGTTCATTTTGGTGGTGGCCTACTAAGATACATTCTCAAACCCAACATGGTCCCTTCAGGATGCATGTATATTTCTTTCTCTTACGATGAGTTAACAGACCAAACATATGAGATGGATCTTAGGGATAATGTAATATATTTTTATGGGATAGATGAAATGGTACCTTTGTGATTGTTTCATTATCTTGAGTTAATCGTTTGATTCATTCTTTTGTATGATCATTCTTATAGTGTAAATATACTTATGTTTGGTCGGGAGTGACCCTTTCTATTTATTTTCAAATATATTTTGAGTTTAATTATTGTTTCTCATTGAGGTGTTTATTTATTGAACAACTATATTTGTATTTATTATTATGCTCTTAATTTTTTAGGATTTCACTATTTATTGTTACTGCTTCTGATACGGTAGGTTACTGGTATTATTATCTTATATTATTTATACCACTATAATATTTTTATAATACCTTATTATTATCATCAACATAGTGTATAGTATTATAACTATAACTTCATTATTCTCTCACTAATAGTGTGCTAACTTTTGCGGATAGGGTGTCTTGACTAAGGCCCAGTGGTACACCAATCGTAAGAACTTTTCATTTGGAATGGTAGGTCGGTGAGCAATAAATGGTATAGAAAAAGTCATTACATTGAATTAGTAGCAACATTTGGATGTATTATAATGATATCAATTTTATTTCTATTGGTATATATATTTTTTCTATGGTAGACTAGAGATTAGATTGTTTTTAGATCAAGTTATAGAGCTCGTGTTTGGGTTTCTATAACACCATGAATGGGAGGAAGACCATGTTTCCATGGGTAGTAAATTTATATTATTAGTTTTTATTTTATAGTTTGTATTAAATCCCTACGGAGTGGTGAAATTGGAATTCATTATTATATTTTATGATATTATACCCATTTATTGTTATTCCATTTTAGAAGGTACGGACCCGTGTCTTAATAAGCAATGGGATGTTTGTTTGTTCATTCATTATAGGTATATATGATGTTATAAAAACAAACACACACACACACACACACACGCATATATATATATATATGTATATATATATATCTGTGTGTGTTTGTGTTACAATGAAAAATTCCATATGAACATCATTTGGATAATGGATTGACCTAAGAGGGTTTGGGTAGTTTAAAGTGTCAACAAAAGAGGATAAACAACATTTTCCAGCATAGCATTAATTTCATTAATTATACTCATACAAAAAAGGTATGTGGATCCATTGAGATCTATATGTGTTGTGATATTATATGTGAAATATGTATATGAGTGTAAATGTATCTGATAGGAGAAGTGGTTGATGAGGTTTGAGTGAGCTATTTAGAATGTCAATAAAGGAAGCTAAACATTGTTTTCCTAAATAGCCTTATTTGGTGGAATATTAATCATCTACATCAGAATACATGTGACACCTAACACTGATGTTGGTAGGAAAATGTTCCATGGGGCCAAATTAATATGCGATACATGGATTTGAAATGGGGGTAAGGGTCCATATGTCTGGATGTCATGAGACATGGTTACGATTGGGGAGAGTAAGGGTACTAAAATTTTTCTTCATATATCTATATTCCCTATCAGTGTTGAATATATATATATATATATATATATATTATGGAATTATAGACAATATATTTTAATTTATTTGGACTCAAAGTCGGTAGGATCTGGTGGATCATTTGGTTGGAATGTTTTTGGGGCAATATATTCTGGCATAGTTTGAGAACCATGATGTTTGGGATGAGGCCTCAAATGGTCAAGAAGATAATGAGATATCGGAATAGGATGAAGTATAGGCTCTAGTGTATAATTTTAATGCACCAATTTTGATATTACTTGAGAAATTTCAAGATGATCAACTCAGGTAGATATTGGTTCCTTCCATCTAAGGGATTGACAAGGGATCTCAGGGATCTAATCCTATCAAGGAATATTTGACTTGGTAGTTACAATCGCAACACACACCATTGTTTCTGGGTGATGAAATACCATAGGTGGCTTATAATTGTACATATAAATATACACTATATTCATGTATATTAAGAAAAAAAATAAATCAATAGGGCATAGCAGGTCGTGTATATGCATAGAGGACTAGAAACATATTTTTTGGATGGTCAGGTTCAGGAATATAGACAAGAGGTACTGGCCGAGAAAATAATTATGTTAATGTTCATTATGAATTTTATTTTGAAGAAGCCAAGGGAAGAGATATCTTAGTAATAATAGACCTAAATTATTGATAGATTCCATCGATGGACTACATAACGTCATTAATCAACTTTTGTCATTTTGAACCTAGTACAGTTGGTGATGGAATCACGATTTTGTGGCATTTCAAGGATACTTTATGGAATGACATTTTTTTGTAGGTAAACATCTTCAGGTTAGCTTCATTCTATGTTTTGGTGAATATAGGGCTCATATTTGGGGATAATTTTCTGGGCAATTCATATTATATCATGGTAATGACTTCAATGGATTTTGGTGCTACTTCTATAGATAGATGAAATTTTGGACATGAGGGTTCGTAATAGGATGTTCAGAGCAATGACTTGAGAAGAAAACTAAGAATTGGTTAATAGATGGTGCCCTTTTATCGTGGGTAGTCGGGACATGATCAATAATAGTGTAACAACTCACTGAATTAGTACTAATCATGCAACATGGTTTGAAATCATCAGATGTTCTTCAAGAGGCCTACATGGATATCCAGTGGTAAGGGACAATGAAAGACTAAAGTATATGATTTTATATCTATTAGTGGTACCTGAACATGGTAGATGAGATTCATATATACATGGTAGTTATGTAAGAGACAGTGGGACCACACATTGGGGTCACTTGTCGATGGCTAGTGGAGCGTCATAAGAAGGATAGGCTTCAGGATGTTAAGTTTCATTCCAGGTATATGCCATTGGGATATCAGGGATAAAGAATACATATAAGATTACTACGGTTAGAGGATTGCTGTGGAAATTACCTAGATATTTTTCTAGCATGGAGCATTTTTTAGAATGCCTCTATTTTCTAAGTCCACATTGATAAATGGGTTTATATTTCTAGACTAAACAATATGTTAATTATAGTTTGGCATTGGAACAAATGTTTAATATGTATGGGGTGTGGCCCCATGATTTATAAGGAGCATTGATTGGATGTGGGGTTAATTTAGGCGTGGTGGCATCTAGGAATCTGTGTGATGAGGGATCTATGTGAGGTGAAAGTAACTTATATTTATTTTCAGAATATAATGAGATATGCGACCTCTTGGGTTCCAAGTGAGGAATGTGTACAATGCTGAAATCTTGTGAGATGTGGTATATAAGGGATGATAGATGAATAACAGGTGTGATTTTAGTACCTAGTGATGTGAATGAGTGAAGTATTATCACATGATGACATGTATTCTAGATATGGTTGGTGGGACAATAGATTTTTTGTGTTTTTTGTTGTGAGGAGACTGGGGTTGGAAATGCCTAAGGTGGGGAGCACCATGAGGTAGATGTGATGTGCCATTATGATCGATGGTAGAGCAGGGTGTTAGAAAATTGAGGTGTATATTTGGTAATATCTATAGGTAATGTTTTATATTTCATGGATTACACATTTTGGGGTGGGTTGATTGTAACATCATGGTTCATTTATAGTGGTCAAATTTATTTTAGAGATTGAATTTTCAGAGCTTAGGGGAAGGACCAACAACTTTCATTATCCTCATAGAATAATTTCAAGACCTTTTTAGAACCATGGTATTTTTTTCGATTACTATTAATTCTCTACTATTATATTGTGGTTTCAGATATCTTTCGGTTGAATTGAAGGTCGTAAAATCTTTATTGCAAGGATTGTAGTCTAGGGCGCACTGTTTGAGAAAACCGTGCAGCCTCCGAGGAGAAATTTTGTGGACCTCCAGTTACTCTATGCATTGTTTAAAATACAATGTTTGTATGTTTGTATTCATTATTAGGGAACTCTATTGTTTTGAGTAGAGGATCCCACATGAATGGAACAAGGTTTGGAAAACTGTGCAGGCCAACCATGTATAGTGGGGTACTTTAGAAGTTGGTGGCACACTCTTGGATCAGGAATAGGAAAACTTTGCATCCCACCCAGGCATACAAACCAGGAACCCCATTAAAATTTGTAAACTGAAAAAACTACCCATACCCCTTATTTATTTTCCTCATCCACATTTCATCTATTTTCAACCATGAATATATGTTGTCCATCACAATCCTCTCCCTCTTCTAGGTTTTGAGCTTCTCTCCTAATCTGATCACCATTCCTCGAAGTATCTACAGCATGGATGCACATTGAAAACATCTCAATAATATTTATTATCATTAATTTTTCTATTTATTTATGATGAGATGAATCAATGTCATATATATTACCCTATATTCCCAACATTCATCTAAAATGATGATTTTTTCTCAACTAGATCAAGTTAGAGTCTGATATCGGATGACGAGCATCTCCTAAGATGTGGTATATGGTGACTACCTTTCTCCCTGATATTTCATGTGTTTTGGGGGTTGAAATTGAGAATGGAATTGGGTAGTTTGATGAAGACCCTATTAATTTAACTACTTGCTTCTAATTTAATTAATTGACCTAGTGAGATGCCTAAGGGAATGTTTTACCAAATGACATATGATATGATACAGTGAGAGGCCTCCAGATGTGGTATGATTTGGATGTGGTGCTATATATTAAATTAAAATAATTTTATTCAATACTATAGTTCTAAATTAATTTGATGGTAATATACCTAATATTGAGTTGGTGATGACCAGACCACTTTAGATGATGAAATCATCGGGTTGGGAAAGGCCAAGATTCTGCGTGTGATGTGATAACTATTTGAGATACATGGTTGCTCGATTGAGTTATTTAGTTACTCAAGTTACTATAATGTAATATGTCATATTTCATTGAGTTTTATAATAGAATGAGTTTCATGTACAGAAAGGCATGATGTGTTGGGATGATGTGGATGATGTACCATATTAGTGATTATAGCTCACCATGATTGGCTGACCTACCATTGGAGTCCTGTGTATAATGTATAAAATAAATCATGAGGGGGTTAGACCAATTTTTGGGTATATTCCTTTATTATATGGGACATATGGTGGTGTTAAACACCATTATGGTTATTGGACATTTCATAGAAATCCACATAGATGGTGAGTAGACATCATCATATATTGTTGAGACTACCGGTTAAGGGATGAGGGTTTAGACATTTTGAGGATATTAGGTCCATATTAATTATATAAAGAATATATTAAATTAATAGGATTTAGGTTATTGGTCCTAAAATGTTATTTCAAGGGGGAAATACATTACTATGTTGCATAAATTAGTCATTGGGACAACAAGGATTCTTTTTCTGCTATGGTTTGAGGGACTAGGTACTTTTACATGGTTGTTCCTTTGCAACATCATATACATGATGATGACATAAGGTTTTAGTTTGAATGTTTTTCTAGGTTACTATTAAATGAGGTACCGGAGTGATTACCATATTTTTATACATCAAGGTATTCCTTGTACTCTATGTTAAGGAACCTATGAATTTTGGTTGTACCAGTGTTTGCTGATGCAGGTGATTGCTTTTTATAGATTTGGAGCACAATGGAACAAGGTTGTAAATATTTATATCATGATTATTCACTACCTATTTATATATTCACTTTTTGTATACACCTAATTGACTATAGATGTATGTTATGAAAATATTTATGGTGGCCTATGAGTTTCATTCTCACACCCTACACGGGACCTTTAGAATGTTTATAGATTTATGCTCGTATGATTGGGTATGGGATTGATATCAGGGGATAAAAAATAGTGATCATGTTGGTCTATTTTCACAAGATGGATGGAAAGGGTCCTTTGAGGTTATTTTATGACTAGGAGATTATCTTTTGAGTACTTATTTTGTATCATCATTCTTATAGTATGTATATACTAAAGATCATCCGTGGGAAACCCATTTTTTCATGTTTGAGATAACATATTTGAATGTTTCCCCCTTGTGGTGTTTTTTTTATGAAAATGGTATATTGGTATGTATTATTCAGTTTCTGCTAATGATTCTCATTCTCTTATTGCTTATTACTACTTATTTTATGGAGGGTTATAAGTCCCTTAATCTTATAATATTTGTTCTGATTATTTATTTATAAATATCCCTATTATAATCATCACTAGAGGTTATGGTTTCCCACTATTTCCTCTTTAAACCCTCACTATTATTCAATAAATGTTTTCATATGGGGAGGCATGGCTACGACCTAGTGTCACAACAACCCTGATCTCTATTCTGGGGGAACGAATGGTAAGGATGATACATCATATGACTTGGTTGGTAAGTTTGGGGGCCTTTTCATTATTTGTTGCATTTGTTTAGTGTCCTTTACAGAATCGACGAAAATACATTCAAGGATTTCTCTCGATCAAATCAACCCTGTTAGAAATCTATCTCATGACTTGGCAGATATATCTAATGGTTTTGGCATGATATGGATGACACGTCCAGGGGTCTTCATGTGATAAACACAGAAACATCCATGGGTGTCTCATGAGCATGGATGAGATGCCAGAAATATATCAAGAATTTGGCTAACATGTCTATGGGTTTAACCATGATAGAAGCGGACATATCAAATGGATATCACAAGATTCAAGGGACTTTTATTGAGAACCATCTTGTAATTGACACATAAATGACCAAGCATGTGACATTATTTTTAGGGAATGTTTGGTAGAATTCAATTGACAATGAAAATATGTATGGGGGCCTTCATGTGACTTGATTACCACGTTTGGTGGAATTCAAATCATTGAAAAAAAAACAAATTTATTTTTGTGTAGTGATTAGAACTAGGGAGTAAAACTGATATCATGTGATCTGGGTAGATCAAGAAATTAAAATGATCCAATATAATTATAAAAAATTAACACATAATATAGTAAAGATTCCGTTTTTTCTTTCATTATTATATCTATTCCACATTTTTTTTAGGAATTATAGTCTTCAGGATTCATGTGTCCATGTCATCATGTGGAAACTTCATCGTATAATCTAGCGTGAATGGTTGAAGTATTTTTGTGATTAATAGAGTGATAAAGAGATGTTATTATAAATTTCCTATAATAAATAAGTCATTATAAGGGTTCTACCTAGTAAATTTCCCTTTTGATTTCATGGTTCTCCACTTTGAGAAGGCTTTTCAGGCTTCTACACTCTCGTGAGTGTGCCCTATGTCTCATGTGTGAATGTTTTTACATAGGGGCGATTTATACATAGCCTAATACCATTAATATATCATTTATATAGGCTTTATTTAGAGGAGGTATTGTCACATTATGTTCTTCACATGATCTTTTCAGAGGTTATCTATAGAGTCATATGGGGTTTACATGATAAATAGTGACTGAAAAACCTCTTTATCATTGGCATGCATTTTAATACCATGAATTATCTAAGGTACTTCTCATTAACATGTAGACCAGTCATGTTGCAATCTTAATATCATTGTAACATGTCTCAGAGTCTATGTGAGATCATTATTCCTCTTAATTTATTTTTCCTGTGATCAAGGGTGACATTTTAAGGACCCTTCACAACATAAAATTGCATTTTCAATGAACAATTTTTAGGCCATGTTGGCTTGTCAGTGTTCTTTCATGAGATGAATATTAATTTTTAATGGGACTTGTTAAGATCATTATGGAATGCCAAAGTGACATTATGTGGTCAATGATATGATCACACAGGGATCATAACTTCATAACTATTAAAAAATATCAGATATTCTTCTCTTGAAGATTTCACCTTTTCTATATTTTATTCATTATTTTACAAGACATTCAACCTTTTACCATTTAATTTACATTAGTTAATAACAATATCAATACTGATCTTACAACAACATTTGAGCATTTTCATGGATAGTCACTCTCTGTGTATGTGGTGTATCTAAAGATTAGTGGTGTATCATGTGATAGTTTTCAATCATTATCATAGGTAGTCACCCCACATATTTGTAAATATAGGGCATGTCACACGATAGAATGGATGTGTCTAAGGGACATCACATTATAATTTGATCTTCTTGAAGGGTTTTTAGGTGATCATGAAGACCTATCATAAGGGATTAATGTGATCATTTCCAGATCAGAAATAGTTCATGACTCATCCTTGTGACCTTCCTTGAGTCATGCGATCTAGTTTTCTCATAGGGTTTACTTGATTCACGTGATCCAACCACCTAATCCATATATATCCATGTTGTTGTTTCCTACCATTTGTGGAGAAATTAATACCAATTCTTCAAGTATATCTTCCATCCTAGAACATATGATTCCAATTTTTTGTACTCCAATAGATTCCCCCCTTTGGATTATGGTATGCATGGATAAAGAAAACGTTTCATGGAGAATAGATTCTTTCTCTATCTTTAAATATATCTATGATCAATGCCCAGAGTAAAATTTGGGCTTCTTGGTGAACATTGGATTCCATAGATTATCATATAAATAGAGGAACAGAGGAATAACATATTACATTGGTTATTTATTCTTCAGATCTATTACGATTAGTCATGTCATTTATGGCTTCTTCTTTAGACCACATTGAATGAACCACATTGTAAGATCACTTCACGAGATTAAATAAATATATCTTTTCATGTGTTGTCCTTACATGACATATTTTTCCCATTATTTTCTCAATAAACCCATGACTTAATAATTGAAAATTTTGTAGAACTATGATGCATGGATTTGTTTGTATGGAAATCTAATGTTCTTACTGTGGTCTAATGATGATTTGTTGTCCGATCACAAAAATATTATCAACATTCACGACAACAATATGGTCACATTATCACATGGTTCAAACAAATATTTCACAAATGTATATAATTTCACTAGTCTTGTAATCTGAAATATTGGTAAAGGGTCACATGATCATAAACCCTTTTGTAGGATATATGATTTGACTGACTATTAATGGGTCATGCGATCATGAAACCATGTATGGGTCATAGGATTCATGTGACTGTTAATAGGCATTTTGATCACAAATACTTATTTGGTCATGTTATTGGAAAGATACAACCCATTGTACGTATTTACTTTAGCAGATCATTCTTTTTGGATGAACTACTACTCATCTTTTCATCCCCTTGTTTTATATATGGATTCCATCTCATATACTTCTTCTAATGTAGTTGTAAAAAGGTCCATGAATTATATGAATCATATTTCCCACACTGTATATTTTATTCTATAATTGTATGATTTCTATGTGGATTCTCTAGCCTGAACATCAGAACAATATTTTATTTCACCAACTGCCTTTCTGTGGATTCTGTGTTTTTTATTGTGCTTTCATTATTTAAACAAATTATAATATTTCATTTCATTTTATTTCATCCTCCCTTAACTATATTCAAATTTTAATTTTTGATGATAATAAATTTATTATAGCACTACTCCATGGGTTATCCTATATATTTGATAACACCCATCAGGGTACAGGTGATTTTAATAACACCCATCATCCAATTGGATGGATTTATCTAATACTCTTCATACTTAACCTATTTTTCATTTTACATCAGTAAGAACACATCAGTGTTATGGTTAGCCACTATAAACTTTACAAAAAAAAAATTCATCTATCTATTTGTGATTTAGGGTTCAGTCTCTAGGATATTTAAAGGCTGATAGTAATTCCTCCTATTGGGGAAATGTATGATTAATTTATTCTTCATGTAAATTTTTGTGGTGACCCTTTATATACTCAAACATTGTAATGGTACTTTCTCACCTATAGGAAGGGTATTTTATTGAATTTTCTTATCCTATGGTAACTTTTCTCTTTCATGGACTGTTTCAACATCTTTTATCCGCATAGTGGGACTCAACAAATTGATATAATCCATTTTTATTTCCCTTATTGATACATTCAAAATAGTATGAAATCTTATCAGTCCATTGTTAAAGATAGAGAGTATTCCATACGGGATACTAGCTGAGAGAAAAGATATCTTGATCCCTTTATTTATTGGGTTATGAAGCCTTGTTATTTAATGGATGGATCTTCCCTATCTGGGATGCAGGCTTGGTATTTTGAGTAAGTATATCTTTGATGGAATATTGATTTCAATAGGAGTATCTTCATAATATATCTATACTGACTCATTGAATTAATTATAGTCTCCTTGTTCATATATAATAATAGAATATCCCATATTATATTGGAGTCCACTTCTAGTAATACTTTTTCAATAAAGTATATCATTTCTACTGTTACATATATTAGAACAGTACAAGTAATCACCATTCTTCATTATCTCCTAGGATATTAAATTTTTTTTGCATATAGATGATGGAATTATATCTCATTGGGATTATCAATATGTGGAACAAGAATGAATATTTTAAAATCATTCTTTATCCATCATGTATAGGGATAAATTTTTATAAATAAAGTGGCTCACTCAAGTAATGGTTATAAAAAATAAATCTCTGATATGGGGTTCTTACATCTCATGATAGTGATATTATTATCTACAATCCATGTAACCCTTATCAATTTTCATAGAGGATTTTATATATACAAATTATTTCATCAATTCTCATAGCTGGTGTGCAGTGTGAAAGACATATTGGGGGAATTCACTAATTTTGGCTCATGATGGTACAGAAAGATAAAAATGATTATATTATTCTTCAACATATTGATTCCCCTATCAACCTTTTTTATGAATATACATAGGCTTGGTTTTAATATTATCTATGCAGGGTATTTAATCAACCTATCCATTAGGTATACATAACATATGATTTAGAAAATTCATTTTGTACTCTAGAAATGGATTTGATTATGTACTTGGGGGAGCCTCCATGGAATCTATCACTTCCTAAGAAAGAAATTCACATTACTGGGATGTAGTTTTTTCAAGTGTATGGGCCTTTCATACACGTTATATATGATGCACTAATTGAGGGAATAGAACATCTGATAAATTATCTTGTTTCTTTATCTACTCATCAAATCCTTATATGAAATGATTCAGTAATATTGTACCCTCCAACATTTATTCTTGCTTCTGGAATACCCACTCCAATGGTATTTGAAAACAGATTACCATGAAGGATATTATTTCTTAAAATATATAACTAGATCACTATGAGCCATTATGAGATGTTTTTGGCCATGTGGAATTCATTTCCCATACCTTATATGATTTGCGGTAGGTGGATGTGGTTGTTAAACATAATATTACATCATATTTTAGATTTTACAAGACCAAAATCCACTTTAATTTTTTTTTGAATTATCAACATATAATTGATGACAAATTTATCTACCTCTTTTATTAATGGTTTCTTTTATGATTATTGAGTATTGACATCAAAGACTCTCTCATCCACATGATCAAAGATATTCCTTGAACATAAAAATATAAGAATAAAAATCTCAGATAGGTATCATGATATTCCATTTAAGGAAATACTCATCTTTATTAGTGACTAATCATAAAGGATGTAAAGATTTATCTTCATTAATTGATACTCTTTTTCCTCATGCAGTTAAAAAATAAACAGAGCCAACAACACTTCATCCATTAATTGACAATTCTATACATGCTCTAATTGATATGGAACACGTTGATGACAAAAAATTATCAGGTTCTAGACATGAATGGGTTTCATAACTTTTTATTTTAAATTTTGAATGATTATACAATAGGTATATTAATCCTTTATCATATTATCAATGAATAAATATTATAAATATTACATTTCATTGTCTTGAATTCTTTTATTCATGATGTTTAAGAAGTTCTATAAAATAGATGTCACATGGATCCTCAATGACACCCATCTTATAAAAAATTACATGTAAACCGAAATTCATATATTATAATATTTAAATCACAAAAACTTCTCTAGTGAATTACTCATGAATTCCTACTAACATGATATTATTCATTTTTGTTTCTACTCTTATCATCAATAGATCACATAGTTTAAAAGGATATTTTTTTTTGAAATATATCTCTTAGAGGGATGAATTCCTAATTTCTACTTATATTGGTTTACATAGCAAGAATAACATGTTTTTTCCTAAGGATAAGTAGTTATCCTTTATATATTTAAATATATTCTTTTAGTTTTACATTCATTTTAAATAGCTTCATATGGGGAAGATTAGAAATATAAGACATGAATTTATCTCAAGATACCCTTATATGATTTTTAATGAGAATATTTATGAATTTATCATTTTATAAGTTCATAATATTTAATGTTTCACAACAAGTAGTTTTGTAGTGAAGAAATAATAAACATTAACCTTGGCTTTCATTTTTGGGTCTTCAACCAAGAAAGAATTATCTCTCATTTAATTGTTTATTTTAAGGCCCCACAAACTAGATCATTGATATAGTTTTTTTAATATTATTTTCAAACATATACATTTATATTTTATGTTATTATATCTTGTACCTTATTTATTTGTAGTTTATGGTCATATATCATAGAAAATATGTTGTTGTAGTTCAGGATCATCGAGACTGTAACTTCTACTAGTAGTAGTGTATCATTCATTAATTATGGTTATTCATGTAGTTTCATGTCATGTGGTAAATATTTCATCCATATATTTTAACATAATGTGTTAAAGATGTATTCTACACATATTAATGTAATGTAGTAAGGGAGTCGTCGATTCAGTTTAACATTATGCGGTAAGAATGTCTTTAGTGAATTTCAATATATTTTGTTATGGATGAAAAATGCTATTCAGCATAATGTAATAATTATAGAAATGAGAAATTATGAATTTTAGAGTATTAATATTAGGAATTGAGATGTCGTTCAGTTTAGTGTATTTGTCATGTGATATTAGAAAACAATGTGAATTGGGAAGACATGTCTAGGATAACCCAATACACCCTAAGTTACCGAGTTCCTCTAGAGAGTTTATGAGGCTCAAATAGATTACCATTCCATTCTAGAAAAGAGGATATTAATTTTTTTGGTGTGTTCTAGGTCCTTATAAATGGGCCAATGTAGAATAAATACATGGTAAAGTATATGGGAACCCCAAACATTTCCTTGGGAAATAGATGATTTTTGCATGTTCTATTGGTTTATGGTAAAATAATAGGGTAGCATAGTCAACCTGGATAGTTGGAATATGTGTGTTGTAAATGATATCCCAAAATTATTAAAATTGAATATATAATTGTGATAATATTTTAGGGATGACCACAAACATCCTATGCTTTGAGTTCTACCACAATGTTGACAGGGATCATGGCGATAGTTGGTCCATTCCAAAAATGTGCGGATGCTTCAAGTTGCTGGTACAGAGGCCCTTATGTAGGAGAACATAGGTCTTTCATTCATTTCAATTAGAGGTTTCCCACTCCCTTCCAACATCCATTAATGTTTTGTAAATTCCAAATTTTCATGATGATGAAGTTGGAAGTGGAGTGAAAGGAATATAATGTTCATTCAGGAACACTAAGGTTTTTGATTGTCTAGTTGGGAAGCTCTGGCCTTATGCCATGTCATTTTAAAAAATGTGATGTGGGTTATCTAAAGTATTCATCATGTGATATTAAATTCCAATTTTCATTATCAATAAAATACACAAGAATGTAACATTGAGGATGTTGAATGCACTCGAAATGGATTATTATAAGGATTTAAAATCACGGTCCATGATCATTTGAGTTAACTATAGGTGGAAATATTTATGTACATTTTATCAATTTCTAACAGTAAAAGCCCATATTCAACACTGTTATGAAAATAACTATTGGATTTATAGTGGCCTCACTAGGATGAAACTTCCTATATAAAATATGTCTTTGTTAGGGTAAAATAATATAATGAATACCCTTGGGGTTCTTTTTTATTATCCATTCCATGATAGATTTTTTATAGGGATGTTCCACGAGAAAAGGATCTCATGGTCTATGGTGTTCCAATAGAAGGATACCGACACGATAAACTAATCATTTTATCTAAAAAAAATAAAATAAACGATTGTGTTTATGGAAAATATAATATTCAATTGGTGTTTTATCCCCCTAACAGATTGTTTTAGCCTACTTAACATGGTATCATGGTGAGGAGTTGTGAAAAATCACTAATATAATTTTTTATAGGACTAGGGGGTCTAGTGAACATGGATAGAATATTACTAGGGCCACAATGTGGGAACTATGAGCTATGTTCCTTGATTATTTATGCTTTAAAATTTTTCAAAATACCATGGATGAATAATTTATAGAATGGAGACATGAATTATTCAAAAACATCCATTTGTGTGTTGTTATATTGACAGGTTTTATGAAATTTTCAATATAAGTATAGTGTGTTATGATTTGGTCCGTAAAAGGATAATGATTATAGTTATACAACATTGAACAAAATGCATTCAGATTAAATTATTATCCATGTGGACCTAGGGTTAGAGAAATGTTACACTGTAGATTAATTAGGGTACCTATTGTCAAGAGTAATCCAACATCAATTTTAGTAGGAGATAATTTTTTTCTGAATCATGGATCATTGGTCTGGTTTATTGAGTAATGATATGTGAAAATCTTTTAAAAATTGATCCTGAGTCACTCAAATGAAACAAGTTCATTTTTATTGATGTTATGGCTATTAGGGAATGAAATAACCTTCCTATAGGAAAATATGATCCTAGTTGGTGGGTCAAAACCTTTATAGATATCCACCACAAGAATGTTCAAATATAGAGATATATTATAATTTCCAAGAATGTGAAATGTTTGTGGAATCCCAAGGTACAAAAGACATGATGTGTGAAATATGGGTTCAGGAGCATAAAAGATGAAAAATAACACCATGTGCTCTGGTTGATCGGGGTCAGGATCTTCTGGTCCATTCATAAAGAATAAATATGGGCAGCATAGACATTTTACTTACATTTTAATATCATGTTGTAAGGAAATTGGAACAGATCTGAAATCGTGCAATATATCGTTGTTGACACTTTCCACTAGTGGAAGGAATTTAGATTTTGTGATAAACTTCTATCCACACACAATATTGTTTATAGATAACCTTATACTAGAGCCCATATTTTTTTGATTTATCACATGTAAAAATAATTCATATATAGAACTGACTTGTGCAATGGAAAAATATTCCTATATAAATTTAACTTATTATAATAGATGAATATTTAGTTTTTATAGCTTGTATTACATAATTTTCTAAATGAATAATGTATGAGAATGAATCAAGCAATAATTACCTTCTTTAGGTATATCCCTGTACATTGATCACTATCATATGCATGGGATATTATTTGGAGTGATTAAAACCCATGGTTGTGATATAAATAATGGATCCAAGCATCAGTAGGTATCATTTGATGACATGAATAACCCATCACAAAATTACCATATTAATGTCTCCTATAAATGTCTAACCCATGAATAGGGAGGGGGAACGTTTTCTTATTACATCTGATCCAATGATTGGAGACTCATGTATAAATATGTATCCTATGATGGTAGGAATCATAAAACACTAATTTATTAAAAAAACATCAAACGGTTCTGAATCATATATATAATAGGAATTTATTCAATTGATGTATTGGATAGACAAAGGATTTGTGATCTGAGGATAACTACATATTCTATGACACTAAGAATCAATCCACACATAGTTCATGAATAAAAAAATCTACACTCATATCAAACCCATATGAAAATGGGATAATTTATTCTATTTATTGTGTCATTAGAATCAGGATTGGGGGTTTGATAATCAATAAATATCATGTAATGGATGGTATCAATTGACTCATTGTTCATGAATTGAAAATTCTCGACACTGGATTGATCCATACTAAGAGGAGGGAATTTTCTCTATTTATGTTACAGTTGGACCAAGGATTGGAGTTCTTGGAATCACTGCATATCCTATAGTAATATTAATCAATCAACATGTAGTTTTCTAATTTATGTGTGGCGGGATACCAATACCAAGGATATTGGTTATCTTATATGAGGTCTATATTAATTCATAATTTAAATCATTCAAGAGATGTCAATAACGTAGTTTAATGTATTGTGGTAATGATGTTTGGTGTGCCTTTTATGGTCTTATATACAGGAACACGCTAACCTTGATGTAATCTAATTTATATTGACAATGTGTGGTATCCTATTAATTAATTCCAAATCCCAATTGAACTATTATCAGTGTTAGTAAAAATGAATAAAAAAGGTTTCACCCACCAAATAGAGGTATTTTTTCAAGTAGTGGATGTGCCATAAAATAAGATATAAGAAAATTTACATATCTTATCAGAATGATATTCAAGTAGTAGGTTGTCTTGGGATAATATAAATTCCAAATGTGAAGGATATTAACCATTTATCGTAATAACATGCGGTAAGGGTAAATGATGTTGTGTAATTTAATGTATTTCTATTGTGAAATGAAATTCTATTACGTTTTAAGTCTTACAACTAGGACCTTTTCCATTAAATTTAATATCATGTGTTAAGGTAGTATCTTGAATTTTAACAGCATATAACTAGAAAATAATGATGTCATGCAGTTTTATGTAATATTAGAAATTCCATATATTTTATATGGTAGTTGTGTAAAGTAATTCTTGTGAAACAATGAATTTTTGGAGTCATTCAACATTCCCCATCCATTATGGACAATGAGTAAGCTTCATTATAATATATCTTTTATACGATATAGTTCCTTTATTATTTGGGTACCTACATTAGTATTGTCATTCCTAATATCATTAGGGTTGAGAGAAAAAAATTCTAATTCTCCTAAAATAAATTAGTGGAGGAGAACCATTTTATTTAATGATCATGTGATATTGGTCTAATTAACATTGAGTTTGTGTAGTGTATGAAACATTTTATCAAATATCTACTCCAACTCATCTGTGGAATTTTTTTATTTTTCATCGTATGAGAATTTTCCAAAAATAGCTATTTGGAGTGAGGGAACTATACTTTTATGGGATGAAATACAGCAGTTTCATAATCCATTGAATTTGGGGTTGCATATGTGTTTTTTTCCTTGGGGATTGTAGGACCATAAATAATAATGGATCTTTTCAGAACTGGTATTCATTTCCATGTTAACGATCATATATAGTACATTTTATATAGTTTCATTGAAAAAATCTATTTTTCAATTTTACACTACATAATATTGGTATGAATTTTTGGCTCCAAGATTTTACACATGATACACATTATTAAATTATGTGGAACAAATCTGTTTCATTGTATATTAATATAATTTTATGGACACAAAATGTGGTGAAGATGTTGGGATTTATGTAGTTAATAATATCCCTTATCCTAACTTCCAATATGGGTTTTTCCTCCACCCTTGTGAAAAATAAGGTGGTAACAGTAAGGTTGTAAAATGACTGCCATGATATTTTAGTGGGGCATGGCACCACGACATCCATTCCCTATACATAAATTGACTACTAATATTTAAATGTATGAAGACATTCTAGGGGTTGATTTATGATGTTTTCATTAATCAGGCATGCATGAAATTGGATGGTGAATTCGACACTATCATGTATCATTTTTTCAAATAGTAATGAATCCTTATAACTTTGTGGGAAATTATGGTATTAGACTTATGATAACCATTGGATCGTTCAGTTATTTCATTAATTATAGGTGGAATCTCTACTAATACGCATCTGAGAATGACTCCATCTTAACCTTGTTTGTAGATGGATTTTGGCTCATTTTCCCCATCATAAATGTTATATTATTCCTCCCAATGTCAAATCACCTCTTATCAATCTTGATTCGAAGGTATAGTCCCATATTGGACGTAATTAACTATGGGTTTCATTTTTTCATTCATGGATACAGGTTCATCATGCTCAGAGTAAGTGTTCAAATATTTTTTCCATCATGTCACAGATGATGAAAGATGAGACCATTCCTTAATGTATGACATAGAAACGACCTTATCCTAATTAATTTCAACTAGTTATATGGATTAATTTTTCAAGGCATCATTATGATCATTTTTTGATCATCATACATGAATCCATTAAGATTAAAAATGAAACTTTCCATCAATCCTCTAATGTGATCAATGGGTGGACCAATTCTTCTTTCCTGAGGGTCTATCCACCCCTCATTTGTTTGAAGAAGGCATCTAATTAAATTTTATGTTCATTTATTATATAGGAAGTAATATTGCTATTTCCATGAAATAAGTTGTAGAATAGTGATCAACTACATTATTATTGTTTCCTTCAGATGGTGAAAATGAGTAAGGAAAATTTTAAATATCCATGGAACCAAACATAGTCCCTAGACATCCCCTATTAAGATTTGATTTTTTTCATCCTATCTATAATAATAATTTAGTAGGAATAGTAAAAAAATATCTCAAATGTATGGGGTAATGTCATGGTAATAGAAAAAAATTCCTTCTGGACATTCGATATCCATTAGTATTCATTCTGAGGTGGGATGTTCCATAAGGAGATCGGATAGGTCCTTCCCTTTATCTAATTTCTTTGACACAAAATAGATGTAAAATTTTTAAAGAATAATTATTCATAATGAAAAAATATTAGTCTTCAAATAGATGGAAAGTATAGAATGGAGTAGTTAAATATGAGAGGCAAAATAGAATTTATTATGCTACATGTAATGTATTAGTTTCTTCACATTAAATTTGAGCAGGAGTCAGTTCATCCTGAAATAATAATAACATGTCTCATTACAAAAAAAAAATTTGACAGAGGTAGTAATTGAAATATGTTTTCACCACATCATATTTCTATGTGAGGATATCACTGTTAAATCATTCCATGATGGACACATTTATTATAAAAACCTTTTGATTTTCCAATGGAAGCATGATCAGTGGGTGTGGTAAGTACAACATCCAATTCTGAATGGCTTCATGGTTTTCCATATTACATTTGTAGGTGAATCCCTTCTTCATTATCATAGTGATGTGGATTGATGTTATCCCTAGATCAATGATGAATATTCTATTCTATGGGATGTTCCCTTGAATCCCCTAAATTAATTGAGATTCAAAATAGGTTCCCTTTTAATAATTTTACTAGTGTTTTCCTTGTTGACCAAGATTCCAAAGTAGCATAACACAATGAAAAGGAATTTCCCTGATGTTACTCTTACTGATAAAATTAGATGATTCATCTTCAAATTGTTCTAAAACAACATGTTTAATATTTTTTGATTATCCATGAAGTGATCCAATCTCTATAGATATTTGACTAAGAGTTCCATGATGTAGAATTATTCTTTCCTTCCTATGAAGTGAATATATATATATATATATGTGATAAATGCGTTGTTGGTAAGTATAACATGAATTAATTAATCTAAAAGGAGTGACTGATAGGGAAAGATACCTTGATCTAATTTCATGGTGGTTTCTTCCCCATCTTCATGGGGCTATATTTTTCTAATTATACTCCATATACCCATCCATAAATTAAATGTATTTGAAGCTAGTAGTTTCATCCATCTGAATCACTTTGATTAGTAATGGAAAATCAATTTATAGATAGTGCCGATTACGATATATGAAATCAATACAGACCCTGATCTTCTTATTCATTTTGTTAATGATAATGGCATCGATGAACCATTTTTTTTAATTTAAATTCCTAAGAAATTTTTTTTGATCAATTTTTGAACATCTATTTGTAAGTTATTAGCATGAATGGGGGAGAATAACCTTTACTAACATCATGAAACCTTTATGGCCATCATATAAGTATAGTCGATATATAATCACATCATGGGTCATCCTTGGTATTTATGTATAATTTTCTTTGAACACATATTGATACATATTTTGGAATTCGATATTTATCTCTTATTCTTTGAGATGCATGGAAACCATATTTAACATAGCTCGTGAGAATCATTCTCTTCCAAGATTCATCTATATGGGAACAACAATATTGGTGGTTATTTCTTCCGAAAATGAGGGATGTGTGTTCCTAGGGTTATCCTATTATTATTCTCTATATAAATATGTGGGTGAAATTTTATACATTTATATTAATATGATAGAATACATGACACTATAGAGGATTTGGGAACAGACCTTGTAATCCTCAATTTTTAGATTAACCAAAGAGAGATTTTAGAGATCCTTATTTTCGTATATTATATCATCAAGGACAGGAGGATATTGGACATATACGATTAAGTATTTTAGCATCAATCATGTTTATGCGTAGCACATAATCATAGCCAATCATAATACATGGATACATAGATGTGGTCCCCAAGAAATTAGAAGTTGTGACCTATATATCATCACACAATATTTTTAGTTTTATATCATTCTCATAGAAATATTCCACAACATATATGGATTCAAAATACTCATAGGGGAAATATTAAGCATGTATTATAAGGAAAGTCTCATCAATTTGGTATTTTAGCAACGAATGAAATGATTAAGGTATCAATATGTGGCTATGAGGACAAATTTTTACTAGAGGGTGGTAATAGGTTGATTAATACTGGATATGTATGAAATCATCCCGAGATGTGAGGTACCTAAATTTATCCTTTAGCCAAATATTTTTAGGTATCAATTTCTTACTCATATCATATCATTGAATGGTATAATTTTTTAGAGATAAGTCCCCTCACTATATCCCAATACTCAGAGGGTACAAATCACGATGATTTATACCTTGACATAATTAACAACTAGATACATTAAATTGTTGAAATTTTTAAGAATACCAAAAATATATAGGGGTATGATATTTATTTGGATAAAATTTTCATGATCTTGTTCTTTGAACAAGTTAATGGAAAGGCGCTCTGATAGAATAATCTTCACTCAATAAACCTCAACTTTCGTAACATATGTGCAAAACTATTATTGGCTTTGGTGGTATTTTATGATTTTGTCTCTTTGTTCTTTCGAATTATGGAGTGTATCTAGTTTTTAGATTTTTTCTAGGGAAACCACTAAATAGTTCAATATGAATTTTTTTTAATGGAGTTATGATCTTCCCATAGTGGTCTTTCCCATTAATATATGGATCTAGAGATTATGTGTTTATTGTGGATGATTTTCATGCTTGATCAGAGGTCCTGTGAGTATCTTTTTTATGTACCATAGGTGGCGTTGGCCTTCCAATTTTTTAGGGATGATCAAATAATTTCATCCTCTCTAGTGGGTTGTGTAAGATGATGGGCCTCGAACATCCCGGAAATGGATCTATAGAATCTATATATATCTATTTTTCTTATAGAGGTTCTCACCCATGGGTCACGATATCATATATATCCTCTATGGGGATGTGAAAAAAGTATTGGTTTTTCCCATATGAACACAATCTCTTGTATCATAAGATTATGTGTCTTTGGATTCCATATCTCTACTCATGTATGGGGAAATTATACTAGAATTCATATTCATTATTTAGAATGCGATTAGATAAGAGATCATTGTTAATTTAAAAAAATTATCTCTTCATTTGATGAGGGTTATATTTTGTGTGGTGGTTCCCATTTATTGATGTTGATGGAAATAAATTTTCATGGGTGTGAGATTTTGAAGGATCTTGATATGACTCATACACATGTGTCTTTTCAAGTGTATAATTATTATTTATAGATTTAATAGGTGTATTAAATGTTCCCTCCTTAGTTGGTGGGGTTGATTTTGTTTGTGAATATGTTTTCTTTGGGTGGTACGAGCTCAGTCAACTATAATTCGAGTCATCTAGTTATAAAAATTATTTCCACACATATATGTAACTTAGTGTTTATCACCCTCTTATTCAGGGGGAGTGATGGTTACATAGGTTAATTATTCTAATGAATCCCATATATTAAATTTTCCATAATATACCTTGATTAGTAGGATTATATTGATGACAATACAGTCTTGGATGTTGTAAATCATCCTCTTATGGAATTATAAACAGGTAGGATGATTAGTGACAGAGGATTCCTTGGGGTTCCTAGTATCTGCTAAATTCATTTTTTTTTCATGGCTATGAGGAAAAAAACATAGGTCAAGCTGCATTCTAAAGGAACATTCTTCATTCATCTATTCAAAAAATCTATAGAGTCCGGGAAATATAATGGCTTCTGGATAAGGGTGATTTTGTCTCTTCATCTACTCAGGGGTATGTTTTGGATGATTTGGGTAGATCCTTATTTCTTAAAAAGGAACTACAACTAGTTTTAGGGTAATGTCGTCAATTTTTTTCTTTAACTATGATTTTTCACTATGCAACGTGCATGATTTTATATTTAACTTTGGTCTAATGAATGTAGTATTTTATGTGTTGTTACATTTAGGATGGCTCATGAAATTATACTCGATACTTCATCATGGTCAATGGTTCTTGTAGATCATCTTTAATATTTTTAACAAAAATTTCCAACAAATTGTCTTATAAGAGAGGGATGATTATTGAATAGGTTACACCCTTCCATATAGTGATGAAGTTATGCACCCTCTCAGATTCTCATTTATGTAGATTGTGTGGTTGAATATTTTCACTTCCATAGTGTAGATATATAATAGTAAATTAATTGATGAATAATTTCATTCCATAGCACAATGGATCCTTCAAAAAATGGATTACTAAAAATGGTATGCCCTATCAGATAAAACATCTCAGTTTGGTGTCCTCAATAAAATATCAATTTCTCATCTTTAGGACATATCAGGACATGAAGCATGTGAGATTTTGGTCATGATCTCCAATACCATTAAAGGTTGATTAAGAATGCTTTCTAAAATTCATTTTTGTGAAATAAATATTATATCCATTCAGGATATGGCTTCACCTTGAGTATTATGAATCTCAACACCCTTCCATGATATCCATTTTTTGTCTAGGTATTCAACAGAATTTATTAGTTTTGGAGATACCACTTTATGGACTACCTCACATCTATAGGGAGAGGGAAATGCATTATTAGCTGGCACAATTTTAAGAACTCGTTGATTCTCAAACCATGATAGGACTGCATGATCACAATTTTTTTTATTAGGTTATATCCATAATGTATGAAATTCATGATTATCCACTTTTTCAATATTTATTTAGATCCATTTTTTAGATTCAGAGATAGAATTGTGCTCAAATTCAACACTTGAAGGTGTATTATCTCTATCCAAATATGTGGAAATAGGGATATTAATATCCATATGATGATGATACCTAGTGGGAATGATTCACCTGAGAAGTTCAAAATTGATATCTTGGTGATTTGGTACCACATTATAATATTGTCTCTTGTGTTCCTATGCATAATTAATTCAGGTTCCTCGGAGTGGTGAGTGATATGTAGCCACACCTTCCAACTTATTCTTGGATGTACCTCACTATAGAAGTGGAAATTCATTATTCGAAGGTTTAATGATCTTGATCCTCTAATTCTATGTACATGTATCCTTATATGGAACATCAAGATCACCATCCTCTTATGTTATATTTTCTATATTCTTCTACTTTTCATTTGTGTCTGTGTCCACATAAGGTATTGGGTTAATGGTGATGACATTCACTGAGGTGTTTTTGGTAATTTTAGTTATCCTATAACTCAAAATAATATAAGTTAATTATATAATGTTTACTCCTCCTTTGTGGGTTTTATTATGGTCATTTTTATGAACCATTACCATATTGTATAATATTAGATCCTGAACTATATTGGGATTTATTACCTGCAATATAGGTTCATCTTCCCTATATTTATGAATAGTGTCTTTAATGTTGTTTTAGGTCATGCTTTCCAATTGGACCCCAAATATAAAAGATGTGTCTCCTGAATTAAGTAAAAAAAGGATGTCGAATGTTGACATTTACATCCCAACCCAATGAAGCATAATTCTTTACGGGGAGTCGATAATGATGAAAATTCCCCCAACCCTATGATTTGGGACTGATATGAGATCTTTATTGGATCATGTTGGTCATGTTGTTGAGGAGTTGATTTTTATAGTGTAGACTATGATGGATCCTAATATGGAAATTATGATAAAGATCCCCTTATCAACATAGGATGGGGTTGATATTGGACATCTATTGATTTCTCTAGGATCCAGTTGAGGTTTGATGAATTTATTGATGGTGATAGAGATAAAAATTTACCCATCCCCATAGGATGGGGTACTTTATTGGATATCAAAAATATTTCTTGCATCCACTTAGAACATAATGATCGTAGGGGTGGATCCATTTGTTAAGAATTATCTTATATATTTGTGATCGGATAAATCTTGTATAGATTTTGTGATAGATGATACCATGATAAAAAATTATTTGGAACAATTATTTTCATCTTCATTCTAGTTGAAATGACATCATATGTTGTGATTCATTTTTTATGGGAATCATTGAATTGGTCAAATACATTTTTTCCATCTCTAAAATGCATTCCCACTTTTTCAAGGGGCCCAAATTGAGAATTTATTGGTAGTTCTATCCCTATATTCATATTGATGTTCTCAAATTTTAGAGAAGGGTAATTTCATTGTTGTCATGACTCGTTCCCCCAGGGCCTGTGTCGTGACTACCACATGCATGTCTTCAATAGGCTTGTGGCTGGTGACTAGCACCGAAAGGCGTATTCCCTAAAACTGGGAAGGAATTGACATTATAACCATTAAAATCAGACAACCAAGAAGATAGAAAGATACGAACATAGGTAAACTTTATAGTAAAAAGGGTGTATACAATAGAAAAGGGACCCAAATACATGTCCAACTTGAAAGTACAAGAAAATGGAAATAGCTCCAGTGAACACCTGCCAGGGATCCTACCTGAAGTTTAGGAATAACTCTCTAACGGTCATCTATGCAGTATGCCTCACCTAATATTCTCCTACGAGCTACCTCCAATTCTGGTACTGTCGTCCTCAGTCAGCGTTTTCCTTTGTCAGCACCCAACACAACAAGGTGTAGGCATAGCCCGTGCAGGGGTGAGTATAAAGATACTAATTAGGGTCTCTAAGACACTCAAAGGCCTCACAAAAATCCACAAAGTATAAACCACAAAGCATGAAAACATCTGACAACCCTACTTAGGTATATTCCAATACATATACCTATGTTATCAAGTATACCCATCTCATTCATGAGGAAATATAGGTTCAAACTCAAAATCCCAAATCTCAACTGTTCTACAATGTAAAGAATACCATGAAGTTAACACCTCAAAGAAAAGTACCACAAAGGTAAAGCCACGCAGAATAATACCACAAAAGAATCACCATGAAGGTATGTAACAAAAGGGTATCAATACACATAAGAATACCACAAAGTTACCACAAAGGTAATGGCTCATCTCACACCAGGTATAACATAGGTACGGTAGTAAGGATTATTAGATGTAACTACTGAATCATCTTACTCTGTTAAGAGGCATACCCATGTAGGATCCTAAATCATCAGACCCAAATATGATCCTAGGACATCAAACCCATGTTGGATACTAGAGTAGTCCCACATGTATTTCCTTGAACATATCCATGTGGGACTCTTGAGAAAAGTCCCACGTAGGATCCCAAAGAAAAGACCAACATATGAAACTTATCTCATGTTACAGCCAGCCATAGGGTTCTCGCACGAAGCACACTTGATTCAAGGAGGGTCCACTCCTAAAGCTAATATTTGATAATCCAACTACCTAAAAGATCATCTAATAAGTATCCCAAAGGACCTCCATGTAAATGGGGACTTAATGCAACAGACGGTGCGTCAATCGGACACACAGTCTGTAAGATATTGGATTTTTAGTCTCGAGGGCCTGTATGGATTCATTTTTGATCCAACCTAGCCATAGCCCAACATTATCTAATCTAATGTGGGGTATACCAAAAATACCATCTCGATCCATGGTTTCTGACGCCGTGAAAATTTCATCCAATGGACGCCCATAGCACAAGTTATGGCTGAAAGAGTGGAAAGGGGTTGAAGATGGTCTGGGTCAGGTCATGCCCATCCTGACCATGTTCCGTCCCAAGCTCCATCCCGAGCTACGGAATCCAACCCAGGCTACATGGTCCGGAACGGTCTGCCAGTGTAGCCAGGCCTGCTAGCACAGCTAGCGCTGGGCAGCAGGCTGGGTGGCCCTTGGGATCCGACCCAACCGGCTATGTTCGGCCCGGTCCACCGGTGCGGCCCGCGCTGGGCGGCCCTCGGTGAGGCCCGCGTTGGGTGGCCCATAGTGTGCGGACCACTAAGATTCCAGCGCTAGGCGGCCCATGGCTGTCCAGATGGACATCCCTCCTCCCCAGTGTGGTCACACCCTGCGCCCCAACCGGCAGTCGGCAGCGAGACGACCTCCCTCCTTCACTCCTACAGCCTTATGTTGCGGTCCATACACTCCAGTAGCGCAGTTGCATGCTACCACACCCTTAATTAGGATGGTTGTGTGACGTCCACCACCATTTCTCTGCTGGGGCCAATTGGCCACAATCCTCCTCCTATAGCGCTATTGCACTGCCGCCGTCTTCATGGCCAGCTGGAGTGGCAGCCACCACTCCCGTTCCCTACCAGCACCAGTCGTCGTCCTCCTCCATCACAAAGAACACATCAACAATGATGATGTGGAGGGATCAAGCCATGTTTTTCTGGGCCATACTTTCCGTGCTAGATTGGTATTATTTGGCTTATGGGAAAAGATTCAACGTAAAATAAATTAAATAAGAACATAAAAAACACACCCTTTCCATGAAGGATCATTGACGTCGGTGAGGAGGGAAAGACGGACATTGGTCCATTTTCGTTGAAGGCTTTCCTCATTGTAGATCCTTCAAAAAGGTTCTTTATTGGTGAATTATTCGATGAAGGATAATAGTTAATCGTTGGAGAGAATGTTTCTCTAGAATTCTATCTTTCTCTCCCTTTCCAACAATTTCCCCAACCCCACAAAAAAAAAGGGCCAAATTATTCAGTTTTTTTATTAATTTAATTATATTTGGCATCAATTGAGTTGATTTTGGCATAATTAATTAATTGAAGGTGGAACAGTTAATTAATTGAATAGTTGAATGGTTCCCCCACATTAAGAGGGGTCTGGGTGGTCCCCACCACAAAATTCAAATTGGGTGGTTTTCTAGCTCGGGTGGTCCCCACCACCAAAACTCAGAAAGAGAGGTTTCAAAAGAAAAATAAAATGTTAATTATTTTATTTTGCATCTTCCATGAAAAACTAAAAAACTATCTTCCACCCTCGAACTAATGTGGTCGAGGTGAAGGTCCCCTTACGTGAATATAGGTGTTGAAACATCAATAGTGTCCTCAGATTTCAATTTCGAGCACAAGTACAAATGTTACAAAAACCCGCCGACACTCTTACATAACATACTAAAAAATTCCAGATATTCATTCCTGGCACAGCACTCCTTGGAATCACACGCATTCAATTTTTTTCGGACTCGAATATTTTCATATAATTTTAAAAAAAATTACATGGAAATTTCTGAGTCTTTACAATTTTATTCACCAACTGCACCTTATCCTACCCAGTCTCTTGAAATATTATATGTATATGTAATTATAGGATTCCATATCTTGTGAAAGCTTTTATTCTATGGATTTTGTGTAGTGAAATTATCCATACATTCACCACCCTTGGATAATGATTTCTAATGATCCTTTAATGATTGGTCTCCAAAGAGTTGTGGTGAAATGATGGAAAGCATCTTGTAGATTTTAACTATGATTTTTTGTTCTTGTGTCCAAGATAGAATCCATTTCCATTTAAATACAGATTATGTATATTTCATGATTGCGGCTCTCATATCCTAGTTAGAGGATATGAAAATACTTCAACCGCTAATTATTTTCGCCAATTTTTTGGGATAGGTATATAATTCATTCATTCCCTAGATCGTATAGGATCTGATATCCAGAAGTGGGGATGTTTCTGAACATGGTAGGGAGTTTTTTTCTAGATAAATCTCTCCATCTATAAATTTCATCCTCTTCTTTGTCAGAATTATTTTTTTATGCCTAGTCAGAACCCGTACGATTCTTCTTTGAGGATCTTACCAGCCACACTGAGGTGTTGTTGAATGTTAATGGGAAACTATATATATTTAACCCTATGGTTTAGGTAACCTCAACATATTTATGTGTATGAGAATTCAGAACCTATCTACACATTGGTTTTCTATAATGGTAAGGTTTTATTTTCATTAAAAGATATCACCATGTCAGTGTTGAACACTACAAATGTCAGCTGTAGAGTCCCTTTCATTAATCTCTATACTAACATGAAGAAGACAATCGAGGAAATGACAACATTATTAATTGGTTAATGAGTCAAGACAACTTTTAGGTATTTCCTAAACATGTCAAATATCCCCAATTAATGTAGACTTTAGTTTTTCAGGGATATGTGACTCATTATGCATCATTGGTGGAATATGTATACCTACCTTTTTGGGTTGATAAAGGATATAAGGATTCTACATGACCACAACTAGAATATGTTTGGAATCTTCTAGTGCTATGGGGTTATGATCCCACTACTGAGAATCTAATGATGTATACTAATGAGATACTATATTATTGGATGGAATATGAGCATTCATATTTGTTATATACAGAATATACCATTCAATCATGAATGAAGCAAAGATATGAGATTATTTCATACATGTATTGCACATCAAAAAAATGTAGGACCAATGGAATTCAATAAATGTACAAGCCTTATACTATATATCCTATAATGTAAAGTGGGGTATTTTTCATTGTTAAAAGTGTGATAAGAGCCTTGATTTCATAATATATATGAATATACTAAGTAGCTGCACATGGGGTCATATGATCCTCTAATGGGGCCATTTACATATATTCCTCAAATACCTCATTTGTATCAAGTATATTAGCTTTGTCCTATGACATTTGAGTATACTGCTATATATTTTCAATTGGAATATACACTTTTCATTAAGAATATTCCTAACTAGATTGGTTATCCCTTGTTTGAATGATGATAAGTGCTCTATAATATTACATTATAGTATATTGGTATCCTTTTTTGACATTAATATGTTCATGTTACAAGGAAAGTTCCAAACCAACATGATAAGACCCTATATAAATGGTTATAATATCTAGGTATTATTCCTTATCCTTTATTATCATATTTCCGTAATATTTATAGGTGGGAGAAAGAATGTCTGCTTAATCCAAAGTACCCAAGTATTTTTACTGATCATGGTTATGGGTTACTCCGTCTATCAAGATTGTAATATTTTTTGTCCCATTATATATACCATTTTGGAATATTTTGATGGATTAATTTTGTTATTTCTATATTGTAGTGATGCATTTAAAAATTGTTTATTCGAATGATTTCCTCCACACTGTCACTCTCCAAGATATACAGAGATATGTGATTGAGTATTTCAAAAATATATTCCCATACATGTCTTCATTGATTAATTGGAATATGATGATGGAAATCATGCATGGGGGATGGGATATGTGGCTCCACAATTCAATCTATTGTAATATTATTTCCTAATTTAATTGAATGAGAGGGGTATGATAATTTCCATAAGATACCCCCAGATTATTATTTTAGAAATCATCAATGGGATCTGGGATATGATACCGGTCATGGATATTTATAGGTTTCCATAGAAGGTGAGACCTCAATAGTACTAGAGAATGAG
This sequence comes from Viscum album, assembly GCA_963277665.1. Taxonomy (NCBI): domain Eukaryota; kingdom Viridiplantae; phylum Streptophyta; class Magnoliopsida; order Santalales; family Viscaceae; genus Viscum; species Viscum album. Next base: position 116,877,135 of record OY728133.1, on the reverse strand, counting down.
TTCTTATGGCATAAATGTTTATGGTGGTTCCCTTAGTAGTTGACTGAGGAGCACTAATAAGATGATGATAGTCAATGTGGTTGATTAGAGACCTCCTAGGTAAATCTTAAACTATGATAGAGAAATAGTAGACTAATTGATCAACCTTCTAGTGATGTCAAAGGTTCATATTTGTTACCTATGTGGTGATATATTGATGTGATTTTTGGGGTCACATGTTCCACAATTTTAAATGAAGTTTTCTAAGAATGAGAAAAAAATTTATGGCAACAGTTTCTGGAGACCTTTACATGTAGCCTCAATGGCCAAGATCAAGTAATGTTGGCGGTATTCTTATACCATTGTTTTCTCCACCCGATGATGAAGGAATTATATGTGTTATGATGTTTTGTGATCTATATATTTTACTACTATATATGAGGTTAAAAAAAACTCTCTTTATCGAGATATAATTAAAATTAAATATATCTATTAGAGTATTTTTTAATTTCAAAATTTCATCAAGGAAAACAGTCACTGATCATTACATCATCTCATGTATGAAACATTATTAATTAGATATATACAGGTTACACTCTTTTAATTTCTTATTACTAGTATGTCCACTATTTTCACATTGAATTATTATGATGATAGTGGCCGTATTTCATGGTAACCCCAGCAACATTGTATTTCATGTCAGGTGTACCATTTTAATTTTCATATGAGATGAAAAAAAAATTAACGATGAATGTTCAATTGATTATTTTTATTATTTGGTGTATTCATGTCTCGTTAACTATTTTTATCCTAGTAAAGATGCTATATTTTTTATCCATGCGTCAATCAGATGCCCGATTTTTATGTTATTGGATTTTTAGTCTCTAGGACTCGGTTGGATAACAAATGGTCTGACTAAATCCATGTTTTTCGGTGTCATAGATGATTCATCAAACAGACGCTCGTAGCTCAAGTTATGGTCGAAAGAGTGGAAAGGGGTCGAAGCTAGTCTGGGTCCAGTATGACCAGGTCTGTCCGACCCAGACCATCCCAGCTTTGGTCGACCCGACCTGACCGAGGTCTATCCTTGGGTCAGACCCGACCTGCAGGAACCAACTTGGTCCGCTGGGTCTAGCCCGAACCGCGATGGGCGGCCCGCTGGCCGACCAGTGCTAGGCGGCCCGCGGCGGGCTAGATGGCCAGCCCTCCTCAGCGGCGCAGTCATGCGCCATGCCACCACTGGTGGCCAGTAGTTAGTCGGTCACCATCCTTCACCGCCCCAGCCTCGTGTCGCAGCCCTGCATTCTGGAAAAAAGGTAGTGTGCTGACACCCCTTTCACGTTGTAGGTCGTGCACCGGCCACCTCCTCTGTTCCGCTGCGACCTAGGGGTCACGGCCCACCTGTGACGACACAGTTGCAAAGCCGCCATCTTCGCAGTCGGACATAGTGTCGACCTCCACTACTGAGCCATACCAGCGCCAGTAACCAGCCCCATTCATGGTCCTCCTCCATCTCGACGAACGCATCAAGAAGGATGATGTGGAGGGATCCATACATGTTTGTATGTCCTGTTCCCTCCGCCTTAGATTGGTACCACTGGGCATATGGAAAAAGATTCACCGTAAAAGAAAGTAACAAATAAAAAAACACCCCTACCTCGATGGTTTGTTGACGTCAGTGATGAGGGAAAGATAGATTTCGGTTCATCACCATTGAACATGTTCCTCATTGGAGATCCTTCGATGGAGTTTGTCGTTCAAGAATTATTTGTTTAATGACAAGAGTTCTTAGTTGGAGAGAATGTTTATCTAGAATTCTCCCAAGCTATCCATTTCCATAAATTTCCCCAACCCCTCCAAAAAATGAATTGCCATGTTATTAAATTATGTTTTTATTAATTTAATTATTGTTTACCATCAATTGAGTTGATGTTGACATAATTAATTAATTGAAGGTGGAAAAATTAATTAATCGAAGAGTTGAAAGGTTTCCCCACATTAAGTGGATTTCGGATGGTCCCCACAGAAAAATTCATTTTGAGATGTTTTTTTAGCTCGGGTGGTCCCCACCCCAATAACTCAAAAATAGATGTTTCAAAAGAAAAATAAAAAGTGAATTATTTTATTTTTTTTCTTCCACAAAAAACAGAAAAACTATCTTCCAACTGCATCCTACTATGGTCACGGTGATGGTCCCATTAAAAGAATATCGGCGTCGTGAGTTCAAAGGTGTCCACAGATTCCAATTCCGAGCAATGGGTCATATGTTACCAAAATTCTCTCACACGCTTAGTGGACGTACTAAATAAATGTTCAGATATTAATTCTGGGCATAGCGGGCCTCAGAATCATGAGGAGTCAATTTTCATGGACTCGAATATTTGAATATAATTTTAATAAAAAATTACATCGAAATTTTCATGTCTTTACATTCTCCCCACCTCAGGGATTTGCATCCACAAAAGCAATATCACAAAAAATAGAAAAACAAGTTGCGGTACTGAGCACGAATCTGAGCCTCCCACTCCCACATACTCTCTTGGAAGTTCCCCTACTGCCAACATACATGGACTAGATGTATCGACCACCCACGAATGACTCTCTCCTATCAATCCCCAATATCCACTGTAACCTCTATAATCGTCACCCCATCATCGATTTCAAGCTCGACCCAATCAATAATCTGTGAAGGGGCGTGCACGTATCTCCTCAAATGGGATACATGGAAATTGTCATGCACTCGGTGCAACTGAGGGGGAAGTTCTAGGCAGTAAGCCACCTCTCTAACTCGGCTGAGAACCTGAAAGGGTCCGATGAAACTTGGAGATAACTTGCCGCCCTGGCCAAATCTCCACAAACCTCGTCGGGTTTTGACCCGTAGAAAGAAGTTATCACTATCCTATAACTCCAGAGGTATCCGTATGTTGTTGGAATAAGTATTGTACCTTCTCTATGTAGTCATCATCTTCTACAGGACGATCTACACCTTTTCTATGGTATCTCATACCATATCTTGTCCCATGAGTGTTGAATCCCCTGGGTAAGTCCAGCACAAAGACAATCTGCAATGTTGGCAGTATAGAGCCTCGAATAGTGCCATCCCAACGGTGGAGTGATAGTTGTTGTTTTATGAAAACTCCACCAAGGGCAAGTGATCCTCACATCTGTGACCGAAGTTGGGGATGAAAGCACACATATTTTTCTAGAGGGTCTAAATCGTTCGCTCTGTCTGGCCATCTGTCTAAGGATGGAAGGCGGGGCGGAAATGAAGTTGTGTCCCAAAAGCCTCATGAAACCCCTTCTATAAATGGGAAGTGAAATGTGCATCACGATCAGAGAAAATTTTCTAGGGTACTCCATGAATTCGTACATTCTTCAGCACATAGAGGCATCACATTCTCTCTACTAATCCCTTCTATCTGATTGGTAGGAAGTGTGCCGACTTGGTGAGTCAGTCAAAGACCACCCAGATAGAATCATTACACCTAGATTTACTTGAAAGTCCTATCATGAATTCCATACATATCCCATCTCACTTCAACTCTGGGACCTCTAAAGGATGATCTAAGCATACTGGTACTTGATCCTCCACATTCACTTGCTGACAAGTGAGGCACTGTTAGACAAACATTTCTACTGATTTCTTCATTTACGGCAACAAGTGCTGTCGTTGGAGATCCCAATACATCTTCACCACTCTTAGATGTACCGCTAGAGGGGATGTGTGTAACTCCATCAAAACATTCTCCAGAAGCGACATTTGTACCATGGTACATCCTCTGAAAAGGATGATGTGCTTCCCACATTCATAAAATCTATCAGGTGCCTGTCCTGTGGATATCTGAGCATGTCGAGCCTCATAGTCAATGTCCCCACACTGCGCCTCCCTGATTCACTGATGAATTGCGGGACTGACTATAAGAGACTGAAGAATAACTTCTCCTTCTGATTCCAAAAAGGATATCCATAAAGCGGCTAACTGGTCCATCAACTCACCTTGCAGTTGTATATTAGATCTCTTGCAGAGTGCATCTGCGACAACATTCCACATTCTTGGATTATAGACTATCTCAAAGTCATGGTCCTGGAGAAACTGAATACAACTTCATTTTGTTTGGTTCAAGTTCTTCTGAGAGAATATATATCTAATTTTCTTTTTATTAGAGTAAACCGTAAAATTCTAACCCATTATTTAATGTCGCCACATTTTCCAGGCGATGACCACTCCTACTAACTCTAGTTCATGGGTAGAGTAGTTCTGCTCATGTTGACTCAAATGTCGAGAACCATATAGGATAATTGCTCTCTCCTGCACAATCACTCATCTGTGCCTGGCCCCTGATGTGTCGTTATAGACTATATACCCAACACCCTCCTCTGAAAGCCTCAAGATGGGGGCACTAGTCTACCTCTTCCTTGGCTCCTGAAAACTACTCTGGAATTTTTCCGACCACACAATGGGTTGCCTCTTATTAGTTAGTTAATATAAATGTGTTGCAACTATGGAGAAATCTGGCACAAACCTCCGGTAGTATATGGCCAATCCTTGAAAACTTTGTACCTCTGTCACACTCCGAGGTAGCTCCCAAGCATGTATTGCCTGAATCATCGCTAGATCCCCTGCAAATCTAGCCTCTAAAAAGACATTTCAAGAAATTGAACCTCTCAGAACTAGAACTAGAACATCAAGAGCATTCCATAAAGCTGATGCTCTCAAAGTGTGTCCTGAACTATCTGCAAATGATCGGCATGCTCCTCCTTAGTATCCAAGTAGATCAGAATGTCGTCGAGGAAGACTACTAAAAAGCAATCAAATTATGGCTAAATGATCTTGTTCCGATGTCCGATGAACACAGCTAGAGTGTTGTTCACACCGAACAGTATGAAAAAAAACTAATAATGGTCATACGAACATATGAAATCCATCTTCTACACATCCTCATCTCACACTCTGAGATGGTGATAGCCTAATATGAGGTATATCTTAGTGAACCACCATAATCTCTTCAGCTAATCAAAGACATCTTCAATCCTCATGATTGTGTACTTGTTCTTCACGGTCACCTTGTTCATGAGCCGATAGTCAACACAAAGTCCCCTGCTATCATCCACCTTCTTGGCGAAAAATATCATGGCTTCCCAAGGAGAAACACTGGCCTGAATGAATCCCATCCCCTGTAAGTCCTCTAGCTGTACCTACAACCCACGAAGCTCTACGAGAGCCATCAGATATGCTGGTGTAGAAATAAGTGTTGTCCCAAAGTTCAATTCAATGTAAAAGTACACCTCTATATGAGGAGATAGACCTGGAACATCTTCTGAGAAGACATCCACGTAATGATCCACCTCTATAGGGTAGCTCAGACTCTCCATGTCAACCATTCCAAGAATAAGGCTATCCAACTGATGAGTGATCGGCTGCACTCTCTTCCAAGAAAGTCCATCATTTGGTAAAAAGGATCCCTTATCACCGGTGAATTTAAACCGACTCCCATCTATGTGGAAACACCACACATTGTGCATAATATAGTCAATCTAATCATGGACTATAGATAACCTGTTCATACCCAAGATGAAATTGTAAGGGATCGACGCCACAACTAAGAGATCCTAGCTGATGCTCTCGCCTCCTAGAGTAAGATGACACTACTAGAAGTAGTGTGTAGTCATCTAATCCTCTCCTATTGAAGTATATAGCCATAAGGATCGAGCCAACAGCTCCACCAGAATCTCCAAGCTCCGAATATGGGAAGTGGAAATAAAATAATGATAGGAACTTGTGTCTAAAAGTACTTCACCTAAGGTGTAGTAGACACATATAGTACCTAGTATCATCTTTGGAGGGCATGTTCGTAGGACTCATCTACCTGGAGCTGAGCTCACCCATGTTTACATACTCCCGGTGGTCGGGGTGGACCACCTAGTGGTTGTGGTGGTACCACCTCGAATCATCGCCCACCGCCAGCTACCCGAGCATGCCCTCTGCCACGTCCCCCTACTCCCTATGGACCTCCATGATTGATCCTCTATCACAGCATGGGAAGTCCTTCGACCGTCTATTGATCATTCGTACGGCAGGTCGAGCAGTCACGAGGCATGTGATTATGCACGCAATATGCGTAACACCCCCTGATCCTCGCATGACTGGCTCTATCTCTGGTTCCCTACACAACTGACCCTGAATCTTATGGTCGTACACCAGTACGTCTGGTCTTCTAGGGAATCTGTGACATCTTTTTGCTACCAGCTACAGAAGTCTCCGCTATGTGACTCCCTGTGGTGGGTCTCGCTACTGGTGATTGATCAGCAAGTAAACTCTCCACTAAGAGGTCTCTCTCTGTCACCCCGGCTAGCATTGGGATGCTGAGAGAAATCATCGAAGCCCTGATCTCCCACCTGTGTCCCTACTCAAAGGTTCGGGACCTGAAGAATGGGTCATTCCCCATATCTATGGTGTATCGTCAGAGGTCGGTGAACCTCTCTGAGTACTGAGCCAAAGTCATGTTTCCCTGTTTTAGATGAAGAAGGACTTGTATGTGCACTGCACGCTGGGTCGTTGGGACAATCTCTGCGCAAAACAGGCTCTCAATGTCTCCCTAGAGAAGTGTCACTTTGCCGTGAACCAGGAGCATCAAGCTCCACCATCTGCCTGCTCCTGCCTATAGTAGTCTATCGGGACGAATCACCATGAGATCAGTTAGTGTCCCTACCAGTCAGAAGACTCTCACCACGGCCTCCATCAAATCCTCAATAGCATGTGGCTCCATATCACCCCTGAACATGGTTGGAATCTGGTGCTGGAACTCATGCATCAAACTCAAGCGGTGTGCACCCCTTTCTGTTGGGGTTGGTGCATCAGTGGCCCAATGGGTAATGGTACCGCCGATGCATCTACTAGTTACCCTACTGATAAATGGCCCTATAAAGAGTCCTCATAGGTCTGTGGGCTTTCATCACATATGATACTTGGAACCATAGCTGGATGTTTGTGTGGAGGCATCTTGTAAAGAAATAGGTGTGCCAAGGTCAATATGTTATAACTGGTGAGCTGACTCAAAAAGCTCAAAATGAAAAAAAATTCAAAACACACATGTAATTAATGTTTTCATGCACTAAGTCAGAAATCAGAAGTCAGGGTCCTAGTGTATGGATACGCCGACTGCCACACCAACACTAGATTCCCTAAACTGATAACCACACTCAAAACACTTAACACTATTCCCCTTAAAATAAGATCAAATTCCAATGTAATATGATAGAATCAAATCCTCTTATAAAAATTTTCCATGACTCATTTCCCCAGTGCCCGTTCCATGAATACCCCAAGCCCGGCTTCCATAGGTCAGGGGATGACAACTAACTCTGAAAGGCGTATTCCCTAAAACCGAGAATGAATTTACTTTATAACCTGTAGACACACAAAACCAAGCACACAACTAGATATGAACACAAGAAAACTATATAGTAAAAAAGTATGTACAGTATGATAAAGTGGCCAGAATACAATTCTAACTAAAAAGTACATGAAAACGGAAACAGCTCTTATGAACAACAACCAAGGATCCTACCTGAAGGGTAGGTATAGCTCTCGAATGGTCGTCTCTACAATACACCTCGTCCAATGTCCACCTCCAAGCTACCTCCAATACTGGAACTCTAATCCTCAATCAATGTTATCCATCGTCCACACCAAACACAACAAGGTTCTGGCGTAGCCCATACATGGGTGAGTATAATGATACTCAGTAGTTTCCATGAGACCTCAAAGGACTCACAAAAATCCAAAAAAGGATAAACCAAAAATCATGAAAACATCTGACAAACCTACTTAGGTATATTCCCATACATATACCTATGATATCATGTATACAAATCTCATTCATGAGGAAACACAGGGTCCAACTCAAAAAACCCTAAGAATAACTGTTTCACAAAGGAAGTAATTCCATGAAGGTAACACCAAAAATATAAGTACCACAAAGGTAAATCATCATAGGAGAATACCACAATGGAATCACTATGAAGGTAAGAACAAAAAGGGTATCACTACAAACAAGAATACCAAAAAGATACCACAAAGGTAAAGGCTCAGCTCACACAAGGTATAATATAGGTACAATAGTAAAGATGATTAGATGTAACTATTGAATCATCATATTATGTTAAGAGGCGGACACATGTGGGATCTTAAATCATTAGACCCACATAGGATCCTAGTACAACAGAACCATGTGGAATCCTAGAGTAGTCCCACATGGATTTCGTAGAGCAGATCTAGGTGGGACTTTTGAACATATACCCGTGTAGGATCCCAAATCAAAGACCCACATAGAATACCTTTCCCATGTTACTACCAGCCAAAGGTTTCTTGTAATATGATCGCTTGATTCCAGGAGGGTCTTCACCTTAAGCAACATGTAGATACTCCAACTGCCAATAAGTCCCACAAAGAAGTGTCCCAAAGAACCACAACAAAAAAGGGGTCTTAATGCAATAGATAGTGTAACAATCAAATGTCTAGTCTGTAAGTTATTGGTTTTTTAGTCTCGAGGTTCTGGTTGAATTCATGTTTGATCGAACCCAGTCAAACCCCAGATTTATCAAAAACTCAAGTGGGGTATACCAAAAGGACCGTATCGATCCAAGGTTTTTGGATTTGTAGATTGTTTATCAAATGGACAATTGTAGCTCATTTTTTGGTCAAAAGAGTGGAAAGGGGTCGATGCTGGTCCGGGTCTAGTCTGACCTGGCCAGAACAACCCAACCAAACTTGTCCTGGACTGACATGACCTGGTTTTGGTTGACACCAGCCCAACCTGGGTTTGGCCCTGGGTCTGACCTGGCTTGTGGGATCTGACCCAGCCCATTGGGCCGGGCCCGATCTCCCAGTGCGGCTCGCAGTGCAGCCCGGGATGGTCGGCCCATTGGGCAGCCCGCGATGGGCGGCCCACTGGGTGGACCGTGATGGACGGCCCGCGATGGGCGGCCCACTGGGAGGCCTACGATGGGCGGCCTGTGGTGCACGTCCCGATGGGGGAATGGGCGGGTCAACCCGCACTGGGCGCCCCGCGGCTGGTTGGACGACCAACCCTCCTCCAAAGCGCGGTCTTGCGCCACACCCCCACCACCAGCTGACAGTGAGCTGGCTTCCCTCCTTCGCCACCGCGACCTCATGTCGCGATCCCTAGACACTGGTGGCGCGGTCACTTGCTACCACCACCATCATGCGGATGGTCGTGCACCGGCTGCCTCCTCTCCTCCAAAAAAGCTGATGGGTCGCAACCCTCCTCTGGTGGCGCAGTTGCACCGAGGTCATCTTCACGGCCGGCCGGAGTGTCGGACGCTACTCTTGAGCCCCACCGGTGCCAGTCTCTAGCACCGTTCATCGTCCTCCTCCATCGCAAAGAACACATCAATAGGGATGATGCAGAGGGATCAGACCATGTTTTTTGGTCCGTACACACCGTGGTATATTAGTATCACTAAGCTTATGAGAAACGATATAACATAATACAAATTAATGTAGAATAATAATAAAACACTCCCCTGCCTTGAAGGTTTGTTGGCGTCGGTGAGGAACGAAAGACAGTCATCGGTTGGTTTTCGTTGAAGATGATCCTCATTGGAGATCCTTCGATGGAGTTCTTCGTTGGAGAATTATTTTTCAAAGGAGAAGAGTTATTCGTTGGAGAGAATGTTGCTCTAGAATTCTCCCAAGCCCTCCCGTTCCAACAATTCCCCCAACCCCCACCCCCCCCCCCCTCCCAAAAAAGAAGTTCCAACTTATTAAATTATATTTTTATTAGTTTAATTAGATTTTTCCATCAATTGAGTTGATTTTGGCATAATTAATTAATTTATTGTGGAGTAATTAATTAATTGAAGGGTCAAAAGGTTTCCCTACATTAATTGGGGATCAGGTGGTCCCCACCACAAAATTCCAATTGAGAGGTTTCCTAGATTTGGTTGTCCCCACCCCCATAACTCAAAAAAAAAGGTTTCAAAATTAAAATAAAATGTTAATTATTTTACTTTTCTTCTTCCACGATAAACTGAAAAACTATCTTCTACCCTCGACATACAGTGGTTGAGGTGAAGTCCCCTTATGTGAATATTGGCACTGTGAGTGCAACGTTGTCCTTGAATTTAAATTCTGAGCACTGGTTCGAAAGATACAAAATTCCTCTAACACGCTTACTAAACGTACTAAAAAAAGTTTAGATATTTATTCTGGGCACAGTGGTCCTCAGAATCACGCGCTGTTAATTTTTTTGGACATGAATATTTCAATATAATTTAAGAAAAAAATACATGGAAATTTTTGGGTAATTAAAATTGTATTGAACAACTTTCCCATATGTTACCTAGTCCCTTGAATTCTTAAACGCATATAGAATTATAGGATTCCATATCTCAAGAATATTTTTATTCTATGGATTTTGTGTAGTGAAACACTCTATACATTTACCGCCCTTGGATAATAATTTCTAATGAGGATTTAATGATCAGTGTCCAATGAGTTGTAGTGAAATGATGGAATGAATCTTGTATATTTTAACTATAATTTGTTGGTCTTGTGTCCCATTACATGGACATAGAATCCATTTCCATTTTAGTATAGAGTTTGTATATTTCATAATGGAGGCCCTCGTATCCTGGTTAGTGGAGGTGACAAGACATCAACCGTTGAATATTTTCCACTTTTTTGGGATAGGTACATAATTCAATCCTTCCCTAGATCATATGGGATCTCATATCCAGAAGTGGGGATGTGTATGAACATGGTAGGGAGATTTTCTCTAGATATATCTCTGAATATATTAATTTCATCCTCTTCTAAGTTAGATTTCTTTACCTACGCCTAGGCAGAACCCATACAATGCTTCTCTGATGTACATATTAGCCATGGTGAGGTGTCGTTGAATGTTAATGGGAAACTATAAATATTTAACCCTAGGGTTTATAGAACCTCTATATATTGATGTGTATGAGTTTTGAGAACCTATATACACATTGGTTTTTAGCAATGGGATAGTTATATTTTCTTCTGGAGATATCACCATGTCGATGTTGAACACAAAAAATGTTAGACGTAGAGTCCCTCTGATCAATCTCTACAATACCATAAATAGGACTATTGAGGAAAGGACCACATTTTTTTTGGTTTAATGAGTCAACCCATCATTGAGGAAATTCCTTAATATGTGAAATATCCCCAATGAAAATACCCTTGAGTTGATCATGGATATGAGACTCATTATGCATCTTGTGTGGAATATTTGTACCTACCTTTGGGGGTTAAACAAGGAAATGAGGTTTCAACATAACCACAATCAGAATATGTTGAGAATCACCAAGTGATGTGGGGTTATAACCCCACTACTGATAATCTAATGATGTATACCAATGAGATACTATATTATTGGATAGAATATGAGCATGCATATCAATGATTTATAGAATATACAATTAAATATTGAATGAAGCATGGATTTGAGCTTATTTCGTACATGTGATCCCCATCAGAAAAAAATGTAGGACCATTGGAATTTAATAAAGGTACACGACTTCTATTATATATCCTCTGATGTATGATGGGGTATTCTTTGTTGTAAAAAGTGTGATATGAGCCTTGATTTCATAAGATATAGTAATATACTGAGTGGCTTCACATGGGGTTATATGAGCCTCCAATGAGGTTATTTTCATATAGTCTTTAAATTCCTCAGATTGATCAAGGATATGAGCTTCGTCCTTTGAATTTTTAGTATACTGATATATATTTTCAATTGGAATATACCGTTTTACTTCAGAATATTCCAAACATGATTTTTGAGCCCTTGTTTAAATGAAGATAAGGGCACTTTCATATTCCATTGGAGTATGTCAGTAGATTTTTTTGACATTAATATGTTCATGTAACAATGCATGTTCCAAACCAACATGATAATACCCTATTGATATGGTTATTTTATCTTGGTATTATTTCTTATCATTTATCTGAATATGTCTATAATCCTCATACATGGGAGTAAGAATGTGTGCATACATCGGAGTGGCCATGTATTTGTAATAATCATGGTTATGTGATACTCCATCTATCAGGATTGTAATATGTTTTTTCACATTATATGTACCATTTAAGAATATTATTATGGATTAATTTTATTATTTCCATAAAGTAGTGATGCATTATAAAATTGTCTATAGGAGTGTTGGCATCCACATTGTCACTCTCCTAGATATACTGGGATATGTGATTGACTGTTTCAAGGATATATTCCCATACATCTCTTCATTGATTCATTGGAATATGTGGATGTACATCATGCATGGGGGGTGTGATATGTGGCTCCACAATTCATTCTATTGCAATATTATTTCATAATTTTTTTGAATGGGTGGGTATATGAGAATTCCCATAGGATGCAACCAGATTATTGCAATAGGAATCATAAGTGGAATCTTGGACATGAGCCCACTCATGGATATTTATTGGCTTCTATAGCAGGTGAGACCTCTTTTGTACTTGATAATGAGTTTCTATGGTTTAAATTTTTTCTATTGGTTCCCATAGAATTTGAATGAGGAGAAACTATATGATAAAGTTATTGACTATGGTTGATTGGAGACCTCCTCGGTAGATCGTAAACATGGATAGAGAAATAGTAGTCTCCATAATTCCCCTTCCTTGGTTGTCCAATGTACTGATTTCAGGCCTATGTGGGGATATTTTGATGTGATTTGTGGGGGTCACATGTTCCACTATTTTCAATGTAGATTTCCCAAAATGAGACAAATTTTAGGGCATTAGTTTCTGGAGACATCTACATGTAGCCTCAATGGCTCAGATCACACAACACTTGTGGTATTTTTAACCCTTGTTTTATCCACCCATTGATGAAGGCATTATGTGTGTTATGATTTATTTTGATCCACATGTTTTACAACTATATATGAGGATCCAAAAAACTCTCTTTATCAGGACATAATCTCAATTAAATATATTTGTGAGAGTATTTTCTAATGTCAAAATGTCATCAAGGAAAATGGTCACTGATCATTACATTGTCTCGATTATGAAACATTCATAATTAGATATGCACAAGTAAAAAACTTTTAATTTATTAATCCTAGTATGTCTATTATTCTCATATTGAATTATCATGAAGAAAACCAATGTATTTCATGGTAAAACCTACGACATTGTATTTCATGTTGGGTGTACAATTTTCTATTTCATATGAGATGAAAAACAATATAAAGATGAATGTTTAATTGATTTTTTTTATTATTTGGTATATTCATGTATGGTTTAATATTTTTATCCTTCAAAATATGCTATATTTTTTATCCATTGGTTTTATGAGGCATACAATTCAAATTCCAATAATTATTGAGTTATTATGCCATAATGTGCTTTCAAATTGGGTTCACTATTCATATTTCCTTGACAGTGATATGATCTTTGATGATTTACTGAGGGGTTTTCAAGAATGGTTACCAAATAAATCACATCTAGGTTTCCAAATACATCTTTAAAAAACCAACAAATCTTTCAACATCCATAACAAGGTACAAAAATGATTTCCAAAGGAATTTGTTCAATTGGTGTTTCAAACTAATTGATGGTTAAGAACTCACATTGTTCAATAGGATGGGAGGTCGGGCTTGGTGCATCTTATAAGGGTAATTATTTCATATTTCATGATTATTTTATAGATTTAATATATTATTTTGAATCACCTCTAAATATTGATACATGAATGGTTAACCTAATAAAATGACCAGATTATAAATATATTTTTACATGAAGGGTGTTCTATTAATTAGACAATTCGTACGTATCTAAGGTTCTCCTCGTGTCTTCTATTATTCGTTATCAATTCATGGGTGTTAATATTTTAAATCCATATAACATTGCACTTTCAGGTTAGATTCCATATTGGGATGGGAATAGTTATTTAGGATGGGATTGAACCTGTACAAGCAATCATACATATACTTGTTTATAAATGGAATAAAAACCCGTGTAGTTATTTTATAATTGTGATGTGTAGGTTAAAGTCATTGGGAAATGACATATGTGAGGGAACATTGGAACTATGTAAAGATATTGATCCTTATAAAGGTTCCCTATGTATCTATATTATAACTTGAATTATAGTTATCATAGTTCAATCCCATAATGGTTTGTTCCCAAGCGAATACAGATATGGGAATTATATTAAGACATAGACCTTTGTGGACTCATTTTTTTGAGGGGAATATTATAATTTCACAAAATGAGTATTACACAATGATGTTTCCACAATTGGGGTTGATTATTAAGTGACTAATATGACAATTGAAAATCCATATTCTCACATGGTCTATGCTCAGTGTAAAAAACAAGGGATATAATGTGACCACACAAACTACATATGGGTACACGACTTTTGCACTATGGAATCCTTGGATGAGTGTTTGATTAAAAATTTTATCCTTATCAAGGAATCCTAAATATCCAACTAATAACATGGATTAGTGTACTCATAGTTCAAAATGTAATATCATTCATCTGATGGGTGACGAAGAAGAATACACCCACTATAGTCTCTATGTGCCATGGTCTATATGTCTGCGATATAGAGGGAATTGCACTGAGGTGGATGCCTAATCAGAACATGATCCCTAGGATTTCATCCAACATATCATGTTTGGAAAGAAATCTGATCCCTCTATATAAATATGTACCCATCCTGTTGATGGATCTGAGGCATAAATATAAATGTATTCCAAGATATAAACCCACCTCTGATTCTCTTATGGTTGAGGAAGGATGATAGATTTATAGGAAGATTTTGGTTCTATGAGTGACGATAATTGGAATATTGTGGGACTTTAAACAATGTTTATAACTATTTGGGATTGGTCCTTAGGAAGGTATCCTATGTATAATTTTGTGATATGAATTAGAGAACTCATAGTACAATTTGGTATATATACAATTCTGTATACTGAAAAAGGTTATCATGTCCCACGATGTTTTCTTGACATGTTTGACAAGTTTGGGATGTCTAGTACACATGTATGGATTTACATCCTTACATGATTGAGGATTTTGACCATTATTATAGTGTTTTCAATGAGAAATAGAGTATATATTTTAAGTCCATCACATGGATAGGTTTACATGCCCACAGTGCATCACATGATTGATTTAAACATGTAAAAGTGTGTCAAATGATATAGATGACATGTTAAAAAGGTTTTAACATGATCTGACAGATATGTTGGAACGTTGTCAAATGATATAGCTAAAACATCCTATTGAATTTTCATGATCAATGAAAACACCTCTATAGGTATCACATGATCAATTATGTCATATACAGGGAACATTACATGACTTGACCTATTTGTTTAGGGTCCATTACTTAATGTAGATGATGAGTATTAGGCCCTTTTCATGATAAAACATATATATGTCCAAGGGTATTGTGTGATCAGGTCTAGTATGTTATTTTTATGTCACATGAAATACTTTATATTTTTTTGTGGTTTTTTTAGGATCCAACTTAATCTTTTTAGGGTATTCCTATGATTAATGAAGACACATCCATGGGTGTTGTGTGATGGAGTAAAGTGTGTTATAACTATGTCTCATGATCATGGTAACATGTCTTAGGTGATTCACATTATTAAATATGAAATTCCATAGGCATCCCACATGAATCTGGTGACTTGTCCAGATAACATTTTCATGATTGATGTAGACATGTCTATGGGTGTCTTGTGATCCTGATGGCATGTTCGGGGGACATCTCCAGACATTGATGATATATCTAGGGGACATTATATAACATGGATACATTGTTCTACAGACTACATGTGATCAACGTAGAAACAAATAATGATGTTTTTTGATTAAGACATAAACATTAGAGTACTATCACAATGTCATGATAGGTTATTTAAAGAACATTAAACACATGAGAATCACTGTATATGTCGTCGTATAAAACAACAAATTTTTATAAAATTATTGTTTATATGCCTCGATATTTTTCATAAATTTCTCTTTTGAGGTTTAACATGGAGATATTGACACGTGTAAAGTCATTATCAAAATTTTGATGTCATAGTGGCAGTCATTTGAGTGATCAAAAGGGTGACCACATGAAGCACATATTCATGAAAAGTAATTACTAATTATGTTATCTATGATTTCACTTGTGGAAAATCCTTTATTTATCATGGAATTCCACTATGAGAAGCCTAATATGACTTCTTTAGTCTTATTGGTCTTCCTTCTATCTCGTGTGTGTGTGTGTGTTTTTTTTGAGTGGGAGAGGAAATCATAGGACATACCTCCCAAATTCATTTGCACCTTGAATTTAATTTGTATCATAGACATGGGATCTATTGTTTGGGTGGATTTTTTCCAAACTCTTTTTTATAAACATTTCATGGTTGATACATAACATCATATATTTTATGAATGATAAATAAGGACCATGAGATTACTCTATAATTTCCATGTGTACTAGATTCGTGGATTATCAAAGGAATTTCACATAATCATGTTGGCATGTTAATGGAACTTCACAAGATTAGGATGGGATTTATAGAACTCTTCATGACATTCGGATTCCTATTTAAATGGTTTTATCATTGTCTAGGGAGACTTTTCAAGATCTATTTGAATCATCATGCTGGATTGTAAGAGGGAATTCTAGAGATCAAGTAGTCTTGTAAGTGTATATTCACAATACTATGATTCCTTGGGGAACAGAATTTTCACATGATCAATATGGAATGAAAAGGACATTTTTTAATAAATTAGATAATCACATCAAGTGCATAACCCAATCACCAAAAAAATAAGTGTATCTTTTTTATCACGAAGATTCATTATTTCCTAGTTGTTATTCATTATTATATAATACTTTATTCCTCTTCCCATTGATTGTGTGTCACGGAATTCCATGATAAATATGGATCACCTAAAAGAATGTGATCATTTTCCAGGATAGTTAGTCTATATTTCTATGGTGCATTACATGTTCAACAATATATCATGGGACAACATTCGAGATTTATCATGGCAGTTTCACTAATTTCATGTGGATCTAGTTGGGTGTTTCTAGATCGAAAGGAAATATTTGACGGACTTTAGATGATCAGGATGTCATGTAGGGTAAACTTTATGTGATCATGAGTTATTATTGGAGGGGATTTTCATGATCATAAACACATCACACAAAAGGATTTTTTCATATGTGTGACCTTCCCAGAGTCATAAGATCGTGTGTCCTCATGGGGCTTGTGTGATTCATGTGATAAAGACCCCAAATCTTCATTTATCTAAGTTACTCCAAACATTCTTTTCTAGATAATATTATACTTATTCTTAGAATATTTATTATATACTATAATTTCTAATTACCATTTGGTAGGAATCAATACACCGGTATAATGATAATGTTATATTGGACATAGAATAAGTTATCATAATAATTCTACTCTCGATTTTTCATGGCATATAAGATACTATATATATCATTTTTTTAAATGTAATTTTTTTAAATTTTCCCCAAAATTAATAAATTGTATCCCCTCAATGTTATATTAATCTTAGTAAAAACAGGTTTCATTTAAGGATACCTTTTTTAAAACCCACATCATATAAAGTGTAAATAAAGAATCCATTTAAAATGAGGAAAGGGATAAACTATCATCATCTAGAATAAAACATAATTAGTTCTATAACAAGGATAACATTTTTGGTAGGTTAAAATATTGATACAAGTAGAAACATATTGTCAAAAAATGATGGGGAGTTATGGGGAATGTTTTCAGATGAAATTTAATTACCAAAAAATAATAAATTAATCACAGATAAAGAATAAAATCGATTCATCAAAAAACATAATAAATAATATAACATATTTTTAGTTATTATGGTTTATTTTATTATCAAAAATAATAAAACTATAAAATCAACTTATGTGATTTTATTTGTATACATAAACACAATTTCTTCCATCAGTTATATCTTTTAATAATTTTTCAACTGTAACTCTTACCATATTTCCAGTGATGAGTGGCCATGAAGAATATTTCATATGCTTATGGAATAAAATTTAAATATATTATTTCATCTAGAAAAATATAATTTTATACTCATCATATATTTTATAAATAATTTTTTTATCACAATAAAATATAATACCCATGATTAATAAACCTTGGTACGAATAAATAATACATTTAACTCCAAAATTTCCATAATAAACACCAATGTTCAACATGGATGATTCCAATAATAATTCATCCTATATCTATATTAACATCATCAACAACATTGTTAATGAATGTTTGGACCTCAACGGTTATATCATACCTTTAATTTTTCATCCACAAAAATGTCGTATAATTTGTATAAAATAATCAGTCATGTTAATCATAACGGTTATATATACCTCAACCCATTAAGATATATCCCAAAATAACATTAATTACCTTAATATTACATCACATAATATATAAAATTTGTTTCTATTTTGTTGATCATACGATAAAATGTAAACAAATATACCCATGATTGTACCCATAACTCTTATGTTAGCCTTATTTGAAAACATCCTACTCTCAAAAGTCATAAAAATATATATACGATACCAAATATAATATCTATGAAACAAAACATACAAATCTGATTCTAATAACATAATATTTACTTTTATGGATTTTATTACAATAAGAATTATCTAATTTTACTAATAAAAACATAAAACACCACAAAGAAATACTGGGTTACATACATACACAAGGATCATTTTCATTTAGTGTTTTAGAGATTTATGAAAAACTCTTACATAACTATACTCATATATTCAATTAATTAAATTTATTCAAATTCCAATCTATTCCAATTTAACATTCTTGTAAAAATTCCATAAAAATTATTCACACATGAAACGTTTTTTGATATAATTTTTTTAATATAAACCCTCATAAAATGGTGAAATGGAAAAAATATTATGGGTGAGGTAAAACCATCAATAAGGGAAACCTAAAAATTAAAAACATAATGTCATCATTGATAATAAGATAACATTAATGGTATTATGATATAATAAAATTCAGTTATCATTACATAAGAAAATACAAGACCATAAAAAAAGTATTGTAAATCTTAATACATAGATCACAACTTTAACACAAGATTTGATTCATACAATTCAACAATAATTAGACATGTAAAAAATATCCTTGTGTAATGGATCCATTATAACCAATTGCATTCAGTTCAAAATAGTATAGGTATCTCAAAACATAAAAAATTAATCACTCAATCACCTAAATAGATAATTTCTTTATCTCATAATAGTAACCTATAACAAGTAAAGTATATGATCTCTTATGAGTAAAATATAATTAGATACCTCTATCTTCTCTTAGAAGTAACATAACTCTATCATACCTTTTTATTAATATTCATTCATTTTAATTCCTCTCATTTCATAATTCATTGTAGAGATATGATAGCCCCACCCATTATATATTAGAAAATTTAACCTAAGGATATGGTTTCACTCTCCACTCACACTTTCATCAAACAATTTCATGTAAAATTTCATTAAATAAAACCATTGAATGCATTCATATAATAAAATCTATAAAATCATAATTTACATATGAAAAAGGAAAGTGGTTCCTAATAATTTATTGGAAACATCATAATATAAAATTTAGAGAAATGAATTGAATATTATCCTATGATAATATATATATTAAATCATACAAAGAATTGATGTTTGTGGACATAACTGAAAAAAATTAATATAAAATTTAACACATTTCATAAAAAATAAAGAAAACAAATTTTCTTAAGGAACCGTAAAAATCAAAAGATTAAACAAAATACAAAAAATATTTTCATTGAAAAAAGTAAATAATACTTATAAAGGAAACATTATAATAATAGAATATTTATGATGGTGTGAAAATATGTTTCATTCATAAATATAATAATTAAATAAATATTTTCAAAATTTGGTAAAGAGGTTTAAAAGTGACACTTGTGTAATACAGTAAAACATTTTATTTTTGAATTTTATTTCAAATAATCTTAATGATCATAGAGAATAGATTTTTTAAATAATTTATTATTATAAAATATCACTCTTGAAATAAGATAATGAATATTGAAAAATAGTTTGGTTAAGTATATTTACAATTAAAATAATATTTTTAAGGAGATACTATTTATATAATTTTAAATAAAAAAATATAAAAATAATATAAAAATAACAATTGTATAAAAAAATTATCATATTAAATTTAAAAATTCACTATAAAAGCAATATAAATAATTATAGGTTCATCAATCAAAATATTTCTCAAATAAATTAGAATAAGATGATAATCCATTGAAATATGGGTAATGTTTGAATCAAAAAGACATTAAAAGAAGGAACATAATATGATTATATAGAAAATTAAATTTTAATTATATAATATTTTAAAAATAAATCTTTGGGATGTAGTTACACCATATTAAATAAAACATTGAACAAAATATGAATTTTGTCTTATTGAATTAAAATTTAGACAACAATAACCCTTTCCTATTTAATAACATTTGAATCAACAAATCATGGAACATATAATATAAATGGAAGATTAAGTAAAATGGTAAAATTTTAATTCATGATATAATATATGAATATTATTCTTATACACCTAATAAAGTAAAATTTGTTTATATTATAATGTATGTATCAAAGAAAAAATATTTAGATAAATAATCCTTAAAAAGATAACATCATTAATGTTAGAATTAATAATTGAATCTATTATCAGTATAAACATTGAAAAAAGGTGAAATATGTCATCATAAAATCAAAAGTCATATCACATAAATTTTGGAATAAAAAATTCATATTTATTGATGTATAAAAAAATAAATGTAAATTTAATTTAAAAACTTTTTACCTCCATCAAAAAACGATTTAAAACTTTTATGTTCATTAACAACAATGTTATATGAGTTATATACCATTTAATTACCATTTAAATGTTAATTTCATTAAAATTTAACTATTTATCCCATTTATTATAGTTAAGTATTGTAACACCCCAAGATTTTACGAAAAATATTCTTTTTAATTTCATTAATGTCTTGTGTTGTATGCTACACCAAAAGGAGCTTGAAAAACACGCATCCCTGACTTGGCTTGCATTACACGCAAGCACGACCTTCCACGATAGCGTGTGTTGTACGCAATACCAAGTTTCGCTAAACAACGATATGCTATTAAAATATTATTAAAAATAGCCGTTATGAATAGTAATAACAACTTTTTGAAATTTTGTAATTTTTTTTTTCAAAATGGACTTCATTTTTGGATTCGGAATATCGAAATTAGCATAGGGTGAAATTTTGATACTTTTCGGATAACTTTCATATTCTGATTAATAGTTAAAATTACTAAATTTTAATTAAAAACAACTTTTTAAATAGAAATAATTAATAGTGATAAATTTTTAATTTTAGTGGTTTTAAAGTATATTTAGAATATATTTTTACAATTTAATACAATGTTGTCATTGGATGTAATTTCACATTTAAACCAGACATAACCCAGTGTCAATCTTTTGATAGATATTATCTCTTAAGAACAAGCTATTTGTGTTGACGATGGGAATTAATTTTTAAATTAATTAATTCAACTAATGTGTTTTGAATTTGGTAAAATAGACATCTTTTTTGAGTTCATAATATCAAATATAGCTTAGGCCTAATTTTTGGTATTTTTCTGGAAACTTTAATTTTTTTAATGAATAGTGAAACCACTAAGTGGTAGTTAAAAAACTGAATTTTTCATAAAACATAATTTTACCACTTATGTGAGTGGAATTTCAAAAATCTTAGAGACACGGTTGATGTCAGTAAGTAAAATGTGGATCAATGAGATGAAAATAATTTTTGGTAAATAGTAACTTTTTACTTTTATTTACCACGGTTAAAAGTAAATAGGGTAATTAAGGGTAAAAATGATATTATTATTACCCTAACACATGTCCGAATTCTATTGTACAAGTGTAATTAGAAGAAAAACAACATTAGGAATAAAATAAGACCATTTAGGCCCACTTGGATTAGATTAGGACATTTATTATTAATTTATTTAAAGAAGGGTTAAAATATTTAAAATCAATGTTTAATAAGTATATAATTTTTAATATAGTGTTATACATAAGATAAATTCAACTATAAATATAAATTATAAAGATTAAATGATTTCATACATAATGATATTTTATTTGTAATTTTTAGACTTTAAATAATTTAATTTATTTATGACACAAAGATGATGCAGTAATAATCTTATTAATGAAATATTAACATAATTGATGTTATAAATACCCAAATAAATGTAATTTAAAACTTTTTATGAATTCAAATAATTTTTTAGGTTAATATGACATGTTATTATTGATTTAATTAACCTTTTTCGAACTAATCTTTCTGTTATGATTTTCACAAAAAATCAATTACTAAATAGTGTCAAAATTGAGATAAAATAGTTTTTAAAAAAATTATTATATTATTCATTACTATTTTATTCCTAAAAATCTATGGTTCGGACAAATGACTTAGATAAAGTTATATATATTAATAATAAAACACATGTGGTTCGTTTGGCTTATTATAGCGAGTTTATTAACCTTATAGTATAAGAACACAAGAAGACACGGTAAATGTAATATTATTTAACATAATAATAAATCTAAATGATAAGGATAAAATAGGAATATAAACTTGTCTAAATTCTATTGGACGAGAGGATTTAGACCCATCCCCACCTTAGCTTCGAAATAAATCAATTTTGAGATATTTAAAACCGAACATGACTTTATAATAAAATAATATTTTTAGTTTTTCCAAAGGAGCCCCTCTCCTCCCTTATAAAAGGGCACTTCCTCCCTCTCATCCTCACACAAATTTGAGCCTTCAAGCTTGGCCAAACCCTGACCATTTCACTTACCCAATTCCCTAGAATCATCCTAGAGGTTCTGGTATTCTTCAAATACCATCCCTAGTGCCCTAAGAGGATGTTAAGAAGAGGCGCGTCAAAAAGAGGTAATATCCATTACCGATCCTTTCCAAATTCTTTCTTCTTAAACTTATTCTTCATTAGTTGTTTCATTATGATGTAATGAAATCTGTATCACTGATATACTGATATGTTATTATAAGTATGAAGAAACCCTATTTTAACATCTATCCATCCTATGGAAAATGAAATCACCGTGCGTGCGTGCGTACGGAATACCGTCTCCACGCCGTGGTGTAATCTATTTTCCCCCACCACCTTACTTGGATTGGTATAATGGTGTAAATAATTACTATATATGATAATTGTAAAGTGATATTGATTATGAAATAGTATACATACACTCCAATACAATTCCACGATCATGGGAACGATATCATCATTTGTGCGTACGTACGGAATACCGTCTCCACGATGTGATGCGATTCATTCTACATGATCTTCATTGCATAATGATTATATAAATGAATTGAATGAATAAATATGATATATAGTACATTAATACCATTCTGGAAATGATGTATCTATAACCTAAAGAGAAGAATAAGAATTTATTCGACAAAACATGCATAAGAACAAAAAGTTATAAACACCCGAATAACAAGTAGCAATGAAATATTACTACTAAGAAGCTAAGAATATGACTATATATGATATCATGACAATAATTATGATTCTGGAATAAGTCAATAACATTATTTAAATCATTATACAGGAGGTTCGAACACATACGAGGAAAATCGGACCTAAGGTAAAGGAAATATCACAATCTCATTTTTATACGAGATTGTTTATACTTTGGTATTTTCTGGGGTGTATTTTATCATCCACATCCATGTTTCCTCAATATGTAATATTATATCCATCCACCTACAATTTTTTAAATCCAATTTTACCCTTCAGTGAGTTTTTAGTAAAAGATATGAAAGGAATCTTTTGTCGTTTTTCGTACGAGGTACTTTTTGACTTTTCCGACAAAATTACGAGAAAAATGTTTTTTTAACTTATACGGCATGAATGGATTTTTAAAACATTATTTCCAAGAATCTTCCTTTACAAGTTTTCATCTTTATTTTTAATCAACTTCTTTTAGTTTAGAATTGTACGACATGTTAAGAAAGGAAAAGTGTTTTTGAAGCAGAAAGGACATTTTCCTCAAGAATGGAGTTCAAGTGTTTTATCAAAATTATTTTCCATCTATGATAATAAAGGGTTCTGTTTATATCCCTATTATTACATTCATTAGATTATGTTGTGATGGAATTATTTTTTTTATGAATTCCTTTATCTTATATGAATTTTTTAATAATGTCACGATGTTTAAGGTTCCCATTTTTATTACATGGGTTATGATATGATGTATGGTTTCTGATTTTGTGGCACACATAAGAATTTTATCATTATGAGATGGGTGGGACCTATATCTCCCTCCAATTCATTGGGTAAAGTTTTTATATCTCATGAGATAGACATGGCTGGAACGGCAGGTTAAACTGGTTCAGAAAAATGTGGCTGAAACGAGGAGTGAACTCGGTTCAGAAATGGACTTTTTCCACTAATACAGTCTTGGCAATGAGTCGTGACTAATAAGAAATGATTCTCTATGATTATGTGTGTATGCCACAAAGTTACATGTTTTATGTTATGATTATTGGGATTACATTTCACTTCTATTATTTATCCCATGGTATGAAATTATGATTTATTTTGCAGGTTAAGAATTCCAAAAGGTTATGTTCATGATGTGATTGATTTTTCTTTTGTTTACCCTTACTGAGCATTTGAACTCACCCTTTTATGTTTTCTTTTCCCCAGGATATAAATAAAGGTTTTAGGTAAGGAAACAAAAAGTGGAAGATCTTTATGGGAGATTTTGAAGATCTTTCACCACGATTAGAAGATTACGTTCTAAGTTTCCAAAGACACTAAACTATTATGGTCCTTGTGTGTCTTTTTTTGTTATGTATTAAGTATTCCGCAAAAAGTAATTTAATTTCTATGTACGTTAAGCTTCGGGTCTCTACAGTTGGTATCAGAGTAAAGGTTTAGTCAACCTTTGGAAACTAGGATGCTAAAACATTAGTGAGATCCCTGGAGATATTTCTAAGGTATGTCTAGGGATGTCCCTAAGGATAAGTATATGTATAGGATATAGTCCTAGAACTACGGTAAGGATCGTATAATTTAACCTAAGATGTTAGATATTCAAGGAACTCCCCCTTTATTATATTGTTTTCTCTAGCATGATTTTTACCTCTCACACTATTCATTTTGGGTTTTAGATGTTGGCAGGAACCCGAAGGAACCGTGTTGATCAATTTAATGGACAATGCAATGATTTTCCTCCTGAACCAACAAATGTTATCGGAGATGGAGTGAAAAATCTTATTACTATACTGACACAAGATATGAATCATTCTGGACTTCCAAATGAGCAGAGAAGAGAACAATATTCTATTGAGTCCTTCATGAGGCAACGTCCACCTTCTTTCAGTGGGTCTTCTGATCCACTTGTTGCTAAACAATGGATCGGTACTACTGAAAAGATATTTTCAGTTATTCAATGTTCAAAACATGATAAAGTCATCTTAGCAGTATATCGTTTGGAAGGTGAAGCTGATCAATGGTGGAATCTTATCAAGAATACAAGGCCAAGAGATGAAATTGAGTCCATGGAATGGGACGAGTTCAAGAACTTATTTTTCAATAAGTACTTCCCTTGTATTCTTCAAACAAAGATGGAGAATGAGTTTCTTGAACTAATGAAAAAGGATGATGAATCTATTGGTATATACGAAGCGAATTTTATAAGGCTTTCCAGGTATGAATCTGGATTTATCATCCAACCTGAAAGTAAAGTTGATCGATTCTGAAGTGGCTTAAAACCAAATATTCAAAGGGCATTAGCTATAAGAGACTTCAGTAGCTATGAAGAAGTTGTGCGTTGTGCAATCAAGGTAGAAATGGATGTTGGTGTTACTTATCCGTCTCATAGTTTTGATAAGAAACGAAATATGGAGTTCAAGGATAAATCTCTGAATCATGGTGAAAGTAAGATGAATGTTTCCCTATGCTCAAAGTGTGGAAAGAAGCATGGTGGAGATTGTCTTAAAGGGATAAGTAATTATTTCAAATTTGGAAAGGAAGGTCATCAGGCATCTGAATGCCGCAATGATGGGAAGAAGATGTCTACTAATGTAAACAAAGGAAGGGATACATAGAATGAACCTACTACACATCAATGCTTCTAGTGCAAGGAAATGGGGCATTATGTTAATAAAAGCCCTAATCCAAGGGTTAGTGATGATCGACATGAGCAACCACTTAAGGAAAAGGAAAAAGGGAAGTCACATGCGATCACTATTGGCGATGTTGAATATGACAACAATGTGGTGGAATGATTAAGTGTTTATGTAATGGGATTCCAAAATAATGTTGTATATAGTATCATGGAATATTGGAATATTTATGTATTGGTATATTGTGGTTTTCAATGGTATCGGTAACCATGGAATGTGATTGAGAGATTTTTGGAAAAAAAGATGATATGCGCACAATGAAAGGAAAATGAGAAAATGAAATGTTTGACCGTATTCATGAGCTCATGACTGATATAAGGAGAATGTTATATCATGGTTTGAGTATATAGAATTTTTGGATATTGGTATATGGGAAGAGTTAACTTTTGACTGCATTGATGTTTTCACTAAGGTTCAATGGGTATTCATTCTTTAAGAGAATACATGATTAAGTTATTCACGTGTTTGTAATTTGACCAACAAGACATATCTTATGATATATGGGGATCAACGATGGTATTAAATATCTGGTAATCATTTTCACTATATTATGAGAGTGGACTGCAGTATTATGGATAAGCCTAAATATTGGAATGGATTATGTTGGAAATAAGTTAGTATTGTTTAATGATAGAATTTTTTTCGATATTATTGATGGGATATTATAGTAATATAGTTTTAGAAAAAGGACAACCTGCAGGACGGGCGACAGCCCATCGCGTCGGACAAGGGTGTGGGAATCGAACCAACAACCGAAATGCGAATGGCCTTTATCGCCTTCCACTGGCCTACAGGAAGTCCCTGGTTAGTAGAAACTAGTTTTATTTTATTAATCGGTATGATATATGATGTATAAGTTAATTTTTGGAACCATATACGATTAATGTAACCATAAGATGGACTTATAACTTTTTCTAACCTTTTTTTTGAATGAGATAGAATGACCCATCATTCTATCACATGATCTGCTAACACATCATGAATAACAAATTAAACTTTATTTCTTTAAGGGATGAAGTGGAAATTGTTCAATTCATGAACAACAGTGAGATTGTACCAAAATCAGGTAAGTATTTCTTTTAATTCATCAACTTTAGGGAAATGGTCTTCAAAACCAAAAATGTTGTCCTAGTTCCCTTATATCCGATGAATCAGATGGTACCTTAGATCATCACAAATCTATAGCATTGTGATTGTTTTATTTTTCACAGGCATGTTCTCTACCACTCTCCATCAGAACCTGATGGTTGGATCTTTCTTCCATATCCATATTTTCACCTATGTTCTCCTACGTGGAAACCCAGTGATGAGTAAATTTGGTTAACCATAACATTTCATACTTTAGATTTTAAAGCCATGTTTTGGTATTCCTTTTTACAATGTGGGTTTCTATTAAAGAAGATTTCGAGTATTAAACCATTTATAACCCCGATGAATTTCGAGGGCGAAATTCATTTTAAGGGGGGTAGAATGTAACACCCCAAGATTTTACGAAAAATATTCTTTTTAATTTCATTAATGTCTTATGTGGTATGCTACACCAAAAGGAGCTTGCACAACACGAATCCCTGACTTATCTTTCATTACACGCAAGCGCGACCTTCCACTATAGCGTGTGTTGTACGCAATACCAAGTTTCGCTAAACAACGATATGCTATTAAAATATTATTAAAACAAGCCGTTATGAATAGTAATAACAACTTTTTGAAATTTTGTATTTTTTTTTTCAAAATGGACTTCATTTTTGGATTCGGAATATCTAAATTAGCCTAGGGTGAAATTTTGGTACTTTTCAGATAACTTTCATATTCTGATGAATAGTGAAAATTACTAAATTTTAATTAAAAACAACTTTTTTTATAGAAATAATTAATAGTGATAAATTATTAATTTTAGTGGTTTTAAAGAATATTTAGAATATATTTTTAAAATTTAATACAATGTTGGTCATTGGATGTAATTTCACATTTAAACCAGACATAAACCAGTGTCAATCTTTTGATAGTTATTATCTCTTAAGAACACGCTATTTTTGTTGACGACGGGAATTAATTTTTATTTTAATTAATGCAATTGATATATTTTGAACTTGGTAACATAGACATCATTTTTGAGTTCATAATATCAAATATATCTTAGGCCTAATTTTTGGTATCTTTCTGGAAACTTTCATTTTTTGATGAATAGTGAAACCACTAAGTGGTAGTTAAAAAACTGATTTTTTCATAAAACATAATTCTACCGCTTCTGTGAGTGGAATTTCAAAAATCCTAGAGACACGGTTGATGTCATTAAGTATAATGTGGTTAAATGAGATGAAAATAATATTTGGTGAATAGTAACTTTTTACTTTTATTAACACGGTTAAAAGTAAATAGGGTAATTAAGGGTAAAAATGATATTATTATTACCATAACACATGTCCTAATTCTATTGTACAAGTGTAATTCGAACAAAAACAACCTTATGAATAAAATATGACCATTTAGGCCCACATGGATGATATTATGACATTTATTATTAATTTATTTAAAGAAGGGTTAAAATAGTTAAAATCAAAGTTTAATAAGTATATCATTTTTAATATAGGGTTATACATAAGATAAATTAGACTATAAATATAAATTAGAATGATAAAAAAATTTCCTACATTATGATATTTTATTTGTAATTTTTAGACTTTAAATATTTTAATTTATTTATGACACAAAGAAGATGCAGTAATTATCTTATTAATGAAATATTGACATAATTGAAGTTATAAATACCTAAATAAATGTTATTTGAAACTTTTTATGAATTAAAATAATTTTATAGGTTAATATGACATGTTATTATTTATTTAAATAACTTTTTTCGAACTAATAATTCTTTTATTATTTTCACAAAAATCAATTACTAAATAGTGTCAAAATTGACATAAAATAGGTTTTAAAAAAAATATTATATTATTAATTGTTATTTAATCATAAAAATCAAATTTTCGGCCAAATTACGTAGATAAGGTTATATAAATTAATAATAAACAACTTTGGGTTCGTTTGGAATGTTATAGTGAGTTTATTAACCTTATAGTATAAGAACACAAGAAGACACAGTAAAAGTAAAATTATTTATCTTAATGATAAATCTAAATGATAAGGTTAAAATAGGAATCTAAACTTTTCTTAATTATATTGTATGAGATGCTTTCGACCCATCCCCACCTTAGCTTCGAAATAAATCAATTTGGAGCTATTTAGAACCGAACTTGACTTTATAATAAAATAATATTTTTAGTTTTTCCAAAGGAGTCCCTCTCATCCCTTATAAAAGGGCACTTCCTCCCTCTCCTCATTAAAACAATTTTAGCCTTCAAGCTCGGCCAACCCCTGCCCATTTTACTTCCCCACTTCCCTAGAATCATCCTAGAGGTTCTGGTCTTCTTCAAATACAAATCCTAGTGCCCTAAGAGGAGGTTGAGAAGAGGTGCGTCAAAAAGAGGTAATATCCATTACCGATCCATTCCAAATTCGTTCTTCTTCAACTTCTTCTTTTTAGTTGTTTCATTATTAACTAATAACATCAGTATCACTCATATACTGATATGTTATTATAAGTATGAAACAACAATATTTCAACATCTATCCGTCCTACGGAAAATGAAATCACCGTGCGTGCGTAAGTACGGAATACTGTCTCCATGCCGTGGTGTAATCTATTTTCCCCCACCACCTTACTTGGATGGGTATAATGGTGTAAATAATTACTATATATGATTATTGTAAAGTGATATTGATTCAGAAATAGTATACATACACTCCAATACAATTCCACGATCATGGGAACGATATCATCGCTCGTGCGTACGTACGGAATACCGTCTCCACGATGTGATGCGAGTCGTTCTACATGATCTTCAATGCATAATGATTATATAAATTAATTGAATTAATAAATATGATATATAGTACATTAATACCATTCTGGAAATGATTTATCTATAACCTAAAAAGAAGAATAAGACTTTATTCGACAAAACACGCATAAGAACAAAAAGTTATAAACATCCGAATAACAAGTAGCAATGAAATATTACTACTAAGAAGCTATAAATATGACCATATATGATATCATAACAATAATTTTGATTCTAGAATAAGTCAATAACATTATTTAAATCATTATATAGGAGGTTAAGACACATACGAGGCAAATCTGACCTAAGGTGAGGGAAATATCACAATCTCATTTTTATCCGAGATTGTTTATACTTTGGTATTTACTGGGGTGTATTTTATCATCCACATCCATGTTTCCTCAATAGATAATATTATTTCCTTCCACCGACAATTGTTTAAATCCAATTTTACCCTTAGGTGAGTTTTTAGTAAATGATATGAAAGGAATCTTTTGTCGTTTTTCGTACAAGGTATTTTTTGACTTTTTCGACAAAAGTACGAGAAGAATGTTTTTTTAACTTATATGGCATGAATGGATTTTTAAAACATTATTTCCAAGAATATTACTTTACAAGTTTTCTAGTTTATTTTTAATCAACTTCTTTTAGTTTAGAATTTTACGACATGTTAATAAAGGAAAAGTGTTTTTGAAGCAGAAAGGATATTTTCCTCAAAAATGGAGTTCAAGTGTTTTATCAAAATAATTTCCCATCTAAGATAATAAAGGGTTATGTTTCTATACCTATTATTACATTGATTTGATTGTCTTGTTATTGAATTATATTTTTATGAATTCCTTTATCTTATATGAATTTTTTTATGATGTCACGATGTTTAAGATTCCCATTTTTATTACATGGGTTATGCTATGATGTATGGTTTCTGATTTTGTGGCACACATAAGAATGGTATCATTATGAGATGGGTGGGGCCTATATATCCCTCCAATGAATTGGGTAATGATTTTATATCTCATGAGATAGACATGGCTGGAACGGCAGGTCAAACCGGTTCAGTAAAACAGGACTGAAACGAGGAGTGAACTCAGTTCATAAATAGACTTTGTCCACTAAGATAGTCTTGGTAATGAGTCCTGACTAATAAGAAATGATTCTCCATGAATATGTGTGTATGCCACAAAGTTCCTTGTTTTATGTTATGATTATTGGGATTAGATTTCACTTCTATGATTTATCCCAATGTATGAAATTATGATTTCTTTTGCAGGTTAAGATTTCCATAAGGTTATGTTAATGATGTGATTGATTTTTCTTTTTTTTACCGTTACTGAGCATTTGAGCTCACCCTTTTATGTTTTCTTTTACCCAGGATATAAATAAAGGTTTTAGGTAAGAAAAAAAAGTGGAATATCTTTATGGGAGACTTTGAAGATCTTTCACCACGATTAGAAAATTACGTTCCAAGTTTCCAAAGACACTAAATTATTACGGTCCTTTTATGTCTGTTTTTGTTATGTATTAAGTATTCTGCAAAAGTAATGTAATGTCCATGTACGTTAAGCTTCGGGTCTCTACAAGTATTTAATTTCTTCATTGATTAATTACTCATTGAGTGTTTTAAGGGCGTTTGGTTTATAATTGAAAATTTTCCTTGAATGGTTTGACGTGGAAAAGGGTGGAATTATTACATAATAAATATTAAAATTATCATAAATAATTATTGTTTTAATAAAGAAAATAACATTTTAGAATCATCTATTAATAACATACATTGAAAAAATTCCATCGATTCGTAGAGGTGGTATTCCATAGGTATGCACAATAAATGTTTTCATTTTTTAGCAGGAGGAAGGTTAAAAGGTAAGTAATATATTATATATAAAAAACTATATTTATTTCAGGAATACTATATTTTTTAAATGCATAACTATAACCATATTTATGAGGTGGTGATAAAAAATGAAACACATTACCTCATAGAGGTTGTAGTCCACACATACACACAAATGATGATTTCATTCCATGTATGATAGAAATGGAGAAGAATAAAACTATGACGTTAAAATAATAAAATATTAGTATATTTTAGATACACATTTCATTATATTTTACTCATTAAGACATAATTTAAAGAGTAGAAAGTGATATAAATTGAAATATATCATTTAAAATTATTACCTCTTCTATGATATACAAACATTGTAATCTTTATTATGGACCACATGGATTTTTTGTTGGAGAGAAAGAAACCACAATAACTATGATTAATAATTATTGTCATTTTTTGGGTATGGTTCTTCCAAGAAAAGTGGCTCATGGTGGTGTAATTAATATTGTAGGTTTGGTGTAATACTATATTAAATGGATGGACACACATAGAATTACATAAAAGATTTAAATATAATAATTTTTTTCATGTGTAAGTGGAAGTAAGTGAAAAAAATTCAAATATAAAATTGGTAAAGGTTGTAATAATTTCGACCAGTAAAATTGTTATAGTTTTCTGTGTCATATTAGACCATATATTTTGTTTTATCCCCTTAATTAACCAATTTTACCATTAATCTTCATAAATAAATTCAATAATAATGGGTTATATATTTACTATTATATTAAAAATTATCTCAAAAAAATTTAATGTTTGAAATTCACTACCATATAAAATCTCCCTTGCCTTCTCTAATGTTTTTTTGGTTTTTAATTCATTAGATAATACATTATTTAACATAAAATACCATTAATAATTATTATGTATTTCTATACATTTTTACATTAATGAAATCATGACATATATATAATTAAAATATAAACTCTTGAAAAGTAAATTATAAATTATTATTATCCACAAATTTATTAGAAATCATAATTTATCAAAAAAACGCTTTTTATGTTTTTAAAGTCATTTAAATTTATTTTATTCATTTTTACATGATTTTCGCCAATGTTTTGTATGAATTTAATGTAATTATACAATCACTAAAGAAAAAAATAAATTTCCAAATATAATGATTAGTATTCTATAATTAATTATATTATTTATAAAACAATTATGATTATATCTATGTACAGTCCAATTCAAAACATAATTTTACTTTTCAATTAAGTGAAATGAATGTTTTACACAAATTGAAATTTTTCAATATTCACTAGAAAAATAAATCTTTTGAGATAATTTCATAATTTTACCCCTTAAATAAATTTGACATGATGATATAAAAAATGTATATCTCTTTATAAAATTTAATTTTAATTGTTTAAAAAATGATTAAAATTTTTTCTAATTAGAAAAATATAAACAAAATTCAATTAAAATGTATTTTTTAATCAAAATATGAATTTTCTAAAACGTTTGTGTATGTTTCCTATGAATAAAAATTTTAATTTTTATTTAGTGTTATAATATATATATATATATTTAAATAGTCATTAACCCATATTAATATTCACTAATTCAATTAAATTCTTATAACATCTATGTACTAATATTGTGTGGTTCAAATATGCTCAATGTTTCATATTTCATATGCTATTGAAAGAAAATGTTATTTTAAAATATTTGGTTGTTAAAAAAGGTCAGTGCATCAATTCCAAATCATAAATGTATGTAATGTAATATTTTAATACATCATCACATTACTAGTGTATTCTCATTTTATTGGACTGGATTATAACAACAATGTAAATCCATTTCTCACATATTTTTTTATCATTTATTACATTAATATAGTTATAATAATGAGATTATTCCTATTATAATTAGAATAATATAATGTTAATGGTTCAAGTTAAATTCCAAAAATAATCATATTTAGTTCATCTGTCCCCTCCAAGGCTATTTTACATTGTTATGACTATCATGAGATATCAGATATAATGTCTTATGATTACATTATATCCCTATAAATTGAAGGAGTCATTTTCAACCACATGGTTATTTTAATCATTGAATGAAAATATATTAAATTTAAGAAAAATTAGATGAAACATTATCTCCTATAATTGGTAATATATATTTACATATATTATATAGATGGTATTTCATATTTTATTGAGATTCGATAAATATTATAAAATTATTAATGGTATATTGATGTTCATGAAAATTTAGATGACACATTGGGTGGAGCATTATTCAATGTTATTTATTTGAGGGTGATATCATGAAAATTAACACCTACCATGAGAGAAATTATCATTATCATTTATATGTGTGATTCCAACATATGAAAATATAATTTATATATATAATAAAATAATTATCTGCATTATGGTATTTTCATTATGCAGATATTAAATACAATATAGGATCGGGTTTAATTTTTTATAGAGGATATGCCTGGACTTGTAGAAACTGTGATCGAGATAAAATCATAATGAAAATTTAGAAGAGACTCCCACAATTTTTTATAAAATAGCATCGGTGAATAACAGAAATTAGTGAAAATTTATGATAGTGTAATGTCTTAAAAACACTATCATTAAATAAATTATGATGCACAATAATAAAAATCAAAAATTAATGAGAATTATTTGGAAGTGGAAATAAATTAAAAAAAGGAAACATTGGTTAGAAGCAGATGATGATGGAAGGGAAAATTATATGGCGATTCATTCCCTGTACTCGAACCATAAATACGGAAAAGGAAAATTTGAGGTTCAGAATATACTAACATTAGATTATTGTGTAAATGTTACGTACCTATCTGTAATGTGCCAAATGAAATTTGAATATGATGATAATTAGGGAAGAAATAATAAATATTCAATGTATGTGTGTTAGAGGACAATTAAATTAAGAGAATATGTTCTTTAAAAGAAATATGTTGTTTTCAAATAATTATGTCTACTCATAAAAAATGAAAGTGAATGAAATTGAGTGAATTAATATAACACTCGACCCCAGTTACCCAAATTTGGTGCATTATTACATAACATTGGCTTGACATAAGGAATCATTTCCTGAAAGACCGATCAGTTTAGTAGCCTTGGAAGTACGAGATACACTCTTAAGTTTTACATTATATCATAAAATAAAAACAAAAAAAACATTTTTTCCCATTTCTAAACACACTTATATCCATATCCTATCCTTGAAAGTCAACCATAATGTACTTTTTCACATCCTGGGAAAATTAAAACATTTAAAGTGGTGTGCTTAGATGCTCAATAAGGAAAACAATATAGCTGAAACTTTCATAAATAAGCATTAATTTTTAAGGCAATGTATAAGACTAAAACAAAAGGCTTTTAAACATAAACTTCTACATAATATGGAAAAGTTAAAATCAAATAATTCCATTTAATTAGTCTCATCAATATTCCACTAGTCAAATAATCAAATGCAATATCAATAGCTAATTTCATAAGGACAGAATGCATAATTCTAAAAATCATAACCTCATAGTCAAGGCCTTGTGCCAAGACTACAAATATGATTTTTCAAGGACTTGTGCCAAGACACTAGTTTGTCTCATGAGATCTACCGATGCATCGAGTAGCTATATCGGGCTCCACCCATTCTTACAAATTCCAATGCATGTCTCATATGAAAAGGATGAAACATATCATAAAAATTCTTATTAAATCTAGCATATGAAATGTCAACACATTATCCATAAACAATGAATGGTATAAAAATAACACATCCACAGTCAAACATATCACAAATTCTTTAGTATAGTATGAAATATTTGTATCAAAATAAACCAACCTCGATCATGAATAATATCCTGTAATGAATGTTGATATAGTTTATAATGATCAGAAAAAATCGTTGAGAGAAATATACCTTTTTCATGAAAATAATTAAAAGTCTAACTATTTATCAAGAAGCTATTTAAAATAGATTTTTAAATAAAAGTGTCCCATAAAAAATTGAATCTTTTAATAGGAATTTAAATTTTAAAACACTAATTTCCATAATAATAAAACCTTAAAACCATTTTTTAGACATGGACATTAATGATAATGATTTTGAAGAATACACTTTTAAAACATTTAAAATGATATTTTAGCTAGAGTTCCTAGCCAAATGAGAGATGCTTGAATACAAATAATTGAGGTAATAAAAACTTTATAATATCAAGAGAATAATGTTATTCATGATATACTATGTCAAAGTATAGTATATACCCCAAATAAAAGTGAATTGGCGCATAACAGTAAAGAAGTCTCAATGGAATGTAAGCTGAGATTAATTCCTTTATAAATACTATTTCCTTAGGTTAAGGGTAAAAAAATACATAATTATGTGAAAAAAAATATAAATACACTCAATATGATTGGATATTCAGTGTAAATTAATCAGAGGATATTCACACATATTCTTGTAAAAATAACACCAATGATAAGGATGTTTAACTCAATGAATAGAAATTGAGTTAAAATTACTCTTATCAAGTTTATACCGATGAGTTGAGAATTTATCAATGGAGTTATTATTTGTATAAAAATTATATTAACACAATGGGGAGTGGAAATTAATACGTAAGTAAATAAATAGTGATTTCACTCATAATCTTGGAGTAATGTAATCAATAGAGTTTACGTAAAACCGAATGAGTGGAATTTTAAATTTGAAATTCCATTACTGATTTGGTAAAATACGAAACATACACCCACATGAATGAATTATCATCCAATAATGATGTAAATACCCATAAATTAAATTATATTATGTAAACCATACAATCATTGGCAGAACATTCACCACAGAAAAGGTAATAGTGGAAAATATATCATGAATCTCACGGGAATAAAAGTGAGATGAAAACCCTTTACGTTGTACGTTTCCTTGGTAGAGAGTAGATTAAACTAATGTATAATGGTCAAATCATTGTTATTAAATTATAAAATAACCATAAAAATTAATATGATATCATGTATGATATTATAATAATTTTTTTCTTTATGATATTTCAGTAGTATCATCGTTTCGAGTGTTACCTAATTCATTTACCTTTATATTATTTTTCATGTAAGTAATGTTTTTTTTGGATAGGATGAATCTTATTCATATTCAGAATGATATTTAGTCTTTAAAAAAGTTATTTTTAATCATCAAATGTATTTTAGTCTTGAATGGATATGATGGGGAAGGAATCTCATCACGTTCGGGGAGACGATAATCTGTACGTACGCAGGAGCTAAAATATCATATTTTGATATTAAAATCGTGTATAATTGGATGGTATGAAATATATATATTCAATATCAAGTTATATTTTTTATTTGAATCATTTTTACTCATTATTATACCCATCCAAATGATGAAGTGTTTGAATAACAAACTACACCACGACATTGAGACGGTAATCCGTATGTACACACGTATGGTGACATTATCATTAATGGGATGGACAGAATAATGATCAGGGTTGTACCATTTAAATAATAACATCACAGTATATATAATATATTGGAGTTGATATTTTATAATGTAAACAAAAATGAAAGAGGAAGTGGAAGAAGAAAAGAACATGAAAGAGGTGATGAAATATTTATCTCTTTTTCGGGTTCTTCCTTTTGAATTGATCAAAAGGGCTCTGTAGAATGGCTTTCTGACTAAAGGAAGGCCTCTAGGATGAACTTAGGACAATAGGTAGGATATTTGGGCAGGGTGTGGCCGATCCAAATGGATTTGATTGTGTGAAGTTGAGATAAGGGTAAGTGCCCTTTTATGAGACGGGTGAGGGGCACCTTCAGAAAAGATTGAAATAATATTTTATAATAAAATCAGTTTCGGTTTCTAATGGCTCAAAAATGTATTCTTTAAAGGTTAAGGTGGGTATGGGTCGAAAAACCCTCAAACAATTGGTTTTATACATGTTTGGGTCACTATATTAACCATATCTTTTAAATTTAACTCTTAGTTAAATATTTTGACATTTAACATGTCTCTATTTATTTCTATATTATATTGTTAATAAAATTTCTATAATATTCCAATAGAACCCCAAGTGGTTCATTAATGATACAAATATAATTATATTAGAATTTTGGATGATCCTTATATTTTTAAGATTATTATATCAACCAATAATATTGTATTTTTTTTAAAAAAAAACTCATTTCTCTCAATTTTTTCATTATTTAATAATTTTTTTTAAAGTCCTAAAAATTTTATTTCTTTTAACTAAATACATTTATTCATCCATAATATGTCATATTAACCTAAAAAATTATTTTAATTTGTTAAATATATTAAATTATATTTATTTGGATATTTATAATATCAATTATTTTAATCTTTCATTAATATGGTATTTACTACATCATCATTGTGTCATAAATAAATTTAATTATTTAATGTCTAAAAAATATAAATAAAATACCATTATGTTTTAAATAGTTTTATCATTCTAATGAATATTTATAGTTGAATTTTTATTTTGTTTAGAACTATATTAAAAATGGTTTAGTTATTATAATTTGAATTTGACACTCTTAACTCTTCTTTGAATTAAATAATAATAATTTTCTTAATCTAATCCAAGTGGACATAAAGGATCATATATTTTTCCCAATGTTGTTTTGGTTCTAATTAAAGTTATTCAATATAATTCGGTAATGTGTTAGTGTAATAATAATATCATTTTTACCTGTAATTACCCTATTTACTTTTATGCATGATAAATAATAGTAAAAGGTTATTGTTCACAAAAAATTATTTTCATCTTATTGAACCACATTTTACATACTGATATCAACCATTTATTTCAGATTTTTTAAATTTAACTAACATTAGAGGTAAAATTATGTCTAAAAAATTTGCAAATTCTCCTAGAAGGTGGGTAAAATATAGTAAAAAGTTCGATAAAAGTTTATATATCTGAACTTATTATTAAATGACTTCAATGAATTATGTTGAACATATAAAGGTACTATGTATCTATTTTGACCTAAAATAAATAATAATAAAATATAAAATTATTTAAAAAAATCAATTTTAACCAATAACGCGGGGTTTTTTCACTATTCATCAAAAAATTGAATGTTTTCAGAAAAATACAAACAATTTACCCTTAGATAATTTTGATATTCTGAATTAAAAAATGTATTCTATTTTACCAAATTCAAATCATATAAGTTGAATTAATAACATTATGAATATTAATAAGATACATCCTATCCATATAAACCATTACTTACATAACAAATCATATAAAGGAAAACGAATCGGTTAAAACACGAAATGATGATACTACTGAAATATCACTAACAAAGGAATATTAGAATATCATATATGATATCGTATTAATTTATATGGTTCTTTTATAATTTATTATCAAATTATTTCCCCATTATAAAGGTTGTTAATCTACCCTTGACCATGGAAATGTACAAGGTAAGGGTTTTCATCTCACTTTTATTCTCGTGAGATTCATGATATATTTTCCACTATTACCAGTTGAGTGGTGTATGTACTACCCATGATTGTCTGGTTTGAATAATATAATTAAATTTATGGGTATTTAAATCATTATTGGATGATACTTCTTTCATGGGGTTTATTTTTCTTATGTTACCAAATTGGTGAGGGAATTTCAAATGGATTTGATGGTGTGAATTTGAGCAAAGGGTAAGTGCCCTTTTATAAGGTGGGTGAGGGGCACCTTAGGAAAAGATTGAAATATTAAATGATAATAAAATCAGTTTCGATTTCAAATGGAACAAAAATGAATTTGTTAAAGGTTAAGGTTGGGATGGGTCGAAAAACTCTCGACCAATAGGTTTTATACAGGTTTGGGTCACTATATTTACCTTATCTTTTAGATTTAACTCTTAGTTAAATAGTTTGACATTTACCATGTCTCTTTGTATTATTATATTATATAGTTTATAAACATACTATAAACTTCCATGAAAACCAAAAGTGATTAATTAATGATATAAGTATCATTATATAATTATTTGGGATGATCATTATATTTTTAGGATTATTATATCAACCAATAATATTGTATTTTTTAAAAAACTCATTTATGCGAATTTTGACATTATTTAATAATTGATTTTTGTTAAAGTCTTAACAAATTTATTAATTTTAACTAAATACATTTAATAAACCCTATCATTTCATATTATCCTAACCAAATAGTTTAATTCATTAGATGTCTCAAATTAGATTGAATTGGATATTTATAATATTAATTATTTTAATCATTCATTAATATGGTAATTACTCCATCATCATTGTGTCATAAATAAATTTAATTTTTTAATGTCTAAAAATTATAAATAAAATACCATTATGTATTAAATCGTTTTATCTTTTTAAAGAATATTTATAGTCGAATTTATATTTTGTTTAACACTATATTAAAAATGGTTTAGTTATTATACTTTGAATTTAACATTGTTAACTCTTCTTTGAATTAAATAATAATAAATGTCTTAATCTAATCCATGTGGGCCTAAAGGATAATATTTTATTCCCAAATATGTTTTTGATCGAATTACACTTATCCAATAGAATTAGGAAATGTGTTAGTGTAATAATAAAATAACTTTTACCTTTAATTACCCTATTTACTTTTAATCATGATAAATAACATTAAAAAGTTATTGTTCACCAAAAATTATTTTCATCTTAGTGAACCACATTTTACATACTGATATCAACCATGTATTTCATATTTTTCAAATTTAACTCACATAAGTGGTAAAATTATGTTTTATTCAAATTTGCAAATGCTTCTAGGAGGCGGGTAAAAGAGGTTAAAAAGTTCGATAAAATTTTATATATGTAAACTTATTATAAAATGACTTAAATGATTTAATTTGAACATATATATATACTATGTATATAATTTTTTCTAAAATAAATTAAATAAAAATAACAAAATATTTAAATAAAAATTTGATTTCAACCAATAATGCAGTGTTTTCATTATTCATCAAAAAATTGAATGTTTTCATAAAAATAACAAAAATTAACCCTAAGATAATTTTGATATACTGAATTAAAAAATGAATTCTATTTTACCAATTCAAATCATAGAAGATTCATTAATAAATTTTAAAATAATTCCCGTTGTCAAAACTGAAAAATGGGTTTTTTAAAAAGTAAACGATATCAAAAGATTTACATGTATTTATGTCAAATTTAAATGTGAATATAATTATAATGTCCTATATTGTATTAAATTATAAAAATATAATCTAATTATACTTCCAAACCATTCAAATTATTGATTTAACACGATAAATTATTTTGATTAAAAATGTAGTTTTCAATTAGAATTTAGTATTTTTCATTATTCATCAAAATATGAAAGTTGTCAGAAATGTACCAAAAAATAATCCAAAATAAATTTATATGTCCCAATTATAAATAAGAATTTATTTTCAATAAATTTAATATTTAAATTGTCAAATATTGGTTTTAAAATGTGTTTTCTATTAAAAGTTGGTAAATTTCCATTTAAAAAAAATACTTTTATTATCTAAAAAATGAATTTGTTCTTAAATTATGTCTAAGAAACACATAATATGGATTCAAAAAATATACAAAGTATATAAAATTCCAAATTCAGTTAACACTACTCTTACCCTCTTTTGAATGGCTAGTTTGGTAAGTCATGGTGGGATCAAACTCGGTGTTGCGTGTAGCACAAGCTATTGAATTTAAAGAAAATAACTTACTATGAAATATTGGGGTGTTACGTTCATCCTCCCTTCAGGATATTGTTTCCTCACAATTTTAAAATTGGGCTTCAGAACATCATTAGAAGTCCCACATTAGAAGAAGAGACAATAAAACTATCTCTTTTAAAGAATTAAATAGATGTAAAAAGGTCACCCGAGATATCCCATACTAGGATTCCATGAAGGAAAACATAGATATTGAAGATAAACTAAGTGTCAAGTTCTGGTGGAGAGTGATATAAAACAAGATCAGGAGATAGTTAAAAAACCAATGACTTGTGATGGGATAATCGGTCATTATTTTCATAGTAGGAAAAGTAAAAAGTAAATTTTTTTTAAGTTCCATTTCATAAAGTAGAGGAATTTATTAATGACATTGACTAAGAACATAAAGATATATACTTACTTTTTAGGTATAGATTCATCCATTAATAAATTTCTACAACTAAGTAATCTTTTTTTTCAAATGATGAGTATTCAAGAATACATTATCACACCTGAAGTGCTAGAATCATCTTCTAGAAAATCAAATAATCTATAAAGGATAAACTATATATATTTACCTTGTCATTAGAGGTTAACCAAAAAGAAAATGTTTAGTACAACATAAGATGATCCCCAAAAAGTTAATCCTTCACAAAAATTAATACTAATCGTAATTTCTAAAATTAAACCAACAATACCCAATGATCAATAAATACCTTTCAATAAACAATTGTCCTTGAAATCCTTCAATATAATCTAAACTAATATTGATACCTAAAACATAAGAGAATTTAATTACATAGTATACCACGTTAAATTGTATCTCTAAATAACATCGACTACTCTTAATGTCACATACATAAAAGTAATTAACCATATCACATATTTTCAATGATTGGATAATCACTTCCCTAAATAACACAAATAACTATAAATCCACAATAAAAACATAGATAATAATCCACCATTACTCATGAAATTAAATCCTTTAGTATTCTATTTTCATTAGGCGTTATGTATTCCCAATAGAGCGAACATCTTCCAAAATTTCATTTATCACTTAATCACCAAATCATTTTACTATACT
This sequence comes from Viscum album, assembly GCA_963277665.1. Taxonomy (NCBI): domain Eukaryota; kingdom Viridiplantae; phylum Streptophyta; class Magnoliopsida; order Santalales; family Viscaceae; genus Viscum; species Viscum album. Next base: position 116,834,123 of record OY728133.1, on the reverse strand, counting down.
AAGGTTATCCATCTGATAAGACAAAAGATCCCAAATCAACTTATTATTGAACAATTAAATCATTTAACTAATAATAATTATTCACACTAACCAGTGACTTCATGTAGTCTAGTGGTTGGAAATAAATATCAATCTCACTATGGTTGTGGGTTTGATTCTCATAGCTTTGTCCGACGCGACGGGTTGTCACATGGTCTGCGTGTTTTCCATTTGAAAAAACTATATTGTATAACATTCCCAAAATGATATAAATTTATCAAAATAACAATAACATAATTTAACCACAAATGTTATCCCATACCTTGCATTTTCATCCCATAATTTAATAACACGTAATTTCTTCAAATTCAAGGATCATATAATCCCAAATGGTTATTTTTAACTATATCAAAAATATAAAAGACAATTCGTTCTAAAATGGAATTTTCACAAAACAAACTAATGGTTTACACATACAAGATAAAGTTTTTCCAAGTAATCCCATAAACAAAGATCCTTAATACTTTTAAACATTTCACCATTCATTTATTTCTAAATAGTTTCTTCTTTGACCAATAGGATACTCTATAGAATAGGGAATTCACTCAGGAAATGCCTAGGTCACCTACATTTATAGAAAATTACTACAAATGGATTCTTGGGATCATTTTTATTTTCTTCCATAAAACTAATCATTTTTCCTCATCAATTCATTACTTTATTTCCTTCTTTCACACATAAAAATAATATCTTTGTTCTATTGAGACACATACCTAGGTTTTTCTTTCCACATTTCCTGCATGGTGAAAATTGAGCTTTCATTTCTCCATGGTCTCCATTGATGGATATCTTATCATTCACCACCTTTCTCTTCTTTTTTGAGTCGAAGAGTTGGTTAATATATATGTTCTCGATAATATTGTTGGAAAAATGATTCGACATGAACATGATAAATTTTACATCTATCAACAATCCATTCTGGTTCTCATTTTCACCACAATGACCACCTTGCACATCTTGTTCAATGTCACTATGACATCCTTGGAATCCAGCCATTGACCAACATAAGAATGTATAGTGTGAGTCATTAAATGATTTAGAGAATATCATAACACCTTATTTTCAATCTAAAACACCTTAAGATTAACCATGGTTATTTATTCTCATCTTATATTAAAATCCATCAAATTGGATTGTAAATAAAATGTGAATTATTCTAGGAATATCCCCCAAGAGCGTCATAACCAAGAGTGAAACAAGGCTCATTGTCATGTACCAAGATATTTTGGGTCAAGCACGAATCTCCTTTTCAGGGTTTTCACTCCTAGGTAAATCTTTTCCAGTGTTGCCTCTAACTGTTCATATCCATACAGGGATGTATTTCTTGGAAAACACACATAATATTTACATTACAAAAATATTTGGATGTTCTTATAGACTATTCTCAAAGGTATATATTAGGATAGAGTTTTATAATAAGAGTTTTTCTAAATCTAGCTTCCATGGTTTAAACTAAACTTCCACTGATACCAACTATAACGCTGTGACCCTAGGTATCCAGAGTCAGTGAATTATTACATAAAATTGGAATGATACAATGAATAATGTCCCAAAATACTGATCAGTTTAATATCCTTGGAAGTACTAGATACACTTATAAGTTTTACATTACATCATAAAATAAAAACATCAACAACATTTTGTCCCCTTTTTAAATAAACTTATATCCTTAGCCTATCCATGCAGGTTAACCATAAAATACTTCTTCAAACCTTGGGAATAATAAATCAAAGAAAGGGGTGAGCTCATATTCTTAGTAAGGAAAACAATATAGAGGAAACTTTCATAAATAAGCCTAAACATTTAAGGAAATGTATAAGACGAAAACAAAATCCTTTTAAACATAAATTTAAACAAGATATGGAAATGATAAAATCAAATAATTCCATTTAATTATTCACATTGATATTATACTAGTCGAATAATCTCATGCAATATCAATAGATACTTTCATAATGATGGAAAGCATAATGCCAGACATCATAACCACATAGTCTAGGCCTTATTCCAAGTCTTCAAATAAGATTTTGTCAAGGCCTTGTTCCAAGACACTAGTTTGTCTCATGATAGTTACCGATGCATATGAGATCTATAGTGGGATCCACCCATCACTTACTATGCCCAATGTATTTCTCGTATGAAAACGTAGAAACATATCATAAATATTCATATTAGAACGATCAAATGAAATGACAATAATTTATCCATAAACCCTAAATGGTATAAAAATAACACATCCATAGTCAAACATATAAAAAAACCATCAATATAGAATGAAATATTTGTTTCATAATAAACCAAATTAGATCAATAATAATATCTCGTAAATGATGTTGACATAGTTGAAAATGATCTGTAAAAATATTTGAGAGAAATATCCCTTTTTCTTGATAACATTTAAAAGTCTCACTATTTATCACGAAGTTGTTTAAAATAGATTTTTGAATAAAATATTCCCATACCACATTGAATATTTTAAAAGGAATTTCAATTTTAAAATATTAATTTCCATATAAATATATCTGTCAAACCATTTTTTAAGCATGGACATTAATAAGAATGATTTAGAAGAATAAAATTTGAAAACATCTAAAAAGATATTTCAGATATAGTTCCTAACCAAATGAGATATGCTTGAATAAAAATAATTGAGGTAATAAAAACTTTATAATATCATGTGAATAAATGGATTCATTATATAATATTTCAAAGTACATTATATACCCCAAATAAAACTGAATTGGCACATAACAACAAAGAAGTCTCACTGGAAGGTAAGTTGAGATTAATTCCATTATAAAGACCATATCCTTAGGTTAAAAATAAATCAATGACATAAATATGTGTGAATAACATATATACACTCAATATTATTGGATATTCAATGTAACCCAATCAGAGGATATTCACACATATTCTTGTAAAAACAACACCAATGACATGGTTGTTTAACTCCATGAATAGAAACTCAGTTAAAATTACTCTTATCATGTTTAAACCGATGACTTGAGAGTTAATCAATGGAGTTATTATGTGTATCAAAACTATATGCATAGAAAGGGGAGTGTAAATTAATACATAAGTAAGTAAATAGTGATTACATGCATAATCGTAGAGTAAAGTAATCAATGAAGTTTGCGTAAAACTGAATGAGTTGAATTTTAAATTTGAAATTTCCTTACCGATTTGGTATCATACGAAACATATAACCCATGAAAGAAGGATCACATAATGATGATGTAAATACCCATAATTTAAAGTATATTACGCAAAACATATAATCATGTGCAGTACATACATCACACAAAATGTAATAGTGGAAAATATAGCATGAATCTCACGGGAATAAAAGTGAGATGAAAACCACTTACCATGTAAATTTCCTTGGTAGAGGGTAGATTAAACTCATGTATAATGATTAAATAATTGTTATTATATTATAAAATAACCATAAACATTAATATGATATCATATATGATCTTCTAATATTTCTTTGTTAATGATATTTCAGTAGTATCACCGTTTCGAGTGTTAACTAATTCGGTTACCTTTATATGATTTGTCTTATAAGTAATGTTTATTATGGATATGATTTATCACATTCATATTAATAATTATATTTAGTCTTTAAAAACATTATTTTTAATCATCAAAGGAATGTTAGTCTTGAATGGATACGATGGGAAATGAATATCATCGCGTTTGTGGTGACCGTAATCCGTACGTACGCACAAGAAAAAATATCATTTTTTGATATTCAAATCGTATATAATTGGATGGTAAGTCATATAAATAATCATTATAATTTTATATTTATTATTTAAATCATTTTTACTCAATATTATACCCATCTAAATGATTAAGAGTTTGAATAACATACTACACCATGACATGGAGATGGTAATCTGTACGTACACATGTATGGAGACATCGTCATTAATAGGATGGATAGAATAATGAATAGGGTTGTACCATTTTTATAATAACATCACAGTATATAGAAGATATTGGATTTATTATTTTAGAATGTAAACAACAATGAAAGAGGAAGTGGAAGAAGAAACAAACTTGAAAGAGGTGACGAAATATTTACCTCTTCTCCGGGTTCTTCCTTTTGAATTGATCAAAAGATATCTGTATAATGGCTTTCAGACAAAATGTAGGCCTCTAGGATGAACGGAGGATAGTAGGGATGATATTTGGTCAGGGTCTGTTTGATCCTAATGGCTTTGAAGTTATTAATTTGAGGGAATGGGAAGATCCCATTTATAAGAGGGGTGAGGGGCACCATAGTAAAAGATTGAGATATTATTTTATAATAAAATAATTTTCAGTTTATAATCGCTAAAAAATGAATTATTTAAAAGATAAGGTTTGGATAGGTCGAATACCACACAACCAATAGGGTTTAGACAGGTTTGGTCACTACATTAAATTTCGCTTTTAGATTTTACTCTTAGTTTAATAGTTTGACATTTACCATGTCTCTTTGTATTTTTATATTATATGGTTAATAAACCTACAATAAACTTACAAGAGAACCCCAAGTTGTTCATTAATGATACACCTATCAATATATATGTCTTTTGGTTAAACATTATAATTTTATGATTGTTATATCAACCAATAATTTTGTATTTGTTTTAAAAACTCATATTTGTCAATTTTGACATTGTTTAAAAAATGATTTCTTTTAATGTTCTGAAAAATTAATTTCCTCAAAATAAATGCATTTAATCAACCCTAAAATTCTATATTTAGCTATAAATTTAATTTCATTCATTAAAAGTCTCAAATTAGATTTATTTGGTTATTTATAATATCAATTATTTTAATCTATTCTTAATATGGTAATTACTGCATCATCATTGTGTAATAAATAAATTTTATTAATTATTTTCTAAAAATTGTAATTAAAATACCATTATTTATGAAATATTTTTATATTTCTAATATATATTTATATTCAAATTTATCCTATGTGTAACACTATATTAAAAATGATTTAGTTTTTAAACATTGAATTTACCAGTTCTAACTCTTTTTTTAATTAAAAAATAAAAAATGTCTTAATATAATCCAAGATTACCTAAAATATTATATTTTATTCCTAAGGTTGTTTTTGGTCGAATTAAACATATCCAATAGAATTAAGTCATGTGTTAGGGAAATAATAAAATCATTTTTATCCTTAATTACCATATTTACTTTTAACCGTGAGAAATAAAAGTAAAAAGTTATTGTTCACCAGAAATTATTTTCATATTTTTGAACCACATTTTACATTCTGATATCAATCATTTCTCTCGGATTTTTGAAATTAAACTCATAAAAGTGGTAAAATTATGTTTTATTCATATTTGAAAATGCTCCATGTAGGTGGTTAAAAGATGGTAAAAAGTTCAAAAAACTTTTATATGTCTAAACTTATTATAAAATGTCTCTAATGAATATCATTGAACATATATAGGTATAATGTAACTATTATTATGTAAAATAAATTAAAATAAAATAAATATTTATATAAAAAATTATTCGATTTTAACCAATAATGCAATGTTTTTTCATTATTCATCAAAAATTGCATGTTTTCAGAAAAATAACACAGATTTACCCTATGATAATTTTTATATTATGAATTCAAAAATGTATGTTATTTTAACAAATTAAAAACATATATGTTCCATTAAATAATTTAATAATAATTCCTGTTGTCAAAACCAACAAGCAGGTTTTAAAAAAAAGTAAAAACTATCAAAATATTGACATGTGTTTATGTCAAATTTTAATGTGAAATTACTTATAATTACCTAAAATATAATAAATATTAAAAATATAATCTAATTATACATCCAAACCATTCAAATAAATAATTTAATACTATAAATTAATTCTATTAAAAATATTGTTTTCAATTAAAATTTAGTATTTTTCAGTATTCATCCAAATATGAAAGTTTTTATAAAAGTACCAAAAATTAATCCAAAATAAATTGTTATGTCCTTATTGTAATGAATATTTTAATTTTATTAAACTAAATATATAAAAAAGTGTCAAATATTGGTTTCAAAAAGGGTTTGCTATTAAATGGTTGTAAAATTTCATTTTTTGAAAAATACTTCTTTTATAGGAAAAAATGAATCTGTTCTTATATTATGTCTAAGAAACATAAAATATGGATTCTAAAATTATATTATGTATATAGAATTCCAAATTAATTTAATAATATTCATAACCTCTTTTGAACAGCTTGTTTGTTAAGTCATGGTGTGCTTGAACTCGGTGTTGCGTGTAGCGAAAGCTATCGAATTTAAAGAAAATTACATAATATGAATTCTTGGGGTGTTACAATTAATGTTATTTTGTGAAGAAGTTATTTTTTCTATGTTGTATTTGAAAAAACATTTCGACAATAATTTTTAAGATTATATAATTGTGGGAAGAGTCAACCTAAATGTTGAATTTGAATATTTTTTTTTGATGAAATCTATGTTTTGAGGGTTATAAAAGAATGAAAATCGACTTATTAAAAATGTAAAACATTAAATAAAATAAAAAGAAGAATAAAATCTATATTAAAATATAATATATAATAAATCAATTTTGGAAATGTATAATACTCTGTTTTGAATGTTGAGCATAAGATCAAAATTTAGTCGTGTGACCAAATCATTGATAAAATGTCTAATTCAATAAAATATCATGACAATAATATCAAGGAATGTTAAATTCAATGTAATTTTTAAAATGGAATGAAATTTATATCATTAATACATATATCAAACACTCAAAATGACATTGGAGATTCGGTGTGTTCAATATATCGATGGAGACAGTTTTGTACATAGGGAATCAATGTAGAAGGTTGAATTTTTGTAACAACTTTATAAATAAAATTTCATGGAAAAATATATTGAATGGATCGGTAGAAAGAATATGTTAATGTAATTTTATAAATATCTAATATAACACACAAACAAATTGAATTTTGATTTGGATCACTGAATAAAAACAAAAACCACATATAAGAATAATACTAACATGTGCAATAATACACTTAGATTCAAGTGTTATAACTTTGGGAAGATGGGGAATAAATAAAAACAATTTTCACATAACTTCAAATATTTCGGGAAAACAAAAAAAAGGATAAATCACACCCACCACCAAATAATTCAATGAAGGAAACAATTTTTATTGATTTTATGTCAAGGAGGGATTGTTTTTTACATGTGTATTTGATAAAAAATTATCAATACAGAGTTTTGATTCTAGACACTATTTACACATATGAAATTATATAATACAAATTTATTTAATGTATATGAAATACAAAATGGATGGTGTCATTTTATATGGAATTTATGGTTAGTTTAATATTATTGTATTTTGGAAATCATAAATTTATCATAAATACTATATGCACATTTATATACTTTTAGTAAATGGATATAGTCATTACATAGTATGTGTATGTTAATATTATTTCTTGGAGCATCTAGTTAATTTTACATATTAAAATTTCATTCTCATTGAAGGGATATAACTATAATAATATAATTTAATCATATAAATGTGACACTCAATAAAATTTATGGATAATAAGCAAGGTTCTTTTTTACCATGAATGAGAAAATCGATTGTGGATAAAAAAGTTGAATATTTTAGTGAAAATTAATTTTAGAACCTAGTAAATAATGAAAGAGGGAATGTTTCCTTAATCATTCATGAGATATCACTCACACATGTGACACATTCTAAAAAACAAAATATAATTTTAACTACATACATAATGAAAGAAAATAAGTAAAAAGGTTTCATAAGTTAGTGAATGTCAATTTTTATGAGCCAATTTCAAAAAATTCAATGGATGGAATCATATAGGAATTTATTATTCCATTGTTAATAAAGATACATGGAAATATATTGGTAATCATTTATAAATAATAATTATTCAGGGAATATTGGGTTATAAGTTATTAGTAGAGAATATTCTTGGAAATAAAATGTTTACATTTCAGACACATAAAGTCTTGTAATTCACTAATAATCTAGTGGGATTATATCTTGAAAACACATGATAAAGAACTATGTTTATAATTTGAGTAATTATCTTCAAAATTTAATTATTAAAAGGATGAAATGAGGCTCCAACTATATACCTAGAGTTATGGTAATTGGGGAAAATAAACTCAATAAATTGTCCTATAAATTAGTTCATATATAGATATATATATTGAATAGGGATATATTTTATCTCAGAGAAGATAATATTCCATAAGAATCCTAGTATAAAAGGTATGATATAATAAAAAACATTTATGTTTTCATATGTAAATGCTTAATTATAAATAAAATAAAAATTTATATTTTGAGACACATGGAGATAACGGAATTTTATTTTGATATTCCTTCTGAAAAAATACTGAATGAAAAATTAGATTTTTTATGGGGTATTTATTGTTGATGATAATTATATCATAAATACTTTCTCATAAGGTGTTCGTTATAATGGAAAAATGTTTTATCACTCAAATAATTTTCCTGGGTTATATTTGAGATATAATAGTAATATGACATGAATTATCTTGAAAACAATATGCATGTGATAGTGGGAGGTATTTATTATAGATTAAGTGTTTATTTCTATCGAAAATAAAAATTACCTAAAAGATAAATTTTATATGGATGTTACATCTTATCATAAATAGATATTCCTGAATGAACATTTGTTCCTATAATTTTCATTAGAAAAAAATTGTTACTGTATAAATATAATTTGTAAGGCAATGTAAATTCTACCAAAATAGCTCCCTATGAAAGGGAATTTGAGAATAATATTACATTCCATTAAAAATATTCAATTGTTAGAATTTTTGAAAACTATATACCTTTTAAAAAATAATTATTGATTATGTAGAAAATTAATTTATAAAGACTCCCTTTTCAATTTGTATTCTTATCTATAAAAAATATTAAATTCCAAAATCAATTGAAAATGTTCAATTGAATAAACATTTGTGCCATAATATTACATTGAAAAAAGTAATTTATAAAAATAGAAAACCCATTTCCCATGTGTGAGAAAACCCATTCTTCACTCATTTCTAACACACATCCTCTACATCTTCCAATGGAATTTTTTCTATTTGTAATATAAAGACTATTTTAATATTTTTTTTATTATAAGTTTTTTATTTTTGATTAGATATCAAATTTGAATGATTCTGTGTTATATACATACAATTTACTTGCTATAAATAATTTAAAAGGAATAATTTAAATATTCATTAAAAGTTATTATTTTTATTTTTATTTTATTTTTATAATCATTGTGTTATTTTTATTTACTATGGTTGAATTATTTTAGTATGTCAAATTATTAATTGTTTAAAATTGTATTTATTAAAACATAGTCAATAATAATATCACTATTATAAATTATAATTTAAAAATTCATGTTCATAGTATATAATTATTTATAACAAATTAATTAAATTTAATTTATTGATGAAAATTTTATTTATGTTAAAAATATCAGTCCAAATTTCATAAAAGTAAAAATGACAATAATAAATATATATATTTATATATATGATCAAAAAATTGTGTTTTAATTATTTATTATAATTTAAAATAAATTATAAAAAAGTTTTTAAAGTAACAAATATTTTTTATAATTGGGAGAATTTAAAAATTTACTAGTTATTAACATAAATAATGATAAATAATAATTAAATGATCGATTTCTATTATAAGGTATATATTTTATAAAAAAATTAAAAAAATAGAAAATAATGAATATAATTGTCTGAAAATAAATGTTATTTTAATGTTATAAATATTTATAATTTATTTATGAAGACTATTGTTTATAAAAATATAAAAAATTAAAATATATATAAAAAATAAAATAATTTTTAAAAATATATATTTATATATATAATGTGTTTATTAGTTTTATTAGTGTCGGAAATATTATATAAGAATTTTAGATTCTTATATAATCTCGTAAAATTTTTATTAAAAATTATTATAAATTAATATATAAATTATTATGAATTTGAATAAATTAATAATATTAATTTTTAATTAGTACACACTAGTATGATTGAGTGATTTTAATAACATAATTTTGTATTGATTTGTTTAAATTAGCAGTAATTTATAAATTTCATTCAAAATTAATATAAAAAATTAATATATTATTATAAATAGGATGCCTTGTTATAAATAACTGTATGTTATTATAAATTATTCTATGTGATTTTAAATTGGTCTAAATTAGTATGAATTTGAATGAATTCCTATAATTTATTTTATAACAGTAAAAGATATCAAAAATCAATAAAATTTGTTATAAATTTTTTAGAATGAACACATCACAATTAATAAAATAATTATTATGATTTTAAAATGATTAACATAGTGAAAAATAATCAATATTTTTTTTAATTTTTTATTAGTCTATATAAATCTTTTTAAAATTTTAAAAAAATTAAAATAATTATATAAATTGTCACAAAAGGTATAAATTAATATATTTTATTAAAAATTATAATAATTTTTATAAAATAATCATTAATGAATCACTCAACTACAATTACCATCTTCTAATTCCTTCCATATGCCATGCATGTCATGTTCTTGTTCCCATTGTGTGTTGTTGTAACTTGAGGTGTTTGTTATCCACTCATGTGAGACTCTGGCCTCATGTGCTCACGTGATATAAAAATGCTTCCCAAATCAAATATTAACAAAGCTTATAACATTATAATAATATTTAATAGAATCAGTGAAACTTATTTTAATAATATTTGTTTTTAAAATTTTATATCATAAACTCAATATTTTGTTTTTTAGAAAAATATTGGAGAAAGAAATGGACAAAAAAATCGTATGATATTTTTATTGGAAGAATCATTACCAAAATCAAAAAAATTATTTTATAAATTACATCTATATTAATGGTATTGAAATTATTATATAATTTATATTATAAAATATGTAATATATTTTATAATGGAAAACAATGTTTTCCTATTAGAGATATTATTTAAAGATATTTAAATCTTTCTTTATTGCGGACCAACATGGGTCGACCCCAAACTGGGCACCCAATATTATCTACAAAATGAACCGAGAGGCTATTAAAATAATCTATTGATAATAAATAATTTCATGCATTAATAATAACTCAATTTTTAATGATTTATCTCCAAAAAAATTGGTAAAAAATAAGATTATAATAAATACATGAAAAATGGTAGTAGAAGAATGGAAAACAACTAAACACTTCTCTATGTGACCTTAGGGTCACCACCAACATCAAAACCATTCCTTTCCCTATGGTATATCTGAATCCAAATGATACATTAAACTAAAATGATAATTTAGGCGTTTGGGACACTCAATGTTTTAAAAAACATTTCTCAATAGCGTATATGACACCAAACAACGGGAAAAAACGAACCATAAAATATAATTTTTTAAATATGAAGAATAAGTAAAACAATTAAATTAGTAGGTATTGACATAATTAATTCATTTATGAATTATATATTATCTTCCTACTCATTATTTTTAACTTATTAGTAAATAATAACTCAACATTTTGTAAATTCATTTTATTCTTCAAATATATTTTTCATTAAAAACAACTTTTATTACCCTTTATATGAAAATATTATATATAAATTATATGAATATTTTGAAATATAAATCTATAAAATGAACCTTATTTTTTAAAATATAATATCAAAATTATCATAAGGTGAAATTTTGGTATTTCATTGAAAATAGTGATTTTTCAGTGAATATTTGAAATGACCACTTTTTCTAACGTTTGGTTTTCATTAAAATAAATCAATGAATTTTAAAAGAACAGTTATTCATTGAATTAATTTATAAATATAAATATATATATATAATTATTCTTTATTTATATATAATATACTTAATTGTATTATGATCATCTTTATACCATATTTTGGAATAATTTTGTTCTTAGAAATAAAAAAGAATTTCTCTGAAAACTCATTTTCAATGGATCTCATCGGTCTAATTTAAAATTAAATTATTTCTCTTATATGAATTTAATATTAAAAAATTGATTCCAAATTTGTAATTAATAGGTTCATGTTTGGAAAATAGGTTCATTGTATTTTTATTAATTATGAATCGTAACTATAATATATAATTTTCAACATAATGATGGTAAATTACGTAATTAATATTCAAACTAATACAATAAGGTCTAGAAATTGAACCTAACACATTAATTTATACTTCTCATGAGTTTATTTATACTAATATTAATAATTTAACTAATTTATTACCTCCCAATTCTATATATCATTTATTTTTTCCATTATAATAATTAAGAAGAAGATAATGACAAAAAAGTCACATTCATGTATTTAATATTCATAATATTTTTTGGTAGGGATAAAAAAATATACTAGTTTATTAATAATAATTTTCCATAAAAATGAATTATATTTATATTATTATTTATTTATTATTTTTAGTGATGAAATAATTACCTTCAATGCTTGCGTAATGCCGACACAACATTTATACAATAAAAACACAATAAATTAAAATAGTTCAAAAATAATAAAATTCATATAATATGAATTCTTTATTTTATGACATGAATTTTTTAGATAAATATATCATGATTTAGTTTTGTAGAATGATTATATTATAATTACTTTTTCGTGCTATGTTCAAAATCATAATAAATGAATACTTCCAAATATAACATTAATGTAATTTTATAATTAATAAATTTCTAAAAATATTTTTTATTCTAAATTATTTTATACTTGGCCATGATATTATTATATTGTATAAAATATAGAATATTTTTTAATTATGGTCAATCTAGTCTTTTATAGTAATTATTAGGACCCCTAAATATTACAAAAAACATTGATAATGATCAAAAAGAATAATAGAGATTAAAACCAAAAGATAAGGTTATATAGAATCACATAAACATTTAAAAAATATATTTTATGACATTATTTAAACCCATAATAATCCTATATTTTAATATTATTAGTATATCCATTTTCTATATTAAAATTAATTTATATTATTTTTATATTTTATGAAATTTAAAAAGTTACCCTCTACTAACTTATAGAAGGTAACATCTCACCCACTTTTCCTAACACTAAAAAAATTATTTTAGGCAATACCTACACAAATAAAATCCATAAATTCATTCCTTCAACCTAGAGGCATTTTTTATTGCACAATTCAATGAAAACTATTTTTGTAAATTGAATAACGTTGTTTGATGAAGTCCTATCATTCTTAATTGAGTGTTTTTGTTATATTTATTCATCTGCATCCTTACAATATTATTCTACAGCAATGATAAAATAAAATAACTATATCACATATACTACGATGTTTTTATGTTAATTAAATAACCTACATCCATCTCTTCTTCCATCAAATGGGAAACCAAACCATTATTCATGAGTAAGGTGGACTACCATCGTACAGATAGATTAAATTCATTTTCCATCAGATATATAATGGATAATTATGACATTTAATTAATTCATATATATGATATTAATGACATATGTATCATTATATTTAAGTAATATATCATAAATTTTATTATATTTCCATTCATCGAATGATGATAACATTGTTTGTGCTTATATGTGTATTACCACCTACCTGAAGTTATGCGATTCATTTTTCATTATTTTATCATGTAAATGGTATATGTAATGTTATTAAATAAAATAATATTAAATTTAAGATATAATTAATTTTGATTAATTGAAAAATTTATGTTACTTTATTTCTATCATGATCACAAAAAAATGGATACATTACATAGGTATACGTACTCCCTACAATCTCCATAATGTATCATAGTAGATTTTTCATATCCATATTTCTTGGTAAGAATTAAAATAATAATTTTGGTATAAAAATGATAATGTATACAATATTATTATTTTGGATATGAAAAAAAAATAATATATTTGACATTATTTATCTTACTAAATTTATTTGGGACATATGATCTTAATATCCTCAAAATGAATAACATGAATTGAAACAATTAAGTAATTTAAATTAACCAAATAATTAATAAAATGAAAAGAATAATAAAATCTAAAAAGATTATTACAATAGTAAATTTTAAAATTATACTTATTATTTTAAAATATAAAGATCATATATGATAATTCAGACTTTAGTTAAGATAACAATCTAAAACACTATTTTCTTTAGGTTAGCCCATTCTCTCTTTAAATCGCATTCTATATCTCTCTTTAATGGTATTCAATTATTATAAATTATATATGAATGTATCTAAAAAAATTTCTAACATATTATTTTTCCATGGGGAAATTCATTCCTTATTATCATTTCTCAAATTCCTTCTATATAAAATCCCTTTTGAATATCACATCTGGAAATATTATAAACCAAATTTCCATTCCATGGATAATTCAAAGTTTCATTAGTTATTATTTATTTCAATTTATAAGAATAATTATAATTGAATATGTTATTATGGGTGTTCATAAATTTTTATCTAATTTAATAGGTAATTCAATTATCTCAAGATATTTTATGTATTTTATTAATGAGTAAACCTAATCCACAACATGACTTTGTCCACCATGTGATGTTTTATTGGAAGTTAGCCATGAATTATTATTGTATCATGCCTTGTGTTACTTCCACATTTCTTATATTGACATGTTATTTCCCCATGTTATTTTTTATTATCTCTTGTCATTAATCATGATCCTTCCCTTCTATGATATACTATTATAACTTCGATGCACATGTTATGTTTCCTCGTCATGTCAATTATATTACAATATTTTTTAAAATTTTAGTGTTTATCTATATTTTAGTCATTCAACGTTGTTTTATGAGATAAAATATATTTAGTATCTCATTGTAAAATTTATAACAAATATTCGTTATTTTAAGTATATGGTTTTACGTACCTAGTTTCATGAATACACTAGGCATTTTCTATTCTTGTTTTTTATTAATGGATGTTTATGATAAAAATCATCTAATAATATTTTTAAAAAACCATAGGTAATATATGTGGTTTAATAAGAAACCCTACATATTTTTTGGGAAAAGTAATAGATTAATTTTGTGAGAACCCTACGGATACAACTCATATTAGGAAAATTGAATTGAATTTTGGAGACCTATTGAGTGAGTGGATTCTATGAAATTACAACCATGTCTTGTTACTGCATGTGTATATGGATCAGAAATAGTTATACTAAAGGAAATAACCCTAAAAATGGAGATTTTGGAATTGTATCAACCATCACTTGGTGAAAACAAATTACTGAATTTCATTATAATTGGTTTGAAATTCCTTTGGGATATGATTTGGAAATTTAGAAATTCTTTATAAATTATATTAAAGGAGCTTAAAAAATTGTTATGATTTCAAACATAAGAGGAAAAATTACCATGGATAACCAGGATTGAAACAAAGATACTCATAACATAGGATATTATTATTATTTATATGTTATTCCATTTATGTTTGTATGTGTCCCTTTTTTATGTTTATTAATTAATGTAATATCATCTTCTTTTTTATTCATTATTAGTTAATTATGTGATATATGTGAATTCATTATAATAAAAAATGTGATATGGAATTTTATGATTTCCCTAAATATATGACTAACGTTATTGGAACAAGAACTAAGAACTTCATGAAACTACTGGATCAACTGGATCAAGATAAAAGTAATAACATTAATCGTGTGAAACACCATCATTCACCCGATAAAGAGAAAGTTATAATCAATACTTTTTTGAGACA
The DNA here is from genome assembly GCA_963277665.1 of Viscum album. Lineage (NCBI taxonomy): Eukaryota > Viridiplantae > Streptophyta > Magnoliopsida > Santalales > Viscaceae > Viscum > Viscum album. The sequence goes on along the minus strand of OY728133.1, from coordinate 116,818,231 downwards.
TAATAATAAAACCTTTAACGGATTTTATGATTCCCTCATTGTATATCAATGGATCAAATTCAACTGAGAATATACTCATTTTACTCTGATGATTGGAATAGGAGAGTGATGTTTTGGATGATTATCTCATGGATGGGAAAGTCGACTGTTGGTTAAACCAAATTAAGGACATGATGTAAAAAAGAGGTCATTGAGTCCATGAAATTGTATGAATCCATGTCATTTTTTTTTAAATAATAACTTTCCTCAAACCCCCCATCATAAAATGTAGAGAGAGTTCTTTGAAATTATGAAAAAAAGAAGATGAGTCTATTTGGGTGTATGAGGAAAACATCACCTGGATTACATAGTATTCCTTGGGATTTTTCATCAACACAAAAGGTAAGGTGGATCTTTTCATTATTGTGTTAAATATGAATATAGATTAAAACAATAGTGATTCATTAATTTGACAGTTATAAATACATTGTTCATTTTTCACTAAATGTTGATATATATATTCATGACTTTTGGTGATAGCTTGACGTTAGAGAAAAAAAGTCCAAATTTAGACTTCTTCTTTAGGATCAATAGATTAATATCATGGATGAATGAAAACCCAACATCAAACATGTCAAAAGTGTGGGAGGAATAACTATGGAAATTATTTTAAAGGAATCAAAGTATGCTTCAAATGTGGAATCAAGCTACCTCAATAAAATTTATTTTGAATGGATCTAATGTATACCATTAATAGGTTATAAGAAATGAATATTCAAATCAACACAAAAATTTCCGTACAATGTTTCAACTATATGGAAAATGGAAACTACAAAATCTAATTCCCTGAGCTAAGGAATTTTATAGACAATCATCAATAGAAATATCTATGTCCTATAGGAAAAATAATGAAATGTTATATTTCTACGGTTGAGGTGGATACCAACAATGATGTGGCGACAAGTACACTATTTATTCATTAAGGAAGAGAAAATAAAATTTTGATTATGGTTTTGTATATTTTTTCATATCTTTCTTCTTTAGTAGAACTATTAAAATACCAACTAAAATTAAGGGGGTTGAGATAACTATGATAATGTAAAATGGTGCAATTATTGCATCCTAAGTAATAACACCTCCCTAGTCAATGTTTGTGGACCAAATCTTCCCACAAATCTCAACATATTCATTTTGTGTATTTTAATGTTATTTTGGGAATGTATGGGTTTTACTTATGAAATCCTACATTAACTCTCCATATAGGGAGACCAATATTAATTTCATATGTCATTATCTAGTATTATATAAGTGTAAGGATGATGATGAATCTAGTAGGGAATATTATTACAAAAAATTGATCAGTTTTATATATGAGAAAGCATATCTAGCCAATATGATCAAGAAAAATGATAGAATCTTGTTTGAATACATTCCAATTATGAGGGATTAAACTAATGAATTCCCCAAAGAGTTTCATTCTATTCCTTGTATCTGATATACAGATTTATCAATCAATAATATACATATATATATATCTCCCAATGTTCTAAACTCTTTATAAAATTCTCATCGATGAGATTGAACAACTGAAAAATAAGTTACAAGTGAATCTTGAAAAGGGTTTTATTATGCTTGAGTGATTCACGTTGTGGTTTTCCAGTACTCTTCCTCTTGAATAAGGATAGAAAAGTTCACCTATATATTAATTATTATGAATAATGAAATATCATGAAAATGAAAAAGTATACTCTATCATGGTTAGATTAATTATTGAATAAATTATGCGGGGCCTTCAAATTTTCAATGTGGGCCTTCGATCAGGATTAAAAAAATTATTAAAAATAAGGAAGATGTTAATAAAACTAGTTTTAGAATATGTTATTGATATAATAAGTTTATATTAATTCCCACAGACTCAGAAATGTAGGGAAACCAGTTAAGGACTTAATGAATATAGTCTATAGATATTACCTAAAACAATTGTGGTGGTATTTATGGATGTTTTTTTGATATACTCCAAAATAATGCTGGATAATGAGAATCATTTGAGTATTGTACTAATGACGTTATGTAAATGTAAATTGTATAGAAATTATAGTAAATGTATTTTCTAGATAAATTATTATTCTTGGGGAATGTTTTCACTAGAAAATGGATATTGGTAGACTTTTGTAAGAAAAATGTAGTTGATGAATAGACAAGAAAATAATTTGTAATATAAATACATGCTTTCCATATATATGAAATATATTACTAATTATTTGGGGGAAACATCTCATGATTTTCAAACCTACTAACCAGGATGACTCCGAATGCGGTAAATTTTTTATGAAATAAAGAATATGAATAGTAATTTAATAAGATTAAAAGGAGGCATATCACTATAACATTCCTCATGATTCCCTTAATTGGGGAATATTTTTTGGTATATAGATTTTCTTCACTAAATCATTTGGGTTGAAAACTAATGAAAAATGGAAAATTGATATCCTATAACTCAAGACAATATAATTTTCATGAGAAGAAATATGCAACATAATATCTAGAGTGCGATAACGTTATATTTTCATTGAAAATACTAAAACAAAATCTCTATACGAAGAATAATAAAATATATATTGGTGATAAGAGCCTAAAATATATTTTCACACAAAAAAAATAGTTAATTATGTTCCAAAATATAACATTTGAACTTATCAAGGACTATGATTTATCAATCCATTTCAATCATTAGATAGAAAAAATGTCAGTGATTATTTATGAAGAAAAGATCCAGAAACATTAACAATGACGATAGTTGAGAAGGATCCAATAAATTTATACATGAAAAGTATATATGTGTGATTTATAAATTAACAAATATACTTATTATTTGGTCAAATGAATTCATAATCATCAATTATAAATAAGATAAAGTCTTCTCAGAGAGATGATATTGAAATTCAAATGAAGGTTGGAGCTATAAGAAATGGAAAATTCTTGGAGTTCAATATTGAAGAAGATTGATTAGTAAGAGTTGGGTCACAACTATGTGTACAATAAAAAAAGATATAGAAAAATATTTTTAATAATGCAAATATTTTGACCATTCTTATCCATCTATTGTGGATGAAGTTATATTGAGATATATGATATCACTATTGGTGGATGAATGTGTAGAAATTGATCAATAAATATACATCAAAGATTTTGGAATGTGATTATATCTAAAAAATAAAATGTATGTGGGGATGATGAAACCATTATCCATACCAACAAGAAAATGGGAAACCATCGACATGTATTCATTGGTCATCCAAATACATCAGAAGAAAATAAATCCATATTGTTTGGGATGGATCATATTATAAATATTGATCACATTATTACAATTCAAGAGGACACCTAACTATATAAACATGAAATTATATATATCAGAGAGGTGATGATGCTATATATAACACCACTATCGATTATTTCGGGCTAAGATCAATGATTTAATTCCATGTTCTAGAGGTGTATCCAAGAATCTGTAAAAGTATAGATGAATAATATTAAAACATAACACATTAAAAATTATGTTAAATACAAGAGGACTACTCAAACACTGGATGAAATACAAATTTCAGGCTTAATGGACATCAAATGATGATGATATCAATATATTTCATTTGTCGTGTTCTCGTAAATTAATACCATTCAATCAATAATCAAAATAGATCTTTAAAATCCCATTATATAAATATATGTAGAAATACAAGCAGGTTAGGATAATATTGGTGAACATAAATATTTGGGTAGTTAAATTGGTAATGATATGTTAGAAAATATCAATACCATTTTGAAACCCATCAAGGCTACACAAAGTCAGTAGATGATCTATGCAAATAATTTTTTGAGACCTCATGAGTGATGTTGGGGATAATGTGTTTCTCCACAAATTTCCATGTACGAGATCCATGATCTTTTGGAAGGTAATGTTATTCCACTTGTATATCATGTCCTTTAAGCATTATGATAGCATTATAGTTGTGGCATATCATGTTGTACTCCCACAAAACCTTCCTCAATTACCTGATGTATTTATTCTATCCCTATGGAGGAAGTACATACCAAATAAATTTATTGTATGTAAATAAAAGGTTATAGTGTCGAAAATTTATCTATCATTTGAGTTTTGTTCAATAAATATCTCAGACCATTGATACAATGTTTTATATAGCAAGACATCACACCTTTTCAAACATTTATGGTTGATCCCAAAATAAAAAGTGGAAACCTTGGAAATTAATGATATACAAGATGCAGATGTACCCTCAATTATATATCACCATAGTATGTAATATTAAATTTTCCGAGAAAAGTTTCCTTTGGTGGAAGTAATGTAAATTCCGTGTTTTTTTGTAATGAAATATATGTTCTATAGCATATATGACACACAACAAGGTGACCAAATGAACCATGGAATATTATTATTTAAACATGACTATAATAAAGTATAAATTAATTTAGTTTGTTTTAATAAAATTAAGAACTCTGGAAATATATATAATGCTTCTACACTATATTTAAAACTTCTCAGTAAATAATAACTCAATTTTTTATAATGTATTGTCTTCCTTCAAAAATATGTTTTCATCAAAAGTGATATTTATTTATTTTATGAGTGAAAATTAAAATTAATTTTTAGAATTTTTAGAAATTATATTTTATAAAAATTATGCCATTTTTAAAATTTGATAAATTATATTTATCATAGAGTTAAATATTTGGATTTTACTGAGGATATTGGTTTTTTAAAGAATAGTGAAAAATACCATTTTATTGATCTTTAATTTCGTTTCAATTAATTATGTAATTTAAAATTACCTTCAAGATTTGAATTTAATTTTAAAGTTAAAACATAATAAATTAGTGAGGTTTAATTAAATTTATTTTATTTCAATAATCATTATAATGTATTTTGGTGTATGCTAATTTTTTAATTAAACATTTTGTATTCTAAAAAAAATTTCATACCATCTCATGCATTTAATTTGAAATTATATTCTGAATAATATATAAATTTAATATTGTAAAATTGATTCCATATTTGAAATTAGGTTTTCACGATTTTTTAATAGGGCACTTTTATTTTTAGTCCTTATGAGTAGTAACATGGTAAAACATTATCACCATGGTACGGCTAAATCTGGTATTTACAGTTAAAAGTAATATAATAATAGAAAAAAATTTACCCTAAGTAAAGATTTTATCATTATGGTATTTATATGTCAAATAAATCTCTCATATATGGTCACAGGGGGTCATATATCATTGACATTGAAATTTATAATATTTAAGTAAAAATGATGACAAAAATGCCACATTTGTGCTTGTAATAACTATAATATTTTCAGATGGGGTTAAAAATAATTTATGTTTGGTAGAAAATATTAATTTTTAATTAAATTATTTCATTATAATGGTAATTTATTTTTATTAATTTTATTAAATAAATAATAACTGTAATGACTAGCGAAACACCAACACAAATATTATTTAATTATATAAAAATTAAAAAAATGTTTTCAAAATGTTAAAAGAAATTATAATTTAAAATAACTATTTTTTAAACTTTTTTATAGAAATATTACCTATTATAAATTTTTTAATTAATTATATTATGATTTGTTTTTTAGGTTTTTTCAATTTCAAAAGAAATGAATATGTCAAAAATGGCATTAATGTTATTTTATAATTAAAAGTATTTTCGTAAATATTTCTAAATTCTAATTTTTTTATATTTTACTAGGTTGTTTTTATATGGTTTCAAATATAAATCATTATCTATTAATGTGACAATTACCCTTTTATAGTGATTATCTTGGCCCCTAAAGTGTAAAAAGCCGTGTTATGGTAGTAATCTTCTAAAAAGGTTAGCATGGGTCAAAAATAAAATATAAGGCTCAAAAAATCACCTAAACTGGTAAAAATATTATTTTATGAATTTATTTATACCATTTCAAATTATATAATATATTTATAACATTTTTTAGCCTTTATTCTATGAAAATAAATGTATATTAAATTTTTATGAAAAACCATAACATCCCTCCCCAAAATTATAAATGAACACCTACTCTCCCCTTTTCATATAATATTATAATACATTTGGTTCATAAAATTCTTATCCAAATTCATTACCTACATATATTCATATGTCATGGTGGACTCGGTTATATTATAAAACCATCTTATGAAGGTTATTCATGTAAACCTAAAAATGTTGTCTGAAAAAGAGCTTTCAATATTAATAATGTTTTTTTGTTTTATTTCTTTTTCCACCACATTAAAATATTATTCAATTTAGTGGATATAATAACATTATAATATCCCATATAATTCTATTATATTATGTAAATTTAATAATCTATACCCATATTCTCTTCCATAAAATGGGACAGTAAACCATCATTCGTGTGTTCAGAGGACTCCTGACTTATGAACCAATGTACTATGATTTCAACCAAAACCTATCCGAACTGTTTATGATGATTAATTCAATATATATATATATATATGATATTATTTATTCCAATTTAATATTAATATATCATTTTTCCCTTCCAATAATCATTAATACGATAGTGTATTTTATATGTTAGTGTGTATTACCACCTCTTCAATGTGATGTGATTTGTTTTTCATTATCGTATCACATTGATTAAAAAAATGTATTTTCATACATATGTATTACTTAATTATATAATAATATTCAATAAATGTCACATATTGGGACCCTAGGATAAAAATGTTTTATCTACATCAGAGACTAATAACACAATATTCTTATTTCATCAAATAGAATAAATATATCACATAAGGATGGTCCAATTATTCAGTCCTCATAATCATATACTATATAACCAATTATTAATATCATATAGAAAATAAACACAATAATATTGGTTATAAGATAATGTTTAAAATGGACAAGGAATATATAAATTGAATATTATATGAATGAATAAGTTAATAATAATTAAAAATGTAATTACAATGATCCTACAAAAGCAATCATGGATTGTAAGAATGATTTAGGGCCTAAAAAATATCATTTCAAAATATATGATCCATAATATTGAGAATTAGCCATAAATAAATAATTAACCATAATATTATTTCATATAAGTGTAAAACAACCATAAGTTTATAAACTGTTTTTCTTTTCAGGGATTACATTTGAGATTGCCACATCATACCTATTCAGGAATAAATTTTTTTATCACTTTTCATAATGAATTAAACACCATCACCAATTTCACATATTGGATTATTAAAATCAGTATATTTCACATAGTGGATTAAGCAAATAGACTTGTTTCCCATAAACATATCATGAGATATTATACTATAACCAATACTTGGGAGTGAGATATAGGTTCCTCATGTCATTGGTTATTACATGAACACCATATATGATTATAACATTAAGATTATACTTATTCAAAAAATAACAACCATCCTTGGTTATAACATAACCACTGTCACATAATGAAAAACATGCAATGGATATATAAAATATCATAAAAACTAATCATATAAAACCTTACTAATAGAAATGGGTTTCATAAACATATTTTCATTATAATCATAAACCATCCAGAGAAATACTATGGATAATATCCATGGATTTTATCCTGATTAAATTTTATCTAATGTCCATGGATGTCATCATTGATGATAAATTCTTTTGAATGTTCACATAGAACATTTATTCCGTGAAATAACCTTTCCATATTGAAATTTAAATTTTAAAAAATAATATTTTTCAAAACTATAAAAATAAATACTTATTAAAATATACATATAAACATATGATGGAATCATTGAAACATTTAGGGTTCATAATAGAGGAATTTTTTTTTTCATGTTGTAGATAATAAATGTGGATTTCTTTCCCGTTTTTGGTAAATGTCTAAAGTTCCTCATTCATGAAATTTTTGGATGATTACATTTAAAAAAATAATAATTTCATGAATATGGAATTATGAAATTTTAAAATCATTTGATAATAGAATACACATAATTAATACATTTTCAAAAAAACATGTATTTGGAAGGAAATTGTTTTGCAATAAAATATATAAATAAAGGTGGGTTTCCCTTAATTTATTTTGTTGGAATCTTATATACATAATGAGAATTCAATCATATGAAATTAATATGTGTTCAAAATTTAACATTAGGATAATAAAATACCTTATTTTTTGAGAGATATATGATATTATTTCATCATCAAAAACATAATAATATAGAATCTCGTCAAATGTTGAGATTATAACATCAAACCCTTGATATTTTTCTATATTTTGAATTATAAGACCCACAAGGGAGAGAAGATAATTTATAAATTTATATCCCATAAATTTAATGATAATAATCATAAAATAATTTCATGGGTAATATAAACTCTACACAATAGAAAAATGTGGTGTATGAGGCATGTTTCCCCCAAAAAAATCAGGTGAATATTCCTTATAAACCTGGTAACTATTGATTCATAATACTCAATAAATTATATCATCAAATGACACATTATATATATTTAAAATAATTATATAAATCTTATAAAGTTTGGATTGGGTTGTATATTCACTACAGAAAAGAAACAAGTGGTGTATATTCTAAATGTCACCGAGAAATAAATGAGAAAATAGAAATGTCTTATCGTAAGTGTTAAATACATCATAGATATTAAAACATTCTAAATAGAAAATATAAGTTTATTATCCATATATTACATAACCATACATATGTTTATCATACCATATATGATTTACATATAAAATTTTATTACATATTAATTAATAATTAATTAATAAAATCATATTTTGAAAAATAAATGTTTCATTTTTCATGTGTACTTTGTTTTGGAATATTTGATATTTTTACATTGAATAAGTGTCTATAATTTCCATAATTTTCACCCCGAAATAAATATAATATATATTCATTATTTATATATTTATAGTAAACGATTAATATTAGTGTTATAAAATTAATTACACCATTCCTGGAGAAGGTAGGTCATATGTATACTTGAATGTTGGTTCCATTTTCTTATAAATTAAATTAATGGAAAGTAAATAATATATTACCCTTATATAATACTTTTAATTCATATATATCACATAATTTCATTAAATATTCACTTATTACTTTCCATGTGAAGCATAAGTAAAGAACTAATCACATTACTCTGTGAGGCGATAGTCCACTATACACACAACTGATGTTATAATATTCCCTCAGAATAGAAATTAATGGAGTTATATCTGATATTATAATATTAAAATTATAATTAAATCATAATTATAATAAAAATTTGGTTAAATGCATCATTATATCATTCTATGAGATATGGTTAGGCAAAAAGAATTACATTTGTTAGTGGGGTCGTATTTTACAAATGACGGATGGTTTCATTTACTACTTGATGTAATATGAGATATTTGTAGACAATTATATTAAAATTATAAGATCTCAGTATATTATAGATAATTATGTTAATTATTTTCGATAGTTTATGAAGATTACTGAGATTTAGAGGAAGAAATAATTTGATAATGTATGTTCAAGAATTATCCTTCTTCTTGGGGTACCCCTTTAGGCTTACACAAAAATCTATATTATATGTATTTTATATTCATAATGATGCCTATATTATGTGGCTAGAATGTAGGAATTAATTTGTGTAGTTATTGGACATTCCGAATGGTTTTGGAACAACAATGTGTAAATGATAGTGGGTGGCCTTTCATAATTGTGGGTGATGAAACACATGAAATATTTGAAAAGAAAGAGGTGTACACACGTTTTCAATATGTAAAATGGATTAAAATGGGATCATTATAGAACCTTTGATGAGATATTGTAAAAATATGTGAAAAATATTAGAGTTTGAAATTCTTAATTGTCTATTTACCCGTTATTTTTAGTATCACTCCAAGTAATCATGTTTTAACATTAATTGTGGTAAATAATTTTAACTCTTTTTAATATTCACACTGAAAAAATATTAATTTAAACATAATATATATATTAATAATTCTGATTCCAAATATAGAATCAAATTTTCTAAATTCAATATACATAATTTTAATTTTTTTTATTATTAAAGAAACCAATATGATGAAAAAACAGTTTTCCATAGAAAACAACATAATATGTATAGAATGTTTTCACATAATAATTATAAAATAATAAGATTTAAATTAACTAAATTGGATTTATATATAAATATTTGAAAAAATTATACATTTAAAATTATCCAAAAATAAAATGGTTATGTAAAATATTTAATTTCATAGGTAGTTTTTAATAAAAATCACCATTTTTTACTATTAATCAAAAAAGTAATCTTTTGATAAAATTACGAAAAAAATTAAATCAATGATAATTTCAAAAAAGAGATTTTAATAGAAAATTTTTAATTTTCAATTACTTTTTATAAAAATTAAAAAATTAATTTTATTAATTGTTCACAAAAATCCAAAAAATAATTTTTTGTAAAAAATAGTAATTTTGAAATATGTAAAGGCATCACGAAAATTATGTACTATTTTTTCAATATGATTGTTTGTAATAAAATTTAGTCATTATATTTTAAATATGTTTATCTCTATATATATATATAGAAATTTTAACCGCTAGGTTATAAAAATTATATTTAAATCATATTATTTATAGTATATCATGGTTTGTTAAAACTCGATGTTGTGTGTACAAAAGCTTTGAGGAAATAAAATTTATGTCAAAACCAAAATGGAATAAAATATATGGATGTTTCATTATACCCCATTAAAATTAATTACACCATATACATTCAATATCTCTTGTATATATAACTCATTATTCTTTTTCCTTGCTATATAATCATGTTCCCACGTAGCTTCCTCAAGCTTTTGATTTTTTCACAAAACATAGACTAGGTGACTGGTCTTATTTGGTGTAACATTAAATATATGATCCATGATCACTTCTAGTTTTTCATCATCATAAAAATAATACTTATGTGATGTGACCTCTAATTTTAGTATATGTTAATTATTTTGAATGAATTTTCATAGGAGATATACATGTAATACGTTGTGAGCATTATAGGGGGCTGATGGATGTTCCATTCAATAAGATATTGTATTGATATGAAAATCCATTCAAAGGCGAAGGATATACATAGGTCGTAGTTTTCCATTATTTTAAAATATCATCAATTTATTCCATGGATAAATTTATATCAACCTTATCATCTACTTTAAATTCCAGATCACACTGGTAATTATCATTACTACTTTTCTTCCAATTACGTGTTTCACTTCTATGTTGCTAAATGGGTTTAACCATCTATTCTATTTACTCAACCAGTAAAAGTTCTAATATACTTAAATATAAAACACAATCCTTACAGGTTATTGTTAAACACATATTTACATAGTGGTATTCATAAGGATCCATCAAAAATCTTGAGTGAAAGCTATTTTTGTATGGAAGCTTTACTACATGAAGGTGTTGATCCAACAACCATTAAGATCCATTAAAAATTACATTGACATATAATATATGGTTTTAATTTTTCTCATAAACTAAATGTGTTTTTAAGGATGATATTCATCATTCAAACTCAACTCATCATCACGATATTTTTAAAAAAAAATTACATAAAATCAACGTAAACCTAAAATCCCGACCAGATACTATTGAATGTGGTACCCAAAAAAATGATTCCACATTATTAATATATATCCAAAAAATATGATCTAGTAAAATATATTATATGATATTATTGATGTTTTATGATATTATATAGTGATCAACTATAGACCACATATTATTGTTCCCCTCAAATAATTTAAGGACTCAAATGAAAAAAAAACCCCTAGTGTAGTTTTAGTATTTCTATTATGTTATAGATAATATTTGTATCATCCACATAGAAATTTTTATCTCGCACTTCTCATGATAAAATTTCTTGAATTTAGATACATATTTATAAATATCTATATTCATGTTAACCCCCTATAAATAAACATTCATGTAGGCCATTGTTAGGCATTATACCCTTGGTATCTATAATTTTTGGGTTCAAACCACATAGCATTTATAGATCAGATAGGTTGAATCCTGACATGTGGGTTATCTTCATCCAAAACAATATTAATACTATAATTATAACATCCCCAAATTACAATAAACCATAATTACATGAACATAAAACATAAGATAAACCTTAATTTTTTACACTACCATTATCTTTATTTTGAAAAAATATAAATGAATTTCATCATAAAAAACATATTCGATAATGAATATTAAAAACCCAATTATTTTATTTGCATTAATGTTTCACATAATATCCATATTCTTGAAAAAATACACTCATATAACAACACCAAAGGGATGTTTATTTCTTTTAAAATATTATTAACCATATACTCATAACCCCATAATGGTATCCATAACTCTTAATTTTGTCTTAAACCAAGGCATACTTGATTTCCAAAGATAATTCACTCATTATTGATGAAATAATATCTTATCTTAGAAAAAAATTCATATGAATCTTGGGTTTATCCTAACACGAAAAAATTATAATATTTGACCCCATTATTCAAAAATGTGGGTGAAGGGAGAAAATAATTTTTTTGAATGAGCTAAAATTTATCTAAATGATTAGTCATTATATTTTCATAGGGCCCGTTAAGAAAAATAAAACACTAATTTAACCCATATGGAGTAGAGTATATGTGTCCCCTAATTAACATGATTCATTTATATTATTGTGATTGTAATCATTATACCTTCATTCATTATATTCCACTGTTATTTTGTAATATGAATCTCAATATTCCATCTAGTGGGTCATTGATTCCCATAATTACCATTCTTTTTTCATTTAAAACACTTGAGTTTGAGTGGTGAATTCTTTTGAGCTTTATCTGTATTGGAATATTTAGCGAATTTTTTCCCAACACTTATATATTAAACCACCTAAAAACCATTATTTCTAAATTTTAAACATTTAGTAATACCCTTAAAAATTTCCTCCATTTGTACTCATAGACATAATGTATGAATAAAATAACATGATCTTTTATCCATTTTATTGGAGATTTTTTTGATTTTTATATCTTCTTTTATCAAAACCATGATATTCATCTATAACCAAAATCTCACAGTATAGCTTTTTTGATCATAGAATAATATTTTTATTCATAATAAATTTCCTTATAGATATATTCTTTCAAGACATGGTATTGATCCACTAGTGAATTGATCAAACTTAGTTTAATGTTATAATATTATACCAAAAGCATACCTCAAAAGACTTGTATTTTTTTCCTCATATGTAAAAAAAGGTTATCTTCTTTATATTTTATCTTATTAAATTAATTATGCATTTTCATTTGTAAATTAAGAGTAATATAATCAGAGAATAATATTTTCTAAATTTCATCCCACTCTATGGACTCAATTACTTTATGTTTCCTTTTATTCATGATTATAGTCAACCACAAATCCACTTTTCAATACATGTGATTTATAACCAAAAGGAATTTTTCCTGATCCAAATGTTTCAGATTGTAAATTATCCTTTCAATGGTACTGAACCATTTCTCAATTACTGGGTGATTATTTTTACCACTCAGTGAACGTGGATGTGGTCTCGTAAAGAAATAAATAGAATTATATTCCCTTATTTTTTTTTGTCGTTGTTCATGTTTTATAAATTGAGAGTTTGGTTGTATATAGTATGGGATTTTTAATTCCATCTCCCATAAAATTTAGTTTCCTAAGAGAAATATAATTTCATAATACAGAAAATATTACATTAAAACAGTTCCTTTGGATTATATCCATTGACCAAAAAAAAGAAAAATTTATGAAACCCTAATCATGGTGGTGAAATGACAAAATTGTGAAAAAATTGTTTATAGGTTGTATTAAATACTGACACATACATTTTGATATATAAAACTTTAGTATTAATGTTTTATATTAATTTTTATTTAGTATTAAAATATTTCATGATTTTTTATAATGAATTTTGTTAATTTCCAAAGTATATCCCCTGTGAGTGTCTAATCATATTTTCAGTAAAGTTTATTTTCAGGCACAAGGTGGAAATCAAGCCCAACTCAATAAACCCTTTCTATAACTTTTAAGCGTAGGTAAAACTACTATAGAGATGAATCAACATGTTGTATCCATTGTGGGATGTAATTTCATTGAAATTACTCATTCTATACTTCACCAAAATTCTTGGTTATTTTCTAATGAATAGAGTTAACCTTAGACTTATCTTTAGAAATATCCCTATTAATATTACTATAGTTGTAACATAATAATGTACAATGGACAACGAAACCATATCGATAATTTAAAAAATAATGACACATTATTTTCATACATAAATATTACAAATTAAATGAACATTATAAAATATAATTCATTAATAAAATTACATGGATGTTAACAGTTTATAATATTTAGGGAATAGACAAACAATATTCTTAATTAAGGAAATATCTTCAAAAAAACCCCATAAGTATATTCCCACATAAGTCTATTTATAAATATTCCATACATAAATCATTCATCATACCTTATGTAAAGGAAACATAGTAAGGGGTGATATTAGATTCTCAATAAGGGTAAACATTGGTGATATCAATGATGGTCTTGTGAAAGGATAATAAATGCATAATGGTATGATAATATCAATATAAAATGTAATTTTCGTAATCAATCTATCACAGATAAAAAGAATGATCCAAGGAATAATGATTTATCGTTTCAAAATAAAATTACTATAATAGTTAAATATTACCATAAATCAATTATAAATAATAATTTAATTTAATATAACTGGTCACCATCATCATTATTGAAAAGAACTGAAATTTCATGTTTAAAGTCAAAGTAAATAAAATAATAACATATATACATAAAAACATTTTCCTAATTCATAATTTATTAAGAATCATCACATATTTCCAATAGATTACAAATCATGTCAATATATTTCCCTTGGTGGATCAATCAAATTAATTTTTTCCCAATCATCATCTCATGGTATTTAAAACTCTTTCCAAAGAACTAGAGGAAGATATAGGTCTCACCATTCATTTTTTATAATGTTACCATATTCTTAATAAATAATATAATCATTACGAATGGTTATAATGTAACCAAATTCCTTGGTTATATTGTAATAACCTCTTCATAATTAAAATCATAGATTGGAGTTCCAAAATACCATAAAACATTCACCATATCATCACACATGAAACGAAATGTGTTTCATAATCATATTTTCATCATAATCATAACCCATCCAATGAATAAATAAGGAGGGAATAATAGGATTATATCCAAATTATATATTTCATAAAATTAGAGGAATCTATATTATATATATAATGATTTTGAAAGATCACATGCATCATTATTTGAGGAAATTAACTATTCCACATTGAAAATAACTTTTTAATGACTATAATTTCACATAAAATCTCAAAAAGTATATTCTTTTAAAATTTAATTATATCATATAATGGATTATTTGTAAAAAAAAATTCTTATTGTGTAAAATATCATTCATTTTGTGTACGTTAAAATAAGGATTCCATTCACATTTTTGGTAAATGTAAAAAGGCACATCATTCCGAAATTGACAAGAGTATTCATATAAATTATTTTTATAAATAGTAAATCATAGGTAATAATATATATTGAAAAATAATTTTATAATAGTAAAAAAATTCTATAAATGATTCATGTAATACATCAATATGGTCAAAATGGTTTTTTCGAACAAAGAGTGAAATTAAGTCAGCCTTCTATAGAAACATTGATTTTGACTTTCATTACATAAATAATGTAAACTGGGAGGAAAAAATTTAATTTATATAAAAAAATAATATATTAAAATTCATGAGTTTATTGAGGTGTAGATAATAATATTTCATCATTAAAATTTTAATGATAAACAACCAAGATAACCATAGAGAGTTTAACATCAAACCCTTTCCACTTTGATAATTATTGAACTCTAATCCCCCTGAAATTTAGAACCATAGATGGATATCTATATCAAATATTTTTCATTTGAATAGTCATAAATTAAATAATTAAAAAAATATAAAATACCTAAAATAAATAAGTGGTGTATATGGAATGTTCCCACAAAAATAAAATTTAAACCAAGATCCCATATTACTTTTGTAATTTTTGAATCGTAAACCCCAATAAAAAATAAAAAAAATAAAACATTAAATAACATGGAAATAATGATATTAATTATTCTAGATTTCAATGTGGTAGTATATAAACCATACCATAGATGTGACGACTCAATATTGAAGATCTCACCTAGAAATAAAAAAGTGACAAGAAATCTATTACCTTAAGTCCACAAATACATTAAACGCATTTCATACATATATAAAATGACTACAATTTTATTATTAATATATAAAATAAATATAATAATATGTTTCAAACCATATATTATTTAATAATGTCCATTTATTATACTTTAATTTAAAATAATTGTTAAAATCATGTTTTGGTTAATAACTATTTTTTTATTCATGCATGTTTTGGTTTGGTATTTTTGGAAATTTTACTCTTATCATGGTTACATAATTTAAAAATTTTAAAAATGATTCAAATTTAATATATATTCACTATATATATGTATATTTAGTGTAATCAATTAATTTTATGGATAGAAAATTAATTGCACCATTCAAGAATACGGTATGTCTTACGTAGAATGTGGTTTCCATTCTATCTAAGGATAAAATAATATAATATTAAATAATATATTACACTTATAGATTTATTTTTGTGTCTTATTTATCCCATATTTTAATTAAAAATATACTTATTAATTTCTATATAAATCCTACATGAAGAATAAATCACATCAATGCATGATGTTTTAGTTCACCGTACACTCGAGTGATGTTATTATGTTCAAAAAGAAAGAAATGTATGAAGGATTATATAAAATTATTATTAAAAAAGTATAATTATTTCATAAATATAAAATAATATTTTCAACACATATTTATATTCATTCATGATAGGTAGGGATGGAAAAGGAATAACATCATTTTAAGTTGTGGTAGTCTACCGTACCCACAATAAATGGTTTCACTTCCCACATGATAGACAATGAGATATATATAGTCCCTAACATTAAAAGAGTATTATCTCAGTTACTTTGAATATAATTATTATATTAAATTATAATTGTTGATTAATATTATATGTATTTAGTTAAATAATAAAAATAAGAATTCATGGTTATGGACAATACCACATCTTCGGAAACACCCATTAGTTTTAAACCTAATTTTTTTAAAAGGTTGTAATAATAAAAATAAGTCATATATAATCTGTTAGTGAATTATGAAATAGATATTTTAGGTACTGAAATAATCAAATTATTATTTAATTGATAATAAGGGAGGATAAAGGGTGGCCTTTTATTAGTGGGGGAAAGGATACACTTGGAATTGTTTAAAATAAAAAGGTGTAACCATGTTTTAAATATTCCAAAATGAAACAAATTTTATTAATTTAGAATATTGGATGATATAAAATCCCAATATATCCAATAAATTTTATTTTATATTTTATACAGTTCATTTTACTCTATATTTTTTTATTTGACCGATAGTAAACCAATTTTAACATTAACTGTGATAATTGTGTTTTTCTATTTTGACGAATAAATTTGACAAAAATTAATTTCAACCATAATATAACATTTTAAATATTTTAATTCAAATTATTAGGTATCATTTCTAAATTCCATTCACATAAGTGTAAAAATATAATTTAAAATAAAACCCAAAGATACGATGACAAAGTGGATTTACAAAGAAATGTTTTCAGTAATATATAAATATTTAATATTAAAATTAAAAATTAAATTCATTAAAATGATCTAAATTTGAATAAAAAATATTTAATAGATATAATATATATAAACAATTTTTTTTAAATAAAATGAAGATTTTAGTATTTTTCAATGAAAAATAATTTTTTAATAAACATCACTATTTTGTAACTATTCCAGAAAAAAAATCTTCTCACAATATTCTAAAAATTTACTCAATGATAATTTTAACATGTATATTTAAAAAATTAATAATATATTTGAAATAATGTTTCTGATATTAGAAAAAAATACATTATTATTTGTTCAAAAAAATTAATTAAACTACTTTTTTGTGAAATCAATATTTTCAAAACATATATACACTTTACTAAAAAGATATTATTTTTTATCAATATTTATTATTTATATAAAAAAATATGATAAATATTTTAAAAAATATTATTATTAATCATACTTCCTAGTTTAATTTTTAGTTCATAACTACCATGTTTAAATAATAATATTAATAGAAAATCACAGTTCACTATAACTCGGTGTTACATGTAACACAAGAAAAAGAGGAAATAAAAATTGGTTAAATAAAAAATTCATAAAGCCATTGGGAGTTGGATAGATGGTATATATATGTTTATATTGTGAAATAATATTATATATGTTTTTAATTTTTTTTTGTAATAATAAAATTACCTTTACCTTCTTTTCATCATGGTTGTTTAAAAATTGGAATGATATTAATGTGTATGGCTGACCTACCATCTCTAAGATTGAAACATAGTTCATATTTCTTATTCATATTTAATGGAATATTTTAAAAGTATAATTTATTTATATAAATTACAAATAACTCATGTTTATTATTTTTGAGGTGATTTAATTATATTCCCTCTCACCTTAGTCAACATAAAAAAGTAATTTTGGATATATGTTCTGAATATCATCAAAAAATCTAAGATGAATATAAATTATTATATAATTGAAATTAACAACATAATAAATTAAATAAAAATTATCATAAACATGAATAATTAATTTTTGTTTATAATTTATTATGATAATTAACATGCATGAAAATTTGAGCTCAATGGAAGGGATCTTTTAAAAAATCATTTTCTCCATATTATGACCATCATCTATCTATCTCACTTTATCTCTCTATTTATTGTTAAATATAAATTATAAATAATGTATATGTATCTCTCACATATATACCAGTCTTATTCTCCAATCATTTTATTAGTTAATAAAAGCCTTAATATCCTCTCTCAAATTCCTTCCTTAATAGATCTCCTTTGATTATGAAATGATGAATTATTATGAATCTCATTTTATTTCCATGGGTAATTGTTCTATTTATGAATTATGATCAATTTCCTTTTTTGGAACACATAATTATAAAAATTTTATTATATCTTCACAAAAATATAAATCCAATGCATTCGGTAAATCCATTTTCTCATGAGATGTTATGTATGATATTTGGGAGTTAACGTTTTCACTTTTGGCACTTCTACCACCATGTGAAGTTGTCTTTCATATAAGTCAATATTTAAGATTATGTCAAGATTTTTTTCTTCCACATTTCCTTTTTTTCATGATATTTTGATTCCATGTTCTATTTATTTTAGCCCCATGTGATTACTCCTGATATTTTTATTTTATGATATCATGTCATACCTTTGAATCACACGTTATGTTTCATTATCATGTTTATTCAATTATTATAATTTTTAGATCACACATTTATCTACGAATTTCCTAGTTTTTCCTATGAAGTTTTATTGAGCTCAATGGGATTTATGAGCTAATTATGAAGATTAAAATATGGATTATTTTTTTAGATTTTGATTTTTTTATGTACCTAGTCATCCAAAGACACTACGAATTTTAATACTTGTTTGATATTAATAGATATTTAGTTTTAAAAATATGAAATAGTATGTGTAAGAAGTCTTGGGACACATTATCATGAGAACCGAGGTTCTCATTAGGGATTCCAAATGGGAAACCATGTAGTCTGATTTAACTAAAAATATAATACCATATAATTATATTTTTAAAATGTAAATATATAAATATATTGCATTCTTATTTTTTTTTAAAATGTAGCAATCCAATACCTCATGAAAAAAATAATTTTTTATTTTGAAAACAATTTTAAAGCATAAGTTCCATCCAAAAAAATGTATTTACATAAAAAATAATGTGATAATGAATGTGTTTCTATACTAATTCCTAATAGTGGAAATTTTTTATAAATGTTCTACAAAATAGAGGAATGTAGAGTACATGAAAATTATCACCATGATAACTTAAGATAAAATAGAGATGTTTTCATACAGAGATATCAATATTATCTAAAGAATCATCCACTGTCATTGCATACTGGGAATCAACTAAAGCTCATACATAGTGTCACCATCACTGGATTGAATTCGGGGAATAATCCCAAAGTAGATGATTGAACTATCTCATGGACATTAGTCAGAGTGTAATATTGTACAAGTACAACATGTGTACCTATATCTCAATTATAACTACCCAAGGCATCCCATAACATGAAAACGGATTATAGTTTTATCAAACTATCATATAAATATATATATATATAATACATTTATCACTGAAAACAAAAATTCACAATATCACCATCGAACTACCTTTTAATTGAAACCCATTTTCCCTTTCTAAGATGCATAAAAAATGTGTTACCCCCTTACTAGGCACACATAACATATCACATATTCAATACACATTCATGTTCCATAAACAATTGGTGTTCCTTAAGTTACCTTTTCATTTTTGATGAATCATTTAAAACCAGAATATATGCCTCGTAATTTAGAAAGAAAAACCATTATTTCAAAAATCAACTTTCTTCCTGAAAACATTTAAGTTCCAAAACATCTATTAAAAAATTCATCCATATGCACCATGATATATATAAATAACCCTTTGTCTCAATGGACATATTCCCACCAACATAGGTGAATATGTACCAAGAGGGTAACCATATATATAAATATATATCTGGGTGTGTGTAAGTTATATATAAAAGATTAAATATATTTGAAATCTCTTTAATGATTTTTAGGAAAACCACACATGTCAAAAATACACTATGAAAAATGGTGTAAAGGACAAAAAATTATTCGTAATTCCCATATAACATAATAACATACATTTATAAAACAATACCAATAATCAAGGACTCATATAATTTTATAAAAATCATGTAAAAATGTTTTAATAAGTTAATATCATGATATAACATTATAGGAAATAAATAAAACAATAAATAATCTATTTCCAATCTTGAAATCCATTTTCCATGAAATATTTATTAATACTATAATTAAAAAACCGATGAAACAAATCATGAAATTATACTTTTTAATTTAAATGATCATACATTGATTAATCTACCTCAATACTTATTTCCTTTGAAAAAGTTGTCTCAAATCCATCTCAAGGAGGTCCATATAAGAAAGAAAGAAATAGGAACCCTAAAAAATAATAAACACATATTAAAAAAAATATATATCAACCATAGACTACCAAAACCATAAAAGTATTATACCAAATAATAATATAAGGGAGGAAAAATAAGAGTCTAAAAGAAGATTACTATAATGAATAATGAAAAAATCGTGAATAAACCACATGATTCTACTATTGGATTGGAGGAGAGGTATTTGAGAAGCCCTCTTAGAGTCAGATGAGTTAAATTAGGGTATAACAAAGTTATTTGGGTTAAAACAATTATGGTTATTTTTTAAAAATCAAATTTTAATGATTCCTATACATGGTGAAGGGTTTGGTAACATGGTTTAGTGAACCATGTGCCAATTGACTATCATGTAACAGGCTTCTAGATCGCCATTCAGGGGTAGTCCACACATTTTGGGAAACCAAATTCTAAACATGTGTTTTGGCTCTGTAATATTACATAGATAGTCTCATGGGTTTATAAACCATGTTTCTCAATAGTGAGACATTCCCTACATGCCCAGAAAACACCCCATTTTGAAGAAAAATACTTGAAAGGGGTGGTATAAATATCTCTAAAACTAAAAAAATAATATAATATAGTTTTAGGTTGGGATGGGAAACTTATACCCACCATTAAATTTTCATCCCCATGAACATCCAATAATTTACTGTCGGTTCCATAAAAAATAAAAAATAAAATTCTACTCTGGAAGAGATCAAAATCATGATGAATAATATACCACACAAACATTTATTTATAATAATAAAACATTAGAATCTAAAGAGATGTAGGAGGTCATACAAAATATATGTATCTCAATCATCCATCTTTACAGTTAATGGAAAAAATAACTTTTACCACTAAAATTTATAATCAGTTGAAAAAGAGAAATATATATTTTAACACAATCTCAAAAAAAAATTAATATCATAACTCATAGTATAATAAAAACAGAATATACTACTCATAGTATATTCTAGATCCCCACGAGCATCCATCAAATAACCCTCAGTCTCAGCAAACCATAATTCCATGGTCGAGGTCATGTGTGGTTAGAACAATAAATTTCCCCCTCAATTAGAATTCACAATTCCTAAAATGTAGATCATGATGAATTCAAAAATTGATTCACCATGAGATACTTATATAGTGTTCTCCCCTACATATTAGGATTTTTTAGAAACATTTATTTCTAACATAAAAAACTCATGTGTCCCAAAAAGATCCAAATCTTTGTTAAATGATACATATAAGAAAAATTCCTACCACTCTTTGAAAAATTGATTCAACGATTTCCAAAAGATATTTAAATTAAAGAAAATTACAGAATATAAAAATCATAATTCCCTAACCAGAAATAGAGTAAAACACTGTGGAATTCATAATAGAAATCATTAATCATTTAATAAGAAAGAGAAACATGGGATATATCCTTCATTGACTTCAAGTTCACCAAATTTAACTAGATGATTCTTTGATGGTGTGGATCTGGATCCAGCACTCTATCTAGAAACAAACCTATTTAATATGTTTAGGTTCCCCAAATGACCATTGGGAAAAAATTCCTTTGATGATATTTGAAATGATGAAAATTTATACATAGAACTTTTACACTAATGGAATTCCAAAAGAACACCCCTTAATAACACTTGTTTAAATAATCTTCATGAAATATTCATTCTACTTATTGATATACCATATAACTATATATAATTTCCCATTATTGTAACTAAATCCACCACTCATGAGGATAATAAAAACATCCAAGTAATTTGGCTCTCATTTTAAATCAACGTCGGCATAAACATCATGGCCCACCACATCTTCATATGTATCATGTTTTAATGAATAAACTATCATAATATGTTATAGTCTGAGGCACATTCCCAGTAATTGATACTTTTAGGATTCATCTACTTCTTGATGTATGAGATAATACACATACTCAAATAATCACATTGAATGTTTCAATACTGTTGAATCACTATTGTTCAAACTATATAATTCTAAAACATTGGGTGTCCTTGTGGACTTATATAAGTACTACAATGTGAAAACAAATCCCTCCCATAATTGTTCATTTTTTATTAATTGTGAACACCGTACATAATGAATTTAAAAATCAATCCCTTCAACATAATGATAAAAATCATGATCTTATAAATCTCAAAATTCATAAGTTGAAAACAATATTTCCACCATTCTCTGAAATTATTACCTGAGTTTTCTAAAACATCTTTTAATGAAAAAATATAATGGTTTTGAAACATATAACTTCTATATAAACACCTCATATTGGAAAATTTGAAGAATACCACTAGGATTCGTATCTAAAATAGATTATCGAAACAACGAAGATATGACCTGAACAACCAAAAAGGCATATGGTGGTAGATCCACCCATAGATCCCTATTATGATCACATATTTGTAAGAGGGGGTGTTCTCTAAAGACTAGAATCATTAAACCGAGTTAGGACAAGTCATAAACAATAACACAACATTTAGTTATAAAAATAAATATTCGAAATTGGAAATTCCATTTAAAAAAACTATTTCCTAATAAAAAACAATTTTCTCATAGTGGACAGTTCTAAAACACAAAATGAAAAATGAAAAAAATATTCACTCACCATTGTTTCTTAGTTCCTTGATACATGTATTCTATATTTTAGAATCATTGTATCTAGGAAACATCCATTAGATTTATTCATGGATCCAGAAACTTCCAATAGTTTTTTTATCCAAATGGGTCATAAATTCCAAAGGAAGGTGTTTGTTATGTTTTGAACTTTATGATACTTAAGAATGTACATTAATCGAGGGGATGGGAGGTCAAACTCATCACACCCTTTTTTTGGGGAACTATTGTCTACTCCAGGACTCTATTATTAAATTTAAAATATTTTCATGAATCCTTATTAATTCACCGAAAATATAAAATGTATCCCTTGGAATTTATAGTCACTTATTAATATGTAAAATTTTAGAATCATCAGTATGCATTCGAGGTTCTTCTTTAACCTAAATATCAATATGTATTTGAAGTTTTCCATAAATTGTATCCTCTAATATACTTATTAGAGATTCATTAAATCATCATTGAGATGATACTGGTTTTTAAGCTACTTATTGGGGCACACTCGAAATTTATTGTTATCCAAGGAGACGAAGGTTTAGTTTGATTTTGGGATCATTCCCATAAGATAGGCTACCTATGTATCCTTATGAAAGGATTTAAAACCCTTGTAGTCTAGCGCCACAGAATGTGAAACATCATACCTTTTATGATCATGTGATAATGACCTCTAAGTGGAAGCTTCTTAGTTGAAATAATGTCTTTGACTTATACTAATGCTGACCAAGGAACTTGGAAAGAATATGGGTTTCCACGTATGATCAGACTTTATTGGGTATATGGACTAAGGAGAGCAGGGTTGATTTGAAGAGTTCGGTTTGAACCTCAAGGAGGCTACCTATGTATCCCATATAGATGCGAATCAATTCCCAGATAGTTCGATAAATCCCATAGGTTAGTATAGGCATTTGAGAGAAATAAGATTGGGATTGCTTCCTGAAAAAGATTCCTTGGTGATTTTTGGATTGAATTTGGGTCTTATTCTTAAAGAGGATTCCAAAATTAGGAAAATTATGGTTGGATTATTGAAGAGAACATTCATTGTGCTCGGACCCTGAGAAGTCTTCCTACATATCTGGATTATAATGGGAATCAAAGTTCTTGTAGTTCATTCAATTGTGAAAATGCGGTGACCATGACAAATATCTAAGCCCACATGAGTCATGATCGGTGTGAGAAATAATTAAATTTCAATGATTCAACAAATTCATTCACACATTAAAAAAATTTCCTCCTACATTAAAAAAAGACGTCGCGTCGACTGTGGAAGAGGGCGAGGTGACGAGCCATCCCTCTGTTCTATAAACATTGGACAATGATCCAATGTTAGGAGGGAGGGATGAAGTTGAGGGGGTTATTCCACGATGGAGGACCTAAAATTGATCATGGTAGGAGAGGGAGACTTCTCCTTTAATTAAAATGAAGAAAAGTGGGTGTAAACCATACCTTCCCTACTAGAATTTGAGGTTTCCATCTCTTTAAGAAGGGAGAGGCTGAGGCCTAAAACCTTATTCTCCGAACTGGGAACTTCCCAACATTGTATCTGGACGAAAGATATATGTGACTATGGATATACAAAACCAAAGACACTACATGAATCGTAACCACATTATGAAACAAATTTGTTAAACCTCTAAATTTGGAAATACAAACCCAAATAAAAGACACACAGATGTTCGTTTCACCATGGTTTGATAAGTTAGGAGGTTTTGGTGGAGGTCTAAAAATAATTCCTTTCAGACAAGGGAGCCAATGAAAAAAATGTCTTTCCATGAATGGAAGAGGAAGGCTTGATGGCTTGTAGACTGAAGAGAGTGGAGAGAATAAGTGAATGAAAGAGGGTCTCCCAATTAGAGAAGGGTGTGAAATTATGGGTGTGAAAGTACACGTGGGCGACTTGGTGTTCACTTAAGTGAAGAACAGCCTGTATAGTAATAATTAGGAGAGACCTTGCTCATTCATTAAATAGTATTCACAGGTGATCCATGAAGTAGGGTGCTCATGTTACTGTGAGAGGAATTGGAGTTGCACAAGTATTTCTGACTTGGGGAGGTTGTGTGCTTAAGGAGTGAAAGTGTTATGGTTTTCAAACACAAAAAAGACATAATTCCAATGATCCTCCCTTAAATCCTCCACTCATGTTGTTGAATAACTACCGTGAATGTTTTAGAATACTGGGGTGAAGTACAAGGGTGAAGAGAGCAACAATTGGGATTCAAGGAAATTCGTCCATACAAATAGTGTCCCCAAGGGTATATTTATAGGAAAAAAGTGACCTTGGGTGAAATGAGTTGGTCACACAAGTGACATGCATTCCAGATTGAAGTGTTCAAGTAAGATACGCAGCATACTTGGGCGCACAAGTATGTTGTGTGCCGCTGGTTTATTGGCTTGACTAAGGCGATTAAAAATTCATGCATTTGAAAATCATGATTTTTTTTTGTATATTATCCCATTTTCCTTCTAAGTAGATTCTCTTTGTAATTTTTAGACTCATTGACAGAATTGAGTGTCAACAAAATCCCCCCTCCACTCAGAATTGGATTTGAAATGAAAATAGGATCCTATACAGATGTAATGTAATGAAGAAGAAAGGAAACTGCAATAGGTCACACAATTACTCGGTACACAAATAGTCTTGGGTGCACATGTGTAAAACGCATAAGATTTCGAGAATGTAGGGTGATATCTGTCACTTATATATAATGGATTCACTTCTATGAAATGTTTCACAAGTTACAAATTCTCACCTCTCGCCGCACAAGTCTTCAATTTAAGAGCTTCTATTTCGTCGCACTTCCTCTGTACATTTTTTAGCTGTATTCTATAAGTGGGGATTTATACTTGTGTGCCAAATTATACGTGCAGAACATGTTTAATGCTTGCGCACCTTAGTTCCTTATTCATTATTTTGTAAAACACAAAAAATAAACATACTTTTAAAAGATGATCTCTATCTTATTTGAGAGATAATGGCTCATAAAAGAATTGGAAGAGCTGATGAGCTCACCAGAAAAAGGATTGATTACATGATGAATGTTTCTAACATTCCAAATCCAAATAACTGCATCCCACATTATTAGATTTAGTATTATACCAAATTCTTGTGAGCCAATGTTTCTATAGTGGGCTCATTTTCCAATTCTTGAAAAATAGAGAAAGATTATATTATGCATCATAGACTCTGTGCTCCAGATTTCAAGGCACATACACCTGAGTTGTAGCCACACTGTTATTCATCCATCATTTGAGATTCTCATACAGATCGGTCTAGGGTAGGAAGAAAAGTTGGTATTTCTACCTAGGAGGAGGTATAAAATGTCCATGGATATGGGCATGCTGGGGGCGCAAGACATGTGCAGAATTTGTTGATGATTGGAGAATCATTGGGATTTATGAATCCACCTAGGTTGGGAAAACCTATGTGTAGAGGAATGATTATTTTGTTCTAGGGTTATTAAGTCGGTTGAACCTAAAGTCCAATTCCTTCCATTTAACACATGGAATGTTATGTATCAGTTTCAAGGGAGTTTAAAAAAAATTTCAGCTCCAATACCTTGCGGCATGTATGCCGAGTTTATTCCTACCAAGGTGAGATAGAATGACTTAGAGAAGACACCATATTTGCCTCATGAGTTTATGAATATATTTTAAAAACTCAAGAATTCAATCACTACAAAAACTCAAACCAGGAGGGATAATCATCAAGTGGAATAGATGGAAATATTTTTGATAAAGAAGAAGGAATAGGGGGCCACATACACATGACGAACTATTTCTCCAAGGGAAGTGAAGAGAGGCACTCTTGACACCTTTTGGCCAACATTGGAGAAGGGAGAATTTGAAAGATGGGGATATGATATCACCCCAAAACACTTTCAAGGGCATTTCTAGTAGGATTCTTATCCCTATGGATCAACGTATATTTATTATCATTCCAAGACTCCAAAGGAGGTGTGAGGTCATGGACCATTGTTATTGAAGCTAAGCTGGTAGATAAAAGGATGGTAGGGTTGGATATTCCTATTTAGGACAAGATTCATAGATTTTTTCTATATATTTACAAAGTAAAATCTCTCATTAATATAGCAGGGTCATTCTAAGTGTGGTGGGGATGGATTTATACTCAAATTAGATCTTATTCTTTACAAAGTGGTGTAATGGTTATTGGAAGTTCTTTCTGACCATCTGTTAAGGACTTTTCTGGTTTTTCACCCCTGTATTTGAACTCATATGACAACAAGGTTCGATTAAGCCCGTACAAGGAATATGATTTCTTTCTATATGGGAATCCTCCTACAGGGCGATATGTTGATGATGGTACTGCTAGTTTGGAACTGAGGGCATATATGCTAGCATGCAGAGATGGCGTGTTGGCCACCATAATCGATGGAGAAATCATATGTGATGCATATGTTCTTAATAGATTTTCACATCAATCCAAATTTCTACAACATAATACTGTCTCCCCTCATGTGCATGTCATATTAGAGCAACCCCCAACGGTTTCCCAACAACTATGGTTGTTGACATCTGCATAGAAAACTGGGGAAGTTTTTAATTTAACTGTTGTGGATGTAGTAATATGATTAAACATCTGGTATGCTGAAAATTGGGTTGCATCATACCCTTATGGGGTATTAAATCTTGTTGTCCACTGAGTGGGGTTAAATAAATGTTGTAAGAAGGAACCCCATCGCTTGGAAGATAATTCTTCCTTATTAGGGGTTTACTTGCAAGAATAAAAGAGTGGAGGTGATGATGATCCAAATCAACCAAAGAGACCTTGTTCCAGATATAATCCTACTACTAGAATAAAAAGATCCACACCAAAAATTCCTACTGATGTCGTATCAAGGTGATCTAGTAGCCATCATTCTGAAGAGTGGCGAGTTCCATTTTTTTATCCTTTATCAGTGACTCTTGGTGCTGGGAATAAACTAAAGTCCACGGTTGTAAGATCTTCATCACAACCCTCAGACATACATTCTGAATATATAAGATCAGAGGCTGTTTGAACATGATAGAGCCTATACTGGTATGCTGAGACCATGTGGATGGATCTATGTGAAGGGTTTCATATTCCAATAGTAGGGTATTTTCGGGCTTCTTCTGACATTCTTTTTAAGGATAATCACAATGAGGTGAGAACCTGCATTTGAGAGCTCAAAATGAACATATATTCCACTGATGACTCAATTCTTACCACAATGTGGGTAAAAAAACGATACATCATGGTACCACCGAAGATATTAATCCTTCATTATATGAATAATGGCTTGACTTTGCAGATCTTGAGGATGTACCTTCCCTTTCTGTGCTATCATCCTCTATTTTTCAACATGAATATTAATCAAAAAATTGTTACTTAGAATGAATTTTGTCATAACTTATAGTTGGTTAAAGGAAAGACAACTAAAATTCCTTCACCACAATATAGTCATGGAGGCAATGCTCATGGAGCTACTAGATTACCCCGTTAATCAGGAGAAATATCTCCAAGAGGAAAGGCCATGGAGGAGAAAATAGATAGGGTACTAGGATCTCTAATACCTTTCTTTATAGATGACAATGCATGCCCTCCAAGAAAGACGAAAGAGAAATGGCTTTGATGAATGAAAACCATGGTTATGTACATTCTTAGCAGTGGTAAGTCTTTCTGATAATAATTAATTTTAGTTTTATTCATGAAAAGTTTTATAAACATTTTAATATTAAATTGGCTTCTTTTGGTTCTTCTTTTAAAGTAACCAATGATAAGATTCATGGATCCTAATCGCATGGTGATTCATTTTTCAATTCCACCATTACATCATTGTTTTAAACTACTTTTGTAGTGAATATTCAAAATAAAATAATAAATTTCACTTCATGTTTTATTCAATGAATAAATTTTTTTCACTATTAAAAAGGGAAATTATACTTGTTTTGATATTTTCATTGAAGGTGGGGGTGATTTGGAGGCTCAGAGATCATATAGAAGAAAAATGGGCCAAACTGAATGGAATCCCAAGGACATCTGTCCACTGTATTAAATAGTATGAGAAATATGTGCAACCAAATGCACTGAATTTTTTTGTATCGGTCTAAAATTCAATAAGACACATTTCATCTCAAATAACCCAATCCTAATTCGGCTTTTAAAAGGCCTATACAAAATGATCTGTCCATGCCACCGAATATGAACAATTTCAAATGTGGTGTTCTGTAACATCTCGATATCACGAGCTATGATTGTCCAAATGATGCCAAAAATTCAGTGGTGATATTCAGGACATGGGACTAAAATCGTCCAATTTTTTCAAAAAGGATATCCGATTGTCTAGTTTCTGAAAACAATCCTCCAAATTGTTTATCAAAATCTGTGTGCCCAAAACTACTTCCCATTTTGGTTATAAACAGGAACACAGGGTACCCCATTTGTAAGTTCTGAAAAGAAGAAAATCTCTGCCATTTTGGAGCCCTAGTGGAGTCTCCTCCTCAAACTATATGTTCTGGAGGCCCCTATCCTCATAGGGGGATCAAGTATGAAGAAGGAGTTCCACCTGAGCTTCCTCCTTCTCTGGATGTCAAGCTAAATAGTAGGTGTTCATTGTGAAGGAGCTACACACATGTAAAGGGAGTTCCATAACATGTACTACAACTGGTTTGATGTATTTTGGGTTTGAAAACATTTCATTTAAATGTATCTTACTTTGAATTATCTTTGTTTGATTTAACTGAATGAAATGCTCTTTACTTTTAACTGATCAGTGTGAAGTTTAGAGTGTGTGACTTGTGTTGTTCCGATTAGAAAAACAAGAATCCTTTTCATCCCGACTTATTTGAGTTTTCAATTTTTTTTGAAAGCTATTATAACATTTAGGTGATCTGTACCTTGTCTATATGATTGTTATGTCATGGTTTGGCTCAACATGCATTGATATAAGAGCATGGAAAGTTATCAGGATTCTGATTCATTTCAACCAAATAATTACATCAAACCTTAATTAATCTCCAAGAAAAATGAGATTTAAATGTGGGTAGTGAACGCACTATGAACCCATTTAACTCATAATTAATAAACACCACCTTTTCATTCTAAATATTAAACTCATTAATTATGTCATTTCATCCTAAAAGAGTTTTCAAGACCACCCCTATTTATGTACTTTATATTAAAAACAAACACTCTAAACCCACCGATGCTCCTTGAGAGAGGACCAAGGGTCTTCCCTAGACTATAAATCTGTAACACCCCAAGATTTCATAGTGTGTTATTTCTTCAAAATAATTTAATAACTTGCACTACACGCAACACCGAGTTCAATTGCACCATGAATTACCAAAAAAAAAGCCATTAAAAGAGGTTATGAATAGTATTAACTAAATTTTAAACTTTATAATTAGAATCCATATTATGAGTTTCTTAGTCATAATGCAAGAACAGATTCATTTTCAGTATTGCACTTTTATCAACTTTTGAAAGTGAAACCTTTTTAAATACAATATTTTAAACTTTTTGACTAAATGGAGACATCAAAAAATTTAAAATGAAACTTCCCAAGCTTCCACGGTACGCTTTCCTTTGAATAAAACAGTAGCGTGTGTTGTACGCAACTTCGAGTTTTAACACACACCACAACCAATCAAACTGGCCGTTATGAATAGTAATACCTAAATTTTGAAATAATATATATTTTATATTTTGAAATGGACTTCATTTTTGGATTCGGAATATCGAATTTATCCTAAGGTTAAATTTTGGTACTTTTCGGATAACTTTCATATTTTGATGAATAGTGAAAATTACTAAATTTTAATTAAAAACAACTTTTTTAATCAAAATAATTAATAGTGATAAATTTTGAATTTGAGTGGTTTTAAAGTATATTTAGAATATATTTTTACCATTTAATATAATGTTGGTCATTGGACATAATTTTACAATTAAACCGAACATAAACAAGTGTCAATCTTTTGATAGTTATTACCTCTTAAAAACACGCTTTTTGTTTTGACAGCAGGAATTAATTTTAAATTAATTTCTGCCACTTATGTGTTTTGAATTTAGAAAAATGGATTCCATATTTGGAATCAGGATGTCCAAATTTTGTAAATAGGTAACTTTTATTTTTAGACATTTTGAATAATTACTGTGGTAAATATTTTATTTACCATGGTTAAAGGTAAATCCGGTAAATAAGGGTTAAAAAATAATATTATAATAATACAAAATTACCCTAAAACGTATCCTAACCTTATTGGTGGACACATACCCGACCATGACCATCCTTGGGTCAATTTGGGGACCCCTTGGAGCCACTTGTATGTGGTAGGGACACTTTATATTAATAAAGTTAAAATAAAAATAAAAATGGCATAAGCTTACATCTTTTAGAAGAACAATTTTTACATAGGGTTATACATGTTTTATTTTCTATTATAAATATTCATTAGAAAGCTAAAAATATTTCATACATAATGATATTTTATTTATAATTTTTAGACATCAAATAATTGAAATTATTTATGACACAATGATGATGCAGTAATTACTATAATAGTGAAAAATTAAAATAATTGATATTATAAATACCCAAATAAATATAACATGAAACTTTTAATGAATTAAACTAATTTTCTAGGATAATATGAAATATTAGGATTGATTTAATTTACTTTGTTCGAAGTAATCAATCTGTTATGAGTTTCACAAAAATCAACTATTGAATAGTGTCAAAATTGACATAAAAGAGTTCTTAAAACAAATATTATATTATTAATTGATATTAAATTCCTAAAAATCTAAGGTTCGGACAAGAGACTTATATCATGATAGGTTCCTCATTAATGTACCACTTGGAAGTCTCTTGGATGTATATAGTAAGTTTATTAACCATATTATATAAAAATACAAAGAGACATTGTAAAAGTGAAACTAATTAACTTAGAGTTAATACATAAAGATAAGGTTAATATAAGTACCCAAACCTGTCTAAATTCTATTGGCTGAGTGGTTTTCGACCTATCCCCACCTTAACCTTTGAATAATCAACTTTGGAGCCATTAGAAACCGAATATGAATTTATTATAAATTAATATTTCTAGCTTTTCCAAAGGTTCCCCTCACCCCTCTTATAAAAGGGCACTCCTCCTCATTTCTTCACACCTTCAAAGCCTTTTGGTTCTGCCAAACTCTGCCCAAATACTCTACCAACATCCCTCACTACAACCTAGAGGCCTTAGTTTGATCAGAAAGCCAACCTATGGAGCCCTTTTGATCAAATCAAAAGGAAGAACCCGAAGAAGTGGTAATGATTTCACCACCCTTCTCCAAGTTCATTTCTTCTTCCACTTCTTCTTCCTTTGTTCTTACCATTCTAAAATAATAACTCCAGTATCTCAAATATACTGTGATGTTATTATAATTATGTTACAATCATATTCAGTATTCTATCCACCCTTTGAATAACATGTCACCATACGTGCGTACGTACGGCTTACCGTCTCCACGTCGTGGTGTAATTGTTATTCAATATAATATTATTTGGATGGGTATAATAATGATGTGTAACTCATGTAAATAATAAATATAACATGTTAATGATTCTGTATATATGATATACCATCCATTTATATATTATTTTAATATCAAAAGAATGATATTGTCGCTCGTGCGTACGTACGGACTACCGTCTCCACGAACGCGATGAGATTCATTCTCCATCGTATCCATTCATGTATAATTATCATTTGATGATTTAAAAATGATGTTTAAGGACTGGATATCATTTTGGATATGAATAAGATACAACAACCATGGCTTATGTAACAAAACATATAAAAGAAAATGAGTAATTTAACTCCTGAAACGACGATAATTCTAAGATATTATTAACAAATCAATGTTAAAAGATCATATATGATATCATATTAATATATATGATTCTTGTATAATTTAATAACAACTATTTCACCATTATACAGGAGGTTAACCTACCCCAACCAAGGAAAAGTACAAGGTAAGTGTTTACTTTACAACTTCTTCATTATCCAAGGTTGTTTATACGTAATAATCTACTGGGATCTCTTTATCATCCACATCCATGTTTCTTAAAAATGCATTTCAAAACATCTTTACTATATACTAGAATATGAGTTAAAGTCATTTATACCCTTTTTGACATTTATAAGTGGTTTATAAAGGAATCTTTCGGTCGTTTTCAAAACAAGGTCCTTTTTAACCTTTTTGACAGAATTAAGGTAAGAATGTTTTTTTTAACTTATACGGCGGGTGCGGCTTTTTTCCGCCGTTATAAAATCTTCAAAGCTTCCCTTAAAAGCTTATAAGAATATTTTCAAAGAAAATGTTTTATTTTATATGGATCTTAAATTATTTCAAAATAAAAGGAGATATTTCTTTAAAAAGAATTTTGATTTCATCTATGTCAACATCCTTTGATGGATTTTAAGATTATTTG
This sequence comes from Viscum album, assembly GCA_963277665.1. Taxonomy (NCBI): domain Eukaryota; kingdom Viridiplantae; phylum Streptophyta; class Magnoliopsida; order Santalales; family Viscaceae; genus Viscum; species Viscum album. The sequence continues at coordinate 116,783,724 of OY728133.1, read as the reverse complement.
AAGTTGATTTATTATGATACAAAACTTCTATATTGTATTGAAAGTTTTGTGATATGTTTGACTGTGGATGTGCTATTTTTATACCATTCATAGTTTATGGAGAAAGTATTGAAATTTCATATGCTAGTTTTAATATGAATGTTTATGTTATGTTTAAACCTTTTCATATGGGAATACATTGGACTTAATATGTGACGGGTGGAGCCTGCTATAGCTCCTCGATGCATCGGTAGGTCTCATGAGACAAACTAGTGTCTTGGCACAAGGCCTTGACAAAATCTTATTTATAGTCTTGGCACGAGGCCTTGGCTATGTGGTTATGATAGTCTGGCATTATGCATTCCAACATTATGAAAGTGGTTATTGATTTTTGCATGTGATTATTCGATTAGTAGAATATCCATGTGAATAAGTAAATGGCATTATTTCATTTTATTTATGCCATACCATGTTGAATGTTCATGTTTAAAAGGCTTTTGTTTTAGTTATACATTGCCTTAAATGTTTATTCTTATTGATGAAAGTTTCCGCTATATTGTTATCCTTACTGGGCATTTGTGCTCACCCCTTTTCTATGTTTTATTTTTCCCAGGATGTGAAGAAGTAAGTTATGAATGACCTGCAGGGATTTTATGAGGGGTTAACAGTGTGGATTGTGGAAAAATTATGTTTTTGTAGTAGTTTTTCATTTTATGATGTAATGTAAAACTTATGAATATATCTAGTGTTTCCAAGGCTACTAAACCAATCGGTCTTTCGAGATTTGATCTTTCTTGTGATCATGCCAATGTTATGTAATAATGCACTGACTCTGGGTAACTGGGGTCGGGGCGTTACAGTTGGTATCAGAGGAAGTTTAGTAAAAACCTTGGAAGCTAGATTTAGATAAACTCTGATTAGATCACATAAACATAAGATGAACTTTGAGGATTAGTATAGAATAACTTCCTAGAATTTTCGTATTGTAGAGATTTTGTGAGTTTTCCGAGCAATACATCCCTGTCTGGATACGAGCAGGTAGAGGTGGCTCTGGCACAGATGTACCTAGGGGTAAAACCCGAAAACACCGATTTGAGCTAGACTCGAACGGGAACTGGTGCACGACAACGGGCCTTGCTGCACTCTTGGTTACGACACTCCCGGAGGATATGCTTAGGATAACTCTCATTTTTTTACAAATCATTATGAAGGGTTTATGAGTATATACTTCCTCAAAGAAAACATTTTTATGATTATGGATTATATCCATAAATAGTTCAATTTATGTTAAGTGTTTTATAAGTATGGGATTATGTATTTTGATTCATAAACTGATCTAGTGTATTCCATTGTTTAGAAATGGCACCCAGTAGAAGGAATGAGAACTCCAGAAATGCACATGATCCAAAGAGAAGGAAGGATCATATCTTTCATGGTCTTAAGATAGAATTTATAAGAGAAATAGTCTCCCATGTATTATCATCATATGAAGAAATAATATCATGTATTGATAAGATAAGTAAAGAGATTACTGAGTCCTATGGCTTTGAAGGGAAGCAAGAGAATAAAAGGATAGAAGAGAGAAAGATGGATAAAGGGAAGAGGGAAAAGAAGAATTTTCCCATATGTGGTAACTGTGGAAAGAAACACCCTGGAACTTGCCTGAAAGGAATGGGAGTTTGTTATAAGTGTGGAGGAAAAGGGCACAAAGTACGTGACTGCAAGGGTAAGAAAATGGTTTCAAATGTACAATGCTTCATTTGCAAGGAGTTTGGACACTACGCGAACCTATGTACCAGTCATCAGACTATGACGCAAATGATGCTATTGGATAATAATCATGTTATGATACTACCACAGATGAAGAGGAATGATTAGAGTTCTTATGTTGATTATGTCAATTGAGTGTTGTATCAACAATGTACTTGTTATAATAATTATGGAGTATATAAGGATTGTACTGCAGTACTATTTCATTAAGGACTTGAGATTGTGTGGAACAAAGAAAAGTGACTCAATAGCAGGATAAATTTTTGGAAAATATATGGTTGAGAGAATGATAACCAATAATATAGTTCTGATACCGAGGTAGTGATTTTCGAATAATACATGATTATTTTGGAAAAAATATATTGGATATTCTTGAATACCTTGGAACTGATTAATGATTTGTATATTCCATCATTGTTGGGGTTTAAAACATTTTTGGATTGATGAAGTATATCCAGCATTCTATATGGAATAAGGGAGCATGGATGTAATCAATAAGGAATATGGTAATATATGATGAAGGTATTCATATGCTATTACGGGGTAAAAAGGATCTATAGTATGTTTACCTTCCTTATAAATGTTAGACTGTGAGTTTGGACAGAAGTATTTTGGATAGTTCTAGTTTGGATTATTTTGGATTGCCATAAAAGTACAACCCGGAGGTCGGGCGGCAACCCGTCGCGTCCGGCAAGGCTGCGAGACTTGAACCCGCAACCGAAGGGCGACAAGGGTGTATCACCTACCACTGGCCCACGAGATGTCCTGGATTAAATAATTTAGTTTTTATTAAAAGATATTTTAGATGAATTATAAATTCGTTTATTTTGGAACCCTATACGAATAGTGTAAATAGAATTTTTTTTACATTCTATTATCTTTTAGAGTGAAAGATGAGTTTGTGGTAGAAATTTATTAATGGATAAAACTCTAATTATAAAGTAAGTATATCTCCTTATGATCTTAGCCAATCTCATAAATAAATTCCTCAATATTAAGAAAAGCAACTTTGAACAAAAATGTTTTCCTAGATGGTACCTTAAATCATCACTAATTTATGGCTTTAGGATTGTTGGCCTTTTTATAGCCATGTTCTCTACCACTCTCCATCAGATAATTGATGGTTAGATTTTTCTTCCATATCCATATTTTCCTACATGTAACCCTAGTATGTGTTATTTTCGGTAATCTTCATACTTTCGACTCTTTATTTTAAATAGAGGCCTCATTAATTCATTTTTCGATGTGGGATTTCAACTAGGATATTTTGAAATGTCAAAAATGTGTTATCCTAATACCCTATGTTTTGTTGAACCGATGGTATTTCAATTCATCATAGATTGATGAATTTAAGGACCTCAATTTTATACTTGTTTGTGATTGATGACCTTAATCACTACCTATAAATATTTACGTTTTTCCTCCGATTATATGTCTCCAATTTCCACCAATGTTCTCCTAATCGAGATCATAATTTGGTGGTGACCCTTTGATTTCTCTTTTCCTCATATTAAGACTAAATTTTAGTAACCCAATTTCTGATGTGGGTTTTCCCACAAATATATTTTCTACTTTCAACCTTTTATTTTCAAAGAACAATTTCAAATTGCGAGGACGCAATTTATTGAAGGAGGGGAGAATGTAACACCCCAAGATTTCATAGTGTGTTATTTCTTCAAAATAATTTAATAACTTGCACTACACGCAACAACGAGTTCAATTGCACCATGACTTACAAAAAAAAATCCATTAAAAGAGGTCATGAATAGTATTAACTAAATTTTAAACTTTATAATTAGAATCCATATTATGAGTTTCTTAGTCATAATGCAAGAACAGATTCATTTTCAGTATTGCACTTTTATCAACTTTTGATAGTGAAACCTTTTTAAATACAATATTTTAAACTTTTTGACTAAATGGAGACATCAAAAAATTTAAAATGAAACTTCCCAAGCTTCCACGGTACGATTTCCTTTGAATAAAACAGTAGCGTGTGTTGTAGCAACTTCGAGTTTTAACACACACCACAACCAATCAAACTGGCCGTTATGAATAGTAATACCTAAATTTTGAAATAATATATATTTTATATTTTGAAATGGACTTCATTTTTCGATTCGGAATATCAAATTTAGCCTAAGGTGAAATTTTGGTACTTTTCGGATAACTTTCATATTTTGATGAATAGTGAAAATTACTAAATTTTAATTAAAAACAACTTTTTTAATCAAAATAATTAATAGTGATAAATTGTGAATTTGAGTGGTTTTAAAGTATATTTTGAATATATTTTTACCATTTAATATAATTTTGGTCATTGTACATAATTTTACAATTAAACCGAAATAAACAAGTGTCAATCTTTTGATAGTTATTACCTCTTAAAAACACGCTTTTTGTTTTGACAGCGGAAATTAATTTTAAATTAATTTCTGCCACTTCTGTGTTTTGAATTTAGAAAAATGGATTCCATATTTGGAATCAGGATGTCCAAATTGTGTAAATAGGTAACTTTTATTTTTAGACATTTTGAATAATTACTGTGGTAAATATTTTATTTACCATGGTTAAGGGTAAATCCGGTAAATAAGGGTTAAAAAATAATATTATAATAATACAAAATTACCCTAAAACGAGTCCTAACCTTATTTGTGGACACATACCCGACCAGGAGCATCCTTGGGTCAATTTGGGGACCCCTTGGAGCCACTTGTATGTGGTAGGGACACTTTATATTAATAAAGTTAAAATAAAAATAAAAATGGAATAAGCTTACATCTTTTAGAAGAACAATATTTACATAGGGTTCTACATGTTGGATTTTCGATTATAAATATTCATTAGAAAGCTAAAAGGATTTCCTACATAATGAAATTTTATTTATAATTTTTAGACATCAAATAATTGAAATTATATATGACACAATGATGATGAAGTAATTACAATAATAGTGAAAAATTAAAATAATTGATTTTATAAATACCCAAATAAATATAACATGAAACTTTTAATGAATTAAACTAATTTTCTAGGATAATATGAAATATTAGTATTGATTTAATTTACTTTTTTCGAAGTAATCAATCTGTTATGAGTTTCACAAAAATCAACTATTGAATAGTGTCAAAATTGACATAAAAGAGTTCTTAAAACAAATATTATATTATTAATTGATATTAAATTCCTAAAAATCTAAGGTTCGGCCAAGAGACTTATATCATGATAGGTTAATCATTAATGTACCACTTGGGGGTCGCTTGGATGTATATAGTAAGTTTATTAACCATATTATATAAAAATACAAAGAGACATTGTAAAAGTGAAACTAATTAACTTAGAGTTAATACTTAAAGATAAGGTTAATATAAGTACCCAAACCTGTCTAAATTCTATTGGTTGAGTGGTTTTCGACCTATCCCCACCTTAAACTTTGAATAATCAACTTTGGAGCCATTAGAAACCGAATATGAATTTATTATAAATTAATATTTCTAGCTTTTCCAAAGGTGCCCCTCACCCCTCTTATAAAAGGGCACTCCTCCTTCTCATTTCTTCACACCTTCAAAGCCTTTTGGTTCGGCCAAACTCTTCCCAAATACTCTCCCAACATCCCTCACTACAACCTAGAGGCCTTAGTTTGATCGGAAAGCCAACCTAAGGAGCCCTTTTGGTCAAATCAAAAGGAAGAACCCGAAGAAGTGGTAATGATTTCACCACCCTTCTCCAAGTTCATTTCTTCTTCCACTTCTTCTTCCTTTGTTCTTACCATTCTAAAATAATAACTCAAGTATCTCACATATACTTTGATTTATTATAAATATGGTAAAATCATATTCAGTATTATATCCACCCTTTGAATAACATGTCACCATACGTGCGTACGTACGGCTTAGCGTCTCCACGTCGTGGTGTAATTGTTATTCAATATAATATTATTTGGATGGGTATAATAACGATGTGTAACTCATGTAAATAATAAATATAACATGTTAATGATTATGTATATATGATATACCATCCATTTATATATTATTTTAATATCAAAGGAATGATATTGTCACTCGTGCGTACGTACGGACTACCGTCTCCACGAACGCGATGAGATTCATTCTCCATCGTATCCATTCAAGTATAATTATCATTTGATGATTTAAAAATGATGTTTAAGGACTGGATATCATTCTGGATATGAATAAGATACAACAACCATGGCTTATGTAACAAAACATATAAAATAAAATGAGTAAGTTAACTCCCGAAACGATGATAATTCTAAGATATTATTAACAAATCAATGTTAAAAGATCATATATGATATCATATTAATATATATGATTCTTGTATAATTTAATAACAACTATTTCACCATTATACAGGAGGTTAGCCTACCCCAACCAAGGAAAAGTACAAGGTAAGGGTTTACTTTACAACCTCTTCATTATCCAAGGTTGTTTATACGTAATAATCTACTGGGATCTCTTTATCATCCACATCCATGTTTCTTAAAAATGCATTTCAAAACATTTTTACTATTTACTAGAATATGAGTTAAAGTCATTTATACCCTTTTTGACTTTTATAAGTGGTTTATAAAGGAATCTTTCGGTCATTTTCAAAACAAGGTCCTTTTTAACCTTTTCGACAGAATTAAGGTAAGAATGTTTTTTTTAACTTATACGGCGGGTGCGGCTATTTTCCGCCGTTATAAAATCTTCAAAGCTTCCCTTAAAAGCTTATAAGAATATTTTCAAAGAAAATGTTTTATTTTATATGGATCTTAAATTATTTCAAAATAAAAGGAGATATTTCTTTAAAAAGAATTTTGATTTCATCTATGTCAACATCCTTTGATGGATTTTAAGATTATTTGAAGTTGATTTATTATGATACAAAACTTCAATATTGTATTGAAGGTTTTGTGATATGTTTGACTGTGGATGTGCTATTTTTATACCATTCATAGTTTATGGTGAAAGTATTGACATTTCATATGCTAGTTTTAATATGAATGTTTATGTTATGTTTAAACCTTTTCATATGGGAATGCATTGGACTTAATATGTGACGGGTGGAGCCCGCTATAGCTCCTCGATGCATCGGTAGGTCTCATGAGACAAACTAGTGTCTTGGCACAAGGCCTTGACAAAATCTTATTTGTAGTCTTGGCACGAGGCCTTGGCTATGTGGTTATGATAGTCTGGCATTATGCATTCCAACATTATGAAAGTGGTTATTGATTTTTTCATGTGATTATTCGATTAGTAGAATATCCATGTGAATAAGTAAATGGCATTATTTCATTTTATTTATGCCATACCATGTTGAAAGTTCATGTTTAAAAGGCTTTTGTTTTAGTTATACATTGCCTTAAATGTTTATTCTTATTGATGAAAGTTTCCGCTATATTGTTATCCTTACTGGGCATTTGAGCTCACACCTTTTCTATGTTTTATTTTTCCCAGGATGTGAAGAAGTAAGTTATGAATGACCTGCAGGGATTTTATGAGGGGTTAATAGTGTGGTTTGTGGAAACATTATGTTGTTGTAGTAGTTTTTCATTTTATGATGTAATGTAAAACTTATGAATATATCTACTGTTTCCAAGGCTACTAAACCAATCGGTCTTTCGAGATTTGATCTTTCTTGTGATCATGCCAATGTTATGTAATAATGCACCGACTCTGGGTAACTGGGGTCGGGGCGTTACAAAAGCAATCTTAAAATCATAATCAATTTGCAATGTTGTGACAACGCAGTAAACATTTGGCATCATTGCCGGGGAGTGATTTGGTATTTAGTGCAAGTTTTTTATAAGATTTTGGTATTTTTTTTTGAATATTTATTTGTTTTCCATTATACATTTTCAATCCCTTTTTGTTATGATCTATTTTTTATGTAGGATTGGTGCGTGGAGCATTCTAATCCAGGAAATTTATCACCATTTGAACCTAAACCGTAGAGGACCCTACGTCAACGACACCAAGACACACAAGACAACACTTTGAAGGAGGACACACCACGCATTGAAACTCTTCCTCAACATTCATCTTCTTCTGGAACTAACCTCAAAACTGAAAAAAAACATGAATAACATGGATGAAAATAGTATAAAACTAAAAGAACTAACCTCACCTAATGTTGATATTCTTCCCACATACATTCAATTACAAGGTGAGACACCCAATTTTGAATAAAAATCTTGTTTAATTCATCTATTACATAGATTCCATGGGCTTAATGGATAGGATCTATATATGAAATTAAATTAATTTCATACTATTTTTTCAACATTGAAACCTGCTAATGTGGATAGGGAACAAGTAAAGCTTAGAGCATTCCCATTTTCTTCAGAAGACACTACGAATGATTGGTTGTACTATGTTAATTCACCAATAAGAGGTTGGGGAGACATGAAACACCATTTTATTGAAAAATATATTCCAGCCTCTCGAAGTGCAACAATAAGAATGAATATATGTGTTATAAGACAATCTCAAGGGGAAAAACTTCATGAATATTAGGAAAGATTTAAAAGATTATGTTCAAGTTATCCACCCCACCAAATATGGGACCAACTTTTAATACAATATTTTTATAAAGCGTTAATCTCTATTGATAGAAATATGATTGATGCTGGTGCAGGTGGTGCGCTGGTTGATAAGACCCCAATTGCTGCAAGGAACTTATTTGAGAACATGGCACAAAATAGTTAACATTTTGGTTCAAGGTCCACTGTACCCATTCGAGGTGTCCACAAGGCACAATATATGGAATTCAATAATAAAGTAGACATGAAGTATGAGGAGGTAAGTACCCTTTTACTAGAAATTGATCTCTCCCAAGAGAAATATCAATATCCTCCTCCCATCCATTATGGAATCTACTCTTCTGACACTAATTATTCTACCCAATTCCCCCAATTGAGAGACAATTCTGAGAGTATTGAGGATATCATCATAGGACGACCCTATAACCAACACTTTAGGCAAGAACCACACTATCCATCCAACTATGGGTGGAAAGAAAACCATGATTATAGGAAACATGGGTATTCAAACTAGCCTCATCAAACATGGATCCAACAAGGTCAGGGTATTCATCCACCACCACCAAGCATAAATCCTCAACCACCCCAAAGGACTTTCCAACCACGCCTCCAAAACCTTAGCCTAGAATTGAAGATATGATGAATCAAAGGGATTCCAACAATTTCCAATTCCATGAAACCACCAAAGAAGACATAAAAGGCCTAAAAACACAAATAGGCTAACTAGCTAACTCAGTGTGTGAAATTCTAAGTCATGGGTTAGGTAAACCTCACCCTCAACCAGTATTAACCCTAGAAAAAAGGAAATGTTAGTGCCATCACCCTTAAGTGTGGAAAACCACTTGAAAGTCAAGTGGATCCTCTGTTGGAGTCATACCCTCCAGAGGAAACCTCTATCCAAACTATTAAAAATGTTCCAAATGTCGAAGAACCTTATCCTGAGAGAATACCTTCCAAAAAATGAGTGTGTAAATTGATGAGTCACCATTCCCAACCATTCCTCTTCCATTTCCTCAAAGTTCCACCTAACCAAAAAGATAAATGGAAACTTAACAAGATAAAGAAATATGGGAAATTTTCAAAAATGTTCGGGTTGAAATCCCATTGATTTATTCCATGAATCAAATTCCACAGTACGCCATGATTCTAATGGATATGTGTACACACCAAAGGTGACTTTGTAGAGATGAAAAGGTGATCTTCTAGAAGAACATAACTGCATTGATAGATCCATAACATCCCACTATGTGCAAGGATCCTGTAACATTCTCAATTCCGTGAACCATAGGGGAGTATTCTCTTTCTAATTCTATGCTTAAATTAGTTGCGTCTATAAATGTGATTCCTCACTCTATTTACAATACATATCAGGTCGGTGAACTGAATCCCATTGTAATAATTGTTCAGCTGGAAAACCAGAGTACCACACACCCCTCTGGCGTGTTAGAGGATGTTCTTGTGAGGGTTCAAAATTTAATTTTTCCTGCTGATGTTTATGAGCTTAAAATGGGGGATTATAGGATGAATGGACATTCCCCGATTATATTTGGAAGGCACTTCTTGAAAAATTCCAAAACCATAATTAATTTCCACAATCGAACATTATCTAGGGTGTTTGGTGATGACATTTTCCACCTCAAATTCCTTTAGGCGATGAAACACCCCTCAGAAGAACATTCCTCTCTCTCTCTGTTAATTCTATAGATGTACTCTCTTACATTAAAAAACATCATTGCATTCCCCTGATCCCCTTTTTGAGTTTTCATCATTGATAAAAATGCTAGGAAATGATTCATGAATTGATTGTTGTAGTGGCCTATAAAGTGTCATTCTTGTTCATTTATTGATGATTTCTTGAACATTGAGGATCCACATACCATCGATAAAACTACTAAGCATATAAAACCTCATTCCTTATTCAATGATGATACCATTAAGAAGTTATATGAGATTAGTGATCTTTCTCTTTCACACACACTCCCATAAATCCAAAATCCACCTAAATGGGAACTTAAACAACTACCTCAAGATTTAAAATATTCATATCTTGAGAATGGAAACTAGTTTCCCATCATTATTTCTAGTTCACTTCCTCTGTATCATGAGTTGTGACTTCTTGATCTTTTGAGGGAGTATAAACATGCATTAGGATGGACACTAGCTAACATTCCTTGTATTAGCCCATTAATTTTGAAAAATCATATTTTATTAAATGATGTGGATAAACCAAAGAGGTAGGAATAACGTTAACTGAACCCAATCCTACTAGATGTTTTGAAAAATGAGGTAAAAAAATTATTGCCTGCAAGAATCATTTACCCCATATCTGACATCCAATGGGTCAGTCTTGTTGATGTAGTTCCTAAAAAAAGTGGAATTATATTAATCAAAATTGAAAATAATGAATTGGTTCCAACTCAAGTGTAGAATAGTTGGCGTGTATGCATAGACCAATACCGACTAAACTGCCACACTAGGAAGGAAAATTTACCCTTTCTATTCATTGACCAAATTATAGAGAGGCTAGGGGTAAAATCCCACTACTATTTCCTTGATGGGTATTCTAGATACTTTAGATCCATATTGCCCCTGAGGATCAGGAAAACACAACTTTCACTTTCCCCATTGGCATATTTACATACAGAAGGATTCTATTTCGTCTATGAAATGCTCCAAGTAAATTCCAACGATGCATTGTTAGTATTTTTTAAGATTACCTATATAATTTCATGGAAGTTTTCATGGATGATTTCACTGTTTACGACTCTTCTTTTGATTAATGTTTTAGTAGTCTCGCTTTTGTCCTACATCACTGTATTGAAAATAATCTTGTATTAAATTATGAAAATGGAATTTCATGGTGAGACAAGGTATATTATTAGAGCATGTCATTTCCAGGGATGGTATCCAAGTAGATAAATAAAGTTACGATGTCATTTTTTCACTACCATTCCCCAAAAATGTATGGGATGTGTGGTATTTCATAGGTCATGCTAGATTTTACAGTCATTTCATTCGTAACATTAGTAAAATTTCACTCCCCCTCTCCCGATTAGTCCAAAATGAAAATAAATTTTTTTGCTAAAGATTCTGAGGATCCTTTTAATAAGTTAAAATGGTGTGTCATGTCACCCCAAGTAATCCAATCACCTCGGTGGGATTTACCATTTGAGCTCATGTGTGACACCTATATCTATACAGTTGGGGAGGTTTTGTCATAAAGGGTTGACCATGCTCCACATCACACAGCCTATGCCTCACGTACATTGGAACCTACACAGGAAAACAAAACCACAAATGAAAAGTAATATATTTCCACGGTGTTTTCCTTGGAAAAATTCAGGTCATACCTTTGGGGGTCCAATGTCTTTGTGTTCTTTGACCATTCAGCCCTCTAGTATCTCCTTAAGAACCTAGAAGCCAAACCACTTCTCATTCATTGGAGACTCCTCCTTCAAAAAAACTTATCTATATGTTATAGATAAAAAAGAAGCAGAAAATTTTGTGTCTGACCATATTAGTAGGATCCTCCCATCCTCCTAAATTGACTCATCCTCCTATATTCCCATTAATGACTTGTTTCATGAGGAGAAATTGTATCGAGTGCATGATGTTATTCCTTAGTATTCTGAAATTTTAAATTATTTGTTAGCAAGTTGCATTCCTACTAATTTCAATAAAAACCAAGCCCGTTATTTAAATCATGAGTCTTGTTGGTATATTATGGATGAACCCTACCTCTAGAAAACCTGTAGTGATAAATTCCCCAGGAATTGTGTTATGGATAGTGAGTTTCAGCCCATCCTTAGATTCTACCACACTGTAGATTGTGGGGGCCACTTTGGTCCCCAACAGACTACTCGTAAAATCCTTGATTCTAGTCCCTTTTTCCACGAATTTTTTAGGATGCCCATTATTTTTGTAAATCTTGTCCTCATTGTAAAATAATGGGTATTGTCTCTAAAAGAAATGAAACCACCCAACAACCATTGCACATTCGTAAAATTTTTGATATTCAGGGTATTGACTTTATGGGGTCATTTCCCAATTCATTTAGAAACATGTACATTCTTCTAGCAGTTGATTGCATGTCAAAATGGGTAGAGGCAATAGCTACAAGGAATGATGATTCTAAGGTAGTTTATTAATATTGTAGAATCCAAATTTTCTCTAGGATTGGTTTTCCTAGTTTCATCATTAGTGACCAAGGTTCTCATTTGTACAACCAAAAAATGAAATGACTTTTGCATTGGAATGGGGTTAGTCATACAGTGTCTACTACATATCACCCACAGAACAATGGTAAAGACGAGGTGTCAAATAGATAGTTATAACAAATTTTTTTAAAAACGTTTCAACCCAATAGAAATGATTACAGTCTTCGACTTGATGATTCATTTTGGGCCTACCATACTGCTTTCAAAAAAACCCATTTGAATGTCACCCTATCATCTTGTGTTTGGAAAGAGTTGTCACATCCCTGTAGAAATTGAGCAGTTGTCCTGGAAGGCCATGAATCAATTCAATTCTAATCCTTCCGGTGCGGGTGCCCAAATAATGTTGCAGATTCAGGAGTTGGAGGAAATGAGAAGAGATGTATATGAAAACTCCTGGATTTATATAGAGTGAACTAAGGCTGCACACGACCGTCTTATCCTTTTTCATTAGTTCCACTTTGGGAAGAAGGTCATCCTTTACAATGAAAGGCTGAAGTTGCATCCAGGTAATATTAAATTACACTGGTTTGGACTATACTCTGTTAATAATGTCTCTTCATTTGGTTTTGTCCAGGTTCAAAGTGAAAAAACTAAGCAAACATTCCCTGTGAATGGTTAGTGGCTGATTCACTTCCATGAATCCATTCGGAAGTCCTCAACGGAGGAACTCCAAGTTCATGAGGTAGTCTATGAATGACACATAGTAGTTTTTATCCTTTCTTCACACATTCTTATTTACTACACTAAGGACACTTCAAATTGTATGTGGGGGGAGGATACATTCCTGGGTTTATTAGGATTTCCATTGTCTTTCTTCTTTCATTCTAGGTTCATTAGAATTTCCATTTTCTTTCATCAATGTTTTAATGTTTTACCTCTTTATTGTATTTTCGTTTTCCCCCTCAAATATTTCAACATGTATTTTTTGACCATAAAGGGGTTAAAGTAAAAATACCATAAAGTAAACGAAAAATAATATTTCTCTTATCACCAGGTGGTTATTTTTTAGTGAATTGTTTTTATGTCAATGATATAAATGGTTGTATCAATGTGAAACTTTTGAGATGATTGATTCCCTTTCTGTGAGTAGTTTTTAGGAAAATTGTTCCACTAATATCTACAAAAATGTTTCCACCAAACAACAAAGTGTGAATATTTCTTACATAATATAAGATAAATATATGTTAGGTTAATATATTTCAACTTTAAATGATATTTCCATTTGTTCAATCCCTATCTGATCTATTTCATTATTGTACTAGACTAACATATGTGTGTGTACCTAATGATTAAATGTTTTACACCCTAAAAAATGGGTTGTGTCTTGGTAAGGTCAAAAACCACTCCTCCTTATCCATTTATCTTGTTATAACAATTGAAATTAGTTTCTTGTGGATATAAAACAAGGGTTGAGAGATAAGTGTGAGATTTGTTCGAAATGGAACTTATAAAAAAATGAGGGGAGTGATGAAATGTTCTACATATAGGGATGCCTAGTTCGGGAGATTATGGTTTGACATCTGGGAATGATTAAGTGAGTGTGTCTTGAAATAAGATTGCAATGGATGTAAGGTAGGTTCTGTGATCAAAATCATTTAAGATGAAAAATGATAAAATAACATATAATTAATGGATATCAAGTGGAAAAAATATAATTGAATAGTTTTTAAACACACACATGGAGAGTTAGTGTCATGGATTACTTCTCAATTCCTTCCTCAATTTTGTACCATGAATCTTTTTGAATTTCACTATGATATGATTTATGCGACATATATTTCAATATTAACTAAGAATAACTCCATGGTGTGGTTTGTTCATTGATCACATTTCATTAATTTAAATTTCATCAAATGTTAAATCTTAATTATATTGGGAATATATACATGTATCATTATTTATATTTGACATGTATCTTTTCCTAGTAGTGAAAATGTTTAGGTGTGGGGGTGTGATCATATAGCGATTCATTATTCAATTCCACCATTACACTACTGTTTTAAACAACTTTTGTAATGAATGATCAAAATATAATAATAAATTTAACTACATGTTTTATTAATTTAATTAATTTTTATCACTGTTATAAAGGTCAATTATACATGTTTTGATATTTTCATTGAAGGTGGAGGTGATTTGGAGGCCCTGAGATCATCCAGAAGAAAAATGGGCCAAAATGCATGGTATCCCACGGACATCTATCCACTGTTTTGAACATTAAAAGAAATGAGTGCATCCAAATGGGAAAACATTTGGTGGGATGGTCCAAAAACTAATAATCTACAATTAATACTAGATATCCCAATCCTAATTCGGCTTATAAGAGGCCCATCAGAAATGATCAATCCAAGCTACTAAATATGCACAATGTCAAAAGTGGCATTCTATAATATGTCAATATCTCAAGTTGTGATTTTCCAAATGATGTCACACATTATGTGGGGGTATTCAGGATGAGGGGACAAAACCTTATAGTTTTTTAAAAAATGATATTTTATTGTCTTGGAGGAAGAAACCATCCTCCATGTTGTCTATCAAAATCTAGGTTCCCCAAACCTCTTCCCATTTGGGCTATAAAATGGAACCTTGGGTACTGCATTTGTAAGATTGGTCAAGAAGTGAATATCTACCATTTTGGAGTCCTATAGGAGACTACTCCTCATCCTAGAAGTTCTAAAGGCCCCTATCTTCATAGGGGTATCAATAATTAAGATGGATTTCTACCTGATTTTCCTCCTACTCCTGATGTCGAGCTAAACGGTGGGCGTTCCTTGTGAGGGAGATACACATATGTAAAGGAAATTTTGGAGCATTTACTTCTACTGGTTTGATTTATTTAGGGTTTGATAAAATTTCATTTAGATATATCTTACATTGATTTATCTTTGTTTGATTTATCCGAATGAAATGCTATATAATTTTAACAAATCTGTGCGATGTTTTTAGTACGTGAATTGTGTTGTTCTGATTGGACAGAACAAGAATCCTTTTCATCCCCACATATTTGAGATTTCAATATGTTTTGAAACCTATTATACCATTCATGTGATCTGGACCTTGCCAATATTATTTTTATGTCATGTTTTGGCTCAAAGTGCATTGATATAAGAGCTTATAAATTTATCGGGATTCTGATTGATTTAAACCAATGAATTACATCAAAACATAATTAATCTTCAAGAAAAATGAGCTTTAAATTTGTGTAGTGAACTCACAATGAACCCTTTTATCGGATAATTAATAAACACCACATTTCATACCAACTATTAAACTCTTTAATTAAGTCATTTAATCCTAAAATTGTATTCAAAACTACACCCTATTTAAGTAATTTTTATTAGAAACGTGTACTCTAAACCCACCAATGCCCTTTTATAAACAACCTCAGGTCTACCATAGACTATTAATAATCCTTATAATCATAATAAATTTTCCTACTCACAACAACATGGTCGGATCTCTATACGGTGCTACATAGAAAATATAAATTCCTATAAATCTAGTGGTTCTCGAAGAGGCATTGAAGCCAATGTAAACAACATATGTCCCCAGCACAACTCTGATTCCTACTATTAGAGGAGTAGAATCTTCTTGTAAATCAATAGTATTTCATAAATCATCCAATTCAAAAATAGTTTAATTCCATTCTATGACACTTTTAGGTTCATCACATGCACATGAAAATCTGGAAACAACTGACGTTGACGCATAATTGTTGCTGAAGAAGCTACATTGGGGCACAGGTTGTGGACGAAGGTTGTGAAGTAAACAGGCTATGTTTTTCCACATGTGAGACTTACATGGGATATGAGATATTATATGATGAAATGATGAACCTTATAATTTATTTTGAATAACTATTAAAACATTTTAAAATATAAAATGATTTAGAATATTTCGGTGTTCCTTAACTAAAATCAACTGGTCGTGAGTTCTCATTATTCTTCATTTTAATCTTCGTATGATTAACCTGCTAACCATGGTTGATTGAAATATGATGTTCCATATAAATAAATTGTTGTTGTAATGGTACCTGATGGATCTGTTGATATTAACGTCAACCCGGCCATTTGATAGACATTAGCTCAAGGGAATCTTGAGGTAGAAGGTATTCCTGCAATTCACTCTAAAAATCCAAGGCATAATAAATATATCACTCCTCAAACAAAGAAATCAAATAAAATTGATGAAACTGAGAACATTTGGGAGGATTCTTCTATGTATGATCGAATATGTTAAAATGAGATGCTCAAATACAATACGGGGGGTGAGTCATATACTTTAAAAATTATTTTGTAAACATTGAAGTTAAGTTTTACAAGATTAAACTAGCATTCAAAAGACCTCTTAATGAAAACTTTTATATTTTCTTAGAAGAGATATTTTACCTTAATGTCTATAGAATCTGTAATATAATCATAGTAACAGAATTACAATGGGTAAGAAGGTTATACTTTATATCATTAACAAAGTTACAAATAAAGAGAAATTAAAACAACATGAAATAGGAATCAGGTAATAATGTAATTATTTTAACCCAAAGATAAGGGTATCCAAAAACCTTGGATAAAGGTTCCTTGATTTATACTTTCAATAAAGTCTGTCTTACCCATACCTAGGTAAGCTCTGAATCCAAAGATCGGTATCTATCTTGATATCCCAGCCAGCCCTCGATTTAGAAGGAAATCGAATCCTCTGTCTTCCAAACCCATAAGCCCACGATCAATATGATTGGAGTCTTCACAAATCAAGTCAGAACATGTTTTTCAGGCCTAAAAATTTTGTTCACAACATTCGCATGAAGCACTGTGAGTTGTAAGAGCCTCTCTCTCTAGAAATCACTACACAAGCTTGTTCACTGTCAAGTACATTGCTCATTCAAATGATCTTGTATTTAGAAGAAAAACATCCCAATGGTGGGCTCCTCTACAATGGTCATATTTTCCTTGTATTTTAGAGGGACCTAGACTTATGGAAAACATACAATATATAGTTTATAACAGATTGTATGACATCGTTTCAAGTAACAGAAATGTTGTTATGTAAAAGAGAACTTAGATTATGATATCATTGGAATGATACATTTAAAAAACTCTAAAATTATTGGGAAAATGGAATCCTATGAAATCAAGACAATAGATTCTTAATATTATCATGAAAAATATGAGTAAAAAAATCAGGGACACATATACACCGGATTCGGTATCAAGAAGATCGGCATCATATATACACCTGATTCGGTATTTAAAATTGGCATCATATATACACCGGATTCAGTATTTTAAAATTGGTTTCACATATACACCGGATTAATTATTTGAAAATTGGAATCATATATACACCAGATTCGGTATTTGAATATCATTATCACATATACATCGGAATCGGTATTTCAAATCGGCATCCCATATACACCGGAATCAGAATCATAAAAACTGAAACATACATACACCAGATTCGGAATCATAAAAACTGAATGAAAAATCATAATGACAGATATGTATGTATAACAGAATGGAAAATCAGAATGATATATCTATAAATATAACAAAAGGACAATTCTGGATCATAAGAAATAATACATAACATAACGATAATCAAAACATAGATAAAATTTTTGTGATTTTCAAAACATAAAACCATAAGGAATGAAGAAGTCATAAGATATCCTTATTGACTCAACAATCACCCTCTTTTTGGAAAGCACAAAAAACATTGCTAAAGGAGAATATATTGTCTTAGATAAAGAAAAAAACATATCTCCCCCTTTGAATTAGATTTTGGAGGAATACGATTAACTCCCCCTTAGGTTATGTTTCCCATGGATTGTACTGTTGATCTTTGAAGTCAGTTTTCTTAAGGGAATATCTCCCCCTTAGATAAAGATTTATTTTTAAAAAAAATCCCCCATACATGGACAATATCCTTTCTTTCCATTATCCCCCTTACTTGATCCTTTTTCTCAGAGATTATATTCCTCATTTAAATAACTTCTCCCCATTTGTGATTTTCAATAAGAGGGAAACGAATGGTGAATTATATGATTTACCTAAATGGTTAAGAGAGAATAAATTTGAAAATAAAATAATGATATGAAAGAATATTCTTATGAAAATTTTAGTAATAAAGTTTATATTACAACAACACATAGAAATGTAATGAAAAATCATCCACTCTTCATCTACTCAAACAAAATATTCTTTATCAGGGCTTTCGGTTTCTTCACTTCCTTGTGATCTTCTTAAAACTTATTCAGTAAGATCTCATGATCCTGAAATTCAGAAGGAACTTCATCATGCTCATTGAAAATCATGGAAAAATATCTCGAAGATAATGTCTGAGATTCTCCTTGAGGAACTGCCATAATGAATTCCACGATTTTCATCTCTATTTACCACCATAGGATTTGGAAGTTTTGAATAAACTAAAATTCATACTACTGTGAAAGAGATTATCCAATGGGGGGAGCAAGTGAAAGTTCTTCCACAAGACATGATAGAAGAAAAACTGTCTACAATAATTGAAGAGTTTCAAGAATCATTGTCCCAAGATGAGGTTATTCATAATGAAAAGTTGAAGGGACTGATGCAAACAATAAAAGAAAAGTCTTTTCAGCAATTTTGCCTTCTACAAGTGTTAGATATCATTTCAGGGGAGCTTGACCAGCTTCATAGATAATTAGGAGAAGTCCAAAAGGATGGTGTAAGAGCCATCATAGATTCTAAAGAAGTACTTCATCATGGTGAAGAGAACGTGGATCATCAGACAAACAAACTCTAATAAGTAGTGTATGGGGCTCAGGAAGATGTTAAAAAAATGAGAAATTGCGTATAAAGCCTTCTGTAAAAAAAATTAAAGAGATATATTCAAATTTGTGGATGATTTTTTGTAAAAATATTCATAAATGAAAAGCATGTTGTCTTTAATAATTTATGTTTTCGCTTTTGTTAATTTCTTTAGTTTTACCAAGGACAGTGGGCCTTGAAAGCATAACGGGCTAATATTTAGGGTTAGAGTAGCGTTGACCATAAACATTGAATTATATCCCAAAAAACTATGTGGCTAAGAAATGATTTAATATTATTTAAATATTTCCATGGGGAATCTTGAGTCCTAATTTTTATGCTCGCCAAATCTAAAACTTGTATCAACATAAGGGTATTATCTTTAAAGAATGAATTTACCATTACATGAAAAACTTGTTATTGGGGTCGTATAATTCAATGATAACTAAGGCACATACTGCATAGAAAAATAATGGCCTCTTTTAACTGACAGACTTGTTATGTGGGAAACTTATGCAAGGCTGCCTAAGGGAACATGCTGCATAGTAAGGAAAAAATTATCCTTTGAATGTTAGCATTTTTTTATGATATATATGGGAAAAATAATATTTGGATAACTCAAGTCCACCATAGGTGGTTTTGTAATGGAAAGAAATTTTAATAATGAAAAAGGCTATTTTAGATCGACATAAGCCATAAATAATGAAACCATCTCAATTCAAATTTTTCGTATGAGTAATGGTTAAAATTTATAACAATGGGGGACTTATGATATCATACTATATAGTTTTATGTCATGCTTTTAGGATGTTGTAATGTGCAGTTTTAAGTCTTGTATTTAGGACGTTGTAATATACAATTTAATGTCTTGCAGTGAGGATGTTGTAGTGTGCATCTTGAAGTCTTGTGGTGAGGATGTTGTGTGGATTTAATTTAATGTATTTTGCTTTACCCAAAGGTAAGAGAAAACTCTCCCAATTTCTTAATAATTTGTTTGGAAACATACTATCATATTCAGGTATGGAAGGGATAATTGTAAACCGTGATTTAGGAATTTTTGAAACCAAGGAATGATATGCGAAGGAGGGATAAAATATTTAGAGGAATTATTTTCCTAGAACAAAGTTACCAGTACTTGACAAACCCATTATGGGGGCTATATTATGCAGAGCCAACTAGGGCGTATGTTGTATAGCCAAATACTGGCATCTTTTGACTGATAGGCCTATTATGATGGCAATTAATTCAAGGCCTCCAAAGGGAACATGCTGGATAGTCATGAAAAAGATCTCTTAGAAGTTTAATGTTCTATTAACAAATGTCGAAGAAAGTTTATGGAGATTCTGATTTTTCAAAGCATGGAGTTTGGTTTAGCGATAATGTTACTTGAATATGGAATGGGTATTTGCAACCAAATTTTCCAACGAATTGGAGGAATATGACTTTTATAAAAGTATGACCCAAATGATAGAGATACGGTTTCTATAGTTTTAGGTCATACATCTAGGACAGGAAATGGAAACAATATAAAATATGTGGCTAAATGATTTAAAGGTTACTTTATAATTCATCAAACACATTGTGAGGAAAATGTGTGAACCGTGATCTTAAATATTTTCATATTGTGAGAATTATAATGGGACAAGCATATGTAAAGGGCTATTTTAAAATACAACTTCTTGTATATTTTCATCAATGATTAAAGGAGACAAAGATATTATAACCAAGAACAAAGTTTCCATTATTTGAAAAACCAGTTATGGGGGTTGTATTTTTCCGAGCCAACTAGAACATATTCTGCATAGCAAAATAGTGGCATCTTTTGACTGGTAGGCCTATTATGTGGGAGTCTTACGCAAGTCCTCTTAAGGGTATGCACTACATAGTTAGAAAAAAAGCTCTCTGTTATTAGAAACTCTGTCACCAGAACCCATATGAAATATTTTGAGTATTTAGAAATACCCAACATTAAGAGTGTAAAATATGGAAGGGGTTTATGCCCAATGCATATGAGAAATATTTTTAACCAATATTGGGTATGATTTTAATATTTTTTACATAGATCTGACTCATATGTATAATGGATACTTTCTTTTTTTCCTCTGAATGAATATTATGATGTGTAGTTTAAATTCATGCAACAAATACATTATACTGTGCAGTTTTAATTATTTTAGTGAAGACATTAATAATCCCATATTAAATTGAGACACCTTATTTCTATAAAGAATCCATCTACCCAATTCCTAAGAACACATGAGATACGGTCGGTGTGAGAAACTATGAGTAGTAAAGGGTTCTCTTACAATGAATGGGTGATGCAATTGAAGAATATGGATTCTATATTTCCCTGCAGTTTAATGTCATGGTTCTAGGACAAGTTGATGAACCAATGTGAAAGGAAAAGAAATATTGTAACTAAGTTAATGGGATTACACCCATGTGTCAATATATGTCTTTCTAGAGAAAGTATCAAAGTCATGTATAATTCTTAAAACATTTCCTATGCAGATTTGATTATTATTCATGAAATAAAGGGGATTTTTTATCATGGCTAGGCCTAAGATTAGTGATCTCGGTGTCTCTACATATCTTAAAATATATAAGAATCATGTCGTATATAGTTCTTTAAACAATAATTCCTCACACTAAATGAGATTGACATGACGAATGGAGGCTTTTGACATATTCTGAGAGAACGGTAACTCTTAATACATAAAATCGTAAGGACCATATCATATATCTTAAGGAAACAATATGTATAGATCTGATTCATATACATATGGAGAAAATAAAATAATATGATTTGATGATTGTGGATGGTCCCAAAATTATGGATTTAGGAATCTCTATGTATATCATTGAAAATGGGAATCAATCCATACGTAGTTCATGAAACACTGTCTCTATAATGATCTGACTCGAACAAAGTAAAGAGAAGTAGTCATGTACTACTAAGGAGTGGTGATGATGTTAAGGATGTTTGTTTGTGGAATATTCTATTGTCAAATAGAGATAAAGTTAGTGGTACAAATGATGTCATGCAGTTTAATGTCATTCATCAAGGATGAAGATGTTACGCATTTTAGTGAAATGAAACATGGATGCTGACAGTTGTTATGAAATTTAATGTCTTTTAACTAGGACATAAGGGATATCTAGTTTTATGTCTTTCAGTAAGGACACTGCATTGTGTAGTTTAAAGTCTTTCGGTGAGGACTATTATTACAAACTACAAAATCTATTTCTTCAAAATATCACATTGGATGGAGTTGTGATAAGCTATCCATCCATTGAGATTAAGGAATAAGCTCCATTTGAATAGACCTTATGTATGGAATAAGGACCTTCACACATTGTCTCATGTTTTGGAGGTTTATTTCCTGGTATTATTAGAGTCCTAAGGACCAATATTGATTCTCCTTGAAAGAATGAGTGAGGAGAACTTTCTTATTAAATGTTCGTGCTATTCTATTCTGATAGACTTCTAGAAGATGCAATGTATGAAATATTTTCTAATCTAATAATTCAAACTTATCAAACCATTTCTATGACCTTTAATCTATAGACAACTAATCATTGATTGTAACGATAAGTGAAGGAAATTGTATTTTTATTGGAAAAACTACTTCACTTATACACACTAATGAATAAGTAATTGATTGTGTATAATTACGTGTAGTTGTACGATAAGCCCATAAAGAATTCAGATGTTTTTCAGGCCATGAATTATTATCTTTACCCACCATCTTCTGGGAGTATATTTGATAGGGTCTTATTGAAGGCCTCTATCTATCCATTGGCCACCGCATGATAGCGAGATGAATGGTTGGACGTGATATTATGTTTCTGATGAAAGTTTTTTACTTCAGTAGAAAAAAATTGGTGCCATTGTCTATCAAAATAGTATAAGGGACACCAAATCTAATGATGATATCAGTTTTGAAAAAACTGATAATAATTTTGTCTTCAAATTCCAGGAGAGGTATTACCTAAACCCATTTAGAGAAGAAATTTGTAGTATTGAGAATATACTTGAACTTCTTAGTCATGGCTGGAGGATAAAGCCTTACTACATACATTCCCCATGTGGTAAATGGAAAAGAGTATTTAGTTGTATGTAGAAACTCTGGGGGTTAATGAATGAAGTTGGCATGCACTTAGTAGGGATGATATCTTTTAGTGAAATTTGTAAAATCATGTGTCATTAAAGGCCAAAAAAATCCAAGCCTTCATATCTGATCAGAAAGTATGTGCCCAGATTTGTCGGCCCCACAAGATCATGAATGTACTTCTTTCATGACAACTATAGTCCCTTCTCCATCAATACATCTGAAGATAATTCCATCAATGCCTCGCTTATAAAGGATCTTTTGGTGGTATGGGATATCATAAAGAGTAAAATTGGCCACTCATTGCTGGATCTGTTCATTCTCAACCCTATCTGGTGGAAGTACCCCATATTGAATAGATTACCTGATAGATGTTCTCCGTCTTGTGGTAGGATCATGTGGTTCACAAATTTGTAAATTTTCATTAATTTACTCCATTATGGATTGAACAAAATGTGAGACCACACATCAATGGATTATGATGCTAATTGTCTAAAACCAATTTGGATCTACTAATGTTGTAGATTCATTAGTTAGTGCATCTTCATGGAAATTTTGTGATCGCGGGACATAAGACAATGTCAGATCTGAGATAAATTCAGACATTTACCTTCTAACATAATTACACAAAAGAATTGATTCTTCTTTTTTTGATAGAATATTCCCCATTGATTAGTTTTATTACCAATTATGGATCCCCTTTTACTTTTAATGATTCATTTACACCTGAAGGGATAATTCCAATCCTTACGATGAGATCTTGAAATTATGCTTCATTATCAGTACCACCTTTCAATTATAGGAATGAATAAGGAAATACAACCTTTTCTGGGGAAATATGGACAATTACTAATCCAGTCTTTTAGAGTTTAGGGTTTTCCATTGTAATTCTTATTGGACATCGGAAAGAAACATCACAATACTTTTCCCATGTTTGGGAATTATCTTGAATAGATAATACCTCTTCTTCAAGAAGTTCAGTAGTAAATAATGTTTCTTCTACAGATGGATGCTCAACAAGGAAGTTGGCCAGAGCATGGAATTTTATTTCCATTTAAGTAAAAAACTGGATATCAAACTATTAACAAATAACCTCCCATCGTTCTAGATTCCCTATGAGCATTGGATGACTAAGAATAAATATGATCAGATTATTGCAAGATACAAATTGAATCTCATGATGTTGCAGGTAGTGCCTCAATTTTTTTACTACAAAGAGTAATGCCAAATAGCACTTTTTAATAATTCAATATTGTGTTTCTGCATCATGAATAGTTAGACAAAGATAGTTAAAGTTGTTTTTATTCCCAGTATCATTCTTTTGGGTGAGGAAGGCACTTAGTGATTGCTCTAAAGCAATCACATATATAATAATTGGTCTTCCTTCAACATGTGTAATTAACACTGGTGGACTAAAGAGGTAATTTTTTAGGATATCAAATGCATCTTTCCAATTTTCAGTCCATTGGTGGGTAACTACCTTCTTCAATAATCTGGGGAAGGGAAAAAAACTTTCCTGCAAAATTGGAGATGAAGCTCCAAATATAGGTCAAATTTCCATGGAGTCCTCTCAATTAATTAAAATTTCGAGGATGTGACATAACAAGGATAGATATTTTTTTCACATGATCAACATCAATACCACTGTTGCATACAACGATGTAAAAGAGTTTTCCTATGGTTACCCCGAAAGAACATTTCAAGGGGTTCATCTTTAAACTATGTTTCCAAAGCTTATTAAATTTGGTTTCAAAATCAGCCAATTGATTAGAATGTTGTTGGGATTTGATCACAAAATCATCCACATAAGATTCATCAAATTTCCCTAATAAGGGTTTTAAGATATGATCCATGGAACATTAATTTGTTGTACCTGCATTATTTAATCCAAAGGTAATTACCTGATAGAAAAACATAACTTGAGGGGAACTAGAGGCTATATATTCTTCATCCCCTAGGTCCATTCAGATTTTATTATACATAGAGTATCCATCCATGAATTAAATAGATTCATAACCAGCCGTTTAACCAATTAGAAGTTCTATAATTGGGACATGAAAATCATCATTATGACAACGCTGATTTAAATAGCTGAAATCAATATAAACTCTAATTTTCCCATTCTTCTTCTTCACTGGGACAATATTGGCCAGTCATTTGGGATACTGAACATCCCTTACAATGTTATCTGTTATAATCATATCAATTTTTGTATCAATTTTATAGGCATGAATTTGGTGTGTTCTCCTTGCTATTTTCTTAAATCCATGATGTTCTTATGGAAAACCCAAATGATGGGTGGCTACATCTGGATTATATCCTAGAATTTATATATAATTCCAAGAAAATATTTTCCGATGTTGCTTTAGAAATGATGTATATCATATTTCTATTCCAAGGTCATGGTAGCACTAATTAGAGTGGGGCGTGGATCTTCTTTTGTACCGAGATTTATTTCTCTGTGTTCATCCATGGTGGTAGAGATACCTTCTACAAATGCTGGTGGAGAATCCCCAAGATCATCCTATTATTCTTTATTATGTATTACCACTTCTGTTTCCACTTTCATTGTATATGATGAGGGAAAACATCCAGAATTAGGGGAGAAATTATTGTTTGAACACCCCGAAGAAGAGGCCATCATATCTGACCATACTGATGATGAAGGGATTTCTTGTGGTAATAAAGAGGGAGTGATGGATTGAGAATCTACAAATTTGACTTCCTTTATAATTGCTACTATCTCTTCTAATTTGGTTGATGAAGTAGAGGTTTGTTGTTGTTCAGTAGATGAGATAAAAACATCTCCATTTTGGTATTCATAATTTCTTTGTGTATCAATAATTTCCCCAATGGTATCAGGCTCATTTTCCATAATTTACATTACAGAAGTTACTAGATGAGTATTTAGATTTGGTTTTACACTTTCAATTTTACTTATGGGTAACAAAAACTCTCTACTCAAAGGTATGAATGGGTTTTTTTTGGATCTTTTCTAGTCCATTTGGGGAATTAACTATGGTTATCTATTTCATCAGGGACTATGTTCCTTTTGTATGAAAAAACTCTTCCTCAATGGGTTGAGATTCACATGTTTTTAACAAAGCCTTGTCACCATAAAATGTCTTAGTTTGACCATTGAAAGAAAATTTCATACATTGTTGTAATGACAAAGGTATTGCTGCATGTTGATGCAACCAAGGCCTTCCAAGCATAATATTGAGCATTGTGTCCTGATGAATAACCAAGAAATCTCAATTAGACACAAGATATTCAAAATAGGTTCTATGTTTCATCTCGCCCATAGGTTCTTGTTTATTCTTGTCATATCCATGCAATTTTAAATTCGAAGGATATAAGTTAGATTCAGTCAAGACCAATAGATTAATTATATAAATGAGAATGAGGTTTACCTCGGAGCCATTATCAATGAAGGCTTGTCATATTTCTATGTCATTTACCTTTCTATAAAAAAACTAATGTTTGATATTCCCATGCACAACATCATCTTCATCTTCATCTGTATAAGATATGACTGTGTGACATTCTGTAGGATCATTCTCTATATGATAATCCTCAGTAGCAGAAACATTGGTTTCAAACTCTTGAGGACATAACAATGCCTAAAAGAGTTCCTCTGTAAGATCTTTTGACAGATTCAAAGCATTAATAATTGAAAACATGGCTAGTACTTAGGAAAATTGTTTCAAGACATCATACTTTTTGTCCAATGGAACGTGTTTCCCAGAATAGAAATGTGGTTTTGCAGGTGTAATGAAAGTTGATTCTTCTATTGTGGATGTACTCTATGTTGGAGAAGAAGTTGGAAATACTATTTTCTTTAGTAAATTAGGATGACTAAGTCTATTTAATTGATGAGAAGAAAAAGGTGTGGCTTCTAATCAGTATTACAAAATAATTGTGGCAAAACAGAACTAGTATTTCATGGATGAACCTCATTGATCCTTTGGAGCCCGCTGAAGGGATCTTCCACATGTTTCCATCGCATATGTGGTTCGATCAGGGGTAGAGTTAAAAAGGGTGGTTTCTGGACTTCCCATGACTTCCCTTGTAACCTTTCCCTTAGATCCTTCCTCTTGTTCACCAAATAGGTACAATGAATTATGGCTCATTATAATCAGAATCACCTTTGGCGTAGGGATCCGTCAAATGGATATCATTAATTGAACCAAAGATCAATTCTTCATATGACGAAGATATTTCATGATAGGCTAATTATGGTTATACCATTTAGCTAGCTGGTGGTTGTGCTTTTGAAATAGATGGCCTAAAATTTTCCAGGTTCAAGGAAAACTTTTTCCTTGACATGATCTCATCTTCTTCTGACTTCTCTTTGTCTTTATAATCACTTATCTTCTTTGAGGAAACAGCCTTTTGCGGAAGATGGTTTTTCTCTGGTAGGAGTGGCCGAAGACACAATTTTTTTTTCATCTGTTATCATAAAATGGTATGAGTCTGGTTAATCACCTTCTTTATCATCCAATCATCATATTTTTTCACATTTTTACTTTTGACCTCTTTTCATACTATCTCTTCCTCTAGATTGGTATCAGTAACACATGTTAATTGAGGTGATGAACTTTTCAATTTCATTTTTCCAGATTCTGTCATCATTTGGGGAAGGTATTTGAAAACAAATCACTCTTTAATGGGGTGTGCCAACATCTGATGAAAAGGACAATAATTTAGAAGATTTTCATCTCCATCTTTATTTTTCTTCTTCAGCATTGGAAATTAACCAAATTGTTTTTTAAGGCCGAGATGAAGTAGCCAATAACATTTTCATTCATGAAAGAATAATCATTTTTCTTTAATTCCTCACAATATTTCCTCCATTGATCTCTTTGATCATCTAGATGAGGATGTAATTTTGGATGATGCTCAAGAGGCGTAGCCATTTAGTATGATGAGGGTCTTGAATTAGAAATAGGCACATGTTCCTGTTGGAGGGTGACTATTACAGCTTTTTCATTTCCTATCCTACTACCCATAGCTGATGGAATTACATGATTTTTTTCTATAGTTTCTATAAGAGAGTCTTCTATATGTTTGGAGATTGAAGTAAGTTCTTGAAACCCTCCTGTGTATTTATCATAAATAAATGGTTTGAGTAATTCACCATGCAGATTTTCCACATAGATTTGCATCAATTATTCATGACGGAGTGCTAGACATAGGGAATATGTCAATCATTTCAATCATGCAATGAAATATGAAACACTTTCATTATTTCCTTGTTTACAATTAGTAAGATCAAAAACTATCATCTTTGGTACTGTTGAGATAAATTGGAGAAGTAATTTTTGATAGATATCTTTCCATTCAGTAATTGATCAAGATTGCAAACTTGTATACACGACAAAGGCTGGTCCTTGTAATGACTACACAATACCCCTAAGAATAACTAATTCTTGTAGATGAGATGTTCCCATCATGAAATTACCAAAATAAACAAAATGTGTTATGTGTTGTTCTGGATCTCTTGAACCATTTAGGATTGGGAATGTGGTATTCACTAATTTTTGTGGGGGAGTAATTGAATCAACCCATTCTGGGTGAGATTGATTTTCTGAAAAAATGATTTCATGTCATACCTCCATAGCTTCATATCGAGTCGTTAAGGCCTCAATTGTGTTCATAAGCATTTGGGGAACATCCTAATGAGGTGAAACCTATGCATGTATCGAAACTGGAGCATGAGATGGTGCAGCGACTGATAAAACCACAAATGGTGGTGCTGCTATCTACCTTGGAAAACCCACAAAAACAAGCCTCTCAATATTTATATGGCCCTTCCATGATTGTGTACCCAATATAGGTATTTCATTATATCTATTTTTAGTTACTACATATACTCTTTCCTGTGAAGCTCCTACAGGATTTGTAAGTTGAGGACATTCCTACAGAGTACATCATACAGAATTGTTTTTTCGAAGTAACTTTATGTTGAGTCTTTTAAACTCCTTCATTTCCACTTATTTATTTGAAAATACCTCCTTAAGTGAAATATATTGACCTTCTCTAGTATAAAATTGAGATGCAATGTGAAATTTTTTCCTTTCCCATTGTTAGATGCCTTTTAGAGAGGAGGGAGTTGGTTAATTGAAGGCATACATAGATTCTCAGTAAGCCTCTGATTTTGGGTACGCACACCTTCATCATTTGCCTCAATGTGTACTGTATTATGGACAATAATTTTGTCTTCTAGTTCCTTTGAACTGGACTTATTTTCTAGATGATCTACTATAACAATGTTAATAACATTCACTGACACATAATGCATTGATGACATGCTGTCATTGTTCCTGGTAGATCATATCCCTTTGTGTCTTCCACAAGACATTGTTCTCCTATATGAAAAATTCACTAGAAATTTTTCGCTGATAGTAACCCGAATGGAATCCATCGATAGTTCGGTTGTACGCCTTCCTTGTGGATTCTTCCCTAATCGGGAGACAACTCACTTCCGTTGAGGAGGGGATTGCAGATGTGAAATAAACCACAACCTTGTAGGTTGGTGATGTTGTTATAATTCTTATTCAAATATTTGACCATTGTTTAATGAATTTGATGGTTTAATTAAATGATCCCCCAGCCTTGCAATCTTGGGTGATTCTTGAACTGCTATGGTTGAGATTCAGGCAACTGCTCTTCGGATTTTGTGAATTTTGGTTCAGACATTAGATGAGTACATCATCTGAATACCACATAAATCACCTGTTTTAGAATATTACTGCGATATTTTAGACATTTCCATCCTCTGACTCCTGAAATCCTCTAAAAAAGATGTATGTTTTTTATTCTCATTTACTTGATGTAAAAGTAACTCAAAAAAATTCTTTTCCTTGGTCCTTATTCTGATGAGAACTGGATGAGGCCTATTCTTGAGCATACATTTGATTACATACCAAACCTATTAATTATGTCCGACTGTTGGAAATAACCTTTCATGATACCACTTTTTGCGGAAATTACTGATTTCAGAGTGCATTGGAATGCAATGCTCAATATGCAACCCATCCTCTGATATGAACACTATATAGTGAAACAAATATTACATGGTGTAGCCTCATTACAGCATTGAGACCTTCACGTTGAAGGGTTCTTTGATATTTTTTAATCTTTGGATGTTGGTAAATAGAGAGAGATGCCAAATCAATTTGGCATTGAAACCCTTATATTACATTTACATGATTTTGATATTTATCACATGGTAAGAATTTGGTTTTCAAATTACAATATATTTTCCATAAGTTGAGATGAATGACATTAATGCAATCTTCTATCATCAATTATGGAATGTTACATTGATAAATTTTCAAAGGCCTGAACATGACTAGTATTTCTCCTTTAGCTAATTGCTTCCTCATGTTTAACACATCTTCATCATCATTCACAAGAGGTTTCCCCACTTGACTTGACTAGAGTGGATGCTCTATATTAGAAGACAGATGAACTAAAGGGGGATCAGATAATGACTGTTCCCTTAAGATATCTTCTGGTTGAGAATGTGTTTCACACATAAAAGAAAAGGAATCATACATGACTGGCCTTGTGTTTTCAAGTTCCTCAAGATAGGAGGGATTTCTCATCGTTACATTATCAATTATGTAATTTTCTTATCTAAGTAAAATAATACTACGGAGGGGAATTTTTTAGTGAATTCCATCATGGTGAGGATCACCATGATGTATTATAGAAAAGGATAAATTTTATTTCTCCTTGGTATTCTGGCCACACAGAGGGTTTCTATGGCTCTTATCTAGACATAGTCACTCTAACTTGACTGAATATTCATGAAGCAATACATCATGATGAAGTGTCGAGTGAGGAACTTCAGAATTACAAGTACAAGTCCCATAATATGGTAATGCGAGGATATGATCCCGAGGAAAAACAGATAAATGTCTGAGGGCTTCATGAACTCCAGCATTAAGAGGAACCACATTGGAACATAACTCTCGATTTTCCAACAATGCTTGGATGGACTTTTTCTTAGATGTTCACTTATACTTAGTTGGGACCCCTTTTGGTAAAACTGGTTATCATGGGAAAATGTATGTTCTTGCCCTGGAGTGGTAACCAGAACGTATCGATAACCTCTAATTAGAAAGGGTGTATGTTCCCAATATTGTTTTCCATATGATATGGGGGTGTATGCACCATGAACCTCATGGACAGGAACATAGTTGTGTATCTACTCTCAGATGGCATATTGATGTGTCATCACATATATGGGGGAAAATATCTGTGTCTTTTCCCCTGATACTACTAAAGTAGTTCATATATACTAGCACATTTTTAGAATATAGGAAGGGATTTTTTTCTACCCTTTAACCATTGATAGAATATGTTTGGTGACTTCAGCAGTCAGAATAGGAATATACGTCCATTCTGTATCGGGAGTAGGTGTATGTTCCTTCTCTTTTCCTCATTTTCTCATCAATGGTTATTGAAAATACTTATGTGTGGTGGTAGAGAGTTGGGTCTGCCACGAATTTGTCATTGAAGAATTCAGAATAATATCTTTGAGTGCTACCAAACAAGATTGTTGGTAGGCCTGATGATAATTGGCAACTGTATGTGCCTGCTGGAGATTTCCTGTCAAGTATCGTTTACAGACTTCCTTCAATACTAGTAAAAAAGATTTCTATCAAAGTTGGTGATTGTAAACTGGTGTATATTCTTGTTTACTAGTTTCCGTCACATTATATTGGTGAACATCTTTAAATTCAATCAGACGAGCCCGCTGACTAGATAATCACATGTAATCAGGTGTATATGACTATTCACATTACTCCAGTAGGTTTATATGGAGGTATCGGTAGGTTGTTATCAAACGAGTCTACTGAGTTTCAAAATTACGATAGAGGGGTGTATGTGCCCACTCATTGTTTTCCAATAAGTTAAATTGATAGACGTCTCCGGAGAAGGGACATCTGAGAACCTACTCTCAATTAACTAGAAGTTTTCCCTGGTTGTTCTTCTTGTGTGCCTAGGTCTGGTAGACCTGGGAAAAACATCCAGAGGCCACACCAACATCATGTTGGTGGTTCACTACCACATTATTCTAGTTGCGACTACTGGTGGGAGTCCTCAGGAAGGATTCCTGCATTCTTGAATTGATGCCCTTAGTTACCTATTGAGCATACTCCCTATAGTATGGGAATAATTTATTGTTGCATTTTAGGGATAAAGGCACAAAACTGTTCGAGTTGGTGGTTGGAACCATTTTTTTCTTGATCATTGGTCATCATTGGCCAGATGATCGAAGATTGCTGTAGAGCTATAGGGCCTGTCGACCAACCTCTTAAGTTGGTATTGTACCTTGCTGGAGATATTCTATTATCATCACATTAGATACCCAATATTGAAGACAACGTGTTGGTGATGACATCATTCTCGTGGATGGAGATCCAGCTTGAACAATAGTCCGGATGTTCACAGATGTTGTCTTGGAGAAATCAATTCATTGTATTAAAGGGAGTTCTGTAGAAATGATGAATAAAACAACAAGCTATATTAAAAATCATATTTTTTAGATGGATACATGAATGATTAATTCCTTCTCCTGGCCTTAGTTTATCAATTGATAGTTCCCTAGCATGTGGGTAATATTATTAACTTTTATAAGGATTCACGTAGGGTTCACCATTTTTGTTTCGTAGTTTCTTGAAATATGTGTTCCTGATTTAATAATCTATGTTTCCATTTGGTTTCCATTGGATTTTTTCATGGAACCAAGAACATCGAATTGTTCATTATCCAAGGGGGACCGGAATTCCAAAGGCAGGCATTCATTATGTTTTGAACATTACGATACTTAAGAATGTGCATTGGTTGAGAGGATGGGAGGTTGGACACATAACACCCTTTTTGGTGGGAACTATTGTCTACTCCAGGAGTCTATCTTTAATTTTAAAATATTTTCATGAATTATTATTATTTCAACAAGTATATTATAATTATCCCTTGGAATTCAGAATCACGTATTAATATGTAATATTTTAGAATCATCAGTATGCATTCAATGTTCTTCATTAATTGAAATATCTGTATGTATTTGGGGTTTTCCATCAATGTTATCATCTAATATACTGGTTAGAGATTCTTTTAATCATCATTGTGATTATACTGGTTTTTAAGCCACTCAGTGGGGTACTCTGGAATTTTATTTTCAACTAGTGCGACAAAGGTTTACAATGATTTTGGGATCATGACCATATGATAGGCTACCTATGTATCCTTATGAAAGGAATCAGAACCCGCATAGTTCGGTGCCATTGAATATGACACATCATCCTTTTTATGGTCATGTGATAAGAAAATCTAAGTGGAAGGTTCATAGTTGAAACTTAGTTTGGGACTTATGTTGAAGTATCCCAATGAACATGGAAATGATATGGGTTTCCACGTAAGATATGACACTATTCAGAATATGGCCCAAGGAGAACATGGTTGATTTGAAGTGTTGGGTTTTAACCTCAAGGAGGCTTCCTACATATCCCATATATATAAGAATCAATTCCCACGTAGTATGAAAAATCCCTTCAGAGATTATAGGTATTTGAGAAGATGATTTTGGGCTTACATCCTGAAATGGATTCCTTGGTGATTTGAGGATTTAATTTGGGGATTATTCCTATGGAGGATTCTCAAATTAAAGGAATTATGGTGGGATTCCTGAAGAGAACATCCAATGAGATCTGGCCCTAAAAGGATTCCCATGTATCCTGATTATGATTAGAATCAGAGCCCTTAAAGTTCATTCAATTGTTCAAATGATATGATCATGGAAAATATCTTAGCCCATGTGATTCATTATCGGTATTAGAAACATGATAATGTCAATGATTCAATAAAGGCATTCACACTTTCAATTTTTTTTCTCCACTATTAGTAGAAGAGGGCACATCGACCATGGTAGATGGTGAGGCGATGAGCCTTCCCTCTATTCTATTTACATTGGACAAGAATCTAATGTAAGGAGGAAGAGATAAAGGTCAAAGGAATATGCACGAATGGCTGCCCTATAATTGATCCTATAAAGAGATGAAGACTTGTTATTTATTTAAATGGAAGAAAAGTAGGTGTGAACCACACCTTCCCTACCAGAATTTGAGGTTTCTAGCTCTTTAAAAGGGAGACACCAAGAGCCAAACCCTTATTCTCATAACTGGGAACTAACAAACACTGTTCTTGGGATAAAGTTCCACGTGGAAGTGGTATAAAAACCCACAGACACTCCATAAATCCTTACCCCATTATGAAAAAAATGTTGGAAACCTCTGACTGTTGAAATACAAACCCATATAGGAGACACACTGTTGTTCCTTTCCAAAATGTTTGATATTTCAGGATGTTTTGGTGGTGGTATCAATATAATATCTTTCAGACAAGTCAACCAAAGAAGAAGAAGCCTTTCCATGAATGGATTAGGAAGGCGTGATGGCTTCTAGACTGAAGAGAGTGAAGAGAATAATTGAATCAAAGAGGGGTGCCCAAGTAGAGAAGGGAGCACAAGTTTGGGTGTGCACGTACACTTGGGAGACCTCATGTTCACTTAAGTGACAAACAACCTGTATGGTAATACATGGGTGATGACATCTCAAGACTTCAAGAGTATTCATAGGTGATCGATGAAGTAGGGCACTCAAGTTAATGTGAGAGGAATGGGTGGTGCACATGTATTTTTAACATGGGCAGGTTGTGCACTTTAGGTGCACATGTGTTATTGTCTTCAAACACTAAAAGGATATAAGTCAAATGGTCCTCCCTTAAAAACCCCAATCAAGGTGTTGAAGAACTATCTTTAATGTTTCAGAAGACTGGGGAAAAGTACTAGGGCGACGAGAGTAGAAATTGGGCTTCAAGGAAAGCTGTCCGTACAAATGGGGGACCCAATTGTCTATTTATCGGAAAATAAGTGACGTTGGACTAAATGAGTTGGGCACACAAGTGAATTACGTGCCATATAGGAGCACACAAGTAGGTTGTGAAACATACATAGTTGTGCATGTAGGCTGTGTGTCGCAGGTGTTTTGGCTTGACTATGGAGATTCCAAATTCACACCTTTTCACATATTGATTTTTCTACATGTATTTTCCCTTATTATTTCTAAGGGGATTCCCTTTGTCATTTTTTAAACTCTTTTATTGAATGGATTGTCATCAATCATATCACTAAAACTATTTATTTGATACCACATTAGATAACAAAATCATCTTATGAAATTACAAATTATACAATAGTATTCCATTAAACGTCACATGAATATATACCAATAAACACTTATATGAACCTCAAATTTTATATATCCAAATATATTATCACACACCCAAATACATATATATTAAAATACAAAATGATTTTTAATAATCAAAATAAAAAAATTGGGGCTCACTTTTCAAATATTCTTTTAGAATAACCCAAAACATTTAACGCCTCATTATGTCATAAAAAATCCACAATAAATCTTCAATTTGAACAATGTTAAATATTTTACCTACTTTTCAAAATAAAAATTTCCATTAAATTTTTAATATTGACATGTTTGTTTGGATATAATAATGAATGAACACAAAGAACATCTAAAAAATAAATAAAATTCCCCAAAACCAACATGAACCAATAAAAAATTTAAAAAATTGAAAAAATGTGAATAATAACAATTAATTAAATTTTAAACAAAATAAACTATTCATGGTTTGGCTGTAAAGTTTGTAAAATCATGTGGAAACCATAAAAGTCCCATTGGAGGTTAACTGTGAATTCCCTGTAGTATGTGCATGATTTTCTAGACTGTGTACCGCAATAGTACACCCGCTAAATCCCTCCAAATATACAGTTTAATATTTTTTTTAAAAAGACACATAATTTAACAATTATAAAAAGTAAAACTCAAATAAAGGATAGAAAATGATAAATTATGAGAAAAAATATTATATTTAATAACCAAACATCCTATATCACCTTATAAATTCAACGATCCTCCATAATTAGTGATGATCAAGCACCCACCCATGATTGACCACAATAATTTCAAAAAATCTGCAGAAAACTACAAACAAATCCTCGATATCAAGGTCAAAACCCCTTTGATAACATTTTTCATGATCCAACCCAGGTCAACCCTGAACTAGGCAGAAATGTGAGTTCCCAAAATGGAATGTGACGCATTCCAGTTCGGCATATCCTGAATGCTAGTTCTATAAATCCATCATTACTAAATTTATAGTGATTTTGTTTATAGAAATTGGTAAAAAATAATAATATAATTAATAAATCATGTATGGAAGTTGAATAAATAAAAAAACTAAACATACAACCATGTGACCTGAGGGGACAACACCAACAATAGAACTATGCTCATTCTATGTGTATTCCAACTAAAATCATGAGCTAAAGATGAAATGGTAATTTAGGGATTAGTATTGAGACACTATGTAGGCATTCCAAAATAGAAACCGCAATGTTTTTTACCTTAAAGTAAATACCATTTCATTGTAGTTTAAAAATGTATAAAATTAGGGTTTTTATTTTCCATTCAAAACAAGTAGTAATATGAAACCATATAAACCCCTTTTCACTTTCTAAATTTCCAAAAGAATTCAAAGAAATAATTATTATTGAAAACCCCATTTATATGAATAATAGTGTGATAAGGTAATATTTTCAAGATTAAATTATAACACTATAAATGTTTTATAAATTTTCCAAAAAAGATTGGAAATTAGAATACATAAAAAATGGTCAACAATGAAACTTATGATCTAGTCAAGAAGTTATATGATTGTTATATAAAAATTATAATATGAATCATCCATCTGTTTCTAATACTAACAATCAACCATCCCCAATACATATTATTATCCCTTTATCTATTTGACTATGGTGCTAATCCCATGTGTAGATGAGTGATCTATCTTGGGGCCACTTGTAAGAGTGTAATTACAAAAATGTGAGGCATGTATACATAAATATCCCTCTTTAATACAAAAATAATCTTGAGACATAATACTTCTTTGAAATTTGTAAAAAATATCATATTAATACATATCATTCATTATTCATTAAAACCAATCATTCACATTTTCGTCGGCGAAATACCATTTAAGTACGACCCTTTTTCCGTTTCCAAAACAAACAACGAACAATCCCCTTATTGTGATAAAATCACTTATCATACAATAAACATGTATAAATGACCCATAAATAATGGTAATTCATTATGGGGGATTCCATTTTCTATTAAAATTTTCAATCTTCCAATCAGGTCTCATAAACAGGATAAAATATCATTCATTTGAAAAAATAAACTTTTTTCCTAAAGAATTCGTGTTCCAAAACCACTCATTAT
This sequence comes from Viscum album, assembly GCA_963277665.1. Classification (NCBI taxonomy): domain Eukaryota; kingdom Viridiplantae; phylum Streptophyta; class Magnoliopsida; order Santalales; family Viscaceae; genus Viscum; species Viscum album. The sequence goes on along the minus strand of OY728133.1, from coordinate 116,745,930 downwards.
ATGTACACGTATATTTTCCTTAATTTATTTATATATTTATATATAATAACCCATTTTCCAATGTTCATCCCAACACCATGTGTGACTATGTATGATAGTGTACTTATATATGCTTCTATATGCATATTTTTTATAAGTTATATCTAGAAGATTCTGAATATTATAATCTATTTACAGATTTTTAAGAAAACCAAACAAGCCAAAAGTAATCTATGAAAACAATCAGGAAGGAAAAAATATCCTTGTGAGTTCCCAACTTACATAATATATCCATTTCAAAAATTATCCCATGTATCATGGATACATATAATTTTTGAACAATCTTGGAAACATATTTTAAAATGAGAATCTAATGATGGATTATTATAGTAAATACGTAAAAAATTATAGAATCTAGTCCCAATAATCACAAAAATTTCTATATTATATTTACATAATAATATAATTAAAACCCCTATAAAAAATTCAATAAAAAATAGTTTTCAATTTAATGGCTCACACATAGGTTAACCTATAAAAAACCTTAACCCATTCATCAGAGGTAGTTCAAATCACCCTCAAGGAAGTCAAAGGGGGGTTTAAATAATAAGATGAATTGTATAAAAGTAATACCCACAATTTAAAAACAAGGAAACATGCACCGTAGACCACCCAAACCATGTATGAAAAAGAAATAAAGGGAAAATAGAAGGATGAATGAGGGGAAGATAATTTGAATTGATTACCATGATGAATAAAGTGAAAATCATGAATAAATTCCATGATTGTTACATGGGGTGTGAGAAAAGGTGATAGAGGACCCCACCCCTGTAGAGTCACACAACCCACATGAGTTGATAAGGGAGTGATTAAGTCTAATAATCAAGTATGGTAATAATGTTAAAATTAAAATTTAATTAATTGTACACACGGAGAAAGGTTTGGTTTCATGGTTTATGATACTGTGTGTTGACCATGTGACAAAAACTATGATTTTAAATCAACATTCATGGGTAAACCGTGTGGTTTGAAAAACCATTCACTTACCATGTGGTTTCGATATGATAAATTATTTTGGTATTATTTTTATTAGCAGTATTTTTGGAAAACAATATACCATAATAGCGTGACATTCCCTTTGTTCCCAAAATACCCAATTTTGGAGAAACAATGACCACACGAAGAGATAAATAATTTGAAATCAAAAATAGATATTATAGTAGTATTTTTGGGTTTGGTTATGAAATTTTATAATGATGAGGTTTTGATATTAAGTATTAATTTAAATAAATATTATGGATTGTTTTATTTAAATGATGAACATAATTGAAGATAAGATATTAATTTTTTCCTATTTAGATATCAATAATAAATTCTAATTTTGGAACAAGAGGTTTTTGACACATATTTTATGAAAAAATACATATAATGATAGTTGGACCCAGAATTGGATCATTATGAATTTTATATTAATGAAAAAAAATTAAATATTATATATAACATGTTTACAAGATAATCATATTAATATTTGTTACCAAATTTTTTTCTATTAAATAAAATTTAAGAATGAAATTAGATTTTTCAATCAAGTATTTTAATTGGCTAAATATTTATTTCTATTAAAAAAACACAACAGGTAAATTTATATGAATGTCAAAGGATGGTATTGAATAAAGTGTAAAATGTAATTTCAGATATATGTTTCAAGGACTAGTATGTTTAGTTATTTATGTTATTCATATGAAATCAATTTTTATTTTTTATTTTTCTTATAATTTTTACAAGTGTCAAAAAATAAAAATTAAATTAATATTTTAATTATTTTTGAGACACCATGTATACAAATTGGAATAAATTTATATTGGGTATGTGGATAGTGGTTTTTCCTTATATATATTAACATATAGTGAATAAAAAATGAAAAATGATGTTTCTTTAATAGGATATCAATATAAGTACATTAATGTTGATTTTTTCATGTTTGATTGAATAGTTATGTTACTTTATTTTGTCAATAATTTAGTTATAATATTTAAATGTCATTAGATTGATACATGCCTAGGATTTCAAATTAATTAATGACATAGAGTCATTAAGATTAAATATAAAAGTCTTCTTATATCTAATCGACATTTCATATTGAAAATTTAACATTATATTATAATGCATTATAATATTTTGATTCATGGCATGTAGATTATAAATGGAATGTAATAAAAATGAAATATTTTTTTATATAAGCTAAAATTGATTCTATGGATGTGAAAAATAGTTAATTATTTTTTAAACATCACTGAATATATATTAAACATGAATAGATAAATAAATCAAAGATGAGACCACACAATTAATGTATGTTACAGTTGATAATGTTGATGATATAACCAATAACATTATAATATCTTGGGATAATGAAATTAATACTCATATACAAATTGATGACGCTTTGGAGGATGATAAAGACATTAAAATAAATTATTATAATGATAAATATGAATATTGATGTATTAAATATTTTTATAGTCATAATATATATATTCATATTTGAATAATTATTTATTAGTTTTTAATATATTATAGTGGTAACAATAATTATTTATAGGTTATATTATATTTGTGTTCCAACTAGATATCGAAGAATGTGATGATCTATTTCATTCCCTCAATAATAGTGTGCTTCTAATTTATCCACCTAATGATCCATCGCCCATTTCATAGAATTATTCCACTAAACTATCAAAGAAAATTATTTATGACCTAACAATATTGATGATCCAACACCATATTCATGTGTAGTGTCCATATCATGATTTTGATATATGCTTGTGGAGGTATGTTCAATTATGTATTTTAATTATTTTAAGTAACACCCTATCTCTGGGTACCATTATTTAGAGGTTATTTTAATATATTAGGATAAAATATTATATACCACATCCCTATCGATTAAATATATTAGTAGTCTTGTGAGATTATATACATACATGATTGGAACATTATATCTGAAAACATGATATTAATCATAATATTTTTTGTCATAACATTATTATTTCAACTATAAAATCCATGAAATCATTCATAACCTCTTTTAAGGTATCCTTGTAAAAGTAAAAAAATAAAAATATGGTGGGATAGATGATCATCAAGGGGATGCTTCCAACAGATTCTATCATAGAATAAATTGTTGATTAATTATATTGTAGAAATAAATAATAATTAAAATTGTCATATAGCAAATATCATAAAATCGGAATATATCCATTGATGACATTGAAACAAAAATAATCATATATATAAAAATAATTATTTTCATTAATAAATAATTAATAATGTTGTACATCATAATTTTACCACTAAGGCCTTCTTCCCAAATATCATACATAAATATCTAAGGAGTGTTCCAAATAACCAAATAGAATATCTCATAAGACATAAAATATGCATAAAGGATCTACAGTGTGTCATATATATCACATACTAATTAAACATAACTCATTATATGAAGGAAAAAAATAATAAATCAACATGTAATCTACATAAATATTCTTATAGAAAAAATGGAATAAAAAATGTTAACATTTTCCTCAATCAATAAATACAAGTACACTATCATAAGTCATACAATGTAATATGGTATATATTAGAATTTGTTTATATACCTGGTTCATAATATGAATAACAACATGGTATTGAGAAAGATTAAATTACATTATATAATACAATTGTATGATTTCTTGAAGAAAAATATCATTCTTCTTCATAAATTCATTTATATTAAAATCTAAAAATCTAAAAAATATTATGAAAATAATTAATTTTAAATGTACCCGGGAAACATGATACATAATATTTAATTTATATAATATTTATGATATTAGGAAAAAAATTTCAGGAGATAAGCGTTAAAATAAATATTTCATACACAAATATGATGAAAAGATCCCTATATAGTAAATGAAAAAAAAAATCATGATAAACAATTTTATAAAATTAAAACATATTTCAAATAAAATTAATAAATCATTTTATGATTTTAAAAACACTATTGGATACATTTTATTTGAAATATTTATGTGGAAGTAATACATTCTCTAATGAAAATAATAACAATGTCATTTTCCTTCAAAAACATTTTTTGGACACTGGACTCCTTAAAGAGTAGAAAATTAAAGGAAACCATTTTATGTTTCTAGAAACCACCAGTAGATAATAAAAATAATGGGTTTAATGGAAAAAATATTATATTAATCCCCTTATAAAACGTAAACATAATGCATCACCAATATGGATGGGATTGTAAGATAAACCCTTACTATAGGTATAAAATTCATCATAAGTTCGTTAAAACTACAATATAATAAATTTGAATTAAATATTGTTCAATATATAATAAATATAAATAATTAAAATATAATATATGATCATTTTAATATGTCTCAATACTTGTTTATAAATAATTGTTTTTTAAAATTGTTTTTTCTGAGTTTTCACATTTTCATTTTCCATGTAATTTTCCATTCAAAATTTTAGGTCTTCATGTCTTTCTCATGGATACATCATATAAGGAATTTGAATTTTAATATAATATATATATATATATATATATATAATCATACATTAATAGAGGAAATGAAAAAATCAATCATATCACTTCATGGATGTCATAGTCTAGATATATGCACAAGCGATGTTACCATTTGTAACTGGTGGAAGTATAAGAGGTTTAATTATATATTATTTTTCAAGAATCACAATTATTTAATAAATATAATATATATATCCAGTAGATCCGTATTTATAACCATCCAATTAATGTGGAAATGAAAAATGTATTAAACCACTATATGGAGATGGTATGCTATATATACGCAAGAGAATTGTTTTCTTTTTCTATATGATTAAAAGAATATGAATAATGGTTTTATAGGTATAATAATAAATTTTCATTAAATATAAAAAACATAAAATTTTAAATGATGATTGTTATATCATATTGTATGGTGTTATGAAATATTCTTAAAACTCTTTTTAGTAGTTATACATCTTTTTTAGTAAACCACCATTGGCCTACACATTGAGCCATATAATATTTTTATATTATGAGACACGAGCCCCATGGTCATGGGTATTATGTTTTAGAAGGGATTTTAGTAGGTATTTGTCAATATTAAGGGATCAATTGGTTTTAATAATATTGAATTAGTGGTTCCCTATAATATGTTTGTGATAGATCAATCATAGGGTTTCTTAAATTATATTAATAATATATTTTCATTTTCCAAAGAAGATGGTTTAAAATTGTAAAATATTAAAATATTATAACTTAATGGTCGCAATAAAACAATCCAATTATTCTTAATCAATTTTTTTAATCTTAAAGTCTTATATCATTATTTTTAAGCCTTTGAATCAGTCCAAAACTTAACTGAGGTGTTCAATATTTAAAATGATTATTTTTCATTATGACCAAAAAATAATAATGAAATATTAACTAATTATAATTATTCTAATTCAAAATCATTAATATATATATTATATTTTTATATTTTTAAAAATGAAAGAGTTTAATTTATTTGAATTGAGTAAAACAGAATGAAAACCATTTTTTGAAAAAAAAATTGTATAAGAACTATTATACAAAAAATTGAAATAGAGTTTTAATTATAATGTAATTAATTATATCATTTTAATTAAAAAATATTACATTTATTTCATACCAAATGGAAAAAAATTGAATATGATATATAATTAATTATACCAAATAATGGAAAAACTGTTATCTTCAAAAAACATTGCATTTATTTCAAGAATGTTAGGCCTATAATTATATGTTCAACATTTTAGTTTTATAGATAATAATCGATTATAAATTGTATATTTTTTTAATGAAAAAATGTTTCATTAAATTTCAACTTATTCTTAAATAAATATAATTTAATAATGGGTGCAGATTTTGGTAAAATCCTAAATTTTCACTATTCATCAAAAAATATAATATGTTCGAAAATTATCAACATTTTACGCGAAGATAATTTTAATATGATGAATCAAAAAATTAAATTAATTAAAATATTAAATTTATTACAATTTTTTATTTTTTAATCATATTCAGAAATAATGTCATGTGTATTCTGTTATTCTTTCTATAGAAATTATATCTTACTATAATTTATTTTCGGATGGGACAGTGTTCCATCCTTAAGAACATTCATCATCAAATTTCTAAAAAAGTCACTAGATGAACATATTTGATTTTTTATCATAACTTTTTCAGGTTTCAAAATTCCCTTTATAATCACATGATTTCACTGAATTACCTTTTTCATAGTCATCTAATTCAACACCACTTGTTCTCTAATGTCAGAAATCATGATAGGATCATCATAGTAAGATAAATCGGGCTCTAATTTTATTACCTTATATGTTATAATAATCATTGGGTACGGAATTTAATAAATTTATAAAGATACATGGAACACATAAATAACATTACAGAAGCTTGGTAGAATTCCATAACAGTGAGACAAAAATCAATTTATTTTTATAATTTTAAAAGGCTCAGTGTACTTATTACATAGTTTCCATTTCATTAAAACCCTTATAACAACATTACAAAGATATTAGTTTGGTAAAACATAATTTCCCACTCGACATTATAAATCTTGTATTTTGTTATAAACAGAAAATTTTTGTCTATATTAAGGTTCTTTAATACTATTTTGTATAATATTAACTTTAAACATAGTCTCATTATCAATATCTGGACCAAGAATCTTCTTTTTAAATACATAAAAACAACAACATTGAGTATGACACTTATTTCCACCGAATACCTAAAATGTATCCATTTTAATTCATAATTAGTAGATGTTATTATGTAAAAATTACAAAAAAGACAATACTTATCCCATATACCATGAATGTTAGTCAAGAATGAAATAAAAATATATTTTAATATCAAAATATTCATTTCATTCTACCCATCAGTTTATTGAAGATTGGGAGTTACTCAAACATATCATTGGGTAAAGATACCTATAATGTCTCTTTAAATTTTTTATATAAACTATAGATTATTATAAAATATATCTAAAACATTTGAACTATTAAGTCTCAAAAGGACATTAATTTAGATCCACACTACGTTCTCAAGATGTATAACTTCCCTTATAGTGAGAAAATTAGTGGACTTGCAACAGTAATAATTAATATCCCATATGAAATCATTCATACTACAAGACATTTGAAATATAGGCACAGGTACCATTGTAATATCATCCCCTTTCCAAATAATAATAGGTATTTGTTGCATGACACATCTTGGTTGTTGACTTTTAGACAGTACTAGATGAAAATCCATGAATTTTGATATATAGTTTGAAATTTCTAGATAAATATTACCCTTCTTAGTTTTTTTCCAAATCCTGCTTAATTTTTATGTGTGCACAGTGTATAGATAATTTTTTACTATGAGTTCAATGTAACAATTGGATTATGTGTTTAATAAATGAAACACACATCCTCTTTCAAAATTTCAATTTTCCATCATTATAGATGAAGTATACCAACTACCCATCCTACACATCATTGAATATTCTTTGAATATTCTCATCATTAAGCATCGAACATTACATTTCCTCTAATATGGATGGGTTTTCAATAATTTGGAGTAACAATGATGTTAAACCTTCTTTAATGATTCCCATATGAATCTTTACCAAATCTATTAATATAATAACACTGAAAATCCTCACTTTATTAAAAAATCCAGGATTATTCCTTGTAAATATATTATACACCATAGATTCCTTTTAACATCATTTTGTATTGGCTAATCATAATCTATGACGATTTTTCATCATTTTCTCATCCTCATGTTGAAGTGTTTCTTTGATAATATGTATTTAAAACTTTCTTTTTTATCCGTATATATCTCACATCATTCACAATAAAAAATTATTCCTATAAACATTTAATACATACAATAAAAATTCTTAATCAAGATATTTATAAGGATATTCTCTTTATGAATCATTAATATCATTGATTATTGGAAAAAATATATATCAATATAAATACTGATGCATACATTTAATTTCTCTGAGGCATCACTATATATCACAAATATTTTATTTCCCAATGGTAAATCCATTATTGTTCTTTGGCCAAAATCCCCTTCAGTTTCTAAAGCATTTGTAACTTTCTTATGACCGTATGAACATAACCCCTATTTCTATCAAAATGGTTATTTGGTAAACTAATAGATAGTTTTTTTTGAATTTATCGATTGTACCATTCTAATAAAAGAAAACTACATAACTCAATAATATTTATTTACATATTTCATTCCACAACTGATATAGTTGTTGAAGGAAAAACTGATATTCCATCCATAGAAACAATTTTTTCATGATGATAACCTTTAAAACCCAAAATTATCATTTCCCAAATCAATCATATATATAATTTTTCCTAGTATTCAGAAGAATTTTTAACAAATGACTCTTATTATCATCATAAGATATATATTTTGTGATGATTCATTCAATAGATACCATAATAGAATAATATATATAACCCATAAATATTATATTCAATATATTTAATAAATTATAGGGTAAAATATTCATTAGATAATAAATTACAATAAATTCATAATGTCTATACATCAAACAAAATGTTGTATTTTTGAAAATCTTCATTGTTTAATTGATGTTGATAATAACCAAAATAGATATCATCCACTAAAAGTGTAAATCTTCATGAAGTTGATTAAATAATTTATAAAAATAGTGAATGTGATACACATTCCATATAGTGAAGGAAATTAGTTCCATGCACTTATGTTTAAACCTCAAATATATGTTCTTGTTCTTAAAAATGATCAAGGTACCACCATTATCAAACAGTAGGGGTGTATCAGTACCTTATCACACAAATCTTATGGTTATTTCATCAGTTCACATAATTACACCACAACCATCATTGAGGGAGTCTTATATTTAGATATTTTCTTAGGAATGAGACCAATAAAAATATCATTTTTATGCTCAGGTGGGTTTCCATGTAGTTCATTAAGAAACTCATCAACATATTCCTTCACAATTGGTATAACCTCTATTAAATGTATAAATTTTCCATTAAATATTCATGAGTACTCTTATTAAATAATAATTTCATTATGGATATACAAAATAGGTGGATTCGAACATGATATATATAATTTAATCCCACACATATAAGAAGGGGATTCTTTTCTCTATCAAAAATAAAAATATACTACTCATAGAAAGAAATTTGTTTATTATAATTTAAAATCGAACTCATGTGAAGGATTATATCAATTTTAGAAATAGATATAATAATATATTTTGAAAATAATATAAGAATATTTATTATAATGGGGTGTAATTGAAAACCTCTTTTTAAAATATTATTTACACTATGAGTTTTGATTGAAAAATCCAAATTTTCTCGAAGAAATTGGAATATATAAAAGTGTGTGAATATAAAAAATCAAATAATGTAGTATTTAAAGTTAATTCTATGATATATATACCTACCACAAAATCTTTATGAAGTTAAACCCAATATCTAATTATCATATAAGATTGTATTTTCTCTCTTGACCATTTACAAGAAAATTCCCTTGAATCTTGTTGAATTCATTCAAATAGTTTTTCATCTCCATACTGTTAACGTATTAAACATTTACATATTATTTTTGTGGCATTAAATCAAAATACAAATGAAATTTCTACAGACACCTAAATAAATATCATAGTACCTTCAATCATGTTCCATGGTGTTTCTATTAAAAATTATTATATTTGGGAAATTCCACCCTTCCATTTTTTACTTTTTCAATATTTCATTTTCCAGAGTTACCAGCTACCTTCTTCATTTCTTTTTCCCCCAAAATACATAAAACATGGATAATTATTTCTCTATATTTATGGAACATAATAAAATATATTAATATAACGAAAATTTAGAGTATAATAATACCCATAAGGGGTTAGGACTTATCCCCTCAAATAAATGATAAATCAAACTTCTTAAATTACTTAAAATATATACTTCGTTAGTTCCTAAACTTTTAATGTAATATTGATACTAAGTAATATATTCCCCTTCATTTTTACTTATTTTTAGGAATTAAATATCTCTATCGTATCTATGCTCATGAAGAAATTGTTTATTGAATAATATCTGCTTGAAATTATTCAAAATGATACTATTTATTTCTTGTGAAACCTTAGTGTATTGGATCAACAAGAATCATTGATCATGCTATATATTAAGATGATGAACTATAATGAGAATATTATTTATTTTAATAGTTCGTAATGAATGAAATATGTAATCTATTCACATGATCCATTTAATAGCTACTAAGGGATTATTAGTCCTATTTACTTATAGTGGTCCTTGTCCGAGGAAGTAGCCCAACGTTGTTGGACCTAGTTGGGGGTCAATGAGATTCTCTATGTAAGCATGGTTACTTTTAATAACCTAATTTAGATACCCTAATGTACTTATAATATGTTTAGCTTCATCTTTGGATTAATTTATAAACATGGAGGAAAATAACTACATATATACATCCATTGATACCATTTCCATTACTTATTCTATGTTGTATTCCAAAAAAATGGTAACTAGTCAATTAACTAATAAAAATTTGAATTTTAAAAGAGGGTATATAAATCTATATTTACTGTAACACATAACATAAATTGAAAATTTATATATATCTATTCTCATAATCATATTTCATGTTTATTTGAGAATATAATAAAATCATAAATATATTTTCAAATATTTCATAATTGTCTTTAAGGAGTACATTAATTATCCAAATCATATCACCCTTGAGTGTCTATTCAAAGTGTATTCATAAGCCCGGTCATTGTGCTCAGGTTATAACTGTGAGAAAAATAAATACACCCTTATCATAGATATTTTCCATAGGTTAATGTGTGTTACAATAACCCTTACATAATAGTATTCAGAAAGGGATGTATTTTCATGGAAAACCATGTAACTATACGTTACCAAAACTTTATAATATTATCTGATAATTAGATTTACCCATAGATTTTTATAAGGTTAAGTTATAAAATATATATTTTCCAAAATCATCTTCCTATGTATTATACTAAACTACATTTGATAAATAATATAACAACATGACTCTAAAAATCAATAACTACTGTTTATTTAAATATATTGTCATAGAATATAACAAATACATCCCTATGGATCAAATACATTAGTGGTATTTGGATTAAGATACCTACAATATTCTTAAATTATATATAATAATATGAAATAAAACATAAATTTATAGTTATAAATTTATTATTTTTTATATTAAATCAATTAAATAATTTATAGAACTCTTTATACTATCTTATAGAAAGGGTAACATAAAAATAAGGTGACCATTAATGCTTTGTGAGAGAAATCATAGAACAGAATCCATCAAAGAATATATATAGAATGAATAATATAGAATAGTTAAATAATAATCAAATTTTCCATAAAACTAATTTAATAAAGTGTAATATTACCATGAGTGAAATAAAACCATAAATAATATCATTAAAGGTAATATTTCATTTCATAATGATATAATTCACAATGTTGGACATCGTAAATTTATGTTATGGCCATTTTCTATGACATCATACATAAATATGTAAGGTATTCACCAAATAACCAAACTATTTTTACTCATGAGATCAACCAATGCATCGAGGGGATATAATGAACCCCTTATATTCTATACAATGTTAAATTCTTTCGTCGTTTAAAGTTAATGAGTAACAACTCAATATATAATCAATATAAAAAATAATATATAAAAACTATAATATCCAATGTTAATATTTTTTCTAATAAATAATTAGATCAACAAGATCATAATCAATCCAATGTAATATGGTATATGGTATAGTTATAATATTTCCCTAGTAAATAATAATTGTCCCAAAATAATGTTGACATAGATAAATGTACATATAAATGGTGATGAGAGGGTTTTGATTATGAAAATTTCTGTTCCATTTTGAAATAACATAGATTAAAATTTAAAAAAATCATAATTTTTTAGAATTTTTTTTAAAATTACCATGGATACCAATAATGTAATATTTATAGTAAACAATAGTTATTATAGTGGAAGGTGTTTTTAGTGCAGTAATAATTAATAAAAAACTATGTATACACCTTTTGTAAAAAATGAATCGATCTAAAAATGAAAAGAATATTATTTTTAATCAGTTCTTCTAAAATAATAGAATTTTTAAATTTCGTTTAAAAAATAATATTAATGAATTATAAAATTAATTAAAAGGAAATAAAAAAACTAGGAAATTGAAAAAAATGATTATCAACTAAATATACAAATAAACTATATATTCTTAAAAAAAAATTATTTTAGATTGTTCCACATTTTGAGATAGGAATATTTGTTGAAATTTTTTAATTTCATGAAATGTAATTTGAATAATAAAAAATATTGTGTTTTTATAGATATATAATATAATTTTCCCAACAAAAGAAATAATAATAAATAATCCTGAATAAAGATGAGATAGTAAAATTAACCCTTACCTTAGGTATAACATTCACTACAAGTTATTTTAACCACTTTTATAGTTAATTTAAATTTTTATAATTATATAATATAACCATATACATTATTATAATGTCAAATATGACCTACCTATAACATTTCTACACCTGTTTATTAATAAATATTTATTAAAATATGATTCTCTAAAGGATATCTGTTTTTATTTTCATGTAAGTTACAATTCAGTCACACTAATCTATATATCATTCTATTGGATACAATAAACCAAAATATTGACCCATATATAAATATCATATATATTCATGAAAAACATATATATAATCATCTATTATATGGGGTCATGAAAATGAGTCAAATTGTTTCATTCATGTGGTAGTACACATGTAAACATGAACGACATTTCCCTTTTTAACGAGATTAAGGTTATAAAGGTGACCTATATATTATATTTATAAGATCATTGTTATGTCATAAAGATCATATATATTCATCATTTTGATATTTATTACTATTAAAAAACAAATTTGATGAAAAATGAATTACATTACTACTTGGAGACAGTAGGTCAAATGTATTCATGAGCGATGTTTTTGTTTTATATAGTATAAAAAAGATATCATTAAGTGAATTCCAATAGAATATAAATATTTATATGGTAGATTTTATTAATATATGATCATGGTTATATAATATTATATGTTTGTATAAGAGGTTGAAAAATGAAAACACTTAGTATAAATTTATACCACTTTTTCAGAAAACCACTATTGGCATACACCATAGGTCTTATAGGTTATTTCACTAATAAATAAATATCTTATTGTTTCAAGGGAGTATTTTTGGTAATATATTTTGGAAGGTATTGGTAGAGGAAAATGATTCAATTTTTAAGAAGAAAAAATGGTAAACTCTATGCTTTTATATGCGAGTGAAGGGACAGACATGGAACTACTTCCAATATTTTAATAATATAATGTCATTTTTATGTGATTTTGTCTCTAAATTTTAATATATTCATATTTTAAGTGTTTAATGTTTAAAAAACTAATTTCATTTAATCAATTTTTTATATTATGATGAAACCTTATCCCTTTATTGTTAACCCTTTAAACCAATTTTACCCTTAACCGAGGTGAAAAATATTTACCAAGGATACAATTCATTATGAAAAAAATAAGTTGAATTTATTAAATAATGTTAATAATAATTATTAATAATATAAAATTATTTTTAATAATTATATCTTTTCAAGAAGAGGAAATTAATGTTATTATAAATTTTAATATGTAGTGAAAGTATTTTTAGGTAAAAAATGTCTAAAAAAATTTTATAACTAAATTTAAAATATTGTTGGTACAATGGGAATAATTAGATTTTGTTAAATTAAAGGATACGTATTTTTATTTCAATACAATCAAGAGCTAAAAGGAATCATGTATACACATGATAGAAATGAATGAACTAAAAATTGTTTTTATTGACACAACCATTACCAAAATTCCAAAACTGTTAAGAATAAATGTAAAAATTTAAAATTATATTTTTAAATAAATTATATAACTCTTTAAATAAATCTTTTTTATGTAAAAATTATTTCGAAAAAAACATTCTATTCTTATATCATTTTATTTTCATAAAAGTGATTGTTTTTGTGAAATCAAGAATTTTTCCTATTCACTAAAAAATAAATATTAAATAAATTCACCCAAAGATAATATTAAACTAATGAATTGAAAAATAAATACAATTTAATAAAATTTAATTTAATAAAATTTCAAATTTTCATTTTAATCACATTCCTAAATAATGGTATATGCATTTTTCTTTTTCTTTTCTAAAATGAAAACATACTATTATTGATTCTCGGGTGTTAAATTTTTTACTATTTTTTTATATTTAAATCAGTTTAAAATTTCTTATTATAGGGAATTTTTTTCTAATAAAGTTTTTCGGAAGGATGGTTTAAATGAGGTAAATTGATTTTCTACAATATTGGTGTCATCTGATCATGTTCCAATTGATGTTTAGAATAAGACTTTAAATTACTAGATTTTATATTAATAAATAATATGTTTTAATTGAAATTTATTTAATCCCAATGTTGATGTTATTAATTATTTTCATAGTATATTATCTTTGATCTTTTATATAATTATACCTTATATATGGAAGTTGTGGGAGATTTTTATGTGTTAATTTATTCAATAATTTTTTTATAATACCATAGAAAGAGAGTAACTGAGAGGGATCCAACTACTATTTTTTATGGTTCATTTATCACTGATAGACCTGACTACAAATGTGACTAGAATTGGTGTGGGTTTTTCATCTACTCGAAATGAGAAACCCATTAAAGAAGGTCAATATCTAATTGACATAAATATGGGTGGCAGGAGGTCCCATATAAAGATGAGCGTATTTCATTTGGTATTCAATGAAAAAATATTTAATGCAATATTTTTTTTAAATTATATATTAGTTTAATGTAAAATGGATATGTTATGTTTATGTAAGATAATAATATTCGAACAATTATACAGTTTTATATTAACCCATTTTTGTATACTAATAAAACTACTAGATAGATTTATAGTGATAAACAACACAAAATTGTTGAAGTCATTTTTCTATTTTTTTAAAAATATATTAAATTGATATTTTACCAAATTAATTTTTAATTAAATTTTAATGGTATAATTGAAGTTAGGTTTCTAATAGGAATGATATAGATAAATATATAATGAGTGATAGGTATTATAAGAGTAGGTTTTGGAGAAGGAAAATTGTATATGGGTGACCATGAATTGTATCATGAAATATCAAGGGTTAAGTATTTGTATAAGGTCGACACCTACTAGTTATTATAGTTATTCTACTATGTAATCAGTCTGATAAAATGGATCCATAGTATAATTAAAATTTTCTATAGATAAAAAGGGGATTAAAATTATAATGATTTTATTTTATAGAGAATATATAGTGTTCTGGAAGACAATCAATAATATCATGTTTAATAGCATCACCAATATGAGAAAAATTTTGAGTATATGTTATTAGATATACCACTACAACATAAATATCCTTTAGAGGTGGTCTTTTTGCGGTGGTTTTGTAAACATCCCTAAACATTTTTTAAAATGGATTTGTTGTATTTTATTAAAAACCACCGCTAAACCCTTTTTTCAGTGTTGACACTTCCCCCTGAACCCAACCCCCCCTTCTCCCTTAGACCCCTAAAACAGTAACTTTTTCCCTCAATCCCCACGATCCCTGATCCCCAGCTCACACCAGTACTGATGGTGACGTTTCTCACTGGCCATTAGCACTACTCCCCCCCAACACTCGACACTAAACCCCTTCTCCCCAACCCTTGTGACCCCATCTTCTTCCCTTAAACACAGCTCACCCCCCCCACTTCCGATGAAGGTTCTCATCGCCCATCAGTGCGCCTTGCCACCCATCTCCACCATTTACTACCATTTTCACATCTCTATGTAGGTTTGTATATAAGTATAGTATGGTTGTGGTATGATTTTGGGTTAGTTTATTTAAAGTTGGTTGAATGATACTACTTTATGCAATTGATGGGAAACTTTTAAAATTATATCATTTAATACCAAATCATAGGGTATCAAACACTAATCATATATGGATGGGTTTTTATGCTATAATTTAAATCCATATTGAAATCCACACTATAATTTAACACCATACATGAACCCATGAAAGTTATTCCATAGTTTTAATCCATATAAGAAGGCATCAGGGTTATTACCTAGTTTAAATCATTATAGGAAGGCATAAGGGATATACTAGAGTTCCGTGCTATTCAAAAAGCATAAAAGGGTATATACTGGATTTTATTTTCTTCCAAGATATTGAATGTTTATGCTAGATTTTAATGTTATCTATAAATACTTAATGGTTGATTTGGAGATATTGTCATTCAAAAGGTCTTAAATATTACACTAGTGTTTATTGTTTCCTATAAATTCATGATGTTTTATGTGAGAGTTTACAAAAATCAAGGTATATAGAAGGATACAATGATGTTTAATGTCATCTAGTAAGACTAAAAGGAGCCGCACCAAAGTTTAGTATTTTACCGAAATTTGGATGTGTTACACATGAGTTTAAGGCCATCCTGGAAGACTTAAAGGGTTATTATAGAGTTTAATTCCAACTATTATGGCTTAATTGGATATGTTTGAGTTTATATTCATCTATAAAGATGGTGTGGTATGTTTCAGTTCAATGTTATCTAGGAAGACTTAAAACCATTTCCTAGATGGGGAATGGGTGGCATGCTCTAGACCTAGTGGGGTGCCCTAGTGGGAGGCGATTGTTACCCTTACACACATTTTTCAAATTCAGTGGTGTAATAGTAGTGAAAGTGATGAGTATAACCATGTTTTTCTTTGGGATGTGTGGGGTTTGATTCATGGGAGTCTATTCTTAGGTGAATTTCTCATTCCCTCAAGATCCACCGATATTGTCGGGAACCTAGTTCCCAACTCGGTGGGTGAAAGAAGACGTAACCCACCTATGTTGAGTGATTTATATGTTGAAGCATCACTGATACGATTTTCACCCTCTGATATTTTCTACCATCTCAGTTGGATATAGATCCTTCCCTGCAATGGTTCTCCCAAGAGTGACAACTTCATGGGGAGGGGGTTCCCTTGGGTAGAGCGTTCGAAAAGTATACATATAGGGATTCCCATTAAAAAGAAAAAAAGGTTCCATTAGTGTTTATTATCTTCTAGAATGACAAAAGGGTATGTTTTATTTTAATTTTAACCTGGAAGATGGAAGGTTACGATAATGTTTTGTGTTATCCAGGAATATGGAAGGTTATGGTAGAGTTTAATGCCATCGTATAATATAGAAGGTTACATATAAGTTTATGATGGGTTTATAAGTATTTATTAACACTTAATTAATGTAAAAGAGGAAATAATAATCCTAATTTCACAATATATACCATTCATGAAACTTAAAATCATGTATAAACAAAAATTAATGAAAAACATTTTAACCTTACATTGATGAGCTCTACTGCCACTAACATAAAAAAATATTCTTGATGAAAATCATTAATAGAAAAATGAAATACCCCCTCCTCCATGCTGTATCCACGAACTCAATGAAACACCTGACATTAAAATGATATTCTCCCTATCACTCCTGGCTAGTTAGTTCCTCACACAATAATGGAGGAAGAAGAAGAAAGCTCACCAGATTGAATAGTTAGAAATAGGCATGTTAATCTTGAATGTCTCCCCATATCATGGTGATCACTACCTTATAAGGTCCCTCAAGGATAATCATTGAGTTCCATGAATTTAGTCACATGATAAATAACACATGAGTAAATGTAATGTGGTTACATTGGTTTATAACACTCTATTAATGCAATTAACTCTTATGTTCATTGATTTCCAAACTGTTAATGATATCTTACATGGAAGAATGATTCAGATGATAACAAATTAATGTTTAGATGCCACTAAATCATATAATGATATATGAACTATATATTATGATTCTATGCTTTACGATATTCCCATGTCATAGAATAAAATAATCTAATGTAGTAAATTATGATATCTTAATATTGTAAAAAAATATATACCCAAAATCATATAGCATGCATTTATTTTTTCTATGTCATATAGTACAAAATATTTATATCATAAATTATGATATAGTTCATTCAAGGTTAAAGTGGATCATCCAGGTACACTAAGAGGGGGGGTGAATTAGTGTACATAAGTTTTTACAAGTGTTCTTTTCTTGTATCTATCTCCAATTTTAAATCAAACCTCTAAAATTGTTAGAGTGAATTGATCTTTCTTGTTCACAAACACAACTATACAACAAGAAAGACAATAAGAAAATGAACCATAACACAAAATAGTTTTATATGGATCTCCCCTAATGTGGGTGACTACATACTTATTTTGTTTGGGATGATCTGAGAGACAAATTATCCACTATCAGTAAATCAGAAATTAAAAGTGGGATGGTCAGGTATCAACCTAGAACCTTGGTGAGTAGGTATGACACCTTTCCGAAATTATACTAGAATCCCACCAGAGTTCATTATATTGACTCCCTTTAGTGTTTCAAAAATACAACACTAACACAAAGTGTAAGATCATAAGATATTTAGGCTGCCCCTGTTACACAACAATTGACCTTCTTCTTCGAGCCACCAAGAATATATTTATTCAGCGCATTCTCACTTAAAATAAAACTTAAATACTTAAATTGAATATAATTTATAATTTTTCATGATAGTAGGTTTAGTATACTCTAATTAATTTTAGAAGATAATACTTATAATTCAACTAACAGCTACATTAAAATGATGAACATGAAAGTATCCCATTGATCTGCAAGTTGACTACTAATATAATGCTTCAGCATAATTCAGAACTTGTTTACTAATTCTAAACTTGCCCAAATATTTTTTAAAATAATCACAATCCTCTTAAAATGTATATTTCCTATGAAAATACTCACTATCTTCTTGTTTCTTCAAGTCATTTTCTAATAACATGTGTATTAGTATACACATGAATGCACATATGAACATTGGTTTTCTTGTGGGTGATTTACCATATGTATTTATATAGGAAAACCTTATGTAACATATTTATATATTTTTTTTAACTAGTATATATGAATGTCCTTCCCAATTTAGTAGTAACTATGTGATTTAATTTTTTTAATATTGTGTAGGAACATTGTGATATACAAGGATAGAAGTTGGATCACATTACTGAGGGAAACACCTCAGTATGTTTAGGGATTGAATGTGTTTTAAGATTTTTCAACTTATAATCGATCCATTTAAGGGAGAATATGATATCCATATCCTACATGTAAATGTAGATGATGGTTGAAGAGAGATGATGTTTTTGATCATTTAATACAGAAACAATTCCATGGTCAATATTTGTGTTGGATTTGGCATGGAGAATAAAAATTTACAGAAAGGATGAGCACTACTGTTAATCCACATAATGAGATCCCAACATCATCGACAATGGAAAATGAAATTAAAAACCTCATAAATGATGCATTCGGCACTACAAGGCACAACTATAAACATAGAAACATAACAGAACAACCAGATGATGGTGTTATAAATTGCAACATGAAAAGTGATTTTTTGAGACTATAAAAAAACCAGATTATGATTGTAACAAATCATTAGATCCTCCTCGTGATTCTATGGAAAAAATGTAAGAAAAAACTTCACTGAGGAATATACGATTCATGATTTATTTGATTATGGAAATCAAGAGTTTTATAGTGGATGTTTGAAATATTCAAAGCTTTATTTTCTCCTGAAGTTGTACCATATCAAATTTCTATGTGGAATTACAAATAAGGCAATGTCCATGATAGTGGAATTGTTGTGTGATGCATTTCCTAAAGCAAAAATCCACATGAATTTTTACAATATGAAAAACAATTAGTAGGCTTGGTCTGAATTATACAAAAATACATGCATGTCCTAATGATTGTATGCTTTAATGGTGAGAGGATTCAAGTAGAAATAATTGCAAAAAAATGTTTTTCTTCTAGATTGAAGTCAATGGGAGATGTTTCAAGTATGAATCAATATACATTCATGAAGAATAATAATGGGAACACACCTATAATGGTTTTGCATTACTATACTTTAAATCCTTGATTGTAATTATTATTCATGTCATTGAAACCACCGAACACATGAAGTGGAATTCTCTAGATAATAACAATGATGGGTTAATGAGACATCCATAAGATTCAAATTTGTGGAAGAGATTTTATTCATTATATCCATATTTCTCAGATGATACTAGGAATTTTCGATTGGTATTGGATCAAGATGGATTCAATACATTTTGGACATTGAGTACTAGTTATAGCATTTGGTCCGTTTTTTTGATCCCTTACAATCTGCCTCCATAGATGTGTATGTAACAAACATATATTATCATTTTGATGATTATTTTTGGAAAATAAATGCTTGTAAATAATATTGATGTATACTTAAATCCTTTGATTGAATTATTATTGGAGTTTTGGAGCAACGGTGGTAGGACATTTGACTCTTCTTCAAAAACATTGTTCAAAATGAATGTTGATTTAATGTGGAATATTAGTGACTTCCCAAGGATTTGGAATTTATATGGTTACAACATTTACATGGGTTTGGTTTGTCCTGTTTGTAACTTTGATTTTGATCCCAAACGTCTTCATCACAATAGAAAATGGTGCTTATTTTTCAATGAATATTTCTCGATGGATCTCATGTATTTCAGCTGAACAGATCAAAATTTAATGGTTTCATTGATCTTAAACCACATCCAATGTTTTTGACTAGTTGTAAAATATTGATAGAACGTGAAATTGTTGAAATATAATTTCTAAAGGTTCATAATTTTAATGATATCGGGAAACATGATCGAAGTCCATCGCCATGTGAAATTAGAATGCAACAATAGAAGAAAAAAATTTATTCTTTGAACTTCCGTATAGGGAATTTAATTTTATGTAGCATAACGTTGATGTGATGTTTTTAGAGAATATTTTTTATGACAATTTGATTTTTACATTTCTTTATTAGCATGTAATGTATAAGGATCATCTGAATGCTTGCAAAGACATATAGGTAATGAATATAAAAAATTATCACTATCCAGATGATAATAAAAAGTATTCTCCGATAATTTTTTCAATGAAAAATAGGGATAAAGATACATTCCTTTGATTTTTGATGAATGTGAAGGAATCAGATGGGTATTCAAGTAACATATCAAGGTGTTTTGACTTGAATATTCATAAGATACATGGATTGAAAAGTCATGATTCACATATTTTTCTACAAAAGTTACTACCATTGGCATTGCGTACATTATTACATAAAAAAATTACTACTATGGTACTCAAATTATGCACATTTTTTAGACAACTATGTTTTAAATATCTACATCTATTTCATCATGACAACCTCTAGGAGAGGTTGTATTGACACATTGTTCAATAGAGAAGATATTTCCCCCATCGATTTTTACTGTCCAGAAGAATTTAACTGTGCATTTGGTTGAGGAAGAAAAATTAAAAGGACTTATTCATTATTGATGGATGTATCCAATTGAGAGGTACATTATTTATATTTTTTTCAGTTATGTAATCATTTTTTGGCACTTAATTTAATACATAATTATCTGTATTTTATTTCATAGATATCTTGGGAATTTGATATCTTACGTGAGAAATAAAGCTCAACCTGAAGGCTATATTGCTGATGGATATTTGGTAAAGGAGTGTAATACATTTTTTTATAGATCCATGGATTATATATAGACAATATTTAATCGAGTTGGAATTTTTGAGAACACATCGACTCAATCTCAAATACATCATAAATAAAAAAAATATTTCCTATTATTGGTCGATCAGTTGGGAGGACCTCAAATGCGACACTGACAAAACTGAAATTATTACAGGCACATGGAAATGTTATACTGAATAGTGAAATTGAAAATCCATTTATTAAAGGGTGGAGGATACAAACCATGACACGATTGAGAGGTCGAACACGAAATGTTAAAGATAAAATGAATGCTATTAATAAAGATATTGTAGAATGGTTTCATGATGTCTAAGTTCATTAATATTATAATAAATATGAATACTACTTTGACACATATATTTTTTAAATCTAATAAATTATATTTCATTTTTTAGATCACAAATAGTAATACTCAAGTAGAGTTGTCAGAATATTTGATGTTACTTTCGTGAGGCCCTCTAAAACAAGTTTTAATGTTCGACGCTTACAACGTGAATGGAATTAGATTTCTTACAGTCGATCGAGAAAGGGGATTGAAAACACATAATATTGGTATATTTACATTTTCTAAAGTGAGAAATTATTGAAATATGACTGATATAATTGAATTAAACTTTCATAGGTATTTTTCAGTTGTTTTATTCAAATGAAATTGGGTTGATATTATCATAGGTGTTAAAAGAGATTCGTTTCAATTTACTTCTGTGAACTTCTCTCCCATGATGGATGATGGTGATCGTGAACTGCATGATACCTATATCAAATCATCGCAAGAAAAAATGGTATATTATGTGAATGATGTTGTGGATGAACGGTGGGGTGTAGCTGCTCACGTAATACAAAAATATTTGTATGATATGGGTGACAAAGTCGAATATTTCACTTTTTAACGAGATGAAGGGTATAAAGGTGAACTATATATTATATTTATTGGATCATTGTTATGTCATAAATATCATATATATTAAATATTTTTATATTTATTACTATTGAAAAAAATTGTTGATGAAAAATGAATTACATTGCTACTTGGAGACCGTAGGTCAAATGTATTGATGAGCACTGTTTTTGTTTTATATAGTATTAAAAAGATATGAAATTAGTGAATTTCACTAGAATAAAAAATTTATATGGTATATTTTTGTTAATATATGATCCTGGTTATATAAAATTATATGTTGGTATAAGAGGATGAAAAATGAAAACACTTAGTATAAATTTATACAACTTTTTCAGAAAACCACTATTGGCATACACCATATGCCTAATAGGTTATTTCACTAATAAATATATATCATATTGTTTCAAGGGATTATTTTTGGTAATATATTTTTAAATTTATTGGTAGAGGAAAACGGATCAATTTTTAAGAATAAAAAATGGTAAAATCTAGGCTTTTATATGTGAGGTAAGGGACAGACATGGAACTACTTCCAATATTTTAATAATATAATGTCATTTTTATGTGATTGTGTCTCTAAATTTTAATATATTCATATTTTAAATGTTTAATGTAAAAAAAACTAATTTCATTTAATGAATTTACTATATTATGTTGAAGCCCTATCCCTCTATTGTTAATCCTTTATAACAATTTTACCCTTAACCGAGGTGAAAAATATTTACCATGGATATAATTAATTATGACAAAAAAAATGTTGAATTTATTAAATAATGTTAATAATAATTATTAATAATATGGATTTAATTTTAATAATTATATCTTTTCAAGAAGATTAAATTAATTTTATTACAAATTTCAATATGTAGTGAATGTTTTTTTAGGTAATAAATGTCTAAAAAAAATTACAACTAAATTTAAAATATTTTTGGTACAATGGAAATAATTGGATTTTGTTAAATTAAAGGATACCTATTGTTATTTCAATACAATCATGAAATAAAAGGAATTGTGTATATACATGATCAAAATTAATGAACTAAAATTGTGTTTATTAACACAAACATTACCAAGATTTCCAAAATGTTAATAATAAATGTAAAAATTTAAAAATATATTTTTAAATAAATTATATAACTCTTTAAATAAATATTTTTTATATAAAATTTTTATCAAAAAAACATTCTATTCTTATATCATTTTATTTTCATAAAAGTGATTGTTTTTATGAAATCAGTAATTTTCCCTATTCAAAGAAAAATAAATATTAAATAAAATCACCCAAGGATAATATTAAACTAATGAATTGAAAAATAGATACAATTTAATAAAATTTCATTTAATAAAATTTCGTATTTTAATTTTAATCACATTCCTAAATAATTGTATGTGCATTTTTATTTTTCTTTTCTAAAATGATAACATACTATTATTGAATCTCAGGTGTTACATTTATGATTATTTTTTTATATATTAATTAGATTACAATTTATTCTTATATGGAATTTTTTTCTAATATAGTTTTTTGGAAGGATGGTTTAAATGATTTAAATTAATTTTCTACAATATGGGTGTCATCTGATCATGTTCCAATTGATGTTTAGAATAAGACTTTAAATTACTAGATTTTATATTAATAAATAATATGTTTTAATTCAAATTTATTTAATCCCAATGTTGATGTTATTAATTATTTTCATAGTATATTATCTTTGATCTTTTATATAATGATACCGTATATAGGGAAGTTGTGGGAGATTTTTATGTCTTAATTTATTCAATAATTTTTTAATAATACCATAGAAACAGAGTAACTGAGAGAGATCCAACTAATATTTTTTGTGGTTCATTTATCTTTGATAGACCTGACTACAAATGAGACTAGAATTGGTGTGGGTTTTTCTTCTACTCGAAATGGTAAACCCTTTAGAGAAGTTCATCATCTAATTGACATAAATATGGGTGGTAGGAGGTCCCATATAAAGATGAGAGTATTTCATTTAGTATTCAATGAAAAAATATTGAACACAATATTATTTATTAAATTATATATTATTTTAATGTAAAATGGATATGTTATATTTATGTAATACAATAATATTCTTACAATTATACAGTTTTATATTAACCCATTTATGTATTGTTATAAAAATACTAGATATATTTATAGTGATAAACAACACAAAATTGTTAAAGTCATTTTTCTATTTTTAAAAAATAAATTAAATTGATATTTTACCAAATTAATTTCTAATTACATTTTAATGGTATAATTGAAGTTAGGTTTCTAATATGAATGATAGAGTTAAATCTATAATGAGTGATAGGTGTTATAAGAGTAGGTTTTAGAGAAGACAAATTGTATATGGGTGACCATGAATTGTATCATGAAATATCAAGAGATAAGTATTGGTATAAGGTCGACACCTACTAGTTATTATAGTTATTCTACTATGTCATCAGTCTGATCAAATGGAGCCACGGTAGAATTAAAATTTTCTATAGATAAAGAATAGGGTTTAAATTATAATGATTATATTTTATATAGAATATATAGTGTTCTGGAAGACAATCAATAATATCATGTTTAATAGCATCACCAATAGGAGAAAAATGTTGAGTATATGAGATTAGATATACCACTACAACATAAATCGCCTTTAGCGGTGGTCTTTTTGCGGTGGTTTTGTAAACCTCCCTAAACATTTTTAAAAAGGATTTAGTTTTCATTTATTAAAAACCACCTCTAAACACTTTTTTTCGTGTTGAAACTTCCCCCTGACCCCAACCCCCCTTCTCCATTAGACCCCTACAACCCAACCTTTTTCCCTCAATCCCCACGATCCCTGAACCCCAGCTCGCCTCATTGCTGATGGTGACATTTCACACCAGCCATTAGCACTACTTCCCCCCAACACCCGACCCTAAACCCCCTTCTCCCCCAACCCTTGTGACCCCACCTTCTTCCCTCAAACACAGCTCACCTCCCCACTTCCGGTGACGTTTCTCATCGCCCATCATCGCGCCTTGCCGCCCATCTCCACCGTTGACTACCTTTTTCACCCCACTATGTTGGTTTGTATATAATTATAGTACGGTTTTGGTATGATTTTGGGTTAGTTTATTTAAAGT
Organism: Viscum album; assembly: GCA_963277665.1. NCBI lineage: Eukaryota > Viridiplantae > Streptophyta > Magnoliopsida > Santalales > Viscaceae > Viscum > Viscum album. The sequence goes on along the minus strand of OY728133.1, from coordinate 116,719,959 downwards.
TGGTTGAATAATACTTCTTTATGCTGTTGATGGGAAACTTCTAAAATTAAATCATTTCATACAAAATCATAGGGTATAAAACACTAATATTATATGGAGGGGTGTTTATGCTATAATTTAAATACATATTGAAATCCACTCTAGAATTTAACACCATCCATGAAGCCATGAAAGTTATCACATAGTTTTAATCCATATAAGAAGGCATGGGGGTTATTACCTAGTTTAAATCCTTATAGGAAGGCATAAGGGATATACTAGAGTTTCGTTCTATTCAAAAAGCATAAAAGGGTTTATACTGGATTTTATTTTCTTCCAAGATATTGAATGTTTAGTCTATATTTTAATGTTATCTATAAATATTTAATGGTTGATTTGGAGATATTTTCATTCAAAATGTCTTAAATAATACACTAGTGTTCATTGTTTCCTATATATTCAGGATGTTTTATGTGAGAGATTACAAAAATCAAGGTATATAGAAGGATACAATGAAGTTTAATGTCCTCTAGTAAGACTAAATGGAGTCGCACCGAAGTTTAGTATTTTACCGAAATATGGATGTGTTACACTTGAGTTTAAGGCCATCCTGGAAGACTTAACGGGTTATTATAGAGTTTAATTCCAACTATTATGGCTTAATTGGATTGGTTTGAGTTTATATTCATCTAGAAAGATGGAGTGGTTTGTTGTAGTTCAATTTTTTCTAGGAAGACTTAAAATTATTTCCTAGATGGGGAACAGGTGGCATGCTCTAGACCTAGTGGGGTTCCCTAGTGGGAGGCGATTGTTACCCTTACACACATTTTTTCAATTCAATGGTGGCATAGTAGTGTAAGTGACGAGCATAACCATGTTTTTCTTTGAGAGGTGTGGGGTTTTATTCACGGGAGTTTATTCTTAGGTGCATTTCTCATTCCCTCAGGATCGACCCATCTTTTCGGCACCTAGTTCCCAACTCGGTGGGTGAAATAAGACGTAACCCACCTGAGTTGAGGGATTTATATGTTGAACCATCACTGATATGATTTTCACCCTCCGATATTTTCTACCATCTTAGTTGGAAATAGAACCTTCCCTGCTGTGGTTCTCCATGGAGTGACCCCTTAATGGGGAGGGGGTTCCCTTGGGTAGAGCGTTCGAAAAGTCGCTATATAGGGATTCCCATTAAAAAGAAAAAAAGGTTCCATTGGTATTTATTATCATCCAGAATGACAAAATGGTATGTTTTATTTTAATTTTATCCGGGAATATGGAAGGGTACGATAATGTTTTGTGTTATCTAGGAATATGGAAGGTTATGCTAGATTTTAATGTCATCGTAGAATATAGAAGGTTACATATAAGTTTATGATGTGTTTATAAGGATTTATTAACACTTAATTAATGTAATGGAGGAAATAATAATCCTTATTTCACAATATCTACCATTCATGAAACCTAAAATAATTTATAATCATAAAGTAAAGAACATTTTTTTAACCTTACATCGATGAGCTCTACATCCACTACCTTCAAAAAATATTCTTGATGAAAATCATTAAGAGAAATATGAAAGACCCCCTCCTCCATGGTTTATCCACAAACTTAATGAATCAACTGACATTCAAATGATATTCTCCATATCACTCATGGCTAGTTAGTTCCTCACACAATAATGGAGGAAGAAGAAGAAAGCTCACCAGATTGAACAGTTAAAAGTAGGCAGGTTAATCTTGAACGTCGCCCCATATCATGTTGATCACTACCTTCGAAGGTTCCTCATGGATAATCCTTGAGTTCCATGAATTTAGTCACATGTTAAATAACACATGAGTAAATGTAATGTGGTTACATTGGTTGGTAACCCTCTATTAATGAACTTAACTCTTATTTTCATTGATTTCCTAATTGTTAATGATATCTTACATGGAAGAATGATTCAGATGATAACAAATTAATGTTTAAATTCCACTAAATCATATAATGATATATGAACTATATATTATGATTCTATGCTTTACGATATTCCCATGTCATAGAATACAATAATCTAATGTAGTAAATTATGATATCTTTATATTGTAAGAAAATATATACCCAAAAATCATATATCATGCATTTATTTTTTCTATGTCATACAGTACAAAATATTTATATCATAACTTATGATATAGTTCATTCAAGGTTGTAGTGGATCATCCAGGTACACTAATAGGGGGTGAATTAGTGTTCATATGTTTTTACATGTGTTCTTTTTCTTGTATCTATCTCAAATTTTAAATCAAACCTCTAAAATTGTTAGAGTGAATGGATCTTTCATGGTCACAAACACAACTATACAACATGAATGACAATAAGAAAATGAACCATAACACACAATAGTTTTATATGGATCTCCCCTAATGTGGGTGACTACATACTTATTTTGTTTGGGATGATCTGAGAGACAAATTATCCACTATCAGTAAATCAGAAATTAAAAGTGGGATGGTCAGGTATCAACCTAGAACCTTGGTGAGTAGGTATGAAACCTTTCCAAAATTATACTAGAATCCCACTAGTGTTAATTATATTGACTCCCTTTAGTGTTTCAAAATTACAACACTGACACAAAGAGTAAGATCATTAGATATTTAGGTTTCCCCTGTTACACAACAATTGACCTTCCTCTTCGAGCCACCAAGAATATATTTATTCAGCGCATTCTCACTTAAAATAAAAGTCAAATACTTAAATTGAATATAATTTAAAACTTTTCATGATAGTAGGTTTAGTATACTCTCATGAATTGTAGAAGATAATACTTATAATTCAACTAACTGCTACATCAAAATGATGAACATGAAAATATCCCATTGATCTGCAAGTTGACTACTAATATAATGCTTCAGCTTAATTCATAACTTTTTGACTAATGCTAAACTTGCTCAAATATTTTTGAAAATAATCACAATCTTATTAAAATGTATTTTTCCTATGAAAATACTCACTATCATCTTGTTTCTTCAAATCATTTTGTAATAACATGTGTATTTGCATACACATGCATGCACGTATGAACATTGGTTTTCTTGTGGTTGATTTACCATATGTATTTACATAGGAAAACCTTATGTAAAATATTGATATATTTTTTTAACCAGTATATATGAATGCCTTTCCCAATTTAGTAGTAACTATGTGATTTAATTTTTTTAATATTGTGTAGGCACATTGTGATATACAAGGATAGAAGTTGGATCACATTACCGAGGGACACACCTCAGTATGTTTAGGGATTGAATGTGTTTTTAGATATTTCAATTTATAATCGATCTATTGAAGGGAGAATATGATATCCATATCCTACATGTAAATGTAGATGATGGTTGAAGAGAGATGATGTTTTTGATCATTTAATACAGAAACAATTCCATGGTCAATATTTGTGTTGGATTTGGCATAGAGAATAGAAATTTATAGAAAGGATGAGCACTACTATTAATCCATAGAATGAGCTCCCAACATCATCGACAATGGAAAATGAAATTAAAAACCTCATAAATGATGTATTCGGCACTACAAGGAACCACTATAAACATTGAAACATAACAGAACAACCAGATGATGGTGCTATAAATTGCAACATGAAAAGTTATTTTTTGAGACTAGAAAACAACCAGATTATCATTGTAACAAATCATTAGATCCTCCTCGTGATTATATGGAGACAAATATAAGAAAAAACTTCACTTAGGTAGATACGATTCATGATTTATTTGATTATGGAAATCAAGAGTTGTATAGTGGATGTTTGAAATATTCAAAGCTTTATTTTCTCCTGAAGTTGTACCATATCAAATTTCAATGTGGAATTACAAATAAGGCAATGTCCATGATAGTGGAATTGTTGTGTGATGAATTTCCTAAAGAAAAAATCCACTTTTATTTTTACTATATGAAAAAAATTAGTAGGCTTGGTCTGAATTATACAAAAATACATGTCTGTCCTAATTATTGTATGCTTTAATGGTGAGAGGATTCAAGTAGAAAGAATTGCAAAAAATGTTTTTCTTCTAGATAGAAGTCAACGGGAGATGTTTCAAGTACGAATCAACAAACATTCATGAAGAATAATAATGGGAACAAACATATAATTGTTTTGCATTACTCTACATTAAATCCTTGATTGCAATTATTATTCATGTCATTGAAACCACCGAACACATGAAGTCGAATTATGTATATAATAACAATGATGGGTTAATAAGACATCCATGAGATTCCAAATTGTGGAAGATATTTGATTCATTATATCCATATTTCTCAGACGATACTAGGAATGTTCGATTGGTATTGGATCAAGATGGATTCAATACATTTGGGACTTTGAGTACTAGTTATAGCATTTGGCCCATTGTTTTGATCCCTTACAATCTGCCTCCATGGATGTGTATACAAAAAACATATATTATCATTTTGATGATTATTTCGGGAAGAAAAATTCTTGTAAATAATATTGATGTATACTTACATCCTTTGATTGAAGAATTACAGGAGTTATGGAGCAACAGTGTTGAGACATTTGGCTCTTCTTCAATAACATTGTTCAAAATGAATGTTGATTTAATGTGGACTATTAGTGACTTCCCTAGGATTGGGAATTCATCTGGATATAACATTTAAATGGGTTAGGTTTTTTCTATTTGTAACTTTTATTTTGAGCCCAAACGGCTTCATCACAATAGAAAATGGTGCTTCTTCTTTCATCGAAGATTTCTCGATGCATCTCATAGATTTCAGCTGAACAGATCAAAATTTAATGGTTTCATTGATCTTAAACCACATCCAAAGTTGTTAACTGGTTATAAAATATTGACAGAACATGAAATTGTTGAAACAGATTTTCTGAAGGTTCATAATTTTAATGATATCGGGAAACAGGATCGAAGTGCATCATCATGTGAAATCAGAACACAACAATTGAAGAAAAATATTATATTCTTCAAACATCCGTATAGGGAATTTAATTTTTTTCGGCATAATCTTGATGTGATGTTTATTGAGAATAATTTTAATGACAATTTGATTTTTACATTGCTTTATTAGAATGTAATGTCTATGGATCATATCAATGCTTGCAAAGACATACAGGTAATGAATATAAAAAATGATCATTGGCCACATGATAATGAAAAGTATGCTCCGAAAATTTTTTCAATGAAAAATATGGATAAAGATACATTCCATTGATTTTTAATGAATGTGAAGGTATCTGATGGGTATTAAAGTAACATATCGAGGTGTTTTGACTTGAATAATCATAAGATACAGGGATTGAAAAGTCACGATTCACTTTTTTTCTACAAAAGTTACTACCATTAGCATTGCGTACATTATTACCTGAAAAATTTTCTACTATTGTACTCCAATTCTGCACATTTTTTAGAAAACTATGTGATAAATCTCTACATCTATTTCATCTTGACATCCTCTTGGAGAGGTTTGTATTGACACATTGTGCAATGGAGAAGATCTTTCCTCCATCGATTTTTATTGTCCTGATGAATTTAATTGTGCATTTGGTTGAGGAAGAAAAATTATGATTCCTTGTTCATTATCGATGGATGTATCCAACTGGGAGGTACATTATTTATATATTTTTCAGTTATGTAATCATTTTTTGGCACATAATTTAATGAATAATTATGTTTATTTTATTTCATAGATATCTTGGGAATTTGATATCTTACGTGAGAAATAAAGCTCAACCAGAAGACTATATTGCGGATGGATATTTGGTGATTGAGTTTCATACATTTTGTTATAGATACATGGATGATATCGTGACAAGATTTAATCGAGTTGGAATTTTTGAGAACACATCGACTCAATCTCAAATACATCATAAATAAAAAATATCTCCTATAATTGGTCGATCTGTTGGGAGGACCTCAAATATGACACTAACAAAATTGAAATTATTACAGGCACATAGAAATGTTATACTGAATAGTGAAATTGAAAATCCATTTATTAAAGAGTTGAGGATAAAAACCATGACACGAATTAGAGGCCGAACACGAAATTTTAAAGATAAAATGAATGCTATTAATAAAGATATTGTAGAATGGTTTTCACGATGTGTAAGTTCATTAATTTATAATAAATATTAATACTAGTTTTACACATATATTTTTTAAATCTAATTAATTATATTTCTTTTTTTAGATCAAAAATACTAATACTCAAGTAGAGTTGTCAGAATATTTGATGTTACTTTCTCGAGGTCCTCTAAAATAAGTTTGAAGGTTCGACGCTTATAATGTGAATGGAATTATATTTCTTACAATCGATCGAGAAAGGGGATTGAAAACACATAATATTGGTATATTTACATTTTCTGAAGTGAGATATTTTTGAAAGATAACTGATATAATTGAACTAAACTTCCATAGATATTTTTCGGTTGATTTATTCAAATGAAATTGGGTTGATATTATCAGAGGTGTTAAAAGAGATTCCTTGCAATTTACTTCTGTGAACTTCTCTCCCAGGATGGATGATGGTGATCGTGAACTGCATGATACATATATCATATCATCTCAAGAAGAAATGTTATATTATGTGAATGATGTTTTGGATGAACGTTGGGGTGTAGTTTCTCACGTAATTCAAAAATATTTGTATGATATGGGTGATGAAGTCGAAGATTTCCCTTTTTAACGAGATGAAGGGTATAAAGGTGAACTATATATTATATTTATAGTAGCACTGTAATGTCAAAAATATCATATATATTCAATATTTTGATATTTATTACTATTGAAAAAAATTGTTGATTAGAAATGAATTACATTGCTACTTGGAGACGGTAGGTCAAATGTATTCATGAGCGCTGTTTTTTTTATATAGTACTAAAAATATATGAATAAGTGAATTCCACTACAATAAAAAATGTATATGGTAGATTTTTTTTAATATATGATCATGGTTATATAATATTAAATGTTGGTATAAGAGGATGAAAAATGGAAACACTTAGTATAAATTTATAACACTTTTTCAAAAAACCACTATTGGAATACACCATAAGCCTTAAAGGTTATTTCACTAATAAATAAATATCCTATTGTTTCAAGGGAGTATTTTTGGTAATATATTTTGGAATGTATTTGTAGAGGAAAATGGATCAATTTTTAAAAAGAAAAAATGGTAATCTCTAGGATTTTATATGCGAGGGATGGGACAGACCTGGAACTACATCCAATATTTTAATAATATAATTTCATTTTTATGTGATTGCATCTCTAAATTTTAATATATTCATTTTTTGAAAGTTTAATGTTAAAAAAACAAATTTCATTTAATAAATTTTTTATATTATGTTGAAGCCTTATCCCTCTATTGTTAACCCTTTAAAACAATTTTACCCTTAACTGAGGTGAAAAATATTTACCATGGATACAATTCATTATGACCAAAATTAAGTTCAATTTATTAAAAAATCTTAATAATAATAATTATTATTATGGAATTAATTTTAATAATTATATATTTTGAAGAATAAATTAATTTTATTATAAATTTCAATATGTACTGAATGTTTTGTAGGTAAAAAATGTCTAAAAATATTTTACAACTAAATTTAAAATATTTTTGGTACAATGGAAATAATTGGATTTTGTTAAATTAAAGGATACCTATTTTTATTTCAATACAATAAATAACTAAAAGGAATCATGTATAGACATGATATAAATGAATGAACTAAAAATTGTTTTTATTAACACAAACATTACCAAGATTCCCAAAATGTTAAGAATAAATATAAAAATTTAAAATTATATTTTTAAATAAATTATATAACTCTTTAAATAAATATTCTTTATATAAAAATGTTTTCAAAAAAAATTCTATTCTTTTATCATTTTATTTTCATAAAAGTGATTTTTTTGTGTAATCAAGAATTTTTCCTATTGACTGAAAAATAAATATTAAATAAAATCACCCAAAGATAATCTTAAACTAATGAATTGAAAAATAGATACAATTTAATAAAATTTCATTTAATAAAATTTCTAATTTTCATTTTAATCACATTCCTAAATAATTGTATGTGAATTTTTCTTTTGCTTTTATAAAATGAAAACATGCTATTATTGAATCTCGTGTGTTACATTTTTTATTATTTTTTTATATATTAATTAGTTTACAATTTCTTCTTATATGGAATTTTTTCTAATATAGTTTTTCGGAAGGATGGTTTAAATGAGGTGAATTAATTTTCTACAATATGGGTGTCATATGATCGTGTTCCAATTGATGTTTAGAATAAGTCTTTAAATTACTAGATTATATATTAATAAATAATATGTTTTAATTCAAATTTATTTAATCCCAATGTTGATGATATTAATTATTTTCATAGTATATTATCTTTGATCTTTTATATAATGATACCATATATATGGTATTTTTGGGAGATTTTTATGTCTTAATTTATTCAATAATTTTTTTATAATACCATAGAAAGAGAGTAACTGAGAGAGATCCAAATACTATTTTTTGTGGTTCATTTATCTTTGATAGGCCTGAATACAAATGAGACTAGAATTGGTGTGGGTTTTTCTTCTACTAGAAATGAGAAACCCTTTAGAGAAGGCCATCATCTAATTGACATAAATATGGGTGGCAGGGCGTCCCATATAAATATGAGAGTATTTCATTTAGTATTCAATGAAAAAATATTGAACACAATATTATTTGTTAAATTATATATTATTTTAATGTAAAATGTATATGTTATATTTATGCAAGACAATAATATTCTAACAATTATAAAATTTTATATTATCCCATTTATGTATAGTAATACAACTACTAGATAGATTTATAGTGATAAACAACACAAAATTGTTGAATACATTTTTCTATTTTTAAAAAATTAATTAAATTGATATTTTACCAAATTAATTTATAATTACATTTTAATGGTATAATTGAAGTTAGGTTTCTAATAGGAATGATAGAATTAAATCTATAATGAGTGATAGGTGTTATAAGAGAAGGTTTTGGAGAAGGAAAATTTTATATGGGTGACCATGAATTGTATCATGAAATATCAAGAGATAAGTATTGGTATAAGGTCGACACCTACAAGTTATTATAGTTATTCTACTATGTCATCAGTCTGACCAAATGGATCCATGGTATAATTAAAATTTTCTATAGCTAAAGAAGAGGGTTTAAATTATAATGATTTTATTTTATAGAGAATATATAGTGTTATAAGGCCCCATCCTTAAACATTACTTAATCTTGAGATATTTCAAGAATACACCTTGAGGATCTTTTCAGGTTTAGAGTTTTAGATATTTAGATCGTAAAACATGCATTAAATCAAACATTTAGACAACGTGTTTATAATAAATGATAGTATTCATTTTTTCCCATCAACAGAAACATATTTAAAATAAAATATGGATTCTTTCTTGACACTTCCTTGACACTTCCTTGACACTATCATCATATCATGTACCCTTCCCATGACTTGTGAAAAACATTTCAAAAACTTGGGATGAGCATAAAAATCTTAGTAAGGGATATAAAAATATGGAAAGGAAACATGAGTACATGTATACATAAGAATCAATGAAATCATACTCTACTCATAAAACATAAGCACATTAACATACCTCATAAAATCGTGAATAAATCATAGAAATAGTAAGTCATAAAGGTAACTTGAGGCATTCATAACATTCTTACATAGGGAGTAACACTCTTGGTTATATTTGGAATACCCATCACAATATATTCCCTAAATCTCTTCGGAGAATAATCAAAGTTTAACCCCTTCATGTTACCCAATGCATTGGAGAGCTATATCGGGTTCACATGCCCTTAGTTTATCATGGAATCGCCCGTCTTCATAATAATGTCCAAGAACCATAACATAATCGTATCACATAAAACATGCATAAAGGAAACATAACATTTACACCTTTCAATCACATGATATCAATACAACACATTGATGTAAAAACATTATGAAAACCATTTTCAATATCAAAATAAAAGAAAAGTAAAACATGGTATTTATTTTTCTTTTAAAAAAATGTATGGCTTGTAGAGGAAGCCGAAACTCAAATAATGGTCACGATGGCGGAAAAGTCGTTGTCGCCACATACGTACGACAAAAACATTCCCTTTATCATTTAGTAAAATGATTTGTATAAGAAGAAATATTCCTTTCGAATAAACATAAAAGTCAAAGGGGTTTATACACAGTATAAAAGATGTTTGTGTATAAAACAAAATATGCCTCAATGAAAGGAGATTGAGACGAAGTCTTATACCTCGGGTCCAACTTGACTCGATCGTTCTTTATCCTACTGAATAATAAATGTCAGTAAATTTCTACTTGCTTAAGAACCTTTTTCAAGTTCATTATTCCTTTTATATCACTTATTACCATGTCATGAACACTATGTAATTATTTAAGTTAATAACGGTCATTTTAACGATCATTGGTACTTGAGTCAAAAATAAACACTTTATAATTACAAGTTGTTCATGTATCCATTATATCCAGAGTTATACTCATGATTTACATATCATATATATCATATATATCAAATATATACATTCACTTATAATATTACATAATCATTTAGAGGTAAGAAATGAAATGCACCGTTCATGGAGACGGCAAGCCGTACGTATGCATGAACGCTACTTTCATTTCTATTTCGTGTTTTATGGAATGGAATCATAATGATATAAAGTTATATTATAATTCCATTATAATATCATATATAAAATCATTAATTATATCCTTTATACATCCCACATATGACATTAATGAATCAAATCACTTTGAGGGGGCGGTAGTCCGCACTTCCTAAAATGAAGATATCGCATTTACCCATAATGGAAACCATAATGGTCTGCCATAAATGAAAAATACAGAAGCTTAAGTAAAACATAAACATATTATATATCACATATAAATATAGTGTCATCTTAATGGCCACCTTTAAGGTGTTAAAATAATATTGAACAATCATCGTTTCGTGAGGCAGAAATTCACCATCCACAGAAATAGTATGTTCTCTAACCATTAGATGTAGGTGTGTGTAAGTTTAGATAGAATGCTTCTTATAAAAACAACCTAGTATATTGGATATAGTGTATTTGATACAAATAATATGAATAAAAAGAGTTTAGGGGTTGGAGAAGAAAAATAAAACATAAGAACACAAGAGAAAACACTACCTTTAAATTCGGTAACTCTTTTTGATTTGAGCTCAAATGCTTCCTTGGAAAGACTTATGCCCAAAGTTAGGCTTCAATGATTAAGATAGGGATGTTTAGAGACAAAATGGATAGGGTTTTTCTTAACTAAAGGCTTTAGAGGTGTGAGTAAAGAGGTAGAGGTGGGGGCCTTTTATAAGAGGAGAGGAGGGGCACTCTTGGAGGGTTACAAAATGTTACTTTATTTTCAAAAGTGTTTCAGATTTTAGAGGTCCCGCATTGATGTATTTCAAGGATAAGGTGATAAGGGTTCGAAATACATCCATCCAATAGGTTTTTGACAGGTTTAGGTCTTAGATTTTACATTATATTTTCATTTTATTTAAATCGTTAAATAATGAGGTAATCACTGCATCATCATGGTGTCATAAATAATTTACTTTATTTAGTGTATAAAAATTATAAAAAATATATAATTATGTATGAAATCTTATTAGCTTCCCAATTACTATTTATAGTCAAAATTCGGACTTGTATAACCCAATGTAAAAATTGTTTTAGTAAAATAACTCATGTTTGTGACATTATTACTTTAACATTAAATAAAAAGATATTAATGTCTTTTTCCTTTTAATGTGGATCCATGGGGTCCCCAAGTTGACCCATGGATTTTCCGGGTCGGCCATGACACATCCAATAAGGGTAGGACATGTGTCTAGGTAATTTCGTATTATTAAAACATTATTTTTACCTTAAATTACACTAATTACCTCCAATCACGATTAATAAGCTTAAAAGTTACTATTCACCAAAAAATTATATGAATCTCATTGAACCACATTTTACTTCTTAATGACAACAATGTATGTCGGATTTTTGAAATTCAAAACATAGAGGTGGTAAAATTACATTTAAATGAAAAATCAGTTTTTAAGTACAACTCAGTGGTTCCACTATTCATCAAAAATTGAAGTTTTTCCGAAAAATACAAATACTTCACCCTAAACTATATTTGATATTCCGAATTCACAAATGATTTCTGTTTTACAAAATTCAAAACATATAAGTTACATTAATTAATTTAAAAATTAATTCCCGATGTCAGAGCAAATAGCGTGTTTTTATGAAACAATAAGTATCAAAAGATTGACACTAGTTTAAGTCCAATTTCAAAGTGAAATTAATTCCAACGACCACTATAAGATTAAATGGTAAAAATATATTCTAATTTAACTTCAAAACAATTAAAAAGATAATCTAATCATATAAATAAATTAGATTGAAAATATGTTTTGAATTAAAATACAACATTTTTCACTATTCATTAAAAAAAGAACTTTATCGGAAAAATCCCAAAAATTTACCCAAATTTAATTTCAATGTACCAATCATAAATAATGAGTTTATTTTGACAAATAGTTCTTATAAAATTATCATAATTTTGATTTAAAAATGGTTTTCCATCAAAAGGAAGCAAAACAATCTTTTAAAAATATGAGTGTATTCCATGCTTAAGATTGGATTTATTCTCATTTTAAGCATCTAAAACACTATCTAATTAATTAATAGACATAGATAAAAATATCTATTATTCATTACTTACATGGTATGTTACATCCTTCCCCCTTTTGAAAATTGCGTCTCCGCAATTTATTTACTTATCGAATAAGTGGGGGTATTTATCCCTCATTGCATTTTCAGATTCCCATGTTGCCTATTCAATCATGTGGTTTTTCCACAAAACCTTTACCTGATGAATCACCTTATTCCGTAACACTTTCTCCCTGTGGTTAATAATCTGGACCGGTTGTTCCTCATAAGATAGGTTCTTTCCAGCTGAACTACCTATGGACTCAAAACATGAGATGGATCTGGCATGTACTTCCTTAACATTGAAACATGAAAAACATTGTGTACCTGAGATAAACTAGGAGTTTAAGCCACTCGGTAAGCAACTGATCCAACTCTCTCTAGAATTTCATTTGGTCCAATGAACCTTGAACTCATCTTTCCTTTCTTACCAAATCGCGTCACACTTTTACATGGTGAGACTTTGAGAAAAACATGATCACCTACCTCAAATGATAGATCCTTCATTCGGTTATCCGCATAACTTTTCTGCCTGCTCTGTGCTGTTCTCATGTGTTTCTGTATCAGCTGAACTTTTTCTGCCAACTCTTCTACCAATTCTGGTCCCATCAGGTTCCTCCCACCCACTTCATCCTAGAAAGCTGGAGTTCGACACTGCTTCCCATATAATGCCTCAAATGTTTCCATCTGTATATTGGAATGAAAACTGTTATTATATGAAAACTCATCCCAAGAAAAATGTTGGTCCCAATTTCTCTGATAATCCATAGAGCAAGCACGTAGCATATCCTCCAGTGTCTGAATCGTTCTTTCTGACTTCCCATCTGATTGAGGATAAAAAGTTGTACTAAAATTTAATTCAGTACCCAACGACTTCTGAACGACTTTCAAAAAGATAGAAGTGAACCTGGGATCACGGTTAGATATAATGGAGAGAGAAACTCCATGTAACCTGACTATCTCTTTAAGATATAAACGGGAAAGTTGATCTACGGAAAAATTATCTCGTATGGAAATGAAATGAGCATATTTAGTCAAGCGATCAACAATAACCCAGATTGCATTATTACCTCGAGTTGTCTTCGACAATCCCACAACGAAGTCCGTGGATATATTCTCCCATTTCCACTCTGGCACTGGTAAAGGTTGAAGCATCCATTTCAGTAACATCCACTCTACATTAACCTGTTGAAAATTCAAACACTTCATAGTAAAATCAGCAATATCCCTTTTCATTCTGTCCCACCAGTAATACTCCCGAAGATCTCTATACATCTTAGTACTGCTAGGATGGACTGAAAACGGAGAACTATGAGCTTCACGTAACAAATATCTCTTCAACTGTGAATCACACGGCACACAAAATCTCTTCCCAAATCTCAAAACAAAATCATTATCAATATTTTATTCAGGAAACAGACCTTTCTGAACCAACACTACCTTTTTTTGCAACTCACTATCTTGCTTCTATGCTTGATTAATTCTGTCTGATAGAGAAGATTTCACTGATACCTGAAACAAAATAGAAGGACATCCTACACCTACAACTACTATGCCAAATTTCATCAAATCCTGAACCAAAGGATCATGTTCCGAACCCAACATTTCTAATGAAGAATTACTTTTTTGACTCAAAGAATCAGCCACTTTATTTTCCTTTCCCTGATGGTAGTGAATTGTACAATCATAATCCTTGATTAATTCTATCCATCTCCTCTGTATCATGTTCAATTCTTTCTGAGTGAATATATATTTTAAACTTTTGTGATCTGTATATATTTCACACTTTACTCCATACAAATGATGCCTCCAAATTTTTAAAATGAAAACAACATCAGATAATTCGTAATCATGTGTATGGTAATTTACCTCATGAGTTTTCAACTATCGTGAAGCATAAGAAATTACCTAATCATTCTGGATTAGGACGCAACTAATTCCTTTCAATGAAGCATCACTGTAGATAACAAACTCACCATTCCTGGAAGGTAGTGCCAAAACTGGAGCATTCACCAATCTTCTTTTCAATTCCTGAAAACAATCATCACATTCTTTTGTAAAGATAAACTTAACACCCTTCTGAGTAAGCTTAGTCATTGGACTAGATAACCGTGAAAAATTTCTAACAACCCTTCAGTAATAACCTGCCAAACCAAGAAATATATGAATCTTAGTTACATTTGTGGGTCTTGGCCATTCTTCCACAACCTTTGTTTTTACAGGATCAACAGTTATCCCATCATTAGAAACAATGTGACCAAGGAATTGAATTTTGTTGCAACCAAAACTCACACTTGCTTAATTTCCCATAAAATTTCTTTTCTTTTATGGTTTGCAAAATAACCCTTAAATTTCTTTCATGGTCCTCTTTAATTTTATAAAACAGAAAAATATCGTCAATTAAAACAACCACAAACTTATCCAAGAACTCATGAAAAATTCTATTCATTATGTCCATGAATATAGAAGGTTCATTGCGTAGCCCAAAAGGAATTACTACAAATTCATAATGGCCATATCTTGTACGAAACACGGTCTTTGGAATATTTTCTTCCTTTACCTTCAACTAATGGTACCCCGATCTGAGGTCAATCTTTGAAAAATACTGAGCTCCCTAGAGCTGATCAAACAAATCATCGATATGAGGCAAAGGATAATTGTTCTTAACAGTGATGTTATTCAAGGTTCTATAATCAATGCAAAGTCTCATAGAACCATCTTTCATTTTAAAAAATAAAACAGGAGCTCCCCATGGTGATGTGCTAGGTCGAATGAATCATTTCTCTAAAAAATCTTGCAATTGATCCTTCAACTCTAACAGTTCAATTTGATCCATTCAATAAGAGGGTTTTGAAATTGGCTTAGCATCAGGAACTAAGTCAATAGAAAATTCAACTTCCTGATCCGGTATTATTCTAGGAAACTCATCAGGAAATACACCTGGATATGCATTTACCACTGGCACATCATTAATCTGAACAGTTCCCTTGTTTTTAACAATATGTGCAATGTAACATTCATTTCCATCTTTTATAAGATTCTCGGCCTCTTGATATGTTATCAACAGTAAGGGTTCATTCTTGTACACAAACTAAAAGCCTTTCAGAAAAGAAACTTCTTTAGCTCTACAGTCAATCTTAGCAAGGAAAACAGAAGCCAATCCATACCCAGGATAAAATCAAACTCGACTAGAGGTAAAACAAGAAGGTTTGAAAGTAGGTTTTTTCCACGGATAAGGATTGGATGATTCTTATAAATTCTTTTTGCCTCAACATTTCCCCCAGGTGTTTTTACCACAATTTCAGGAGTCATTTCTTGATATGGTATTCCCATTTTACTAGAAAAGGTTTAAGAGATGAATGAATGTTTAGACCCCGAATCAAACAACACACTTGTATAATCTGAAAAAACAAACAAAGTACCTGATACAACTTCATTTGATGGCCCGACATCTGCTGCAGTAGTTGAAAAGTATTTCACCACCCATTTCTGGTTGTAGTCTATCTAATTCCCATCACTCGAGCTCTTTGTCAGACACTCATTTTCATAGTGACCCATCTCATTGAACATAAAACATTTCACTAACTATAAATCAAATTTGGTCATACCATCACCTTGATCTTTTTCAGTGAAATCATGAGCCTTATGTCCCATCTTACCACATCAGTAACACTTTACAGAATTCAGAAGTCATTCCTCAGCATGCCTTTTACCACATTTATCACAAACTGGAAACTTAGTTTTATTACCATCAGACTTTTTTGAAGAATTCTCTCCTTTCTCCTTCCACCTCGGTCCCTTCTTCTGTTGGTTGTTATAGAACACTTGATCATTGGCAAACTCTATTTCCACCTTCTCAGCACATTGAACAAGATTTTCATAACATTTTAACTCACGAGAAGCTAATTCCCTTCGATATTTTGGCTTTAATCCTGAGTAAATACAATTGATTTTACTATCAAGGTCTCAGATAAAATTTGGAGCATACCTTGCCAATCGAGTGAACCTCTCTTCATGGGCAGCCACTGAGTCTTCCACTTTCCTCAATTCCAGAAATTTTTTTCCATCCTAAGTTTAATAGCATTTGGAAAATACTTCTCAAGAAACATGCCTTTGAATTCATCCTAGTCAAGAGCATCAATCTCATCAGCATCCCTGATATTTTTTACCATCGACCACCACTGATCTGCTTCACCCTCCAAACGGTAAATAGAAAGACTAACATTTTGATTGTCTGAACACCCCATGAAATCAAAAATCTTCTCTGGTGCTTTAATCCACCCTTCAGCTAGCACAGGGTCAAATGATCCTCTGAATGATGGGGGTTGTTGCCTCATGAAATGTTCCACCAATGACATGTTCCTCTGCGGTTGATCTGGCTAATCTTGTGCATGGATACCACCACCATTTATCGCTTGAGTCAATTGTGCCATTACTGCAACAAACTGTTCAGTTCCAATTCCGACCATCTCAAGATACTGATTCAGAAGTTTATTTCCTTCTGTATGCCTTCCTAGAACTTCTTCCTTGTTTCCTCTGTGGAAAACCATTCTGAACAAACATGTCTTAGATAAAGCAACATGGTAATCTTCAAAGGCTATATCATTTCAATTTGACCATAAAAAAAATATTTTGTATAATAATTTAATATAATTGTAACTCCTAAATTTATCTAAACCAACCTCTGATACAAACTACAAGGCCCCTTCTTGAAACATTACTTAATCTTGAGATATTTCAAGAATACACCTTGAGGATTTATTCAGGTTTAGAGTTTTAGAGAATTTGATCATAAAACTTTCCTTACATCCCACATTTAAACAAAGTGGTAACAATAAAAGATAGTATTCATTTTTCCCATCACTATAAACATATTTAAAATAAAACATGGATTCTTTTTTGACACTTCCTTGACACTATCATCATATCATGTACCCTTCCCTTGACCTGTGAAAAACATTTCAAAAACATGGGATGAGCACAAAAAAAATCTCAGTAAGGGATATAAAAATATGGAAAGGAAACATGAGTACATGCATACAAAAGAATAAATTAAATCATACTCTACTCATAAAACATAAGAACATTAACATACCTCATCAAATCATGAATAAATCATAGAAATCATAAGACATAAAGGTAACTTGAGGCATTCATAACATTCTTACGTAGGGAGTAACCCTCTTGGTTGCGTTTGGAATACCCATCAAAATATATTCCCTCAATATCTTCGAAGACACCTCAACGTTTAACCCCTTCGTGTTAACCAATGCATTGGATAGCTATATCAGTCTCACCCGCCCTTAGTTTATCATGGAACCACCCGTCTTCATAATAATGCCCAAGAATAATAACATAATCGTATCACATAAAACATGCATAAAGTAAACATAAAATTTCCACCTTTCAATCACAAGATATCAATACAACCCATTGATGTAAAAGCATTATTAAAACAATTTTCAATACCAAAATAAAATAAAAGTAAAACATGGTATTTATTTTTCAATTAAAAAAAGGTATGGCTTGTAGAGGAAGCCGAAACTCAAATAATGGTCACGGCAGTGGAAAAGTCGTTGTCGCCGCATACGTACGAAAAAAAAATTCCCTTAGTCATTTAGTAAAAAGATTCATATAAAAAAATATTCTTTTTGAATAAATGTAAAAGTAAAAGGGTTTTATACACCGTATAAAAAAATGTTGTCTATAAAAAAAAATATGCCTCAATTAAAGGAGATTGAGACGAAGTCCCATACCTTGGATCCGACTTGACTCGATCGTTTGTTAACCTCCTGAATAATAAACTTGATTTAATTTCTACTTGATTAAGAACCTTTTTCAAGTTCATTATTCCTTCTATATCAATTATTACCATGTCATGAACAGTATGTAATTATTTATGTTAATAACGGTCGTTTTAACGATCATTGGTACTTGAGTCAAAAATAAACTCTTTATAATTACAAGTTGTTCATGTATCCATTATATCCATAGTTATAATCATGATGTAGATATCATATATATCATATATATCCAGTATATACATGCACTTATAATGTTACATAATCATTTAGAGGTAATAAATGAAATGCACCTTTCATGGAGACGGTAAGCCGTACGTACACATAAAAGCTACTTTCATTTCTATTTCGTATTTTAGGGAATGGAATCATAATGATATAAAGGTATATTATAATTACATTATAATATCCTATATAAAATAATTAATTACATCCTTTATACATCCCACATATGGCATTAACAAATCAAATCACTTTGAGGGGGTGGTAGTCCACACATCCTAAAATGAAGATATCGCGTTTACCGATAATGGAAACCATAAAGGTATGCCATAAATGAAAAATACAGAAGGTTAAGTAAAACATAAACATATTATATATCATATATAAATATAGTGTCATCTCAATGGACACATTTTAAGGTGTTAAAAGAATATTGAACAATCATCGTTTCGTGAGGCGGAAATTCGCCATCCACGGAAACAGTATGTTCTTTAACCATTAGATGTATGTGTGTGTAAGTGTAGCTCTAATTCATCTTATAAAACATACTAGTATATTTAATATACAGTATTTTATACCAAATAAAAGAATAAAAAGATTTTATGGGGTTGTAGAAGCAAAATAAAACATAAGAACACAAGAGAAGACACTACCTTTAAATCAGGTAACTCTTTTTTATTTGAGCTCAAAGGCTTCCTTGGGAAGACTTCTTCCAAAAGTGAGGATTCAAGGAGTACAAGAGATATGTGGAGAGACAAAATTTATAGTTGTTGGCCGATACAAAGTCTTGAGAGGTGTGGGTAAAGAGGTATATGTGGGGGCCTTTTATAAGAGCAGAGGAGGGGCACTCTTGGAATGTTACAAAATGTTACTTTATTTTCAAATGTGTTTCAGATTTTAAAGGACCCACATTGATTCATTTCTATGATAATGTTATAAGGGTTCTAAATCCACCCATCCAATAGGTTTGTGAAAAGTTTAGGTCTTAGAATTTAAATTATATTTTCATTTTATTTAAATCGTTCAATAATGAGGTAATCGGTGCATCATCATGGTGTCATAAATAATCTAATATATTTAGAGTCTAAAAATTATAAACAAAAGATAATTATTTAGAAATAGTATTAGCTTTCAAATTACTATTTATAGTCAAAAATCTGACTTGTATAACCCCATGTAATAATTGTTTTAGTAAAATAACTCATGTTTGTGACATTTTTACTTTAACATTAAATAAAAAGATATTAATGTCATTTTCCTTTCAAAGTGGCTACATGGGGTCCCCAAGTTGACCCATGGATTGTATTGGTCGGACATGACACAAAAAATAAGGGTAGGACATGTGTCTATGTCATTTCATATTATTAAAACATTATTTTTACCTTAAATTACACTAATTACCTCTAATCGCGATTAATAAACTTAAAAGTTACTATTCACCAAAAAATTATTTTTATCCCATTGAACCACATTTAACTTCTTAATGAAACCCATGTATGTTAGATTTTTTAAATTCAGAACACAGAGGTGGTAAAATTTCATTTAAAAGAAAAATCAGTTTTTAAGTACCACTTAGTGGTTTCACTATTCATCAAAAAGTGACGTTTTTCAGAAAAATAACAAAACATCACCCTAAGATATATTTGATATTATGAATTCAAAAATAATTTCTATTTTAATAAATTCAAAACATATAAGTTACATTAATTAATTTAATAATTAATTTCCGCTGTAAGAGCAAATAGCGTGTTTTTATGAAACAATAAGTATCAAAAGATTGATACTAGTTTAAGTCCAATTTCAAAGTGAAATTAATTCCAATGTCCACTATTGGATTAAATGGTAAAACTATATTCTAATTTAACTTCAAACCCAATTTAAAATATCATGTAATCCTATAAATAAATTTGATTAAAAAGTTGTTTCGAATTAAAATACAACATTTTCCACTATTCATTAAAAAATGGACTTTATCGGAAAAATACCAAAAATTTACCCAAAGTAAATTTAAATGTCCCAATCATAAAGAATAAGTTTATTTTGACAAATAGAGCTTATAAAATTGTCAAAAGTTTGATTTAAAAATGGTTTTCCATCAAAAGGTAGTAAAACAATCTTTCAATAATAATAGTGTATTCCATGCTTAGGATTGGATTTATTATAATTGTAAGCCTCTAAAACACTATATAATTCATTAATAGACATAGATAAAAATATCTATTATTCATTACTTACTTGGGATGTTACATGTGTTCTGGAAGACAATCAATAATATCATGTTTAATAGCATCTCCAATAGGAGAAAAATGTTGAGTATATGTGATTAGAAATACCACTACAACATAAATATCCTTTAGCCGTGGTCTTTTTGCGGCAGTTTTGTAAACCTCCCTAAACATTTTTAAAAAGGGTTTAGTTGTCCTTTTTTAAAAAACACCACTAAACCCTCTTTTCAGTGTTGACACTTCCCGCTGACCCCAAACATCCTTCTCCCTTAGACCCCTACAACCCTACCTTTTTCCCTCAATCCCTATGATCCCTGAACCCCAGCTCGACTCATTGCTGATGGTGACATTTCTCACCGGCCATTATCACTACTTCCCCCCCCCCAACACCCGAACCTAAACCCCCATCTCCCCCAACCCTCGAGACCCCACCTTCTTCCCTCAAACACAGCTCACCTACACACATCTGGTGACGGTTCTCATCACCCATCATTGCGCCTTGCCGCCCATCTCCACTGGTGACTACATTTTTCACCCCTCTATGTTGGTTTGTATGTAATTATAGTATGGTTGTGGTATTATTTTGGGTTAGTTTATTTAAAGTTGGTTGAAGAATACTTCTTTACGCTGTTGATGGGAAACTTCTAAAATTAAATCATTTCATACCAAATCATAGGGTATCAAACACTAATCATATATGGAGGTGTGTTTATGCTATAATTTAAATCCATATTGAAATTCACTCATGAATTTAATGAAATCCATGAAGCCATGATAGTTATGCCATAGTTTTAATCCATATAAGAAGGTATGAGGGTTATTACCTAGTTTAAATCCTTATAGGACGGCATAAGGGATATACTAGTGTTCCGTGCTATTCAAAAAGCATAAAAGGGTTTATACTGGATTTTATTTTCTTCCATGATATTGAATGTTTATTCTAGATTTTAATGTTGTCTAGAAATACTTAATGTTTGATTTGGAGATATTGTCATTCTAAAGGTCTTAAATATTACACTAGTGTTTATTATTTCCTATAAATTCATGATGTTTTATGTGAGAGTTTGTAAAAATCAAGGTATATAGAAGGATACAGTGAAGTTTAATATCATCTAATAAGACTAAAAGGAGCCTCACCGAATTTTATTATTTTACCGAAATATGGATGTGTTACACATGAGTTTAAGGCCATCCTGGAAGACTTAAAGGGTTATTATAGAGTTTAATTCCAACTATTATGGATTAATTGGATAGGTTTGAGTTTATATTCGTCTATAAAGATGGAGTGGTATGTTGTAGTTCAATGTTATCTAGGAAGACTTAAAACCATTTCCTAGATGGGAAACGGGTGGCATGCTCTAGACCTAGTGGGGCGCCCTAGTGGGAGTTGATTGTTACCCTTACACACATTTTTCCAATTTAGTGGTGGAATAGTAGTGAAAGTGACGAGCATAACCATGTTTTTCATTAGGAGGTGCAAGGTTTGATTCATGGGAGTCTATTCTAAGGTGCATTTCGCTTTCCCTCAGGATCCACCCATCTTTCCAGGAACCTGGTTCCCAACTCGGTGGGTGAAATAAGACGTAACCCACCTAAGTTTGGGGATTTATATGTTGAACCATCACTGATTTGATTTTCACCCTCAGATATTTTCTACCATCTCAGTTGTAAATAGATCCTTCCCTGCTGTGGTTCTCCCTGGAGTGACCCTTTCATGGGGAGGGGGTTCCCTTGGGTAGAGCATTCGAAAAGTCCATATATAGGGATTCCCATTAAAAAAAAGGTTCCATTGGTGTTTATTATCATCCAGAATGACAAAATGGTATGTTTTATTTTAATTTTAACTAGAAAGATGGAAGGGTACGATAATGTTTGTGTCATCCAGGAATATGGAAGGTTATGATAGAGTTTAATGCCACCGTAGAATATAGAAGGTTACATATATGTTTATGATGGGTTTATAAGGATTCTTTAACACTTAATTAATGTAACGGAGGAAATAATAATCCTCATTTCACAATATCTACCATTCATGAAACATAAAATAATGTATAAACATAAATTAAAGAACAATTTTTTAACCTTGTATCGATGAGATCTACTGCCACTATCTTAAAAAAATATTCTTGATGAAAATCATTAAGAGAAAAATGAAAGACCCCCTCCTCCATGGTGTATCCACAAACTTAATGAAACACCTAACATTCAAATGATATTCTCCCTATCACTCATGGCTAGTTAGTTACTCACACAATAATAGATTAAAAAGAATAAATATCAGCAGATTGGATAGTTAGAAGTAGGAAAGTTAATCTTGAACGCCACCCCATATCATGGTGATCACTACGTTCTAAGGTCCCTCAAGGATAATCGTTGAGTTCTATGAATTTACTCACGTGTTAAATAACACATGAGTAAATTTAATGTGGTAACATTGGTTTGTAACCCTCTATTAATTCACTTAACTCTTATGTTCATTGATTTCCAAATTGATAATGATATCTTATATGGAAGAATGATTCAGATGATAAAAAATTAACATTTATATTCCACTAAATCATATAAAGATATATGAACTATATATTATGATTCTATCTTTTACGATATTCCCATGTCATAGAATACAATAATATTATGTAGTAAATTATGATATCTTTATATTGTAAGAAAATATATACCCAAAAATCATATAGAATGTATTTCTTTTTTCTATGTCATACCTTACAAAATATTTATATCATAACATATGATATAATTCATTCAAGGTTCCAGTGGATCATCCAGGTACACTAAGAGGGGGGGGGTGAATTAGTGTACACATGTTTTACAAGAGTTCTTTTCTTGTATCTATCCGCCATTTAAAATAAATCCTCTGTAATTGTTAGAGTGGATGGATCTTTCTTGTTCATAAACACAACTATAATACATGAAAGAAAATAAGAAAATAAAGCACAACACACAATAGTTTTACATGCATCTCCCATAATGTGGGTGACTACATACTTATTTTGTTTGGGATGATCTGAGAGACAAATTATCCACTATCAGTCAATCTGAAATTACAAGTGGGATGGTTAGGTATCAACCTAGAACCTTGGTGGGTAGGTATGACCCCTTTCTGAAATTATTCTAGAATCCCACCAGTGTTATTTATACTGACTTCCTTTAGTGTTTCAAAATTACAACACAAACACAATGAGTAAGATTATAAGATATTTAGGCTGCCCCTACTACACAACAATTGACCATCCTCGTCGAGCCACCAAGAATATATTTATTCAGCACTTGCTCACTTAAAATAAAATTCAAATACGTACATTGAATATAATTAGTAACTTTGCATAAAAGTAGGTTCAGTATACTCTCATGAATTGTAGAAGATAATATTTATAATTCAACTAACCGCTACATCATAAATATAACCATGAAAATATCCCATTTCATTGCAATTTGACTACTAATATAATGCTTTATCTTAATTCTTAACTTTTTTACTAATGCTAAAATTTCTCAAATATTTTTTAAAATAATCACAATCTTCTTAAAATGTTTATTTCTTATGAAAATACTCACTATCTTCTTGTTTCTTCAAGTCATTTTGTAATAACATGTGTATTAGCATACACATGCATGCACATATGAACATTGGTTTTCTAGTGGGTGATTTACCATATTTATTTATATAGGAAAACCTTATGTAACATATTTATATATTTTTTAACCAGTATATATGAATCTCTTTCCATATTTAGTAGTAACTATGTGATTTAATTTTTTTAATATTGTGTAGGCACACTGTGATATACAAGGATAAAAGATGGATCACATAACCAAGGAACACACCTCAGTATGTTTAGGGATTGAATGTGTTTCTAGATTTTTCAATTTATAATAGATCCATTGAAGGTAGAATATGATATCCATATCCTACATGTAAATTTTGAAGATGGTTGAAGAGAGATGATGTTTATGATCATTTAATACTAAAACAATTCCATGGTCAATATTTATGTTGGATTTGGCATGGAGAATCAAATGTTACAGAAAGGATGATCACTACTGTTAATCCACATAATGATCTCCAAAAATCATTGACAATGGAAAATTAAATGAAAAACCTCATAAATGATGCATTCGTCACTACAAGGAACCACTATCAACATTGAAACATAGCAGAACAACCAGATGAAGGTGCTACAAATTGCAACATGAAAAGTGATTTTTTGAGACTATAAAACAACCATATTATGATTGTAACAAATCATTAAATCCTCCTCGTGATTCTATGGAGACAAATGTAAGAGAAAAATTCAATGTGGAAGATACGTTTCATGATTTATTTGATGATGGAAATCAAGAGTTGTATAGTGGATGTTTGAAATATTCAAAGCTTTATTTTCTCTTGATGTTGTACCATATCAAATTTCAATGTGGAACTACGAATAAGGCAATGTCCATGATAGTGTAATTATTGCATGATGCATTTCCTAAAGCAAAAATCCACTTGTATTTTTACTATTTGAAAAAATAGTAGGATTGGTCTGAATTATACAAAAATACATGCATGTCCTAATGATTGTATACTTTAATGGTGAGAGGATTCAAGTAGAAAGAATTGAAAAAAATGTTTTTCTTCTAGATGGAAGTCAATGGGATATGTTTCAAGTATGAATCAACATACATTCTTGAATAATAATAATGGGAACACACCTATAATGGTATTGCATTACTATCCTTTAAATCCTTGATTGCAATGATTATTCACGTCATTGAAACCACCGAACACATGAAGTGGAATTATGTAGATAATAACAATGATGGGTTAATGAGACTTCCATGAGATTCAAAATTGTGGAAGAGATTTGATTCATTATATCCATATTTTTCAGATGATACTTGGAATGTTCGATTGGTATTAGTTCAATATGGATTCAATATATTTGGGACTTTGAGTACTAGTTATAGAATTTGGCCTGTTATTTTGATCCCTTACAATCTGCCTCCACGGATGTCTATGCAAAAAACATTTATTACCATTTTGATGATTATTTCTGGAAAATAAATTCTTGAAAATAATATTGATTTATACATACATCATTTGATTGAAGAATTACAAGAGTTATGGAGAAACGGTGTTGAGACATTAGAATCTTCTTTAAAAAAATTGTTCAAAATGAAAGTTGATTTAATGTGGACTATTAGTGACTTCTCAAGGATTGGGAATTTATCTGGTTAGAACATTTACATGGGTTTGGTTTTTCCTGTTTGTAACATTGATTTTGAGCCCAAATGGATTCATCACAATAGGAAATAGTGCTTCTTTTTACATCGAAGATTTCTCGATGCATCCCATAGATTTCAGTTGAACAGATCAAAATTTAATGGTTTTGTTGATCTTAAACCACATCCAAAGTTGTTAACTAGTTGTAAAATATTGAAAGAACTTGAAAATGTTGAAACAAAATTTTTGAAGGTTCATAATTTTAATGATATCGAGAAACGGGATCGAAGTGCATCCTCATGTGAAATCATAACTTAACAATGGAAGAAAAAAATTATATTCTTCAAACTTCCATATAGGGAATTTAATTTTTTGTGGAATAATCTTGATGTGATGTTTATTGAGAATAATTCTAATGAAAATTTGGTTTTTACATTTCTTTATTAGCATGGAATGTCTAAGGATCATCTCAATGCTTGCAAAGACATATAGGTAATGAATATAAAAAATTATCACTAGCCAGATGATAATGAAACGTATGCTCCTAAAATTTTTTCAATGAAAAATAAGGATAAAGATACATTCCGTTGATTTTTAATGAATATGAAGGTATCTTATGGGTATTCAAGTAACATATAGAGGTGTTTTTAATTGAATAATCATAAGATACATGTATTCAAAAGTCACGATTCACATATTTTTATACAAAAGTTACAACCATTTGCATTGTGTACATTATTACCTGAACAAATTACTACTGTTGTACTCGAATTCTGCACTTTTTTCAGAAAACAATGTGATAAATCTATAAATCTATTTCATCTGGAAAACCTCTAGGTGAGGTTTGTGTTGACCCATTGTGCAATGGGGAAAATCTATCCTCCATGTATGTTTACTGTCCTGATGAATTTAACTATGCATTTGGTTGAGGAAGTAAAATTAAGAGGCCTAGTTCCATATCAATGGATGTATCGAATTTAGAGGTACATTATTTATATGTTTTTTAGTTATGTAAATATATTTTGGCACTTAATTTAATGCATAATTATGTTTATTTTATTTCATAGATATCTTGGGAATTTGATATCTTACGTGAGAAATAAAGGTCAAACAGAAGGCTATATTGTTGATGGATATTTGGTGAAGGAGTGTCAAACATTTTGTTATAGATACATCGATGATATAGAGAAAAGATTTAATCAAGTTGGAATTTTTGAGAACACATCGACTCAATCTCAAATACATCATAAATAAAAAATATTTCCTATTATTGGTCGATCTGTTGGGAGGACCTCAAATTTGATACTGAAAAAATTGAAATTATTACAGGCACATAGATATGTTATACTGAATAGTGAAATTGAAAATCCATTTTTTAATGATTTGAGGATACAAACCATGACATGAATGAGAGTCTGAACATGAAATGTTAAAGATAAAATGAATGCTATTAATAATGATCTTGTAGAATGGTTTGCATGATGTGTATGTTCATTATTATTAAAATAAATATGAATACTAATTTGACACATATATTTTTTTAAATATAATAAGTTATATTTATTTTTTAGATCACAAATAATAATACTCAAGTTGAGTTGTCAGAATATTTGATGTTACTTTCTTGAGGTCCTCTAAAACAAGTTTGAATGTTCGATGCTTACAACACGAATGGCATTAAATTTCTTACAGTTGATCGATAAAGGGGATTAGAAACACATAATATTGGTATATTTACATTTTCTGAAGTGAGATATTATAGAAATATGACTGATATAATTGAAATAGACTTCCATAGGTATTTTTCAGTTGTTTTATTCAAATGAAATTGGTTTGATATTATAAGAGGTGTTAAAAGAGATTCTTAGAAATTTAATTCTGTGAACTTCTCTCCCAGGATGGATGATGGTGATCGTGAATGATACATATATCATATCGTCGCAAGATGAAATGGTATATTATGTAAATGATGTTTTGGATGAACGTTGGGGTGTAGTTTCTCACGTAATACAAAAATATTTGTATGATATGGGTGACGAAGTCGAAGATTTGACCTCTAAAATTGAATACCATAAATAACAATAGGAAAAATTATTTGTCCATAATGATGTTGAAAATAAAAGTCTATCAATGTTGAATGTAGTGGATGAAGTAATGGATTAGGTAACTGACATGATTGAAGGGAAAAATTATTGTATGTACAGTTATTTATTCATTTAGCAACCACATATTTCATTTCTGCAGTCATTCATTATCATCGTTATATATATTTGGTTTGTTAGTACGGGGAATATATGGTCATTTTAAATTTTTTTCTCCATATATTTTTTGAAATATATGGTCTGAACATTATTTTATTTTATTAAATGATAGTACTTCTAAGAAGGAAGTGATGCACTGTTTCATCCCTTACTGTGATAGATGATGATCCATCTGTCTCTCTCCCTATAGCATTTGATCCCCCAGCTGCCTACCCCCCCTGCACCATCTACCCTTTCACCTAATCTTCCACCCTTTGTGAGTGTCCCTTTAAAAGCTGAGTTGTCGACTCCCCCTTAAGCAGCCCTAATAATGGGGTGGCAGCGCGCCACTTCTAGTTCATCATGGGCATACTGTAGGGTAACTATTATAGGTAAAACGTTTAATATAATTAAATTTATCGCACTTTTTTATAATAATTTATTGTTAATTAAAGATAAAAAAAGGAAAATGTGGACAAAAATATAAAATGTTTAGATATATGGATTGTGGATGGAGAGAGGATAGTTGTCCCATTTGATTCATATTGGGTCCCTATAGATGACGTTGTGGGATTACTTGGAAAAATTCTATGCCAGCTGGAAGCAGAGTCCATTTCCCTTCTTATTTATTATTATTATTGGAGACATATGACTCCATGTAATAAATTTGATGTTTTGGATTCTCAAATAATGGTAATTGTCATACATTATGGTGTAATTGAATTTTATGTTATTAATATGATCAAAATGAATTTTTGTATACAGATTTTTTTCCACTTTACAGTTGCTGATGTGATAGCATGAATGTGGATGTTGAAAAATATTGGTAATAAATGGAAGGAAATAAAATGTATATTGTGGAGCGATGCCAATGATACTTCATTGATTTTAAAACAAATGTATGGGAAACTACCCAATGGGGTACCCAAATAATAATGGAATGTTTTTGTTAACAGACATCATAATGAGAAAAAGATGGTATTTAAATATATATAATTATTTTAACTTCATTTTACATTTATATATATATAACAAGAGGATATGAATTTGAATACATGACTGTTAATTTTTTTATTTATTTCAGAATCTCTGAAGAAAGAATACATCAAGTCGGGCTAAGTAAGTCATCCCTCGCACTGCGGGGTCAAACAGATTTTCTAGAAGCCGATCGACTCTGGTAATATTTATATTAGTTTAAATATTTGAAAGACAATATTATCTGTTCAATGTATTAATGTGTTGATTTATCTTTGTTTAATGCAGTCACTGAGTTTAGGGCATGAAGAAACATGAATTGATGTGTGGTAGGATGTTCACAAAAATTATCATGGAAGTTTTGTTAATGAGCCTGCCAAAGTAGTTGGGGTATGAACTCATTTTTTCATTATAATAAATTATTATCAGTTAATAAAATTTTAATATATATATATTAATATTTTATTTTTAGGTAAAAATTAATGAAATATGGGAGGCCAATCATGGGAAGTCCTACTCAGTCTCCTAGGATGACCCGGTTGCTACCGTCCTTGGGAAGTATCATCCTAGTAGAGTGTGTGCGATGGGTTTGGGACCCATACCATCTGAGGTATTTGGAAGGAAATCGAGGATTGCAGCTACATCTACTTTTGTTTGTATTCTGTCAATACACAGAGATTCTAAGAGAGATATTATTTCACTATGAAACACAGTTCAAGACCAGGGGGCTCAGATATCTGCTTTACCAAAATTGTTTATTGATATACATTAGCAGATGAGAAGATAACCCCTAGTGGTATTTCATCATCTAGTGGCGATCAGGTAAATCACAAAAAATAAAAATTATTTAGTTTTCAATCTTTTATGGGTTTTATGTTTAAATATAAATATGCAACACTATTTAATTTACAATATAATGTTCTTACTAGTGGCTGCAGGAAGCGGAGATGGAGGTGGAGAGGTTGATGATATCTGTTTATCATCACACATTGATTAGTAGTAGTGTTGATATGTGGACAAATATTCTAATAGTTGGTTTGTATATGTATCATGTGTGGCACATTTTCCCCCCGAAATTTTTCATGAACTAACATTTTCTTGATTTCTCATGTTTCCTTTTATGTATTTTATTTATTTATGATGTTTCATTTTATTTCTTGATTTCTCGAGTTTGGTATGCACCATATAAGTCCACTCTTTCTTATGATGATTCATTTTTTATGATTCAATTTTTCTAAATTCATTTTTTCATTATAATAACTTGTCCTACATTTTCTAGCTTAATACATTTACCACCACATTCCCATTTTTAACATTTAAAAATATTGAACATCCAAATTTTCTACCTTCCCTGGTATTCATGATATTCATGGTCTTTTCTACTTTCCCTTAGACTCATTTCTCTCCATTATTATTTATTTTAATATGGGATTATAGCACATATTCAATGAATGAATATTATAATTTGGTAAATTGTGCACTAAAAATTATTTTTTCTTCTATTCTGAGAAAAATATATTTCAAGTTAAATAATTCATGATCATCTCTAATTGTGTTCTAATCATGCCCCACCTAGTATCCTTCTTCTTCCAAGACACATGTTTTTCTAGGGAGAACCACATGGTTTCCCATGACCATGTTCCTATCATGAAACCATTTAGAGGCCTCTATAAAGCATAAAACCCAAAAAAACAAACAACCTAAGAATTCACCCAATAAAATAGTATCTCAGAAACAATTAATGACAGGTAGAATGGATGGATTTTTATTTTAGGGACTAGATTCCATATTGACTCTATTTGATATTTTTTTTATGTCTTTGGATATAGGACTTTATAGATAATGTTATGTGATCTTGGGATTGTTATTGGTTGATGAGGTATGGTTAGGAAGGCATGAGTTTTTAAAATAGTTAGCACCAATGATAGTGGGATGTATGTTGATATGAATAGAATGTCAGGGTTGGAATTGGTATAGATGGAATAGGATGAACCTAGGATTGGAACTGTTTTCATGAAATATTGCATTCATTCTTGTTTATAATTTTTTTCAAATGTCTAGTTGTCGTGTGATATGTTTTTCTGCATTCATTTCCTCATTGAACGATGCATTTGGTTGTGCTTAGTTATGTATCTCTCTTTATATTGAGAGTAGTATGTATTCTGTTGGTGTTTTTGTATTCTTGGAATGATTGTTTTTCAGGGCACTGGTACAGGGGATCCAGAAACTGGTTCTTTTTCCGGTAATTCTTCTATTTAGCAGCATTTTTAACTGCTTCTAGAGTCCTAAATTTAGCGGTGGTTCTCACCACCGCTACAATGGCTAATCTTACATTATTTTTTCATGGCTTTTATATTGTTTTTTGCGGGGGTATGTCCCGATAGGCCATTAATTTTTTTAGCAGTGGTTTTAAAAACGACTAAAAAAATTAATCCCCTACTCAGAAAAAGTGCCGAGAAAAAAATATAACCACCATGAAAATGTTCCAACTGTGATGGTTCCCATAAACCAACGTTATACTTCTTTAATCTCCACCACTAGTTTCTCATCATGCAATTTAGTAGTGGTTTAAACTGCCGCCATATCAACAAATAACATCCGCAAAATTGATATTTTCTTGTAGTGTACATAGATTAAGGATTTATATTTCTCTTCCTAACCATTGAGCTGATCCACCACCCCTTTATTGAGTATGTATTATTTATTTTTATAAATATATTATTTATTAAATGGTTGTAATTTTTTGTATGAATGATTTTTAAATTTTTAAATGTTTATTTATTTTTATTTTTTTATTTAAAATTGTATTCTCTGGAATTATTTCAGTAAAAAATAAATTTGTAAGACAAAACAGTACATCTATAACAAAAACATGTTAATTATTTTACATAATATTAATATTTTCAAAAATAATAATTATGACATATTATGATTTCAGTAAAAAATATATTTTTTGTGATTGAATTTCATGATATCACAAAAAATATATATTATCTGTGGATATATATTATCATCATAAAAAAATTATTTGAAATTGAATATCATAATTCTTGTTATTGAGATTAAATATTTAAATATGGGTTATTTCTTATGTAATACCTAGTGAAATGAAAATTTATGAGGGTGTTTTATTGTAAGTAACCAAAACAAAATTTTGAAAATTATACAGTAAATGAAGAGAAATTATAAAATAATAGTATTAATAGAATTATGTATTTTGATTAATTCATTAATAAGGACAATAAGTGGGTTGATGAGTATATTCAAGAGAATTTGAATGATGACTCCTTTGACACAATGGTTTGTATGATGAATATATTTCCTAATAAATTAATGGAAGTCTAAAGAGTTCCGAGGGAAAAGATGAGGGATCTATGGCTTATGGAGGGTGATATAAATAATTTTTTTATTTATGGGTCTGTAAGTGAGGAGAAGGAGCAAAGAAAGGATAACTTCATTCTCAAATATGTATCATAATAGAATAATGTTTTAGTGTAACAGAAGCTAATCCTAAAAAATATTTAAGACATACATTTAGGAACTCTTATGAATGATGGAGGTAGGAATATGTTGGTGAACATAGAAAACATTATCCTATAATGTATCCCTGTATAAGTGATTTAATTGGAAAACAATTTCATTATGATCACATTGAGAGAAAAAGAGATTAAATATTCCATCTAAATCATTAATATTTTGTTTGAATTATTATCTAAACTGTTTCATTAATCATTTTATATGGATTCATGGGACATCATGAAGTAGCAACTGATTGAAGCTGCTCATGATGTTTACAGAGGTAGAGCACTTATAAGGGAACATTGTGCTTCCATTGTTATTCTTGCCCCAATTATGAAGGACTCTTCTACTCTCATGAATTTTGGAGTAACATGTTCTAAAAATTTATCATATTAGATACTCTCCATCCTCATGAAAAGGTGACTTGGACAAGTAATTACAAGCCTCACTTCAGATGAAAAACATGCCTTCATCCAAGGACAAAGCATATAATGTGTGATTTGGATTTCCAATGAGATATAATATGGAATTTAAAAATGACTCATGGCTCTAAAATTATGATCATTGTGTATATGAAGAAATCATACATCTATATGGATTGGGTTTTCAGTTTGGGTACTTGAGTAGTTTGATTTCGATTAGTGACTTTTTAACTTGAACTTAAGATGTTATGTGTCATTGTGGATCTCCATTTTTATGTTGGTTTTGAGTTTTGGATTATTTATGAACATTTCAGTTATAATACATCGAGGTTATCTATCAACTCTCATTTTCAGACTAGCACAAGAGGCCCCCACTAGAAGCATAAAATATCACATGGTTAGGTGGACTATACATCTTTAAAAAAATATCTACTTCATGAACTATTTCAAACCTTATGATCAATAACGTCATTATTATCATTATTAACTATCAGATAATAATAATAAATTGATTTAATTTCATAGAGAAGTTAATAAAAACAGGATCATACAATAGATTAATTAGGTAAATTGAAGTTTATATCATAAAAAAACTGCATTAACATCAGTGGTAATGTCATCCAAGATTATGTGGAAATTCAAAAGAGGAACCATCAGATAGATTACAAAAAATATACTAAATCAAATAGAAAAAATTAGGAATATTTTAATTTAAAGAACCTTCAACCATATTGTGAAACTCATTTGTAATTAAAAGAATTTTTTCCTTCTATTTAGGGGAAGAATAACACTAATGAACATCATACTTAGTTCAATGTAAATGCACATTGATTTGGATATTAGTGAAACTGAGGGAAAATCATAAAACATGAATAAAACAATTAGTGAATTAATTTTGTATTAAAACAATGGAGTATAATTTCATTGGGATCCTTAGAAGATGGTAAGGATGTTGGTCAAACATGGGGGTATTAATTTAATAAGTGTGTCGCAAGGCCATGCATTTCATGAATGAGAGGATGCAATGGGATATAATAAAAATTGAGTCCTTTTATCTGATATATTTATGACTATGTATGGGGAATATTAGGGATTCTAAGAAGAATAATCATAGATGGATTCTTGCATCACACATTGCATGACTAGTCAAATGGAAATTATGAACGTCAAGGTGCGGTGTGTGGCCGGAAACCATAATATTATCTTTTAGAAGGATAACTAGGACAACATTATCTTCTTATTCTTGTTGATCCTAGCTGTATAAATATTCTTTAGATAATGGATCATGTATCCTAGATGTACCAACACAATACTATGTGATAAGCATTATATCCTACATGGGAACATCAATATGGTGGTCAACCCGACGAGTGTGTTTTTTTGGGTTTGACATCATGCCTCTTGATTGATTGAGAGATATTTCCATTTATATATGAACACCATGAATCTGATAAGTGGGTGAGAAATGTATTATGAAAATTAAAACAAATGAATCCTAATTTTATGTTTTGAATATTGACGAACAATTCCATTTCCACAAATGATAACATTCTAGACAAGGGTATTTACATGGCCTCTATTTCTAATTTCCTAAGTCCTCATACTCAAAATCATCCAAACATGTATTATTGAATTTAGAGAATGCTATTATAATTTTTAGTAACATTATTCATATAATGGGTTTACAACACATGCGGATTCAAATTTTGAATTTATCATAGATGTGGGGCTGTCTATCATAGAGATGAAATCAAAATGAGGAGAATGGTGTAAATAGTTGTTTAGAGGGTGTTATAGGAAGAAAAAAATAAAGATATACAAGGTAGGTTCTAATATCACATATAAATTCATGTTTCTTTTGTGTAACATTCATTATATTTCATTACTTGAATATTATGAATGGGGCATCGACTTCCATCAAGGGGATCCTTCCAAGGATCACCTTTTTCTTTTAGGGAGTTGGAATGGCCCCTAGGATGGTTGATCAAACGGTTTCCACCAATTAAGGGTATGAAGATGAATGTGTATTTATACTATGATAATGAGAGATCATTGAGGGTGGTTATGTTTATGGTGGAAGGGGTTTAGTGATCTGGGATTTCAGCATACAATATGGACAATAAAACTCCATTATGGTTGGGAAAAGGGTGATGTATTGTGGAATATCATTATACATTCTTTAAAAAATTAGTATATCTATGGTGGATTATGATTCCCAAATACATATTGGATTCTTTAATTATAATATCAATAGCCCATGGAAACTAAATTGCAACATCAGGATATGAATTATGATCATTGAACATAACATGGATGATTGGCAGATGTGGAGTGAAGAGAACTTTATAGCTAATATGGTGGCTAGTAAAGGGATTTGTAGTGAATATACCATTATCTATTAATATAATATACATATATAAAACATTATTTAAAACTCATTATTTCTGTTGAGGCCTTATGACCTCACCTCTTTCACTAGATATGTTTCATGGCCTATCTAAGTAAAAATATTTTTTATTGTCAGTTAGCATGTTTTTTAGAAAAATAATGATGACATTTCGGGGGTATGTGATGCTAAAGTGAATAGTATTGGGGAAGGAAATAAGATTATGGGGGGAATAGAAAAATATATATATATTATGTAGAAAATATAAAATATTTAGTAGATTTAAAAATAAATAAATATAGCATTAAAATAACATTGTATACAATTATTTGTAATGGGAAAACATAAGTGAATAAAAATGGTATAAGAATATATAAACCATATTAATTTTAAATCATGTAGGTGCTAAATCAATTCAAGAAGCTACCAAATATTTCATTTAAGTCATATAATTACATTATGAGAATGAACATAATAATTTTAATGATATATAAGAAATTGTTCGAATTTTGGAATATAAAATATCATTGCAACCAAGTCAGTGTTATAGATTAAAATCAATGAGAATGTAAAGGTAAATTGAATTAAATCATGAATATTATGGATGGAATTTTCTATAGTTGAAGGAATATATTTTTATGGGAAACCAATTATTGAGATGAACCTTCACATTGCTGGAATTATTTCACCAAAAGATCAAATTCATGAGGTTAACATGATATTGTATAAATAGTGGAAGAATAAATTAT
Source organism: Viscum album (assembly GCA_963277665.1). Classification (NCBI taxonomy): domain Eukaryota; kingdom Viridiplantae; phylum Streptophyta; class Magnoliopsida; order Santalales; family Viscaceae; genus Viscum; species Viscum album. Next base: position 116,683,389 of record OY728133.1, on the reverse strand, counting down.
CATGAAATAGATGAGTTTACTAGACAATCATAGAATTGTGAGTTTTTTTTGTAATGTTGTAAATTTAATGAAAAATGGTTTTGAATATTTTACCAGATAATATGGTTTTTTTGGTGATGGATACTATAGAGTGTTTAATTCAACATTTGGCTAGCCAATTTTCATAGACAGTAGTGAAACTAGTTCTCTCGGTTGAGGATATATATAAATGTAATTTTAGTACAAATGCAAATTCGTACTGTAAAATGTTCCAAACTATTAAAAATTATAATCATAATATAATTATATATAATGATTTATATTCACTATTTATGAAAATATAAGAGATATAAGTGATTTATCATAGACATATGATGAATTTCCAAGCCATTTAATCATGTATGTCCTGTTACGTTTCCTATTTGAATTTTTTCCTGATTATGTATTGAGTGTTCATGGTGTGGGTCATTAAATTTTTTACATGTGTGAATATGAGTTTATAATTATTCTTCTCAAAGTTGGTTATGAAATTATCATTATTTGATGTTCCATAAAACTAAGATACCAATGGATAATAATTTTTGGTGAACATATGTTCAACGATATGATGATCTGAATAGTTTTTTTAGAAATCTCAATATTTTTTATTAATGATTTAAATTCATTGATTGCAATCAAAGGTGATATTATCACATTCCTCACATTTATATTGAGTTTCTTATATTTTAATATAAACATATTATATTGATATTAAATATGAAAAAAATTTAATTGGTTATTTTAATAGAACATACATTGAATTCCTAGAGATGAAAATTATAGAATAGCACTTTCAGAGGGATATCAAAAGACCTTTAGATTTTAAGAAACATGAATAAATTATAAAACTAAATTGGAATATATGGAAAATAAAGTGTTAGTCATAGTAAATATTAAATTGTAATTAAAATGGTCATCAACATCCTAGAGAATAGGACCACAAATATATTGTTGACACCATTGGTGGACATGTATGAAAATTGATGCTGATACAAAAAGTGTTCTAAATAAGGAATTTTATTTAGATTAATCTTATTGGATGTTTGTTCAATGGAATAAAAATTTAAAAAACATCAACATGATCTTGGTCTTGATCAAATTGGTAAAAGATATATTCGTAGATATTTTTTGGTTTATATTACTACTTTATTTTTTATAAAGATTATGGGATGGTACGGATACTATGGTAATTAATTATTAATGAAATACTTATCTCTATTTAGAAAATTTCTAAAAATTGATTCTCAATTAACATCTTTAAAAATGATCAGTTCAAATTAATTATAGTGTTGTGTAGAATACTAATCATTGGGGATGATCACCCGATATTAAAAAGAATCAACAAATAAAATAAATTTATAGAGGTAAGAGTTATGTATAATTGAATAATAACAGAAATGATTGAACTTCAGTATGTTACAAAATATTAAGATGTTTTATAAGAATTTTATTGAAGGAAACATTGAGAAAAATTTGGGGATTATAAATTATATTTGTTTGATAGATTTATTGTAATTTTACTCTAATTATTAAAAATCCAATTGATTCATTAGTTGTTGAATATAGTGAATCCTTCTACACAATGGATGATTGTAGGTGCATGGTGAACTATTAAACAGGAATATTCATGAGCATTTTTATAGTAGGTGGGATTATTTTAATATTATCAAAAAAGAAAATGAAAATATCACGATATATAATGGGACAATTTTTCTATTGAAAGGAATAAGACACATGTTAAAAGATTATATGGGTAAATTTTCTATGGGATAGTTAGATGATAAAGGATTTGGTATAAAATTAAACAATGGAATCTATAATGTTACTTGGGGATCCCTATTTATCATTATAGAATCTATGAATGATACTCGTTACTATACCTAAAATTCATATGGATGTATAATGTAAGATTTTGTAGCCTCCAAAAATTATGTTGTCTAGATTTGCAGACTCATTCACCACAGTGAAAAGTACTGAAATGTTCTACATGGGAATAGAATTCTTAATCTCTCTCACACAATCACTAGGAATTATGGATGTTATGATATTATAAAGTAGAATAAATATTCAATATACTCATATATATGGAATACTAGATCTAATAATCTATATATATTTCATATAGATGTATTAGGACCAATCTTAGTCCAATATCAGTGTAGATAAAATTAAAATTTCACAATCATTCATAATTTAACAATATATGTATGAGTTTATTTTCATAAAATAAATATCATTTTTAAATAATTTTTTATATTGTAAATACACAGTAGAGTTGGAAAGTTGTTTTCATGATAATATGAATGTGATCTAATAAGGGTGAAAAATAAAATATTAATAATTTTTTGGTCTTAATTCAGAATAATGTGGTCAAATTTGAGAGAAATTATTTTGAAACACCAAAACAAAATTGTGTTATCAATGTGGATAAATAATATATTGACTATGAAAGTACGGTACAATCACTTGCACTCTGATATAATAATATATATTTTTGAGTAATCAAGTAAACATGAAACCATTCCTAGTAACAAAATTATATCCTCCAATGTTAGGAAAATATAATTAGTAAATTTATGGTTCGTTATGTTACCTAAAAAATATCACATTAAAATTTTTCATCACATTACATATTCTCTTTTTAATTCAATGGGTAAACACAAACTAGGAATAAAGATAAAATCATATTTTATTGCAAGCTATAGAATGGAATATTTTCTATGATGACTATGTAATAATGAACAAAACATGATCTTTATAAGTAAAATATTAAACATTAATAAATAAATTCTCTAGAAATACATCAACATGGAAAATTTTTCTGTTGATAAAGAGACTTAAATTACTAGATTCCAAGTATATATAGATGAAAAAAATAAGATAAATAATAATAGTGACATAGGATGTTATTATATAGTCATGGGAAATTCACCCACTAACAAATATTATATAATTCTCAGGAAATGATGAAGAATATGGGAAATTTCTAGTAGTGCTGAAATTAGTTGTAAGAGCACTACAAGATCAAACAAAGAAAATTGAATTTTTGGTGAGTGAAATGACTTCAATATAAATATCTTATTCTGTAAATGCCTCTTATTTTTTTATATAATACTCTTTTTATGATCGTATTATTCCCCTTCAATATGATTTTTTCTAGTTTGGTGTTTTTGTATTTAGTTAGAAGAAATGGTAATTGTGTGATGTTTTTACAGTTGTTGTAATGCTAATAGGTTGTTATGGTTGTTGGATTAGGCGAGTAAAAATACAAGTTGTTGTAATATGTATAGGTCGTCTATTGGATAGATGATGAATTCCACTAACCATCCATTGGATGTATAAAATTATGTATTTGTACAATAATTTATTCAGAAAACTAGTGGAATAATGTATATTGATAGGGGTAATTATGAACCCCATTATTATTTCTGGAACCACAAGGCAGCTGATGGTATCTAGAGGCTAGCTGATGGGGCCTTTTTTCAAACTGTTAGGGGATGTATTATATTACCACTAACCAATCCATTGATTTTATTACTAAATCTACCTCATTTGATCATAATTTTACCCACTCAACATTTAGGTTGTCTGGGACATATTTTGATCTCCCAAGTCAATTCATGGGAGGTTAACATGCCAATCAATTATTTTTTTCTTTATTTGTATGTTAATATTCTTTTAGGTGTATGATATCTATCTTTTTAAAATTCCTCAAGTATCTCTCTATGGGTGAACATCTTCAAGGGTATAAATTTATGATCTTGGTTTCTAACCTAATTCGATTTAGATTAGTTTTTTAATTTATGGGATTGGATCGTATCATCAATCCCCTTGATTTTTATCAAGGATTTTGGATCATAGTGATTACTTTGGTTATCATCATTATATAAAATATAATCATAGTGATTTATGATTGGAAATTCATGAATTAGGATCCCTAATTGATTCATGAGGGCATCATATCATATTGCCTTATAGTTTTCCGTGGATGATATTATTCCATTCGTTTGAAGGTAGGTGGTGTAATGATTCAACATTATTCTTCAAACATTTCTTGTTATATATTTTAATTGTGTTTCTAAAATAGATGAAAAATATTGTTTATATATTATCAGGGAAATGGATATAGAAATAGTTTTAAAATGAAAAAAAATATTGGTTTTGAAAAAATATGATATAATTCGAAACAAGTGTAAAAATTGATTTCTCCATTGGTATTTTTAGGGGAAATGGTTTGAAATAATATTTTATGTGGTTCCAAGGATGAAATTACTTAATATGAATTTAATGTGATAAAAAATGTGGTAAATGGTGAGGTAGGGATTCATCCTAATGGATGAAATCTTTCCCGCTTAAACCTATTCTTCTAGGGTAATGTGTACACTTGTTTTTTGATGTTGAGTAAAGGATCTTCTCTCAAGACATAGTCCGACCCCCTATAACAATTCTTCTAGGGTAATGTCCAAAACAAGTTTCTTCTAGATCATGATTTTGGTATGAGTTTCCTTAATGAATTTGAATTCATGATATCTATTGTATGTTTCTCTAGTGATTATATTTTAAATGTCTATTTGGAATATTTATAGAAATAATTGGAAACCAATTTATTGGTATGTTTTAAAAACATTTAAACTGTTGAACATTAAAAAAATAATATTAAACTATATACAACAACATTTAATGTATTATTTAAATTTTTATTTTTCATAACTTGTATATTTTACTAAGAATGCTTATGAAAAAATCATGGGACCCTATTGGGATATTTTTCTCACACCCTGTATGAACCATTAAGTGCCTTAGGATCTTTTTTATTTAATTTTGGTAATATAATGAAACAATATGGTCGATGTGGGTTTTATTGTTAACTGGGTGTGGGATTTTAGTAGTGATATTATCACACATGGAGTTATGATTTTCTGTTTTTGAGTATTTTGGTCATGTCATATATCATTGAATTATTTTTCTTATTTTTATTAATCATTTAATTTTTTCTTTTTAGAAATATAATCACATTTATGTATATTTAAATTAATATATGATAGATTTGGTATTTCTAAATCATTACCACGGTTTTTTCCTCTTTTCCTTTCATTTTCACTAGCATAAGGGAATGGGGTATACCCTTCATGACATTTCAAGACCAGTGTGCTTAATGGATAATTTGGTAATTAGTGTTTTTCCTAAAAACATGTATCAAAGAGAGTTTTTTTATTCTCTTATTTATATACACATTGGGTTGTCTTCGTGGAAAGGAGATAAGAATATGGGGGGAAAAGGGGAATTTTATGAGTGACTTCTTTGTCATCTCTCATTATGATGAGGTTTAAGATACTATGGGTTGTTGGGTGATATTTCTATTAGGATTTCAGGATTTTTAATCATAATATTTATTTTTCATTATCTCTTGGTAATTTTAGTTGTCCAATTTTATAATAAACTACACTTATTTTGAGGATCTCATGTTTTTGTGACTCTTGGTTTTTTGATGTGTAGTGCCATGCCCCCAAGAAAACATCAAGTGATTCTTTTGGAGGGTTATTTCAATTGACCATGATAGATAGATAGGCTCTTTAATTTCTTATAGACACCAGGTTCAGTCATTGTAATGTTTTTAAACCTCGAATATTAATATCGTACTTGAAAGTAGTGGGAAAGTTTTTTCATAGATAAGAATAATGATCGAGTGGAGTGGATAGAATTACGAACCATCATTATTGATTTATTCTTCTCAAAAAATATGATCATAGTAAAATCCATATATTTTTTCAATCCTAATAAATGAAATCATTTAGTGATAAACTACCCGATTTAATTCTATGATATTTCAATATTTTTTTATGAGGATGTATCCAATGAAAAAATATATCCATAAAGGTTTAAATTGTTCCTTCAATAATATATCTTTTTTAGTACATCACGTTGATGTTTTCCACCTATTTTGAGGTGATGGATAATGTTTGGATGGAAAATAATGACCTAGCAGGTATATCAAGATCAACCAAACTTATTTTTCCTCTAGCACTATCTCAAGTGGTTATTGAATGTTAAATCTGAATCTAAATTAGTTTCATCAAGGAAATAGTAGTCTTTATTCTCAATGTTTTCTTTATGAAACATCATTTGTGGCCAGTGTATTGACATGTTTTCAGTGATTCCAGACTGAAAACATGTTGTGCTTATTTCTTATAACTAAAATGATATTCAAATTTTGTGCATGTTGTGATCATTTGTAGAGTTTTTTTGAGATCTATATTATCTTAAATATTTTATATAATTATTGATACATAGATTTGATATTTTGTATCCAGATTGTTCATAGATAGATGTGTTCTAGACACAATACTATGAAAGAAGAATTTACATGATTGTGTATAGTTTATAAGGGAGGATGATAGGGTTCCCACAATTATTGGAGGCTCTATTTCTGTTTATTCTATATTAGTAACTAAATAATTTTATATAGGTTCTTCTTAGTGATTTTTATCAAATCATGTAGTGAATCTTATTAAACATTAAATAAAATAAAACCCATTCATTATGGAATTTGTGATGCCTCTATGATTGAATAAAGAGTAGTGTTTTCTATTTCATTCAAGATCATTCATTATGTTTCACATAGATGTGGATATGGATTTCTTAGTACCCAATATATAGTTATTAATTGTAATTATTCAGATAGATTAGTTGATCGATCACACTAATCAAATCAATTTTTATCATTGTTAGCTACTATTTAGTACTTCAAATGGGAAATCCCATTAGTATTTGGGAGAATTTGAATCAATTAAAATTTTATCTGGGAAATATATTCTATATCATAATATGTATTTTCTTTTGTTATTTAGGAGTATGAAACTAGTAGTTAATTCCTTCTTCCATCAATCAATTAGTTTCCTAATGTGATTAAAAATTACTTTGGGTGTTTCCCTATAGATCAAGATCTGGAGGTCATTATTGACTTAGTTATGATAACTCAAACAATTTTAAGTAATGTATAACATTTAGTTCCAAATAAGATGAAGGAAATGAAAATTAATTTTGTATATATTAGGTCCAAGTGGTATATACACTCAACTATGTTTCAATGGGAATCCTCTAATATTTTAGTAATGATGATGAAACTATTTTCCCATTCATCAGTAATCTCAAGATCAATTGATTAACTGTAAGAAAAATAATCCATTCATCCCATTGATAATATAGTCAACCAATTAAAAGGTTTTTAGTGGTTCTATTTAAATAATCACTAGTATTTTTTCACCAACATAGAATCAGTGAGTCATGTATTCTTAGGACAACCATTTGGAGGAGGTATGGCCACATCGAGTTTCTTGTGACACCAATTAGAACAAATAATTCTTATAATATTTTAATGTAATCGGTAAATATCATATTCCATGAGTATATATACACTTTAATCATAGTTTTCCTTTGATGAAATAGTTTAATACATTATGATAGGTGAAGATCATGTGGGTCATATGGGGCTTGTTTATGAAATTCTATGGGATCACTACCTTTATGAGAAATAATAAATGTACCAATTATAAATCATAAAAGTGATGTAATTACAAAACATAACCTAAATACAAAGAATATAAACATATCAATATAAGGTGGAAATTTTTATATCATGGGAAGAACCATGGAATGTATTGGATATATGTAGTTTCTTAGGATTGGAAGGATATTATGAGCTATTTGAAAATGAATTCCTAATGCATGGATTAGCCTTAAATACTCTCAACCACAATAGGGTGTGATTTTTTTGGGATTCAATGTTTCATATATACATAGATTATATAAAAGTTATTTTTACCTATACACATATTTTAACTCTACCAAAAGCTAGTCCAGGAAATGTGGGTTACTGTTATTCCTCATGTTTAGTTATCGGTTGTGTCATAATGAACGAATATTTAGTGATTTATGGGTCCCCATAGAATCTATACCATAAGAGGTACAATCATAAATATGATTTTAAACATCCAGTAGTTGTGTATTACCGAATTTTTTTGTCTCGATTAATTGTTGAGGAAGACTTTATTGTATAATCAGATCACATATTTCTGTGTTATAAATTCTTTCAATAAAAATTGGTCATATGATAGATGAAATGTGTATAATACACAATATAATTTTTATTTTACCTTACCTATACACAAGAAAATTTTTAAAAAAATTATTATCTTTACAGGAAGATACCGATTTAGGATGTGAAGGAAAAAATAAGGAACGTAACATGATGGTAATTTTTTGTCAGATTCACTTGGGGATAGTGATTTGGAGTTTTGATAAATTTTATATATTTTTCATGTGATATCCGTCTCCTTAAAAATATTATTCTAGATCTACATCAACTAAATCAGTTATGGAGCCTAAATAATTATTTATTTTTTGTGAATACCATCATTGAGTTGTCTATTTCCATTGAAGAAATTGTTTAAATTAGGGGAATATATAGTATCACTTTGATTGTTGTAAAGGATGTTTTATCTCATTTTTCATTTCCTGATCTTCATCCTAAAACCAAATATGTTCTTTATGAAACGGAATATTGTATTTAGTAACTTCTTATTAAATAAGACATGTAATACTTCATACATAGATGTAATACATGACTATATAATAAGGATAATCACAAAAATCCTCCTTGTACTCATCAACCACTTCTCATTCCCACATAGAAGTGGAATGATATTTTTATATGTGTTAGTGTTTTATACCTGAACTCTAAGATATATGAATTTCATCTAGGTTTTCAAAAATTATGTAAATAATTAATCTCAATTCATATTAATTTATAACACCACTAAAGTGAATGATTGGGGAAATCTATATTTCTATGATATTATAAGACAACATGGGTTTTATTTTTTTCATTTTCAACGATAGGGACCATAATAATTCTCATTGTTTTTGCAGGGCCTCTAAGTGGTAATGAGAAATCATGTTATGTTTTATAAAACAGAATATCCTTAGAAGGATATTAAGACATAACAGTCTAACCTTATTCTCATAGATATTCTCTGGGTATATATAATGGCCTCATATGTCTATCAAATAGTAACTTTGGAATAGTTTAATTTTATTATAAAAATAGTTAATGGTCATCCATTATAATGTCACCATCAATGTTCCATCATTTACATCTTAATTCTTCCCTTTTTTGGTCTGAGGATGTATGTGATTTTTTATGAACATTTTTTGTCTCAGGAGACAACGAAGAAGATCAATTTGGTTTGATTGAATTATGTAATGGATTATAGTATATACATTTTTTACACATATTGACGTCATTCTTATCTATTGTTCTTCCTTGGTGATCATGTGTTCATTTAAATCTCTCCACAGTTGGTTTATTTATATAATTGAATATGTAATTCTCATACCTAGTTCTATAAGTCCATTTATTATCATTCAATGGATAGTAATTATGCAATGTTTCATGGATATACAACATCAATTATCATTGGTGAGAAACATTTTCCATGTATAAAAACATAGAAATTATAATCTAGAATCATCCCAGGTTTTGTATTGGTAAGGCCTCAACATCGAACGAGCTATTTCTATAACCAAAAAACTACATTGGATGTTCGATATTCATGTGATGTTTCTATCAGGAATATAAATACTCTTATAATATGTTCTTTTAAACAGCTTTCTATCTCTCATGAAACTTTGATATGGGATTCTTGGATGAGTTAGAATTGGACATAACTATTTGAAGTCGAATATTATTCAACATATTCATATTGGGTAGAAATATAGTGTGGATAATTCTAACATACTCAAATAGTGTTCAGGTACAACACTTTTCATATTATTATTTTTCTCCCTTGGATTTTTTTGGATTTCTCCTTATTTGAAGATTGGAGGGAGGGTCATGTGTAATGTTTTGACTCTTTTTGAATGTTCAAGAGGATAACTAAGATACAATCCAATAACCAAAACCCTAGATCCCACGATTAATCATTTATCTATTTTCAAAATTTGATTCTTAAATATATAATGATCAGTGAACTTTTCGGTTTACATTTTGGTGTATTAATAAAAAATTACCGAATATTATTGTGGTAATAAGTAAACAAAAAAATACAAAATCACATGAGATAGAACCTTAATTAATTAAATTACCATGTATTATCTACTCATCAATAAACTAATGAAAAGGGTTTTCTGAACATAAGGTGAAAAGAACAATTTCTCAATAAATTTCTTTTAAACTATAGTGAATTTTTTTTATAAATAGTATAAAATTATTTTTAAAAAAGAATAATTATAATATCATAAAAAAAATTCATATAAAAAATAATATTCCAAAATATGCATCTATGTCTCCTAAAATATATCCATCTAGAATATTATTCAAAACAATAAAAATATATTCAAAAGTGAAATCCCATTTTTTAAAAATATAATAACCTTTATAATAATATTAGATTGATATTTTAAAACATTAAATAAAATAAAATTTAAATAAAATCATTTTATATAGAATATTAATAAATAAAATTTTCATGAGAAAACCATGGGACTACAATGGATATTATATTTAACTCTTTTGCAAAACATTTCCTTGAGTTTGCTGGTACAATATCTATTCCTCATCAGTATAACTAATATCCCTATGAAATAAATTTAAATAAAACATTTTTATATTATTCACTTTATTTTTTATAATTAATTAAACTATCCTTTGAAAAACTATATAAATTATATTTTAGGGGGAAATTAATTTTACATAAATAGCAGGATTTTCATTTTATAAATCACCATTCTTTTATCACGATGTGGAGAAATCAATAACTTATAAACAATACATGAAATTGATTCCATATAAAGTAAAATTAATCATATGGCATCTTTTACATTCAATTATGGAATTGAAATGCTAACTATTGTTATTGTACATGCCTATAATAAGGATTTATAATTTAATAATTAAACTTATTTTTAATACATAAAATGGTAGTCTTTATTACTTCGTAATCATCCTTGAAATTAAAAAAAAGATTCCCTTCTTAGGAATTCACTCAATTTAAAAAAATTTATTATTTAATTAATAGTAAAATTTATATGTTCAAAAAATATTCATTTGGAAAAAGGATTTAATATAATTAATATATGTTCTAATAAGGTTTTTTTATTGCAAGTAAATTTTATAACAAAAATATAAGTTTCAAATACATTTTCCCTTTTGAGGTGTGTCAAATAAATTATTGAATTCAGTTAAATCCATATCACATAATATTAATTTTTAAAACAAAACATATTTTGATAAAACCGGATCCCATTACCTTATACTATTATCAGAACACCATTGGAAATAGCTGAATTAAAACCTTTTCTAACACCCAATATTGAACTATCTTCAATAAATGATCTCTAAACACACACACAATCTCTCAGTATTTATAGATGAAACTATTGTATAACATTGAGGTGGAATATATGAGGGGAACTCCCTAAATTATCTTTATAGAGTCATTTTCAATGATACATGTAATGATATTGAATATATTTTTTATATTGTATGGTGGTTGGGAAACATCCATGAGGATACCTATAAAAGGAAACCCCTCATTCATTTTTCATAATCAAAAAGTATTTTGGGTCTCACAAATAAACAATGTAACCAAAAAATTCACTTCCACCATGTATAGTTAAAATACTTCTACATGGATAACTACCTTTCTGTAGTGGAATTGTGATGATAATGAAACATTTATCAAGTTATTCAAGTGTTTTATAGTCCAGTGAAACACGAACTATCTGGAAATATATATATATAAAAATAAATAAAAACATAAACATATGTATCAACATATATGTATATAAGATAATGACTTGATATGGATGATCATGTGAGGTGGATGATTAAACTGAGGCAAGGACGTGAGATCAGGATTCATAAGGAAAAAATAATAGGAGATCGGTGAGAAAAATATTTTTGAAGGATGTGACAAGGATGGGGTAGATAATAGTTTTTATATCTCACATAGTTATGCTGATGAAGATTTATAGGAGGTGAGGATGGTGGTCACTAGGGTGGTCAATTGAATGATGGCGGTGATGTAGGTAGTCTGTTGTGTCAGTCATTTCTTGAGTAAGATGAAATCCCTATGTGTTTGTTTTTTTTATTAATGTAAAATATATATTTTATGTGAATATATATTATATATATAGTCTATAATTATAATTATAAATTTATAAATACGATATAAAATAGTATTAAAATATTAGATTAATTATATATATATATTTAATGCAACCTATATATTTAATTTATGTATACATTTATGTTGTATTGTCCTTCTTATGATTTTATATTTTCTACTAATTTCATTTATGAAAAAACTATTATATAATTTTAATATTGTTTTATATTTTAATATATTCGTTTCCAATCTATTATTATTATTATTATTTATTCTATGTTTTTTTACTCATTTTTTTGTATTTATCTAAATCCAACATTTTTAACACATTTTTTATATTGTGGTGATTGTGATTTTTTAAATATATATATATATCTTAATATCATTTATCTAAATATAATTATCATTATATATTTTATGTTTTTACAATTATTTTTATTTCGAAACAATATTTTAGGTATGTCTATTTTATTTATGTTTTCAATTTAATATATTTTTATTAAAATAACATCTTAATTTTAAACTTTTTTATGTTATTCTCATATATAAATAATTTTTAAAATATATTATTTATATATATATATTCATTTATAAATATTTGTTACTAATTAGTAACTCTTTAATCAAATTACTATAATCATTTAACTGAGTTTTAGTACCATGACTCCTAAATTTTATGAACCATAGTTTTATTATTTCACATAAACAAATATGTATATAATCATAAGTATTTGGTTCATTTCCATACCCCCATAAATATATTTCTCCCTCACACATTAATTTACTTAATATATGTGTACTTTTTTATTACATGAATAATAATATTCATATATATAATTTTTTTTCGTGATATGACTAAATAAATTTATTTTCATTACGAAATATATGTAATTAATACATTAAAAAATGTTTTCATCTAAGAGTTCATTTTATCAATTTAATTTTCCAAAATACTAACCCATTATATGGTTTGTAAGGATCTACCGTACATTTCATGGTCTCTAGTATCAAGATTCATCTAAAATCAAAAAAAAAGTTTTATCACTCTTGATTTATCATTGAGATATTAATCCAAAAAATTATCTAAACCATTTCTCTAATACCCAATGACACATCCCAAGACCCTCACTCCAATATCCAAGGCTAAAACATTGTAACCTGTTTTCAAAATCTGTTACATAAATATATACATATTGAGAATCTTTTCGGTATAGGTTATCGACGATTAGGAAAAACATTACAAATTTTCATAGTTATAAAAATTCAAAATCAACTACTTGACTTAACTTATGGTATATTTTTAATAAAATCCAGAAACATTCATTTTTCTACTAATCTTGAAACATATGAAAAATAATTGTAAAATATTGGGTGACATTATATGTTTCTCAGTGATGGGTTTTACAAATATAGGAAAAACATTTCTTATAAATACAATAATATGGGGTCTTGATAATTTTCCATTTTTATATCAAATATAAAAAAAAATTTATAATATATAATTTTCAAAAATATGATTCTATGATTCCCAATAAAAATCCATAATGAATACTACTCAAAAAATTTTAGAACTTACGTCTATATGAAAACAAATTTTTTAAAATATAATAATCCTTCGAAATAAGCTCAGATTACTCCATGAAATCTATAAATACATGAAATTGAATGTAATATCTATTTATGAAATAAAAAAATATTTGGAAATAATTTTAAGAAACCATTGGGCTATTAATGAAATTAAAATATCACTCTTCACAGTTAAATAAGAACAACTAATATACATGTATAAAATTCATCACATAAATCTTTTTCCAATTATGAACATTATCATTTATAATCAATTAAAATATCATTTTTCAAAATAAGTAAATTATTTTGAAATAGGAAAATAGTCATTTTATCTCATTAGAAAAATATTCCTCTAAGAAAAAAATAATTATTTCATCAATATCACAAAACAATCTATAAATTTTAAACAACAACTTCTAGTTTTATTTACAATGGAATAATTATAATTAAAAAAACAAAAAATTTATTGAATTTCAAAGATAACTTTATTTCATGTTCATTCCTATAAAAACGATTGACAATTTATGAAAAAATAAAAATTTATGAAAAAAATGGAATGATTAATCACTTGAAAATCAAGCATGAAATTTATTTAAAATTAATCCCATTTTATGAATCTATAATTTTAAAAAAATAGTACTTATTTAAAAGAGAATTTCATTAAAATCCTTAAAACAAATTCTATTCAAATATTCTTTAACAAAACTGTAATTTCCTTATTAATTGGGATTTGATTAAATGTAATTTTTTACATAACATAGGAGATTAAATAAATTTTCCCTTAGGAAAAGTTAAAAAATTTATTTCTTTGAAATACATTTCAAGTAAAATTATTTTATAAATCAAAAATAAAAATGATAAAATAATATCCCTTTACCATATAATACTATATGAACTACATTTTATATAACAAAATTTAATGAACATAAAACTCCCACTCTACAAATATCAATAATTGAAAATATACTCATTCTAGATAAATTGTGACAACACACAAGTATAATAGTGAAGAGACATAGATGGGGACAACAACAGAATTCTACTTATATAGGAATTGTGCATCAAACATATAATAATATGTATTATATATTTTTCATATGTATTAGAGTCTTTGGAAATGTTTTAGGTTTTGAGTGTTTTATGGTTTTTAGGCATATTTTTGGATATGAGGGTTTTCAGAGGTTTTAAAGGGTTTTAGTGCCATTTATATTATTTTGGGGTTGGGTTAATGTATTTTCCTGGTTTTAAGGTCTTTTAGGGAATTTTTTTTATTATTTACTTTTTAGTGGGTTTTAGGGTTTTAAGGGTTCTAGGGTTTTTTATGGTTTGTTCATTTTTTTAGTGTTTCTATACTATTAAGGATATTTTTTGGGGTTTTGTGGTCATTTTACAATAATTTAGAGGAATTATAAGAATTTTTTATTATTTTAATAGATTTTCATGGTTTTTATGTTTTTTCAGTTTTTGGGATTTTTTTTCATGTTTTTTTGGTTTAGTTGTGTTTGGGGGCTTTAGAGTAGTTTTAAGGAACCTTAAAAATTTTTTGTGTTTTTATGCTAAATAGGGTTTTTTTGATTATTTAATGGTTTTACGGGTTTTAGGATTTTAAAGTATTTATAATTTAAAGGGTTTTTATATTTTTATGGGTTTTAGGGGTGTTTAAGAGTTTTAGAGTTTTTAGGTTTTTTAGGTTTTTATGGAATTCAATGATTTTTAGGATTTCATAGACATTAATGTTTTTATAGATTTTATGGTTTTTTGGAATTTTAGGTGTTTTATGTGTTATTATGGTTTTTAAGGTATTTTGAGGAATAATGGGTTTAAGGGTTTTATGATCATATTCAGTGTTTATAGGGATTTTAGTGGTTTTTGGTTTTTATAGAGTTTTAGGTTCATTTATGTTTTAGGGTTCTTAGGGTGATTTCAGAGGGTTTAGGGGATTTAAATGTATTTTAGGGTATTATTTTTTAGGGACATTTTTGGATATTAAGGTGGTTGGTTTTTTTGGTTCCTTTACTGGTTTATTGGTCATTAGGGTCTTTTAGAATTTTTAGAATTGGTTTTAGGGATTAGGGTTTTGGTTTTAGGGTTTAATTGATAAATATTACAGTTTATTAAGTAGGGATTCATGTTTAATAAGTTTTTTAGAGTTTAGGTTATAATTTTTAACGTATAGGTGGTAGTGTATAGAGTATAGTGTGTAGATTTTTTATTTTAGTGTTTATGGTATAGGTTTTTATGTGTAGGGTTTTGTTATGTTGTTTAGGGTGTTGGGTGTAAGTTTTAGGGTATATGCTTTTAGGTGTAGCATGTATGTTTTTGGATTTATGTTTTTTGTTTTACGGTTTACAGTATTTAGGGTTTGTAATTATTTTTATTGGGATTTAGATTTTCTTATGATTTTTAGGGGTTTTATTATCATTTACTATTTTTTTATTTTTTACGATATTTTTTAGGGTTATTAGAATTTTAGGGAATTCAACATTCTCTCAGGGTTTTTAGGGGGGCTTGGAGTTTATTTTTTCAGAATTTAGTGGTTATATATGGTTAATAGGTATTCTTTGGGATTTATGGTATTTTTATTATTAATATTTATAATGTAATTCTATGGGATTTATTGTTTTTATCAAAATTAAGGGTTGTTTAGGGTATTTATGGGTTTTTTGTTTATTAACTTTTCTAAGGGTTTCAAGGTATTTTAATATTATATAAATTTTAAGTTATTTTTAATGATTTTATAGGGTTTTATGAGTTTTTATATTTTTATGCAGTTTACGGTTTTTATGTATTTTTTGTGTTATAGAGTTTCTATTTCTTTAGGGTTTTTAGAGTTTTCGACTGATTTAATGGCCTTTTGATGTATTTTATGGTCACTAATGTCCTTTTATAGGGTTTATGGATTTTCTGGGTTTTAGGGGTTTAGTGTTTTTATGGGTTTTATGGATTTTTTATGGATTTTAGGACGTTTAGGGTCTTTTGGGTTTTTTTTTGGGTTTTAAGGTTTTTAGGGGTTTTAGGGTGAGGAAGATTCGAGGGTCATGTTATTCCCATACCCCCCAAATATATAAAGAAAAGACACAACATACAAGGGAGGGGAGGGGTCGAACTACCCACGCCCAAAAACCCTTTTACAACCCCAACCCAAGGACCCAAAAAAGAAAAAACAAAAGGAAAACAGAGAAGGATGAAAAAAATCAGTCAACATCACCACAAGAGTCCAAAACAGAAACCACACCATAAGGATCACAATATGCACAATATCCAATGGCCGCATCATCAAATCAATAGTCAGAGTCATCCAATTTTTACTCATAATCCTCATTGATAATGAGGAGCGTCAGAAACTTCTCTCTCCGTTTCATTTGTTCCAGGGAATGTGGCTGCTCTCGATTATTAAGCTTGACATTAAGCTTAACCTCTTTTGAATAATCCTGAGTAACCATGGGTCTAGGGAGAGTGGAGTAGTCCGGCCTCCACCTCCACTTTGAGGAGATAGAGGTGGGACTATCATCCATCGCATTAACCTTCTTGATCTCAAAATAGCGCTCCTCCACTTCCATTCCATTGACTTGATCTGAGATAGAGAAGGCTTCCTGATTAATGGGAACTCAAGAAAAACGTCATCTTGAGGCAAGCTTATAGCCACTAAGGTAGGTATATCTAAAATCCCTTTGACATCAACCATAGGGGGTTTTGGGAAAGAGGAGGATTCCTGATTATGGGGCTCTCAACCAGAGGGGGTTTTGGGTTTTTAAGGTTATAGGGTCTTTTATACTTTTAAGTGTTTTCTGTTCATTTAATTTTTTATGATTTTTATGATTATTATGTTTATTTTATTTAGGATCATTTTTTTAATTATGATTTTAGGGTTTTAAGTGTCATTTATGGTTTTTTAGATTTTACAATCCTTTACAGTTTTTACAGTTTTTAGGAAATTTTTTGTCTTTTAGGGTTTATTGGATCTTTGTGCATTTTAGGGATATCATGTAATTTTATTGTATTTTATCATCTTTTATGGTTTGGTATATCTATATATGGATTTCTTTGTTCTTTTTGCATGTTTTATGGATTTTGAGGACATTTAGGGTGTTCATGGGTTTTACGATTTTAGGGTCTTTGTTGGTGGGTGGGGGTATGGTTTTTGGGGTTTTGGGGATTTTTTAGTTTATTGGTGGAGGGGGGTTAGATCATATAGTTTTTGTAGATTTAGATAGTTTTTGGGATTTTAGGGGATTAGGGTGTTTTAGGGGTTTACGATTATTTATATATTTTAATATTTAATGGTTTTAAGATATTTTAAGGTATTTAATGGTTTTAGGGTCTTATATGGGGTTCTTTATATGTTTAAGGGTCTATAAGGTCTTTTAGGTTATTTAGGGTTATAAATGGTTTTATGTGTGTTTTAAATTCTTTTATTGTTTTCATGTTTTTTAGGATCTTTTGGGGTTTTATGGTTTGTAGGGGAAAATAAGGTTTTTTAGGCTTTATAATCTTATAGGGGTTTTACAATTTTTTTTGGTAATTTAGGGTTTTAAGGGATTGTAGATTTTATCAGGGTTTTTCGGGTTTTCTGGGACTTTTAGAGTTTTAATATGGTATTTCAGGGTCTTTTATATATTTTAGTTTTATTTATGATTTTTTCATGTTTTTATACAATCTAGGGTTTTTGGGGTTTCAAGAGGATTTAGGGTTTTTAAGTGTATAAGTTCTTTTAGTTTCTAGGGGTTTTAGGGGTTTTAGTTTTATAGAGTTTTATTTTTTTTTGTGTTCTAATTGGTTTCTTGGGGTTGATGTTTTTAGGGGGATTTATGTGTTTTAGAATTTTTTTGGGTATATAGGGCCTTTTAGGGTTTAAAATTGTTTTTTGAGTTTTCACGGTTCTTTGGTTTTAAAGTATTTTTTTTGGATCTTATGGGTTTTATGGATTGTTAGGCTTTGGGGGTTATTATGATTTTCAAGGTTTTATATAGTCTTGTTTTGTTTTAGGAGTTTTGGGTTTTTAGGGTCATTTAGGGTTTTTATTATTATTTTAGTGTTTTTTGGATTTAATTATCTTTCAGGGGTTTTAGGTTTTTTAGGGTTTTATAGTTTTAAGAGTTTTAGGGATTTCTTAGAAGAGTTAAGATTATTATAGTATTTGGTGTTGTTTGTATTTATATGGGTTTTAGGGTTTTAGGTATTTTAGAGTTATTAATCCAGTGATATCCTTTTTACATTTTTACAGGATTCGGGTCCTTTTTGATTTTATGGGAATTATTGTATTTTAGGGTTTTTATGGTATTTATGGTTTTTGGGGTTTTATGGTTTTTTTTATTTTTAGTGGTTTTATTGTTTTTCATTTTTATGGGTTTTAGGGTGCCTTAGGTTTTTTGGGTTCTAATTATTTCTTTAGGGGTTTCCAGATTTTTTATCTCATTAATGTGATTTAGGGTTTTAGGTCTTTTAGGGTTATTATAGATGTTTAGGATATTTATGTGTTTTTTTTGTTTTAGGGTATTTTATATTTTTGTGTTT
This sequence comes from Viscum album, assembly GCA_963277665.1. Classification (NCBI taxonomy): domain Eukaryota; kingdom Viridiplantae; phylum Streptophyta; class Magnoliopsida; order Santalales; family Viscaceae; genus Viscum; species Viscum album. The sequence continues at coordinate 116,664,121 of OY728133.1, read as the reverse complement.
TTTGGGTTTCTCGGTTTTTTTTGTTTTTAATGGGTTTTCGTGTTTTTAGTGTGTTTGTATTTTTAGGTATTTTATGAAATTTTTGGGTTTTTATGTTTTTGAGGATTTTTATGTTCTTTAAGGGGTTTTGGGTTCTTTTATTTGTTTTACATTTTTTTGGTTATATTAGTTTTTTAAATTTTTAAGGGTTATTTTTATTTTTTAGGGTTTTGGGTTTTTAATGTTTTTTGGGATTTGTAATGTTCCAATGGTTTTCCTATTTTTTGGATTTTTATAGTTTTTAGTGGGTTTATTAGTTTTTAGGTATTTTTAAGTTGTTTTATATATTTTAGGATTTTTTAAGGATTTACATATTTTTTTGGTTATTAAAGGTATTTTAGGGGTTTTAGGATTACTTTGGTGTTTGGGGGTTTTGGGGTATTTTAATTTTTTAGAAATTAGTGGGTTATTAATATATTTTTATGCTATTTTTGGTCTACTAATGTGTTTTCAGGGTTTTTTAGGTTTATATATTATTTAGGTTTTCTAGTTATTTTAGTGTTATATGGGTTTTTTATTGATTTTTATGGATTTTAGGGTGTTTCATGATTTTTTTGGTATTTTGGGTTTTCATGTATTTTTAGGGGATGTTTTTTGTGTTTTTAGTGGTTTTAGGGATTTATGAGTTTTATAAATTTTTTTGTTTTTTAGGGGATTTATGTTTATTATAGATTTTAAGGGCTTTTTGGATTTTTAAGATTTTAGTATTTTTTGGTGGTTAAGGATTTATTTAGGATTATATAGTGGTTTTAGAGTTTTTAGGTTTTATATTTTAGTGTTTTAGGTTATTTTGTGTGTTTTTATTAATTTGTTTTAGGGATTTTTAGAGATTTTAGAAAGATTCTGCTTTTGGAGGTTTTATGGATTTATAGTGTTTAAGGAACCATATGGTATTTTAGGGTTTTATAAGGTATTGGGGTCTTATAGGTTTTTCCAGATTATATATTTATTTTAATGTTTTTTGTGTTTTTTGGGTTTAGTGGTTCAAAATTTTTTAGGGGGTTTATATATTTTAATGGTATTAAGTGGTATTAATGGATTTAATGGTTTTGAAGTAATTTTTGGGTTTTTAGGGTATTTATGATTTTTTGGGGTTTGGGGGTTTTTGGATTATCTTAGAATATTTTTATGGATATATTAATTTTTAGGGGTTTAGGTTTTTTATTGTTCTAATGTTTATATAGTGTCTAGTGTTCTTGGGGGTCTATTATTTTTTAATTTTTTAGGGTTTCTAGGTTGGTTTTCGGATTTTTGTTCTTTATGGGTTTTTACTGTCTTCTATGGTTTTTATAGGGGTTTTATGGCCTTTATGGTTTTAAATGTTAATGGGATTTTTAGTGTTTTTAGCGTATTTATGATTTTTTGAATATCTCATTGGTTTTAATAGTTTTAGGGATCATTATAAGTTTTAATTGTATTTTGTGTCATTTTTGGATTATGATTTATAAAGAGTGTGTTTGTTTTATTAGGTTTTTAGGGATTTATTGATTTTGTGGTTTTATTGTTTTTAATTTTTGTATGGTTTTCATAGTTAATTTTCCAGTTCTGGGGGTTTTTGATGAATTATTATATGGTTTTAGGATATTGGGGCCTTTATCGTAACATGAGTGGGTTTTGGTGTTTTTGGGTTTCATAGTGTTTTTTAATATTTTTGAGCTTTTTGCGGTTTTTTGCGTTATTATAGATTTCGGTATTTTTTGGGGTTCTAGTAGCTTTTTTGTTTTGAGGTTCAAAATGATTTTAGGAACTTTTATGGTATTTTAATTGTTTCAAGGGGTTTTATTGTACATTTCAGTTTTTATGGGTTTTCAAGATATTTATGGTTGTAGGGATTGTTGTGGTTGTTGTGGTTTTTAGGTTTTTTATGTTTTTAAAGGGTTTTTACGGGAATTTATAGTTTTGGAGGACTAACAATTTTATGTACGTATAGGTGTTTTTGGTTCTTTCAGTTTTTTGAGGGTATTTTATGGGGTTTTAGGCATTTTTAGGATTTTAAGGACTTTTAGAGGCATCTAATATTTAATGGTATTTAGGGTGTTTTAGGGGTTTTATTATTTTTAGTGGTTTTGCAGTTTTATTATATTTTAGGAGATTTATGTGTTTTTAAAAAATATTCAATGTTTTTAGGTTTTTAGTGTTTTTAGGGTTTATAGAAGTTTTTTGTTTTTTAGGTTTTTATGGGTTCTGGGTTTGGTATATTTTTTAGGGGTTTTTAGGGTTTTATGATTTTTGGGGGTTCTAGGGTTTTACAGTATTTTTTATTTTTTTGGGTTTTATGGATTTTAGGGTGTTTTCTGGTTTTTTGGTGGTGTTTATGTGTTTTTACTTTTTTTCAGGTTTTAAAATTTTTAATGATTTTTTGGTGTTTATAGTATTTTTAGAGTATTTAGGGTGTTTATGGTTTTTTAGTTTCTTTTTGGGGTTTTATATGTTTTTATTGTCTTTTCAGATTTTCAGGGATTGGCAACTTATCAGGATTTCTACAGCTTTTTGGGTCTTTTTTGGGTATTACAGTCCTTTGGGGTTTAATTCATTTTTAGGGTGTGTTATGGTAATTTATGGGTTTTTAGGTTTGTTTATGAATTTTAAGGTATTTATGGTTTTCTTGGTATTTTATGGTTTAAATTTTTATGGGTATTTAGGGTTTTTAAGTGTTTTGTTTATTTTATTTATTTAGGGTTTTGAGGGTTTTAATTGTTTGTATTTACATTTTTAGTTCTATTATGGTTTTTTTGGGTTTCTAATGATTGTTAGTTTTTTAGAGTTTTTATGGGTTTTGGTGATTGTGGATTTTTTGGGTTTTTGGATTTTTAGGGGCTTAGGGGGGTTTTCGTCTTTTATTTGGTTTTTAGGGATTTATGGTTTTATAGGTTTTTGAGGTTTTTAGGGGTATTATAGGTTTTGAGGTGGTTTTGGGTGTTTATCATTTTTAGGGTCTTCTGGGGATGTCATATTGTTTATGGTTTTACAGGGATTTTTGTAATTCGGGTTATAATGTTATTCTGGTTCGTTGATTTTTTGGGGTTTTTGGGATTTTTTGTTCTATATTATTTTATAAATGTTTACGTTTTTTATGTGTTTTTTGATTTTTTTGTTATATTCAGCCTTTTTAGAAGTCTATTGGATTTTTTATGGTTTTAGTCTTATTTAGTGTTTTTATTATTATTACTGGTTATAGGGGGTTTTTAGTATTCATGGTTTTTAGGGTTTTTATAGGTTTATGGTCTTTTTATTTTTTATAGTTTAGAATGGTTGTAGGGTTGTTTTAGGTTTTTCTGGATTTTATAGTTATAGGGATTTTACAGTTTTTATGTTCATTTTTGGTTTTTTTAGTGTGTTCATATGGATTTATAAGTGTTTTAGGTGGTTTAGGATTTTATATCTATTTTTATGTGTTTTGGTGTTTTAGATGTTCAAAGGGTTTTGTGGGGTTAAATGGATTTTAGTGTTTATTAGGATATTAGGTTTTTTATAAATTTTAGAGATTCTAACGTTTTTATTGGGTATTTAGGTTTTAATGGTTTTATGGTTTTTTATGTTTTTAACGGGTTTTTTTTCTGAAGGGGTTTTTTTGGGTTTTCAGGGTTGTTTAGAGTTCAAAATGTTATAATGGGTTTTAGGTGTATGTATATTTTTTAGGGTGTTTTAAGGTTATTATGTGGGGTTTTGGGTTTTATGTTATTTTGTGGTTTTTTCAGTTTTATAGGTTTACAGGTTTTTAGGGTTTTTTTGTTTCTGGGTTTTTTGGGATTTAAAGGGTTAAAGGATCTTTTATTGGTTTTTATATGGTTTCTTGGATTTGTTATGGGTTTTAGTCTTTCTCGTGTCATTTATTGTTATTTAGCTATTTTATATGTTTTAGGTGTCTAGGAACATTTAGGATTTTATGGGTTGTATTGAATTTTAGGGGTGTTTACGGTTTTTGTGGTTATAGGGTTGTTTTAATGTTATAGGTTTTTCTATGATATTTATATTTTTTAAAGAATCATATTTATTAGGGAATATTGTGGTTTTTAGGGTTTTTTTAAGGACGCAAACATTTTTTAATTAAAATTACACATGATTTAATTAAATTTATTTTTATGTAAAATGGTTATATAGCATATGCACTTCTTAATTTTTATGTTTTTTGATTTTAAAATACCATTAAGAATTATTTCCATTTCTAATATTGATGCTGAATAGTGACCACATGATTAGTATAAATATAGGGCATTAACAAATCCAATATACTTAGAAAAATGAAGCAATGGACTCATCCAGTAGAATTTCTCAATAGATATCCCGATTTTCAGATCTCATAAAGGAGGTAGAATCAATTGGTATCAATCTTGACCATTCCCATGACGAGCTTCAACACATTATGCTTGAACAGAACTTCCTGTAAAAGAATTGGAAGTTGGTAGAGATTACCACCCAAGTAATGTTATCCTATCCACCCCCAAGAGTATGTCACCATCACACACCTAACCCTTAGTTCTTAAACGGGTGTTATAAGGGGTTATGTAAAATAACCTAGCACTATGATTATGTGCATTATTTTGGTATAGAATAAAGAATGTACAATCTTTTTTTATTATTTTTACTTTGTAAATAGTTTTTATTTAAAAAATCGAATTTTTCGTTAATATTTAATTAAGAAATACTTTTTTATAAATTAATCTATTTTTTAATTAAATATTTTTTAAATAAAATATTATTATCAAATTACTTTTTATTAAATATTAATGATCATAAAATTTTTATGAATACATTTGTAATTTTAAATATTGTTTGAAACCCATTTTTTTCAAAATGAATAAATTTTTTATAAATGTAGGATTTTATTTTAAAAGTAAAAATTAGAATATTTATGAAATTATTTAGATAAAATGAATATTATTTTGGGAACCAAGACGTAGAAATTATCCAATTGTGTTTTTATAATATTTTTCTAAGACAGTCAAATTTATTGATAAAAGTTGAATACTATTTAAATTTTTAATGTGTTCTATGACATCATAATGACTCAATAGTGATGTAATAAAATACTATAAATGGTATGTTCGACCAATAAATGTATTACCTTTAAAAGAATGTGATTTTTTGTTTGTTTTATTTATTTTACAAAGCCCTAGTGGACCCTCCAAGACTTATAAAACATTTTGAAATTTTAAAATGATCTATTTGAGAGTGTGACTCACCTCTAAATTATAAAGCCTGATATTTTAATAAGTTTGGACATTGGCCTTATGAATAATTTTTTCCACTCACCAATGGAAAAAACCATGGTAATGAACCATGTGATGGTTTGTGGTTTTGATTAGTATAATGTGTATTTTCCAAAAACCTAAATAATAAATAATTCCCTTTTCTTTGCTCTAGAAACCCTCTAAATATCTCATTCCACATCACTAAAACCATTTGGAGTTTGACCAACCTATTCCCTAATCTCTCTATAATAATCCTAAGTCACCCCAAGATCCCAATAAGCCTCTATCAAGCCTCTCCCAAGACATTGGGATCACAGTTCCTAGTAAGGGATTTCATTATTTCTAAATTGTTTTAGAATTTATTTATGTTGTTATGCACTTTTATTTTCAATTACAAATGTTGAGGTCTATCATTGAACCTCCAATATACTTCCCTAATTATTTTTCAATGATTAAATACCCATTTTTCTCTCATTAATTCCTCCCATGTTCACCTGTTACTATTACTAAATTTTGTAAGAAACTTCTCTCTCCTCAATTACTTTCAAGAAATTATTGTTTATTATGCATCTATATTCAATTACATTTGTTGGAAAATTTATCTATATTAAACGATTACTTTTTATTTCATGTAATATGATTACATACCTCTTTCTCTCCCATCATCCATTTTGTTTTGAATTCTTATGTCACGTTTGAATGTGGCAGAAATTGCACTGTGATTTTTCAAGACAAAGTCATTGTGTAATGAATACCATGCCCATTTTTCTCTAACAAGGGTATTCACCAATAAGAACATTTACATATTGATTATATAGTTTCATGTATTTGTTTCACATTCCTTTATCTTGGAATAAATGATGATGTTGGATGATTCCACATTTTATGATCGATATGGTATACTAATGAATGAAGTGAAATGATTAAGAAGGATGTTCCTTGATAGTGTTCCAATGCATTGGGTAGTGATTAGTATCATGATATTTCAAGTGTAATGAGGGTTTAATCATTATAATTAAATTTTAATGGGGTTTTACATATTCTCCTCATTCTATGGGCCTTATATCATGCTAAAATCATGTTAAATGTTGATGCCACATTTCCATGTTATTATAATCGCGATATATCATGCCTTTATGATCGTGTTTCTCTTATTGTCCATTGATATGCATATTTCCTAACATTTATTGTATTAGGTTTTTTTCATCCCTTAATGGTCTTTATAGATCACCCTTTTCTTATGTGTTTCCTAAGGTTACCCCATGCAATTCTATGTACAAAAGAATGTGTGTGGTCTTGTAAAAGAAGTTATCAATAATGATGTGTATTTCATGTTTTAAGTTGTAATTTAATGTTCATAATACCCAAAGAAACATTACCTATAGATCTTATAAGTTATATCAGGTTAATATTATGTAATAAATTATGTTTATGTGTGAAATAAACACCAGGGTTGTTATAGTTGGTAATAGTTGATGGTTTTAATTATTTTTGGTGTTTGTATTAGAAAAACCTAGTAAAAGACATAGGGATAAGACTATGTATAATAAAAATATCAGTAAATTTTTGTGAGTATTGATTAAGTGTTTTATCAATAAAATAAATCCCTTTCTAGATATGAGTAGGTATATGTGGATCTTGTATTGATGTATCTAGAGGGAAACCTGAAAAAACATCTTGGAACTAGAATCCAATGGGAACTGGTGCACAACAATGGACCTTGATACACTATTTGTTAAAGCACTCTCGAAGGATTTGATTTGGTAAATTCATAGCTTAGTGTGAACCATTATTAATGTAAAAAAAATTCACATAAAAATATATGTTGGGATCTAGATCATGGATAACATTGATATGTTATGGAAATAAATGTAATTTAGAAGTTATCCAATTTTTCATCGAATTTCCCTTCATGTGTTAACCCTATATTTACATTTATTATATCCAATGGATGGTAATCAAAGGTCCCCAGCTAAAAACTGATGGGAGGATCAATGTGATGAGTGTTCTAATGATACGCCCAATCTGATGGGAGTGGGAATCACAAAATATTTCATGATAGTATCTTGGTTAACTCATGTTTTTATTATAAACATGCGTCTAGAGGAATGTTCAACCCCCCCCCCCAAAGAAATAAAAAATCACTATAGAGAGATTCATGAGACGAAGTCCTCCTACTTTTAATGGGTAATTTGATCCCTCAATTTCTGAAAAATGGATAAACTCTATTGAAAAGATTTTACCCATCATTCAATGTTATGAACAGTAGAAGGATCTTCTGGATGTTTGACATATGCAGGGTGAAGCTGATCAATGGTGAACATTGATAAAAAAATATAAATCTTGAGGAGGAGATCGAGGAGTTGGAATGGATGGGTTTCCTGAAAAAAAAAATATTCAATAAATATCTACCCCGCACCTTCCGACATAATATTTAAAGTAGCTTCCAATCCCTCAAAAATGATCATGAATCCATCAGAGAGTACAAGGAAAACTTCACAAGTCTTTCATAATATTCATCCAGCTTTGTCGTTATGCCCAAATTCAAGGTTTACCACTTATTTGGTGGGATAAATCCTAGCCTAAAAAAATTCCTACTGATTTGTGACCTTGAAATCTCTGAGGAAATTTTCTAATGATTCCTCAATGTTGAAAAGGTGGTCGAAAAATCCTAGGGGTATCATGGGTATAAAAAGGAAAATGTGGACTATAATTTTGGTTGTCCAATAGATAAATCCAATAGTACAATGAAAATCCAGCACCCCACTTTCCAAAGGTGTGGAAAGAAGCACCTTGAAATTTCATGAAGGGGACGAGGAAATTTGTTATGTGTGGAAGATAAGGGAGCCTAGCCATTAATTGATGATAATAAGAACCAACTGTTGTGAAAGAGGAGAATAACACTCCATTTTACCCTCAAAGAATTGTTCATTTCTACAACTACAAATAACTTAGGAACTTTACAAATGAGTTCTATAAGCCAAGGGTTTTTGGAGGCATCCACAACTTCTAAGGTAGAATGGGAAACAATTTTCCATCACTACTACCGAAAAACCCATGAAAACGATGTGGTGTTATTTTTGCTTGTTATTCATTTAATATTTGTAAACACACTTTTTTATTCAAGTTCAACACATTTTTTTATGACCCGATAGTTTAGTAGAACAATTCCATCACGACCACAAATCATGGAAGTAAGGATTTCAGTGAGAACGGAAAATGGGGAAATCATTGTATCTCTTGAATATAACTACCCTGCTATCATGATTTGTAGATTGAACTTCCCAAATAACCCCTTCATACTCCCTATTGTGAAATTTGGTCCAATTTTTGTCATCGATTGGATTTCCTTATATATATCCATCATAAATTTCAATGATAGGGAAATCACTCTCCATATGAAGAATTGACCTCCAATTATGTACAAGTGCAAGGAGGAGGGTAAATCCTCTTTAGAACCATCATCTCAAGCGTTGATATTAATTCCCTCAAACATGAATATAATTTTCTTTTTATTTATTATAATGAAGAAACCATCCTTGAAGACAATTTTATTGTGAGTAAATTCACCGAAGTGTTTGGTGAGTAATTGTCTGGTCTTCCTCCTAAAATAGACATTAAATTCTCGATTGATCTTATACGTGGGGAATTTCTAATATCCAAGACTCTGTATAGAATGGATATTGGGGATCATAAAGAGCATAAGTAATAACTATAGGAGAGTCTGGATAAAGGGTTTATACACCCAAGTGCTTCACCATGAGGTGCACCAATCCTCTTCATCATGATGAAGGATAGGTCAATAAGCCTTTGCATTGATTATTGTAAGATCAAAAAAAATCATGATAAAGAGAATGTATCATATACGACGAATTGATGAAATGTTCGATCAGCTATGTGGAGCACAATACTTCTCGATGGTGGAATTTAGGTTGGGATATTACTATGTAAGGGTGAAGAAGGAAGATATGATCAAGACTACTTTACGTACAAGGTACATGAAATATGAATTCATAGTAATGCCTTTTAGACTCACCTATGCTCTATTAATATTCATGGACTTTATGAATAATGCCTTTAGATATTTCCTTGACAAATTTGTGGTAGTCTTTATAGATGATATTCTAATATAATCTAAAACCACAGAGGAGCATGAGAAGTATCTAAGAACCGTATTGGAGACCATACAAAAGGATAATCTCTATGAAAAGTTTAGAAATTTCGAGTTATTGTTGAAGGAAGTCTCATTTATGGGTTATATAATCTTAATCAATTTGATATCTATGGATCCCTCTAGGAAAGTTCCTATTGAGGGATGGATGAGTCCAAAAAAATTTCCATATATTCATAGTATCCTGGGCTTAGCTATATATTTTTGCAGATTTGTGAGAATTTTATTGTGGTTTTAAAACCCTCATAACATGCTAACATAGAAGGGAGTAATGTTTTAATGGATTGATTAATATGATAAGAGATTAATGGAGGGAAAAGGAGGCTTATCACTGTGCACATGCTCACCGTTCCCACAAGTGGAGAACATTTTGTGCTACTTAGTGATGTTTCGAAGAAGGGATTGGGCTGTCTGTTTATAGGAAATGACGAATTAATTGACTATGATTAAGGGAAATTAAAATTTCATGAAAAAAATATACAACACATGATCTGGAGTTGGCTATAGCGATCTTTGCTTTAAAAATTTGGTGACATTACCTCTTTGGGGAGAAGAGTGAAATATATACAGATCACAAAAATACTCATGTATATATTCACATAGAATGTGTTGAATGTGTGCCAATAAAGATGGTTAGAGCAGATCAAAGACTATGAATGCTCAATCCATTACCACCCTGGGAAAGAGAAGAAGGTGGAGGATTCTCTATGTAGAAAGGATCTAGAGATTCTATCATTGATGAGAATTGAAAAGGATCCAATCATCAATGATTTGATAAATATGGGCATGGGAATCATAAAAAAAGGTAACATCGCCAATCCTTTCACAAATTGTTTCTCAACAATCTCTTTTGGAATAGTTAAAGGATATATAAAAAAATGATGTTGGAATTCAGAATAAATTTGAAACTATCAGAAAAGATAAACCCTTGAACTTAAATGTTAATGAAGAAGGAATTGTATTATTTGGGGCAAGAATATGTGCTCCATTAAATATAGTGTTAATGAATGAACTTTTTGCTGATTTACATAGTAAGAATTTCTCCATTCATCATAGAAACACAAAGATGTATCGAGATCACTGAGAGAAATATTTGTCGGATTACAGGATAAGGAGATCAGTGAGAATACATGAAAGTTCATGGTATGTCATAATGTGAAGGATGGGAGGAAGATTTATAACGGGATGATGCAACCATTACCCATACCATCATGGAAATGGTAGAACATCACCATAAAATGTTTCACTAGGAATGTGATGAAATCCAAAGGAAAAAATGATATCTAGGATGTTGTTGATCTTCTTACAAAGACTTCACACTTCATTACTATTCAGGAGGATTTCTAATTGGATCAACTAGCAGGGAGATATATCAGAGAAGAGGAAATTATTCATGGATTACCACTATATATAATATCCAATTGAGATCCAAGATTCATCTCTATATTCTGGAAGAGTCCTCAACATGCTCTGAATACTGAACTGAACTTTAGTACAATTTATCATCCTCAAACAAATGGCCAATCTGAGCAGACTATCCAAACCCTTGAGTACAAGTTGAGAGCATGCTCAATAGACATCAAAGGAGGTTGGGATAAAAATCTTCCATTGGTTGATTACTCTTGCAATACAAGTTTATACTTAAGAATACACATGTCACATTATGAATTAGTTTGTGGGAAGAGAATTAGAACACTGGCATGTTGGGATATAGTTGGGGAGAAAAAACTCATAGGTCTATAAGTGTTAATGAAATGGTAGAGAAGGTTAAGAAAATCCAAAATCACATTAAAGCTTCATAGAGTAGACAAAAGAGTTATGCTGATAATCATTGATGAGACCTAGAGTGTGTTGTAGTAGACATGGTATTCCTCTGCATATCATTTTGGAAGAGAGGTATGAGATTTGGGGAAAGGTAAATGCTTAGTCCAAGGTATATCGACCCTATTTAGATCCTCAATCGTATTGGAGCAGTGTCATATCGAATAGAAGTCCCACCGAACCTATCTCATGTGCATCATGTATTCCATGTATCACTCTTCTAGAATTACATACCTGACCCATCACATGTACTCAGTCCACAACTGCTATCATTGGAGATTAACCTCTCTTATGAAGTGAAGCTGGTGAAGATCTTATATTGTAGGGAAAATGTTCTACGGAATAAGATAATCCCCATCATTAAATTGTTTTGGAGAAACAACAAGTTTGATTAAATGATGTGTGAAATAGAGGAAGTGAAGAAGCGGAGTTACCATCATCTTTTTTAGTTTGGGAATTGAAAATTTTTTGGAAAACATTTCTTAATGGGGTAAGATTGTAATGACCCTAAAATTTATAAATGACAATTCTTCTTGATCTAATTATATGTCTTATTATGTAAAAGACTATATAACAAATGAACATCACTAGTTTTATATTTATGTTTATTAAAAAATAGTTAATAATTATTACCATTTCTAATATAGTTATTTAACAATGACCACTTGATTAGTATAAATATAGGGTTTTAAAAAATCCAATTTATAATGAAAAAGGAAACGATGGCCTCATCTAGTATAATTTCTCCATAGGAAGCCCATTTGTTAGGGCTTAGAAATGAGGTGGCATAATTGGGCTTCTCTCTTGACCAAGCCCAATCTGAGCATCAACAAATTAATCTTGGCTGGAACTACCTAAGGGAGAAGTAGATGTTGATAGAGATTACCACCTGAGCAATGTTATACGAGACACACCAAGATTATTTCACAATCACACACCTAACCCATAGGTAATATGCGGGTATAATAATGGATTATGTAATGAGACCCTAGAACTATAGTTATGTACATTATATTTGTATATATTAAAGTATATACATTCATTTTATTATTATTACTTTCTAAATAGTTTTTAAAACACAAACTTTATTTTTCATTAATACATAACTACAAAATATATTTTGACGATTTAATAGATTTTTTATTTAAATAATATTTTAATAAAATATTTTTATTAATTAATTTTTAATATATATAAATAATCTTAAAATTTTTATTATCACAATTTTATTTTTTATTATTTTTTGAAAGCTGTATTTTTCAAAACACATAAATTTTTGATAAATATTAGATTTTATATAAAAAGTAAAACATTCACATATTTAGATTATTATTCAGATAAAATTAATATTATTTTTGTAATCTAGATGTCAAAGTTATATAATAGTGAATTTTTCATAATTTTCTTGAGTTATTTGAATTTTTGGATAAAAATTAAATACCGTTAAAATATATAATGTGTTTTAGGACATAATAATGACCCAATAATGATGTAATAATATTTAATTGATTTGTTATTCAGACCATATATGTTCTTAATTTATTATAATTTATCATATATTTTTTAAATTTATTTTATAAATCCTTGGTCAACAATCCAAGATTTATATAGCGTTTTCATTTTTTAAAATGATTTCCTTGAGAGTGTGAATCACTTCTACAAAAAAATGCCTAATATTTTAAAAATTTCGTCTAACATTTTCTTCTCCCCTTTGGAAAAAACCATGTGTTCGTTTGTGATTTTTATTAGTTAAATGTGTAGTGTCCAAAACCTAAATAATAAATAATTCCCCCTCCTTTCCTATATATACCGACCCAATTTACCATTCCATTTCACTCAAATCATTTACAGCTCGACAAAACTATTGCATATTATCTCAATAATCATCCCAAGGCTCCCCAATCTCCAAATTTTACCCTCTCAAGCATCTCCCAATCTTTTTTAATCTCACATTCAATTAAGGTATTTCTTCCTTTCTCATCTTTGTCAAAATTTTATTATGTTGTTATGCCCTTATATTTTCATTTAAAAATGATGTGGTATGATTTATCACCTCCCCTATACTTCTCTCATTATTTTAGAATTATTATAAAACCCTTTATCTCTAATTAATTTCTCCCATGTACACATGTTACCATGTCAAAATTCTTAAGGGGTTTCTCTCTACTAATTTTTATTAATGAAATTATTTTTTATTATATTTCTAAATTCAATTACATAAGTTGGTAAAAGTATATATATTACCCAATTACTGTCAATTTCATGTAAATATGATGAGATAAACCTTTCCATCTCATCAACCATTTTTATAAATTCTTATGTCACACTATTATGCTTCCGAAATTGCACCGTGATATTCCAAGCCAAAGTCATTGTGTGGTGAATACCATGCCCATTTCTCTATCAAGGTAATTCACATTTTCATTCATTTACTTATTGATTATATAATTTCATTTATGTATTTCACCTTCCTTTTTCTTTTAATCAACGATGATGATAAATTATTCCTTGTTTTATAATCCATGTAACACACTTATGGATGAAATGAAATGATTAAGAAGGGTGCACCTTGATAGCGCTCCAATGCATTGGGTAATGATTAGTATCATGATACATTAAGTTCAATGACGGTTTACTCATTATAATTAATGTGGAATGAGGTTTTACTCATGTTCCATGTTCAATGTGCCTCGGATCATGCTAAAATCATGTTAAATGTTTATGCCACATTTCCATGTTGTGATAATCATGACATATCATGCATTTATGTTCATGTTTCTCTTATGATCTAATGATATGCCAATCAAATAACATGTATTGTATTCTTCATGTTATTCTTTTTTTATTCCCTTACTAGTCTTTATAGATCACACTTTTCTTATGCATGTCCTCAGGTTAACCCATGAAATGAAAAATATGAGAGTTTGTGTGTGGTCATGTGTAAGAAGTTTTCAATAAAGATGTGTATTTCATGTTTTATGTTGTTATGAAATGTTCCTAATTCCCAAAGACCCTATAACTCTCAATATTCTATGTTTTTTAAAGTTAATATATATTTAATAAATTGTGATTAAGTGTGAAATAAAAATCATGGTTGTAATATTTATGGATTTCATGGACTTTTAAGGAATATTGGGGTTTTAGTGGTTTTTGGTTGTATGGTTTTTAGAGTCTTTTACAATATTTTAGGTTTTTAGGGGTTTTTTGGTTTTATTGTATTTAATTATATCAATGGTTATTTATGTGTTTCAGAGATTTTTTTTTGGGTTTTTTGCCGCTTTAAGGGTTTTATGCTTTTTTATAAATATTATTTTTTAAAAAAATTGTAAGGGGATTAGTGCTTTAGGGTTATTTTCGATTTTTTGGTAGTTTTATGGAGTTAAGGGGTTGTTAGGGGTTTTTTGGGATTGGTATTTTTCGGGTTTTTTATGTTATTTTCATTTTCATTATGCTGTTAGGTTTATTGTATTTGTAGTGTTTCAAGGGTTTGGGGGTTTTAGGGTTTCTTATGTTTTTAGGGTTTTAGGGTTTTAGGGGTGTTTAATGGGGTTTTTTGTTTATACAGTGTTAGGTTCATTTATGGATGTTAAGGTTGTTTATGGTCATTTATGATTCTTAGGGATTATGAGTCAAAATTTTTTTGGGGTTTTTCGGGTTTTTGGGGCATTTAGGGTTTTTAGGGTTTTCTAGTTTTTTTTCATAGATTTGTATGTCTTAATGGTAATTTATGGGATTTAGGGTTTTTTGGGTTATTTGTATATTTTGGGACTTTTTTAGTTTTTATGGTCATTACGTTATTTTAAATTTTTTTAGTTAAGAGGTTGTTTTAAGTGTTTTTTGGGCTTTTATGGTTTTCTGGTTTTTTAAAAATATTACTGGGTTAGGGAAATTTATGGTTTTTTAGTGTTTTATGTTATTTTTGGGATTTTTGGGGGTTTAAAATTTTTATGATTTTCATGATATTTTAGGGAATTTTATTGTTTTTAGGGATTATTAATATATTTTAAGGGTACTTTAGGATTTCAATGGGTTTTAGGGACACTTATAATTTTAGGGGGTTTATGACACTTTAGTGTTTTTATGGTATTTTGGGTAGTTTAAGTTTTATTAGATTTTTTATTTCTTTAGGTTCATTTAAGAATTTTATGTTCCATTAGGGTTTTAGGGTTTTCATGCTCTTTTTCTTCTTTTTTATGGTACCTAAGAATCATTTGGGATTCCATGATACTTTTACTAGTTCAATGTTTTTTAATTTCTTATTATGTTTTCAAGGTTATCAATGTATATTATGGTTTTCACGATATTAGTTTTATTTTAGAGATTTTAGTTTTTTTTTTGTTTTTAGGGTATTTTAGGGGGATTTATGGTTTTTGTGGTTTTTTTGTTTCTAGGTCATAGGGGTTTTATGTGTTTTATTATTTATATCGTTTATATTGTTTTAGGGTTTTTTGAATTTTAAGGTGTTTTGGGGGTTTTATGGTTTTTAGGTTCCTTAGCAATCTTAGTCATTTTATTGTTCCTTTTGTTTTCACGGTTGTATGTTTTTTTTTATTTTTTGTGTTTTTAGAATTTATATGGGTTTTTGGGTTTTATGGTATTTTAATGTTTTTGGGATTTTAGGTTTGTTATGAGTTTTTACTTTTTTTAGTGTTTTTCAAGTTTTTAATGTTTTTAGGGGTTTTGTGTCATTTATAAATATTGGGGTTGTTATGGGTTTTATTGGTTTTATTTTATTAAAATATTCTATTGGAATTTTTATGGTTTTTTGGTTTTGGGGTTTTAGGTTTTTTAGATTTTTAATATATTTTACTGTTTTAGGGTTTTTACGAAATTTAGCGTTTTTAGTGTTTTTAGGGATTCTGGTAATTTTAAGGAGTTTTAAAGGGTACTTGTTTTTAAGGGTTTTTTGGTTTTTTGGTCTATCTTGGTGTTTTAAATATTTTTGATGTTTCTTAGTTTTTTAGGTTTTTTAATATATTATAGGGATTTAACTAGTTTTTAGGGTTTGTGTGAGTGTTTTGTATTTATGGAATTATAGAGTGTTTAGAGTTTTAAGAGCTCTCTATGTTGTTTTGAGTTTTTAGGGTTTTTCAGGTTTTTTAGATGTTTTAGTGGGTTTATAGTTTTATGGGGTTTGAATCATTTTTATGATTTTAGAGTATTTATATTGTGTTTAGTGTATTTACCTATTTTTATATTTTAATAGGGTTTTTTGTATAGAGAATTTTATGGTTTTAGCATTTTTTGGGATTTTAATGGTTTTTAAGGGTTTATGGGATTTTTGTTCTTTCATGTTTTTTTGTGGTGCTTATAATTTTTAGGGGGTCTAGTGGTTTTAATTGTTTTTATGGGTTTTTAGGTTTATTAGGTTTTATAGTTATTTAAGGGTTTTATGTTTATTATATATTTTCAGATTGTTCTCAGCGTTTTATGGTTTTAATAGATTTTGGATTATTTTATAATTTTGTCTTTTTTATTTTTTTAGAGGTTTTTACGATCGTCAGTGCTTGTAGTGTTGTTTGGGGTTTTAGGTTTTAGGTTTTTTTGTTTTTTAATAATTTAGTTGATTTATGGTGTTTTAGGGTAATTTTTTTTTATGTTTCTTTAGGGTTTATTTCTTTTTTTCTGTATTTTTAGGGGTTTTTTCTTTTTCACTATTTTAAGTTTTTTTAGTTTTGTATGTATTTTTTTCTATGTTTCATGTATTTTTAGAGTTTTAGGATTTTATGCGTTTATATAGGTTTTAAATTTTTTAGATTGTTTATATTTTTAGGGATTTGAGGGGTTTTATTAGCTTTTATGTGTGGTAGTGTGTTTAAATGATTTTTAGCGGTTTTCAATTATTTTGGTTTTAGGATATTTATAGGTTTTTATGGTTTTAGGTGTTAATCATAAATTTATATATTTTTAGGTTTGTATGGACTTTTAGGGTCTCATAGGGGTTATTTGGTATGTTATGTTTTATTTTTTATTTTTTTCTGGATTTTGGGTTTTATGTGTTTTTAGAGTTTTTAAGGTTTTAATGGTTTCTTTTGTTTTTTTTTTGTTTTATAATGATTTTAAAATATATAATGTCTTTTAATAATATTTATTTTCTTCAGGGGTTTTAAGGGTTATTTTTGTTTTTTGAGTTGTTAGGGGTTTTATTTTTTCAGGTATTTATTGATTTTAGGTTTCTTTTAGGGGTTTTAGTGTAATTTTTTGATTGCTATGATTCTAGGGTTTTTAGGATTTTAAATGGTTTGATAGAGATGTTTACGGTTTTGGGGTTCTATAAAGAGTATATAGGGGTTTTAGGGGGTTTTAAGAATTTATTAAGGTTTTTAGGTGTTTGGATTTTTAGGGTATTGTAGGATCCTTATGCTTTCAAATTGTTTTAGGGTTATATGGGTTTTCATGGTTTAATTTTAATTATAAATTTTTATGATTTTTAGGGTTTTTTGAGTTTTTTGTGTTTTTAGGGATGTTTTAGGGTTATTCATGGTTTTACGGATATTTTAGATTTTGGGGGTTTTAGGGACTTTTGGGTTTTTTAGGGAGTGTAGGGGGTTTAGGTTATATAGTTTTTTTTTGAGGGTTTTAATGGATTTGGGGTTTTGGGGTTTTAGTTGTTTTATATTTTCTTTGGGTTTTAATGGTTTTAAGGGTTCTAGGGGTTTTAGGAAATTTTTGGGTATTTAAATGATTTTTAGGGTTTTTAGTTTTTTTAGGGGATTTTGAATTATTTTTAGTTTTTATGTGTTTTTCATGTTTGTGATTTAATAGGTGTTTTAGGGATTTTAGGTATTTTAGTGGATTTTTATGATAGGTTCTTTGGTGGTATTTGGTGTTTTAGTTGGTGTTTTTTGGGTTTTTAATAATTTATTTTTCTTAAAGAATTTTTTATTTTTAGGGTTTTGGGGTTTTGGGGTTTTGTTGATGTTTTAAAGTGGTTTTTAGTGTATTGGGGATTATGGTTTTTATTTTCTATTAGAGTAATTTAGTTTTTATAGGGTTTTCATTATTCATATGATTTTTCTAGGTTTTAAATTTTATTTTTTCTATTTTAGGGATTTTAATGGTTTTCTTTGTTGGTTTTTGTTATTTTTTGGGTTTTTTGGTATTTAGGGAATTTTGGGGTTTTTAATAATTTATTGTTTTCATTGGGGGTTTTCAGGTTTTTATTTTTTTTATTCGGTGTAATGATATTTGTGGACATATAGGGGTTTTATGGTTTATCTTTTTTTAGGATCATTACTCTTTTTATGATTCTAATGATTTTATGTGTTTTTATGGTTTTTCAATGATTTTTCATTTTTAGGGGTTTTTATGGTTTTTATTATTTTTATGGGTTTTTGTGTTTTAGGGATTTTTAGGTTATGTTATGGGTTTTTATGATCATTATGGGATTATTACTATTTTTTTGTTTTGAGTGTTTTAAAATGGTTTAATTTTTTTTTTTGGATTTTTGAAAAATTTATGGTATTAAGAGGTATTAAGGGGTTTTCAGGGATTTTCAGGGGTTTTTTGGGTTTTTTGGGGGTTTTTCTATTTTAAGGGGTTTTTGTGTGTTATAGGTAATATGGATTCAAGGGATTTGGCGTATTTACTAGTTTTTAGGCTTTTAGGGGATATATGAATTTTTAGGGTTTTATGGGGTTTAGGGTTGGTCGGAATTTTATGGGTTTTAGCGATTTAGGGGTTTTAGGGTGTATAGGTATTTCTATGCATTTTAGGGGTTGTATGTTGTTAACATAATTTCATGTTTTTTTGTTTTTATAGGTTTTTTTAAAAATTTTAATGGTTTTTAATGATTTGTGGGTTTTTAGGGGATTTTTTTGGTTTTGGACTATTCAAGGTATATATGGTTCTGTGGGTCTTTGGTAAATTTAGGGTGTCATGGTGGGGTTTTGTGTTTTATGATTTTTACGGCTTTTAGGGTGCTTATAGTTTTTTAGGGTTTCCATGGTTCTTTAATATATTTATGGTATTTATGTATTTTATGACCATTTAGGGTTTTTATAGGGGTGATTGTATTTTAGATCATTTTAAGGATTTTTTAGTTATTTTGGATTTGTGGGGTTCTCTGGTCATTAAAAATTACTTTTTTTATAGTTTTTTCGGTTTTTTGGGATTTTTATTGTGTTCATACTTTTTTTAGGAATATTGTGGTTTGGGGGGTTTGTTTTTATAATGTTTTACGGTTTTGTAGTGTTTGTAGTGGTCTACTATTTTTTTTGGGTTTTGTCTGTTTTTTAGGGTTATTTTGTTTTTATGAAATTTAGTTTTTTTTGGATTTTATGGATGTTATAGGTTTTCATGGAATTTTATGGGATTAGGGTCTCTATGTTTTTTATGATATTTCTTTTGGTATTTTTTTTGGTTGTTTAATTTCATTAATGGTTTTTAGGGTATCTTATGGATTTATATGACTTTTTCAATTTTTTTGGGTTTAAAATATTTTTATTGGTTTTTTGTTCTTTTAATGATTTCTAGGGTTATTTAGTATTTTTTGGGTATTTGTGTTTTAGGGGTTATGAGAGATTTTTAGTGTCCTTTAAGGATTTTTATTGATTCTATGATCTTTAACGGCTTAAAATGAACATGGGTGGTTTAGGGTATTTTTTGGAATTTTGGTTTTTTACCACGGTTAGTAGGGTATTTAGGGTTTTTATGGTTTTTAGTGTCTTTTAATGTTTTTTAGGTATTATGGGATTTATGTTCTTTTAGTGGTTTATAATTGTTTTATCAATTAAATGTACTCAATGGTTTTTAGTGGTTTTATGATTATTTAGCCTTTTATGGTTCTTTGGTTTTATTTAGGGTTTTAGATTGGGGTGGGTTTTTTTTTTGGTTTTTAAGGTTTTTTATTGTTTATTTTGTGTTTTTAGGGATATAATTTATTTTAGGTGTTTTTATGCGGTTTAGGGTTTTTTGGTGTTTTAGCTTGATTATTGTTTTTAGGATTTTTTGGGGTCTTTTATGTTTTTCTATGTTCTTACAGATTTTTATGGGTTTAATGGTATTTTATAGATTTAATGGTTTTTAGAAATTTTAGTTGTTTTCATAGAAACATAGTCTATTTTATTATTTTATGGGGTATTTTAGGATTTTTAGGTTCGTTTAATATTTTTTATGGTTTTTGTTAACTTTTATGGTTTGGGGTATATGGTTGATAGTTTTCAGTGTTCAGTTCAAGATTAAAGGTGCAGGGTTTAGTGTTTATGGTATAAATATTATGGTATAATGGAGTAGGTTATATTGTTTATGGGGCAAGGTTATGGGTTTATTATGTAGGGAATGTTCTTTTGGGTTTGTGGTGTATTATATAGGGTTTTATGTTTCGGTTTTAATGTTTAAGTTGTAAGATATAGGGTTTAGTGTGTTGGAAATTTTCTTTTGGGTGTAGTATTTAGGGTTTGGGGTTTAGGGTTTAGGGTTTATTGTTTAAGGATTAGAGTCTACAGCTTTGGTTTTAGGTTTTCTAGGGATTTTATGTTTTCTTGGGTTTATCGGTTTTTTTTGGTTTTTATATGTTTTGGGGTTTCAAGGGTTTAATAAGAATTTAAGGCATTATGTGGGTTTTAGGGATCCTTGGGTGTTTCGATGTTTTAAATAGGTTTTTATAGGTTTTATAATTTTCATGGGGATTTATGGGTTTTTTGGGTTCTTAGGATTATAAATATTTTTTTATTTTTTATGGTTTTTAACAATTTTTAGGGATTTATTGCAGTTTTTTGAATTTTTTGTATTTTTGGAAATTTTTAGGTGGTGGAGGTGTGATTTGTGATTTTCTGTGTCTTATGGATTGTAGGTTTTTTAGAGTTTTTATGGGGTTATTAGAGTTTTTAGAGAATTTTAGGGTTTCTCGAGTGTTTTAGGCATTTAAAATATTTTTTTGAGTTTATAAGGTTTTTGGGTATTATATTAACTTTGTGGGTTTTGGAGTTTTTGTGGTTTTAGTGTTTTTATGGTTTTTATGGTATTTATTATTTTTTACTATTTTTAAGATTTATACAGGTTTTATGTTCTTCTAGGTGTTTTATGATTTTTACATTTTTGGGATATTTTATGGTAATTTATGTGTTTGGGGAATTTTAAGGATTTTTATATTTTTGGGGTTAATTATAATTTTTTTAGTTTTTAGAGTCCTTGAAGATTTTTTAGGGTTTTAGGATCCTTTAGGATTTTAGAGTTTTTAATGTTGTAGGGTATTATAGTGTGTTTTAGGGTTTTGGGGATTTTATGGTATTTTAGGGTTGTTAGGGGTTCTCAGTTTCTTTTATGGTTTTTTAGTTTTTAGGTATTTATGATTTCTAATTGGTTTTTTGGATATTTTTAAGGTCTTTTAGGGTTAAAGGGTTTCCTAGAGTCTTTACAAGGGTTTTAGGGATTATAGGTATTTTTATGGTTTTTTGGAATTTAGGGCATTCATTCTAATTTTATGGATCTTAGGGTTCCATTAGTGTTTTTAAGGATTTTTAAGTTTTTGGTGGTTTTAGTGTTTACAGGTGTCCAATATATTTTTTGGTGGTTTTATTGTGATTTTTGTGTTATTATTTTTTTTTTGGTTTTAGGATTGTTATCTATTTTAGGATTTTATATTTGTGTATTTTAGGCTTCTTTTTGTGCTTATAGGGGTTTTATGGTTTTTTGGGTTTTTGGGGTTTTGGGAATATTATGTTTTTTAGATTTATTTTTGTGTTTTTATAATTTTTAGGGTTTTTATGTGTTTTTAGGGTTTCATGGATGTTGTGTGGTATTTTTGGTTGTTTAGTGTTTTTTTGTTTTTGTGGATTTTAGTCTTTTAGGGTTTCTAGGGTCTGATAGGTTCATTTAGTGTTTTTATTTTCATTCAGTGTTTATTATTATTTTTAGGGTTTTCGGGTTATTTTGTTTTTTGGGGATTTTAATTGGTTTTAGTGGTTTCTATTATTTTTTTAAATTTTAAGATATTTTTATATTGATTTCTGTTGTTTTATGTATTTTTATGAGATTTTTGGATATTACTTTCATTTTGGGTGTTTTAGCATCTTCTTATGTGATTTTGTGATATTTTTCATTCTTTCAGTGTTTTTATATCTTTTATTGGGTTTTTAGTTTTTTTTAAGGATTCTATGGAATTTTAGAGTCTAAATTCGGTTTTTAGTGGGGGTTATAGTGTTGTTAGTGGTTTTTATTGTTTTTAGTGTCTTTTAAGGGGTTTGGTTTTTAGGTTATTAGAGTTTTTTAAGGGGTTAGGTGATTTTTTTGGTTCTTAGGGTCTTTTAATGTGTTTTTCAGGTTTAGGGGTTGTTTAGGTTGTTCTTGGGGTTTTAGTGGGTTTTAAGGATTTTATGGATTTCTACAGGTTTTTTTGTTCTTAGAGTTGTAGATGATATTAGGGGGTGTATGATTTTTTATGGGATTTATTGTTTTTAGAGTTTTATGGGGATTAATGGTTTAAGGGTTAGGGGTATTGGGTATTATGTGTTTTAAGGATTTTAGGGATTTTTAAATATTAGGGGTTTAAAGTAATTTTAGTGATTTTTATATGATTTAAGTTCTTTTTAGAGTTATATAGACTTTAGGGGTTTTATGTAGTTTATATGGGATTTATTTTTTTTTTCGTTTTTTTTCATTTTTTTTGACTTTAATAGTATTTTATGGTTTTCAGTATAGGATTTACTCTTTAGGGTTTAGGATTTACAGTTCAAGGTAGAGTGTTTGATGTATAGTGTCTAGGGTTTATGGTTTATGGTGCATTTTATAGGGATTATGGTGTAGGGAATAGTGTTTAGGGTGTATGGTATATAGTTTAGGGGCGTTGCTTTTAGGCCTTATGGTGTATGGTATAAGGTGTTGGGTGAAGGGTTTATTTCTTAAGGTATAGTATATATGTTTTCGAGAAAAGGGTATTAGGTGTTAATTTTATGGTTTAGGTTTTACGGTGTAGGGTCTATATATTTTTTGGTTGTTATTTTTTTTAATGTTTTTAAAATTTTTAGATGTGATGGTAATTTCTGGGATTTCAGGGTATTTAGTGTTTTTTAGGGTTTTATGTATTTTAAAGATTATATGGGGATTTAGGATTTTTAGAGGTTTTAGGGGTTTTTATTTTTAGGTATTTGGGGGGGTTAGGGTTTCTAATTTTTTTAGGGTTTTATAGGGATTTCAGGGTTTATATTTTTAATAATTTTGTGGGGTTTTATAGCATTTTAAGGGAATTTGGGGAATTCATGTGTTTTTATATTTTAGATTGTGTTTAGGGTTTTTATGTGTTTTATGGTTTTATGTGGCATTTATGGTTTTTATGTTTTTTACGGGTTTAAATTTTTTTGTTTGTTTTTTATTTACTTTTGTATTATATATATATATTTGTTTTTTTTATGTTTTATGGTTGTTAGGGTTTGAGGGTTTAAAATGGATTTGGAGTCTTTAAGGTTTTGGGGATTTTATTGTTATTAGTGTTTTCTTGAATTTTTTTTATTTTAATGGTTTTTTGGGTTTATAATGGTTTATAGGGATTCTAGGGAGTTTTGTGGTTCATTGTGATGTTTACTGCTTTTTTTCTTTTTAGAGGTTTTGGAGGGGTTTAGGGTTTTTTAGTGTTTTTAGCTGGATTATTTTTTTTCGTTTCTTAGGAAATTTTTTTGGGATAATATGTTTTTTAGGGATCACTATGTTTTTACTGTTATTATGATATTTTCATGTGTTTTATGGATTTAGTGACTTTTATAATTTTTTTGTTTTAAGGGAATCTGTGTGTTTTTAGGGTTTCAAGGGCTTTTAGGGGTTGTTAGAGTCCTTTATGAGTTTTATGATTTTTTGAGCCTTTCAATGTTTTAAATTTTTATAGAGTTTATGGTTTTTTGGGTTAATTTGGTGTCGTTTATGGTTATTTAGGTTCATATAAACTCCTATTGTTTTTAGGGTATTCTATTTTTTTTTGGGATTTTACCCTTTATTTAGTATTTTCGAGTCATTTTTTTTATGGCTTAACAATTTTAATGCTTTAAGTGGTTTTTCATTTGGGGGGGGGGGTTGTTTTTATGAGTTTATTGTGTTTTATGTTGTTTTATGGTGGTTCTGTATTTTCAGTGATTGTATGAATTTTTAATGTGTTTTAGGTTTCTTTGGGATTTTTTTTTTGATTTAATGTTTCATAAGGGATTTTTTCATATTTCATGGTTCTAAGGGTTTTTATATATTATATGAAAATTTTGGTATTTCAAAGGTTTATAAGGGTTTTATATTCATTTAATTTTTTTATGGAATTTTAGTTTTTTAGGCGGTTTTAGTTATTTTAGTGTTTTAGGTGTTTTTAGTGATTTTAGTGTTTTAGGCGTTTTAGGGGTTTTATGTGTTTGAATATCTATTTAGTTTTTTCTTGTCCATTTTAGTGTTTTTGGGTTTTTAAGGGTTTTCATGTTTTTTATTGGTTATTATAGTTTTTTTGGTCTTTTGTGGATTTTAGTCTTTTTGGAGTCTTTTTGGGTTTTTAGGTATTTTGGGGGTTTCTTGGATTTTTTAGTTTTTGGGTATTTATGTGGTATTAGATTTTTTCAGGGTATTAGGGTTCATTAGGGGTATTAATGCATTTTTATGGTTGTTGAAACTCCATTACACCAGTGAATAAAAATGAGAAAGGGAATCCCCTTAGAAAGAAAATGGGAAAATACATGATGAAAAATCATGATTTTCAAAGGTATGAATTTTGAATTTCCCTAGTGAAGCCAAAAAAACGAACAGCATGCAACCCACTTTCACGACCAAATATGTTGTGCGGCCTACTTGCACACTCTTATCTGGCATGAATGGCACTTTCACGCCTAACTCATTTTTTCCATAGTAACTTATTTGCCTATATATAGACCATTGGGGCCCCATTTGTACAGAAAAATTTCCTTAAATACCAACTGCTGCTCTCGTCACCCTAGTACTTAACCCCAGTCATCCAAAACATTCAAGGTACTTATTCCACACCTTGATCGGATGATTTAATGGAGGATCATTAAGCTTATGTCCTTTTAGTGTTTCAAAACCATAACACCTATGCTCCTAATGCACCCAACCTCCCCAAGTGAAAATTACTTGTGCGCCTCCCATTCCTCTCATAGGAACCTAAGCTCCCAACATCTTGGATCACCTATGAATACTCATGAAGTCTTGAGAAAGTTCTCACACAAGTATTACCATACAGGTTGTTCTTTCCTTAAGTGAACTTCAGGTCTCCCAAGTGTACATGAGCAATCATACTTGTGTGCCCTTCTCTACTATGGCACCCCTCATTGATTCACTTATTCTCTTCACTCTCTTCAGTCTACAAGCCATAAATCCTTCCTCATACAATCATGGAAAGGATTATTCTTTATTCTGTCCCTGGTCTGAAAGGGATTCTGTTTAGACCTCCACCAAAACCTCATGACTTGTCAAACCTTTGGAAAAGGCACATCAGTGTGTCTTCTATTTGGGTTTGTATTTCCATAGTCATAGGATTACAATATTTGTTTAACAATGGGGTTAATATTCATGGAATATCTATGGGTTTGTATATCCACAGTCACATGGACCTTTCTCCCAAATATAGTGATCGGAAGTTTCCCATTTGTTGGATGGTTTGGGTCCTTCCCTCACCATTCTCAATGAGGTGACCCGGAACGTTAGGTCTCTAGTAGGAATGTACACATCACAATTGATTTTCCACGCAATCATAGGATAAGTCTCCCTACCTTGTCAGGATCAATTAATGGGCATCCATCATCATATAATCCCCGCACCTTTACCCCTTCCTCCATACATTGTACCATTTTCCAATGAAAATAAAATAGAGGGAAAGCTTGTCACCTCGCCTTCTTCCACAGTCGATGCGCCCTCTTCTACTAATAGAGGAGGAAAATTTAGAATGTGTGAATTCCTTTATAGAATATTTCACATTCCCTTGTTTCACACACCGAGCATGACTCATGTGGGCTTAGAGATTTATAATTACCATAATATTTTTACAATTTATTGAACTATGAGAACTCTGATTCCCATCAAAATCGGGATACGTAGAGATCCTTCTCAGGGATCAAGATCATTGGATGTTCTCTTCATAAATCCAACCATAATTCCCCTAATATGGGCATCCCCTTTAGGAATAATCAATGAATTCAATCCTCAAATAACCATGGTATCATTTTTAGGAAGTAAGCCCAAACTCATCTCTCTCAAAAGACTATACTATTCTATTTGATTTATCAAACAATGTGGGATTTGATTCCCATATATATAGGATACGTAAGAAGTATCCTTGAGGTTCAAACCCAAAAATTTGAATCCACCATGATATCCTTGGGCCTTATTCCCAATAGGGTCAAATCCTACTTGAAAACCGATATCCGTTCCATGTTCCTTGGGCTACATCTGCATAAGACACACACTAAGATTCAACTAGGTACCTTCTACATAGAGGTCCTTATCACATGGCCTAAAGGTATGATGTGTCCCTTTCCTTTGCACCAAAATATGAGGGTTATGATTCTATTCATTAGAAAACGTATGTATCCTATCTTATGGGAATGATCTCAAAATCAAACTAAACCTTTATCTCCCTGGATGAGAATAAAATTCCGGATTTCCCCACTGAGTGGCTTAAAAACCAGTATAATCACAATGATGATTAAAATAATCTCTATTCAGTATGATAGAGGATACCATTGATGGAAAACCTTGAATAGATATGGATATTTCCATTAATTAAGAACCTTGATTTCATACTGATGATTCTAAAATTTTACATATGTTAATATGTGATTATAAATTCAAAGGGATACTTATGATATACGTGGTGAATTAATAAGGATTCATGAAAATATTTTAAATTTAAAAAGTGGGTCCCATAGTAGACAATAATTCCCCCCAAATGGTTTGTGATGATTCTAACCTAAAATCCTCTCAACCAATGCACATTCATAAGTATCATGATGTTTAAAACATAACGAACACATGCCTTTGGAAATCATGTTCCATATAGATAATTAACTGTTTGAAGTATTCAGTTCCATGAATAAATCCAATGGAAACCACCTGGAAACAGTGATCCTTAAATCTAAAAAACACGTTTCAAGGAACTATGAAACAAAAATAGTGAGCTCGACATTAATACTTAACCAAGTTTATAATGTTACCCAACTGTTAGTCCCTAATCAATTGAAAAATGAAAGTTAGACAAAGGAATTAGTCATGCATGTATCCATCTAAAAAGATGTTGTTTTATTAGATCTTTTTGTTGTATTCATGTTTGGCACATAACTCCCTTCAATCCAAAGAATGACTTTCTCCAAGACAACATCTGTGAACTTCCGGACCGCTGCTCAAGAATGATCTCCATCTACGGGAAGGATGTCATCA
Source organism: Viscum album (assembly GCA_963277665.1). Classification (NCBI taxonomy): domain Eukaryota; kingdom Viridiplantae; phylum Streptophyta; class Magnoliopsida; order Santalales; family Viscaceae; genus Viscum; species Viscum album. The sequence goes on along the minus strand of OY728133.1, from coordinate 116,636,545 downwards.
CCAACCCAGCGTCTTCAATGCTAGGTCTCTAATGTGCTGGTAAATGAATATCTCAAGCATGGTACAATCTCTACATTGTAGGCTACTTGACATGCCCTCCAGGTTAACAACAATCTTTGATCATCTAGCGAATAGGGACCAATGATCAAGAATCAAATGGTGCCATCCATCGTCTCCAACAGATTCAGGTCTTTATCCTCATAATAGAATAATAAATCCCTCACATACTATTGGAAGGTGGATCAAGAGGTCACTCAAGGCCTCAATTCAAGAATTTAAGATTCCTTCATATGGAATCCCACTAGCAGTCACCACTATAATCATGTGGTAGTGAACCTCCAACATGAAGGGGGTGGTTCCTCTAGACAATTGGCCCATGTCTCTCAGAATCTGGCATGCAAGATGAACTTCTAGGGACAAGTTCTTGTTAACAGGGAGAAGGTTCTAAACTCTGCCTCTTTCGGAGAAGTCCATCAATTTAACTTAATGAGAAATAGACAGTAGGCACATACACCTATCAATAATTGATGAGAAATAGATTGTAGGCACATAAACCTACCAATATTCATCAAGCATGCCAAGAGTCTCATTTTGTAGCACCCAGAGAAGTCAGTCGGAAATCTCTGACGAAAAATTGGGGGTAGACCCAACTCTTTTCCTCCATGCATAGGTACTTTCAATACCCATTGATAGGAATAGGAGGAAAAGAGCAGGCACATACACCTACTCCAGATATGTTATGGATGTATATTCTTTTTTTTGTCACTGAAGTCACCAAACAAATTCTATCAATGGTGAAAGGCCAGAGGCAAATCCCTGCCCATATTCTTGAAATGTTCCAAGATATAATAACTACTTCAGCAGTATCAGGTGAACATACATATTAATTTGTCCCCACACATGGGATTACACATGATCATGCCATCCTAGAGCAGATACATGCCTTTGTTCTAGTCAAGGAGGGTCATGGGCCGTACTCCCCCATATCATATGGACAACAATATTATGAAAATACAACCTTTCCAATTAGAGGTAAACGGCCTATTCAGATAACCACTTCAGGATATGCACATACACTTCCCCATGAAAACCAATTTACCCAGCAAGTGGACCCACCTATGTATAATAGAACATCCAAGAAAAAGTCTCGCAATGCAATGTTGAAAATCAATAGTTAAAATTTGATGTGACTCCATTTGAGGCAAGAGTTCTTGAAGCCATCATACATTTATCTGTTACTTCTCAAGATCTTATCCTCTCATTATGAAATTATGGGAGTGGTAGTTGTAATTCTAAAGCTCCTCATTGGAAACTTTTTAATGAAGGCTTGATTAATGAAAATTCTGTCAATCCAGAGTGCCTATCTCTAGATGAGAGCCACGAAAACCCTCCGTGTGGCCAGAATTCCAATGATCAATAAGATTTATCCATTATTGTAATCCATCATGGGGATCAACCCCATGATGGAAGTTGCTGCGAAAGTCTTCTCTATAGTAGTATTTCACATTTTTAAGAAAATTCCATGAATGACAATGTAGCGATGAGAAATCCCTATTATCTTGAGGCACTGGAAAAAATGGCTAGTCATGTCAAATGAATTGTCCTTTATGAGAGAAACACATATTCAACTAGAAGATATCATAAGGGAAAATTCATTCTTCAAACATCCTTTAGGTCATTTGTGTTCTAATACAGAGCATCCACTCCGATTAGATCAAGTGGAGAAACCTCTTGTGAAAGATTACGAAGATGTGTTAAACATTAGAAAGTAATTAGCTAATGGATAAATACCAATCATGTTTTAACCTATAGAAAATTCTCAATATAATATTCATGAATTGATGAGAGAAGATTGTATTCATGAAAATTGTCTCAACTTATAGAAAACTCTTTGTCATTTGAAAAGAAATGTTTTACTATATGATGAATATAAAAATCATGTAAAGGTAATAGATGGGTTGTAGCACCAAATATACATGGAATCTATCTTACTTTCCAAACATCCAAATGATAAAAATTAGTAGATAAACCTTTAGTGTACATATCTTAATGAATTAAAGTGGCTATTCCAATTAATTTCTGATTCCCCATATAGTTTTCATATTAGAGGATGGGGTGAATATAGAGAATTTCATTTCTCAGCATTCCAAAATCAGAAAAGTCAACCAAAAGTGGTATCATGCATTGTTATTTCCCACGGTCGGCAAAAATCAATTGGTTTTATATGTAATCAAATGTCTGATCAAGAACATGCCTCAACTAGTTATCATCAAAATTAGGCCCATAGAAAAGAAGTTGTTGAGGTACTTTTACATCATGCATCTGAGAATATTGAATAGGCATCCTGTTTAGAGGATATCAGGCATTAGAAGACGAAAATTTCTGAAATAGCACAACAATCTTCTAAAACAGGTGATTTATGTGATTGTCGGATGATGCACCCAGCTAATTCACGAACCCAAATATGTAAAATCAGAAGATCAATTGCACGAATTTCAGCCATTGTAGTACAATAATCACCCCAACTTGAAATGTTGGGGGATCATCTAATTCAACCATCAAATTCATTAAACAATGTTCAATAATTTCAAGATGAAGAACAGGAATAGCCCCAGCCTGCAGGGCTGGGGGGCTTTTTCACAGCTGGAATCCCCACCTCAACAGAAGTAATTTTTCTCCCTATTAGGGAATAATCCACAAAGAAAGAGTACAACTAAACTATCCAAGTATTCCCCTTAGGACACTATCCACTAAATAGTTACAAGGAAATATTCTTATAAGAGAATGGACTCTCCTATAAGACACAAAGGTGGAATATCTAGTAGAAACACTAACAAAATTCCATTAATTCATTATGCAGTAGTGAATGTTATAAACACCATTGTAGAAGATCCTCCCAAAAATAAGTCTAGTTCGGGGGAATAATAAGATGATGTTCATGTCGATAATATGGTATACACTAGAGAAAATGAAGAAGGTGTGTGTACCTAAAATTAGAGGCTTACCCATAATCTATGTGTAGATTCAAATAACCAACTCCCCCCTCTCTGAAAGGTATCTAACAAGGGGAAAGGAAAAAAGTCAGAATGCATCTCACTTTTCCACTACAGAATTTTAATCTCTTTCTCTTGAAGAGATAATTTCACAGCAAGAAGAAGAAATGAAGGAGTTGAAAAGACTCAACAAAAAGTTACTTTGAAATAGTATTTTTGCTATACATACTCCCTAGGAAAGTCCTCATTAAGAAAATCCTATAGGAACTCCTCGGCAAAGAGGATTTTTAGTAACTACATATGTAGATTATGAATTCCCTCCATTGGGTACACAGTCAAGGTTGGACCGTATATATCCTGATAGACCTGTTTCATTGGGTTTTCCAAGGAAAATATCGGCACCACCTTCAGGGGTTCTACCGGTCAGTACAACAGATCATAATCCATTTTCTATACCAGTAGAGGTTACAGATCATTCTAATATTCCCCAAATGATTGTGAACACAATTGAGTCATTAACGGCTCGATTAAAAGCTATGGATGAATGATGTGCACCAGTTCATCTGAAAAATAGAGCTTACCTAGAATGGGTGGATTCAATTTCTCCCCCATCAAATTTTGTGAATACCACATCACCAATATTTAATGGTTCGAGAGATCTGTAACAACACTTAACACATTTTTTTCTCATTTTGATTCCATGATGAGGACTTATGAAAAATAAGAAGTAGTTAAGAGAATGTGTTTTTTGTAGTCATTACAGGGACTAGCCTTTGTTTGGTATAGAATTTTTCAATCTCAATCAATTACTATATAGAAGATCTCTGCCAAAAATTCATTCCCCAATTTAGCTCAACACTAACAAAGAGAACAGTTCTTGATCTAACAAATTGTAAACAAAGGGGAAATGAAAGAGTTTCTGATATCATTGCACGATGGAAAGAATTAACATATTCCTTAAGTATAGCACTCCCTCAAGAATAATTTCTAACATTTTTTTAGAAAATAAGTGTGATGAATAACGCACAACATAGATTCCTGTGAAATACACAGGAGGGTTTTGCGACATTACTTCGATCACCAAACAGATTGAGGACTCTATTATAGAAACTAAGTCCAAAACTCATGTAATTCCATCAGCTTTGGGAAGGAGGATAAAATAGGCACAAGATTCTTTAGTCATCCTATAAAAGGAACCTTTAACTACTTCTACTTTAAGACACTCATCATAAAGAAGGGCTCCACCTCCTGTGCATCAAAAGCAACGAATGGCTCATCAAGAAGATCAAATAGATCAAAGGTCAGAACAGTTTGAGGAATTAATAAATAAATTTTATTCTTATAGGAATGAACAAGTTCTTGGTTACATCATCTCAACCTTATAAAACAATTTGGTTCTGTTTTCATGGTCGAAGAATCCAAATAAAGACATAGATGAAGATCTTCTGAATGATTGTAACTTTCATAAGATTTTGGGACACTCCATTCAAGAGTGATTTGTTTTCAATGACCTTCTGAAAAATATGGTAGACTCTAAAAAAGTTAAACTAAAATGTTCATCAGCTCATGTATCATGTGTTACTGCTACTGACCCAGATAAATAGGGCGAATGGAAAGTGGTTAAAAGTAAAAATATGTCAATGTATAATGATTGGATGATCAAAAAAATGATCAAAAGGACTCTTGTCATTTTATAAAAATAGTTAAAACATCTGATTATATCTTGTTCAATTCTTTCCACAGAAAAACAATATTCATAAAAAGGTCATTCCTCAATGAATAGAAGTGATCATAATAACAACGAGCAGTCACAAGAAGACGAGCTCATGTAAAGCCCAATGTTTTCCTTAACCCTTGAAGATTTTATGCCATCTATTTCAAAAACACGGGCAATGCCTTACACAAAGGTATAACCAAAATTAACGTGTCAAGAAGAATCATCGTCAGATGAAGAATTTATCTTTGGTTCCATTATTTTTATCCATTTGACGGATCCCTACACCAAATTTAATTATGATTATAATGAACCAGAATTCCTTGTACCTAATTGGGGAACAAGAGGAAGGGGCCAAGGTCGAGGATACAGGGGAAGATGTTGGAATTCCAGAAACCACCATTTTAACTCAAGCCCTAATACAACATATATATGTGATAGAAACTCATGGAAGATCCCTTTATTGAGCTCAATTGGAAAAGGAGTTTCTTCTTGGAAAGATAGGTTCGGTTCTGACCAAATTATTTTTTAAGACTGATTAGAAGACACACCATCTTCTTCTCAGCAAATTAATAGACCTAGTCAGTCTAATTTGCCAATGACAGTAGTATTTTCATCTTCTTCTCCAACATATAGTACATCTAAAATAGAATCATCATCTTCCAAAGCACCTGCACAACCACATTTCAGTGATGGGATATGCAGACTTTTGGACCAAATGTATGATGTCATGAAATAATTTTCCCATGTACCAGACAATTTGTCAATTATGGATGCTTTGAATCCATTAAAAATCTTCTAGATGCACTCATTGAGGATTTTTTAAGACCTCAATAGTTTGAAACTGAAGATGATGCTGCAGAGGATTACCGTATAGAGAATGATCCTACAAAATGTCATGCAGTCATTGATAATGGCTCCGGAATCAACCACATTCCCATTTGTACACTTCGTCAATAGGGCCTAACTAAATCTAACTTATCTTCTTTGAAATTAATGTTGCAAGGATATGACAAGAATGAACAAGAACCTCTAGGCCAAAATACACTCAGAACTCAGTTTGGAGATCTTGTGTCTAAATCAGATTTCATTGTTGTTCATCAGGATGCATCCTTTATTTTTCTGCTTAGAAGGCCTTGGCTGCATCAACATGCAGCCATACCTTCTCCATACCACAAATGTCAAAAATACTGTTTCAATGGTAAAATTTGGACATTTTATGATGACAAGGCTCTATTCAAAACTATTTAATCTAAATACATTGAGGCTTACTTTTATCACACAAAAGGAATGAAGCCCATGAAAAAGAAGATAACCAGAGAAAATGATCCAAATGGACTGGAAAAAGTCCCATCATGTTCATTCATACATTTGAGTACAGATTATGTGTTACCAATCAATGAAATTGAAAGGGTAAAATCAAATCCAAATACTTTTCTAGTATCTTTCATAATGTCAATTATGGCAACTGAGCCTGATAACATGCGAGAAATTATTGATACCCCAAGCAATGATGAAAACCTGAATAGAGTTTTTTTCATTTCATCTACTGAACTTCAACAAGCCTCTACATTGTCATCCTGAGTAGAAGAGATAATATAAAATCTAGAGGAATAAAATGATGTTTATTCTCAATCCATCACTACATATTTATTACCACAGGAAAACCCTTCATCATCTATACGGTCGGATATGATGGAAACTTTTTCAGGATGTTCAAATTCTGATTTCTCCCATAATTCTGGATGTTTTTCCTCATCATCTATAATGAAATTGGAAACATAAGAGGTAATACATAATGGAGAAGAAGAGGAATATCTCATGGATGCTCCTCCAAAATTTGAAGAAGGTGTCTCTACCACTGTGGATGAACTCTGAAAAATAAATATGGGTACAGAAGAATATCCACACCACACTCTAATTAGTGTGGACATGATATATGAATAGAAATAGGTGTATACTTACTTTCTATATAAACATCAAGATATATTTTCCTGGAAATATATAGAAATTATAGGCCTTTATCCTGATGTAGTCACCCATCATTTAGGTTTTCTAGAAGAACATGATGGATTTAATAAAACAGCAAGGAGAACACACCCTACTCATGCATCTAATAATTGAAGAAGAAGTTGATAAGATTATAATGGATATATTTATCAGGGTAGTTCAGTGTCTCCAATGGATGGCCAAAATTGTCCTAGTGAAAAAGAAGAATGGGAAAATTAGAGTTTTCATTGATTTCTAAGACCTTAACTGGCATTGTCCTGAAGATGATTTTCCTGTCCCAATTACAGAACATCTAATGGATGCAACAGCAGGCTATAAATCACTTTATATCAAGGATGGATACACTTGAAATAATCATATCTGAATGGCCCTAGAGGATTAAGAATCTACATCCTATAGAGCCCCTCAAGGTGTGTATTTCTATTGGGTAATGCCCTTTTTCTTAAAGAATTCTAGTGTAACATATCAACGTGCCATGCATCATATCTTCAAACCATTCTTAGTAAAATTTATTGAATGTTATGTGGATGATTTGGTGGTCAAATCCAAAAAATATTCCAATCACTTGGCTGATTTGGAAACCATATTCAATAAGCTTCACTAACATGGTTTGAAGATGACCCCCTTGAAATATTCATTCTGGATAACCTGAGAATAATTTCGTGTCTTCGTTGTATGAAATCATGGTATCGATGTTGATCCTGAGAAAAAAACAATAATGGGTATGTCACCTCCTCAAAATTTGAATGAATTAAGAGGACTCCAAGGAAACATTGCCTATATTTAGTGCTTCATCGCCAATTTGGAAAGAAAGTGTTTTCCATTCCCCAGATTAATAAAAAAGGGAGTTAACTGCAAATAGACTAAAGATTGCCAAGAATCTTTTGATATCCTTAAGAAATAATTCTTGACTCCAATAGTATGAATGCCACCTGTTGAAGTAAGACCACTTATTCTCTATGTGACTGCTTTATAACGATCATTAGGTGCCTTCCTCCCCCCAAAAAATGATACTAGGAATGAAAATAGCCTTTAATATCTCAGTCAAACTATGCTAGATGCAGATACTCGATATTCAAGTATAGAAAAGTGATACCTATCATTAATATTTGAAGTTCAGAAATTGAGGAACTACCAATATCATCATGAAGTCCAATTGGTATATCTCAATAACCCACTCAAATTTATTCTCAGTCGTCCTACGCTCACAAGGCATCTAGTAGGGTGGGCAGTTATTTTGCAATAGTTTGACAACTAGATTGTTCCTCAATGGGAAATAAATATCCAAGATCTAGATAACATCCTTATTGGGAATCCATATATGGAAGATACATCATTTAATACTAAACTTTCAGATGAAGATGTATTCTGTATTCATGATAATTCCCAAACATAGGTAAAGTTTTTTGATGGTGCTTCCATAAGTCCAACAGAAAAGAGAATGGAAAACCTTAAACTCAACAAGGATAGATTAGGAATTGTACTTATTTCCCCAAAAAAGGCAGTATTGCCTTATTCTTTCCTATTATTGGAATGTGGTACCAATAATGAAGCATAATATCAATCTCTCATGACAGGATTTTTATTTCCCCTTGTGGTGAAAATGGATCATTTAAATGTAAAAGGTTATATAGAATTTGTAATTAAAAAAATTAATTGGGAATATTCTTTCAAAAAATAAGAATTAATTCCTTTATATTATTATTTTAGAAGTTTAATGGATGAATTTCCCTCAGAGCTGACATTGTCTTATGTCTCGTGATCACAAAATTTCCAAGAAAAGGCACTGGCTAATGTAGCTATATCCTTGGAAGATCCAAATCGGGATGAGACAGTAATCAGCATAACAAATCGTCCTATGGTCTCACATATTTTTCAAACCATAATGGAGGAAATTAATGATATTTTCCATATTTATGAAATATATGGTCATACAATGGAATGCAGAACATTCAACATGGAATATATTCAAAATGGTGTAATTCCACCAGATAGGGCTGAGAAATAACATATATGACTATGAGTGTCCAATTTTACTCTCTATGATAGTCCAGACCACCAAAAGATCCTTTACCACTGATGCATTGATGGAATTCTCTTCAGATGTATTGATGCAGAAGAGACAGAAGCTGTCATGAAATAATTACATTCAAGAGCTTATGGTGCCCACCAATCTGGGAAAAAAAACTGATCATATCAGAAGGCTATGATACTTTTGGCCTTCAATGATGTAGGATTGTACATATTTCACTAAAAAATGTCTTCCCTACCAAGTGCATGCCAACATCATTCATCAACCCCCAGATTTTCTACATATACCTAAATACTCTTGGTCATTTTCCTCATTGAAAATGGATGTTGTAGGGCCTTATCCTTTAGCGACGGCTAAGTAGATCAATTATATTCTCACTACTACTGACTTCTTCTCTAAATGGGCTGAGGAAATTCCTCTAAAAGAAGTCAAATCCAAAAGCATTATTAGTTTGTAAAAACTAATATCATCACCACATTTTCTATCCCTCATATTATTTTGATGGACAATGGCACCAATTTGTGTTCTGCTGAAGTAAGACATTTGTATAAGGAACATAATATCAAGTCCCACAATTCATCTCACTATCATATAGTGTCTAATGGACATATAGTGGCCTTCAATAAGACCCTGTTGAATAAACATCAGTATATGGTGAATAAAGATAAGAGATCATGGCTTGATGAAATTTTCAATTCATTATGGTCTTATTAGACAACTACCTGTACTGATACACAAGAAACTCCTTATTCATTTGTGTTTGGAACCGAAGTAGTTTCTTCAACTAAAATACAATAGACATAACATAGAGTTGAAATATGTGATTAGTTTTCAACATGTTAATGGTCTCAAAAACAGTTAGATGAGTTGGGAATATTAGATGAGAAAAGATTGCATACTTTTCATCATATAGAAGTCTATCAGAATAGAATAGCATGATATTTTAATTAGAAAGTTCTCCATCATTCATTCCTTCCCGGAGAATTGGTATTAGTCCTTAGGACACCAATGATACCAAGAAATAAACCTCCAAAACTTGAGCCAAAGTGGGAAGGACCTTATTTCATACATATGGTCTATTCAAATAGAGCCTATTCCTTATTCTCAATAGATAAGAATCTTATCACTACTCCAACCAATGCATTATTTTTGAAGAAATACATTGTGTATTTTTGTACTAACAGTCCACTCTGTAAGACATTAAACTAAACAGTAAAACTTCCTTACTAAATGACATAAAACTACATAGCCCCCATGTCCTAGTTACAAGACATTAAACTCGTAACAACTGTTATCGTCCATGCAGCATGACATTAAAATGCGTAGCATCTTCATCCTTGTCGCATGACGTTAAACTACAGGAAGCCATTTGTACAACTAACGTTCACTCTATTTGACGTTTGGATCTTCTATAGAAAAATATCATTAACATCATCACAACTCATTATTAGTACATGAGTTCCTCTCTTTCCTATGTGTGAGTCAGATATGCATAGAGTCCATGTTTCAAAAACAAAATATGGCTCGATTCTCATTTTCAATGAGATATGTAGGGATGCCTAAATCTCTAATTTGGGGCCCAGCCACAATAAAAAAACCTTCTTTATTTTCTTTTCTCCTCTTGTATATGAATTAGATCTATACAGTGTGTTTTCCTTAATATATATTATATGGTAGTTATACTATTTTATGTCATAATATTTACTGTTCACTCAGAACATGTCAAAAGCCCCCTTTCTTCATGTCAAACTTGATTTTCATGAAGAATGATTGTTCAAAAAACTACGAACGGCTTGATTCTCATCTTTTTTGAGATATGTAGAGACGCCAAGTTCTCTAATCTGGGGCCCATCCGTGATAAAAAACCCCTTTATGTCTTGTATAAGAATCAAATCTGCATAGGAAATGTTTTAAGAATTATGTATCACATGATCTTTTCCACAACAAGACATTCAGTTACACTTGGGTGTTATCCCTTAACCTAGTTACAATATGTTTTTTCCTTTCACATTGGTACATATTCGTCCTTACCACATGTCATTAAACGTCATCAAAATATAGAATCCTTATTCTTAAATTGTGTCACCTTTTCACTGTAAAATAAATCCATATTACACGTTATTTCCCACACCGAACATAGCTCACGTGGTATAGGAATTGGGTGAATAGAATCTTTATAGAAATAAGGTGTCTAAATTTATTATTGGATTATTAATGTCTTCAATGAATGAATTAAAAATACATTGTATAATTTCCTCATTGCGTGACTTTAAACTGCACATCATGATATTCATTCAGAGGAAACAAAGAAAGTCTCCATTTTACATATGAGTCAGATACATGTAAAGGAAATCAAACTCCTCTCCAATATTGGTTCAAATATTTCTCATATGCATTAGGCGTAATCACTTTCCATATTTCACTCTCTTAATCATGAATATTTCCAGATCCACATAATCTTTCATATGGTATCTGGTGACATAGTTTCTATTACCTAGTAGCTCTTTTTCCTGACTATGCAGCATGTTCCCTTAGGAGGCCTTTCATAAGATCCCCACATAATAGTAATGTTAGTTAAAAGATTCCACTATTTGGATATGCAGCATATTCCGTAGATGGATCTCCATAATACAACCCCTTTAATGGGTTTTTCAAATAATGGTAACGTCGCTAATGGTTATAGCATCTTTGTCCCCTTTAATCATTGATGACAATATACAAGAAGTTGTAGTTTAAAATATCCATTCATGTATACTTGTCCCTTTATCTTTCTCACAATCTAAAAATTTTCAAGACTGTGGTTTAAATATTTACCTCATCATCTGTTTGATGCACTATGAAATATGCTTGAAATCACATAGCCACATATTATATATTATTTCCATTTCTAGTCCTAGTTGTATGACCTAAAACTACAGACACCATATCACTTACGTTTGGGTCAGACCTTCATAAAAGTCATATTCCTATCATTCTTTGTACATTTTGGTTGGAAATACCCATTCCATATTCAGGTACCTTTCCCCATAAACCAAACTCTAAGCATATAAAATATGAATCTCCATAAAATGTCTTCAACTTTTATCAATAAAACGTTAAACTTCTAAGATCACTTTTTCCTGAATATGCAATGTAACGCCCCGACCCCAGTTACCCAGATTTGGTGTATTATTTTAATACATTATCATGATTACAAGGTATCATAAACTGAATGTCCGATCAGTTTAGCAGTCTTGGAAAATATATTACGTACAGGAAGTTTACAATACTTAATAAAATGGAAAATTAATACAACATTTTTTCCATAGACAACACTGAGATCCCATAGAAGATACTTTCAGGTCAGTCATAATATACTTCTTCACATCTTGGGAAAAATAAAACATTAAAAGGGGTGAGGTCATATGCTCATTAAGGATAACAATATAGTGGAAACTTTCATAAATAAGCATAAACATTTATAGCCATGTATAAGACTAAAAAAATCCTTTTAAACTTGAACTTCAGAAAAATATGGCAGATATAAAATCAAATAATGCAATTTGATTATTCACATGGATATTCTAATAGTCGAATAATCACATGTAATATAAATAGCCAATTTTGTAATGATGTAATTCATAATTCCTGAATTTCATAACCACATTGTCAAGGACTTTTTCCAATACTACAAATAAGATTTTTTCAAGGCCTTCTTCGAAGACACTAGTTTGTCTCATGAGACCTACCAATGCATCGAGGAGCAATAGTAGGCTCCCCCCATCAATTACTAAGTCCAATGAAATCCTCATATGAAAAGGATTAAACATAACATAAACATTCTTATTAAAAGTAGCATATGAAATGTCAATAATTTTACCATAAACCATGAATGGTATAAAAATAACACATACACAATCAAGAATATCAAAAATGCTTCAAAACAATATGGATTTTTTGTATCATAATAAATAAAATTCAAATATGTTTAATATCCATCAATGGATATTGATATAGATGAAAATGATTTCTAAAACACTTTGAAAGAAATATCCCTTTCTCATAAAAACATTTCAAAGTAACATAATTTATAAAGGAATACCCTAAATGAAATTTTTTATCAAAGTATCCCAATATAATTTGAAACGTTTCAAAGGAATTTACATTTTAAAAAAATTCATGTCCATATAAATAAATCCTTAAAACCCATTTTGAAAATATGGACATTAATGATAATGATTTAAAAGGATAAATATTTAAAACCTTTAAAATGATGTTTTAGTAAAAAGTCCCATAAAAATAATCCCTTTGAAAACTCTTTAATGAAACATGGACAAGGATAATAAATATGTCCTGGTAGATACTTACCAAAAAAACCTCATATAATAATGATATTGTGAAATTACACATTACCTCAATGTAATCAATCTTGTCGTATGAACAACGGTCAATAACCACAAAAAAATGAATCACAGAATATCATGAATATAAAGAGAATAATGATAATATATATCAAATGGTAGTAAAAAATAAACCACAAGAAATAAATAAGTGGTGAACAATGTAAATCTCAAATAATTAAAAGCGAGATATGAATCCCCTTACATTGTACATTCCTTTAGTCGTAGGTATGTTTAACCTCTTCTTCTTTGGGTTCTTCCTATTGATTTGATCAAAAGGGCTCCTTAGGTTGGATTTATGATCAAAGGAAGGCCTCTAGGATGTGGTGAGGAATGTTCATAGGATATTGGGCTAGGGTTTGGCTGAGACAAATGGTTATGGAGGAGTGAATTTGATACAAGGGGAAGTGCTTTTTTATAAGAGGGGTGTGGAGCACCTTAGGAAAAACGTAAAATGTTATTTTATAATAAAATTATTTCAGGTTTCTAATATCTTTAAAATGATTCATTTTGAGGATAAGGTGGGAATGGGTCAAAAACCTTTCAACCAATAGGTTTGAGACATGTTTATTTCACCATATAAACCTTATCTTTTAGATTTATCTCTTAGTTAAATATTTTGACATTTACCATGTCTCTTTGTATTTTTATATTATATGGTTACTAAACATACTATCAAATGACAATAGAACCCAAATTGGATAATTAATGTCATATATATTATTATATAAATCTTTTGGCCGAACCTTATATTTTTAGGACCGTTATATCAATTAATAATATAATATTTTTTTTAAAAACAATTTTATGTCAATTTTAACAGTATTTGGTATTTTGTTTTTTTGAAATTCATAACAGAATTATTAATACAAAGAAAATTCATCTAACCAACCCTAACATGTAATATTATCCTAGAAAATTAGTGGAATTCATAAAAAGTCTCAATTTATATTTATTTGGATACTTATAAAATCAATTATTTTAATATTTCATTAAAATAGTAATTACTGTATTATCATTGTGTCATAAATAAATATAATTATTTAATTTATAAAAATTATAAATAAGGTACCATTATGTATGAAATATTTTTAAATTTCTAATAAAATATATATTCAAATTTATCTTATGTATAACCCTATATTAAAAATGTTTTAGTTATTAAAACATGAATTTATCACTTTTAACTCTTCTTCAAATTGAATAATAATTAATGTCCTAATCTAATCTAGGTGGATATAAAGGATAATATTTTATTCAAATGTTTTTTTTCAAATTATACTTATCCCATAGAATGAGGACATGTTTTAGGGTAATAATAATATCATTTTTACCCTTAATTACCCTATTTAATTTTAACCGTGGTAAATAAAAGTAAAAAAGTTACTATTCACCAACAATTATCTTCATCTTAATTAACCACATTTTGTTTATTGATATCAACCATGTCTCTTTAATTTTTGAAATTAAACTCACAGGAGCTGTAAAATTATGTTTTATGTGAATTTGAAAATTCTCTTACGAGGTGGGTAAAAGATGGTAAAAAGTTCAATAAAATTTGTATATATTTAAAAATATTATAAAAAGACTCCAACGAATTATATTTAAATTATATAGGTATTATGTATCTTTTTTTACCAAAAATAAATTTAAATAAAATAAATAATTATTTAAATAAAAATTTGGTTTTATGAAATAACTCAGTGTTTTTATCTATTCATCAAAAATTGAATGTTTTCAGAAAAATACCAAAATTTCAGCCTAATATATATTTGATATTCCAAATTAAAAAATGATGAATATTTTACCAAATTTAAAAAATAGAAGTTTCATTAATTAATTTAAAATTAATTCTCATTGTCAAAACAAATAGCGTGTTTTTTAGAAACAATATCTATCAAAAGATTGACACTTGTTTAGGTCCAATTTCAAAGGGAAATAAATTATAATGACCTAAATTGTATTAAATGATAAAATTATAATATAATTATACTATAAAACCATACAAATTCATAATATAGCACAATAAATTATTTCGATTAAAAAACATGCTTTTAATTAATATTTAGTATTTTTCATTATTCACCAAAATATGAAAGTTATTAGGAAAATACCAAAAAATTATCAAAACTAAATTTTTATGTGTTAATTATAAATAATAAGATCATTTTGTCAAATTGAATATATAAAAGTTTCAAATATTGGATATAAAAAGGATCGCTATTAAAAGGTAGTAAAATTGCATTTTTTGAATAGTACTTCCTGTATCTGAAAATTTTAATTTCATCTTATGTAGTGTCTAAGAAACACATAATATAAATGATAAAATTATATAGATTATATAAAATTCAATATGCAGTTAATACTAACCATAACTATTTTATGAATTGCTAGTTTGGTAAGTTGTGGTGCGCTCTAATTCTGTGTTTCGTGTAGCGCAAGTTATTGAATTACTTTGAAAATATAACATACTATGAAATCATGAGGTGTTAAATTATACCCTCCTTCAATAAATTGAATCCTCAAAATTTGAAATTATTCTTCTAAATTAAGAGATTTAAAATTGAAATTAAATTTTTGGAAAACCGATATCAGAAATAGGTTTAATAAAATTTAGTCTTAGTAAGAGGGAAAGGGAAAGGAAATAGTCACCACCAACATAGGGTTTCAAACAAGAGAACATTGGTGGAAATTAAAGAGACATAAATGGATAAAAAATGTAAATATTTATAGGGAGTGATTGAGGTCATCAATCACAAACAAGTGTAAAATTGAGGTCCTCAAAGCCATCAATCTAAGATAATTTAGAATATCATTGGTTCAACAAAACCTAAGGTATTAGGATAACACATTTGTGGTTTTTATAACCCTTAACTAATGTTTATGAATTAATTTCTTCGACGAATATATATATATATATATATATATATATATATACCTGACAAGTATATTTCCATCCTTTAACTAATTTCTACCACAAACTCATCTTTCACCCCCAAAGATAATAAAACTCAAAAATATTATATTTTTCCAAATACCATGAAAAAAAATAATATATAATAACCAGATAATTCTTGTAGGATTGTGGTAGGTCAAAAATCCTTATCGCACTTTGGTTGTGGGTTCGATTACGGCAGCTTTGTCTGATGTGACGAGTTACCGCCCCACCAGTTCCCGTTTGATATTAATGAAATATGTCATTTGAGTATTATATCAACGATGTAGTGGTTATAATAAATATGGAGTATATAAGGATTGTACTGTAGAAATATTTCATTATGTACTTAAGATTGTGTGGAAACAAGAAATGTGACTCAATAGATTGTTAATTTTTTTGGAAAATATTTGGTTGAAGGAAAGTTAAACCCTAATATGGACTTGATAATGAGGTAGAGATTTTGGAATAGGAGATAGTTTATTTTGATAAATTATATTGGATATTCTTGACTAAATTTAAACAGATTAATGGTTTTTTTATTCCATCATAGTTGGAATATTAAAAAAAATTGATATAAAGAATATATCTAGTATTTTGTAAGGAATAAGGCATAATGAATGTAATAAATAAGGTTTTATGGAAATTCAGGGTGTTACAATGTTTTAAAAGAATACATGATGAAGGTACTCATATGTTTTTACTTGGAAAAAGAGATCTTCATTTTGTTTTCCTTATTTATAAATTTTGGACTATGAGTTTGGATAGAAGTATTTTGGATAGATATAATGGTTTTAATGGATTATGTTTAACTTTGTATAATATTTATTAAGATTATTTTTGGAATATTATAATATGATATTTTTGGAAAAAGGATGACCTACTTGTGGAGAGATAACCTGCCGCATCAGACAAAGATGCAGGAATCGAACCCACAACTAAAGTGCGATAAGGATTTTGACCTACCACTATCCTACAAGAATTCTCTGGTTATTATAAATTAGTTTTTTCATGGTATTTGGAAAAAATATATTATTTTTGAGTTCTATTATCTTTTGGGGTTAAATATGAGTTCGTGGTAGAAATTAGTTAAAGGTTGGAAATCTACATGTCAAGTATATATATATATTGTATGAATAAATTAATTCATAAACATTATTTAAGGGTTATTAAAACCTCAAATGTGTTATCCTAATACCTTAGGTTATGTTGAACCAATGATATTCTAAATCATCATAGATTGATGGATTGAAGGACCTCAATTTTACACTTGTTTGTGATTTATGACCTCAATCACTCCCTATAAATATTTACATTTTTTCTCCATTTATGTCTCTTTAATTTCCACCAAAGTTCTCCTGTTCGAAACCCTAAGTTGGTGGTGTCTATTTCCTTTCCCTTTCCCTCTTATTATGACTAAATTTTATTAACCCTATTTCTGATGTCGGTTTTCCACAATGTTATTTTCAATTTTAAAACTATTATTTTTGAAAAATAATTTCAAATTGTGATGATTCAATTTATTTAACGAGGGGGGATTTTAACACCTCATGATTTCATAGTATGTTATCTTTTTAAAGTAATTCAATAAGTTTCCTTAAACAATATCTCTATAGTTATCGCCCCTCCAGTTTCCATTTGAATCTAGCTCGAAGCAGTGTTTTCGGGTTTTACCCCTAGTTAAATCTGTGCCAGAGCCACCTCCACCTGCTCATATCCAAATAGGTATGTATTGCTTGGAAAACTGAAAAAATCTTTACAGTTCCAAAAATCTAGGAAGTTATTCTATACTAATCCTCAAAGTCTATCTTAGTGTAATGTTCTCTAATACTTGTTTATCTAACTCCATTTCTAAGGTTATTACTAAACTTTATCTGAAAACAACTGTAACGCCCTGACCCCAGTTACCTAGAGTCGGTGCATTATTTTAATACATTGGCATGATTACCTGGAATCCAGTCCCAAAAAGGCCGATCGGTTTAGCAGTCTTGAAAAATAGATTACATACATTAAGTTTACATTACATCATTAAATGGAAAATTACAACAACATTTTTTCCATAGACAACACTGAGATCCCATAGACTATCCATGCAGGTCAGTCATAATATACTTCTTCATTTCCTTGGAAAAATAAAACATATAATTGAATGAGTTAAGATTATTAGTAAGGATAACCATATAGTGGAAACTTTCATAAATAAGAATAAACATTTAAGGTAATGTATAAGACTAAAAAAAAGCCTGTTAATCATTAAATTTAGCATAATATGGAAAAGACATGATCAAATAATTCCATTTACTTATTCACATGGATATTCTACTAGTCGATTAATCACATGCCATATCAATAGTCACTTTCATAATGATGGAATGCATAATTCTAGACATTCATAACCACATAGTAAAGGCATTGTTCCAAGACTAAAAATAATATTTTGTCATGGCCTTGTGTCAGGCCCCTAGTTTGTCTAATGAGATCTATCGATGCAGCGAGGAGATATAGCGGGATCCACCCATCACATACTAAGTCCAATGTATTCCTCATATGAAATTTTTTAAACATAACATAAACATTTGTATTAAAGATAACATACGAAATGTAAATATTTTATCCATAAAGAATTAATGGTATAAAAATAACACATACACATTCAAACATATCACAAAACCTTCAATACAATATGGTTTTTTTGTATCATAATAAATAAAATTAAAATAAGTTTAAAATCCATCAAAGGATTTTGATATAGATGAAAATGATTTGTAAAACTCTTTGAGAGAAATATCCATTTTTCATAAAAAAATTTATAAGTCACACAATTCATAAAGGAATACATTTAAATACATTTTTGAATAAAAGTGTCCCATACCACTTTGAAACAATTGAAAGGAATTGACATTTTAAAAACATTTATTTCCATATAAATAAATCCGTAAAACCCATTTTGAAAACATGGACATTAATGAGAATGATTTAGAAGAATAAATATTTAAAACATTTAAAAAATGTTTTAGTAAAAAGTCACTTAAAAATAACCCCTTTAAAAAAAACATTTATGAAACATGAGAATGGATAATAAAATAATTACTAGTACATACATATGTAAATACATCCTCGGATAATAAAAATATTGTGAAATTTACCCTTACCTCGTTGTAATCAATTGAGTCGTATGAACAATAGTCAATAACCACCAAATAAATCACAGAATATCATGAATATAAAGAAAATCATGATAATATATATCAAATGGAAGTACAAAATACACCATAAGAAATAAATAAGTCTTGAACAATGGAAATATCATGAAATTAAAAGTGATATAAGAAACCACATACTTTGTACTTTCTTTTAGTCGAGGGTACATTTAACCTCCTTTTCTTCGGGATCTTCCTTTTAATTTGATCACTAGGTCTCCATAGGTTCAATTTAGGATCAAAGTAAGGACTCTAGGATGAATAGAGGAATGTTTGGAGGATATTTGGGCAGGGGTTGGCAGATCTAAATGGTTTTGGAGGTGTGAATTTGAGAGAAGTGGAAGGGCCCTTTTATAAGAGCAGTGAAGGGGACCTTAAGAAAAACATAAAATATTATTTTATAAAAAAATAATTTTCGGATTCTAATGGATTAAAAAATATAATTAGAGGCTAATGTGGTTATGGGTCGAAAACCTCTCAACCAATAGGTTTTAGACCGGTTTAGGTCACCATATTAACCTTAACTTTTAGATTTAACTCTTTGTTAAATAGTTTGACATTTACCATGTCTGTTTGTATGTTTATGTGATATAGTTAATAAATATAATATAAAATTCCAATAGAACCCCAATTGGTTAATTAATGTCGTGTATATTAATATATAAGTATTTTGGGAGAAACTTATATTTTGATGACTATTATATCAATTAATAATATAATATTCTTTTAAAAACTATTTTATGTCAATTTTGACTCTATTTGGTATTTTGTTTTTTCTAAATTGAGAACAGCATCATTACATCGAAATAATGTAATATAACCAACCCTAACATGTCATATTATCCTATAAAATTACTGGAATTCATAAAAAGTCTCAAATTACATTTATTTGGATATTTATAATATCAATTATTTTAATCATCCATTAATACAACAATTACTACATCGTCATTGTGCATAAATAAATTTATTTATTTAATGTCTAAAAATTATAAATAAAATACCATTATGTATGAATTATTTTTATATTTCTAATAAATATTTAGAGTAGAATTAATCTTATGTATAAACCTATATTAAAAATGTTTTAGTCATGAAAACATGAATTTAACTCTTTTTACTCTTCATTAAATTAAATAATAATAAATGTCCTAATTTAATCCAAGTGGACCTAAAGGATCATATTTAATTCCTAAGGTTGTTTTTGGCTGAATTATATTTAGAAAATAAATTTAAGACATGTGTTATGGTAATAATAATATCATTTTTACACCTAATTACCCTATTTACATTTGACTGTGGTAAAAAAAAGTAAAAAGATTCTATTCACCAAAAAATATTTTCATCTTATTGAAACACATTTTACTTATGGATATCAACCGTGTCTCTTATATTTTTTATATTAAACTCACATAAGTGGTAAAATTATGTTTTATGTGAATTTGCAAATGCTCATAGGCAGTGGGTAAAAGATGGTAAAAGGTTCAATAAAAGTTTTATATATATAAACATATTATAAAATGACTCCAATTAAATATATTAAACTTATATAAGCATTATGTATCTATTTTTTCCTAAATTAAATTTAAATAAAATAAAAAATTATTTAAATAAAAAGTCACTTTTAACCAATAACTCAATGTTTTTCACTATTCATGAAAAATTTAAATATTCCAGAAAAATACCAAAATTTTATCCTAAGATATATTTGATATTACAATTTCAAAAATGATGACTATTTTACCAAATTCAAAACATGGAATTTTCATTAATTAATTTGTAATTAATTCCCATTTTCAAAACAAATAGAGTGTTTTTAAGAAACCATATCAATCAAAATATTGACACTTGTTTATGTCCAATTTCATAGTGAAATTAAATATAATGACCTAAATTGTATTAAATGATAAATTTATAATCTAATTATTCTATAAAACCATTAAAATGCATAATTTAGCACTATAAATTATTTTGATTAAAAAATTAGTTTTTAAGTAATATTTATTATTATTCATTATTCACCAAAAAATATGAAAGTTATTAAAAAATTACCAAAATTTTTTCAAAACTACATTTTTAGGTCCCGATTATAATGAATAAGATTATTTTATCAAATTAAATGTATAAAAGTTTCAAATATTTGATTTAAAAAACGTTCACCATTAAAAGGCTGTAAAATATAATTTTCTGAAAAATTCTTCCTTTATTTGAAAAAAAAAAATTGTTCATATGTAATGTATAATAAACACATAATATAAATGATAAAATTATATGGATTATATAAAATTCAATATTCAGTTAATACTATCCATAACTGTTTTATGAATGGCTAGTTTGGTAAGTCGTGGTGCGCTCGAATTCGGTGTTGCTTGTAGCGCATTTTATTGAATTATATTGAAGAGATAATATACTATGAAATATTGGGGTGTTACATGCCGCATGTGACCTTATGAGGCCTTGCATAAGTTTCCCACATAACTGGCATGTTAGTCAAAAATGCCATTATTTGGCTACGCAGCATATGCCCTTGTTGGCTCTCCATAATACTACCCCCATAACTGGTTTTACACATAATAGTAACATTGCTCATGGAGAAGAATTCCTTTAATGATTTTATCTATCTTTCCCATATCATTCCTCAGTTCAAAAAATTCTCAAATCACAGTTTACAATTCTTACATCTATACCTGAATATGATAGTATGTTTCCCAACAAATTATCAAGAAATTGGGAGATTTTTGTCATACCTTTGGTCAAAGATAAATACATTAAATTATATCCACACAACATCCTTACTGCATGTCTTTAAACTGCATAGTACAACATCCTCACTGTAGTACTTTAAACTTCACAATACAACATCCTCACTGCAGGACTTTAAACTGCACAGTACAACTTCCTTACTACAAAACATAAACATGCACAGTATGATGTCATAAATTCCCATTTATGATAAATTTTAACCATTAATGATACACCAAATTTGTATAGAGATGTTTTTCCTATTCATGACTTTTTTTGATCTAAAATAGCCCTTTTTCATTATTAAAATTCACGTCCTTAAAAAACCACTGATGTGGTCTTGAGTCATCACAATCATATTTTTCCCTTATATATCAACAATAAAATGTTAAACTTCAATGACCTATTCTTGCCTGACTATGCAGAACGTTCCCTTAGGTGTCCTTACATATGTTTCCCACATAACAGTTCTATCGGTCAAAAGATGCCACTATTTTTCTATACAGTATGGTCCCTAGTTGGATCTACAAAATACAACCCCCATAATGGGTTTTCCAAGTAATGGTAACTTTGTTCAAGGATGAGACTCCCCTTATGTTGATACAGGTTTTATATTTGGATACCATATAAATAATGACTGAGGATTACCCTTGGAAATATTTAAATAATATTAAATAAATTCTTATCAACATGTTTTAGTTTAGGATCTAATTCAATGATTATGTTCAATGTTATTTCGACACTAAATATTCTCACATTATGCTTACTGGGCCCAATGGCCTAGGTAAGAAAATGAAAGTAAAAAATGTGAAAACATAAATTATTAAAGACGAAGTACTTTTCATTTATGAAAATTTTTACAGAGAAGCATCCTAAAATTGGAATATCTATCTTCAAAATGATATAAAAGGATTTCTACATAATTCCTCATTTGTTTAACAGCTTCTTGTGCCCCCATCAACTTCTTGTTGGAGTTTTTTTATCTAGCCATCCTTGATCTCTTTGTCATGATGAAGTAAATCTTTAGCATATAAAATGGCTTTTACGTCTTCCTTTTAGACTTCTCCTAATGATCTATAAAGTTGGTAAATCTCCCCTGTAATGATATCTAACTTCTGTTGAAGGCGCAGTTGCTGAACAATCTTTTCATTAATTTTTTGGATCATTCACATCAACATTTCATTATGATTAGCCATAGATTGGGATAATACCTCTTAGAAGTCTTCAATTTGGATAGAAAATTTGTCTTTTATCAAGTCTTGTTGATGCTTTTTCTCTTTCTTCCTCCTTGGGATAATCCCTTTCACTGGAGTAGGAATTTCACAGTATTCAAAACATCAAAATCCTAGTGTGATAAACAGAGATGAAGGTCGTTTAATTCTGGAATGTAGTTCCTCAAGGGGCATCTCAAATATTATATTACAGATATTTATCAAGGCTTTGAGATGAGAAAGAGGAAGAGGCTTTTGCAGTTTTGGGTCCGATTCAGAATCTCTATTACAAAAGTTGTTTATTCCAGGATTAATTAACTTAACTAAGTTCCATGCTCTGTTACCTCATGGAGAATGGTTTCTCCACCTTCAAATGTGGTTTGGGAAGGTGCAGAGGCTTCACCTCCAGACCTAGCCATTGATGTTGATAGCCACATAATGTAAATCGAGAATCCGGGTTATGTTTAAGAGATAATAAAAGTGAATTTAATCACAATATCTATATATATTACCTAGAAATTGGTAAAAATCTTGATAAGAATCCCCACCAAATTTCTCAATTTCATCAATTTTATTTAATTTCTCTAGTGGAGGAGTGCTATCTTTTATATGCTCGGGATTTTCAGAGTGATTCTCAGGAAGACCTACTACCTCAAGATTCACTAGATCTAATGTCTCCACAATGCAAGGGTTGACGTTAATGTCAAATCATCCTTCAGGTACAATTGAGTTAGCAGTTTATTTATATGGAACTACATATTCCAATAAACCATGGTTAGCAGGTTAATCATAAAAAATATTAACAGGACGAATAATGAGAACTAATTTCTAGTTGATTCTATATAAGGAAATCCAAAATCATCAAAATAATTTGATATTTTAACATGTTCTAAAAGTTCCTTAAAATAAATTACAATGATCATCATTTCATCCAATGATATCTCAGATCCCATGTTAGTATCACCCATGGGAACACTTAGTGTGTTTACTTCACAACCTTCCTCCGGTAACATGTGACCCCGAGTAGCTTCTTTATAAACAATTATGGGGTCAAAATCAGTTGTTTCCAGATGTTCTGGTGCATTTGGTGAACATAAAAGTGTCACAAAATGGAAGTCATCTATTGTTTCAATGGATTCTTAATGAAATATTTTTGATTTACCAAAAGCATCGTCTCCTCTGATAGAAGGAATCAGAAAAGTGTTGGGGATAGATGTTGGTTCCTTTGGATTCAATGCATCTTTAGGAACCACTGGATTTACTAGAATTTGTGCTTTCTCAGCAGCACCATCTATGGCTCCTTCAATATTTTCAGTGGTTTCATTCATAGAAGAAACATAAAGGGTTCCTATAATCCTAAAAAATTTAGACCCTTTTTCATGAATAAAAATAAAATTCATGAATATCAGAGAGACTAACCACTGCTAAGAAAGTGCTAAACCATGGTTTTCTTTCTACGATGCTTTTAATTTTTTCTTTTTAGGAGGAAAAGAATCATTATCTATAAAGATAGGTATCAGAGATCCCAATACACTCTCTATTTCCTCCTCGATGGCATGTCGACCCACAGATATTTCTCCAAATTCACGGTGTAATCCGGTAGGTCCAAGAGCATTGCCTCCCAGAGTATACTGTGGTGAAGCAATTTTAGTTTCCTTTACATTACCCAACTATAGGTTTAGACAAAATTTCTCCTGGGTAAAATTTTTTTGATTGAAATTCATGTTTCAAAATAGGGGATGATACAAAAGAAAGAGATCTTATATCCTCAGGATCTACAATGTCATTCCACTCATGGTCTAATGAATGATAAATCCCTTCAGTGGTATCACGATCTATCATTTATTTTACCCACGTGGTGGTAGGAATTGAGTCATCAGTGGAATATATGAGAATTTTCATATCTCAAATGTAGGTCCTTTCCTCATTGGGATTATCCTTAAAATAATGTTAGAAGAATCCCGCAGATACCCTATTCATGGAACATGAAATCCTTCGCATAGATAAATCTACATGGTCTCAGCATCACAGTATAGACTCTGCCATGTTTGAACAGCCTCTGGTCTTATATTTTTAGAATGTATGTCTGATGGTTGTGATGAGGGTCTTACACCCTTGGAATTGAGTTTCTTCCCAGCACCCACTGTCACAGATGAAGGATTGGAAAATGTAACTCTCCACACTTCAGAATTATGGCGACTAGATCTCTTTGATACGACTTATGTTGGTATTGATGCAATGGATCATTTTATTCTTGTAGGAGGATTATATCTGGCATCAGGTCTTTTTGGTGAATTTAAAGCATCATCACCTCCACTCTCTGATTCTTTCAATTCATCCCCTGATTATGATGAATTATATTCCAATCAGCATGATTGATTCCTGTTACTTCTATTTATCCCCACTCAAGGGATAGAATGATTTAATTCCACTATAGGATATGATGAAACCTAGTTTTCAACATACCTAATGGTTAATCTACTTACTGGATCTGCAACAAGTAAATTAAAAATTGCCCCAGTATTCTCTGCATATGTCAACAACCATAGATGTCGAGCAACCATTGGGTTTTGCTCTACTATGACAAGCACGGGAGGGGTTATAGTATTCTGATGTATAAATATTAATTGACGTTAAAACCTATAAGGAGAATATGCCTCACATATGATTTCTCCATCGATTCTGGTAGCTAATCTACCATCTATGGAAGCTAGAATATATGCCCTCAGTTCTAAACTGAAAGTACCATCATCAAAAAATTGATCTATAAGAGGATTCCCATAAGGAAGGAAATGAAATTATTTATTCATGCTCAGTCTAACCTTGTTGTCATAAGCATTCAAATACAAGGGTGAAATACCATAAAAGACCTGAACAGACGGTCAGAAGGAACATCCAATAATCTATACATCACTTTATTCAATATAAGATCTAATGTGAGTAGCAATCCAACACCACAACACACGGAATAGTCCCTCTATTCTAAAGGGTGGTTTTACTTTTTTTTAAATATGCAGCATACTCCATGAATCTTGTATAAAATAAGAGTAGCGAACCCTACCATCCTTTTCTTTGCCAGCTTAGATGCAATAATAAAGGTTCCCTACCTCACACCTCCTTTGGAGTCTCGAACTGGTAATAAATATACGATGAGCTACATGGCTAAGAAACCTTCCACACATGTCTTTGTAGGAATTTTTGGGATGATATAATATCCCCATATTTCAAATTCTCCCTTCACCAATGTTGGCCAAAACTTGTCAGGAGTGCCTCTCTTCTCTTCTCTTGGACAACTAGTTAGACAGGTGTAAGTGGTCCCCTTTTCCTTCTTCTTTATAAATAATATTTCCATCCATTCCTCCGGATGAATGTACCTCCTACTGTGTGTTTTCACTAGGATTTAATTCTTGAGTTTGTTAAATCTTTTAATTAACTCACAAGACAAATATTGTGTCTTCTCTGAGTCATTCCATGTTACCTTGGGAGGAATAAACTCTTCATACATGCCTCCAAGGATTGGAGCTCCATAAATATTTTAAATGTCCCACCAGATGATACCTACCCCTCCATGTGTTAAATGGAAGGAATTGGTCTCTGGGCTCTACCAACTTATTAACTCTGTAATGACATCCTATTTACTATAAACATCTGTTTGCCCAATGCAGAAAGATTTAAAAATCCTGACCATTCTCAAATCATCTGCAAATTCTCCACATGTCTTTCGCTCCAAGTATTCCCACATCCATGAAGGTTTCACACCTTTTCATGGGCATAAATCTCATGTTTTTTTCCAAACCTTCGACTGATGTAATTATAAATCTTAAAAGATGGATGAAAAATAGTGTGGCTGATGATCGGGTGTGTGTGCCCTTAAATATGGAGCACACGGTCTAGGATTCATAATATGATCTTTCTCTACTGTCCTAGCACTCAAAAATGAGCCCCCAACATAAACATTTTTCTATTAGAAGTTGGTATAATCCTAAAACCAAGAATGTGGTACATAGTTCATTGGGTCTTGCATGTTAGCATCCTACAAATGGCCATAACTATACAAAGGTAGATTGGTGCTCTAAGGAATGATGAAATGATACATCTTCAAATATTTTTCTATCTCTGGAAGAGTGGTTTCACCAACATCAAAGTAATCATGAACAATGACATTCATCATGTCATTAATCCACATGCTAGTGAGCTCATCAATAATTACAATTCTTTTGAGAGCCATTGAACCTAAAAAAAGATAGGGATCATCTTTTAAAAGTATGATCATTTTTTGTGTTTTAAAAAAGAATGGAATAGGAATTAATGTACGCAAGTATAATTTGGTGTGCAAGTACGACGCCCCACTTATGGAGTGAAAATGAAAACAAACAGAAAAAGGGTGAAGAAATAGAAGTGTCTGAAAGAAGACTCACGCACCGAAATATGAGAATTTAGAAGCTGTGGAACATTTGTCGAAAGTGAATTCATTATATATAATTAACATATATCACCCTGTGCGCCCAAAATCTTATGCATTGAACACATGTGTACCCATGTCTACTTGATCGTAGAATACTTGCGCACCCCACTACCATTTTATTTCTTCTTCATTTTATTACCACAGTATATGATCCTTTTTTCATTCCAAATCCAATTCTGAAGGGGGGTGGGGGGCTTTTGTTGACACTCCATTATGTCAAAATGTCTAAAAAATTAAAAAGGGAAACCCTTTATAACGAAAATGGGGAAATACAAGAAGAAAAATCTATATTTTCAAAGGATTTTCTTTTGAATCACCTTAGTCAAACCAAAACACTAGAGGCACGCAACCCACTTGCGTGCCCAAATATGTCGCACAGCCTACTTGCGTGCTCATATCTAGAATGAAACTCACTTGCGTGACTAACTCATTTCACCCAACGTCACTTATTTTCCTATAAATAGACCCTTGGGGCCCCCATTTGTATGGACGAATTTCTGTAAATCCCAATTTCTACTCTCGTCACCATAGTACTTCGCACCAGTCTTCCAAAAAATTCAAGGTAGTTCTTACAATCCTTTATTTGAGGATTTAAGGAAGGATCATTGGACTTATGTCCTTTTAGTGATTGAAAACCATTACACTTCTGCACCTAAAGCACCCAACATCCCCAAGTCAAAAATACTTTTGCGCCTCCCATTCCCCTAACAAGAACATGAGCGCCCACTTTTTAGATCATCTTTGAATACTCTTGAAGTCATGAGAAAGGTCTCACCCAAGTATTACTATACATGTTGTTCATCGGTTAAGTGAACATCAGGTCACCCAAATGTACTTGCACTCTCTTACTTGTGCACCCTTATCTTATTGGGTGCCTCTCTTTGAATCACTTATTCCATTCACTCTCTTCGGTCTACAAGATATCAATCCTTCCTCATCCATTCATTGATATGCTTCTTCTTTATTAAATTTCTTGTTTAAAAGGTATTTTGTTGAGACCTCTTCTATAACCTCCTTAAATATCAATCCTTGTGTAAATGTATGTCACTGTGTCACCTATTTGGGTTTATATGTTCGTATTCAAGGGATTCTCACATTTGTTTCACAATGGTGTTAGGATTCATGGAATGTATGTGGGTTTGTATATTTGTAGTCACATGGAAATTTCTCCCAGAAATAATGTTAATATGTTCATGGTTGGGAGGAGGGTTTGGGTATTAGCCTCTCCCTTCTCAAAGAGGCAACCCCGAACCTCATGTCTCTGGTAGGGAAGGTACACTTCACCCTTTCATTTCCATGCAATCATAATAGAAGTCTCCCTCTCTTATCAGAATCAAATAATGTTCATCCATCCCAGTATAATCCTATCCCATTTACCCATTCCATCTTACATTGGACCCATTTCCAATGTAAATAGAAAAGACAGAAATCTCATCGCCTCCCCCTCTTCCACGGTCGACGTGCCCTCTTATACTAATGGAGGAAGAAAATTTTTATAGTGTGAATGCATTTGTTGAATCATTGAAATTCTCGTGTTTCTCACACCGATCATGACTCAAGTGGGATTAAAGATTTTCCATGATCAAAAAATTTTCAAAATTGAATGAACTACGAGAATTATAATGCCCATAATAACCATGATACATTGGAAGCCCTGTCAGGGCCCGAGCTAATTGGATGCTTTCTTCAGTAATCTAACCATTATTCCCCAAATTTGGGAATCCTCCTTAGGAATAAGCCCCAAATTCAATCCTTAAATCACCAAGGAATCATTTTCCATAAGTAATCCCAAACTCATCTATCTCAAAGAACTATACTCTCATATAGGATTTGTTGAACTACTTGGGATTTTATTCTTAATATGGTCTAATCCTACTTGGAAACTCATATTCTATCCATGTTCCATGGGCTACTTCAGCTAATGTCCCACTGTATGTTTCAACTAATCCTATTCTTTTTAGAGGTCCTTATCACCTACCCTTTAAAGGTATGATGTGTCCCATTCAGTGGAACTGAACTACGAGGGTTATGATTCTTTTCATACGGATACGTAGGTATCCTATCTTATGGGAACGATCCAAAAATCAAACTAACCCTTCATCTCCCTCGATGACAAATAAAATTCCAGAGTGCCCTACTGAGTGGCTTAAAAATCAGTATCATCACAAAGATGATTAAAAGTATCTCTAAGTATTATATTAGAGGATACCATTTATGGAAAACCGTGAATACATACGAATATTTCCATTAATGGAGAACCTTGAATGTATTCTAGTGATTCTAAAATTTTACCCATGTTAATAAGTGATTATAAATTACAAGTTATTCTTATAATATATTTGGTGATTTAATAAGTAATTATGAAAATATTTTAAATTTACAAAGAGAGTCCCAATATATACAATAATTCCCCCCAAAAAGGGTGCGATGAGTCCAAACTCCCATCCTCTTGGACAATTCACATTTTTATGTATCATAATGTTCAAAAAACAATGAATGCTTGGCTTTAGAATGCATGTCGCCTTTTGATAATGAAGTATTGATTGTTTCTGGTTCAATGAATAAATCCAATGGAACCCAACTGGAAATATAGATTCTTAAATCTAGAACCCACATTTCAAGGAACTAAAAAACAATAGATTTTAGGTTTTTAAGGGTTTTTTTGTTTTTAGGTTTTATTGTTTTCTAGTGTTTTGGGTTTTTTAGAGTTTTAGGGTTTTAGTTTCTTTTTATTGATTTGGGGTTATTAGCTCTTTTCTATATTAATATCTTCTAAATATTTATAGGGATTTTAGTATTTGTAGGGGTTTTAAGAGTTTTGATGTTTTCTTATGTATTTGAGTATTTATGCAATTAGGGGGTTTTATGGTCATTTATGGCCTTTAGTTTTTTACTGTTTTTTTGGTTTAAGGGGTTTTAGGATTTTAGTGTTTTTTCATGGCATTTTGGGGTTTTATAGGGATTTAGGGCATTAGGTTTCTTTCATTTTTTTAGATATTTTGGTTAAATTAATTTTTTAGGTACCTTTTGGGTTTATTTTTGTTATTTTATTGGGGGGGGGGGGGTTAAGGATTTTTATGGTTTTATGTTTTTTTATATTTTTTAGTGTTTTGGGGGGTTTGTGTTTTTTGTCTTTTTTTACGGATTTATATATTTATAGTGATTTTCATGAACTATTTGATTAATTATTAGTTTTATGATATATTTTTATTTTAGGGGTTTTTAGTAGTTCTGAGGGTGTTTATGGTATTTTGAGTCTTTCAAGGGCAAGGAAGGCTCTGGTCCAGGCTATTCCTTGCACCCCCTAAAATTTATTAAAAGAAAAGACACAGACACTATAGACAAGGGAGGGGAAGGATCTCCTGGTCCACACTCTAAAACCCCTTATGGCATCATCCTGAAGGCCACACAAAGAAAAGAAGAACAGAAAAAAGAAAAAACAAAAAAGTCCAAAAGTCCAAAAGGGAGAGCACACAAGGGGAGGATCAGTCAACATCACCACCAAAATCCTCCATCTTCGCACCTCAAAACATCATACTTCCACTAAATCCATCGCCCACATCAGCAAAACTAAAATCTGACTCAAAACCCATGTCTGTTGAGTCCCATAAAGACTCAAAGTCCTCTTGCATGCCAAGCCTGGTTAGCAGCTTCATCCTTTCCTTATCTTGATATGCGGAAATTGAAAGCCTCTCTTTCTTATTCACCTTTAGATTAGTATGACTTCTCTTGAAGAAGCCCTAGTTTCCATGGGACGTGGGAGGGCTGAGTAATCCCTCCTCCATCTTTGTCTTGTGGGGGTGGAAGTGGATCCAGCTGCAGCTCCCTCCTTCGCACAAGTGACACCATCACTGACAGCTGATGGTGCCTTCCCTTTCTTACATTTTGACCTAGTAATTTCAGCACCTCCTCTAGTTTATTTCCCCTTTGACCTGGACATAGTAGTGTTTATCTGGCGATCAGCCTCAACAAACCTCCCCCCCAAGCCTCTCAGCTTCATCCTCAAGCAGGAACCTTTCCCATTCAACCCACACCATCTCATGAAACTGCACACAAAAATCATCAGTAGAGGGGACACCATAAAAAACCATAGCCCTCTACAGGTCTATGGAAGGACCACCATCATCGCCAGCATTTCCCACAAGAGTGCTAAAGAACCGACCAGTGGGAGGATCCTCAACACCGCTTATGCTGTCAAAGGGTACAGGCCTCATGTCAGGTCCCCCCCACGCCTGGACACCCGGACATAACCAGAGGGGCATCAAGCCAGATCACGTATGGAACCTTGGGGATCCAGGTCTCTTCATCCACGGTAGTTCTTTCCTCAACTGAAGACAATCTCCATTCATCCCTCATCTCCAGGTTAGTGTTTTAAGGGGTTTTTAGGTTTTTTAGTGTCATTTCGGTGTATTTGAGGGTTTTAAGATTTTTCGTATCTTAAAAACATTTATAGGGTTTTTTTTTGAATAGTTTTTAGGGTATTTAGGGTTTTTTATTTTGTTAGGTCCTTTTTACATGTTTTAAGGTTATTTATATTTTAATATGGTTTTTGTTTCATTAATTTTTTTGTGTTTTTATTATCATTTATTGTTTTTTAGGATCCTTTAGGGTTTATAGCGGTTTCAGTGTCCTTTAGCGTTTTATGTTTCATTTAAAATTTTCAGGCTCTTTTTTAGGTTTTATATTTTTTTAGTGTCCATTTTAGATTATAATTATTATTATTAGCTAATTTTTTTGGTTTTAGGGTTTTTATATCCCTTTAAGAGTTTTTATTATTTTAGGGTCTTTTGTGGTTTTGGTTTTTTAGTGTTTCTTATTGTGTTTATGGTTTTTTTTGGTGTTCTTAAGATTTTAGGTTTTTAAAAGGTTTTTATGGTTTTTAGGGGTTTTAGTGAACATTATGATACTTTAAAATTTTTGTGGTAGATTTGGTGTTTTATAATTTTATGAGTTTTCTAGGTTTTTGGGTTTTTGGGTTTTTGGGTTTTTAGGTCATTAGGGGTATTAGGGGTTTTTGGGGTTTAGGGGTATTACAGTCTTTTTCAGTTTTTATAGGTGATTTTTGGTCCTTGTTTTTTATTTTGGAATAAATTTTTTTCAATTGTTTTTTGGGTCTTTTAAGATTTTTGTGGGGAATTAATTAGATTTTTTTGTTTTTCCTGATTTTTGGATTTCAGGGTTTTTAGGGGATTTATGGTTTTAATGTATTTACGATATTTTTTAGTTTGGGGTCTGAATTTTATTTGCCTTTTCATGGTTTTGAGTGGTTTTTAGGATTTAGGGGGTTTGTGATTTTTTTAATTAATTTTGGGGTCTTATGGGTTTTTACTATCGTTAGGGTTTTTAGTCTTTTATGGGTTTTGAAGGATATTGTTTCTTTAGGTTTTCCTTCAGTTACTATTTCTTAGGGGATTTTAATTTTTTTAGGTTCTTGTGTTTTTTTTGACATTTTTGGTTTCTTAGTGTTTTTCGTGTTGATTGTACTTTTGGGATGTAGGGTTTTAAATTATTTTCTGTGTTTTTGGTTTTTTAGGGTTTATATGGGTATTGGGTTTTTAGGTGTTTGTAGGTGATCTCAAGGAGTTTATGATTTTATGATTTTGTATGGGTTTTATGGGTTTTAAGTGTCTTTATGATTTTTACGGTGTTTTAGTGTTTTCAGCATCTTTTATGGTTTCATGGAATTTTACTTCCTTTGGGTTTTTAGTGTTTAAATAGTTATAGTTTTTATAGGGTTATTAGGGATTTTAATAGTATTTATTGGTTTTTACGGTTTTATGGTGTTTAAGACTCATAGAATATTTAAGGTATTTTTAATGCGTTTTTCGGTTTCATAGTAATTTTAGGTAAAATATAGTTTTAGGGGATTATGGTTTTTTGGGAGTATTATTTTTATTACCGTCTTTTGGGGGTATTCGGGGTTTTTAGGATCATTAGGGTAATTTAGGTCTTTTATTTGTTTTTTGTTTCATTTTGGGGGTTTAGATACTTATAGGTGTTTAAGGGGGTTTTAGAGGTTTGTTTGATTTTTATAGATTTAGCTATATTTGTTATTTTTAGGGTTTTTAGGGGAATTTATGGTTTTTAGGCATTAAGGGTCATTTAGGGTTTTTTGGGTTTTTAGTCCATTTTTGATTTGTTTTTTATTTTTTGGGTTTTTATAGTTTTTATGGCCTTAAGAGATTTGAGGGAGGGTTAGGTTTTTTGGTTTTATGGTTATTTTTTATTTTAGTGACTTTTATGGTTTTAGGGTTTTTTATGGGGGTTTAAGGATTTTACATTATTTATTGTTTTTATGGATTTTGGGTAATTGAGATGTTTTGGTTTTTAGGGGTTTTTATGTGTTTTTTGGGCTTTAAGGGGGATTTTAGGGGTTTTGGGTTTTTTTAGATTTATGGATTCTAGGTCTTTTTAATGCTTTATAAGGTTTTTGGGTTTTCAGAGACTTTTATTTGTTTAAAGGTGTAATGAACCCCTATCCGGAACTCTCTCACATGACCAAAAGAGGATGGTTATGAGACCTCGAACGAGACTCCATATCGCCAGAGGCTATCAGCTCGTCGAGGGGGTGTAAAATTTATAGTGTGGGGACAATACCATCTAGTATGAACTATCATAGTAGTTGAAAAAATCACAATTGGACAGAAATTACCAATGTAATGACATAGTTGAAGAAAAAACAAAATCCAATGGAATAATCCAATGAGTAATGGTGAATAATGTAATTATGTGTTTGAATGTGAGTAAATGTCATGCTAGAAAAATACATGAAAAATACTATAAGTCTCAAAAAAATGTCTCAATTTCTAGTGTCCCAAAACCGATGTTGGACCCATCTCCAAAATCCTTCCCAACTTATAATAGAAATCAACATCAAGGTCCTTTGATCTTATTTGAACGTGGATCCACAAAATATGCTCGGGTGCCAAATGGAGGCTTGAATATGGTGTGAGTATAAATCTATAGTCCAACAACACCATGTCCCAAAAAATTTCAATATGAAGTATAATAAATAAACTGATAAAAATGTGTATCAACTAATTTCACAATTAACAAAATACAACAACAACCATATTCACCTCCATGTCAGAATATCACTAAAAAAGGTATTGCGATCATTCCAACCACAACCGTATAACCAAGGTAAAATATTGTTCTTCTATGCCATGTTAGAATATCTCTAAAAATGTTTTATAATGATTCAACCCACAACCATATTACCATGTTATGCTAACAAAAATCCATTCAAAGAACTATAAACATTACAACATCTAGAACAAATCCCTATGGGTATTACAGTTAGGGACTGGAAAGATCCCACTCTCTATAATAATTACAGCATGGGACTCAGATGAGTGCGCTCAATATCAGCCTTAAAACATTTTAGTGTGCTTGTTCTAGAGAAAATATTTATATATAAAAATTATATCATAGAACATAAACCCTATCAAATAGAATGGATATCATAATATTACATCATAATTCTCAATGGTTAATTATGTGAATTTCCATTCTTCTTTAATTTGACACTTTCAATTAATTTCAGAATTTATTAACAATTATAACAATAATAAATAATCCACAGTTTAGTGATTCTATGAAAATAAATCCCCATAGGTAACATATCATGATAAAAGTGATTTAATATGATTTCCAATTTAATTATAATCAATGTTTTCTCACCCCATGGATAGTCATAACCCAATTAAAAATACATTTGAAACCAATGGACTACAAGGAATAATTAATTTAATTAGGGTGCATTAAAAGATGGAAAAATAATAATACTACATAAAAATTGAATCTCTAAAACAATAGGGTCATGATTTATACCCCATACCATTAACTAAAGAACAAAAAACACTTCCAAGAGCCAACTCCAATGTGGAATAATTTTTAGATGATTTTAAAGAGTTTCCTATATCAAAGCCAATCAAGATCAAAAACAACAATGAAATTGGACAATTTTTTTCATCAAAATGGTTAGAGAAGAAAGAATATATGGTATAAATCTAAAAAAAATGTATTATCAGGGATCTCGAACACAAATTGTACATCCGAAATAGATATTGGCACCCCAAAATCACCTAAAAAATTTGTAATGTTTGAGTGGAGATGAGTTGTGGGAGAAATCATTAGAATTAAGTTTCACAATATTTTTAAAACAAAATGTCTGAGAATTACACATAATGTAATTGTATTACCCATAAAATAAATGTTGGATATGTAATACATCAAAAAACCATTGCATATGATTTATTTTATTAAACCCCTTGAAAAATTACACATCGTGTAATCTATTCACAAGATTTCTAGATGTTTTATAGTTGATTTATCATTAAATTTTCCTTTTAAATAATAAAAAACTCATTTAATTTTTCACATATCACCAGTAATTCATGAGAAAATTGACCCATTTATATTTCAACTCAGTTAAATTCAAACAAGCATCCATCCCCGAACATTATGTCATTTTCTATAATAATTCTCTCCCTCTTGATACCCTCGATTCCATGTCATGTTTCTTTGTAACCCTAGACAATTATTGTTCAAATAATAGAATACAAAAATGATAACAAAATGGAAATAAAGGATTAATGAAAAATCTAAGAGATACATTCCTAGAAAAAATGGGATCTTATAATTTCCCCACCACATAACAGGTCGCCCCTGATCTTCCCCAAGCATCACATTGAGCTCTCACCAAAAAAGTGAAGATACTATGATCTATGTTATAATCCAACACCGATGTATCCACTTAAACTCATAAATTATTCCAACACACCCAAACCAATAGTATAGTCCAACCCTTATGATATTTTTCATTACGATCCACCACCTATATCAGATTCTCTTAAAGCACTCACCAGAAAAATTCTTGATGTCTAATATGTATATCACATTTTAAGGATATTGATGATATCTCCATAGATGTGACACTTGGAAAAATTAATTTAGGGAACTATATTATTGTTCATGTTATTAATGGTGAACCTTTGGGAATTCCATTTCCATTATTTTCAATGTCTTGACAAACCTTGGTGCTAGGATTCCATGTATATTGAGGTGGTGCTACCCAAACTAGGTGACACCCGAAGGAAAACATGATAACCAAAATTGAATTCCAATGTTCATATCTATTGGTTATAAAATAATTTATTCCTTAAATGTCTTAGTACCAACAATTTTTTTAATCAAATGAGCTGGTATAGATGTCTCTTGTATGAGACTAGGCCAAATACAAGCTGACTCACCTACATCTAGACAATAAAGAGGTGAATGAAATTTACTTTCATAAAATTCCTTGAAAGGTTACATTCTAATTTATTCCTTGGTGATATTATAAAATAAAACTCAACGAGTTCCCTATTTTTCCCCATGAAACATAAAATTCCAAAACATATCCTCAAAACATATCCTATAAACCAAAATAGTCCTCTTATATTAACCATTACTCCACGGATGATAGGCTGGGCTTAAAAGAACACACCACCATGGGGATTTTTGAAGACCTATCTAGAAATGATATGTGAAATTAGTATCTCTATCTGAAACGATACTCAATGTCACACCACGCACCAGAACCACCTCATGTACATAAAAGAATACTTAGATCATTAGTTATAAAGGATTCCCTAATATGTAATGAGTTGGATACCATAGTCATTCAATCCAAAACAAAACATAAAAAAGCATCCTATTGAGCCATTCTAGGTAGACCCTTCAAAAAAATCCATCATTGCATCATCCCATTTCCACTCAGATATAGGTAATGGAATAGACATCCCACCTCTCCACTAATTCTTGGCTTTCACCAAATGACACGTGATTAATCTAGGAGCAAATAATTCCTCCTCATTCTTTATTACTGACCACCAGTAATGACATTGAATATCAGGCTACATTATTGTAAAAACCACGATGTAACACCCACCAAGAAGTTGGAAACACCCTTATCATCTCCCCACCCAAGCCCATAGGAACCCTTAATCAGCCATGAAATAAACCTAATTTTCACATCTGAGATACAATTTTGATTTAATCTCACTAACATATAATTTATCTCTTAGAACTGAGCCATCCATATGAGAAAACTACTAATTCTTAATCCCATCCAAAATCATGGGTATATCTTATGTCAATTTCTATACTACTCCCCCCAATGATTCCTAAACATCCATATGCATGTCTACAAAAATTGAAATTATCCTCCACTATCCACAAGATTTTATTATTTCTTTTATTTGTGTATTTTAACTCAAATTATGAAAAATTAAGTATCCATTTTCTAGTGTAAAATCCACATAAATGTTTAAATACTATTGATACATGACCCACCTCCTCTATTTAAGGTTTTGATCTCACTCTAAAATGTTTTACATATCGCTATTTTGATCCGTGTATACAGAAACAAACTCACCCATAAAATATTGTATCCCACATCATAGGTAATTTTCAAACTACTCTAACTAGATATAATGAGTATGGTAATTCGCATGATGTGATCCCAGCTTCTGGGATCAATAACCGGCCACATGATCATCTTGCATTAGAACTACTCTAAGTCCAACTTTAGATGTTTTACAGTACACGGTATATGATTTACCCAACATACCTAATGTGAGGATAGGTTCTGAGGTTATCATTTCTTTTTTCTCTTAAAAGATTTTTTGGAAAGCATCATTCCAAACAGACATCACCCATTTCGTTGTCAGTCTGGATATTTTTGAGGTATAAAATGAGAGATGTTGGATAAAATTCTTGTAAAAACCTTCTAATCCCAGAAGGCATCAAATTTCCAAGTTGTTATTTGGATTTTCTCAATAAATCATGGAAACAAAAAACTTCAAGCTCACTTACACTCCTACATTTGAAAAGACATGTCACATGAAGTGCACATATTTAATCCAGAAAGTACATTTTGTATGATTGGAGTAAAACTGGTGCACTCACAATATAATCAATGTGATTTCACAATATTTAAAATAATAATTTTATGAATGGCATTAAACTAATATCTCATTGAAGAAAAATATCACAAACTAATATTGAAAAGGATGAATGATCTTATTCTATAATTCTATGAATATTTCATTCACATTAGTCAACCCAAACAACTTATCTACAAATTCATAAATTACACACCATTTCATAAAAGATTGGATAATTTATGTCTGATAGTCACACCCTCAACTAATCATATCCTAGCCTTAATTCAATCATCGATATGATATTATCATCTCTCATCTGATTGAAAAGATCATGAATTCAGGGAATATTATACCGATTCATGAGGGTCACATTGTTCAACCTTCAATAATAAACATATAAAATAAAGATCCCACTGACTTTTGGAGAAGATAATTGGAGAACCCCTGAGTTTATGAACTCATCCATATGAATACTTTATAATCCATACCATCCAACATAACATTAAACTCCAAAATCTCTAATAGTTCTATTCGTTAAGGCATGTTAGAAACCGATTCCGCTCTCATCACCAAATCAATTTTGAACACGTTCTCTCACTTGGATAGTAAGACATATAACCAATCAACATATACATCATAAAACATTTCTACCACAAATGTAAAATAATCCTAATTTATTCCATTATTATATAGATAATAGATTGTAATCTAAGCCACAAGACAAACCAAAATGAACTAAACTGGTCCCATATGACAGACCTAAATATCCCACTTATCTTGGTGAGAATAGAAACTTCCTTATGATGAGAAGAAGGTAACCCTATTCCTATAATAGTAGACATAATAATGGTATATAACTAAGTAATGAATACCAATAATCCGGTTTAATTCTATCATTTATAGTATGAATGGTTTGAGAACAAATATATAACCACCAATCTCAAGATAACACGTCTTATAACATCCGATATTTATTGAAATAAATCCCAACAGTGTGTCAATGTTTAAAAAAGATTATAATATTTTTATATCCAAGCCCAAACCATTTTACAAAATATGATATAAAATAATTTAATCCTCTTATATCAAACAAAACACAAGCTATGGTAGATGATATAAGAATTCATCCTATATCGGTACATGGTCTAGTATCGACATTATACCGAGTATTCTACATAATGGTAAAATGATTATTACCTCTTCTCTAGGAACTATTATAACTACTCTAAGATACATACACTTCTTGGTATTATTTCTCATGTATTTGGAGAACCAAATCTCATACCTCACCTTGAAAGAATGGTGGAACACTAGTTACCAAACAGATGAGGGGTAGTTGAGCCTCATCCCAATTGTAATTATTATCTTGACCATATTCCACTACTCTACTTTAGAAAGCTAACACATAACCTCTATGGATGAACCAATAATCATTATATACATAACATTAATGTGGTGTAACATCACTATTGTCACTTATTTCAAAACATTCCACACTAATTTCTCTATAATGGAACATGATCTTGAGATGTATTTCAAATACCTTGATTTTTATGCCCAATATTGTTTTGAAAAAAAATTCATAATAGTGCTTCTTACAAATCGAATTACTACTTGATCACCCTGTTGAAATATATTAGTCGCTACTTAGGGCCTCTATCAAATTCCCTCCTATGATAATTTCATTATTGATTATTTCTCCAATGCTCTTCTTAAATGAAAAAGGTTTACGTTTGACCAAATCTCATTATGAAGACCGCCCTATAAATGTCTCGCCTTAGATATCTCATCAGCTACCACTAATAGATAAATGTAGATTTTGTCAATAAAATATCCAAAATATCTTAGCCCTAATAAAACCTCATATTTAAATTACATAAACTTATTATATTTTTTATTCCTCAAGGTAGTAATGGATCAGGAAAATCATTATAATTTTCATCCATGATATCTCATCATATTTCCCTTCTTCCTCTAGAACATCCCACCAACGCATCGAAGGTCCCTGAAACATATACATAGATTTCATCACCCCCACCGGTATTCATAGGTTTCATGACATGATTGAAGATCGTCAAGACTATCCCAATCAAGAACATGGATCCCTGAGGTCCTCCTTCCCCAATAAGCAATGGCATATGTTGTGGTTAAAACTCTCTAGTTATCTCAGAGGTCGATGGAATGGTGTGAACATTCTCACTTTACATGGATCACATGACCCTCAATAAGTAGCCTTGAATGTGAACATCTATATTATCCATAAGAACAATAGGAAGCTTTTTTCAGCTATGTTATGTGGGTGATGATTTCCTCTCTTGTGACACTCGAGTGAAATACAACGAGGTGTCATTTTCTCTACAAGAAAATTTCCACCTTAGAGAACTAGAAAGAAACAAGGTCAACCATAATAGTTGTATACAATATAGAAACACTATATCTTAGTCTCTCAAGAAATATATTATAAGTATTTTAGCATTACCAGAAAACTGATTTCATTTATCCATTGAAACTGACATCTCATATCACATTTACATAGGAAAGTATACATCACGTGAAAAATATATATGTTATTATTATAGGGAATGAATTTCAAAACATTCCTATGTCTCTATTGTGATGCATGTATTCTCATCATACTCCATGTTGGGAAAAGATTACAAATCCTAGGATATGGTAACATCATAAAACAAAAGTTTCACACAACAATGGAATCACCCATGGTGAAATAACATCATTTGTAATAAGAACACAACACAATAGAAATCCCATTCAATGGAACTCAATTTTTCCACCATCCGTATCTTATCTAATCCGATGTAATTAATCAAAAATAGTCCCAACACATCCTAAACTCATTTTTACCTTTCACAACTAGTAAATTAGATGAAATGAAACTATACTCTTTTGATACCACATTGTAACATCCATGTATTCGGCACTCTCTAACATGGAAAAAAAAGCGATGGTTACTCAACCACAAGTGAACATACATGTACACCGTAGGTTTCGAACTAGAAGTGGTGGAGTGAAATGAATTGTAGGGATACTATACCCTCGGGTAAAAATTATCATAGTACGATAAAAAATAATAATAGAACTGAAATAATAAAAGTAAATACATATAAGTAGAAATAAAAAAATCATAGCTTAATAATCTAAAATATAATGTTGGATAAAGTAATGATGTGATGGATTGTAACTAAATATCATGTTAGAACAGTATAATGAAAAATACTAGAAGTTTCAATGTCTAGGTCATGGACCCTATGTTGTTCCTTTATCCAAACTCCAGCGAAACTGCAAACATGAAATCAATATTAAGTTCTTTTCCCTTGTCCAACCTTGTAATGATGAAATCTACATGGGTACCAAACAACCTCCCGAATAGAATGTGGGTATAGCTCAGTATGTCGATACATCTATGTATAGAAAAAAATATTATAATATTTAATGTACAAAATAAAGAAATTATTAGGTGTATTAACTAATTTATCATTTAATAAAATACAAAAACTACATTCTTCATCTCCATGGTAGAATATATCTGAGCATGGATTACAACCATTCCAACAACCCCCATATAACCATGGTAAAATAACATTCTTCATTTCCATTTCAGAGTATCTTTTATCATATCTTTCTATCATGTAAAATATAACCATATAACAAGAGTTAATTATCCGTCTCTATATCCATGCTAGAATATCATTGAGTGTGCACTATGACCACGCCAGCCACAACCATATATCCATTGTATAGTCACAAAAATATAAATCAAATTGTAATAATAATTTTAGAATCTGAGATAATTTCTTAAAATTGTTGGAAAATAAGACTGGGAATAGCCCATTCACTATATGAATTACATCAAGGGAATGGGCCAAGTCAACTTAATATTATTATTACATCATATATGTGTAATAGTTCCATAGGCAAGACAAATATATAATTATTATAGAATTGAACACAATTCCAATAATACATCAAGGATATCTCAATATCATATCACTATTCTCAATATTTAATTATGTGAATTAACAATATTATTTCATATTCAACATGATATTTATTTCAAAATTGACATAAAATTGTATCAATAAGAAATTTGAATAATTTAGAAATTCTATAATAATAAATCAACTTATGATACATTTTATGATAAACATACAATAAGTTGTTCCCATTTTAATTATAATTATCTTTCTCACACCTCATGGGTATCCACAATCCTGTTAAACACTCCATTTGAAACAAAATGTCATCATGGAATATGTCCACTTTTTATTTAATTTGGATGCACTAAATATTGGAACCATCAAAATATTTAAAAAAAATAAAATTATCAATCCACAAGGTTATGAATTAAAACCCCAAACATTAAACTAAGATTCATCAATTCTTCTAAGGGACAACACCAATGAGAAAGAAGGTGATCATGAATGAAATTTGGTTCCTTGGTCAAAATTGGTCCACATCAAAACCAGTAATTCAATTGGTCAAATGATTTCACTGAAATGGTTGAAGGAAAATGAATATAAGGAAGAAACCAATCCAAAAAGACAAAATAGGGATCAGTCGCACAAATGGGATATCCATAAGAGAATTGGGAAATCAGAAATCTGATGGAGAATGCAGTAGGGTTTAGAGTAGAAGAGATGCCAAGGAAAAAATGAGAAGTCAGCCACATGACATGTTTAAAAGAGTATGTTATACATTTACACATCATGTAAAGGATTTTAATGTAATAATTTGAAAAACCTATCACCTTTGATTTATTTTAATATAACTGTTGAATGGTTACTTGATGTGTAATCATTTTACATGATGTTTAACTTTTCTATATATTATTATTTAGACCATTTCCCTATTGAATAATTTGAACCTCTTTTAATGTTTTTCATCTTATAAAGAACCCATGAAACACATAACACATGTATATCTAGACTCTATTAAATCCCAATGATATTATATTTTTAATCATTATGTTCATTTCACCCACAAAGATATCCTTATAGAAATAGCCCACTCTTCCTCAAATTTACTTGTAACCCAATACTATGTTTATTCAAATGAAAGTAACTCACAAAGAAAAAACTACCGAATGAAAATATTTTTGAAAAACTCACTGAGAGATGTACCTTGAAAAAATATGGTATCTTACATAGGTCTATTTAGTGGTTTTATGGTTTATTGGTTTATTTATGTGGTTTAGTTATTTTATGGTGGTTTTGGTTTTTGTTGGATTTCTTAGTATCAAATGGAGTATTATGGTTTTACCTTTATTAGGATTGTTTATTCTTTAAGGGTAATTAATGGTTTATAGGGTATTAGGGTCTTTTATATTTGTTCTGTTATTATGCTTCCATTTGGGTTTTATCTATTTTTAGTCACATTTATG
Organism: Viscum album; assembly: GCA_963277665.1. Taxonomy (NCBI): domain Eukaryota; kingdom Viridiplantae; phylum Streptophyta; class Magnoliopsida; order Santalales; family Viscaceae; genus Viscum; species Viscum album. The sequence goes on along the minus strand of OY728133.1, from coordinate 116,592,535 downwards.
TGTTTTATGATTTTTTGGGGACTTTTGAATTTGTAGATTCCTATGGGAATTTTTTATATTCTATGTTCTTTTATTGTTTTTGGTATATTATGGTTTTTTTGGTATTTATGGGATTTAGGATCTCTTACGGTATTTACAATCCTTATGGATTTTAAAAAAAGTAGGGCTTTTATGATTTTTATGATATTTAGGGGTTTGTGGGTTTTTATTGTTTTTATGGTTTATAAATGTTTGGGGGGTTTTTTTGTTTTTTATTTATTATGGTTTCTAGTTCATATATGTGATTCATATTTTTTTAGTTTATCTTAGTGTTTATGGGTTTCCGGAGTTTGTAATTTTATTATGTTTTTATTGGAGATTATGGGTTTTCATTTTAAGTATTTTTATTGGTTTTTATTATATTTAATGTTTTAGGGGTTTTTATTGTGTTATAATATTATTATGGGTTTTTATGGAGTTTTAATATTTTTTAGGGTTTTAAGGGTTTTCGTTTTTTTAGTTTTTTAACTATTTTTAATATTTTTCAAGGGTTTTTTGGGTTTTATGGTTTTATGGTTTTTTTGTATTTTATTGGTTTTAGAGTTTTTATTTTTCTTATTTGTTATTTGGTTTTTAGGGGTTTTATCATATTTAGGTATTAAAGTAATTTAGTATTTTTACTATTTAAAGGGGTTTTTAGGTTTTTCACACCATTAAGGATATTATAGTTTTTCATATTATTTATTTTTTTTATGATTTTATTTGGGTGTTTTTTAATTTAAGGGGTTTAAAATGGTTTTAGTGTTTTAAATGAATTTGTAGGGTTTGTGGGGTTTTATTGTGTTTAGATATTTTTAAATTATTTTGGGGTTTTTCATATTTTTTTAATGATATAGGGGTTTTATGGTTTTTTTTGGTTTATGGTTTTTAAAAGGTTTGTTTGGATTTTAAAAGGGTTTTTTAGATTTATTGATTTTTAGGGTTTATCATTATTTAGAATTATTACCGATTTTAAGGGGTTTTAAGATATTTATAACTTATAGTGGATATTATTTATTTAGTGGGCGTTATGTGTTTTTAGGGATATTTGGTGGCTTTTGGTTTTTAGGTATTTAAATTGGTTTTATGGTGTTTTAATTTTTTTAATTTTTATGTGTTAATTAGAGTTTAATAGATTTTTTGTTCTTCTAGGATGTTAATAGTGATTTTTGTGTTATTTTTGGGGTTTTAGGGATCTATATAGTTTAATAGGGGTACTATATTATTAGGATTGTTTTTTGGGTATTTTTGGATTTAATATTATTTATGGGGTTTTAGGGATTTTTTTGTGTTTATGGGTTTTTTTGGTTTTTTAGAATTTTTTAAGAGATTGATGACTATTTTAGGGTATTAATGTTTTTTTGTTTTAATTTTTTTAATTTTATCTCTTTTAGTATTTCTATGGTTTTGAGGGTTTCTTAGATTTTAAAGGTTGTATGGATTTTACATTTTCATGTTGTTTAATGGGTTTTGGGTATTTTAGATATTTTATGGGGGGTTTAGATTCATTTAGGTTTTTTATTTTTTTATTGATTTTTTAGAGTTTTTTGGGGTTTATATGTTTTCAATAACTTTTTTGGTTATTATGGTTTTAATGGTTGTTTAGTTTTTTCAGGGCTTTTATTGATTTTGGGGTTTTTTGTGTATTATGTATTTTAGAGTTTTTAAGGGGTTTATGATTTCTTAGGGGTTTTTTGGATTTTGTATTATTTGTAATGTTTTTAAAGGTTTTAATGGTTATTAATTGTTTTATAATTAATATAATTATTTTTAAGGATTTAGTTATTTATGTGATTTTGGGGGTTTTAGGGTTTTCTTGGTTATTTTTGGTTTTGTTTGATTTTTTAGTTTTTTAGTTTTTTATTGTTTTTAGGGGTTTCATGGAATTTTACTTATTTTATTGGTTTTTTAAGGTTTAAATTCGGTTTTTAGGGTTTTTATGGGAACATTGGAGTTTTAATATATTTTAGGTTTTAGGAAGATTCTAGTGGTGTTAGGGTATTTATGGGTGTTAGATACTTTGGGGGGTTTCTGGGTTTCGGGGTCATTTTGTTATATTTAGTGATTTTATTTTTGGTTTTGGGTGATTAAGGGTTCATAGTGTCTCAAAAGATATTAGGGGGTTTTAGCGATTTTTATGAGTTTTTATGGTTTAGGTTCTTTTATTGGATTTCATGGGATTTGTGTTTTTTTGGGGATTTTAATGATTTTTGGTGTTAAGGTTTTTTATTGACTTTTTACGGTTTTTAGTGTTATTGGTGTTAAAAGGATTCAGTGTTTTTTAGTGTGTTTGGGTTTTTTGAATTTTTTAGGTTTTACAGTTTTAGGGAACTTTTTTTGGTATTTAGAGTTCATGTATTGATTTTAAAGGTTTTAGGGGTTTTTAAGGGTTTTTAGAGATTTAGAATCATTTGGGATCTTTTGGGGTTTTGGGTTTTGAATGTTTTAGGGTTCCGTTGGTTTTTTATGGATTTTATTTTTTATTGTTTATTTATGTGTTTTTGTGAATTTTTACTTTTTTATTGATTATTAATGATTTAATTATGTTCTAGAGTGAATTTTCTGTCTTTATGGTATTTTAGTGTTTTCTAGGGTTCTTTTTCTATTTCAATAGATTTTTTGGTTTTTTTGGTTTCTTAAGGGAGATTAGATTTTTTGGGTTTTTAGGCTGTTTAGAGAATTTATTATTTTTAGGGGTTTAGGATCATTTTTTGGTTTACTATTGTTGGGGTTTTTAGTAGATTTCTAGGATTTTAGATTATATTTAAGTATTTTGCGAGGTTTTATTATTTTTAGGGGTTTAGGTAATATTAAGGGTTTTTAGTAATTTTTTAGTATCTAGGGGTTCTAAATGGTTGTAAGGGTTTTTAAGGGGGTTTGGATTTTGGTTTGTTTGGGGGTCTTAGAATAGTGTTAGTTTTTTTTGCTTTTTTTGTGTATTATAAATTTTTACGGTTGTAGCGTTCTTTTTTTTAATTTTTGGGGTTTTATGTTTTTATCTTTTTTAGGGTTTTATAGTTTTTTTTGGATTTTAGGTTTTTGGGATTTTATGTTTTTAGGGATTTGTTATTATTGTGTAGGTTTTGTAGGGATGTTAGAGAATTTTGATGAGATTTGGGATTTTGGGGGAGGATTTAGTGATTTTTAGGGTTCTGTGGGGTTTAGGATGTTTTAGGATTTTTCTATTGTCTTCAGCGGTCATTTGGATCTTTTATTGGTATTCTTGTTTTTATTATATTATGGGGTTGTAGAGGTTTTCAGGGTGTGTTATAGTTCTTAGGGGTTATAAAGGGAGTAATTTTTTTCGTTTTCCTATTTAGAGTTATTATGGGTCATTAATGTCTTATGGTTGTTATGGTTTCATGGATTTTATGGTTTTATCAATTTTTTATGGTTTATGTTTTCAAGGTTCTATTAGGGAATATAATCATAGTATTTTAGTGTTTTTTCGTTTTTTATGGGTTTTTGGGTTCACTAGGATTTTACAAGATTTCAGGACTTTCATATGGGTTTTAAGATATGTATTGCTTTTTATGGTTTCATTGCTTTTCTGGTTATTATGTTTTATGGGTTTTTAGGAGCTTGTATTATTATTAGGGGTTTTAAAGTGTTTTATAAATTTTATGGTTTTAGGTTTTATGGGATATTTAGGAGGTCTTATTATTTTTATGGGTTTTTTATATTTTTATGAGTTTTATGGTGTTTTAGTGTGTTTTTGGGCTATTATGGTTTTTATGGGTTTTATGATATTTCTAGTTTTTTGGGATATTATATATATTACTTATTTTGGTTGTTTAAGGATTTTAATTTTTTTGGTGATTTGATAGAGTTAATAGAGACTTTTAGGGTTTTGGGTTTTTTCTTTTAAGAGGTTTTAGAGTTTTTTATATCATTTACAATTCTTTTGTGTTTTAGGTGAATTTAGGGTTTTCAGGGGTTTAGGGTCTTTAGTGGTGTTTTTGGATTTTTTTTGTGGTTTACGGTTATTTTAGGGGTTTTATGTTTTATTAGTGTTTTTGGGGATTAGTTTTGTTTTTTTTATTTAAGGGGTTTTATGGTTTGTTTGGTTTTTAGTGTGTTTTGCTAATTTTTTTAGGGAATTTTAATTTTTTTGATTTATTATGGAGTTCTAGGCGTTTTTTCGGTATTATATATTTTTTATATAGTTTAATAGTTTCTATGATTTTTAGGGCCGATAAGGCAGTTTTAGTGTTTTTTGGTCATTTGACGGGTTTTATGATTTTTAGGGTCTTGTAGTGGATTTTTGTGGGTTTTGGTGTTTTAGAGGTTTTATATGGGATTTAAGGAATTTTATGGATTATATGGGTCTTAGTAATAAAATATATTTATGGATTTTTTAATGTAATTTTTAGGGATAATCAGGTTTCTAGGTTTTTTAGGGTCTTTTAGGGGTTTGAGGATTTTATTGGTTATTAATGTCTTTCTATGTTATTTTGGGGGTTTTGGGTTTTCAATGGTGTTTTAGTATTTTTTTAGGAGTATTTAATTTTTTTTTTTAATGTTTTTTTGGATTTTTTTAGGGTTTTGGGGTTTTAGGGTTTTAATGAATTTAGATATATTTTTAGTTATTGAGTGGTTATAGGGTTTTTACGATTTATAAGTATTTTTGATAATTAATCCCATTGGTGAATTTTAAGAGTTTTTTTGGGATTTTAGGGGTTTTATGTTTCTTTTCGGTTTTAAAATCATTTTTATTATTTTAATTTTTTTTATATGGTTTTTATGTTTTTTAGTTTGATAGATTTTTAGGGTTTTAGAATTTTAGAATTTTTTATTTATTTATGATTTTTATGGTTTTTATGGTTTTTGGGTTTTCTAGAGTATTAAAGTATTTAAATGTGTTTTGGGTGTTTCAGAGTTTTTAGTGTTGTTTATTGTTTTTTCTGTTTTCTATGATTTTATAGTTTCTTTTGTTTTTTTTGTTTTTTAGGTTTTCATCAAATTATAGTGTGGTTCCATGCTTTTTTTGTTTTGTTATGGGTTTTAATGATACTTTGGGCTTGTTGTGGTTTTATGAGTTTACATATGGGTTTTAGGTGTTTTTTGGTTTTTTATGTTTCTATTTGGGTTTGTAGGGATTTTATATTTTTAATGGTTTTATGTATTTGGGATTTTTTGTTTGTTTTTAGAGATTCTACGGATTTTTGAGTTTTTAGAGGTTTTCAGGGGGTTTAATGGTTTTTATTATTTTTATAGGTTTTTTAGTTTTTTGTGGGTTTTATGGTTCCCATGGTTTTTCATTTTTTGGTTTTTTCGGTTTTTAGAGTGATTTAGGGTGTTTTATTGAGTTATTGTGATTTTAGGGATTTTTATCTATTTCTAATGATTTTTTAATGATTTTTTGTGGTTCTAGGTTTTTTGGGTTGTTTGGGTTTTTTGGGATTTTAAGGGATTCATGTTTATATATTGTCTCTATAATTTTTAATGGGTCTATAGGGTCTCTTAGTGTTTTATAGGGGTTTTATGGACTTTTATGATTAATAGGGTTTTATGGATTTAACGATTTTTTGGGATTTTAGGTCTTTTATTGGAATCTTTGGGTTTCTGGTTCTGCATCAGTTTTAAGGGGTTTTATGATTTTGAGGGTTTTATTGATATTATTTTTTTGTGGGATTTTACGGATTCTTAGAAATTTATAGTGCATTTAGAGGTTTCATGGTTTTTAGGTAATTTATGGGTTTTAGAGTTTTCATGGTCATTTATGAGTTTTAGGGATTTTATGGGCTTTATGTTCTTTTATGTTTTTTGTGTTTTTATGGTTTCTAAACTTGTTTATAGTTTTTAGGGTTTTTTTTGTTTTTATGGTTTTAATTGTTTTTTGGGATTTTAATGATTTCATGGTTTTTTTTCTTTATTATTTTGGTGTTTTTTTTTTGTTTTCGGGGGATTTAGGGTTTTTCATGTTTTTAAAAGATTTTGGTTTATTATGTTTTTTAGCTTTTTTTCTTTTTGGGGGTTCTAAAGGTGTTTATGGTGATTTTGGTTTTTTTCATGGTATTTATATTTTTATTAAGAATTATTTAGGGATTTTCATTTTTAGGGTCCTTTGGGGTTTTTTGTTTCTTTTTGGTTTTTATGTGGTTTTAGGGTTTTTAAATTTATTAAGGGTTTACAGGGATCTTAGATTTTTATGGTGCTTATGGATATTATGGGTTTTAGGTTATTTATATTTTTTCAGTTATAAAGATTTTACAGTTCATGGATTTACCTTATATTGGGTTTTAATGTCTTTATAAGATTTCATGTTATTAAGGTTTTTACGGTTTTATGATTTTTATGTTTTTTGGGTCTTTAAATGTTTTTTGGGATATTAGGGTTTTTTGGGTCCTCTATTGATTTCAGGAGTTTTTTGATCCTTTAAGGTTTTTATGGTTTTTTTATTTTGTTGGTTTTTGATGTATTTTATGTTTTTAGGGTAATTTATATTTTTAGGGTTTTGTAAGATCTATTGGGGTTTTTTGTAGTTTTAGGTTTTTATGGGTTTTCTGGGTTTTTAGAGAATTTTAGTGTTTTTAGGGATGTGTAGGGATATTATGTTCCTTTAGGGTTTTGATGGTTTCTAGTCCCTTTACAGTTTTTGGGTTCCATTGTTATTTTTTGGGTTAATTGGGTCATTTAAGGTTTTTATGATTTTTAGGGTCCTTAATGTTTAATTAGTGTTTTTGGGCCTTTTAATGGTTTTTTATGCCCCTTAGTTTTTTTAGTTTTTATGGTCTTTTAGGGTGTTAGGGTTTTATAGTATTTTAGGGTATTTACTGTGTTTTTTTACTCTTTTTGAATATTTAGTTTATTTTTTTGGCTTTTATTTTTCTAGACACTTTTAGGGTTTTTTTGGTTTTTTTTGTTTAGGATTTTGATGAGATTATTTCCCTTTTAGGCTTTAGGTATTTTTGGATTTTAGGTTTTTGAGTTGTTTTAGGTGTTTTAAATGGATTTATGATTTTTTAGAATTCGTAATGGTTTTTATCTGTTTTACAATTTTTAGGGGCTTTAGATTTTCTAGTATCCTTTAGGTTTATAGGGTTTCTGCTGTTTTAATGGGGTATTAGGGGTTTTAAATACTTTTTGGGTAATCATGATTTTTAGGGGATTTAGGGATTTAGAATATTTTGTTTGTTTATGGGTTTCATGTTATTTATTTTATATAAAATGTATTTAGGGTTTTTTGATTTTAGGGATCTTTTATATTGTTTTTATTTTTTCGAATCATAATGGAATTAGGAGTTTATTATGTTTATTTAATAATTGGGTTTTTAGTGACTAAGAGTTTTTAGGGTTTTTGGGTTTTTATGTTGTTTTAGTTTTAATAGGTATTATGGTATTTTTGGGGTATATAGAGGTTTTTAGTATTTTTCGGTATTTTATGGATATTTTATAATGGTTTTGTGGTTTTAATGTTTTTGGGTTTTCAAGGTTTTAGGTATTTTCTTAGCACATTTATGGGTTTTTACAGTATTTAGGGTACTTTAGAATTTAAATGTTTTCTATGGAATTAATGTTTTATATGTTTTTAGTGTATTCATGGTATTTTTTTAGTTTTTTAGATTTTAGAGTTTTCTAGGGGTTTTTTAGTTTGAAGGGATTGTCAGTGAATTTTCTATTTTTATGTTTTGTCAATGGTTAAATTTTTTTATTGTTATTAATATTTTATGGTGTTCGAGGATTATTATGTTTATTAGTGTTTTGATGGGGGTTTTTTTGTTTTTAGGGTTTTGATGGAATTTATGGGTGTAGTGTTTTTTATGGTTGTAAGAGTTTTAGGGATGTTTAGGGCTTTAGTGGGTTTTTTAGGGTTTTTCCTAATGTTTTGTGGTGTTTAGGGGTTTACTGTAATTAGGGTTGGTATGATTTTTTTCATTTTTTCTAGTTTTACGGTATTTTATAGTGTTTTGTGGTTTTTTTGGATTTTATTATTTTTCAGGGATTTTAGTGGGTTTATAGTTTTACATTCTTTAGTGTTTTAATTAATCTGATGGTTTTATTGGGGTTTTATGCTTTTTATGAGTTTTAATAGTGTTAGGGGTTTTAGGGGTTCTAGGGTTTTTATACAGTTAGAGGTTATTATGAGTCCCTCAAGATTTTATAAGGTTTTTGGTTCATTTAGGGTTGTTATATTTTTAAGGTTCTAAGGAACATTTATGTCCTTTAATGGTTTTAGGGTTTATAGGATTAATGGTTTTTTGGGTTTTTAGGTGTCTTTTATGGTTTGTGTGTTTTTTGGATTGTTTTATGTTTTATGTACTGAATTGATTTTTATGTGTATGAGGGTGTATCAGGTTTTTTAGTGTTTTTTAATATTTTGGAGGTTTTTGATAGGGTTTTATGTGTTATGGTTGTTTTTAGGTTCACTTTGGGATTTTAGGAATTTTCTTATTATTTTATGACATTTTGTATTTTTTAGAGTTTTCTAGGGGTTTCATTGTTTTTAACGGGTTTTAGGGTTTCTATGATTTTTCGGGTTTTTTGGTTTTTGGATATTTTTAGGGTTTTATGGTTTTTAGGCTTCTAAAGGATATTAGGGATGTTAATGTGATATTTGAGATTTTATGGGGGGGTGTGGGTTATAGGATTTTTATTTTGTTTTAGGGAGTCTTATGGGTTCTTTACGATCATTAGGGGGTTTGTGGTTGTTAGAGTATTTTTAAGTTATTTTGGGTTTTTAGGGTTTATTTTTATTTGATTGGTTTCAGATCATAATTTCATTTAGGTTTTCTTAGTGTCTGAGTTTCATTTTAGGGTTTTTTATTTTGAAGGGGTAATCAGGGTTTTTAGGGATTTTTAGGGGGTTTAGGGTTTGTTTAGGAGTTTTATTTTTATTATTATTTTTATGGGTTTTTATTCTTTCTAACAGTATTATGGTTTTTTAGTTTTTTTGTGTTTTTATTGATTTTAGGGGTTTTAGGTTTCCTTTTTGGTTTTTAGGATTTTTTTTGTTTTTTATGGTGTTAATGTTTTTGCATCTATGGGGTCCTAAAAACTCCAAAAATGGAAGAAAAATACTCCAACAAATGTGATGAAGTGATAATATGGAAGATTCATTGATAATTTGTGAAAAAAGATGAATAGATCAAATTTATCAATAGACCAAAGTGGCCCACATACTAATTTTTTAGAATGGAATACGAGTGGAATTTCCTACGAACCGAACGGTATGTGTACATCCCATGAAATGATAACCCACAAGAAATTTTCTAGAAGACTAGGATGTTTGTGGAGTAATTGAAGAACACCTCTTATGCCCCATAAACCACCTCATTGGAAGAATTTAGGTGGAGAAATTCTGCCCACAAACTATGGCAACACGAACCAAGTCATTGGAAAAAAGATGATTGAGAGGTCAAACCCTGTAGACCATCCGTAAAAACTCCATTCACAGTCAAGATGAGGTCAACAACATCTCGTGAACCACATCTGTGTGGTTTTAAGATGTTGATTTCAGTTGAAACTACAGCACCACAAACCTCAGTGCTACAAACCTCAGCTAACAGAGTCATACGTGGGCCAGATAATTTACCCAAAGATATCCAAAAAAGGTATCGTGTGACCAATAGATACATCCTCCTCAGCACACTGTGAAAGTACCCAACGGGGAAAAAATATGTGGAGAGATATAGAGAAGGATAGTATCAGTTTTCAGAGAGATTAGAGTTTATAGATAGAATAATTTGAATGATATTGATTGATGACGTATGGAACTGCAAACCGTTTCTAGCAGGTATAAGCAATCCGCAAACAATAAAAATAAGGAAGAATAAAATGATGAGAAAACCACAAACCTTGTTGGTGAAATGTGAATCATACTCTTTTCAAAGAAGAACTTCCAACGAACTGCAAGACCAATCCCCCTTCCTCAATATTGGATATTGTGTAACACATCTCTATGTAAATGAAGCTCGTCCATGCATAGTGTTTCTCCAATAGGATGGACTATAGCAATGTATATCACCATGGTATGCTGAATGAACCTGAGGACCCATACCACTTCGATACATAGACCACATTCAGGTCCACATTCCACTTCGGTATGCGGACGACATCCAAGTCTGTGTACCACCTCAGTACAAGGATAACCCCTCCACTCGCATTATAGTATGCCATGCAGAGGGTTCTCTACCCCGTATGAACAAATAATATGTGGAGTAGGGTACCTTTGGGATATCCACCTTCTGGTAATGATCTTTCACTTCTGTTTCCATCCCATTCACTTAATCCTCTCCATTGACTACTCAATTGTCAACAAACTGAAGCCTCTTCCAAATCCACCAGAACCATAAGATAAAACCATCAGGTGCATCCACTAATCCTTCTCAATTTAAATACCCATAGTAAGAGGATTCACTTAGGTAATCTTAGTAATGGTTTGGACCCCCAGACTATTGTAAAGTATACATTCCCATGGTAACACAGGGCCCAACCATGGAATACTCATGTGATCCTCCATTTATAGGGATCAAGGGTAATCATAGAATTTTTCATTCAATGAGGGATTGTGATATGTCAAATGGATCATTCCTACCTATCCTTTTAAAGAGAAGTGAGTTTTATCCCCTTTCTAGAAACTTTCTTTAGAGAACCCCCTTTGATGTGACCCAATTTCCCCTCTACTTGAGGTTTTACACCTTCTCCTCCAAGTATGGGATCGGGATATGTTTGGATAGATTCACAAATGTGACTATCATGGATATCAACACATGTGAGAGTTGTCACATTCAAAGACCCTCTATATCCCTCATCGAGTAGTTACCCTGACCACTTCCTCCCTCATCCTACTTTTCCATCATTCAAGAATGGTTGTTGTGTGGTTTTCTGGATCTACTACATCCTCTTGTTTCCCACAACCATCATGATTCATATGTGTTTAGAGGTTGATGATGATCACAGAATACACACCACACACAATGAACTATGATAACTCTAACTCCTACTCTAAACTGGATATGTTGGACATATGTTTGAAGGACTGACCTCCAATGGAATGTTTCCATGCATAATCCCCACCTCAAATAAACTTGGAGAACACTGATTCTTGCCCCAAATAGGATATTTAGGATTCCTATATAAAGGATTGAGCTCCAAGAGGATTAATTGCAATTGTTAATCCCTAGTAATCCCCCTACAAATAGGGCCGTTTTTAATGGTATAAGCCCTAAGTTTGGTCAAAATATGAGCGATGTATTCCCATTTAGCTGATATACGTCGGAATCCTCCTTAATATCCAAACAAACTTTCAAAACCTCACAAGTTTTCATTGATCTGTATCCCTATTGGTCCACATCCACCCAGGAGAACATGTCTCTCCTAAGCGTCATGGTCTACTTCAATGAATGTCCCACAAAAATCCTTGACTAGGTATCTTTACCCAAGATGTCCTTTCTCATGATGTTAATATTCTTGTATGTGTCCTCATTGCATGACCATAAAATTTTTTATTTTACTTAAGCGGCACCAAACTATGTGTGTTCCTATTCATCTCACAAGGATACATATAGAGTTCATTTTATGGGTTTGATTCCAATAGCTAAAAAACATATGCCCCCCTGGATGACCATAAACTTCATAGTGTATCATTATACTTCATAAACTAGAACTATCTCTGTAATTCCTGACCCATACATACATATGGTTAATCTCACTACCCAAGGGTATCCCACATAGACATTCTTGGGAAATAACCTAGGATTCAGGAACATATGAACATTTCATAATTCTATAATGGAGACCCAGTGTAGGAAATATTTTTCCTTTAAAAGGGTGTGATGAGCATGAACACCTATCCTCTCGAACAATAGAGTCCTTAAGTGTCATTTTAGAAATGCTCATTCAATGAAATCCTTCCATTGGAAAAGAGGTCCATGAATCATGGATACTAGTGTCATTGGGTGTTTCAGACTCTGTGAATAAATTTGTTAGAGACCATCTAGTGACATTGCACCTGACATGGTACCCTTCGTAATAATGGGAAACCGCTTACAATCTGTTATACCATTTTTATTCCCCCTGGTACAACATGAATCTAGTCAAAACAAGAATGGTTAACTCGACACGAATCCCTAACCATGGTGTTGGTATTATCGCACCACAGTCCCCTTTCATCCAAAAAGGAAGAGGGATAAGAAAGATCATCAATTTTTCATGTGATAATAAGACTCTACATTGATGGAATTTTGTTTTCAATATATGTCATATATATATTACAATCATTTAAAATGGATATTTTTAACCCAAATTGAATCCCAACAATCTTCTCAAATATTCATCTCAGTGACCACACAAGCGGATAGGTCCCCCATAATGAACATGACTCCCTTGCCTACCCATCATCATCAATGTTGTGACTAAAGCATGTGGAAAAATGTGTTCCAACAAAATGGTGCTCTTCTATAGTTTATCATGAAAGGAATTCCCTCCAGTTGGTGATGTCTCATTGGCCACCTCATCAATTATGGATAGCATCCTAGCACAAGAAGACCCTACTGACCATCTCCTATCATTTCTAGAGTCTATCCCAAGAACACGAAAATGAATACCTCCCTTATCATAAGGGGGAAAATGATTTCAACTCCAATGAATTCATTTCAATAGGATAGGAACCCCATTAAAGATATCCTACTAGAAAATGTCTCTATCAAAATTGTACAACCTAATATACTTTCTCTAAAGACGATCATATGTCGAGGGAACCTGCTGAAGTCCAATAGACATGGGCCCTTTGGGCTTCCCAATTACGGTAGATAAAGCATAATACAGAGTAGGTTATTACACTAGTTTCTATAGAGGAGTTCCTCCACACTAACCAGATGTCATATGAAGGAAACATATATAATTTTTCCCCTCCTTCTCAAACCTTCCACGTAAATACGACATCAATTAAAGGGTGCACTATTAGAAAAATAGGTTTAACGTCGGCAGTTTAACGCCGGTTAATAGAGACCGTCAATAAAAGTACTTTTTTTGGAATCGATTTTTCAAATGAATGTTGTTAAAAATGAAAAACATGTTTTAGATATTTTTTAGAGGTTCAATTTAACAGTTAATGGTGAAAAAACAGACTTACAGATCAAAATTTATGGATGTCGGATGTTGAACAATATAAACCTTGATTTTTGGCATCGGGTTTTTCCAATAACTGACGATAAAAGTCATTTTTTGGTATCATTTTGTCAAGTAATAAATGTTAAAAATACAAAAAATTCTATACCTTCTCAAGAATAGATTTTATAGGTTGTGGAGAAAAAATGGTCTTACGGATCAAAAGTTATGTACATAGGAAGTTGAATAATATAATATTTGATTTTTGGCGTCATTTTTTTCCAATAACTGGTTTTAAAAGTCATTTGTTGCATCTGTTTTTCAAATACCCGATGTTGTAAATAAAACAAAAGTGTTATATAATTTCTCGACCTTTGATTTGATAGGTCATAGAGAAAAAACTGACTTACAGATCAAAAGTTATGGACGTTAGAGTTGAACAATATAAAACATGATTTTTGGCATCGGTTTTTTCCAATAACGACGTTAAAAGTCCTTTTTTGGTCAGTTTTTCAAATAAACGTTGTTAAAAATGAAAATTATAGCTTTTAAAATTTTCTATGTTCGATTTGACAGGTCGTAGTGAATAAATGGACTTACGGATAAAATTTTATGGATGTCAGAAGTTGAACAATATAAAACATGATTTTTGGAGTTTGTTTCATCTAATAATCGACATTAAAAGTCCATTTTTTGCATGGGTTTTTCAAATAAATGATGTTAAAAGTAAAAATAATGTTTTAGATAATTTTTCAAGATTTGGTTTGATAGACCGTGGAGAAAAAATAGACTTACGGATCAAATGTTATGGACATCAGAAGTTGAACAATATAAAACTTGATTTTTAGCATCAGTTTTTTTCTATAACTAACATTAAGAGTCCTTTTGGGGTTAGTTTTTCAAATAAATGATGTTAAAAATAAAAAAAGGTTTTATATAATTTCTGACGCTTTTATTAGATAGGTCGTAGGGCAGAAACGGACTTATGGGTCAAATGTTATGGATGTTAGAAGTTGACAATTAGAAGAGTTGATTTTTAACGTCGGTTTTTTTCAATATCCACTGTTAAAATTAACTTTTTGGCATCTGTTTTTCAAATAAAAAATGTAAAATTCCACTTTTTGGGTTCATTTTTTCAGTATTTAATGTTAAAACCCTAGCATGAGAATATTTTTATCATCGGTTATAAATTTTACTGATGTTAAAAGTAAAATTTCAAATAATCAGGTTTGGTATTTCAATTTTTTCACAACGCACATTTCTATTTCAAAATCCCGCCAAAAGTATAATGCATCATTGCCAATAATATTAACATTTAAAATATATAGAACCTAATATCAATCCATTAAACATTTCATACATCTTCAAAACCCATCAATATTTCAACAATTCTTCAATCGACAATTTGTACACTGTATTTATTTTCATCAATTTATTTCAGTATTATAGTTTTCAATATCACTAAATATATTGTTATATTTATTATTATGATGAAATATAATTATGATCGAGACAATAAGATGAACCTTAAACATGATATTCATTAGTTGAGGTGCAAAATTTTTTATCACTTAGCCTTTTCCTTACTGCATGAGTTCTTCCTCAAAAAGAAGTGAAATATCGACAAACATGATATCAATTCGAATGAAACCAATAAAATAATTAAAAATAGTTTTAATATTTATGTATATTATTTTTTGTTTTCATTTTGTGTATATATTTTAGTTCTTTTTACAAATTGTTTCTTTGAATCAATTTGTATCTATCGAAACATAAAGAGCTATAACTTAAGACCACCATAACATTTGATCCATAAGTCCGTTTTAGATCTATAAGCTGTCAAATAGAAGCCTGATAAATAATCTATGTTCCAATATAATAAGATTAAATGTTTTAATGTATGTTTTTACCATAAAATAAGTGAAAAATATTTTTTTTAAATGTAATTTCCATGTCGATTTTTATCCAAAACTGACAACAAAACCCTCATAGAAAAAGAATTTTGATGTCAGTTTTCTAAAAATCCAATGTTGAAGACTATTGAGGACTAAATTATGGTGTCAGTTTATATGAAAATAGATTCCAAAGACCATCAGTGCCTAACTTTCAACATAGGTTTTCTAAAAAAAATACGCTGAAGAATGACAGGGCCTTACCTTTGGCATCAATTTATATGAAAACTGATGTCGAAGACCATTGATTCCTACCTTTCAATGTCGAATTATATGAAAATTGATGTTGAAGACCATCAATTCCTAAAATTAGGCATCAGTTTTCGAAAAAAATGATGCTAACAAACCACATGGCTTGACCTTGGGCATCAGTTTATATAAAAACTGACAGCAAACACCATCGGTGCCTACCTTTCGGTGATGGTTTATATGAAAACCGACGATGAAGACTCACAGGGACCGATTTTTGACATCAGTTTATAAAAACTGAAGTTGAAGCTTATATTTTTATGTCTCTTTTATCAATGTTGATTAAAAATGATGTATAATTAAAAAAACCAACGTGGAAATACATTTTTCCACAAGTGGTGGATGGATATCCCTATTCAGTCCTATGAATCACACCATGAAAATAGGGTGGCACAATACCAGAATACTCACATTACTATCAGTGCTCACTAGTCCCACTATGATGATAGAGTGGACAGTTATATAAAGATGAAAATATCTACCAATTCGTATTAATCCTATCAACCAAACAATAATGCACCTAACTATAAGAAGGCACAAATACCTACGGATGCACACCAAGACCCTCATCTAAATAGGGTATAAAATCATGGGGTGATTTATAACAATTCTGATGAATATGAATCCCACCACTCAAATTTGGTGGCAATCCACAGGAAGAAGAAAATTATTACCTACCATAATGAAGCCCACAAGCCAAATGATATTCCATGAAAATATGAGAATGGTGAAATTATTATGGATAAACATCAACCATTAGAGACAAATATAGTATAAAAACGAGTAGAACCAAATTCCTTCTCACAAATATAAATCCCACCTTCTAAATATGGTGGCAACCAGAGAAAACAACAAGTGGAATATTCATTCCTCTTCCCCAGTCTGGGAGAATTTATAATACCCACTTGCAACCCATGCAGTACCAGATCATTCACAACCCAACACATGGGACCCATGTTTTTACTACCCCCATGTATGCCTCCAACAGGCCTGGGGCTGGTGACCAGCTCCAAGTAGGCATGTCACACTAATGGGAGGGATTTTCCTATGTATCTGTACCCATGAACCCATCCCACGAACCAGAACCAAAATACTAAAACAAAAAACACTTAGTAAACAAGAAGGCATAACATTGAGATACCAACAATAGAGTATGAAATTACAAAAACTAAAATGTAAATAGGGCCAAAATACAAGCCCAACCATAAGGGGAAGTACCAGCTCATGAATCAAATCTGTAGAAAACCGTACCTAATGGGTAGGTATATAAAGATATTTCTGAAGAAATTAAAGCACACATCATCTGTCAGGCCTCTCTCTATACACTATTAGGTCCTAGTCAACCTAGGTATCCATGAAATCATTTATCATCTTCACAATACATTTCTTGTGTAGGAAAATCATGTGCCGAGGTGAGTAAAATAATACTCAGTAGGGACCCTAAAAGCAAAAAAGAAAAATACTTGTAATAAATATATGTTTTTCACCACAAAGGGAAGACAAAAATCACACCACAAAGGAAAAACACAAAGAACATCACAAAGTAAACACATGAAGCACTGTTAATATAGTCAGCTCCCATGGGTACAAGTGTAGAGCATGATGTGGTGGATTTATAGATGATGTCCATATATCCCTCAGTCTCTATGATCCTATATGTTTTGGTGGATCCCTAAGAATATATGGCTCACAATGCATTGATGGAACATGAATTAGAAATGGTGCACAATGTGTCGATGGCTCACATAGCGTAAGTGGCACTCAGATCGTCAGTGGTGCACATTGCATTGATAGTGCAAAGAGAATCGATGGAGCATGGGGTGGTAATGGTTTATGGGATGTATATAGCGCATGAATAATTGTTGGATCATAAAGTTTTTATGTATCATGGAGCATCAGTGGTGCAAGGATCATCAATGGGTCAGTCCCCCCTCGAATCATGTAGTCGTAGCAAGCTATAGGATTCTACTCATAGTGCACTTATTCCAGGAGGACATCATCCTCATGACATTAGGTCATATTCAAAATTATAAAAATTCTCCATTATATTATTTCCAAAGTTACTTTTCATTAAGAGTTTCCCAATGCTACAAACAAATCATCAAATAGACACACGGTTTGAAAGATGTGACAAATTTTAATAAAAAACGGTCTGGTCTAGTTCGGGTCTGACCCGACCCAATCTGATAGTCGCACCCTGACCTGGTTTTGTTTGGGCTGGCCTAGCCCATTGGGTCATTGGGTTTCAAGAGAAACCCAGTTCACCAAGAACAAAGAACCACATGCATGTTGGCTCCTTCACTGCATGACTTGGCCTTGAACTCTTGCTCAATATGGTTGTCACATTCAACTCAACCACCACATTCAACACAACCACTGCGTACAATGTAGAAGGCACCAATTCCCATCCCCATTTTCCTTGGATTCCACCTTAGTGAGTTTCACGTGGACCCCATTTGTGTGTTGGCACCCATTTCACTACCTCATGGTCACCGCATGTGGTCTCCCCACCCCTGCAAGATCCCGCCGATGTGACCTCTGAGCCACGTACCACTGCAGATGCAGTCGCATCCTCCTGTCGTGTCTCCCACCACGGGATCCCCCTCAAACGTGATTGATTTAGGGGAGAGATAAACCACATGAACACCCATAAAAATGATTATTTAACTAGTTTTTTCATCCTCGATCCATTTATATTATTTGGATCCCAATGAAACCAACAATATAAAAATAACCAAGATCAATTCCCTATAATCGGGTAAAAATTATCCTCCCCACAAAAAATTATGGAACCAGGGATAAAACGGTTCATGCGTTGGTCTTTATTTATCAGTTGATTCTATGAAGGTTAAAATAAATCACAAATAAATATCAACCTACCTCAAGGTTAGATCAGTTGATTATGAAGAAGGAGGTTCCATGTCATCTTCGATACTCGATACATCAAAGTTCGTCATCAAGAGATATCTTCATTCTTCATGTCGTAGGGAAATTCAAGGGATAGGGAAATAACCCTAAATTATCTTATCATGGATTGTATAAAAATATGAAACATCTATGTTGTCAAAACATAAAGTCTAAATACAATAGTTTTATTAATTATTTGAATTAATTTCACATCAATATAATTACTTTTGTAACTGACCTATGTCGGTCTATGAAAGGACTTTCATAAGGAATAAACCCCCTTACAAACTCAAAGGTTGTATCAAATTTCAAAACCAATTTACCATTTAAGAGTTATTAATATTTCAAAATCAAATAATTTTTATTAAATTATTTCATCTACGGTTACACCCCTAGTGATAGTTTCTATAGATGACTCACACTAAAAAAATTTAGGTCACACCTATGGTAAAGCAACTTTTCTAAGCTCAACGGAACCCTCATATTTCTGATCCCAAAAAACATTTAAGATTTATTTAAATTTTTCATAAAATTTTTGCATGAAATCTATTAAAAACAAAAAAAAATTCAAACAACTTGTACATTCACCATGGGCCTCAAAATCACACACCGTATTAGCACCTACTCTTGCAATATTCTAGAATAATTTTAAAAATAAAATCAGGAAAAAACAAGTCATTAAATTCACCCCACATTTGGTATTTTCATCCCCAACACCAAAATAAGGGATGATCAACAAATAATTGTGGGTATAGAGATTGAATCTTGGACTCCATATTTTATGTTTTTTCCTATTGATTCATGAGATACAACCACAAGAGAACTAGGGGAATCAACTATCAATGACAAATCCAATTCTGTCTGTCCTGAATCTTCATTGGGTACTCTACCAATGTTATCCCATCATCAATTTACATATTTCCCAGGTTGATGACATGTTATGGGTCATGAATGTAGCTCCTCAGCTGAAACAGATGGAAGAAACCATGCACATAGTGCAAATTTCATGGTTGTGATATGTCGTAAACCACCACTCCAACTCTACATAGAATATGAAAACGGTCGATGTATCTTAGACAAAATATGCCACCCCAACCAGATCTCAACAATCCTCATTGATTTTAGACCCAAAGGAACACATGGTATCCCTCATCAAACCCTAAAGGCTTCTACCTCAAATCATTTCATGGATTCTGCTAGCTCTGCGTAGTCCACATATACTCCTTGATGGTCTATATCATCTCTGGGGTATCCCATACCAACTTTAGACCCCTTAGTTCTCACCATCCTGGGTTAATCTAGTATAATGGTGACCGACATTATCACACGTAAATGGCCTAAAATGGTTTCATATTAATTGTTTAGTGGAAGCTATTATTATATAAAAACTCCACCAGAGGTAGGTGGTCCTCCCAAATGTGGCCAATGTCTATAATGAAATCAAATACCATATCCTATAGAACATGGATTTTCGTCTTCATCTGGACATCCATTAAGAGATAAAACATTGTGATCAAGCACAACTAATTCCTGAACACCTCTAGAAATCAGTTCCACAACTGGGATGTAAAGCCCTCAGCCCAATCTAATATGATTATCGATGGAACTCGGTGAAGTCGAAATATCTCTTACATTTTTAAGAGTCTCAATATCTCAACCAAAGTCTATTTGTAGATCAATAGGAAGTGGTCCAACATGGTGAGTCATTCAATGGTCACTAAGATAGTATTGTGTCCCCCAGAAATTTGTTTTAAACCCATCACTATGTCCATCGATATCCCATCCCACTAACACATTGCCTCCTCAAGTGTTTGAGTGAAACCCACCGGATCCTGGTTCTCATCCTTCACTTTCTAACACGTGAGGCATCATTAAAAGAACCCTACCACCCCCTTATTCATCCTCGACCACCGTGTACCTCCAAATAGTATTTATGGAACTCCCTCAAGACCACCTCTTGCAATTTCACATGTACTATTGTGTTTCCTTTTCAGAGAACTATGTGCTCCCCACCATTGAAATAACTATTAGGGGCATAACCTGTGGACATAAGGGCATTTAAATTCGCACAGTTAGTGTCTAAAATATTTTCCTCCCTAACTCTTTGTAAGTGTGGAGGGTTGAAAACATTAAAATAGGGGTAAGATTGTAAAGACCCGTAGCCTGACATACATGGAAATTACATTACTTTTGCGGAATACTTAGTACATAACAGAAACACACACTAAAGGATCGTAATAGTTTAGTGTCTTTGGAAACTCGGAACGTAATCTTCTAATCGTGGTGAAAGATCTTCAATATCTCCCATAAAGATCTTCCTTTTTTTTTACCTAAAACCTTTATTTATATCCTGGGGAAAAGAAAACATAAAAGGGTGAGCTCAAATGCTCAGTAAGGGTATACAAAAGAAATAAAAATCATATCATATCTTTTTGAAAATCATAACCTGCAAAATAGATCATAATATCTTAACATGGAACAAATCATAGAAGTGAAAATGAGATCACCATAATCATAACATGAAACTTGAAACGTTGTGGCATGCACACATAATCATGGAAAATCATTTCTTGTTAGTCATGACTCATTGCCAAGACTATCTTAGTGGACAAAGTCCCTTTCTGAATCGAGTAACCCTCGTTTCAGTCATGTTTCACTGAACCGGTATAACCTACCATTTCAGCCATGTCTATCTCATGAGATATAAAATCTTTACCCAATGCATTGGAGGGAGATATAGGTCCCACCCATCTTATAATGAATCCTTTCTTATGTGTGCCACATAATCATAAAACATACATCATCGCATAACACATGTAACAAAAATGGGATTCTTGTAACATCATGACATCATAAATCAATTCATATAAGATAAAGGAATTCATAAAAATAATTCCATCACAACATGATCAAATCAATGTAATAATAGGGATAAAAACAGAACCCTTTATTATCTTAGATGGAAAATAATTTTGATAAAACACTTGAACTCCATTCTTGAGGAAAATATCCTTTCTTCTTCAAAAAACACTTTTCCTTTCATAACATGTCATATAACATTAAAATAAAAGATGTTGATTAAAAATAAACTTGAGAACTTGTAAAGGAAGCTTCTTTGAAATAATTTTTAAAAAATCTATTCATGTCGTATAAGTTAAAAAAAACATTCTTCGTACTTTTGTCGGAAAAGTCAAAAAGTACCTCGTACGACAAAAGATTCCTTTCATACATATTACTAAAAACTCACCAAAGGGTAAAATGGATTTAAACAATTGTAGGTGGATGGAAATAATATTACATTTTGATGAAACATGGATGTGGATGATAAAATACACCCCAGTAAATACTTACGAATAAACAATCTCGGATAAAAATGAGATTGTGATATTTCCCTTACCTTATGTCCAATTTGCTTCGTATGTGTCCGAACCTCCTGTATAATGATTTAAATAATGTCATTGACTTATTACAGAATCATATTCATTGTTATGATATCATATATGGTTCACTTATGACATTATATTACCCGTTCTTTTGTAAATTCCATGTTAAAGAAGCGTTTTGGGTAAAATCGTTTCATTTATCGTAGGTGTTTTGACTTGTTGTTCTTGACATCATTATTACTTATATCATGATTTACTTACTTCCAGAATATAAAATATGATTTATATATCATATATATTCAGTATATATATATATAATAGGTAGATAAATAAAATGGAAAACACCGTTCATGGAGACGGTAGTCCGTACGTACGCATGAACGTTGTTTTTCTTTCCTTATTGACTTGAAATGGAAGTAAGTAGATGAAATACATATATATATATATATACATAAATCCAGTAGCTTTATAATGTCATATATTTCATCATTATTTCTTATATATACTTTATAATCATTCTTAAATGGTTAACATGGAGAATGAATCTCATCGCGTCGTGGAGACGGTAGTCCGTACGTACGCACGAGCGATGATATCATTTCTATAAGTATTGAATTGAATTGGAGTGGATTATACAATATATCAGAATCAATATGATGTTGTAATAACTATGTATAGTTATTCTTTACACCATTATACCCATCCATGTAAGGTGGTGGTGGAAAATAGATTACACCACGGCGTGGAGACGGTATTCCGTACGTACGCACGTGCAGTGATTTCATTTTTCCGTAGGATGGATAGAAGGTGAATTAGGGTTGTTTAATATTTATAATAATATATCAGTATGTAAGTAATACTGATGTTATTACTTTATCATGAAACAACTAAAGAAGAAGAAGTTGAAGAAGAAAGAAATTGAAAAGATCGGTAATGGATATTACCTCTTCTTTGGAACGCCTCTTTGAATCCTCCACTTAAGGAACTAAGATTGGTCTTTGGAGAAGACCAGAACCTCTAGGATTATTCTACTAAAGTGGAGAGGATAAAATGGCAGGGGTTGGCCGAGCTTGAGTGCTCAAAATTGGTGTGAGGAGGAGGGGGAGGAGGTGCCTTTTTATAAGGGAGGAGAGGGGCACCTTAGGAATTCTTAAAAATATTAATTTATAATAAATCTAACCCCACTTAAAAACCTCCAAAAATGACTCGTATTCGAAGATTAGATGAGATAGGGTTGTAATCTCATCAACCAATCAAATTTAGACATGTTTGGATATTATTTTATACCTTATCAATTAGATTTAACTCTAAGTTAAATAATTTAACTTTTACCGTGTCTTTTTGTTTTCTTTCACTATATGGTTAATAAACTTACTATAACATGCCAAACGAACCCCAAATTGTTTATTATTAATATATATATCCTTATCTAAGTAATTTGGCCGAACCTTAGATTTTTAGGAATAAAATAACAATTAATAATATAATATTTGATTTAAAAACTATTTTGTGTCAATTTTGACACTATTTGATATATGATTTTTGTGAAAGTCATAACAGAATTATATGTTCTAACCAAGTTGATTAAATCAACACTAATATATCATAGTAAACTAGAAAATTAGTGGAATTCATAAAAAGTCTCAAATTACATTTATTTTGGTGTTTATAACATCAATTATGTCAATATTTCATTAATAAGATAATTACTGCATCATCATTATGTCATAAATAAATTAAATTATTTAATGTCTAAAAATTACAAATAAAATATCATCATGTAGGAAAGCTTTTTATCTTTCTAATGAATATTTACAATTGAATTTATCTAATGTATATCCCCATATTAAAAATGATTTACTTATTAAACTTTGATTTTAACTATTTTAACCCTTCTTTAAATAAATTAATAATAAATGTCCTAATCTAATCCAAGTGGGCCTAAATGGTCATATTATATTCATAAGGTTGTTTTTGGCCGAATTACACTTATCCAATAGAATTAGGACATGTGTTAGGGTAATAGTAATATCATATTTACCCTTAGTTACCCTATTTACTATTAACCGTGGTAAAAAAAAGTAAAATGTTACTATTCACCAAAAATTATTTTCATCTCATTGAACCACATTTTAGTCCTTGATATTAACCGTGTCTGTTGGATTTTCGAAATTCCATTCCCAGAAGTGGTAAAATTAAGTTTTATGCAAAATTCAGTTTTTAACCTACCACTTAGTAGTTTCACTATTCATCAAAAATTGATGTTTTTCAGAACAATGCTAAAATTTCATCCTAAGCTATATTTCATATTCCGAATTCAAAAATGAAGTCTATTTTACCATATTCATAACATAGATGTTGCATTAATTAATTTTATAATTAAATCCCGCTGTTAAAACAAATAGCGTGTTTTTAAGAAACAATATCTATCAAAAGATTGACACTTGTTTATGTCTGGTTTAAATGTAAAATTACATACAATGACCAACATTGTATTGAATTGTAAAAATATATTCTAAATATACTTTAAAACAAATCAAATTAATAATTTATCACTATTAATTATTTTGATTAAAAAAGTTTTTTTTAATTATAATTTAGTAATTTTCACTATTCATCAGAATATGAAAGTTATCCGAAAAGTACCAAAATTTCACCTTAGGATAAATTCGATACTCCGAATCCATAAATGAAGTCCATTTTGAAAAATAAAATTTACAAATTTTCAAAAAGTGGTTATTACTATTCTCAACAGCTAGTTTTAATAATATCTTAAGAGCATATCATTGTTTAGCGAAACATGGCGTTGCTTATTACACGCGCTATCGAGGAAGGTCGCGATTGCGTGTAATGCAAGGCAAGACAAGGATGCGTGTTGTGCAAGCTCCTTTTGGTGTAGCGTACAACACAAGACATTAATAAAATTAAAAAGAATATTTTTTATAAAATCTTGGGCTGTTACATTTTACCCCCCTTAAAATGAATTTCGCCCTCGAAATTCGTCGGGGATATAAATGGTTTACTATTCGAAAGTTTCTTTAATAGAAACCCACATCGTAAAAAGGAATATCAAAACCAATCTTTAAAAACAAAAGTATGAAACGTAACGGTTACCCAAATAAACTAATCATTGGGTTTCCACATAGGTGAAAATATGGACATGGAAGAGAAATCTAACCATCATGTTCTGATGGAGAGTGGTAGAGAACATGGCTATGGAAAAGCCAGTAATCACAAATCCATAGATTTGTGATGATATAAGGTACCATCTGATTCATCAGGTATAAGATCACTAGGACAACATTTTTGGTTTTCAAGATCATTTCCCCTAAAGTTGAAAATTTGAATTAGAATAAATACTTACTTTATTTTGGTACAATCTCACTGTTGTTCGTGCCTTGAACAATTTCCACTTCATCTCTTAAATAAATGAAGTTGAATTTGTTCTTCGTGAAGTGTTAGCAGATCATGTGATAGAATGACGGGTCATTCCATCTGTCTCAAACAAAAGGTTAGCAAAAATTATATGCATAAATCGATCTATAGTGGGATTAATCATATATGGTTCCTAAAATGGACTTATACTTCATATATCATACTGCTTAATATAATAAAACTAGTTTCTACTAAACAGGGACTTCCTGTAGGTCAGTGGTAGGTGATAAAGGCCAGTCGCACTTCGGTTGTGGGTTCAATTCCTACTGCCTTGTCCGAAGCGATGGGCTGTCGCCCGTCCTGCAGGTTGTCCTTTTTCTAAAACTACGTTACTATAACATCCCATCAATAATATCGAAAATCTTATATCCTTAAACAATACTAACTTATGTCCAACATAATCCAGTCTAATCTTTAGGCATATACATAATACTGCAGTCAACGATTACCAGAGATTTAATACTGTCGTTGATCCCCACATATCATAAGATATGTCTTGTTGGTCACATTCCAAACATTCAAAGTCCTTAATCGTGTATTCTCTTGAATACCTTAGTGAAAACATGAGTGTGGTTAAAAGTTAACACTTTCCACATACCAAAATCCTCACAATTCTATATACTCAAACCATGATATCACTTAGTCCTTATATCAATCATGAGCTCATGAATACTATTAAACATTTCATTTTCTCATCTTCATTATGCGCATATCATCTTATTTCCAAAAAAAATATCTCAATCACTTTGAATACCACATCAATAAATATTGCAATACTCAATGATACAACATTATTTTGGAATCCCATTACATAAACGCTTAATCATTCCACCACATCGTTATCATATTCAACATCGCCAATAGTGATCGCATGTGACTTCCCTTTGTCCTTTGCCTTCAGTGGTTGCTCATGTTGATCATCACTAACCCTTGGATTAGGGCAATTATTAGCATAATGCCCCATTTCCTTGCACTTGAAGCATTGAAGTGTTGGTGGTGCGTTCTCTGCAGTGTTTGCTTTATTCACATCATTAGAAACCCTTTTTCCATTACTTCGACACTCAGTTGCTCGATGAACTTCTTTTCCACACTTAAAACATTTTCTAGTTCCTTTAAGACAATCTCCACCATGCTTCTTTCCACACTTTGTTCATAAGGAAACATTCATCTTCTTTTCACCATTATTATGAGATTTCTCCTTGAACTCCATCTTTCGTTTCTTGTCAAAACCATGAGATGGATATGTAACACCAACTTCCATTTCTACCTTGATAGAACAACGCACAATTTCTTCATAGCTACTGAAGTCTCTTATAGCTAATGCCCTTCGAAGACTTGGTTTTAAGCCACTGAAAAATCGATCAACTTTACTTTCAGGTTGGATGATAATGCCAGATGCATACCTTGCAAGTCTTATAAAATTCGCTTCGTATATACCAACAGATTCATCATCCTTCTGCTTCAGCTCAATAAACTCCTTTTCCATCTTTGTTCAAAGAATACGAGGGAAGTACTTACTGAAAAACAAGTTCTTGAACTCGTCCCATTCCATGGACTCAATTTCATCCCTTGGCCTCGTATTCTTGATAAGATTCCACCATTGATCAGCTTCACCTTCCAAACGATATACTGCAAAGATGACTTTATCATGTTCAGAACATTAAAGAACTGAAAATATCTTTTCAGTGGTACTGATCCATTGTTCAGCAACAAGTGGATCGGAAGTCCCACTGAAAGAAGGTGGACGTTGCCTCATGAAGGACTCAATAGAATATTGTTCCCTTCTCTGCTCATTTGGTAGTCCAGAATGATTCATAGCTTGTGTAAGTATAGCAATAAGATTTTTCACTCCATCTCCCATAACATTTGTTTGTTCAGGAGGGCAATCATTGCATTGTCCATTGCATTGATCAACACAGTTCCTTCGGGTTCTAGCCATCGTCTAAAACCCAAAAAGAATAGTGTGAGAGGCAAAAATCATGCTAGGGAAAACAACATAATAAAGGGGGATTACCTTCAATATCCAACATCTTAGGTTTAATTCTTTGATCGTTGGCGTAATTCTATTACTATAACCTATACGTATACTTATCCCTAGGGACATCCCTAGACATACCTTAGAAATATCTCTAGGGATCTCACTAACGTTTTCGCATCCTAGTTTCCAAAGATTGACTAAACCTTTCCTCTGATACCAACTGTAAAGACCCGTAGCCTGACATACATGGACATTACATTACTTTTGCGGAATACTTAGTACATAACAAAAACACACACTAAAGGATCGTAATAGTTTAGTGTCTTTGGAAACTCCGAACGTAATCTTCTAATCGTGGTGAAAGATCTTCAATATCTCCCATAAAGATCTTCCTTTTTTTTACCTAAAACCTTTATTTATATCCTGGGGAAAAGAAAACATAAAAGGGTGATCTCAAATGCTCAGTAAGGGTATACAAAAGAAATAAAAATCATATCATATCTTTTTGAAAATCATAACCTGCAAAAGAGATCATAACATCTTAACATGGAACAAATCATAGAAGTGAAAATGAGATCACCATAATCATAACATGAAACTTGAAACGTTGTGGCATGCACACATAATCATGGAAAATCATTTCTTGTTAGTCATGACTCATTGCCAAGACTATCTTAGTGGACAAAGTCCCTTTCTGAATCAAGTAACCCTCGTTTCAGTCATGTTTCACTGAACCGGTATAACCTACCATTTCAGCCATGTCTATCTCATGAGATATAAAATCTTTACCCAATGCATTGGAGGGAGATATAGGTCCCACCCATCTTATAATGAATCCTTTCTTATGTGTGCCACATAATCATAAAACATACATCATCTCATAACACATGTAACAAAAATGGGATTCTTGTAACATCATGACATCATAAATCAATTCATATAAGATAAAGGAATTCATAAAAATAATTCCATCACAACATGATCAAATCAATGTAATAATAGGGATAAAAACAGAACCCTTTATTATCTTAGATGGAAAATAATTTTGATAAAACACTTGAACTCCATTCTTGAGGAAAATATCCTTTCTTCTTCAAAAAACATTTTTCCTTTCATAACATGTCATATAACTTTAAAATAAAAGAAGTTGATTATAAATAAGCTTGAGAACTTGTAAAGGAAGCTTCTTTGAAATAATTTTTTAAAAATCTATTCATGCCGTATAAGTTAAAAAAAACATTCTTCGTACTTTTGTCGGAAAAGTCAAAAAGTACCTCGTACGACAAAAGATTCCTTTCATACATATTACTAAAAACTCACCAAAGGGTAAAAATGGATTTAAACAATTGTAGGTGGATGGAAATAATATTACATTTTGATGAAACATGGATGTGGATGATAAAATACACCCCAGTAAATACTTACGAATAAACAATCTCGGATAAAAATGAGATTGTGATATTTCCCTTACCTTAGGTCCAATTTGCTTCGTATGTGTCCGAACCTCCTGTATAATGACTTAAATAATGTCATTGACTTATTACAGAATCATATTCATTGTTATGATATCATATATGGTTCACTTATGACATTATATTACCCGTTCTTTTGTAAATTCCATGTTAAAGAAGCGTTTTGGGTAAAATCGTTTCATTTATCGTAGGTGTTTTGACTTGTTGTTCTTGACATCATTATTACTTATATCATGATTTACTTACTTCCAGAATATAAAATATGATTTATATATCATATATATT
This sequence comes from Viscum album, assembly GCA_963277665.1. Taxonomy (NCBI): domain Eukaryota; kingdom Viridiplantae; phylum Streptophyta; class Magnoliopsida; order Santalales; family Viscaceae; genus Viscum; species Viscum album. Next base: position 116,563,806 of record OY728133.1, on the reverse strand, counting down.
CAGTATATATATATATAATAGGTAGATAAATAAAATGGAAAACACCGTTCATGGAGACGGTAGTCCGTACGTACGCATGAACGTTGTTTTCCTTTCCTTATTGTCTTGAAATGGAAGTAAGTAGATGACATACATATATATATATATATACATAAATCCAGTAGCTTTATAATGTCATATATTTCATCATTATTTCTTATATATACTTTATAATCATTCTTAAATGGTTAACATGGAGAATGAATCTCATCGCGTCGTGGAGACGGTAGTCCGTACGTACGCACGAGCGATGATATCATTTCTATAAGTATTGAATTGAATTGGAGTGGATTATACAATATATCAGAATCAATATGATGTTGTAATAACTATGTATAGTTATTCTTTACACCATTATACCCATCCATGTAAGGTGGTGGTGGAAAATAGATTACACCACGGCGTGGAGACGGTATTCCGTACGTACGCACGCGCGGTGATTTCATTTTTCCGTAGGATGGATAGAAGGTGAATTAGGGTTGTTTAATATTTATAATAACATATCAGTATGTAAGTAATACTGATGTTATTACTTTATCATGAAACAACTAAAGAAGAAGAAGTTGAAGAAGAAAGAAATTGAAAAGATCGGTAATGGATATTACCTCTTCTTTGGAACGCCTCTTTGAATCCTCCACTTAAGGAACTAAGATTGGTCTTTGGAGAAGACCAGAACCTATAGGATTATTCTAGGGAAGTGGAGAGGAGAAAATGGAAGGGGTTGGCCGAGCTTGAGTGCTCAAAATTGGTGTGAGGAGGAGGGGGAGGAGGTGCCTTTTTATAAGGGAGGAGAGGGGCACCTTAGGAATTCTTAAAAATATTAATTTATAATAAATCTAACCCCACTTAAAAACCTCCAAAAATGACTCATATTCGAAGATTAGGTGAGATAGGGTTGTAATCTCATCAACCAATCAAATTTAGACATGTTTGGATATTATTTTAAACCTTATCAATTAGATTTAACTCTAAGTTAAATAATTTAACTTTTACCGTGTCTTTTTGTTTTCTTTCACTATATGGTTAATAAACTTACTATAACATGCCAAACGAACCCCAAATTGTTTATTATTAATATATATATCCTTATCTAAGTCATTAGGCCGAACCTTAGATTTTTAGGAATAAAATAACAATTAATAATATAATATTTGATTTAAAAACTATTTTGTGTCAATTTTGACACTATTTGATATATGATTTTTGTGAAAGTCATAACAGAATTATATGTTCGAACCAAGTTTATTAAATCAACACTAATATATCATAGTAACCTAGAAAATTAGTTGAATTCATAAAAAGTCTCAAATTACATTTATTTTGTTGTTTATAACATCAATTATGTCAATATTTCATTAATAAGATAATTATTGCATCATCATTATGTCATAAATAAATTAAATTATTTAATGTCTAAAAAATACAAATAAAATATAATCATGTAGGAAATCGTTTTACCTTTCTAATGAATATTTACAATTGAATTTATCTAATGTATAACCCCATATTAAAAATGATTTACTTATTACACTTTGATTTTAACTATTTTAACCCTTCTTTAAATAAATTAATAATAAATGTCCTAATCTAATCCAAGTGGGCCTAAATGGTCATATTATATTCATAAGGTTGTTTTTGGCCGAATTACACTTATCCAATAGAATTAGGACATGTGTTAGGGTAATAGTAATATCATATTTACCCTTAGTTACCCTATTTACTATTAACCGTGGTAAAAAAAAGTAAAATGTTACTATTCACCAAAAATTATTTTCATCTCATTGAACCACATTTTAGTCCTTGATATTAACCGTGTCTGTTGGATTTTCGAAATTCCATTCCCAGAAGTGGTAAAATTAAGTTTTATGCAAAATTCAGTTTTTAACCTACCACTTAGTAGTTTCACTATTCATCAAAAATTGATGTTTTTCAGAACAATGCTAAAATTTCATCCTAAGCTATATTTCATATTCCGAATTCAAAAATGAAGTCTATTTTACCATATTCATAACATAGATGTTGCATTAATTAATTTTATAATTAAATCCCGCTGTTAAAACAAATAGCGTGTTTTTAAGAAACAATATCTATCAAAAGATTGACACTTGTTTATGTCTGGTTTAAATGTAAAATTACATACAATGACCAACATTGTATTGAATTGTAAAAATATATTATAAATATACTTTAAAACAACTCAAATTAATAATTTATCACTATTAATTATTTTGATTAAAAAAGTTGTTTTTAATTATAATTTAGTAATTTTCACTATTCATCAGAATATGAAAGTTATCCGAAAAGTACCAAAATTTCACCTTAGGCTAAATTCGATACTCCGAATCCATAAATGAAGTCCATTTTGAAAAATAAAATTTACAAAATTTCAAAAAGTGGTTATTACTATTCTAAACAGCTAGTTTTAATAATATCTTAATAGCATATCATTGTTTAGCGAAACTTGGCGTTGCGTATTACACGCGCTATCGAGGAAGGTCGCGATTGCGTGTAATGCAAGGAAAGACAAGGATGCGTGTTGTGCAAGCTCCTTTTGGTGTAGCGTACAACACAAGACATTAATAAAATTAAAAAGAATATTTTTTATAAAATCTTGGGCTGTTACATTTTACCCCCCTTAAAATGAATTTCGCCCTCGAAATTCGTCGGGGTTATAAATGGTTTACTATTCGAAAGTTTCTTTAATAGAAACCCACATCGTAAAAAGGAATATCAAAACCAATCTTTAAAAACAAAAGTATGAAACGTAACGGTTACCCAAATAAACTAATCATTGGGTTTCCACATAGGTGAAAATATGGATATGGAAGAGAAATCTAACCATCATGTTCTGATGGAGAGTGGTAGAGAACATGGCTATGGAAAAGCCAGTAATCACAAATCCATAGATTTGTGATGATATAAGGTACTATCTGATTCATCAGGTATAAGATCACTAGGACAACATTTTTGGTTTTCAAGATCATTTCCCCTAAAGTTGAAAATTTGAATTAGAATAAATACTTACTTTATTTTGGTACAATCTCACTGTTGTTCATGCCTTGAACAATTTCCACTTCATCTCTTAAATAAATGAAGTTGAATTTGTTCTTCGTGAAGTGTTAGCAGATCATGTGATAGAATGACGGGTCATTCCATCTGTCTCAAACAAAAGGTTAGCAAAAATTATATGCATAAATCGATCTATAGTGGGATTAATCATATATGGTTCCTAAAATGGACTTATACTTCATATATCATACTGCTTAATATAATAAAACTAGTTTCTACTAAACAGGGACTTCCTGTAGGTCAGTGGTAGGCGATAAAGGCCAGTCGCACTTCGGTTGTGGGTTCAATTCCTACAGCCTTGTCCGAAGCGATGGGCTGTCGCCCGTCCTGCAGGTTGTCCTTTTTCTAAAACTACGTTACTATAACATCCCATCAATAATATCGAAAATCTTATATCCTTAAACAATACTAACTTATGTCCAACATAATCCAGTCTAATCTTTAGGCTTATACATAATACTGCAGTCAACGATTACCAGAGATTTAATACTGTCGTTGATCCCCACATATCATAAGATATGTCTTGTTGGTCACATTCCAAACATTCAAAGTCCTTAATCGTGTATTCTCTTGAATACCTTAGTGAAAACATGAGTGCAGTTAAAAGTTAACACTTTCCACATACCAAAATCCTCAAAATTCTATATACTCAAACCATGATATCACTTAGTCCATATATCAATCATGAGCTCATGAATACTATTAAACATTTCATTTTCTCGTCTTCATTATGCGCATATCATCTTATTTCCAAAAAAAATATCTCAATCACTTTGAATACCACATCAATAAATATTGCAATACTCAATGATACAACATTATTTTGGAATCCCATTACATAAACGCTTAATCATTCCACCACATCGTTATCATATTCAACATCGCCAATAGTGATCGCATGTGACTTCCCTTTGTCCTTTGCCTTCAGTGGTTGCTCATGTTGATCATCACTAACCCTTGGATTAGGGCAATTATTAGCATAATGCCCCATTTCCTTGCACTTGAATCATTGAAGTGCTGGTGGTGCGTTCTCTGCAGTGTTTGCTTTATTCACATCATTAGAAACCCTTTTTCCATTACTTCGACACTCAACTGCTCGATGACCTTCTTTTCCACACTTAAAACATTTTCTAGTTCCTTTAAGACAATCTCCACCATGCTTCTTTCCACACTTTGTTCATAAGGAAACATTCATCTTCTTTTCACCATTATTATGAGATTTCTCCTTGAACTCCATCTTTCGTTTCTTGTCAAAACCATGAGATGGATATGTAACACCAACTTCCATTTCTACCTTGATAGCACAACGCACAATTTCTTCATAGCTACTGAAGTCTCTTATAGCTAATTCCCTTCGAAGACTTGGTTTTAAGCCACTGAAAAATCGATCAACTTTACTTTCAGGTTGGATGATAATGCCAGATGCATACCTTGAAAGTCTTGTAAAATTCGCTTCGTATATACCAACAGATTCATCATCCTTCTGCTTCAGCTCAATAAACTCCTTTTCCATCTTTGTTCAAAGAATACGAGGGAAGTACTTACTGAAAAACAAGTTCTTGAACTCGTCCCATTCCATGGACTCAATTTCATCCCTTGGCCTCATATTCTTGATAAGATTCCACCATTGATCAGCTTCACCTTCCAAACGATATACTGCAAAGATGACTTTATCATGTTCAGAACATTGAAGAACTGAAAATATCTTTTCAGTGGTACTGATCCATTGTTCAGCAACAAGTGGATCGGAAGTCCCACTGAAAGAAGGTGGACGTTGCCTCATGAAGGACTCAATAGAATATTGTTCCCTTCTCTGCTCATTTGGAAGTCCAGAATGATTCATAGCTTGTGTAAGTATAGCAATAAGATTTTGCACTCCATCTCCCATAACATTTGTTTGTTCAGGAGGGCAATCATTGCATTGTCCATTGCATTGATCAACACGGTTCCTTCGGGTTCCAGCCATCGTCTAAAACCCAAAAAGAATAGTGTGAGAGGCAAAAATCATGCTAGGGAAAACAACATAATAAAGGGGGATTACCTTCAATATCCAACATCTTAGGTTTAATTCTTTGATCGTTGGCATAATTCTATTACTATAACCTATACGTATACTTATCCCTAGGGACATCCCTAGACATACCTTAGAAATATCTCTAGGGATCTCACTAACGTTTTCGCATCCTAGTTTCCAAAGGTTGACTAAACCTTTCCTCTGATACCAACTGTAAAGACCCGTAGCCTGACATACATGGACGTTACATTACTTTTGCGGAATACTTAGTACATAACAAAAACACACACTAAAGGATCGTAATAGTTTAGTGTCTTTGGAAACTCGGAACGTAATCTTATAATCGTGGTGAAAGATCTTCAATATCTCCCATAATGATCTTCCTTTTTTTTACCTAAAACCTTTATTTATATCCTGGGGAAAAGAAAACATAAAAGGGTGAGCTCAAATGCTCAGTAAGGGTATACAAAAGAAATAAAAATCATATCATATCTTTTTGAAAATCATAACCTGCAAAAGAGATCATAATATCTTAACATGGAACAAATCATAGAAGTGAAAATGAGATCACCATAATCATAACATGAAACTTGAAACGTTGTGGCATGCACACATAATCATGGAAAATCATTTCTTGTTAGTCATGACTCATTGCCAAGACTATCTTAGTGGACAAAGTCCCTTTCTGAATCGAGTAATCCTCGTTTCAGTCATGTTTCACTGAACCGGTATAACCTACCATTTCAGCCATGTCTATCTCATGAGATATAAAATCTTTACCCAATGCATTGGAGGGAGATATAGGTCCCACCCATCTTATAATGAATCCTTTCTTATGTGTGCCACATAATCATAAAACATACATCATCGCATAACACATGTAACAAAAATGGGATTCTTGTAACATCATGACATCATAAATCAATTCATATAAGATAAAGGAATTCATAAAAATAATTCCATCACAACATGATCAAATAAATGTAATAATAGGGATAAAAACAGAACCCTTTATTATCTTAGATGGAAAATAATTTTGATAAAACACTTGAACTCCATTCTTGAGGAAAATATCCTTTCTTCTTCAAAAAACATTTTTCCTTTCGTAACATGTCATATAACATTAAAATAAAAGAAGTTGATTAAAAATAAACTTGAGAACTTGTAAAGGAAGCTTCTTTGAAATAATTTTTTAAAAATATATTCATGCCGTATAAGTTAAAAAAAACATTCTTCGTACTTTTGTCGGAAAAGTCAAAAAGTACCTCGTACGACAAAAGATTCCTTTCATAAATATTACTAAAAACTCACCAAAGGGTAAAAATGGATTTAAACAATTGTAGGTGGATGGAAATAATATTCCATTTTGATGAAACATGGATGTGGATGATAAAATACACCCCAGTAAATACTTACGAATAAACAATCTCGGATAAAAATGAGATTGTGATATTTCCCTTACCTTAGGTCCAATTTGCTTCGTATGTGTCCAAACCTCCTGTATAATGATTTAAATAATGTCATTGACTTATTACAGAATCATATTCATTGTTATGATATCATATATGGTTCACTTATGACATTATATTACCCGTTCTTTTGTAAATTCCATGTTAAAGAAGCGTTTTGGGTAAAATCGTTTCATTTATCGTAGGTGTTTTGACTTGTTGTTCTTGACATCATTATTACTTATATCATGATTTACTTACTTCCAGAATATAAAATATGATTTATATATCATATATATTCAGTATATATATATATATAATAGGTAGATAAATAAAATGGAAAACACCGTTCATGGAGACGGTAGTCCGTACGTACGCATGAACGTTGTTTTCCTTTCCTTATTGTCTTGAAATGGAAGTAAGTAGATGACATACATATATATATAAATATATACATAAATCCAGTAGCTTTATAATGTCATATATTTCATCATTATTTCTTATATATACTTTATAATCATTCTTAAATGGTTAACATGGAGAATGAATCTCATCGCGTCGTGGAGACGGTAGTCCGTACGTACGCACGAGCGATGATATCATTTCTATAAGTATTGAATTGAATTGGAGTGGATTATACAATATATCAGAATCAATATGATGTTGTAATAACTATGTATAGTTATTCTTTACACCATTATACCCATCCATGTAAGGTGGTGGTGGAAAATAGATTACACCACGGCGTGGAGACGGTATTCCGTACGTACGCACGCACGATGATTTCATTTTTCCGTAGGATGGATAGAAGGTGAATTAGGGTTTTTTAATATTTATAATAACATATCAGTATGTAAGTAATACTGATGTTATTACTTTATCATGAAACAACTAAAGAAGAAGAAGTTGAAGAAGAAAGAAATTGAAAAGATCGGTAATGGATATTACCTCTTCTTTGGAAGGCCTCTTTGAATCCTCCACTTAAGGAACTAAGATTGGTCTTTGGAGAAGACCAGAACCTCTAGGATTATTCTAGGAAAGTGGAGAGGAGAAAATGGCAGGGGTTGGCCGAGCTTGAGTGCTCAAAATTGGTGTGAGGAGGAGGGGGATGAGGTGCCTTTTTATAAGGGAGGAGAGGGGCACCTTAGGAATTCTTAAAAATATTAATTTATAATATATCTAACCCCACTTAAAAACCTCCAAAAATGACTCATATTAGAAGATTAGATGAGATAGGGTTGTAATCTCATCAACCAATCAAATTTATACATGTTTGGATATTATTTTAAACCTTATCAATTAGATTTAACTCTAAGTTAAATAATTTAACTTTTACCGTGTCTTTTTGTTTTCTTTCACTATATGGTTAATAAACTTACTATAACATGCCAAACGAACCCCAAATTGTTTATTATTAATATATATATCCTTATCTAAGTCATTTGGCCGAACCTTAGATTTTTAGGAATAAAATAACAATTAATAATATAATATTTGATTTAAAAACTATTTTGTGTCAATTTTGAGACTATTTGATATATGATTTTTGTGAAAGTCATAACAGAATTATATGTTCTAACCAAGTTGATTAAATAAACACTAATATATCATAGTAACCTAGAAAATTAGTGGAATTCATAAAAAGTCTCAAATTACATTTATTTTGGTGTTTATAACATCAATTATGTCAATATTTCATTAATAAGATAATTACTGCATCATCATTATGTCATAAATAAATTAAATTATTTAATGTCTAAAAATTACAAATAAAATATCATCATGTAGGAAATCTTGTTATATTTCTAATGAATATTTACAATTGAATTTATCTAATGTATAACCCCATATTAAAAATGATTTACTTATTAAACTTTGATTTTAACTATTTTAACCCTTCTTTAAATAAATTAATAATAAATGTCCTAATCTAATCCAAGTGGGCCTAAATGGTCATATTATATTCATAAGGTTGTTTTGTGCCGAATTACACTTATCCAATAGAATTAGGACATGTGTTAGGGTAATAGTAATATCATATTTACCCTTAGTTACCCTATTTACTATTAACCGTGGTAAAAAAAAGTAAAATGTTACTATTCACCAAAAATTATTTTCATCTCATTGAACCACATTTTAGTCCTTGATATTAACCGTGTCTTTTGGATTTTCGAAATTCCATTCCCAGAAGTGGTAAAATTAAGTTTTATGCAAAATTCAGTTTTTAACCTACCACTTAGTAGTTTCACTATTCATCAAAAATTGATGTTTTTCAGAACAATGCTAAAATTTCATCCTAAGCTATATTTCATATTCCGAATTCAAAAATGAAGTCTATTTTACCATATTCATAACATAGATGTTGCATTAATTAATTTTATAATTAAATCCCGCTGTTAAAACAAATAGCGTGTTTTTAAGAAACAATATCTATCAAAAGATTGACACTTGTTTATGTCTGGTTTAAATGTAAAATTACATACAATGACCAACATTGTATTGAATTGTAAAAATATATTCTAAATATACTTTAAAACAATTCAAATTAATAATTTATCACTATTAATTATTTTGATTAAAAAAATTGTTTTTAATTATAATTTAGTAATTTTCACTATTCATCAGAATATGAAAGTTATCCGAAAAGTACCAAAATTTCACCTTAGGCTAAATTCGATACTCCGAATCCATAAGTGAAGTCCATTTTGAAAAATAAAATTTACAAAATTTCAAAAAGTGGTTATTACTATTCTCAACAGCTAGTTTTAATAATATCTTAATAGCATATCATTGTTTAGCGAAACTTGGCGTTGCGTATTACACGCGCTATCGAGGAAGGTCGCGATTGCGTGTAATGCAAGGCAAGACAAGGATGCGTGTTGTGCAAGCTCTTTTTGGTGTAGCGTACAACACAAGACATTAATAAAATTAAAAAGAATATTTTTTATAAAATCTTGGGCTGTTACAAAGATTCTCTATATACATCCATAAAGAATATTTGTATCATGGAAATCTTCTTTGTTTCCTCATTCAGCAATTGCATGCTTGATATATTGCTGAGAACATCTTCCATGAATTTCCCCTCCCCTTGAGTATAGGCTTTGTCAAAGTCATAGTCCTAGGAAAACTCTAACCAAATCCTCTATCTTATGTTATAATCCTTTTGATAGAAGATATACTTGAGATACTTTTGGTCATAACAAATGGTAATTTTCTCACCCATCAGGTAGTTTCACCAGATCTTCCACGCAAAGACAACAGTTTCTTGCTCAAGTTCAAAGGTCACGTAGTTCTGCTCATTCTTACTTAACTAGAAGGAACCATAGGCAATTAAAACATTCCCCTACATTAAGACATATCCATACTGAGTCCCAGATGCTTCACAAAACACCACATACCCAACACTCTCCTCTCTTAATCTAATGATGTGAGTAATCATCAATATGTAACTCAGTTCCCGAAATACCTATTGGAACATGATTATCAACATGAAATTCTATCTATTCAATGTGAATTATATCAAGGGTCCTTCTACCTTGGGAAATTCGGCTACAAACCTCTTATGGTATCCATCAAACCCACAGAAACTTCTGACCATTGTAAAACTCTTGGGTGGATTCCATGTAAAATATTAATCAATCTTCACCGAATATACTACAACTCGAGCCTCTAAAATGATGTGTCCCATAATGTGGACCTCTTGTATATAGAATTAACTCTTTCGTAGATTACCATTATTTTGGTGCTCTCTATGTGTTTCTAGGACCATCCTCAAGTATATCACATGCTCCATCTCAGATGTTGTGTACCCAGGGTGTAATCAATGATGTCCATGATGAACCGACCTAATTAAGGCTGGAAGATCCTATTCATCAGTCCCATGAACACTAATAGGGTGTTTCTCAGGCCGAATGACTTCACTAGGTACTCGTAGAGGACATGCAGACATATGAAAGTAATCTTCATTGCATCATCTTCCCGTACATGATGTTGGTGATAGCTGGATCTGAGGTCTATTTCTGTGAACAAATTCACTCCCTTCAGCTGATTGAAGTGGTCATCAGTTCTTGTTTGTGGATTCTTGTTCTTCATGGTAACATGGTTTAGGAAATGGAATTCCACCCATAATCTCAATCTTTCGTCTACATTCTTGGAAATCTAAACCAAGGCATCCTTGGGTGAAACACTAGTTCTTACGAAGCCCTTCCTCTGTAAGTCCTCAAGATTTACCCTCAACTCTCAATGCTCTATGAGTGACATCTGATATATTGGTGTAGATATATGTTTATTCATAGGGTATAGATCAATTCATATGTCTACGTCCTTAAGAGGAGGAAATCCTAGAGAATCATTTGAAAAGACATCCTTGTACTCATCCACCACTACGATAACTAAGGGCTCATTTCATCTACTACACTGAGGGTCGTGCTAGCCAACTAGTGTGTGATTGGCCGCACCCTTCTACATATGATTCCTTCCTATACTATAAGGGTTTAATTTTCACTATAAAATGAAAAAAATTTCTCGTCCTTACAGACACACCACACTATGCACCTAAAATAGTCATCCAGGTCAAGGAATACGGATAACCATTCCTTATAAAGGATAAAGTAATATGGCCTTAACACATTAACCAAGAGATCAAAACCACAAGAATAACCCTCAAGAGTAATGTCACAATATCTTCACCAGGGTGTGATTATCGAATATATTCTTGTAGGAGGATCTATTAATAAGGACCATGTAAACAGTTCCATTGGAATCTATATGTCTCGAACACGGGTCATGTAAATAAAATAGTGATAGGAAGTTGTGTCTATCTAAACTGTATCTTGTAAGGAAAATAAATATATCATACCTATAATTATATCTACAACACCAGGGTTATAATCCTCAATCGCATAATTTTGTCCTCATCCTTATCCACCAGCTCCCTGAACTGGTGGTGGACCACCTAGGGGTGGTGGTAGTAGTATGTCGAACCTCCACCAACTTCATACTACTCATCCAACTCCTCATTGATGTCCTCCACATGAATGAGCTCTCTATTCATACCATATTCTATTATTTAATGGTCCCTCAACATTATGAATATCATTCATATGGTGATTTGGAAATTCATGAGCCATGTGTCCCCAATAGCAACACGAGTAACACAACATGTCCTTTAGCTGACCTGATCTTCCCTGGGATCCTCACACTGCTAACCCCTCATAATTGGTTTTTCCCCTAAAATATCTAATTTTATTGGATCCCAACATCACATGTTGGCTACCTACTATCAACTACTCATCTACCTAATGCCCAGTGGTTTCTCTCACTTCTGATGTCTTCTCCTCTAGAAAGATCTCTACTAGATGAGATAACCCTAGTACCCCAACATATGTCAGAATGCTAAGGGATATCTTGGATTCACTAATATCCCAGTGTATCTCCCTAATAGAAAGTTTGGACGCTGAATAACAGGTCCCATACTATATCTGTGGAGTAGAGAGAAAGATCCATTGACCTTTCTATGTACTCCGCTAATATAGGTATGCCGTGATTTAGATGTTGTAGCTCCTATATACGCACGGAGCATAACCTCACTGGAATGAAATCCTACATGAGGAGATGTTCAAATTCTACCCATGTTTGGTTCATCTCCTCGAGAATCTATATCACTAAGTTCCACCATCTCACCAGTAATCTATGTTGAAGATTCATGGCTAGGTCCTCAATCTGGTCGAGAGTCTCCCTCACTAGGTGGAAGACTGGCATAATCGTATCTAACCAATCCTCAGCTACCTGACGGTCTAGATCATCCATGAACCATGGGAGTCACTACCTCTGGATCTCATGCAATGTACTCGGCCTACGTGCATCCTCTACTAGTAACAATTGTAGTAACTTCTCTATGGGTGGTGTTATCATGTGTTCACCACCCCAGAGTGCTATCTCTGGAACTATTCCATATAACGATGCCTCTTCACTAGGAAAAACATGCACGTGATCACGCATCAAAATCCTGGATGGCTATCTATGTGGAGGAATCCTTAAATAGATCAAATTTACCACAATCATTAGAGTATACTTGGAGAGAAAAAACATTCTCAATAAGGACATGAGAACACACTCAATACAATATGCTTTATATACCATTTATGGTCCCTGCAACTAGTGTTTTCATTTTCTATGTCTAAAACTAGAATTCAGAGTCTTCTTGATTAGATACGTCAACCACCACACCAACACTGGTGTTCCAGGTCTGAAATATAAACACAAAACACTTACAACTATTTTACTAAACCAATCTCACATACTCTATGTTTGTTAGGTATAACTGACATATCCCTTTATACCACTCTGTCAAGACCCATATCATAGGGCATGTGTTCTGACTACCCCATGCCCTCCTATAATAGGCCAATGGATAGTGACTAGCACCGTGTAGGCATATCCCACAAATGGGAGACATATTTCTATGTACACATACACATGCACACATATCCTAGACCAAAATGGTAAAATTGAAAAAAATAAGTAAAACAACATGTGTACAACTATGATACAAACAATATAGTACCAAAATATAATAATTGAAAATTAAATGTGGCCACAATAAAAGTACAACCAAAAGGGAATGTAAAATCCCTTAAATATCATATATAGAAAACCCTAACTAAAGGGTAGGTACCGAAACAACTGTCAAAAGTCACAGAAGCACAACTTTTCTATAGATCCTCTCATAATGCACCACCTAGTCCTAGTCTTCCCAACACACTGTCATAGCTCTGGTCAGCCGATGGCAGCCTATGCTATAGTAGGATCCTCCCCCAGCATGGTCCCATTGTACATCCCCTGTGTGCCCCGCTGGTCCATGCGCTACACTCACCGCCGACCCCCCGCAGTTCATTATGCCCTATGCCAAGATCCACTACCTGTCTAATGTTCTCCAATCACACCTCTTCAATTTCATTTCGGATCACTAACATCAGTCTCATATCATTGCACCATGGTTCGTGGGTGCACCTATTATTCATTTGTGTGGGGTTTCAAATGCAAAAGAACACATTAAGAACACAATTTCTTTTGGTGAGAGATAAAGAACATAAACACCTAATGAATGTATCTTGGTATAGTACATTTGTATTTTGATCCATTCATGTTAGTATTATCATGAAGAAACAAACAACCTAATAATAACCATGATATATTCCTTTTAATATGACAATAATTGTCCACCCCACAAGAATGACCAAACCTCGAATAAACCTATTTATTGGTTGGCCTGCATTGATCATATGATTCTAAGAAGGGGAAAAGAAATCACAAAGAGATCAACAATCCACCTCAAGGTTGGATCAGTAGATAATGAATAATTGGTTTTTCATGTCATTATTGCTCCTCGATCCCTTGGCGTTCGTTGTCGGGTGATAGCTTCATTCTCTTTGCCAAAGGGAAATTCTAGGGTTATGGTGATAAACCTAAATTCATGTGACATTGATTATTTAAAAAATTAAACCACCACATTATCAATATCTAACATAAAAATTCAATATTTTAATTAAATATCTTACTGATGTTCATGTCCAAAAACTATCTTTTTTAGCCTACCTACATTGGCGATGTTAGTCCTCGCCAAATAAAAACACCCCATAAAAACTCAATAGTTGTCCAGGACTTTCAATCCAAGTAACTATTTATGAGTTATTAAGATTTAAAAATTAATAAATTTTTATTTATTTATTTTATTTACCATTACATATATCATGAATTTTTCTACAGATGACATGCACCGACCAATGTTAGGTCATTCCAAGGGTAATGCCACTACACTGAGATCAATGAAGCCGTAATATTTCTGATACGTTCTATCTATTAATACTTAATTAAACATTTTAGAAATGTCTTGGTTGCATGATATTAAAAATAAAACTTTTTTCAAACAAATTTTCTTGTCACCCTGGGCCTCAAAATTGAACTTCGTCTCAATTCTTGGTCTCATAATTTTTCAAAATAATTTGTATGATTAAAATATGTAAAATGTGAGTCATTAAGTGAGAAGGAACAAAATCCTTCTCTAACATCAGAATGTGCATTCACAAACATTCTAGCCACAGATGTATCTCAACACATCTTCTCTATAATGGGGTTTCATAAATTGATCCTAGAATATATCCTCCAGATGTGTCAAGATGTCATTAGGTCAGCAAAATAAGTGAGGAGTCGGTCTCATGATATCAACTCCTCTAGTTGGGTGATTCATCCAAATAACCAGATAGACATTCCAGAGTAGACATGCACCCCTACTCTAGTCAATGAGGGCTAGGGGACATATTCTACTATAGAAGGAAAACCAGATGGGAAAAAAAACACAAATTACAACTGGGGGACATCGGTCCAATGTGGCAGCTAATACAGGTTAGAAATATACCCCTACCAAAATAGAAGATTCTCATCGGCTTATCCCAGTGACAATGTAGGAACCAATAAAATAGGGTCTCATATGTGAAATAATCTACCAATAGTAGTTTTCCACAGTTTCTCAAAAGATAGCACCCAAACATGAATGGAACCAATAGAAATTGGAAAATGAAGATCACATTCATGATTCTAATCTGCAGGAAGCTGGATTTATTGATTCCATTAAATATTTATCAATAGAGTCTCATGATCCTATCAATCCATTGCCTCATTATGAATGTGCGAGTAATATCTATGTAGGTCCCCCCCACATTGTCTCTACTAAAAACTTAGATGTCCCTCCAAATAACACATCGGGGGATTGCTTCATGGGCTGGAAATGATCAATCCTGAGAGCCTATCTCTTGATTCATGTTAGGGTATCCCTCACCAAGACCAGAAGATCGATCAAAAATAAAGTCATCCCCATGTACCTGTCCTCTATGATGGTTCTCCCCAATGTATACACAACAGATATGTTTCTCTTTATAGTCGTATGTCAATCTGGGATGATAGTCCACACCATGATGGGAATCGCTATGATGGCCTCCCCACAGATAAATCAAGAATTGACAATTTCTTACCCTCATTTCTATAAATCTTTACGTCCCTCCCTAGATAATACCTACAAATACTCTGCCTATAGCTAGAGCATTGATGGCAGTCCATTCCATGATAGTAATCATTGTGAAGTCCCTACCCTCAATGTTGCCAAGTAGAAAAAAGGCCATCCCATTACTGTAGTCCACCCTAAATGTCCTCACTAGGGTATACAATGCATAATTTCTCTCTACAACTTGAAACTAAGCTGTGGAGGTACTCCACACCATCATGATACCAACTTTAAAGGTCCTCACTATATCAAAATTTATATCATTGTTAAGTTCCTCCCCTCATCAGGTCAAATGCAAAAAATCTCTAATATGTTGAGGAATTTTTAAAAATGTATTACAACATGTTAGATATTCACCCCATGGAAACTCATATCCTTTATAAACCATAGGATATATTGCAGCCACACATATCTATTGAGGCACCATTGTACTGTTGAAATGCCATTCAGACTCTTGTAAACCCCACTTTCTAGGATGAAATCATTAAGGAGAAGTCGAATCAGGAGAACCAAAAAGAATATATCCTCAAAGAACTTAAATAAGAAATTTTTCATATGAAAAAAAATATCTATGGATGACATACCAGTCCTAGCTTCATGAGCAACACAAGATTCACTGTCATATCGGTAACACCCCATATGGTGTTCATATGAAAGGATGGGTTGAACACTACGATCTACTTGTCTCCCAAAATCCCTTCTTTAATAAACCACAATAAGTGACATATTTCAATCTTGTAATCCCTAAATGAAAGCCATATAAATTCCCTACTTCATATAGGTGAAACGCTCGACAATAAGTGTCCTTGAATACATCTTAGAAGCGAGAGGCTTGATGAGATAAATAGGTAGTGATGCTCATAAACAATGCCGATAAGAAAATCTACCAGGACTCCTTCCTAAGGGAACCCAATCTACAAGCACCTCTCTTGTCATCAAGAGAAAAAAAACTCATGTTCATACTCGACACCATATCCATATCACATCTGCATGGGAATTCAAGAGATCAAGATGGTTGTAATAATAGAAGCATCCACAAAAACATGTGATCAAACCTAGATCGTAGGGAGAGGGTCATTTTTAAGAAAAAAAAGCCCCCATAAGACCAGAAAATCTAGACTGAGGCATTTCAATTAAATAATGAGATTAACCCTAGCCCATAGGGCTGAGGGGTTTTTTACCTCCTATTCCCACCCAATGGATGTATGTATTCTCTCATTTGGGGTGAATAATTGTTAGATGGTTCACCTGTTCCACCCTATCATATGACATGAATCCCCCAAAATGGAGGCATACTTGATGTTCATACTAGGTATCTCTTTGAGTCACCAATCTTCAAGAAATCTGAATAGCACCACAGAATGGATGGAAAATATCAAAAAATGGAGCCAAAATCTCTCCTACCATTAAAAACCTGGTATTCCACCACAAATGTGGTATGAATCAGTGAACTTCATAAAAATCATAACCACATAGCACATTAAAAATGGTACAAATAATGTGGAATCAGTAGAAGTGTGTTCTCTCCATGATATGGTCCACACTAATCTTAGAGGTGTGCACACAAGAAACAAATGATTTTCCATAAACTTGCGTACCCATTCAGTCAATCCTCCTCCACCTCACGCACGAGTCCCAAAAAAATAACAATAAAAAAGGTCAATTATTCATCTCCTCCTCCTTGTAATGATGATTCCCTCACGCTTTAGTAGAAAATTTCATGACATGAGGATGAAATGTATGAACTATGATGAACCAATGTGATGTTTCTATGAGAATTTCTTCCAACTGGATATCTTTCTTAGGTGGAGTGACAAAGAAGACTTCCATCATATGTACCTCTGCCTCACGGGTTCATCCTAGTGGATCAAGAACGGTTGAAAATCTCATTCAAGGCCCCACCATACCATTAGTGTTCCTGAACCCAATCTCTATACGATATCAATATTTTCATCCATTGGGGAAGAAGCATGAACAAATTTTGGGAAATCGTCCAAGGAAGCCCATAACAGGGTATCTACCTCGTGTTCTAGACATTCCAACACATCCAATATTTTATTATAATACACCTACCCATGCTTAGGTCTAATGGGGTATGCATTAAGGGCTCCTGAATGCCATCATGTTATTGATAACTCTAATTGAATCAAGTAAAGGATGGAATAGCCCCCGTGGGCGTGGTGGAGTGGTCGAAGGCTCTGCTTCCCTCAGGGGAGGTCGGGGGTTCGAACCCTATCAGGGGGTATGCTATAAAAAGCATGTTCACCACACGCGGTGCACGATTGCACGCCTGTTACCCAAGCGTTCACATGGCGCCGGCCCCCGTTGGGGAACTGGGCTTCACCCCTTGGGTGGGCCTGGGGAAGGTAGGGGATTTTTGGGCCACTGCATGCCTGACCACGTAACCACTCGTGGGCTGTTCCATCACCCGCATTGTTTCCCGACCCCTGCCTTTTATAAAAAAAGGAAAGAAAAAGAAAAAAAAATTAAAGGATGGAACACTCTAATAATATCAGAATGCAATCTCTTACCTGATAGGGTAAGAAATATACCTCCACATAAAAATTTTGGGAACCCCATATTTCCAATGTTCAGTGGAACTGAGGACCTAGAACAAAATATAATTCACTACAGTCCATACTATGATCACATGATAGGATCCCCATAGCAACAAAAAGTCATGAAACTCATATGTTTTTTTTCAAACTATTTGTGGTTTATCTGTTGTGTTGTACCACTGTTTTAAATTTAACTTAATAATAGAATGGGAGGATATCCAGTTCCAATTCATATTCTAGTTTAGCTCGATGATTCAATAAAAAACAATCATTCATCTCATGAACTGTAGGAAATTGGAGAATTAGAGAATTTTAGATTTCAATGCAATATGGGAGGGCCTAAATTAATTCTTGAACTGGTCACTCCCCCAAAATTAGATGTCTAAAATGTGCATAAAACAAATCCACGATGCACTGGGAATTCCACTCATTCCAGTGAAGTATACAATTGGGTTATGGTATTTCTCCTAGAATGCTCAGTGGATAGAATATTCCTTTCAACAGACTAATATTTGGTCCCAGGAAGCCCCATCAGCCCCATAACAAAGAGTTGGTAGATCTGATGTTGTATCTATTATTCATAAGACACCCCCTAAACCATCTCCATCTCCATGATTCCCACCATACCGTGTAGGTCCATGTGGACTTTAATAGATGCCCCCACCTCATCATGAAGAGTGAAGGGGGGGCCAAATTTTAGGAACATAGAAATAATGTGTATTTGTTTCAGGATGATCATATCTGTGGATAATTTGTAGCTACAATGAATTACATCTTACTTCAACTTCCATATCAAAAGCAGTCTGATGATGTAGGTCTTGGTGAATGGACAAATTACTATCCCTTCCATCGGATTTTGGGGACCAACATTCAGGAGTACTCTGACTTCCAGTACCTTATACAATGAATGATCGATTCTGGATAGGTAAATTTTGGACCACTGCCAGTTCAAGTGGAATATTTTTTCACCACTAACCCAAATAAAGAGGGAGAGTTGAAAACATTTGATCACAAAAGGAGAAATATTTCAATATTTGGTTTACGTAGAAAACAATCAATCAAGCCCGTGTTAACCTCCAGTCATAGTTGAAGCAATAGACATGGCTTCGAAGAACCCCTAATGCAACGCATCTGACACACTCATCCCCAAAATCCTCTAAAGACCAACCACCTAAAAATAAGTCCAATAATAAGGGAAGAAAGCAACAATAGGAATATGGAATTTCATTATAGAAAATGTTATATTTGAAACACTTATATTTCATGTAAATATATCTATTGAACTGGGCACTGTCCCAGCAAACGGAAACACCGAGGGACTATGATAAGGCAAATTCATCCTTAGAATATGGGATGATTTTTTGATCTGTCAATGTCATTCATGTGATGGATACCAAATCTAATGACAAATATGATTATCAAATAGAATTACCCGCCCCCAATTATTTTCCTAGAGTAAGTATCTATAGAATCCATGGATATCAAGTGATACACATCCATGGATGAAATCATGCTTATGGATGCTACCACACTAAAACTGTCAGTTTTGTAGAAACCTATAGAAGGACCCACCTGTGGATCTAATATGTATATTAAAATTATACAACCAATAGAAAACTCCACCCTTGTCCAATCCTTCTAAAATATTCCTTAGTGTAATAACAAATAACTAATTTTCCTTGATAGGTAAGTAGACATGTATGAATCAATCGACAAAGGAAAGATGCTCCTCTAGCTCTGACCGCATCGGTCGAACCATCTTCATCAAATGATCAATCCCCTAAAGAACCAATAAACTATCATAACCAAGAATGATTGTTCCAACAGTTAGATCAGAAATAGGAAATTATGAAATTATTTTTGTTGAGTTAGGGATAATCTCTCTATCATTTATGCACTGAATCTATTAGCATATCCCCTGAAAGCACTCACAGAATCTTTTTAAGTCCCCAGGAATTCGAAGTAGTTGTGACTTCCAATAAATCAATGAGATGGAGACCAATCTTGTTGAATGAAATGCAATTATCTCCTTTACAGATCAAGATGATAAATCAATCATACAAGGACACATCAAACCATTCTACACATATAACACAATAAATGGAATCTATATATAAAAATTAATAATTGATAATGGATGTTGGGTTAATCACCTCCCACTATAGACACTTTATCTGGTAGTCTGCAATCGGGATGGTATGACACCCTGCACCATGAGCCTATTGGGATACGACAAAAGGGGATAGATTTTTTTATGTCCAATCTTGCTTGAAACCAGATTCATGACCTCAAAAACCAAAAATAATTTCTTGTGGTATGAAATAATACAGCCTTCAACACCCTTATAGGGAGGCCCTGGATGCGTAAACAAAAAGGAATCCCCTACTCATACAATCAATTATAGAAACATAACATTAATGGAAAGAGTTGGACTATGCATGCTAATAAGTCCCCATTTGACCTCAGTGAGCCACAATATATTGATGTGGGGTTCTATGATCTAATGGAGAAACAACCCTAAGCTGACTAGATATATTAGGTTGCTGCCACATACAGTTATGAAATGCTTCGTACCAATCCACTCAAGTATCTTGGGGAGGAATATTTACTTCACATCAATAATATTGAAATGAAAATTCAAAATTTGAACTTGTATTTAAAGTCCTCATGATTTTATTCACATCTTCTAAGCTTGACAATGATGAAAAACTCACTGATGTAAAGATAGTGGTGGGGTCATGGATAGAAATTCCTTGAACCATCATTGAAACTATAGAAAAACCATACCTCACAAACTAAGGTAGAAGAAATTTTTTCGACTCAAAGAAGATTATGTGAATCATTTACCCCTCATTACATCTTTTCTATAGAAGCCCATGCTTATGGAAGTGGTAGAAGAGATGACATCACCTCCCAGATTCTAAAATTGAAACTCTTCTGTCATCTATGGAGAAATAATTTCAAGGATTGTTTCCTTTTCCAAAGATGAAGAGGAAGATGCTAATGATATTGAGTAGGAAGAATAATACCTTATGGATGAACATCCATCATTTGAGGATGTAATATCCACCCCCATTGATGAACTGATGGAAATAAATTTTGGTATGAAAGAAGAACTGCAACACAATATGATTACTACTGACATGACTTTCGATGAACATTAGGTATACACAACTTTCATGATGTAGAATAAATATTTTTTCATATGGAATTATAAAAAAATTATAGGTTTCGATCCCTGGGAGGCCACTCAGCACCTGGGCCGACCAAAGGACCACTGTGGGTACAAGCAGGCCTCCAGAAGGACACAACCAATGTATGATTAAAAAATAAAGAATGATGTTGACAAGATAATCAAATATAACATCATTCAGGGAGTTCAATTCCCCATGTAGAGATAAAATGTTTTCTCAGTCAAGAAGAGAAATTGAATAATCAGGGTTGACATCGATTTTAGGGACCTCAATCGACACTTCCCAAAAGATTATTTCCAAGTCCCAAACATAGAATTGATGATCAATGCAGCTACTGGATATGAGGATCTATATTTCATGGATGATTATACAAGATATAAAAAGATCTTAATTTCACAATAAGATGACGAATCAACCTCATTCAGGGCTCCCCAAGGAGTGTTTTTATAAAACCTAATGCCTTTCAGTTTAAAAAATGTGGGACTCCACATATCAATGTTCCATGCATTGTATTTTCAACGCCTTCATAGGAAAGTTCATTGAATGTAATGTTCATGATCTGGTGGTAGAATAAAGAAAATGCTCATTCCATCTAACAGATCTTGAAGCATTCTTCAATAAACTATAGCATAAAAGTCTGAAAAGGAATCCTTGAAATGTTCTTTTGGTAATACCTTAGGTAAATTCATCATCTTAATCATACCCACTAGGTCATTGAAGTCATCTCTAACAGGAAAAAGGTAATCCTTTCCATGTTACCTCCTCGTATCTTCACTGAGTTAAGAGGACTCCAAGAAAACCTAGCCTACATTCAATGATACATATCAAACCTCACTAGAAAGTGATTTCCCTTCATCTGGGTGATGAAGAAAGGAGTGGAATATCAACGGAAAAAAGTCTATTAGGAAGAGTTTTAAAATCTCATGAAATATCTATTAATTCCACTATTGCTAATTCCAACTATTGAAGTTTTAAAACTCATTCTGTATGTAACCACATTGGAGTGATCATTAGGCAGATTCCATATACATATGAACAATGTGGATAGTTAGAATAGCATCTATTACCTCAACATAACCATGATTGATGTTAAGACTCATTATTCGAATATAGAGAAGAGCTTACTTGCATTAAAATTTGTAGTCTAGAAACTATGGAATTACTTGCAACACCACAAATTCCATTTAATCTCACATAGAAACCCACTCAAGTATATTATCAATCGTCCAATGTTAACGGGATTCCTGTCACAGGGGGAGGTGGTCCTTCGACAGTCAGATATATGGTTCATACCACACAAATCCATGAAAGGCCAGACATTAGAATATTTCGTGGAAGAGCATCCCTTAATAAAGGTGGACCCATTAAATGTTGAGATACCTACTGAGGAAGTGTTCTCTATTCAAGATAACACCCATATGTGGGAGATGCACATCGAATAATTATCTAGAAGCTCAATAAGAAAAAAGAATAGAAGACCCCAAATTCAACAATGTTGGAATGAGAGTCATACTCATATCCCCCCAAAAGGTATTTATTCCTTTTTCCTTCTTACTATCAGAAGTATGAACAAACAATGATGTAGAATATCAGGCTCTCTTTACATGCCTAGATTTGTCACTTCATGTATAAGCTCTATTCTAAAAGATTAAATCCAATTCAGATCTAGTCATGAAAAAAGTCAATTGTGACTATGTTATTAAGAAAGATGAGCTGATTTTTTTGATGAACCATGGCCAAGAATTAGTAGAAGAATTATTTTTAGAGAAAACAATAAATTATGTTTCATGTTCACAAAATGTGCAAGCTGGTGTGATGGGAAATGTAACCACAACTCTGGCCAACCCGATTTGAAATAATACAGTCATTAGTATTTCCACCTGATGGATGGTATTTCCATTCATTTAGGCCAAAATAGAAGAAATTAATGAAATTAGTTTAATATTGGGGCCTTATGATGCTACCACCAATTAGATGACTCCCATTACATATTACATTCAAAGGGATGATCCCCTACCAAATAAGGATGGAAAGGTGAAAATCCTGAGATGGGAAATCAACTTCATGATGTACGATGGAACAAACCAATAGAAGGTCCTTTATAAGTGAATAATTAATGGATTAATTCTCATGTGAATTGATGTTGAAGAGACCACCACCGGCATAAAAAAGTACATGTCAAAACTTGCTAATAAGATCAATCTGGGCAAAAAGATCGCGTAGTAGATTTGAAGGCTTGGGTGATATTGCCCACCATGATGTAGGACTGTGTTGTTTTCAATAAAAAGATTCATTCCTTCCATGTTCATGAAATTTTTTTCCACTATCCCCAAAATATAATTCAAACCACCAAGTTATCCTATCAATTTTCCATATGGGTAATGGAAGTCGTGGGACCACACCCTCCCACCACAGCCAGACAATTTAAATATATTATCATAACAACCAACTTCTTCTATATATAGGCAGAATTTGTACCTCTAAATGAGGATAGGGAAAAAATAATTGTCAGATTTGTAAAATACAACATAATTATTATGTTTGGTGTCCCATGTATAATAATGATGGAAAATAACACCAATTTATTCTCTGTTTAATTAGACCAGCTATATCTGGAGCATGGCATCATAGCCAACCGTTCATCGTGCTATCATGCAGTGGGCAACAAGTAGGTAGGTGGATTCAAAGAGACCCTACCTAATATACTCTTGAAAATGGTAAAAAGTGACATGAAATCATGGCCAGATAATCTCCTCCATGCTCTATGGTAATACCATACCACGACCCGCACCACTACTCAAGAAACCCCATACTCATTAGTATACAGGACATAGGTAGTTGTACCCGTTGATGTTCTATTACCATCACTTCATGTGGACACCTATGATCAACTATACACAAATGAGTTGTCCCAAAAATGGTTTGATCAGGTGGGGTGGTTAGATGAGAAAATATTGTAGACTCTACACCATTTAGATGTTTACCAATATTGGATTGCATGAAACCTCAATAAAAAGGTTTGCCTCTGATCTTTCCTTGAAGGAGAAATGATTATGGTCCTTAGAACCCTAATGATTCTCTGAAAAAAAAACCTCCAATACTCAATCCAAAATGGGAAGCACCATATGTTATACACATGTTCCACTCCGATGGAGCATATTCCATAATTTTAATGGATGGAAGTCTCACCATTTCTCCCACTAATGTGAGGTTATTGAAGAAGTACTTTTTGTAATCGTATCAAACTCATCTTAGCTATATGACTTTAAACTACATAGTTCAACCCATGTCTATGTTACATGATGTTAAACTATACTGATGTAGTCATAATTTTATGAAATTAAACTACAATATGATACTGTATTAGCTACAAGATGTTCACTTCATATAAAAATATGTGTCCACAAAATATGGCATTAAACTACCTAGATTTTCATATTTACCAAAATATGTTAAATTATATGGTGATCACTATGTCCTAAACAATTTTTTTTTTCATGAATCTGATATTGACAGGGAAATAATAAAAATGATCCCACTCCTTGAGTATGGTTCGAGAATATGTATGGAGTTCCTTTTAAAAAACTACATCTGGGCCTGATTCCATCCCTCAGTGGATACGTAGTAATTCCTGGAACCTATGTCCTAGTATATCCACCATCATCAGATACAAAAAAAACCAAAAAAATGCTCTCCCTTCATGTATATGGCCTAAGCCCATGAAGGGAATGCCTTTTACAGAACTATGTGTAGCTTTATTCAAATTCATCAATGGGATATGTAGGTACACCTTGACCCTATGTGTTGGTATAACCATCACATGCCAAGGATTTACTCTATTATATCCTTTGTTTCCCCTATACTATAAGGGAACTCCACATCCCTCCTTTTATATCAAATCTAGTATAACTCACATGAGCTTAGGAATGGTGGTATGTATTTTCCCAACATGGCCAATAATAGGGGATTATAATAAGCCCATCATATTGAAAGCATTGTATAAATCCCCCTATCCACAGGTCAGACTAGAATGATATGTTGTTATAACTATGAATGATTTGATTCCCATTCATCAATGGGATATGTAGTGATTCCTGGATCCATCGTCCAGGTCAAGCCACTAGTCATAATGAACAATGCCCCCTTCCAGTGGATTGGTTAGACGTTTTTAGGGGAATCCATGAAATTTCCAAACCGTATAGTTTTAAACTACATGGTACTTCTATAACTATGTATATCTTGATTCCCATTAATTAATAAAATACATAGAGACATCTTAACACTAAATCTCGGTCCATCCACCACATGATATAAAATTCCCCCTCTCTATGAAAAGGTTAGACTAGAGCAGAGAGTTTTCAAGAACTACCCATAGCTTGACTCATGCCCTCGCAGGATATGTAGTGATGCATTGAACATTCATCCTACTCTATTATCCATTCAAAAGAAAACTATTTTTTCCTATGAATGGGTCAGACTCAAACATGAAAAAAATTATGAACTATGTGTACATTGATACCCAACTAATTAGGATGTGTAGGAAACCTCCATGAGGTTCAACCCCAACACATAACTCACCAAATCTTTTTCATGATGGTTCACTCTTATCCTCAACATATGACCTTAAACTACATAGGATTCTATAACTACATGTGGATTCATTCCCATCCATCAATGGGATGCATAGTGACACCTGGGCCTTCTCGGGACCGACATCTATGAAATTAATGCCCCCTACATATAAGCCATACAAATGCTTGGAAATTAATGAGTTCTAACCACATGTTGTTCAAATTCATAGACAAAGAAGTCCTAACCATAAAATATTAAATTCGGTGGTATCTATAGAACTACGTGTGACATGATTCTCAGAATAATGAGACATGTTGTGACACACATACAAGAAATCCTGGGTCTAGACATGTCGAATAAAACAAAAAAAAATTCCCCCAATCCCCTACATGTGAAATGAAAGTATATTAATGGGATTTCAAATATATACCATTACATCACTAAATCATCAAAAGACCATGATTCCCTTTATATATGAATCAGGTCTATGTAAAGGATCTTGTATTTTAATACTAGTCATGGTTGTAATATTTAACAAATAACTAGAGATTCAATTTTCATCAATCAAACTCCTGCTTCTAAAAAAATCAGATCAACATAATCACCCATAGCTACCGTAAATGGATAGATTGTGTCTTGCAGACACCTTTTCTTTACTATGCACACAATGCCCAAGAGGCACTGCATATGTTTTCCACAGAAATTTCCTATCAACCAAATTCAAATTCATCCCTATTAGAGTCTATTCCGACTTTTATACACCCATTTATCATAATACTTTCATCACCCCTCCAAACTTGAGGGCTCCTAAAATCATGGTTTTCACCTTCTTCCACCGCTCTTGTTTACAATGTATCAGGAACGTACCAACCTGATTTTCACATATTAATGAATAGTCCATTTAATTTGTCATACATACAACATGATATTAAACTATGTTGTCAACATCCTTTCTGAATTACATAAATCAACATGGACCCCCAACAGTTAGCTCATTCACATCGAGCCACCCACATTCTGACCACATGATGTTTAACTACATGGCTGAAAGTCCTAACCATATTACATTAAACTACATGGTACACCAAATAGAGAAAGAATATCAACAATTCATGGTTAAAGACCATAATTTGGTAGGGAAAATGATCATGGGACACCAGGATCATCAAAACTGGGCCACGACCCCACAAGGGTTTCAAAAATTCCACCACACATACAGGTAAAATTTATATAGGGAAACTCCCAATTCCACGAGTAATCACGAACTTAGTGTTTCTGATATGTCCATAATAAATCTATCCATTTTTCAAAATCCAGGATTTTAGTGATGTTGTATAAGCATATTCCTTTATGTCCATTGGGAATTAATGGTCAGTGTCTTGAAAAAACCATTGTTTGGAAATTCACACAATGCCCCAATGGCTATTCATATGTTTCCCAAAAAACATCCTTCCATTCAAAATAAAATTCATCCCCATGTTTGGTTTTTTCTATTTTCATATTCCTACCATATTCTATGCCCGATTTCATTTATCTAGGCCCAAGAGCCCTCAAAACCATGGTTTACACTCTCCTCCCTACCAACATCATGGACATGTCAGAACAACCTTTCTTGATTAACCTCAAGTTACATGGTGATTCTATATCAATGTCCTAATTTCATGATTTTTAGACTCCATGATACACATTAAAATATATTCACCCTTAGTCTAGGTCACATAAAAATGATATTTCCCCTTATAACCCTACACAAGGAAAATATGTCAACTCGATAGGGTAAAAATTCCTCCTCTGATTCATGGTATTCCAAGTAAATTTCAACCAGAAATTACCCCTTTGGATAATTAGGAGGCCCTCTTCACACACTATTTTCTACGTCCTGTATGTTCTGAATCCCCATAATCATCCCTAGTAATTGGAAATATATGGTTAGTTTCTTGATAACACCTTTATTTGGCTACACAGACAATGCCTCGGTAGATCTGCATACATTACCCACCAAAATATCATTTCATCCAAAGGAAAATTAATCCTAAAGATATGATATTCCTCTATCTGTATTCCCCTATGATGTCTATATCTCACCTCACTCCTTGATTTTGGAATCCTCTCATATTATAGTTTACATATTTTTTCCCTTATTCGTGAAGGTGATAGAACATTGATGACCAAACTCTTGTGGAAAAGGAATGTTGTTTACCCCAATGGTTAGAGAAAAAACAAGAATTTAAATTGTAAGTCTCAAATGTCCTGGTTGAATGATAATAAACTACGCTATTCACTTTCCCTCCTTTTCACAAGTCAAATTTTTGTGCAAGTGATTTCGAAACTAGATCCAATGTAACATTATCCATACATTCAAACGTTATTCAGTTAACATGATACCCATGTTGACCCTCAAAAAAAAATCAAATCCAAACCTATATAACTTTTTTTGGCTATCAATATTGGATGGCCAGCGCCAGGAGAACACAATAATTTGACTATTCATAGCATGCCTCGGAGGCTCTATAAATGTTTCCCAAGAAAATATTATATCACCCAAAGGAAAATTCATTATCATGGAAGGCCACTCCCAATTCTATACTACCAATGGATTTCATGCCTTGTATCATGTCCAATATCGGAAAATCACATGTAAGGGTCAAGACAAATCCCTCATTCATTTTTGAAAGTTGTCGGGACATTCGTTGTTAAAGATTCTTAAATTGGTGCACTTTCCCCTCAAGTAATGGTCAAATATGTTCATCCTAAAACATTTGTAATGATAATATAGTTATAAATACACTAAAATGGTAATGAAAAGATTAAAAACAGTATCTAGGATGAAATCCCTCAATGGGAACCCTAGAAAATAGTTGAATACCAACTCACTAATCCAGTACTATATACTGTTTTGAAAAAACCTCGAGAAATCATAAAATCATCAATAGAAACAAATTTTGTTAAGGTAAGAAACACACAATGTATTTCCTAATTAAAAATCAATTTATACCTACTAATCCCACACTATAACAATCTTAGGCTAAAAATGGGGTGATAATGAAAAAGGCACAATGTTTGTAGGGTTTTCTATGTGACCCTTTTAAGTGTAAAACTACAATTTTTTGGCCCCTCCACTCGGCAAAGAAATGAGGGTATGACATGATTATTTTCCTTATCCCAGATTATGACTCAAATTTATATCTGGTTGATATTATGGTTTCAATGATGTTGATCATTGTTCATTGATATTGCTAGAAAATGTAAAATAGGAACACTAGAAAGAAAAATATTTTCATTTTATCTAATGAAGTGAGAGTGGGGGGGGCATCCACAATATATAGTCTCTCCCTAATGTCGAAACAATGGTGATGAAAGGTAGCCAATTAATTACAATGAGGCCCAAATCACTCCTTCCAGCAGCTCGAAAACTACCCACTGAGGGCTATCAAGGTCTACTTCCAAAGTAGAACTCTATTCAACATCATCTTCAACCATCATGTGTACATGCATCATAATAGTATGTAGGTCTCTCCCTTTTTGTTTTAGGGATTCATAATTATCACTACGTGGTGATAGTTTCACTTTTAGTACATCCATGCGATCCATGTACTCATATAGTTCTTCCTTCGGGGAAATATGCTAGTCAAGAGCACTAGATTTATCAGCCTCTAGATGATGCATCTTTTGAATAATATTTTGGAGTTTCTAATCTTGGTGGTGATATTTTATGAACCGAGTCATATCTCCTTCTTAATTAGTGAGATCCTATCAATCTATAACAATTTTTAATACAAATAGATGAAGGTGTTTGTAATCAGAGGCAATCAAACACCGATCGACAAAAATTCTTCAAGTTTTATCCTTTTTTATGGACAATCCTATCATGGGAGTTTCTATAGCATGAGTATGGATTTGACACCATTCCCATTTTCACAAAACTCCATGAAACATAATGGTACTAGTATTATGGTCCCCATCTACTGTAACATGTATGTAATTTGGAAGCATTATTACAGATGAAAGAAGCGACACTATCTAAGTCAGCCATGTAGGGGGACCTTCCCTCCCAATAGATTTTTCATCCTACGAGGTTAAATGGGGTAGGATGACATCAACATCAGGAACACCTGGTGATGTCCCAATCGGTCCATCTTTAGTAGGATTACAGACCATATCAGCGAAAGATAGAATAATTTAGTCACATTCCACGAAGAAATGTTATGTTGGGGAACAATTTTCCGAATTCACGTGATGGTGGGTAGAACACCTCCTCACCATAGTGGGGATTATATAGAATAACTAGAATAGTTGATACAAAATTAGAAACATCCAATGGTCTCTAAACTCAATGAACTGTCCTCCCCAATGCCCTATTAGTGTATAAATATACCTACAATTGGGAGTACTCTAATGTCATGTAAGTTGAGGCTACTGTTGAAGGAATGAGTAGTTCCACATTAGCGTCCTCCCACATCATGGCCAATAAAAAATGACATTGAATCATGGGATGGGACTTCCTTGTAACCAAAATAGCAGGGAGAGATGATACATGTTGAAGGCATCCAAATTTCGTAGAATTCCTAAATGGAGTGTAGGGTTCCAAGATGGTTACCCTCTAAATATGAGTAGATAAAACTCAATCCTGAAGAACAATGATATAATAACACTCATCGAAATAGTTATGTCCATTATCCATCATATATCCAGGGGGTTTGGCGTATGGTGTGAAAGAGAACTGAGAAACATCACTTAACTATTTGATTCCATCATCAATACTTAATGATTGGGTTCAAACGATGACAATGTTGAGAAGATATGACCAAAAGACATAATGAGGAACCCTCACAGTATGTCGATACTCATAGTAGAGGAAATTCTCTACCATCCATCCATGAAAAAATTGAATCAATCTGATAAGAAGATGAATGGGTTTATCATAAAATATATTCCTTAACAGATCATTTATTTGGACTAGCGTACTAAGAAACAAGATAATGTGTTGTCCCATGGCAAATTTGGCTACCATCATTAGAATGGAAGCTCTAGCATTAGGGTATACATATTGAGAGGGAAAGATATATCCACTTGTAAACGTGGAAAATAAAACTGATAATCATAGCATGGGTTATAAGTCAGACTATATCTCATAGGACCATGTGTTGTACCGACCCTTCTTAAGGGTAGAACAGTATGAGCCATGAATTTCTAGAGACTATTGAGTTGGGTGAGTCTAGCTACGACTTGCCCTCATCCTAGGATTGTTCTCCTGTAAGAACATTCAGATCCAATATTTAAATGAATTAATAGAATGATCATGTAGGAGTTGATTGATTAATCCCTCTTCCATGAATAATAAATTCCATTCTAGTAGAGACACTTGTTTGACATTCCCTAATGAATTATATGGTGAATGAAACACATCATACATATTTTCTAGAATGGGATTCCTTATAATATTTTGGATGTCCCAAAAACTAATTCCCTTATCCCTATGGAAAAGGTGGAATTTATTGGTTCTTGAACAGTAACAAATAAGTAGTTTGGAAAATGTATCACCTTTGATTTGATTTTAAATTGGGGAAACCGTGCTTCCTGATATTAGTTTACCGCTTTCAAC
Organism: Viscum album; assembly: GCA_963277665.1. Lineage (NCBI taxonomy): Eukaryota > Viridiplantae > Streptophyta > Magnoliopsida > Santalales > Viscaceae > Viscum > Viscum album. Next base: position 116,532,252 of record OY728133.1, on the reverse strand, counting down.
TGGCTAGGGGATTCCAAACTAATCTAATGCACCTAGAATTACTAGCCCCTCTCTTCAGAGAAGCATCCTTTAGATCACAAGTCCCATTTGGTGCTCCAACCAACATTGTTATTATATCATGAATTATTGACAATGGATGGGTACTCCCAGATGACCGACCTCAAAGAGGTGTTACGATGGAAAAATTTACTCTAAGTCCACACAGATCCATTCAGCGTAAACATGTTCTCTTGGGTAAATGTAGTTATGAGCTCCCCAATTGAATAAATATTTTCCTAATCACGCCCTTGGGATTCCTCAAGGTGAATAATAAGAGTATAGTGATTGTCTAATGTAATGGGAACGTCGCCTAGGAGGATGATTTTTTAGAGAGACAACTGGAAATATAGATGTTAAACTTTGAAATTTGGAAAAGGGAGGTCTCTAAAAATACCCTCTTGATGAATGATGTGGGAATGAATCTTATCATCAGAATTATAAACCATAAAAACCTTCTCCTGGTCTCTTCTACTGAGATAAGAGGAAGAACAATTATCATGAATCAAAATACTATAAAAACAGGTCAGTCCAAAATAATCTTTGGGAAAAAGAAAAAATGTTGGAAATGGAAAAAAGACATCCACATGAATCAAGGATCTACATATTGAACACTGGAAATGGTTCACAGAAAAAATCCGTCATGAACCAGTGGTTCATATAATGCCCTGCATGACACTGGCCCACAATGTGATGAACATTGAGTCACATGGTCTATGGTCTAGGATATCCATATACTGATCCTCTTTACATGATTTTCCAATGTGAATAATTAACAGTTTATATTCAAGATTCAATGTTATGTTAACGGAATTGAGGTTTAGTCTATGTAGTAGAAAAACCACGTAGTGTCTTACTATGATAGAGTTCAAACTAACATTTTATGTTTCTACAGAGAAGTTTTTGGATTCAATGGTCCACTAATTTATGAACATGACCGTGAAGAGTTCATAGTTTACAAAATGTGAAACACAGTTTGTAGAAAATAGCTTTCATGACAGAACTGGTATGTAGATGAATGGAAATCCAATAGAACTATGTAGTTCACTTTTCATTGAGAAGTATGGTAAATGAAAAATTACCTGGACCCCCTATTTATAGGCACTACCCTCTAATGGGTCCACCATCCTACTAAAATAGTTCAGTTTAGGGATGCTTTCTACATTGCAATGGCATTACTTTCATTTTGATCAGAACACGTTCTGTTGGGGGAATTTTTATGGTCGTAAAAAATACGCAAAGGGAAGGAAAATACTCAAAAAAATATTGTTAAGGAATAATATGATGGTTCAATTAGAATTTTATAAGAAGGTTGTCGATATAATTTTTATTAGTGGACCAAACCGATCCTCATAATGATTTCTAGGAATCATACGTGGATGTCATTACCCATGAACCAAATTGTATGCGGAAACCCAGGAAACACTACCCTGTGAGGTGTTGGCCATCAAAACAGGTAGTTCATCGAATAAATGAGGAATTAGTCATATCCCCATGAACCCCATCATTGGTGTAATGGAAGTACATAAATTCCACCTGTGACCCATAGCCCTGCTAACCACGTTATTGTAAAAAACATAATGGAGATGTATGCCCCCACACACAATCCCTGCAAACTTAATTGGAAGACACAGAAAATCCAACAGTATCCCACAAACCTAATCATTCTTGGTATTGCGGCATTTATTTTATCCTTCATGAACCACAACCCTATGATCTTAATCCCAACAATCCTCGGTTGAACGAGTCATCTATTGGACCGATTCTTTTCTTATGGGCTTCCAAAAATGGTCTCATGTGACCCATAGATATATCCTCCTCATTACTCTATAAAATTAAACTAAGCGGTTTCAATATGGATAGATATCTAGAGATGGAAAGGATCATAATATTAGAGATCCTATAGTTTACAAACGGAAGACTTCAAAGGAAAATGATTAAAGATGTTCAGAACAGGGAATAGTTTCCAGTAGATATAACCAATATGAAAACCATAAAAAAGAAGGTTAATAATATGGGGATATCCAAAAACATTATTTGTGATCCAAAAACCATCTTCCTGCTGTGGATGAAAAGCACGCGAACTGCATTACTAATAACCCTTCTTCAATCTGGCGTACCGTGTAGCACATCTCTATGTGAACAAATCCTTTCCCTACTACTGAAAATACTTAGGAATAAAAAATAAATATGAAGGGAGCTCCTGATATTTCAAAATCCCAATACAATATTCCAATAATTAAAAGTAAAAGAAAAATTTTTAAAGGCCAATGTGGTACACCTGCATGGAAGACCAACGTGGTAGACATGCACGACTGTATACGTTATTTACCCCCATGTAGTAGACCTGCATAGAGGGAGTGTGCGGCGGACCTCTGCTGATAAATTAACATCAACAATACCCCTCTTTTCCTGTAAATAGGTCTATCGGGATCCTCATTTAAGGACTCCAAAAGGTAAAGGCCTTCATGAAGCACCCATTGTATAGAACTTCCGTCAAGATCCCTCAAATTGTCTCAATTTGGTCTCTAAAAACATGAGATAAGAGATAATTAGATGGGATAATAATTTTTTGAATGTATTTCACAATTTCAAGATTACATAGGATTGGTTACCCTATGTGATGAATTCTTCAGTCATCATAAACGCATATGCGACACACCTTCACGGTTCACCTACCCACCGCACCTATACGGGGAACATATGCGGCATACCAACGTGGAGTAACTATGAAACATAGCTATTTATAATGCCTAAATATCAACTTAAGTACCCTATTTAATACAACTCACGGTATTGTATCTCCTTCCTTAGTTACCTTACCAAAAAGGGACTAAGTTGAAGCCTCCACCAAAACATCATGACTCAATAAAACTTTTGGGAAAGACACATTATTGTGTCTCCTATTTGTGTTTGTATATCCACAGTTTGATGGTTCCCACATTTGTTTCATAGTGGGGATAGGATTCAGTGAGTGTATTTGGGTTTATATATCCATAGTCACATGGATCATTCTCCTAGGAAGAGTGTTGGGAAGTTCCTGATTTGGAGAATTAGGGTTTGGGCTATGTCATCCCCTTTTCTTCTCCAAGACTCGAAACCTTAGGATTATGGTAGAAAATTTATGATTCACGTATTATATTACATTCAAGCAAATGAGATTTCTCCCTACCCTGTGAATATCGACTAGGGAAGGCATCCAATTGTATGACCCTAACCATTGATGTAGAAGGTTTCAGTCTTGCTCCTCTCTAATTCCTTCACATTCACTCATTCCTTACATTGGACCCCTATCTATTGTAAAGTGAATAGTGGGAGGTCATGTACCCTCTCCCTCTTCTTGGGGTGACTCGACCTCATCCACCCTTGCTGCTGTAGTCATGCCCTCTTCCAACAGTGTGGGAGAAAAAGTGTGGATTCCTTTGTTGAATCTTTGACATCCTCTTGTTTTTTCACACCGAGCATGACTCACATGGGCTTAGAGATTCATCATGATCATAACATTTGAATAAAGACCATCTATGTATTCAACTACTAGAACACAAAATCCTATTCAAACCAGGATTGTATGACACCTGTTTGATGGCCTGATCTCAAAAGGGTGCCTTTCCAAAAAGGGTTCTCCCTATCATGTCCCCGCAAAGGGGTAGCCTTCTTGCATAATCCCCAACATGATGATTGAGAGATGTGAACTTGGATTCCCATCATAATTGGGATATATAAGAAGCCTTCTCAGGGCCCGATCTCATTATATATCCTATTCTGGAATCCATCTTTAATTTGGGAAACCTCTTTATGAATAATCCCCAAATATAACCCCCAAATTATCAAGTCATCCTTTTTAGGACGTAATCCTAATTTTCTCAAAGGACTATACTCACCTATGAGACTCATCAAACTACATTGGATTTGATACCCATCCAAATGGTAAACATAGGGAACCTCTTTTAGGTTCATACCCAACACATCAAATCAACGTTATTTTCTTTGGTCCATATTTACAATAGTGTCGATTCATACAAGGAAACTCGTATTCTTTCCAATTCTGTGGGCTGCTTCGGTATAATTCCCTCACCAAACATTGACTAAGAACCTCTTTCCTAGATTTCCTTACCACATGACATTAAATAGCTTGTCTACGTCCTACTCACATGGCCTTAAATGGTATGATCTTTCTAATTAAATGGAAACAAACTATAAGGGTTATGATTCCATTCACAAGGATACATAGGTAGCTCATTTGATGTGTACGATCCCAATATTAATAATAAAATTCATCTCCCTGGATGACAATAAATTCCAGAGTACCCTATTGAGTGGTTTAAAAACCAGTATCATCATAATATAAATGAACTTGACATGTTTAGGATGGCTTAAGTGAAATAGTGACATCATTAATTGGAATGGCTAGGCCATAAAACAATTTTCCATGTTTCATAAAATTGAGTGTAAAAACTTGAGTATCCTAAATTTAACGTAATTATAGTTTTCCCATTGAATTGTATTAAATGGATAATCTTGAGATGGAATAGATTAGGGTGGTAAGACAGGACTTGGGTTAATGTATTAAGCACATCCTATGATAGTGAAATGAATTTTTGTGGACTTGACATATCTAAGGGGGTTTAGTCTATACCCATTCCCAATGATCGTAAATCAACGCATGTCAATTGAAATTATTAAATTGAATTATAAATTCATTATGACATGAGTTAGTGGATTTTCCTCATGCTAGGAGAGGAATGTATAACCATGTCATCAAAAATACTTCGGATGTTATGCCTTCAGAACACTTGGCATAAATAAATGTGTTCAGTAATGTTAATTCTCTGATTGAATTTAACATTAGGGTTTTGGCTTAGGCTACATGATAGAAATGAATTAAAATATGGTATTATATATTTGAAATTAATATGAAGTAATTCTATATGAATTATATTAAAACTATTACATTATATAGATGTGGGTGGGAGGAATTATTTACCTGTGACATTTTTTACATGTGGGTGAGAGGAATCATTACCCCGTTCAATTATCTACATGTTGGTGGAATGCATATTTACTTCCTTCCATTCTGTTACATGTTGGAGGGAGGAATTGTTACCCATACCACTATTTCCTATGGGCGTGAAGCATTCTTACCCCATGCCACTATCTTCTAAAGGTGGAGGTATTCTTAGCCCATACTATATATATATATACAAAGGGGTGAGATGAATTCTTACCACATACCAATGATAACCTATATATATATATATATTACATGGTGAATACATCAAACATACCATCAATGGGATGATGTTGTTATCATTATTCTGTGTCCTATAAAAAACTAAATGCTGTTAATTGTTTAATCAACTTTTCCTTTAATACATCATAAATGAACACTGTTAAATTTTTATTACACTTTCATGATAGGTCTAGACACCGTTGGTTCCTCCCTTCTTGGATTTATATCTAACTCTCTACTCTAGCTACCATTGTATTTGGGTACCCAATTAGACCTTTCTTGTTCACAAGACTATAGACTATTAACCTTTGATGTGCTTTATGCTCCTATATGTTGTTAGTAGAAATGGATAGAGCTAGAGCTCAGGATGCTCATAGAGTTTTCCATAGGACTTTGTAGTTCTTTTCATTATTTGATTAATGTATTTGTTCATTTGTGAAAGTCATGATGTATGATAAGTATTTCCTTTATGTATCATTACAATGTCATGCATGCATCATGTAAACTGGAATTTGACACTTTTATAAAAAGGTTACTATTTTTCTTCTTCTTATTTGTCAACTATTTATATAACACTTCCAGTATTTCTATTGTTTATTCTCTAATAATACCATTTTGATACAAATATTAGTGGGTATAGTCTCCCAACTATCACCTCCCGAGACCCTTTCTACTAGTCAAAAAACACTGGTGTATGGGCAGACGCACTTGAGGCCATGTGATCCACTATTCTATCCACTTAATTGATGGTAATATTGGCTGAGATGTTACATTTATACTAACTTATGGTTTTATAGGGTTATTTTTGTTCTTTAAGATTTTCAGGTTTATATGGTATTATAAGGGTTTTAGGGTTTTCAGGTTTTAGGGGATTTATTTCTTTTTAGTATTTTTAATGATTTTTTATAGTTTTTAGGGGTTTATGGTTTTTTAGAGTTATTAGAGTATTTAGAATTTTAGGGTTTGATGGATATTTTTATAATATAAGAGTTTTATGTTTTTAGGGTTTTAGGGGGATTTATGGTTTTTTAGAGTATTAGATTTTTAATAGATTTTTAAATTTTTTAGTGTTTTAGGGTTATTAGGGCCTTTTGTGGTTTTTTAAGATTTTAAATATTTTTAGGTTACTTATGTGTGGTAAGTGATTTTACAGTTATGCAAGGGTATTAGGGTTTTCTTAGTGTTTTTATATTATTCTTGGGTTATGATGGTTTTAATTTTTTTTAGTGTTTATAGTGTGTGTTAGGGTTTATTTGGGGTTTTATTGTTTATTTGGGTTTCAAGGGGGTTTAAAATTTTTCATATATCTTAGTATTTAGGTGTTTTAGAGTATTTATGTCATTTTAATGGTTTAGGGGTTTTAGTATTTTTAATATAATTAGGGGTTTTAGTGTTTTATGTATGTTTAAGGGTTGTATGTGTCATTTTATGTTTTATTGGGTATGTATGGAATTAGGTGGTCTATGATCATTTATGGTTTTGGGGTTTTTTATATCTTTTAGGGTTTTGGATTTTTTTTCTCACATAGGGGGTTTCAAGGTTAATATGATGTTTAATAGTTTTTTGTGTTTTAATTTTTATAAGGTGTTTTTGGGTTTTAGGGTTTTTAGAGGGACTTTATGGTTTTAAAAGAATTTAGGAACTATTCAGTATTTTAGGGATTTCAATGAGTTTTAGGGTTTTATGGTTGTTATGGTTTTAGGGATTTTGGGTTATATAGTTTTTCGTGTTTTTGAATTTTTAGATTTCTTGGTGTTTTAGTTTTTTTATGGGGTTTAGTTGTTTTTTTCTAGGTTTTAAGGGTGTTAGAGGCTCTATGTTGGTTTTTAGGTGTTTTAGGGTTTTTATGATTTTTTGGGTTTTGGTGGTTTTTAGTGGTTTTAGGTATTTAGGATTTCTAGGGCTTCATGGTTTATTTAGTTTTTAATTTTTTCAACCCATTAGGGTTTTTAGGATTTTAATTTTTTTTAGGGATTGTAGGATAATTTAATGTTTTTTCATGTTTTAAGGTATTTTAGGGTATTTAGGGTTTTCAGGATCTCTTATTGTTTTCAGGGGGATTTATGTATTTTTTGCATTATACGGGTTATTAGAATCTTTGAGGGGTTTTAGAGAAAATTTATTGAACTTTTAGTGTTTTAAGGGTCCTTTTACTTTGTATGGGTTTTTTGATCCTCTAGTGTTTTTTGATAAATTTATATTATTAGTGGTTTTCATGTTCCTTTAATAATTTTTAGTGTTTTTGGGTTCTTTTCGATTTTAATTATTTCTTATGGTCTTTTATGATTTTTATGTTGTTATTAGGATCCCTTAGGGTGTTTAAAGTCATTTAGGGTTTTATGATTTTTTATGGGTCTTGGGATTTCTAATGTCTTTCATGTTTTTAGGGTTTTTAGGTTGTTTTAGGGTCTTGTAGTGTTTCTATATTTTTTATGGTCTTCTAGGATTTTCATAGGGTTTTCATTTTTTTACAGTTTATTGTGGTATTTAGGTTCTTTTATGGGATTTAAGTGTTATAGTGCTGTTATGTTTTGTTAGGGGTATATGATATTAAAGTGTTTTTAGAGAATTATAGATTTATAATGGTTTTTCTATATTTTTAATGTTTTCTTAATTTTATGGGTTTTGTGTTTTAACTGTTTTTTTAGTTTTTTTGGTATTTTATGGGATTTATGGTTCTTAGGTTTTTTCATCATTTTAGGGGTTTTATCATTTTTAGTCTATATCTATCTTTTTAATGGATTTATTATTTTCTAGAGTTTTTTAGGGGGATTGATGATTTTATTTGTTTTAGGGGGTCTAATGGTTATTTTTATATTGTTTTCATTTTTTAGAATTTATTATTATTATTGGTTTTTCAAGTTTTTATGGATTTTTAGTGTTTTTATGGTTTTCAAGGTTTTAAGGGTTTTACGGTGTTATGGGGTTTTAGGTAGTTTACGGGGATATATGGTACATGGGATTTTTATAGTGTTTTTAGGGTCAGAGGGGTAATTTAGATTTCTGGGGGGTTTGGGGGTTTTTAGTGTTTTAGGGGTTAATGTATTTTTAAGGGTTTTTGGGATTTTTTGGGTTTTTAAGATGTTTATTTTTTATTGGTTTCATGATTTTTATGGTTTTGTGTTTTTAAGGGTTTTTTGTATTTTATCAGTTCTTGGTTTCATGGGTTCTATGGTTTTCAGGGTCCTTAGGGATTTAAGGGTTTTATGTTTTTAGAGATATAAGTGTTCATATAGTTTTTATAGATTTATTAGTTTTTAGTGGTTTTATGGGTTTGATAGGTTTTAGGGGTTTTATGGTTTTTAAGTGTATTGGGATATTTTAGGATTTTAAGAGTGTCAATTAAGGTGTTTTAGGGTTTTAGATATTTTATTTTCTTTTAGGGTTTTTGGTGATATTCTTCTATATATGGGTTTTTTCTTATTTTATTTTATTTTTGGGAATTATATTGTATTTTAGTTTTTAGTTTTTTTATGGATTGATGGGTTATTTTCAATTTTTGGAGGATTATTATGGGTTATAGGATGTGTGTGGGTTTTATATGTTTAAAGGGTTATTGATATTCTAAGTGATTTTAGGGTTTTTAGGGTCTCTATGTTTTTTATATTTTTAATGGATTTTTTTGGGAATTAGGTATTTTTTGTGTATTTTTGAGCTTTCACGGATTTTATATTCATTATATTATTTTTAGAGATTTTGGGTTCTTACGATTTTTGAGGGGTTTTAGAGTTTTTTATTTTTTTAGAGTTTATGGGGTTTTATGGTTTCATTGGGTTTAAATGGTTTTTATATTTTTAGGTTATTTTTAGAAACATTAATTTTTAGGTGTTTGTATGGTTATGGGTGCTATTTTAGGGTATTCATGTCATTTTTTGGTTTTCAGGTTTTCAGGTATTTTAGGATTTCAAGATTTTTTGGGTTTTTTTGGGGATTTCATATGTTCATTAGGTAATTTAGGGTTTCCAGTTTCCTTTATGGTTTTATGGATAATAGGGGTTTTGTGGTTTTTTATGTTTTAATGTTTGTAAGGGTTTTTTGGTTTCTAGTTTTTATTATTTAAGAGTCTTTTAGAGTTTTATGGTAATTTATCAGTTTTTGAGGACATTTTAGGATATTTTATGGGGGGGATTATGATTTCTAGTGGTTTTTAGGGTTTTTAGGGGTTTGTAGTTGTTCATTTTTATACGATTTCTCTGTGTTTTTACGATTGTATGTAGTTTTTTGGGTTTTAGGGGTTTTAGGGGTTTTTTTATTTATATAAGTTTTTAGGAATTAAGAGATTTATTATGGATTTTAGGATTTTCTATGGGATTTTTTTGGGTATTTTAGTGTTATTTGGTGTTTGGGTATCTAGGGATTATATAAGAGTTTTATAGTTTCTTTAGAAATTTAAGGGGTTTTTATGGATAATATAATTTTTTATTGTTTTCAATGGTTTTAGGGATTAAAATGAAGTTTGGGGGATTTTAAGGGGGTTTTATTTTATTATTGTTTTTGTTTTTCTTAGTAATTTTTATGGTTCCATTCGTTTTTTGGATTTTTTGGGTGGATTTACGTGTTTTCTTGGGTTTAATTTTTTTGTTGTTTTCTTATTATTTTTTATGTTTTTCATGGTTTTATGTGTTTAAACTATTTTATGGGTATTTTACTGTTTTTATTGTGTTACAAGGTTCCATTAGTGTTTTTATGTATTTTTGAGTATTTTAGTGTTATTGAGCCTTTTAGGTGTTTTAGTCTTCTTATAATTTTTAATGGTTTTTATATATATTTTTTTGTGGAATGAAATTTTTTATGGGTTTTTTGTTTTAGGTTGTTTTGGGGGGATCATAGGGGTGTTTAGATATTTTTAGGGTTTTATGGTTTTGAAGTGTTTTAGTGGATTTAATCGTTTTAGGTTTTAAGGGTTTTTATGGTTTTTGGGGGGTTTTATGGGGTTTAGGGTTATAAGAGGAGTCATTTAGGGGAGTTAAGGTTTTTAATGTTTTTATTATTTTTATGTGTTTTTAGGGATTTTAGAATTTTTAGTGATTTTATTAATGTTTAAGGATTTTATAGGTCTTTTTTGTCTTTAGGGTTCTCAGTTTTTAGGGATGTTTTGGTATTTTATTCATTTTAGGGAACTTTTCGATTTTTTGGGTTTTAAGGGGGTTTTGGGTTTTTGGGTTATTTGAGGACAATATTAAATATTTTGTGTATTCATGGGTTACATGATTTTTTAGATTATTTATTGTTTTTATAGGTTGTTTTAGGGCCTTAATATTTTAGTGTTTTAGGAGTTCAGGGTATACATGGGTTTGTATTTTTTAGTGATTTTAAGGTATTTTTGGGTTTTAGGGTCCTTATGGGATTTAGGGTCTTATAAGGCTCTAAAAGAAATTATTTTTTTGACTTACATTAATGAATTTTAGTGGGGTTTTTTGATTTTTATAGGTTTTTGTTTTTAGGGGTTCTTATGATTTCATAGATTTTATGTGTTTTTAGGTGATTTAACAAAAGATTGGTTTTTAAATTATTAAACATTTCTAGTGGTTTCATGACGGTTTTACAGTTTTTAACCGTTTATGGGTGTTTTGGGTTTTTAGTGGGTTTTAGTTTTGTAGGGGTTTTATGGTCCTTATTATTTTTATGGATTCTATTGTTTTATTATTTTTATGTGATTTATGTTTTTTAGTGTTTTTTTGGTTGTTTAACGAGTTTTATGTGTTTTTAGGGTTTTCATTGTGTATTAATGGTTTTGGAATTTCATTAGGGTGGTTTTTGGATCTTTTGAGTTTTATTGGTTATTATGAATTTTTGTATTTTTTACAGTTTTTCGGGTTTTAGAGTTTTTTGGGGTTTTAGGGATTTTTAGGGTTCAAGAGGGTTTAGGGGTTTTAATGGGTTTTTGGTCTTTAGGGTCCTTGCAGCATTTTATGTTTTTATAGGTGTTTTAGTTTTAATTATTTTTATGGTTTTTAAGGGATTTTATAGTTTTTACGGGTTTTAGAGTATTTATGTTGTTTTAAATGTTTCATGCATTAATGAGATTTTTTATGTTTGTACGCTGTTTAGGATTTTTGTTATTATAGGTTTAGTATCAATTTTTGGATTTTTTAGGATTTTTTTGTTTTATATATTTTTAGGGTTTTATATTGTTAAGGGTTTAAAGGTTTTATAAATATTGTTTGTATTTTATTTCAGGTTTTTAGTGGTTTTTAGGGATTTTATTGATTTAGTATTTTATGGGTTTTTGATTGATGTTTTTGTTTTCATGGGTTTTGAAAGAATTTTTGGGGTTTTTGGATTTTTCAATGTTGCATAGGGTTTTGTTTTCTATTTTAGGGTTTTATGGTTTTTATATATTTAGCGGTTATTAGGGGTTTTTAAAAAAAATATAGTTTTAGTGTACTAATGAATTTTAGTGACATTTATGGGTTTTAGAGTTTTTTTATTGTATTTTGGGTCTTTTTGGATTCTTTTTGGTATTTTAAATTTTTTAGGGTCTTTTAATATTTATATGGGTTTTGTGTGTTTTATAATTATTTTTGTTTTTTATGGTTGTGGGGTTTTATATGTTTTATGGTCTTTTATGATTTGGTGGTTTTGGGGTCTTTTAAAATATTATAGGTTATTAGGTTTTTTTATTTTTAAGGTCATTTAGGTATTTATTGTTTTTAATTTTTATTTGTTTTTTATTGTTTTTATGGTTTTTATGTTTTTATAAAATTTAATGGTTTTAGAGGATTTCCAGGTTCGGAGGGTCATTGTTGAATATTTTTTATTTTTAATGGATAGATACGGAATTTAAGGGGTTATGGATTTTACTGTTTTTAGGATTTTTTGGTTTTTTTAGAATCAATAATGTTTTTAGTGTTTTTATGATTTTTTGTGGTATTTTAAGGTTTTATAGGTTTTTAGTATATGTTAGGGTTTTAAGGATTTTTGGGTGTTAAGTGTTTTCTATAATCTTATAGTGGTTTTCAAATTTTTATGATCTTTTAGGGAGGAGGTTTAGGGGCCTATGTTGTTTTATTTTTTTAAAGTTCTTATGGTTTTTAGGGTTTTATGGGGTTTTATTTGGATAGGGGTTTTATATTTTTCAGGACTTTAGGTTCTTTAGCGTGATTTATGGTTTTTGATGGTTTTGTAGTGTTTTTAGTTTTTTTGGGTTATATTGTTTGAGGATTTTTAGTGTCAATCAGGATTTTGAGATTTTTACGGTTATAGAGGTGTAAGGTATTTTTCTTGTTTCCTTGGGTTTTTTGGGGTTTTATTACTTTTTTTTGTTTTCAATGTTTTAAGGTTTTATTTGGTTTTTTAGTTTTTTAGGGTTTTTAGGTTCTTTTATGGTTGTTGTGTATTTGGGGTGTTTTATTGTTCGTTAATTTTTTTATGAATTTTTACTATTTTTATGGAATTACAACATTTTTTATGGTATTTAAAGTCTTTTATGGGTTTTAGGGTTTTCTAGGATTTCATGAATCTATTTTGTGTTATTTGTGGTTTTGGGGATTTAAATTAATTTTATGGTGGTCAATATTTTTTTGGGGCTTTTAAGGTCTTTCTAGGGATTTTAGGGTTTAGGATTTTTAGTGTATTTTAGAGGTTTTTTGCGGTTTTTCTGTTTTTCTTGCTATGTTAGTTATTTGTGTTTTTATGAGCCATTTATTTTTTCTATATTCTATTTTCCTTTGGAGAGTTTTTGTATTTAAGGGGTTCTAGGTTTTTATAGGTCAATTGAGTGGCCTTTACTGGTTTTTGAGTGTTTTTAGGTTCTTTTAAGGGTTAAGGGGTTATATGTTTTTATGAACTTTTAGGTTTTTAATGGTTTTAATGAGATTTACTTGGATATTGTTTTCCTAGTTAATTATGTATTTTTATGGAATTAATGGTTTTTATGGTTTTTTATAGTTTCTGGTGTTTTTATTTATTTTTGGGTTTAGAGTTTTACAGTTTTTATAGGGATTTGAGGGGTTTTAAGTGTTTTATAGATTTTATGGGGCTTTATGGTTTTTGATTTTTATGGTGTATTTGGATTTTACAGTTTATAGTATTTTAGGGGGGTTTAGGGACCCATTAAGATATTTTATGGTTTCCTAGTGGTTTAGGGTTTCACGTTTATTATGTTGGTTTTTTTGTTTTTTGGGTTTTAAGGTTATTGGGATTTTTTGGGATTTGAGGGTCTTTTAGTCTTTGTTGGGTTTTTTGATGACTAACGGGTTTTAGGTTTTTATATTATTATTTTTTTGGTTATTTTGTGGTTTTTTAGTGTTTTAGGGTCTTTTAGGGTTTTTGGTTTTATGGGTCTTATGTTTACATGTAGGTTTTAGGTGTTTTAATGTTTTTAAAGTATTTAGTGTTCTATTGTTCTGTTAGAGTTCATTTCTATTTTTAGGGTTTTAGTGGAGTATTATTATTTTTAGGGATTTTATAATTTTCTTTGGTGTTTTAGGGGTTTTAATGATTTTATGGATTTTATGGTTTTTTTGATTTTTAGGGTTTTTAGTTTTTTAAAATTTATTATGGGTTTTAAATATTTTATGGTTTTCTAGGATATTATTAGTGGTTTTATGGATTTTATATGGGTTATATAGTTTTATGGTTTCATGTTATTAAGGATTGTTAGGATTTTTAAGGGTTTCATTATTTTTAGTAATAGTTTTGGATTTTGATGTTTTCAAAAAATTTACATATATTTATGGGGTTTCATAATTTCTAAGGTTCTTATAGGTTTTAGTGGTCCTATCGTTTTGGGGTTTTTTAGAGTGGTTTTTATTTTTTAGCTTTTATTTGGGTTTTATTGTTTTTGGTGTCTTATGTGGGTTTTTAGGGTTTTAAGAGTTTTATTGGATCTTTTTTGGTTTATTTTTTTTTTTGGATTTTAGGGTTTTTAGGGTTCTTATGGTGTTTAATAGTTTTAAGGGTCTTTTAGTGGGTTTATTGGGATTTTAGAGTCTTTGATTGGTTTTAGGGTCTTTAGTATCTTTTAGGGGTTTAAATGGTTTAAATGGTTTTTATGTTATTTTATTATTTTTATGGTCTTTTGTGTATTTTGGATTTTTAGAGTTGTTATATTTTTCTAAGAATTTTTGGATTTTTAGGGTTTAATGGGATTAATTTTTTTATGGTTTCTTGGTATTTTTGGTAATTTAGGATTATATTGGTGGTTTTTTTCATTTTCAGGAATTTTAAGATTTCTTCATGTTTTTATGGTCTTTATGGAATATTAAATTTTATGTGGTTTTTAGGGCTTTTTGGGGTTGTAGGTTTTTTCGGGTTTCTAAGGGTTTTAGGGTTTTAAGGGTTCAAATTGAATTTTTTGGGGTTATTTTGGTGTTTAAGGTTTTCATTGTTTTTGGGTTTGTATACTTTAATGCTTTTAATTATTTTTAGTGGTTCTTGGTAATAAGGGTTTTGTTAGGGGTTTTAGTAATTTTTAGGGTATTTGGGCTATTTTGTGTTTTTATGGGTTTTTTGGATTTCAATAAATTTTCCATGTTTTGTGTCATGAAGAATTATTTTTTGGGGTTTTTCTAAGTCTAAGGGTCATTAAAAGTTATTAATGGTTTCGATGAACTTTTGAGAATTTTTGGGCTTTTGGAATTTTAAGGGTTTTATTGTTTTTAATGGAATTTTATTATTTTTAGTGTATTTTAAGGTAATAAATGGTTTTATAGTTTTCTAGGTTTTTACAGTTTTTAGGGTCAGTCACGTTTATTTTAGTTTATATTTTTTTGTGGATTATTGTATAAGTCTTATGGTGTAGGGTATGGGGTTTTGTGAGTAGGTGTTTTGGGGTTGCAGAGTATGTTATAGTGGTTATGTTGTAGGGTTTAGGGTTTTAGGTGGAGGAAACAAGGTCTATGGTGCATGTATAAGGGTTGATAGTGTAGGATAAAGGGTTTATGTTCTAGGGTTTTAGGGTTTAGGGTACATGTTATATGGTTTATGCTGTATGGTGTAGGATTTAGGGTGTTGTGTATAGGGTTCATGGTGTAGGGTTTAGGGTTTAGGTTGTAGTGCAGATGTTTTATAGTGTAGGGTTTAGGGTTTGGGGTATATGGTATATGGTTAGTGTGTATAGTTTATGGTATTGGATGTCAGGTATATTGATTATGGGGTATGAATTAGGGTTTTAGGGTTTAGTGTTAACGGTGTAGGGTATAAATTCTAGGGTGTATGATATAGGGTGCTGGGTGTAGGGTTTAGGTTGTACTGTTTTGGGATTATGGAGGAGGGTATATGGTATACGGTGTTCTTTTTTTATTACAATTATGAGTATATGTTTTATGATGTGGGGTTTAGGGTTCAAGGTGTTGGTTATAGGGTTTTGGGAATATAGTTTTTGGTTTACAGAACTAGGTATATCATTTTGGGTATAGGGTTTAGGGTTTAGGATTTGGGTAATATGGTTTTGGGTGTTTGGTTTAGGTTTTAGGGAACATGTTATATCATATATGGTGTGGGGTTTAGGGTGTAGGGTATAGGGTGTAAGGTTTAATGTATTGGTTTTATGGGTTGGGGAGAGATGTTTCAGGTGTAAGATAATGGGGTTAATGTTTTTTTCATATTTTTATGGGTTTTATGGTTTTTATTATTTTAGGGTTTTTGAAAATCATTAGGCTATTTTATGGTTTTTAGGGTTTTTAGGGTTTTTATGTTATCTTATATTTTCTGTGGTTTTTAGGATTTCATAAATTTATTAGTTTTTTATGGGTTTTTGGGTGTTAGAATTTTGTAATTTTTATCGATTTTTATTTTTTTAGGGTTTTAGGTTATTTACGGGTTTCTAGGGATTTAATTGGTTTTTTGGATTTTAGGGTTTTAAGTGTTTTTTGATGTTTTCTTAGGGGTATTTGGGGTTTTTATTGGTTTTAGGGTTTAATGGGAACTTTATCTTATTATGTGGTTCTATGGTTTTTAAGGATTGGTTATTTATTTGTTTTTATAATTTTTATTTATTTTTTTTATTTTTTGTTTTTTTTTTGATTTTTTTTTTGATTTTTTTGTTTTATGGTTTTTAGTGTTTTTAGGGTTGTGGGGTTTTAGTGCTTTTTGGTGTGAAATGATTATATATATGTTTTCAGCAGTTTAGGGACTAATTGGGTATTATATAAGTGTTTATGATATTTTAGTGTTTTTTATATTTTTGGTTCATTTAGGGTTCTTAAGTTATTATATGGGTTTTAAAGATTTTACAATTTTCTATATATTTAGTGATATTTTGGTTTTTTTAGTATTATTGAGTTTTATTGGTTTTAGGGTTTAGGGGGGTTTATGGTTTTTTAGGGTTTTTATATTTTTAAAGGATTTTAGGGACATTAATATTTAGGGTATTTTATTGGTTTTTAGGATTTATGGATTGGGTTTTTATGGATTTTAGTGTCTTTTAGTGATATTGTTTGATGGTGGGTCAGGATTGTTAGGTTATTTTAGTGCTCTTAAGGTTTTCAGGCCTCTTATGTTATTAGGTTTTTTAGGGGTGTTTGGTTTTTGAGTCTCTATTTAGGGGTTTTTAGATCTTTCAGGCATTTTTAGGGTCTCTTAGGGTTCTATGTCATTTTATGCTTTTTTTAGTTTTTAATTGTTTTTTGGAACTTTTTTCTATTTTGAGTTTCATTTTTTTTATTTTTAAATGGTATAGGGTCCTTTAGATCATTAGGGGTTGTAGGGCCCATTATAGATTTTTTGTATTTAATGTGTCCTTTAGAGGTTATAAGGGCTTTTAGAGTACTTTAGGGTACATAGGATCTTTCAGGTTTTTAGTGTTTTTAGGTCACATTAAGGTATTTATGAGGTTTTACAGTATTTTTATGGTATTTTACTAGTTTTAGGGGTATTAGTGTCTTTTAGGGTTTTAGGAGTTTTAGGGCCTTTTAGGTGTTTTTAGGGATTTAGGGTCTTTTAGTGTTTTTTATTTTGGTAGTTTTGTTTATTCTTTTAGGGTTTCCGTGTGTTTGTTTTGTTATTTATTGTTTTAGGAATTTTCAGGGTTTTTGGGTTTTTATGGAATTTTCAAATTTTGAGTTAAGTGGTGTTTTTAGGTTCTTTAAATGGGTTTTTAGGATTCATATGGGATTTTTTGGGGTTTTTGGGTTATTTGGGTTTATTTTGGGGTTTTAATGTTTTTTATTGGTTTTTAAAAATTATTACGAATTTTAGCGTTCATGGATTTTTTTAATAGTTATTAATGTTTGTATGGTTTTAAAGGTGTTTGAGGGGTTTTACATTTTTAATGTCTTTTTATGGTTTTCCATGGTTTTTAGGGTTTGTAGGGGATTATTTTAGGTTTCAGGGTTTTTTAGGGTTTTCATTTTTTTGGTCTTTTATGCCCTATTATGTGATTTTGGGTTTCTAGGATTTTTATGGGTTTTTATTTTCTTCTGTGAATTAAGGGTTTCTTATATATTGTTTTTTGGATTTTATGGACATATCATGATTTTTATGGGTTTTTGTGGTTTTAGTGGTTTTTGGGTTTTCTGGGACTTTTTAGAGTTTTTTGGTTTTTTGGTTTTTTCAGATGTTATGATTTTAAGGGTTTTAAAGGCCTTATGTGGTTTTTTATGTTTTTCTTGCTTTTATATTTTTTTTGGTTTTTAGGGGGTTTTGGGTTTTGATGATTTTTTATTTTTAAGGATTTTATGTTTTTTTGGGTTTTAATGGGTTTTAGGGACTTTTGTTGTTCTATAGGGTTATTTATGGGTGTTTGGGGTTTTTGCAAGAATGTTTTAAGATATTGTAGGTTTTTTGGGATTTTTAGTGACTTTTATGTGTTTAATGGTTTTTATAGTCATTTAGCGATTTTATGTTCGTAGGATATATTATACCACAAAGATGGTGGCATAGAAATATTTTTTAAATGAAAAGAGAATAAAATATGGAAAAAGATTGGGTTATATGGGCACACATTCCCTCATACCAAGGAAAACCAAAGAAAAGAAGAACACATAATTCAATTTCACATTGGTAGGATGTGTTATAGTCAACATCCCTGTAAAAATCATATTCAAGAGGGCCAGGAGATATAGTAACCTTGGTTGGATTCATGTATGAGTAATCCATCCACGGTCTTGGTTTCCTACGGGAAATAGGGTGAAAATGTTCAATATCCACAACAACATTTTTTCCTTTATACAAGTTCTAATTTCATTTTTTTGGAGTCATATTCTACATCATCCCTACATCCCATAATGCCTTGGGTTTCCATTAAATTATGAATTTCTAATTGGTTCTTTGAAATAATCTCACCATGACATGTAGTTTTATGCTCCTCATGTATGGGGCCCAAGCATTCCTGCATCTTTTCCATAGTCTCTCCAGGTGTTAGGTCACTCTCACTTGGTGTAGCATGATCAGGAATCCAAGATAAGGCCAAAATAGTCCTTGGATTATGCAAGGCAGTGTTGTACTCCTCTGTTTGATGAACATGAAAATTGTTCCTTATATCCTTATCCATTTAAGGAACTTGTGTGATTTCTTAAGACACACCATCTGTGGCTTGTGAAGAATTAGAACACATATTCTTTTCGCTGGTTGGTTCCTCGACTTATTCTTACAAGAAGTCTCGTGGAGCCCTTTTAATGAGAAGAAATCACATACAACATTTTTCCAACACTTTTCTTCAATGTGTCTAATAGCCTGATAGCAATAAAAGGGTCAGGCAGTCTATCATATACCACCTTAAGAGATATATCATCATAAAAGTCAATCAATACAATACTATAAATTAGGAATGTACATAAATCAACTTCCACCATAACCCTATCATAGTGGCCAAATTTCAAAGCCTTAGTGGCCCTGTTCATTTTAATTGTAATACCTACTATAGAGGCAATGTCATAAACAATTTTATTATTCCATAAGATCTAGTGAAGGACAATAATTTTCTTTCAGACCTGAACCATGGTTATTTTTTATGGAGAAGGGGTTGAAACAAAAATACCGTTATTTAATGTAAAACATACATGGATTCAAAAAAAATTGACCCACACCCCCAAGATCTCCACTTGAGATACAGTAATGGAAAAATAATGTGAAAGAAATCCATGTCTTATAGGTATTGATATCCAATAAGAAAACCCCCATAAATAAGTTAAATTATGAACCAAATCATAAATCCCAAAATTTTACCTCCACTGAGAAGAATAAGTCTGGAAATAATGGAATTCTCACATATCTTAAAACTGTCAAGGATCGACTCCATATTAGAAACTGAACTAGTAGTTTCACCCTTTATAACAATTCTCTCTGAAATATTATCACTTGTGAATGTGAAATGCCTTTTTTCAGAATCCCCTCCAACACCTGTAGGACCAAAGATGGATTTACATGCATATATTAATTTACCAGATGAAGGAATCATCTCAAACTTGTAAAAGGGATGATTTTGAAGGACCCTCTCCATTATAGGTTGAGAAGTCCCATTAGAAGAGAATCTTAAATCTACTTATCCATTATAAGTTGATTCCAAGGGTTCGTTTTCACTCAACCTCATCACTGAAATTCGAGATAACCCACAACCCAATGTATCTATTCTATGAAAAAGTTGATTCATTCGAATAAGATGTTCCCTTGTAGATCCCTCCACCATCGTAGGCAGCAGGATGTGAGATTTGGACACCACTAGGTTGAAGAGAGAATCTAATCCCTCTAGATTTGTGTTGAATCCGATATGAATGACTGAATTTGCAACCAGCATGCAGATCTGTCTATGTGACACCCAACGAAACTCTTCTGCTAGTATGAGATTCATCGATGACCTCTGACATTATATCTGGTATAGACATACCGGTATTCATCATTGAATATGTAAGCAACTTATAAATAATGTTTGTAAATATTTCATGGACCTCCTGTGGAGACATGGGGATCTCAACACCTTGATCATGGTGGACCTACGAAAATGAGGATGATTCATCTATAAGGAACCCTAAATATAGAGAACAGTAGGATCACAATGAGTGGTGGACCTCTATAACCACACCATATTAGGTTGCTTTATATTTTTTAGGTTCATGGTTAATTTTTAAGTATTTTATGTGGTATAGTGTGTTTTTGGGGATTTTCAGTTTTTTTTGGTTTTTAAGGGTTTTAAGGGTTTTTTGTGTTTTAATGATTTTTCGAGTTTTATTGAATTAATAGGGGGTTTAGTGGGTTTTTATTATTTCATTATTTCTTTTGTTTTTCATTTTTTTTCTTTTTAGTTTTATGGATTTTAATAAATTTTAATTCTTTATGGATTATAATGGTGTTTTATGGGGTTTAGGGATAATTTTTTTTCTAGTGCATTGGATTTTTCAATATTTTTATATATTGAATCGTTTTATTGGGTTTCAAGGTTTTTAGGGGTTCTATATGTTTTTAGGGTTTTATTATTTTTTTGTTCTTTTAGGGTTTTATAGTTTTTATGGTATTAAGAGATTTTAACAATTCATAGGGGTTTTAGGGGTTTTAGGGTTATTATGAAATATTTTGGAGTTAAATGGATTTTTTGTTATTATGTTTTACCATGTATTTTTAGGTGTTTTCATGTTTCCTTGATTTATAGGGGTTTTTAGGAATTTGGTATTGCTTTAGTGTTTAAATAATTTTATGGTTTTTAGGATTTCTATGGGTTTTAGTT
Organism: Viscum album; assembly: GCA_963277665.1. Classification (NCBI taxonomy): domain Eukaryota; kingdom Viridiplantae; phylum Streptophyta; class Magnoliopsida; order Santalales; family Viscaceae; genus Viscum; species Viscum album. The sequence goes on along the minus strand of OY728133.1, from coordinate 116,511,385 downwards.
TTTTTTATTGGTTTTTATATGTCATAGTATTTATTGGTGTAATTTGGGATTTTTATGGTTGGTTTGGTTTTTTTTATGTTTAAGGGTTTTCTAGTTTCTATGGTCTTTTGGGGGTTAATGTTTTTGGGTTCATTTAGGGGTTTTGAGGTGTTTTAAGGGTTATTCAAGGTTTCTTTGGGTATTATAGTATTTTGGGGGGTTTTATGTTTTTTTGAGTTTTTATGGTTGTTAGGGTTTAATGGGGTTTTTGTATCTTTAGGTTTTTGGAGATCGTAAGGATTTTATGGATATTTATGATTTTAAGGGGTTTTTTGTTTTTAGGTTGTTCGTGGTTTTTATTTGGTTTCATATGGTTTTTATTTTTTTCATATGTTTTTGTTGTTTTATAAGTTCTTTAGGGGTTTTAGTGTTTTTAGGGTTTTATGGGTTTTTGTGTTTTGAAAAAATTAGAGTTTATTGATTTTTATTTGTTGTTTATAACAAATTTTACACCCATACTCATTTTGTGCTAATTCATCCCTGGATGCCATTGGTAGAAAGTCCATAGGAGTTCTCTAATGAAATCCAAGGTAATGAATTGGTTCATAGTATGGGAGGTTTGGATCATTATACCTTTTTGGGGGAATTATTTCCTTCTATGAGAATCTATTATAGATTTAAGATGGATTCATGAATGCTTACAAAATCATTGTGTTGTACTAGTTACCCCCCTAAAATTGATCTAATTGAGACCATGTGTCTGTTGAAAACCTCTATATTCATTAGAGGTTCCCCATTGTTTTTATATTAATTTTATGATTTATTGGTCTAAAGCTGTGTAGTTGGTATCTATGATGTTTATTGACTTCTAGGGACGCGGATTGTGTTTTAGATTTGAAATTAAACCTCGAAGAGGCATCCTATATATCCAAAAAAATCTAGAATCAAAATCCAAATTGTTTTATGGAATGGTTAAATGAGAAATGAGATTGGGTTTGGACCACAAAGAGGATTCTTATGTATCATAATATAAACAGGAATAGTATCCCATGAAGTTTGATGTAATTACTAGGACTCACACCATAATAGGGGGACCATAATGGAAGAGAATTCAGAATGATGATGGAATGATCATCACAGATCTCTAAACCCATGTGAGTCATGCTTGGTGTGATAATTAAGAGACATAAGAAGACCATTCACATCACATTAGAGTGTACCTTGTGATTTAAATTTTTGGTTGGGGCTTACACCTAGGATGTTTCCCAGGTTTCTATATCCATGAAGAGAATCTAATCCCAATGTAATTTAGAGGATTCATTTGGCCTTAAACATGGGAGGATTCCCATATTTCTGGAACCATTAGGATAATTGTAACAGCCCAAGATTTTATAAAAAAATATTCTTTTTAATTTTATTAATGTCTTGTGTTGTACGCTACACCAAAAGGAGCTTGCACAACACACATCCTTGACTTGCCTTGCATTACACGCAATCGCGACCTTCCTCGATAGCGTGTGTAGTACGCAATACCGAGTTTCACTAAACAACGATATGCTATAAAAATATTATTAAAACTAGCCGTTATGAATAGTAATAACCACTTTTTGAAATCCAGTAAATCTTATTTTTCAAAATGAACTTTATTTTTGGATTCGGAGTATCGAATTTAGCCTAAGGTGAAATTTTGGTACTTTTCGGATAACTTTCATATTCTGATGAATAGTGAAAATTACTAAATTATAATTAAAAAAACAACTTTTTTAATCGAAATAATTAATAGTGATAAATTATTAATTTGAGTAGTTTTAAAGTATATTTAGAATAGATTTTTACAATTTAATACAATGTTGGTCATTGGACGTAATTTCATATTTAAACCAGACATAAACAAGTGTCAATCATTTGATAGATATTGTTTCGTAAAAACACGCTATTTGTTTTAATAGCGGGATTTAATTATAAAATTAATTAATTCAACTTCTATGTTATGAATTTAGTAAAATAGACTTCATTTTTGAATTCGGAATATGAAATATAGCTTAGGATGAAATTTTGGCATTTTTCTGAAAACTTTCAATTTTTGATGAATAGTGAAACCACTAAGTGGTAGGTTAAAAACTGAATTTTGCATAAAACATAATTTTACCACTTCTGTGAATGGAATTTCGAAAATCCGAGAGACACGGTTAATATCAAGGACTAAAATGTGGTTCAATGAGATGAAAATAATTTTTGGTGAATAGTAACTTTTTACTTTTTTTTACTGTGGTTAATAGTAAATAGGGTAACTAAGGGTAAATATGATATTACTATTACCCTAACACATGTCCTAATTCTATTGTACAAGTGTAATTCGACCAAAAACAAACTTAGGAATAAAATATGACCATTTAGGCCCACTTGGATTAGATTAGGACATTTATTATTAATTTATTTAAAGAAGGGTTAAAATAGTTAAAATCAAAGATTAATAAGTAAATCATTTTTAATATGGGGTATACATAAGATAAATTCTACTATAAATATTCATTAGAAATCTAAAAAGATTTCATACATGATGGTATTTTATTTGTAATTTTTAGACATCAAATAATATAATTTATTTATGAGACAAAGATGATGCAGTAATTATCTTATTAATGAAATATTGACATAATTGATAATATAAATACCAAAATAAATGTAATTTAAGACTTTTTATGAATTCCACTAAAATTCTAGGTTACTATGATATGTTAGTGTTGATTTAATCAACTTGTTTCGAACATATAATTCTGTTATGACTTTCACAAAAATCATATATCAAATAGTGTCAAAATTGACACAAAATAGTTTTTAAATCAAATATTATATTATTAATTGTTATTTTATTCCTAAAAATATAAGGTTCGGCCAAATGACTTAGATAAGGATATATGTATTAATAATATACAATTTGGGCTTCGTTTGGCATGTTATAGTAAGTTTATTAACCATATAGTGAAAGAAAACAAAAAGACACGGTAAAAGTTAAATTATTTAACTTAGAGTTAAATCTAATTGATAAGGTTAAAATAATACCCTAAACTTGTCTAAATCCTATTGGTTGATAGGATTTCGACCCATCCCCACTTTAGCTTCGAAATAAGACCCTTTGGAACCATTATAAACCGATTTTGACTTTAATATAAAATAATATTTTGAGGTATTCCTAAGGTGCCCCTCTCCTCCCCTATAAAAGGACACCTCCTCCCCCTCCTCCTCACACCAATTTGAGCACTCAAGCTCGGCCAACCCCTACCAAAATCCCTTCTCCACTTCCCTAGCAACATCCTAGAGGTTCTGGTCTTCCTCAAAGACCAATTCTAGTGCCCTAAGAAGAGGTCTCAAAGAGGCACTTCAAAGAAGAGGTAATTACCGTTACCAATTCTTTCATCTTTATTTCTTCTTCCACTTCTTCTTCTTAGGTTGTTTCATTATGAAGTAATAACATCAGTATCACTAATATACGGATATGTTATTATAAGTATGAAACAACCCTATTTCACCATCTATCCATCTACGGAAAAAGAAATCACCGCGCGTGCGTACGTACGGAATACCGTCTCCACGCCGTGGTGTAATCTATTTTCCACCACCACCTTACATGGATGGGTATAATGGTGTAAAGAATAACTATACATAGTTATTACAACATCATATTGATTCTGATATATTGTATAATCCACTCCAATTCAATTCAATATTTATAGAAATGATATCATCGCTCGTGCGTACGTACGGACTACCGTCTCCACGACGCGATGAGATTCATTCTCCATGTTAACCATTTAAGAATGATTATAAAGTATATATAAGAAATAATAATGAAATATATGACATTTTAAAGCTACTGGATTTATGTATAAATATATATGTATGCCATCTACTTACTTCCATTTCAAGACAATAAGGAAAGTAAAACAGCGTTCATGCGTACGTACGGACTACCGTCTCCATGAACGGTGTTTTTCATTTTATTTATCTATCTATTATATATATATATATATATATACTGAATATATATGATATATAAATCATATTTTATATTCTGGAAGTAATTAAATCATGATATAAGTAATAATGATGTCAAGAACAACAAGTCAAAACACCTACGATAAATGAAACGATTTTACCCAAAACGCTTCTTTAACATGGAATTTACAAAAGAACGGGTAATATAATGTCATAAGTGAACCATATATGATATCATAACAATGAATATGATTCTGTAATAAGTCAATAACATGATTTAAATCATTATACAGGAGGTTCGGACCCTTACAAAGCAAGTCGGACCTAAGGTAAGGGAAATATCACAATCTCATTTTTATCCGAGATTGTTTATTCGTAAGTATTTACTGGGGTGTATTTTATCATCCACATCCATGTTTACTCAATATGTAATATTATTTCCATCCACCTAAAATTGTTTAAATCCATTTTTACCCTTCGGTGAGTTTTTAGTAATACGTATGAAATGAATCTTTTGTCGTTTTTCGTACGAGGTACTTTTTGACTTTTCCGACAAAAGTACGAAAATGTTTTTTTTTAACTTATACGGCATGAATGGATTTTTAAAACATTATTTCCAAGAAGCTTCCTTTACAAGTTTTCAAGTTTATTTTTAATCAACTTCTTTTATTTTAAAGTTGTATGACATGTTATGAAAGGAAAAATGTTTTTGAAGAAGAAAGGATATTTTCCTCAAGAATGGAGTTCAAGTGTTTTATCAAAATTATTTTCCATCTAAGATAATAAAGGGTTCTGTTTTTATCCATATTTTTACATTGATTTGACTATGTTGTGATGGAATTATGTTTATGAATTCCTTTATCTTATATGAATGGTTTTATGATGTCATGTTGTTTAAGAATCCCATTTTTATTACATGGGTTATGCAATGATGTATGATTTATGATTTTGTGGCACACATAAGAATGGTATCATTATGAGATGGGTGGGACCTATATCTCCCTCCAATGCATTGGGTAAAGATTTCATATCTCATGAGATAGACATGGCTGGAATGGTAGGTTATACCGGTTCAGTGAAACAGGACTGAAACGAGGATTACTCGATTCAGAAAGGGACTTTGTCCACTAAGATAGTCTTGGCAATGAGTCTTGACTAACAAGAAATGATTCTCTATGATTATGTGTGTATGCCACAATGAGTAATGTTTTAAGTAAGGGTTTCATTTTTACTACTATGATTTATCTCATGTTATGAAATTATGCTCTCTTTTGCAGGTTAAGATTTCCAAAAATGTTATGTTCTTATGAAAATTTTGTGATTGATATTTCTTTTGTTTACCCTTACTGAGCATTTGAGCTCACCCTTTTATGTTTTCTTTTCCCCAGGATATAAAGAAAGGTTTTAGGTAAAAAAAAGGAAGATCTTTGTGGGAGATTTTGAAGATCTTTCACCAGGATTAGAAGATTACGTTCCGAGTTTCCAAAGACACTAAACTATTACGATCCTTGTGTGTATATTTTTGTTATGTATTAAGTATTCCGCAAATGTAATGTAATGTCAATGTACGTCAAGATACGGGTCTCTACAGTTGGTATCAGAGGAAAGGTTTAGTCAACCTTTGGAAACTAGGACGCGAAAACGTTAGTGAGATCCCTAGAGATATTTCTAAGGTATGTCTAGGGATGTCCCTAAGGATAAGTATACGTATAGGATATAGTCCTATAACTACGGTAACGATCTCAGAATTTAACCTAAGATGTTAGATATTGAGGGTGCTCCCCCTTTACTATGTTGTCTTCCCTAGCATGATTTCGCCTCTCACAAAATTCTTTTTGTGTTTTAGTTAATGGAGGGAACCAGAAGGAATTCGGTTAACATTGAATCCAATGGGCAAATTGGTGACTATGAGCAACAAAATTGTGTAATGCCTAAAGATAAAGATATTGTGATTATGCCGAATCAGTCATCGCGGTATATGATTAACAAGGTGAAATTTAGCGGTATGACAAATTTATCAAAGAAGAAGAAGATACACTATTATGCATGTTCGCATGTTGAGGAGCATAAAGAAAGGAGGATTGAGATTTCTAAAGAAGGGAAGAAGAACCTTGAGGAATACCTCAAATGGAGGGACCGATGTTATCTGTGTGGAGAAAAGGGTCATAGAGTGACAGATTGTTATGGAGTTCAATGTCTTATTTGTGGAGAACATGGGCATTACCCAACTCAATGCCCTGACCTAAAAAGATACTTCTAAATCAAGGAAGGACTTATTCCAGGACAGTCATTGAAGTGGATGGACTGAAGTGTTTATGTATTGGTATTCAAGAAAAATGTTGTTGAGGTACTTTTATGGTGTATTGGAATATTTATGTATTGGTCTAAATGTGGTATTCGAAGTGATTGAGGTATTTTTGGAAAAAAGATGATATGCGCATAATGAAGGGAAAATGAGAAAATGAAATATTTGACAGTATTCATGAGCTCATGATTGATATAAGGACTAAGTGATATCATGGTTTGAGTGTATAGAATTCTGAGGATTTTGGTATATGGAAAGTGTTAACTTTTAACTGCATTCATGTTTTCACTAAGGTATTCAATAGAATACATGATTAAGGACTTTGAATGTTTGGAATGTGACCAACAAAACTTATCTTATGATATGTGGGGATCAACGACAGTATTAAATCTCTGGTAATCGTTGTCACTATATTATGAGAGTGGACTGCAGTATTATGTATAAGCCTAAAGATTAGACTGGATTATGTTGGACATAAGTTAGTATTGTTTAAGGATAGAAGATTTTCTCTATTATTGATGGGATGTTATAGTAACGTAGTTTTAGAAAAAGGACAACCTGCAGGACGGGCAACAGCCCATCGCTTCGGACAAGGCTGTAGGAATCGAACCCACAACCGAAGTGCGACTGGCCTTTATCGCCTACCACTGACCTACAGGAAGTCCCTGTTTAGTAGAAACTAGTTTTATTATATTAAGCAGTATGATATATGAAGTATAAGTCCATTTTAGGAACTATATATGATTAATCTCACTATAGAATGACTTATGTATATTTAATAACTTTTTCTTACCTTTTGTTTGAGACAGATGGAATGACCCGTCATTCTATCACATGATCTGCTAACACTTCACGAATAACAAATTCAACTTCATTTATTTAAGAGATGAAGTGGAAATTGTTCAAGGCACGAACAACAGTGATATTGTATCAAAATAAAGTAAGTATTTATTCTAATTCAAATTTTCAACTTTAGGGAAATGATCTTGAAAACCAAAAATGTTGTCCTAGTGATCTTATACCTGATGAATCAGATGGTACCTTAGATCATCACAAATTTATGGATTTGTGATTACTGGATTTTCCATAGCCATGTTCTCTACCACTCTCCATCAGAACATGATGGTTAGATTTCTCTTCCATATCAATATTTTCACCTATGTGGAAACCCAGTGATTAGTTTATTTGGGTAATCGTTACATTTCATACTTTAGTTTTTAAAGCCAAGTTTTGGTATTCCCTTTTACGATGTGGGTTTCTATTAAAGAAACTTTCAAATAGTAAACCATTTATAACCCCGACGAATTTCGAGGGCGAAATTCATTTTAAGGGGGGTAGAATGTAACAGCCCAAGATTTTATAAAAAAATATTCTTTTTAATTTTATTAATGTCTTGTGTTGTACGCTACACCAAAAGGAGCTTGCACAACACACATCCTTGACTTGCCTTGCATTACACGCAATCGCGACCTTCCTTGATAGCGTGTGTAGTACGCAATACCGAGTTTCACTAAACAACGATATGCTATAAAAATATTATTAAAACTAGCCGTTATGAATAGTAATAACCACTTTTTGAAATCCAGTAAATCTTATTTTTCAAAATGAACTTTATTTTTGGATTCGGAGTATCGAATTTAGCCTAAGGTGAAATTTTGGTACTTTTCGGATAACTTTCATATTCTGATGAATAGTGAAAATTACTAAATTATAATTAAAAAAACAACTTTTTTAATCGAAATAATTAATAGTGATAAATTATTAATTTGAGTAGTTTTAAAGTATATTTAGAATAGATTTTTACAATTTAATACAATGTTGGTCATTGGACGTAATTTCATATTTAAACCAGACATAAACAAGTGTCAATCTTTTGATAGATATTGTTTCGTAAAAACACGCTATTTGTTTTAATAGCGGGATTTAATTATAAAATTAATTAATTCAACTTCTATGTTATGAATTTAGTAAAATAGACTTCATTTTTGAATTCGGAATATGAAATATAGCTTAGGATGAAATTTTGGCATTTTTCTGAAAACTTTCAATTTTTGATGAATAGTGAAACCACTAAGTGGTAGGTTAAAAACTGAATTTTGCATAAAACTTAATTTTACCACTTCTGTGAATGGAATTTGGAAAATCCGAGAGACACGGTTAATATCAAGGACTAAAATGTGGTTCAATGAGATGAAAATAATTTTTGGTGAATAGTAACTTTTTACTTTTTTTTACTGCGGTTAATAGTAAATAGGGTAACTAAGGGTAAATATGATATTACTATTACCCTAACACATGTCCTAATTCTATTGGACAAGTGTAATTCGACCAAAAACAAACTTAGGAATAAAATATGACCATTTAGGCCCACTTGGATTAGATTAGGACATTTATTATTAATTTATTTAAAGAAGGGTTAAAATAGTTAAAATCAAAGATTAATAAGTAAATCATTTTTAATATGGGGTTATACATAAGATAAATTCTACTATAAATATTCATTAGAAATCTAAAAAGATTTCATACATGATGGTATTTTATTTGTAATTTTTAGACATCAAATAATATAATTTATTTATGAGACAAAGATGATGCAGTAATTATCTTATTAATGAAATATTGACATAATTGATAATATAAATACCAAAATAAATGTAATTTAAGACTTTTTATGAATTCCACTAAAATTCTAGGTTACTATGATATGTTAGTGTTGATTTAATCAACTTTTTTCGAACATATAATTCTGTTATGACTTTCACAAAAATCATATATCAAATAGTGTCAAAATTGACACAAAATAGTTTTTAAATCAAATATTATATTATTAATTGTTATTTTCTTCCTAAAAATATAAGGTTCGGCCAAATGACTTAGATAAGGATATATGTATTAATAATATACAATTTGGGCTTCGTTTGGCATGTTATAGTAAGTTTATTAACCATATAGTGAAAGAAAACAAAAAGACACGGTAAAAGTTAAATTATTTAACTTAGAGTTAAATCTAATTGATAAGGTTAAAATAATACCCTAAACTTGTCTAAATCCTATTGGTTGATAGGATTTCGACCCATCCCCACTTTAGCTTCGAAATAAGACCCTTTGGAACCATTATAAACCGATTTTGACTTTAATATAAAATAATATTTTGAGGTATTCCTAAGGTGCCCCTCTCCTCCCCTATAAAAGGACACCTCCTCCCCCTCCTCCTCACACCAATTTGAGCACTCAAGCTCGGCCAACCCCTGCCAAAATCCCTTCTCCACTTCCCTAGCAACATCCTAGAGGTTCTGGTCTTCCTCAAAGACCAATTCTAGTGCCCTAAGAAGAGGTCTCAAAGAGGCACTTCAAAGAAGAGGTAATTACCGTTACCAATTCTTTCATCTTTATTTCTTCTTCCACTTCTTCTTCTTAGGTTGTTTCATTATGAAGTAATAACATCAGTATCACTAATATACTGATATGTTATTATAAGTATGAAACAACCCTATTTCACCATCTATCCATCTACGGAAAAAGAAATCACCGCGCGTGCGTACGTACGGAATACCGTCTCCACGCCGTGGTGTAATCTATTTTCCACCACCACCTTACATGGATGGGTATAATGGTGTAAAGAATAACTATACATAGTTATTACAACATCATATTGATTCTGATATATTGTATAATCCACTCCAATTCAATTCAATATTTATAGAAATGATATCATCGCTCGTGCGTACGTACGGACTACCGTCTCCACGACGCGATGAGATTCATTCTCCATGTTAACCATTTAAGAATGATTATAAAGTATATATAAGAAATAATAATGAAATATATGAAATTTTAAAGCTACTGGATTTATGTATAAATATATATGTATGCCATCTACTTACTTCCATTTCAAGACAATAAGGAAAGTAAAACAGCGTTCATGCGTACGTACGGACTACCGTCTCCATGAACGGTGTTTTTCATTTTATTTATCTATCTATTATATATATATATATATATACTGAATATATATGATATATAAATCATATTTTATATTCTGGAAGTAATTAAATCATGATATAAGTAATAATGATGTCAAGAACAACAAGTCAAAACACCTACGATAAATGAAACGATTTTACACAAAACGCTTCTTTAACATGGAATTTACAAAAGAACGGGTAATATAATGTCATAAGTGAACCATATATGATATCATAACAATGAATATGATTCTGTAATAAGTCAATAACATGATTTAAATCATTATACAGGAGGTTCGGACCCTTACAAAGCAAGTCGGACCTAATGTAAGGGAAATATCACAATCTCATTTTTATCCGAGATTGTTTATTCGTAAGTATTTACTGGGGTGTATTTTATCATCCACATCCATGTTTACTCAATATGTAATATTATTTCCATCCACCTAAAATTGTTTAAATCCATTTTTACCCTTCGGTGAGTTTTTAGTAATACGTATGAAATGAATCTTTTGTCGTTTTTCGTACGAGGTACTTTTTGACTTTTCCGACAAAAGTACGAAGAATGTTTTTTTAACTTATACGACATGAATGGATTTTTAAAACATTATTTCCAAGAAGCTTCCTTTACAAGTTTTCAAGTTTATTTTTAATCAACTTCTTTTATTTTAAAGTTGTATGACATGTTATGAAAGGAAAAATGTTTTTGAAGAAGAAAGGATATTTTCCTCAAGAATGGAGTTCAAGTGTTTTATCAAAATTATTTTCCATCTAAGATAATAAAGGGTTCTGTTTTTATCCATATTTTTACATTGATTTGACTATGTTGTGATGGAATTATGTTTATGAATTCCTTTATCTTATATGAATGGTTTTATGATGTCATGTTGTTTAAGAATCCCATTTTTATTACATGGGTTATGCAATGATGTATGATTTATGATTTTGTGGCACACATAAGAATGGTATCATTATGAGATGGGTGGGACCTATATCTCCCTCCAATGCATTGGGTAAAGATTTCATATCTCATGAGATAGACATGGCTGGAATGGTAGGTTATACCGGTTCAGTGAAACAGGACTGAAACGAGGATTACTCGATTCAGAAAGGGACTTTGTCCACTAAGATAGTCTTGGCAATGAGTCTTGACTAACAAGAAATGATTCTCTATGATTATGTGTGTATGCCACAATGAGTAATGTTTTAAGTAAGGGTTTCATTTTTACTACTATGATTTATCTCATGTTATGAAATTATGCTCTCTTTTGCAGGTTAAGATTTCCAAAAATGTTATGTTCTTATGAAAATTATGTGATTGATATTTCTTTTTTTTACCCTTACTGAGCATTTGAGCTCACCCTTTTATGTTCTCTTTTCCCCAGGATATAAAGAAAGGTTTTAGGTAAAAAAAAGGAAGATCTTTGTGGGAGATTTTGAAGATCTTTCACCAGGATTAGAAGATTACGTTCCGAGTTTCCAAAGACACTAAACTATTACGATCCTTGTGTGTATATTTTTGTTATGTATTAAGTATTCCGCAAATGTAATGTAATGTCAATGTACGTCAAGATACGGGTCTCTACAATAATCCCAACTAATTGTGATTTAGATTATTTGTTAGGTCTTAAATATATGATGATTTCAATGTTTTTTAACCATGAAGAGTATCCCAACTCAGGGTAATATACAAGTTTCGTCAGGGCATATAGCTAGGAGGATGTCCATGTTCATGGAACCATGAGCTCAGTCAGAACTCCTTATAATTGATAGGTTTGCTTGGGGATTACACCTATGCGGATTACAATGTTTCTGGAACCATTAAGAGAATCTCAACTCCTTTAAATTTGGAGGTTTCATTCTTCCATAAACATATAAGGATGACTGTGTCCCTAGCACCATAAGGTGTATCTAATCTCATTGAAAATCATAGGTTGTGTCTGTGCTTACACCCAGGAGGATTCCCATGATTCATTAATAATGATTAGAATCACAACTTGTGGTGATTTAGAGGTTTTTTTGGGGCATACACCATGGAGGCTACCCATTTTTTTGGAACTTTTAAGTGAATCGAAAATCATGGAAATTTGATAACCATAAGATGTATCTCGGCTCATGGATAATTAGAAAAACACAAGGAGAATCTCAAATCATGTAGTTTTATTCTTTATATGGGAGTTCATGAAATGACACCTTGTACTGAAAACCACCTGAGTTTCACATAGAATTCAAAATTTTCACATTTGACGGGAAGATTACATTTTAGAGGGATTTAAAGGTATTTCTTCATATAGGCCCCATAAGGCATAGAATTCAGGAACTCTATCTGATTTATTTTTGGATGGTTCATGTATTTTGATCATCCTCTATGTCTATTCCAACCTCGCATCATTGTTTCATCACACATTCTTAATGTGGTTGTTGATATTTATAGTAATTAAATAATAACTGATTTCGCAAAGTATTCATACACCGAGAAAAAGGTGTATTCCATGCAACTCTTGAAGGTGGGATGCTGCATAGGACTTGAATAATGAGTTTCATAATGGGTTTTCTGCATAGGTTCATCTTTATAGGGCATCAAAAATTAATTTATATGAATTTTATAGGTCATAAAATGACAACTTGGACAACAAAATACTTTCTTTTTCTAGATTTTTAAATCCACCACCACAGAACTTAAATAAGATCAGTTGGAGGGGTTAGTGTCTTGTGAACAATGTGCACCATTATGCAGTCAAGAAAATTATTGTACAACGTAGAAGATACCCACCTTCTATCCTTAATCAAACTAGAATACTATATATTGTAATTAATTTTTATGTTTTGTGTAAACTAATACTAATATGATTTTAAAACATTAGATGAGTTTTGAATGTTGTCAAATGGGATTTGAACTTGGTACATGGTTCAGACATGAAAAGATATCATTTGAAGAAGATTCCATATGCTGGATGTTGAAGATGATATCTTAGGTTGATTTGATGGATCGAATTTGATGGACCATATGGATATTCATTTATGCATATTATATAGAAGGTGAATAGTTTCCAACAAAGGAATTCATCCAAAAAATAAATCGTATGTGGGTTCCTAATCATTGTCATTAAAGTTGGGTCCACCATTTGGTCAATCTAATGATAGTTTTCGACACCCATTACACTTTCACATCATGGGTGTAATGCAGCTACACCTACCATCACATTCCCAAAGGCCCATGAAGAAGGCTATGAACCCATTTTTTCATATGAAAGCATATACTTATCCTGAACACATGTGGGTAAATTCTAGTATATGTTATGCCCCTTCCTCCTATGCAAGCTAGTCAGCTATCACTTGATTGCAGTTGGGGAGACCCATGAATGTTACTTTAGAAATACTATTGCCTAATAAAGACCATTATTCTTCAAAACTTATTCTACCTTTTCCTCCATAAAAAATATGAATTGTACATTCATAGGGTCTTCACATCTCAATTTCCTAGAACAAATATTCCAAGTTCATAATTATGATATCCATCCTGGATTTTTCAGATTTTCTGGTTTTTGGGGTTTTCATTGGTTTTAGGGGTTTTAGGGTTGTTTTATAGTTTTTAGTGTTTTAGGGATTTTATGGGGTTAGGATATTTAGTGTTATAATTTTTTAAGGTATTATTCTTTTTATGGTTTTTATGGGGTTTATGGTTTTTAGGCTTTTTGATTGTTCAACGGTGAAAAGGGTATTTTAGTGGTTTTTATGGTTTTTAGATGTTTTTGGTTTTTAGTGTTTGATGTCTTTAGGGTTATGTGGTGTTTTAGGATCTTTGAGGGTTGGATTTTTAGGATTTTTAAGGGATTTGGGGTTTTAATTGGGTTTTTGGATTATTATGGTATTATTTAATTTAATGGTTTTTATGTGTTTCATAGTTTTTAGGGTTTTTTGGGTTTTTTACTTAGATTGTATCAGGAGTTTTATTATATTTAAGGTTAATAATTTTTAAGGGTATTTTATTGTCTTAGGGTACTTTACGATTTATAGGGTTGTTTAATATATTTTAGGGTATTTGTGGAATTTTTACTTTTTTTTATTATTTTAATGGTTTATAATGATTTATGTTGTCTTAACGGTTATTATAATTTTGATGGGTTTTCCGGTTTTTTTGTGGGTTTTATGGTTTTATTGGTTTTATGGTTTATTATTCTTTTTGTGTTTCGTTAGTTTTATTAGGGTTTGAGAGTTTTTACATGTTTTTAGGGCCATTTTATGTTCATACTAGTTTTTTATGGTCTTTTATGTTTTACTGTATTTATGGGATTAATTCTATAGGATCTTTTGTTTTTTAGGAGTTGTATTGACTTTTAGGTTTTTAGGTGTTTTTACTAACTTATAAGTTATTATGGGGATTATTGTTTTTTAGTTTTTGGTCATTTTAGTGTATTTTATGATTTTTGGATATCATAGTTCTCCTTTAATATTTTAGGCACCATTACAGTTTATTTGATTCTTTAGGGGTTTTAATTTCCCTTTGGGTTTTAGGGGTTTTCATTTTTCTTCGGGTATTATTATTGTTTTTTTGGACTTTTATGGTTTTTAGTGTATTTATGGTAACTTTTTTAGGAATAATACAGTCTTTTAAGAGTTTTATGGTTTTTATTGGAATTTAATTTACATTAGGTTTTTAGTGTCTTGTAGGTTTATTTCAGGGTTTTATGGGACTTTTAGGGTTGTTAGTATTTATGCTCTTTTAAGGGGTTTTAATTTTTTTATGTTCTTTTAGGGTTGTTTGGAGTCTTTTAGGGGCTTATGGATTTTTAGTATCTTTCATCTGGTATTTTGGGTTTTTTTAATTTCTTATTACTTGTATGGGGTTTTTATTATTTTTAGATTTATCTTACGTTTTTGGGTTATTATGGGTTTAAAGGCTTTTATAGTTTTTAATTTTATTTGGGAAATAGGGGTTTTAGTGCAATAGGGGTTTGAAAATTTTTTATTGATTTAATGGATAATTAGTTATTTAAGAGTTTTAGGGATTTTATTTAATTTTAGTATTTTTTTAGGTTATTGTGTTTTATAGTTTTTAATATTTTCCAAGATTGTAATTTTATAGGGGTTTTTTGGTTTTTAAAGACTATTTGTGTTTTCAAGGTTTTTATGGGTTTTAGAGGTAATATTTTTTAGAATGTTTTGTGGTTTTAGGATTTTTTCATGTTTGATGTGATTTTCCGGGAATTATGGTTTTTTAATATTTTATAATTTTTTGTGGATTTAAGTGTTTTTATGTTTTATGTGTTTTAATGTTATTAGAGTTTTTTTGGGTCTTTAGTGGTTTTACTTCTTTTAATGGATTTTTTTTGGGTTTCTAGAGTATTTTATAACATTCTAATATTTTAAAAGGTTTTACGTGTTTTAGAAGTTGTTATCAATTTTATTGATTTTCAATGATTTTTATGGGTATCAGAAATTTTTGGGGTTTTAGGGGTACGTGGGGGATTTAGGATTTTTTAGGAGTGTTTATTATTTTATCGGTTTCGATTGGTTTTAGATTTATTTTTTGGTTTTACGGTTTTGGTATTTTTAGCAGGTTTTAGCATTTTTAGGATTTGAAGGGTTTTTATTGGGTTTTAGGGGTATAAAGAATTTTTTTGGGTTTTTTGGGTTTTTTAGTGTTTATAAGATATTGGAGGGGTATTTCTAGTCTCTGTGGTTTTATAGGGTTAGTTGGTTTTTGGGGGTTTAATGATTTTAATTGATTTTCAGGATTTTAGGATCCTGAGAGTTTTATGTAGTTTTTTTGTATTATAGGGTTTTTAGGACTTTGAATCAATATTAGTTGTTTGGGGGTTTATAGTATATTTAGGGGTTTAAGGGAATATAGGGGTTTTGGGAGTTTTTGGTTATTTAATTTTTTTAGGATTTTTATGAGATTTTGGTTATTTTTTGTGTTATCGGGGGATTTAGGTTTTTTTATGTTTTAATGGATTATCAGTTTTGTTAGTGTTTTGAGGTTTTTGAGTGATTTTTCAATTTTATGTTAATTTTTTGGATTTAAAAATGGTTTTTTGGGTTTTTTAACTTTTTTTAAGTTTTTTTCTATTTTTAGGGATTTTATGGTTTTAATGATTTATTGGGGCTCATAATGGTTTTTATACATTTTAGTTATTTTATGTGTTTTTTATTTATTATTTATTTTATACTTTTTACGAGCCTTTTGTGTATATAATATTTTCAATTGTATTTATGGTATTTATGGGTTTTTGGGGGTTTTAAGATTTTTACGAGTTTCTAGGGTCTATTAGAGTATTTAATTCTTTTAGTGTTTTCATATTTTTAAGGGTTTTAAGTATTTGTAGATATTTTTATGTTCTTAGGTTTTATGTGTTATCATTAGTTCTTAGAGAGTTATGGTTTTTTTGTTCTTTTATGTGTTTTATGGCCATTTAGTGGTTTTAGTGTTTTTTTATGAATTTACAGTTTTTGAGATTTTTAGGATTAACTGTTATTTTATACTTTTATGGTTTATGATATTTCTTATGGTTTTCAGGTGTTCTTTTTTGAGTTTTAGGGTGTTTAGGTTCTTTAGGGTATTTAAGATTTTATGATTATTTTTTTTGTTTTATTGATTTTTTGGGCTTTTAATTGGTTTAATGGTTATTTTTTTTTCTGGGTTGTATGAGTTTTATGTTTTCTATTAGGGTTTTATAGTTTTCTTAGGGTATTTAAGAGATTTTTTTAGGGATTCTCCCATTGATTTATGCTTTTTAGTATTTTAAGGATTCTTTAGGGTTTTATAAGGTTTTTGTAGTATATTCTTCTTTTTTATGGTTTTATAGTTTTCATTGGATTCAATTTTATAGTTTTTTATTTTTTAGTGTATTATTGTATTTTAATTTTTTATGGTTTTATAATTTTTATGTAATTTAATTATATTTATAATTTTAATGGTCTCTACAGGTCCTTTATGTTTTATTTCTTTTTTGGATCATTTATTGTTTTTTGGGATTTTCGGGGTTTATAGGTTTATTAGGTCTTTTAGGGGTATTAGGGGTTTTTGGGATTTTTTATAATTTTATGTGTTTTAAGAAATTTAATGGTTTATATGAATTTTATGAGATTTTATTATTTTTAGGGGTTATTAGGGTTTTAGGGTTTTTTGTGTTTTAGGGTTTTTAGAGGATTAAGGGTTTTTTAGATTTTATGTTTTAGGTTTTATTCGTTTTAATAGTTTTTTGGAGTTTTATAACTATTATGGTTTTTGTGGCATTTTATATATTTTAGTGTTTTGTGGGTTTTATAATTTTTAGGTTTTTTATAGGTTTTATTGTTTATTCATTAGTTAAGGTTATTTAAAATTTTTGGGGGTTTTTTTAGTTTTATGGATTTATTTGTGTTTTTTGGGGTCTTTTTGTGTTTTTCGAGATTATGCTGTTTTTAGGATTTTTAAGATTATTAATATTTTTAGATATTTATAGTGTTTTTAGGATTTTAGGTGGGTTTTAGGGTCTAGTTGGGTTGGGGTGGGATTTTACAGTTTTAAGTGTTTTTAGGTTTTTTATATTTTACGATTAGTTTGGCGTTTTATGGTATTTTTGGGTTTTAATTGTTTTTAATGTTTTAGGTTTTTTGGGGGTTTGAGGGTTTTTTTTATAGTTTATTGGGTTTTTAAATATTTCTCTTCAATTTTTAATGATTTTAGAGTTTTTAGTATTTTTTGGATTTCGTTAGACTTTTTATAGTCATTAGGGGGTTATTTTTTAAGGTATTTAATGATTTATATGTGTTTTATTGTTTTATGGGCTTTAGTGTTTAGGGGGCTTTAGGGTTTTAATTTATTTTTAGATATTATAAGTTTTTAAATAGTTTTCATATATTTTTTCCATATTTTTATAATTTCTAATGGGGTTTAGGTTTTTAGCATTTTTTTAGATTTTTTGGTTTATGGTTTCTAATGTTTTTAAGGATTTTAGGACTTTTTAATTAGTGTTTCAATTTTTATTAGTTTTTTTTTGGTTTTTGGGTATTTTACGAGTTTTTAGTGGTTTTAAAGGGATTTTAGGTTACTAGTTTTTTTTTTATTTTTCAGTTTTTATTGTTTTTAGGGATTTTAAGGGTTTTATGTTTACCAGTTATTTGGGTATTCTGGTTTTACCTGAGTTTATAGGGTATTTCTAGGGTTTTTATGCTTTTATGGCATTTTTAGGTTGTTTTTGGGTTTTGGGGGTGTTTGGTTGTTTAGGGTTTCATGGGATGTTTTATGGTTTTAGTGCATTATGGGAGTTTTAGGGTTTTAGGGTATTATTTGGAATTTTTGGTTTTCTATGGTTATTATTGGTTTTTAATGATTTCAATATTTTTAGGTGTTTTTTAGGTTTTTATGGTTTTAGGGATTTTTTAGAATATAGGGGGTTCAAGAAATTTTTATAGTTTTTAGGGTTTTAGGGGTGTTTAGGTTTTATAAGAGTTTTATGGTATTTATTGGGTTTTATCCATCTTTTAGGGATTCATTTTTATGTTTTTAGGTCCATTAAGTGTTTTTATTTTATTTATGATATGTTATGGGTTTTCGGTTCATTTGGTGTAGGGGTGTCGTGTTTTTAGTGGGTTTTTAGGGTTTTAGGTGTTTCAATGTTTTTAGACAAATAAAGGATTTTACAAGTTCATATGGGTCTGGGGGGTATTTATGGTTTTAAGGGTTTATGACATTTTTAGGGATTCTTTGGAGTTTTTGGGTTTTAGGGGTATTTTGAGTTTTAGGGTTTTTACGGTTTTTAGGCATTATGAAGTATTTTAGTGGTTTTGGGGTTTTAATGTGGTTTGTTTTTTTTTTGGTTTTTTTTATTTTTAATAGGATTTTATGGGTTTGAGGGGAATGATAGGTGCAGGGCCAAGCAATTCCCACCCTCTCCCATTTATTTGAGAAAAGACACTGCAAAAAAGGTAGGGAAAGAGTCAAATGTCCCACATCCAAAAACCATTTCCAACCCCTAGCCTAAAAAACCCCAAAACGCCAAAAATAGAAATGTAGGGGACATGTCAGTCAATGCCTCCACTAATGTCATAATTCATTCTCACACTGTAGGGATCATCTTCCGCACCAAATCTAGAAACCACGTCAGCAAAGAATAGGTCTGAGTCCACCCCCATGTCCATAAATTCCAACCTTGACTAAAAGTCCTCTTGCAGCCCTAGTAGCGCCATGTGATTCACCCTTAGCCTCTCATGTAAACACTTGTACTGAGACCTCACCTACATGTTTTATATTAGATTTAGCTTAGCTGCCCATGAGGTTGTCGGGTTTCCATGGGCCTAGGTAGAGAAGAATAGTCCCTCATCTGCCTCATTTGGGGTGAGAAAGGTGAAATCATCCATGTGAGTTGCCTTCCCAAATAGGACTCTATCACTAGCCACAATTGAGTCCCCTTTTCCACCATCCATGACCACCATCCCAGAGGTCTCATCACCCCCCTTGAAAGCTCCCCTAGGCTTATCCATTTTCCTCCTGAGCAAGGCCATATTGGTCCTACGGTCAGCATTAATAAATATCTCCCCTAACAGTCTATCCTTATCCTCGGTGGTATCATAAAATGATACAGAATATTTGTTCCTGTTCCCAAGAGGCACGACAACCCCAATAATGTCCCTCTCCCTTTGATCCATGTTGGATTTGACCTGTCTAGCATCTTCAGCATACAACACTCCCAACCACTCAACCTCATCTACATCTTGGGTACTTCCCTTCCAAGATCCACCTTAATGATCTTCCATCTCCATGCATGGAGAACCAAAAAACCAAGCCCACTAATCGAGTTTTCATCCACGGTCAGCTTCCCAAGTCCAGGTAGCGTGATGACATGACATGGAGGCTTGCATCCATCCACACTTTTAGTACAAACCACGCCAGTTTTCTTTGTCACCCTCTCCTTCTCAGTAACCTCCCCCATGCAAAAAAAACAATTATACTCACCATCCAATACCACCTCATGCACCATCTTGATAGTCTACCCCTGGCCAGGTTGCATGCAACATTCCATAACTACAACACCAGCCGCAGAAACATTCCCATCCAACTACCAATTCTCATATAACTCCCCCTGCTCAGCCACCTCCCCCATCTCCTCACTGAGAGAGGCCTCATCCCCCCACCAAACTCCCTCCCACTACACTATCACATTGCCTTTCTCAGTATATCCACTTATTCACCCATCTCATCCTTTTCCATAGCAATGTCAGATTCATCTGGCCCCATCTCAATACCAGCACTAGAAACAAAGCTAGACAGGGGCACCTACACAAACAACACCTATAGACTCATACACATTAACTGCATTATGAAAATATAAGCGCACCCTTAAGAACCAAAGAGTCATCCCTTTGAATCCAAAAAAGAGATCCATCTACAGAAACACTGGCATCATGCATGGTTACGTAATCCCCATCCCCAGTACCATCCATCACAACATCGCCGCAGGTCAAAACATCTTGTAAACCATTACCCTTTTCATTAAAAGAATCACCTCAATTCCCTGATCAACAAAACTACATATCTTGTTCATGAATCTCTCCATCCAAAATTGGTTTCACAACAAGATTATGTCAGAGCATCTTCTCCAAGAGCAAGCCATCAAATCATTTTTTCAAAGGGACAACCACACTACCTTCCTACACTGCCAATTATTCAAAAAAATCCCTATCTTATACCAAACCTCTAGATATGGAGAAAAAATCAGCGACACCATCTACTGCACCTCCACCATCAATAGACTATTCCAGCCTTCCTCAGAATCCATCACCCCTACCATTCACAATTCCCAAGTTACATTTCAACCTATCGAACAAATCACATAGCCTCAGGTCAGTAGAGGATTGTTTAACAACCTTCAGTGGAATATCCCCAACAACTATAACAGCATGATCATCTGCTAGAGGAGAATTATCATGTCTATCAGGTATACCTGCACCGTGAATTTCATGACCCCCCCCCAATTGAGGCACATATGAATTCAAACTATAAGATGGAGCATTCCTCTACTATATAGAAGGCATGAAAAAACCATGAGCACACATATAAGAGGAGGCATAGTGTCCTATTATATGGAAGATCAAACAAAAAGAAATCCATGATTCAAAATAAAATCATCTGATTCCACTAAATCTCACCTTTATTCTCAACGCATACATAATTGACTAGATCTTTACACACATCCACCTCTATGAAAATCCTCGGTGTAATTAGATGGTCGGAATAACTTGTACGTGCATACATACAATGGTATCTACCCATTAGACTGCCAATGATGTAGAGGATTGTCAGGTTTTGGAAGGATAGGGAGTGACTAGGTAGGGTAACCCACAAGGCCATGCTCAGGGGATCACGAAGGAGATGAAAGTCAATACTACAATGGAATAGATAAAAACGAAGGCCGTCAATAATCCATTGTGCAAAAGCCTATACTGAGATTAAATAAAAATCATTCTTAAACCGGATCATAAAGTGACGGGAGTCCAAAAAACATACAATATCATGTTCATAGAGATTCCAATAAGAATAAAAAAACCTGTCAAAATCGACAACAGAGGTCCGATTACAACCAAAAGAAACAATCAACGTGATATCCATGTGTGAAGATGTCATTGAGAACTCCCGATAAGAGATCTGAAATGAAGTCGCACCATTCTCGCAGAAGGTAAATTCACGGAAAATGTTAATATATGGAAACCAAGTAAGATGCTCAGGATTAGAAGAAGGCATGTATAGATTCCAAAGAGAAGGAATATCATCTGCCTCCACTGGCTAGGGCTTAGGGAGGGTCATCACTGATGTGTCCATCGGTGATGAGCTCATCATCTTCCATGGTGAGGAGAAGAACAGCCATCACTAGCACTTAAATGGGCCGATCATCATTATAGGTTTTAGGGGGGTTTTCTTTATTTTATTAGTTTTTTGGGTTTAGGGATTTTCAGGATTTTGGGGATTTTAGGGATTCTTGGGTTTTGATATTCTTTTTAGGGGTTTTATGATTTTGTATAATTTTAGGGTATTATTTTTATTAATTGACTTTATTGTATTTAGGATCATTTAGGGATTTATGGTATTTAGGGTTTTTTTATTTTTTACATATTTAATGGTTTTTTGTGTTTTTTGGTTTTTTTATTATTAGGGTATTTTCTATTTTTAGGGGTTTTATATGTTTTATAGTTTTTTGGGTTACTGTATCATTATTAAGGGTTTTTTATGTTTTTATTATTTTCTACAGGTATGTGAGATATATAGGGTTTTTAATGGATTTCATGGTTTTTACGGTTCTTCGGTTCATGGGGTTTTATGGTCATTATTGATTTTTGTTGTTTTATAAGGGTTTTATATTTTTTGTGGTATTTTTATGTTTTTAGGGGACTTAGTGGTTTTAGGGGTTTTAGAGTAATTTAAAGGTATTTATGGAATTTATTATTTTTAGGGGTATTAGTGTTTTTCATTTTTTATGGTTCTTAGAGTTTTGAAGGATTTTTCTTTTTTTAGGGACTTGGGGTTCTTCATTTATTAGTGTTTTCTTTGTTTTTTTGGTTTTTATGCAATTTATTGATTTTTATGTCTTCATGGTTTCATATAATTTTTAGTATATTTTAAGGGTTTAGTTTGTCGTTAGTATTTTATGATTTTTATGGTATATTAATGTGTTTAGCATTTTTTATTTTGATTAGTGTTTTAGTGTTTTAGTATTTCTATTTGTTTAAAAGGGTTTGTATGAGTTCCTATTAATTTATGACTTTTATGGTTTTTAGAGTCGTTGATGTTTTTATGGTTTTTTATGATTCTAAGGGGTTTTATGGTTTTAAGGGTTTATAGTGTTTTCATTTTTTTTGTTATTTTATGGTTTTTAGTTATTTTATAATTTTATGTTTTTCAGAGTTTTAGGGGTTTGATGTTTTTTTACTATTTTGAGGGTTATGTTTGTTTTAGGGTTATTTTGGGTTTCTGTGTTTTTTTGTGTGTTTTGGTTTTTTGAGGGTTTAGCGTATTTTTTGTTTTTCAACATATTTGTTTTTTTCTTTGGTTATTATTTTTTCCATGGTTATATTTTTTTTATATTTTTTGTGTTTTTGTTTTTTTTTTGCCGATTTTTAGGGCAAAAAATTCTCGAGACCAGGCTAGCATGATCCCCCAAAATTTATTAAACATTAAAAGAAAAAATGTGTTACAAGGATGGATTACATATTCGGGTGTTAAATTCACCCATCAAATCAGATTCCACAAGAAGAGAGAAAGATGGTGGGGAGATGAAGGACCATATCGAGCACCTCTCCATAATAGCGTGCTTGGATAGTGCATTCACAACCCTATTCTCCTTCCGATAGGCACGTGTCACATTGGGGTTCATCCCTTCACATAAGATAATGCACTCCACCCGTTGAGGGAGAATCTTCTAGGGGACACACCTGGAGCTGTTCTTGAGGGAATTCACCACAAACATAGAGTCAGATTCAAGCCAGATAAAGCTCAATCCAAAGTGGACAACATAATTATTCACCTTCATCAAATCCCACTTTTCAACTTTGGGGGCGCACCCATCACCAATGAAGTGGTAAAAACATCCATCGACGAAGCCCCGATTGGTGAGGAAGATCCAGCCACACCCAACAGGACTCAGCGTGCCCAGAGCTGCACCATCCACGTTAACCTTAATCTAGGAGGGGAGTGGTGGGATCCAGTAGATGAACCTGGGAACCAGTGGTTTTTTGTCCCTGCTTGAGGCACCAAGCAGCCAAAGAATAATGAGGTCATTGACATCAATCACCATTGATCCTGTCTGGATGTGGGATTTCACATAAACCATCTTATGAATCATCATAACACCACCATTTATGGGGAGATACTTCTTTTTGAAGGAAGCATCATTCCATGTGGTCCATATATAATAAATGGTGGTAGCAGCAGTGACAAGCAGGTATTGATGCACCTGATCACAGCAACCCCAGCAGGTCAGGATACCCAGATGATCGAAGAGTGGTCTATCAAAGAAATGTGGGAACCCAAACATTTTCTACATGTATCCGTATAATGTAGTTCCAAACCTTAATTGAATAAATGTGTGTTAAATAGTCTTTTCAGCACATTGGCAGAGAAAATAGGTAGAGGCCAGGATGTGCCTATCTTTTTGAAGCTAATTTTGCAGGGGCAACCGATTTTTTCTACATTTTCCAATGAATAAGGTGGATGACAGAGGGGATGATGTTCCTCCTAATGCTTGAGGACCAGGCCGGAAGAGGGGACCCCAAGAATAATTTTACTGATTGTAATCATTATCATTAATCTACCCAACAAGTTGGAAATTCCAGATCAATTTTTCATGATCAACAAATGCGTATCTAGGAATCTAAAAAATGATTTTAGGTAGGGGAGTATCTCAAATTCTTTTAGTCTATGAATAAAGTTTGTGATTGACAAACATCTAAGGCCATTTGGGGGATTCATATATTTCTGCAGAGGACATTAATCTCAGGCAGGAACCAGTCATTCCAATTGGAATGCTTACAGATGATCCATTTAAAGTGTGAAATTATTCCCTTGTACGTGGGATGAATTTTTGGCCAAATAGATGAAGGAAAGTATCATGTATACTCGTCATAGAGCTTAATCACATACCTCTCTCTAGTGAATTTGAGTACCCCAACCTTAGAGTCATACAGTCCCCAGGTAAATTGGGAAAGGATTGCATCATTAAATATATGGAGATTTTTAATGCCAATCCGCCCCAAGTTAATTAGCTTAGTTCATTCTTTCCAGGACCCCAAAATCATTTTCCATTCACTGATGTATCCTATCCAGGAAGAGTTCCTAATATATTCTTGCAGATACTTGATATGGTTGACTGGCCACCTATAAATGGATAAAGAATATGGGAACATATATGTGATAACTAAATTGATGAGGCAAACCCTTCTAGCTTTTGAGAGGCACTTCCCTTACCATTTAGCTAGTTGTTGAGTGATTCTGGTGGCAGTGCTCTCATGTTTACAATTCATGACTGTTATCCAGAAGATGGGGACAACGAGATAATTGAAAGAAAATGATTGTTTCTAAATCCCAAGGGATCATGAAATGTAAATTTCTAGAGGATGGGAGACAACCTCTCTGGAGAACATATAAGATTTATTTCAACTGATAGATTGTCTTCCAACACATTCAAAGTGTTGAAAGATCATCCAGATTGAGGAAAAAGGCTATTTTCTAGGGTGGAGAAAAATGATGATATCATACACATAGAACATGTGTGGTGGAACATGACGATCGCTCACTACCTTAATTGGATTAAATAAGTCAGCCTACATTAAATTAGTGAGGCACATGTTCATGTAATCTTAAGCGATAACAATGAGAATTCCTAAGAGTGGATCTCCCTGTCTGACCCCACAGGAGTAGGGGAAAAACTCTTTAGAGAGGCATTAATGAAAACAAAGACCCAAACACTACTTAAGATGGATCTGACCATATTGATGAATCTGTTCGTGAAACCGTATTTTAATAGAACCTGAAAAATAAAAACTCCACTTCATAGTGTTGAAAACCTTAGATATTTCAATCTTTAGATCAAAATTTCCATGATTGGAGTGCTTTCGCATGATATTGATGCCCTCTGAGGCTGTGAAAATGCAGTCCTGGATATTTCTTACTGAAAAAAACCCCGAATTTATTTGGAGTAATTATCTCTGCCACAAATTTCTCAATTCTCAGGACTAGAACTTGCTAATGATTTTTGTAACAGTACTCTCGATAGCCACTAGCCGAAAGTCTCCAATGTAAATGGCATTGTCCCATTGGGAAATCAGGGCAATGAAACTAGAGTTGACACCATGTGGGAATGAGATGGAGAGGAATAATTACCTGATCTCATTGGTAATATCCACATTCATGATATCCTAGTAGAACATAATGAACTTGTTTGTGAATCCATATGGTCCAACTGCATTATTCATGTTCAAAGGATACAAGGCAGCCCTTATTTCCTCTACAAAGTGGAGTTGAGTTAAAGTTTTGTTATACTGCTCATCAATGCATGGTATGATGGATTCTATCAGAGGAATCACATAAACCCCACCATCATTAGTGTACAACCCCTTCATGTGATCAACGACAACATTGGAAATGGTATCCTTCATACTGGTGGTAGAATTTGAGATACCGAGTTCTTTTAAACACTATTAATCCTTTTTCTCACTATTAAACTGTTGGAAGAGTTTGGGGTTGTGATCCCAATCCTTGATCCATCTAACATTGAATTCATTTTTAACTAGATTCACCTTGAGTGCCAGAAGCTCATCGAGCCTGGAATGTAGCTTCAGCACAACTTGAGGGGGTAGAGGCGAATGCTGGTTGAAGGATTGGAGGGAGGAAAGTTGTTGTTCAGCTTCCCGAATATCATCATCCTACTAAAGGAATGGATTCTTGCTCCACCCATTAAGTAAGGCATTGATCCTTTTGAGATTGGAGACCAGAATAATTTAGTGACTACCATGAAAATAATCACTCCATCCATTAATTACAATTTACCTACAGCCTATAACCGTGATCCAAGCATTATTGAATCTGAATGGTAGAGTTGATGACCATAGATAACCCACAGAAAAGTCAGCAATCAGAGGATTATGATCTGAGTTAAACATAGGGAGAGTAAATCCATAGACTAAGAAAGGAAAATTCCTATCACTGGTCCTATATAAGCACTTTTCCATCTTGCAAGCTTTCATTCCATTAATAGTGAATCTTACCCATGCAAATGAGACTCTGGGAAAAGGAACTTCTGTGAGATCACAAGTATCTATGCAATAGGAGAATTCATCAGTAGCCGAGTGAGAGAAGTTGGATCCAATCCTATCATCCACACATAATTAAATGTTGATGTCTCCAATGAATATCCATTTATTCTAAATATCCTCATTCATATGAGAAATTTTTTTCATAAGACCCTTCTCTTTGTGTATGACCAAGAATAATACACAAAGGATAAGGAAGAAGAGTCATTAATAAATCCAATAGACAGGGTGATGATTTAAGGACTCACATCCAAATTCCACAGCTGGATGTCATCATTCTTCAGCACCCACAAGATGTCCAAGTCATTCTCATTATAATACTTTGCAACAAAGGAGTATCCAAAGCTACCCCAATTGAATCCCATCCAGTTATCAAAAGAGATATTTGGTTCACCGATTCCAAGAATCATTTGCCTCCGAGAAGAGTGAAAATGTCTAAGGTTTGAGGTAGTGGGAGGGTTACCAATCCACTGGAAATTCCAAAAAAGGATCCTTGTTAATTAAGGCAGGGGTTTCCCCTCTCCCAGGATAGATGATTACAATTAGAGGAACTACCATTTCCTTTTCCTTTTTCATTTTTTTCTTGGGCCTGCATACATGGTTCTTCTTAGGATAAGGATTTATGGCTTCTGAGATCTAGTATTTTATCCCAGAATCATCAGCAGGATGAGAACCATCCTCATGGAGTAGATCTTAATCAGTAGGCTTGGAGGATTCTCCCATCTGATCTGAAGCCTCACCAGTTTGATCCTAAAACTCATCATCTCAGAAGCTACCACTGAAAGGGGTGAATCTATTCAGGGGAAAAAGTATTGAAGGGGAGGAAGTCTTTTCGGAGTTTCTCCTAGAAGCCATGCCAGAGGACGAAATTCTAAAGGAGTCATCAGACACCTACAAGAGAGCTTCAGGTGTTACGTCCTTCTTAGATTGGCAGGATGCAGCTTCTAGGATCAGAGATCCCTGATAAGCCTCCACATTCATGACCACGTGAGATCCAGGGATGGAGATAATAGTGGGTCCCAGTTCATAAGATACCTTAATAGTCGACAAGTCAGTAGAAGGGGTTGTACCTGTCCTAGCTAGAGTGGGATGCCTGATGGTACCAGAAACCAGAGGAAGCGAGGATGCTTGCGCATAATCCGTCATCTTTGGGATGGTGTGTGAAGAGGAGATGTCAGTACCAGTATCCACTCCCTGCATATGATGGGACGTCTCCTGGCATCTGGTGTCATCCACCACCAACACCTCATTGGGCAATCTGGCATAATGTTCCTCAGGGTTTTCGACAACATCAGGATCTAGGTTGTGATTCTATAGATATTAATAGGAGGCATCAGGAACAAGATTGACGGGGACCTAAGATACATGGGGTTTATACCTCCCTGCTCCAACTCTATGGTTCCTATTGTAGGTGTCAGTGTCATGCTTTTTAATCTTGAAATTGGAACACAACATTAATCTTCGACAATCAGAAATGAGGTTCCCAAAGAGACTATAGTGAAGGGAATGTCGAGGTTTGTTCTCATACTAAATTTCCAACGTGAAGCTATCCTCTCTTAGGTTGAGCACAACCTCCTAAAACAGCGTTAATTCTAAATCAACTTCGACAAGGACCCAAGCATAGTTCCCATATTTTGGATTATTTGTCTCCTTGTCAATGCGTATAGGAAATCCCAACAAGGAATAAATGCCCCATAAAATCTGAGTCTTCCAATATAGCCAGCATAGCTTATAAATAAGGATCCATACCTGCGTAGAGGTATTCTCCACATTCGATGGATTAATGTTCTCATCCCATACATAACATTAAGGATACCAGGCTTCAAAATGAGAGAGCAAAAGATTTATGCTCGTCGTTTCCTGTCATATGATGGGAATACAATGTGGTAGTAACCTCTCCTCATAGAAGTCAGCTTCCATTTGGGGAAACCCTATATATCATGGATCTGATTAGTACGATTGGAAAATTTTATTGAGCCACTAACCCTTCAGAGTCAACACACTATCAATGACGGAGAAGCAACAAAGATTTATAATTTCCTCTAATGCCTTACGATATGTTGATAAATGATCCAACTGCCCCTTCCAAATCACTCAATTGGGAGAGGGAGAATCAAATATAGAAAAGGTAAGTGAAGTCGCCTATTTCACATCCTCTAAAAAATTAATGTTCAATCATGACACCTCCAGTGCATCAAGAGTCGTGCAAGTCTTTGAGGGTGGATGTCTACAGATATGTAAAAGCTATATGTTACCACACAGCTCCGGCCGATCCGAATCCAGCTCTTCTTACCATCACATGGTATCACATCTAGAGGCTATGAAGAATCCATGTCTCTGTTGGACTCCCATCATTGAGGCATCCCCTATGAAGTTTTAGGGGTTTAGGGGTTATTGTTTGGTTTAGGGTTACCTAAAAGTTTTAGGGGTTTATGGACTTTCATGTTTTTAGGGTAATTATATATTTTAACTATTATTTTGGGTTTTAAGGGTTTTTATGGGTTTCAAGGGTTTCTATGGTTTTAAGTGATTTATGGTTTTAAAGGCAATTTGTGTTTATATGGTTTTTAGGGTTTTTAGGAAATTAAGGGTAGTTATGTTTTTTTTAAATTTTATGGGTATTTGAATATTTTTAGGGGTTTGGGGGGATTCTAGAAAATTTTATGGTTTTTATTATTTTCGTTGTCTTTTGGGTTTTTAGGTCTTTTGGGCCTCTTAATTTTTATCATGATTTTTGGGTCTTTAGGGGTTTTATTGGTTTTAGGGTTTTTATGATTTTTAGGGTTTCTAGGGTCTATAGTGTTTTTAGGGATGATTAGGATTTTTCAGGGTCCTTTTTGGTTTTTTTATTTTTAAGGTCCTTCAGTTTTTTATGGGATTTACGGTTCTGTAGGTTTTATGGTTTTTTGGTAGTTTTTTATTTTTATGGTTTTTATGTTTTCTGTAGTTTTAATGGGATTGAGAAAATTTTTATGGGTCTTTTGAAATTTAGGGTTTTTTCAAGATTTGAGGTTATTTTAGTGGTTTTTATTTTTTATTTTTATGGTATTTAATGATTTTAAGGGTTTTAGTGTCTTTAAGGGTTTATAGTGTTTTTTAGGGTTTTAATGGTTTTCTAGGGTATTTTGGGATTTATTGTTGTTTTAGGGTTTTATTGGGTAATTTTTTTTATGGTTTTATGGTTATTAGTGTGTTTTAGGGATTATGGGGTTTTTTGATCGTTTAGGGATTTAGGGATTTGGGATCCTATATGGATTCATTAAATTTGGTATTGTTCTTTTGGGGTTTTAGTGTATTTTAGGGTTTCAAGGGATTGTTGGTTCATTTAGGGGTTTTATGGGTTTTAGGGTTCTTTGGGGTTTAGGGTTTTTTATCATTTATATTTATACAGAAATTTAGGTTTTTTGGGTTTTTAATAGTATTATAGGGTGTTTTAATGTGTTTTAATGTGTTTTAATGTTTTTTATGGTTTTTATGATTTTTAGGAATTATAGGGCATCTTATGGTTATTAGATACTTTTAGGTCCTTTATTTATTTTATGGTTTTTATTATCTTATAGTGTTTCTAGGTCTCATTAAGGAGGTTTTTGTTTTTAAGGGTTTTTATGGTTATTAGTGGATTTTGTGGGGTTTTTTGTTTGTATGGATTTTGTGTTTTATGGATATTTACTACATATATGAGTTTTCTAGGTTTTCAGGTCATTTTTTGTTATTAGGTTTTATAGGGTTTTTTAGGTTTTTTAGGGTTTTATGGTTTTTTTGTTTTTATGGTTTTTATGTTTTTCAATTTTATTTTAGAGTTTTAAGGGATTTTAGTGTTTTTTGGGTTTTGTATGTGTTTTTAGGGTTTTATGGGGTTTTGGGTTTTTATCTGTAGTTAGCTGTATTTTGGTTGTTTTGAGATTCATAGAGTATTTTGGTGGGTTTTTGGATATTTAAGTGTTTTTTCCTTTTTTATACTTCTTAGTGGTTTTTGTGTATTATTAGGAATTTTTAAATTGTTTTTACGTGTGTATGATTTTTTTTGTTTTTAAAATTTTATTTTTATTTGATGTTATTTAGTGTATTTTTGTGTTTTTATATGGGTTTTGATATCTTCTATGGTAATTAGGTTTATTTTGTGGATTTTAGGTGTTTTTAGGATTTGTAGGTTTTATGGTTTTTTGGGAAAGGAAGGTGAAAAACCAAGCTATCTCTAGCCCACAAAAATAGATAATAAAAATAGACAACACAAACTAGGGAGGGGAAGAGTCAAAATACCCACACCCAAAAACCCATAAAACCTCCTATAAAACAAAAAAAAACACAAGGAACCCGACATTACAAATGTGAAACGAGTCAGTCAAAATCACCACCAAATTCATAAATAGGGGCTGCACTACATGGGTCACCATCCACACCGTAGCCAGAAGAAGAATAAAAAAATTAGAAGTCAGAGTCTTCCCCTTAGACCATTGATTCCCATATATAATAACGATCCTCCAGAAGTTCCTGATACTTCTCCCTATGTATTTCTTTAAATAAGGTGCGTAGAGGTGGCTCCCATTTATTGAATTTAAATTTCAATTTAGCCACCTTTGAGGATGTCAGGGTAGACATGGGTTGAGGAAGATTATAATAATCATTCATCAGCCTTCGTTTAGTGGTTTTTTTATTTATCAAGGGTTTTATTAGTCTACAGGGGTTTTGATATTTTTTGGGATTCTATGGGATTAAGAGTGTTATTTTTTCAGAATTTTTTAGTTTTTTGGGATTTTCTTTGGGTTTAGGATTTTTGGCTATTTTTTGAATTTTAAAGGTTTTATATTGTTTTTAGGGGATTTAGATTTTTTTCGGTGTTAAGAGGGATTTAGGGTATTGGTTTTCTTTAAGTGTTACTAGTGTTTCTAGGACTTTTTTGTGTTTAACATTTTTATCATCATTATTGATTTTATTTACTTTTAGGTTTTTTGATATATTTAGTGTCTCAAATTTGTCTTTATCATTTGAGGGTACATAGGGTTATTTATGGTTTTGAGGGGTTTTAGGTTTTTTAGTGGCCTATGTTTTTTGTGGTTGTAGGTTTTTAATGTTTTTTTTGTATTTTTTAATTTTTTAATATGTTTTTAGTGTTTTTAAGATTTTCTTTGGAATTTAAAGGTTTTATAGTATATTTTGAGGTTTAAAGAGGGGTTTTAAGTGATTTTAGAAATTTTTAGTATTTTTTTAACTTAATTGTTTTTTATAGAAATTATTAATTTTTGGGGGTTTTATCATTTTAATGATTCTATGTTATTTTTCAGGATTATACGTTTTAGGGTTGTCAATTTATTTATAGTGTTTTGGGGTTTTGGGGGTTTTATGGAATTTTAGGTTGTTGTTGGCTTTTTTGTGGATTTAGGTTTCTTAGTATTTTAATGGGTATTTTTGTTTTTGGATTATATTTTTTTTACTTTTTTTGGTGTTTTATTTGTTTTTAGGGTCTTTTAGTGTTTTCATAGTATTTTTAATATTTTTATGGTTTTTAGTGTTTTTAGTGTCTTCTATCATTTTCTTTGGTTTTAGGGACATTTAGAGGTTTCTAAGGGTTTTTAAGGCCTTTTATTAATATTATTGTTTTGAGATTATTTTAGGTTTTCGAAGGTTTTGGGGTTTTATGGTATTTTAAGGGTGTTTTGAGGGTTTTTTGGATTTGAGAGTTTTGGGGGTTTTTAAGGTTAACGGTTTTTAAGATTTTTAGGTTTTATGGATTTAAGGATTTATAGGGTTTCTGCAATTTTTAGGGTTTGGATATTTTTATGGCTTTTAGTGGTTATAAATCTTTTTTTATTTCTTAGGGGTTATTAGGGGTTTTATGGTATGTTAGTTTGTTTTGTGGTTTTAGGGGTTTTATGGGTGTTTAGGTTTTAGTTTTTTTCTTTATTTTGGCATGGGTTGGGTTTTTGGGTTTTTTTGTTGGCTATAAAATGTTTTATGGGTGTTATTTTGGTTTAGGGCATTTAGGGGATTTAGTCATTTCTATAGTTATTAGTGTGTTTTTGAATTTTTAGTGGTTATGTTCTGTTATAAGTATATTTGGTAATTTAAAATGTTTTACAGTTATTTATCGTATTAGGTATTTTAGGTAATTTATGTTTTTAAAGGATTAATGGCTTTTAGGGGATTTTAGTGTCTTTATGGGTCTTATGGTTTTTAGGGAAATTAATGTGTTGTAGGATTTTGTGTTTTTATGATTTTTGATGTGTTTTAATGATTGTATGGGTTTTATGGTTTTATGATTGTTTTCAGTTTTTATTGTTTTAGTGTCTCTAGGGGTTTGTGTGTTTTTATGGGGTTTTAGGTTTTTTAGGTTTTTAATTTCATTTAAGAGATTTTAATTTTTTATCAATTTTTTATATATTTTAGGTTTTAATATGTTTTTTGTTTTTAAAGCGTTGTTATGATTTTTATAATTTTTAAGTGTTTTAATGTTTTGGTTTTTAAGGTTTAAGGTATTTTTATTGTTGTTATAGCCTTTTATGGGTTTTAATTGATTTTAGGTTATTAGGGTTTTTTGGGTTTTATGGTTTTTTAGGTTTTATGGTTTCTTTTTTAAGTTATTATATGTTCTTTATGGTTTTATGTTCTTTAGAGTATTTAGAGGTTTTAGGGTTTCATACAATTTTTATTGGTTTTAGAGCCTTTAAGGTTTTTTTGGGATTTTGAGGGTTTTTTCGTAGTTTATATATCTTTTTAGTGTTTTAGGGTTTGTTAGGACGATTTGAGGAATGCATGATTTTTTCTCTTTTTGGGGGTTTAGATACGTCTTGGTCGTTCTAGGGTTGTGGGGGAATTAGCCTAATTAGTGGATTTTCATGGTTTTTTTTTGTTTTTGGGATATTCTTGGTCCTTTTAGTATGTTAATTAGATTTTTTGGTTTCTTATTTATTTTAGTTTATTTTTTGGTTTTTAGGATACTTTATGGGTTTTAGGGTGTTATAGGGCCCTTTATGGGTTTTATCGGTCATAGGGTCCTTTATGATTCAAAGGTTTTTTTGCAGTCCTTTAGATGTTTTCAGTTGGTTTTAGGGACATTTGGGGTTTTAAGGGGTCTTAGAGTCCTTTGGGGTTTTTATAGTTTTAGATCCTTTTATGGTTATTTTTTTATTTATGAGTCCTTAAGGGGGTTTTATGGTTTTTCATGTCATTTTGGGTTTTATGGTTTTTAGGGTCTTTTGGGGGTTTCTTTGGTTTTTATCTTCTTTCAGGGTTTTTTATCTATATGAATTGTCTTTAAGGGGTTTTGGGGTTTTAGGGTATTTTAGGGTCTTCTAATAGTTTGTTAGGTTTTTAGGGTCATGGATAATCTTTAGTATTTTAGGGTCATTTAGATAATTCTGGGGGTTTTAGGGTCCTCCCATTTTATTAGTGTTTATTGCTTTTATTATGATTTTATAGGTTTTATATAGTTTGGGTGTATTATTCTACTTAGGGTTTTTAGTGGTTAGTGGGGTTTTAGGGTGTCTATGGTCCTCTAGTTAATTTTCCGGTTTTGGGGTTTTTATGATCATTAATGAGGAAAGGGATTTTATAGGGTTTAGGGTGTTTTAGGGGTTTTAGGTTTTATGATGAATTTTTATAGTTTTTATGGATTTTAGGAGTCCTAATGTGGTTAAGGTTTTTTTGGGGGGTTATAAGAGATTTGTTATGTTTTTAAGGGGTTTGTAGGACTTTTAGGGGTTTTATGGTGTTAGGGTTTTTTTGGATTTATGGGATTTTATTATGTTTTTGGATTTTTAGGGTTACATGGGTTTTAGAGTTTTTAGGGGTTTAGGGGGGTTTCCAGATTTTTTTTGGTTTTCAAGTGTTTTATCGAATTTTTTCGATTTTAGGGAGATTTTGAGTTTTTATATGGTTTGTGGTTTCAATGTGATTTTATAGGATATTAATATTTTTATGGCCTTTATGGGTACCAAGATTGTTTTAGTTTTTTTTAATTTTTAGGGTTTTTATGTTTACTATTATTTTTAAGGGTTTTAGTATTTATATATTTTTTACTATTTATGGGGTTTTGGGGTTCATTAGGGTTTTTTTGGGCAATGAAGTCTCAGGGCCAAGCTATTAATAACCCCCCCCCCCCCCCCACAATTTATTAGAGACAATACATAGAAGACAATGGAGGGTTAGGGTCAATCATCCCACACCCAAAATACCTAGACACCCCCGCAAAACACAAAAGTCCCCAAAAAACCAAAATATACAAAACAATAAATGGTAGAAAATTATAAGCATTTCTAATAGAATCTCCTAGCCAAATACCAACCAGCATCTCACAACACCATTTTCATCAACAATATTCTCCTTTACAAGCATCTCCACTGCCAGCATTACATAACCACCAGCATCAAAGTAAAAAGTATTACCTTATCCACCTCGCAGCGAAGCAGAAACCATCACTGAACACCAACATCATTCTTAACACCTACATCTAAAAACACATCAGCAACACCCAAATTCAAGACAACATCCATCACCACTAAACATAACAAATATCTAGCATCCATACCAATTGACAACCAAACCAGGAACAACACAGAAGACCACAGTCCATAATGCAACACACCTTCCAATGGCCACTAGCTTCTCAGCCACCACCTGCAACATCGAACCAGAAACACTAAGATCACCAGCTTTCACATTACCCAGTGCCACAATCCCAGTAAGGTCCATCTCCTATAGTACAGAACCACCGGCACCAAAAAAAATGAATAATATTCATCACATCTCATCCATGTAACAACCAACATTCTAGTATATCGCACCCAACAACACACCCAGGTGCCTAGAATAGCCAGCATCCACAACAAGATCCAATCTGCAGCCCAACCTGCCATTCCTTCAACTCCGCAAAGAACAACCTCCATGAAACACCTCATATTATAACCAGAAAAAAAGACCATAAATGAATCATAGCCAAACCATCCACCACCACAACAGTTCAAAAAAAGAAAAAATATCAAACCAAACCCTTCCCCAAGATTCGCACGACCAAATAGAGAAATTTTAAACCACATGAAAATGTATACTGAAACCAGATCATAGAAAAATTCTAATAGACCAAGATCATCAGTATGAATCAAAGACAGGGCGGAAGTACAAACTTGGATCTTCCATGAAGACCGATAAAAAAAGATCTAAAAACACCCAAAACCAGATCAGGCACGACACCACCAAGCAGTCACCTCACCCTCCTCATCCAACAAAAACCACCGCATTGCCATAAAAGCCACTGTAATCTTCTAATGCTCTGATCTGTGACCGGATTAGAAGATCGCATCAACGATGTTTGAGAATTTCAGTCCAATGCGCTGAATCTACATAGAATCCAAAAAAGAAAGGCACATCACACAATGTTTGAGTCGTCGCCACCGCAGATGAAAACCATTGTCTTGTCCAAACCACAGGGGGCTGATGACGGAGGGTAGAGACTCAGAAAATCGAATCCTCCCTAAAGGAATCCATAAGGAATCACTCGAGAACGCAGTGATGAGAGAAAAACCCCATGTGAGAGCAGCGACATCCTCCCTATCTAGGGTATTATTATGGGTTTCAATGTTCATTGGGAATTTCAGGGTATTTTTGGTTTTTAGGTTTTTTATGTCTACATGGGTTTTTACATTCTTATAGGGGGTTTAGGATTTAAGTGTTTTTAATGATTCTAGGGGTTTGTATGTATTATATGTTTTTATGAGTTTTTTAGTTTTATTTTTTTAGGCTTTTTATTGGTTTCTAACGTTATTTAGGGGTTAATAATTTTTCAATTTTAGTTATATACATATTTTTATTATTTTTAGGGGTTTTTGATGATTTTAGGATTTTTATGTTATTTAGGGTTTTTATTATTTTCTATGGGTTTTTGTGTGTTTAGTGTGTTCATGGGTTTAAATGGGTTTTTAGGGTTTTGAGTATTTTTTTTGGGTTTTAGAGGATTTTAGGTGTTTTTATATTCCTATGATTTAAGGGTTTTAGGGGTTTTAAGTATTTTTATTGTATTTATTAGGGTTTTATATATAATTTGGGTTTTTTAGGTTTTTTAGGGTTTTTTTTGTTTTTTAGGTTCATAGGGTTTTTAGTGTGTTTAATGTTTTTTTATGATTTTTAATTTTTAGGGTATTATTGGTTTATTGTTTTTAAGGTTTTATGGGTTTTTATGATCTTTTAGGAAATTTTAGGGTTTTAAGATATTTAAGGATTTTAGAGTTTTATGGTATTATATTGTTTATTAAGACTATAAGTTTATTAATGGGATATGTGGGTTTTATGCTCTGTATGGTTTTTAGGTATATAATTACATATAGATATTCTTTAGGGTTTTATCTTTTTACGGGGTTAGGGTCTTCACAGTTTTTAGGGGGTTTTGGGTTTTGAGGCTTTAAATTTGTTTATTGGCTTTTATCATTTTTATTGTATTTATGGGTTTTAATAGAGTTTCATCTAGTGTTCTTGATGTTTTGATGGTGTTTTATGTGTTTAGGGTTTTTAGGTTATTTACTATTATTTAAGGATTCATTGGTTGTTAAGTGTTTTTTCGGGGTTTTAGGGGTTTTTAGTGTCTATTATGGTTTTAGTGTGTTTAGGATCCTAAAGAAGTATGCTTGGAATTATTTGTACATTAGGGGTTTTTAATAGTATTTAAAGTGTTATTAGGATTTTTATAGTTTCCTGTTATTTTAGGTTTCTTTTTGGTTTAAATGGTTTTTTTTGATTTTCAGGTTTTTATGTTTTCAGTATTTTATAGGATTCGTTATCTTGTTTCATGAGATTGTAAGAATATTTTAGGGTATTTATGGTTCTTTTGGGGGTGTTTTTATGGTTCTTTTAGGGGTTTTTGAAGATTTAGAGTTTGTATTGATTTTAGGGGTTTAAGGGTTTTCTATTATTCATTGGGGTTTTTTGTGGTTTAAGGGGTTTGTAGGGTTTATATGTTTTTAGAGTTTGTAAAAATTTAGTTAAGTAATTTCAAAGGTCATTTAAAACTTTTATAGGTTTCAATAAATATTAGGTTTTTTGGTTTTTTTTATTTATCTGTTTTTGTTTTTTGGGGGTTTTAGGAGTTTTAGAGTTTTTTATTTAATCGTATTGGTAAAATTTTCAGGTTTTATGGGTAATTTTATAATAATTTATGGTGTAGAATCCTTTTTTATAAATTCATATTCATTCACTCCCCTTCTAGGGGTTTAATAGTATTTTAGGTTTATTGTTTTTAGAGTTTTTATGCTTTTAAAAGAATATAGTTTTAGGGTTTGTAGTTCATTTTGTGTAATTTTATGGGATTTAGGGGTTTTTAGGTTTTAATTTTATTTAGTATTATAATGTGTTTTTATTGGTTTTATGGTCTTTAGTATTTTAGGTTTTTTGGGGGTTTGGGGGTTTTTAAGGTTTCTTATGGATTCTGATTATTTTTAGGTTTTTATTATTTTATGGGTTTTTAAGTGTTTTTAGGGGTTTTTTGAACCTTTTTAGATTTTATAGTTTATATATATTTTAGGGTTTTGAGGATATTTTAGGGTCCCTGTGGTTCTTTTAGTGTTTTTAGTGTCATTTTTGGTCTTTAGGGTTTTTATGGGTTTCATAGTATTTAAGGTTTTTTAGAGTTTTTAAGGTTTTCAATGTTTTTAATGATTTAGGGTTTTATGATATTTAGGGGTATTAGGGGTTTCTTGACTTTTAGGTGGTTTAAGATATTTTTCGAGAGTTCAACGTTTTAGGGTTTTTAGGGTATTTTTTGGTTTTAGGGTTCTTATTCTCTTCTTATTGTTTTTATGATTTTTATAGTTTTTATGGTTATTTGGGGTATTATGTTTTCAAGGATTTGTGGGTTTTATAGCTTTTAGGGGTTTTAGGATTTTTATTGCCTTTTAGGATATTTTTTTTATTCCTTAGGGAATCTTTTGGGTTATTTGGGTGTTTCCTTTTTTGTAGATTTTTGACTTTTCACAATTTTTAGGTCATGACGTTATCTATGGTAATTAGGGGTTTTATGAACATGTATATTTTTTTAGTATTTTCACTGTTTTTAGGGTGTTTGGGAAATTTAATGTGTTTCTAAGGTCCATTAAGGCTATTTATTATTATTTTATCATTTTTAAATACATTTAGGTTTATATAGTTTTTCGGATCATTTATTGTTTTTTGGGGTTTTGGAGATATATGGGTTGTCAGGGTTTTAAGGTTGTTTAAATTATTTTTGGTATTTTTTTGTTTATTTATGTAACTTCCTGGTTCCAGAATCCACCCAGAGGCGCCCCGAACCCGGTTGGTCACATGGCCTCATGCGCATTTCCCCAAACGCCAGAGGCTGCCGACTAGCAGCGAGGGCCTTGGGTGTGATAGTGGGGAAACAATGCTCTCATTGGTAGAGTACACAACGGAAGATGAATAAACATGAAATAACGGAAGCAGTAATAACCAACAATATAAACAGCGGAAGACTAAATCAATAACTGGAGAAAATATGTATATATATGAAATGATGCATGATACATAACTAGGAAAGCATCCAAACAAGTCACAATGTAAGAAAACACTATAGTACCAAACAAGTCTAAAATAAAAGTAAACAGCTCCTCAGCATCGCAAGCCAAATCTTGGTCCCATGCTCCCCTGCTGCAAGAAATCATGTTCCAAAAGTCGAAGGGCGCTTCCCCTTGTCTACACCAACAAAAACATAGTCTTCTTGGGCCAAAAATCTTGGCCCAAATAGGGTGTGAGATAAAAATTTCTGTGGGCATTCACCCGAAGATTTATGCCTAACAGTCAGTGAGTATATGGCAGGTAAAAGTACAATAAGCAGTAAACAGCAATAGCAAGAAGAAGGCAGTATACAGTAAGTAGTAAAATAGGATGATACATAGGAGAAAACAATCCACAACCAATCAACAGTAGTGAAACAATACCTAAAACGCTGGAAACCATCTGGAAAGTACTCGCATCCATCCCCTTCGGTCCTATCCAAGAAGTACCACAACCCTCTGGGCAGTGTGCTAGCCTAACCCCTCTGGCTTGGTCATACGAATTTATGAGACTCTTTGGGAAATCTCACTCGGTCAATTCCTCTTATAGTCTAGGGTAGTCAGGGAATCTCTTGAGGAAGATCACGCGGTCTAACCCTCCTAGCCCCAAGGTCTAGAGACTCTATGAGGAAGCTATCTCGGTCAATTCCTCCTATTCCCTCGGTATACCACATACTCTCTGAGGAAGATCACTCGGTCAATTCCCCCTCTAGCTTAGGAAGGTTTTTAAAGTGATTCAGACAAGGTAAGATTCTCTGAGGAAGCTCACTCGGTGTACCCTCTTGTAGTGTATAAAATCCAAGTCTCTCTGGGAGCTCACTCGGTCCATCCCCTCTATATTCTGTAATATCTAGGACTCTCTGGGAAGCTCACTCAGTCTATCCCTTATAGTCTATAGCACCAGGTTCTCTCATCCCCATGCCGGTCAGTGCATAAAAATGAAATAATTCTAATGTAAAGCTATAGAGCTACTTGGATAACCAAAGTACACCTATAGATATACTTAGCTAAATAGTCTACAAGGCAACAAGCATGTCATGAGTTTCACTTCTACCTATAACCGCAATGTAGGAAATAGGTGTAATAGCCAATGGAAAACGAGACCTAAAGGTCTTGAACAGAACAAATCAAGGGAAAAAACATCCAATCATAACAATTTATCCTCTAACAGGGTAAAATTACCCCTACACAAGCATACAAGCAAGGCAAGAAAACAACAAAGGCCAAATGGTAACACACGATACCTCGTTCACGGGTATCGGTGGAATTCCGCACGTAAAACTCATAGACTTTGAACGGTAAGCCACAAACCACCTTTCTCGATCCTAGGAGATCGATATACTTGAACCACGATGGCTAATTCCCCCTAGAACGTCGTAGATCTGAGAAAATGCACAAAACGTTCAACCTTAGATAAATTGTGAAAGATAATGAATTGGAAAACAAGGCTCAAGCAGAAGGAAGAACTCACCACTGCGCTTCCAGCATGATCGACGGTGCTCAAATCGGAGAACGGACGGAGAGGTGGGGGCTCGTCGAAGATCCATCCATACGGGTCACTCTCGGACGAACCAGACCGAGAAGAAGATGATTATGGTGATGAGGCGTGACCCCGATCCGTTTAGTGAAAAAAAATTACACGACGTGTATTTTTAAAGTACACGGAGTGTAGTAGGTTTTTCCGTACTCCACCAAAATCGGCCTCCACGTCACCCCTACACACCGTGTGTGTGGTCTGGACATGGCCAAAACACGGTTTCAGGTGGTAAAAGAGTACACAACGTGTAATCATAAAGTACACGACGTGCACTTCAAAAATTTCCAGAAACTTCATTTTTCTCAAAAAATCCAGAAAAAGAAAAGACGTACGTAAAATGAAGATCTGGGTTCATACAATTTAGGGGTTTTAAGGGTTTTGGGGTATTTTTCTATTTAGTATATAGGTTTTAGGGTGTGGATATTAGGGTTTAAGTTGTTGAATTTAGGGTTTATGGTTTATGGTGTTGGGTGTAGGGTATAGGGTTTAAGGATTATGATTTAGGGGTTTGTTATTATTGTTTTGGGTGTAGTATTTATGGTTTATGGATGAGTGTGTAAGGAATATTGTTTTGGGTGTAGGTTTTAGGACGTCTGTTATAGGTATTGTGGTGCTAGGTTTAGGTTTTGTGGTGTTGTTTATAGTGTTTATTATTTTTATGGTTCTTATTGTTTTACGGGGTTTGAAAGGATTTTAATGATTTTTTAGGGTTTGAGGTTTCTAATGTTTTATGGTTTTTTAGTGTTATATGTTTTTAAGAGTTATGTTTGTTATAGGGTTTTTTGGTTTTTTATTCATTATATGTGTTTTATGTGTTCTTCGTCATTTTTGTGGATTTGTAGAATGTTTTTGGGATTGGGGTTTTTATTATTTGTACGATTTTTGAGCATCTATGTGGTCTTTTTCTTCTTAGTTTTTGTAAGTCTATGTTTATGG
Organism: Viscum album; assembly: GCA_963277665.1. NCBI lineage: Eukaryota > Viridiplantae > Streptophyta > Magnoliopsida > Santalales > Viscaceae > Viscum > Viscum album. The sequence goes on along the minus strand of OY728133.1, from coordinate 116,469,352 downwards.
GTATAATTAGTATTTTTGGGTTCTTAGAGTTTTATGGGACTTATGGGTGTTTATTATTTTCTACCGTCTTCATGTTATTAGGGGTTTCTAGTGTCTTTTAAATACATTTATGGTTTTTGGATTTTTATAAGCTTTTAAGGACTTTTAAAGTGTTTTACTATTTTTAAAATACATCATGGTTTTGTGGAATTTAAGGATTTTAATTTTTCTTTAGTTCTATTAGGAATTCATATGTTTTTAGGGGGTTTTACGAGTTTTTTATGTTTTTTTGGCCCCTTATGGTATTAGGGATTTATATTATTTTATGTTTTTAGGTAAGTTTGTTATCTATTAGGGGGTTTTTGGTGTCATTTAATTTTTTTATGGTTTCTTATTCTTTTAGGGATTTTTCTTTTTTAATGGTCTATTAGTGTGTTTTATAGGGTTTTGTGGGTTTTGTGGGTTTTTATGTTTTTAATGGGTTTAATGGTCATTTATTGGATTACGGTTATTTAAAAATTTATTTTTTTTATGGTTTTTATGTTTTTTTACTATTTTTAGGATTTTTAGTATTTTTTAGGGTTTTGAGTTTTAACATAATCTTTTTAGGTTATTTGGTTTTATGATTTGTACACATTTTTGGTGTTTTTAATTTTTTAGGATTTTTTGGCTTTTGTGATGTTTAATTGTTTTCAAGATTATTAGGGATTGTTTGGGTCTCAGGGGTTTTAAGAATTTATGGAATTTTGGGGTTTACGAGTTATAATGGTTTTTTGAAAATTTATATGGGATTTTATTGTTTTTTATATTTTTATTGATTTTTGGAAGTTTCCAATTTTAATAGACTTAATGTTATTTTATTTTTCATATGGGTGTGGGAGTTTTAGGGGATTTTTAGGGTTTATAGGGACAAAGAAGATGCAGGAACCAGGCTATTCCTGCCCCCCCCCCCCCCCTTCATATTTATTAAGGAAAAGATGACACTGTAGACCGGGGGGGCAGGGTCAATCGACCCATACCCAAAAAAAAATCCCCAAAAGGAAAAAAAAAATACATAAAAGGACACAAAATACACACATTCCAAAAAGCCCAAAATAAATGACTCACACAAGGGAAAGACAATCAATGTCACCACCAACGTCATCCAGGTCCACACCGCAGGATCCAAAGAACGCACCAATGGCGTACAAAGAAGTTGGAGTATAACCAGAGGTCGTGTCATCTCTATATGGATCTCCATTAGCACCATACCCAAAGGAAGCATCCGAATCTACCGAATCCCATTCAGATGAATCATATTTCTTGAGGAAGTTAGTATAATACTACCAGATTTATTGTTGATTCAAATTCTGCTACTCATGGACAGAACTACCCCCTCTTCCATAGGCATTTTCGTTAGCTTTGTAAGAGGATCTTCTGGACATAGTAATTGGGATGGTAGAATAATCATTCTTTTGCTTCCTCCTTCGATGATCAATAGAGATCCATGTAGGTTTATTTTCCTTCCCATATGGATTGGCCTCTTCAACTAAGGCCCTCTCCTTGTTGATCAAGGTCATGTAGCCATTCATCCTTCTACTGACCTCCTGGAATAGGTCTTGATCAGGGATGAAGGATGATTCTTGGTTTAGAGAACAGCCTATGAGGACCGGTTCCACATCCAACCGTCCAACATGATCCACATCCTGGGGTCTGTCTTTCCCAGGGCCACCAGGGTGGTCCTCCATCACTAATTCTTGAAAAACCATACAGCCTGGCCAATCAGCCGAGGCCCCCTCAGAACCCTCCACTACCGGAACCATCACCTCCCTATGATTAGTAGCCTCCCCTGCCTAATGTGAAATTGTGAAAAATCCCCCTAAAGAGACTCACAAGGCAACTCACATGATGAAAACCCATCATGTGCCATCAAAGACGAATTCCCCTTCCCAGGAAGTGCGGAATCATACACCTCCTTAACACATGCCGCAAAACACTACTCCATCAACTTACCTTTCTCTACAACTCCCCCTGCACGACTGCCTGCCCCAGATCTAGACTGAAAGTTGAAACTCCTCTCTACTCTGCTCCCTCTCTCTACTCATTCCCCTTCCCGTCCAAAAACACTCCCCCTGCTCAGCCACTACATCTATCCTGTCCATCACCCCTTGTTCATCCACCTTCCCCTGCCCCGTTGAAAGTGGCCTCCCTCCAGCCATACCCTCGACAACATCTTCCCCAACCTCCGCCTTGCTCTCTGCTGACTGAACATGCAAATTACCAAAGTCTCCACTACCCGATTCCCATACAACATCTTTAACCAAACTGAAACTATAAATCACATTCTGCTCATGGGAAAAATGGTTCCCCTCCCCATTCCCAGCCACCTATCCATTCTTTGCCAATTTCCCTTGATCCCCCACTTCCCATTGTGATTCTTCTTTAACCTTAGGCTCAACATGCACAAGGCACTCAAACCTATTGTACAACAAAGTATTACTCTACTCATGAGCCTCCCTATTTTAAATCTCCTCCTTACCACCACCATAATTTATATCATATTTCAGGCATGCAATGATGTCCCTAACCATTTGTTGGGGAGGAAAGCACTGAGTAGCCTGGAGAGGTACCTCTTTCCCCCCACCAGATTCTAGTGTCCTTCACCATGTCCCATCAGAGACAGGTTTAGAACACTAGATCCCTTTAAGCCTCTTCTGCATACACAATCTTCATGACCATGATGCCAGCAGTAGGAAGAGAAATCAACCCATGTCTCAAAGACAACTAGTTGCCTCCATCAGATCTCTTCACCAACAACAATCAACACAAAGTACATCGTCTACTTAGAAACATACACCTCAACAAAATCCCTTGGGCCAACTGGATGGAATATTGCCCGAGTCCTACTATCCACACAAAGGAATAATCCCACCAAGTTCCCCAACATTGAAATAATAGAAAAATTCGAGAAGGGAATAGGGATTTAAGGAAATCTCACCCAAGTTTCTACCATTGGAAAATCACATCCCAAGTTAATATCAAAGATTCATAAAAATAGGGAGATCTGGGTACATCACAAATACGAGGAGTCACATACCAATCATGAATAATATCTTCCTCAGACTCAAAGAGAATCAAAATATGATAACTATCATCCAGACCTACCATAGCATGATCCTATAGATCTTAGCTGATAAAATAGAATCTGACAAAAATCTCTAACAGAGGGACCCAATTTAGGAAACGAGCATCCAAAGTAATATTATGCAATGGATAGCCTTCATTGAACTTTGAAATCAAGAGCTGAAGTTGTGGATGTCATTCATGAATCCTAGGAACCTTGGGGTAAAGATCGATTCACGGAAATGGGGGAAACAGGTCCGGAGCCATGAAGGGAAAGAAATTCCAAACATCTGAGAAATTAAGAGAAGGCCCCTCCCCAGCAGCGGGGGTTGGGATATGTGTGAAGCCTACCTTCATCTTCAAGGATGCCGATGGGAACCGCCATTGAGGGAGAGTAGATAAGATTCAATCATTCATTAGGGTTTATAGGGGTTTTAGGGTCTTTTATATTTTTAATTGGTATTATGTATTTTAGGAATTTTTGTTGTGTTTATGAGTTTTTTAGCTATTCTATACATTTTATAGTTTTTTGGGGCTCCTTTATGATTGTTATGGTTTTTAGGGTTCGTAGGTTTTTAGGTTATTAAGGGTATTAAGGAAGATATCATGTTTTTTTATTTGATAGATTCTTTTAGAGGTTTTGTTTTTTTTTAGGTTTTTAGTGTTCTTTATGGTTTTTAGGGGTTTTCGGGCTTTTTAGGAATTTTTGGGGCATCAAGGTATTATAGTATTTCTATTGGTTTTTAAGGGGTTTTGTGGTTTTTATGGTTTGATAGATTTTATTTGGTTTTATGTGTCTTTATTGTTTTTATGGTTTTTTACTATTTTCAGATATCTTAAAGGTTTTAATTTTTTATGTTCATTATGTGTTTTTAGAGTTTTCTCAATTTTTTTGGGATTTTAGGGTGTTATACGGTCTATTATAGTATTTTGTGGTGTTTTGGATTGTATGGAGTTTATGGTTTTTATTAGTGTTTAGGGTCATTTAATCATTTTTTCTGTTTCAATGTCTTGTAGATTCTTTAAGAGGATTGTGGTTTTTTATAGTTTCAAAGGATCCTATAGTATTATTAGTTTGTTAGGTTCTTCTATAAAATTTAGAGTTTTTAGGGTCCTTATGGGTGTTTGTAGCCATTTAGGTTTTTATGGTTTTTATGGTCTTTTAGGAGTTTTAGTGTCTTTTACGGTTTTATAGGTTTTTCAAGTCTTTTGGTATTTTTCATATTTTAAGGGTGTTTTAAGGGTTTTAGAGTATTTTATGGCATTTTAGGTTTTTACAATATTTAAGGTGTTTAATATTTTTTTAGGTTATTAGACGTTTTAGGTTTTTTTTTGAGATTTTAGGGTTTTTAAGGTGTTTAGGGGATTAATTTTTTTTATGATTTCATAGGGTTCCCATTGTTTTTAGGGTTATCATTTTTTTAGATTTTATGAGGATTGGACTAAATTTTTAGGGGTTTTGGGTTTTTTGTTCTCTTTGGTTTATCGATTTTAAGGTTTTTAGTGTTTTAAGGGTTTTAGATTTTTTAGAACATTTTAATTTTTTAGGGATTTTACGGTTTCTAAAATTTTTTGTGGATAAATGGTTTTAATGGGTTTTAAATGTATTTTATATTTTCTTGTAGTGTTTTATTATGTATTATTGTTTTTATGGTCTTTTGGGTGTTAAGTATTTTTATGTTTATTTATTTTTCAAGGATTTTAATGTTTTTAGGGTGTTTTTGGTTTTAATTGATTGTATTAGGGGTTTTGGGGATTTTGGGTTTTCATGGTTTTAAGGGTTTGGGGTTTTATTTATTTTTTTCAAATTTTAGGGTATTTAGGGTATTTTAGGAGTTCTATGATTTTAAGTGGTTTTAGGTAGTTTTAGTGAGTTTATGAGAATTTAGGATCATTAGGTGTTTTATATAGTTTTAGGATATCTTTTAGTGGTTTAATATTTTTATCTGGTTATATATTATATTAGGGATTTATTGGTTTCAGGGTATTTTATAGATCATTTGAGTGGTTATGAGGTCTTTTAGGGGATTTAGGGTATTATTTTTAAAAAATAGGTTTTCCCATGATTTTTATGGTTTTTGGGGGATCATAGAGTTTTGTAGGTTTTTAAAAAATTTAAGGAGTTTTTGGAATTATTACATTTTTTTGTGTTTTTTTGATTTTATGGTACTTAGTATTTTCTGGGATTTTGGTGAAATATTTATGGGTTTTATGGTTTTCAATGAATAATGTTTTTTAATTTTTAGGGGTTTTAGGTTGTTTGTGTATTTTAGTATTTTTAGGGGGTTTGAGTGTTTTTTGTCAATTTATGGGGTTTTCTTTGTTTAGAAGGTTGTTAGGGGTTTTAGAGTTTTTTTTTCTTTTTTATGTTTTATATGATTTTTTTCGTATTTTATTGGTTGAAGAGTTTTTGTGATAATTTTTGTTTTTTGGGTCATTTTGGGAGTTTTATGTTATCTTAGGTGACTTTTATAATTTTTTTTTGGATATTTGGGGTTTTAATGTTTTAAAAGATTTTAGTGCCTTTTAGGTTTTCTAGTAGTTTATAGTTTTTTAGGTTTTCTATTGTTTTTATGTATTTTAAGGGTTTTAGTTTTGTTTAATTGTTTTAGGGTTCATTTATGTTGTTAGGGTTCTTTTAGCACTTTTTCTTTTTTGATTGTGGGGGAGGGGTTAGGTTTTTGTTTTTCTAACTATTTTATTATATTTAAGATTTTTTGGGGTTTTATTACATTCATTATTTTGGGTGGAATTTTAATGATGTTATAATTTTTTAATAATTTGTGGGGTGTTCAGAGTTTTTGGGGATCCTAGTGTCTTGTTGGGGTTTTTTAGGTTTTATGATTTTTAGTGGGTTTTTAGTATTTTCTTATGTTTTTTTGGATTTTTAGGATTTTCTTAGGGTTTTTAGGGTTATTTATTTTATTGGTTCTAGATTATTTTTCTATTGTACTATTTTAGGGTTATTTTGGGGTTTTTATATTTATGGTATTGGTAATAGGGTTTAGGGTGTGTTGTATGGGCTTTAGGGTATATGGTATACGGTTTAGGGTGTAGGGATATGGGTTTAGGGTGTAAGGAATATGATATAGGGTTTAGTTTGTATGGTTTAGGGGTTATGTTATAGGGTGTATGGTATAGGGTTTGAGGTGTAGTGTACATGATTTAGCATGTTGGGTTTAGGGTTTGGGGTTTGGGGTATAGGATTTAGAGTGTATGTTTTTAGGTGTAGTTTGTATTTTTTACACTTTAGGTTTTAACAATTAGTGTTTGTGGTGTAGTGTATAGGCTATAGTATGTATGGTTTAGGGTTTATGGTGTATCATTTATGGTTTAGGGTTTACAATGTATGGTATGGGAGAGAGGGTCTGGGGTTTAGAGATTAGGATTCTAGGTATTAGGTATGGGGTGTAGGATTTAGTGTTTAGGTTGTATGGTTTTGGGTTTCCGGTGTAGAGTATTAGGTTTGTGGTGTAGTGTTTAGGGTTTATGGTGTAGGTTGTAGGTTTTTGGGTGTTGGGTTTAGGGTTTAGGGTGTAGGGTATTGAGTTTATGTTATATAAAATCGGGTTTTTTTGTGTGGGGTATTAGTTCCTGGGTATATTATAGGGTTTATTGTGTGATTTATACAACATAGAGTGTAGGGTTAAGTGTTTAGGGTGTATTGTATATGGATTATACTGTAGGCTTTAGGGTTTGGGTGTATGGTTTACAGTTTAGGGCATAGGTATTACAATTTGTGGGAGTACGTTCTAGGGTTAGTGTTTAGGGTTTATTATTTAGGTTTTATAGTATAGTGTTTTGGGTATAGGGTTTAGTGTTTAGGGTGTAGATTATTGAGTTTAAGGTGTAGGTTTTAGGATTTTTGGTGTTGTGTTTAGGCATAAAATTTAGGGTTTAGAGATTATGGTTTAGGTTAGTGGATTTAAGGCATATGGTTTAGGGTTCGGTGTTTAAGGAATCATGTTTAGGGTGTAGGGTTTAGTGTGCATGGTATAGGCTGTAGGTTATAGGGTTTCAACTATATGGTATAGGGTTTAGGGTAAAATTATTATGCTTTAGGGTATAGGAAATAGGTTTTACTATAGAGTGCTTTGGGTATATGGGATTTGGTATAGGGTTAATGGTTTTAGTGTATTTAGTGATTTTTATGGTTGTATGTATTTTAGGGTTTTAAGGGATTTTTTCGGTTTTTAGGAAAAATAATGGTCTATAGTGTTTTCTCATATTTTTAAGAGTTTTTTTTGTTTCTTTGTTTTTAGGTTTTTTATTTTTTAAGGGTTATATGGTTTGTTTTGGGATATTTATAGGTTTTTTGGGGTTTTTTATTTTTAGGGGTTTTAGGTGTTTTATGGGTTTTATGGGTTTTTAGGGTCTTTTATGGATTTCATTCGATTTTAGGGTATTGAGATGGTTTATGGATTATGGGATTATTGGTTTTTTTAGTTATAAGTGATTATTTTTATTTTTTAGGCATTTTAGGTATTATTGGGTTTCCAATGGTCTTTTAAGAATTTTTTTAAAATATAGTTGTTATGGTTTATGATTTTTATTTTTAATTTTTATTGGGTTTAAGTAATTTTATGAATTATATGTTTTTAATTTTTCTTTGGGATTTCATAGTTTTTTGGTGTTTTTATTGATTTATAATTATTTTAGGTTTTTTAGGTGTTTCTTTGTTTTCAGGGTTTTTATAGTTTTTATGGTTTTCTTAGTGGTTTTGGTTTTATTTAGGTTTCTATTATGTATTTTTATGTTATTAGGGTTTTTAGGTGTTTTTTTTGGGATTTATCACATTTCATTTATTATTACGAATGTTTTTCTTTTTAGGGTTGTTTTAGGGGTTTAGTGCTTTAAGGGGTTTTAGGGCGTTTCATGGAATTTATGAGTTGTTAGTGTTGTAAGGGAATTTAAGGTTTTTGTGATTTTTTTGGGTTACTATGGGTTTATAGTGTTTTTATGTTTTTTTAGGGTGTTTAAGGTATTTTATGTGTATTTTATGATTTTATATGGTTTTTTGTGTTATAATGGGGTTTATGGTCATGAAGAAGTATTTTTTTAGGTTTTCCTGGGTCTAATGATTTTTATGATTTTTATGTATTTTTGTGATTTAATTGTTTTTTCTTATTTTTGTGGTTTTATGATTTTGTATGGGTTTTATGTGGTTTTATGGTTTTTAGTGTCTTTACCAGATTTAGGGGTTAGGAGGGTTTGGGGGGGGGTTGATGTTTTTTATGATTATTTGGGTTTTAGGTCATTTTTGGTGTTGATTCTTTAGAAGTATTATGATTTTAGGGGGTTGGAGATAATTTTTATTGTTTTTTCTAATTTTACAGTTTTAAAGGGATGTTAGAAAAAACATTTTAAGGGTTTTTATATTTTTGTTAATGTTTCTACATTGTTTTTACTATGTTTTCAAGGGTATTTATTTTTTTCATTTTTAGTGTTTTTACAAGTTTTTGATGTTATTTTTTTTTGGGTTATTTTCATGTATTTAGGGGTTTATGGTGTTATTATGGGTTTTTGGGATTCTAGTGTTTTTATTGTATTGAGGAGAATTTAGGATATTGGGAGTTGTTTTTAGGTTTCTAGTATTTTCATGGTTTATATGGTATTTTTGGTTTTTTTTGTTTATTTAGTTTTTTTGTGATTTTTGGTTTTTTATTGGATTTTAAGATTTCTTATAGATTTTTTAGGATTTTAATTTTTTTTTTGTTTGTATGATATTTATGGTTTTTAGTGGATGAAGGATTTTTAGGGGAATTTAGGTGTTTTAGGGTTTTAGGGTTTCTTAATATTTTTTTAGAAAATATGGGTTTTAATGTCTTTTTAGAGTTATAGGGTTGTTTAGAGTCATTTGGGGTTTATTGGGTGATCTATTGATTTATGGTTTGTAGGATTTTTTGGGTACTCTAGGGTTTTTTAGGATTCTAGTTCCCTTTTGGTATTTTTTTGTTTTAGTGTCCTTTTTTGGTTTTTGAGTTTTTAGATTCCTATATGCGTTTTTGGGTTTTTAGGGGGTTTTAAATATTTTAAAATATATGGTTCTATTGGTGTTTTAGGGTTTTAGGGTTTTTATTGATTTCATGGTATTATAGATTTTAGGCATTTAGAGTATTAGGGTTTTATGGGTTTTTTGGGGGTTTTCTAGTATTAGGGACTTCTTATATTTATGGTTTTATGGGGGTTTTGGGGATTTATAGCATTTATGGTTTTTATGGTTGTTTAGTGTAATTTAGTGTTTCATATGGTATTTTAGATCTTCAATTGAGGCGTTCGGGTTTTTAGAGTCTTTATGGTGTTTTAGGGTTTTAGGAGGTTTTACAGTTCTTAATGGGTTTTATGGTATTTTAGGGTCCTCTTGGGTTTTATAGGAGTTTAGTGCCCATTAGAGGTTTTTGGGGTTCTGCGTCCTTCAGGGGTTTGTTGGGTTTTTGGACTCTTTTAATGTTTTTATTGTCACTTGGTGTATTATAGGTTTTTTAGGGTCCTTTAAATGTTTCCAGGGTCTTCTATTATTTTTAGAGTGATTAAGTTATTATTTTGGGTTTTTAGATTCTTTTAGGGGATTATGGTATTTATTTCTTTTTATGGTTTTATAGTCTTTTAGGGATTTTATTATTTTTATTATCATTTATAATTTTTAGGGTTTTTAATGACTTTTTTGATTTTTAGGTTTTTTTGTTTCATTAAGATATTTATGTGTTCTAAATATTTTTTGGGGTTCTGTGGTTTTTAGGGTTACTTGGTTTTTTGTGTTTTATGGTATTTTTATTGTATTATGGGGTTTAGGGTTGGGGTTAAGGTTTGATAGGGTTTTATAGGATTTCGGTGTTTTTATGGTCCTTTAGTAATTTTAGGGTTTTAGGGTTTTTATCACTATTAGAATCTGTGGATGTTTTAGTTTATTTAGTGTTTATTTTATATGTGTCATGATATTTAGAAATTCTTGACTTTCTATGGGGTGTATCTATTTTTCTGGATTTTTAGATTTTTTGGGATTAAGGTCTTTAATGGTTTATTTATGATTTAGGGCCTTTAATGGTTTTCCGGGTTTTTGGCTCTTTTAGGGGTTTTTATCATTTATTGGGATTCTAGGGTTTTTTTGTTATTTTTGGTATTTTACATGTTTTTAGTGGTTTAATGGATTTTTTGGGTTTTAAGGAGATTTGTGTTTTTAGGGTCCTTTATATGTTGTAGGTTTTTTAGGGACTATAAATCGGTTTTAAATATATTTTTAAGGTTTTTTATTTTTAATGTTTTTTGGGTATTTTTCTTATGGATTTTGGGATTATTATGGTTTCTAGGATTGGGGGGGGGATAAGATTTGTGGTGTATTTTTTGTATTTTTTTGTATTAAATATTTTATGGTATTTACAATTTTTATTAGTTTTCGAGATTTTAGTGGTTTTTAAGGGATTGTGGTTTTTAGGGATTTTTAGGATCTTTTAGGGTTTTAGTGTTTTAAAGGGGCGAGGGAGTTATGGTTATTTGGATTTTTTAGGTAGTAACAGTTTAAGGGTTTTCAGTTTTTTTTTGGATTTTTCTGGATTTTGGGGGATTTTAGTGTTTTTATGGGTTTTTGGTGGTTTTTTTAAGTTTCTCAAGAATTTTTTGGGCCTCTATAGATATAGTGTTCTAGGGTTTGTAATGGATATAATGTTTTTATAGTTGTTATTTTTTTTACATTTTTATATTTTTTGGGGTTCTAATAGTTTTAGAGAGTTTATGGTTTTATGAGGTTTAGAGATTTGGGAGTTTTTATGTTTATTCGGATTATAGGGTTTTAATGTTTTTAGGTTTTTTATGGGGTATTTAGTGTTTTTAAAGTTATTATGAATTTATATAAGTTTCTTAGTTTAAATTATTTCTAGTGGCGTTCGGGGTTTTTATGGTTTATTTTTTAGGTTTTAGGTTTCTTTTGTTTTTAGGAGATAAGGGGGGTTCATAGTTTTTTATGATATTCTAGGTTTTATATGTTTTATCGATATTATGAATTATTCGTTATTTTAGGAAATTTAGGTTTTCTTACGGGTTTTATAATCCTTACATCTTTTAGTGTTTTTATGGGTTTTGGGGTTTTTAGTGGTTTAAGGATTTTTATGGCATTTTTTCAATTTATGTGTTTTTATAGTTTTTTTTATTTTGAGAGGCATAAGGGTGTTGAAGTTTTTTTAGGGAATTTTGTCATTTTAATATGGGTTTTTGGATCTTTAATGGTTTATGTATATTTAGTGAACTTAATTAATTTAGGTGTTTAAGGATTTATTATTATTTTATGGTATTTTAGTGGTTTTATGGTTTGTAGTGTTTTTAGGGGGATTTAGTTTTTTTATATTTTTTAGGGTATTTGGATTTTAAGGATTTTAGGGTTTTGGGGTTTTTATATATTTTTGGTATTCTTGGGTTATTTGGGTTTTTATATTTTTATGGGTTTTTAGTGTAATCAAAGGTATTTTGGGGTTTTTATGGTTTTTATGGATTTGGGGGTGTTTTGGTTTTTTAGGAATGTTTAAGGTTTTTCAAGGGTTGTATCATTTTTTTGGGTTTTAGGGTTTGGGGGGAGGGTGGTTATTGGTTTTTTTATTTAAAGTTTTTTAGGGGATTTAGGGTTTTATAGGGGTTTTAGGGTCTTTTAGGGTTTTTATGGTCTTCCTAGGGTTTTATGATTTTCAGGGTCATTAGGGATTTCTAGGATTTTACAATTATTTTGGGTTTAGGAAATTTTTGGAAAATTTAAAGGGATTATGGTCGTTTATGGGGTTTTTATGGGTTCTAAAGATGTTTAAAATCGTTTTAAGGGTTATAGGTTTTTTGGAGTTTTTTTTTGGGTTTTATTGTTTTTGGGTTTAATAGGTATCGAGGGATTTTTTCTGGGGAGGGGGGTTATGGTTTTTGGGATTTATCATATTTAAGTCTATTTTATGTTTTTTATTTTTAATTTAATTTTTAAACAAAATTTCAGAAATTTTTTTTGGTTCTTTAAGAATTTTAGGGGTTTTTTTGTTTTTACTGTTGTTTAGGGTTTTAAAATGGATTTCATGGTTTTTAATTTTTTTGAGGGTCAGGAAGTGTTTTTAGGGTTTTTTTTATTTTAATGGGATTAGAGTTTTTAAGGTTTTATTGGTTTTTTAGGGTTCTTAGGGGTTTAGTGTTTATAGGTTGTTGTATGTTTTTTTAGATTTTAGGGTTTTCATTGATTTGCAGTTTCTAGGTTTTCCAAATGTTTTTTAATTTTAATGGGGTTTTTCTAATTTTTTATGATTTATTTTTTAGGGTTTTTTAGTGTTCTTAAGGTTTTTCTGGGGTTTTATAGTTTTATTGGCCTATTATTGTTTTTCTTATGATTTATGGTGATTAACAATTTTTAGGGAATATAGTGTTTATTACGTATATTAGGGCTTTTATGGTTTTAGCCTTTTTGGGTTTTAGGGTTTTAAGGATTTTAGAGATTCTAAGTGTGTCTAATTATTTCATGTTTTTTTAGATATTTTATGAGTTATTTTACGATGTGTTTGAGGTATTTTATTTTTTTTCATCATTAAGTCATTTTAATGGGGTTTAGGTTCCTTTAGGACTGTTTAAGTCCTCTTTAGGGTTTTATGTATTTTATGATTTTATGGATTTTTGGTTTTTGGGATATTCTAATGATGTTCTTTATTTTTTTAAATTATTTAGAGTTTTGGGTGTTTTTAATATCATTTTAAGTGTTTTATGTTATTTTTAGTTTTTTCAGATTTTTTATGAATTTATGGTTTTTTTGGTGTTTGTGGTTTCAAACTATTGATCGGTTTTTTTGGGTTTTTAGAGGTTTCAGGGGATTTTGGGTTTCCAGGGATTTCGGTTTTTTTATGTGTTTATGTTGTTTTATGTTTTTAGGGGTTTTAGGGGTTGAAGGGGTTTTAGATTTTTTGTGTTTTTAGATTTTTTTTTGAGGTTTTATGGTTTTTATTGTTTGTTATATTTTTTGGGGCTTATCGAAATTTAACGTTTCTAGGGTTTTTAGAAATTATTATGGTAGTTAAGGATTTTGTAGGTTTTTATGCTATTTTTTGGGTTTTTAGTGTTTTATGGCTTATATGCTTTATAAATGGGTTTTTCTGTTTTTATGATTTTTAGGGTTTAAGGTTTTTTTAGGGGTTTATGGGTTTTTTTATTTTTTAGGTTTTTTTGTTTATAGTGGTTTTATGTGTTTTAGTGTAATAAGGGTTTTTAATGAATTAGGGGTTGGTTTTATGTTTTTTCGGAGGGTTTAAGGAATTTTTAAGGGTTTTATGGGATTCGTTGGGTTTTTTGGGTGTATGGTGTTTTTATGGATTTTTAGGAATTTTCTGTGTTTTTAGGGGTGTTTTTTTTTTGTAATGTTTTGGGTTTTGAGTGTTTTTATGGTCATCTATTTTATTCAAAAAAATTACGGTTTTTGGTGTTTTAGGTGGTATTTTTGGGACCTATTGATTTTGGATTTTTTATGGTATTTAGGGTTTTGTTAGGGTTTTTCAGGCCTCCAGTGTTTTTTTATTTTTGAGGATTTTATGGGGTTTTATGGGGATTTATGGGTTTGAGTGATTTATATTTCTTTATTTGTTGTTATGTTGTTTAATGGGTATTTATTTTTTTAGTGTCTTAATATTTCTAATAGTTTTTGTGGATTTTTTAGGTTTTAGTGGCATTAGGGTTTTAGGGTTTCTTGGGTCTTTTAGGGAGTTTCTGGATATTTAGTTCTTTTTATATGGTTTTGATGATTTTATTTTTTCATAGTGATTTTATTCTTTTTATTTGGGGGGGGGGGTTTGTTGTTTTTTTAATATTTTTTATTTTTTATGGGTTTTTTGGTTTTTTATTTATTTTTAATTTTTTGATTATTTTTATGTGTTTTAGGGATTTTTTAAGGTTTATAGGACTCATTTATGGATTTTCTATTTTTTACGTTGTTTTTGGGTCGTTTAGTGTTTTTAGGGTTTTAAATGATCATTTAGGGTTTTGAGTTTTTAATGTTTTATTAGTGTTTCCATAATTTTGAAGGGTTTTTTGGGACTATTATTATTTCAATGGAGTTTGATGGTCATTATGGTTTCTATGAGTTCTAACGGAACAGTTGGGTTTCTATAGTTTTTATGGTGTTTTATGGTTATTAGGGTTTATTTATTGGTTTTGTTGTATGATTTGTTTCTATTTTAATTAGGGAAATTTATGGGTTTTATTGAAATTTAATATTTTTTTGTTTTAGGGGTTTTAGGGAATTTTAGTGTTTTATTGTCTTTTTACGGTTATAATGGTTTTTAGTGATATTTTTTTGCGTAGGGGGTAGAATTTTTATGGGTTCCGACTAATACTTAAGAGTTTTAATGATTTTATAATTTTAAATTATTTTTATTATTTTTATATTATTTAGTGGTTTTATATTGTTTATGGTTCTCAGCAGTTTTATGTTTTTAGGGGAGTAAAAGGGTTTCAGATCGTTATATGGTTTATATAGCTATTTAGATTTTTTACAGACTTTAGGGTTTTTAGGGTCCACTATGGCCTTTCATGGTTTTATTTGTCTCTTTAAGTGATTTTGATTGATTTTCATGTTTTGGTTTTTTGAGGGGTTTTAAGAGTATTAGGGTTGTATTTATGGGCTTTCAGGGTATTTATAAAGTTTTATGATTTTTTAGTGTTCTATATTGTGTTTATGGTTTTTATGGACTTTGGCTATTTTAAGGTATTTAAATGGGTTTTTTGGGATTTAGGGTATTTTTTTTGGAGTTTTAGGATTTTAGGGACTTTTAGGGATTTAATTGGTATTTTGGGGGTGGGGTTAGGGTTTTTAAATGTTATTTAGATGTTTTAGGAATTTTAAAATTTTTATAGGGTCTTTTTAACTTTTTGGAAATTTTTGGTTTTGACAGATTTTTTTGGGTTTTATGATCATTATTTTACTTTAGGATTATTTATTGTTTTAGTGTTTTTATAATATTTTGGTTTTAGGGTTTTTATATATTTTTAATGTTTAATAAGTGTTTTGGGTTTTTTTGTTTTTAAGATTTTAGGGATTTTGGCATTTTTAGAGTATCAGTTTTTTTTGGTATTAACATATTTATGGAAATTTCAATATTTCTTAGGGTTTTTGGAATTTCATTGATTTAAAAAGTTTTTAGGGTCTTTTTGGATTTTAAGGGTATTATGTTTTTTAGGAAATTCAATGGTTTTGATGCTTTCATGGGGTTTCATAGTTTTTTTGTTTCTTTGGTGTTTTTAGTGTTTTTATAGGTTATAGGTAATTTTATGGTACATTAGGAAATTTTTAATATTTGTAGTCTGTTTTAAGGGATGATAGGGTTGGTTGGCTGGGTTTTAGGGAACATTTGTGTTTAGTGTTTCTGTTAATTGTTAATGGTGTAGGGTAAAATGTTTAGGGTGTAGGTTCTTTAATTTAGGGTTCTGGGTATTGAGTTTCGAGTATATGTATTACGTTTTATGGTGTGGCATATATGGTTCATTTTTTAGGGTTTAGGGTTTAGTGTGTATGGTATATGGTATAGTATTTTAGCGATTTTATATTTTTTAGGGTTTTAAATGTTTTTAGGTGTTTTGGTGTTTTATGGTTCTAAGGGTTTATTGGGGTTTAAGGGGTTTTTTTATTTTTGTATTTTAATGGTTATTATTGGTTTATAGGTGGTATTGGGATTTCTAGAATTTCGGGGGTTTTGGGGGGTTTTGGGTTTTTGGGGATTTTAGGGGGTTTTACTATTTTATGGGTTTTTTATTTTTTATGTCTCGCTCAGGGTGTTTATAGTTTTAATGGATTTTTATAGTTTTTAGATACATTATTGGTTTTAGGGGTCTATGGTTGGGTTTTATGATTTTTATGGTTTATATATTATTTTACATATTTTAGTGTTTTAGGGTTTTATAGGGTTTTTAGGTTTTTAGGGTCTTTACAATATTTACATTTTTATAGGTTATTTTGTTTTTTTGTATTTCTAGAGTTTTTAGGATTTCTAATTGGTTTTATAGTTTCTAGTTTGTTGTAAGTGTTTTAAGGGGTTTTATAGTTTTCAGAAGTTCTATGATTTCTTATGGACCTATTGGATAATTATTTTTTAGATGTTTTTCTGTTTTTAGGGTTATTTGGATGCATTAGATTTTTAAGTGCATTTTCATGTGTTTTTGGTTTGTTTGTGTCCTTTAGGTTTTTCATGTTTTCGTGAATTTTAATGAATTTAGCCGATTTTCAGGTATTCTATGGTTATAAATGGGTTTAATGGTTTTTAGAGACCATATATATTTTAGGTTTTTATGGGATCAGTGTTTTGTAGATTTTAGTTCTTTTTTTCTATTATGGTATAGGGACATTTAAGGGTTTTTTGTAGGTATTATGTTCTTCTGGGTTTATAGGGTTGTTGTAATTTTTTACAATTTTAGGTCTTCGTATGAATATTTATAGATTTTAGGTGATTTTGGTGGGATTTATGGATTTTGAGGGATTTTTTGTGTTTTTAGGGGTTTTAGGGATTATAGTTGTTTTAGGAGATTTTAGGATTTTTTTGAGTTTTTAGGGTTTGTACAGTTTTTTGGATTTTTATTGTATTTACAGGTGTTTAAAATTTTTTAGATTAGGAAAATATGTTTTTAGGTTTTAGGCTTGTTTTATGGGTTTCGGTGTCTTTAGATTATTTATGGTTTTTGGGGAGTTTATGATATTTTTGTGAATTTCAAGTGTTATAGGTTCTTTTTTACCATTTAGGGTTTTTAGTGACTGTTATGATTTCATGGTTTTTAGGGGTTCTTATGTTTTTTGGGTTTTAGGGTTTTAGGCTTATTATATAATTTTGTAGTCTTTTTGTAATTGTTAATGTTTTTATAAATTTAATGGGTTTTATTTTTTTTGGGGGGGTTTAATAGTTTTAGGTGTTTAAAGGGGGTATTAACGTTTTTCATGTATTAGGGTCTATTTAGGGTAATTTTGGTTTTTAGAGGGATTTATCATATTATTCCTCATATGGTGTTTAGAAGTATTAACATTTGTTTTTTTTGTTTATAGTTTATCATATTCGGGGGGGTTTAGGTATTTTAGGGGTTTTATGGTGTTTTTTTAATTTTTTATGGTTATTTGGGTTTTAAGGTTTTATTTTGTTTTTACTGTCTTGAGATATTTTAAGATTGTAGGGGTTTTTAGTATTTTAGAGTCCTTATCTTATTTTTAGGGTCCTAGGTGTTTTTATTGTTTTTAGAATTGTTATGTAATTTTTAGGTTCTTTAGAGTTTTATGGATATTTCCATTTTAGGGTTTTTATTTTCATATGAGTTTTAGGATTTTTTAGGGTTTGTGGGGTTTTAATGTTTCTAGGCGTTTTAGGGTACTTCTGTATTTTTTACGGTTTGTAAGGTCTTTAGAGTTTTTATGTTCTATTAGTGTTTTTATGGGTTTTTAGAGTCATTCAATGTTTAGGGTTTGGGGTTTAGGTTTATATATTATGTTTTAATGTGTTGGTTTTTTGGTTTTAGTTTTATGGATGAGGGAGTAGGGTATAGGGTTTAGGATATTGGGTTTATGTTTTATGGTGTTGGGTAAATTTAGAGGGTCTTGGGTTTATGGTATAAGGTATATGATTTTAAGTGTATATTTTCTGGTTTATATTATAGGTTATAGGATTTAGGATATACGGTTTAGGTTGTGGGTTTTATGGTGTAGTTTGTAAGGTATATTTATATGTTTTATAAGTTTTTTATATGTTTTTGGGTCTTTAAGGGTTTTTATTATTATTTGGGGGTTTTGTGTTTTTTTTGTTTTTCATGAGTTTATAGAGTCAATAGGAGTGTTAATGGGTTTGGGTTATTTACATTACTTTATGGTTTTATCATTTTTATCTCTCTTGGAAAATATTAGGGTTTTTAGGGATTTATGTGTTTTCTTTGTTTTTTTGGGTTTTAGTGGTTTTGGGATTTTTTTGGGATTTTTTTATTTTTATAGATTTTATAGGTATTTTATGGTTTTTAGGGGTTACATTTGGATTGAGGTGTTTTTTGGGTTGTTAGATTTTTTTAATGTTTATGTGTTTTAATGGGTATTTAGTTTGTCTTTTAGGTTTCCTGAATTTTTGAGGGTTTAAAGGTTTTAGGAATTTTTAGTGGATTTAGAGGTTATTTTTAGTTGTAGGGGTTTGGAGTTTTTTATAAATTTATCATTTTAGTTTTTAGGGGGTTTTAGGGACTTTTAGGGTTTTTAATATTTTTAGCACGTGTTATGGTTTTTGTTTTGAATTTTTTTTTCTATTGGGTTTTTTGGGTTTCATGGGTTTTTATGTTTTTTAAGTGTTTTCAGGTTTTGGGGTTTTCAGTTGTTTTAGGGTCTTTCAATGAAATTTTTGGGGTTTTAAGGGATTTTAGGGGGTTTATTTCATAAAGTTTTTGGGTTTATGGGGTTTTAGTGGTTTAGTGGTTTTAGACTTTTCAGGGTGTTTAGGGTTTTTAGTGTTTATTGGCCTTTCGAGGTTTTAATGTTTTTTAGTAGTTAGGATTTTAAATGTTTTATACGGTATTAGGGGTTTTAGGTATTTTCTAGGTTTTTTGGTTTTTATCTTTTTATGGTCATATAGGGTTTTTTTGGTTATAGGTTCATTTAAATTATTTATGGTTTTTATGGCCTTTTATTGTTTTATTGGATTTAAGGGTACATTGTTTTTATAGTTTTTAGGTGGTTTTTGGTTTTTGGAGTTTTCATTTTTTAGGGTCCTTTATGGTTTATATGATTTAGGTTACATTTATGTTTTAGAGTGTTTTATGGTTTTTATGAAATTTTATGGCATTTTAGGATTTTAATGGGTTTAGTATCTTTTATGTATTTTAGGGTTTTAGGGTATTTATAAGGATTTACAGTATGATTGGAAGTTCTAGGTGTTTTATTTTTTATACGGTATTTTATGAGATTTCATGCCTATTAGGGTCATTTAACGGTTTTTATGTTGTTTTGGATCTTTGGGGTGGATTGGGATTTTATGTTTTCAGGTTTTTTGGGTTTTATTGGGTTTTTAGTGTTTTATGATTTTTTAGGGATTTTATGGGTTTTTTTGAGTTTCATGGTTTTCATGGTCTTTTTTGAGTTCCTAGGTTTATTTATGGTATTCTTGTATTTTTTTGTTTCTTTTAATTTTTGGTATATTGTGGGATTTAGGGGATATTTGGAGTTTCTGGGTTTTGAAGGATTTATTTTTAATGTTTCTTGGTTTTTAGGGTTTTAAAAGTTTTTTATTATCTTTTTAAGGACATTTATTTTTATAGGGTTGTTAGAGACATTTTGGGTTTCTATGGTGTATATGAGTTTTGAGGGGTTTGGTTGTTTTAGGGGTTTCCAGGTTCTTATGTGATTTTATGGGTTTTACAGTTATTAGTAGGTGATTAGGGGTTTTGCAGTTTTTAGAATATTTCTAGATTTTAGGTTTTTAGGGGTGTTTATGATCATTTTATGGATTTTTAGAGTATTTTGTGGTGGTTATTTTCAAGGATTAAATAGATTTATAGTCATTTAGGATTTTTATAGGATTTCTTTGGTTTTTTGGATATTTGGGTATTTTAAGGTTCCTTCAGTGGTTTTATAGTCTTTTAAGGGTTTAATGTTGTATGGGTTTTTTTAGGATTAAAGGGTTTTTTATTTATTTTAGAGATTTTAGGTTTTTAAGTGATTTAGGTTCTTTTCTAGGTGATTAATATTTTCAAAGGGTTTTATCTTTTTTAGGTTTTTTGGTGGTTTTACGGTTATTAGGGTTTTTGGGATTTTAGGTTTTTTATAGTTTTTAATTTATTTTAAGGTTGTTTTTTGGGTTTTTTGGGTTTAATGTCATTTTAGGGTTTTACTGTTTTTGGGTTTTTGGGTTTATATTATTTTTATGGTTTTTCAGTTTTTAGGTGGATTAGGTTTTTTCAAGGATATTATTGATTTAGTGTTTCTAGATGATTGGGGTTTGTATGTTCATTATGGTTTTTGTGTCTTTTACAGTATTTTTTTATTGATTTTCATGTTTTTTACATGTTTTATAGTTTTTTGGAGTTTTCGTAATTTTTATAGTTTTCATGTTATTAGGGGTTTATTGTTTTTTTGGGTTTTAGGGTGTTTTATGGGTTTTTGAGGGTTTTATAGTTTGTCCGGTAACATTTTTAGTTTTTAGTGGTTTTAGGGTTTTAGAACATTTTGGTGTGTTATTATTGCTTAATTCATTTGGATTTATAAAGGGTTTTATATTATTTTACTATTTTCTATAAATTTCATTGTTTTTAATAGTTTTTCATGAATATATTAGGTTTCTAGTGTTTTTTAGGATTCAGAAGGGTATTTATTAGTTAGTAGGTTTTTAGGGGCTCTTCAGTTTTTGTGGTTTTTAGGGTTTTAATGGTTTTTTAGTATATGTTTTTTATGTTTTTTATTTTTTTAGTGATGGAATATTTTATTATGTTTTTAGTGGTTTAAAATTTTTAGTTTTTAAAGGAATAGTCATGTTTTGAATCATTTTTTTAGTTTTTATTATTTTATTAGATTTTGAGTTATTCGAGATTAGTGGTTTTTTATGAATTCCTGGGGTATTATTATTTTTAATGTTTCTATAGTTTTTATTGTGTTTAGTGACTTTTAGGGTTTGATGGATTTTTTAACAAGTTTAGGGATCTTTGATTGATTTTTGGATTATTTTAGGTTTTTTGGATTTTAGTTTCTTTTCTTTTTTTCTATTTTTTGGGTTTTTATGATTTCAAATAAATTTTTAGGGGTTAATTTTTTTAGGGGTTTTTAGGTTGTTTAGAGTTTTTAGGATCTTTTGGGGTATTAAGGATTTGTTTTTGGATTTTTTGGGGTTTTATGGGGGTTAGGGTGTTACAGGATGTCTTGTGTGGTTTTAAAGGGGGTTTAGGTTTTTAAAGATTAAAGGATTTAGATTATTATTAGGTTTTAAGTGTTTTATGGGTTTCATGGGTTTTTATGATGTTGGTGTTTTTAGTGTTATTTTATGTGTTTTTAGTGGTTTTAGGTTATTAAGGTTAGTTTTACTGTTATCAGGTGTTTTAGAAGTATTTATGGTTTTTAGGTATTTTAAGGATCCTTAGGTGTTATTTTTGATTTTAATGTTTTCTGAGTTTTTTATAGTTTTTATAATCTTTGGGGTTTAAAATTTATCTTATGGTTTCATATGGTTTTTCTAGTTTTTAGGATTTTTTTAGTAATTTTTTAGGTTCTTTGGGTTCTTAGGGTTTTTAGTGTTTATAAGGATAAAAGGGTTATATAGAAATTTTATAGTTTTTTAGGGATTAGGGTTTTTTAATGATTCTAGTTGTTTTTTAATTGTAGTTAATGATTATATTGATTTTTGATATTTTTTGGGTTTTAAGAGTTTTTAGGTTTTTTTGGTTGATTTAGGGTTTTATTGTATTTTCATGTTTTTATGGTTTTTGTGGTTTTTTTCTATTTTAATGTCTATAGGGTTTCAGGGTTTTAGGATTTTAGGGATTTTAATTTTTTTTGGTTTTTAAAAGATTTTTTATTTTATGGGTTTTCTAGATTCTCTATTCTCTAATGTGGATTTTAGGTCTTTATAGATGTTTTGTTGGGTTTTACTGTGTTTTAGGGGTTTTCGGGTCATTAATTGGATTTTATGGTTTATAGGATTTATTATGGTTATTATGCCTTTTTAGGTGTTTTGGTTGTGTTTTATGTGTTATAGGGGTTTTAGGGTTTTTATGTATTTTGGATTTTTAGGGGTTCTATGGTTATTATGGTTTTTAGCTATTTTAGGGTTTTGTGGGTTATTAGTTTTTAGCGATTTTAGTGCATTTTAGGTTTCTAGGGTTTTTAAATGTGTTATAGAATTATAGGTTTCTCGGGGTTTTAAATTTTTTCTGGGGATTATGGGTTTTTGGGGTATTTAGAGTTATCACAGTGTTTTAGTTGTTTGGGTCTTTTAGGTTTTTTATTGGAATTTTAGTGTTTTTTTGGATTTTAGGTCCATTTTAATTTTTATGGGTATTTTATTGGGTTTTATTGGTTTTAGTGGGTTTTATGGGTTTTATGGGTTTTATTGTCTTTTAATGTGTATTATGTATTTTTAGGCTCTTTTATGAATGTTTTTCATTTTTTATGGTTTTTTGGTTTTTTAGGAAATTTTATGGAGTTTTATGTTTTTAAGTGGTTATGGGGGTTTTTCAATATTTTTATGTTTTTTGGGGTTTATTGTTTTTATGGGTTTGGGGGGGTATAGATTTTTAGGGGATTAAAAGTAATTTTAGGGGTTTAGTTTATTTAGTATTTTTAGGTACTTTAGGGTTTTTAGAGTTTTTAGGGTCTTATAGTGTTTTATGAGTTTTAGGATTATTTAGAGTTTCATGGGGGATTAGAGTTTTTCATTTAATTTTGTATAGTTTTATGGTTTTTCTAGGTTTTATGGTGGTGTATGGGTTTAATTGATTTTATGGTTTGAGGGATTTAAAGTGTTTTATGATTTTTTTTGGTCTTAATGGTTTTTATGTGTTCTATGGAGTGTTCTTCTATTTAAGTTTTTCATAGGGTTTTGATGATTTTTCAAGGATTATAGTGTTTTGATTTTTTTTAGGGATTTTTTTCAGATTTTAAAGGGTTATTAGGGATTTGGGAGTTTTAGGGGTTTTATGGGGCTTCCAATGATTCTTGGGTTTTATAAGGGTTCTAGGAATTTTTATGTATTTTTTCTGATTTTAAGAGATGTTAGGTGTTTTTAGTTTTATTTAATTTTTTAAGGTTAGTGGGGTTTTAGTTTTTGGGGTGTTTAATGTGTTTTTAGGTTTTATTTGGGGTTTTTATGGTGTTTTGGGTGTTCAAGTTTTTATATTTTTTTTTATTTTATGGGGTTTTTTTTGCTTAATGGTTTATAGGGTATTATGGATCTTATGTTTTATGAAGATAGGTTTATGATATTTTTGTGGATTTATAGTTTATGTTTATTTAATGTGTTTTTTAGGTTTATTTTAGGGTTTTTTGTGAATTTCATGGTTTTTGGGATTCTAGGTATTTTATGGTATTTTCAATGTTTTGAGCTCATCCCATTCTTTGTTTTTTTCCTAAGATTCAAAGATGTATATTATTATTGACTTACACGGACATCATAAGGGATATTAATTTTGTCAATGGAGACAATGTTATTGTTGATTTTCATTTTGTAATGTAATATTCTTGTATTTAATATATTTTCCAAGACTGCTAAACTAATCAGTTCTTCGGGACTATATTCCTTTAAATCATGCCAATGTATTAAAATAATGCACCGACACAGGGTAACTTGATTCGACGAGTTACATTATTAGTACTTTAGGGATCATTATGGTATTTAGGGGTTTTAGTTACCTTTTACTGTTTTATTGTATTTGGGTTCATTAATGTAATTTTGATATTTTAGGGTTTTTAAGGGTTTGGTGTTTACTGGGTATTTCAGATTTTATAGAAATTTATGGACTTTTGGAGTTTTTAGTGTGTTATGGGATTTTTTGTGTTTTGATAGTTTTATGGTTTTAAATGTTTTTCTATTTTTATGGTGTTATGGGTTTTTGTTGATTTATTTTTATTTTGGATTTTCATGGTTCTTTTTAGGTTTTTAAATTTTAAGGTATTTCTATGGTTTTTAAAATGTTCTTTTTTTATGGGTTTTAGGGTTGTTAGGTTTTTTTGGGTTTTTGGGGTATTATGGGAATTTGTGGATTAATATTTATTTGGAAATTTACTATGTTCTTATGGTTTATTTGGGTTTTGTTGGTTTTTAGGGTTGTCTTAGGGTATTATTTTTTTAGTTTCTGTTTAAATTTTAACATCTTATACAGTTTTTCGGTATTTTTAGGGAGATTAGGGGTCTTAGAGTTTTGGGAGTCTACTGTTTTAGGGATTAAAAATTTTTTTGGGAGGTTTTACAGTTTTTAGTGTTTTATGGTTTTCAGGGTTTTATTGGGGTTTTAGGTATGATTTAGGGTTTTCAATGTATTAAGGGTTTCTTTGGTTTTCATTGTTTTTTTGTGTGTTTTAGGGTTTTTAAGTATTTTAGTGTCTTTAAGTATTTACGTATTATAAATAATTTTTAAGATATATTAGTTTTTTAGTGTTTTTTGGGTGTTTAAGGGGTTTTTGGGTCATTGAAGGGGTTTAGGGGTTCTATGGTATGTTGGAGATTTTTATATTTTTAATGTATTTTACAGGTTTATGTTTTTTTAGGATTTATAAGGGGTTTTAGGTTTCTTTATAGTTTTTAGTGTTTTAAGGGTTATTAGGGCCATTTTAGGGGTTTTGGGGGTTTCAAGTACATTTTTTAGGTTTTTATGGTTTATAGTGTTTTTTTTATTTTAGGGGATGTAGACTTTTTATGGTCATTTTGGATTTTTACGGGTCTTAATGTATATTTGGTATGTTTAATGTTTGAGGGGGGTCGGGGTTTTGGGGGTTTTTGGTTATTTGGTAATTTTGGGATTTTTATGGTTTCTGGTGTCTAGTAATGTTTTTTTATATTTTTAGGGTTTTTAATGTTTTTTATAGATTTTAGGGTTTTAAGGGTTTTACAGTGTTTATCGGTGTTTGTTTGTTTTTTTTCATTTTATGTATTTTAGGTTTTTATGATATTTTTAAGGATTTAAGGTGATTGAAGGGGTTTTTATTTATTAGGGTGTCTAAGGGTTTTTTGGGTATTTTAAGGGGTTTTAATTTTTTATTGCCTTTTTGGATTTTTATGGCCTTCAATCATTTATATAATATTTATGGGTTTTAGAATTTTTAAGATATTTTTTGTTTTTTCGGTTATTAGGGAATTATTTTGATTTTTACGTTTTTTTATTGTTTTTATATTTTTTAGGGTTTTATATATTTTTTGGTTTTTTATGATTTTTAAGAATTTTTAAGGATTTTTAGCAATTTTTTAGTGGTCTTATGGTTTTTATGAATTTTGTTGTTTTGAGGTATTTTTTGTGGATTTAGGGTTTTTTATTATTTTAGAGTTTTGAGGTTCTCTTATGGTATTTGTGGTGTTATAGGATTTTTAGGGGTTTTGTGGGTTTTAAGGTTTTGTGGAATTTAGGGTTTTAACCTATTTAATGGAATATTGGGGTTTTGAAAATATTTAGGTTTTTTAGAGATTTTCAAGTTGTTTTGGGGATTTGGGGTTTTAGTGATTTTATGGGCATGTCGGGGGTTTAGGAATTATAGGGTTTTTAGAGTTGGTTTTGTGTTTTTAGTATTTTTTGGGTTTAATGTGTTTTTTGGTGGTTTTGGGGGATTTATGTTATTTAGGGTTTTGGGGTTTTTTCGAATTTTTTGGTTTTTAGGTGTTTCTTGTTTTTTGTGGACTTTTTGGAGTTTATAGTTTTATTTTGGGACATTTAATGTTTTTATTGGGTTTTACGGTCATTTAGGGTGTTCACGTGTTTTAGGTTTTTTTAGGGGTGTAGGGGTTTTTGTAGTCCATTAATATTTTTTAGTATCCATTAAGGTTTTCAGTGTTTTTAGGGTCCTTTAAGGATTTTAGGGTTTCTATTTTTTTTGGAATCCTTTAATATTTTTAATGTTTTGGGGGTTTTCTATGTTTCGGGGGTTTTAATGTTTTCTGTGGTGTTGGCCCCTGAAAAAATTTCAAAGGGAAATATAATACTCCCATGAATTTGGAAAAGGAAAAAAATATATTAGGGAGGCGACAACTCCAATCCCCGCAATTGAAATTTTTTGTGAGAATTAGGTGGAGAAATACCCCTACATACTATTCCCCATAAACTCAAATTTTCCGCGGGTGAGGGGAGCTAGCATCTTACTTCAAATGAAATGATATCATTCACGGGACTGAGGTTGTAATCCTCACTGCCGGGATGATGACTTCATTCCCCTATTGACTGAGTCGTCCATAGTTTGTGTTTCTTTATTAAACATCTGAAAAAGACTTTATGTGGCCCACTAATGCAGTTCCTCATCCTCAATATAAAAATATCCAAAGGGGATCACTAAAGAAGGGTAATTTTGGAGAACACATGTGAGGAGATCGATAGACAAATGGACAAAAGAGGAGAGCACTGAAAAAGAGAGAATCTTTGAATGATTCCCAATATATATATCCCATCATTTAAAATTAATTAAGGTACCATAATACTAATTGGAATAATGAGATCCCAGCCTCCTTCATGGATGAATCTTCTACAAAGCATAGATCCAATACCCCTTCTTCAATTAGGCATCCCTCATAACAATAATTTATGAATTAGGAACACTTAAATGTGTAAAAAATTGCTATATTGATGGATCACAACTCCCTTTGGAAACATACTACATAGGAAAAACCTAGTTGCATATAGAAAAATGCTATGCATAATGAATCCAAGTCTACGTACCATCACAGTATTTGAAGGGCCCCGTCACCTATATAGCAACACACTATGTGGGTAAATCCTATCCAACATAATTAAATGGTACATGGATCATGGTATTCATCGATGTTCTTCACACTAGTTTAAATAATTTCATTCGATTTATAGGACGTCATTGGTATCCCCTCTATAAAACAACCCAATAGAACTAGGATAAATCCTCTTCCAAAGCCACCATACTTGTATGATATAACCATTGGGTTTAATAGATCTTTTTTTGGAGTTTATATACCCATGGTAGGTGGAGTCACATGGGTAATCCCCCAACAAGAAAGTCCCCAAAGTGATTCTAATTTTACATTCTCATGGTAATGTGGGTTATATCCTTGGGATGCTCACTTGTACTTCCCTAGTCAAGGTATTAAGGGTAATCTCTGGCCTTTCCCTTTATTGAGGGCTACTGATAAATAAGGCAACTAAAACTTACATTCCCCTTTGTTGAGAAATTATTCTCCAAACGATTTCCAGATCCAATTATAGGGAACTCCATATAATTTAAGCCCCAATACTCTTTTTCAAAGAGGTGTTATGTCCCCAGCCACTTCCTCTGTCATCCTCATCCTATTCCACCATTGGAGAAGGAAATGTGTCTGGATTTTGTAATCTACCACATCGTCTTGTTTCTCACATAGAGCATGAATCATATGGGATTAGTGGTTTATGATGATCAAAACACCCACCCAACCCATCTTGTAATTGAACTATGAGAACTCATATTCCTTCCCTACCTAGGTTACATAAGACGCCTACATATGGTTCGAGCTCAAATGGGCCTCTAATTTATTGTAATCCCCAATCATACAACCTAAAATGGGCCACATCAACACCTAAATCCCAACATTCATAAACTCATGTAATTTTATTCTAAATTAGAGGGGATAAGTAAGAAGCCATCCTGAGGTTCAATCTCAACAATGTAATTTCCAAGCCAGCCCATTCTCACAGCTAGTTGACGATAAACTCTAGAGCTCCATCCCATATGTCTTAAGACCATTGTTTTATTAGTTAATTCTCAAGGGATTCTTGATTTTTCCCCAAAATAGTATCACTGATAGAAAATCTCAGATGTATTCAAATGTCCTCATTGCTAGAGAACCTCAGATACATACAAGAGATTCTAGACCAATTAATATATATGATTGATCTTGTGACCTAAGATTAATTCGGGGACACTTTCTTGGAAATTATCCAAGTATTAATGACCATATGAACCTATTATAAATCTATATGATAGTCCCAAAATAAGAAATAATTTTCCCAAAAGGGTGAGATGATCCTGAGTTCCCATCCTCTCGACCAATTTGAGTCTTTAACTATTGTTGCAAAAATCATCCGATGAGCCCCACCATGGGAAAGAAGGTCCATGAATCATGGATAAGGGTTTCTTTGGGTGTTTCTTGCTTTTTGAAAAAACCTATTGGGGTCAATCATTGGAGGTTGTACCTAAAATGGATTAATTTCACAAACTCATAACCCCCACCAATCACACATTGGGAGAACATAAAAATGGAACATACTTCATAAGATAAAAAGGGTATACTCCATAGTACATATCAGACCACTCAATTTAGAGAATAAAAATGTATTTGGGTAAAAAAATGGTTAATATGATGTGAATCATTAACAAGGTGGAAGTGTTTACCCACCTCAAGACCCTTTTTAATCCAAAATAATGTTAGACTATAATGATCATAAATTATTCATTTGTTCATGAAATGATAATTTGATGGGGGGGTTTTGTCCAACTTGTCAAATACATTGCATCCATTTTAAAGATATTTAGTTATTCCAACAGTTCCTTATATGTACTCATTGATTCTCTTTCCATCCAACATATCAGTCATGCCCTTCAAGAAGAATATTACCCCATTGCCGACCTAGAATCTTATATGAGGGGTATTGAATACACTAATATGGGGGGTACAACCTGAACAATACTATCCTGATGATGGAGGCTGCAAGGCAGACCCTCTAGTCGATTAAATCCCACCAGTTACCCACCCAGTTGTGACCGGTGGTCCAAAGAAGGGTCTCTCCAATGGCCTTCTATAAATTTTTTAGGATCCTACCCCCGAAATGTGAAAACTAGTACCTCTCTTATTGTAGGGTGGTTGATAAAGTCATCACTAATGATATTATCTATGCTTCACACGATTCCCTCTCAAGGGACCATACCTGAAGGCATCACTTCAAACACTATTAATCCTATTATCCTCATTTTGAAGAGGATATCACATCAAGGGACCCTGCTGGTATTCAAATAACAAAAATCCCCCGGGCTACCCACCAAGGGAGATGATCATATAATCAAGAACATGTCATTACCTGTATTCTTGAGTAAGAGATCCATTTTATAGATAAAATAGATCAAAAAATCATGCATAATTTCTTCTTCACCCTTCAAAATCCAACCATGAAAATATAATGAAATTTATGAAGAAGTACAATTTCCTACCAATGCTATCCAATGTCACTGCACCAATAAGGAAACAAATCAAATGCAAGTGAAAATATATTCCAATGTGCATGAAGCCAATAATTCAAATAGGACAACAACCAACATTGAGAAGATGATAATTTATACTAGCACATACTAATGCCATCATCCAAATTGGGCAGAAAACTATAGGCAATCTCATATCACTGTCATGAATTACAATGTTCGCTAGAAAAGTATGTTAGAAACCAAAGATAACAACTCAGTTATCCCACCTATAAACTAGGGGAAGACTGATTAATCTACCATAACATATGAGAACTAATGGTTCCCATAGATATAACATAGAGAACCAAAGCAACACAAATTCATACTCTGAAAATGGAAGGGGAACCTATCCCCATTCTATCCAAAGACATATCTCAACATATCCAGACAATGATTGAGGATCAGATGGAAATTCCTGGTTATATCCTTCAGACCTATCAATATGTAATCATGTCTATTACAATAACAAGTATTCAATCCAACAACCATCTCTCTCCAACTAGTGTGGCTCATCCAAAAAATAAGATAGTCACTCTAGAGAAGACATGTATCCATTATCTAGTCTATGAGGCTTTGTGATCATATTTTGTGATACAATTGAAACTGAATCAAGAAAAAACACCTATTCTTACAAGGTGAAATTGGTCCACCATGGTGGATACTATAGG
Organism: Viscum album; assembly: GCA_963277665.1. Taxonomy (NCBI): domain Eukaryota; kingdom Viridiplantae; phylum Streptophyta; class Magnoliopsida; order Santalales; family Viscaceae; genus Viscum; species Viscum album. Next base: position 116,439,736 of record OY728133.1, on the reverse strand, counting down.
GTAGGTATATATCTTTGTCATAACTCAATTTTCTCGTCATTGTTTCTCAAAGGAAATACAGGATCCAACCAAATAGGAACCCTAATATGAATTATGTTACCAATAGAAGGTCGCCCCAGTTTCCTTCAAGAGATCACCCAAAAATAAAATTCCACAAAAGAAACTAGAAAATGAATAAAAAAATACTGATCTTTATCAACTAGAAGATGGATTTCTTGATTCTATAAAGTATCAATCAATATATTCTCAAGAATAGGTCAATCCATTACATGATTATGGGTGTGGTAGTAGTAGTTGTGAATGTCCTAACCTAAATATTATTACTAGTAGTTCTGAAGGTCCCCCATAGAGAACCCATGGGGGATTACATCATGTGATATAAATTATCAATCATGAGATTTTATCTTTAAATGAGTGTAATTGTATCCCTCCCTCAGACCAAGAGATCAGATATCAAGAAGGGTCATCCCTAGTTGTCCTCCTCCCTACTGGTCTTACCTAGGGCATACACTGCCAAGATTATCCCTATAGTTGGAAATCAATATATTATTGTATTCCTTTACATAAAAGAAATCAATATGAAGGATCTCCCCATATTGACAGCTAGCATAAAAAAGACCATCCCCTTGTTGAATCCCATCCTAGAGGTCCCCCCTAGGATGCACACTATATATATTCTCCCTACAGCTATAAATCCATCTATGATGGTAGTCCTCAACATGATTACAGTCACTGTGAATTCCCTCCCTATAGTGAAGTCAAGTAGCAAGAAGTGCATTCTATTACTATCATCCACACTGAAGGTCCTCCCTTGATTATAAGCCATAAAACTTCTCCCAATGGAAGAAAACTAAGATATGATGGTAGTCCTCACCACCATGACATTATCTTTAAAGGTCCTCACCATATTCAACATTCACACTAACAAGAAGGTCCCCCCTCACCTATCCATACATGATAAATCTATCATATTCAGAGGCACTTTGAATGATGGAATCATACATGTTAGGTACTCTTTATATGACAAGAATAATCCTTTCTCAGTGAAAAAATGGTATGGGTCCACACTCATCTTTAATGAAATTATCGTACCATTCATATATTGATGATAATCCTACATGCCTCAATTATGGGGATGAAATAAGTAATAATCATCCATGTTAGGCATACCAAGTAGAGGAGTCTCTAGAAAAATGAAAAAATTGATTTATTGCAAGTGGAATAAAATTATACAGGGAAAACATAACCATTATGTTTTTTCCATAGAAACATATCGGTTTGACATACAGAAATATTTCTCTAAGGAATTAATACATAACAATCATCTAAATATTTGGATAATGGTTCTCCATCTGAAAGCATTATATTTACCCTATATTGGGTATGCAGAGCATGTCAATATATTTGGGGTGATTTACCATCAAATTAACCTAGAATATATTTCATCTACATGATTAACACATTCTGAAAGGGGAATGGATGATCTTGAACAAAATTTCCTCCAATGGTTTCACAATTTGTCTTTCCTTATAGGTGACGAATTCATTGGTATTCAAATACGAGGTTGGGGAGAGCATGGAGCATAGAACATCATCTCAATTTTTTTCCATTGGAACGAATTTGAAATGAAATACTATAATGCCATTATCCCATGATAAAATAATATGAAATCATTATCAAATAATGGAATCATATTCGAGAAGAACCATCCTTATGTAAGCTACAAAAGCATCAATCCCCTTGAGAACGAGACATTGAAAAACTCATGATCTTGGTAACTGAGAACAATCAGTAGACTCCTCACTTAAGGGAATAAAATCATCAACAAATAATCATGTCATTGGAACCAATAATTCATGTGTAGAAACGAAACCATATCAGGATCAACCTTGAATTGGAATGCCTGAGAACAAGATAGTGGCTATAGAAGCTAAAATGGGCACATTATGGGATCATCCCCAGTCCACATGGCTAAGATAGTTTTGACACAAAATTCCCCCGTATGATGAAAAACCTAGGCCAATTAACATTAAAAAAATAATGGGAGAAACCGCAGCCCGTATGTTTGGGGTGATTTTTACCACAAATACCAACCTAGAAGATGTATGTATTTTCCATCCTTGTGAGGAAAACAAATAGGGAGGCCACACATTCCATCAAATCTTGTGAATCATTCCACCAACAAGGGAAGAGTAAAAAAATATCACATAAGTGTTCCCTCTGAGTTAACTTTCACCAAGAAACTTATAGAGGGTCTCAGAATAGAAGGGTAAAATCTAGTAAAGGATGAAAAAAACAATCCTATCATTCATAACCTATTATGTCACCCACATTTTTGTATGTATTGGTGAAAATTTTGGTCATAAACTATAAATATCTCACTAAAAACAATACAATTGATGAGGATGAAAGAGAAGAAGGTTCCCTCCTAGTGGCCCACACCGAGCAAGATGGTGTGCATACTCTGAACCAATGAGAATCCCTAAACATGGTTACTCCTTCTATCAATCCCTAATAGCATCTATTACGAATCTCCAAAAATGAGAATAACAAAAATAATGTTATACATGACCCAACTCCTCCCAATGATAATGAGAAATTGATTATCAAGATAGATTCATTTGACTGGAGGAAGAAATGAAAGAATTTCTGAGAATCAATGTTGAGATTCTCTAAGGAATATTTCTTATCATATATATTTCTTAAGAAGAGGTCCAAAATAAACTTCCAATAGGTATACCTCTATAGTAAGGGATCATATCAGAAAATGAATCTAGGGTTTAAAGATCATACAAGGTAGCTTTGTCACTTTTAGTCTACCTGAATCTAATCTTGATAGGATATAAAGATTTACATTCATTGAGGAAACAACCACAAAAAATCCCTCCAATCCATAAATTCTTCCCATGATTGAGTATCCATTTCAAGTGCAAGGAGCACCAACCCAACCATTTTCCCTATTGTGACTTCCCATGTTAAGGTTCAACATTACATGAATCAAAGACTCGTTAATACCATCATGTCATTGGTAGAATTACATAGTTCTCTAGTACAACCCAAATAAAAACCACACCCAGACTGGGTGAGTTACATTCCTACACCACCATATTATAGGAACCAATTATTTACAATATTCAATAGATCAGGTGACCTGGACCACCATATGATTTAATATTCATCTTATTATGATCCCGTGATCATGACACCAGAGCATCAAGAAGAATGGAAATTCTGATTCATTATAGAGACCCTTCAAGGTTCGACCTTTCTATGGTATACCAGTCTTCCAGATCAGTCAGTAACATGATGGGAGGGTATCTAATGGCAGTTCATTTTCCTATTCATTTCAACATTTCAAAAAAAATATCTAGTGACCATGTGAACTAAAAATATAGGGACAATGAAAGAGCCTCAAATTTCTTTTCAATATTGAATGGTCGGAACTTCTATGTAAACTGTTTGATTCCCATTGATGAAATTCTTACAATGTGCATAGATAACCTCTGTTACATGCTACAAAATCCAATCATCTTAGTAAAATAAGTGACTTGTTTTTTGGAATTATCTACCTTTTCTCAAATGGTAGAATATTCCTTATATAATACTTAACTCAAGCACTGTGTATCCACCTTGTCCATAGGGAAAACAGTGAGAAGAGTTGAATCAGCTTTTGTTATACTTAAGTTACACCCTTCACCCACTACAACTCCCAGGCCTACACTGAATCATGAAAGGCCACATAGACGTCAATAATAACCTCTACCTCATAAATATGAATAAAGGGAAGCTATAATAAATAAATTCGAATAAAGATGGAATAATTTTTATTTGTTCTGAGATAATCAAGTCCTTGGATTGTTCTTAGCCTCATTGAATTTAAACATTCTCTATTTACCAGAACCAAACAGGGATAATTAATTAGGTCCAAAAAACTTTCCAGGATATTTTTCCCATCCAATGAATACTAGGATATACCATCCATGAATGTTTCTTCATCATAGAACTTCCCCAAATAATGATATATTTTAGGACATTCATGTTCGGACCACCACAATCATAAGTGAAATATGTTTCAAATATAAATCCAGATGAAGGAGTGGAGTGGATTTTTTTTAATAAATTAGATAATAATATCAATAGATGGATGGCTTGGAAAATAGTCAATAGATCCCATGGAATACTCCACGCTTAATTGAGAAACCAATTATGCCTCTAATGACCCCTAATGAAATGCAACCAAGATACTTTACCCTAAAATCATCTATAAACTAGTTGGAAAAAGTTAATGAAGATAAAAAATGGTAAAGTCCATAGTTACCCTTGAAACTCTCATATTTCATCCCATCAAATCTGAAATAATGGGAAATTAACCACCAAATATAATCAACAAAATTAGTTGATCGGGCAGAGCCATCGTCAGATGAAGAAAGGATCATCGGTTCCAGTAATTTCATTAATTTAATGGACCCATTCCATAATGAAGAATATGGAAATGAACCTGAGTTACCTGAACATAATTATAGAATCACAAGAATAGGCCACAAAATCCAAGGATACCCAAGAAGATTCAACCACGGCAGATTCCAAAATTTTGGCTCCACCACACCTCAACCCATAAATGTTACAGAAACTCATGGAAGAGCCTTTCGATGAACCCAATAGGAACCAGAAAATTTTATATCCCATATCAAAAGACACTTTGGCCCAATAATCATGGAATAACCATCCGAAGAAGTGAAAATTTAATATCACCCATGGTATTTAGGAAGTCATACCTGACCAAACCCACAAAGCATAGATGTATCACCATATCATGTCTTGAGGATTGGTCCATCTTTATCCAATTCATAAGCCCCCAAATATTCTATGAAAGAGCATCATATGATGGGAAGAAATGGCCGTTGGATTAGAAATATGATATTTTGTAACAATTGGATTTGGTATGAGCTACGTTTTCAGTCCCGAATGTACTTTATCGGTCGAAAGATCTCTAAGATTCACTCATATATGTTTTTATAAGCCCTCAAGAGTATAAAAAAAATGTGGCCTCCATCGAAGTATATTATAAAGAAACCAATACTGTAAAATTTAAACTGCGTATATCCTTTATGGATCTTGATGATTAATCCATCATGAATGGAAGCATCAGCCCCTAAATGTTTCTCACAAGATAAATGATGTGGATATTGAGAAAGACATCACTGAAAATGGATTCAGGATAAATTTAATCCTAATGAAAACACTTTTTCAGTAAGGCTGAAATAAGGATAACTTTACACACTACCCCACAACCCTGTTGGGCTATGATGAAAGTGATTAGAATCCATTGTGCCCTATCATGAAAAAAACATTATTGGGTGAACCGATGTCCATCTCAGAGTATCTAGTGGTCCTGTAAAACATAGACATCAACCATATTTTAAGGAATTTTGTGGTTTCATCAGCATATAGTTATTCCCTCATCATACAATCTGTGCATCAGATATTTCACTAATGGACAAAGTTGATCATTTCATGCCGATAAGGCCCCATTTGAATCTTGTTAGTAAAATTATATTGATGTAGGATTCATTGGGCATGATAGAAAGAAACCCTCAATCAATGGGATTGATTAGTTCCCCAATCCAAATTGTATAGAATTGGTCCTGGATGACCCCATCAAAAATATTAGTGAAGAATAGATAGTACTGATCAATCAGGTGGAGTGTAGGAGTCAAAATTTTAATATGTATTCGACAGTCCTCATGATTTCTGTCATGATCAAAAAGCCTCATATTAGTCAAATTTATATTGGTCACTAAGATAATGATGAATTCTCGAAGATAAATTCCCTCAATCCATCATATAGTCTTTAGATAATCTCTGCCTCATTCACTAAGGTTGAATAAAATGAAGACATTTTCATTCCCTTACTCCACCCTCTCTAAAAATTTACCGTTTGTTACTTAGGTCAAAAGAAGTCACCTCATCCTCTAATTTCCAAAATTGAAAATCTTCTCTCACTTATAGAGTGATCATCTCAAATATTTTTTCCCTATCCTAAAAATAACATGATGAGGAGGAAGTAGAATAGGAGGAAGAATAAGACATTAAGAAACCCCTATATCATTTGAGGATGGTGTCTCTAGAACAATTTATAAACTCAGATAAATAAACCTAGTTATCAAATAAGACATTCGGCCCACCTTGATCATTGTGGCCATGTCCTCTGAAGACCAAGAATTTTATACCTCCTTCCAATGGAAGATTATAGATTTTCTCACCTGAAACTATATATAAATGCTAGTCCTCTATCTTGAAGTGGACATTCCCCACTTGGTCCTTCCAGATGACCGTCATGGCTACGAGAAAGCCTTCATAATGACGCACCTGATGCATAATTCCAAAATAGAGGATGAATATGACAATATAATCAGATTAACAATTCCATCGGGTAGTATAATATCCCATTTTGATGGATAATATTGTCCCTATTAAAATGAATAACAAAAAATCAGAGTTGAAATCAATTTCAGGGATCTCGATCGGTACTACCTGAAAGTTGACATCCCAGTTTGGATCATTTAATTATTGACCATTGAAACTTATAGATATCTAGAAATAACCTTAATGGATAGCTGTTCAAGATTCATCCAAATACAAATGTCTCAAGAAGATGAAGAAGCTACTGCATTCAGGGCCCCATAGTGAGTGTTTTTCTATAAGGCAATTCCCTTCAATCTAAATATTTCTAGTTTCACATATCAATTTTCCATACATCACATCATTAATCTATTCCCATTAAAGATATTTTAATGTAATACTGATGATCTAGTAGCTAAATCATAAAAATGCTCAGTCCACTAAGTAGTTCTTGAAACTTTTTTCTATAAACCATGAGAGAAGTCTAAAAATGAACCCCTTAAAATGTGATTTCGATGTTATCTCAATGAAATAACTTGGTATCATTTTACCCCATCATAGAATCAAATTCATCCGCATAAAGTCAGGGTACATCCTTAATATGTCACTTCCTCACAACCTCAATGAGTAGAGATGAATTCAATTACATTTTGACTATATTCGGTGCTTCAAAAACAATCTTGTAGGAAAATGTTTTCCCATCACCTAGTTGAAAAAATGGGGTTGAATATCAAAGGAATGGTGATTTTAAAGAATCAATATTACCCTCAAGAAAATCTCTTTAGTCAGCAAGTGCTAAATCCACCTATTGAAGAAATACCACTCATTCAGTATGTAAATTTCCTAGAGCGATCCCTAGGTGCCTTTATCGCAAAAAATAATGACTTCAGAAATGAATGTAGTCTAGATTATCTCATCCAAACCATTATTGATATTGAGAGTCATTATTCAATTATTGAGAAGAGCTATATGGATCTGATCATTATGATCTATAAGATTCAATACTACCTATAGCACCATGAGGTCCATTTAGACTCTCATTAAAACCCACTCATGTATATTCTCATCCTTTTGATGTTTACTAGACACTTGTTATAGTGGACAGTTATCCAGCACTGGTTTTATATACGTTTTCTACCTAATAATCTTTTCAAATTCTAATCATTATCTGATATTCTAGAAAGAACCCCTAATCATAAATGACCCCATTAGATTCTAAACTACCCAATTAATAGGTTTTCACTAATAATTAAGTCTCCCGAGCATAGTAGATTCCTTTTTATGGTTCATCTAGAAGCCTAATAGAAAAAACATGGAAGGATCATGTTCAATGAAGGAAAAATGGGTGTTATACTCATAACACTCATAGGGAAAGTCCTATATTACTCCTTTCTACTATCAAAGGGGTGCATAAATACTGAATATGTGTACTAGTCCCCCATTACAGACATGGATATGGCACTATATGAACAAAAAGAACACATAAAGATAAAAAGTGATTCATAACTAGTCATCATGAAAGTCAATGATGAACATGATATTAAAAAGGAGGAGATAATTCCTTTGATGGACCATGTCTGAGAGATGATGGAATAATTTCCATTACAATTAACATTAAATCATGTCACTCATCCACAAAATGAAATGGCATATGTGTCAAAACAATCCTCCGTAACTCTGGCTAATTTGGACTGGGTTGAAATGTTCCTCAACATTACGCAACATAAGATTGTCTTAAAATTTGTTCATGAAAACATGAAAAATATATATGAGATTAGTCCAATCACCATGCCATATACTCCTACCATTGTCATGATGACCTCCATAAGAAATTATCCCCAAAAGTGAGATCATTCATCAGAAAGGGTTGGAAGGGAGAGAGTCTTCTTATAGGCAACCGTCTTTATTATGTATGATGGGAAATTCAATAAAAATGCATCTTCAAGAGTGGACTTGATGAGGTCCTTCTTTGGTGTATTGATGGAGCAGATACCTCTTCCATAAAAATATATATTCATGACAGGTCATTTGGGGCACATCATGTAGAATCTGAACTCCCTCCTCATATTTTATGGCTTGGATACTATTGGCCCACCATGATGTAGGATTTCGCTATGTTCACCATGAAATTATATTCCTTCCCTGTTCGTTCCATTTTCATCCATCAACCCCCAGAGTTACTTCACACCAGAAAATAATACTAGCCATTTTCCATATGGGTAGTGGATGTCATGTGACCTTATCTTCCCGTTGTGGCCAATATATTTAAATATATTCTCACAGTAACCAAATTATTTTACAAATTGGCAGAAGATATACCCTTAAAGTGGTTGATGGTAAGAATATTTTTCAACATTATGAAATCGAATATCATAACCATATTTGGTGTCCATCATACGATACTGATGGACAATGTCACCAATTAATTCTCTAATTAGTTTGAAAAACAATATCAGGAGTACGTTATTGAGGAAAACTATTCATCCCACTACCATGCAGTAGCCAATACGAAAATAGATTCCTTCAATAAGACCATATCCAACATACTCCAGATGATGACTGATAAGGATAAGAAATTATGGCCATACCAGATACTCCATTCCATGTGGGATTACTAGACCAGAACCCGCTCTCCCACTCAAGAAAACCCATATTCATTAGTTTATGGTAAAAAGGTAGTTCTACCCATCGATGTATAACTACCATCCCTTTGAATTGATGCATGTGATCATCTATCCATAGATGAGAAATAAAAAAATGAATTGATGATGTAGGGTGATAGAATGATGAAATATTTCACACTCTTAACCATTTTTATGTTTACCAATATTGGATTGCATGAAGCTTAAACAAAATGGTTTTCCTTCAGACCATCCTCAAAGGAGAATTAGTGATGGACCTGAAAATATAATGATACATGGGATGAAACCCCCCAAATTTTAGACAATATTAAAAGGGCCATATGTGATACACATTACCAACACCATTGGATCGTATTCATTAATTTAAATTTATGGAAATCTCACCACAGCTTACACCAATTGAAGGTTCTTGATGATATATTTTAAATAACCAAAAAAATCACTTAGACCGCATTAAAAATGGAATGATCGTACTTCTTGAATGCGTGATGTTAAACTTTGATGTATAGTCTCCAAACCTTATGATGTTAAACTCCAAGGCCAGAAATTTTCTTATCAGAATACATTGAATTGAATGATACAACACACATTATCATTAATTTCGGGTGACCATTTTCCTTACTGCAGAATGTTAAACTACATTATCAAATCTTCTTAACCACATGATAATAAACAGTATCATCCATTGTGTTCCAACCAATTATTCATTTCACATGAGTCAAATATTTTTTGGGGAAAGAAAAATGGCCATGTTCTTATATGATATTCTGATCAAAATGAGGAATTCTATTTTTCAGGAACTACGTGTTGCTTGATTCTCATTTGGGAAAGAGACATATCCAGGCCCAATCTCTATATCTCCATCCCATCCACCAAAATACAAAATCCTCCATCTTAGTGTATGGGCCAGACATATGTGAGGTTTTATCCTCATATAACTACGTACAGCTTGATTCCTATCTATTAACATGATACCTAGAGACACATAGATCCAAGATGTTGGTACAACTATGACATGATAAAAGTGCCTCTATTTTACAATCATCTTCACTACATTGTGAGATAAGTCCCCGCAGTTCTTTGTTTCTCACAATGAGTATAGAACATGTGAGCTTGGGAATGATGGTAAGGTATTTCCCTATATGATCAAATAGTAAAGGAACAATTCATTCACATTACCTTGAATGAATGGCTTCAAAATTCCCCTCTACCTATGCATGGACTAAAATTGTGCTGGTAGAATGGTTTTAGAACTACATAGGGATTGATTTCCTACCCCGAAAGATACATAGTGACACCAAGATTCAAATCAAGGCCCATCCGCCATTAAAAAACCCCTCCCTATGCACGGATCAGAATGGTATAGGGATCATACATTTCAAACAATGTGTGTCATGATTCATGCCCGCATTTGATATGTAGTGACACTCATACTCTATATCCTGGTCCAACCACCATTCCAAAAATATTTCCCTCCCCCTAAATATGAGTCATACATGCATAGGTTAAATTAATTTAACTACACACCTATTGATTCATGTTGAAATAATGTACGTTGTAATTCATGTTTCATTGATCCTAGGCATAGATATGAAAAAGGATCATAGGTAAAATGTCGCCAACCATCGTTATTTTTCCTTTATGTGGAAGAGTAATATTTTTCTGCCACTTATTTCTCACACTTAGAACATCTTATATGGTATTAGGAGTTTAATTATGAAATTACCCATATATATATATATATCCACTACAGGGTGATGTCCTAACCACATGACATTCAACGTCACAGTACCTCAAGAAGTATTTATGGATAGATTCTCAATATAACGAAATGCATTGTGATTCCAGGACCTCATGACTGAGTCCAGACATGAAAAAAAACATGCCCCCAAATCCCAACACATAAAATTAAAATTAATGAAATATATTCCAGAGAATGATTCCTATAAAATTATTTTTTATAAGACCATCCCTCACAAATGAGTTGGATCTATATTTGGGATTCCATACTTCATTACTAATCATGGACGATAAATTTCATCCATACCTAGATATCCCATTTTCATCCATAAAACACTATGTCATTGGAAATATTGAATCCCAATAATCATCCATGTCTATCAGATATGGAGGGTCATTATCCTATGAACACCTCTAATTGGCTATGAACGCAATTCCCCAGTGGCTCTGCATTTGTTTCCCACAAAAAAGACTGTTAAGAAAAGATTAATTCATCCCCAGGAGAGGTTTTATTCCTACCTATGTATTCCCATTGGTTCCAAATTTCTATATCATTACTCAAAATTCATAGCCCTCGTAAATCGTGGTTTACACATTCTATTGAAGCTCACATTTTTGGAATTCGAGAACATTACTTCGTGATTAGCCCACACATACTCGTGATTTCCCTGTAAATTCATCCATGCAACATGAAATTAAACTATGTTTCCTATATCCTTACTAAAAGACGTTAAACTATATCACATGAGAGGAAATTTTCCTTCGGCATCAGTCACCTAATATGCCATGTCACAGAACTATGTACAGCTTGATTCTTGTCTTCAAGTAAACATAGGGACACCCGAACATACATCCACATTCAATCACCTCAAATAAAGTGAAATTACCCTATATATGGGATATACCTATACTGGGGGATTTATATATAGAACAACTTGTGGCTTGATTACCATCCCATGGGATATGTATTGATTCATGAGTCCTATAATCCAGAACCAGAAAATAAAGGGATAAAATTTTCTTCCTCTGCATGTGAGATAAGTCATACCAAGGGACTCCAAAACATTCAATGTGTTTGAGAACATTTCATGAATAACCACATGAACCTTATTTAATTTTGGGTCATGCACATCCTCACCACATGATGATAGATTTCGTGGAATCTATGTTCTCTCAACATGATACTAAAATGTACGAAAATTGTAATAATAATATGAAATTAAACTGCACAATAATATGTCCTTTAGATACGACACTAAAACATACAACAACATCTATAATATAAAATGATCCCCTCTTTAATTATACCATCCTTTGGCGGGGGATTTAACCCTTACCACCTCATTCTCCTCAAACCGAGCATGACTCACGTGGGATTTGGGACCTCAAAATTGGATTACACAAAAAACCACAGCAAAACAATCTAAAATGGTAGGCCTTGGAGGCATAAAATTGAAATTCATGTCAGGGTTATGCCATTATCAATTGGGAATCCAAGGACCTCGATGCATAACATTAATATGAATGGTATTTCACGAAAAATGGATGGCTTGATTCATTTACAATTATGGTAAGTATTGACATCAGGACGATAGATCTCAGACCCAACCATCCTCGACAAAAGAAAATTTAGTTATGATTCTACCTCCCTCTGTACAGACTAAACTTGTGAAGGAAGATTAATTACAGGAAACTCAATTTTCAAACCTGGATTCAGCTATATGAAAAGCATCAAAATTCCCCACCCTATCAAGGAATAATTTCTATGTATGGAGGATATAAATTTCCCTAGTAATCATGACCTAAATTTGTCTAATATGTTCATTAACATTCTTTCAATCATTCTAACTCTATTCATAGAGTGATTTTGGAACTTCATGAACCTCCTAGGAAATTAGAAATAGAATTTCACTATCTAATGAACATATTTGTTTGAATTTACACACAATTCCCTTGTGGCAATGCAAATTTTTCCCACTGAAATTTTCATTCAAAAAATAGTAAAATTTTACTTTGGAGAGGCTTTTACTACTTTTGTATTCCACATGTATTTCAAGCCCCATATCATTTCTACTTATCCATGATCCCTCAGAGCCATGGATTAAACTTTCATTCCTATTCATGCATCGAACATGTTAGAACAACTCATCCTAGATATCCTCTAGTTATACTGTGCTTCTATATCAATGTACTCATTTCATGGCCTTAAAATATCATGATTCTTGATACCCAAGGTTCACTCTTGGGTTTATAAAAATCAATGAATATATTTCCCCCCATGATCCTATGCATACAATAAAAACACATAGGAATTTTTGGTATGTCTCCCTCCTCATTGGCGAGCTAGTTTGAATGAAAGAAAGTCCCTATTCATCTACGTGATCCAGATCCGTATATGGAAAATCATTAAACCTGAAAAAAAAACTATGTTTGTCTTGATTAGTATCATCATTATATACATAGTGATACATGAATCTCATAAGATGAGTCTGTATATGAAACAAATTTCTCCCTCCTTTCCCATTCACGGGTTATACCTACTTAAGGAACCTCTGAAAATGTGTATGGGAAGAATGTATCCACCCATTCATAGGAAATATCATCCTGAAATTACCCCTTTAATTTTTAGGTACTCCCTTCAAAAACCATACACTATGTCTAGAAAGTTCTGTATCCTCACATCCATCCATGGACAATATAAATGAAAGGTCAATGTCCTAAGGACACCCTTGTATGACTATGAACACAAATACCATATGAACTTATAATTTTACCATATAAAATGATTGTTGACCAATTGAAAATTCAACCTCCGAAGATGATTTTCATAGATATGTACACCCATATGATGCCGACTCCCCACCTCACTGTTGGTTTTGGAACCCACTAATTATAGTTTACATCACCTCTCTTGATTTACTTCTATATATTAGAGAACATTTATTGTCAATATACAATGAAAATTTTAATTTTTTCTCCCCTCTTGTTAGAGTAAAATGTCTTTGAATCATAAATCTCAATTGTCACGGTTGTATGACGTTAAATTTAACAATTCTTTATCCTTCATTTACAGAATCCAAATTTTTGGGGAATGTTTTCTCAACCAATGACAATGTTAATGGACCTACTATATTAAGTAATCATTAATAAATAGTCCATTCACTATGTAATTGAAAATTAAAATAAATCCAAATTCCCCAAAATAATTATGGCTTTCGGAAATGGATGACTAGTGTTCTGACGAAAAAATTGTTTGAATTTGTGTAAAATGCCTTGGTGACTCTGTATAAGTTTTTCACAAAAAGGCTTATGAAACAAAGGAAAATTCGTCCCATGGAGAAGATTTTCCTACTTCTTTATTCCTCATGGATTCCATTCCCCATACGATATCTTATATCTACAAATCACAAAATTAGTTTTAGTAAATATCCCTCATTTTTGTCTGAAATATATTGGGACATCCTTGGTAAGTGTGTCATAAACTAGAGGACTTTCCATAAATATCAGGGTCAAACATTTTGACCTAAAACATCATTATAGATCAATCTTATTGGATCTAAAACATCAGTAATGATATCGTGGTTTTCAGGACTTTAAACATCACATGAAAAAGTGGAAAAACTCACCAGGATGAAAACCCACAAAGGAATCCCCAGAAAAAATGTGAGTACTAGATTGTTGTACTAACCCATTGTGTAGTGTATGAAATATATTTAAGCATAAAAATAAAAAAATCAAAAGAGACACAATTTTATTTCTGTTGAAAACCCACAAATGGAGGCCTATGAAAAATTCATGTTATATCCACTAAGATAAAAAAATTGGGTTTCATAAATAATTAGAGAGATAAAAAAATACATAAAGTTCATAGGGTTTTTCATGTATCCCTATAAATATTAAAACTATTCTAATTGAGTCCCTTTTCTTAGAAAAAAATTAAAGCATGATCTGATCAATCATTTAAATCAATACCACTTCTACATCATAATAACTTCATCTGATTCCGGATCGGAGCCCATTCCAATGGGGGGAATTTGTTGGGTCACGAAAAATTTGAAAAGTGAAACCAAATACTCCCATTAATATGGAATATGAAGAAAACATATCGAATAGATAATATAAGAAGAATAGATGAATAATCCAAAAAAAATCTCAATGGAAAGAAGAGGATCGCTGAATTAGATATCTTTCATGGACCGCTTCTCTACATGGTGGTCTCCTCTATGAGGTGCCTTTGAACTAATCAATTCATGGGATGGAAGAGAAAATTCTGATCCCCCTCAAACAAAAGCATTTAGGGGAAGGAGGTAGAGAAAGATTCCCCGTATACGATTCCTCATGAACTCAAATGGTTCCCATGAAAGTTGATGTTAGATGGTTCCCGCGAACTAAATGAAACCATTCACAGGACTGAGGTGGTAATCCTCACCACCTGGGATAATGACCCAATTCCCCTACTGACTGATTCATCCGTTGGTTGAGTTTCTTCCTTGGGCTTCCACAAAATACCTTGTGTGGCTCACCAATCCAATTCCTAGGCCTTTTTATAAAAGGATCCTTAGAGAGGACTAAAGAAGATGATTTTTGGATAAGTCTCTTAAGGATATCAATCGACAACGTCATGAATGTGGAAAAAACTGCGAAAAGGGACTCTTTCAAAAATTACATGCATTTATAACATTTTTATAGAATTAAATAAGGAAATATAATACTAATTATTATACTAGGAAACCAGCATCCTTTGCCTATGAATTTCCCATGAAGCACAGAACCAATACTACATCATCAATATAACACCCAAAATAGAATTTTTTTTATGAGGTTGGAAACCTAAACCACAAATAAAATCTCTATGTTGATGGATATAATCACCGGGTGGAATATTTATATGTCATAGGAACCTGTTTCATCCTAAAAAAATGCTACATGGACTAAATCTAGGTTAATGTACCACCAAGATATGTGGAAATCCCCCATCTTCTGCATATAAACACGCTACACGGTGGAAACCACATCTCGAATATTGAAATGGTAAACGAAATTGGGTATTCTCAGGTGTTACACTATCTAGATTCAATCATTTCCTTCCATTTCCACCACATCATCTATATCCCCTATGTGAACCAGTCTAGAGAATCTAGGACAAAAAATATTCCAAATCCACCAGACCCATATGATAATACTATCTTGTTCATTAGTGTCCCCTTTTGTGATTACATACCCATGGTAAGTGGAGACATATGGGTAATCTCAAAAATAGATAAGACCCCCAGAGTGTCCATATGTTTACATTCCCATTATAATGCAGATTCCAACATCAGGATGCCCACATATACCTCCTTGATCTAGATATTAAGGGTAATTTTCATCCTTTCCCTTCAATGAGGGAAAATGATAAATAAGGGAAATCAGAATTTCTTTATAAATTGATGAGGAATCATGTTCCTACCCTTTCCTAGAATGATTATTATGACACTCCAACTAAGGTAAATTCCTAACCACTTTTAGGTAAGTGTGTCATGTCTGGCCTCTTCTGCCAATTCCCTCCTCCTTTTCCACCAGCAGTGTAGGGAATGTTTTTTGGTTTTTTGGATCTACATCTTCCCCTTCTTTCTCACAATAATCAATAATCACATGGTTTTAGAGGTATGTGATGATCACAACACCTAAAAAGTACACCAGAGAGTTGAAATATGATATTAATGAATCCTATATAACTAAGATATGTCGGATGCCTTCCTAATGTACAGACTCAAAAAGGTATCCTATTGGGTGTAAGACAAAATCATTCCCCCGAAAATGGTCTGCATCAACACATAAGTCCAAGATTTCCAAACTATGTGGACTTTGATATCCAATTATATAGGAGATGTAGGAAATCACCCTAAGTTTCAAGCCTGACAATGTCATATTCATTTCGGTCCATTCGCATCCCCCTAGAAAATGATAAACTCTAAGTCACCATTCCATATGGTTTTAGGCCATAATTGTATTATGTAATGAAAATTGGATTCTCCATTTGATCATAAATGGAGACATTTATGAAGAACAATGGATATATATAGATGTCCCCATTGATATAAAACCTCATATACTTACTAGAGTTTCCAGACCCATTCATATATATGAATGATCTTGGGATGTATGAGTAATCTAAAGACACATTTTTGGGAATGAACCAAGGATTCACAAATATATTAACATAGCTTAAATATATAAAATATTTCCAGAATATACAATAATTTACCTCAAATGGTTAGCTGAGCCCAATATCCCATCCACTCAACCAATGTGAGTCCTTATGTGTTTGTCCAAATCATCGAACAAGCACCTAGTTTTGAAAATTATTTCTATGAATCATGTATAAGGTGGATGTTGGGTGTTTATATCTCCCTAAATAAACACACTTGATACCATTCAAGGATGTTGTACCTGGCATTGATCGATTTCACAAACACATAACCCCCTCTAATCACCTATCAGGACCACATAAATGTGAACCTCATTCATATGATAAAAAAGTTATACAACCTAGAACCTAGAGTACCATTCTGTTCTAAGACCAATACACATCATTGTGTATAAAAATTTTATTTTTAGGTGTTAAATGATTTTAGTTTTTTTGGGTGGGGGTATTTTGAGTATTTTGGGGTTTTAGAGGTTTTAGGGAAGTTATTGTTCACCGGGTTCTTATTAGATTTTTTATTGTTGTTTTGGTCTTTATGGATTATTGCGATTTATTTTTTTAGGGTATTTGGGGTTTGAATATTAAACAATTATTAAGGGTTTAGGGTTTCTTACGGTTTTTAGTATCTTCTAGTGATTTTACGGTATTTTTGGATTTTTAGGTTTTTGGGGTATCCTAAGAACATTGATGAGTAGTTATGGTCATTTTAGGATTTTTTATTTTCATGTGATTCAGGGTGTATAAATATTTAATGAATTTGTATGTTGTTTTAGTGATTTTATGGTCACTTTTTGGGGTTTTAAGGTCCCTTAGGCTTTTTAGGGGTTCTTAGATCCTCTATGGTTTTTCAATTTTTAGTGACCATTATACATTTAATTGATTTTTAGAGTCCTTTAGAGTTTTTATGGTATTCTGTTACATTATTATTTTTAGGGTTCTTTTAGGTTTTTAGGGTTATTTAATATTTTTTAGGGTTCTAGTGTCATTTACGATGTTTGTATGGTTTTGGGGTCCTTTATATTTTTGTTTGTTTTCATAGTCTTTTATTGGTTTTCGGTATTTTATTCCCTTTTAGGTTTTTATGTTTTTAGAGTCTTTTAGGGGTTTTAGGTTTTTTTTCATATTTAGTTTGTTGGTATTTTTGTTTTTTGGGTCTTCTATGTTTTTTTGGTAATTTTGGTTCGTTTATGGTTTTGGGTTTTTATGTTCATTTAATTATTTTTAGGGATTTTAGGTGGTTTATGTTTTTTATAGTTTTATAGGGTTTTAGGGAATTTTATGTTTTGGGGGTTTAGGTTATTTTAATGTTTGTGGATATTTAGAGAGTTTTAATTTTTTTTGTGTTTTATTTGGTTTTAGGGATTTAATGTTTTAAGGGGTTTTGGGGTATTTATTGATTTTATAGTCTTTTTTCCATTTTTAGTGTCTTTAGTGATTTCATGGTTTCTAGGTTTTTAATGTTTTTTTAGGATTTTATTATGGTTTTTCATAGTTTGGTCGAGTTCATTAAATGTTTTAATGGTTTTTATGATCTATATGATTATTTATTTATTTTTATAGTTTTTTGGGTTTTTTGGGTATTTTTGGATATTCAAAAAAGTTACTATTTTTAGATTTTCTGGGGTTCAATAGTTGTTAGGATTTTTATGGACTAGGGGTATTAGTATTTTTATAGTTATATATGTATTATTATGAGTTTTATGTTTTCTTGTGGGTTTTAGGGTTTTGACTGTTTTCTAGAGGTTTTAAGGGTTTGTTTGGGTTTGTTTTGCCTAAAATGATTTTATGGATTATTAATGGTTTTATTAGGTTTTTATGGTTTTATAATGATCTTAGGTGTTTTTGGGTGTGGTTTTAGTTTTATGTTTTTAGCGTATTCAATGTATTTTGGGTTTTCTAGAGGTTTTTATGATTTTTGCCATGTTTTTAGTGGTTTTATGTTTTTTGGGTTGTTTACGGTTTTTGGGGGTTTAATTGGTTTTCATAGTATTTAAAAATTTTATGGGTTTTAAAGTTTTTATATTTTTAGGTTTTTGGTGTTTTAGGTCTTTTTGGAGATTTTATGATTTTAGTGTCTTTATTGGTTTTAGGGTTATTATGGATTTTAATAGTTTTAGGATTTTGAATGGTTTTTTGTGGTTTAATGGTTTTTATGTTTTCCAATGTATTTATATGTAGTATAGTATATTATTGTTTTACAGATGTCAGGATTCAAAAAATTTAGATATTTTGGGTGGATTTAGTGTTTTTTTGTGGTTTCGAGGGACATTGGTTTTTATGGGTTTCATGGCTTGGGTTGATTTTAATTGTTTTATTACTTTTGGTTCTTTTTGGGGGTTTTATTGTTTTTATGGTTGTTCTAGGGTTTTAAAATTTTTAAGGATTTGGGATTTTACTTTTTATTAGGGTTTTAAGCATTTGGGGGTCATTGGTATTTACGTGTTTTAGGTTTTTTCTAGGTTATTAAAGATTCTAGGGGTTTTTGGTTTATTTATAAGATTAAGGGTTATATGGTATTTGATGGTTTTTATTGTTTTTTGAATATTTTATGGTTTTGAAGGATTTTTCGTTCTTTAGTATTTTTTACAATTTTATGATTGTTTTGGTGTTTTATGTTTTTAAGAGTGTACTAGGGGGTTTTTGGCATTTTTGGGTTTTTACGTGGTTTATTAGATTTTAAGGGTTCTGGGGTTTCATGGGTTTTGGGGTTATTTAGTGGTTTTTTGGGGTTTTATGTTTTTAATGGGTTTTTAGGTCTTTATGTTTTCTTAGATTCTTTGGGGTGCTTAGTTTTTAAATGGGTTTTAGGGGCCTTTCAATTTTTTAGTACAAATAATTATTTGGATCAGTTTGTTTTGGTTTTTAACATCATTTAGGGTATTATGATTTTTGGGGACCATTATGGGTTTTAGGGACTTTTTTTAGGATCCTCTATAGATCTGTGAGTTTTAATAGTCTTTTACAATTTTAGGGTAATTTATACATTTTAATGAATTTTTATGGCATTTACTATATTTCAGATTTATAGGATCTATTAGGGTTTTATGATCATTTATGTATTTTTAGGTTATGTGGTGATTTAGTGTTTTAAATGGTTTTTATTTGGGGGGTATGGGTTGTTAGAATTTTAGGTGTTTTTTATATTTATGGTTTTTAGGGTAATTAAGTGGTTTTAGTGTTTTTAGTGGTTATAATAGTTTTAGGGATTTTATTTTTTTCATATGGTTTTATTGGTGGTATGGTTTTTAAAAGGGTTTAGGGGGTTTTATACTGATATAGTGATTATAGTGATTTTTTTGGTTTTAGGGATTTTATGGGGTTCTCAGGTTTTTTATGGTTTTTATGGTTTTTAAGGTGTTTATATTGTTTTTTATGTTTAAAGGGTTTTTGGGTTTGTAGAGGTTTTATTGTTTTTAGGTTTTAGGTTTATAATGTATTTAAGGGTTTTGGGGTTTTATGTGTTTTCTAGTTTTCCATGATTTTTTATTGTATTCAATTTTTTTGGGTTTTAGAGGGAATTTAGGGGATTTGATGTTTTTTACGGTTTTAAGGGGATTTTTGGTTTATTTTATTTTTTATGTTTTTTGAGGGGTCTTCTATTTTTTCTAGATTAAATGTTTTTAAGGGTTTTAGCAATTTTTAGGGTTTTATGGTTTTTATGGGTTGTATGGTTTGATAGGGTTTTTAATGTGTTTCCGAGTTTTAAAAAGGTTTTATGTTTTTTTGGGATTCTAGTAGTTTTATGGTTTTCTTACATTTTAGGCTTTTTATTTTTTTTGGGGTTTTAAATTGTTTTAAGTGTTTTAGGGATTCATCCGTTCATATATGATTTTATAATTTGTAAGTATTGGAATTTTTTGCGGGTTTAGGGGTTTTTTCTTAGTTTTTGGTGGTTTTTTATGCCTCGGTGTAGGGTTATTGGGTTTTTCATATAGGTTTTATGGATTTTAGGATTTTTTATATTTTTAATATTTTTATGTTTTTAGGGATTTTAGTAGTTTTCATAGTTTGTAATTGTTTTTTGGGTTTTGAGGATTTTAAGTATTTTTAATGTTTTTATAGTGTTATTTATGGTATTTTAGGGGGGTTTAGGGTTTGTTGGGGTCCTCTAATTTTGTAGGGGGTCTTAGGGATTTTAGAATCTTATATGTGATTTTATGGATTTTTTAGGATTTTTTTAGGTTTATGGGTTTATTGGATTATTGGGTTTTTTGGGTGTTAAATATTATTTACGAGTTTTAGGGTTTTTTTGATTTTATGGGTTTTTACGGTCTTCAGTGTATTTGGGGGTTTTATTTTTCTTAGGTTTTTTAGGGTTTTAGGGATTTTAGGGCATTTATTTTTTTAATTATTATTGTTTTTTAGGTTTTAAAACAGTTTTCCTACATTTTCATGTTTTCTTATGGTTTTTAGGGTTTAAGGGTGTTTTATAGTTTTTAATTATTTATTTATTTGTAATGGTTTTTTTGTGGTTTATGGAATCATAGGGGTTTTCATGTTATTCGATGATTCTGTGGATTTTAATTTTCATAGGGTTATTGTGGGTTTCAGGCGATTTCAGGGTTTTTAAGGTTATTTTTTGGTATTTTTGGGTTTTATAGAATTTAAGGGTTTAGGGTTTTTATGGGTATTATCGTGTTTTATTATGTTTTAAAGCTTTAAGAGTTTTATTGATTCTAGAGTTTTTAGAGTTTTAATGGGTTTTTACAGATTTTGGGTTTTGCAAGGTTTTTGGATTCTTAAGATTTTTAGGGTTTTATAATATTTTTAGAGTTTTTAAGAATTTATTTGGATTATATGGGTTTTTTTTATTTTTTGGGGTTTTCATGTTTTTTAGCGTTATTAGGGTTTTGATTGTTTTTAGAGGGTTTTTATAATTTTTATGTTTCATTATGGTTTTTAGGGTTTTACAGTTTGTTGGTTATAGTGTGTAACTTAAGAGGCTCTAAATTTCTTTCCCAATAAATATTTCTATTAAGAATGTTGAAATAAAATCCTCCAAATAAAACTAAAATCACCCGATTAATCAAAAAAAATAGATTAATTTAGTTTTTAAATTTTCAATCATTCTTTAAAGAATGATTAATACTCAGTTAAAAAAAACTTCTCAAATACAAATAATCAATCACATACTTATAAAAATAGAAGTTACGATTTATTATCAATGTATATTTTTTATAAATTTAAAATAAAAGTGGTTTAAAACATTATTGATAAAAGAAAAATGATTTCAAAAAGTGTAATTAAACAATAATATTTTTCTCATGATGAGACCTAGTACCACCCATTGGTAAATCAACAACATCCAAGCATATTATTAAAATATAATATTATCCAAAACCTAGATCAGGTATTCACAACATATAAAAAGTTATCCAGGGCACGTAGGGACCTCTTCAAGAATAACCAAGGGAGGAAAAAAACACCTTCTGCATCATGACCTCTTCCAAAACACACCCTGGGTAAATAGATGAAATGATTGATATGAATGTATATTTAATTTTTAGTTATAGTTCATGAGGTAGTGTGTGTCTATAAATGAGAAAAAAACACACTACTCAAAAATAAATATAGAAAACTACAAAAGAATATATAATGATTTAGAGAATATAATTTTGACCAGTCTAATGTTATCCAAAATATTGAGTTTCCTTGGATTAATCTTAGAGAGTATCTTGAGTTAATTCTCTAAAAATCAAAAAAATGGAGCATCATAATCTTTATTTTTTCTAACAATAAGAATTATTATAAATTTCTATTATGTTTTTCTATTCCACACTCGAGTGTAGGTATGATGAATCTTGTAAACTCTTCAAAGATGATACTATATGATATATAAAGTATTGTTTTTTATTGTTCAGTAATTTTCACACAATATTTGTGCAGGAAGTACACTTCATTGAATAAAAATAATAGTAGGATAGAGATCTCATTTGAAGAACAATAATCACAATACTCTACTTATTCATACTAATACCAGACATAACTTTAATGATCCCACTATTAGTAAATAATAAACATATAAAATAAATTTTATAATTCGATGAATTAATATATCTATTGGGTTCATTTAATTCAAATGTCCCAGAATACCGACAATGAGTCTAGTTGGAAGTGACTCATGTCTGGAGGTTTGTAGAGCTCAACAATTAGTCATACTGGAGGTAGGTCATTTAGACATACCTCATGCTCATTGGTGAATTGTCTAAGCATTGAATAATCCTAGTAGTGAATCATGTGATGGTAGGTAAACTTTAATGGTTACTCATATGATATTATGTCTTTGTAAGCAGTGAATCAATTCTGCCCATGACACTATTCTAACGGTAGGTATTGTTTTTAAGTGACATGTTCATAGAATTGAGTCATGTCTAGTGGTTATACATTCCTATTGGTGAATCATAATCCATAATGATTTTTCTCTGGTGATGAATCAGGTAGAATGGTGATATATCTTTGGTGGTGACTCTTTTCAATACTTATCCAATTTCATAAAAATGAATTATATTATAAAATGCTAACATAAAATCATAAAACCATTAATATCAAAATTAACTTGATTTTTTATTATTAAAATAGGGATGAACCAAAAATAATTCCATTTCGATGATAAAAATCTATGAATTTCATAAACTAGGTATATAATCTACATTGGCATAAAATATATTGATTTTAAAAGAGTCATTAAATGATCATAACACATAAAAAATAAATTGTGAGAGTTCAATCATAAATCATAAAACTATAAAATATAAGATAATTAAATTTAAAAAATACATCAAAGGAATCAAAATAGGTATCAATGTTTTGGTATCAATGAATATATTAACTATAAAATAAAAATCACATAAGTATGTGTCTAAAAATACCAAATTGATTATCCCCTTATTGGGATTATAAAAATTGTAGAAAAAGACACAGTTGAGGGAAAATATAAAAAAAGTGACTAAAAAGATAAATTTTATTAATGACTACATAAATTGAATTACATTATGATATTCAAAAAAATTTCCCATAAAAATAAGAATATCAACACTTCTCAGAGGGGGTTTAATGAACAACATGAGATTTTCACTTTTTAGAGGTTGAGGGAACTATGGTCGAGGATTATGTAACAGTGTTGGAGGGTTTAGGGAATGTATGGAGAGAGGGGGTCTATAATTATAAAATATTGTAGATGATGGAATACATCTTTGGGAGACATTTTTAAGGGATGGAACTGATCGGGTAAAGATATATTCAGAACCATAGTGCCAGCTGGTCTAACAAATTATGGTGTAGTGGCTATAAGATGGAGGTGATAATTCATTAGAATTGAATCAATAGCTACTAATATAGTATCAAACACATGAAATAAAATATTTATTTTATTGACGATGTCCATGATAAAATTTCTACTTCGCTCCATGTGTAATGACCCAGGGTCCTATCAATAAAATTTCTCTTCTAATGTTCATTTCATATAGTATAAATCACATAAAATCACTTATATATCATAATAAAAACCTTATAAATTAACATTGAATGAAATAATAGCTATTTTTATTTGTTAGGTAACCTATACTGATAAAATAATAATATGACCATTGGAATAGTAATATGAGCTTTATGAATTGTAAAGTGGTTGAATGAATAGTAACCGTACCAAAATTTGTATACATACAATTTATTAATCCTATAAAATAATGTATGATATAATTATATCATAGTATAAGTATATGATTAATTTGAAAATTAATAATTATGTATTTGTATTCTTGTAAGTCATATATATTTAATAACAATTTATATTTTATAAAATGATTTAGAAGAAAAATAATTTTATTAAAATGTATTAATAAATCAATATTTTATTTTATTTTTATTTTAGGATAATTAAATGAGTCATTATGTCATTTTTTAAAGAGTTATAAAATTAGTAGTAATTTTAAAATGTGTTATTTCGAGTAAATAATCAATTTAATTAGAAAATAAATTACTCATATTTATAATTTCTTTTGCAGAAAATGGAGTTTATATTTTAATTTTACACATCAAATAATGGTTAAGGAGATTTTTTGGGATATTTATAAATACTTGAATTTTTGTGTATAGTAAAATAAGGTAATTTGCAGTATAAATACATTATATGTTAAAAACACTATTCCATGAGTCATGAAGGATTTAAGAAACATAAAATCTATGTTACATTAATTATTTTAATATTTTTTTCAATAATTCTTAATCAATTCATTTTCATCATCAAAAATAATAAATAAATGAATTAAATAGTAAAAAAAACTCCCCTCTCCTCCACTATATATAAATCCCCTCACCACCACTTCTCCTCACACCTCAATGTCTTTTATCCTTTTATATTTATAACCAATACTATCTCCAACCTTATTACCCATGTCTTGGAGCTATTCTTATCATCAAAAGACCTAAACCAATTCCCTTGAATAGGTTCACAAGGAGGAGTATAAAATATGTAAAATCCTCTTCCTGTTCTGTTTAATTTTTATCGAGATTATTTATTTTATTATACTCTCCTCCTATAATAAAAAAATAATCATGAAAAATCAATTATAACATATATACTTAAATTATATCATGTTAATGTATTATCCTTAATCAAAATCCTTTAACTATATTGTTTATTTTAAAAATGAAATCATCATCTGTGAGGGGCCGACTTACAACCTTCGTGGACGAATGAATTGTGCTCTTCAATTTCTTCTTCATGGTTGGAAATTAAACCATTTTATGTTTAATTAATAATATAATATATATACGACAACCATTCTTATGTTCTGAAGGTAACATACTAAAATAATACTAAATTATTAATCAATATGAGTTCATTATGGTCAATAACCACCATAAAAATATTAATGATTATCACTAAATGTAGTATCTAATGACTTATACATATAAATTATTACCAAATGATATATATAAACATTTAGAAATTATTTATTTTTGTAAATAAAATTTAAATCCATTATAGATAATTATAATTATGTTACATGAAATCCATTGATTCTAAATAAGTGAACCGATTAAGAAAACGATGGAAATGAATGCTCATGAATGACAAAACTGTATCTTATAACTCATAAAAAATTACATAAAAAAACTTAATAAAATAAATTAAATTAAATGTAAAAAAAGTTCTGAAATAATTAATTAATGGATTTTATTTTATTATCTACTAAATTAAGGTCATGTGGATAACACATATGGGAAAATGGTAAGGGTTTTCTACCTGAAACTCCAATTTTTTTCAGTTTACACTTTTTCTCCCATTATCCCATTGAAATTCATAATTATTATTATTTACTCATCATATATTATGGATTAATTTTCAACATAAATTTACCAATCAAACCATTTATTTCCTTTATGGATAGTAACTTGTTTTAAAATGATATTTTTCAAATTTTTCCTGATAAACAAGCCTGATTCAAAGAATCTTTCAAATTATTACCTATATTGAAGTGAAAACTATAATATGGTTTAATCCACCATTATTTGTATAAAATCACTCATTTTGTTATGAAAAAAAATATTATTTCACTTCTAGTTTTATATAAATATCCTTCCAAAAGAACTCTTCTTTACAAAGTAATAGAGTATTTCTCTCAAGTAGTACTCGATGATTTTATAAAAGTATTTCATTCTATCTCAACACTATTTTTAACTATTAAGTTTAATTGGGATTAATTATTCATGATATAATCTTCCATATTTTATTTAATGTGTTATGATTAGTTTGACTATGGATGTGCTGTTTTGATACCATACCCCAGATTACTCAGAATGATTAGTGGTTATGTTTTTTAATTCTGGAAATTTAATTACATGTAATATGTTAGATTCAATTTTAATGTATACATTGACTATGTTTCAACCCTTTAATATAAGGAATTAAATGGAATTAGTAATTGAAGGGTCAGTTCCACTATATCCCTTTGATGCATCGGTAGGTATCATGGGACCAACTAGCATGGGTTCTACCCATTATGCATGGTGTCTGGACCAAGGCCTTGATGGGATGATTATTATATTTGGAATTAGGAATTCCCCATTTATGAAGATTCAATTTGTATTTCCATGTGATTGTTTGAGTCGTAGAATATCGATGGTTATTTTTTATTAGAGAATTATCTGTTTTAAATTCATTTTATTTAATGTTCATGTTTAATTTTAATGTCATGTGTACATTTAATTATTCATCAGGATTTATATTTTTTCTTACACTGTATTATGATCTATTATTGAGCATCTAAGATTACCCCTTTCTTATTTTTTATTTTCCCAAAGTATGTACATATGTATATTTTTAATTACTTATGAGAATAATCTAGATTTTTATTGGTTTTTTCCATATATTTACTATGTTTTAATTTATTTCAAGTTCAAATGAAAGTATTATGTATATATCTAGTATTCCCATGATACTAAACTATTCATTCCATTAGGATATAACTTCCTTGTACTCATAAAAATTTAATGAAGTAAGGAAACTTCTTTAAGAAACTGGGGTTGAGGTTTAACATTTGGTATCATATGAAGTTTAGTAGAAACCATAGAAAATATGTTTTTAAAACATTGATTAAGGAACATTTCCCTAAGATATACTTATAGGATAATCATAAATGAGAAATTCTATATTTTTCATATGGTAGTGATTATTTGTTTCATCCTATAAATACATCCATGTCTAGATAGTACAAGTGGATGTGGTTCTGGAAAATTTGTACCTAGGTGTAAAAAATCTGACATGGTTTCCTGAGCTTGAATCAGGGTAACCTAGTACATGACAACATGCCTTACTGCACACCTGTTCAGACACTCCCAAGGGTTATTCTAATTAAAAATAAAATTCTCATTACAGAGAAATATTATGGAGTTAAATGTAATGTTTTCCTCAAATAATCTATGTTTATTTATATCAAAATATATATGAAAAAAATTCAATTTATGTTATGTTTTTCTCTTCATTGAGATTAAAAATTAAAATTTATAACCTAATATAATGTAATACATTATTTCAAAATGGAACCTTGTGGATGGAATATAATCTGTATGAATGCACATATCCTATGTTGAGATTTCCCACCTATTCAAGATAATGATGTCGGTATTGGAGATGTGAATAACGCTAAGAAACATATAACTATACTAGGGAAAATGAATTATGTTGTGAATAATAACATTACCCGTAAAGAGTATCTTGATTCAGAAAGTGGAGAAGCAATGCTAGACCTTTTTATGCGATAACAAACTCAATCATTTAATGGGACTAAAAACCCATTTTAGCTGATAGGTGTATATGTTCCTTAGTGAAGATATTTATCTCAGTGGGATGTAATGGAATGGAGAAAGTTGTTATGAAAATTTAACATCTATCAAGACATGAATATCAATTCTAATTAATAATTCAGAACACATAGAAGAAAAAAATTTCAAATATGGAATTGATTTATTTTAAGGAAATTTTAATAGTAAAATATTTTCCTCACAAACCAGGAGTGGAAATGGAATAAAAAATTTTGAATCCGAGGAAAAAGGGGGATGAAAATGTTTCAAATTATGAAAAAAACATTATATTGGTACGAAGGAATTCTATAGATTATATATGTAACCCAAAGAGTAATATTGATTGATTATTTTATGGTTTTAAATCATTCCTCTGAAGGCTACAAGATTCCAAGAATTTCTCATCATATGAAGATGTAGTTTCATGTTCCCTCAAGATAGAAAAATAAATCTATAAGTCACATGACTTAAATGTAAATCAAGAAAATAATAAGGATATTAAACACATTGGAAAATGAATTAATGAAATGGGGAATAAGGGAGGGGTTTATTTTCCATCCTATGATAATAGTTGGATGAAACACCCTAGTTCATGTATAAGGGGTATGAGTTTTTTTTACAATTGTGGAGACAAAGTTCACCAAGATCGTGATTAAAAGGTTATCGGGTCCTGAAAATTCCACAAGGGGGTAATCCAATTACGCCAAGACATGGAAAAGGACCAAACTGGTCCAGCGTACCGGCTCCCAGCAATAGTACACAGCCGGTTCGGAAAACCTCCCTTATACGGACGCTATCGTTCGTGAAATCAGGGAGGGGCGCCTATACGGGTGTGAACCAGGAAGACCGCTGGTGAAGCCAGGCTGATCTACAGCCAGAAACCGCGCCAAACAGCCCATGATGCTTGCATTATCATTCGAGAAATGGAGGCAGAGCGCATATGCATCCATGGACCACTATCATCCACGGAATAGAGGCAGAGCGGTGCCCAGCTGCAGAGAAATTCCATGGATCTCGATTCCTAAAAACACCAGTTGATCGAGTCACCTACAGGGGGGGATTCCTTCATGGGCTTCTGCAAAAAGTGTCTTGTTCCATATCCCCTTTGTGACTATAAATATTCACCGAGGGGAACCAAAATAAGAAACAGAGGAAGGATGAGTGAAAACCCGTGGTAAGATACTGGAGAAATCACTCCCAGCAGTAAAATTCTGCGGCCATCCGCGGACAGCATATCATCCGCGGATGCACTCTTCCACATGGAGGAGAAACCAAACCGCGAACCACATGCGGACATCTCCTTTTCGGATGACAACCTTCTACGCGGACCAGTGTTGTTTATGAAATTTGGGTGGGAACGCCTATGCGGGAGCGAAGTAGGATGGGCTCCAGCCCCTTTGCAGAAGCCCTTTGTGGCCATCCATCGCAGATAGCCTCATTCACGGCCAGCATCCTTCGCCGACTGACTCCTTTGCGGTCGACTCCCTCGCGGACAGCTCCTTCGTAGACACCCTTCGTGGACATACAAACCGTGATCCTCATGCGGATAAACTTACGCGGTCGACTCCTTCGCGGATAGCATCCTCCGTAGACATGCTTCGCAGACAACCAAACCGCGAACCACATGCGGCCAGCCCTTCCCGGAAGGCTCCTTCGTGGACAGCCCCTCCACGGCCGTCTCTTATGCAGCCAGCTTCGTCGGAGCTCGTCCCTCGTGGCCAGATCATACACGGCCCGCCCCATAAGGAGAACCCTAGGCACTCTCTAGTCCATACCACAGGGGTTGCACCCCCACACGCCCACTTCAGATCAGTTTCGGGCTACAGTCCCGGCCCTCCACCCCGGTCCCTTCGCAAACGTCACTCACCCCCATGAAAAATGGACAGTCGCACCGCAAACTTTTCGAGCCAGGTCAACAATATTTCCTATCGCACCCTTATTTCACTCCAACATCCATCCTATACATGCCATGAGTCGAGCTACTCCTCATGACTTTCCTAAAACCCCATTACCTATCTCCCATGCTAGGTTCATCCAGAAGGGGCCTCCCTTAAGTAAGTACCACTCCAAACATTGCTATGTCTCTCCTACCTAGTCGTCCTGACCACATGATGTTAAACTGTATGACCCTCATCCTGATTATATGACGTTAAACTATATGCCCCTCGTTCAATCCTTATGACGTTAAACTATATGGAAACAGTCCTCTCTACATGACTATAAACTGTAGCATTTCCTATCATTCAATAATTGGATGCCTCTTACTCCATGAAAGAGATGTCTTATGCCCCAAGCATAAGATGCCTCATCCCATGTTTATAGTGACATAATTTCAAGAGCACTAGAATCCATTCAAATATTCCATCACTCCACCTCATTCTTTGCACTTCATTAAGATCATCATTCCCTAGCATGTCTGAAGGGATCCCCTAACGGCCTGGACTCATGCCGCATCAGCTCACCTACCGTCCTAGGCCAACGCCCCTGATGACTTTGGACAACACTTCGAGTCAGGTCCTGTGTTTCGAACACGGTCAGCAGTCAACCCTCATTTGTTCATCCCCATTTTAGGCTAATGTGATATGAGTTTTGTGTTTTGAACATGGTCAACAGTTATCCTCCATCACCATTCCTCCCTCATTGTGTTCTGAATTTCAGGCATGTAATTCACACTTTTCATCTCCCTTTGTTTGAATTGATTCCAATGCCCTTTGAGTTATCCTTCTTGTGTACTTGCGCATAGGCGATGGCCCCCATTATATTACTCATCCCACCAATGGTTTGGAATTCCCTCATGGCCAGACATGAGTAAGACACCCTGGGCGTCCATCCTGGAGTAAGCCCCGACCTTATGGGCATCTCTTCTGGAGTAAGACCCACACCATCCTCGCCGGAAGCCAATGATCGCACTCCTTTCAACCTGGAAGGTTCATGGCTCTGCAGCACAACTTCTACCTTCCTCGAACATCACGGGGAAGGAGAGTCTAGCAGTACCGGACTTTTCCTCCACTCGCTGTTTGTCTCCCCTTCCCTTGGTCAGGAGAAAAGTGCGAGGTTAGAAAAGTATGTTTCATTCTCTTGTTTCTCACACCGAGCATTACTCATATGGGCATAGAGATTTTTGATGGTCGTGGTACCCGCAAAATGATGGTGGACTTGATGCAAACTACGTGGACTTTGATCCCTATCTCTTAGGCAGGGTACGTAGGAAGTCTCCCCGAGATTCAAGCCCATCATCCACACCTTGGGCCGCCTCAGAGCGTAAACCCCATACCAATGAGAACTATGTGGACTTTGATCCTTGTCTCTTAGGTAGGGTACGTAGGAAGCCTCCCTCAGGTTCCATCCCAACAACCAGTGAGGTTGAAGCCCATCATCCACACCTTGGGCTACCTTAGAGTGTAATCCCTATACCAAAGTGAACTACGTGGAATCTGATCCTTGTCTCTTAGGCAGGGTACGTAGAAAGCCTCCTTGAGGTTCAAGCCCAATAACTGGCGGATCCGACTATCTTCACATCAGCTCACCGCGCTAATACCAGCGCTGCCTCAATGAATCCTGGCTCCATAGGGCCATTAATCCAACGAGGGATGGTAAACCTCATGCCTAAATGATTCCAAACCCCGACATCCAGTTGACCATTTCCCACCAGGGTTAAATCTGTGGATACTATGTTTGGGCATAAACCAACGATTCGCAAATATATGAATACATCTTAAATCTATAAGAGAGTCCCAGAAGAGGCAATAATTCCCCTCAAAAGGGTGTGATCAACCCGACTCCCCATCCTCTAGACCAATGTGAGTTCATAAGAATCACTGGAGAAACCATCCAGCGAATGCCTACCTTTGGAAAGCAGGTCCACGCACTGTGGCATATGGAACCGTTGGGTGTTTCGTGCGCCGCACCAGGAGCGAAAAAAAAGTAAATAAAAATATAAGAATGTTCAATTCTATAATTCTAAAGGGATGAGGCATTATGAAAATTATAGTCCTAAGATCCAAGGAAAGTTTCATAAAAAGGGAAACATTAGAATGTTCAACATTATATGTTCAAAAATGATGAGGTTCATGTCCCTAATGAAATGGTGGAACGTAATTTAATCATTTCATCAAACATAATGAATGTTTTATTTGCTTCAAGATCCTCAAATTTTTTATATCATTCAAGTTTTACATGAAACATAGACATTTCCATTTTTCTTTAATAAATGAGTTTTCGGTCAAAACATTTATGGGAAGTATATTTTAAAAAAGATGTTTCAATATGTCCCCTTTATGACACATAAATGTGCATTAGTTTTAAACCTAATCATCATACCCATTATTTATTTTGATATAATACTCGGTATAAAATCTATTTCAAACAATGATGCACAAATATATTACAACAAGACAAAATATTGAATTTCCGATAATGATGTAGAGTACTTTATCTTTAGAGAAGAAACCTTTCCATTTGAATCTTATCTATATCCACCCCTAGTATATATATTAATTCAGTTATCGGGGAGTACAAGAGCACAATGTTTATATGTGAGGATGGAAACCCTCAAATTGAGGATGTACCTATAGAGTAAGAATACATTGATGTATTATCGTAGGATTTACATAGATATACTCAAGAGTAGGAAATTTAGTTTTCTATTGAGTTAATACCTATATCAAGGCCTATATAAAGTACTCCTTATAGAATTTCCACATTTGAATTTGTAACGTTGAACTAAAAAATAGGGGAGTTGAGTAGAAAGGGGTTTATTCACTATTATTCTTCCCCGTGGGGGTCTCATGTTCTTTTTTATAAAAATAATGGTGGGTAAAGGATACTGTAAATTATCTATAGAGGGATCAATGCATAAATGATAATGAAAATGTATCATCTGCCTCACATTGATGATTTGTTTTTTCAAATTCATGGAGATTAATTAATTTCAGATATTTACCATCGATCTAGATATCATCAATTGGATATGAGGAAAGAAGTTAATCCAAAGACAACATTTTTCACCAGGTATATACAATAAATTTTTTAAAAATTCTATATGGATAGAAAAATACAGCCTCTATTTTCATAGATAATATGAATAGAGTTTTAAAATATTATATTGACGAATTTGTTATAGTAATTATTAATGATATCTTGGTATACTTCAACGGCTTAAAAGACCATGATAATTACTTACAAATTTTTTGGAAATTTCCTAGAAGAAATGAATTATATGGAATATTTAGACATTTTTAATTTTTTGTTTCAATAAATTTATTTTCTTTTTCATATTCTCTCTAAGGATGGTATTTTAGTTGATCTTCTGAAATCAAAGGAGATTATGTATGACCTAAACTAACATAAATAAAATTGATACATAGTTTTATTGGTTTAGAAGGTTATTATAAGAAGTTCATTCAGAACCTCTCATGAAAACAAACCCACTATCTAGGCTTACCCTTTAAGGGGATTTGATCATATGGATAAACTAATGTGAAGAATGTTTTGAAATATTTAAGAGGAGATTAGTTAATTCTCATATTTATCTCTACCATCAGAAAATTGTGGATTTTTGATTTATAGTGATGAATCAAATAAAAGATATAGGTGTTACCTCATACAGAATTATAGAGTTATTATATATGCCTCAATGAAGATGAGAATTCCTGAGCACAAGTGTCCAACACATGATTTGAGTTAGCAGTTTTAATCATTTCTCTAAAAATATGGATACATTATCCCAGTGGTTAATGATGTGAGATATATACAGATCACAAGTGCTTGAAATATATCTTCCAAACAAGGAACTCAATAAGTGGAAATAGATGTGGATTTATCTTCTTAAGGTTTATGATTTTCCAAAAAATAATAACCCAAGAAATAATAAAAAGCTATTTGATGCATTGAGTGGGAAGGATCATAGAGTTATGAACAAATTGATGATTGACAAGGATCTCGAGGAAACATATATAAAAGTGATTGATTTCTGAATTATCAATGATGGAGAAACCTAATCACTTTGTTGATTGGTTTTCCAAATATTTTTATTGGAATGGATTATTAGTTCTCAATCTGATGACTAGTATCATTAAAAAAATTTAAAACTGCGAATGATGGGAAGTTTCTTGAATTTGTGAGTTATTATGGAATTCTAAAATTTGGTAAGATACTTTTTATTCCCTCTATAATCAAGCTAAAAAGGGAATTTTGGTATGATGTCCATAGTTTAAATTACCCTACAAAACCTGGTATCACTAAGATGTATAGAGATCTGATGAAACATTTATGGTGGGATAACATAAAGAATGAAATTGAAAGGGGATTACATCACTATGGAATTTTTCACTGAATTTCCAAAAACATTAAGAATAGATGATTAAATATGGGTGATAATTGACTGACTTATCAAATATGAACATTTCCTTGCTATAAGGGATGATTTTCCACCATATTTCCATACAAGGATTTATATTAATGAATATTTCACACTTCATGAA
Source organism: Viscum album (assembly GCA_963277665.1). Taxonomy (NCBI): domain Eukaryota; kingdom Viridiplantae; phylum Streptophyta; class Magnoliopsida; order Santalales; family Viscaceae; genus Viscum; species Viscum album. The sequence continues at coordinate 116,404,979 of OY728133.1, read as the reverse complement.
GAAATTATTTCTATTTTTCCTGATCATGGTCCAAGATTTACATCAAAATTATAGAAAAATCTTCAAAAATATTTGGATACTAATATTTTTTTTAGTACTTAATATCACCCACAAACTGACGAGAAGTCCTAAAGGACTATTAAAACATGAGAATACATGTTGAAATCAAGCTCCCCATTCATTTAAGGTATGTGGGATTTGTATTTTTATTTTGTTGAATCATCCTTCAATAATATTTTCCATTCATGTATTCAAATGGGACCGTGTGAAGGGTTTTATGAAAAGATATTTCGTACACCAACATGTTCAGATGAAGTTGCTAAAAGGAAGCTTGTATGCCTCGAGATTGTAGAGGAAACAATAATGATGATAAATATCATTAAAATCCATATCAATGAATATAAAATATGAAAAAAGAGATATGATGATTATCAAATGAAAAAATATTGAATTTCAAATGGGAGATCATGTTTTCTTCAATGTCTCTCCATTGAAGGCTGTGATATGATTTGGAGGGGAATGTAAACCGAGCCCCACATACATTGGGGATTTTGAAATTATAGAGAAAATTTGAGTTGGGGCTTATCATTTTTCAATGTCACCGATCCTTTCTAATGTACAATTTTTTTCCACATATCATTATTAAAGAAGTACATTCTAGAACCAACACATTAACTCACATCTCAAGGAATAGAATTGGAACCTGACAAATATTACAATGAAGAGCCCATCCAGATTCTAGATACTAAAGATTATGTGTTGATGTATTAGATGACTAAGCTGGTAAAGGTACTTCAGAAAAATATTAATATTGAAGAAGTGACATGAAAACTAGATAAAGTTATTAGGAAGAAATAAACAAATATTTTCATGATTTGACATTATGGAAATTTTGAGGAAATCATTTTTGTAGGAGGGAAGAATTTAACGACCCAGTATTCTACCAATAAAATTTCCATTCATATGTTTATTTCATATATTATATATCACAACAAAATCACATATAGAACATAATAAAATCTTATAAAGGAATAATGAGTAAAATAATAGGCATTTCTAGAAGTTAAAGAACCTATACTAATAATAACTTGACTATAAGAATATTAATATGTTATTTTGAATAGTACATAAAATAAGTGATTTGTATCCTCACCAGTTATTTTATAAATAAAATTTAAACATCTTATGAATTATGTTATGATATAATTTTATAATAGTATAATAAATCAATATTTATGAAATTGATATTTAATTATTGGTATTTTTGTAAGTATACATATTTAATTATAATTTATACTAAAAAAATAATTTAAAATAAATTTAGTTTTCATAAAATGTATTCCAAAATCAATTAATTTTTTTATAACTACTTTAGGATAAATTAATAATACTTTACTTAATTTTTTAGAGTGTTATTAAATAAGTAATAATTTTAAAAACTGTATTTTGTAGTAAAAAGTGATTTTAATTAAAAATTAAATTTATCATGTTTAAATTATTATTTTCATATAATTACATTCATTTTAGGAATTATAATCATCTAAAAATGGTTGGTATTATTTTTTAGATGTTTCTAAAATACTTAAATTTATGGTGAGTAGTAAAATACAGTAATTTACTGCATAATTACATTATAAGTTAAATACACTATTCCCTAAGTCATGAATTATGTAAGAATGTTAATATAGAAGATCTCATAATTATTTATGTATATTTATTTATAATTCTCAAACTATTCATATTGTTTAGTAAAAATAATTAACAAATGAATAAAATTTTTAAAAATTCACCCCTCTCTTCCACTATAAATACCACCCCACCCCTCACCTCCCCTTCTCCTTACACCTCTAAACCATTTATCCTAGAAATTTTTTTTCCCAATATCTCCCCAAGACTCTCCCCCATTTCTATATGTTCTCGGTCTTATAAAATGACAAAAGAATTCCATTAAGGAGGTTCTGAAGGAGAAGTATTCATGATGTTAAATCATCTTCCTCTTCCTTTTAATGTTTTTGAAGTTCTACTCTTTTGTTATCATCTCCTCACCTACTATTATAAAATTACCATGATAACTCTAGTATCATATATATATTGGAATTATATAATCATAATGGAATATACTTAAAAATACTCTTATCTCTCTCTCTCTGTCTCTATCTCTTTTATTTTAAAATGAAATCATCGTCTGTGAGGGGATGATTTACCGCCATCATGGATGACAGATTTATGTTCTTTAGTTTCTCAAAAAAGCCTCAGAATGATACCACTTTTATAATTATATCGTACTAGAATATATTTATTATAACCCTTATTATGTTTTATAGGTACCATTTTTATATAATACTGAATTATAAAATAAACTGACTTCTTATGATCAATAACCACCTTAATAATCTAAACGATTATCACTAAATGTGTTATCCAATTATTTAACCTCATAAAATATAAAAATATGATAAATATAAACATTTACACTTATTTATGTTCTTAATAAAATTAAATTCAATTCTATATATTTTCACCCTTTTTAAATGATCCCCATTACTTATAAATAATTGAACTAATCATTAAAACCAAGGAAATGAAAAATATTGAAGGATAAAATTGTATCTTATAACTAATAAAAAATACCATAAAACATAATGAAATTATAACATATAAATAAAATGTATTAATGGTTGTGAATTAATTAATTAATGTATTGAATTTGATTATCTTAGACATTAAGGTCTTCTGTAGAACAAATTCAGACATAATGTAAGGGTTTTCTAAGTGAACCTCCAATTTCTTATGTGTTACACTTTCTCACTATTTACCACAATGAAAATAATAATTATTCCATTTTAATCCTCATAAATTATTTTTTTAATTTTCTAGATATATGTACCAATAAGAACCCTTGATTTTTTAGGGTGAGTAAGATGATTTAAATGGTTCTTTGTCCAATTTGTCTATATAAACAAACCTGAATCAAGGTAACTTCTTGAATTATTACATATTTTCAAGTGAAAAAGACAATAATTTTTTTAAAATCACTATTTGAAAAAAAACTATATTGGTTCACTTCTGGTTATAGAGAATTATTTTTCTAAAGTGAACTCTTCTTTGTAAAGTAAAAGAGTATTTCTCTCAAGTATTACACAATGATTTTATAATAGTATTTCCAACTATTTCGACAATATTGTTAATTATCATGTTTAATTAGGATTAATATATAATGATATCATCTACCATATACTATTTAATGGTTTATAATTTGTTTTACAATGCATGATCTATACTTATACCATTCACCGTATTACTCAGAATTGATAGTGTTAATGTCTACCAATTAGGTAATGTTATTATCATTTCATATAATAGATTCAATATAACTTTATATGTTTATTATTTTGTCCCCTTTCATATGAGGAATTAATGCGACATAGTAAGAGATGGGTATGCCTCTCTATATCCATTCAATGCATCAGTAGGTCTCATTAGAAAAACTAGTCTGGATTTATTCCCATTATGTATTTTATCATGGTCGACGCCTTAACAATATGGTTATGATTTAATGAATTATGAATTCCTTAAATTATAAATATAGAAAAAAAATTTCCATGTTATTATTCAACTAGTATAATATCCATGGTTATGTTTTATTATGTCATGGTAAATTTTTAATTTCTACCATTTTTTCTCAAGTTTAAATTTAATTGATAGTTTACTTTTACTTATTCACCGTGATTTAAATTTTTTCTTCCTAAATATTACATAACATTACTGAGAATCATAAATCAACCCTTTGTTTTGTTTAATTTTTCTGTGGGATGAGAATATGTATATTATGAATGTCTTTTGAGGATAATCTAGATGTTTATTAGTGTTTCCAATATAGTTACTATGATGTACTTAATTTCAAGTTATAATGAAACTATAATGTATGTATTTGGTTTTTAATCATACTAAACTATTCATTTATTCGGGATATAACTTTATTGTATTAATACCAATTTAATGAAGTATGGTACCGGCTCTGGGAAACTCCGGTCAAGGTCTATACACCATGGAACTAAATATGTCATTTTTCTCCTTTATAAAAAACTTAAGTAGAGGGGTAATAAAATTACGATAATTAACATAATATTTAAAGGCTTTTGTAACTAGTCTCATCCAAATACATTTAATAAGAATCATGATGAGGGAGTTTATCTCATTTTTGCTGTATTTTTTAGAATTAATTTTATTTTTTTAATTTTTAATTAATTCTCTATAATTTCTAATATCATTCACACATTCTCTTACCATCTTATACACGTGATCAATGTTATTCCTATTCTATCGCAAACTCTCTTATGGTGTAGCAAGAATATATCCTGAAATAGTCTGATGATAATCTCTAAAAATTGATAGGATCAATTCAATATCAAAGAATGGATGGGGAGCACTAGAAGTAGAATCTGTGGAATATATATCTTCCATCTATAAAAAGGATATAGAGAATTAAAGAATTAAGATCTCAAATACTCCAACATAGTTCTCAGAATTCATCTCATTTGTTAGACTTGTGTTCTCTATCTCATCCTCATGAATATGATGGATCATATTTGGTTGTATGTCTTATATCCTAGGATATGATAAATAAATAAAATATCATAGAATGATATTTTTGAATAGATGTGGTTTATTTTGAAAAATATCATCAAAATATGAAATAATGCCATCATTGAAAGGCTCCAGCATAGCATTGGAAACATCATAAATAGCCACTCTAGAAATAGAAGTGAAAGGTGCAGAAAAAATCTCAACAATATCCATTACTAGATCAACACGATAAGTAATTTATAAAGGAATACTTTGACTCACTCTTGAATAATCTATATTATCACCCACAGTTCTCTTAGGATCCACCTCATCATACAAATCAAGATAACATAAGACAAGTATCACATATTCTACAAATAAATACAACTTTTCATGATTTGAGACTCCCACCCTAGTATAGGACACAACAACTAGATCAAAATATTCACCATAAGTATTCTCAACATAATAATATCCATCCGTTGGATAAACATGCTGGATAAATAAACATGTTTTTCCTCCCCCTCTAAAGATTCCCTCAACAAATCTCTTATAGCTTCCTCAACACATCTAATAATGCTTAGTCTCTCTTCATAAGCAGAAGAAATGTAAAATAATATATAATAAAAAGGTTCCTAATTCATCTCATGAACATCAACACCATCATGGGCATATTCACCACCACATCCATCATCATCATAATCTCCTTAATCATTTACATCTGTATCATCTTTATATTTTTCACATACACAATCTTCTTAATGTTCTTCTTTATCACCATTGTCGTCACCATTATGTCATACATTTTTATATTTAGTTATATCTACAACTTACATATAAAATTTTGAAGAAGAATTATTATATTTATATTCTCAAGATTCATTTTTTCCTATTATTTACTTCTTTTATATAGAAAAAATTCTTTATCCATTAAATATCTATGTGGAATATCAAGAAAAAAAGTTATAGTTGGTATTATATGATGATCAGTATTTCTTCCTTCCTAAAATAAGAATTCTTTCTCATCATCCAATTATCCCTTATCTTCATAATAATATATAGCATCCTCATATGAATCGAAGTCATGATCAAAATTAATATTCGATCATGTAGGTTGATCAATAAGATTTAACTCCTCATACAACTTATCAACAACATCATCAAATTTTATCATGCATGGGATCCAATTAATTTTCATTTTCTTTCTAATTACATTGGTCAAATAAAAACATCCAAAAATCACTTGGGTTTCTTCATCCCCATTAACCAAATCCTTGGCCTCTAGAATATTCAAAATGAACATAGGGTAAAAATGGGAGTTTTACCTGGAAGATGGTTTTCAAATTTCCTTCAATTAAACAAAAAAATTAACCCACAAATTTATATAATATTCCATTTCCAAAATTTATAATAGTTATAAATGTTGATACTTCATTCCAATAAAATATAAATTTCAGATGACAAATATGTGCTAAAAAATGAAAATACAAGTCAAAACTGACAATCTAACACGGTTTCAGTCGGTCTCCTTATGGTTCCATTTTTTGTCAGCTTTACCTAAGAATTTTAATACTCAAACATGTATCTTTAACTTAAAATTGATCCTTGATAATAATTTAAAACCCCATTATAAGGCACTTCATGACATATGGCCCATTGATTTGAGGAGAAAACTATCTTCTATTAATCTATCTGACTTTGATCCTAGTCATTTTATTCCTTGAAGCATAACAATATATTCTGATGAAAATAATTTAGTAACATATGATATAATTTCCACTCATTATTTGAGAAATACTTCACCCATTACTTATATTTTATCACATTATGTACTAAAAACCTGCATGATAGTTTCCACTCCACATTCACTTATTTTTCAGGTGCCACTATTCGATTCTTAAGATGTAGGTATGATGGATTGAAAATAGTTCTACTCAATTAAATAATATGATTACTCATTGTATTCAACTCCTTGAGTGTCTTCATAGTAGATCACTTCACTATAATCATTGAAAATAGTTCATAAGCTTCAGAAGAATTCAATGGAAGTCTAAATGGTTGTATAGAAAGGGGTTTTGATAAGGTTTGATGGTCAAGAAGTTCTAGGGAGAGAGAACTAAAATTATAATATTGGTCCAATTTATATAGTTTTAGGATATGAATATCTAAAAATGAAATATAAAATTTAAATGTTACATAAATAAATAATTAACCAATAACTAAAAATTAAAAATGGTGACATAAGTCTAATGGTGGGTCATCCAACATTAGGTTATCCAATGGCGGGTTATCTATCAGAGGGTGTTCCAATGGTGGGTAATTTCCACAGGTGAAAAAATTCCAATGATGGGTAATATGAAATAGTGGAAAATTTCCAATGGTTGGTACCAAGAATTAAATATTGCAAAACATTATCAATAATAATTCATGTTTTATGTAATTTAATCTCTCAAAATTATATAGATTAGTAAAAATATCAGAAGATGAGGTTCATTTCTAATGTATTAATGAGTTATATCAGCCTTTTGAAAATGGTCTTTCAAAAAAATATTACATCAAAATATTTTTTATAGGGTAAGATACATTATTTTTATGGATTTTTATATCAATTGTGTTGTAAAAATTTATAAGGAAACTTCAAAATTGATTTCCATAGTCTAGTAGACTATGTTTTATATTGAAAATATGTACATTTTATCTACCTGAATCTATGTATTAATCTTTTATGGTATACAGTAAACTGAAAATTGTTTCTTAATACACCAAGATACTAGAGACATTCCAAAAAGATGTCTTGTTCAAGAGTTTGTTTTTTAATATAGCTTAAATCCACCACAATCTACATTTGATTAACTGAGTAAGTCAAACGAATATCCTCTTGGTTAGAAAAATCATAAATTGGTTGTATAATTAAGGTATTATAATATTAATTGAATGGAAGGTAAATTTTATAATTATGAGTTTTCTTGAAAATGTGCACACATACACGCCCAAAAGATCAAAGGCCATACATTATTATTATAATTATTGTATAATTTCCTTTTTCATGGTTGGGGGAGGGGAACCTTACATTTACCATGTGACTATGAGGGATATATAGAATATTATACAACCATAATGTCCCAAATTAAATGACACCACAATATCATATCAACCTGGTATATATTTTTTTCCTCCAAAACATTGCAATGATGTGCACCTAAGATTTCTCCATTAAGAGTTCATAGTGCCTAGTCCTGACAGAAAGTTGAAAACCCTCTCATTCATTCCAATCATAAATCCCTATGAATATGGAAGATATTCACTAAGACTCATTTGAATCATGAACCAGTGGAAGATTTATTATTATTATTTTTTCATGTCGTTACACACATTGAGCACTGCCACTTTCTAGGGGAGTCTCAATGACATCCATTTGTTCCTCCATAGATCCCCATAATGTGGTCTCACAACTCTAACCCTCAACTACCCCCACATTCCTCTCTCGTCGAGTCCCCACCTGATGCATGGTCCGTCAAACCTCCATGCACAACACCCAACTGATAGTTACTACCAATATATCATCCCCAAAATCAGAGTGTCACATCTGTTGAACACATCACCATAACCACCATCCCTAGCTTCTAAAAAATATCTGCAATGTACACTATTTGTAATATCATAGATCCCAAAATTTTGAGGTTTCTAGTGATTGTACCCGAGTTTATGTAGGATTACAAGGTAGCCTTAATCCCTAGGCTCAGACCCTATCTTCTCACACATTCACACAATAATTATAACGTTAGCCTGACCTGGATTAAATTAGTGAAGACTACCAATCAAACCTCTATTTCTAGTTTTGATCCACTAGACTCCCAAGATCATTATGATCCAACTTATTGGTGCTACTCATCGTAGTTTCACTAAATTTAGTAGTATCCAAACCAAATCCTTTAAGAAGATCATCTGTGTTGTTAATTTGATTAAAAATATATCATTCTTTATTTTAAAAAATCTAAAAACGAAGAAAAATTTATGTTCACCCATAAATATCATTTCAATATTATTTTGAATCCTTTTTTAGATGTCAGGAAACCTTGATTTTTTAGATGATCTAAATATAATATCATCTACATACATTCCAATATCTAAAACATATTATAAAATATTTTTATAAAATGTATAGAATCATCATTACCTTTTGAAAAACCATTTAATATTTGAAAAGATATCATCTTATCTTACCCATCTCTATGATATTTCATTAAACCAAATAAAGATTTTGGTAGTTTGAAAATATGATTTCAAAAATTACTATTTTGAAAACAGGAGGTTGTTCATCAAAATTATTTCTCAAATATATAACCATTAAATAATGTAGCTTTTCAACAAGCTTGTTATAGTTTAAAACCCAAATGTGATTTACATGAAATCAGTATTCTTATGGATTCATTTCTGGCTATAGGTGAAAAGGTTTCTTCATAGTATATACCCTCTTCTTGATTATAACTGTATGAAATTAGTCTAGACTTATTTATTAAAAGAGTTCCATATTCATCAACCTTATTTCAATATATCCATTTAGAAGAAATATTTATGGTGTCATTGGATCTATAAATAGGATCCAAAACATTTGTTTTGTAAAATTAGATAATCTATTGTTATTTATACATTAACTAGAAATCATTATTAATTACATTAGTGAACATCATAGGTTCATGTTGTGAGAAGAATTCATAATGTTCAAACTGATTCCTATGAGATGTTATAGCCTATATAACAGTTTATATGTATCCAAATAGAAAATATAATTGATGGTATATAAGATTCCAAACCACTCTAGTAAAAAGGGGCATGTAAACTCATTGTCAATTACAAGTTCAAAAACAGGATCTAGAATTTTCTCAAAACAAAATGATTTTTAATATTTCATTGAAGATCTATCATAGGGTTTAACATTGATTTTTAGATTAGATAAATCATCCTTGTGGTTCTCGAATAAGGTTTTAGGACCATGAGGAATTTTCTCATAAAACATAAAAAGGTAATATTTTTCCACAATCATGGTTATTTAATTAAATACATTGTATGAATTACTAGTAGTTGAATAACTAAGGAAAAAAATTTCATCTCTCTTGGAGGAAAAATGTAAATATAATCATTAGTTTTAGAATAAATAATTTGAATCCAAAAAAATATAATGTCATTAATCAAAGGATTTATACTATCCCAATTGTCAAAAAACAATTTCTTTAAAATATATCTAATTAAAACATTATTAATTATATATAAGGTTATATTCACATCATCTGCAAAAAAAGTAGATAGGAATTTCATATTCATTAATCATTTTATAATAATTTTTTTGATGGATCGTATTTTTACACTAAATATTTACATTATTTTGGTGACCTTATGAGAAAAAATGTTTTGAGTATAGACATATTGTGACAAAAAAGATTCAATGTCCTGATTATTAAACTCATAGTCATGATCACTTCATAAGTTGTAAATTACATTTCCATAAATATTTTTTTTAATATGTGGAATACTTGGTTAATAAATAGAAGACATCACTTTTGTATGATAAAAAAATACCCAAATATCTCTTTAATATTCATGAACAAGTACATAGACACATTACTTCCCATTTAATCTATATACTATTTATGGTCCAAATTAATCCATGTGAAGTATTTCAAGAGGATGATAAGTTTAAAATTATTTCTATTATTTGAAATATAGTTTCTTCTATTTCCTTTTTCTATAGGGGCTTTACACTATATAATATGGGAGTTCAAGTGCATGTATATGTTTAACTAACACATTCCTAGTAATCTTCATATGTGAGTAAATATTATAGTGTCTTAGTCTCTTGTGGAAGGGAATGGATTAATTATTAAAGTTATATAATCGAAATAAATTTTGGGAAAAAATTAATCAAAAATAACAACATAAAACATTTCATTTCTCGATATAGTAAATATTAATAATTTTTTAAAATAAGAAATATAAAAATAATTGTTATCGAATCTGAAATAAAAAAATCATAACATAATGGTATGATTATATGAATATAATATTCTAATCCCTCAAAAAATTATACATTATAAATAAAAACATAATTAGAATTAGCGACATTAAATGGATTATAATTTTTCCATTAACATTGAGACCATATGTGAAATTTCAACCATCAACCATCATTAGGTTCTTGAAGATTGAGTAATATCCTATAATTTGTCTAGAATATCATCTATCCAGGTACCATATACTTTTATATGAGTTATCCAAGTAGGATCCCTCCAAAAAAAATATTATAAAAAAATTTATTTTGGTAGAAAAATATTTATTAGTCTGAAAATGTTAGTTATTATATAATTAGGAGCCCAAATTTTTTTAATTGGGTTGAAATATGGAGATTGTAATTTTTTTAAAATGAAAACTTTATTTGGTCCATTTGAGTAATAACTAGATGCATTTCTAGAACTAAGTATAAATTTATTCATTATAATTATCCTATTTCTTGGTTCATATCTAATACCAGTGGTATATTTTGGTATAGTTTCTTTCATTTCATTTGAGAGATAGTTTATCTTATATTATAAAATATCTCTATTCCATTATTTAACTACTAATTTTATAGTTACAATTTTGTATTTGATTTCAATAATTGAGAATTATTTTCTCTCCCTATAAAAAAAAGTATGTTTTAATACTAGCAGATAAAGATTTATTTTTCATTAAAAGTATACATTTATCTTAATTCTTATTGATGGTGTCTTCATGAATATTACAATATTCAATAATTTCCTTGGATTTTATACTTTCATTAATTTTTTCATCTCTGAAATTATTTTAATTATGTATAAGAGATACATTAATACTACAAATATTATTTTCTTGTGGCACATAATTTATCAGGGAATATTTTATTCATGATTAACATATGATTATTTATAAATTTACTCATAAATACTATAAATTTATTTCAAAGCAATCATAATTTTTTTATTTTTATTATCATACATGTTATTATGTTATATTATTGTACATTAATCATTGAAATTCAATTTTCTTTTACACTCTTAATAGGGAATCTCATTTGAATTACCATCTCTTTTATTTCCCTTCATCCAATTCCATAAATTTTCATAGATTCCCTTGTTAATTAGTTTGTAGAAAAATCTCATATTCTTATATAATTCCTTTAACCCTCAGCACAAATGGTCCATGTCCTCATCACTATCGGTTTGTGATTCCTCATCATTATAGATTATATCTTGAAATTTTTCCATATTATTTTAATGCAATGGTATTGATGAATACATATTTTCTATTAGAATGATAATATTATTCACATATAACTTTAATCTCTTCCTGCTAAATCATTCACCTTCTAATAACTTCCTCAATAGTTAGTTTACTAATTTCACAATATTCACTTATTGAAATTCATGTTCCCCTCCATTATTCTCAATGAATTTTCAATAGTCTCCTAATTTGATCTTTCTCTGACACTTATTTCCCAATGAATTCATTTTATTAACTATATTAATGTACATATGATACATATTTGAAATAATATGATCATATTTAATCATAAATGTATCATATTTGATTGTATAAGTATTTATTCTAATTCATTCCACATTTTTTTTCTCCTTCATGTGAAGTAGATAAAGTGTCCCACATTTCAAATGTTGTATTAGAAGAAGATTTCATATTAAAATATTTATCTATTGAATCAAAATCAAGAGAATTAATTTCATTCTAGTTAAATTTATTGAAAAGTTTAGTAACATTATCCCATGAAACTCTAGAAATCATAGATAATTCATATTTATCATTTATAGTAGTCCATATTTTAAATGTCATTATTTCTATATGCATTTTTGTCTTGATTTTATAATGATATATGTTATTTCCCTTAATGGAGGATGTTCTGTTAGTATTAGAACACTCATGTCTATTGTACGTTTAAATATCTAAATATTGAAATATTGGAAATATTGTCTCTTTAATATGATATTAATGTCACAATTTCGATTTTTTAAACTCATTTGATACCAAATAATTTTTATAGTTAGTAACACAAGTTGGGGTGAATTTAGTTTCAAATAATAATTTATATCAAAAAATTTAAATTATAATTCCTCAAATTAATATAAGATCACTTAGTTAATCCAAAGAGTAGTTTAATATAATTTTTATCATTTTTATGATTCACTAAAGCAAGATTACTAATCATTTAAATCATTATGAAAATTACATTAACAATTAAAATCAAGTAACTCAATAAAAAAATTATATAAACAATGGTTAAGATTAAATATCAATTTTTATTTTGTTTCTTTGTTAAAAATAAAAAGTAATTTAAACCATTAAAGGTAGAAAACAAAAAAACGGCACATAGAAGAATAAAAAAATTAATCCATAATCAAGAAGTGAAATAATCCCAATGATGCAGAAATAAAATGATTAAAATAATGTTATATTAAAATAATATGATGCAGAAACTAGATTAGGTATACAAAATAACTGAAAATATATCCAAGAGATTCTAGGACATCTTTAAAAATAATTATCGGAAGAAAACAAACACATACCGCACAAGGTCCTCTTCCATATCCACGGTGGATAAAATATAACAATATATGTAAAATAACATATTTTTGTCTTCTTGTTATATCTTAAGATAGAGTGTGTGTAAATAAATAAGACAACAACACACTACTCCAAAATAAATGCAACAAATAGATTGAGAACGTATATAGATGTAGAAAAGATGGTGTTGCTCGGTATGATGTTATCTAAAAGAATGAGTCTCCTTGGATTAATCATGGAGAGGTTCTTGAGTTGTTTCTCTAAAAATCATCATAAATTAGAGAATTGTATGATTCATTTGTTCAGGATACATGGATGGTTCTGAATCATGAATATGTTTTACTATTCTATATTATAGTTTAGGTATTATTAAACGTATAACCTCTTGAGAGATGATTATTTGAGATCTAAAAAAAATTATTTTATTGGGATTCATTCTAGCACAAACCATGCAGGCACAAGGGGCACTTCATTGAATATAATGATGACTAAGAAAGAGTGTCCATTTGAAGAAGAATCAGCATGATCCACATCAACCTCATATAAATATATGATATAACGTCAATGATCCCTAGATTTGAAAATAATATAATTTTAAAATAAATATTACCATTTTATTGTTTAATATATAAATCAGGATCATTTAATTCTAATCTCCTAAAATATAAATTGTTGCTCAGTCTAGTGGTGATTCATGATTGGTGGTGAGTCATGTTCAACGATGAGTAAGGCCTACAATAGTTCATCTGGAAGTAGTTTATGCTTAGTGGTGACTGGTCCCAGTGGTGACTCATCTCAACAGTGACACATATAATGGTATTTTATCTTCAACATTGACTCTTCTAATGGTATTTCATCATCAGGGTGGCTCAATTCTGGTGAAAACACTTTTCTAATAGAAGGTAAAGTCTATCGATGTATATTTCTCAATAGTTAGCCTTTTTTGGGGTGATACAATCCTGGTGGTGACTCTACATCAATTATTATTATATTCTTATGGTGACTCATGTTTAATGGTTAACTATCTCTTTTGGGTACACTTTTCAACACAAAGACATATTTCTTCAAAAATACGTATATAATAAAATGTTATCATAAAACTATAGATCCATTAACATTTTAATTAATATTATTTGAGATCAATAAACCAAGGAGTTTCAAATAGGATTAATTTATGGTTTTTAGATATTCAATGGGTTTCATGATTTTATATGGTCATTCAATTGTTTTAGGGTTTCAAGGTTTTTCATCGTTTTTAGGGTTTCTAGGGGCTTTAGAGTATATAGGGAGTTAATGGGTTTTTAGGGTTTTTTGATTTTAGGGGATTAGGTTATATTTGGGTTTCTAAATATATTTATGGGTATTATAGGGTTTTAAGTGTTTTATGGTCATATTTTTGGTTTTAGGGATTTTAATATTTTTCTGTTCAGTGGAATTTTAGGTGTTTTAGAGTTTGTTAGGGTTTTGGGACTTCTAATGTTTTTATGGGTATAAGAAATTTTAAGTTTTTTATGGTTTTTTGGTATCTTTTAGGACTCAGGGGGGTTTTTAGGTTTTATAGGGTTTTTATAGGTTTAATGTTCTTTATGATTTTAGGGGTTTTGGGGTTCTCATTGTTTTAGATTATTTAGTGTTGTCATGTATTTTATGGTATACATAGTTTTATTTTATTTTGCGTTTTTATGTTTTTTAGGGGTTTTGGGTGGTTCTTGATGTGTTTTAGGGGATTCCAAGGTTTTGTGGTTTTTTAATTTTTAGATATTATTAGGGGTTTTGTGGTTTTTTTTGGGGGGGGGGGTTATGGGTTTTTTTGTGTTTTGTTTATTTACTAACATTTAAGAGTTTTTAGGGTGTTTATTTTTTTTGTATTTTTTGTGCTATTGGTTGTTCATATATTGTTAAGATTTCTTTATGTTTTTAGTGTTTTATCAATTTTATAGCAGGTTTTAGTTTATTGGTTGTTTTAAGGGGTTTTTAAGCATTTAGTGTTTTATGGGTTGTATAGTGTTTATAGCCTAGAGGATTTTGACCCTTTTTTAGTTTTTAGTGATTTTTAGTTTTTTATGGTTTTTAGGGGTTTTTATGTTATTTAGGGGTTTGAAATTTTTTGAGGGTCTTTAGGGTCTTTTAGTGAGTATATGGTATTTAGGTTCTTTAACGTTTTTAGGATTTTTACGGTCTTTTGTGGGGTTTTTTGTTTTTAAGGGACTTAGGGTTCCTTTGGGTCAATTAGAATTTTTTGGAGGTTTTATGATATTTTTAGATTTCTATGAAATTTTTGTATTTTTTATAAGGCTGTTGGGTTTCGAGGTTTTAATTGGTTTTTTTGAAAAAATTTAGGTTTTTAGCGGTTTTGATTTCAGGGTCCTTTCGAGGATTCTCATATTTTTAGGCCCTTATAGGTTTACTAAGTTTTTATGGATGCTTTATGGTTTTTATTAGTTTTTAGGGTCTATTAGGGGGTGTTGGGTTTTTGGGGGGTTTATGGTTTTATTTTTCATTATTAGGATATTTACTATTTTTTGGGTTTTCTATGAATTTTAGAGGTATAAATTTTTTTTGGAGATTTTATTTTACAGTGTTTTCTTGGATTTTTATGGTTCATTGGTAGTGTTGGGGGTTTTTTGGGTAATGGGTTATTTTATGTATTTTTAGAGAGTTTATGTTTTTTAGGTAATTTAATTTTTTCCTTATTTTAAGGTCATTTTTGGTGTTGGTGGTTTTTGTTTTTAGACTATTTTGGAGTATTTTTTGTGGTTTTTTGGTAGTTTTTGGTGTATAGGTTTCTAGGGTCTTTTATGCTTTTTATGGGGTTTCAAAGTTTCATGTTTTTGTGGTTTTTAGTGAAATTTATGATTTTTTTGGGTTTTTTGGGTCGTCTAGGTGTTTTATGTTTATTAGGTTCATTTTATAATTTTTTGGGGTTTTAGGGTACTTAGGGTTATTTTATGGTTTCTAGGGTGCTTTAGGGGTTATTGGCTTCTGAATGACCAGTTAATTTTTTTAGGGTTTTAGGGTCCCTTAATGATTTTATGGTTTCACAGTTTCAAATATTGTTTTTACGGTTTTAAGGTCTTTTAGGGGTACTGATGGTTTTATGGACCTTTATTGATTTTTATATAATACATATTCTTTTAGTGATTCAGGATTGTTTTTAGACTTTCGGTTGTGGGGGGTGTTAGTTTCTTTTATGGGTCTTTATGGTGATTATATTTTTTCAGTATTTTAGGGGGAATTTAGTACTCTTATGGTATTAGGGGTTATAATGGTTCTTATCATCATTTAAGATCAATTTGGGGTTTTGGGGGGTTTTTTGGATTATTTTATTTTTTAGGTTTTTAATGGATTTATGTTTTTTAGAGGTTTTTAGGGATTTTATGGGTTATATGATTTTAGGGGGTTTTGGGGATTCTAGATTGTATGTTTCATTAAGGGTTTTATGTTATTATCTATTTATTTGGGATTTTAGGGGTGTAGGGTATCTTAAGAATTTTTTTTAATATTTTTATGTTTTTGGTGGTTTTTATTAATTTTTTTTGATTTTTAGGATTTTATAGGTTTTTATGGTTTTAAGGGGTGTTATGGGTTTTATGGGTTTTTTAAGATTCTTATAGTTTTAGTTGTTTTAGGATTTTTATGGATGGTAGTGTTTTTAGTGATTTTTCATGGATTTAGTGGTTTTTAGACTTTTTATGTTTTTAGGGGTTTTATGTGGTTTTCTAGGATCTTTAGGGTTGCTTAGGATTTTTGGGTTTTTATAAATTTTTGGAAATTTTGGGTGTTTTGGGGGTTTTATGGGTTTTATTGTTTATCGTATATTGGTGTTTTATGGATTATTATGTCATAGGGTTCTAGGAAATTCTAGAAAATTTTATGGGGCTTTAGGGATTTTGCTGACTTTTAGGGGTTTTATGATCATTTAGGTTGTTTTGTGGAATTTAGGGTCACTTATGTTGTTTAGGGGTTCTTACATGTTTTATAGTTTTAAGGGTTTTCAGTGCCAGTTAGTGTTTTTTGAGTTTTTAGCATCTTTTTTGTGTTTTTAGGGTTTTTATGGTCAGTTAGGTGTTTCATATGGATTTAGGGTTTTTATAGATTTTTAGAATTTTTTATATTTTAATTTTTATAACTTTTTAGGGGGTATAATGGTATTTTTTTTGTTTTAATGGGTTTTATGTTTATAAGGGATTTTTAATGAATTATAGGGGTAATTATTATTTTTAGAGTTTTTCTGTGTTTTATTTTTGAAGGTGTTCTTTTGGTTTTTAATTTTTTTATACAATGCTTTTGGTATTATGGGGGTTTTCATGAATCTTATATATTTTTATGGGGTTTTTATAGTGTTTTTGGTTTTTTATTGGTTTTTTAAGTTTTTAGGTTTTTGCTATATTTTGTGGTTTTTTACAGGTTTAATGGGTCTTATAGTAACTAGGGGTTATATGAATTTTAAATGTTTTAAGGGGTTTTTAATTTTTAGCAGTTTTAGTGGTTTTTTGGTTTTTAGGGCTTTATGGATTATATTAGGGGTGTTATGGGTTTTAGAGTGCTTCAGGGTTTTAAGGGTATATAGAGTTTTTAGTGGTTTTAGTGTTTTTACGTGGTTTTATGGGTTCTAATTTATTTTATTGTTTTTTGTGATTTTAGGGATTTATAAGGTTTTTAGCGTGTTTTAGTGTTTCTAATGTGCTTCAGTTTTTTCATATTGTTTTATGAGTTTTTGTGGTATTTGCAGATTTTAGGGAAATTTTGTATTTTTTCGGTTGTTTGGGTCTTCTATGGTTTTTATATTTTTGGGACTTTTATGGCTATTAGGTTTTTTTAGTTGTTTTGTTTTTTAGGGTTTTAGAGGGTTTATAAGGTTTTAGGCGGCTTAATATTTTTTTATGGTTTTTTTAGTTTACTTTTATTATATGGTAATTTTTATTTTTTTCTTGGATTTTAGAGATTTTTATCAGTGTTAGGGATATTTAGTGTGTGTGTTTTATTGATTGGTTTTGAATGTTTTTCTTGTTTTTAGGTTTTTTAGGGGTTTTAGTGTTTTAGGGGTTTTATGGTTTTTAGGGTTTTTATGGTTTTAGGGGTTTTAATATTTTTAACGGGTTTTAGGATTTGGGGTGTTTTAGGGGTTTTCTTATTTTGGGGGTCTTTATCTCACTTTTATGTGTTTTTAGGTTTTTAGGAGTTTTAGGGTTTCTAGTGGTTTATGAGTTTTAGGGTTTTTTGTGTTTTTAGAGTTTTTTTGTGTTTAATTTGGGGGGGTGTTTTGGTTTTAGGTTTATTTAGGGGTATTTTATGGACATTGAGTTGTTTTTACTTTTTTAGGAAGATTCAGATCCTTTGGTATTCTTTAGAGTTTTAGTGTTTCTAGGTTTTTAGTGTTTTAGTGTCATATTAGGGGTTTTAAGTGTTTCTTAGTGTTTTAGGGGGTTTATTGTTTTTATGGTTTTTATGAATTTAAAATGAATTTTTGGATTTTGTATGGGTTTTAGGTATTTTAGGGATTCTTAAGGGATTTTTGGGGGTTTTGTGGTCTTTTAGTGGTTTTCGGGTCATATTAGGGTTTTTATGGGTTTTGTAGGTTTTGTAGGACTTTTTAGAGGATTAGGTGTTTTTAATTTGATTTTGGGTTCTGTGAAATGTATTTTGTATAAAAATATTTTTTGTATTTTTTGGTATTTTTAATTGTTTTATATGGTTTTATGTATTTTTTGGGTTTTTCAGGTGGTTAGAACTTTTTCAGTGATTTTATAATCTCATATGATCTTTTAGGATTTCTGAGTGTTATCTTTGTGGTTGTATGGTTTTAGTGGTTTCATATCATTTTTATAGGGTTTTAGGTGTTTTGGGGTCCTATAGTATTTTGGGGTTCTTTAGGATGTTTAGGGGTTTATGGTTTTTTTTGTTTTTGATGGTGTTTAGGGTTTTTAATATAGTTGGAATTTAATGGGGTTTATGAGGTGTTTAGTGTTTTTCATACTTTTAGTGTTCTGGGTTTTATTGTGTTGTTTTAGGGTTTTAGGATTTTGGGTTTTGGGTTTCGGGTGTATGGTTTAGGGTTTATGGTGTAGAGTGTAGGGTTTTTGGTGGAGGGTATAAGGTTTATGGTATAGGGTTCAAGGTTTATGCTTTATGCTTTATAATTTAAGTTGTATGGATTATGGTGTATGGTGCAGTATATATGGTTTAGTGAGTATGTTTTAATCTTCTGGAAGCCTGGTGTCGGTTTTAGGGGGTAGGGTATAAGGTTTACAGTGTGGGGATTGAGGTTTAGGGTGCTGAATATAGGAATTTAGGTGTATGGGTTAGGGTTTTTGGTGTATGGTATAAGGCTTCAGGTGTAGGGTTTAGGGGTTTAGGTGTATGGTGTGGATTTAAGGTGTAGGGTTTTGGGTATAGGCTATAGGGTTTGGGGTTATGGGTGTAGAACATATGGTATTGGGTTTTGGGTTTAGGGTTTATGGTTTATGGTGAAGGGTATAAGGTTTAGGGTTTATGGTGCATGGTATAGGTTATAGGGTTTTGAGTATATTGTTTATGGTTTGGGGTATAGGGTATAGGGTGTAGTTTATATGATTTTTTTATTAGGGTATTTGGTTCGGGGGTAGGTTTTCGGGATTGGGGTTTTGGGTTTTGGGTTTTGGGTGTATGGTATAAGGTTTAGGGCTTATGTTGTTGAGTTTACGATGTAGGGTAGTGTGTTTTTGAATTTAGGGATTAGTGTTTAGGGTAAATGGTTTAGGGATTATTATTTAGGGTATATTTTGTATAGTTTAGGGTGTAGTGTTTAGAGTTTAGGGTTTAGGGTGTTTGGTGTAGGGTATAAGGTTGATTGTGAATGGTATAGGGTTTTTGGTGTAGGGTTTACGATGTAGGGTTTATGGTATTTGGTTTAGTGTGTAGGGTATATGGTTTTGGGTGTGGGGTTTCGGATTTAGGGTTAAGGATTTCAGGTATACGGTTTAAGGTGTAGTGTATTGGTGTTTGGATGTAGTATATATAGTTTACGGTGTTGGGATTAGTGTTCAATGCCTTGGTTATTTGGTTTATGGTGTAGGGTTTAGGGTGTATGGTATAGGGTTTATGGTAAATGTTTTAGGGTTTACAATGTAGCGTAAAGGGTTTATGTCATTTGTTCTATGTTTAAGGTTGTTGGGTATAGGGTTCATGGTGTAAGGTATTAAGATTATGATATAGGGTATATATTTTAGTGTATATGTTATATGTTTAAGGTTGTAGGGTGTAGGGTGTTTTGTATATAGTTTAGGGTATAAGGTTTATGGTTTGGGTTGTAGGGTTTAGGGTTTAGTGTGTATTTTATTAGATTTAGAGTTTTTGGTGTAGGGTTTTTGGTGTAGGGTATTAGGTTATGGTTTTATGGAATAGGTTTTAGGGTATTGGTTTTATGGATTACGGTGGAGGGTATATTTTTTATGGTCTTTTCCTTGGCATATTTAGTAATGGTTATATGGATTATAGTGTAAGGTACCGTGTTTTAGGTGTAGTGTGAAGTTGATAGGGTATTGGGTATAGTGTTTAGGGTGTAGGGAGTAGATTTCAGGGTGTAGTGAATAGGTTTTATGGGGTAGAGTTCATGTTTTAGGGTTTAGTCTATAGAGTAAAGTTTTTACTGCTTAGGTTTTACAGTTTAGGGTTTAGAGTGTAGTCTATAGTTTTTAAGGGGAATGGTTTAGGTTTTATATTTTAGGGTATAAGGTATATGGTGTACGGTATAGAGTGTATGGTGTATAGTGTACCGTATAGGTTTTAGGGTGTAGGTTATTGGGTTTTGGGTGTAGGTTATGGTTATAAGGTTAAGGGTAAAGTGTTTAGGATTTAGGGTCCATGGTTTGGTGTATAGGGTATAGGGTTTCATGTGTAGGGTTTATGGTTTAGGGTGAATTGTACGTTATTTAGGGTGTAGATTTTAGGTTTTAGAGTTTATGGTATAGGGTTTATAGTGTAGGGTATTTTATATAGGTTGTAGGGTATTGTGTTCTATGTGTGGGGGTAGAGTTTAGGGTTTGTGGCTTAGGGTTTTGTTTTATTGGGATTAGGGTTTATGTTTTAGGGTGTATGGTTTTTATTTGAGTGTTTATGGAGTAAGGTATAAGGTTTATGGTGTAGTTTTTTTGTATTAGGCTTTAGGGTATATTATTTAGGTTTTGAGGTTTAGGGACTATGGTGTACTGTACAGGGTTGAGTGTTTTCTTAGGTTTTATGGGTTTTAGTGATTTTAAGGTTTTTAGGATTATTTGCTTTTTTATTTTTAATATTTTAGGGGTTTTTAAATTTATAATATTTTTTTG
Source organism: Viscum album (assembly GCA_963277665.1). NCBI lineage: Eukaryota > Viridiplantae > Streptophyta > Magnoliopsida > Santalales > Viscaceae > Viscum > Viscum album. The sequence continues at coordinate 116,383,521 of OY728133.1, read as the reverse complement.
GGTTTTTTGGGCTTTATTTTGTGGTTTTCCTTATTTTTATAATTTTTTGTGGTTTTTAGGATTTATGTGGTTTTACTAGTTATTCATATATTTAGAGATTCTTATGGTTTTTTATCATTTTTTGGGGTTGTAGGGGTTTTGGTGCTTTTAAATATTTTTGAGTTTTTTGTTTGGTAATATGGTTTTTAGTTTTTTAGTGTTTTGGTTATTTTTTGGATTTAGGATTTTTTGGGTTTAAATTGATTTTTGGTCTTTTAGTCGTTTTGGGTTTTCTTGTTTTTCTATTGTTTTTGGGGTATTATTAACTTTTTCAAGAATTTTATGGTTTTTTGATGTTTAGGGCCTTTTATAGGGTTTTAAGGTTCTTTATGGATTTATGTGTTTTAGGGGATTGGAGGTTTTGGATTTTAGGGGGTTTTGGGTTTTTATGCATTTTCAGTTTGATTTTTGGGTTTTAGAGTATTTTATTAATTTTTTTAGTATTTTAGCTTCTTTTAATATTTTTTATTTATTTAATGGGCGTTATGGTTCCTAGAATAATTTAGTTTGTTTTATGGTATTTTATGGGTTTTTAGGGATATTAGTGTCTTTTAGTGTTTTCAGCATCTATTAGGGGTTTTACGATGTTTTATGATTTTTTAGGGTTTTTAGGGTTTCCAAGGATTTAGTGGTCTTTAGTGTTTTAGAGGATTTATGTGTTTTTTTGTATATATGGGTTTTTAGGGGCCTTTAGGGTTCACATAGGGTTTAGTAAGGACATTATTTCTTTTATGGGTTTTAGGCCATTTAGGGGTTTTAAGGCTTTTTGGTATTTTCCATTTTTTAGGGATTTCTAAGTTTCTAGTAATTTTAATGTTTTTTATTTTTTTTAGTGATTTACAACGTATTTTTAGGTTCTAATGGATGTTTTTAGGGTTACTATGGTTTTAGTGTTTTTTTAGGGTTATTAGTTTTCGAACTGTTTTTTTGGTTATTAAAGAGTTTTTTATTGTTTTTAGTGCTTTTTTTATTTTTATGTTTTTTAATTGTTTTTTGGGTATTAATGGGTATTCGAGGGGGGTTGTATTTTTATTTTGGTTTTATTGATTTTAGGGTTTTTGGGCGTGGGTATAATGGTTTATTAGTGTTTTATGGTTTTCTAATTTTTATGATGTTTATATGTATTTTAGTGGTTTAATGTGTTTTAGAGTTTTTTTGGGGGGTTTCAGGGGTTTTCAGAGTTTTATTTTTTTTTCAAAATTTTATTTATCTTTCATGGTTTCATGGTTTTAAGAAGTTTTCATGCACTTTTAAGGACATTAAAAAAGGTTACTTTTTTTTTGGGTTTTTGGGTTTTTCGTGGTTTTCAGAAATGTTTTATATTTTTGAAGTTGTTTAGGGGTTTTAGAGTTTAATGGGTTTTGAGAATTTTAATGCTTTTAGGGTTATTATGGTTTTTCTCCTTTTTTGGATTTAGTGTGTTTAATGGTATTTATGGAATTTTAATTATTTATATAGTTATTTAGGGGATTTTTGTTTTTAAGGGCATCAGATTTTTTTTTGTTTTAGGGGTTTTTCTGGTTTTAGGGTTTGTATAGTCTTTTGATGAATTTAATAGATTTTATGCATTTTAAGGTTTTAGGGTTTTTAAGTTTTTTAAGGTGTTTTTGGGGATTGAGTTATTTTTAGGGTTTTGGGTTCTATACTTTTTTGGTTTTATTAAAAATTTTGGGGTTTATGGGTTTTTTGTGGATTTAGGTTTTTATTCTGGGTTTACTGCTTTTTAGTGATTTAGGATTTTTAGGATTTTAGGATATTTATGAATTTACGGAGGGTATAGTGGGGTTAAATGTTTTTTTGAGGTTGTTAATGTTTTAGTGTTTTTTGGTTTTAGGTGTTTTTTGTGTTTTTAGGTTTTTTAGGGGTGCTTGGGTTTCTAGGTTGTTTAATGGGTTTTAAGTTATTTCTCGAGTTTTATGTGGTTTTCTGGGTTTCGGGGTTGTTTATGTTTTTTTGGATTTTCACCGGTTTAAGGGAATTTTTGTGTCTTAGTGTTATTATATTGGTTTTAGGTTATTTAAGATTTTTTGTGATTTTATGGTTTTAGGGTTTTCAGGTTTTGTAACAAAATTTCAAGAACACTTTCATTTTTTAGGAATTTAGGGTATTTCGATTTATAGGGATTTACAGTGTTTAGTGTTTTATGGTTTTCAATACCTTCCTATTATTTTTAAATTTTTAAATTTTTAATATTATGAATTGTAGTGTGTATATTGTCTTTATGTGTTTTAAAAGTTTTTACAGGTGTTTAGAAATTTGGTAGGGTTCCCAAGGATTTTTAGAGTTTAGGGGTTTTTGGCATTTTTTGGAATTATTCGAAGTATTAATGGAAAGGAAGATGTGGGGGTCAGGCTATTCCCGACCCCCCCCCCAATTTATTAAAAAAAGGCAGAGTGACAAGGGAGTGGAGGGGTTAGATGACCCACACCAAAAAACCCTTAACATCACCAACCCAAAACCCCAAAAGGATCCCCAAAAAGAAAAAAAATAAAGAAAAAGACTAAAAAATGAGATACAAAAGTATCAAAAAACATATAAAATCCACACCAACATACAGCATTATCAGGTCCATCCATCACAGCTTCAACATCCCTTCTGCACCTCCCAACTAAGATGTAACCAGAGTCCAACACCACACCTTCCATCAGCCAATGAATTCTCACCAAAAAGACTCACCACTAGCGACATCGAACCACCAGTACCAAAATCACTAACCTCCACATTAGCCAGCACCACCAAGAATGGTTGGTACGTGACCTGCCACACAAAACCACCAGCACCAAAAATAGAAGCCTCATCTGCATCACATTCCAGCAAAGTAACAAACAACATTCCAGTATATCGCACCCAGCAGCACAACCATGGGTAGAGAACCACCATCATCTAATGAAAGAACCAGTATGCATCCCAAGCAGCACTTCCAGCAACCTAGAAACCGCAATGCTTAACCAGAATGCAGCACCTCAGCTCAATCCTAGCAAACATCACCAACATCGACCCATAGCAAATCCATCCACCACCACAATAGATCCATAACATAATAATCCAAACAAAAACATCAGTAATATACGTGGGGCCAAATAGACCTCTTTGGCAAAGTCAGAAAGTAAATACTAAATCTAGTTTTCCACAAAACATTGAAGCCGTTGACCTATATGTGGAGGACCCATCTCTGCAAACGCGATTTGGAACTACGATGAAGGACCACAAGGGTTTCAAATCTCCAAAGTGATGACTGCTTCACCTGTTGCCTAAAAGATCCGATCTGAAACCACAATGAGCCTCGCAACCTCAAAACCCAACGAATCACAAGCACAAAGGCAAATAATCCAAGATATGCTTGAATTTTAAGCCGAAGGCCCTTGAAAAAAAATCGCTCTAGAAAGTCAAAGCCACCAAAATAAGGGGACCACCATGTCCTTGGATCATTAGAGCACTTCAAGTGCACACCGCCACCAAGAAGGATGGGGCGAAGATCCATGGCCAAATCCCCAAGTGAGATATAAGGGAAATCCTTTTAGACGCGATGAGTGAGAGAAAGAGCCATGGGAGTGTGCCGCCATCTCGAAGTATTTAGGGGTTTCTATGTAATTTCTGGATTATAATGTTTTAGGGGTATTATGGATGTTTTACTATAGGTAATGTTTTATGTGTTTTTAGGATTTTAGGGTACTTTATGGGTTGTAGGAATTAATGGTTTTTTTATCATATTTATTGGTTTTAATGTTTTTTGGGTGTTGAATGGATTTATTTTTGTTAAAGCGATTGTATAGGGTTTTAGAATATTTAATGATTTTATGGTCTTTTATGGATTTAGGGTTTATTATGAGTTTTGGCGTCTTTTGGATCTTATTAGTTTTCTAGGGTTTTTCATATTTTGGTGGGTTTTATGTTTTTATAAGGGTTTTATGGTTTTTATGGTTTCTAGAAGTTTTAGGGGGTCTTAGAGGTTTTCGAGTTTTAGGGTATTTAGTTTTTTTTTGTTTTTTTTTGTTTCTAGGGTTTTTAGGTTTTTTATGGTTCTTAGGGTTATTAGGGATTTTAGAGTGTCTATTATTTTGAATTCATTAAGATGTTCACTATGATTTTTGGGTATTATGGTGTTTATTGATTTCTGGGTGGTGAGGGAATCTAGTGTTTTTTGAATATTAGGGGTTTTTTGGTAGTTTTTAGAATTTTTGGTGGTTTTATGACATTTTCATGATTTTTAGGGACTTTTTTTATTATAAGGGTGTTTAGTTTTTTATTTATTTATTTTTATTTTTAGGTATTTTCAGGGATTTTTGCGTTTTTATGATTTTTCATCTTTTGGGTTCTTTATATTCTTCAGGATTATTTAGTTTTTTATGGTTTTAATGGTTCTTCAATTTTTATGGTTTTTCAATTTTTAATTTTTTTGGGTTTTGGGGTTTTGGGGTTTTAGAATTTTTATGATTTATCAAGGGTTTTAATGGTTTTTAAGGTTTTAACATTTTTAGTTTGTTAACGGACTGTGGGAATTAATGTTTTTATGGTTTTTATGGTATTTTAGGGTTATTATGGTGATTTAACCTTTTAGGGTCATTTAACATTTTAAGGGTATTTATTATCATTCATGAGATTGTGGTTTATTTATAATTTTTTAGGGTTTTTATTATGTTATTTGGTTTTGAAGAGTTTTAGGTTTTCTATGTTTTTATGGGCATTTAATGTTTTTAGGGGGTTTAGTGTCCATTGTGGTTTTTAAGGTTGTTTGGGTTTTTTTGATCATATAGGGGTTTGTGGTTCATTTTTGGTTTTTCTGGGATTTTTTTGGTTTTTAATGTTTTTTTGAATTTTTTGTGTTTTTAGAGATTACATTGTTTTCTTGTTTTTTAATATTTTTATGATTTTAAAGGAATTTTAGCGTTGTAATATTTTTTATCTATTTTATGGGTTTTACGACTTTAAGGGGTTTTGGGTTTTTTATTTTTTTAGGGATTCTTGTGGGCATTTAGGGTGTTTTTGGGGTTTTTGTTTTTTATCAAATTTTTTGGGATTATAGGGTTTCTTAGGGGTCTTAGGGATTATTTATGGTTTATAGGGTCTTTTAATTTTTTTGGGGTTTTAGTGACTTTTAGGTGTTTTAGAAATTTTTATTGATTTTATGTGATTTAAAGTCATTTAGTGTTGTTTTGGGTTCATTAGAGATTTTATGGTGTTCTAGGTTCTATGGTCTTTAAAGATTTAAAAGTTTTTAGGTTATTTGTAGTGTTTTTATTGTCACTTAGAATTTTTTTTTGTGTTTTATAGGGTAATTTTTGGTTTTAAGGGGGGGGGGGGGTTTATGGGTTTTATGGGTTTTGGGAATTTTTGGGTCATTTAGGGTTTTAAGTTTTATTTAGGATATTTATAGACCCTTAGAGTATTCAGGTTTCTATTGGGTCTTCTAGGGGTGTTAGGGTTTTTAGGGTTGTTCAATGTTTTTAGGATGTTTTATGGTCTTTTATGGTTTTTAGGGTCATTTAATGGTTTTTATATTTTTAGGGTTATTTGGGTATTTTATTAATTTTTTAAGATTTTAGGGTTTTTAGCATATTTTATATGTTTAATGTGTTTTATGATATTTTATTTTTTTTGCTATAAAAGTTCTTTTAGAGTTGTTTTGTGTTTTTAGAGTCTTTTAGGTGTTATGGATTCCTAGGTTCATATGTGGTTTTATGGGTTTTTGGGTCTTTTAGGGTTTTTAAATGTTTTTAGTTTTTATGTCTTTTAAGAGTTTTTAGTTTTTTATAGGGTTCATTGTAGTCATATAATTTTTAGTGTTATTTTCATATTTTTAGGGGTTTTAGGTTCTGTTTACTATAGTTAGAGTTTTATAGTTTTTAAATATTTTTAATATGGGTTTTTATTGAGATAATATTGTGTTTTTAGGTTTTTCAGGGGTTTTAGTGTGATTTTTTATTTTATTGATATTAAGGGTTATTAGGGTTTTAGTATTTTTAGGATTCTTACAGGAATCAGCGTTTTTAGGGAATTTAAGATTTTAAGTGTATTTTATCATTTTTTATTGGTTTTAGGTTTCTTTCTAGGTATTATGGGGTTGTGTGGTTTTTTGTGGTTTTAATGAATTTTTTGGGGTTTATGTGTTTTAGGTTTTATTAGAATTTTTAGGGGTTTTATGGGTTTTTATTGTTTTTATAGTTTTTATGCTCATTATTAATTTCTATTGGGTTTGTAGGGTTTTTATGTTTTTAAAGGATTCTGGGGATTTTATGGACATTTATGGGGTTTAGTGTTTTAGGGGCTTTCATTAATTTTAGGGGTTTAGAGTTATTTAGGTTTTTTGGGAGTTCTATGGGTTTTAGGGTTTTATATGATTTAGGGTGTTTTGTGTTTTTAGGGGTTTTTTTTTAATTTTATGATAATTTATGGTTTTATTTTTTGGGGGGTTTTAATGGTGTGTATAATTTTTATGATTTTTCATTGGTTTTACAGTTTTATGGTTTTTTTGGGTTTTTTAGTTTTTGGGGTTTCTTGTTTTTGTTAGAAATTATTTATTTTTTAGGGATTTTTAAGGTTGTTAAGGGTTTTTAGGGGTTTTAGGTTTTTCTGGGTATATTATAAATTTGTTAAGGTTTTTAATGTTTTAGAGGATTTAGGGTTTAAATGTTTTTCATACCTTCTTATGTATTTTTAGGAACTTTTTGGTTTTGGGATTTTAATGGTTTTTGATTATTTTTTTGGATTCTTTAAGAGTTTTAGGGTTCTTATAATTCTAAGGGGATTTTTGTTTTATAGGATTTTTTTATTGTTTCTAGATATTTTTAGTGGTCTTATAGGGTTTTTGGGATACTTACTATTTTTATGGTTGTTTAGATTTTTTCTTTCGGTTTACTGGTTTCTAGGGTTTTTTGGTTTTTATGAATTTTTATGCTATTTAAATGGTGTTTAGGGTCTTTTATGGTTTTGGGGTGGTTTGTTGTTTTTAGTATTTTTATCGATTTTAATGGTTTTATGGTTTTTGTGGGGGTGGTGGTTAGGGTTTTTGGGGTCTTTATTTTTCCATTGATTCCATTTGAGTTGTCAATAAATCAATGGTATTCAGAAGCCCTTTTTGCATGTCTTGTTGTACCTAAGTATGATTTGGTGTAATAAAAGGAAATATTGTATGCTCCAGTGCGGTTGGAACTTGAGGAAGATACCCGGTAAGTGGAATCCTTCATGGATTTATTTGAATCGGTTTAACTTGTTTCCTTATTGAGGGAAATCATGATATCCTCCTAGGATTGGGTTCAGATAAACTGGAATTCCTGGGACCAAATTAAATGACCCTTCTAGTCATGATTCATTTGTTGAAATGAGACCATGAGGTATAGGGACATCTGATAAAAGTGTGCATTGACTCTTCGACTGATGAACACAAACAGTTGGATAACATCCTCTTAGTATCTAAACATTGAGTCACCTCAGCTCTTTTATTCATTCCTCTTGTTGAGATAATCTCTCCTCAAACATAAGGTAATCATCTTCACGGGGAGGAGGTGGTGGATCGTAGTCCTTTATATTATCATTTTACTTGTTGAGGATTCCCATGGGAGATAATGGAGGATTAACTGAAGGGGTTCCCAAATTTAAAGAAACTCTTTGGCTTCATGTGTGAACCCCTTTGGGATCAGCGTGGACTCTCTCCATGAGGTAAACCTATTCTACTTTTTCCATGTTATTTGTTTCATTTTTAGCATGGTTGTGGTGATGACATACACAATTTTCATTGATGCATACTTCCCCGGTAGTGGGGTAACATGTTCTAAATGGTAAGGGAGCATGTTATATCCTTTGTTGGGTATTCTTATGCCATTATTTGATACTCTTCAGGTTTCATGGAGAAGGGTGACTTGAATGGTTCGTGGATATGATCTTTCTTTATGCATATGTACCATGTTATGTGATTCATGGGACATGATTGAATGGGTGACCCCTCTTTCTATTGTTCTCCATATTCAGGAGAAGACAGAAGTCCTTTGGGCATGAACTTGAGGTAAAAATGCCCCCTATGATGTGGGTAGGGGTTACTCTAGTTCCTCTATTGACATACCTCAAAGTGTATTTTCATGTATTATATGGTAATTTTTTGTTAGAAATTCCCCAATACCAGTGGGATGGGGCTGATCCCATGTTGCAATGGCTTCTTCTTCCATTACCACTTTCCAGATCTCATGCATTCCCATGGGGTTGTGAGATGAATTTGGTGTCAGGTCTTCACATGAATTACTCTCTTATAAGGACATGATCTTAGCTCATTTATTGGCTTCCCTTATATGGGATTCATGATTTATGTTATCAGTGTCCTATTTTAGGAGCTTCTTGTTTGATTTCTCTTATCGGGCCTGATGCTTCTGAGACTTACTCAAATCTGGTTCTAGTCATGTGTTCTCCTTTCATGAGAAAGGACATCATTTGACTGTCGTTTGGGGATGATAAAATAGCAAGATTTCACCACTGACTGATTCTGTTGGATGGTAATTTGGGTGTTTTTTATTGCTCCATGATCCCCACCATCCATGTATATGAATAACAGATGAGGAATTTTTGATAAGGCCATGAAAAATTGTGCATCGCATGAAGGTAGACATCCCAAAGTCTTTCATTCTCTTTTATAATTGTTCCCAACATGAAAATGAAAGGAATTCTAGGTCAATTTTATAGTGAAGATCTCCCCAGACATTTACATGATCGATATTCCCATCGTAAGGAAGAAAATTTTCTTTTAACTGGAGGAGAGTAGTCCAGAAAATAAGGTGAATGTTATGCATCCATTATTTAGACAACTCTTTTGGTATGTTAAACTAAGAAGTGGCAGTGGGAAAATATACCAAACTTATTTAATCCCTCTCTAGTTACCTTCTCATAATTAAAAAATTTTGTTGTTGTTCCTCCGGGAACTCATCTTCTTGATCTTCCCAGTTTGATAAATTCTTAATGGTTTCATTCTAAGAAGGGGGGATTGAGGGAGTCCTGTTGACCTGTGAATAGTAAGACAATGGCTCATAAGATAATCATGGACCTGTGACATCCTCTATTTGAGAAATGGTATCTGTTTTCATTGAGAGATTACCCATTGTGTTTTACTTTATTTCTCCAATAGCTTTAGCATATGAGGGATTTATGGCATTTGACAGACGAGGGGTGGACCTTCTCACCCGTGTAAACTTGGACTATGGAGAGGAACTTCATAGTTGGTTCAATGATAGCGAGGACTAAAATCAATTCCAGTGGCAGTATTAGAGAGTACTTATATAGTATATACCATAGGTAGGACCATCAGGGTGAATGACAGTAATGGGAGGACCTTGTTTTTACTTCTCACCATTGAGGGGAGGGCCTTCACAATGACTGCTATATTGGTGAGGACTATCATCATAACTCTGGTTGAAGATAGATTATTTGTAGTGTACACTCAAGGTAGGGTCATCATAATATACTTAAACATCGGGAGAACCTTCTTACTACGTGATGTCACTATAGGGAAGTCCATCATAGTGACTTTCATCATGTATAAGACTACAATGACAGCTTGACGTCTGACTATAGGGATAAACATATTAGCATCATATACCATGATGAGGACCATCAAGGTTGACTAAAATATGGGGAGGGACTTCTTGGTGTACGATGTTTTATTCATAAGGATGGATACCTTGAAACACATTAGGAGATCGGTTCTCATGATGGATCATTTTTATCCATTGGAGTAAGCCCCTATGGGTACTCTGGGGATGACCTTTAGAGCTGTTAGTAGTGAAATTGTGGGGAGGACCTTCACAACAACTATTAACACGTCCATAATTTGGTAATGGACTGACATGATATTGAGCCTCTATTGATAAATTCTTGATGGTGTGAGGATCTTCAGCTTCCAACAGAGCAGAATAATGTGTGTGCTTATTATTTTCTAGTTTCCTTTGGAGTCCTTCTTTTTGGGTGTTATCATGCAGGAAATAGAGGATACCCACTAGTGGTAATGGAATTTATGTATGGGTCCTTGTTTGTTTGGTTCACATTATGTCATTGCGATGTACGGAAAAAATTCATGAGTTCTAGAATGGATATATTACTTCCTTAGAGAATCCACAATGCTGGAATGAAATCCTCTAGTTAGAAAAAGTATTTTTTTCCAATATGGTTTTCCATTTATAGCAGATTGTGGTCGAAAACATTCTTGGAATAGAGCATGGATACTGGCCTGCTCTAGATTGATTGTCCGATTTGGTGGATAGATCACCTCTCCCTTGAAGATCGAGTCATGGGCTTGTGTCCTTGATTTCTTCACCGATGCAATGGTGTCCAATGATTTATATAGTATATAGTTTGGGATAGATTTCTAATAATACATCAAGTCCAAGATGTGAAGATATTCTTCTATTGATGGAATGGGTATGAATTCCCATTCCAATGTCAAATATGAAGTTTTTTCCTGCTCTAGTCCTCTATGTTTTGCCTGTGGGTACTAATAGTTCTCCAGTGATGGGGTAAACAAAGGAGTCTTCTGTAGGCTGTTCTCTTCAATTACCACTTTATTTTGATGGTGGTCATTATATTTGTGAATATAAATTTTATTCTTCTTGTTTTTCGTAGCATTTGTCTCATGGGCTTGATTTTCATCCATAGGAATTTGACTCTGCTCCTATTTTATTTCCACCATATTTGACTGGTGGTCTTTTTTGTGGTAGGTAAAAATTTGCTTCTACCTATGGATTCCAACAGTATTTTAATGGTTGGTTCATATCCATTTGTCATGTTATATGACTACACATGGTTCACCTCCCTATCTAGAAGGAAGGTTTCTTGCGCATTGGTAGAAATTTTCATTTCCCAATAATTTTCCTCTATGTCTAAACGGTGGGACCAGAGAGAACTGGAAGGAATGTGCATGTGATCATATTTTTCAACCATATATCCTTGGTGGAATTCATTGGAGATATAGGGGATATACATCTGTTAGAGGATTTATTTCATATTTCTATGGTTCCCTTGAACAGGTAGACCATGATTGCATATGTTACCATTATATGCCACCGTATTTCTGTGGTGGAAATCCCCCTTACAAACTAGTGTGAAAACTTTTTCCAAATTATGTGTTTTAGGCCTTCGGATGGAATCTCAAGGGTCTAATGTCCATTGTACTTCTACAGGTTCCCTCGGCATGGGATCCTCTTCATATCAAGGATATCCAGTTGTACATCGTTGGTGGAGACATCTTCTGGTATGATCCATTGAGAAGGGATCTTGTGAAAATTGGATGATGTCATCAGTGTCAACTTCATCTTCCTCCTTGAGATAAGAGACTTACCAATTTTCTCCTTTCATGTAAATACTCTCGAAACAATTTGAGACAGCCAGTGGAACCATCTTGTGTGGGATTGCCAGTCGTGGCTGAAGAGGTGGTTGGAAAGCTTTCACCGATTGAAGAGCATGTCTTGCAGTATCCACCATAGGGAGAGTACCATTTTGGTGGTACTCCTTAATCTTCACATTCATAACCATGAGTTGAAGAAGTTGGGTAGTACATAGAGTCTTGTTATTTTCTCAGGACCTGATCGCATATGTGGTTGTTGGCATGCATTCATGGGAAATATTTTGGGATTTCATTTGGATCAAAGAGATCTCTTACAAATAACTACAATATATATATGACATATATAGACAAAAAAACATCATCAAATTATCCTCTAATAATCACATGCATAATTTATGATCTTTCATGGCCTTATCCCCCCATTCTTAGTATTAAAGGGGTTTTTATATGATAATACTTCCACATTGGTTAGGGATTCATGTCGGTTTCACCAATTTTGTTCCGACCTGATTCACATCACCCCTAAAGGCGCGAAAAATATCCTAACATACAGTTTCATGTTTACCATTACTATGAAGGGTTTCACGTAGGGTATTATGTCCTTGGATGGTCTCCAACTAGTTTATTTATGGATCCAAAAACAACCAATGACCCTGGTATCCATGATTCACATACCTTCTTTCCAAAGGCAAGCACTCATTGGATGAATATTTTTCGCAAGAACCATGAGGACTCCATTGGTCGAGAGGATGGTGGGTTGGACTCATCACTCCATTTTATGTGGGAATATTTCATATTATGGGACTCTATTATAGATTTAAACAATGTTATTATGTTATTTAAATATTGGTTTTTCCCAAAAAAAATGTTCACAGGTTATCCCTAGATTGCAAGCTTAACCATATATATATATATGGGTTGGGAATTACAGAGGAAATGATGTTTTAGGAGGTATGGGGTGGTTCTATAGAGTCTACTTTCATCTAGAGATGGAAATACATTGTTTCACTATCATTATTGTACCCATTAGATGATATTTTTATGTATACCCATGAGATGAATCATAACCCACATTGTTTGATGATGCTTTACTGGACACATCACCTTTATGGTCGTGCGATGAGGACCCATTCATGTAGTTTAGTGTCACGAAGTAAGTACATATAGTTTATGGATTCATAGTAAATATTTCATGTGGGGATTACACTAAAGCATGCGAGGATTCTTAGTAGAGTCTGGTTCTCATTGTGGTTATGGTTATACTGAGGATATGGCCCGGTGTGATTATGTTGTTGGGTTTGGACCCTATAGAGGCTTCACACCTATCCAAGTTAGTTGGGAATAAATGCCCTATTTTTTTTGGGGGGGGGGGGGTAGGGACTAATAACCAGAAGGAGGCCCTATTTATAAGGGACATGATTGGGGATTAACTTTTTAAAAGGATCCAATTTGAGCTCATGCAATTAGACATGCTTCCTACGTATCTTAGTTAGAGTAAGATTCATAGTTCTCGGAGTTCACAACTGGGTTGTGACATTATTATGGATTACACATAGAAGCAACTTATTTGAAGGGGGGAAGATCTATCATTTAAGGGATGTGATGATATAGAGATCAGACCTAGATAATAGCTTCTTACGTATACCAGTTGTGTTTGGAATCAGAGTTCTCGTAGTTAACATATGGACTGACATGATTGGGGATTATGTGTAGGATCGTCATATTTTAAGGGGGCATGATCTCTAATTTCATGAATGAGATCATATGAATATTGAGCCTAGATAAAGGCTTCCTACATATCCTAGTTGTGTTAGGAATCAGAATTCTTATAGTTCACATGGATAGTTATGAGAATGATGTATCATCACTGACGAAAAAGACCACATGAGTTGTGATCATTATGCGAATCAACTGCATGTTAAGGGTTCACCAATACCATATTTTTTTATCCCCGATGATGGAAAATTGGGAGTGAGATGGTGTATGAGGGTGTAGAGAAATGAACCATTAAATGTGAAATGAATGTGAAGGTCATTTGGCCCATCCTAAAAGGTTATGGGCTTACATTAGGAGGGATGCACTTAAATGGGTTATGGGAAAGGGGAGGAACGTTTCTCCTAGTCAAAATGAAAAGAAAGAGTAATTCCTTTGACTTATTATTGTACCTCATTGAATGGAAAATCCATTGATTACCCTAAATCCTTTTAATTGGGAGGCTCACATTGGTGACCCAAGGTTACCCTCTAGGTTTACATGGGAATATGTAGTTAAGGGAATCATGGGGTTCTGAACCTCTATGAGAAATGCCTTTGCACCAACACTTACCTAATGTATGTAGACTCAGAAGGGAACACTAATGTGCTTGGAGGTATGTTCATATGGTTCTAGTGGCTTTAGAAGAGGTATTGGTCGGATTTCAGTGGACTGGTTAGAGGATGGGCCATGGAGGGCGTGATGGGAATGTATGGAAGATATTTAAACCATAATCTAGAAAACCCAAAGTCACCCAATTCTGTGTACCATTTTCTCTTGAACGATGGGGCTTCCCAGCATATCAAACTTCTATTTTGTGGATTATTTCACCCTCATACCGAAGTGGTATGCAGACCTAGATGTGCTCCACTATGTACTTAGGTGGTCTGTTGTCTCAGGATCCACCTATAGAGCATGGACCTATATGGAGTGGGGTCTTTTCCGCATAGCGATGCACCACGCAGTTCGCTAGACTGAAGGTGGGGAACTACAACTATGGTTTTTGGGATGTTTATCTGTGAAAGGTATATGTTCAATGGTTCAACAATTAGGTTCACAACCATTTGATTATTATTAATTTTTTTTGTTTTTGGTGTGTATTTACCTAATGGAAACTTCTCCTAGTTCTATACTTCGTCGATCTTTTCCTTAAAATTCATCCATTTGTATTCTTGATTTTTGCCCCAAAATCCTCTCTATTCTCATCTCCCCTTGGGTTCCATTTATAGAGTGATGATGAGTCTATAACTATGGGCACATGAAACCTTTTATGGAATACCATGGAGGGATCATCTAAGATGTGGACAAATCGGTTAATTGAGGTTTGCAGTGTTTCAGTTTAGGGTGGCCGAAATCACTACCTTAATCAAATTAATGATGTGTATTGGGGCACACTAACAACCTCACCTCATCCATGAACTGCTCAGTCTGTAGGGATGGTTCCTAGAGACTTTTATCTCCATCGCATTTTCACCGACAACATGGTTTGTGGTCCCTTGGAACACTATTCTTATCCATGAACAGCTTGGTTCCCATGAAAACACATTATGGGCCATCATTTTTCATGCTATCTGCATAATGCATAGTTTGTGTTCTCATCCCTCAACTTACCTTTCCTGGTAACTAGTACACATACCATTTTGGTTTCTTTTGTTGGATCGAATATAAAGATATGTATATCTATTAGATGGAACAATACAAGAGGGGGGTGAATTGTAGGTTTAAAAACCTATGAGTTTTAGCAACTAAGAGATTAGTTTAAATGATCTTAAACTAGTACAAATACAAATACCCACAATTGTATTGAATGTAAAAAGGTATGATGTATTGTAATATTAATGTGATGTAAAACAATTGTATTCAAGATGAATAAAATAATCAGAGTAATACACAGATGAATGATTCTATCTTAAAGCATATAGAATCAATCAATACAATATGTAATAGAATGATTGTAATTGAAACAATTACAATTGAATATGTCAAGAATAAAGGAAACAATACCAATTCCTTTCTAATACAAGTAACAGCGGAAATATAAAAGTATTACAATTCTTTTACCCCAAAGAGAAGGGTTATCCTTTCATCTAGGTTAAAAGGTCTGTCTCACCAACACCTTGGTGAGCCCTCAATACGATGATCGGCACGTCTGTCTGCCTATCCCCGGCTGCCCTCGTTACGATGATCGGCACGTCTGTCTGCCTATCCCCGGCAGCCCTCGATACGATGATCGGCACGTCTGTCTGCCTATCCCCGGCAGCCCTCGATTTTGTAGGTAATCGGCACCTCTATCTTTCAATTACTTGAAATCCCTCGATACGATGATCGGACGCACAAGGCAGATGAGATAAGTCACAGTGTCTCTCTCTAGAATCTTGGAAGTTCATAGAGTCTGTTCATTCATTCTCTTCGTTCATCGTTGTCTTCTCAGATTCAAATGACCTCGTATTTATAGGCCTTGGGTTCCAACGGTCATATTGCCTCCAATGGTCATATTGAAACAGAAAGCACGACATCATTTTGATTAGTTTGTAACTAACTCAACGACATCATTTTGTTAGGACATAAGATATATAGACATGAAAAACATGAGTACGATTCATATGAAATAAGTGTTTTTGACTAAGTATTGAAACAAGAATGTAACAAAAGTTATGAGTAACAGAATCAATACAATTTTCATATTTATTATGATCAGCATTGTACGATTTTCATGGTAAGTACGATCAGTATTGTATGATACGATATGGTTAGTATGATCAGTATTGTATGATACGATATGGTCAGTACGGTCAGCATGATCAGTACGATCAGCATGATCAGTAGGATCATCATGATCAGTATGATCAGTTCGACTAGTACCGTACGATACGATATGGATAGTACAGTCATCATTGTACGATACGATAAAAAAAATAGAAAACAATTGTAAATTCCATAATATGATAGAATGCATTTGTGATTTCCAAAACATGATATAGAAGTCAAAAGAGGACTTTTGACTCAACAATCTCCCCCTTTTTGCAAAGCACAATACACAAAGTAAATGTAACAAGAAATACTTATCTCCCCCTGAGTTATTGAAAACTCTTCTGAATATGAAATTGAATACAACTAACTCCCCCTTAGGTATGGACTTTCCTAAGTATTGTATTCATAGATTTTCCTTAAGAGTGTTGTAAAGAATTCTCCCCCTTTATAAAACATTCTCCCCTTGGTAAACATTCTCCCCCTTTGTGATTTACAAAATAGAATAGGTAATCATGAATTGTATGAAGGAGTTAGAAAAAAAAACAAGACAATGGATAAAAGAAAAGAATCATAAAATTCATTTTAAAACAAAGACAAGTCCAGAAGAACACAAATACAACAATCATTTGTTTTCTCTTTCATTCTTCTTCTTTATAAGCTCATGAAGAACAGCTTTCATCTTTTTGATCTCCTTATTGTCTTCAGAAATTGATTCACCCTGAGTTCTGAGAAGCTCTTGTTGATCCGCAAAAATCTGATCTTGATTCCTGATAGTCTCCTCCTGGACTCTGATTACTTCTTCAAGGGTATCAATTCAGTTTTGCAAATTCTTGTTATCTTTGGATAACACAAAATTTTGATTCTTCAGAAAGACCATTTCATCTTTGAAAGATGAAACCTTCGAGAATTCGGAGTGAAAAACATTCATTCTCTCTTGCAAATCTTTCACTGAAGGAACATCGACTCTTTGAGAAGACAAAAGATTCAACCTTTCAACCGTTTCTCTGTCAAGCTTATTGAAAGCAATTTCAATCTCATTTGATAACATTCTTATATCTTCAATAGCAATTTCATGATCATTGATTGAGCTATCTGTTTTGTATGACCACTTGGTCATCTTATTGCATGCCATATTATGAGAAACCAAACTTTCTGAAAGAACATTCAAATCGGCTTCTACTGAAAAAATGTTCTTCCTTAATTCTTTTACAGAGCCAAACTTCTTCTTTTGATTGTCAGTAATAAAATCAATCTTCCCTTCTAGCCTTAAAAAATAAGGAATGGTCTTCTCAACCCTTCTCAAAACATGAACACTGTAATCACTCTTCTTGAGAGAGATTGTATGCTCTGAATCAGTATCTTCATTGTATGATGCTAGTTCATACGATCTTCTTGAGTCAACAACTGGATGTTTTCCTTTTGCATTTTCTTTATGCTTTCGTTCTTCTTCCACTTTGTCACTAATGACAACAACTTTATCAGAATGAGAGGATTGGTCACCTTGCTTTTCATGAAAAGACATTATGTCCGGAGATTGTGCTTGATCGGCATGAGGAGTTTGTTGAACACCTTCACTCAGCTTTTGAACCGATTCCTCTCAACTCTTCTTTGAACTTTGAAGATATTCTAAAAGAAAATCTCCTTCTTCTTCTTCCTCTTCTTCTATCTCTTCCATCAGTTGTTTTTGTTTTCCTTCCTCAGGGAGACTCTGTACGATGGGCTCTTGGTGCACTTCTTCTGTTAGTTGAGCACTAGCTTTCTCTACTGCTTTCAAGATTTTAGAGACATCACAGTCCTGAGCCTTTCTTTTCGAAAGAACCTTCGTCTTCTTTTCAGCCTGAAGAGTTTCTTCTACCCTTACTCTTTCTGCAAAAGCCTCAGCAGGGTCAAGACCGAACTTTGGATCACCTTCCTTTCTTTGTTCCTTATCCTTTCTCCATTTTTCTACAACCTCCTTACTGTACCTAGACTTCTTCTTGGGCTTTGAACTGGTTTGCGGATCAGACTTTTGAGTAACACCTGTAGATTGAAAGTCTTTGGCTGGCATAGGTGCCGATTGATTCTGAGCCAATTCAGCTTCTACATCTCTAACAAAAAGTTTTGAATTGTGATCAAAACAAACATTCAACATTTTCATCGTACATTTGCTAATCCAAGAAGGCTTCAGATCTATGGGGTTTCCTTTCAAAGGAATGTTACAAAACTTCATACTCTCAAGAATGAACTTCGTAAGGATGGCTGGATACATAATCATTTGGGACTTAATCCCTCCTGTCTTGACATTCTTAATGGTTTCAAAAACATACCCCATGAGATTAAATTTTCTCATATTCACAAGATAGTCAAGCATGAAAATATCAGAAACTTTCAGAGTTTCTCTATCCCCTTTCCTTGGGATAAGAAAACCTTGCATCCATAAAGTGACAAAACGATTGTTCGGAGAAAGATGAGACACTTTTCTCTTGTCCTCATTAATAACATAAAAGTCTTTTCAGTACTTTCTCTGTTAAACGTACCAACTTCCTCTGGTTGTTTGTGTGATGGACAGAAAGAATCCCCTTCTACAGAAACATTCCGAAAATGTGCTGCTTGTCTCACAGACATAGACAATTTTCTATCGTACACAGCAATGTTTATAGTCATGTATTTGTCGAAAGAAATGGTTTTGTAAAATTTACAAACTTCACCAAAAAAGAACCTGATCATGAGAATCAGGCTTTTCAACACACAGATGTTCCCACCCTTGAAAAAAAATGATCCTCCTGATTGTGGAATCATATGTATCGAAAAAGTCTCGAGATACTAACCTTTCTCTGTTAAAGTATTTCTCTATAAAAGTCTTTGAAGACATTTCGGCGGGAGTGTTAGCAGAGGATTGAGACATAAAGGTTCTGCCAATGAGAAGATCGTACGAAGATTTATAGCCGGTGGAGCAGAGCTTCGCCTTAAATCTTGAAAACCCAATGTGGGTTTGGGGAGGGGGAGGGGCTATTTATAGGCGAAAAAGGGGTGACCTTTGATCTTCTACGGTCGAAAAGGGTGACCATTGATCTTCTACGGTCAGGATTAGAGAAAACCAGATCAATTGTTAGGATTAAAACAAAGAAGAAAAAATAAAAAAATTGAAAAAATACCTGTCGGAGAACGTCAGGTAATTGTTGGTTTTGATAGAAATCAAAAGAAAATACAATCGTAAGGAAACAAAAAACATCATCATGCCGATGGAAAACAAATTCATTACTATGAACTGACCATACGATGGAAAACAATCTTGTTACCATGAACTGAAAATACGATGGAAAACAATCTCGTTACCATGAACTGACAGTACGATGGAAAACAATCTAAATACCATCATCGGTCGATTCAATAGAAAATAGAATCATTACCATCATCGTTCATTACAATAAAAAAAACATTACCATCATCGGTCGAGACAATACTATTGATTGATTGATACGATGGAAAAGAAATTAAATACCATCATCGGTCAATACAATACTATTGATTGATTGATACGATGGAAAATAAATTAAATACCATCATCGGTCGATACAATACTATTGATTGATTGATACGATGGAAAAGAAATTGAATACCATCATCAGTCGATTCGATACCATTATTGATTTATACGATGGAAAATAAATTCAATACCATCATCGGTCGATTCAATACCATTATTGATTGATACGATGGAAAATAAATTCAATACGATAAACAGAAAAACTAAAATTATTAATACAATAAAGAGAAAACTAAAATTGTTAATACGATAAACAGAAAACTAAAATTGTCAATACGATAAACAGAAAACTAAAATTGTCAATACGATAAACAGAAAGCTAAAACTATGGAAAAATTAAAACCATAAAATAGAATGATATAATGTGGAAAACATAGAAAGAAATGTTCTCCCCCTTTCTACGAGGAGTTTCTTAATATTAGGATAGATGTAAAACAGGAAGTAGATATGAATGATTATTTTAATGTAATCTTTCCTAGATTCTTTTTTATAAATTCAAATCTATTGGAAGGTAAGGGTTTTGTAAAAATGTCAGCATGTTGTTCTTGCGTTCCAATAAATTGTAAAAAAATATCTCCTTTTTGTGTGTGATCTCTAAGAAAGTGATGCCTAACATCTATGTGTTTTTCACGTGAGTGATGTGCTGGGTTCTTACTGAGGGCTATGGCACTTGTATTATCACAAAGAATGTCAGTTTTGGAAAACCTCAAACCATAGTCAGTGAGTGTGTGCTGCATCCACAATACTTGAGCACAACAACTTCCAGCTGCTACATATTCATCTTCAGCAGTCGATAGTGCTACTGAGTGTTGTTTCTTGCAGGACCAAGAAACCATAGAATCTCCTAAGAAATGACATGTTCCAGATGTACTTTTTCTATCCATTCTACAACCACCAGAGTCAGCATCTGAAAAACTCTTTAAAACAAAATCATTTCCAGAGGAGTAAAAAAGTCCGGAATACATAGTGCCTTTTAAATACCAAAAGATTCTCTTTACAAATTTTAAATGAGACTCTTTTGGATTAGATTGATATCTTGAACATAAGAATATAGAAAACATTAAGTTTGGTCGACTAGCTGTCAAGTATAGAAAACTTCCTATCATACCTCTAAAGATTGTTTGATCTAATGGTTTCCCAGTTTCATCAAGATCAAGAGTATTTGAGGTACCAATTGGAGTACTAATACTTTTAGTTTTGTCAAATCCATACTTTTTGAGTAAATCTTTTATATAATTATGTTGAGATATATAAGTTCCTTCTGGTTTTTGAGAAATTTGAAAACCTAGAAAGAATGTTAACTCACCCATCATACCCATTTCAAACTCAGATTTCATTAAGTTTGCAAAAGAATCAGTTAAGGATTTCTGAGTTGATCCAAATATGATGTCATCAATATATATTTGAAAAATCAAAACATTTTTGTTTTCCATTTTTATAAAAAGGGTTGGATCTGCTGTACCTTTTGTATAATTGTTTTGTAAAAGAAATCCTGTAAGTCTATCATACCATGCTCTAGGGGCTGGTTTAAGACCATATAGAGCCTTGGTAAGTTTAAAAACATGATCAGGATGTTTTGGGTCTTGAAAAACCAGGAGGTTGATCGACAAAAACTTCTTCTTTAACAAAACCATTTAGAAAAGCACATTTGACATCCATTTTAAATAGTTTTAAATTAAAATATGCTGCAAAGGCTAATAGAATACGAATAGATTCAAGTCTAGCTACAGGAGCATATGTTTCTTCATAGTCTATTCCATCTTTTTGACTATAGCCTTTAGCAACAAGTCTTGCTTTATATCTTACAATGATTCCATTTTCATCACATTTGTTTCTGAAAACCCATTTTACACCAATCACAGTTGTTTCTTTAGGTCTATCAACTAAAGTCCAGACTTGATTCCTTTCAAATTCATTTAGTTCATCTTGCATTTCTTTGATCCAATCATCATCACCTAAAGCCTCACTTGGACTTTTAGGTTCAAATTGGGAAAGAAAATCAAGATGATCTATTTCATTTCTTAAGGAATTTCTGGTCCTTACAGGTTGATTTATATCACCAATGATGTTATCACTGGGATGATTTCTAAGAAACAATTGATTTGGGTTCTGTAAAACTTGTTCATCAACATATGGTAGGATGTCTTCTGTGGTAAATGTTTTAGGAATACTTTCTTGAACATTTTCCTTTTCATAGTGATCTTCTACTAATGGTTGATAAACATATTTAGAAAACACATCCGAGGATGTAGGATTGGGTTGGTTGAAAACAAAAGGATTAGTTTCATCTAATTTTAGATGTATTGTTTCCTCAATAGTACAAGTGTTTTTATTGAAAACTCTATAAGCCTTAGAGGTTGTAGAATAGCCTAGAAAGATTCCTTCATCAGATTTTGTTGCAAATTTGTGTAGATTATCTTTTGTATTCAGAATGAATACTTTGAATCCAAAAACATTGAAGTATGAAACTTTAGGTTTTCGGCCAGTCCATAACTCATAAGGGGTTTTATTAAGAAATGGTATAGTTAAAACACGATTTATAGTATAACAGGCAGTACTAACAGCTTCATCCCAAAAGTGCTTAGCAATTGAGTATTCACTCAACATGGTTTGATTCATTTCCTAAAGAATACGATTTCTTCTTTCAACAACACCATTTTTCTGAGGAGTTCTTGGATCTGAGAAATGGTGAGTAATACCATTCTTACTACAAAAAGGTTCAAAATATGAATTTTGAAATTCACCACCATGATCACTATGAATAGTTATCAATGGTAGGTTTTTCTCATTTTTAACTTGGGCTCTAAAAGTTTTGAAATAGGAAAAGGCTTATGATTTCTTTGTGACAAAGTAGACCCATGTAAATCTAGTAAAGTCATCAACTAAAACAAATACATAGTATTTGTCTCTAATTCTTCCAGATTGTGAAGGACCAAAAAGATCCATATGCACTAACTGTAATGAATTAAAAGTTGAAACTTCATTAATTGATTTAAATCTAGTCTTATGTTTCTTGCCAAATTTACAAGGATCACAGACTTTTGAAGAATCATATCTATGATCCGGTAGCCCTTTTACAAGTCCTTTCTTTGAGAGTTTACTTAGGTTTCTCATATTACAGTGTCCTAGTCTCCTATGTCATAGCCATGATTGGTCTTCTATTGCACTTAATCAAGGTAAGTTTTGGTTCCTAAGGTCTTATAAGTTAATAGTGTAAACATTCTCTTGCCTATGGGCGGATAGAATGATCTCATCCTTGGAATTATGAACAAGACACTTATCGTTTCTAAAATTCACAAGGTAACCTTCATCACATAATTGACTTATACTGATGAGATTGTGCCTAAGACCTTTAACAAACAAAACATTTGAGATAAGAAAATTTCCAAGAAAAATAATATTACCTATACCAACAATCTTTCCTTGAGCATTATCTCCGAAGGTAACTTTTCCACCTTTTGTTTTGATAACCTTTTCAAATAGATCTTTGTTTCCAGTCATGTGTCGAGAACAACCACTATCCATGTACCAAATATTCTTATTGGTACACTTTTGTTTTTCCTGAAAAAGAAACAATTAGTTTTTCGGAATCCAAACTTGTTTGGATCCAGAAGGGTTAGATAAAAGAATTTTAGGAATCCACATTTGTTTTCCAAAATGAGATTTATGAATTCCTAAAGATTGAGTTTTGTTAAGAGAACAATCTCTTCTCCAGTGTCCACCACATTGACACTTAGAACAGAAAATGATTTTTTGAGGAAAAAAATAGTTATTGCTGAAAACAGGTTTTGAATAAGTATAACTAAGACCAGAACGATTTCTCAAAGGTCTAACTTGAGAATACATCCTACCAAATTTTCTTTACCATGAGTAAAGTTTGACAAACATTTCTTCAAAGATAAAATCTCTGACTTTAGTTTTAAAACCAAATTCTTATTTTCCAAAACATTTAAACTAGAGTTAGGCTCTAAAATTGTTTTCTATGAAATTACAGTTTCAAGATCCTTAGAATGTTTATCCTTATCAGATTTAACTTTCTCAAGGGTTTTTAAAATACTTTCAAAGTCATAAGTTTTCACATTAAGATCTTTAGAAAGATATGATACTTCTTTAAAAAGATTGAAATTCTAGAATTTTCTTTTTCAAATCTATTTTTGAGCTTTGAATTCTCATTTTGAAGTAATTTAGCAAATCTAGATACTTCTTCAAAAGAAGGTAATGTATCATCTTCTGATGATGAAGATTCATCATTTGAAGATTCATAATATCTATTATTATAATAATTAGCATTCAAAGAGACATTTTCAATAGCTTCAGCATTATGAACCTTAGCCATGAGACAATGATCTTCAATTGGTAATCTGGATAAGAGTCTGATATTCCTTTGTCCTGATGTCTCATATTCTGAAGAATCATCTGAGGAATCACTACCACTTGTACTCCACGTATCATTTTCTTTCAAGACTTTCTTTGTCTTATAAAACCTTTTCTTGTTTCTTTCAGAGTGTTTCTCTTTTCTATCTTTCCTCTTCAGTAAAGGAAAATCAGGCATTATATGTCCTGCTTTCTAACATTCATAACAAGTTACCTCTGAATCTTTATTATCCTTTCTATCTTTCTTTTTGAATATATATTGGAAATCTTTCTTTCCCACAGTCTTGTTCATCCTTCGAGCAAGATTGGCTAACTCATTATCCAAAAGATTAAAATCACTTGAATCAGATATAACAAATTACTTGGATTTAGACCTTGTAAGCCTTTCAGGTGTTTTAGCTTTAGATGCAAAGGCTACACTTCCATTCCCATTCTTATTCTTGTTGAAATCAGCATCTCTCTTCCTTCTTGTCTCATGCTGTAGAAGAGTTCCAAAGAGTTCATCAAGAGTAATCTAGGAAACTTTTCTATTTTCATCAATAGCTGTTCTTTTTGACTCCCATTCATTTGGCATTATATCTATAATCTAGTCAACAAGAGCTTCATCATCAAGACCTTTTTCTACCATAGATTGTAAGCTGTTGGCAATTGTCATAAACCTTTTTTGTACTTTACATACAGGCTCTCCATAAGGAAAAACAAATCAATGATACTCTACTCGAAGCATTGCTCTCCTTGTTTCTATAACCTTGGATGTACCAAAATGAGTAACATCTAATTTCTTTCAAATACAGCTGGCTGCTTCACATGAAGATATCTTGCTATATATATTCCTAGTCATAGAGCATAATAAAGTATTGCGTACCATTTAGTTTTGTTGATATTCTTGCTTCTCTTGGTTGGTGAAAGTACTGACTTCTTTGTCAGGAATTTTGTAACCTCCAGTAAGAATTATAAAGTTCTCTACACCAGTATTGATAATGAAAGTCTTCATACGATCTCTCCAATACTCATAATCATTCCCATCAAATATTGGTGGTCTAGAAAGATTCAGATTGTCTATTGACCCAATATTCATTCCTGCTATCTAAGACACCAAAAACTTTTCCACTCCACACGTTAGTGTAGTAAGTATTCAAGATAATAATATGAATGAAATAAAGCTAGTAATACAAATTAGTGGAAAGCCTCCTCTGATACCAATTGTTGGATCGAATATAAACATATGTATATCTATTAGATGGAACAATACAAGAGGGGGGTGAATTGTAGGTTTAAAAACCTATGAGTTTTAGCAACTAAGAGATTAGTTTAAATGATCTTAAACTAATACAAATACAAATACCCACAATTGTATTGAATGTAAAATGGTATGATGTACTGTAATACTAATGTGGTGTAAAAAATTGTATTCAAGATGAATACAATAATCAGAGTAATACACAGATGAATGATTCTATCTTAAAGCGTATAGAATCAATCAATACAATATGTAATAGAATGATTGTAATTGAAACAATTACAATTGAATATGTAAAGAAGAAAGGAAACAATACAAATTCCTTTCTAATACAAGTAACAGCAGAAATGTAAAAGTATTACAATTCTTTTAACCCAAAGAGAAGGGTTATCCTTTCACCTAGGATAAAAAGTCTGTCTCACCAACACCTTGGTGAGACCTCGATACAATGATCGGCATGTATGTCTGCCTATCCGAGGAAGCCCTCGATACGATGATCGGCACGTCTGTCTGCCTATCCCCGGCAGCCCTCGATACGATGATCGGCACGTCTGTCTGCCTATCCCTGGAAGCCCTCGATTTTGTAGGTAATCGGCACCTCTGTCTTTCAATTACTTGAAAGTCCTCGATATGATGATCAGACGCACAAGGCAGATGAGAGAAGTCACAGTGTCTCTCTCTAGAATCTTGGTAGTTCACAGAGTCTCTTCATTCGTTCTCTTCGTTCATCGTTGTCTTCTCAGCTTCAAATGACCTCCTATTTATAGGCCTCGGGTTCCAATGGTCATATTTCCTCCAACGGTCATATTGAATTAAAAAGCACGACATCGTTTTGATTAGTTTGTAACTAACTCAACGACATCGTTTTGTTAAAACATAAGATATATAGACATGAAAAACATGAGTACGATTCATATGCAATAAGTGTTTTTGACTAAGTATTGAAACAAGAATGTAACAAAAGTTATTAGTAACAGAATCAATACAATTTTCATATTTAGTATGATCAGCATTGTACGATTTGCATGGTATGTACGATCAGTATTGTACGATACAATATGGTTAGTACGATCAGTATTGTATGATACGATATGGTCAGTACGATCAGCATGATTAGTACGATCAGCATGATCAGTACGATCAGTTCGATTAGTATCGTACGATATGATATGGATAGTACGATCATCATTGTACGATACGATAAACAAAATAGAAGACAATTGTAAATTCCATAATATGATAGAATGCATTTGTGATTTCAAAATCATGATATAGAAGTCAAAAGAGGACTTTTGACTCAACATCTTTCTCTAATTGTATTTCTTTAATATTATCCTCAAATTTTCCTCCCTGTATAAATATCTTTCATTTTCAAAATTTACTACAGGATTTTATTTACCTTTCTATATTTTTTGGGACCCCAAAGCTGTCTTTTTAGATTTTTAGTGGTTTTTGTATCATTACTGGTTTTATATATTTTTATGGTTTTATGATTTTGGGGGGTTAAAGGGTTTTTAGGGGATTATGGTTTTTTTATGATTTCATTTGGTTTTGGGGTTTTAATAGATTTTAGTATTTTTTGGGTTTCAATGCTGTGTAGGGTTTTCTAGGTTTTTAGTTTTTTGGGTATTTAGGGTTTTATATATATTTTATTTTTTCAAGGGTTTTATATTTTTTTATTGGTTTTAGTGTTTTTAGGTTTTTTATGTTTTTAGGGTACTTTGAGTTTTTAATTTTTTTGGGGATATTTATGGTTTTTAAGGTTTTATGAGATTTTTGTAATTTCTAGGGGTTTTTCTATTTTTTAGGGATTTAGTGTTTTTTTGTTTTTTTGGGATTTTAGGTATTTATGTTTTTCAACATTTTAAATGTTTTTAAGGGTTTCTAATTTTTTATGGTTTTTTGGGTTAATAGGGGTTATAGGGGTTTTATGGGTTTTATGGGTTTTATGGGTTTTTATTTGATTTAAGGGTAAAATGGTATTTTTCAGTTTAAAGGTGTTTTAGGACTTTATATATATTTTTAGGCCTCCTTATTGTGTTTGGGGTTTTAGAGTTCTTTATTTTCTATTAGGGTTTTTAGTGTTTTTAGGGGTTTTAGGTGTTTTTTATGGTTTTATGGATTTATGATTATTGGGTTTTTTTGGGTATTTACCTTATTTAGTATTTTTAGGGGTTTGTGGTATTTTAGGGTTATATTTGGATTTTATGAGTTTTAGGGTCATTTAATTTCTTTAGGGTTTATTAGGGGTTTTCATAGTATTTTAGGTTTTTAGTTTTTTAGAAAGTTAAGGTATTATATTTTTTTCTAGGGTTTTTAGGGTCTTTTAGGTGTTTTTAAAGATTTTGGGTGGCTGGAGGTGTTTTTGGAGTTTTGTTTTGTTTTTAGTGTCCTTTAGTAATGTATGAATTTTATGGTCCTTTAGGGGTTTTATGTTTTTAGGGTCCTTTAGGTTTTTTTTGTTTTTAGTGTCCATTAGGGTTTTGTTGGTTTTTAGTGTCCATTATTGTTTTTTGTGTTTTTGGGGTATTTTAGGTTATTTGGGTATATAAAAATTTTAGAGTTTTATATGTATCAAGGGTTATTTAGGGTATTTTTGTTTTTATAGTTTTAAGGGTTTCTTGTTTTTATGTATTTTAGTGTTTTCAATGTTTTTATGGTTATTTGGGTTTTTAGGTAATTTAGTGTTTTTTAGGTTTTTGGGGTTTTTAGATATATTATAGGGTATTAGGGGTCCTTATGTTGTTTTATTATTTCTTATGATATTTTAAATTTTTTAGCGGGTTTCGGGGGTTTAGAGATTTTTATGATTTTTTGGACCATTTAAATTTTAAGGGGTTTTAGTGTTTTTAAGTATTTTAATGTGTTTTAATTTCCTCAAGTTATTTTAATATTTTTAAAATCAATAATGGGTTTTAGGTGTTTTGGGACATTTTATGGTTTTGGGGGTTGTTTACTATTTTTTCTATTTTTATAGGATCTTTATGGGTTTTGGTGCATTTAGGTGTTTTGAGGTTTTTAGGGTCCTTTAGGGGTTGCAAGTTTGTTTATGGTTTTAGGTGGGTTTAAATTTTTTTGACCCTTTAGGGTTTTTAGGACCATTTTGAGGGTTTTAAGATTCATTATGGTAGTTATGATTTATATGTTTTTTTAGGGAAGGAAGGCTTGGGTCCAGGCTATTCCTGGGACACCCCAAAATTTTATTAAATGAAAAGACACAGACATTGCAGACAAGGGAGGGGAGGGATCAACCGATCCACACACAAAATCCCTTAAGACCTCAGCCCAAAGGCCACAGAAAGAGAGGAAGAAGAGAAAAAGAAAAAACAAACAAGTCAAAAGGTTCAAAAGGAAAAGCACACAAGGGGAGGATCGGTCAACATCAACACCAAAATCCTCCAACTCCGCACCTCGAAACCCCATGCCCACACCAAAGCTGTCACCCACATCAGCAAAACTGAAATCCGACTCAGCACCTATGTCCGTTGAGTCCCATCCAGACCCAAAATCCTCTTGCAAGCCAGAACTGGATAGCAGCTTCATCCTAGCCTTATCTATCTCTGCAGAAATTGAATGCCGATCTCGCTTATTCACCATTAGATTTATTCTTACAGCTAGTGAAGAGGCCCTAGTTGCCATGGGACATGGGAGTGCAGAGTAATCATTCCTCCATCTTTGTCTCGGAGGGGCAGAAGTGGATCCAGATGCAACACCCGCCTTCACACAAGCGTCACCATCACTGATAGCCGATGTTGTCTTCCCTTTCTTACAGTCTGTCCCAGAAGTTTCAGCACCTCTTTTATCCTTTGGTCTGTCCATAGCAGCATTTATCCGGCGATCAGCCTCAAAAAACCTCTCCCCAAGCCTCTCAACTTCATCCCCAAGCGAGAAACTTTCTCATTCAATCCACCCCATCTCATGCAGCTGCACACAAAAAGCTTCAGCAGAGGGGACACCATGAAGGACCATAGCCCTCTGTAGGTCCATGGAACCACCATCACCATCATTTCCTGGCAATGGACTACGCTGGCCACTAGGAGGATCCTCAGTACCTCTTGTGCTGTCAGAGGGAGGAGATAACTCAGGTCCCATGTCAAGTCCCCCCATGCCTAGACATCCAAGAAAAACCAGAGGAGAATCACGCCAGTTAATGTGTGGCCCCATGGGGATCCAGGTCTCTTCATCCACCATAGGCCTTTCCTCAGCTGAAGACAAGCTCCACTCATCTCCAATCCTCGGGCCCTGAGCAACCACTTCCTCCTTCATGACATCTGCCACCTGCACATCCTCCCCGACAGGCTCATCCAAGACTTCAACCTTCAAGACAAATATATCATCTAGTTCTAGATCCATAGCACATGACTCCTCCACATTTTCTTCCCCAATTCCCATCACCGTAGCCTTCCCTAAATCTGTCTGCCTCCTAGGGGAGTCACCATACCTGTGAACACATTTAGCAGAATCCCAGTTATCCATCTCATCCAGCATCACATCCTCTTTATCATCATTCCCCGAAATAATATCACCTCCAGTCAGACTCACAACGAAACCACCCGAATATATTGAAAATGTGTTTTTGGGTAATGAGGTATTGATCTGGCCTGCCCACCTGCGCGCCGCATGTCCCCAGAAAGGCCCAAGGTGGCCAACCCTTGGGCTTGTGCCAGTTCCACATGTAGTCGAGGGGACAAGAGGATTGTTGGCGTATGGTGCGTGTTACCTTTGTGGGGACTCGAACCCGGAACCTCATAGACGGGACGCCACCACCTTGAGACAACTCACCCAGCCCCCGCGGGCAAACGTGTTGTTGGGTAACGAGGTATTGAGGTAGCCTGCCCACCTGCACACCGCACGTCCCCAGCTAGGGCCAAGGTGGCCAACCATTGGGCTTGGGCCAGTTCCACATGGAATCAAGGGGATGAGAGGATCGCTGGCATATGCTGCGCGTTGCCTTTGTGGGGACTCGAACACGGAACCATAGAGACGGAACGCCACCGCCTTGAACCAACTCAACCATCCCCTGAGGGCAAACGTGTTGTTGGGTAACGACGTATTGAGCTGGCCTGCCCACCTACGCACCGCACGTCCCCAGCTAGGCCTAAGGTGGCCAACCCTTGGGCTTGGGTGAGTTCCACACAGAGTCGCAGGGATGAGAGGATCACTGGCGTATGGTGCGCGTTGCCTTTGTGAGGACTCAAACCCAGAACCTGGGTGACAGAACGCCACCGCCTTGAACCAACTCACCCAGCCCCCGCGGGCTAAAATGTGTGGTTGGGTAATGAGGTATTGAGTTGGACTGCCCACCTGTGCGCCGCACATCCGCAGCTAGGCCCAAGGTGTCCAACCCATGGGCTTAGGCCAGTTCCACACGGAGTCGAGGGGACGAGAGGATCGCTGGCGTATGGTGCATGTTTCCTTTGAGAGGACTCAAACCTGGAACCTTAGCGATGGGACGCCACTGCCTTGAACCAACTCACCCAACCCCCGCGGGAAAAACGTGTTGTTGGGTAACATGGTATTGAGCTGGCCTGCCCACCTGCGCGGCGCACATCCCCAGCTAGGCCCAAGGTGGCCAACCCTTGGGCTTGGGCCAGTTCCACATGGAGTTGAGTGGATGAGAGGATCGCTGGCATATGGTGCGCGTTGCCTTTGTGAGAAATTGAACCCAAAACCTTAGCGACAGGACGCCACCTCCTTGAACCAACTCACCCAGCCCCTGCGGGCTAAATCGTGTTGTTGGGTAACGAGGTATTGAGCTGGCCTACCCACCTATGCGCCGCACGTCCCCAGCTAGGCCCAAGGTGGCCAACCCTTGGGCTTGGTCCAGTTCCACATGAAGTTGAGGGGACGAGAGGATCACTGGCGTATAGTGCGTGTTGCCTTTGTGATGACTCGAACTCGGAACCTCAGTGACGGGACGCCACCGCCTTGAACCAACTCACCCAGCCCCCGCAGGCAAATGTGTTGTTGGGTAACGAGGTATTGAGCTGGCCTACCCACCTGCGTGCCGCACAACCACAGCTAGGCCCAAGGTGGCCAACCCTTAGGCTTGGGCCTGTTCCAGACGGAGTCGAGTGTATGAGAGGATCGCGGGCGTATGGTGTGCATTACCTTTGTGAGGACTCGAACCCAGAACCTCAGCGATGGGACGCCACCGCCTTGAACCAACTCACCCATCCCCGGTGGGCTCCTTTAGGATTTTTAGGGTTTTAATGTATTTTCGTGTTTTAGGTTCCTTTTGGGTTTTGTATGGGTTTTTAGCCATTTATTGTTTTTGGTTATTTATGGTCATTTATGGTTTTTTTGTGTGTTAGTGTCTTTTATGGATTTAGTTTCATTTGTTGTTTTAGGTTTTCATGTATTCATTTAGGTTTTTTATGGTTTTTAGGGATGTTTAAAGATTTCATATGATTTTATGGGTTTTTAGGGTTTTTTTGAGTTTTAGGGGTTTTGGGGGGTTTTAAGTCTTTTAAAATTCTTATAGTCTTTAGGTTCATTGTAGATTTATGGGAATTTTTGATTTCATAAATAATTTAAGATTATTTTGGATTTTTAATATTTTTTAGTCTTTAAAATGTTTATTGGGGTTTTTAGGGTATTTATAAAGAATAAGGGATTAAGGGATTTTTTTATTTGGGGTTTTTAATGTGGTAAGTTTGTCAAGGGTTATTGTAATTATTCTTGAATTTTAAGGTATTTATGGGGTTTAATGGTTTTATTGTTTTTATTTTTTTTAGTTTTTATGGTATTAAGGGATCGTGGTTTTATGGTTTTGGGTTCTATTAATATTTTTAGTGTTTTGGGGGTTTTAAGGGGATTTTAAGGGTTATAAGGTTTTTAGTAATTTAAATGTTTTTAGGGGATTTTGTATTTTTCTAGTATTTTTTTATGATTTTTAGGTAATTAATGGGATTTTTTTAAGGGGTGTTAGGGGTATTTGGTTTTTGGTTAATTTTGATGGGTTTTAGATTTCATTAGATGTATTTAATTTTATTTTGTGTATTTATCATTTAATGATTTTTTATAGTTTATATGGGTTTTTTAGTTATTAGAGTTTAATGGGATTTATATATTTTATGGTTTTTAGTGCTTTTATGCGTTTTAATGGTTTTTTGGGGTTTTATGGTTTTAATGTTTTTTACGGAATTTTATGGTTTTTAGGGACATTTATGTATTTTATTGTTTTAATTGATTTTTAGTTTTTTCTGGGTGTTATGGTTTTTTTAGTGGATTTGGTGATTTTTAGTAATTTTATGGTATTTTTTTGTGTTTAGGGTTTTTGGGGTTTAGGATTTTAAGCAGTTTTCTAGGGTTTTTTGTGGGTTTAGTGGTTTTAATTTTTTAGGGTTTGATGGGTTTTATGATTAATTTAGGGGATTAGTGTTTTTAGAGTTTTATGAGTTTTATAGGTTTTTTAGGGTTTCTTTAGAGTATTTATTGGGGTTTGGGTTATCTTGGTATTTTATGGGTTTATATGGTTCATGGATGGTTTTTTTAGTTTTTTTAGGTTTTCATGCTATTTTTGGTGTTTAAAGGGTTTTGAAGTACTTTAATGTTTTATAGGGTTTTTTGGGAATTTTATGGGTTTCCGATTATTTTTTTGGACTTATAGTGTACTTTGTGAGTTTTGGGTTTTCATGTTTTTTTGGCTTTTAGGTTTTTAGTGGGTTTAGGGTCATTTAATGGTTGTGGGGGTTTTAGGGTCTTTGTTGTTTTTTATGGTTTTGGTTTTTTTTGGGTTTTTAAGGAATTTTTGTGTTTTTTGGAGTTTAATGGGTTTAAAGGGATTTTGGGGGTCATATATTGTTGTAGAATATTTATTTTATTCTTAGTGGATTTTAGTGTATTAAATGGTTTTAATTATTTTATGGTTTTTTAGGGTTTTAGGGGTTTCAGAGCACTTTTTGGTAGTTTTAGTGATCCATTATGGTTTTATATTTTTAATTATTTATGGTGTTTTTTATATTTTAATGGATTTATGGGTTTTAGTGCTATTAGGATTTTTGAGGATTTGTATTGGTTTTGAGTTTTTTTTGGGTTTTAGGGTTTTTATTATTTATATGGGTGTTAGAAATTATTAGGTATGTTTATGTTTTTATGGGGTTTTAAGTTATTTTAGGTGTTTTCTAGATTATTGGGTCTTTTGGGGTATTTATGTATTTTGTGGTTTTAGTGGTTCTTAGTGTATATATAGATTTTTTTTGGATTTTAGTTTTTATCTTAGTGTTTTAATGTATTTTGAGAATCATTGTTTTCTAATGTTTTTTAGTGTTTTTAATGTCTTTACGTTTTGTAGAGTTTTATGGTTTTTATTGTTTTTAGGTTTTTAGTGTTATAAGGGAAAAGAAGGTTCGGGGCCAAAAAAGTGGAACCCCCAAAATTAAATAAAAACATAGAGCTACAAGGGGGAATTACATAACCGGGTGTGCACCTCGCTCTTCATATCCGAGGAAACAAATGAGGAGTAAGGAGGCGTGGCAACAAAGGACCACAACGAGCAATGATCCACAATAGCCTGCTTGGAGAGAGCATCCGCAGCCGCGTTGGCCTCCCGGTAGGTATGTGTCACAGTAAGGTGCAGCCTTTGGCACCTAGCAAGGCAGACCATCCACGGAGCAAGGAGCTTCCAGGGGATGCTCCTGGATCTGCTTTTAAGAGCACTCACAGAAAGCATGGAGTCAGACTCAAGCCATAGGGAGGTCCACCCGAAACTGACAGCATACTCAATCGCCTTTATAATAGCCCATAGTTCATCTTCAAGGGCACACCCATTGCCAATGAAGTGCTGAAAAATCCCTTGACAAAACCCCGGTAAGTGCAGAAAACTCCACCACAACCATCAGGGTTCGGGGCACCAAGAGCTGCACCATCCACGTTGACTTTAATATAAGAGGGGAGTGGAGGAATCCATCGAATATACCTGGGGACCATGGGTTTCTTTTCCTTTCCAGACACACCAAGTAGCCGGAGGATGATCAGTTCACGGACCTCATTCTCCATATGTCCTGTCTGAATGCGGGAGGCCGCATAGACAGCCCTGTGAATCGCCACAACTCCAGCATGAAAAGAGAGTCGTTTCTTATTGAAGGCGACCGCATTCCGAGCGGTCCAAATAAAATAAATGGTATCTGCAACCGCAGCTAGCAGGAGGTTTCAGACCTTCTCACTATACTCCCAAGTAACCAGATCCACCAAGAGCTCAAAGAAAGGCCTGTCAAGACCAGCTGGGAACATAAAAATCTGCTGCAGATAGCCCCATAGTTCAGCGCTGAAACTGCCCTCTAGTAGAGAATGCTGGACACTTTCCTCAGCAGCAAGGCAAAGAAAACACATGGGGGAAAGAGTGATACCTGCCCTCTGTAGTTGGTAATTTATGGTAGTTAGGGTTTTAGTGTCATTTAAGGGTATTATGTTTTTTTTATATCTTTGTAGTGTTTTAGGGTTTTTTGGGGTTTTTGGATTTAAATTAGGTTTTATTGTTTTTTAGTGTTTTTACAATTTTAGGGTTTGGGGGTCATGGTTTTTAGGGTATTCATGTATTCTAGGGGTTTAGGGTTTTTTTGGGATTTCATAGGTTTTAGGGGTTTTAGGATATTTTAGGAATTTATTTTTTTATATTTTTTAGTGGATTTAAGGGTTATATAGTGTTTTCTGTTTTTAGATTATTTTTTGGATTTTTATGGTTTTATAATTTTTGAGGTTTTTGTGGTTTTAGGGTTTAGGGGATTTATGGGATTTTCTTTCTTTTTGAGTTTTTGGGGTTTTATTGGTAATTATGGGTTTTGAGGGTTTGTGGATTTAAAGGGTTATTTAAAAAATTTAGAATTTTGGGTTTATTAGGGTTTTATTGTGTTTAGATATTTTATAATTTTTTGTATTTTAGGGTTTCATAGGTGTTTTAGTGTTTTATCGTTCTTAGGGTTATTAGGGATTTTCAGATTTTATATGTTTTCTATGTATTTTATGTGATTGGATATGTTAGGAATTTTATGGATTTGGGGGTTTTTAATGGATTTTATAGATTTTTAAAGGGTTTTCCTGATTTTTTGGGTTTTTCTATTACTTTTTAGTGTTTTTACGGAGTTTTGTGTTTTAGGGGGTTTATTGGGTTTTATTGGGTTTACGGGTTATTAGGTGTTTTAGGGGTTTAATTTATTTTCAGTTTTTCATGTTTTAAGGAGGTTTTATGGTTATTTAGGTTTTTATGGTTTTAGATTCTTCATAGTTAGTATGTATATTAAGATTTTTATGGTTTTATAGAGGTTTTATGATCGTTATAGGCCTATTTATGGCCTTTTTGGTTGTAAAGGGTTTTAGGACGTTTATGTGGTTTCCAATGTTTTTAGGGGTTATAGGGATTTTATTATTTTTAGTTCCTTTTAGGGGTTCTATTATTTTTTATTATTTTATGTGTTTTTAGGATTTTTTAGGGTTTCTACCATTTCAATTTTTAGATATAAAATGGGTTTTTACGGTTATTAGTATCTTACGTGTTTTTTGAGACTAAAAGGGGATTTTTAGGTTTTACGGGTTTTTAGTGGATTTTGGGGTTTTATGATTTTCTTATGGGTTTAATGGGTTTTTTCATTTTTAGTTTTTATAGTATTATTAGGTATTTTTTGTCTTTAATTGTTTTAGGGGTTTTCTATTTTGGGGGGATTTTGATTTTTATTTCATAGATTTTTTTATAATTTTTAAGGGTTTTAGGGATTATATGATTTTTTTATATTTTAATTTGTATGGGTTTTGTAATTTTTACTATTTATAGGTGGTTTATGATTTTTTTTATTAGTATATTTAGGGTTTCTAGAATTTTTTTTTAATTTTTAATGGGTTTTATTATTTTTAGGTTTCTTGGGGATTTTATAGTTTTTTAGAGTTTTTAGGTTTTCCAGAGTTTTTAGGTTTTCAATAGTTTTTAGGTTTTTTAGGTTGTTAGGTTCTAAGGTGTTCTATTTTTTTAGGGGTTTCAATAATTTTTAGGGGATTTGGTTGTCATATGGTTTCTATGGTTTAATTTGTTTTAGGGGTTTGGGGGTTTAGGTCTTTATGGGTTTTTATAAGGTTGTGAGGACCATTTGAGTTTTTGGGTTTTTTATTTATTTTTGGGATTTGGTGTTTTTAGGTTTTATTAACTCTTAGGTTTTTAGGGTTTTAGATTTTTTATTGGTTTTTAGTGTTTTAGGGGTTTTAGGAATTTATTGGTTTTATAGTATTTTAAGGATTTAATGGATTTAAGATGTTTTATAGTTATTAAGGGTTTTTAAAAAAATTAGGTTTTTTTCGTATATTAGTGTTCTTATGGTTTTTTAATTTTTAGAGTTTTTAGTATTTTTCTTGTTTTAGGATTTTAAAATATTTTAGGTTTTAAGGTTTTTATATTTTTTTGTCGATTGTATGTTTTTTATGGTTTTATAGTTTTTAGGTGTTTTAGGGTTTTTATTCATTGGGGGGGTTGTAGGGTTTTTTGGGTTTTTATGTGTTATAAGGATCTTTTTGTTTATTTCTTGGTTTTCTATGGTTTTTATTTTTTTTGACAGTTTTTAGGATTTTTAGTGTTTCTAAGGGTGCTGATAGACCTTATATTTTTTTGTTTTTTTTAGAGTTCGATGATTTTTGTGTTTTTGAGTTTTTTGGGGGTCTTATTTGTTTTTAAATTTCTAGGTATTTTTTGGTGATTTACTATTTTTTTGTTTTTTTGTTTTGGTGTTTTTTTGGGATTAATGGTTTTTAAGATTTTAAAGGGGGTCT
This sequence comes from Viscum album, assembly GCA_963277665.1. Lineage (NCBI taxonomy): Eukaryota > Viridiplantae > Streptophyta > Magnoliopsida > Santalales > Viscaceae > Viscum > Viscum album. The sequence goes on along the minus strand of OY728133.1, from coordinate 116,346,771 downwards.
AGGGGGTTTTCTTAACTCTTAAGGGTTTAATGTTTTTAATTATTTGAAGGCTAGTTATAATTTACATATTTTTTATGGTTTTTGGAGGTCTTCAGGGATTTGGGGGTTTTTACAGTTTTTATGGATTTAAAGGATATAGGTTATTTTTAGATTTTTAGGGTTTTTGGAATTTTTATGGTTTTAGTGATTTAAGGTTTTATGATTTTATGGTTTATCATAGTTTTTAATGATTTTTATTGTTTTGTTGTTGTTTCTAGTTATTTACCTTTTATATAGTTTCCCGCAGCATTTATGGTTTTTAGGTTCTTTAATTGTCATTTGGGTTTTGTGGGTATTTTTCAATCTTTTTCGTTTATTTGGGGGTTTTATAATTTTTAGGATATTTAATAGTTTTTAGGGGTTTTATGTCCTTTTATGTGATTTAGTATCATTGAGGTCATTTTTGGATATTTAGGATCTTTTAGGATTTTTATTTGGTTTTATCTTCTTTAGGGTTTCTTCAATCATTTAGTGTTTTTAGGTTTTTATGGTACATAATGATTTTTAGTGGTTTATGGTTCCTTTAGAAGCATTATTGATTTTTATCTCCTTTAGGGGTTTTCAGTCTCTATGGTTTTTAGTTTTTTCCCTTTTTAGGTTTTTGGATTTTTTTTATGGTTTTTAACACTTTTAGGGTTTTAATGATTTTTGGGATTTTTATAGTTTTTAGGATTTTACTGATTTACAAGACATTAAGGTTTTTTTATTATATTTCTTGTTTTATGGATTTTAGGATAATTTGGGTTTCATGGTTTAAAAGTTGTTTTAAAAATTTTAAGGTTTTTATGATTTAGTGGTTTTATGGTATTTTAGGGCTTTTTGGGTCATTTATAGTTTTTAGGTTTATATGGGCACTTTTAGTATATTTATGATGTTTTTTATGGTGTTTCATTATTTTTATGGGTTTTTGGTTCTTTAGGGTATTTGATGGTTTTTAGGGTTTTTAGGTTATTTTATGGGTTTTTTATTTTTATGGTCCATTATGTTATTTTATGGTTTTTGGATGTTTTAGGATTATTAGTGTTGTATGGAGTTTTAAGGTTTTTTACTGTCTTATAAATTTTTTGAATAGTTTTAGTGTCCATTTATTTTTTAGGGTCCTTTGGGATTTCTAGTTGTTTTTATATTTGTTAGGGTTTTTAGTGTATTTAGGGTATATTAATGCATTTAGGGTTTTGGGTCCTTCAGGGTTTTGGGTCCTTCAGGGTTTTGATATGAATTTTACAGTGTGTTAGTGTTCTTTCATGTTTTTTAGTTGATTAAGTAGGGTTTAGGCTTTTAAGATTGTTTTAGGATATTTTATAGCATTTTAGTGTAATTTAGGTGTTATTTGTGTGTTTTAGGGTTTTTATGGGATTGAGTGACGTGATGAGTGTTTAGAGTTTTTAGTTATTTTTTTTATTTTTTTTGACATTTAGTGGATATATGGTTATTAATTTTTTTTTGTTTTAGGGGTTATTAGTTTTTTAATTTTTTTAGGGATTTTATATTTTTTAGGGTTTCTAGGATTTTCACTGGTTTTAGGGTTTTTAGGGTATTTATAATATTTATTGAGTGTTTTAGGGTTTTTTTGGAATTGTAGAGGTTTTAATATTTTTTACACTTTTAGGATTACATCCATATTTTCATGATTTCAGGGTTATTAAGGGGTTTAACTGTGTACTTTTTTAAGGATTTTATGTATTTTTAGGATTTTGAGGTAATGTTAAACGTACTTTATGGTTTTTAGGGTTGTTAATGGGTTTGTGGTTTTTTTGGGTTTTTTTGGATTTTTTAGGTTTTTCGAAAATTTTAAATCAATTAATGTGTTTCATGGATTTTTAGGTTTATAATAGTTTATGGAGTTTTTATGTTTTTTATAGATTTTTAGGGGTGTTCAGGGGTTTTAGATATTTTTAGGGTTTTATGGGGTTTATGGTTTTATGGGATTAATGGTTTTTCGGGAATTTTAAAGGTTTTTAGGGTTTTGTGGTTATTATTATTTTCATGTTTTTAGAGGTTTATAGAGTTTATATGGATTTTAATAGTTTAATGCTTTTTATGATATTTAGTGGATTAGGTGATTTTTGGGGTTTTAGGGATTTTTGTATTTTTTAGTGATTTTATGGGTTTTTGGTTTTTATGGTTTTATGGATTTTTTGGGGCTTATGATGCATCTATATTTTTAGTTTTTATCATGTGTTTTTAGGGTTTTTAGTTTTTTGAAGGAGTTTTGGGTTTTTTTTTGGTTTTAATGTTTTCAGTTTTTTGGTTTTTAGTGTGGTTTAGTGTTGACATGTTTTTACTTGCTTTAGTTTTTTAGGGTTATTTAGGGTTTTTAGGGGTTTTGAGGAAGTTTTTTGGTTTTTTTTCTATTTTTAAGGTTAATTTGTGTATTTTATTGGATATATAGAGTTTTATGGGTTTTAGGGATTTTTTTATTTTTAGGTGTTTTAGGGTTTGTTATGGTTTTATGGGTTTTTATATATTTTGGGTGTTTTGGGTAATTTTTACACTTATTAGAGTTTTTTGTTCTTTCACAGATTCTATTTGATTTTAATGAATTTTTGTCCATTTTTGTGGTTTAGTTTTTTTAAGTGCTTAAAGGATTATTATAATCAATTAGTGGTTTTATGGGTTTTATATCTGTTTAGTTATTTTCAGGGAGGTTTAGGGGACTTTATAGTTTTAAGTGTTTTTATAGGTTTTGTTTGTTTTTAGTGTTTTTAGTGTTTATTCAGGTTTTTTGGTTTTTTTGGTTTTAAATGATTTAATGACTATTATATTTTTTGGTTTTTAAGGGTTTTACGATGGTTTTTGGTTTTTAGTGTTTTATAGTTTTCTAACAATTTTAGGGGTTTTAGGGTTTTAAGGTTCTGTATGTTTCATGTTGGGTTATTTAAGTTACGTTTAAGGTTATTATATTATTTTTGTACTATAAAGAAGGGGTTTGTGGGTTTTAACGGGTATTTAGAATTTTTAGGGGGTTTGGGTATGTCTTTGGGGTTTTAGGGTTTTTATAATTTTAGGGTTTTTTTTGGTTTTTAGAGTTTTATAGTTTTTATGGGTATTATGGTTTTAATTATTTTAGGGTTTTTGGGTTTTTTAGACGTTCCACATTTCTAATGGTTTTTATGTGTCATTAGTTTTTTTTGGGTTTTTTGGGATTTTTGATTTTCATAGTTTTTGGGTTTTTTGGGATTTTTGATTTTGATAGTTTTTGGGTTTGTTTTAGGGTTCTTTAGTTGTTTTCATTTTCAATGGTTTTTAAGTTATTTAGGTGTTTTATAGTGTTTATTTTGTTTTTATGAAAAAATGGTTTTTAGGGTTCTTAGGTTTTTTTATTTCTTTCGGTGTATTTAGGATTTTTTTTTTATTTTTTTTGGATTTCTAGTTTTTTAGTATTTTTATAGTGTTTAAGGGATTTAAGGTATTTAAGGGGTTTTATATATTTTAGATTATTTTAAGGGTTTTTTAACATTATATTATTAGCGTATTTTATTGTGTTATAGGGTTATTTTTGGTCTTTTAGTGGTTTTAAGATATTTTAAGGAGTAAGGGGACTTTAGGGGGTGTTTAGGGTTTTTAGTGATTTTTTTAAGGATTTTTGTGTTTATATGGTTTAATAGTTTTTACTGTTTTATGGTTTCTAGGGTTTTCAGTGTTTTCATGGGTTTGGTATGGTATTTTAGGGGGTTTTATGGTTTATAGTGAATTTAATATTTTTTTGGATTTTTATGATTTTAAGGGTTTTAAAGAGTTTTTAGTATTATTTCTGCTTAGGTTTTGTATGTTTTTAATGGGGTGTTAGTGTTTTTTATGGTTTGGGGGTTAGGGTTTTATGCTTTTTTGGGTTGATTTTTTTTTGTTGGATTTTAATGGGTTTTAGCGCTTTTATAGTTTTTTCTAGGTTATTAGGGATTTTAGGGGACTTAAATTGTTTTTTCGGATTGTAGGGTCTTCAAGTTCTTGGGGGGAGTAAGGCATTTTAGACTATAAGGGTTTTTAGTTTCTTATATGTAGTAGTCTTTTAAAGGGTATTATGGCTTTCTAGTATTTTATGGTTGTTAGGGGATTTAAGGGGTTTCGAGTTTTTAGGGTATTATGGGGGTTTGTGGTTCATGGGATTTTAATGTTTTTAGGGTTTTATGGATTTACATGTTTTTAGGGATATTTTGGGGGGGATTTGGATTTTTATCATTTTATGTGTTTTAGGATCATTTTCGGTTTGGTGTGTTTTTAAAATATAGTTTTCTACTTTTAGGGTTTTTAGGATATATAGCGGTTTCATGGTTTTTATAGGTTTTAGAATGTTTAATGGTTTTTTAAAATTTCTCGGTTTTACAGATTTTAAGGTATTTTTTGTTTTTGGGTTTTTAGGGGTTTATTGGGGTTTTATGTTTTTTATTATATTTAGGGTTATAGGTTTTTATGGGTTTTAGTGATTTTAGAGTTTCTTAGTGTTTTTAGGACATTTAGTATGTGTAGTGTGTTCAATGTTTTTAGGTATTATCTAGGGTTTATGGAGGTTTTTTTGTTTTAATGGTCTATTGGAGTGTTAAGGTATTTCAGGGTTTTGGGGTCTTTATATGTTTTATATCATTTTAGGTTTTTAATGGTATTTTAGGTTATTATTATATATTTGGGTTTTGAGGGTGCTTATGGTAATCTATAATTTTCCATGTCTTTAATTTTTTTTTTGAGTTTTTAATGTATTTTGGGGCCTTTAAGTGAATTATAGATTTATTATATACTGGTAATGTTATAATGGGCTTTTAGAGATTTTATTTTTTAGGGGTTTTAATGGATTTTTGGTTTTTAGTGTTTTTTTTGCGTGTTTTAGGATATTTATGGGTTTTAGGTTTAATCAGGGTTATTAGGTTATTTTAGTGTTTCTATGGGATTTAAGGTATTATTGATCTCTTAGTTTTTTATAGTTTTAGTGTTTTTCTACTTGTGTTTTATGTTTTAAATGGTTTTAAGATTCTTATGGGTTTATAGGGATTTTTAGGTTTTTATGTGTTTTAGGAGTTTTATGATTTTTATGGTGTTGAGGGTTTTAGGGTTTAGAGGGGGGTTTTAGGGTATTAGTGTTTAGAAGGTTTTTCTTTATTGTTTCAATGGGGTTTTACGTTCTTAGTGTTTTTTGGTGTTTTTGGGATTTTAGAGATTTTATGGAATCAAAAATATTTTTTCCCGTTTAAGGGGTTTTTGGGGTTTTTATTGTGTTTGAAGAGTCTTAGGATTTTTTTTGTTTTTACGGGGTTTTAGGGTTTTTAATGTTTTTAGGGTTTTTAGAGTTATTTGTGATTTAGTGTTTTTATGGTTTTTATTGGTTTTTATGGTTTGTATAAGATTTCTGTTTTTAGGGTTTTTATTGGTTTTTTGGGTTTTTAGGGTTTTAGTGTTTTTTGTTGATTTTATGCATTTTAGTCTATTTATGTGTTTTACAGGATTTTAGTGATTTTATACTAATATTTTGGGACATTTTTGTTTTTTTATTAAAATTAGGGGTCTTTTGGGGTTTTATTGGTTTTGAGGATTTTTACGATTTTAGAGACTTGTAGGTGTTTATGGTGTTTTGGGGGTTTTTGAGGTTTTAAGAGTTTTTTGTGGTTTTAATGGTTTTTTGGGATTTAATGATTTTTAGGGTTTTTAGGTGTTTTATGGTTTTTTTAGGTTTTTTCTTGTTTTTTGGGTTTTTAGGGGTTTTAGGGTTTTATTTTTTTTAGGGTTTTTAGTTTTCTCTTAGGGGTTAGGGAGGTTTTCATGGGTTTTATTGTTTCTTAGGGTTTTTATAGTTTTTAGCACTATTTTTTTAATCTTTTTTAGGGATTTAGGGTTGTTTGTGTTTAAAGATGTTTTTAAGGAATTCTATGATTAAAAACCAAACATTGGGATATGGTTTGTAGTATTTTAAAAAATGGGTTGAATAATGCATGATCATCATTCACATTCACACCATCATTTCCACCATATAAGCATGAATTTGGTTCCCAATTTTGTGTCTGTGAAATGAAGTTTGAACCCCTTTCATTCTTCTTTTGTAATGTTTTCAATGAGGCATGAATGGGGTTAACCCCTCCCACTAATATTTTTTTAAAAAAGTCCACCCCCAATTTCATTTTCACCCACACTATAATTTGACGTGAATCTGCATTATATTTGAATCTCAAAATATATCTCTATATTTTGATAATGTAACTTTTTTATTTAAAGTGTTATAATTTCATAACGTCTTTATTTTTTACATTATTTATTTAATTAAAAGGTATTATTGTATGAATATATGAATTAATGTATATTATGGGATTTAATTTCTATTTCAATTAATGATCTTTATATGATTTATTTTATATTGAATGATTTTAAAATTTTAAATATTGTCCTCTTGTAATTCCAGTCGTAAAAAATAATAATATCAATATGTATGTTAATATATATATATATATATATATATATATATATATATATTTTAAAGTAAATTGTGCATAATTATATTTGAATATATTAATATTTATATATTATTATGTATTATAAGTCATGTTAAATAAATTTAAATTATAATTTTGATACACATAAGTAACTAAAGTGAATCTGCTTAAATATTTTATAAAAATCATATTATGGATAATTAATTACAAAAAAATAAAATTATTTTTATGTATTATAATTAAATTTATTTAAATATATAATATATTATTCAATTTATATACAAAAAAATTATTTGTTTAACCATTTAAAAAATAATTCAATAAGTATAATTTTAAATTATATTAATAATAAATAGATATTATTCTTGGAAATTAGGTTTTAAATATAATTATCCAATGTTTGGAAAGTATAAATACTTTAAAACAATCTCTGTATACTATTGTATTTTTATTTGAATGAAAGTAAAAAAATTATTAAAATATTTTAATTGTTATTTATTTGTAAATTATATAACTTTTGTTAATTAAATTTTGATAAAATAAAATATTAATAATATTCCTAGCAGTTATGTTTAAATAAAAAATATTATTCATTAAGAATCTAATGTTGTCCGCAAAACAAATATAAAATTATATTTTCAAATATTAATATATAAAGTTGAATACATTTAAATGTGCATGTATATCTGTTTTTTCATTTGAATATAATATTTGAAAATGTTTATATTATTAATTTAAATTGGGAATAGTTTGATATTAATATATTTATATGTATATATTAAAAATATTATACATTAAATAAATTAAATTTAAATTATAGTATTTGATAATTATTGTTAAATAATTTGAATCTACCTAAATTTATATACAAACACAATGATTTTTTTTAAATTTTGTAGTGTAGGTAAAATAAATATATCGATACATATGTACATATTTATTATTTCAAGATATAGTTATAGGAAATTTTATAATATGTATAACATTATAAGTATCCCAAAAACATGTTATGAGTATTGTGTTATGATAGATCATTAGATGATCTACCAAATATATGATTCAAATTTCATTTCTTTTTTCATGTGGTTGCAGAATTTTTAATAATATCTTTTTCTCATCATTATTGACTACATATGTTTCATCTCTCTTTTTATGTACGTAAGGACTTGCATGTCAATGTATAAATATTATGTATCTGAAAACCCTATACCCCTCTGTTTCATGAATTTAATATTGTAATAAAAGGTCACTCTATAAGAGGTATTGTTGTATAATTTTGTATTTTTAAACCACAACTCAAAAGAGACTAATGGTTACTAAATTTTGAGATAATATAGGCTTCATGAGTTCCCATAGGATTTGGTTGTTTTATAAAATAATTCTAGAACAACCAATAGAAACATACTAATGATCACGTCATTGTTTTTTAATCATAATTAATTGAAAAATGTTAAAAATTTGATGATATCATATAAATATAAATAATGTTTTATTAATGTTTATTTCTACATAATATTGTCACCATCAATATATTTCAATAGTAATGTTATTTATATCAATCATGGTTTTAGCTATATTTTTTCTCCAATAATAATTTAAAATCATATTGAAAGTATGAATATATGTGTGTGTGTATATATATATATTAGTTATTAACTATATTTATAAGTATAATTATACTATGTGTAAAATAATAACTTTATCCACCAAACATTTTGTCATTTGATATGATTATTGTCCATTATATTCCCATCTAATTTATGATTTAAATTTCATGTTATATTTTTTATCTAATTATTTATTATGTAAAAATTGATTGATCTTGAGATGACCAAAAAATAAATGATTGAAAATACAATCCTTTTTTATGGTTATATAATATGTAATAATTTCATTTTATTTTCCCCATTGGTTTCCTATTTGTGTATTTAAATAAAATTTATTTATCGTAAAACCCTTCAAACCATCACATTAAATTTAGTAACATGGTAATGAATGGGAATTTGATAATTGGACTTGCTATTTGAAGCTATATTTTCACACCATGATCGAACGAAAATTGATAGTTTCAGAAATATGAGATAATTGAGGCTCATGGAGTTCCACCTATGTTTTTTTATTTTATCAAAAAATTATAAACCAATCATTACTAAATTTGTCATCATTTATTCATATTTTTAAATCAAATCCAATAAAAACAATTTATGCTTTTTATGATGTAGTATTTATCTTTTTTAAAAAAATAGGTCATAATGTATATGTGAATATAATAAAATGGATAGGAAATTTATATTGGTTATGTTTTTACCTATCATTTTCCAACAACAATTGTTTAAAATGATCATGAATACGAGGAATTGGATGTAATTCAAAGGAAGATTCGATGTCACCGCAAAATGACGTCTAATCGACCAATTACATCAGTTAAATACCAGTATCTCCAATATCATGAATGTATATGGAACATTGAGATCCCCTACTCAATGATGATGGTTTTATGGACGCATCATTGTGGTTCAGGTAACAGTTTATTAATTGTTTAATAGAATTATATGTTGATATTTAAAATATTTATGAGGTGAAACCAACTATTACAGAATAATTTTGTGCTACCTTTATTGAATCTGGTCCTTAACATAACTAAATTTAATTTCATTATCATATTATAATGGTAATATAAAAAACTAGGACTAAGATAATCAAAATATGGAAAGAACTATATGGTATATCTCTATCAATTATTCTGATTTAATGAATGATACTTTATCTAATGGGGTTGTATCTGATGATATAACCAAATATAATGTTGGTGATAATGATATGGGGAACGAACCTTTTGAGGTTCTTTTGATATAAAGGAAACTACTAGTTAGTGGTATCATCCTACATTATTTACATCCATAGTAAAATAAATGATTTTTGAACAATATTTTGATAGGAATTTTATTACACCTACTAATAAATTCACTTTAATTATATATAAAATATCTAAATCCACTGATAACACCATATATGTGGTCTATTTGTTTGGAATTAAATGTTCTTGGAAAAATTTATTAAAACAATACAATATATAACACCATTTTTTTATTTTTGGTTAATGTTTCCCAGATGGAATAATGTCTTTTTCAGTGTAACAAATTATGTTCCAGAATGTAAATTTTGATTTTCAGTAATATATGATATTTTTTTTTTCAATTTGGAAGATAAAAAAATTGCAAGGGCCAAATACTTTCGTACATCGAATCCTATAAAGTGACCAATCATCACATAATGAAATGTTTATTGTAATTGTTATTATATAGATTATACGAATGTGTTAGGGAATTCTTGTGTCCCTTATATAGGAATTAGTTTAACAGTTGTGAAAATAAATATATCCTTAGTCTAATATTGGAATGATAAAATTCAAATTTTGTAAATCTATAGGGATTAGGATAAATCATATTCCTTTTCACCGTAGATAAATGGATTATTGTCTCTCAACAATTAGGTTATTTATCATTTCGACATTGTTGAGTATATCCCCCCAGATCACATGTTGATCAAAAAAGGGGATGTTCTGTATGAATTTTTGGGCATTCATGGCATGCATCACTTATTTTTCTTATCCTAAAAAAATTCATTAAATTTAATGGATATTTTCCTTAGGGTATGTATATAGGTGTTCTAATTATTTTTATTAAATACGATGATAATATTGTTCCTATACCACATTCAATTTAAATTTTATCATATAATAATTTTGTTCATTTTTGACATGTATATGCATTCATGATACAAGAAGATATAGATTATGGATGATATCTAATACCTATCGAGAAATTACAGAGGACATTAACAATGATGTTGTATAATGGAGAGAATTGAATAATTATCATCAATATTACTATAGATATATTTCCAATAATGTTCATAATTATTTTATAGATGAGTATATAAAGAAGTAAATCCTCACGTGGGATATGTTTTCATAATCACATCTTTTTAAAAAAAGATTATCCCTTTATATACATTTTTCTCATCTTTATAACATTTGATACAAATCAAAGAATGTTTTATCAATGAATTGATGAAATTTAAAAGCATAATAAATATATATATGGTTATATAATGTGAAATTAAAAGGATAAATGTTCATTATAAAATGATAGTAATTGAAAAAAGGTAAATATGACCCCAAATATTATTGAGTACTTAAGTGGGGTCTTTAATGGTGCACATAAAATACTAATCATATGGTTAGTTCATGAGAAATTTTATATATGTGTGAAGTATTTTTTTGAATGATCCAAAAAGTAATATCATACAATGAAAAAAGAATGTGTTTGGCTAGAATTTAAAAATATATATTGATCGGATACTATATAACACATCATTATTTCATGTTCGACCCATAGATCAGGAATGGATCCACATTCAGGTAATATAGTTCCATAACCTACTCAAAAGAAATAGTGGTTGAGTGGTTGTGGTCATATGGGAAATAAGGTACTATGATTTTTGTTCTTTACAGGATTGGTGATATCCCTATGCAACATGTTTTTTCACATTTTTCAATAGAAAACATATAATTTGAACCCTATATTTACTCATTGTATTGTGTGTACACAATGGTTTACTGTTATAGTGAACCTTGAATACTTATTGGTGATTTTTTAGTATTATATTACATGATGATCAGAAAACAATGATCCCAAATATTCCCAAGTTTAATATCTTGACTCTCTCATTTATGGATTACTTTATTTTATATTATTTTCATTTAGGATTTGTTACTGTGGTTCTTGATACATCCATGTTTCACTATTATAGATGACCAATTTCTAATTGTATCAAAAAAGAGATTGATTGAACCTGTGAATGGGGAGTGGGACACCGATGCAAAATCTTTCATATATAAGGGATCACTCATAAGTGATGTCCCCTTGTTAAAGGAAGGGCTCCATGTCACAACATATTTCAATGATTTTACATATTTTATATGGCTTGTGTATATTTATTTTCATATTTATATATTTTTCATTTATGGATCCTTTTATTTATTTCATGTTTTATTTCTAAATTATTAATTCTCAAACATTCTTCATTTATTGTTTCTATTATTTTTTCCTTTTTCAACTATTAATAAATTATACAGATTGTAGAATTAAATAATAAGTAGTTCAACTTCTAAAAAATTGTGTTTTCATCATGTCTTAAGATTACATGATTCCTTTACGATATCATAGTGTTTATGGTACTACGTATTACATTATTCATGGTTAATAAACATATATATATTATATATAAATAAATTAAAAATGATTATAGATCCTTAAAAAAATCAATTTACTTACTAGGCCAACAAAATTAATCACATATATTTATTTACCACATTTTTTCATAATGCATACTTATGAATGATAATAGACTACCTAATTTTTATTCATGTAGTTTTTTTAAGAAATATTTCACAAATAGTGTTGAGTTAACATTTAAAATAAATATAATATCAAATATAGAGATGGAAGGGCCTCTATTTCTCACATTTCAAAACAATCATGGATTATGGGTAGTTATAGAGGGAAATCTAGTATATTATTTTATTATACGATGGTCTAATTATTTCCTCCATTTTTCACCACCTCTTGTGATTTCCCATCTTCTTTACTATGTTTGGTTCTACGGTGTAGCGATGTCTGTCTTCACATTCATCGATCACCATATCATTGCCACACTAGTGGAGATATGGATGCCATAGAAACATATATTTCAAATTATAGGGTGAAATATGAATATTACAGAAGAGGATTTATCTATTATATTGAGCCTCCACATCGATGGAGTAGTTATGATGGGATGAGTTAGTGTAGATTATTTTAACCTAGTTCACATATTTTAGAGTAATAATGAATGAGATGATGAAATTTCTATCATCTAGATCCAATTACACATTCCATGGACAGATGATCACTTCACCCATAGAGATGATGATGTTTTTGAGATCAACATTCTAGGATTTTCACATTCTTTCATTATATGAATTATTTTCAAAATGATCTTCATCAATCATTTGACTAATTTATTCCATTTTATGTATTTACCATTGATGGAGGATTTGGACCAAACAATGAAGTACACCAAGGGGTTATTCTCGTCTTTCATATGCATACATAGATCAATGCATAACATTTTCATTGATAACATATGTATTATATGATGCATTATTCTAATCCAAATGTTCATTTGGGAGACCATCCCTTGCTTAGATCTAGAGTCCCACATTCCATTATCAACTTATATGTTAAAATAGTCCCCATATTGATGATGGAATTTATTTCTATATTTATTACGTGAAAATTAAATGTTTAGTATTCTACAATGAAATATATTTATACAAATGTTAACTACATGTGGAGTTGGGAACATCGATATTCATATACTGCCGAACCTGATGTCCATGATTACGAATTTTGTTGGTTAGTCTTCAACCAAACTGAATACATAAATTTTAATTATGTAATTTAATTATTATTTTGAATTACATAGATTCATTCAAAAAATTTAAATTTATTTTCTTGATATTTCAGTTTTCATATATTCTATATATTAGGGAAATCATCTAGAGTCTCACACCGTACTATAAGATTATTCTTTCTATTGTCTTAATAATCAAACTTATGATTCATTTTCTTATTATTGAGTGGAATCTTGAAGATAGAATTATGAGGTAGTTTTTCTTTTATCAGCCCATTCATGAACCACCTTGATAATTTTATTCACTTCATTCCCTATAGATGTTAGGAAATCAAGACATCAACTAAATGTAATATCATGCACAATATATTGAGATGCGGGATAAATGACAGGAGTGTCGATTATGAGGGGATGGTGTAGCATGTATAAATTTATATATCAGTTGGATTTTGGGCACTGGGACTACATGTCCTCTGTGAGATATCTTATGAAACATGGATGAAGAAATAAAGTTTTGGTAATAATTATTTCATCCATTGTTCATTTCTTTATTCACATTACTTACCTATATATTTTTATTTTGTAGGATTCTCATATCAACTAGCTCCTTTACATATCTGATCCCATAGAGGGATGATAAATTTTTCAATACGATTATAATAATGCATTGACAGGGATACATTTTCCAATGGATGATATTTATAATGGGATTTTATTTTAGGTCTCAGGTGATGCAGAGGGAATATATCCCGATATAGATGTTTCTAAGATAAAAATCTTTTTATTGTTGAATATGTGGTATAAGGTGTTCATTATGATCATCTAGATTCTCCACCAGTTCGTATTGCATATGATTCATATCCATATCCATATGTGGGTGTTACATATGTTTAGGTGGAAGTTACATTGTGTGTAGGTATGTTACATGTTGTGTAACTGCCATTGGGATGAAGATGTGAAAGGTTTCATGTTGTTAACTAGTTAAAGGAATGAGAATGTTACACACATTGAATCAACATTACCCAACATTTAATGTTTTTTCAAGGGTTAATTCACTTGTGTCAGCCGTAATTTTGGTGTAACTATGTAATAAAAAATACATGATTTGAAAGAGGGTTACACACCATGTATTTCTAATTATTAGTTGTTTTACGATGGGAATTTCTTATAATTTTAATTTATTTTATACAGCCATCACCTCTCTCAAGAACTAAGTGATATCCATGAAATTTTATATTTTATTCTTCTATTTCAATCATCATGTTAAATAAAATTATCTCAGGTGAGTTTTTTATTAGTTTTTTCTCTATTCTATGTCACACTTCGTCACTGTGGTGTATAATATTCTTACCATAATTTTTTTTGGATTTTAACCTCATTGTTGTGTGAACACGTTTCCTTATGGTTGTCTTCCTCACCTCTGTTCTTATTGTTGATTCTAGTTGTAATCATTGAATAGAAATTTCTTAATGGTCAGGGGTCTAAAATCATAACATATTGTCTGTTTAATTGTTAAGTATGTAAATTATTTATGTTTTTATGACACAATGTGTGCATTAATTAATTTTAAATTTACTGGTTCTAAATCATAGAATCTATTATTCCATGGTTCTATATGAATTAAATTGATGATGTGATGAGTCTTGAGGCTAACTGTTGGGTGAGAGAACCCTTGAATACTATTGATTTTGTTAATGAATAAAAGTTTAGTTAGTATGAATTGTCATTTCAATTAACTACTATATATAGAATCAATTTAGTGATGGTTTATTTCTTATAAAAAATGACTAGTGATAATTTCATAAATGAAAGGTAATTGAAATATAATTGTTAGTTGGATGAATTAACCATTTTGGTTCATAATATGTAGTGATATTATTATATCTATATTGTTATTACCTATGTAGTGATACGTGGTATAATGTTTATATAGAGGGCTATCATAGGATGCTAAAATTATTATATAGCATTCTTAGACTAGTCACATGTTTTAATTCTTAAATAGAGTGATGGTTTTGGATATTGAAGTGTATATAGTGGTATTGACCTAGTTTATGATGAAAGGATCATATAGTGGTATTGGCCATGTGGAGGCTAAAATTATCATATTTAATGATTTTCCCAGGGAAGAAAATTCTTATATAGACAGCTCTACCTGATTATTTTATTATTCCATGGATTTATGGTAATGGATGGAATGGTTTTGTTTTATGCAAAGAGGCATTCTAACATGGATCTAATGTAGGTAGATTCTGAGATTATATTATATTATATTTACTAATTAACAAAAAAATTAATCACATTATATATATCACTTATTACCTAACTTTTTTTAGACACAATGGTGTCAACCTACTAAGTTAATCTAACACCCAATTTTGGCCTCAGTTTTGCGCCTAAAATAATTGCATTAAAGTAGGTTTGCACAAGGGAAATAGTCCATGTTGCTGATTTTTTCTTGCTGTATGGGATGTAATATTGAGACGATATCAAAATGGGGTTCAAAAATGGGGTATTTTGAGTTTCTTTTTATCTCATCTTATTCATTTATTCGAATGGTTTTCTATTATACATTTAGATATATTTCAAAATACCATTACATCATTCACTATTAGTTAATCTATTGGTTATACCTATTTCTTCTATGTTATATGATATATTGTTTTCACTATTTTTTACTTTCATATTTTTTTATTTTTTTTATTAATACTTTGTTTTAAATCTAAAACGGGGGGTACAGTCCCCAAACTACTCTCATCACAACCAAAATTATATCTGGAATCCCCTAATGTATTAGGATGAGCACATAAGATCCCATAACCAGCATGAATTTTCGATGTGAGAGTATTTCATATCAAGGTTCATTAGAAATTGTCATCATAGCATCAGTTTTTATTTTATTTTTCTTCACTATGTGGTAAATGTAGAAAGGGTGCTTGGGTGTTTCAGGATTTGGAAATGATCTTGTTCATGTGTGTAGATAACCAATGTATGGGGTAAAACTAAGTGCCTAGTATTGGGATTGTTGTTATCATTTTGTCTTATTGTAGTGGTTGTAATTCAACCCAGGGTGATTCAATTGTTTTTTAATGTTATTACTTCTTGATATTTATACTCTTGGACCATTATGGCATAAGGTGAGTATGTGTGGATCATTATTGACACATAAGGATATATTGAAACAAAATTTTCATGATAGGGGATTATTTTATTCCATGTGATATATGTCTTCCGTTATGAAAGGTGACATGAGATACTGACTATATATTATAAATGAAAATAAATTAACTATTATGTCATGCTAAAACACGTATAATCCTTGTTTTTGGAGACCATGAACCAGTGGTTCTCTGTTGTTATCACCTATTGAGATTTACATTTTTTAGTTAGTGTTCTATGGAATGTTGTTATCGTGTAGTTAAAATACCTCATTGTTATCATCATGTTGAGTATATAGAGAGCGGAAATCATTTTTATCCTAACACAGCTAAACTAGATCTTTTTTGTGGCTCCTGAGAATCATATTGATGTTCAAATTTATGAATGTATCTTGAGAGTTATGGAATCGATCAATATGGAGATATTTCACATTGTGCCTTCGATGTGTGATCAGATGATATAGTTTCAACAACAACATCCATCAGAATTCACTGGGGAGTTATATCCCTTGGTATCCAATTTATGGATAATTTCAGTCCATATGATCTTCATTAACCCAATGAAACCCACAGATATGAGGGTGAATCTTTTTGAATATATTCTATGATAACCGTTTAATCATTGGTAGGATATTATATAGAAATATTGGTAGCATGAAAAGTTATACTGGAAGTACTTCAATAAAAAAAATTGAGTCACTTATATCTAGATACCTTAAGGGATGTGATAGATTTCGAGCTTATAGACCTATCATAGGATGACTTTTCTTTGAAGGACTAAACTAGACACTTTGATGACTCAAATAACTTTCCCCCTACATTAGAACTAGATGAAATATCCAATTTAATATATTTTTAGGATGGTATTAACTATGAAACCAGGTCATAGGTTAATGTCTTTCTCCTTAGTGGTTTTCGGATTTGATAAACCCGACACACATTTTAGAGGTGAATCTAATAGAGGACCTAATTAGTGGTAATGTCATTGCTGTAGGGAGAACTTGAATATCTTCATTAAGTTTCAGGTATCCCCTCCATAAAAATTATCTCCAAGGAAATAACATGCAGAGATGTTAGGGCTATGAAAAACTATCTAAGGAACATTTTATTTTTTAGTTCTATCAGTGTAGAAATTTGTCCGATTAGAGACCTAAATGTCTATACACTAATTTAGAGTGAAATTTATGTGTCAATTTGGGTCATATTTAGATTTTTTTTTTGAAATTACTATTTTAGAGTTTTGGAAGGGGATCTGGATAGGTACACGAGTTTGGAATGGACATAGATACCCCTTAGCAGACATGTAGTTAAAGTCCCATAGGACATTCTAGTTGAGGTCATGGGAATGGTACCCCAATGTAGGAGTGTTTGTACATGGAAAATGGAATATATTCAAGGATTAAAATTGGAACATAGGGAATATAGAAATTTTTACTACATGCTATGCAGTCAACATTGGCTATTTTGGATGTATGACCTTCTATCATTGTAGGTACAATTTAGGCATCGTTTACCGTTTATTTCTTTTGGTCTGATTCAACGGTATCATAATCATTAAATTATTCTCTTATTATATATTTTTTAGGATAGTTTGTGCAAATTTTGGATGGTTTATTGACTACTGACACACATTTGGTGGTGAAAACAAAGAATATCAAACATTGCAAGGCATGTTCTCCAGAAATTATTTGTTACCATTTATTTTTTTAACAGTTAATAATGGTAATGAATGTTTTAAATTTAATTATTAGTATGTATTAGTTGATTATATGACATGATCATATCGACTATTACCATAGTAGGGTTTCTTTTTTATCTTCATAAGGGGAAACTATTCACAATCGCATGAGTGAGATATTCAGGCTGGTCATATAGGACCAATTCAGTACAAATTAGATTTTCTAAAGGATCAAATCAGAGGTCTTTCTATAGATGATGGTGGAATGTAGTAGGATATTTTCCCCTAGTATTAAACCATAATTAGGATTCCTATCTTGAAGAATTTTATAACATACCATCAAATATATAAGTCAATTTCATGATCAATCAGTTGTCGGTATGGAAGAAAATTAGCATTACTCTGTATAGGATGGAACCAACAGAGCTTTAGGAGCTGAATGTTCTGTTAGAAGATGTATAATCTATTGTATTCATATAGCCTAGTACCTCTACATTAGGTTCTCTAGTTATTTTCACTAAGAAATATTATGATACATTTCCCTTATGTGTGGATTATTATATATTGAACTAGATGATGGTCATAAATTGATACTCCATTACATGTATCAATGATATCATTGATATCTTAGAGGTTGAAGGATATTATCCAAGATCAGTTTTAGGTCTAGATACCACCAGTTGGGGTAGATACCTTCATACATACATTGAAATTATTTTAATAGAAGTTATGTCTTGAATGAGCTCATTTTTATGCCATTTAGTTTGAATAATGTGTGTATGGTATTCATGTCCATGATGAATCAGATCATTCATCCTTCACTAGATCAACTTGAGGTGGGTTTTCAATGAACTCTTTCTTTAGTCATAGTAAGTAGACAGACATGCCTGAAATAATAACATTTTCATGAGTATAGTGAGAGATCATTAAATTTAACAAAATATATCATATTTCATTTTTTGGAATTGTAATGGTCACAATTTGGCCCATTTTATCTCAGAGGTTGGTGCTTCAATGGACATAGAGAAGATTCAATATTTGGTGTCTTCAGAGGGACCAGAGAATGTAATCTATTCTTTTTAGTTTTCTGGGATTAGTATATTATTATCTATGAATCATCTTGTAATTTTTCCATTTATTTACAGTGATGTTCGGACAGATCAACAGGGTAGTGATGTTTTTTAGGTCAGATGATTATGAGAGGTCTTTCAAGGAGATAAAAAAGATGACCTCATAACCAATATTTATATTACCGTTGATGGGTAAATCATATCCCATGAACTATGACGCATCCAAATTTAGACACGGATGAGATATTTTTTTGAGGGAATTTTAGTTTCATATGGATCTATATTGGTGACACCACATGATAGGAATTACCCTACCCATGATTTGTTGTTGTCATTGGTGGTTCATGCCCAAATTTTATACAGAAACTCTCTATTGGGGGAGAGGTTTTTGGACACACATACCAAAAGAGCCTCAATTTTAACATATCCCAGTGGGATATAAACTTTTAGTAGCAGATGTGGGTAAAATATCTGTTGTCTTTAATTATCACAAACCATCCCCTAGGGCCCTTGTCGTGACTACCCCAATCCCGCCTTCTATAGGCCAGGGGATGTCAACTAGCACCGAAGGCGTATTCCCTAAAACTCAGAAGGCATTTCCTTGATAACATGTTAACTCATGCAACCAAGAATACAACAAGACATGAACACGAGTAAACTGAATAGTAAAAAAGAGTGTGTATAGTAAGTAAAAAAGGGACCTGAATACGTGCCCGATTGGAATGTACAAGAAAATTTGAAAGCACAAGTAAGCCGATCAGCTCCAGTGACACCCACCAAGTATCCTACCAAAAGGGTAGGTACAACACTCGAATGGTTATCTATGCAGTACGCCTCGTCTAAGGTCCACCTTCGAGATACCTCTATTCCTAGTACCCTCATCCTCAGTCAGTGTTGTCCATCATCTGAACCATACAAAACAAGGTGCGGGTATAGCTCATGTAGGGGTGAGTATAGTGATACTTAGTAGGCACCTCGAGACACTCAAGGTCTCACAAAGTCCACAATGGATAAAACAAAAATAATTAAATCAACTGAAAACCCTACTTTGGTATATTCCCATACATATACCTAAGTTATCTAGTATACTCATCTCAATCCTGAGGAAACAAAGAGTCCAACTCAAAAGCCCAAGCTCAACTATTCCAGAATGGATGGTGTACCAAGAAGGTAAGTACCACACAGGTACGCCACACAGAAGAATACCACCAAGGTATTACCACAATGAAAAGTACCACACAGGTATAGACTCATATCACACCAGGTATAACTTAGGTATAGTAGTATAGATGATTAGATGTAACTACTAATTCATCTTACTCTATTAAGAGGCATACCCACGAAGGATTCTAAATCATCATCAGAACCACAGAAGATCATAGTACATCATCATACCCACACAAGATCCTAGTACCTCATCAGACCCACACAGGGTCCTAGTACATCGTCAGATCTACAAAATATCACATTACATCATCTGACCCATACATGATCCTAGTACATCATCAGTATGTCGCCATAACCACAGAGGATCCTAGTACATCATCAGTACGGTGTCATACACACATAGGATCCTAGTACATCATCAGTACATCATCATACCCACACATGATCCTAATACATTGTCAGTACATCATCAGACCCACAAAAGTAGCTAGTACATTGTCATTAGATCGTCATACCCACACAGGGTCCTAGTACATCATCAGACCCACAGAGGATCATAGTATAGCAGACCCACATAGGATCCTATAGTAGTCCAACATTGATTCCTAGAGCGGATCCATGTGGGATACTTGAGCACAGACCCATGAAGGACCCCTTTCTCATGTTACAACCAGCTATAGGGTTCCCGCACTAAGATCACTTGATTTCAGGAGGATCTGCTCCTCAAGACACAATTTGAAACTCCAACTACCACTTAGTCCCAAGAATAAGTATCCTAATGGACTACCATGTAAAATGGGTCTCAACACAACATACAGTGCGTCAATCGGACGCCCGGTCTCTGAGTTATAAGTGCTTTAGTTTCGAGGGCTCCGCTTGATATGAGAACGATTCAAACCGGCCAAACTCCACCATTATTTGAAAGTCACGTGGAGTATCTCAAATGGACCACCTCGTATCATGGATTTCAGTGCCGCAAATAGTTCATCATTTTGACACTGTATGAGGGAGATAAGTTGAATACAAGATCCCGCTATATTATTATTATTATTATTGGGTGTTTTGCGGTCCCAATACAAGAAAAAGAATTCAATATTCCACATTAGACATAAATCGACCATCTTAATGTCAGGATCACATCACCACTTTTGGTAAGTCAATCTGATGTCGCACGCAGGATTTATTGAGGGTTGGAGATTTAATAATAATAATAATATATTATTATTATTTGATCATTTTGGGTACCCAATCCAAAAACCTGAAAAAGAAATCAAATATTGGACTCATAATTTCCGTCTCGAAGTCAGGGTCATACTTCCACTTACGGTTCATAAAACTGATGTCACACAGATATGTTAATGTCAAAAAAGTGTTTAATCAACATAAGTAATAATATTAATATTTTATTATTATTGTTAATTACTTATTTCCTTAACACATAATTCAATCACGCATGGGGAATTCAATTGGTTAACGCGACTTCCACATGGCGCCTCCTCCTCTCTCCCATGACTTTTGTTTTTTATTATTATTTCATCTCCTTAATTTTATCTCTCCAATCAACCCTTTATTATTCCACGGTTTTCTCATGATCCAATTAACTCCTTTCCCAAATGTTTGGGTTCCTATGCCCATTTAGAACCGAAGCCACCACCTCCGGCTAGCCGCACCTTCTAAATGCTTTCTTCCGGCTGTCCTTCACTGCCGTACGTCACACCCCCTACCTAGCCCAGAGTCAAGCCCTTAACACATGCTGAAAATCATACCTCTATGTCTTCCCTTCCATGGGCCCTCAAATCTTCGTTCTATGCCCGAAAAATATTATGACTGCATATTCACGATCCTCGGGTCTAGGGATTCACGTCCATTTGTTGCACTCCACACAATATTGTGTTTCCAGAATGCTTAATTATTTTGCATCGATGAACTCATGAAAAACGCATGAAGAACAAAAGAAAAAGTTGAAAAGTATATGCGCGGGATGATGACAATGTTAGTTTGGCCATCATCATTGCGAATCCAATATATGAAGAATTAACAAATAAATTCAATCATATTTCAAATAAGATCCCCTACCTCGATTGCTTTTTGGTGTTGGCATGAGGAAGGAGATGATGTTGATGATGTCAGTGTTCGTCGCTCCCACATCACGCTCTGGAAGTTTGTTCCACATTCCTTATTTCATAGAATGCTTCTTTATTGGAGAGGTTGTTCATTTGGAGGATGTTCTTCCCAGTTCTCCAATGCTCTCCCAAATTTCATATTCCAATGATCTCAACCAAAAAGGATGAGTAGCCATTTGTAACAGAGTTAAGTCTATTAACTCAATTAATTGTTGGCTCATTAATTAAACTAAAGTTGGCACATATAATTTGATGGAGAAACATGAGTTAACTCACATTAATGAGGGATTTCAAGGGGATCGGGTGGTCCCCACCACAACACATAAAATTTGGGAGGTTTTAAAAATAAAATAAAAGTTGTTCTTTATTTTATTTTTACTCTTTTAACTCTCCCACGAAAATAATGAAAACTAACTTTCACCCTTGACCTAATGCGGTCAAGGTGAAGGTATCCTTAAGTGAATATCGGCGTTGGGGTTCCACGGTTCCCTTAAATTTCAATTCTGATTACTGGTTTAAAATTTATAAAACGTCTCTTGAGCATTTAGTAAACGTACCCAAAAAAATGTTTGGAAAAATATTATTAGTCACCCTCGAACTGTGCCGGTCAAGGTTAGGCTCCTCCAAAGTAAAACATCCCCCAAACAACCCAACAGTACTCTAGGATATACAATCCTAGTTATCGTTTAAATTTTATGGATTTTACAATAAAATAATTGTCAAATAATTAGTTTATTTACTACCAAAAACTAACTTTCATAGGTGGTTCATTCCAACCAATATTAGTTTCTGCCTAAAGATTGAATACCCTCAAGAGTACAGTAGTAGTCTCGGTTTTTCAATCTGAGTTTCCATTTGTGAGTTATAAGCATTTGAAAAATAAAATAATTTATTTAACTATTTAATTTTCGATTAGGCCATTATTAGTATTTTCACAGGAGGCCCGTGCCGACTAAACATATGTCATGCCTAGGTTAAACCCATCATCCTGAACACAATGGTTCCCTTATAATTATGATATGAGTTACCATTTAAGTTTTATTCCACTTTTTCCGGAAAACTTCTTACCCACGCTAATTTAAACTCAACCAAACTTTGACGGATCATCCTGGGCACTCGGGCCCTCAGAATCAAGGGCCGTCAGGTTTTTCGATGTTGAAATAATTATATATAATTAAAAAACATATTTGGAATTTTTAAGACATTACATTCTCCTTACCTTAAGGATTTACATCCCCAAAATCCACAAAAAAAAACCACTAAAAGAGGGTACTGAGCATGAATCTGAGCTTCCTTCTCCCATGTGCTCTTCTAGAGGTTCTCGTGCTACCAACATACATGCACCAAAGGTATTGATCACCCACTATGGACTCTCTCTTGTCGATCTTCAATCTCAACTAGGACCTCCGAAAACATCACCTCATTCTCGATGTCCAACTCGCTATGGTCAAATACGTGAGATGGGTCTTTCACGTATCTCCTCAGCCATGATACGTGGAAGATGTCGTGAACCTTCTCCAACTGTGGTAGATGTTCTAGGTGATATGCCACCTCACCAACTCTGTTAATGACCTGAAAGGGTCCAATGAACCTCATAGATAACATTCCACCCTGGCCAAATATCCGCAAACCTCATGGAGATGAGTTTCGTAGAAAGGCATGGTCTCCATCCTCGAACACTAGAGGTCTCTGTATCATGTCAGCATAAGGCTTATGCCAACTCTATGCAGTCTTTAGTTGCTGACAAGTGAGATATTGTGATACAAAGACTACCACTGCTTCGTTCATCCTGGGCCATCAGTACTGATGTCATATATCCTAATACATCTTAACCACACCAGGATGTATCGTCCTAGGGTATGTTTGGGACTCCCTCAACACCACCTCCTATTGTGCTACCGGTAACATGGTACGTCCTCTAAATAGGATGACATGCTCCCCACCTTCAAAAAATTGATCAGGTGGCTACCCTGAGGATATCTGAACACGTCGAACCTCGCAGTCGGTGTCCCCATGCTGCGCCTCCCTGACTCACTGATGATGTGGGGGAGTGACAATTAGAGACTGAAGATAAGATGCTCCATCTCGATCCACATAGGATATCCATAATGTGTCTAGATTCTCTGTCGCCTAACTTAGCAACTGCATACAAGAACTTCTACTGAGTGCATATTCTACTACGTTCCCCTTCTGAGGAGTATAGACTATCTCAAAGTCATTGTTCGGGGGGATCTCTATCCACTCCCATTGGAAAATATAAAACGCAAATCTCATACTTCCATGAGGGTAAGGCTATCCAACTCAAGAGTGATCAGGTTAAACCTCCTATGCATGAGTTTAACTTGTGATGCATGGGTTTCCTTTTTCACTTACTATAGAAAACCTCATCCATATTTTGTTGATAAACCACAACCGTTTTCCTAATATAGTCAATCCGAATATGAATTGTGGTTGTCTAGTCATACCCAAACTAACTTCGTAAGGCCTAGACGCTACCACCATGAGGATCCAATCGAAACTCTCACCTCAAGGGGAAAATTACACCGTCGACATAAGTTCTATTATCGATTATCCTCCCAAATGTATCTCCTGACATGAGGGTCTAGTCAAATGTTTATCCAAAAACTCTAGGTATTGGACAAGATTCGTGGAAGGAAGGAATTATTTTTACATATGTATATTGATATGATAGCTAGTAGTAGACACAAACAGTACCTCCAATCATTCCTAAATTCTGTGGTTCTCACTCCTTGAACACATGTAGCTACTTTTTTCCCTTATCCTCCAGCACCATGAGCCTAGCGGGGACCATAATGGGGGTGGTTATATCATGTCGAAATGTACACCATCTTATACTGCTCCCTTAACTCTGCTTCCAAATCTGTAGACCTGGAGATTCATCTATCCCTAACACTTCTTCTTCTTGAAACATTTTTACACACCCAAGTCTCTAAGACTAATGCCCATTTCTTATTTTCCTTTTACTAACATTCACTTGTTGTATCCTCTCTACCAAAGAACATTAAAAAACAAAGGTACTCTATAGCACCCCAATATAAGTGGGAATGAAAAGAGGAATGGTGCTGGATCATATTTCCTTAAACACACTACGCTCGAAGGTATGATACCAAAAGAATTGATCATATCATATTCATCGAGTACTAGGAATGATTGGTAATCCTTGAGGAATACTCAGCTACCGACATGTCATCCTACCGAGATGTAGATGCTCTAGAGAAATCTCAGCCACCATCTCAAGACAGTCCTCAACTGCCTGTGAATTGGGCTCACCTCAGAACCTGAGCGTATCTGATGATGAATCATGCATAAGGAACTATTCCTATATTATTCTTCTACTGGTATAGCCGGTTGTAACTAATGACAAATCAGAAGTGATATAGCTGACACACTACCCGAAGGTACCATATCGGGCAATGATCCAAGTATAGAAGCCTCATCACCAAGCATACTATCCTCATGTTCCATCACTAGATAGGACTAGTAGTTAAGATAACCATATTCTCTACTGATGTCTCAACTAGATGGAAAACTCTAGAATCTACCTCTAGTCATCCCTCAGTTACTTGGGAATCTATCTTGCCTCGAATCCTTGGAGGCCTCTACTGCTGAAACTTGTGCAATTTGCTCAATCTGCGTGCACCATCTGCTAGTGCGGCTGGAGATATATTCTTCCCAACATGTGGTGGTGTTTCTGGTACACCATCCAAAGGTGCCAACATTGTAAGAGGGCCCTACACTGGATCCATGTCGCTCGGTGGGCTGTCATCGTATACTCTCTCAAGAATCCTAGCTAGCTATCTACACAGTGAAATCCTGATAAAGAACAAGTGAGCCACAATCATTTAGTTATACCTGGTTATCTAACTCAAGAAAACAGAAGAAACTTTTTCAAAACACACACACAATCAGGGTTTTTGGGCACTGAGTCAGAAATCAAAAGTCATGTTCCTTGTGTATGGATACGTTGGTCGACACACAAACACATGATTCCCTAAACTGATAACGACAGCCACTACACATACCACTATTTCTGTGAAAAAGATCAGATTCCTCTGTTCTACAGTATAACTGACTCCTCTGATACAAATTTTTCACGACCCGTCCCCGGGGCCCATGTCGTGACTACCCCAAGCCCGCTTTCCATAGGCCAGGGCTGGAGACTAGCACTGAAGGTTTATTCCCTAAAACTGGGAATGTATTGTCTTGACAACTTGTAAACTCACGCAAACAAGAATACAAAATGATACAAACATGAGTAAACTGAATAGTAAAAATATTGGGTACAGTAAGTAAAATGGGGCCAAAATACAACCCAACTGGAAAGTACAAGAAAACATGAAAGTACATGTAATCTGATCGGATCTGATGAACACCCACCAAGTAACTTCCCTAAAGGGTAGGTATAGCTCTCGAACGGTCGTCCCTATAGTACGCCTCATCTAAGGTCCACCTCCTAGTTACCTCTAGTCCTAGGTACCACGTCATCAGTCGGCATTGTCCATCATCTACTCAAAACACAACAAGGTGTGGGTATATCTCATGTAGGGGTGAGTATAATGATACTCAATAGGGACCTTGAGACCCTTAAGGTCTCAAAAAATCCACAAAGACTAAATCAAAAATCATGAAATCAAATGACAACCCTACTTAGGTATATGCCCATACATATACCTAAGTTATCAATTATGCCTATCTCAATCATGAGGAAACACCGAGTCCAACTCAAAAGCCGAAGATCTACTATTCCACAAAGGAAGGAGTACCATGAAGGTAAGTACCACATAGGTAGGCCACATAGAAGAATACCGCCAAGCTATTACCACAATGGAATGTAACATATAGGTATGGACTCAGCTCACACCTGGTATATCTTAGGTACAGTAGTATAAATGATTATATGTAACTACTAATTCATCTTACTCAATTAATAGGAAGTCCCACGACTGATCCTAAATCATCATCATACCCACATAGGATCCTAGTACATCATCATACCCACACAAGATCCTAGTACCTCGTCAGACCAACACAGGGTCCTAGTACATCGTCAGACCCACATAGGATCCCGGTACCTCTTCATACCTAAACAGGATCCTAGTACATCATTAGTACATTGTCAGACCCACACAGGATCCTAGTACATCATCAGCATGTCATCATACCCACAAAGGATCCTAGTATATTGATAGTACGTCGTCAGACCCACACAGGATCCAAGTATATCATCAGTACATCATTAGACCCACAGATGATCCTAGTACATCTTCAGTACGTTGTCAGACCCACACACGATCCTAGAAAATCATCAGTACGTCGTCAGACCCACATCGGACCCAAGTAAATCATCAGACCCACTCAGGATCCTAGTACAGTAGACCCACATAGGATCATAGAGTAGTCCCACATGGATACCAAATTGGATCCATGTGGGATCCTCGAGCATAGACCCACGAAGGATCCCTTTCTCATGATACAGCCAGTTACAATGTTCCAACACTAAGATCAATTGATTCTGGGAGGATCCACTCCTCATGCCATTGGTCAATACTCCAAATACCATAAGGTCCCATGAAGAATTATCCCAAAGGACCACCACGTAAAAGGGTTCTCAACGCAACAGATGGTGTGTCAATCAGATGCCCAGTCATTGAGTTATAATTGTTTCAGTGCCGAAGGCCCAGTTGGATTCGGGAATGATCCAACCTGGAAAAACTCCAACATTCCATAAAATTCACATAGAGCATCTCAAAAGGATGGAATCATATCAAGGATTTCAGTGCCATGGATGATTCGTTATTTTGACACCGTATGAGGTAGATAATTCGATTACAATATCCATAAATAATAATAATAATAATAATATTGGGTGTTTCATGGAACTAATCCACAAACCAGAATTTAATATTAAACATCAGAATTAAATCGATCGTCTTAATTTTAGGATCACGTCGCCACTAACAGTAAGTCAATCGGACGTCGCACGCAGGAGTTATAGTGGTTTGAAGATATAATAATAATAATATATTATTATTATTTGATCATTTTGGGTACCTATCCAAAAACCTGAAAAAGACATCTAATATTGGACTCATAATTTCCATCTTTATGTTAGGGTCGTACTGCCACTAATGATTCATAAAACCATGGTCGCACAGATAAGTTACAGTCAAAATGTGTTTTATCAAAATAAGTAATAATGATAATATTTTATTATTTTTATTAATTACGTATATCCTTAACTGTAAATTCAATCATGAATGGGGAATTCATTTGGTGAACACGACTTCCACATGGTTCCTCCTCCACTTCCCATTATTATTGATTTTTATTATTATTTCATATCCTTAATCTTATCTCTCCAATCAACCCTTTCTTATTCCATGATTTTATCATGCTCCAAATAACTCATTTCCCAAAAGTTTGGGTTCCTCTGCATGTCCAGAACAAATGCCCCAACATCCATCTCTCCGCACAGCCTAGACGCTGCCTTATGGTTGTCCTTAGCCTCCTGACATCGCACCCTCTTCCTCACCCGGAGTCCTGCCCGTAACACACGCCGGAAATCACACCACCATGTCACCCCTTCCGTGGGCTGCCACATCTTCATTATAATCCCGAAAAACATGTCGACCGCATATTTGTGATCCTCAGGTCGAGGGCGCCATGTCCATATGTTGCGCTCAACACAATATTGTGTTTCCAATGCACTTAATAATTTGGCGTTGATGAACACACTAAAAATGAGTGAAGAACAAAAGAAAATGGGAAAGGTATATGTGAGAGAGGATGACTATGTTAGTTTGGACAGCTTCATTGAGAATCCATAATATGAAGAATTAACAAATAAATTCAATCATATATCAAATCAAAACCTCTTCCTCGATTGCTTGTTCATGTCGTCCTGAGGTAGGAGATGATGTTGATGAAGTCAGTGTTCATCGCTCCTGCACCATGCTCTCGAATTTGGTTCCTTTTTCCTCTATTCGGAGAATGCTTTTTACGTTGGATAGGTTCGTCGTTTGGAGGATTTTATTCCCAATTCTCCAAGGCTCTCAGAAATCTTATTTTCCAACAACCTCCACCAAAAAGGATGAGGATCCAATTTTAATTGAGTTACGTCTATTAACTCAATTAATTGTCGGCACATTAATTAAACTAATGTTGGCACATTTAATTTGAGGAAGAAACCAAGAGTTAACTCAGATTAAAGAGGGAGTTCAAGGGGGTCAGGTGGTCCCCACCACTGTACATTCAAATTGGAGGTTTTAAAAATAAAATAAACTTTGTTCATTATTTTATTTTTACACTTTAACTCCCCCACTAAATTCACAAAAACTAACTTTCACCCCCGACATATTGCAATCAAGTTGAAGGTCTACTTAAGAGAATATCGGCGCTACGAGTTCAGCGGTGCCATCGGGTTTTAATTTCGAGCACTATTTTAAATGTTATAAACACTGCTTGTGGGTTTACTGAACGTACATAAAAAAAGTTCTAAAAAATATTTACAGTCACCCTCGACCCACACTAGTTGAGGTTATTCTTTTTCTAAGTGAAACATGCCCTAATGAATCCAACGGTACTCTCATATTTCAATCTGAGTTACCATTTAAATGTTATGGGTTTTACAATAAAGTAGTTGTCACTTAATTATTTTATTTATAGCCAAAAACTAACATTCATTTGAGGAACACACTAAAAAATGTTAGTATCTTCCTAAAGAGATAATATCCTCATGATTTCAGTGGTGGTCTCAGATTTTCAATTTGAGTTTCCTATTGTGATTTATAAGAATTTTCAAAATAAAATAATTATTTTATTTATTTTATTTTTGATTATACCATTCTAGGGGTTTCTCATAGGAGGCTCGTGCCAACTAAACATAAGTCATACGAAGGGTAAACCCACCATCCTGGACATAGTGGTGACCTTGGATTTCAAATCTGAGTTATCGTTTACAAGTTATTCCACTTTTTCAGGAACACTGCTTACACACACTAATTTAAACTCAACCAAACATTGACTGATAATTTCAAGCACTCCGATCCTTGGAATTGCACGTCGTCAGATTTAGTGGTCTCAAAATTATTCATTTAATAAAAAAAATATACGGAATTTCGAGGACATTACATTCATCTTTATGATTTATTATACATCTGAAAATGAAAACATTGTTAACAATTCTGTGAGATATATGATGTAGTAAAAGGTAGTTAGAGACTCTTGAGACAAGTATAAAATGATGTAAATATTTTTATAAATTCCTCTATATGTTCATTTGTCTCATGGAGGACTCTCTCCAACGTGAAAAATTACTATACCCATGCATCATGTCTAAACAAAAAAAGGGTAGTTCCTTAAACCAAAGGTCATAGTTCTGAGAATTTTCTTATATGGATTGGAGCCACTTGTGGGATGGCTTCATATTAGGAGTAATTATATTATTTTTTACAGACCATAATGTGTTCCTATGGGATTTCACAATGAGATAATGATAGATTTTCATAGTTTTAGAAGGGTTGTGTATCCTGGATTGATGAAGTGGAATTGTGATCTATGTAGACAATACTGGTGATCAAGAATAAAGAAATAGATTTCATTTTTCATGGTTATATGTTTCAACTATTATTATTTGAAATATAATAACTAGAGACCTACTGGGTTATTACAACTCTTCCCATTCCTCAGAGAAAATTGGATGATTTCACTATATATTTTTTCATTAGATTACCTATTATACCTTGAAGTAATTATGTGGTGTGTGAAATTATGGATTTATTGACTAAGGTATCCCATTTACTTTCTACCAAAAATTAAATCACTATAAATTATCTTCTTAGTCTCTAGATATGAAATATTGTTCATTTTTATGGTGTTCTAAGGATTTTCATTTCTGATGGATATCATTATTTCATAACTCTGTTCTAGAAGTGTCTCCAAAAGAATCCATGATCACAGGTTCATTTTAGCATAGCTTGTTATCCTCAAACTATGTAAAAAACCATATGGTTGATTTAGGTTCTAAAACCCAAGTTTCAATCCTTTTCTATAGATTTTAGTGGCTTATGGTAGCACCATATGGCACTCAATGAGTTTTCATATAATAATGGATTCCAGTCAATGATCCTAATATAATTTTTAAGGATATGTATGGTATGACGGTCTATTCTCCTTTTTGTTGGTTGGAGGATGAGATTTAGTTTTAGTTGTACTTAGTCTCTTAGATGAGAGGTGTGATTAGTTTTATCTGATCGGGTGTTCATTTCAAACCAGGTAGATTACATAAAAATCTTATGTTTACCATCAGATACGACCTCTAGTGTTTGAGGTTGATCATTTTATTTTCCTTTAGGTGTCCCTTATGTTGTGGAAATGTTATATCTTGATGTAGGAAAAGATAAATATTGGGTTTTTTTATATTGAAGATAGTATAAAGGGTTGGTCTTGTGGAATAATGAATAGACCTAGCATAGTTCTAAAATTCCATGCATGATGTATTTCATGTATTGACAATTCGAGGATATATTCCTGAAAATTATCATGTGGTAAATGTTAAGGGCATCAATATTTTTAATGATATTTTCATCAAGGATCATCACATATGGATTATGGATCATAATAGTAAGTATCTGCGGGGTATGAAAATAATTGTACTTCGAGTATAGTGGAATCATGTTTGTGTTTATATGGAGACATGTTATAGAGAGTTTAATATGTGAGCAAAATTCCTAGCATTGTATTATGAGACCTAATTTTGAATCATATAGAAGATTCAATATGATCTATTATATGATGGGGAGGTTGTAAGATCCTGTTTTTTATAGGTACTTCCCTCTTTAAGTATTTAATCATTTTTTTAATGTGGGGTTTCCTTTATTTTTAAAAAAAGTTGGTCAATAATCATTGGGAAAGAAGAATATTGTTGAGAAAATGACAGAATGGGTTGGGGTGTATGTTCTATTTAAATAATATATTCTGATTATATATGGGGTTAATGATATTATGAAGTCTTCAAATGAGTTTGGAATCCTCTGGAGGGGGTTTGGCATATTTTGAGGATTTTTTGGCTTAATGATATTTTCAAGGAATTTACAAACCATGTAATTGAATTCTAGAAGAACCAGTGAAAGGGATACAAGTTGTGAAATGGTTTAATGTGTGAACTGGTTACCTATCGTGAGTCAATATTAAATGATGTGTAGCTTTTTTGGATGGGTTAATTCACCCGAGGTGATGTAAATTTTGACATAACTCTATAATAAGAAATGAATGAGGTGAACTACTGTTCCACCCCTTTTATATTTTGTGATCAGTAGTTTTAAATTCCAAAATTATTATAATTTTAATTAATTCACAAGAGAACCCTCTTTTATTAATCCATCAGCGATTTCAATGTGATTTTGGAGCACCTTACTCAATTTTAGGCATACCATTTAGGTAATTGATCTATCGGGAGATTTTTTCTTAGGTTTTCTTCAATTAAATGTTGTTATTTATCCAAAAATTATAAAAAAAATGAATGTGAGTGTTTTTATTTTTGAACTAATTATTTTGGGATCACTTCTCTTTATTTTGATATTCTTTTCTTCTTGTGGTTGATTCTAGTTGGAAGCATTGTTTAATCATTGGATAATGTTAAGGGGTCTAAAACCTAACCCTATGGTCTATTTAATTTCCATGTATTTGTGATTTTATAATTGTAGAGACATGATGGGAACATTATATAAATGAATCATGAATAATGGTTAATCACATATTGCATTATTCCTTGGATCCCTCTTGATTCAAAAGTTGATGAAACCTAGCATGAGGACACCCTCTGACTGAGTGAACCCTTTAATAATATTGATTTAGTAAATGAATTAAGGTTTGTTTAGCATGATATGAAATTTTAGGTGACTCCTAGATATATGATCATTTTTATTGTTGTATTGATTATAAAAAATTATTGATGATAATTTGATAAATGAAATGGAAGTTGAAATATAAGTGTTAATTGGTAGAATTAACCTTTGTGACTTATGATAAAATGGGATCTTGAAAGATACTTTCTGTTATGAAATGTATAATGATACATACTGCAATTCAATTATAAAGGGATAGGCCCAAATTCTGATATTTCTATATAGTGGGTTTGGAACCCTGTCATACATTAATGACTATATATCTAACACTACAAAGATGTTGATAGGATACTATAGTGGCATGGTTTGGTGAAATTCTCAAAGACATTCAAGCATGGTGACGAAGATGGATAATTACGGTATTATATTAATGTGATTAATTAATACAATTTTTTATTTCATTATTTCATATAGTAATTTTTACACTAGTTTTTCTTAGACATTATGTTGTCAACCTACTATGTGTTAATCGCACTATATCCCAAAAATTATTTTATACTAATGAAGATTAAATTAATTAAGGTTTGGATAAGGTAAAGGTACCTTGTTATTGATTACTACTAGCTCGTTGGGATGGATTTTGGAGACAAGGACAAAAAAGGGGTTCCCAACCAGGATCATTTGATTTTTTTTTTCTACCTAGTTCTTTTATTTGTATTGTTTTTAGTTTTCAATTTAGATATACATCAGCATATTATTACAAGGTTCACTATTATTTGGTTTTATGGATATAAATTTTTCATCCCATTATAAAAAATACTATTTTCTCTATATTAAGTAAATTGGATGTTTATTTTTATTTTTTATTTATATTGTATTATAACTGTGAACTTGGTGGTATAGTCTCCAGAATATTCTCATCACACCCACGCTGCTAGTCAGCAGCCTCGGCCATATATGGAGTTGTGCATTTGGTCCCATAACCAACCTAATTTAGCCACATGAGTGAGTTTTAGATCTGGGCATGTTACACAAGATATGCTACATAAGATTTTCATGTTACAATTTTTTTCCATAGATTATAAGACCATTATTGTCCCTATTTGGCTTGGATTCCTTTGTTTTCCTTTTAAACTATATAATACTAATTTCCTTTTATCAATGTCTGGTCTATTTTAGAAACCCCTAAATTAGATATTTCCACTAGGAACCTATCCCGACCATCTTTTTCTAGTGTATGTGTGGAATTTGATATATAAAATATTTTACAATCTTGTTTTTTGATTCAAAATAGAGAGTATGTATTTTATCATGCTGTTTCCTTTCAAATCATTCCATCTTACTTCTAAAAATGTTTTTAAATTGGACATTCAAAAAGGGAATGTGAGAATAATCCTCATGTTGCACACCCCCTTTCACAATTTAAATCAATTTTGTTCGAAAAGCGATGGAAAAAGGGGATGGAAGATGATTACTTGGGTTACGAATAGAATATTATTAATAAGGATGACAACTAGAATATTCTCAATTAATCCAATAATCAACTTATTTCTTCTAATCTATTAGGATTCGTAGAGGTAGTGCATAATGATCAGTATGACAGTGAGGATAGACATATTAATAATAAGTATGAGACATCTTCTAATGAGACCAAAAAATCAGTTCATCCATCAAATGGAGAGGGTAATAGTGATCACTCAAATATTTTTGATTCCTAACAAGATTATTATGAATAGTCCTATAAAATTGATGATGTTTATTGTATCCACGTTGTAAAAAGTGTAAAACCCCAAAGGTTGAATCAGATGGTTTTATCACTTCAATTTCCAAAAAAACTCAAAAGCATTGATAATAATCTTACATTTAATGAAATATTATAATTATATACTTATAGGACTATTGGAACGAAACAATAATTACTCCCCTAAATGAATGTGGTTGATAAAAATTTTACTACATCTTCTGATGAAGCTGATTTGGAATACAGAAACAATGATGATGATAATGATCCAACGGTGAGGGATGCATATAAAATTGAAATGAAATTTCACTTATATAGAGATATAGAATAATATATGGATGAGGATGACAATATTACACTCCATAAATATAAAAAAATCGTGAAATTCCTTCCAAGACCTATATTCATATGATTAAGAGAATGTTCATTAATGTAGTGGAGGGATTTTAGAAAATTCTAGATACGAACTTCAATGAAATTCTATGGAAATGACTCTTATATTTGTTATTATTTTTTATGGTGGATTATTTGGAATATATATTATAATTATTTTACTTTTACATTAATTATTTTTTTTATAATACTTCATTTCATCTCTTTGTGTCTTTCGATCTTGAGGTGTTTTTTGGAATGTTTATTCCAACTTATTAGGTTGGGCATATGATCAATTATGGAAATTTTTTCTAGATCATGTCCTGAATGATGCTCTTCCACGAATATTTTTTCTTCTTCTCTTGAATTCTAAGAATCAAAAATAAGAGTTTATAGTTATTATAGTCAGTCAATTATTAGTTACTCATATGTCGACGATATTAATTCTCTGAAATTTTTATGAATTTTCCATAGGTTG
Source organism: Viscum album (assembly GCA_963277665.1). NCBI lineage: Eukaryota > Viridiplantae > Streptophyta > Magnoliopsida > Santalales > Viscaceae > Viscum > Viscum album. The sequence continues at coordinate 116,311,208 of OY728133.1, read as the reverse complement.
ATGTATACTAGAAACCTTTCATATTTGGGTTATGTGACCTTTTCAGTGTGACAGGTCAATTTTTAGTGATCATGAAATCTGAAAGTTTTTTTAGGGATTGATTTTCCCCTCCTATTATCCTACAAGTGGTGCAAGGGAATTATAATAATCATTACATGCTCTTATTTCTTCAAGATTTTTTTTATAAAGATTGCATGCTAGATATTTGGTTTTTCAATTTTATTGGGCCATATTATTGGATTCTAGGATGATGTAGACATCTAGTGAAAATCATGACCTGTGTTAGAATGAACACTATCAATGATAAGAGGGTAGTCTACTGTAGATTATTTTGATAGATCTCTTCTGTGTTGTTATCTTTTTTATCATTTTAATTTTTAGATAATTTAATGGTAAGGAAAGATCTTTCCACCACATACAAGAATTGTAAACCCTTATGTTTTAATCAATTATATAGAAGTCTGAATTTTTTTCCTAATCATACTTCATCCTATTTAACAAAACAAATTGATATAATAGGAAATTCGTACAAATTTTTTTAAACGACTAAGAAAAATTAATATAATACAACATTGGTAATAACAATAATTAATATATTTATTTTATTATTAATTATTTGTATTATTATCTATATTATGTGTACTAAATAACCTTATTATATTAATTATTAAATATTAACAATATTCTGATTTTGAATTCGATAAATAAATTAGAAATATTAATAATAAATATTATGTTATTTATTTTAAAAGTAATTAATTAATAATACACCAAAACATTTTAATAATTATTTAATTATTAACTATCAAATATATATTTTCAATTAAAACTATGTTATTTATATTAATATACAATAAATATTACTTATAATACAATTAAATATATTATATAACAAATAGTATTTTATTAATTAAAAACAAATACTACATTTGATCATTAATAAATATATTCCCCAATAATAAATTTTTAATTATTATATGAAATGAAATTTCACAAAGATTTATAATTAAAAATGTATATATATTTGTTTTTATAATATTAATTAATCAATAAAATAATAAAATAATATTATTTAAAATTAAATAAAACAATTGATAATTAATAAATAGATTACTTGTTAATAAATTAAAAATATTTTTTATTAGAAAAAATTTCACAAATATTTATTAATAATACTTCTATAAATATTGTTAATTTTAATAATAATAATTATATTGTTAACATATCAAAATAAATAATAAATAACTTACCATAATATATTAATGATAATATAATTATTAAGTACTAATGATTTTTTCCAATATAGATTATTATTTTTATATTATTAAATAATTAATAGTAGTTATATTGATATTAATTATATTAATAATATAATTGTTTACTTTTAATTAATAATAATTAATAGAATTTATGTTTAGTAAATTTATTACATATTAAAAAATTACTGTTAAAGATATAGAAAAGATTATAATTATTTATAAAGAAGTTATAAATTTTACAAAAAAACTAATATTACAATATATATATATAAATAGGTGCGAATGTGGTTCTTGGATCTTTACCCATGGTTAGTTAGTATAAACCTCATTTATGTTTCTAGGCCATTCGGAGAAGAGCGATAGGGGTTCACACCAACCTAGAACCACTTTTTGAAATAAGTGAAACACCATCTAGGTTTTTTATAATCATATTTATTTTAGAAACTTCTTTAAGGGGTTTTCAAGGGATTTCAGGGTTTTTAATGTTTTTTATAGTTTTTAGTATGTTTAGGGGTTTTAATAATTTTTAGTTTAATTTCAGGTTTTATGGTTTTTGGGGTTTTTGGTTTTTTAGGGTTTTTAGTGGTTTTAGGGGTTTTTAGAATCTTTTAGGGTTATGAAAATTTTTAATCTTTTCATGGGTTTTAAGTATTTTTAGTTGTTATAAGGGTTTTAATTTTTTTTGGGTCCTTATATTTTTTCCATGTTTTGGAGGATTTATCGAATTTGACATTTTAATGGTTTTCTAGGTCGTTAAGGTAATTTTTGTGAGTTAATGGGTTTTTATGATTCTTAGGTTTTTTTACGTTTTTACTTTTTTATAAAATCAAAGGGTTTTTTGGATATTTAATTTTTTTATGATTATTTTGGTCTTTATATTTTTAGGGGGTTCTGTATTTTTGGGTTTTAGTGGGTTTTTTTGGTATTTAGGGTCCATAGGGATTTTATAATTTTTATATTTTTAGGGGTTTCACTGATTTCCTAGGGTAGTATGGGTTTTTATGTTTTTCTCAAGGATTTGAGTGTTTTTAAGTGTTTTTAGGATTTTAATGTATTGTATGTTTTATGGTTTTAATTGTTTTGTTTATGGTTTAGGTGATTTATGGGATTTTCATATATTTGAAGGTTTTTTTCATTTTATTATTTTTAATTTTTTAATTGTTTTTCGGTTATTTAGGGTGATTTAGGGTTTTAGGTTTTTTATTGGTTTTTTTTGCTTTTAGGGGTATTAGAGTTTTTAGTGGTTTTAGGGTTTTATTGATTTTTTGGGATTTTTGGGTTTTTAGGTTTTTAGGGGTCGTTAATGGTTTTTATAATACTTTTATTATTTATATGGAATTTTATGTGTATTAAGGGGTTCTAAGATATTTTAGGGTTTTACAATATTTAGGGACTTTTTTGGGGTTTTTAGTGTTTATTAGTTTTTCTGTATCTTCATAGATTTTTTTTCTTCAGGGTTTATGGGGTCTAGGGGTTTTATGTTTTTTTTGGTTTATTAGGTTTTTAGGGGTTTACGTATTTCTAGGCATTTTAGGGGTTTTAGTGTGTTTAGGGATTTTTTGTGTTTTAGTGTTTTGTGGGATTTTTAGTTTTTGTAGGGTTTTATGGATTTTTATTGTATTTAAGGATTTTTAGGATTTTTATAGGATTTTAATGGATTTTTCGGTTTTTATAGTTTTTAGGTATTTTAATGTTTTATGGGTTTCTGGATTTTTATGGTTCTTTAGTGTTTATTTAGGTTTTTGGGGTTTTGGGTTTTTTGGGATTTTAGGTTTTTAGGTTATTTGGGAATTTATGGTTTTTTATGTGTCAAAAGTATTTTTTGATTTTAATTTTTTTTATGTCAATATGGGTTTTATGGTTTTTTTGGTCTTGGGTTTTTGGGTTATTCAAAATTTTTGGGCTTAAATGTTTTCTGTTTTCTAGTGTGTTGTGCGGATTTAAATGTTTTTAATGATTTTATGTGATTTTTTGGGTTTTTTAGATTTATTAGGCTTTATGGTTGTTACGGTTTTAATGGGTTTTAGGTAATTTTATGGGTTTTATAGGGTTTTGTTGTTTTTATAGAGTTTTAGAGTATTTAGAGGTTATATGTTTTTAGGGATATTTGGGTGTTTTATGGAATTAATGATTTTTAGGTATTTTATGTTTTTGGTATTTTTTTCTATTTTTTTATTTTTTAGGTTTTTTTGGATTTGTTGTTATTTTCATAGTTTTAGGGATTTCGGGATAATCTATGATTTTAATATTTTTAGGGGATTTATGTTTTTAATGAATTTTAGGGTCATAGGTTTTTTTGGGTTTAAGGGGGTTTCAATTGTTTTCGTTGTTTAAGGGTCTTTAAGTGTTTAATAGTTTTTTAGATGTTTTACGATGTTTTGGGTTTTTTTTTGTTTTTTAGGGTTTTTGGGGATTTTATGAATGTTTGGAATTTTATATTTTTATAGGTTTTTTGTTTTGAGGGGTTGGGGTGTGTTTTGTGTTTTTTTCGTTTCTAAGGTCATTGTGGTTTTTAGGGTTTTTGGGGATTTTATTGGTTCAAATGGTTCTACGGTTTAATTGTTTAGGGTTTTTAAGATGTTTTATGGATTAATGGTTTTTTATGGGTGCTTAGGTGATTTATGAACAATCTTGGGGTTTTTTTATATGTTTTTTGAGTATTTTTTAGGTTTTTATCATTCTTTATGTGTTTTTTTTTGTTTCATTAGGTTTTGAAGGATTTTTTAATTTTAGGGTTTTTAGGTTTATTTTAGTGAATTTGTTGATTTTTTTTGTGCTTTTAATGTATATATCGTTTTTAGGGGGTTTAAGTATTTTTGGGAATCTAGGTTTTAGGGGGATCTAAGATTTAATGGGTTTTGGGCTTTTAGGGGGTTTTAGCATTTTCATAGGCTTTTGGGAATTTTTTGGTATTAAAGTTTTTTACTGTCTTTTAGTTATTTTTATGGCTTTTAGGGACAGTTAGTGTTGTTAATGGATTTTACGATCCTTTTGGATTATTTAGGATTTAAGTTGTTTTTAAGGCTCTTAGAGTCTCTAATTTTTTATATATTTTTTCCTTTTTTTGACAATTTTTTTGGATTTTTAGGTTTTTTATATAATTAATGTTTTTTAGGGTTTTTTTAGATTTTTTGGTTTATTAATTTTTTTTAGAGTTTTTTATAATTTTAATGAGTCTTTTGAATTTAAGGGTTTTTGGAGATTATTTATGGGTATTATGGTTTGAAGGAATCTTTTATGGTTTTCAAGGATTTTTGGGGTCTTATCAGTCTTTTTATAGTGTTTTGAGGGTCTTTTAGTGTTTTTGGTGTTTTTTAGGTCTGGTAAGATTTTTTGGTTTTTAGGTTGCTTATGGATTTTAGTTATTTACTATTTTTAATGAAATTTTATGGTTTTTTATGTTTTTGATTATTTTCTAATTTTATTATGCTTTTAGTCTTTTTACTGGTTTTAGAGTTTTAGGAATTTTTATGGTTTTTCATTTTTAGGGTTTTAATGTGTTTAGGGTCATTATGGGTCTTATGTTTTTCTGGGATAGTGGTTTTTTTTGATTTATTACTGGATTTTAGGGTTTTTTGTTTTTTACAAACTTTTTAGGGGTTTCAGGGTTTTTATAATGATTTTAGGGTATTATTGTCTTTTTAGGTTCTTTCACTATTTATATGGATTTTATGTTTTTAGATTTTTTTGGGTTCTAGGTATTTTATGGTTCTTTAGAATTTTAGGCTTTAAATGGATATGAAGGGTTTCTATCTATTTTATCAATCTCTAGGGAATTTTGTTTTTTATTTTTATGGTTTTTAGGGGTTTCACGGTTTTTTAGAATTTTTAGTTTTTAAGGAATTTTTTAGGATTTTTAGGGTTTTCTTAGGAAGTTTAGGATATTAGAATTTATTAGAGTTTTTTGTGGTTTTTATATTTTTTATGGTCATGAGGGGTTTTATGGTTTATGGAATGTTTTTGGGTTCTAAAGGGTATTTACTTGTTCCCATCATTTTATAGAGATTTTGGGTTTTTAGGAACTTTTAGTGTCTTTTGGGGAATTTTGGATGTTTTAGGATTATTTAGTGTTGGGGAGGGGGTTATTAGGATTTTCAGTTTATTATGATTTCTACTATTTTAGTTTTTAATGGGTTTTAGAGGTTATAAAGTTTTTTATTGTGTTATAGTGTTTATTAGGGTCTTTCGGGGGGTTGGTTCTTTGATTTATTTGGGTTTTTATGTTTTTAAGTATTTTAGGAATTTAGGGTTTTAGGGTCATTTAGGGGTTTTAAGGGTTTTTATAGTATATTGGTTCATTAATTGTATATAGGGGTTTTATTTATTATTTAGGTATTAGGGTTTTTTGGGATTTAGGATTTTTGGTTGTTTTGGGTATTTAAGGTTATATGCATTCTATGGTCTTTAGAGATTTTATGATATTTAGTGTTTTACGGGATTTTTACTGATTATAGGGATTATAGGGAATTTATTTTTTTAAGGGTTTTTATGACTTATAATATTTATTGGTTTTTAGAGGTTCTTGGGTTTTCTATGTTTTATGGGATTAGTGTTTTTTATGGGTTTTAGGGTTTTAAAGGGTTTTTTGGGTCTTTTATGGTTCTTGGGGTTTTTAGGTATGTTATAGGGTTTATAGTGTTTTTAGTATATTTTATGATTTAAATGGGTTTTTATGACGTATTAGTGGTCTTGTGGTTATTTGGGGATTTAGGGTTTTTAGGGTTTTTAGGCTCTTTATGATTTTTTGATTCTTTTATGGTTGTTAGATTTTTTTGGGACATTAAATGATTATGGTGTAGGGTTTATGGATGATGGTCTAGGGTTGAGGGGTTAGTTTTTAAGGTGTTTGGTTTACAGTTTATCTTTTAAGGTCTATGATGTAAGCTACAGTGTTTGGGTGTAGGACTCAGTGATTTGGGTGTATGGTAAAAGGGTTTTCCATGTTTCATTTTAGGTTTACAGTGGAAGTTATAGGGTATTCCTTGATGGGATTCAACTTTAATGTGTAGGGTATATGGTATAGGGTGTAAGGTATAGTGTATGGGGTTAAGGGTTATTGTTTTGAGTGCATTTAAGGGGTTATTAGGGTTTTTTGGGCTCTGAAGCGTTTAAAGGGTTTTTTAGGGGTTTAGGGATTTTATTGGGTTTTATTTGGTTTTTGGGATTGTGAGGTATTATTTAGATTTTATGATTTTTATGTAGTTTTAATGTTTTTGGGTTTTTTTGAGGGGGGGTTAAGGGTTTTTTGTTATATAGGCATTTTAGGTGTCATGGGGGTGGGGTTTTATATGCTTTTCTGATTTTTGGGATTTTAGGGTTATTAATGTTTTGGGGGTTCGGGGGATTTTTTGAATATTTATTTTTTAGGGTTTTTTGGGTTATTAGGTTTATTGTTCTTTCGAAAATTTTTATGTTTTTATTGGTTTTTGTGGTTTTTTGTTTTTAGGGTTTTAAGGGGTATTTAGTAGTTTTAGGGGTTTTAATGTTTTATATCTTTATGGATTTTTTAGGGTTTTAGTTTTTTAGGGTATATAGGGATTTATTTTTTTACTATTTTTTGGGGTTTTAGGGTTTTCAGGGACATTTTGGGGTTTTAATTTGTCAATTTGTTTTATGATTATTGGGGTCTTTTTTTAGTTTTTATGGTCATTACGGGTTTTTTTGGGTTTTCTAGTTATATGGGTCTCTAGTATTTTTAGTCTCTCTTGGGTCTTCTTGGAGTTTTCAAGGGTTGTCGGGTCCTTTATAATTTTTTGGTTTTTATAGTCCGTTAATGTTTTACGGTATTTTATGGTAATATATGGCTCTTAGTATATTTTATGGTTTTAAGTACTTTTTAGATTTTATAGGGTTTTAGGGGTATAAAAGTATTTTTTTTGGGTTTTGGGGTCATCTAGGATTATTAGGGTGTTAAATATTGTAAATGGGTTTTAGTGTATTTTGAGGGTTTTATAGATTTATGGTCTTAATAGGGTTTTTGGGGTATAAAAATATTTTAGTGTTTTTTGTGTTTTTATTGTTTTTAGGGTACGATAGGCTTTGTTAGGGGAGGGATAAAGTTTTAGTCATTTTTAGTGGTTTTTTTATTTTTAATGCATTTTTATGATTAGATGTTTTAATATATATTTTTAGGGTTTCGGGGTTATAGGGGTTTTTAGGGTTGTTGCATTATAAAGGGTTTTTAGTGTTTTTGAGGTTATTAAGGGTTTTAGTAGGTTTGAGTGTTATTTTGGTTTTTATAATGGATTTAATGTTTTTTGGCTGGTTTAATGGTTTTTAGGTTTTGTGGGGGGAAATTATAAGCGTGTTTTAGTGGTTTTAGAATATTTATTGTTTTTAGTGATTATTAGGGGTCATGGGGTTTTTACGAACATTTGGGAATTTTATGATTTTTTAGGATGTTTTAGTGTTTGCAGCCTTTTGTGGATTTTATTTTTTAGGGTCTTCATTGTGTTTTACCATTTTTATGGGTTTTTAGAATTTATATGTTTTTAGTGGTTTTACATTGGATTCATTTCTTATAGTGGTTAGGCATTTTAGTGATTTAAGGAATTTTTATGGGTTTTTTGTGTTTCAAATTACATTTTGTGTTTTAAGTGATATTAATGTTGAAGTGTTTTTAAGAGATTTTTTTTTAATTTTTTTGGGGTTTTAGGTTTTTAGGGGGTTTTTAGGGTTTTTAGTGGTTTTTAGAGATTTTAGGGGTTTTATGGTTTTTTATTGTTTCCATAGGGATTTCAATTTTTTGGGGGTTTAGGTTTCTGAGTGTTTTTTATGTATTATTATGATTTTAGGTGTTTAGAGATTTTTAATGGTTTAAGATTTGTAAGTGTTTTATAGTTTTTGGGTTTTAGGGTTATTGGGGTTTTATGATATTTTATGGGTTTTATGGTTTTTAGTGTTTATAAGATTTTTTACGGTGGTCTGAGGATTTTTTGTGTTTTTGGTTCTTTCTAGAAGGTTTTTTGATTTTTTATGATGTTTATGCGATTTAGGGTATTTTCTGCATTTTATAGTGTTTTAAGTTCCTTTTGGGCATTTTAATGGGTTTTAAGGGTATTTAGGGTTTTAGGGACTTTTGGGGTTTTTTGGGTTTAATTTTGGTTTTTAAGGTGTTTATAGATGTCATTTTCTTTTAGGGGGATTCTGGGTTTTATAATATAATAGGGTTTTTTTTAATTTTTTTTATATTTGTATGGTTTTAATGGTTTTCAAGGGTGGTAGTGTTTACATAATATTATTTAGGATTATACGGGATTATGGGATATTTTTATGATTATTGGGGTTTTTATGGTTTTTATTTTTTTTATGGTTCTATTAGGGGTTTTAGGGGTTTTATGGGTTTTATGGTATTAAAGGATTTTGTAGGATTTTGGGGTTTCTAGGGTTTGTTAAGGTATTTGAGGGTTTTTAAATGATTTTTCAATTTTTAGGGTTTTTAATAGTTTTTAGAGTATTGTATGTGTTTTTGGGTTTTTAGTGTTTTTATAGTTTCTTAATATTTTTTGAGCATTTAGGGTTTTTAGGAATTTTAGGAGGTTTTATTAGTTTTAAGGGTTTAGAGGGTATTGGGGTCTTTTGGGAATATTTATTGTTTTTAGTGAATTTCAATGGTTTCTTAGGTTATTTTAGGGTTTATATAGGTATTTTGGGACATTTATTTGTTTATTTTGTGTTTTTAGGGTATTTTAAGGTTTAGTGGCGTGCTTTGGGTCTTTTAAAGATTTTATGGGTTTTATAAGTCTTATGGGTATTTTTATTTTTTTATGGATTTTGGGGGTTTTTTCTTTTTAGGGTTTTAGGAGTGTTTAGGGCAAGGAAGATACGAGGGTCAGGCTTTTCCCGGCCCCCCCAAATTTATAATGAAAAGACACAACAGACAAGGGAGGGGAGGGGTCAAAATATCAACACCCAAAAACCTTTACAAACCCATCCCAAATACCCAAAAAAGAAAAACAAAAGGAAAATAAATAAGGAAAGGAAATCAGATCAGTCAACGTCACCACCAAAATCCGAAATAGAAGCGACGCCATAAGGGTCTCCATCCGCACCATATCCAAAAGCCGCATCATCAAAGCTGGAATCAGAGGCATCCCATCCTGACTCATAACCCTCATTGACCATGAGCAGTGTTAGAAACTTCTCCCTACGTTTCTTTTGTTCCAGGGAGTGCGGCTGCTCCCGATTATTAACCTTGACATTCAGCTTAACCGCCTTTGAAGAAGCCCGAGTTACCATGGGTATGGGGAGAGTGGATTAATCCCGCTTCCGCCTCCTCTTTGAGGAGATCGAGGTTGGACCATCATCCATCCCTCTAATGTTCTTGATATCAAAAGAGCACTACTCGGCTTCCATTCCATACACTTCATCCGGGATAGAGGAGGCCTCTTGATTAAGGGGGTACTCAACAATAACTTCATCCTGAGGAACGTTTAGAGCCACTGAGGCAGGTATTTCTGCACTCCCATCAACAGAAACCAGAGGCCTTTGCCCATCCTCCCCAGGTAGGACCGTCCCCTCATCTTCATGTCTAGCCAAGAAGTGAGGATTTTCAGCCAACTGGAAAAGCCCCACCTCCCTTGGAACCGCCTCCTGCGAAGCAGTACCCCTTTGATCGGGGGAATCCACATCCCAAGTCCCTTCCCCTGCCCACACCCAAACCCTGCTTCAGGTGCGCCCTCCTGAGAAGCTGCCCCCTCCCCAACCGCCCCTTGCTACTACCTCTCCTTCTTCCACTGTCAGTCTAGAATGCTCAAAACTATCATTGGCCACATTGCTAAGAAGGAGGACCTGCACATCAGAGCTCGCGAACTCCTTCTCAGTGCCAACAGGAGGTGCCCCCACTTGCACCCCCTTGCCCATATTCTCACAAGCATCTTCCAGATTCACAAGGAAAGTATTATTCCCTTCTTGATAATCAAAGTCACCAGTAGGTGACTCCTCATTTCCAAATGAAAGTAAACCCATTTCAGATAACCTTCCCCTAGCCACACCTTTGCAACCAGTTTCTCCCACCACCACGTTGATCACCACTGGGGATACTTCATCCTGTTCTTCCAAAACCCTTTTCTCATCCACATCCCCATGTGCAGCATCTTTCCCCTCTATCTCAGCACATACCACCGATCCATGTATATCTAGATCCCCTTGATGAGAGGACTCCCTCGGTTTGATCACCTCCCATAGTTCCTATTGTGCCACATCCTGCTCAGGCCCTCTCCCCTGCTCAGCCACCACTTACCTCTGATCCAGCACCCCCTACTCAACCACTTTATTCTGCCCACCTATAGAACAGAAATCACTAGAAGCATCCTTATCAAGCACCACTCCAAGCGTTTGCAGTCCCTCAACATCTTCAACACCATCATTCCCCACCACCACATTATTCCCAACTACTAGAACCTGCATCTCATTATCTTCTGATCCATCACAACTCAAATCTCGCATGTCAGGGTCAACCACCTCACAGTTTAAGATCCCATTCTGTTCCTGGACACAAAGGAATCCCTCCTCCATCCCATCCCTCTTATCCTGATCCTTAATCATCCATTCATCCTCCAGAACCCCCTGTTCTGCAGCTTCACCCTCTTGTTCAACAGAAACCAAACACTTGAACCGATTATGCAGGGATGTCCCACATTGGATCGCCTCCCTTACTCTGAACTGTTCATTGTTGAAGCGATCAACAGAATTCACAGCCACTGCATTGTCATTGACCTTTCCACTGTGATCATTTAAAGATTCCGGCCCCAAAGTGCAGAAACCCGTCATTTCCACCATATCACCACCAAATTTTTTTTCGGCTTGCAGGCGTGAAAAAATGTCCCTAACCTTTGGCGGAGGAGGTAACCAATCCTTAGCCTCATGTTCCCCAACAAAAGTTTGATGTCCGATGCCTGGCCACGTAGGGGCCAACTTCAAGCCATCAGACCTCTTAATGACTTTCTTGTAGGCCCGATAAACATGGTCGATATGCCGGTAGGAGGAGTAGAAATCAACCCAGGATTCAAAGATCATCGGCTGCCTCCAACGAAGCTCCTCACAAACAACGATCCACACAAATTCTATAGGAGTATTTATGGGTTTATGGGGTTTTTAGTTTTATTTATGGGTTTTAATTTTTTTTCATTTCATAGGGGATTTGAGGGGATCTTGGGATTATTACATGTTGTTTGGGATTTGATGGTTTTTAGGATTTTTTAGGGTTTTTGGAGTTTTGATACTTCAATAGGGGTTTTAGGGGTGTATGGTCTTTTTGGTCTTTTAGGAATTCATGAGTGTGTTTTATGGGGTTTTAGTGACTTTTAGTTTCTTTTAGGTATTTTTTATTGTAATTTAGTGTTTATTGTTGTCGTTCATTATTTTTATTGATTTTTTGGGGTTTTGATGTTTATTTTGGGATTTTAGTGTTTTTAATGACTTAATTAATTTGTAGAGTTTTTTAGTAGTTAAAATTATTTTATCGTTTCTGTGGTTTATATAGTTTTGGGTGCATTTGGGGGTTCATAAGGGTTGTGGGACTTTTTATTGTTTTAATGTTAGTTTTAGGGTGTTTTTTGTGTTCTCAGAGCATTCACGGTATTTTTTTGATGTCATTTGGGGGTTTAGGGGGTTTGATGTTTTTATTGGGTTTTAGGGGCCATAGTAGTTTTTTTTCATTTTTGAATTTTAGGTGATTCTAGGGTTTTAGAAGTTTTATGGGGTTCAGATGGATTTATATGATTAAATAGGGTCATTTTAGAGGTTTTTGTATTTTAGGGTCTTTTTAGTTATTTTCCTATTTTAGGGATTTTGCGAGTGTGGGGGTTTTAAGGATTTTTTTGGTTTTTATGGGTTTTAGATATTTATGACTTATTTTGGGCTTTAGGGTTCTTTGGGATTTTTTAGGATTTTATGGTTTTAAGTGATTCTAGGGGGTTATAGGTTTTTATGGTTATTAAGGGGTTTTATATATTTTTGAATTTAGTGTTTTTATGGTTTTTTAGCTTCTTTTTTGTTTTTTTTTATTTTAATGTTTTTATTTTTATCTATAATTTTATATATCATGGGATTTTTTGGTTTTAAGGTTATTTTAATGTTTACAGGTTTTAGTGTTGTAGGGTAATTAGGTTTTATGGTGTTTTTTGGGTTTTGAGGGTTGTATGGGTTTCTGGTCTTCAATATTGTTAGGTTTTTAAGGCCTTTGAGAGGGTTTAAGGGTTTTACAGTATTTTATTATTCTTAAATATTATTATGATTTTATAATATTTTAAGAGTATTTAATGTGATTTTTTGGTCTTTTTTGTTTTAGTGTTTTTGGGTATTGTAGGGGTTTTTAGGTTCTCCAAGACTTATATAAAATTTAGGTGTTTTAGTGGGTTTATGCTCTTTTAGTGTTTAGGGTGTGGGTATTTGAGATCAGGTTTTATGGATTAGGGATTAAGGTGCATAGTTTAAGTTTTATGTTATAGAGTTTGTGGTTTAGGGTGTGGGGTTTAAGATTTAGGGTGTAGTGTTTGGATTCAGGGTTTAGGGTATATGATTTAGAGTGTAGGGTTTTGGGTTTAGGTTATAGGGAAAAGGGTTTTGAGTGCAGGTTTTTTGGATTTAGGTGTTGGTATTGGAGATTAGTGTTCATGGTACATGGTATATGGTTTTTAGGTGGTTTAAGTGATTTAGGGGCTTCAGGGTTTGTAGTGGGTTTTATTGGTTTTAGTGTATTTTCGGGGGTTTTTTGTGTTTTTAGGGTTTTAGGGATATTTGTGTTGGTTGGGGCTTCTATGAGTTTTATAGTTTTTTGGGGGTGGGGGAGGGAAGAGGGGAGATCATTTGGGGGGGGGGTTAGGTTAGGGGATGGATTCTTTGTTTTTCTTCATTTTTATGTTTTTATTTGTTTTTAGTGTTCCTATGCATTATTTCTGGTTTTATGGGTTTAAGATGGTTTTTAGAGATTATTGGGATTTTAGTGTTTTTGTATTCTTTATTGATTTTAGCGTTTTAATGTTTTTAGTGTTTTTCAGATTTTTAGTGTTATTTGGGTCTAATATATTTTATTTATGGTTTTTTGGGATTTAGGATTTTAACGGTTCTTATTATTTTTCAGGTTTTTACTATTTAAAGGGGTTTTGGGACTTTTATCTTTGTTTAATGTTATTTAGGGTTTTACGTTTTAGGGTATTTTAACCTTAATGTGTTTCGGGAATTTTCTGAGTTTATGGGGGGTTTGGGGTTTTGGAGTCCTTTCGGATTTTTAGGGTTTACAGTCTTTTAGGGTTTTATTGTTTTTAAGTTTTTTTTAGGATTTCATTAGTATTTAAGAGGTTTTAGGGTATTTTAAAGAAATTAGGGTTTTAAGGGTATTTTATTGAGTCTAATGGGTTTGGGGGGTAGTGTATCTTATTATTTTGGGGTCTTTTGGGTTTTTATAGTTTTTAGGGTTTTTATATTTTTAATTTACTTTTTACAATTTTAAGGTTTTTAGGATCTTTTATAGTTTTAGGGTCCCTTTTGGGTTTTATGGTATTTAAGGGTCATTGTAGGTGTTTAGGATGTTATTTTGGTTTTTGGGTTTTAATGTCTTTTTAGCGTTTTAGTGTCTTTATAGTGTTTTAATGGTTTTAAAATCTTTTTATTGATTGGAGCGGTTTTAGTTTTTAGCGTTTTAGGATTTTTTAGGGATCATAAGGGATTTTAGGGGATTGAGGGTTTTTAGGGGTATTTTTGGTATTATGTTTTTTTAGGGGATTATTTGTTTTAGGGTTGTTTAGGGTGTTAGGGGTTTAGGGTTTTATGGATATATTATTAATTTTTAGTGTTTTTTGGCGTTTTTTGATTTTTCTTAGTTTTTGGAGGGGTTTTAGGGTTTTAGGGGCTTTTTGGATCTATTATGGTTTTTAGTGTCTTTTTAGTTCTTTATGGTATTTTAGATTTTACGTGGTTTTTTATGGTTTGTATACTTTTTATGGTTTTATGATTTTTTGGGTATTTACATTATTATAATTTTTATGGTTTTTTGGGTTTATGTATTTTTTGACTTTTTTAGTTTTTTTATGGTTTCTAGGTGTTTTAATTTTTTAGGGTTTTTTGAGTTTTAGTGTGCTTTGGGGTATAATAGTTGACATTTTGGGGTTTTAGGTTTCGTTAAGGGTTTTTTGGGTTTTTAGGGTCTTTATAATTTTTCGAGGTTTCAGTATTTTTTTTTTTTGAATTTTATGATTTTTAGGGATTTTTAGTGTTTTGGGAAAGGTTTATACGATTTTTCTGGGGGTTTTGGGTTTTTATTTGTTCTTTTTTTTAGGATTTAGGTTTTTAGGTTCTGTTGATATTTTTTTGGGTTTTAGGTTATGTTATAGTATTTTTATGTTTTTAGGTTATTATATGGATTCTATGTTTTTTGGTGTCTTCTACAACTATTAAGTTTTTTATTATTTTTGTTATTGTTATTGTCTTTAGGGTTTTTGGAATAGTTTTTTGGGTTTATGGTTTAGGTTTTATGGTTTATGTTTTAGGGTAAATGGTTTATGATTTTTCATATAGGTTATAGGTTTTTTAGTGTTGTGTTTATGTCTTATGGTGTAGGGTATATGGTTTTGGGTGAAGGTTTTTGGATTGATGGTGTAGGGTATAAGATTTTAGGTGTAATTCTTGGGTTTAGAGAGTAGGATATATTTTATAGGGTATAGGTTTAATGGTATTGGTGTTTAGTTTTTTGGTTTAGATTAAATGGGTTTTAGAGATTTACAGTTTTTATGGATTTTGGGGGTTTAAGAGTTTTTAAGGGTTTATATTGGTTTTAGGGTGTATGGTTTATTTATTATTTTTAGTTTTTTTCATTTAGGGATCTTAGGGTATTAGTTTTTTTCTTTTTTTGGGGGTGTTTTTTTTATTTTTTTGGATTTTATGGTTCTTTTTGAAATTCAGTCTTTATGGGGTGTTTTAGGTGTTTTAGGGTTTAGGTGTAAGTTGGTGTTTATTAGTGAATTTATGTTGAATAGGTTTTCTATTTTTTTTTAGACATCAATGGGGGTGTTATGTGGTTTTAGTATTTTTTGGTCTTTCACTAGTGTTTTAGGGTGGTTTTGGTTTTTAATAATTTTAGGGTTCTCAACATTATGAGTGGTTTTTAGAGGGTTTAGAGTATTTTTGGGTTTTCAGGTCATTTAGAGTTATTACTATTATTTGTTTTTGGGTTTTTATGGTTTCATAGGGGGTTGTTTTCTTTTTAAGGATTTTAGGGGTTTTATAGAATTTTTGGGTGTATAGGGTTTTATGGTTGTTGTTATTTTTAGGGGTTTTTAGGGATTTTTTTGTTCTTTTTTTAGGGGTTTTAGGGTTTGTTTTTTAGTTTCATCATGGGACTTTGTGGACTTTTATAGTCTTTAGTGTTATATTGGTTTTTAGGGTCATTATTGTTTTATTCTGTGTTTAGTTTTGTATGGTGTTTTATTTTTAGGGTATTTTGGGTTTCTCAGGGGTATTAGGGTTTTAAGGGGTTATGAGGGACATAATGGGTTTGACAATTTTACGATATTTTTGGTTTTTAGGGTCTTTTAGTGTTTTTAGGGATATATGTACTTATAGGGATTATATGTTTATTGGGGTTTTAGGGTCCTGTAATATTTTTAGTGATTTAGGGCTTTTTAGGGTTTTTATGGTCTTTTAAAAAAATAGGTATTTTATGTCATATTAGGGTCTCTCAATGTTTTTAGATTTTTATGTTTCATTTATTGTATATTGGGGTTGATTCTATTTTTATTTTGTTTTAGGGTTTTATAGGTTTTAGTGGATTTAATATATTTAGGGTCTTTAGGGTGTGTCAGGGTTTTTAGGGTCTTTAGATGGTTTAGTGTTTTTAGGTACTATTATGTGGTTTTAAAGGTTTTAAGGTCTCTATAGTCTTTATTATTTAAGGTTATTTAGTTTTTTTTAGTGTTTTTAGACATTTTTTTTATTTTAAGTGTTTTTATGGTTTTTATGGTTTTTCATGTTTTTAGGGTTTTTAGATGTTTTTAAGGTCCTTTAGGGTTTTTGGGGTTTATTGATTTTCTTTTCTTTTCCCTTTATGTGTTTTAGAATTCATTGGGTTTGAATGTATTTTTAGGGTTTTTGGTTTTATAGTTTTTTGGTTTTGAAGTTTTTGTGTGCATTAGGACCTTTTTATAGTTTAAGTGGTCTTAGGGTATTTAAGAAATATATGGGTTGTATGTATTTTTAGAGATTTTTTAGGATTTTATTGTTCTTTTGTCTTCTGTATTTTAGGTATATCATGGTTTATTTATTAGTTTAAGGGATTTATGGTCCTTATGAGGTTTAATAAATTTTGTTTTTTTAAGCATTTTATGGGTTTTAAAGGTTTTTTAATTCCTTTTAGTGATTTTAATGATTTTTATGTGTTCTTTGGGTTTTACAATTTTTATGGTTTTAATTCTCAATTTACCGTTTTTTGGCTCTTTTATGGTTTTATATCCATTATAGGGACATTCCGTGTTTTATTGGTTTGTGGTTTTTAATGGTTTTAGGTATTTTTAGGGTCATTCATATCTTTTTTGGATTATTTGGGTCTTCTATGGTTTTTTCTGTTTTAGAGACTTTTAGTGAATTTTTACAGGTTATATGTTATTTATGGTTTTTTTAGTTTTATGATGTTTCAGGGAATTTAGGTTTATTTTTTGGGATTATGTGAGCTTTCAGTTTTTTATGGTTTTATGTTTTTTAGAATATTTTGGTGTTTAATAGTTTTCATGGATTTTTATGTATTTTTATGTTATTTTACAGGTTTTATAGCCTTTTAAGGTTTTTAGGGATTTTAGGGTTTTTAGGGGTTATGAAATTTTCTAGAGATTTTTATGTTTTTTAGTTATTTATGGTTTTAAAGTGGTTTAGTGTATTTAGGGTTTTAAAAATTATAGTGTTATAATTTTTTTCTATGTTTTATGGGTTTTAGGGGTTCAAAGTGTTTTACAATTTTAAGATCTTATATAATTTTTAGTGATTAAAGAGTTTTATAGTGTTTTCAGTGGGTTGTACTTTTTTGATTTTTCAATTTTAATGGGTTTTAGGGTTTTTAGGGTTTATTGGTGTTTTATAATCCTTTAGTTATCTTTTAAAGGTCTATTAGGGTCATTTTATTTTTTTTAGTTTTTTACGGTTTTTAGTTTTTTTAGGGTTTTTGATGTTTTTTTTGTTTTCAGTGTTCGGGGGGGTGTTATGGGTTTTAAGGTTTTTAGAGGGATTAAGATTTTTATAGTTTATTTAGGGTTTTTAGGGATTTTAGTGACTTAGGGTTTTTAGTGGTTTCAGAGTGTTTTATTGGGTATTTTTTGTTCTTTTAAGGGTTTAGGGTTGTTTTAAGATTTTGGATTATTTTAGGGATTTAGGGTTGTTATGAGTTTTATGGGTTGTTATTTTTTTCAGGTTTTTAGGGTTTCGATGGGTTTTATGTTTTTAGTGGTTTTAAGAGCTTTATTTTTTATAGGGTTTTCTAGGTTTTAATGTTTCTTTTGTATTTTTAGGATTTTTTGGGTTGGTTATGGGTTTTAGTGTTTTTGAGTGTTATGTTTGGATATTTTGGGTTTTGTTTGTCTATTAAGGGTTTTTAGTGTTTTTTGGTGATTTATAGGTTTTATGGTCTTTAGGGAATAATTTTATCGGTTTTTAGATATTTTTGGGTTTTTTTTTTGTTTTAGTAGATTTTATGATTTTTTGGATATATGTATTTTTTGGTATTCTATGCAGTTTTTATGGAATTTTACGATTTTATGGGATTTTATGGGTTTAGGGGGTTTTAGGGTCTTAGGTTATAGGGTATAGGGTATAGGTTATAGAGTGTAGGGTGTGTGGTATTGGGTATAGGGTGTAGGGTATAAGGTTTAGTGTGTAGGATTGGGGCCTTATGGTGAATTTAATAGGGTTTAGTGATTAGTGTGTGGGGTATAAGGTTTGGGGGTAGGATTTGTGGTTTATGGTGTAAAATATAGGATTTAGATTTAGGACCTAGGGTTATGGGTTTAATGTTTAGGATTTAAGGATTAGTTTTTAGGGTGTAAAATATAGTGTATAGGGTGTATAGTTTTGGGTTTAGGATTTAGGGTTTATGGGTTATGGTATAGGGTTTACGACGGAGGGGTTGGGGTTTAGGGTATAAATTTTATGGTTTAGGGAATATGGTTTAGGGTATAGGGTGTGGGGTATAATGTTTACGTTTTAGGATTTAGTGTGTAGGGTATAGTGTTTAGAGCTTAGTTTTCTATGTTCAAGGTATATGGTAAAAGTTTTAGGATGTTGGGTTTTTGTTTTAGGTTGTATGGTTTAGCATTTTGACTCCACGTGTAATACTAATGGTGCAGCCAATTAATGTTTGGTGTGGGGAACATCGAGGATCACTACATAATATATGTATCCTCAGTTTTCCCTACACTAGACCATAATTGACAATGTCATCATCCATACAAATAGTGGCCAAACGTCTCTTCAATGTACAACAACATGGATGGTACTATCCCCTATCATTCATGGTTTTACTCTGATTCACTCATAACTTGAACTATAGACCTCTAGAATAATAGTCCATCAAAGAGAATTATGAGTGTCATTGGGCCAACAACACATGGTACTCCTAATGCTCCTTGGTGGGATCTTATGATATATATCAGTAGTTTGAGTAAGGAAGGTTGATGAATATATCCCAGATGGTATGGGACAGATCTAGACACATGGATATATAGTAGAGAGGGGTTTATCCTCCATGTGAATTCCTGATCCCAAGTCCAATAAATTTGTTTTGTGGATCCCACTGGATATCACTACATAACATGGTGTAGGGTGTACTATCTAAGGTTTAGTTTGTAAGATTTATGTTTTATGATGTTGGGTATAGGGTTTAGCGTGTAGGTTCTTTGGTTTAGGTTATAGGGTATAGGGGTTACGGATTAGGTTTTAATATTTATAGTTTACAGTTTATATTGTAGGGTATATGGATTAGGGATTAGGCTTTACAGTTTATGGTAAAGTTTATAGGGTCTATGGTGTACAGTTTATGGATTTAGGTTAATGGTATATGTTTTATTGTTTTAGGTGTAGGGTACAAAGTTTAGTGTGTAGGTTATAAGGGTTAGGGTGTATAGTATGGGGTTTGGGAGATGTTTTTGTGCTTATAGGGTATTTTATATGTTTTAGGGTGTAGTGTATTGGGTTTTTGTTGTTTAGTGTATGTTATTAGATTTTGGGTTTAATGTTTCAGTTTTAGGGTGTATGTTATGAGGTTTAGGGTATATGGTTTTGGGTTTAGGATAGAGCGTATTGGGTTTCTATTGTAGAGTATGTAGATTAGGGGGAAGGGTTTAGGGTTTAGGGTTCTGGTTTATGGTTTATGATGTAGGGTTAAGGCTCTAGGGTTTAGTTTTTAGTTTTTAGAGTATATTGATTAGTGTATAGGGTTTTCAGTGTATGTTTTGGGGTATAGGTTTTAGGGTTTATGGATTAGGTTTTGGGTGTAGGGTTTAAGGTTTAGGGTGTATGGTATAGGGTATAGGGTGTTGGATTTTGGGTTTAGTGGGCAGTGTATAGGGTGTTGAAATTTGGGTATAGATTATATGGTTGAGTGTTTTTGGGTTTTTTATGTTTTTTAATGTTTTACTAAATTTTTTGAATGGTTTTTAGTATTTTTCATCATTTTTAGTGTTTTAGGGTTTTTATGGGGGTTTAATGGGTTTTAGGGTTGTCATGTTTTTATGGTTTTTTATTTGATTTAATGGGACTATTTTGGGTTTTAATTTGGGTTTTTACGTTATTGGGTATGATGTTTAGTGTATAGAGTTTTAAGTGCAAGGTTTGGGGTATATGTTTTAGGGTTTAGGGCGTATAGTTTAGGGTGTAGGTTTTAGGGTTTAGGGTGTAGGGTATAGGGTATATGGTGTTGGATTTTGGTTTTAGTTAGTACTGTGTAGGGTTTAAGTTTTATGGTATAGCATATAAGGTTTAGGTTTTTCAGATTTTTTATGTGTTTTAGTATTTTATATAATTTTTTATTGATTTTTTAGGATTTTTCATCATTTTTAGTATATATTTATTTTTATTGGATTATATGTTTTTATAGATTTAGTGGTTTTATAATGTTTACGGTATTTTGGTTTTTATGTTTTTTTGGGTGGTTTTAAGGTATTCCAGGTTTTTTAGTGTTTTAGATGTTTTTTGTTTTTTTGGATTTTAGGGTTCTTATGGTTTTTATTAGTTTTAAGAGATTTCATTGTTTTTTGGGTATTTATGATTATTTATTATTCTTATTGGTGTTTTATTGGGCTTTTAAGTGTGTTTTTGTGTTGATATGAATTTTTGGTGGTTTTAATTTATGTACGGTGTTTAGGGTTTTTATGTTGTGTAATGTTATTTTTAAGGATTTAATATTTTTGGAATTTCAGGGGTTTAGTTTTTTTGAGTTTTTATGAAATGTTTTGGGCTTTTATGGTTTTTTTTTCATTTGGTTTGTTTTTGGATTTTAGATTATTTAAGATAATCATTGTGGTTTTTAGAGTTTATTTATTTCCTGGAGAATTTTTGTTTTTAGGGGATTTTGTGTTTTTATAAATATTATATTTTTTAGGGTTTTATGGAATTTTTACGGATTTTTTGGGTTTTTAATATTTTTAAGGACTTTTTTGTGTTATAGGGTTTGTAGGTTTTTTAGGTAAAATTATAGCTTTTAGGGTTACATGGATTTTTTTTATTTTTAGTGTTTTCAGAGTTTATATGGGGTTATGGGGATTTTTAGGGTTTTGTGGTTTTAATGGTTTTTAGTGTTTTAGGTTTTTAATAAGATTTTGAGGTCTTATGGGTTAATTTAGTGTTTTTGTTGGGGTTCGTAGTGGTTTTAGTGTATTCTTGTGTTTAGGGTTTTACAGGTTTTATTATTTGTTTTGGGTTTTTGAGGGTGTAAGAAGTTTTATGGCTTTTTTGGGTTTTTGGTGTTTTATTGGGGTTTTGGATATTCTAAGTGGTTTTATTGGTATTTCTTATTTTACTAGGATTTTAAAGGTTTAATTTGGTTTTTTGGGTTTTTGGAGTCTTTTATATGTTTTCTGGACTTTATGTGATTTTAAGAATTTTTTATTATTTTTTGGGATTTAAGGTTTTTTCATTTGTTTTATCATGTTTTTTGGTGATTTAGTTATTCTTGATTTATTTCAGTTTGTAGTATTTTTAGGGTTTTTATGATTTTTTTGGGTTTTAGGGTTTAGGGTGTAGTGTATAAGGTTTAGTGTGTTGCATTATGTGTTTATGGTCCAATTTATAGGATTTAGGGTGTAGGGTTTAAGGAATTTGGTGTAGGGAATAGGCATTAGGGTGCTGGTATTGGGGTTTAGTGTTAAGATTATAGGGTTTTGGGTGTGTGGTTCGTGGGTTTAGGGTTCTAGTTTTAGTGCTAGGGTTTCTGGTGTAGGTTTTTGGGCATAGTGTTTATGATTCATGGTATTGGGAGTAGGTTTTAGAATATAGGGTGTAGTGTATGTGGTTTAGGGTGTATGGTTTAGTGTATATGGTGAAGGGAATACTGTTTTGGGTGTAGGGGTTAGGGGTTAGAGGTTTGGGCTTAAGATTTAGGGTTTAGGGTGTTGTCTATATGGTTAATGGTGTAGGAGTTTGGGTTTCTGTTAAATAGTATAGGTTTTTTGTGCTAGGTTTATGGATTATATTCTTAGGTATAGGAATTTGGGTGTAGGGGTTACAAATTTTAGTGAATGGTATAGGGTTTATGGTAAAAATTTTAGGATTTAGGATTTTTGTTATAGATCATAGGGCATAGGGTGTTCAGTTTAGAGTGTTCGTTATGTGGTTTTGGATCTAGGGATTAAGGTATATATTTATGGTGTGAGTTATTTGGTTTTTGGTGTTGGGTGTAAGTTTTAGAGTTCATTTTATTGGGTTCATGGTGTCAGATATAGGGTTTATGGATTAGGGTATATGTTTTATGGAGTATGGTCTCGTGTTTATTGTGCAGGTTATAGGGTTTAGGGTGTATGGTTTTGGGTTTTGGGTGGAGGATGTAATGTTTAGGGTTTATGATGTCAGGTGAAGTTTAAAGGGTATAGGTTGTTTGGAATAAGTTGTTGGATAAAGGATTTAGGGTGTAGGGTATAGGGTATAGGGTGCAGGGTATAGTGTTTAGTGTGTAGAGTATAGGGTATATGATATATGGTTTTTGGTTAGCTGTATAGTTTATAGGGTTTTTGTGTAAGTATTAGGGTTTAGGGTTGACAATTTATGTTTTTGTGTGTATGGTATAGGAATTTGATTATGGGGTTTGGGGTTCATGGATTAGATTATATGGTTTTCGGTGTTGGGTTTAGTGTTTAGGGTGTTGGGTGTAAGGTCTAGGGTATAGTGTTTCTGGTGTACGCTATATGGTTTATTGTCTAGGGTGTAGGGTTTAGGGTGTAGTGTATAGGGTTTATGGTTTAGGCATTAGGTTGTGGGGTATCAATATTAGTGTGTTTTGGTTTAGGGTTTATCGTATAGGGTGAACTGTGTATGTTTTATGGTGTTGGGTTTGTTTTATAGTGTTACGAGTTTAGGGTTTATGGTAATATTTATGGTTTTTTGGGTTTTTAAGTTTTTTATATGGGGTAGTAGAGAATTTTATGGTTTTTAGGGGATTCTAGGGTTTTTAATGACTTTAAATGATTTTTTGTGGTTTTAGTGGATTTATTGTTTTTGTGTTTTAGGATCTTTTAGGCATCGTATTAATTTTATGGGTTATAGGTTTTTAGGCATTTTAGGGATTTGTGGGATTGTTAATTTTTTGGGTTTTTAGGGTTTTTATTCATTTTTACAATTCTTATGGGTTATTTTTATGGTATCAGTGATTTATAATTATTTTATAATGTTTTAAATATTTTTATTACTTTTTATAGTTTTTAATCTCGTAAGGGTTTTAGGATTTATTACGAGTTTTAAGGGTTTTATAGTTTATATTTTTTTAGAGTTATTAGGGTTGTTATTTATTTTTTTTATAGATTTTTGGTTTTATATGGGTTTTAGGGGTTTTACTATTGATTTAAGGTTGTTCGTTTTTTTAGTGTTCTTATGGTTTCTAAGGCTATTTTGGTCGTTTTAGGGATTTAATGGTTTATAATTATTTTTTTAGTTCTTAAAGATGGGGGGCTGGGTGTTTATGGTGTTATATGTTCTTTTAGAGTTTTTTTAGTGTTTTATTGTCTTTAGTGTTGGTAGGGGATTTATGGTCTTTTGGGTTTTAGGGTTTTTAGTGTCAGTTATGGATTTTTAGTGTTTTTAGTATTTTTTGAGGTTTTTTGGGTTTTTTTGGGATTATAATTTTATAGAGTTTTAGGGTCATGAGGGGTTTTAAGGGTTATATGAGAATTAGGGGATTTAGTGATTTAATGGTTTTAGGGGGTTTCAAGGATCATATAATTTTTAGGGGTCTTTCAAAATTTAGGGGTTTAAAGGGTTTTTAGGGTTTTTAGGCTTTTTTAAATTTTAATGGTGTTTAAGGGGTTTTATGGGCCTTTTGGGTATTGTAAGGGTTTTAGTTTGTTTGTTTTTTGTTTTTTAGTTTTTTAGTTAATTATATTCTTTTAGGGTTTTTGGATCATTTAATTATATTGTGCGATTTTACGGTTCAAGGTATTTTTTTTGTTTTAATGGATTTTACGAATTTATTTTTTTAAGGTTTTATCGGTTTTATTTTTTTTTCTAGTGATTTTTGGCCCTTTTAGTTTTTTTACTGGTTTATGAGTTTTTAGTGTATTTGGTATTTCAGTGTTTTTCATAACTTGAATGGGTATTATTATTTTTGATTGTTTTAATGGTTTTTATAGGTTTTTGGGATTTTCATTTTTTTGTGTTTTTTGGCTTATAGGGGTGTTTAGGGTTTTTAAGGAGTTGTAGGTATTTTGTTTTTATGGTTTTTTAGAGTTATTAGGATTTTTTATTTATTTTATGGGTTTTTATGGATTTAATTGTTTTATTTTTTATTAAGATTTTAGGTTGTTTTTTGGATTTTTTTGTTTTTTGGTTTTCTAAGGTTCATTATGGTTTTAGAATATTTTATGGGATTTTTTATTCTAATATATTTTAAGATGTTATAAGGTTTTTTAGTTTTATATTATGATTTTTATTTTGTTTAGTGTGTTATGGTTATTAGTTATTCAGTGGTTTTATGGCTATATAATGTTTTAAGGGTATTCTGAGTTTTAGGGATTTGTTGTTTTTAGATATTTTTAGTGTTTTAGGTATTTCATAGCTTTTTATGGATTTTTTGGGGAATTTTTGGAATTTTTGGATTTTTTAGGTTTTTTAGGATTCCTATTTTTATTTTCACCTATTTTAGGGTTTTATGGGTTTGAGTGATATTTGGGTTTTTATCGTTTTAGTCATTTTTACAGTTTTTTTGTTTTTTAGGGGTTTTTCATATTTTAGGTGATTTTTCAAGACATTATAGTTTGTTGAGTTTTATGGGTTTTGGGGGGTTTTAGAAATTTTATTTGTTCTTGGGATTTGTATCAGGTATTATGGTCTTTTATGATTTTTGGGTTTTATGTTTTTTATGATTTTTAGGTTTAATAAAGTTTTTAGGTATAATTGGTTTTTAAATGATATTTAGGGGTTTTAATTTTTTTAAGAATGTTTAAGTTTTTTTTTTGTTTATTTTAGGATGTTTATAGGGTTTTGTTATACATTATGGATTTTAGGGGTTTAAGGGAATTAAAGGCTCATAGGGTTTTTAGGGTAATTTAGGGGTTTTAGTGTTTTTATCGGGTTTTAGTAGTATTTTGGGTTTTTAAGGATATTAGAGTTTTTTATATTTTTAGGACTCAATGAATTTTTTGTGTTTTTTGGTTTTAGGGGTCTTTGGGGATTTTAAGGGTATTATGATATTTTAGTTTTTAAGGATTTTAGGGTTTTAATGTGTTTTAGGGAATTTTAGTGTTTTAGTGTTTTTAGGGATTTTATAGTTTTTAGTCTCTTTTTAGTTTTTAGGGTTTCAAGGTATTTTATTTTGTTTAGGGTTTTAGGGGGTTTAGGGTTATTACTGGTTTTATGCTTTTTTAATGGTTTAAAGGGGGTTATAAGGTTTATTGAATTTTTTTTGTTTATGGGGATTTTAGGTTATTTAGGGATTTAGAGGGTTTTTGATGTTTTAATAGTTTTATGGGTCTTTAGAGTTTTTAAGGTTTTTTAATGTTTTTTGGTTTTAGGGTTTATATAATTTTATGGTTTTAAAGGGTTTTTATGTTTTTGGGGTTTTTTTAATTTTAGGGGTTTTTGGGATTTTAGGAGTTTTAGTGCCATATAGGGTAATTTAGTGTTTTGGGTTTCATGGTTTTTTTTGGGTATTTTGATGTTTTCATGGAATTTAAGGGGTTTAAGGGATTTTCCTTTTTTGGGTCCTTTAATGTTTTATAAGGTTTTTATAGTTTTATAGGGATTTAGGACCAATTTAGTGTTTTATGTTTTGTTTTTGGCGGTTTTGGGTTCATAGTGTCTTTATGGCTTTTTAGAGTTCCATGGCCTTTTAGGGGTTTTAGTGTATTTTAGGGATTTAGGGTTTTCAGGGACTTCTATTTATATTAGGATATCTATTTTTATAGGGGATTAAAGGGGTTTTAGGTCAAGGAAGATACGAGGGTCAGGTTGTTCCCCCCCCCCCAAATTTATAAAGAAGAGACACAACTGAGAAGGGAGGGGAGGGGTCAAAAGACACACACCCAAAAGGCCTTTACAAACTCAACCCAATGACCCAAAAAGAAAAAAAAAAGAAAAAACAATGAAAGGAAAGAAAATCAATCAACCTCACCACCAAAATCCAAAACAGAAGCCACACCATAAGGGTCTCCATCCGCTCCATATCCAGAAGCCGTATCATCAAAGCAGGAGTCATAGGCATCCCATCCTGACTCATAATCCCCATTGATCTTGAGGAGTGTCAGAAACTTCTTCCTATGTTTCTTTTGTTCCAAGGAGTGTGGCTACTCCCGATTATTAACCTTGACATTCATCTTAACCACCTTTGAAGATTCCCGAGTAACCATGGGTCTGGGGAGAGTGGAGTAATCCTGCTTCCGCCTCCTCTTTGAGGAGATTGTGGTTGAACCATCATCCATCTCGCTCACCTTCTCAATCTCAAAAGAGCTCTCCTCTGCTTCCATTCCTTGAACATGATCCGGGATAGAGGAGGACTCTTGATAAAGGGGGAACTCAACAAAAACATCATCCCAAGGCAAGCTTAGAGCCACTAAGGTAGTTATTTCTACACTCTCATCGACAGAAACCAGAGGCATTTGCCCATCCTCCCCAGGAAGGACCATCCCCTCATCTTTATGCCTGGCCAAGAAGTCAGGCTTGTCAGCCAGCTGCAAAATCCCCTCCTCCCTTGGAACCGCCTGCTGCTCAGTAGTACCCCTATGATCGGGGGAATCCCCCATCCCAAGTCCCTTCCCCTACCCACACCACAACCCTGCTTCAGGTGCACCCTCTTGAGATGATTCCCCCTCCCCAACCGCCCCCCATTGCTACTGCCTCTCCTTCTGCCACTGCAAGTCCAGAATGCTCAACACTGTCACTGGCCACATTGCTAAGAAGGAGTACCTACACATCAGAGCCCGAGAAAGCCTTCTCAGTGCCAACAAGTTGTTCCCCCACCTGCACCCCTTTCCCATATCTCACAAGCAGCTTCCAGATTCCCAAGGCAGGTATTCTTCACTTCTTGATAATTAAAGTCACCAGCAGGTGACTCCTAAATACCAGATTAATGTAAAGACATTTCAGATAACCTTCCACTAGACACACCTTCGAGACCAGTTTCTCCCACCACCACGTTGATCACCCCTGGGGATACTTCTTCATGTTCTGCAGAAAACCCTTTTCTCATCCCCATCCCCACGTGCAACATCTATCCCCTCTATCTCAGCACATACCACCAAGCCCTGCATCGCTAGATCCCCTTGCTGAGAGGACTCCCCCAGTTTGATCACCTCCCTTAGATCCTGTTGAGACACATCCTTCTCAGGCTCTCCCCCCAGCTCAGCCACCACTTGCCTCTGATCCAGCATCGCCTGCTCAACCACCTTCTTCTGCCCGGCTGAAAAACATAAATCACCACCAGCATCCTTATCAAGAACCACTCTAGGAGTTTGTAGTCCAGCAACATATTCAACACCATCTTTCCCCACCTCCACATTATTCCCATCTTCCAGAACCTTCATCTCATAAACTCCAGATCCATCACAACTCAAATCCCACATTTCATGTTCAACCACCTCACAGCTTAAGAGCCCATTCTGCTCCGGGACACAATGAAATCCCTCCCCCATCCCATCCCTCTTATCCTGATCCTTCCTCATCCCTTTATCCTCCAGAACCCCCTGTGTTGCAGCTTCACCCTCTTTTGCAATAGAAACCAGACACTCGAACCAATTTTTCAAGGAAGTCCCACATAGGCTCGCCTCCCTTCCTCTGACCTGTTCACTATTGAAGCGATCAACAGAATTCGCAACCACTACATTGTCATCGACCATTCCACCACTATCATTTAAAGATTCCGGCCCCAAAGTGCAGGAACCCGTCTTTTTCACCTTATCACAACCAAAATTGTGGTCGTCTCGCAGGCATGCAAAAATTCCCCTGACCTTTTGCGGAGGAGGTAAGAAAGCCTTAGCCTCATGTTCCCCTACCATAGTCTAATGTCCTATGACTTGCCCCACCGGGGCCATCTTCAAGCCATCAGACCCCTTAATGACTTTCCTACAGGCCCGATCAACATGGCCGATATTCTGGCAGGAGGAGCAGAAATCAACCCCGGATTCAATGATCACCAGCGGCCTCCACCAGAGCTCCTCGCCAAAAACGATCCACACAAAGTCTATCGGTGCTTTAGAAACATCCACCTCGATAAAATCCCTCTGAGCCACTGGGTTGAAAAGAGCATGAGTCCTGCTATTAACACAAAGAAATATTCCCACTAAGTTCCCAAACATAGAGAAAGCAGACAAGTTATAAAAGGGAGAGGGAGCTCTGGAAAACTCACCCAGGTTTTCAATTTTTAGGGGTTTTAGGGGTTCAAAATGGGGGGTTTTAGTATTTAACTATTTTAAATATATAGTTATTTTTTGTTTCTTCTGTTTCGTGATGTTTTTTGGGTTTTTTATTTTTTTAGTGTTTCAGGGACTTTTATATCTTTTTAGGGGTTTTATGTTATTTAGGGTATTAGAGATTATTAAGTTTATTTGTATTTTAAAGGGGATTTTATATTTTTTAGGGTTTAGTTGGGTTTTGGGGGTTTTAAGGATTTGTAAGGGTTTTCTTTGATTTAGAGATTCTACGGGTTGTTAGCGTTCTTAGTATATTTATAATAATTTTATGGGTTTTTGGTTTTTTGGATTATTATAGAGTTTTTGGGGTTTTAATGTGTTTTTTATGGTTTTCATTTTTTTCAGTTTTTAGGGGTTTTTTGGGTTTTTAGTGTGTTTAATGTTTTTAGGTTCATCAGGGTTTTAAATGGTTTTTAGATTTATTTACTGTTTTTTAGTTTCCTTTATAGTTTTTAGGGTTTTGGGTTTTAGGGTCATTTAGGGATTTTTGGTTTTTACGGGATTTCATAATTTTTAGGGTTTTATTTGTTTTGTGGGGTTTTTAAGGGATTTCATGTTTTTTTGGGTTGTTAGACTTTCTATGGATGTTTTAGAGTATTTATAATTTTATGATGATTCTATTGTATTAAATGGTTTTGGGGTTGTGGAGGATTTATGGATTTTATGGGTTTAGGTGTTTTTATAGTTTTTAGGGTTTTTGGGGTACTATGTTTGTTGGTATTTTTTGTGTTTTAGGTTTTTAATTTTTTTACTGGTTTCTATTGGTCTTTTATATATTTCATAGGTGTTTCATGGTCTTCTATGTTTTTAAAAGGTTTTTAAGTTATTTGGGGGTTTTAGGGATATTGGTTCCATATAGGGGTTTTTAGTGATTTTTATGGGTTATTAGGGACTTTTAATGTTTTTAGGGTTTAAGGATATTTAGATTTTTTAGAGCCTTTTAGGGTTTTGTAATTTTGTTTCATTTTAGGGGCCTATAAGGTTTTTATTATTTTTTTGGATTAGATTTTTTAGGTTGGGTAGGGATATATAGGGATTCTTGGAGATTTTGGGATTTTATAGGGAATTTTTAGGTCCCATGGGTTTTAGGATTTTCCTAGTTTTTAAGAGTATTCTATGTTTTTTAAACTTAGTGGTTTTTATAGTTAGTTTATTTTTGGTTCTTTTTTGTATTTTTATGGTTTATAGGGGTTTTAATGGTTTAAAGTAATTTAGGATAGTATTTTAGTTTTTGAGGGTTTATGGATTTTTAGGATTTTTAGATGGTTTGGGTTTTTAATGTTTTTTATTTTTTTAGATTTTAATGTTTTTTATAGTTTTTTAGTTTTGTATGTTTTGGGTTTTTAAGATGTTAAAGGGTTCTTAGAGTATTTTGGGTTTTATAGGTTTTTTATATATTTTAGGGTCTTTTATTTTTCTAGGTATTTTTAGGGAGTTTATGATATTTTAGTGGTTTTTATGGTTTTCAAGTTTTTAGGGGTTTGTGGATTATGAAGATAATTATTTTCATTTTTTTGGATTTTTCGTGTATTTATAGGTTTTTAAGGTTTTAGGTGTTGTAGGGGGTTTTATGTGTCATTAGGGATTTTAGTTTTTTCTGGGTTTTTTGCATTTTAAATGTATTTAATGGTTTTTAGGTTTTCCTAGAGATTGTTGGGGTTCATGGGATTTAGTTTTTTATAGGGTCTTTAGGTATTTTCTTGTATTTTGGAATTTTTTTAGGAGATTTTGCGTTTTTATAAGTATTTTGGGGTTTTATAGAGCTTTCCTACTTTTTGGCTTTTAAACGATGTTTTAGGGTTCTTTAGCGGTTTATCGTGATTTTCAGGTATTTGTGGGTTTTTATTATATTTTTGGGGGTTTGGGCTCCTTGGATTGTTTTTTGGATTTTAATGGTTTAAGGTTTATTATGTTTTTTGAGGTTTTATGGATTTTAGATTTATAGGTGTTTTTGAGGTTTTATGGTTTAAAGGGTTATTAAATTTTGGCTTAGGTTTTTAGGTTTTTAATGGTTTCAGTGGATTTTGGCGTTTTATTCTTTTTAGAGGTTTTTTGGGGGGGGGGGGTTGTAGGGATTTTATGGATTTAGGTCACTAAGGTATTTATTTTATTCATTGGTTTAGGGTTATTATGATTTTAGGTTTCTAGGTGATTTTGGGTGTTTTGAGTATCTTTATTGTCTTTTTGCGTTCTTTAGTTTTTTTGGATTTTTATGGGTTTTAGATTATCTTATAGTTTTTTATAATTTGAAGTCCTTATGAGTTATTATGGTTTTTAGGGGTTTTATAGTATTTATGAATTTAGGGGTTTTATGTTATTTATGGGTTTTTAGGTTCTTAGGGATTTTGGTTCTTATAGTGTTATAGGGGGTTTAATGATTTTTAGAATTCTATGGTATTTAGGGTTATGTGGTATTTTAGGTTCTATTTGGGTTTTAGGGGTTTTGGGGTCCATTAGGATTTATAGGCTTTTTTTGGATCCTTTAGTTTGTTTTGTATTTTAGGGACTTTTTTGGGTTTTTAGGGTTTTTGAGATCCTTTTTGAGTTTTTGTGTTTTTTTGTCCTTTGCGAGTTTTTTGTTTTTTAGGGTCCATCAGTTTTATATTTAGGTTTTTATATTCTTTTATGGTTTTTATGGCCTTTTTGGTTTTTAGGGGTTGTTAGTGCCTTTTAATGTTTGTATGGGTTTTGGAGACTTTTATGGTTTTTAAACAGTTGTAGGTTTTTTATGGGTTTCTTATAGTATTATTGATTTTTTGATATTATTGGTATATTTTGGTTTTATGTTAACTTATTGTGATTTAGCATGTATTTACAATTTTTAGCGCTTGAGAGGTTTTAGGGGTTTTATGGTTTTTTTGGATTCTTTATGTTTTGGGATTTTTTAAGGGACATAATGGTTTTGATTATATTTATGGTTTTAAGGGATTTTTATGGTTTTAGGGTTTTTAGGGTATTTTTAGTTTTTAATGGGTTTTTATAATTATGAGGGGTTTGGGGTTTTGGGGGTTTTTATGATTTCAAATGGTTTTTTAATTTTTATTGTGTTTTCATTTTATTTGATTTTATGATTTTTGGGGGTTTTATCGTTATATATGTTTTTGGGGGTTTTGTGTTTTTGTGATTTTTTTATTTTATGGTTTTTGCGGTATTAGTGTTTCTTAGGGTATATTGGATTTTTTGGAATTTTTTATTTCTTAATGTTTTTGTTGTTTTAGTTATTTTTTGGTGTTTTCATACTTTTTATAATATTTTATGTTTTCAGATTTTGGAGGTATTGGGGTGTTTAGGGTTTTCTGGTAGTTTTAGGGATTTTATGGTTTGTTTTTTAAGGGAATTAGGGGGCTTATGGTTTTTATTGATTTTCATGGATTTTATGGTTTTTATGGTTTTTAGTGATTATAGTGTTTTGGGGTTTTATGGGGTTTTAGGATTTTTTGGGTTTTCATGGGTTTTAATTTTTTTAGGATTGTTTAAAGATTTTTAGGGGGTTTTATGTGTTTTATAGATTTTTAAATCTGTTGGATTTTAGGGAAATTGGGGTTTTTAGGTGTTTTTAGTGATTATGTTTTTTAAGGTTTTTAGTTTTTAGAATTTCATATGGTGTTTTATAGTTTACATGATAATTTAAGGTCTTAAAAAAAATTGGGTTATTATAAAATTTATAATGTCATAATATCTCATTTTATGGATGATATGGGGTGGACCTCGGGACTCAAGATGGCTTCCTATATATCCTAACTATGGTGGGAATAAATTTTATTATTGTTTAGTGTTTGGGGATAACACCTAGGAAGAGGAACTTTGACCCTAGTTGGGAATTATTTCCATAGAGAGGGACCCTTGGAGTGGGGAAAATACCTGGTTAGGGCTTAGACGTTTTAGGGGGCCCATGATTTGGGGCCATGTGGATTTTATTAATGCTGCCATCCTATAAACCACGTGACTCATGCTCGGTGTGAGAATTAATTTGAAGCAGGGGACTTGTAGATCGCTAGTCACACATAATATGCAAATAGATAGTACTAGGTGGGCTTTGAATGTTCCAATTTCATCCACTTTTTTATACACTGGATAGTCATACTTACTTATCTTGGTATTCCCTGGGCTGAGGTTAGAAGAAGCACTATTGTATTTTCCTACAAGAAATGATAAGGGATTACCTCAATGGGATTTCCCTATTGAATTTCAATGGGGTACAATACAGTTTAATTACATGTAGATTGGATGATGGAATCACAAATTATTTTTGTGTTGTAGTGACTATGACCATATATATTAACGTCATATGGTCTATACAAATTAGGGGACTGTAGTTCAAGGTTATAAAATAAGCACCAATATATTTTTAATTCATGATTAACTATAGCATAGTAGGGAAAGTATGTTCTAACAAACCTAAAATACAAGAGGGAAGGAAAGTGTAAACCATGATCCATGGATTATCGAAACAAGAGAAGCAATATGTGGAATGGAATCAATTGTGGTGTATAGAGTTATGACATACCCCTAATGAGGATGAATTTTTCTATGGTTGATAATCCTTTTCTATGGGGATCTTTTGTAGAGTTGTCAGTGCATTGTGTGCACATTCAAATAGAGGGTCCCTCAGGGGACTTAACATCTATTTTTGATGTCCTAGAATGTTTATGAAGATCCATATTAACGTTTAAGGTCATATAATGAGGACCATTTTTCATTGAAAATATTATTAAATGGATGATAATTAGATCGGGATGTTCTGACATGCCTTTATCTTGAGAGGGATGGAATATGTAAACCATGATATGGGGAATCTCATATGAGAAGAATGATATTGAGAATGGAATCCATTGTTGTGTACACGGGTAGGAAAGGTATCTCATGAAGACAAAAAATTTTCTGGTTGATAGGCCTTTTGTGGGGAAATTATTCTGATCAATCAAGGAATGATGGGCATAGTACAATAGAGGTTTCCTCAAGAATTGGACTTTCCATTTCTGATGGACATGGAGGTTTATGAGGATATGAAATTGCCTAAAAAATAGAGATTGATAAATGTAAAGAATGTGACAAGGCATGTATATAAAAAATTCAGACCGCGATTGTATGTGGTGTCCCGATAAACAAAGAATATGATAAGGTTTTGGGGTTTAGGAGTCTAATGGAGAGTAGTTCAACTCATTGTATTGGGGGCACAAATGTTTGGGCCGAAAAAAAGAAAAATAGAAAAGGTCGATGACCCGACCTGAAAATTTTGTAGGAATGTTACCATTTTTTATGGGGGTTAGTGATTGTAGCAATGGGACTGAACAAGAGGTCTACGAATATAGCATGAAATTGAGATAGAGTAGTGGTGTAGTGGCTCATCTCCCATGATATGGATAAGTGGGTGCGGCCAGTATTTCTTCAGAGCATATGGCCTACATAGGAGCTTGTCGAGTAGGACGATATGCATATGAGAATCTGCATATGGTCATCTATGATGGAGAGGGATTTGTAGGAGAATATGTGAGAGAGTTTATGCAAACCTTATTCATCATAGGAGCATCCATTTATGAGTGTCTATAAAACATTTTTCACAAAGGGTTGTCTTTTAACTATTTTCCACATATGTTCATCTATGAAATGGTTTCCAAAAAGGGTTATCCGTGAACTAATTTTTTCATAGAGTCACCTACAAACTGTTTTCGGTGAATGAACCATACATGAAAGATTTTGTTTATATGTCTGTGGGGTTATTAAATGATGCATCAATTTTTCAAACGACACTACCTCCACATATTATCTTTTGTAGAGGGTCTCTAGTATAATATTTGCGAGGTTGAGTTTTGTGAAGGCCACCCACATATGGTTCAAAAGATGGAGTTCTATGAAGGACCACTGACATATGGTTCACGAGATGGAGTTCGTGAACTAATTCGAGTGAAGGAGGGATTTCTCTGACACCCTCTATAATTCCCTCCATGCTTCATCTTAATTTCACCCATCTCATCCACCTATTTTCACATGTACATTGGTGTTTATTTATTGATGAATGGAATGAGCCGTGGAGTATCTTTTTGGGGGATCCCATGGTAATTTCCCTAGACTACAGATGAATTATTCAATGGTGGAGTCTTTTGTGATTGCTGGAGATGTCGCATCATCCTGTGAACTACCTAGTTCACCTAGGATATAATTTCACAGGGGAATAAATGACTACCTTAATATCATGAACAACATTGTTTTGTTCGCAAGCGATGTTTGTACTGACTCATTACGTAAACATTTGAGTTCTCTAAGGCATTTCCAATTGGAATAATTCCATGTAGAGTAGTGGTAGGAGAGGGAATTTTCTCTTCATCACTTCATCCCTTTGAAACATTCCTTCATGTTCTTTTAACCCATTTATGAGTTTTATAGAATTTTCATCATCATGAATGCATAATTTCTGGACACAACAGTAATGTTTTTATGGTTTTAATAATTTTTATAGATTTATTGTATTTATAGGTTTTCATGGTATTTGGGGTTAATTTATAGTTATATATGGTTTTTGAGTGTTTTTGAAATTATAGGTTTTATATATTGTTTATAGGTTTTTTGGGGATTTCTTTTTTTTTTGGGTTTTTATGTTTCTAGGATTTTATTGTTTTTTACAATTTTTAGGGGTTTTAGGGACTTTTATGTGTTTAAGGGTTTTTATAATTTGAGGGATTTTTGGGGTTATATGGGTTTTAGGGTTCAAGGGTTTTAAATAATTTTTACGGTGTTTGACTATTTTTATGTTTTTTTATGTGTTATGGTTTTTAAGGATTTCATGGTTATTCAATGGGTTTTAGGGGTTTTAAAGATATTATATTTTTATAGCCTTTTATAATGGTTTTATATGGTTTTAGTATATTTAAGTGGTTTATAGTTTTTAGGATTTATAGGGTTTAAAGGTTCTTAGGATATTTATCATTTTTATATTTTTTTGTTATTTTTAGTGTCTCTAGTGTTTATTGAGATTTCAATATTTTTATTATTTTAGGGGGTTTATGTATCCAAATATTTATAATTTCATTATTATTTTTAGGGGATTGAGGTTTTTTAGGGGATTTATCGTTATTTAGGGTCTTAGATATGTTTTAGGGATCTCATTGTGTTTTTGGTTTTTTATGGTTTTTTAAGATTATTAGTGGTTTTGGGTTTTAAGTGTTTTTAGGTTGTTGTGGATTTTTTAAGGTTTGGGGTTTTAAAGAGGTATTGGGGTATTTCATTTTTATTAGTGTTTTAATGGTTTTTATAGTTAATTGGGTTTTTAAAGTTTTAGGGTTTCAAAGCATTTTATGGTATTAGGGTTTTTATTATTATATTAATTTTTCATGGGTTTTTAGGGTTTTATAATTTTTAGGGATTTAGGAATTTTTTGTGTATTTATCATTTTCATCAATTTTTAAGGTTTTTAATAGTTTTGTTATGATTTTAGGTTTTTTAATCCTTTAGGATGGTTTTGGTTTTTTGGGAAAATTATAGTTTTTAATGGATTTTAGCATTTTAGGTATTTTTTTTGTATTTTTTTTTGTTTTTATGTTTTATAGGGTTATTTTGGGGTTTCTAACATTTTATAGGGTCATAGGTGTTTTAGGTTCTTTTGGATTTGTGTGGTTTTAGGTGTTTAATGTATTTCTAAGATTTTAAGGTATTTTCGGTTTTTAAGGGTGTATTTTCTTTTTTATGTTACTTTATGGATTTTGGGCCTTTTTTGGGTTTTTTTGGTTCTTATATAATTTATATATTTTTATTTATTTAAATATTTAATGTTTTTAGGATTTTATGGGATTCTTGTTATTAGGTTCTATTTATGGGTTTTAGATTTTCTGGGGTTTACTAGAGGTTTTTTTTTTGCTATTTTATAGAATGTTAAGGTTTTTTGGAGATTTTTATGATTTTTACAATCCTTTATTGTTTTCGTGGGTTTTTTGGATATTTTTTGGGTTTAGAATTTTAAGGGATATTTAAGGTCATATGGTTTTTATTGTTTCTATGGGTTTTGGACATTTTAGGGTTTTAGGGTTTTTAGGGTCTTTTGTGGTTTCAGGCGATTTAGGGTTTTAGTTATATTTGGTTTCTACAGTTTTTAGGGGTTTTAGTTTATATTATGGTATTTTTGGTTTTTAGGGTCTTTTAAGGGTATTTATGTGTTTTAGGGCCCTATATAGATTTTAGGTTTTCTTTGGGGGTTTTAGGGTTTTTAGGTCCTTTATGGTTATCAGTGTTGGGGGGTTAATTATTTCTTGGATTTAGTATTTTCAAACTATTAATTATGTATTTTATGGGATTTTATAAGATTAGAATTTTTAATTTGTTTTTATCCATTTTAGTGGTTTTAGAATTTTTTATTATTTACTGGTTTTAGTGGTTTTATTTTATCTTAATGTCTCAGTTTTTTAGGTGGGGTGGTTTGGATTTTGGGATTTTATGGATTTTAGGGGCTTATGGGTTTTTAGGTGTTTTAGGGTCTTTTCTTATTTTTAAGGTTTAGGGGTTTTGCTTTTTTTATTGTTTTTTTTTATTTTAGGGATCCTTTTATTATTTTATCGTTATTTAGGTTTTTATGGGTTTTGGGGTTTTTAGTTTTTTATGGTTTTTACGGTAATAATGATTTTAAGGGAATTAGTGGTTATTTAATATTTTTAGTGTTTTAGGTGTATTATGTTTTTAGGATTTTTTTTGTGTTTTTTGTTTCCTAGGGTTTTGGTTTTTTAGTGGTTTTAGGGAATTTAAGAGTTTTTAAGGGTTTTTGTGGTTTTATGGATACTTATGGTTTTTAGGGGTTCTAGGTGTTTTGGTATTTTGTGGTTATTAATGTGTTTTTAGGAATTTTTTATGGTTTTATTATTTTAATGAGTTTTTATAATTTTTATGTATTTGGGGTTTTTTGGTGTTTTAGGGTGTTTATGGTCTTTTATGGTAATTAAGGGATTTGGTTCCTTTTCAGTTACTATATTATTTTCTAATTTTTTTGTTTTTGATTATATTTTATGTTGTTTTGGTTTTTAGGGATTTTGAGTCTTTTATAGTTTTATGGGGGTTTATTATTTTTTTGGTTCAATTATTGTTATTAGATATTATTGGGATTTTAGGTACTTATGGATTTTTAGGATTTTGAGCGCCTTTTAGGGGTTTTTAGTGTTTTTAGGTCCCTTAAGGGGTTTTAAGACTCTTTACCAGCTTAGGGGTTTTAATGTCCTTTATAGGATTTAGGGTCTTTTGGGTTTTAGGGGGATTTAGTCTCATTGTGGGTTTTAGGGTCTTTTAGGGATATTTAGGGTTTTGGGATTCATTTAACTATTTTATGGTATTTTAGTGGTTTTAGGGTTATTAGTGTTTTCTATGGTTTTAGGTATTTTATGATCTTTTGGTGTTTTAAGGTATTTAGGGGTATTAGAGGGTTTTGAGTGTTAAGGGACTTTTCTAGTTTTTTTGTGTTTTTGGGTCTTTTCTTGAATTTTTGTAGTATTTTGGGGTTTTAGGGTTTTTAGTGCTGTTAGTGTTTTTAGGGTTTTTATTTTTTAGGGTATTTTTTGGATTTTGGTTTTCTATGGGTTTTAATTATTTTTATGGTTTTTTTGTTACTAGGTTTTCTAGTTTTTAGGGGTTTGGGAGTTTTTTTGGGGTTTATATGGATTTTATGTTTTTACAATTACTATGGTATTTAGGGGCTTGGGGATTTAATGGTTTTAGGGGATTTTGGTGTTTTTAGTCTTTTTTAGTGTTTTATTGTTTTTTAGTGTTTAGGGCATTAATGGGGTTTTAGGTAATTTGGGTATTTTTATTGTTTATGATGATTTAAGGGGATTTTATGGTTTTGGGTTTTTAAGATGGGGTTTTCGGGTATTTATGTTCTTTAGGGATTTTGGAGTTTTGGGGTTTATGGTCTTTAGGGTTTTATGGGGTTTTTAGTGTTCTTATAATTATTTATGTTTTCTAAGGAATTTTATGAAATTTAATTTGTTTTAGGGATTTTAATAACCTTTTAGTGTTTTTAAGGTCATCTAATTTTATTACAGGTTTTAGAGTTTTTAGTAGTTTTTTGGTTTTTTAGGTTTTTTATGATTATTTATGATTTTAAAGGGCTGTTAATGTTTTTAGGTGTTATCGTAAATTTTAAGGGTTTTTAGGGGTTTAAAATTGTACTTAGTGTTTAACAGTTTTAGGAGTGGGATGTATTTTTAGTGTTTCAAAGTGATTTTAGAGTTGTATGGTTTATTAATATTTAATAATTTTTTTGGTATATATTATGGTTTTATAGTATTATTTGGGTTATTTTAGTTTTCTTTAGGGTCTTTTATATTTTTAGGGATTTTATGATTTTTAGGGGTTTTAGAGTTTATATGTTCTTAAAGGGGTTGTTGTGGTCTTTATAGGTTTTAATGTTTGTTTTGGGGTTTTATTGGTTTTTAGGGTTTTTAGATTTTTATGGTTATCATGGGGTTTAATGGGTTTAATGTTTTTAAAAATTTACATGGGGTTTTTACTATTTATATGTTTTTATGATTTTTATGGTTTTTATGAATTTTAATGTTTCTTGAGGGTTTTTATATTTTATAGAGATTTTAGGTTTTTTATGAGATTTTGACTAATTTATGGATTATAGGATTTAGAAGTGGTTTTAATGGTTTTAATTATATTTTAGGGTGTTTTAGGATATTATGGTCTTTTATGGTTTTTAAGGGTTTTCCAGTTTTTTACAAGTTTAAGGATTTTTTATTGTAATTTACATTATCTATATTTTTTTGGGTTATTTGGGCCTTTTAATTTTTTAATTATATTTATAGTTTTTAGTGATTGGGGTGGTTAGGGTTTAAATATTTTTGGTTTTTTGGGTTTTTATGAGTTTTTATGAGTTTTTGGGTTTTCTCGAGATATTTTTTGTTCATTTTAGGGTTTTTAGGGTTTTTATTTTCATTTTTTATGACTTTTAAAATTTTTTCGAGGGTTTTAGGGTTTTAGGTTAATTTTAGAGGTTTTCATAATTTTTTGGTATTTGGGGTTTTATGGTGTTCTAGTGGGTTTGAGGGTATTTTCACAATTTTCTAACGTATTTATACATTTTATGGGTTATAAGGGATTCATAGGGGTTTTGAAGGTTTTTTCTGATTTTAAGAGTTTTAAGGGACTTTAGGGTAATTAAAACATTTTTTTGGTTTTTTATGGCCTATTTAGGGTTTTATATGTTTTCTGATTCATATGGGGGTTCAGTATTTAAAGGGATATGTAGTGATTTTATGGTTTTTATAGTTTTCATGGTTTCTCATTTTTTCATGATTGTTTTTGGGTTTCTATGATGTTTTAGGGTTTTTATTATTTAATGTTTTAGAGTTTTATACATTTTTAGATGGTTTTAATGATTTTAATGTAATTTAGGGGTTTAAGAATTTTTTTTTGGAATTTTAGGTATTTTAGGGGTATTAGTTGTTTAATAGGAGTTTAGGGGGACTTGGGGGGTTAGGATTTTTGGTTTTATTTAGTGTTTTTAGGGTTTTTAGGGTATTCACGATTTTATATGTGTTTCAAGGAAATTAATTATTTTTATGGATTTTAGGGTTTTTAGGGGTTTTGTGGTTTTGGTGGCCTTTGGAGGGTTTTGGGATTTTAGTTTATTATAAGGATGTTTAGGGGTTTTTAGTTTTTTTAGGGTTGTAATAGTTTTTTTGGATTGTATCTTTTGTTTGTGTTTTTAGTGTTTTTGTGTCTTTTAATTTATTATTTTTTTTTAATTTTTTTTTATTTTTTTTCATGTTTTTATTTTTTAGGTTATTTATTGCATTTATCATTTTTATAACTCTTTTAGGTATTTATATGGTTCTTAGGATTTTTAGGTTTTTAGATTTTTTTGAATTTTTAGGGTTTTGAATGGTCTTTATTGTATTTTAAGGTTTTTAGGATTTATAAGGGTTTTCTATTTTATTTTTAGTTGTTCTTAGGTTTTTTATGTCTTTTGACTGATGTTTATGGGTTTTAATGAGTTTTAATGGTTTTTGGGTATTTTAAGTGTTTTTTTGGGTATTTTAGGGTTTTCTGTGGTTTTTTTTGAGTTTTTGGAACTTTAATGTGTTTAAAATATTTTTTATGTGGAGTATAATACTTTTTAGTGTTTGTAGGTTTCTTTGGGTGTTATTTTTTTTTGTGGATTTGCATGTATTTCAGTATTTTAAGGCTTTTTTATTAATTTTCGTGTTCTTAGGATTTAAATGGTTTTATGGTTTTTAGGGTTTTAAGGGGTTTTAATCAGTATTGTGTGTTTTATAATTTTTTACACGATTGAGGGTTTTTTGGTTGTCTAGGGTTAATATTTTTTTATGGTGTTTATGGGTGTTAGGTATATTAGGGAGTTTTAGGGTTTTTATTTACTTTTAGGGTTTTATAGTGTTTCAGTGGGTGTTTAGGTTATTCGGTGATTTATATGATTTATGATATTTTTAGGGGTTTTAGGGTTTTTAGGGGGTTTGGGGGTTTTAGGGATTTTAGATTTTTTTTGGTGTTTGTGGGGATTAGGGTCTTTTAGGGTTATTCTATAGTTTTTGGGGAATTGTAGTGTTTTTAGGTTTTTTCTATTTCTTTTAGGGATTTTTGTGTTTTTTGGGAT
Source organism: Viscum album (assembly GCA_963277665.1). Classification (NCBI taxonomy): domain Eukaryota; kingdom Viridiplantae; phylum Streptophyta; class Magnoliopsida; order Santalales; family Viscaceae; genus Viscum; species Viscum album. The sequence goes on along the minus strand of OY728133.1, from coordinate 116,270,271 downwards.
CTTTCAAGAGTTTTCAGGGTTTTAGGGTCTTTTATGGGTTTCATATATATTGGTATGTTTTATGAGTCCCATATGTTTTTTAAATTTTTTTGTATTGTATGGTTTTTTGGATTTTTCGGGGGTTTACGTATTTTAGGGAATTTATGTAAAAACCTAAAATCTTCTCAATAGAAAATCTCTTCTTATAATTATTATATATAGTAAAAATCACATAACATCAAATATATGACACAATAAAATCATTATATATGAAGAATTAATGGAATAAGAGGTGTTTCTAGAGGTTAAGGACCATATACCAATGGAATAGTAACATGAAATTTTGATTAGTAATGTGGACATTAGGAACTGTAATAAAGACAATATAATAGTAACCTCACCTATGAAAATAAAAAAAAATAAGATATCTTATGAATCAAAATATTATATATTGATTTCATGGAATAACTAAATAAACTTGTTAAAAATGATAAATTAGGTGTTGGTATTTTTTCAAGATATATATATTTAAAAAAATTGGAAATATTATAATTATTTAACATAAAATTTATTTTCATTAAATATAATCATAAATCAGTATTTTTTTATTACAATTATATTATAATTTTATGAGACATTATTTAAATTTTTAACGTTTCTTATAATCTGTTATAATTTTAAAATCGATTTTTTTTTAAAAAATAATCATTTTTATTAAAAACTAATTTTCTCAAATAAAGAAATCGGTATTCATAAAATAGAGTTCATTTTTCAATTATACACTTCAAAAAATGTTTGGGTGATATTTTTGGGATATTTATAAAATAATTTCATTTTTGATTAATAATAAAACATTATATTTCATGATAAAAGCTAAATACATGAATTTTTGAGTTATTCTTGATGTAAATATAATGTAAAAAAAATCTCAAACTATCTATCACTAGTTTCATAAATTTATTGATATGGATAAAACGATTTGTAGTGTTCAGCCAAAATAATATTCTAATGAATAAAATAATGAGGAAACATCCCTCTCCTACCCTATAAATACCACCTCCTCTCCTCACAACATCCAATACCTGATGATTTCAAAAGATATAACTAATACTATTAAATATTTAATGATATAATTATTTAATAAAATTATAATTCAAATTTATAATAAATAATTACAGGACTATTGGTGTGCCTCCAACTGATTCACCTCGAAAGGAGGAGTCTTCACCATATTCTACTAGGAAATCAATTTCTAGATTTGGTAAATGGGGTATTATACATTTACCAAAACTCTCACATTCTCATGGAGACCAAAGAATAAAAATTAATTTTGATGATAATAATATTCCAAGTATACCAAATGCAACACAATTTAGTAGTTATATTTCCATTTATATCCATTATAGGATTATCATTTTAAATCCAAATTTGAATTCCACAAGAAAGCTAGCAAAAGTGCAATTTGGGAATTAATAATGGTAAAATATATAAATTTCTTTATTTTTATATCATTTTTTGAATATTTTATATTTCTAATAACAAATATTTAATTTTTCATTTAAATATGACAAAAAAAATTGAATAAATTAATGAAATTAAGGAATGATTTTATATCTTTAGAAACTGTTTGATGGATACATTTTAAAAAAGTTTGTATAAAAATATTTTTTATGGAAGTTACAAAATGAAAACCCATTCCAAAAGTATGGGTTTTTTGAATATAGACACATTGAATAAATTTTTCAAAACCTAACATGATGATAAATTTATGGTATGAAAATTATTTTTTATTTCAAAATTTATTGTATATTACCTAATTTCATTTCTTTTTATTTTTATGTTATAGATTTTTAGGTGATCTAATTAATAGATCTAGTTTCTAAATGTATTACCTCATACATTATCACATAGAGGGTATCATTTATTGGAAAATAAAATGACTGCTGAAATTTTTTTTTCATTAAGAGATCAATCTACCAGTGGTTCAGAAGAAGTCACGTTCAGTCCCAATCCCCCTAATTTCCATGAAAATTATAAAATAGCGAAGATAAGAAAAATGAAAATTATCTTATAAATAAATATAACTAATTTGTTGAAAAAATTGTACAAAAATGTTTTTTACTTTCAAAGGATGTTTTATGTTTTAAATTAATATCTCTACGATTCCTTTGTAATTTTTCATTTCCATATGAAAATATAGAAAAGTGAAACATGTTACTTTAATTCATAAGGTAATTATGGGAATTTAAGCTAATACATTAGGAATTATAGATCAACATTATCAAGTGAGTGGATATGAGGTGGGTTTTTGTGTTAGGAACATTTTTAGTCATCAACGAAATAAATAAAGAGTCCCAGAAATAGAATGATTGAAATATGAGTTGAATGAACTGAAATAATACAAAGATTATAAAATTCTATCAGTTGTGTAGGTTATTTATGATTAATTGCTATAAAAACTTTTTTAGTGTAGATTTCATGAATTTAACATCTAGAAAATACTAAGCTTCTCACCCAACCTGCCTACCCGGGTCCTGCACCTCCTCATTTGAACCTAACCATGTACTGTGAGTTGTATTCTAGAGATCCCCTTGTATCCATGGTAGTGTATGAGGTCCTACCTAATTTTTTGGTTTTTTACATCGCCAAACTATATAGTTGGTCCAGGAAAGAATATCTAAAAAAGATACTATTAATCCAAATTGTGTATTTATATTGCCAACCTACGTGGTTCCTAGAGTTGTAGATTGTACGAGTATTTTTTTACTTTGTTCTGCTAACCTTCTTTGTAATCTCACATACGATTTATTCGTATTATTCATATTATTTACATTTTAGTAAATTTTATTTTTAATTATTTATCAAGTTAACATATAAATGAATATCTAACATTAAATTCATTAGTACAAAAGAATCTAAGGGTTAGAGTACCAAGAACAATACCTCTTATATTTCTGATGGGATAAACAATTATCCTTCGTTTCATCTTCCTAGGATAATATTTATGAGTTTATAATGATTTATATTATATGTGAAAGAGAAAACACATTAAGAATATTCAAAAAAATATATACCCAGGATTTACTTATCTTTTTTGAGCTTGGTATTCCTATGTTGCCATTATTTCACATATTAGTAAATTTAGGTTTCCATTTTCCTTTATTTAGATAAATATGATTTCATTGGACTAACTGTATTACTTATTTAAATAGTTATCTACAAATAATTCTTATTAAAAATTATACAACTTGTTTTTATGGCCTTATTCATCCATAATTCAAGCATGATATTGTCAAAATAGGGTTGTTAACTAAATTTGATAAAATCAGTTATATTAATTATTTTATGATTTATATCAAAATAGTTTATTTTTTTATCTTATAACACCATTTGTTAATGTATATTTTCAAGGATACTTATTTTTATATAGATGATATACAGAACCATATTTTAAATTTTTTAAAATAGTGTGTTAAATTTGATTATGATTTAAATTATCATGAATGTCTATTTTAATTAAAGTTAAAAAATTGTGTATATTGATAATACCTGTATTTTTTATGTTAGTATATTCAAATTATTTTTATAATGATTATATCTACTGTATAAATGGTTATGAATTTAATGAAATATCTACACACTATATATGGTTTTAAATTATATTGTATGTATCTTTTAGTTAATTCTTAAAAAACGAGTAAGTATAATATAAATTTTAATGTTTTATATTCTTTTTCTTTTTATAGGTTTTATATCTTTTAGGTATATATATTTTAATTAAATTTAAATAACTGAGTATTTTAACAAATTGTTACTTTTAGTTGGGATATTTTGTTTGATTTTATAGGGTTGTTCTTTTCCTTATGGTAGTGTATTAGGCAGAGTATAGAAATGTTTTATAAATATTTTTTAAAAATTATGATCTATTATTTTTTTTAAGTTCTTTATACATAATAATTATTTTTTACATATCTTTTAATAATTGATAAATTAGGATACATGTCATGGAAAAAGTTTAGCAGTGATTAATTTTCGATACAGAGTAAAAAAAGTCAAACAGTGAGAAATTATTTGAAAAAATATATTATATTATATAATATATGATTTTTATTATATATGTATATTTTTATTTTCATATTAATGTTTCATAACGATAGTTTTATTGTAAATAATATGGGTTGAAGGAAATTCATTTGGTTCAATATTCATGTTTGAAATAATCCCAATGTAGACGACAACTGAATTTGATAAGCGTTAGTAATATTAATCAATATAGGTATTATATATTAATATTTTATTTTAATATATTATAACATTAATTATAATTGTTTATTTTCAAGGAGTTTTATTCTTATACAAATGATGATGTTACCCATCTTGGAATTTTTTTGTATGCTATTTTCATGTATGATTTACATTTATATTTTATGGTGTGTATATTTGATTTAAATTTTAAAATATTACAAAATAAATATACTTTCATTCTTCAATATTTTATATTCAATCTATTTTTATAGGTACCATGTTTGGAAATAAATAGGTTTGGTTAAATATTAAATTATAATATATATAGGTCTAAATTTATATTTAAAAATGAGTAATTATATAATCATTTTTGGTTTAGAGACCATATATTTTGTATCATTGTAGAGGTTTTATCTATTTCACTTATTCCTCTTTTAATTAATGTTAAATAAATGATTATTTACACATATATTTTTCTACATTTATTTGGTATATTATGTTTTTACTGGGTTTTTTCATTTCATTAAGATGGTTTGTTAGGAAGTGTACATATATATATATATTTATATAATTATTGAAGATATATATTTTATTCTTTTTATATGTTATTTATTCATAATTATTACTATTTCTATGTGTTTTTATAATTGATATTTTAAATAAATTTCATGGAAAGTTTTTAACAATGATCAATTTTCGATGCAAAATCCAAATAAAATCAACTACATTCAAATAATGGTAAATATATTTTATATTAGTTAATATATTTTTTAATATATATATATATGTATGTCTATGTTTTTTTATATTTATATTATAATGTTTTATACTATAGGTTTTATGGTTTTATATTTTATTTAATGTCCAATGAATAGAAAATTATATTCTTGTTTATATTTCAAATATTAATGAAATTAAAGACAAAAAAATTTATTCATGTATTATATTTTAAAAATAAATATAACAATGATTTGGGATCTTGTATCCAAATATAATTGATTTTAAAAGAGTATATTAAATATTTTTCATAATATATATCATGTATTGTTATTGCTAAATTGGTGTTGTCATATATTAATAGGTTTTTTATTTATTTATATTAAAACCCATTGGAATGGATGAATTTTTGTAAATATCATGTTAGTTTATTTAATTATAAATTTTTATATGTTACATGATCGGTGTTGAGTTGTTATTTAAATTTATATGTTTAATATTAAATTTTCCAAATAAAATGTTTTAAATAATTTCTTATTTTTCTATAATATATGTTTATGTTTAACATTACATTTTCTAATATTACATATTTTAAATCATTAAAAACATGTTTAGTTGGATTATTTTGGTTAATTATATATCATTTAACATTTAATATGTTCTTTTCTAATTATTGGGAGGTCTTGGGATGGATGTGTGGATGATTTTTTGAGTCTTTAAAAGACGTACACGTGAAATTCATCCAATGTATGGTGAAAAGTGTTTTAGAAAATTCTTAATATGTTTTACTTTTAGTACTAAATCTACTCATTAGATTTTTTTAGATTTGGTAGAATGATATTGATTCTGTTTTTCTAATGTCAAACATTCAATTTAGGGTTTTTTGTAGACTAAAATTGAAACAAATAAACATGTTTTCTGTGTAAAATCGACATTGAATTTTCATATGAATAATAATTTCAATGGTATTTCTTCATAAAAATGGATGTTTAATGGTTATGTCAACTTGGGTTCATAGAATAATTGATGTTGAGAGTCATAAGAACTTTTGTAGTCAGAATTTCAATGTTCTTTATTTATGAAAACTATTGTTTAAATTGTGAATATATCTCAATATGTTTAAAATTATATATCTTTCAATGTTGGTTTTAAAAAAAGTAGTTGATGAAATGTCAATTCGATTGTTTCCACATCATTTTAAGAGTAAAATAAACATGAAAATATATTTTCAGCATTGTTTTTATGTCTACTGATATTGAATGTCCCCATATGTTTTTTTGTATGTTTTTAGAAGACAGTTTTATGAAAATCAATTTAGAAACATTTATTTAAAACGTCATATGATTAAACATAATTTTGAAATCATTTTTAAAAACAAAAAAAATTTGATGTTGAAATACACATTTCCCCTAGTGAGGTAATAAGGAATAGGGTATATGTTTTATGGTATAAGGTTGAGGGTTCATGGTTTTGGGTGTAGGTATTAGGTGGTAATTAAAATGGTTTCGGTTATGGGGATTAAGGATTTTGGTTTTGTTGTAGGGTTTACAGTTTAGGGTGTCATGTAAGGGGTTTAGAGTGTAGGGTATAGGGTTAGAGATTGTCTTGTAGGATTTACGGTTTTCAGTGTAGGGTATAGGGTTTAGAGAGTACAATTATGGGTTTAGGGTCCAGTTCATAGGGTTTTTGGTGTAGATTATAGGTTTTATGGTGTAGAGTATAGGGTTTATTTTGTACTATATAGTGTTTAGGGTGTAGGGTTTTGGGATTAGGGTATACTATATAGAGATTTAGTAGTTGGGTTAAGGGTGTAGGGTTTAGGGTTTTGGGTGGTAGGGTTTAGGTTTTAGGGTGTATGATATTGGATTTAATGTATATATTTCATGGTGTTGGGTATAGGGTTTTGGGTTTTGGGTTTAGGGTTTAAGGTATTAATATTTGGTGTAGGGTTTATGGAGTAGTGGGAAGGGTATAAGGTGTACGGTGTAGGGCGTAGGGTTTAGAGTTGGTGGTTTAGTATTTATAGTTCAAGGAGTAGGTTATTGGGTTTCGGGTTTATAGTTTTGTGTATAGGGTGTAGGGTATAAGGTTTATGGTTTATAGTTTATACTTTTGGTTTGTAAGTTCTAGGGTTTTGGTTTTTCTGGTGTATGGGGTATGATTTCGGTTTTAGGGTGTACGGTATAGTGTTTAGGGTGTAGGTTTTTGGGTTCATGGTGAATGGTATAGTGATTAACGTTTCTAGGGTGTTTGGGTATTTTTAAGGATTTTTTGGGGGTTTTGGTTTTGGTGCTTTTAGGGTATTTAGGGTTTCTAATGTTTTCCATTTTTTGGGTTCTTTTTGGTCTTCTAAGGATTTTTCTGTTTTTTGTGATTTCAAGGTTTTTTGGAGCTTTAGGGTTTTTTGTTTTTTAATGTTCTTATAGGTTTTTTATGATTTATTGTGTTTTTTTTATTTTAGGGTGTTTTATGGATTTTATGGTATTTGGGATTTTTATTTGTATTATATTTTTATAGGGTTTTGGGTTTTCAGTGTTTTTATAGGATATAGTAATTTTTTGGTTTTTTGGGTTTTTAGTGATTTTTAGTGTGTTTTAGGGGTTTTATGGTGTTCGAAGGTGTTTTAGGGGTTTTGGGATTTTATAGTTATTAGGGTCCTTATGGTTTGTATTGTAATTCACGTTTTTTGACTTTTAGTGGTTTTAGGGGTTTTATGCGTGTTTATGGGTTTTTAGTGTTTTTAGGTGTTTTTGATTTTTTATCGCCTGGGGGTTTTTAGTGTTATTTTCATATTTTTAGGGTTTTTTATTTTTATAGGGTTTTTACAATTTTATGCTTTTATTATGGGTTTTGGGCTCGTTTAGAATTTTCTTACGTTTTTGGGGTTTTTTGATTTTTTGGGTATTTTAGTGTATTAAGGGCTCTTTTGGGATTTTTTCAGTTTTAGGTCATTTAATTTTTTATGGATTTTTTTGATTTTATTGATTTTTTATTGGTTTCTATTGTTTTATTGGGGTATGAGGGGTTTTTACAATTTTTTAGGATTTTAAGATGAAGTTATGGTTTTTAGAGAATTAATTTTTTATAGGTTTTTTTGGGATTTTAGGGTTTTTAGAGAGTTTTAGGGTTTTTAGGATTTTTGTGTTTTTTGCATAATTTTTTACTCTTTTTATAGATTTTAGGGTTTTTAAAGGTTTTATGGGTATTTTAGTGTTCTTATAGGGATTTAGGTTCTGGTATGGGTTTTAAGGGATTGTGGAATTTTAAGGATTTATAGGGTATTTATTTTATTTTAGGGTTTTTAGGGGTTTTATATGTTTTTAAGGTAATTTTTGTTTTAGGGACTTAAGGGTTTTATATGTTTTTTGTTTTTATAGTTTTAGGGTTTTTATGATAGTTTAGGGTTATATAGTTTTTGGGGTGTCTAATGTATTTTGGTGTTTTGGGTTTTCATATGCTTTTAGGGTTTTGATGTTTTTTGGGTTTTTAGTGTTTTTAGAATTTTAGTGTTTTCTATAATTTTTAGAGATTTATGTTTATTTTCTATTTATAGGTTTATTTATGTTTTTATGAGTTTTTAAGAGATTTAAATGGTTTTATGGGATTTATGGATTTTATAGTTTTAGTGGGTTTTATGGTTTTTAGTGGTTTTTAGGTTATTAGGGGTTTTGGGATTTTTTTTTGATTTTTTTAGAATTTGTGGGTGTTTTGGGGTTTTGTGGTATTAGTGTTTATTTCAGATGAAAAATCCAATGGATTTCATTCCTATAATAGTTTCTAGATAATGTGGAAAGTCCTTCCAAATACATTAATTCACAATGAAAATTCCAATGACATATTAGAAAACAATTTGGTCTAGGGGATGTGATTCTAGATCATTACACCCTTCTGGGTGGATTTATTGCATACTCTAGGACACTTTTATAGATTTTAGATGTATTCAAGAATCCTTCTGAAATACTAATTTGGGATTGGTAACCCCTATTCCAATGATCTGATCGATACCACGTGTTTGACTTGAAGATCTAGAGGTTCGCCATTATTCACTTATTAATTTGATGATGGTTTTTTTAAATATGTTAGTTGGTAATTATTGGTCGGTGTAGCACAATCAAGATGGGGTTAATTGTGTTCCTATATAAATTTATGTTAAAAATGTTTATTTAAAATATTCCCCAATTAAAATAAAACAATACAGTTAACCAAGGTTGTAAAATTATAATAGCTTGAATTTTCAAATAGTTTCTCAGAAAATTGATTAATTCTCAGTTATAATAATATGATATATTGATAAATATTTTGAATCAACTATAATAATGAAAGATAGTTATAATGACTATAAAAGACAAACTATCTAAGTAAAATTTAGTTTTTTTAGATATGTGTTAAAATAAAGTATTATTAGATAGAATGACATAGAAGATAAAACAAGTGGTTCGGTCTCAAGCTGAGACCTAATACACACCACTTTCTAATCACCTTCCACCACAAAATATACATAAAAATAATTTATTCAGACCCTAGATTGAGGTTAATAATATTACATAATACTGTCCAAGTCCCAAGACCTGTAACAATATTATTTTTGGTAAATATAACACTAAATTCCCACATGATCTTTTCCACAGTTACATGTGGGTGAAACAAGGTGTAACAAGATATTTCAGTGAGGATATCATGTATCATCAATTTCAGTGTAGGAGATAATGTGTTCTTAATATAGATACACACAACAATCAAAGAGTAATAAATCAGTACACACCCGATCTAAATGTAAGTACATAGAGTTTAGAATGTCATGTGTGTCGTGAAATGTAGATCTAGGCTATTTTGATGCAAAATATGTAATGTTTCAGTCCTCTTCTAGAAAAAAGAGTATCGAGAGTTGAAGTTTCTGGTTTTTAGTGCAGTGAGATGTTATTATTGTCCTTTGAATTACTATAAGGATTCCATGAAGATGGTTCACAGTAGGGTCTCCTTGGTTTTGAGGAAACATGAATTAAAAATTCATCCTTCGGTGTATTCTTTCTTGTATGGGTTCTTCTTCTATTTTTCATTCGTTCAATTATATATTTCTTCTCGATCGAGTGCCAGAATTTTATTTTATATCAAGTTGTTGGGTTGGAGATGAAAAGATGTATGATATCTATTCCTTATACCTTATACTTTTTGCTGAAAGGACTTCAAAAGATCATTAATTATATCAGTTTCATTAAATGACTCAAATGTGACCATTAGAAACAACTTTTACATTTAATTAGAAAATATAGAAAAATGGTTATGTGTGGAATGATGTAACAGTTGCAGTGAGATAGTCATAGTGATATACTCATGGTGGGAAATCCATGCTGCAAAAATTTCAGTGAGACATTCACAGTGAGACAATCACGGTGCCACAGTTGCAGTGAGATCTGGAACCCACAACAATGTTATGGGGTCTGGACCTTTGCAAATTATGGAACCGGTAGAATGGATACGGTGTCAGGGAAATAGTATCACAGAAATTGTTTCAGACCCATTGAGAAAGTCTCTAACCAGTAGCAATATTACAGTGTCAGAGACGTTGTGAAAATCTAGAACTGATAGCAAACATACAGTTTCACAGACTGATTCAAATATCAACAACCTGTCTTCAGAAAAATCTTCAAAGAATTGATTTGGATTAAACATAATCATACTAGAAAATAATATAACAAGATTAAACATAGTTCACTAGATTAACATGTAATTTGTGAGATTGTGAACATTATCTTGTGTGAGTTTAAAATATGAGGAGTCCAACAATCTCCAAACATGACTTTTGAGCATTAAAACATGGGGAGTCCAATAATCTCCAAAAATGATTTACGATCATTAAAAAATGAGAATCCCAATAATATCTCTAATTTTTATAACCAAAAATCATGGAATTTACATGGAAAACATTTTAGGAGGAAATAAATAGATTACTTATCATATCATGATATTAAATCAAATATGTAAAGTATAGCTTAGAGGGTAGTTCTTTTCTTTATTATTATTATTTTTAGTTCCCCCTTAGTATGTATACCATTATAATTCCTTCTTGTTTTTTCTCACCCTTTTGGGATTATCAAATTAGAGGAGAGAGAAAGAGAGAAAAAAAAGACTAAAAGAAAATAATAAGGGATGAACCCATAGTAGGTGACATTCTATTGAATAAAAAATAATGTCCATTTCCATCAAGAATGAAAATCAAATAGATCTTATTAAAATCATCATTCAATTTTTATCAGAGTCATCATACTGGGAATTTATTTTCTAAACAACATTAGGAGGAGAATATTGAAGTCCATAAGTGGAGGTGGTGTAAGTAGTGTCTAGGGAAAATAGTGTCAATCCTTCAATGATAGAAGATGCATGTGGAGGTCTGGTGGAAGACAGAGGCAGTGGTTTATCAATAATTATAGGTCTAATTTGGCTCACAACATGAGCAATAGACATAGTCACTGAAGATAAAGTGGTGGATGAATAATGATTGGTAGGTGAAGGTAGATCTGACCTCAAAGGAGAAACTTTAGGATCCACAATTACAACTCTCTGAACATGAAGATAAGGCTTCAAGAGAATGATAATCTTTGTAATGAGATCCCCACCTTAATGCATGGCATTCTCAAATTCATCCTTGTTTTCCTGTAACATCATTAGAGTGGGTGTGAATCCCTTGATCTTCTACACTTGATCCTAGAAGTCTCTAGTGACTGGAGTTATCTTAAAATTCATCACAAGATAAATGAAGTGATCAGTCAACTCATGATTTGATTAAATTCTCTTAAAGTACTAGTCCATAATAATAGTGATTTATTCTTGATAATCAGTGAGAATATTTTAATGGAATCCCAGAAAATCAAGTACATGTTCCATCTTATTGATGATATCAGAGAGACTTTTCTTATCCACACCACTCATCATTGACTAAAACTCTTCTAAAAATTGATATAATCAATTTACTATCCACATGTTAAGACGGTTTTCTAGTTGCAGAGAGAACTAAAACTGCTTATGTGAGAGTCCTAACCTGATTAAGTATTGTTATTAAAAAATAACTATATTGATAGTTAACTTTATTGAGTTTATAGACTATCCCACACATCTCATTGGCTATCTTGGCGTTGCTATCAACCAACTCTTCATACATAGTAATCATGTTTTTTAAATCAGAGATACCTCTTTTTGTGTAATCATATGACCATCACACTCACTAAGATGAGTAACCAAAGATGGACTATTTTTTAAGGATTTATACTTATCTTTAACCATAGATTTTATAGTTTTCAACTAATCACTCAGCTTTCTATTCTCAATGCAAACTTCTTCAATTTCATGGAACATCATCAGTTGAATCTTTAATATAATCTTTTCTAATAGTAGTGTGACATCCATTTAACTGAGATCTTTCATAGGCACAGGTTGATTTTGTAGCAGCATCCCAAAGCCAAACACATGGGTAATACAAAAACATTTAGATCACTATAACCTAGAAAATGAGAATATTCTCGAGAGGATTCAAAAATTGGAACTGAAATAGGTTCATATTCTGTATGAGGGGATAATTCTTTTGTAGATATTGGTTTCAACTAAAACATAATTGAATGATCTAACACTTTTTCTGAGGCCTCTTGGGTATTATCCACATCAATATAACTTGGAATCCTTTACTAAGTGTCCAGAGAACATGGATCAATAGGATTTCAAAGTTGAACACCTTCAATGTTGGGGTGATGATCTACCTCAATAGGTGCATTAATTTTAGGACTAAGAGACACAATCTATTGATCTATTCACATAATTTCATCCTTGTCAGTCTCACCCTTATCTTTTCTACTTAGCTAAAATGAACAATCCATCTTTAGTAGATAAGATTACTTCTGTTTCAAACTGTTCTTCATAATATTCCATAGTTCCAGGAACTTCCTCAATAGCAGGCTCTTTCTCAATAGTTAACTCTTCCTCAATAGTAAGCTCTTCCTCTACACCGACACTTCCTTTAAAAGCAGCATTATCCTTCTCAATTGCATCATCATTACCATTAGAGAGAGGTGAAATCTCAGGAGATTCTCCCACAAAAACCTCACTAACATCGTTATCTTTTTCTTGATCTGAATAGTCTATAATCTCATTAGATTCTAAATAAGGATCAATATCATTTTTAGGTCTTATGGTATTTTCAAAAAGATTAAAATCATTTTACAAACTATCATTATCCGCATCCCATGATCTCTTCCATGGATTTCAGATTATTTTTATTCTCTTACATGTAGCCTTAGTTATACTAAAATCATATTCCTCAAGCACTTCTCCATTCAATCCAACCAGACCTTTGGATAGAAGAATAGCAGAAATGAGCATTGAATAGAAAAAAAGTGGAAATTGATTTAGTTTTGAGCATATCACACATGTGATGTACAATATACCTAAAAAATTTGATTTTGTGTCCATTATTCAGAATATGATTCTAAATTACATCATCATACATGAGAGTGGAAAAATATCATATCCTTGGGAAAATGATATTTTGAAAGAACATGAATAATAACCTTGACTCGCCATTAAGATCAATAGTAAAGGGCCTTATTTTCTTTTTATTTGTTTTTAAACATCCGAGAGACTATTTTAGGATAAACACATCACTAGGTTGATGAGGATCTATTTGGTTGTCCAAATAAATCACTTCATGAGGTATTCGAAGGCAAGAAGCCTATATCATCCAAGAAAAAGTTCATCTCTGACCATTTACCAAGATCCTTACCTCAAAATCATCCTCAGAGTTGAAGGTAAAATGTACATAATAATAAAAATCAAAAATAAAATTTTAATAAATGGGCCAATTCTCCTTGGTAAACAAATCAATCCAACCATATTCTGTCATAACTCATATAAAAATATACTTAATAGAAAAGAGAAACTTTGATCACATATATTTTTATTTCACTACTTTTTGACCCTCATGTCCTGGATTTTTTAGCTTCTCGAGCATTAAAATAGGATTATTTTTTTATTTATTCAAAGTACTATTCTTATCATGAGTTGATTAGGAGGGATGATTTATCCTTGGAATTCAACGTCGACACAAGTGGGATGATAAGGATGGAAGTGGTTTGAGAGAGACAAAGGGTTTCAGTTTCGAGAGAAGTGACATCAAGAGAAGTAAAGTGATATGTATTTATCATTTAGGGAGTTCAAACATTTAAAAAATAATGACGAGGTAAAAATAAATAAAACAAATGGTATATAAATGAATATTTATATAGAAATTCTAAATAATACAATGAGATTGATAAAATTATTCACTATATCATTATTATGGTGTGACTCAAAACAGAGATACCATAAATAATGTGATAGATAACATAAGACAGTAAGATACAAGATAATAGACTAAGACAACAATCCTAAGATTGTAATCCTGAGATAGTAAAAAGAGACATTAATCCTGAGACAGCAATCCTGAGACAGTAAATTGAGACTGAAATCCTGAGAGAGTAAACTATTCACTAAAGGTTAATCATTCCTAATTCATGTATGACCGAATTAATTCATTCATAATTTAATGGATTAGTGAAAATTTCAGAAAAATGATGTTCAATGACAATGAATTAAAATGTAATATCACATTTTGGATAATGATCTCTCAAAAATTGATGTGTTACATCAAAATGCTTTTTCCTATAATGAGAAATATTATTATTTGATATGTTGATAGAACATATGTAAAGAAATTTTGAAGGGGAATTACCCAATTGATATCCAAATTCTAGAAAAAAAATCATCTAAAAATTTTGAGCACAAAAACCACTAGAAGTTATATATTCAGCTTCAGTAGTGGATAATAAAAAAATTCTTTTTACTTCACCATGAAACTAGTGAATTGACCCAAAATTAACATGTTCTAGAGGTTCTTTTTCTATTTAACTTTAAACCACCAAAATTAGCATCAAAATAGTTAACTAATTCAAATTATTTTCCTCTATAATTGGACAATCCTATGTTGGTAGTGTGTTTGTGGTTTTTTAAAATCATTTTAACAGTAAGAAGATGTGACTCTTTTTTATTTATCTGAAAATTATAACACATTAAAACACTAAATGAAATATCATTCCTACTATCAGTTATGTAGATTAAACATCCAATCATTCCTCTGTAAGTCGTTTGATCAGCATATTTCCCATTCTCATCAAGATCCAACTTACGGGTGATACTCATTAGAGTATCACTAATTTATGTAATATCTAAACCAAAACCTTTTAGAATATCTTTAGTATATTTACATTGTTTAAATTAATACCTTAATTATTTTAAATGGTTTTGAATCTATGAAAATATTTTAGTCCACCCATAAAAATCATTTCAAATTCAATTTTAATCATCTTTCAAAAATAAATACATAAAGAATTTTTTTGAGAATAAAGAAATAACACAATCAAAAGATATTTGGAACCAAACAAAATTTAGAAATTATTTTCCTAAAAAGTATAGGATTAGATATAAGTTTTTTAAAACCTTTGGATATAAGAAAACTATTTATTCTATCATGCAAAGCTCTTGGAGCATGTTTTAAAACATACACTACTTTTTTTAATTTAATAACATTATTTGGAAATTGAGGATTTGTAAGACCTAGGGGTTATTCAACAAAAACATATTCAACTATATAATTATTTAGAAATACAATCATGATATATATTTGATATAATTTCAAATTTAGATGTGCTTTCTAATAATGAAAGAATATAATTTCTTTACGTCTAACAACTCGTGAAAATGATTCATCATAGTAAATCCCTTCTTTTGGAAAATAACCTAGAGAAACCAATCTAGCTTTATTTCTTAATATGGTACCAGATTCATATAATTTATTTCTAACAAACTATTTTATGCCTACAGTCAAGATGTATTTAGGTTTATAAAAATGTTTCTTGAAATTATTTCTTTTGAACTGATTTAATTCTTTTTGCATTGCCATCACCCATAATTCATCATTAATTTCCTTATAGATGTTATTAGTCTCATACTGTGATATGAAAGATTTATTTTAAACATGATTTATTAGAAAATCTCTAATCAGTGTTCCTTTATCTAAATATTCAGCAATAGCATCTAAAGGATGGTTCTTAATGGTTCTATCAGATCAATAAAAAGAAGGACTAGTAATTTTATATTCTTCAAAAGGTCAAGGTTCAACATGTATTGAATTTGGAGACTTTTTAGAATATGAAGTTTTAGAAGTTTCCTTCATAGGAAGGTCATAATATTTATCATTGATGTCCAGATTTGATAAATTATCCTCAAGTTTCTCTAGGGAGGTCTTAGGTTCATGTGGATATATTTCAACAAACATGCGATTTGCATATTTTCTCACACATTTGGTTCTATTATTGAATACTCTATAGGCTTTACTAGTGATTTCATAACCTAGGAAAATTACTTCATCACCTTTGGAGGAAAAAGTTTCTATATTTTCATTAGTATTGAGAATATACACATTGAAACCAAAATACATTGTAGAAGTTAACCTTTTGATTTCTATTGTTCCAAAACACATAAAGAGTTTCTTTAAAGATAGGTCTATTTAGAACTTTATTGATGATATATCATTCTATATTGACAGAGTCTTCCCAAAAGTAGATTGGTTGGTCATATTAATTACACATTCTTTTAGCTATTTTTGGTAAGTTTCTAGGACTTCTTTATACAACACCATTTCGTTGGGGTTTCTTAGGGGTAGAGAAGTTATGAATATAGCTATTCTATGAGAAAAAATATTCAAACTCTTAGATTTCCATCTCACAACCATGGTCACTCCTTATGTATATAATTCTAAGACCACTAACATTTCCTATAGTCCTATAATACATAGTAAAATGAGATATAGCTTTACTTTTGCGAGTTCTAAGAAATGTCAAAGTATAACAAGAATAGTCATCTACAAGAATAAAGACATAGTGCTTCCCGCTAAGACTTGAAACTATCAAAATGACCAAACAAATCCATGTAAACCAACTCAAGAATTTGATAATTTGAAACTCCATTATTTGGTTCGAAATAGATTGTTGTTTTTTTACCCTTTTATTATGGATTACAGACTTTTTCATTTAGAAACTCATGTTTGGGTAGATTTTTGACTTAATATATTCTATAAGTTTTCAAACGTAGTTTATATTGCAGTGTCCAAAAATTATATTCCAAATCCAAGACTCATTTTGAAATAAAGTTAAGCGTGAAACATTTTGACAGACTAATAAATCTTAGTTTACAACCTAAACACTATCATTTCTAAAATCATAAAATGATAATTCATTCTTGGAATTTTAAATATTGCAAGAATCTTTCTCAAATTTAACATGAAATACATCATTACATAATTATGAAATACTAAGAAGATTATATTTTAATTGATAACAAAAGGACTTTATAAATTGAAACAGAGTCAAAGTTACCAATCTTCCAATGGAAAATTATTATTTTTATCATTCTCACCAAAGGTGACATGTCCACCATTAATCATTATCATGTTCTTGAAGAATGAGTAATATCCTGTCATGTGTCTTGAACATCCAAATTCCAAGTACCATAGAAATTTACATGAGCAATTCAAATAGATTTATGAGATAAGGATCTAACTAAATAAAATTTTGATACCTAAATTTTCTTGTGTCCAATAACATTATTAATATGTTTCTCAGAAACCCATACTTACTTCGTGGGTTTCCTACAAGATAATTGTAAAAAAATTGAAAAATAAACTCTATTTAGTTGGGAGAAACTATATATAGTAAAAATGTTAAAGATATTGGAGCTTGTATAATATTTACCAGTTTTAGGAAAAAACAGTGTTTCCATAATTTATGGAAATGTTTCTCTTTTCTAGGTTGATATCATATACCAATAGTATACCTACGAGCTACTTGTTTACTATTCATTTCTATTAGAGTATTCATTCAATTTGAAATTTTTTCTATGTCCTTTTTCAATTTCTCATTTAATAATTTTTGTTCATTGTTTTAATTAATTAATTTATAATGCTTCCCCTTTTTTATTGAAAGATCATATTTAACAGTAGAAGTGAGAGCATGTTGATTCTTTAAAGATTTGTATTTATCTTTTAGTTCATTACAAGTTTCATCTATAATTTTGAATTATTCAAACATTTCATCATTAGTAATATTTTTAGAATCACTTTTATCTCATTAATAATAAGAATTTTGTATAGGAGACTCAATGATTACCTCATATGTGCTCATCATGAAACACATATTGGATTTGTCGTACTTTTCATCATGTGAAGACTCTGAGTCACTTGAGCTGTCCTCAAAAGCACACCACGTTGCTCTCATTTCCTTTTTATAGTTTCTATCATTGTCCTCATCTATTCTTATATTTTATCTTGGGATAATCAAGCTTTACATGTCCCTTTATTTTTCATTAATAACATATTATTTCACTGGAGGTATCTCCTTTCTTCAAATCCTTTTTCTAGTTTCCCTTATTTTCATATTTGCCTTTGTACATACGATTCCTAAAGAATTTATTTCTTCTATAAAATATTATAAAACATATATATAATTGATCCATATTATCATCATTTTTAGATGGATAATATTAATTAATTTTATGGTTATAATGAGTTTGTATCCTCTTGGTTTCCTTGGTTTTGATGTTGTGGTTTTTAAAGCCACTGAGTTTCTCTTCAGTTCAACTTCCTCCTTTTCCTTACAATTAATTATTCCTCATTCATCATAAATTTACCTATTAGCTCCTTTACTATAAACAAACTGATTTCACAAGATTATCTAATTGATACAGGTGTCTCTCTCCATCTATCTATAATGAATATGAGTATTATCATGATTTTCTCCTTCGTTGTATAATCCTTTCCCAGATAGATCCTAGGGATAAAAATTTCATTAAACATAAGATACATGTCAAAATTAGGTTCATCATGAATCATTTTAAAGTTATAATATTTAATTGTATAGGTGTTAGGCACCATTTCATTAAAACTAGAGTTTTCTTCATGTGAAATAGATGAAGTGTTCCAAATTTAATGTGTTGGTTTACATTCAAGATTTATATTAAACTCTTCATATCTTAAAGAACAATATAGGTAATTCATGTATTTGCAATTATTTTTATAACCAAACACAGTTGGTTCATCCCATGTTTTCCCATCATTAGTATAAATCTTATATTCATCTATAATTTAAGAAAAAATCTCAAAACTCATACTTTCTATGTGCATTTTAATTTTAATTTTCCATTGTTCATAATTTATTCCATTAAATAATGGAAGTATATTGGTTATAGATCCTTACAATATATAATAAATAACAAATAAATAATTTCTAGGTTTTCGTGATCTAGTATTTTATAACTAAGTTAAATTTAGAGATCATTAAAACACAACGGAATCATAGTTGAAAATGTTTCAAAAAATATTTGAAAATATTTAAAATAATAGTTTAAAAACAACATATGATACCAAATGATGGTCAGAGAAGGCCAGTCAATATGGGGGTGGTTAATTGAGTTCCTATAATAATTTATTTTAAAATTTTTGTTTAAAATATTTCCCCAATGAGAATAAAACCTTCCA
Source organism: Viscum album (assembly GCA_963277665.1). Lineage (NCBI taxonomy): Eukaryota > Viridiplantae > Streptophyta > Magnoliopsida > Santalales > Viscaceae > Viscum > Viscum album. Next base: position 116,250,719 of record OY728133.1, on the reverse strand, counting down.
GTAAACCAAGTTAGTCAAATTATAATAGATTGACTATTCAAATATTTTCACAGAAGGATGATAAATACACATTTATAGAAATATGAGATATTTATTCAACTTTTGATACTACTATAATAATAAAATATAGTTATTAATACTATCCATAACTAACTATCAAAGTAAAATTTAGTTTTCTAAAATATGAGTTAAAATATAGAAAGTCTAAATTGAAAGACCCATCAGAGAATATAAGTGGTTCAGTCTCAAGCTAAGATTTAATCCACTATACTTGGTGATAACATTCCACCAATAAATATATATAAAAATATTTGATCCACACCATGGATTGGGTTTATCAATAGTATATAGGACTGCCTAGGTCCCAAAACTTATACCACTGTTCTTTGTGGGAAAACTCATAGGCAGGTCACATAGGACCGCTTCCATAATTACGTGTGGGTGAGACAAGGTGTAAAAATATATTTGAGTGAAGATATGTTGCTTCATCTAGTTCAGTGTAATATATAGTGTGATGTTAATATAGATACACACATTACTCAAAGAGTAGTAACATTGTACACAATAGAGGTAAATGTAATGAGATAGAGTTTAGAAGGCTATGTGTGTTGTGAAATGCTGCTCTGGAATCTTTGGATGCAGTAAATGAAATGTTCTATCACTCTTCTGAAAGCATATTGTCATGAGTATAGTGTTCTAGTTTTTAGGGAATTGGGATGTTTTTCTTCTCCTTTGATTTACTTTAAGGATAATTTAAGGATGGTTTATAGTAGGGTCTTATTTGTTTTCAGCCAACATTAATTTAAAATTCATTCTCTAGTGTGTTCTTTCATGAGTGGGTTGTTCTTGTATTTTTCATGAATTACACTATATATCTCTTCCTTCTCAAGTGCCTCAATTTTATTTTATTTTTGGATCTTTTTTTGGTGTCATCATGATGAATGATCTATACTCCTCGTACCTCATGTTTTGTGCTGATAGGACTGAAAAAGATCAATAATTATATCAATTTCATTAAATTCCTCATACATGATCATTATAAACAACATTAAAATTTAATAATACAAGATATATAATTGTTAACTATAGAATGGGGTCACAATTGTGGTGAGACAGTCATGTTTGGGCAGTCATGGTGAGACAGTCACAGTTCCGTAGTTATGATTAGACACTCACACTGAGACAGTCACGATGAAAAATTTACGGTGAGATCTAGAACCGGTAGAAAAGATATAGTGTCTGGTAATTTGAGAATTAGGAAATCAGTAGCACGGTTATTCTGTTAGAGAAATGGTATAAAGGATGTGGTGTTATGTATTTTTCTAAAATCCGGAACCGGTAGCAAGCTTACGGTGTCCTAGACATTGTGAAAATATGTAACCGGTAGCAAACATATGGTTTAACATACTTAGTGAAATATCTAAAACCTATCCTAAAATGAAATATTCACATAATGGATTAATATTAAAAATAATCATAAAAAACATAAAAGAGTAATATTAAATATATTTCACAATACTAAAATTTATTCTGGAGATTCTTAACATGATCTTGTGAGAGATTCAAACATGAGGAGTCCAATAATCTTCAAACACAATTTGTGATCATTAATACACAAGGAGTCCTATAATCTACAAACATGGTTTGTGAGCATTAAAACATGAGTATTCCAATATTATATATGTATTTTATTTACACCTTAGGTTATAGAGTGTGTTTTTTATTCTGGATTGATTCTCTTAGGGGAGTGTTATGTATCCTATAAAAATAAGACTAAAATCCCACATAGTTTGGTGAAATGGGTTAGGGGAAAGAGAAATTGTTTCTTACCTGAAAGAGGTGTCTTGTGTATCCTAAAAATGATAAGGATCAAAGTCTAGATAGTTAAAAGATTTTTTTAGGGATTACACCTACATAAGAGAGTAATGTGATAAATTCACTTTAATCATATTGATTTGATGATCGGGATAGATCTCTAATCTCATTTTCGTCATGCTCTTTGTGAGAAACAATAGACTGTATGAAATCATTCACATTTCAAGAGATAATATCATGTAATTTTAATGTTTTGTTGGGGATCACACCTTTTAGGATGCCTATTATTTTTAAAATGTGAAGTTTATCTCAACTCATGGTGATTTAGAGATTAGATTGGGACTTGCACCTATATGTAGATACTTCTATAACATTTTGGGGAATCTGAACTCATAGTGATTTATATGATTGGTTGGGGAATACACCTATGATTATTTCCATTATTTTCAAATACTTATAAGCATCTTTACTGATGGTGATTTATATGTGTGGTTTGTGCTTAAACGTAGGAGGATCTCTGTGTTTCTAGAACCATGAAGAGCATCTCTACTCATGGGGATTTAGATGTTTGGTTGGGTTTTTAACCTAGGATAATACCAATATATATAGAACCATGTTGTGTATCTATATTAATGGTGATTTATATGTTTTTTTTGGATTACACCAAAGATGATTTTCATATTTATAGAACTATAAGGAGAATCTTAACTCACAGAATTCTAGAATGGGAGGTAGGGATGTATGTGTTGATACACAAAATACCCTCAACCCAAACCAAAAATTTCACACATAATCTCCACTTTTTAATGTGGTTCAATGATTTTAAATAAAGTAACAGAGCGAGTACAGTGGATCAGTGAAGATATTGAGGGGTTTGTGGGGAACTATCCCCCACAGTATTGAATAAATTACATGAAGGGTTCCCATGTAACATGAGTGGGGTAAAAGGTCACCCATGTGAAGGTATCCAAAGTATTAGGACATGGGATAAGGGTAAAAAATGTATTGGAATGAAAAAAGGTATCTCAAGTGAGGGTCACCTTATAGGGGGCTCACGAAAGTGGTTCTCCAATATGGGGGCCCACCCATGTGATTTAACCTGGTGGGGGATATACTGATTTTTTTCTCCTAATGGGAGATCGCCTATTTTTTTCCCAAAATGGGGGCTCTCTCAAGTGTTTCGCACTTGTTTGGGCTCTCCAATTTCGTTCTCCAAGGTGGGGGTCTATCCTATGTGCTTTTCCATGGTGGAGGCACACCAATGTGGATCCCCCAGTTGAGGGATCTCCCAAGTTAATCACCTAGGTGGGGGCTCAGCCAAATGGTTCACCAGGATGGGGTCTCTTCCTAGTTGTTTTCCAAGGTGGGCTCTCACCCATTTGGTCTTCCCTAGTGGGGGATCACCCAAGTGGTTCTTCCATGTTGGGGCTCACTCAAGTTGTTCACACATGTGGGGGTATGCAAAATTGGTTCAAACAAGTGGGTTCCTCATCCACATAGGGGGAATAAAATAATAGTTCACCCTAGTTTGGATGAACTACATAGAAGGAACGATTTTCACGTTCAAAGCTATCACCTTGATTCGTTATCCAAGAGTTCATACATTCTATGAAAATTAGAGGCATATGGGTCTATTTATAAGTAGGATGTGGAATTGGGAGAGGAATATATGAATATATGTTTCATGAAAGAGTTGTGTGGACGATTTGTGTGTTGGAATTGCAGGAATGGCTTGAGAAGAATCTTAAATTTCCTTATTAAATATTCCCAAATTCTGATAGACATAACTTATTATATTTATGTCTGTTTGGGAACCCTAACAAGTCAAATAAAATCCATAGAATATTTACATAACCCTATATATAGTGCATACACCATGTTGGGGTATTTTATAATGAGAAAAAGTACCCATAAGACCTAAAAATAGTATTTAATGTATAAAACCTTTTTATCCTCATTTTCTAAAATCCACAACCCACTTCTGGGGGAGTTTCTCACAACTATTTCACCATATTAGAAATGATTTCTGAGGAATCACTATAATTTTTTATATGATAATTCTTTAATCACATGGAAATCCAATAAACTTATTCTTCTAACATGGAGACTCATTTCTACTCAAAATCATAATTTTGTTGTCTATGTTGTAATTATATCATCAGTTGTGTGAAAAGTGTGCGGCTTTATTTTTTTGCTTCCAATATGGTTTTGTGGAAATTAAGGGTTTTCTGGTTTTAAATGGATTTTAAAGTAATTCTAGGGGTTTTAATGGATTTTGGGGACTTTTAGGGGTTTTAGAGTCTTTTGTGGGTTTTTGAATTTTAGGGTTTTATGGTTATTATTGATTTAAGGATTTGGGGGGTTTTTGGGGTTCATAATGATTTTTAGTGTTTGTTGGTTTAGTATAATCATTATGGTTTTTGAACGGGCGGTTTTTTGTTTTTAGTATTTTTTTGGGTTCATTATGTTTATTTAGGTTTTTTAGGGTATTTATGAATTATTATTATTTTGGCTATTGTTTTGAGTTTTGGTGGTTTTAGAATTTTTATGGTTGTTATGATTTTTAGGATTTTTTTGGGCGGGGGGGGGGGGGGGGGGGTAAGGTTCTTTAGGGTTTTGGGCTATTCATTTGTTTTTTATTTTTAAGGGCTTTGTGGTGGTTTTAGTATTTTTGGGATGTTTTTTAGTTTTTAATTTGGTTAGGTGTTCTTTTCTTTTTCATGGATTTTATGGATTTTTTATTTTTTTCCCTAGGTTTTAATGGTTTTGTGGTCCTTTTAGGGAATTGTGGGGGGGGGGGGTTATGTGTTTTTTCTGGTTGTTATTATTTTTCGGGATTTTTGGTTTTTAAGGGTTTTTATTTTTTTAGATTTTTATGTTGTTATTAGGGATTTCAATTTTTATTTAATTTTTAAGTATATTTGGTTTCATCAAGGGTTTCTAATGGTTTTTTGGGTATTTTGTGTTTCAGGGGATTTTTAGTGTTTTTATGAATGTATGTTTTTTTAAGGTGTTTATTTTTTAATGAGTTTTAGGGACATTTTTGGTTTTAAAGGAGTTTTTATGATCTTCCTAGTCATTGAAATATTTTTATGGTTTTTAGGATACTATAGGATTTTTACAAATTTTTGGGTCATTTGGTGTATTTAGGGTTTTTGGGGTATTTTAGGTTTTAAGGTTGTTTAGTGTTTTTAGGGTTTGTGTATTTCCAATGTATTTAGGTTATTTATGGTGATTTTTTTTATTTTAGGGATTTTAGGGTATTTATTTTTTTATTCCATTTTATTCCTTTAGGGTTTTACCATTTTTAAAGTTTTTTGTAGTATATATGGGATACGGGTGTTTTAATGTTTTTAGAGTTTTTTATTGTTTTTAGGGTTTTTTTATTTTTTGTCATTTTAAGGGGTTTTAGGAATTTTCTTGTGGGGTTTTATGGTTTTATAATTATTTTAGGGTTTTAAGGTCTTTTTAATATATTTTTTATTATTTTTAGGGTTTTCATGGTTTTTTGTGTTGTTATCTCTTTTAGAGTTTCTAGGGTTTTTTTAGGAGTTTTAGGGTTTTTTATTTTTTTTATTGATATTTTGAATGGATTTAAGAATTTTTTGGATTTTATGGGGTTTTGGGGTTTTATGTGTTTGTAGGATTTTAGGATTTTTATGGCTATGTAGGGTTTTTTATGGTTTTAAGGGTTTTTAGGGTTTTTGGATTTTAGGTGTTTTGTGATTTTGGCGGGGTTTATACAATATTTTGGGGTTTTAGGGTGTTTGGGGGGTTTTATAGGTTATTATGGTGTTTATTGGGTTTTTAATATTTATGGTATTTTTTTTAAAGCTAATTTAGGGGTGTTAGGGTTTGTAGGATTTTTAATCTTTTAGGGTAGTTATTGTTTTTTTTTTGGAAATTTAACTTTTTTAGGGTTTTATGATATTTTCATGTTATTATGGAGTTTTTGGGTCTTTAGGGTAATTTATTATTTTTAGTGGTTTCTAATATTCTTTTGGGTTTATTTGGGGTTTTGGATTTTTATAGTTTGATATGGGGTTGTAAGGGTTTCTGTGGTCAATTTCAGATTTTATAGTCATTTAGGATTTTTGGGTTTTATCAACATAGATTAATTTTCGTGTTTTTAGGGTCCTTTAGGAATTTTTTAGTCCTTTTTAAGGGTTTTAATGGTTTTTGGGGATTCGGTGTCCTTTAGGATATTTCGGCTTTTTAGAGTCCTTTAAGGGCGTTGATTGTTCTTAGGGTTTGAGGTATCGTTTAGGATTTATATGTTGTTCATTAGAGTCTTTTATGGTTTTTGTGTATTTTGTTGTCTTTTAGGGGTTTTAGTGTCTTTTGGATTTTTTTTGTGTTTTATAGGGGTTTTAAAGACTTTTAGGTAATTTTTTGGGTTGTTAGCGTCCTTTAGAGAGTTTTAGAGGTTTTAGGATTTGTGAACGGCTCTTAGGGTTTTTTATGTTTTTAGGGGTTTTATATTCTTATGGTTTTTTATTTTTTCAGGGTTTTTATGGTGTTAAGTGTTTCTAGGGACCATTAAGAGTTTTCAGTTTCTAGGTTTTTTAGGACTTTAAGGAATTTTTAATGTTTTATAGTTTTTTCAGGGGTTTTCATGATTTCTACAAGTTTTAAGATTATTAGTGGTTTTAATTATTTTTAAGGAATTTGATGTGTGTCTATTATTTTTAGGGTGTTTATGATTTTCAAACGGAATTATGGATTTTTTTGGGGTGTTTTTAATATTATTTAGTATATTAAGGTATTTTTAGTGTCTTACATGGTTTTTTAGGTTTTCAGGGGTTTAGGGCATGTTATAATTTTTAGGGGTTTTAGGGTTATTAGTGGTTTAGGTTTATTTCTGTGTTTTCTTGTGGTTTTAACATTTTTAGAAATTTTTTTCTCATAGTGTACTTTAGGGTTTTCTAGTGATTCTAGAGTTCTTATAGGTTTTAGTGATTATGAATTTTAGGGTTTTGTAAGGATTTTTAGGGATATTAACTTTATTTTATTTTAGGGGTATTTAGTGGTTTTCATTTTTTTTGGGTTTTAAGGGTTTTGTTAGTGTATTGTTTATTTTTAATGATTTTATAGTTTTTAGTATATCTAAGGATTTTTAGTATTTTAGGGTTTTATATGTTTTTAGGTTATTGAAGATTATTATAGTCACTCATAGGGTTTTAGGGTCGTAGTATTTTAAAGGGGTTTGTGTGTTTTTATTATTTTTAAGTTTATTTGTATTTATGGGTTTGGGGTTTTTATGTTTTTTGGGTTTTCATCATTTTAGGGGTATTAGAGTTTTTTAAGGTTTTATGGTTTTAAGGGAATTTTGGTGTTTTGGGTATTTTAGAGTTCTTTTAGTATTTTGTGTTTTTAGAATTTTTCATGTATTTTTTTGGGTTTTTTTGGAGTTTTATTATTTTAAATGTTTTAGGACCTTTATAGTTTTTTTTGGGGTTTTAGGGTTTCTTATAAATTTGAGAGTGCATTAAGGGTTTATTGTTTTTTGGGGGTGAAAATTATTTTTAGAGTTTTTAAAGGGTTTGGTGTTTTTTAGGATTTTTTTTGTTTTAGAGTTTTTAAGGGATTTATGGATTCATGAGGCTTTCAACTATTTTATGTTTTTAGCGATAAATGAATTTTTAGTTTTAATTTGTGGTATTTTGAGTTTTTATTATGTTTTGGGGTATTTAGAGTGTATAATTACTTTTCAATGTTTTATGGTTAAAAATTTTTAGTGGTTTTAATGGTATTTAGGGTTATAGTGTAATTGGAGTTTTCCTAGGTTTTACTTTTTTATTAGTTTTTTGGGATTTTTGGTATACAAGTTATATTTTAAGGGATTTTATGGGTTTCTACATTAGATAATGTTTTTAGTATGTAATGGGATTTGGGATTATAGATTTTGTTTAGGATTTTAATATTATGTGGGCGTTTTCGTGGTTTTATGAAAATTTATGATTTTCAGTTGGGTTTTAAGGTATTTTTGAGTTTTGGGGGTTTTATGGGTTTTTTGTGTTCATTTGGGTTTGGGGTATTTTTTGAATTTTTGTGGATTTATCATTTTTATGTGTTTAATGAGTTTTTATGTGTTCTTAGGGTTTTGTGGATCTTTTTTATTTTTGTGAATCTGTAGATTTTTTGGGCTTTTGTGGATTTTCAGGTTCTATCTGGTTTTAGGGGGTGTTAGCATTTTTTTAATTTTTTTGTTTTAATGTAATTTTATATTTTTCTTAGGCTTTTGTTATTTTTTTAGGTTTTTGGGGTGTTTAGGGTATTTGTGTTTGTATGGTTTTAAGGATTTAAACGGTTTAGGTTATTTAAAGGTATTTCTTGGGTTTTGTGGCTCTTAGGGTTTTATCGTGTTTTTTTTGGGGGGTGGGTTAGTTCTTTTATGGTATTTTAGGGTTTTTAGGGGTTTAGGGTATTTTAAATTTTTATTACGATTTTAGTGATATTAGAGTTTTAAAGGGTTTTAAGAGTTCTTAACGTTTTTTATTGTTTACAATATATTAGGGGATTATGGGGTTTTTATGGGTTTTGTTGTTTTTATGTTTTTACTGATTATATTGTTTTAGTCTCATTTGAGTATTTTTCGTGCTTCAATAAAATTGAAATATTTTTCCTTATGGTTTTATAGGTATTTTAGGTTTTTTAATGTCTAAATGGGTTCTAAGGGATTTTTTTCTGGTGTTGAGTTTTTTTAGGTTTTTTTTTGTTTTTAAGGGATTTTAGGTATATTTTACGGTTTTTAATATGTTAAAATTTTTATGTTTTTAAGTGGTATAAAGGTGTATTAGGGATTTATGGTGTTTCAGAGGGTTTTGAAGGATTTATTGTTTTTTATGATTTTCTTGGGGTAAAGGGTTTTCAGGTAGATTAAGGGTTTCGGGTTTTGGGGTTTTTATACGGTGTTTTAGGGTATTTTATGGTTTTTAAGTTATTTTTATGGCCATAAGGTTTAATTTGGTTTTTAGGGTCTTTTAATTTTTTTGGGTTTTTTAGTGTGTTTTAGGTGTTATTTAATTTTTAGGATCTTTTAACGATGTTTTAGGCTATTAGGGGCTTCTAGGGTATTTGGGGGGGAGGGGTTAGGTGGTTTAGGTTTTTATGTTTTTAGGATTTTCTTAGGGTTTTTATACATTCACGGGTATGAGGTATTTTTAGGTAATTTAGGGGTTTTTTATATTTTTAGGTTTTTGATTTGTTTTTTTTTTGGGTTTTTCAAGTATTTTAGTATTGTTTGGTTTTTAGGATCTTTAGGATTTTAAAGGATTTTAACGTTTTTCTATATTTAGGGGTTTTTGGTATTTCTTTGGTTAGAGTGTTTTTAGGGGTTTTATATTTCTATAATTTAATTTAGTTTTTCAAATTTTTAGGGTTATTTGGGTTTTTGGGCTGTTTTATGGTTTTTAGTGTTTTTGAGGGTTTTATGGGTTCTTATGTTTTTTTATGAGTACCTCATACTTTTTAGTAATTTTATGGCATTTTAGTATTTTGGTTTTTTAGATATTTAAGGTCTTTAGGGATTTAATGGTTTTGGGTTTTTGGGTGTTTTATTATTATTTGGCTTTTTAGTGTCTTTTACTATTTTTATAATTCTTTCGCGTTTTAAGGGTGTTTACTGCTATTATAGTTTTTGAGAATTCTAATATTTTTTAGGGTTTTTGATTTTTTAATGGTTTGAAAATTTTCTTTTATTCTATTTTTAGGGTTTATGGGCTCTTTGGGCATTTTTGACATTTTAGGGTTTTCATTTTTTTTGGGTTTTTAGGGGTTTTAGGGGTTTTAGGTTTTACGGGGTTTTAAGGGTTTTATTGTGTTTTACAGTTATATCAGTGCTTTTTAGGGTTTTAATTCATTTTTAGTATTTTATAAATTTTCATGATTTTTAAGGGTTATATAGTTTTTATGGTATTGAGGGTTATTTACTATTATTTTACATTTTATTGTTTTTCGGAGTTTTTATAGTTTTATGGTTTTAGTGTATTTATAATTTTTAATGTGTTAAAAAAATATAAGGGTTTTTATAGTGTCGGTGATTTTTTTTGATATTTTGGATTTTTTGGATTTATAGTGGTATTTTGGATTTTCAGGGGTTTTAGAGTTTTAGGGTTTTAGTGTTTTCTTTATTTTTTATTGTGTATATGGTATTTTTAGTTTTTATGATTTTTGGGTATTTTAGGGTTTTGGGAGATTTAAGAGTCTTTAGGGGGATTTTGTCAATTTAGGGTTTTAAAATATTTTAGGTTTTTAGTGGTTTTAGGATTTGTTTTAGTACTTTTAGGATTTTCTTGGGTGTTAATAAAATTTTTATGCGTTTTTAGGGGTTTTAGGTATTTATGGGATTTTTGGGTTTTTATGGAATTGAATGTTTTTGGGGGTTTTATGTTAATTTTTTGGGTTTTCAAGGGCTTTAACTTTTTTCGGACTCTTTTAGTGGTTCGTAGACATATTTGGGGTTCATAGGGGTTTTTTATGGTTCAAGGGCTTTTACTGTTTTACGGATTTTTTGGAGTTTCTAGGGGTTTAAGGGTATGTAAATTTTTTTCTATTTTCTAAGGGTTTAATGGTTTTCTGTGTTTTTAGGTGCTTGGCTGTATTTTAGTAGATTTTACAATTCTGAAGGATTTTTAGGAATTTTATGGTTTCATAGGGGGTTTTCATGGTTTTACTATTTTTTAAGGTTTTTATGTTTTTAGTTTTTTTAGGGTATTGTGTAATTTTTTGGTGTTTTGGGTTTGAAAAAGGTTTTAGTGTATTTTGGATAATTTGGGGTCTTGTAGGTTTTTTAGTTCTCATAGAGTATTTTTGGATATGTTTTGGGTTTTAGGGACTTTTAAGGGTTTAATCATTTTTAGGGTTTTTTTGTGTTTTTACGGTTTTTATGTTTTTAGTGTTTTTATAGGGGTTTTATAAAAAAAATTAACGACAATTAGTTATTTTTACCACTTTTGGTTGTTTGAGGGGTTTTAGTGTTGTCCTGTGTTATTAGGGTTTTTGGGGTTTTGATGGATTTATGGGTTTTTTGGATTATTTTTAGGTTTTAGGGTTATTAGGTTTTTTTGGGGTTTTAGGAGTTTTATAATTTAAATAATTATTTTTTAGGTTTTATGAGTATTTTATGGATTTGTAGAGATTGTTATTCTTGTTAGGGTTTTGAATGGTCTTTTAGTGATTTATTTATAACATTTAGTGTTTTAGTAATTTTCAATGTGTTTTTTTGTTTTCAATGGTCATTTGATGGTCTTTAAAGTAATAGGTTGTTTTATGAGATATTAGTATTTTTTACTGTTTTTAGGGTTGAAGTGTTTTAAGTTGTTTTTGGTTTTATTCGATTTTTTTCTGTTTATACTATTTTTATGGTTTTAGGGGTCTTAGGTTAATTAATAGGTTTTATATTGTTTAGTTTATTTTGGTGGGTTTTTATGTTCTTTTGGGTTTTAAGGTCTTTTTTGAGTTGTTTAGGGTTTTTAGGGGTTTTTTTTTGTTTTCTGGTCTTTTGGGAATTTTGGTTTTTTGGGGGTTTTAGAGTTTGTTGGGTTATATGGGTTTCACAGTTTTCTAATGTTTTATATGGTTTGGGGGAGAGGTTTGAATTTTTAGCTATTTTTATGGATTTCTAGAATCTTTTTATAGAATCATGGGTTTTTAGTGTTCATTTATGTTTTTACTTTTTTTAAGGTACCATAGTATTTAATGTAGTTTTATTAGTTTTTATGGGTTTTTTGAATTTTTAGGTTTTTTTATGTTTTAAAAATATTTTGGGGTTTTCAGTGTTTTAATGGTTTTGGTGTTTTTATGGGGGTTTAATGATGTTTGTTTTTTATAGGGGTTTAGGTTGTTTTTTGTTTTGGGTAATTTAAGGGTTTTTGGGTCCTTTGAACATTTTATGGGTTTCTATGATCTTCTATATGTTTTTAGTGTTTTTAGTGTCACATGATATTTTATAGGGGTTTTATTTTTTTAGTGTTTTTTAATGCTATTTTAGGGTTTTGGGTATTGTATCTATTTTTGGAATTTTATGGTTTTTAGGTTCTTTTATGATTCTTTGGGTTTTTCGGGGTTTTTGGTGTTGGGTTTTTGGTATAGGGAATAGAATCTAGTGGTTATGGTGTAGGGTTTGGGGTATAGGGTTTATGGTTTACAGTGTAGGGTATGTGGATCAGGGTATAGGATTTAAGGTCTTTGGTGACAGGTATAGGGTTTAGTGTGTAGGAATTTAAATTTTAGGTGTATAGAAGGGGTAGTAGGTTGTTGGGTTTACGGTTTCAGGTGTCTAACATGGGGTTTATTGTGTGGAAATTAAGGTGTAGGGTTTATGGTTTTTTATTGTTTTAGAATTTTGAGATGTTTTTGGGGTTTTTATGTTTTTAGGGTTATAAAGGTTATACTGTTTATAGGATTTAAGGCATATCTTGAAATCATTGGATTTTTTTAGTTTTGATGTGTTTCTTGGGAGATTTTGGGGTTTTTTTGGTCCATTAGGGTTTTGGGTTTTTTATTTCGTTTGGTTCTTTAGGGGTTTTATGGTTCATAACGGGGTTTTATGAATTTTTTGGGTGATTGTTGTTTTTGGGGATCTAGGTGATTTTAAGGGTCTTTGGATGTTTTAGTGTTTTTAAGGATTCTAGGGGATTTAATTTTTTTCATGAAATTTATGGGATTGTTTTGATTATAGTGAGTTTTATGGTATTTATGGTTTATTGGGAGTTTTTGAGTTTTTTTGGATTTTCATGGTCTTCATAGTGTTTTAGGGTTTCTAGGGTGTTAGGGTCATGGTTTTTTTGGGGTGTATTGTTTTCATAGATTTTTAAGGGATTTTAGGGTTTTATAATATTTCCAGGGATGTTGATGGGATTATGGTTTTAGGGTCTTTTGCTGGTTTTGGGGTCTTTTAGGGACATTTAGAGTTTCAGGGTTTTAGGGGTTTTGGGAGATTTTAGGGGTTTCTAGAGATTTTAGTTTTATCTAGGGTTGTTGTGTTATTATGGACTTTTCAGGGTATTAGGGTTTTTAGAGAATGTTAAGGTTTTAGGGATCTTGAGGTACTTTTAGGAATATTACTTTATTTTAGGCATTTTATGATCTTTTACATCTTTAGGGTCATTTGGGGTTTTTAGGGGTATTAATGTTGTTTTTGTTTTTTAGGATTTCTTAGAGTTATATGGACTTTATTAATTTTTTGGTGTTTCAATGTTTTTATGGTATTTTATAGGTTTTATAAGTTTCATTATTTTTATGGGGTTTAGTGGTTTTTAGGGTTTTATGATTTATTTTGTGTTTTTTGAGTTTTTGGGATTTTCAGAGTTATCTCTTTCTAGGGTTACAAGGGGTTTTATGTTTTTAAGATTCTTCGGGGATTTATGATTATTTGGGGGTTTAAGTATAATTTAGGGGATTAATAAATTTTTTATTTTTAAGGGGATTTTAAGTTTTTAGAGGTTTTTATGAAACTTTTGGGTTGTATGATATCTAGGTTTTTTTAAGTTTTTTTGTATTTTTTTTAAATTTTTATGGTTTTTAAGGGTTTTTTTGGTTTTTTTGGCCTTTTAAAGTTATTAGTGTTTTTAGGGCCTTTAATTATTTTAGGTTATTAGGGGTTTTTTTTGGGTTTTTTGGGTTTTTTGGGTTTTTGGGGGTTTTTATTGTTTCAAGGGGGTTTTGATTTTTTTTGTTTTTAGTGTTTTTTAGGGTTTGAGGGTTTTTCTATAATTTTTAGGGTTTAGTTGGATTAATTAATGGTTTTTTGGGTTGTATTTTTTTTTGGGTTTTTGGTTTTTAGAGTTTTTAGGACATTTTATGGTTTTAAAGGTCTCTAAAGTTTTAGGTTACTAGGGAATTTTATTGTTTTCTGTTGGAATTTAAGGGTTTTGTGGTTTTAAGGTTTTAGGGTCCATTAGGGAGTATTAGGTTATTTAGTATATTTTATGGTATTTAGTATCTTTTACAGGTTTTAATATTTATAAAGTATTTGAGAAGTTTTTAGGATTTTTGGTGTTTTAAGGGTTCTAAGGGGGTTTCATTTTTTTTGAATTTATGGGTTTTGGTGTTTTTATTGATTTTTAGGGGTTTAAGGATTTTTACGGGTTGTAGTGTTTTTTGGGATTTTATGTTTTTTTTGAATTTTCATCGTTTTTAGGGTTTTTAGGTTATTTATAGTTCTTGGGTTTTTAGGGGTTTAGGATTTTTAAGTTGTTTTGGGATCTTTTTTGCTCATTTAGTGGATTTTTTATTTCTTTTATATATTTACGTGTTTCTTTATTTTAATGTTTTAATGGGTTTTATGGATTTTTTGGTTTTGGGGTTTTTTAATGTATTTTTATGGTTTTAGTGCTCTTAGGGTTTTACATTCTTTAATATTTTTAGGTGTCTCGGGGTTTTAAGGGTTTGTAGTCTTTTTGGAGTATTTGGGTTTTTGGGTTTTTATGAGTTTAAGGGGTGTTCCAGGGTTTTGTATGATTTTTAGATGTTTTTTAGTGTTTTAGGGGTTTTTTGGGTTTTAACAAGTTTTTAAGTGTCTTGGGGGTTTTAGTTATTTCATGGGTTTTAATGATTTATATGGTTTTTTGTCTTCTACGTGGTTTCTTTTGGGTTTTTAATGTTTATAGGTGTTTTATAGATTTTAGCATTTTTATAGATTTTATAGATTTTTATTATTTTTAAGGTTTTTAAAAATTATTATGGTTCTTTATATTTTTAGGTACTTAAGGTATTTTATGTTTTTTTAAGAGTTTTAGGTTATTTTTCCCTATTTTTAGTGTTTTTAGGGTTATTTATGGGTTTTGGGTATAGGGATTCCTGTGTATGGTATCGAGTTTGTGGTGCCTATTGTAGGATTTAGTTATTAGGTCATAGAGTTTATGTTTTAGTGATTAGGGTTTAGGAATTTGGGATCGGGGACTAAGGTTTATGGTTTAGGGTCTAGGTTTTTGGGTATTGGTTTTGGGTATAGGTTTTTAGGTTTAGGGTGTATGTTATTGGGTTTCAGCTATTGGGTCTAGGGTTTGGGTGTAGGGAATAATGCATATGGTTTAGTGTTTAGGGCTTAGGATGTAGGGTATATTGTATAAGGTGTTGTGTTTAATGTTTATGGTGTATGTTATAGGATTTAGGATGTAGGGTTAGGGTTTAAAATGTGTTTTAAATGTTTAAAGTTATAGGGTTTAGGGTTTTGCATATATTTTTAAGGGTTTAAAGTTTAAGGTTTTTTAGTAGGGTGTAGGGTATATGATTTAAGGTGTGGTGTTTTATGATTAGGGATTAGTGTATAGGGAAGAGAGTATAAGGTTTAGGATTTAGAATGTAATATATAGGCTTTATGGTGTTAGGTTTAGGGTTTTGGGTGTAGGTTATGGGTTACAGGTTGCATGGTTTAGGGTGTAGAGTGTAGGGCATAGTGTATAGGGTGTAGGGAATTGGGTTTAGTGTGGATGATATATGGTTTAGGGAGTTGGGTTTATGGTTTGTGGTCGAGGTTGTATTGATTTTGGTGTAGGGTTTAGGTTTTAAGGTTCTTGTTGTAGTGTTTATGGTCTATATATTAGAGTTTAATGTGTAGGGAATAGGGTGTAGCATGTAGGGTGTAGGGTTTTAGGTTTAGGATGTCAGGTGTATGGTTTAGGTTGTAGGGTTTACTATTTAGTATGTGGGGTATTGGGTATAGGGTGTAGGGCTTAATGATTAAGGATTATGGAATATTGTTTAGGGTTTAGGGTACCATCTTTGGGATGTATGGTATAGGGTTTACGGTTTATAGTTTACGATTTAGTGCATATGGTTAAGGGTTTAGGTTTTAGAGGATAGGATTTAGGATGTATGGTATGGGGTTTGGGTTATTTGGTTTTGGATTTAGGGTGTATGGTTTAGGGATTTTTTTTACTGTGTATCGTATACGGTTTAGGATGTATGTTATATGTTTAAGGGTGTTGGGTATAGATGTAAAGTCTTAGATTAAGGTTTTATAGTGTATTGAAAAGGGTTTCAGGTATAGGGACTAGGGATTATGGTTTAGGGTGTTGAGTTTAGGGTATGTATTTTATGGTTTAAGGTGTTTTATATTGATACTAGGTAGTATGGTTTAGGGTTTCTACTAAAGTGTATAGAGTTTAGGTTTGAGGGTTTAGTGTTTTTTTATATAGAATAGGTTATATAGTGTAGGGTTTAGGGTTTGTGGTGTGGGGTATAGGATTTAGGGTGCAAGTTTTAGGGTTTAGGGTGGTGGTTGTAGGGTTTTGTTTGTAGGAATTACGGGGTTGGGATTAGTGTTTCAATTGAAGTTTACAATGTATAAGGTGTATTTTTTTGGGTTCCGGTAGAAGGTATCGGGTTTTGGGTGAAATTTTTAGGGTTTGGGTGTATGGTATAGGGTATAGTGCTTGGGTTTTTGGGTTCAGTGTGTAGGTTATATGGTTAAGGTTTTTGGGTGTTTGTTTATGTGTGTAGTATATTGGGTTTATGGTGTAGCTTTCTCAGATAAGGATGTTGGGTATATGGTTTAAGGTGTAGGGTTTAGGGATTACGGTTTGAGGTATATGGTATTGTGATTATGGAGAAAGGTTTATAGTTTAGGGTGTAGGGAAGAGTGTTTATGGTGAAGGGTTTAAAGAGTGTGGAGAAGACCTTAGGTTGAAGGTTTTTGGGATTAGGGTGTGCATATATGGGTTTTGGATATAGAAATTTGGGTTTAGAGTCTATGATTTTTAGTTGTTTGCTGTTTTTCATATGGATTGAGGTGTAGGTTTTATATTTTAGAGATAATGTTGTAGGGTTAAGGTTTTTGAGTATATGGTTTAGGGTTTAGGGTTTGAGGTTTATGGTGTTGGGTGTTTTGGGGTGTGGGGTTATGGTGTTTAGGTTATAGGATATGTGGATTATGGTTTAGAGAATAAGATTTATGATTTAGGGTATATGGTTTAGGGTTTAGAGTATAGGGTTTTGGGTGTATGTTATTGGGTTTTTTCTGTAGGCTATAGGGTTTAGGGTGTATGGAATATTGTTTATGGTTTAGGGTTTAGGGTTTAGTATTTATTGTTTATGGTGTAGATTTTAGGTTTTAGGATGTAGTGTATATGGTTTAGGTTGTATGGTTTAGGTTTTTTGGTCAAGAATATTGGGTTTTTGGTGTAAGGTTTTGGTTTTAGTGTGTAGGGTACAGGGTTTTGTGTGTATGTTTTATGGCTTACCTCGTCGGGTATATGGTTGTGGGTGTAGGGTTTAGGGTTTAGTGTATATGTTCTATTGTTTATTCTGTAGGGTTTAGGTTCTAAGGTGTTGGGTATAGTTTTTTGGGTGTGTGGATTAGGATTTAGGTTTTAGGGTATAGGGTTTAGGGTGTGTTATTTATGGTTTTGGGTGGTGGGTGTTGGGTTTATGGTGTAGTTTGTAAGGTTTAAATATAAGGGGGTAGGGTACAACATTATGAGTGTAGTGTTTAAGGTTTAGGGTGTCGAGTATAGGTTTTAGGGTATATGTTTTTAGTTTTAGGATTCATAGTTTCATATATTATGTTTTGGGGTTTTAATGGTTTTTGGTAGTTTTTGGGATTTTAGAGGTTTTTTTATTTTATGGTTTTTATTATTTCTAGGGTTTTTAGTGTTTTAGGGTATTTAGGGGTTCTGAGTTTTTAGATTTTTTAGTTTTTAGAGTTTTAAGTGTTATCTTAGGTGTTTTAGGTTTTTCTTAGAGTCCATTATGACTTTATATGTGTTTTTAGGGTTTTTGGTATGTTTTGGAGTTTTTAGGTTTTTAGGGTGTTGTGGTTTTCTAGGGTTTTTCGTGTTTTAAATTTTTTTAGCATTTTCATTGGGTTTTAGAGGGTTTTAGTGGTTTTTCATATTTTTGGATTTTGAAATATATTTTTTGGGTTATTATGGATTTAATGATAGTTTTGGTGTTTTAGGGGTATTCAAGTTCCTTGGGTTCTATAGTTTTATGTGATTTTAAGGGTTTTTATGGTGTTTTGAGTTTTTTAGTGTTTTAGTGTCTTACGTGTTTTCATGGATTTATATTTTTTCAATGAGTTTCATTGTTTTAATAGTGGTTTTAGTGTTTCAATGATGGTTTAAGGGACTTTTGGATTTTATATGTGTTTTAGGGTCTTTCTGTTGTTTTTTTTTGAATTTTAGGGTCTTTGTGGGGTTTTTAGTGTTTCTAGTGTTTTAGAGTTTTTATGTCCATGTGGTTATTTGGGGTTTTTTTTAGTTTTTTGTCTATTTAGATTTTTTAGGGTTTTAGTTTTTCTAGGTAATTTTGGAGGTTTAAGGGGTTTTAAGGGTTTTTGGGGTTTTGGGGTTTTATGGGTCATTTTTGGTTTTATGGTTTTTAGGGGTTTTTAATGTTGTTGTGGTTTTTATGAGTTTTAGGGGTTTAATGTATTTTTATGGTTGTGTTTGGGTTATTATGGTTTTTAGGGTTTTTAGATAATTTTTGTGTTCTTTAGGGTTTAAGTGGTTTTCTGGGTAATAGGTTATTTAAATGTTTTTAGTGGTTAAAAGGGTTTTTATGTTTTTATAGTCATTTAAGGTGTTTTAGGGGTTTTAGGATCATTATTGTTTTTACGGTCTTTTGGGTTTTTTAGAGTGTTTTATGTGTTTTCGTTTTTAGGGGTTTTTTGGGTTTTTGTTTATTTTTGAATTTTTAGAATTTTTGACGGCTGTTTTTCTTTTAGTGTTTATATCACCATTTAAGGTCTTGAAGTCCCTTTTGGGTTTTTAGGATCCTTGTTTTTTTCGTAGCGTTTAAGATTCTTTTACATTTTTAGTGTTTTTTGGGTCACATGGTTTTTAGTTGTTTTACTGTCTTATTTTTTTATGTTATTTATGTGGTTTTTGTATTTTATTAGTTTTAGATGTTTTAGGGTATTAGGTACTTTTATGGAAGAGTATTGAGGGTCTTTTGGGAATGGAATGATCGAGACTAGGCTTTCCTAGCCCCCCAAATTTTATAACAAGAAGAGAGAGAAAACATGGTGCTATAAGAAGGGGTTACATAACCGGGTGTGCAACTCACCCTTCAAGTTAGAATCCACAAGCAAAGAGCAAGAGGGCGTGAAAACAAAGGACAAAAAAAACACCTCTCCATAATGGCATGTTTGGAAAGATCATCCACAATCTCAATTGCCTCTCGATTGGCATGTGTCATAGTTAGATTCAGCCTTTGACACAGGGTGAGTCATTCCATCAATTATCGAGGGATTTTCTTGGGAACGCCTCTAGATCTGTTTTTTAGGGCATTCACAGCAAGCATGGAATTACATTCAAGCCATAAGATGCTCCATCCAATGCTGACCATATACTTAATCGCCTTTTTCATGGCCCACATTTCAACTTCAGGGGCGCACCCATCACCACTGAAGTGATGGAAACATTCGTTGACGAAGCCCCAACAGGTGGGGAAAACTCCAACACACCTAGCCGGACCTCGCGCACCCAGGGCCGCACCATCCATGTTAACCTTAATCCAAGAGATAAGTGGGGGGATACCATGGATGAACTTGGGAACCATTGGCTTTTTGGCCCTACCAGATCCACAAAGTAGCCAGAGAATAATGTGTTCTCTAAAATCATTTTCAATTTAGCCAGTCTATATGTGGGACGCCGCATAAACATCATTGTGAATCATCACCACCCCACCAAGGATGTAAATCCACTTCTTGTTGAAGTCAACTGCATTCCAAGCGGTCCAATTATAGGAGATGGTGGATTCAGCGGTGACCATCACGAGGTTGCATACAAGTTCACTATAATCCTAGTTGTTCAAGTCACCCAGTAGTTCGAAGAGAGGCCTGTCCAGGAATGTAGGGAGCCCAATAATCTATGTTATGTAACCCCAAAGCGCTGCACTAAATCTGGATTGGAGAAAGGTGTGCTATGTATTCTCCTCTGTGCGTAGGCGGAGAAAACATACAGAGGAAAGGTTGCTCCTAGCTTTCTGCAATTGGTTCTACACTGGTAGTCGATTCTTCAAGATTTTATAAAGAAAAAGATGGATGGTTGGAGGGATGAAATTCCTCTTAAATTTGGAGATCCAAGCTGGGGGAGGGGATCCCTTAGTGAAATTTTACTGATAATAATATTTAGAATTATGTCGCCCAACGAGGATGGGTTTCAAAATCAACATGTCAGAGTAAACAAAGGTGTAATGCTGGATTTGAATAAAGGCTTCAGTTGGGAGGAGTGCCTCAAACTATTCCAGCCGAGGAATGAATGCCACGAGGGACAAGCTCTTAAGGCCACCATGAGAAATCATGTATTCATGAAGATGGACATCAATCCAGGGTGTGGGACAATCATTCAACTCTGAGTGCTTTGAAATGATCTATTTTAAGTGAGAGATAATACCCTTGAATGAATCAGAAACTACTGGCCAAACCGGGGAGGGGAAGTAACCTGCATATTCATCACAATGTTTAAGCACAAACCATCCCGAGTGAATTCCAAGCCCCCAATCTTGTGATTAAGAATCCCCAAGTAAATTTAGAAAGGGGAGAAACATTATATCATCTGAGGTCATTTATTCAAATCCCTCCCAGCTTAATTGGTTTAGTACAGTCCCTCTAGTCCATCGTAACCAATTTCCTTTCACTGATGCATCCTTTCCGGGAAAAGATTCTGATCTTTGTTTGCAGGTCCATAAAAAAATTAACCGGCCATATGTAGATAGAGAAACCATATGTGAACATAGAAGTGATCACCATGTTGATAAGTCAGACCCTTCCATTATGCGATAGGCACATCACCTTCCATTTCTCCAGTAGATGAGTAATACTAGGGTAAATGCTCTTAAGGTGAAAATGCTTAAAACATCCCCAAAAAATGAGGCCACCCATGTAATCAAAAGGAATTGAACCTCTCTTTACCCTAAGGGACCTTTCAATGGAAAGATAATGGGTCCGAGAGACCCCCTCCACAAATAAAATCAATGACTTTCCTAAACTGATAGATTACCCCGGCACATTTTCATAATGCCATAAAATCATTCAGATTGAGGCCAAGGTCCATTTGACAGCTTTCCCAAACAGAAGAACATCATCATCGTAAATCAGATGGGATGGAACATGAAGATCCCTACCTTCCCTAATAGTATTGAAGATACCAACTTTACCAAGGTCAATAAGACACATGCTCAAGTAATCCTCAGAAATCGCAAAGAGAATTACTTATAGAGGGTCACCCAGTCTAACCCCACAAGAGGAGGGAAAAACCTGTTTGGAGAGCCATTTATTAGTACAGTGACCCAAAATCTGGTTAAGATATACATGGCTATCCTGATAAATCTATTTGAGAATCCTTACTTGGAGAGAATATGAGAAATTAAGCTCCACATAATAGTGTCGAAAACCTTTGAGATGCCAATATTGAGTGCAATGTTTCCCTGATTGGACCACTTCCTCATGACTTTGATACCTTCTAATGATGTGAATAGGAATTCATGGATATTCCACCTCGAGACGAACCCAAATTGATTTTTAGTGAGAATTAACCCCAAAAATATCTCAATTCACATGACTAGAATCTTTCTGATGATTTTTTGAAGAGTATTCCCAATAGCCACTGGTCGAAAGTTGCCAATGTCAATGGTATTGTCCAGTTTGGGAATCAGGGCGATGAAATTAGAGTTGAATCCATATGGAGAAACACTGGAGAGAAAAAATTACCTAACAACACTGGTGATGTCCTTGTGAATGATATCCCAGCATGACATGAAGAGCTTGTTAGTGAAGCAATCTAGTCTCGCTGCACTGTCAATGTTAAAAGAGAACAAAGTAGCCCAAACCTCCTCGTGAAGGTGGAAAATCATTAAAACCATGTTCTGCTGCTCATCAATGCATGGCATGATGGAATACATAAAAGAGAGGGTGTAATCCCTACCATCATCTGAGTAACTCTCTTGGGTATTATTGATCATAGCTGTGGAAATATAATCCTCTAAGGTAATGGTAGAGCCTGGGAAATGAACCGCTTTTAAGTACTTTTTAACCTTTTTCTCCCTATGCAACCATTGGAAAATTTTGAGTTAAGATCTCCATCTTTGATCCATCTAACATTGAATTTATTTTTGTCCAGCTTTTCATTAAGGGATAGAAGATCATCAATATTGGAATGAAGTTGCAGCTCCTCTCAAGAGGGTAGAGGTATGTGTTGGTTGGAATCCTGGTGAAAGGCAATTTGTTGCTTTGCAGCCCGAATATCATCATCCGACCAAGATAAGCAGTTCATGCTCAACTCATTGAGTAAGGCTTTGATTTGTTTAATCTTAGAGACTATCATATAGTAGTGAATTCCCTGAAGGGATTCATCTCAACCATTGGAGACAACCTCCTGCATCTTGGAACCATGGTCCATGCATTATTGAACTTGAAGGGAAGCGGTGATTACCTTGAAGATCCCATAAAACATTCAGCAATCAAGGGGTTGTGATCCGAGTGAAATTTGGGGAGGGTAATTCCAGAGACATAAAAAAGAGTACTCGTGTCACTGTTCCTATAAAAGCACATGTCCAACTTGCTGTCTTTCCTGCCATTAATGGTGAAACGCCCACAAGTAAAGGAGACTACAGATATAGGAAATTCTGTGAGATCACAGCTATCTAAACAGAAGGATAAGTCTTCAACAGTCGAGAAAGATAAGTTGGGGACAATCTTCTCATCAGGGCACATAACATTGTTGAAGTCCCCAATCACAATCCAGTTGTACAAGATGATTCCATTTAGGGTAATCAATTTTTCCCATAGTGCTTGTATCCTTGTGTTTGAACAAGATTCATACACAAACAATAGGGAAAGAGGGGTAGCACTGCATGTAGCAGACATGGTGACGACCTGGGTACTCACATCCACAGACAGCAGCTGGATGTCATCATGTTTCAGCACCAATAAGGTGTCCAAACCATTCACATTAGTAGTCTTGGCAACAAAGGAGTATCCAAGGATACCCCAGTTGAAACCCATCAAATTATCAAATGATATCATCGGTTTATAAATTCCAAGAATCATAGGCCTCTGAGATATGAGAAAATTCTTAAGGGCTGAGGAAGTGGTAGAATTCCCAATCCCCTGGCAGTACAGAAGAGGATCCTCATTAATTTAGATGGGTGCCGCCCCTCTCACAGGGTATGTTTTTTTATTCAGAGGCATTTCCATTCCATTTCATTTTTCCCTTCTTTTTGGTCCTTCCCATAGGGTTTTTCATAATGTAAGGGTCGGTTGTATCTGAGGTCTGGTATTTCTATCCCGAATCACCCATAGATTGAGAGCCAACCTCGTGTGGCAGGACCTTGTCAACCGGTTTGGAGGATCCTTCTACTTTCCCATCATAATACTCCTCAGCCTCATCATCCCAGAAGCTACCACTAAGAGGGGTGAATCTATTCTGGGGGAAGAGTGGCATAGGGTAGGCACCCTTAGCTATGTTTCGCCATGCTTCCTTAATAGAGGACATGACTGTAAAGGAATCATCAGTCAGTGACAGGAGGGCCAAAGGGGGGTAGTCCTTCCCAGGGCCAGGGAAGATAGCAGTAGACCCCGGAGTAGCAACAGACTCAGGAAGGGCCGGCCCAACAGCCACCCCCTAAATAATAGGGGGTTCTCCCTAGTAGTAGGTGGGGATCATCACTGTGGGAGGACCAAGATGAGTGGAAATATGGTCGGGCATAGAAATGGTAGCCTACGAGCTGGGGTTGGCAGCAGCAGGCTCTGAGGTCTTAATAGGATTAGCAATGGATACCTACGAGATGAGGATAGTAGGCTCAGAGGTAGTAGAAACCGGATCATC
Source organism: Viscum album (assembly GCA_963277665.1). Taxonomy (NCBI): domain Eukaryota; kingdom Viridiplantae; phylum Streptophyta; class Magnoliopsida; order Santalales; family Viscaceae; genus Viscum; species Viscum album. The sequence goes on along the minus strand of OY728133.1, from coordinate 116,227,131 downwards.
CATCTGATCAGTAGGGGGTTTGGGCCCAACATCAACTACCTGCATATGAGGGGGTTTAGGCCTAATAGGCTACATGTTTTTTAGGCCATTTATGGTTTTAGTGGAATTTGGGTCTATTAATTTTTTTTATCATTTTGAAGCTCTTCTAGTCATTTTTTGTGGTTCTAGGGGTTTTATGGTTTTTAATGGTTTTTGGGTGTTCTATTGAGTTTTAGCAGGTTTAAGGTTATTTTTGTTTATAATGGTTTTTTGGTTTTTTTGGATTTCTAAGGTCCTTAGGGAATTATAAGGGGTTTAGGGTTTTTATTATATTTAATGTCTTGGGGTTTTTAATGTTATTAGGGGATGTTTAGTTTTTTTGGTATTTTCTATATTTTATCATTCATAGTGTGTTTAGGTTTCTTTTACTATTTCTAATATTTTTATATTTTTTAGGTTTTGTGGGTTTTAATGGTTTTATGGTGTTTATTTGTTTTAATAGTTTAGGATTTTCATGTTTTAAATTTGTAGTGTATTTTATGTTTTTTAGATATTAATTGTTTACTATGTTTTTAGGGTTTTATGGTCTTAGGTTTTTAGGGGTTTTAGGGAATTTTATTCCGTTTTAATCATTTGTATTATTTTTTGGATGATTTATGGTTTTAGGGTTTTTACGGGGTCATAGGGTTTTTATTGGGGTTTTATGGTGATTATAGTTTTTAGTAGTTTTAGGGGTTTTAATGTTTTTACGTTTTTAGGGGTTTTAGGATTGTTTTAGTTTTTATAGGATTTTAAGTGTTTTTCTTATTTTTAGGGATTATCGGTTTTTTATATGAAATTTGATATTTATGGGTTTTTAAGGGTTTAAGGGGTTTTTATGGTTTTAGGGAAGTAAATGGTTTTGTGGGTTTTATATGGAGTTTTAGGTTTGGGGTGTTTTGGGTTTTTTTGTGTCAATAATGATTATTATAGTGTTTTTAGTGTTATTTAAGTAATGTATGGTTTTTTGGGTCTTCATTGTTTTTAGGGTTTTAAGGAGTTTTATTATTATTAGGGTTTATAGTCTATTGGATGACTTAATTGTTTTATAGAGATTTTATGTTTTTAGGGGTTTTAAGGGGTTTTAGGGATTCAATATTTTTAGGGTTTTTAATTATTTTTAGGGATTTATGAGTCTTATGGTTTTTAAATTTATTTTGGGGCTTTAGGGTTGTTAGAATTTTTTATGTTTTCACAAGGTTTATAATGTTTTAGAGTATTACAGATTTTATGGGTTTTTATATTTTTTTGGGTTAATTAGTTGTTTATGTTTTTAATGGGTTGTGAGAGATTTTGAGGATTTTTAAAATATTTGTGGTTTTTCAGGTTTTTATATTTTTTGGGTTTTAGGTTTTTTTATAGATTTTTTGGGTTTTATTTGTTTAAAATGTCTTTAAGTGTTTAAAGGTTTTTTGGGGGGCTCTAATTTTTAGTGGTGTTTGGGATTTTGTGCCTTTTAATGGGTTTGGTTATATTTGGTATTTCCGGGGGTTAGTGTTTTCAGGTTCTCTTAGGTGTGTTTGAGTTTTTAGGTATTTTTTGGATTTTATAGTGTTTTGGATTTTAGGGTTTTTATATTATTGTGAATTGAGGGTATAATATAGTCTTTTAGGTATTTTAGATATTTAAGGGGTTTGAAGGATTATTTTTAGTTATTTATTTATTTATGGATTTTTACTGTTTAAGAATTTTTTTAGATTTTAGGGGTTTTCCATGGATTTTATGGTTTGGTTGGGGTTTAATGTTTTTTTACAGACTCAAGGTTTTCATAGGTTTTCATGGTTTATATTATTTTTAAAGAATTTATGGGGTCATGGTAGTTTAAGGTATTTGATTGTTTATTTGCGGTATTTAGGCATTTTTTGGGTTTTTATTGTTTTTTTGTGGTTTTAGTGTTTTTATATATTTTTATTTTTATAGGTTTTATGGTTTTTAAGGATTAATAGGGATTTTTGGGGGGTTTAGGGTGTTTAGGAGATTTTATAGGTGTTTTGGGGTTTTTAGATTTTTCTGGGTACTTTATAATCTTTAGGGGTTTTCAATAAATTAGGGGTTTTGTGGGATTCTAAGTTTATAAGTTGTTTTTATTATTTGGGTTTTAGGTTTTTATTGTTTTTAGGATTTCTGGGGATTTTTAGGGGTTTTTTTGGTATTTTTGGGAAATTAGTATGTTTAGTGTATTTCATGATTTTTGGGGTTCCATAATTTATTTTTGGGATTTTATATGTTTTTAGGGATTTTATGGGGTTCATCAATATTTCAGGTTTTTAGGGTTTCTAAGGGGTTTCACAATTTGTATGAATATTTTGGAGTTAAAATAGTTTTAGGTTCTTTTGAGAAATTTTCACCTTTTTTATGTTTTTGTGTTTTTTATGGGTTTTTTTAGTTTTTTGGGTTTTAGGTTTTTTTAGGTTTTTAGGGGGTTTAGGCTCTTTTTTGAAAATGTTTTTGTTTCCTTTGGAAATGGGGATGACCTTGTTTGTTTCATGATCAAACATTCCAATCGGTTTCTTACGGGTTTATTCGTAGAACCAGAATCATCCAATGATTCTATATCCATTTGGACCTACTTTCCAAAGGTAGGTTCTCATTAGTTGTGGACCAATGGGGCATAAGAATTTTCATTGGTCGAGAGGATGGGAGGTCGGACTCATCACACCATTTTTGGGGGGAATTATTGTCTACTCTAGGAATCTCTTTATATATTTAAGTTTTGTTCATGAATCCTTATTAAATTACCAAGTATAAAAATGAGCTTTCCTTTAGATTTAGCAATCAATGATTGTTATGTATGATATTTATAGAATCTTTTATATGTATTCTAGGTTCTTCATCGATATAGAATCATTGGTATGTATTGGTGATTTTTAGTCAATGGTATCCTTCAGTACATTCTGTATAAATCTCATGGCCATTATGATGACCATACTCGTTTTAAATCCACTCAGCGGGGTACTTGATGTTTATTGTCATTCAGAAGGACATGGATTATTTTAGAGTTGGGATTGTACCCGCAGATGGGCTACCTACGTATCCTTATAAGGAAATGATTCGGAACCCACGTAGTTTTGGAATTAAGATGTAGATTAACATCATATGGGATGGATGCGAATTAATGAGTGATGGGATTGATCCTTAGAAAGGCTTCCTATGTACTCTACTTTTAAGGCAGAGATCAAAGTCTGCATAGTTCGATTACGAAATGTGGGGCTTACATATGATTAATGGCCCGAAGAGATGTTTCATGGTTACTTTTACAATCTAATCTCACGTGAGTCATGCTCGGTGTGAGAAACAAGAGGTATCAGTAAACCTGGTGATTTGTTCCACGAAAGATGTGGTCACAAAAAATGATATGGGGTTTATGTATGTGTGACTTCCTAGATAAATGAAGATCGTGAATTACTTCAGGGAAAAATCCCAAGAACAAGGTCCATAAAGGTATATGTGATTTATGGAGATTTGGATACTTAACATAGGACATAATCCTGAGAAGGATGCCCAAATTAGAGGGGACTTATGATTGGGTTTTACTCTTGAGAAGGAAGCCCAAAATTAATGGGACTTATAACTTGGGACTTACTCCTGAGAAGGAGGCCAAGAGTTAAAGGGGGATTGGGGCTTACTCTTAATGAGGATGCCCAAATTAAAGGGAAATTTTAACATATTATTGGGGATTACTCCCGAAAAGGATGCCCAAGTCAAAAAAAATTAAGACTGGTTAAGAGAAATTATAACTGGGGTTGATTCTTAAGAAAGAGGCCCATGTTAAGGGGAATTATGACTTGGGATTACTCCTAAGGGGGATGCCCAGGTTAAGGGAATTTGGAATTTGGGGCTTACTCATGAGGAGGATGCCCATATTTGGGAACATGTACTGGGGATTACTCTTGAAAAGGAGGCCCAGGTTAGGGGACATGTGATCTGGGGCTTAATCTTGAAAAGGATGCCCAGGTTAAAGATATTCTCATCTTAGAGGATGAGGTTAAATGGAGGAAACCTCTACCCTTAGTGACATAGAGATATGTAAATATCTAGTTTTTGAGAGTTATTTCACAGAATTCCTTTCAGATAAGGAATCCAACAAAGTAATCATGCCTAAATTGGCATTGAAGAGGGTTTTGAAGACTAAATCTTGAAAAGAAGAGGTGGATTTGAAGAATAAAAGTTGAATAGACATGAGGGACACCCAAAAAGAGGGAGGCGCGCAAGTCCTTCTTGGGCGCGCAAGTCCCGGTCGCACAAGTATACTTGTGCGATGCATGTAGACTTGCGCGATGGTCAACCAATAGGGTAATACTTGGGTGAGGCTTGGATCAAGCCCTTAGTATTATCCCTAGAGCCTTCCAAAAAGGAGGCGTGCAAGTTACGTTGAAGGGATAAGGCAGCGCACAAGTGTGGATATTTTCTCGTAAGGGTTTGACCCTTAGTCGCGCAAGTGTTGATGAATTCCAACCCTTAGGCCTTATTTCTCCTCTCTAGATCTTCCATTCTCGTTAAGAAACTACCATAGAAGTGTCCAGAAGACTTCAAGCAAATACTAGGGCACCGAGAGCTTAAATCCGACTTTTGGAATTTTTCGTGCCTGAAATGGGGGGCCCACAAAAGGTATTTATAGGCTACTCAAGACCTTTGGCGATAATCATATAGGGCACACAGGTCACCTGTGCGCCAAATATATTCTACGCACGTATACTTGCTCGACCATGATGAACCATGGGTGGCCCTTAGTTAATGGAATCCTTATTCATGCCTTTGTCAATTTTTGATGTTTCTTCAAAGGATGAATCTCTTTTTGCTATGGTATTCCCCTTCTTCAGTTAGTAGACTCTGTGACAATATGTATCATAAAAAAATTCCCCCCTCAGAGTTGGATCCGAAAGGAAGGAGGATTTGACTCTGAGGTAAAGGAGAAAACCAAGGAAGGGCGGCGCGCAAGTTTTGAGCGCGCAAGTAGCGGTGCGCTGGTGAGATTCGCACAGGCTTCAGCACGCAGAGATACATCCTATCCTATAAATATGCGCCCCATTCTCGTGTTGAGCACCCGGATTTAAAAGCTTCTTAGATCTCGCTGCGCAGGTTTCTCTCGTTGTGAAAGTATACTGATTTTCCGTGGTTTCAATTTGTATGTTCGTGTCATGCTTTTGTAGAGGTAATTTGACTTGCACGGTGAGACCTGCGCGCCAAAACCTGCACGATATAGTTACACTTCTGTGCCAACATTGGACTTGCGCGACTTAATGCCTCATCCATTTTTTTCCATTTTTCTTCACAAATTTAATGAAAACCCCACTTACATAAGAGTTAATTATTCGACCTTTGTGTGGGTTAAATGGCTCCTAGAAGAATTGGAATGGCTAATGAGCTGAATAGAAAGATAATTGATGACATGATGAACATCATTGACCATGAATACTATTATATACTTGAGAACACTCTCCTAGATTTGGCCATGTACTTGAAAAAGTATCATCTTAATTTTCCAAAAAGCATCTACTTGCCTCTGTATGCCCATAGTTGTCTCCAAGGAGTCAATGATCCAAATGCAAAAAATTATATGTCGAAGATGTAGCTGCACTACGACTCCTCTATTTCGGTTATGTTCTGCATTGAGAGCAGCAACAATGGTGTGAACTTTCATGTTTTTTCTTCATGTCATTTCCTTGCAGATATGAAAATGGAAAACCCTGGGATCATATGTTTTCTACTGCTGGTTTATGGAGAGAAGACTATCATGGCATTAGAAACAATATCTGAAAAGAGTATCTCTCCAAATTGGTCTTTACTTCCAATGCTCCATTCTCAAATCCTTGTATCCAACATCCATGTCTCTTTGATAGAAATAGAGTCACTGTTTCATCAGCAAAATTTTTTCTCAAACCGCACTCAAGAACATTCTTTAACAATCATTCCAAGAAGAGATGGTATCACTATGTCTCTTATTATATCCAGTTGAATGAATTAATTCCATGCAGTTGTTGATGAATATCAGGATTCCGTAAAATTGATGAATTTTTTTGACAGCCTCTTGTAATTCCTGAAAAAAGAGAAGAGACTCCATTCTATGGATGTCCATCTATCTCTTGTTTGTCAATGAAAAGCACTTTTATCTTCAATCATTTATGCTTGAATTCTTTTGCTTCCTACTTAAAATCTTAACTTAAGCCAATGGGCCTAGTAAGCATAGTTACATTTTTTCTAGGATTATAAAAATAACCCTACAAACATTGAATCATTTAATTGCTCAATATTACCTAAATCATACAAAATGTATGTTTAGTGAGCTAGGACTTGTCTTTTGTTAAATGTTACCTTGTATTTTTTGGGCATTTGAAAGTCAAGAACATCATACATAAAAAGGATAATGTTTATGTTCTAATATCTTTGACCGAATGATGAATGGATTAAAATTGACTCAATTCCATGATAATTTATCTGAAAACATATTACCATACTCAAGTATGGGGGAAAACATATAAACTATGACTTAAGAAATTATGAATCTGAGGAATGATATGAAAAAGGGCTAAAAATCATTAGAATAAGTATTTCCCAATGAATGAAGTTACCACTATTTAACAAATCCGTTAGGGGGTTGAATTATGTAGGGCTACTTAAGGGAATTGGATGCATAGTCAAATAATAGCATCTTTTGGATGATAGGTATGTTATGTAGACTACTTATGCAAGGCTGCTTAAGGAAACATGCTGCATAGTCAGGGATAAGATCTCTCAGAAATTTTACTTTTCTATTCTTAAAATCCAATGAATTTTTATAGAGATTAATATTTTCCAAAGCACAGTGTTTGTTGTATGGAGAGAGGTACTTGAATATGGAGAGGATATTTTGAATCAATATTGTCTAAGAATTGGATGAATATTACTCCTGCGAAGGTCTGAACCAAACGTAGGGACGGGAAATATAAAACATAGACTTGAATACTTTCATATCATGAAAAGGAGTATGGGAAAAATATGTTAAGGGTGGCTATTTTTGTGTATCCCTACATATTTTCATTAATACAAATAAGGGAAAAAGATGTTTTCCTCCTACGAATGATGTTACCACTATTTGAAAAAACCATTAGGGGGTTGAATTATGCAGGGCCACCTAAGGGAATTGGTTTCATAGTCAAATAATAGTATCTTATGGCTGACAAGTCCGTTATGTAGACTGTTTATGCAAGGCCACCTTAGGACACATGCTGCATTTTCAGGAAAAAGAACTCTTGGACATCAGACATTTTGTGACCAGAATTCAAGAAAAGTATTATGGAGATCTGGAAGTATTTAAGGTTAGGAATATGACACATGAAAATGAGTATTGTCCAATTCATGATGGAGATACATAGACCAGTGCTTACCATAATCATGTTGTGGATGCGTCCTGAATTAAGGTGATGGACTTCACTACGTATCCCATAGGGAATGGAATCAAGCCATACGTAGTTCTTGAAATACAGTTTAACATCATGTGGGATGAGAGTGTAAGAGATATTAATTTAGTGTCATAGAGCTCAGACCATAATAAGGAATACATATTTTTTGTTTTATAAACCTGATGTGAATGAAGACCAGGGTTTCCATACCACATTCATGTTTTCACAGGGGGACTTTTCAGCTAAAGGACTAAAAGTGGAATTTGGGGTTAGGCCCAACGACATGGGGATGGATTCGAGGGATGCTCGAACGTTCCAACGTATCCCATAAGGATGGGAATAAATCCACATGTAGTTCTGGAAATACACTTTCTACAGATTTGGTTCATACAAGTGAAGGGTGAAAGGGGACATTAGTGCATTGATGGTTTGACTGAAGATTAACGGTTCATGAATTTCCATGTATGCACGTAGTCTATGGAATATAACATGATTGGAGATCAATGTAAATAATGATTCCCTCTCAGGTGAGGGTGTCAGAGAATTTTGTAGTTTATTGTCGTACAGGACAAAAGGTGTGAATAGTTTAACGTCATGTAGTATGGATGATGGTGAACCAATGTAAAACATTTTGGTTCTCGAAGTGGAGTTACGAATCAACATCATATGAGATGGAGATGAACCGATGTGGAAATATTCGTTTTCGTCTTGAACCACAGGGGGTTTCCTAAGTACCCATCCTAGAAATCAAGGATCAAATTCCTTGTAGTTTCATTAAATAATGAATTGGAAATCAAGTTGTTCTTGAGGACAATGACCTAAAAAATGGTGTTGGTACTTACAAATGGTTAGCGGCCCGGAGTGGGTGTTATGGTTGAAGTTTACTCTAAGCTCACAAGATTCATACTCGGTGTGAGAAACAAGAGGTAGCAACAACCTTAATAATGCATAGATTAGCATCGTGTTGGATGAAGAGGGGACTATGCAGTTTAATGTCTTCCAGTGAGGACAATGGGGACACAGTTTAACATCATGTTGGACAATTTAGGGACTTTTTCACAGTTTAACGTCGTATAGCTAGGATGATGGTTACGCAGTTTAACGTCTTTCTAGACATGAGAGGGACAATACAGTTTAACGTCATGTTGGAAGAATGAGTGTTTTACAATTTAGTGTCATTTAGCTAGGAAATCACAGTTTAACATCATGTTGGATGTAAGGGGGACTTTGTAGTTTAATGTCATGAAGTAAGGACAAAAGAGGGGTTGTCTAGTTTATATTCATATAGCAAGTATGACACAGTTTAATGTCGTTTCGGAGGTAAGTGAAAATAGTTTAAGGTAATATGCATGGACCGTGGTGATGTATTTGTGTTATACAAAATACTTCTTCAAAAATTTGTCATTATTTAGAGTAGTGATGAGTTCTCCATCCATTGAGATTAAAGAATAAGCTCTATTGGAGCAGACCTTATGTATTTAGTAAGGCCCTTCCCATTTTGGCTCAATCATTGGAGGATTTTTTCCTGATATCATTGGAGTTATAAGAACCAATACCAATTCACCTTGAATTAATGAAAAAAGATGAACTTATTTGTTGAAATCTCATGCTATTAGATTCTGATAGACTTCCAAGTGGTGCAGGGTGAACAATAATTTTTCATATAATGGTTCTAATTCTTCCAATCGCTTTTGATATTTTTCATCTATAGATGAATGATCACAAATATATACTCTGAGTGAGGGTAATTGAACCTCAATAGGCAAGACTGCTTCTGTTCCACATATTAATTAATATGGGGTGGACCGCGTTACAGTGAAAGTGGTGGTCTGATAAGCCCATAAAACATGAAAAAGATTATCAGGCCATGATTTCTTCTATTTATCCACCATATTTTGCAGTATGTTTGAAAGAGTCTTGTTGAAGGCTTCTATTTGTCTATTGGATGGTGCATGATACTGATATGAATGATTCAATTTGATGTTGTATTCTTGATACAACTTCCTTACCTCAGATGAACAGAAATTGGTGACATTGTCCATCAATATGGTATGAGGGACACCAAATCAGGTAACTATGTTAGACTTGTTGAAGATAAAATTGCTTTTAAAACTGACTTATTTGAGTGGTATTGCCTCTTCCCATTTGGAAAAGAAGTCAGTAGCAGTAAGAATATACTCAAACTGCCTGGATGTAGCCAAAGGATAAGGTCCAACTACATCCATTCCCCATGTGGCAAATGGCCATGAGTATTTAGCTGTATGAAGAAACTCTGGGGGTTGATGAATGATGTTGGCATATACATGGCAAGAATGACACTTCTTGGTAAAATCAATACAATCTTGTATCATTTAAGGCCAAAAGTATCCAGGCCTCTAATTTGATCTGATAGTCTATGTCCATACTGGTGTGCACCACAGAATCCTACATGCACTTCTTTCGTGACAGCCATTGTTTCTTCACCATCAATGCATCTGAAAAGAACTCTATCAAAACCACCTTTGTAGTGAATTTTTTCTAGGGGATCTGTGCTATCAAAAAGAGTAAAATTTACCACTCATAACCAGACTTGTTCTTTCCTAGCTATATCAGGTTGGAGTATTCCATTTTGAATGTATTCCCTGATAGGTGTCATCCATATTGAAGTATGAACTTATGATTCAGGAATTGGACAAATTTCATTGATTTCCACTATTCTTATTTGAACATGAGGTGAAATTGTACGATAGTGGACAATACTGATGATTGTCTCGTCCCGATCTAGATTTTCCAGAGCTATGGCTATATTATCCAATGCATCAGCTTGAGCATTTTGTGATCGTGGGACATAAGAAAATTTCAGTTCTGAAGGAAATTCTACCATTAACTCTATGAAATAATTATAAAAAGGTATGAACTCTTCTATTCTAATGGTATATCCCCATTGACTTGTTTGACTACCAAATCTGAATCACCTTTTACCTTTAAGTGATTCACCTGTTCCTGAAGCGCCAATTCCAAGCCTGTGATGAGAGCTTGATATTCTACTTCATTATTTGTACCGACATCCCGCAATAAGAAGGAATAGGGTAACACTGCCTTTTCTGGGGAAATAAGCACAATTCCTAACTCAAATTTTTTGAATTTAGTATCTTCCATTTTCTTCCCTGTTGGAATTCTGGAAGCACCATAAATGTACATTTCCCATTTCTGAATATTATCTAGGATAGAGAAGACTTCCTCATCAAGAAGTTCAGTATCTAAAGATATATCTTCTACTGAATGGTGTTCAGCAAGAAATCAGCCAGATCATGTCCCTTTATTTCCTTTTGAGATACATACTAGATATCAAATTGTTAAAAAATAATTGTCCACCTTGCCAGACGTCTTGTAAGCATTGCACGACTAAGGATGAATTTGAGAAGATTATTTCCAGATAATAATTGTACCTCATGACATTGTATGTAGTGTCTCAATTTCTGAACTGCAAAGATTAACTCTAGGAAACACTTTTCAATACATGAATATCTGGTTTTTTATTCAAGAATAGTCTGACTGAGATAGTAAAGGTTGTTTTCATGCCCAGCATCATTCTTCTGGGCGAGGAAGGCACTGAGTGATCACTCTAAAGATGTCACATAAATAATAAGTGATCTTCCTTCAACATGTGGAATTAATATTGGTATACTCAAGAGATATTTCTAGAGAATATTGAATTCTTCTTGACATTCATCATTCCACTGGTAAGTGACTCCCTTATTCATCAATTTGGTGAAGGGTAATCTTTTTCCTACCAAAATGATGATGAAACACCAAATATAGGCCAAATTTCCTTGAAGTACTCTCAATTATTTCAAATTATGAGGAGGTGACATACCAAGGATTGACTTTGTCTTCATAGGATTGACTTTGATACCACGACGGTGTAAAAAAATTCCGATAAATTTTCCTGAGGTTACCCCAACATCACATTTCAAGGGTTTCATCTTAAAATTGTGTTTTCGATGTTTGTGGAATATGACTTCCAAATCAGCCAAGTGATTAGAACATTGTTTGGATTTAACCACCAAATCTTCCACATAACATTCAACAAATTTCCCTCAAAATGGTGTGAAGATACGGTGCATGGCATACTGATATGTTGCACCAACATTCTTAACACCAGAGGGCGTTACCCAATATAAAAACACACCCTGAGGGGATATGAAAGCTGTATATTCTTCATCTTCTGAAGACATTCAAATTTTATTATACCCAGAATATCCATCTATGAAGTAAAGTTCTTCATAGCTAGCTTTTGCTTAAATTAATAGTTATATTATTGGAACTAGAAATCATCCTTGCTAAAATGCAGATTAGGATCATCGAAATCAAAACAGACCCTATTTTTGTCCATTGTTCTTTTACACAGTGACAATATTAGCCAACCACATGGGATATTGAACTTCTCTGGCGAAGTTAGCTTTGATAATATTATCCACTTCAGCTTCAATTTTGGAATCATAAGTAGGGTATGTTCTTCTTTCAGCTTGCTTGAATCCTCGAGGTTCTTCTAGCAAACCCAAACGATGAGTAGCAACATCGGGATCAAGGCCTGGAATTTCTGTATAATTCCAAGAAAATATAAATTTATTTTTCATTAAAAATGAAATATACATTTCTTTCTCAACAAGAGTCATGGATAAACTAAGTAAATGGGGTGTGGATCTTCTTTTGTACCCAGATTTATTCCTCTGAGTTCATCCATAGTGGTAGAGAAACCCTCTTCAAATGCTAGAGGAACATCCCTGAGATCATCCTCTTCTTCTTCAACAGGTGTTATCTCTTCTCCTTCTACATTCATAGTAGATGATGATGCATAATTTCCATGATCAGGATAGATGTTAAAATTTGAACATCTTGAGGAAGAACCTTCCATTTCTGACCCTATTGATGATGAAGGGTCTTCCTTGGGTAATAAAGAGGAGATGATGGATTGAGAATCAACATCATTATTCACCTCTGAAATTGGTATAAATTTTTCTGGCCTAGTTGGCTATGTATAGAATTTCTGAATTTCAACGGATGAAATGAATACATCTCCATTCGAGCTTTCATCATTTCTTGGTGAATCACTAATTTCTCCCATGCTTTCTGGCTTGATTGCCGTAATTGACATTACAGATGTTTTCATATGAGTATTTGGATTCTGGTCTATCATGTCAATTTGACTGATAGGAAACACATAATCTGTACTCTCATATGTGAATGGGTTTACTGAAATTTTTTCCAAACCATATGGAGCATTAATTTTGGTGACCTCTTTTGTTTTGGATTTCTCCTTCCCTTCTATGTGATAGAATTCCTCCTCAATGTATTGATACTCACATGTTTTGATTGTGTATTTATCACCATAAAATTTTCAAATTTGACCATTGAAACAATATTTGAGACATTTATGGTATGATGAAGGGATAAACACATGTTGATGTAGCCATGGTCTTCCAAGAAAAATATTGAAGGTTGTGTCATGAGGAACAACCATGAAATTTGAATTGGATACAAGATCTCCAAACTGAGTTCTGAGTGTGATGTCACTGAGAAGTTCTTGTTCATTTTTATCATATCCTTGCAACATCAGATTAGAAGGAGATAAATTAGATTCAGTGAGGCCCAATCAACAAATTGTACGAACGAGGATGACGTTGACTCTTGAGCCATTATCAATGAAAACTCGTTGGATGTCTACATCATTGACCTTTCCAAATAAATACAAAGGTCTGATATGTCCATGCACGACATCATCTTAATCTTTATCTATAAAAGATATCACTGTATGGAATTATATAGGATCATTCTATTAATGGTAGACATCATCCATAGCAATTTCAATTGCGAATTCCAGAGGACTTGACAAAGACTCAATGAGTGCCTCCCGAAGATCCTTTAATAGGTCCAAGGCATACAAAATTAATAACTATGATGGTACTAGGGACAAATGTTTCAAGACATCATATTTTTGATCCAAAGGTTTGTGTTTCTCTATAGGTACATGTGATTTAGAAGGTACCTTAGAAATTGATGCTTTGGAAGTAGATGCTTCTTGTATCAGGGTAGGAGTTGAAAATACTCTTGGATTTGGAAGATTAGACCGACTAGGACTATTTACTTGCTGATAGGAAGAAGGTGTAACCTCTAATTGATCCTCTAAAATTACTGTACCAGGACTAAATCCTCCTTGAGTGGAAGAACTTGCTTGTCCTTGTTGAGCCCACTGAAGGGCTCTACCATGAGATTCTACTACATAAACAGTTCTTGCAGGGGTAGAATCGAAATAGTGGTTTCTAGGATATCCACATATTCCTCTGTATCCCAGACCTCTGGAACTCCCTCTAAATCCTCTATTTGACACAAGGAACTCAGTCTCATCAAGATCGAAGATATGACTGGCATACGGATCCGTTAAATGAATCATAATAACAAAAAAAAGATCAACTCTTCATCTGATAAAGATTCTTCCTGATTAGCCCGTTGAGGTAGTGCCATTTGGCAGGGCAGTTTCTATTGTTTCGAAGTAGATGGAATAAAATCTGCTAGAGCCAATGTCAACTTGGGCTTTGACACGAACTCGTCTTCTTCTGACTGTTCTTCTTTCATCGAATTATGCCACCTCTGGGAATATTTTCTTTCTAATGAAGGGGGTTTTACTGTGGCATTCATAGCAGAAGACACAATTTGTTTCTCAAATTGTGTTTGTAAAATGGTAATAGTTTGGTTGATCATTTTTCTGACCAACCAATATTCATATTTATGCACATTTTTGTTTTTGACTTCTTTACACTAACCTTCTTCCAATGGATCGATAGCGAAAACACATGCTACCTGGGTTGAAGAGACTTTAAGTTTGACTTGTCCCGAGTCTACCATCTTTTTAAGGGGGTCTTTGATGACCAAATACTCTTGAATGGGATTCCCTAACATCTGAGGAATTGGGCAATAATTGGGAAAATATTTATCTCCTTCCTTGTTTGGCCTTTTGGACCTTGGAAACTGTACCAAATTATTTTCCAGATCCAAAATGAAGTAACCAAAAACTTGTTCATTTCAGAAAGAATAAACTTTGCTCTTCAAATCCTAAAATTGTTTCTGCCATTGATCACTTCGATCATCTCGACAAAACAACCTCTTTTGTGGACGCTCAAGAGGTGGATCCCTTCGATAAGATGAAGGTTTTGAAGTAGAAGCAGGTACAGGTTCTTGTTTAAGTGTTATTGTAGCAGTCTCTGATTCAACCATTCTCTTTTCTGGAGATGATAGAATTACATGAGTTTTGACCTTAGTATTTGTAAGAGAGTCTTTGATCAGCTGAGCGAACAAATTAAGGTCTCAAATCCCTTATTTGTATTTCATAGGGATAAACGTTGTGCGTAACTCATCATTTAATTTTCCACATAGATTGGAAAAAATTCTTCTTGAGGGAGTGCTAAGATTAGGGAATATGTTACTCCCTTCTAGCGAGAAATGAAATCTAAAACTCTTTCATTATCCCTTTTCTTACGATTTGTAAGATAAAAAACTATTGCCTTTGGCAAAGTTGAGATGAATTGAAGAAGGAATCGTTGACGGAGATCCTCCCACCCAGTAATTGACTGGGATTGAAAGCTTGTATAATAGAAAAGGGCAGGCTCTTGTAATGACTGTACAAAACACCTAAGCTTACCATCCTCTTGTTTTTGAGGGGTTCCCATCATAGGATTTCAACGAGAAACAAAATGTGTTATGTTTTTCTCTGGGTCTCCCGAACCATTAAATATTGGGAATGTGGTACTTGAAAAATTTGATGGGGGGGGGATTATATCAATCCATTCAGGGTAAGCTCTCTTTTCTGGTTGAATTTGTGCATGATTTCCCTCCATAGATTCCAACCGATCTGTTAATGACTCAATGGTAGTCATTTACTTTTGAGAAACATCTGTTTGAGCTTGGACCTAAGAAAGTGAATTAACTGGTGCTTGGACAAGTGTGGTGGCTGGTACTGCAACTGATGGTAGCACCACTGATTGTTGTTGAACTTGACTCATAGGATCAGACCTGTGAGGGTGTACTGGTAAAGAAGGATACTCTTGATCCATCCCAGTAGTTGCAACAAAATCCCTTGGATGACTGACTCCAGTACGGTTAAGAGAGATACAACTTTGAATTAGTGCTGCATTCAACCTCTTCAACTCCTTCATTTTCACCTCTTGTTCTGAGAATCTTTGCTCTAGTTAGATTTTTTTTTCCTTTTCCAGAGGAAGAATGGAATGTAACCTAATTATTTGCTTCCCACTTGTTGGACGCATTTTGGAGAGGGGGAAGTTGGTTATTTGAAATAATACTTAGATTCTGGGTAAGCCTTTCATTTCTTGTATGCACACCATCTTTATTTGCCTCTGTGTGCACAACCTCGTGAGCAAGAACTTCCTCATATGATCCCTCTGAGCGAGCCTCGAGTTCTAGAGGATCAGAAACAATGGAATTGATGACAATTATTGATGCATAACGCATTGCATCTCTTCTATCGGCATTTCTGCGATATTGTCTTCTTCCATGCCCCTGATGAGACAATGCCTTCTGTTGAGTTGATCCTACAGGAACATCATGATGAAATGTAATTTTGAGGGAATCTCCTGATAATTCAGCTCTACGTTCTTCTTATGGCTTCTTCCCTAATCGAGAGAATACTGACTTTCTCTAAGGAAGGGATTGAGGATTTGAAAAAGACCCCAGTCTGGTGGACTGGGACTATTCCTGTTGTTCCTGCCCAACTCCTCGAATCCTATTTGTCGATTCCGAGGGTTAGGCTAAAAGAGTCCCCAGTCTGGAAATATGGGGTGGTTCTGGAGCCGCTACATCTGAGACTTTCTTGAAATCTCTTCTGATCTTACTGACTTTAGTCCAGAAACTGGCTGGATTCATCAACCTACATCCACTCAAATCACCTAGCTCAAAATACTGTTGGATTATTTCTGACACTTCTGTCACTTGATGATGTGAACGCACTAAAAGAGAAGACTATTCTACATTCTCATTTTCCTGATGGAAGAGTAATTCAAAAACATGTTCTCTGTATGCCTAACTTTGAGAAGAACTAGTTGAGTCCTATTCTTTAGAAAGCCTTTGATTATGAACAAAATCAGCTATATGTGGCAAATTTTGGGAAACAACATTGTATAAGACCCCCTTTGATGGGATTTGATGACTAGAGAGTACAGTGAAATGTAGTAATCCATGAATACCCCATCCCCTGATATGAATACTAGATGGGGCATTGGCAATTAACTGGCACTACCTTTTTTGTGCGCCAAGGCATGAATGATGAAGGGTTCTCTGCTGCTTTTCAGCATTCGGATATCGAGAAAATGAGAGAGATTCCAAATCAATTTGGAATTGTAACCCTTTGATTATCTTGACATTACTTTCATATTTGTAATAAGATAAAATATTCTTTTCAAATTGAAAAATAGATTTCCACATGTTGAGACGAATATCGTGAATACAATTTTCTGTCAACATTTCTGGAATGTCATACTGAGAGTCAGCCAAAGCCCAAAACATGAATGGTATTGCACCTTTTGTTAGTTGTTTCCTCATATTCATCCTTTCCTCTTTATCATTCAATGGTGATTCTTCTACATGATTAGACTAGAGTTTTTGCTGCCTTGTTCCTTCATCAGATTCAACAATATTGGTAAAGAATTAATTTATCAGACTAGAAGATGAACAACCCAGGAGTGGTTCAGAGAATGACCTACAGCACAGGATATGTTCTAATTGAGAATGTATTTCACCTTCTAGTGGTAAATAATCATACATGACGACTTTACCTTTGCAAGTGCCTCAAGATAAGAGGGCATTCTCATCACTTCATTTTCCTTTGAATAATTTTCCAGGCAATGCGAATTACTACTATGGAGAGGACTTTCAGAGATAAATTCATCATAATGGGGAGGACCACCATGGTGGGTTACAGAAAATGATGAAATATTTTCCTCCTTGATCTTCTAGCCACACAAAGAGTTATTGTGACCCTCATCTGAAGATGATACTTCGAGATATACTGAACTGTCATGAAGCAAGACTTCATGAGGAAGTTTATGATGTAGACCTTCAGAATTAATGTTCCCACTATTGGGAAATGAAAGAGTAGAATCTTGAGTTCCAACAGATAATTGTCTGAGGGCTTCAAGAACTCCAGCATCGAGCAAGGCCTTATTACAGATTGGATCTTGATTTCTTGAATGTGCTGAACAAGTCTTTTTCTTAGACGCCTTCTTACTCACTTTGGGATCCACTTGTTGATGAAAGTGGTTATTATGGGCAAGTGTATGTGGCTGCTCATGAGAAATAGTCAGGTTAGGCTGATTATCTCCATTCAAATCAGGTGTTTGTTCTTGACATGATTGTCCGTATGATATGGGGGAGTATTCCACACAACCCTCTTGGACTGGAACAGAGGTTTGTATCAGTTCCGGAGTGATATGTTGATGTTTCACTCAACTGGTAGGGATAGATTTTCATTTCTTTCCCTGTGATGCTGCTAAAGCTGTTATAATATTCTGGCAGGCATCCAGAATAAGAGTAGGGATTTGCTTCTGATCTTTCACCACCGTCAGAATGTGCTTGGTGACTTCAGCGGCTAGAATGGGAATATAAGTCCATTCCGTGTCTGGAGTTGGTGTATGTGCCTACTCCTGTCCTCATTTTCCTCTCAATGAATTCTGATAGTACTCATGCATAGGGGAAGAATGTTGAGTATGCTCAAAAAATTTCATCAGAGCTTTCCGACTGACATCTTCAGGTGCTACCAAACGAGACTATTGGTTAGACTTATGAATATTGGCTGGTGTATGTGCCTAATATGTATTCTTCTTCAAGTATGGATGAAGATTTTCCTTCAGTACTGGAAGATGAGACTGCTAACAGAATTGTTGATTTTAAACAGGTGTATGTGCTTTCTTATCAGTTGCCACCATATTAAATTGGTGAGCTTATTTGGTTGTAGTCAGAAGAGCCTCCTGAATAGATAATGAGTTATAAACAGGTGTTGATTCCTGTCTATAATGCTCGACCAGAATTGCCTGGTGGGATTTGTGAGTTGCTGGCAGACAAGTCTGCTGGACAACGGGATTAGAACGAACGAGTGTATGAGCCCGCTGTTCTCTTTCCATCATGTTAGTTTGATGGACTTCTCCGGAGAGGGTAGAGGTAATAACCTGCTCCCTGTTGGCCAGATTTTTCCTCTGGCAATTCGTCTTGCGTGCTCGGGTCTAAGGATCCTTAGCTGAACCCCTGAAGGCGATACCCTCATCATGTTAAGGGTGTATTGCCGCATGATTCTGGTGGTGATTGTTGATGGGAGCCCTTGGGAAGGGCTCCTATCTTCTTGAATTAAGGCCTTGATTGACCTTCTCATTCACCTCCTCAAAAAATGGGAGGTACTGGTGATTGCGTTCCAGGGATGATGACCCAAAACAGTTGGAGACAGTGGTTGACACCACCTGCTTCTTGATCACTAGTCGTCATTGTCCAGACAACCAGGGTGAATAATTGACTTGGAGGTCTTGTCGAGCAGCCTCCAGTGTCGGAATGGTACTATGTTGATGATATTCCTTAACCAGTGCATTTGAGACCCAACATTGAGGATGCTAATTACGCGATGTCATCCTCAAATCAGAGGAGGATCCATCAGGTGTAGCAGCAGATGCATTCACTGGTGTGAACTTTAGCAAATCCATTTCTGTGATGCAGAGAGATCTTGAAAACGAGTGCCTGTTTGATATAACAGACATAATCAATATAATTTCAGCCACCACATATTTTGGATGATCACATATGTTATTTATTTCTTTGTTGGCCCTCACATTAAGTTAAAATAGGGTCCTAACAAATAAATAAAACATCATTAAACTTTTTTAACGATTCACGTCGGGTTTACCATTTTTTGTTTCCTCTAGAAATTGAGATGACCTTGTTTGTTTAAGGTTTAGACATTTCAATCAGTTTCTAACATTTTTATTCATTGAACCTGAAACATCCAATCATTCTATATCTATTTGGACCTACTTTCCAAAGTTAGGTGCTCAATTAGTTATGGACCAATGAGGCTTAAGAATTTTCATTGGTTGAGAGGATGGGAGGTCAGACTCATCACACCTTTTTTGGGGGGAATTATTGTCTACTTCGGGACTCTTTATAAAGATTTAAGATATGTTTGTGAATCCTTATTAAATTACCATGTATGAAAATGATCTTTCCTTTAGATTTAGCATTCAATGATTGATTTTTATGTGATTTATAGTATATTTTATATGTATTTCAGGTTCTTCACCAATAGAGAATCATCCTTATGTATTGGAGATTATTAGTCAATGGTATCCTTCAATACATTATGTAGAAATATCTTGGTCATTATGATGACCATGCTATTTTTAAAGCCACTCAGCAGGGAACTTGAAGTTTATTGTCATTTAGAAGGACATTGATTATTTTAGAGTTGGGATCATACCCGTAAATGGGCTACCTACGTATCCTTATTAGAAAAGGAATTAGAACCCACGTAGTTCGGGAATTAATATATATTTTAATGTCATATGGGATGAATGAGAATTAATGAGTGATGGTCTTGAACCTTAGAAAGTCTTCCTACATACTCTACTTTTAAGGCAGAGATCAATGTCTGCATAGTTCGATTAAGAAATGTGGGGCTTACCTATGATTAATTGCCCAAAGAGATGTGTCGTGGTTACTTTTACACTCTAAGCTCATGTGAGTCATGCTCAGTGTGAGAAAAAAGAGGTATCAGTAAACCTGAAATTTTTTTCCACAAAAGATGTGGTCACAAGGAATGATATGGGGCTTATGTATGTGGGATTGCCCAGATAGATGGAGATCGGGACTTACTTTCGAAAATAAGCCCAATAAAAAGTTCCATAAAGGTATATGTGATTTATAGAGATTTGGATACTTAAATTAGGACATAATCCTGATAAGGATGCCAAAATTAGAGGGGACTTATGATTGGGTTTTACTCTTTATAATGAAGCCCAAAATTAAAGGGACTTATAAATTGGGACTTACTTTTGAAAAGGATACACAGAGTTAATGGGGGCTTGGGGCTTACTCGTAAGGAGGTTTCCCAGATTAAAGGGTGATTTTAACGTCTGATTGGTGCATACTCATGAGAAGGATTCCCAAGTCAAGATAAATTAAAACTGGTTAAGAGAAATTATAACTAGGGCTTATTCTTAAGAAGGAGGGCGAGGTTAAGGGGAATTATTACTAGGGCTTACTCCTAAGGAGGGTTCCCAGTTTAAGGGAATTGGGAATTTGGGGATTCATCCTAAGGAAGATGCAAATATTTGGGAACTTGGACTAGGTATTACTCCTGAAAAGGAGGCCTAGGTTAAGGGACTTGTCATCTGGGGATTACTCCTGAAAATGATGCCCAGGTTAAAGATCATCTCATCTTAGAGGATGAGGTTGAATGGAGTAAATATCTAACCTTGGTGACATAGAGATATGTAAATCACTAGGTTTTGAGAGGTGTTTCATAGAATTCCTTTTAGATAAGGAATAAAACAAAGGAATCATGCCAAAAGTGGATTTGAGGAGGGTTTTAAAGACTAAATATTGAAAAGAAGAGGTGGATTTCAAGAATAAAAGTTGAATAGACAGGAGGGGCACCCCAAAAGAGACAGGTGCACAGTCCTGCTTGGGAACGCAAGTCCTAGTCATGCAAGTATACTTGCGCAACACATATAGACATACGCGAAGGTCAACCAATAGGGTAATACATGGGAGAGGCTTGGCTCAAGCCCTTAGTATTATCCCTAGAGACTTCCAAAAGAGAGGCGTGCACATTCTGTTGAAGTGATAAGGCGGCGTGCAAGTGTGGCCATTTTCCCATAAGGGTTAGACACTTAGGCGCAGAAGTGTTGATGAATTCCAACACTTTGGCCTTATTTATCCTCTCTAGATATTCCATTCTAGGTAAAAAAACTACCTTAGATGTGTCTGGAATACTTCAAGAAATGAATAGGGAACCGGGAGCTTAAATATGACTTGTGGAATTTTTCGTCCCCGAAATGGGGGGCCTACAAGGGTTTTTTATAGGCTACTAAAGACCTTGGGAGAAAATCAAATAGGGCGCTCATGTCACCTGTGCGACCAATATATGGCGCACAAGTATACTTGCGCGACCATGATGAAACTTGCGCGTCCCTTACATAATGGAATCTATGTTCATTCCTTTGTCAATTTTTTATGTTTCTTCAAAGGATTAATCTCTTTATGCTACGGTATTCTCATTATTTATTCATTAGACTCTATTATGAAAAGGATAGTCAATAGTTTTTAAAGGACTATTTGTGGTGTGGTGGGTATTAGGGTTTTTTGTGTATTATTAAATTTTTTTTGGGTTTATAAGGTTTTTAGGTTTATAATAGTTATTATTGGAATTTTATTGTTTTTAGTGTTTTTATGGTATTTTGGTCTTTTAGTGAATTATATAGTCTAAAAGTGGTTTTAACAGTTTTAGGGGTTTTTTGGGTTTTTTGGGGTTTTTAGGGGTTTTTGGGTTTTCTATGGTGTTTTAATATTTTTTAAGGGGTTTTAAGGTTTTTATGATTTTTGTTTTGTTTTAGGGGGTCTATGAAATTTTAGATTCATTTATGGTCTTTATGGTTTTAGTGGGTTTTATTGCTTTTTATGTTTTCTTATGATTTTTAATGGTTTAGGATTTTTATTTGGTTTAGGGGATTTTATATTTCTAAAGGGTTTTGGTGGTTTTTTGTTTTTTTAGTTTTTTTGTTCATGTTTTTAGACAATTAAGGGTGTTCAAGGGGTTTTATGAGTCGTTTAGGGTTTTATATGGTTGATTTTATTTTTAGGATTTTTAGGGTTTTTAAGGTCTTTTATATATTTTTAGGTTCTTTTGAAGTTTTTTTCCGGGGGGGGGTTGATTTTTTATGGGGTTTATGGTAATTTAGTGTTTTTTTGTTATTAGGGTTCATAGGGTTTTTTTTATTGGACATATTTTTTATGTATTTTATGGTTTTTTTGGGTTTGAAAGATCTTTTTAGTTTTTTGAGGTTTTATGGTTTCTGGGGTTTTATGGTTTCATTGATTTCTTTAGGGGTTTTAGGGTTTTTTTTTTTTGATTTTCTAGGTTTGTAGTATTTTTTACAATTTTTTGATGTTTTTTTTGGTTTTTTTGTGTTTTTGGTTCCATTCATTTTTAGGGTCTTTAGGGTCCTTCAGTTTTTTAGTATCCTTTATATCTTTTAGGGATTTCAAGGGGTTTTTTGGGATTTTTACAATTTTAAATGCTATAAATGGTTTTACTGGTTTTAGGGTATTACTAATTTTAGGGTTTCTGTGTTTTTAGGATTTAGATCTATTTGGGTGTTTTAGGTGTTTTGGGTTTATATGGTTTTACTATGAGGTATTATGTAATGTTGTGGTTTTAGAGGGTCATTTAGGAATCTTAAGTGTTTTATGGTTTATTTATAATATTTGGGGTTTTTAAAATTATTGGGGGGTTTTGTGTTTCTGGTTTTTTATGGTTTTTATAGTATTCAATGATCTTTTAGGGGTTTTCTGTTTTTTATGGTCTTCTGGGTCTTTAGGTTTTTTTGGGTGTTTATGGTATTATTGGGTTTTATGGTTTTTAAGGTTTTTTAGGTGTTTTAGAGTCCTCCAGAGGTTTTGGGGTTTCTAAGGTCATTTATGATTTCATAGATTTGTTACATTACTTTGGTTATATTAAGGGTTTTTAGTTTCCTTCATGATTTTTTTGGATTTTATAATCTTTTGTGTTATTATAGGGATTTGAGGGTCCTTTAATTTTTTTAGGGTGATTGGTGTATTATTTCTTTTTATGACTAGTTTTTGTGCTTTTAGGGTTTTTTAGGTTTTCATTATTATAGTATTTATTACGGTTTTTAGGGTATTTTACTGTTTACCGGCGGTTTAGGGAGTTTTAGGGTTTTAAAGGTTTTTTACTCCTTTTGGGTTTTTAATATTTTTAGATTCTTTTACTGGGTTCAAATCATTTTTAGGGCTTTTAGAGTTCTTTTTTGGTTTATTGTTTTGGGGTTTAGAGGTTTAGGGTTTTTAGGGGATTAAGGTTTTTTGTATTTTTCTTGTTTTTTTTGGTTTTTTGGGGTTTTAGGGTTTTTTGTGTTTGTTTTGTAGATTTTTGGGTTTTTAGGGTTTTTAGGGTTTTATGGGTTTTAGGTTTTTTAAAGGGGTTTATAGTGTTCATGGTTATTTTTTTATGGGTTTTACTATTTTTAGGTGATTTTATTGGTTTTAGTGTTAGTGGAGTTTATTTAGTGTTTTAGGATTTTTAGTTTTTATAGGTTTATTATTATTTTTTATTTTATAGGCTTCTTAGATTTTTTATTATTTTTGGGAGATTAGGGTTTATTTTGGTTTTTAGGGTTTTTATGGATTTTGTGTATATATTAGAGTTTTTTGAATTTTATGATTATTACAATTTTTAGTTCATTTTGGGGGATGTTAGTTTTTTACAAATTTTAGATATTTTTTATGATTTTATTGGTTTTAGATTTTCAATTGATTTTATAATTTTCAAGGGTTTCATGCAGTTTTAGGGGTTTTAGTGGTTTCATTGGGTTTTTGAGGGTTTAGTTTTTTTTTATATTTTCACTATTTTTAGTGTTTTTATGGGTTATAGGGTTTTTAATGGTTTTTGGGGTTTAGGGTTTTTAGTGTCTTTAAAGGGTTTTTTGTAATTTTATGGATTTATATGTTTTGAATTCCATTTAGGGTATTTAGGTGGTTTATGATCATTTATTGAATTTAGGTGACTTATTTTTTAGTGGTTTTTTAGGTTTCTAGTTCCTTTTAGAAGTTTTGTGGATTTTACCAGTTTTAAGCGATCTTTTAAGATTTTAGCTTTTTACAGTTTTTAAAGGTTTTACAGGGTTTTAGGGTTCATAGGAAATTTGTAAAGTGAGTATGAATTTTAGGGTTTTTTTTGTTTTTTAATTATTTTTATGTATTTTAATATTTTGAGGGGTCTTAGGGGGTCTCATAGTGTTTTGGGTATTTATGGATTTAGGTTTTTTAGGGAAATTAATGGGTTTTTTTTTTGTTTTTTAGGGTTTTTATAGATTTTAAAGGGTTTTTATATTTTGAAATAGTTTTCAATTTTTGAGGGTTTTGAACAGTTATTAGTGTTTTAAGAGTGTTTTAAGGTTTTTTTGTGTTATTAGTGTTTCAGTTTTTTTAGTGTGTTTAGGAGTTTTAGGGTTTTAGTGGTTTCATGGATTTTTTAGGGTTTTTGGTGGTTTTGGGAATTTTTTATTTTATAGGGGTTTTGTAGTTTTACATTTTTTTTATGATTTTGGGGGTTTTCATGGTTTTTAGGGATCTTTTTTATATTTGGGGGTTATAGGAAATTTATTCTAGGTATGGATTTTATGGTTATTAGGGTATTAACTTTATTATTATTGTTTCAGTGTTTTTAGTATTTTAGGGTTTTTAGGTTATTATGTTTTTAAGGGCTTTTTGACTTTCAGGGGGTTTGGGGTTTTTTGGGTTATTTTAGGGTTTTTAGGTTTTGGTAATATGTTTTTAGGTATTTTAAGATTTTCATTGTTTTAGGGTTTTTATCTTTTTAGTGTTTTTATGGTTTTTAAATGATTTTAGAGTTTTCGAATTTTAGAGTTTTTAGGCGTTTTAAGGGGACTGTTTACTTTTTATGGTACTTATACGTGTTTTATAGTTTAATGGTTTTTTCTAATGTTTTCTTATTATTTTTAGGGTTTTACATTTTTCATATGGGGACTTTAGGGTTTTTAATATTTTTGGGTCATTTGGTGGGTTTTATGGATTTCTGAGATTTTATTATTTTTTGTGGTTATTTAATTCTTTATAAATTTTAGGATTTTATGTGGTTTTAGGTTTTAAATGGATTTTAGGATTTTCTATGGTTTTCTAGAGTTTTCCCTCATTTTTAGATATTGAAGGTTTTTTTTGTTTTTCCTTGTTTTAAGGTTTTATTGGTTTTTTAGGATTCATAGGGTTTTAGGGTTTTATAGGCATTTTTAGGGTTTGGAGGTTCTTTTAGTGTTTTAGGGGATTTTTTGGATTTTAATGTATTTTTTTGTTTTTCGGGTTTTTATGGGTTTTTAGAGTGGCAATATAATTTAAATTAATATTGGTTTTATATGTTTTTAGGAACATTAATGGTTTTAGTGTTATTAGGATCTTTTATGGTTTTATGTACTTAGGGTCTCTTAGGGGGTTTGAAAGGGTTTAGTGTCTTATCAGGTCATTAGGGTTTAATGTTCTTTTAGGTGTTTTAAGGGGTGTTAGTGTCTTTGAAGGGTATTTTAGTTTTTTTTGGTTTTTATAGTTTCTATGGGTTTTTTGGATTTTTAAGGTATTTAGAATTTCAATTTTTACGGTTTTATAGATATTCAGTGATTTTATGGTTTTTTATATTTTTTAGAGTTTTAGAGTTTAAGGGATTTTATGGTTTTATGTGTTTTTTTGGATTATTGGAGTTTTAAGGTGATTTAGTGCTTTAGGATTGTTAGATTTTTTTGGGGGATTTAGGGGTTTTAGGAATTTCTATTGATTTTTAGTGATTTTGGGGTTTTATTGGTTTGATGGTTTTTTAGAGTTTTTAGGGTTTATATGTGTATTTTTTGATTTTTGGGGTACATTAACGGGGTTTTAGTGTATTGGGGTTTTTTGATAAAAATTTCTTTTTGGGTTTTTATGGTTTTTTTGGGGTTTGAGGATTATTTTGTATTTTTATTTTTTTATGTAATTTTTGTTTTTAGGGTTCATTTGGTTTCTATGGATTTTAGCTTTTTTAATGTTCTTTAGTGGTTTTTCAATTTTAGAGGATTTTTTGGGAATTTATGGTTTTTAGTATTAATAAGGGGTGTTTGTAATTTTAGGGTCTATTATGTATTTTACTAATTTTTAGGGTCTTTTATGGTTTTTGGGGTTTTAACGATTTTTTTGTATTTTATGTTTTTTGGATTTTAGTTTTTTTTTATTGTTTTATGTATTTCTATGGAGATTCAAGGTATTTAGGGGTTTAATGATTTTATAGGGATTTTATGGATGTTAGTGCTCTTAGGGCTTTTATGCTTTTTAGGTATTTTTTGGGGTTTTTTATTTTGAAAGATTTTATGTTCTTTTAGGTGTTTCATGGTTGTATTTTTGTTTTTAAAGAACTTTTTTGGGTTTTATGGTTTTGGGGGTTTAGGGGTTTTAGTGCCTTTTTGGATTTTAGGTGGTTTTAGGGACTTTAAGGTTTTTTTGATTTTTTTTTGTGTTTTTATTTTTTTGGTTTTTATAATCTTTTTGGGTTTTTAGTGTCCTTTAGGGTTTTATGAATTCTAGCATATTTTAGGTTTTTTTTCTTTTTAAGATCATTTAGGTTTTCAGTGTTTTTATGGTCCTTTTGGGGTTCTAGCAGTTTTAGGGTTTTCAATGTCTTTTAGGGCAGTTTATGATTTTTCATTAATTTATGTGTTTTAAGGTGTTTAATGTCTTGTTGGGTTTTAAGTAGATTTTTATTGTCTTTTATGGGTTTTTGGGAATTTTATGGCCTTTTATATATTTTAGTGCATTTGGGTCATTTATGGATTATTAATATTTTACGTTATTTTAGAGGTTTTATTATTTTTATGTTCTTTTGATCTTTTTATGGTTATCAGGTTTTTGTCTGGGTTTTTATGGGTTTTTAGGTTTTTAGGTTCATTTACAGTCATTATATATTTAGGGTCATTTTATGGTTTTTATGTTTTATCCGGTCATTTATAGGTTCTCCTAATATTTTAGGCTTTTTAGAGGATTCAGGGTTTTCTATAGTTTTCAATTATTTATGGTTTTTAGTAATTTTTATGGGTATTTTGGAGATTTATATTCTTTAGGGTTTTTAGTATATTTATTGGTATTTCGGGTTTTAATGGTTTGATGGGTTTTTAGGATTAGGGGTTTAATATTTTATTTTCAGTTTTTTGGGGTAAAAGGTTTTTCGATATTTAAGGGGGTTTTAGAATGTTTATGGGATAATTTTGAATTTTATGGTATTTTGGGTATTTAGCGTATTTATGGTGTATAAGGCATTTAAGGGTATTTAGTTGTTTTAGGAGTTTATTCTTGTATGAGGTTTTTTGGATTTTTTTGCAATTGTATAGTGTTTTATAGTATTTTTCAAGTGTTTTACATTTTTGGGGGTGTTATGGATTTTAGTATTTTTAGTATTTATTTTTTTAGGGGAAAGAGTTTTTTATAGTTTTTAGCAGTTTTAATTTGTTATGGGGTTTTAGGGTATTTTTAGGGTTTTAAGGATGTATAAAGTTTTAAGGTTATATGGGTTTTATTATTTTATGTTTTTTGGGGGTTTTTAGGTATTAATATTTTTAGGGGTTTTTACGAATCTTAGTGTTTTCATGTTTTTAGGGTTTTTAGGGTTTTTATGGTCGTTAGGTCATTTTAGGTGGTTTATGGGGTTTACGGTCTTTTATTGTTCTTGAAATGATTCTGGGTTTTTTTACAGTATCAATTTTTTTAGATTGTTTTACTAACATTTTTTGGATTTTGGGGTCTTTTAGGTATTTAAGGGTCTTTATATTCTATTAGTGGTTTTATGGTCTTTTAGGGGTAATAAGGGGTTTTGTAGTCTTTCTGGGTTTAGGGTCTTTTGATTTATTTTAGGGTTTCCTATTAGTTTTTTTGTGTCATTTAGGGCTTGTTACAGTTTATTGGGTATTTTATGGGTTTTATGGTTTTTATAACCATTTATGGGTTTTATTGTTTTGAAGAACTCTTATGTTTTTAGGATCCTCATGTTTTTATTGTTTTTTGGTGTTTTAGTTTTTTATGTTTTTTTAGGTTTATTGGGTTTTTTATGCGTTCATTTTTAATTTTTAATTTTTTTTTTGTTTTTTTAATTTTTTAGAGTTCGTTTGGTTTTTATGGGTCTTAGTGTTTTAGGGGTTTTGGGGTTTTATGGGATTTCAAGGGTTTTTGGGTTTATAAGGTTTTAGGGTTTTATTTGGTTTTAATGGGATTTTAATGGTTTTCATGTCTCAGGGTTTTGGAGGGTTTAAGGGGTTTTAAGATTTTGAAGATTTTACGTATATTTTTAGTGTTTTTATGGGTTTTAGTGTTTTAGAGGGTTTTAGGGCTATTTGAGTGTGTTTATGGATTTTAATGATTTTTTGTGTCCCATTATGGTTTTTAGTGTCATTTGGTTATAAAGGGATTTTAGGGTTTTAGTGTGTTTTTAAGGGTTGGTGGGAGGGGGTTATGTTTTTTTAGGGTTTTTATAATTATTTTATGCTTCGAGGAGTTGTATGGTTTTTTAGGGGTTATTTTAGGGTTTTAGGGTTCTTTTAGAGGTTTATATTATATATATATATATATTAAAGGGGTTTAGGGTTTTTTATGTTTTACAGGTCTCTATGGTTTGAATATGTTTTTATGGTTTTTATGGGGATTAATGGTCATTAGGGTTTTATAGGTTTTATAGTTTTTTAAGAGTTTTTAGGGTTTTTATGGTTTTTAGGGGTTTTATTGGTTATTACTGTTTTTGATTATTTTAGGATTTTAAGGGTTTTAGGGTTTTCATGGTTTATTGATTTTTAGTTTTTTATGTTCGTTGAGTGATTTAGGGTCTTTTAGCATTTTTTGGGGTTTTGGGGTCTTTTAGGGGGTTTTATCGCCCTCTCGGAATCATAGTGATTTTAGTATTTTTTGGATTTCATTGGGGATTTAGGGTCTGTTTAGGGATTTTAGAGTATTTTAATATCATTCTGGTGGGTTTAAGAGTTTTTTTGGGATTTGGATATTTTAGGGGATTTAGAATAATTTAGGGATTTTTATGGTTTATTAGGTATTTAAGTATTTTTATTGATTGAATGGTTTTTTAGGGATACAAGGGTTTCATTTGATTTTTTGATTTTCAATGTTTTTTAGGATTAATTTAGGATTTTTTGGGTTTTAAAGGTTTTAGTGGGTTTTAGGGTTTTCTTCGAACTACTGTAATTGGAGGTATACCAATGGATTTTTTCCAAAAGTTTTTATAAACCATTGAAATAGGGTTCCTTACCCAACAGTTTCACTAAACCATTAGAATATAAATTTTTAGATGACTTTGACCCAGTAGTTTTATTAAACCTTTAGGATATATGGGTTTTAGATGACTTTTACCCAATGGGTTGATAAAACTGTTGGGATATGTTAGTTTTAGGAAGGCTTTCCAAATGGTTTTTTGAAACCATTGGTAAATATTACCTTTCCCAATAGTTTTAAAAACCCATTGGGAATGTTTTCTCTTAAATTTACAGTATTCCCAGCCCCCATCTGCGCGATTGCAGGCCAAAAGCCGAGACCTAATAGCTATGTGGCTCAAAACTTTATTCCACCAGATCCTTCTTAAATCAGAAAATTGTGTTGTTCTACACTTAAAATATGTAAGTCGTACCTTATGTTTAATGTTTTTCATATTTATTTGTTTTTTGTTTTGATTTGGCATATACCCGAGGTCTGTGCAGTATGATATACCCAACAATTGCAATTTGATTTGTTTTCTGTTTTTGTTCCACATTTCACCTGTCATGATTGTGTGAATCAACTTAATTTGAAGTGGGGGTGCATGTAGTGTGGGTGCAGTGGGTGGGGGAGGGGGTGTGTAGGTGGGGGTGTTCAGGTGGGGGATGTGAAATGGGTGAAGGGTGATGTGCTGGTGGGGGTTTGTAGTGTGGGAGGAGTCTGTTAGGTGTGAGGTGTGGGTGGGGGGAGTGTGCCGGTTGGGGGTTGGTCTGGGCAACTCGGAGTCTATTGGGGGGTGAGGTGGGGGTGTACAGGTGGGAGGGGGGTGTGCTGATGGGGGGGGTGTCGGTGGGGTGGGGGGGTTGTGTAGTGGGTGGATGGGAGTGGGACTGTGGGGGGCTGTGCAGTTGGGGGTGGGGGGAGGTGGTTGTGCAACTGGGGGTGGGTGCTGGTGGGGCGGGTGGTTGTGCAGTGGGTAGAAGGGAGGGGGGATATGCAGGGGGAGTCTGCTAGGGGTGAGGTTGGTAGGGGGCTGTGCCGGTGGGAAGTCATCACTTCCATAGTTCGCCAATAAGCACTGGGATGTCATCACTTCTAGAGATTTGGATAGTTCAAAGGCCTCTTTGGTTTTGGTTCTTGTCTAGTCATCTTGATAAGTAAGGCATCACATGATCTAAAAGTGACATAAACTATATATGATGAATTCATTCTCCCACAACACATTTTTCTATAAGTAATATATCCTTGGAAGGTGGAAGGATCCTTTTAGAATCCTTTCATACAGAGACCAGTGGAGGAAAATCTTTTTATATATCCACCTACACCATGGACCTACTACTAAATGCACATCCTATATTCATAAGCCTAACTCTCCATGTATTAAATGAATAGTGATTATATCTTGACTTCACAATATAATGAAATCCTATATTTCATTATTTTTATGATGAAAAAAATATCAATGAATCTATACAACTTCACATAGAAAAACACCCTTAATCATCATGCCATGATGAGGAAATTCCTTACAAACTCATTACCAAACATCATATCATTCCTAATAACTACCTACAGATATTCAATAACTCCTATTCCTTCCACCAAAATCCAATGCGCCAAAATTTTACCAATTGCAAACTTTATAACATCATGTTATCATGTCACCAATCCTACAAAATTGTATTTTTACGAAAAAATATTACTCTAATCTGTAACACTATAGTTTTTTTATAACATGAATGACAACCCAATTAAATCTCATATCTCTGAATCATAACCCTGTGGATATCCCCCACCCTCGGGGACAACCTGTTCCCCCCGGATATCCCCCACCATAGTGGACAACCTGCCCACCCCCATGGACACCCCCCCCCCACGAACACCCTCCCATCCCTCAAAAACCTCGACCCCTTGACAGCCCACCAAACCCCCAGACAACCCCCACCCCTAGGACCCTACCCCCGTGGACGACCCCCACCCCCTGGACACCCCCTACCCCCTTTGGATAGCCCCCACCACAATGGACAGCCCACCCACCCCCTGGACTCCCCTCTACCCTGGACATCCCCGCCACCCCAGTGGACAGCCTACCCACCCCTGGACAACCCCTACCCCAAAAGATAGCCCCCAACCCCATTTAAAACCTACCCACCCCCTGGAAACCCCCACCCTCGGACACTCCCATCCCCCAGACACCCCCACCACCTAGACACTTAGAACCCCCCCCCCCCCACCCCCCGTGGATAGCCCGCCCACCCCCTAGACACCCCACCCCCTTAGATAGCCCCAACACCCATGTGGATAGCTCTCCCACCCCCATGGATATCCACCCACACCCTGGACACCCCAACCCTCATGGACCGCCCCGCCACCACTATGGATAGCTCACCCGCCCCCTTGACACCTCGTACCACCTGGACAACCCTGCCACCCCTGTGGAGAGCCCACCCACCCCCTAGACACCCCTACCCCCTCGACATCCCCCCAACCCTGTGGACAGCCCGCCCACCCCCCTAGACACCCTGTACCACCCTGAATATCCCCCCCCCATGGACAGTCTTCCCACCACCTGGACACCCCATACCCCCCTGGACAACCCCACCACCCCTATGGACAACCACACCACCCCAGTGGGCAGCCCTCTCCACCCCCTAGACACCCCTGACCACTGTGGACAACACCCCCCCCCCCTGGGAAAACCCCCACCCCTGGACACCCCCACCCACTTGGGATGTGTATGTGATCACTCAAATAATCTACTGAAATATTAAATTTTTTCGATCTAAAATCTACTCAACTACTGAATAATTCTCCTTCACTATTGTGCATGATCTTTCCCACTAATTTATTTTTCTTCAATGATATTTTGTTATAAATATAGTGTTTTTTTATATTATCATTCTCATATAAAGTAGTGTGTCAGTTGTGGTTTCATATAATTTGAAAAATTCTCGTTTACCTAAATATATTTTTGATGAAACTTCAATGTCATTAAATTTCTATTGAATAAATGACATATTTTTTTTTTAAAAAATGGATATAAGTTGGATGTATGAAACCAATCAGATATAAAGCAAATTTTAAAACAATTTTGATAGATTTTTAGATTTTTCATTTCACAATGCTTCAGATAGTGGACACATACACTGCCCCTATTTCAATTGTGTTGAAAGACCTTGTTTAAGATATGAAGAAGTCATATAAAACAAAACCAAACATGGTTTTCAGGAAAACGAATTTTTATGGTATCACAATGGGTAGAAAATGAAATCTAAAATTGATGATGATCAAAATGACAGAACTGGATAGGAGAATTTGTTATATGACCAGTTTCGGTTTATTTGTCAACAAGAAATAGAAAGGATTCCGACCCAAAAATATTTAGATATGGGAAGACATGGTGTGTCTAATGAAAATCATGATTTTGTCAAGGTGAAAAAATTTAATGATGCTTCCATGACTCCAATATATCGACAATGTGGTAAAATGAAAAAGCTGGAATTTTTAATCTGATTGTTTCATGGGGAAACTATGTATGGGATTTCTAATACTACCATTGATTACATTCTTACCTTCTTGAAGGAATTACTTCCAGATGATGTAGATATTCCCTCAAAACACTATATGTCACGAAAGTTAGTTGACGAACTTGGATTTTCAAGAAACAAAATTAATGCTCACCCGAATGATTACAATTTATTATTGGTGGAAACTATAGAATGAAATAATTGTTTAAAATGTGGCACATCCCACTGGATGCCAAAAGCGAATGGAACACCATACCATGTGTCATAGAATGTAATGTGGCACTTTCCATTGATCTACAGACATCAGAATCTTTTTATGTCTAATGAAATACCTATAAAAATGCAATGGCATGATACCGAGAGAAAGAAGACTAATGATGAGTTAGTTCACCCTGCATATAGTTTTGCATGGAAAATATTTGATGCTTGATATCCAGATTTTTCTGCTGACATGCGTAATGTGAGGTTGTGTCTTTCATGTTTGTGTTTTAATCCATTTGGGTTGATTTTTACGACGCATAACACATGGTCATCTTGTATACACATTTATAATCTTCCCCCATGGTTGTATATGAAAAAACCTTTCACTTTCTTGAGTAAACTCATATATGGCCCTTTTGATCCTGGTAATGATATAGAGGTATACATGAAACCTTTAATAAACGAGTGTAAAGCTATTTGGGATGCATCTATGCACAATACTATGCATGTTCCATAGGCATACTTCCGATTCGTGTTGCACTTATGTAGATGATAAATGATTTTCCTGCTTATGGAATGATGTCTGGATGGAGAATGAAGTGAAAACTATCAGGACCTATTTTTATGAAGAATATTTGATCCAAAAGATGGAAACATCATTGTAGTTTCAGTTTTTTGGGAAATCGATGATTCATGACAATGGAAAATCCATATTGAAATAATCATAAAAGATTTGAGAATACGATGGAGACCGATGGTCCACCTCGGTGTATGTCTGGAACATATGTTCTTAATTAATTGAAATATTTTTTTTTGGTAAGTGTCAAATGAAATATGGAAAGAGAAATCATGTTTCCACTGAAACATGTTACAATTGGAAGAAGAGATGTATCTTCTTGGATTTTCCTTATTGGTCAACCAATTTTTTACGTCATTTCTTAGACATAATGCACATTGAAAAAAATGTGGAATGTTTATTTAGATTTTTCTAAATGTTAAGTGGAATACAAAAGATGATTTATGGTCTCGGAATGACATGGTGGATTAGGGCATTAGACCATAATTTCATCATGTGTGTGTCATTGAAAATAAATTTCAAGTTACATGTGCTTCTTATTTGATGACACATATAAAAAGAATTTTATAGAAGTAATGGATACTATTAATATTCCTGATGGATATTGAATCAACATTTCAAAACTGGTCAACAGAAGAGATTTGAAGCTAAAATCATTGAGGACCCATGATTAACAAATCCTTCTGCATGAGTTGATTCCAATAACAATGCTTCATCTTTTCCCCAATAATGTATGGGTGGATGTTATTCGGTTGTACTATTTTTTTAGAGATCATTGTGATAAGAAGTTGTCAAAGACATTCTTGCAATAATTGTTGGCATATGCCCTATTAATTTTTTGTGAGTTAGAGAAAATATGTCCTCCATAATTTTTCACATACATTGTAACACCCTAAGATTTTATGAGATATATTATTTTTAATTTCTTTGATGTCTTCTAGTATGCACTAAACCAACATTATCTTGTACTATACGCAACACCGTATTAGCTTGCAGTATATGCAACACTATTCTTGGCTCGTGTTCCACACAATTTCAAGTTCGTTTTGTGGAAATTATTCTACACAACTTTAAGTATAGATTTTGTTTAATGTATAAATGAAATATGTATTGATTATGTTATACGCAACACCAAATAGAGTTTTCAGTACACACAGCTCTGACATAGCTCGCATTACACGCCATTAAGACTTTCATCGATAGTGTGTGTAGTACGAAATACCATGTTTCACTAAACGAGATATTATTATAATATCATTATGAACTAGACGTTATGAATAGTAATACCAAATTTTTTAATGTTTATAAATTTTATCATTCAAAATGGACTTCATTTTTGGATTCAGAATATCGAAATTAACCTAGGTTTAATTTTTTGTTTTTTTTCTGAAAGCTTTCAATTTTTGATGAATATTGAAAACACTAGGTTACTATTTAAAAACCAAATTTTTATTTAAATAATAATTTATTTAATTTAAATTTATTTTTGGTCAAAATTGATACATAATACCTATATAAGTTCAATGTAATTCATTGGAGTCATTTTATAATAATTTTAGATATATAAAAATTTTATTGGACTTTTCACAGTTTTTTGCCCACCTCCTATGAGCATTTGTAACTGTACATAAAACTTAATTTTACTGCTTATATGAGTTGAATTTATAAAATCTGAGAGACACAGTTAATATCAAGGAGTAAAATTTTGTTCAATAAGATAAAAATAATTTTTTCTGTATAGTAACTTATTACTATTATTTACCAAGGTTAAAAGTAAATGGGGTAATTAAGGGTAAAAAAGATATTATTATTACCCTAACACATGTCCTAATTATATTAGATAAGTTTAATTCAACCAAAAACAACCTTAGGGATAAAATATTACCCTTTAGGTCCACTTGGATTAGATTAGTACATTTATTATTATTTTCTTTAAAGATGAGTTAAAAGAGTTAAAATCATAGTTTAATAACTAAACCATTTTTAATATTGGGTTATACATAAGATAAATTCGACTATAAATATTCATTAGAAAGTTAATAATATTTACCACATAAACATATTTTATTTATAATTTTTATTCATTAAATAATTTATTTTATTTATGACACAATGATGATGTCGTAATTTCCTTATTAATGAAATGTTAACATAATTGATGTTATAAATACCCAAGTAAATGTAATTTGTGACTTTTAATGAATTACAATAATTTTATAGGTTAATATGACATGTTAGTATTTATTAAATTAACTTTTTTCGAACTAATCATGTTGTTATGATTTTCACAAAAATCAATTACCAAATAGTGTCAAAATTGACATAAAATAGTTTTTTAAAACAAATATTATATTATTAATTGTTATTATATTACTAAAAATGTAAGGCTCGGAAAAAGTACTTATATAAGGATATATATATTAATAATGAACCACTTGGGGTTCGTTTGGCTTGTTATAGTATGTTTATTAACCATATAGTGTAAGAAAACAAGAAGACACAGTAAAAGTTAGATTATTTAACTTAGAGTTAAATCTGAATGATAAGGTTAAAATAGTAACCTAAACTTGTATAAAACCTATTGGTTGAGAGGATTTAGATCCATCCTAACTTTAGCTTCTAAATAAATCAATTGGGAGCTATTATAAACTGAATATGACTTTATTATAAAATAATATTTTATATTTTTCCAAAGGTGCCCCACTCCTCCCTTATAAAAAGGGCACCCCTTCCCTCTTCTCTTCACATATTTTTGAGCCTTGAAGCTTGGAAAAACCCTGAAAATTCCTCTTCTAAACCTCTTTAGATATATCATAGAGGTTATGGTGTTCTCAAAAGACCAACTCTAGTGCCCTAATAAGAATTTTAAAAGAGGTGCGTCGAAGAAGAGGTAATCTCTTCTACTGATTCTTTAAAGTTTGTTTCTTCTTCTTCTTGTTATCCTCTAATTTTTTCATTATAAAGTAATAACATAATTATCACTAATATACTAATATGTTATTATGAATATGAAACAACCCCATTTAACCTTTTATATATCCTACGGAAAACGAAGTCACCGCACGTGCGTACGTACGAAATACCATCTCCACACCGTGGTTTACTCAGTTTTCCCACCACCACCTTATTTGGATGGGTATAATGGTGTAAATAATAACTATATATGATTATTATAAAATCATACTGATGAAAATATATTATATCATCTACTCCAATTCCATTCAATAAATATGCGAACGATATCATCGCTCGTGCGTACGTACGGATTACCATCTCCACGGCGCGATGAGATTCATTTTCCATGTTAACAATTCAAGAATGATTATAAAGTATATATAATATTTAATCATAAAATATATGACATAATAATTCTACTATATTCATATATATATATATATATTTATTCCATATACTTAATTCCATTCAATTCAATAAGGAAAGGAAAACAGCGTTCATGCGTACTTACGGTCTACCGTCTCCATGAACGGTGTATTTCATTTCATTATTCTATCTATTATATATATATATATATATATATTTACTGAATATATATGATATGTAAATCATTATTTAAATTCTAGAATTAAGTAAATCTGGATATAAGTAATAATATAAAGAACAACAAGTCAAAACACGTACGATAAATGAAACGATTTTTACACAAAGCGCTGCTTTAACATGGAATTTATAAAAGAACGGGCAATATAAAGTTCTATGTGAACCATATATGATATCATAACAATGAATATGATTCTGTAATAAGTCAATGACATTATTTAAATCGTTATACAGGAGTTTTAGTTATGTACGAAGCATATCGGACCTAAGTTAAGGGATAACTTTTCCCATCTCCATTTTATCCGAGATTGTTTATTCCTAACTATTTACTGGTGTTATATTTATCATCAATGTCCATGTTTTCTGAAAATGGTTTCATGTATTTTTAATGTCCCTTTTACCCATTTTTTAATTTTACTTCATGGTACGTAAGTAATATTTCTTTTGTTTACGTTACGAGGTACTTTTTTGGACTTTTCCGGCAAAAGTACGAGAAGAATGTTTTTTTATAACTTATACGACATGAACGGATTTTTATGTTTTTATAAAGCCTTATTTCTGTGAAGCTTCCTATGCAATATTTCATGATTATTTTCAACAAAATCCTTTTGTTTTAAAATATAATGGCATTTTGTGATAAGAAAATTATTTTAAAGAAGAAAGGATATTTTCATCAAGAATTCATTTCAAGTGTTTTGTCAAAACTATTTTCTATCTAAGATGACAGTATTTAATATGTTTATATTTAAAGTATAATGTCTCCATTATTTAAATGGTTTTATTTTTCTTATGATGAAATGATATCCATTTTTTATATGGATTATGTTATCATGACATTATGTTTAAGAATCCCATTCTATTACATGGGTTATGCTATGATATATGATTTATGATTTTGTGGCACATGAAATAATGATTTCATTATGAGATGGTTGGGACCTATATCTCCCTCCAATGCATTGGGTAAATATTTATATCTCATGAGATAGACATGGATGGAATGGTAAGTTAATATGGTTCAGTGTTACAGGATAGGAACAAGGAGTGAACTCGATTCAGAAAGGGACTTTGTCCACTAAGATGGTCTTGGAAGCAATTCATTGGCTACTATAGAAATAATATCATGTGCTTAATAGTTTCCACATTTACATGTTTCATTCCTGTGCTATTTTACCATGATTAATGTTTCATTATGATCAATGCTTTACGTATTGCCATGTTTGATGTCATTTATCAATATTTTGATGTTTAAACATTATGTTCATGTTTCATTAATTTAAAATGTATAAGACTTGTTTTATTTTCTCTATGCTTACCCTTACTGAGCATTTGAGCTCACCGTTTATATGTTTTATTTTCCCCAGGATATTAATAAAGGTTTTAGGTAAGAAAAAAAGGGATGATCTTTATGGGAGATGTTGGAGATCTTTCACCAAGCTCAGAATATTATGTTCCGAGTTTCCAAAGACACTAAACTATTATGGTCCTTTGGTGTCTGTTTTTGTTATGTATTAAGTATTCCTAAAAAGTAATGTAATGTCCATGTACATGAAGCTTTTGGGTCTCTACTTGCATGCTGCATCTGACTATCCATATTCCAACTGAAATACTTCTCTGAGGACTTATTTCTTTTCTTTGGATGTATACAACTGATAGAAATAAGTACACATTAAATTCTTATGTCTGTATTAGGAATCATCCCAAAGGTTCTATCGTGAACAGTTACTTGGCTCAAGAATGTATGGATTTATTCTCTATGTATTTTTTTGATCTTACTACAAGAATGAATAGACCAATGATAAAATAAGAAGAACAATATGATAAAATTGAACCCAATTATCCATCACTTCCTCAAGTAGAAGGAATTTCGGGATCATATACATTGACGATATTAATCCTTGAAGAGCGGGAGATGGCACATCGCACAGTTGTGTTAAACTGTGAATTTTTCGATGAATACATCCTGTAAGTAAATTAAATATGTATATCCTATATATATATGTTAAAATATTCATATTTTTATCTATATTCAATGTAAAGTGATGATAAATAGAAAGCACCATTCTTTATCTTTGAGGAGGAAGACTTTTCATAGCAATGAGTTTTTTTCGTGGTTAAAATTGAAGGTAATAATATTGATGTTTAAAATAATTAAAACAACAATTAATTATGTTTAATATTGATTTATATTTCAGGTATTGAGTTCTCTTGCTCACTATATCTCTGAGGAAATATGAGCTTTGGATTTTGGTCCTTATACCATGGTTTCTGTCTATAAATAAATTGTTGTCAATGGGTACATATTTATTATCATTTAATGAGAAAATAACATTAGAACACAACATGGTGGTGTTATGGTTACTACCACAATAGACTGTCATGCTAGTGCACCAGATAGTAGGCTACGATTTGAAAATGTAGGTTATTATGGAGTCATTGAAAAAGTAATAATATTGGATTTTTATTCTCTTGGATGAGTCATTATGATGAAATTATATTGGTTTGATTTAATGACAAGGAAATGCACATTTATTGATGATTTTGGATTTTAAGTATTGGATATGACTTGCACTCTTGCTAACGATGAACCATATGTATTGGCATCAATGGATAAACAAGTTTTTTATGTCAAAGACCATCTTTGACCTGAATTTAGTGTCATTATTGAATTAATTCCAAGACAAAGTTTTGATGATGGTGATGATGGATCTCATTCCATCCCTACTGCCATTAGAAACGATCCATTTATTAAATTTTATGGCTCCAATATCTCAATTTTCATAGTTGACTGTGAACCTGAATTTGTGGTGGGAAATATATAAAATCATCCATTCATGTTCTCAATTATTTTGGTTTACGATGACTTGGGCTGTTAAGGTTGGTACTATTATAATTTATTTAATATTGATTACAAATATGAAGTATATGACTTGATAGTTATGTGAATTTTTTATTTTTTTGGATTCAATTTTATTTGATTTTCATTTTGTAATTACAAATTGAACAGTATTCAAACCTACGAAACCATAGTTTCTAACTTGGTGATCATTTCAATTCTTCAACTGTTATTTGTGTAAAATTTGTATAACTCTAAGAACTCTCTTTAACATTTTATAAGGTAATAATCATGATGGTTTTAATTTTTCAACAAAACATGTATTGAAACCTGCATCATCTACCTGGGCTAATGAAATTAAATTTTTCCTTAATTTTGACAACTGCTTTACCCCTTATGAATTAAGTAGAATCAATGTTCCATTATTTGAATAGACTGATGACACTAAGTAATTAACTATCCTACTAAAAATTAAAAAAAATTATTACTTCTTGTACAATATATTAACTTCATGATATATCTGTTCAAGCTCACATAAAATAATTTATAGTTAAATTATCCAGGAATCCCCCAATTCCCTCTAATTTAAATTTTTTTGGGTTACAAATTAGTTACCATTTTCTATTTACTTTTATATTATTTTAAAATGCAGTAAATAAATCAAATTGAAGAGAGGTGATGAAAAAAAATTATGGAAAATAATCGTCGCATGAATGAGCTGGGCATTCCACCACTTGTGCCTGCAGTGAGTATTTTATTTCATATATATATATATTTAAATAATTTATAATATCTTGTGATTAATTTTTTTCAAACATTTTCACAGGATCCATCTATTAGGTGACTGATATTTTATGATTATCCTAGTAATGGTCCCAATACTCAGGGTGTGCATATGAGGGGGGGTGGTACGAGAGCTAGGCGATCTGGTCGGCATACCCGATTAGACCCTGCCCCACCCACTGACATACCATCCATCACACATTCGGATCCCAGTGTGTCGTTAGGGACACATAGGATATTTCGGCCTCCCATGTTTTCACCACCCTTTAAATATGATCCTCCTCACCCGTCATTACCATACCCGATGATGATTCCCACTCCCCATCCATCATTCATCCATCCATCACTGTCATCTTATTTTACATATGCTTCCTTCTCTCTGGGCTTTTTTATTCCATCTTCTTTGATGCCCACTCCGCCATAGTCCATCCCTACTGATCATATATTCAGACCCACTCCATCTGTATAAGTTGTTCCTTTGGTTTCAATGGATCCAGTGGTGCCCATTGATAAGACTACCCCATGTATACATTTAAAACCCAAAAAAAAATTATACCATTATTTATTTTCATTATAACATCTATTGATAAAATATTTGTTTTTGTTTCATAACAGATACATCTACTGATAAGAGTCAAGGGATGGGGTGTACAGGCATGAATACAGTGTGTAACCACTGCAATCTGATGATGGTTTACTACAATGAAGATACTCAAATTATTTAAAAATCAGGGTAGAAACATCAGAGTTTGTTGGCGATGCTTTCCAAATACTCTGACATCATTCTTATCAGCCCGCTCTCATGGAGGAAGCTACCAAATTAAGTTAAGGACAAAGCTTGGGATGAAATATGAGTAAAAATATATGTTGTATTTAATGCAATTTATTAAATTTTATATTTATATGAATTAATATTTTGGGGTTAGATACGGTTTAATTTCTTCACTGGGGAGGGTGCACGACCATCACTTCTAAAGGATTTAGTCGAGATTTGAAGAGTTTACTGTCACGAGTTATATATTAGATGGTGTGATAGAGTGGGCAAAAATTTATAGGTGCTCCCTGACGTGGATGATTTTCCATTAGAACAATATCGACAGATGATTACTCATTGGATGACTAGACAATTTAAGGTAGTGAATACATTAGAGGTGTTTTTATGAAAATTTTCATTCTTTTCATTAATACAATTTATTAAATTTTATTTAGGATTTATCTGGAAGAAAAAGAAATAAAATTGATGCTAAAAAATATGTCCACACATTGGGATATACTATGATTCCATATCATAAGAGGTAGCAGTTATGATCGTTTATAATTTTTCTTTACGAATTTCAATTTCAATTTCTTCCTCTATAATTTATTCGATTGATAAAGTTGTTATATAATATTAGTTATGAAATTAATAATTTGTATCCTATTTTTAATTATGGTTTCTTGAATTCAATTTCATTTTAGAGGCATAAATTGAATATAGAAGGATGTTTGCCTCCAGCAAAACTATTTTTCTTGAGTAGAAAGAAGAAATATAGAAGTGCATTTAATAAACTAACTCAGTAGAAGATTGTAAGCTTTAAATTGTAGA
This sequence comes from Viscum album, assembly GCA_963277665.1. Lineage (NCBI taxonomy): Eukaryota > Viridiplantae > Streptophyta > Magnoliopsida > Santalales > Viscaceae > Viscum > Viscum album. The sequence continues at coordinate 116,184,620 of OY728133.1, read as the reverse complement.
TTTACAATTTTTATCTCTATTTTTAACATAATAATCTATTTATATTTGTAACAGGCTTCTTTAGATGCCCTTAATGCCCTGGAACCTAAAAATTTTGGGCCAAATGATCACTTACATTAGGTGTTGGGAGATAAGCACCTTGGTAGAGTACACTACCGACCTGGGAAGAGTATTGTTATGATGAGCTATTGGACCTCCTTAGGTATGATTTGTAGTGCCACCAAGTTCTAGCAGGTTATGTCACAGGCATAACAGGCTGAAAAAGGGCCATAGAGATGACAGAATAATCTGCTAGGGCAAGCACTACATTTATGAAATAGATGAATGTTTTATGTCCAACACTTCCCCCAGAGGCCAACACATCTTGTAATGAATATATTTCATATATGCGTTATATATATGGGGCACCAGGGGGGATGTTATAGTGGTGGTCGAGATTATGGTGAGGCGGAGGCCGAAGTGGAGGAGGAGGAGGGCTATGAAGATGCTGAGGCAAAGGAGGAGGCTGAGGAGGAGGTCGAGGCAGAGGATGAGGGCGATGAGGAGGCCGAGGCAGAGTACAAGGGTGAGGAGGAGGGTGGGAAAGATTATGAGGATGACGATGAGCACGAGGGTGAGGATAATTATGACAGTGATGATAGTGATGGTACTGAGGGATAGATTGATCTGTTACATTTTTTACTATTATTACTGACCATTGATGTTTATTGATTTTTTGTGGCTGAATATATGTGTGATCTGGTAAGTCAAATTATCTTTTTTATATATCTATAAATAATAAAACATGACATGATTATTTTCTATGACTGGTTCTCCTTACCTCTAGACAACCCCACCCATGCGGAAAGCTTTCCCACACCATAGAAACCCTATACCCTCATGGATAGCCCCAACACCCCCATGGGATGTCGCCCACCACTGGAAAACCCATCCCCAAATGGACAACCTCACACCCCTGTAGATAGCCCTCCCCTGTAGACAACGTCCCCACCCCCGTGGACCCCCTACCCGCACCCATAGAGAGCCCCCACCCCCTAGACAGCCTACCCACCCCCATGGGAAGCGACACCCTCGTGGACACCATGAACACCATAGACAACCCCGCCCAACCCTTAGAAACCTCGTTCCACCACCCCCGTGAACTGCTCGCCCACCCCTGGAAAACCCTCCCTCTGTAGACAACCCCCCACCCTTGTGGATAGACCTCCCCCTATGGAAAGAATCCCCACCCCCATGGACCGCCCGCCCCAATTGACATCCCCCACCCCCTAGAGAGCCTACCTGCCCCCTAGACATCCCCTCCCACCGTGGACTCCTCGAACACCATAGATAGCCCCGCCCACCCCCTAGACACCCTGTGCCCCCAAGATAGCCCCCCCCCCCCACCCACCCGAATGGACACCCCGTACACCCTGGATAGCCTCCCACCCTCATGGACCACCCACATATCCCACTAGACACCCCATTCCCCCAGAATAACTCCCCCACTTGTTAATTCCACCACTTGTGCCTGTAGTGAGTATTTTATTTCAAGTATATATACTTAAATAATATATAATATCCTGTGATTAATTTTTTTAAAACATTTTTTCTGGATGCATCTATTAGGTGATTGTTATTTTTTGAGTAGCCTAGAAGTGGTCCCAGTACTCACGGTGTTCGTATGAGGGGGGTGGTACGAGATCTAGACTATCTGGTCGGCATACCCGATTAGACCATGCCCCTCCGACTGACATACCATCCATCACACATTCTGATCCGAGTGTGTCATTAAGGACACATGGGATATTTAGGCCTCACAGGTTTTCACCACCCTTTACATCTGAGCCTCCTCACCCATCATTACCATATCTGATGATGATTCCCACTCCCCATCCAGCATCTAGCCATCCATATCTGTCATCTTCTATTACTTCTGCTTCCTTCTCTCTAGGCTTTTATATTCCATATTCTACGACACCCACTCTTCCAGAGTCTATCCCTGGTGAGCATACATTCGGACCCACTCCATATGTATAGGGTGTTCCTACAGTTTCTATAGATCCAACAGTGCCCATTGATAAGACTACCATAGGTATACTTATAAAACCCTAACACAATTTTATACCATTATATATTTTCACTGTAACATGTATTGATAAAATATTTATATTCTTTCATAACAGATACATCTACTGATAGGAGGCAGAGAAGGATGTGTACATGCATGCATGCGGTGTGGAACCACCACACTCAATTGATGGTTGACTATAATGAAGATTGTGAAATGATTTAAAAATCAAGGTTGAAAAGTCGAAGTTTGTTGGTGACGCTTTCCAAATACTCTAACATCATTCCTATCAGCACGCTCTCATGGAGACAGCTGCCAAATTAAGTAAAGGATAAAGCTTGGGAAGAAATATGGGTAAAAATATATTTTGTATTTAATTCAATATATAAATTTTAATATTTACATGAATTAATATTTTGGTGTTATCTTTGGTTTAATTTCCTCAATGGTGAGGGTGCACGACCATCACGTCTAATGGATTTAGGTGAGATTTAGAGAGATTACTAGGATGAGTTAAACATTGTATGGTGTGCAAGAGTCGGCACAGAGTAAGAGGTGGTCCCTATCATGGATAATTTTCCATTAGAACAATATTGACAGATTATTACTCATTGGATGACTAGCCAATTTATGGTATTAATCACATTAGAGTTATTTTAATGAAAATTTTCATGTTTTTCATTAATACATATTTTTGAATTTTATTTAGTATTTTTTGGGAAGAAATACAAATAACATTGATGCTAAAAAATATGTACACACATTGGGACTTACTATGATTCCAGATCATGATAGGTATCAGTTATGATAGTTTATAATTTTTCATGACGAATTTCAATTTCTATTGATTCCTCCATAATTTATTAGATTGATAAAGTTGTTATATAATATTAGTTATGAAATTAATAATTTGTATCCTATATAAAATTATGGTTTCTTAAATTCAATTTTATTTTAGAGGCATAAATTGAATATAGAAGTATTTTTGCCTCCAACAAAACTATTTTGCTTGAGTAGAAAGAATAAAGATGGAAGTGCATTTAATAAACTGTCTCAGTAGCAGATTGTAAGTTTTACTTTGTAGATTTAAAATTTTTATCCATATTTTGTAACATAATAATCTATTTATATTTGTAACAGGCTTCTTTAGATTCCCTTGATTCCCAAGAACCTGAAAATTTTCGGCCAAAAAATTCACTTACATTAGGTGTTGTGAGATAAGCACCTTGGTAGAGTACGCTACCGACCTGGGAAGAGTATAGTTCTGATGAGGTATTGGACCTCCTTAGGTATGAGTTGTAGTGCCACCATGTTCCAGCAGGTTATGTCACAGGCATAACCGGCTGAAAAATGTTCCATAGAGATGATAGAATAATCCGCTAGGGCAAGCACTGCATTTATGAAACAGATGAATTTTTTATGTCCAAAACATCCCCCAGAGGCCAACACTTCTTGTAATGAATATATTTCATATATGTGTTATATATATGGGGCACCAGGGGGATGTTATTGTGGTGGTCGAGAAGATGGTGAGGGGGAGGCCGAGGCGGAGTAGGAGGAGGGCTATGAGGAGGTTGAGGCAGAGGAGGAGGCCAAGGAGGAGGGCGAGGTAGAGGATGAGGGCAATGAGGAGGCCGAGGATGAGTACAAGGGTGAGGAGGAGGGTGGGAACGATTGTGAGGATGACGATGTGGACGACGGTGAGGCTAATGATGACGATAATGATAGTGATGGTAATGAGGGATTGATTGATCAGTTATATTTTTTACTAATATTACTGACCATTAATGTCTATTGATTTTTTGCGCCTGAATATATGTGTGATCTGGTAAGTCAAATTATCGGTTTTATATATCTATAAATAATAAAACATGACATGATTTTTTTCTGTGACTGGTTCACCTTACCTCTAGACACCCCCCCACTCCCGTGGACAGCTTGCCCACACCCTAGAAACCCTATACCCTCTTCGACAGCCCCAACACCCCCTTGGGCTGTCGCCCACCACTGGAAAACCCGTCCCCCAATGGACAAACTGACACCCCTATAGATAGCCCTCCCCCTATGGACAGCTTCCCCACCCCCGTGGACCACCTGCCCACACCCATGGATAGCCCCCACCCCCTGGACAGCCTACCCACCCCCATGGGAAGCCACACCCACATGGACACCACGAACACCATAGACAGCCCACCCCAACCCTTAGACACCTCGTGCCACCACCCTCGTGCACTGCTCACCTACCCCTAGAAAACCCTCCCCCTATATACAACCCCCCACCCTTGTGGATATCCCTCCCCCTATGGACAGCATCCCCACCCCCGTGGACCGCCCGCCCACCCCCATAGACAGCCCCCGCCCCCTAGACAGCTGAACCACCCCCTGGACAGCCCCTCCAACCATGGAAAACTCGAGCACCATAGACAGCCCCGCCCACCCCCTAGACAACCCGTTCCCTCTAGACATCCCCCCCACCCTCGAGGACAACCCTCCCACCACTGTGGACACCCCGTACCCCCATGATAGCCTCCCACCCTCATGGACCACCCACATATCCCACTAGACACCCCACACCCCCACAAAATATCCCCCCCACTTGTTCATTCCACCACTTGTGCCTGCAGTGAGTATTTTATTTCAAATATATATATTTAAATAATATATAATATCCTGTGATATATTTTTTAAAATCATTTTTGCAGGATCCATCTATTAGGTGATTGTTATTTGATGAGTAGCCAAAAAGTGGTCCCAGTACTCATGGTGTTTGTATCAGGGGGGGTGGTACGAGAGCTAGACTATCTGGTCGGCATACCCAATTAGACCATGCCCCTCCCACTGACATATCATCCATCACACATTCTGATCCCAGTGTGTTGTTAGGGACACATGGGATATTTAGGCCTCACAGGTTTTCATCACCCTTTACATCTGAGCCTCCTCACCCATCTTTTCCATATCTAATGATGATTCCCACTCCTCATCTAGCATTTAGACATCCATATTTGTCATCTTTTTTTACTTCTTCTTCCTTCTCTCTAGGCTTCTATATTTCATCTTCTACGACACCCAGTCTGCCAGAGTCTATCCCTGGTGAGGATACATTCGAACCCACTACATATGAATAGGGTGTTCCTATAGTTTCTATGGATCCAACAGTTCCCATTGATAAGACTACCATAGGTATAATTATAAAACCCTAACACAATTTTATACCATTATTTATTTTCACTGTAACATGTATTGATAAAATATTTGTTTTCTTTCATAATAGATACATCTACTGATATGAGGCAGAGAAGTGGTTGTAAACACATGCATGCGGTGTGGAACCACCGCACTCAGTTGATGGTTGACTACAATGAAGATAGTGAAATGATTTAAAAATCAGAGTTGAAAAGTCAGAGTTTGTTGGTGACGCTTTCCAAATACTCTAACATCATTCCTATCATCCCACTCTCATGGAGACAGCTTCCAAATTATGTAAAGGATAAATCTTGGGAAGAAATATGGGTAAAAATATATGTTGTATTTAATGCAATATATTAATTTTAAAATTTATATGTATTAATATTTTGGTGTTAGCTGCGGTTTAATTTCCTCAATGGTGAGGGTGCACGACTATCACGTCTAAAGGATTTAGGTGAGCTTTGGAGAGCTTACAAGGATGATTTATACATTGGATGGTGTGAAAGAGTGGGTAAAAAGTTAGAGGTGGTCCCTATCATGGATAATTTTCCATTAGAACAATATCGACAGATGATTACTCATTGGATGACTAGCCAATTTATGGTATTAATCACATTAGAGTTATTTTTATGAAAATTTTCATGTTTTTCGTTAATACATATTTTTTAATTTTATTTAGGATTTTTTGGGAAGAAATAAAAATAACATTGATGCTAAAAAATATGTACACACATTGGGACTTACAATGATTCCAGGTCATGAGAGGTAGCACTTATGATAGTTTATAATTTTTCTTTACGAATTTCTATTTCTATTTCTTCCTTCGTAATTTATTTGATTTATAAAGTTGTTATATAATTTTAGTTATGAAAATAATAATTGGTATCCTATATTTATTTATCTTTTCTTAAATTAAATTTCTTTTTAGGGGCATAAATTGAATATATATAAGGATTTGTGCCTCCAGAAAAACTATTTTTCTTGAGTAAAAGGAAGAAAGATAGAAGTGCGGTTAATAAACTGACTCAGTAGTAGATTGTAAGTTTTAATTTGTAGATTTAAAATTATAATCTCTATTTTGTAACATAATAATCTATTTATATTTTTAATAGGCTTGTTTAAATTCCCTTGATGCCCAGGGTCCTTACAATTTTTGGCCAAATGATCACTTACATTAGGTGTTGGGAGATGAGCACCTTGGTAGAGTACGCTGCCGACCTGGGAAGAGTATAGTTTCGATGAGGTATTGGACCTCCTTATTTATGAATTGTTGTGCCACCATGTTCCATCATGTTAAGTCACAGGCAGAACAGGCTGAAAAAAGGGCCATAGAGATGGAAAAATAGTCTTCTAGGGCAAGCACTGCATTTATGAAACTGATGAATGTTTTATGTCCAACACTTCCCCCAGAGGCCAACACAACGTGTAATGAATATATTTCTTAGATGAATTATATATATGGTGCACCAGGATGAATTTATAGTGGTGGTCGAGATGATGGTGAGGTGGTGGCCAAGGAAGAGGAGGAGGAGGGCGATGAGGAAGTCGTGGTAGAGGAGGAGGGTGAGGAGGAGGTCGTGGTAGTGGATAAGGGCGATGAGGAGGTCGAGGCTGAGTACAATGGTGAGGAGGAGGGTGGGAGCGATTATGAGGATGACGATGAGGAAGAGGGTGAGGATAATGATGACAGTGATGATAGTGATGGTACTGATGGATAGATGGATTTGTTACATTTTTTACTAATTTTACTGATCATTGATTTTTATTGATTTGTTGCGCCTGAATATATGTGTGATTTTGGAGGTCAAATTATCTTTATTTTATATATCTATAAATAATAATACTTTACATGATGATTTTCTATGACAAATTATCCCTACCCCTAGACACCCGCCACTCCTGTGGACAGCTTGCCCACACCCTAGAAACCCTATACCCCTTGGACAGCCCCACCACCCCAGTGGACTGCACCCCCACCCCTGGAAAACCCCTCCCCCTATGGATAACCCCCCACCCCTGTGGACATCCCTCCCCCTATGGACAATGTACCCACCTCCATGGACCACCCGCCCAGCCCCATGGGTAGCCCCCCCGCCACCTGGAGAGCCTACCAACTCCCCTGGACAGCCCCTCCCCCCGTGGACACGTCGAACACCATAGACAGCCCCGCCCACCCCCATGACACCTCGTGCCCCTGAACATCCCCCACCCTCGTGGATAGAATGCCCACCACCGTGGACACCTCATACACCTGGACATCCCCCCACCCTCATGGAGAGACCACCTATCCCCCTAGACACCCCGTACACTCCACCCCCCCTCCCCCATGGACAGACCACCCACCCCTACGGACAGCATGCCCACCCCCTAGACACCCCACCCACATCAACAACCCCACCACCCCCATGGACAGCCCCCCTCCACCCACCCACCCACATTGACAGCCTCCCACACTTGTGGACTGCCCCCCCCCCATGGACAACCCCCCTGGACGCCCTGTACCCCCCTAGACATCCACACACACCACCCTGGACACCCCGTACCACCATGGACAGCACCGCCCACCCCCTGGATAGCCCCAACCACCCCCTGTACAGCCCGCCCACCCCCCAGGAAAACCCCTACCCCATGTACACCCCGTACCCCCTTGGACAGCCTCTCCCACCCCCTGTGTCCCCTGGACATCCCCCACTGTTGTGGACATCGCGCCCACCCTGTGGACAACCCACCCACATTCTTTGACACCCCATACCCCCTGGACAACCCTGCCACCATCTTGGATAGCCCACCCACACCCTAGACACCACATACCCCTAACCCCCCCCCCCCCCCACCCCCCACCCTCGTGCATAGCCTACCCACCACTGTAGAGAGCTCATCCACCCCTGGACACCCCCTACCCCCCCTCAACAGCTCCTCCACACCCTCGACAACCCCCACCCCCATGGACAGCCCCTCCCACGGTGGACAGCTCCCCACCCCCAAGGTCAGCCCACCCACCCCTATTGACACCCCACCGCCACCTCCGTGGACAGCCCCAAATACCCCTTGGACACCCCATACCCCCCTGGACAGCCACACCCAGCCCCACTGGACACCTCTCACCCCTTTAGACTGCCTCTCCCACCCCCTAGACAAACCTTCCCACCCCCTAGACTACTCACCCACCCCCCTGGACTACCCATCTCCCCGTGGACACCACGTACACCATGGATAGCCCCCCCCCCCCCCCACCACCACAAACCTCCCACCCTTATCGATAGCCCCTCCCAGACCCTTCGAAACCTTGTACCCCCTGGACAACCCCACCAACCTCGTTAATAGCCCACCCACCCCCATGGACACCTCATACACCCTAGAAAGCCCCCCCCCCCCCCGTGGACAGCCCGTCCACCCCCTGGACACCCCTCCCCCCATGGATAGCCCCCACCCCCATGGACAGCCCACCCACCCCATATACACCCCTACGCCCTGGACAACCCCACCAACCCCATGGACCCCCCCCCCCCCCCCGCACCCCCTTGATAGCCCCACCCACCACCTAGACACCACCTACCCCCTGGATAGCCCTACAATACCCGTGGATATCCCACCACCCCCTGAACAACCCGAACCCTTTATACAGCCCGCCCACCCCCGTGGACAGCCTGCACATCCCCATAGAGAGCCCGCCGACCCCCGTGGACAGCCCACCCACTCCCTTGGACACCCCGTACACCCTAGACAGTCCGTCCACCCTCATGGAAAACCCACCCACCCCAGTAAACACCTTGTACCCCCTAGACAGCCCCGCCCCCACACCCATGGAAATCCCACCCACCCCTAGACACCCTAGACCCCCTAGAAAGCCCCACCACCCCTCTAGACAGCCCACCCACCCCTGTACATCCCCACCACCCCTATGGATATCCCACCCAACCCCCTAGACACCTCTAACCCCGTGGAAATACCCCACACTCATGGACTACCCGACCACCCCCTGGACACCCCAAACCCCCTGGACAGCCCTGCCACCACTGTAGACAGCCCCCCCCCCCCCCCCCCGGACACCCCGTACCCCCTAGACAGCCCCGTCCACCCCCTAGACATCCCATTAGTCATATAGACCCACTTTTTTACTTTCTTAGATCCTTGATCACCAATAAAAAATAGTGGATGGTAGTTTAGAAACTCCCATGCATAATAAATGATCCGAGAAGAACATGGTTATTCCACTTTTACAAGAGTTTCAGTAGAGACCAAGACTAAGAAAAAAATAGTTGGATAACTAGAATGAATACCTAAGATATCCCCTTTATAGTTCCATTTCAAAAATCATATAATATTTTTCCCACTATAAAAATGTAAAACATTTCATAATATCCAAATCCCCCTTTCTACCACACACACCAAAAGCATTAATTTTTTCTAAAGAAATAGATACTATTGATATAAACACTTTTCAAAACCCTTTTAAAATACCAATGATCCTATAATACTTGAAATTCATTCTATTAAAACCCTAAAATCCCCCCCACCCCTGGACACCACCCCACCCCCTAGACACCCCCATGGACAACCCCCCCCCCCCCCCCCACACCACCACCCTGGAGTGCCCCCCCTGGACTACCCCAACCCCTTGGAAGGCCCCCTCCCCTCCTAGAAACCACCCCACCACCTAGATACCCCCACCCCCATGGATGGCCACCCCCACCCCCTGGCCACCACCCCACCCCCCTTGGACAACCCCCACCCCTTGGAAAGACTCCCAACACCCTGGACACTACCCCACCCCCATGGACACCACCCCATGCCCTCTAGACACCCCCATGGACACCCCCTAACACCCTAGATAGCCCCAATAGACACCCACCAACCCCCTAGACGCCCCCACACCTCCCCTGGACACCCCCACCCCCATGGAAAGACACCCACTCTACCCTAGACACCACCCCACCCCCCTTGGATATCCCCCAACCCCCTGGAGTTCCCCCACCCCCTGGACACCACCCCACCCCCTAGACACCCCCACCACCTGGAAGCCCCCCAACCCCCTGGACAACACCCCACCCCTGGACATCCCTAGGGAAATAACCCCCCCCCCCCCCAACACCTATAAATCCCCCCCCCCCCTCTCCTGGACACCCCCAACCCCCTGACGCCCCCACCCCTCCTAGACACCACCCCACCACCTGGACCCCCCACCCCCTGGACACCCCCACACCCATGGACAGCCGCCCCCCTGGACACCCCCCACCCCCTGGACACCCCCACCCCTAGAAACCCCCCCAACCCCCTGAACACCATCCCACACACCTAGACACCACCCCACCCCCATGGTTTTGATGTTTTTTGGGGATTTTTATTGTTTTTAATTTTTTTGGTTGTGAGGTTTCTTTATTGAGTTTATATGCATTTTATGGATTTTTTTATGTTTTAGGGTTTTTATGGTTTTAGTTTTTTTAATATTTTATAGTTTTTTTGGATTTTTTATGTTTGTAGGTGTTTTAAAGAATTTGAGGGGTTTGGGTTTGTATGGTTTTATATTGTTTTAGGGCATTCAATGATTTATGGTTGTTGGGTCTAAAAAAGTTCTCATGAAAGATCAGAAGTCATTTTTGAATTTTGGAATGGTTGTATTAAAATCAATCATGAAATTTCAAAATGATTAAATTTATAATGAACCCGGAGCTATAAAGTAGCCACCAAGGAACCTGATCTTCCACATAGTACATTTTTTATTCTAGTTTCTTTTGTTGATGGTGTTCCTAAAAAGATCCCCAACAAATGACAATAGCTTTTTAGTTAAAGGAGTCTTTTTAGGCTCCCATAAACATTAACAACTTTTTGGGGAAAGGTATCATTTTTTAGGCCCCCCATAAAAAACTACCTTGTGGGGCATGTAGTATTTTTCATTCCCCTTATGATAAATAATATAATTGGGGGTAAGGTGTTATTTTTATCCCCTACCATAAATTAATTTTACCATTGTTGGTTCAGGCTACATCCCATAAAAACAAATCCTTCATACGTAGTTGTTAGGCGGTTACATCAATACCCGTAATAAAATCCCCGCTCATGGACTGATGTGGTAGTGTAATTATTTTATGAGACACAAGTGAACAAACTGATATATAGTCTGAACAAGGAATTAAGTAGGTTTTAATCTAACACATATCCCATAGAAATGGGGGAATATGAATTAATCATCATAGCATCATTAGTGGTCCGGATAGCATCGAGTCATTTAAGGATTAGACATCCACATTGAGAACACCTTTATGGACCACCATTTATTGAACTACATGTATATGAATTATTTGTGTATATATTATTGTGGTTAAATAATACACTATATTGAGTAATTCAGCCTCAGTCCCCTTCGACATAGCATTTGGGCTTATCTCACCCCCTCCAGGAACTACCCAAACAACCCTCTCTATTAACCTATCCTAAGATGTGTCAAGACCCAAATGGGACCCTACATAATGTACCACACCAATGCCTCAACAAAAGCCTCATAATATATTTGATCAATGCACTTGAAACTCCATATCTCCCTCTCAATCATACATTCCTATTGTAAATGAGGTCTTATTGGTAACCTACCTAGTAAGGGGATTCCTTGGATTTTTCCCAATCATACATTCCTATGGAAACAAAGATCCCATCCTTAGAGGAAGATCCAATGACCTCCCATTTTCAATAATTGAGGGGAATTGATTTCTTTTCCCATTGATAAAGTTTATTTCTGGATCCTTCTCTTAGACTCTCTAGAATTGGGATCACATAATCCCTCTTAGATTAATCCTTTGTTTCTTTTTATGGGTTTTATCTATATGGGTGTCCATGGTTGACTGTCCTACTTACGAAAAAAAGAGATAATAATTTCACAATAAAATATATTTACCTCTCTTATTACATTATCACCTTCCACCAGTAGATGAAGGATATTGTTGGGTTCATCGGATATCTGACTTCGTCTTGTTTCTCACACTGACAAGACTCACATCATCTTAGAGGTTATTAATGATCATAGCATTTGAATAATCAAATACATCACTTAGGAGGATGTACCCATTATGAATATTCCTCTCCCAATACTATGGGCCTTCTATTCAGTATAACAGCCAATCATAACAACTATATAGGCCTCATATTTGGAATAATCCCCAATCATTCCAACTCCATGGCCTCCTATTTAGAATAACCCCCAATCATAACCACTCAAATGGTCTTAAATATGGTATTACCCAAACCATAGTAACTTAAATTGGCCTCCTCTAATGGTGTATGAAAAAAAAATCAAAACCATATTAGCTTTGATTCCTAACCTAAAAGGATATGTAGGAATCCTCCATGAGGTGAAAATCCAACAACCTAAATTCACACTATTTTTATATGGGACATATCCCCATTAGGGTCTTATCTAACCTGAAGGGCTAGATTCATTTCATGTCTCATTATTCACAATCTTTATTGGACTATATTCCAACTAATATCGCAACCCAACATGTGAGACTACACCCCTTATATATTTTTTAAGATGCTTCAATGTAAGTCCCATACTATACATTGACTAGGCATAATTCACTTATAATTCCTTTCCACAAGACATTAAACCTCAAGGATAGGTCCTCATCACATAAAATTTAAAGGTATGATGTTTCTAAATAATTGGAATTGAACTACATGGGTTCTGATTCCTTTCACAAGTATACATATGATGCTCATATCATGGGTCTGATCACCCCATCAAAACAACATTGGTCATTACAGGTGATGAAAAATTTTTTAGCACACAAATACGTATCATAAAACTTGAATCATTACAGAAAATGATATAATAATCATTAATTTGTTTTTCCAAAAAGCTAAAATCAATTGAGAACCTCATATATATAAAAATAACTCTATTAATGAAGAACCTCATATAAATACATAATAGTCTTAAATCAACACGTGAAAAATATTTCATTGTCAATATAGGTGAGACCCATCTAATATTTGGGGATTTAATAATGGATTCATGAATACCTTGTAAATCTATAATAGATTCCCAAATTAGGAAATAATCAAATATAGAGGTGTGATTTTGTTAACCTCTCTTCCTCTCTGCCTACACATCTTTTCTAGTCTCATTATAGAAATCTATGTGACCTCCTACCTTTGGAATGTAGGTCTGTATCAAATAAAAATGAGTGCGAGTGAAAATGTGCATCGAGAAAAAAATTGTGAACCAGATATAAATCTATAACCTATTGATGACCATTTCTCCTAAATTTATGGCCACAAATTATATAAACATGGAGTCCCAAAACCTAGATCCAAAACAATTAAGTATGAATCTTCTTTTTTATTGATAATTTGTTTTTACAGGGTTTTTTATATTATGTTTTTCATATGTATGCATGCACATTTGTCATGAAATATCTTCAATCAAAAGCAATGGTGTCCTTTAAAACAAAAAAAACATTTTCATCTTCATTTGGTTCCACATACAAATAGGGGACACTATCATAGAAACAATATCTTTAATTCCATGTTTTAAATATATTCATTTAGGGGGTAACCTTAAAATCGCACCACCCTAACCCTGGTGGAATCTCAACAATCCCCATTATCCATTTGATCATTGAAGAACGATAGTCTAGAAGAAGAAAATAGTAGTTTCTATGTCAAATAATTTTTGTATCTTATACCGTGAATACTACAAAAATTTCTTCCCTTATTTCAAGGTATTTATATCAGCAAGTCACTAATGTTGTTTTCCATACAACACAAGGGTCCCACCAAAGGGCTTCTGCTAGTAGAAACAAACCCTATTCATTATGATGGTGTCACACTCAGGAGTCCTACCTAGGACACTCACACCTAGGAACCAAAGTTAGTTTTTTTAGGGAACTAGCCAACTATTAGAGAGTAGGGTTATATATTTATTCCCTCTAATAAATCAAACTAGAAAAGTTTGATTGAAAATCATGAGTTGGAACAAACAACTAAACAGATCAACCCAGCATACTGACTTTTTTCAGCAGCAACCAATGAATCCCAGCAGACAAATTTTGCAGCAAACTGTCCGTAGGCTCACACACCTACCCACATATATCATTCCTTACTAAATAGATTGGAGTAAACTAGATAAAAATTCATAAAATCATAGCTATAAGCAGGGGAAACCCGAATATTTTCCTCCATAACTGATTAATGGTGGTATATCCTAAAAAATAGAGAAACGGGTAGATATAAATCCATAATTTATCTAATGAATTGACTTATATTCCATTTATAGTTGAGTAAGTCACTATAAATTTACTATATATGATTATGGAATAGGTGTTTACACGTAGACATGTTCTACTTGTAATCCATGATATAATGATAGTATAGGTGGTGACTATGAGCCAGACACACAACCGTGCATCTACATTTGATGTAACCCAGCAGAATAACTCAACAGTCACCATGGAACGTACTCATATTCCAACACTCATCCAAGAGGTTCAGAGTGGTCCCATTAAATATGGACAACCAGATAGGTCATATAACCCCATTCAATCTAGATGTGATTGGTCTAATCTAGGGTCCACTCATGAGAAGAATGATATCCTTACCATATTTCATGAAATCTATCAGAAAACTACTACAATAATATGTGAAATAATCAAATAGATTTATGTATATCAAAGTTGTGACCAACATTATGCATCTCCAATTTCACAGAGGGATAAATCTATAAAGAGTCATCATCAAAGAATATTAGGAACAGAAGATCTGGTCCGATAACCTAATCTACTAAATGATAATGTTCTTGAATCCCTCATATGTCTATATATGGAGGCTCAAGATTCTACTACTCCATCAAAAAACTATGAATATGGTAGACGTAATTACTATGGTGCTCCCCCAACAATTAGACCATTAACAATTCTAGAGGTCCCCCTAGACAATTGACTATGAAGGATTAAATCATGATCCAAATATGATTAATATAATTATCCATTCCCCTGAAGAGTGTCATGATATCCCACTAGGTGGCTAGAATTTCACAAAGTAATAAGATTCTTACCTTTCTAATTTATACCCTGAAGGTCCTCCATAGGGTGTACATTAGAGACTCCCTCCTTGTAGTCAAATCTTATTCCATGATGGTTGTCCTCCCAATGATGGGATTTTTTGGGAAAGTATTCCATGAAAAAATATATTATTTCTTTATGAAGGTCGTCCCCTTAATGAATCATCTCTAGTAAAAAACTGTGACAGATAAGTAATAGGAAAAATGTGGCTAGTCATGCCTGATTTCTCATCATTGGAAGGAGATATTCTTTCTTATATAGAAAACAACCTAATGAAATAGTTATTATGTAAACCCTCATTTGATAACTTACCTACTAATAAAATAGAGGAAACCCCTACCATAAATATTTTTTACAATAATGAAATGGGAAAATAAAAATTCAATCAGATTCAGATAAAGAACCACTTGAAAAATACGAAGAATTCATGATTCTTATAATGAGACAGTTGGATAAGAACAACATACCAATAATGTTTCTTCATTTAGGCACCCCCCACATTTTGGATTTAAAGATGAATTTTATAATGAGTGTGTGCAATAAATTTTCCTAAATATATGGACCAATAGTCACCAATTAAAAAAATTGAATTTATTTATGAGGAATACATGAATCACATTAATGTAAATAAAAATATTCATGCCAAATAGACTTGGCATCTCTTATTGCTACAAGATACCTGAAATTGATAAGGAAGAAACGAACCCTTCAATGGACATGTCTTGACACCTTAAAGGGGTTGGGTTAGCTGATCTCTAGTTCCCCATCTAGTGTCCATATCATAATATATGGTGATCCTGGGGTGTTGAAATTCAACTCACTCCTTGATTAGGAATTATTTCCAAAAGTGACCTCATGTAATGTCATTTGCCTGGTCCAACAAAAGAAAATAGAATCTACTAAGAACATATGTTTTTGTTCATAATATATGGGCCATAGAATCTATCATATATTTTATAAAAGAAGAGATAAATCCATCAAAACACTACTGATTCAAGAATCCTAAAATATTGAGAAATCCTCCTTCTTATGAAAAGTGAAATGCTAGATATCAAAAATGTCCCAAAAGTCATCAAAAGAAGGTGTATTAGGATAAGTTCATGTAATGCACCCATACCGTGTTATAACAATTCTCAATAATATAATAAACCATCCTTTGTAATTATATATATTTATGTACCAAATATTCCCTATCCTGTTGTGCTGGCAGAATTTTTAACACTACTCTTGAGGTAGACCAGTGAGGCCTAAAATGGCTTGACAGTGGAACATGAGACCCTCATCCTATAGGGATGTAAGAACATTTACAAAATAAACATTGTGAAATTCTTCCTTCTCTTAGTTTCGAGAATTTAAGAAAAAATTAATTCATCCAATACATCCGATTCCATTATAAAATTTCGTCATCAGGGAAGAGCACAATATAATTATCTAGAGGTTCACATAAAATTACAACTCACCAAACAAATTTATGAGATATTTAAATAAATGTATTTTTTCACCTGATAGTCTCATGTATAAATATCTTGTTAATGCAAAAAATTATCCTTGTAATCATAGCTCATCTAGAAGATGCTCCTAGTGAAATAGCCACTCCCACTATTTTGAGATAGTTTAATTCTTCAAAATTCATTTCACATTAGTAAATTTAATCATCACCACTTCAAAAAATACTACAGGGAATCCAGAAAATTTCAGATAAAAATAGAATAATATATACATTCATAATATTGTCAAAGAAAAAATAGATACAAAAGGTATATGTACAATAAATCATAGTATATTACATAATTTAAGAATCTTCATTGTGTTTTATTTCCCCCTCAATAAGAATCATCTAAATAAAATAATAAATTCAAGTTCCAGATCAACCTATTACCTGGGGTTGTAGAAATCCTTAAAATCAAGAAAATATTTGCTGAGTATGAGATAGAAATGAGATAATTGAGAAGATTGAATTCCCAACTACATAGTTTTTGTACTCTTATAGGCTAGGTTATTCCAACAGAACATCTTTTAACTCATCCAGCTAATGTCCCTTAACAAGAAGATCATATCAAAAAGAAAAAAATATATTCACAATATCATCCTGATGAAATATCATGACAAATAATCTATTTTAAAATAGTGACATATGAATGTATATCATCCCCTCTATTTCCCAAACAACTGGAACAATATCATTTAAGATAAAACTTGAAATCTCAAGAACATGGCATATAGGACCAAAAAATATAGTTCATCCTTCTAAGCCCTATGATCCAACTCTTTCATAGTTGGTCATTTCCACAACACATTATGAAACTATTGATTCATTGATAGTTTTTTTAGAATATATTTAAGGTAAATGAGTTTAAGTACAACCAAAAAGAAAACTATACCCTAAATTGGTAGATGGGTCACTTCTCCGACCAAAACCTACATACCCAATGTTTCTAATGTTTGAGGATTCAAGGGAAACAAGACAAAATCTAAAGTACTATGTATATTAGTGGTTTTGATAATAGAAATGTTTTGAAATTATAATCCATCAAATTATTCTTTTTTGCAATTCTATTAGGGACTAGGCTTTGTATGGTAAACCAATTTACCTATAGGGTTGATCAAAGGATGGGAAGAACTCCTCCAACAATTTATTTACTAGTTAATCTCAATGGGTAAAAACACAATACTCATTAAACATTCATTAAAAAACGATGTCAAAATTAGAGAGTATAATACAATAATTCCAAAAATAATGTTTTAACATACTCTTTGATTTTTAAATTTGAAATAGAATGATTTTTTGGCCTTTTCATATTAAAATTTCACAATGAGATAAGAACACCACACCTTCTGTACAAGTACATGGATGGTTACTACATCCTTATTGTAGTTGGAAAAATATTCTTAGATTTCATATTGAGAAACCATGATAAATTTTTAACTGTATTGTTTGCATTGGGAAAGAGGATAAGAAAAGTAGAAAGTGAAATTGTCACTTTCAAACAAGTCATGTTACTAGATCCCACTCTAATGCCTGAACCATACAATAAGACACCCCTCCATGGATATAACAATAATAATAAAAATATCATCATGATGAATGGATAGATAAAAAATACTTCCATTTTTAATAATGGAAGAACTGAAACTACTCT
This sequence comes from Viscum album, assembly GCA_963277665.1. Lineage (NCBI taxonomy): Eukaryota > Viridiplantae > Streptophyta > Magnoliopsida > Santalales > Viscaceae > Viscum > Viscum album. The sequence goes on along the minus strand of OY728133.1, from coordinate 116,166,186 downwards.
TTTCAAGGTGTGTAGGATGTTGGTTATTCCATTGAATCTATATAAAATAAATTAATAACTCATACTAAACCCATAAATACTGATAAAATTGCACCCATATATCACCCAAATTAATTTCCATTTCACTGAATGTTGTGGCACACCATCCATGGCTTTTTTTTGTTTTCAATTATTTCCTGTAAATAACATCTGATTGTGAGTTTGTGAAACTGAGAAAATTGCGGTCATAAGTAGCGAGTGTTTCCACTACAGTTGTAGAATAATAGGGTGAACTGAAAAGAGTCACAAAAAATAATGAACATATGTTCAATTATAAGGTGAATTTAAATATGATTAATTGAACTATTGATCTTCTTCGGGAATAGTTAGACAACTAATTGTACCTTCATCCAATTTTATTGTGGCACAACCCACTCGGTCGGCACCATAGTCCTCTAATGGTCAATATTTTAGGAAAAATTATGGCCCAAAGGGAGGTAAATAAATGAATGAATATACAAATTCACCTAAGAAAAATATAGACCTGAATCTCTCAAAGTATATTACTTCAGTCCCATGATACTAGGTTTTTCCTCTTTAAATGATACAAGTGTTGATGCACCACCAAACTGAAAAATGGTTGTTGATCCATCAATATGATTCCTTATCAGATGAAGAATTGATATTCAAAAAAATTAATATCATTCATTTAATGGATCCATTATCTAATAATTATTTTTATGATGAATCTAATATTATCAAAAAAAAAAATGGGAGACTTGGATTAAGGACGTTGAAGATGAGGATGCATAGGGAGTCACAAACACTGTAAAATAGAAACTACCATCTTTATCTCTTCTAGAGAACTGTTTACTAATAAAACCAATGGGAAATCAGATTTACAAGTCAAAATGTATCAGGGAAATTCATCCAAACATGTGAAAATAATTTAGAACCAATCGTCATGGACGATTTCCTAAAGAATAGATGAAAACTTGGCCAAACCAAGAAATTTAGGGGACAAGGATGCCTAATACAAAAATAATATAAATTCCTTCCACATCTACACCACCAGCTCAAAAATATTTCCTAGGAACGTCATCTCCAAAAATACCTCCTATGGAACATTTCCCCAAATGAAAATATTGAAAATGGCCCAGAAGTATGACATCCAGAAGAAAATAGCTATAGTTCTGACAAATATTTCTTTTCTATATGCCATCAATTTATTAAGGGTTCAATGGGAAGAAATTGAAGCACCTTTTATTAATCCATTAATAATTTGATGATGAGGTCACTATTTCTGGGGTATATTGGAATTATGTATACCCTACAGAATAACATATTGTTATCTTTTTCCCTGAAAAAGATATACATGATGTTAGATATGGACTCCTCAATCACATTTATGTATCCAGAAGATTAGATAACATTGACATCCACCAAGATTTCATTAACAATGGCTATGGTGTCAACCTCATTCTTGTCAGAAGGCTTCACCAATTGGGATACATTAAAGATAATCAATCCCATTATTCATTAATACTTAATGGGAACAATAAAAGTTATCATAAACCCCTCAACAACATTAAAATCATAGATCAGTTTAGGGATCTGGTGCGATAATTTTTGTTTTTAGTTTCCCAGCAAGACAAAATATTCATTATCATGCTATGAATAACATGTTAAAATAATCATGCAACCATAATTTCATCATACCTTTAGTTTATCAAATAAAGTATTAAGGGGGTGATTAGATATTAAATTTTGAAAAATCACCATTCAAAAGTTGTGGATAATCAATATATTGATGATGTATTCTACTGAAAATAAGGTAAGTAACCATTTTTAATGGTACCTCTTAGGATACGACACAAAAGGCTTTGAAAATGAACCTGGTTAACCTTTTAAAAGACCATATTAATGAATATGTGATTCCCATAAATGATATTTTATATATCAGCTCATATTTAGAGTTTTGATCGTCAGTCTTCATGATACCATCCATGTTAATAGAGCCTAATTACATTGAATAAAAATGTAATTAATTTTTTTCAGTGAAATCTTAGATGTAAATTTTCTAAACTTATCATTAGAACTTCATCATGACACCACATTAAGTTTTGAACCTGTGAAATTCATGATAACACCATTGGATGTTGACTATCAAGACGCCGACTCTTCCATTGACTTTAATGACCCCCTTTGTCTAACACAAATGCTCACATGGAAATAGTGGGAGGGGAATACGGAATGTAATAATAAAAATGAAATGCTCTTATAGGCATTCCTCCAACATTTAATGAAGGAGTCTCCAACATTTTCAATCATCTCCGACTTATAAATTTTGGTACATAGGAGGATTTACCACCAACAATAATCAGTGAATATATTATCTTTTATGACCATAAATATACACCTATTTATAGAAGAAGAATATATATTAGGATTCCATTCCTTGATCCAAATGTGTCTACCCATGAACTAGATCAACTAGAAAGCCATCATGGTGATAAGAAAGAAGCCAAAAAGAAACATCTGACTCATCCTTCCTAGGACAATGCCAAAGTTGATAAGCTCAACATGTCCAATTTCATTAAATAATTATGATACCATAAATTGCATACAGAAATTATTCCTATCAATAAATATAATGATAAAATCAGGGTTTTTATTAATTTTAGATACCTCAAACAACAGTATATGAATGAACGCTTCCCGGTTCTGATCACAAAAATTCTTATTGATGTAATAGCTCGGTGTCAATACATTTCCATCATGTATTCATATTCATTGTACAATAAAATATAAATATATCATAATGTAGAAAAATATTCCACCTTTAGGGCCCCCATGGAATATTCCATTATCATGGGGTGTCTTTTTCTTTAAAGAATTCAAGGTTGCATATCAATATGCTATGTATCTCATATTCAATCCCTTCCTCGTAAAATAATTTAATTCCATGTCAATAATTTGGGGGTTAAAATTTTGAAAACTTTGTAACTACCATGAAAAAATTAAAATATTCTAAAATAAACTTCCAAAACATAGTAAGAAGTTGAATCCACTAACAATGTTCTTTTGTCATTAATTCAGGAAAATTCCTCACCATGGTTCTTTGGAATCATGGCATAAATGTTGATCATGAGAAGTCTAAGGATATTCAGGTTATGTTACCTCTATGGAATATCAATGAATTAAGAATATTGTTGGCACATCGTCCCGAAATATGAAGCTTCAATGAAAACATCACAAGATTTTTTTTGATTCACCAATTTGATGAATAAAGGGGTTGTGTTTCAATGGAATAAAATACTCCCATGAATAATTTGATAGAATCCAGAAATATATCTTGATGTCACTATTGATGAATCTTCCAGTCGAAGAAAATATACTCATACTATAAGTGATGTAATTGGATTGATCACTTAGTTCATTACTTATGCATAAAAATGATGCTCATAGTTAAAACAACCTTTATTATCATAGTCACACCATGATTGATAGCAAGACATGATTTTTAGATATCTAGAACAACTATTTGGTATTGTTTTTTAAAATATATAAATAAAGGAATTACCTATAACATCAACAGGTCTAATATATCTTCTATATTGACCCACTCAAATATATCCTCAATTGTCACATGTTTAATAGTTGTTTGGCATGTTGGTCATTCATTCTGAAATATTTCACGATATGGTTCATACCATAAAAGGTGATAAAAGTAAATGCGCTAGAAAATTTCCTCAATTTACTTCCCTCTTTTTAAGAAGTACCAATGATTAAAAAAATTACAGAAGATAAAATTTTCTCCATTGAGGACTCTTTTGAAATTTTTCAAATTCATTATGATGGTGCATCAATATTCCCAAATGGAATGAATTTGGATGTCTCCAAGTTTAAACAAGAAGGATTGGGAATCATTCTCATTTCAACAATTATGTATATTTTGACATATCTCTACATACTATTAGAAGGATGCACAAAAAGTGGTTCTGAAAACCAATCCCTCATTTTAGGTTTTGAACAAAATTTTCAAATACTTTTGACTCATTTATGAAAAAAAGGTGATTCTGAGTTGGTAATTATGAATATAAATTTTGATTATCCCTAAAAAATAATAGTTGACCCCCCTGCATAATTTTGTTGTAGGTTTGATGGATGAATTCCCCTACAATCCAATACTAACTCATGTTTTGAGTTATGAAAACACATAATATAATGAATTAGAATGTATTTATATAGCCTTATTAAATATATTTTGGGATAAAATAGTTATCGACATCACCCATCATAGAATATAATTATAATTTGTTAAAAGTGATTGACAAGAGATAAAAAAGGTCAATTCTACCCCTAAACCAAATAATCCTATGAATTGATGGATGGAACCCATCTTGAAAAATCACAAAAGTAGGTCCCTTCCACCAAACAGACCTATATATGAACAAATTTAATGAGGGGTACTCAATTTCACTCTATATGGTATCCCAAATCATTAGAAAATTATTTACAAGTGAAGCTTCGATTGAATTATCCTTAGATGCATTAATGGAATGATAAAAATTGCTAATATAGAATAAGATAATATTATTTCTTATAGTTACAATCATTTTGGAACCAATATATCTCACCAAATCATTAGGATTGTAATTTTCTAGCCTTTAATGATGCATGATTGCACACAAAATTTATTGATGATTCATTTTATTCAAGATAATTCCAATTTCACCCACCATCCCTATAGTTGTTTCGAACATCTAAATACTCCTAGACATTCACTCTATGTGGGATGCATGTCATAGGGTCATATTCTCCAACTATGTCCAATAAGATCGTGTATATCATTACAGAATCCAAATACTTCTCTAAATGGGTTGTGATAATATCTCTTAAGGGAATAAAACCCAAGTGAACAATAAATTTTTTAAAGTCAAATATCATCAAAAAATTTGGTGTCCCTCATATAAGATTTTATGAAAATGTCACCATTTTCTAATCATCTAAATTTAAGAAGATGTATCTTGAGTGAAACATAAAATCAAACCATTCATCCTACAACCATGTAGTGGAAAACGTGAATTTATAGGTTATCAACAAATTTATATTGAACATAATTCATAAAATGGTGGATAGAGGGAAGAAATATTGGACCGACAAGATTATACATGCATGGTGGGCCTACCTAACTACAACATTCACTACTACTCATACAACCCTATTTTCTCTAGTTTATGTAATAGAAGTAGTGATTACAATCGACTATCAATATCCATTACTCAAAATATATATATGAGAAAAAAATTAAATGATTAATAGTCATAGATGAAATTTCTTGAGTTAGAGAAACTAGATGAGAAAATGTTCTATAACCTACATCATTTGGAAATATACTTCATCGAATTGCATGAGACATCAAAAATATTGTCCATCTCCACTATATACTTCAAATGGAGCTTGTACTTTTTTTACAAAACCCAATGATACCATGGAAGAAACCTCCAAATATTGAACCAAATTGGGAGGGTCCTTACACCATACACATTTTCCATTCAATTGAAGATTAGTCATTAATCAAATTGGATGGGAAGCATATTACACACCCTATAAATGGATTTTTTATCAGTAAATATTTTTTCATTACAAACCAACAGTCCCTATCATACAACCTAAAACTAAAATACACCATAGTAAATGTTTTATAAATGTTAACTATATAACCCATGGATCAAATACACAATTATAAGGGCCAAAACCATCATCATTATCATGAGACATTAAACTATATGTTTGTCATTTGAATCTGATAACATTAAATTGTGTAAAATCGTTGGTCTTTGATGTAAGAATTAAAAACTAGTGACATATCATCCTCGTCACATGATGATGAACAAAAAAACATCTAGTACTATATGTGAGATATTAAAAGAAAAATCAAGCATTATTTTTTCATGATAGGAAACAACGAGGTTCATGACCAAGTTTTACAATGTAAAAGATAAGTAACACTATGATCCTAACATAAAAAATCCCCAATGCTATTTCTGTTCTCTTACCATGCCAAAAAATCTATATTTACCAGGAACTGCTTATATATTTATTCATATCTGCATAGTATATGTGGTTATGCTCATCCTCTTGTCATATTCCCAACAAGAAATCTACCCATTTACAAGATTTTTTTCACCAAACATTCATCTTTGAGGTATATTTTTGTCAGTTTTTTCACATATTTGATATAGAGGAACTATTTACATCTACTAATTCATTATAGTATTGTCACCGTAAAAATTATCAAACCAATGGTTCTATTTTTATAACCTATATCTACAAGAAACCATAGTCATAATTGTATAACTATAAACTGTATAGCCCATTAGGTGTCCCCTTGGTGTAAACCCCAAAAATATCATCATGGTATTATAATGTAAAGAATGAGGGTTTAAATCAATATACAACAATGTAAAACTACATAACATTTTGATATTTACATGAGGGGACCACTACCCTGGGTATTGGTCTTCTAACACAAATCTTTTGAAGTACTACATGTTTCTTAATTCCTATCCTTTTGGGATAAACTGTGATGCATGGAACTTATGTCTTCAAAACCAATCATAGATTCACAAAAAACATATTTTAACAATGGCTCTATCACCCTAAAACTATCATATGGAATTCCTCATTAATCGTATACACCAATCAATATTCATATTAGATAATGTTATGATATAATCAATTCCCACTATTATACAAGGATTTCTCATATGATAAAAATGGGATGATCATAACGTTTATACCGAACTCATGGAATAAAACTATATGGTTTATTTCCTTATTTCACAAAGTAAAGGTATATAATATTTTGGATCATGTATGAGTGGCTCACAACCATCATTTTTGGTCTCCCACTATACCTCCATTCGATATCAACATGTATCTCATTTCCAGCCATTATATGATACGTAGTGATTCTTAGATCTCCAATCTAGGGACTATCTGCAACATAATAATTCCACATACCTATGTATAATTAATACATACATGAGAATAATTCATTTAAGAAATATAGGTTTCTTGATTCTCATCATAATGGGATACATAGTAACCCTTGAACCCGTTTAATGGGGAAATGAAAAAGGTAAAGCAAATATCCCATATATTTCATGAAACCAATGATATATGTAGAAGAATCCATATTCCATGACCTATGTTTCGTAAAATTATTCCTTTTTTCTCAAAAAGATTCCTTTTATACATCATAATCCTTGTCCCCAAGAAACTCATATCTCCATAAGTTTACTTGGGAAATTGGTGATTGAATTTTAGTTTCCTGAGGACACCTCTATTTTTTACTTTGCATAACAATGCCTAGTTTGGCTCTATATATGTCTTACGTAAATGCCCTATTAACATGAGTCTTATTCATTCTCAATAAATACCACTTAAATTTTCATAAGCCTCGACAATATCATGTTGGAAATCAAATTTCAAATATGTTATATGTTCAATCCTTGCATACTTATCCTTTATAAATCCTATTTGTTTGAGAAATCTCAAAATCATAGTTTGTGATTTCATTTTTTATATTAAAATAATGTCAGAGCATCCACCACCCAATATTACATTTATCACTCATCATTTTTACATTGGGTAACAATCTTCCTTTCTGTAAGATATTAAAATGATTGATTTCCAAGAACAGTCTACGACTTGATTCTTATCAATACAAAATAAATAGTGATTCTTGGACATCTTTTATATGGACCAAAATCAAATTTACCACCTTTAAATAATGTTTTTAGACATCCATTGTCTCCTAAGTATTATCTTTACATAGGATCTCTTTCTCTCTTGTTGATAAATCCATCTTTCCACAACCATCGATCAAATATATGAAACCTTATAAGTATATAAAAAACATGAACTATGTATGGATTTATTCTCACCCATGTTTTATATATAGTAATTCTTTTACTTTATACCTCATCCCATCGACCACATGACACCAAAATCACCAATCATTGATTTTAATCACCATTGTGTTGTGAATGAAACCTTTAATACAACTTATTTTTCAAACCGATCATAGATAACATGGGCTTATGTGTTTTGGTAAATGCTTCCACCACATTGTCAAAGGAAATTAGTTCATTTCAGGGATAACCTGGTCCATGATTTAAGACAATAAAAGGGACACTCCCCATCCATATTTCTTGACAAAAAACTAAATATCAGTTTTTCTAGGTATGAGATGAACACTATTCTAGGTGTTGGTCTCCCACTACCCTAAATCTTAAAACTACATATAGATTGATTCTATCCTCAAAAACATACATAATGACATACAAATACTATATAATGGTCAATATATAATTAAGATAAAAACAAACCCACCATTCTATGAATGAAATAAATCTTCATTAGATGCTCTGGTATGGATTCTCATCTTGTTTGTGAGTCTATATTCAAATAAAATATACCCCTCCTCACATGAAAATTCGATCATGTTTGGGAGTATTTGGGATGGAAACCACATTCCAATAATTGTATTTGGTCAATACGTTCTTGTTTTCTAGAACAATGTGTGTCTTGATTCACATCCTATTGGGATATATAATAATTCATATACCATCATTCTTTAGACCCAATCATAATTAAAAAACAATCCATTCTCTATGTATGGGTTATACCTGCATAGGATGAGTTTCTCCTCATTGTCAAGTGGGTTTGATATGAAAAACTCATTCCATACTCAGGAACATTATATACACAAATAAATCTCTGTTTCATGGTAAATAATAATATACATAATCATTCTTTGTCTATTGAAAATTGAATTTAATTTTCCCATAGAAAACACTATTAATACTATTCATAACATTCCCTTATTTGGCTCAGTATACCTCTTTTATAAAAGGACAGTCAACTAGTAATATTAATCCTTAGTACAGACTTATTCTATCTTTATAAGTCCCAACATTTTTATCTTGGAAGCCATATTTTGAACGTGGTCCACAAACATTCTCTGCATACTTGTCTTATATCACTTTTTTAGATTCAAAATCCCTGGATTACAGCTTAAAACATCCCATATTCATGCCTAAGGAATGATGGAACATTCTTAATTGGATCTCCATGGAATGGAAAATCTCTTATTATGTTGTCAATGTCATGTGACCATCTGTGGTGTGAATCATATGTCTATGAAAAATGATGTTAAATTTTATGGTGCATGTCCTTGTAACAACTACGTTAAACTATATGAAACCCATCCAAGACAAATGAAATTAAACTATATAGAAAGGTCATTATCACATGAACCTATGTGATTGAATATTTGAGCCCTTTTTGAATGATACTAAACTTCATCCCACACAGTTTATTTTTTATGACCCCTTACCTGGAAGAGAGCTTGATCTTGGAATGGGACTAAGTACTGGAATTGGATAAACACATTATTCCAATAACATACTAGAATTAAACATGAAAATTGCATTCCCTAATGTAAGAGTTTGGTCTATATAGGGGTCATATCCTTTATCAAAAATTCATTACTCATGATTTTTCATTAATATCAATCATCAAATCCAATTGATGAAAAAAATTTACCACATGTTCCATGTCATGCACTCCCCCATTAATTTAAATAATTTCACTTTTTCCCTCTTGTTTCCCCTGATGAGAATGACTCTTTTGTTCTCTAAACAGCTAAATATCCATTTTTATTTGCATGAAACATTACCTTATAGCCCATTTATTTCAATCACTATATTTTCTACATGAGAATATGATCTGTGTAGATGTCTTTTTCTTACCAACCATTTGTTACATAGAATATTATTACCCCATTTCCAATGTATGAGTTCGATCAACATAGAATATTTTCAATCATTTTCACTAATATATTGACACGTTCTAGGGAAAAAAATTTCTTCTACCTGCATGCTAGTTAGATAAAAAGAGGGAGTTTCATATTTTGGGCATGAAAACCTAGTTTTGTATAATTAATCTCATAAATGTTGGTAAATTTGGTTCAACTTAAAACACCATATTCTATGATTGATATTATAAGACCTTAAGATAAAAAATTTACAATGTCCTCATATTACCATTATTGAAACTCAAATACATTAATATAATATAATTCCAACAATAAAGGAAACTATATTATTAAATTTTAATTTTAAGTGGGAAGCTGGAACAAATAGAGTAGTGATTGTGGATAAATCCATTTTTATTTCATATATTGAGAAAATATAGAAGCATCCAATATTCAAAGTCTCTCTATATAAATGATTTTTTTCTATTGAAAATATAGTTTGATGGATTAAAAGAGATAAATAATTACAAGATAATAATCTTTTACCACACAACTTTGTTCCTAAAATGCAGTAGGATCAGCCCCTAAATTGGTGGATAGGCACTCAGCCCTTGCCATTAATTCATATTTGTATTTCTATGCTGAATTTAATAGTTGTTGCACTTTAATAGCCAGATCTTCACTGTAATCAAATTCTTGGTTCATATGACCGATATATTGATAGATCTATTCCACCATGATCATCTAATCTAGAACATGGTTTGGGTGATGTGAAATTATCCAAGACTTCTTAGAATCCTCACTAAGAATATTTTTGGTGGTAGTAAAATGCGCAATGGAAACCACCATTTTATATTGAGACTGCAACATGCCTTCCTTATTTCATTTGGAAATAGACTCTATAACCTTAGTGTGTATGTTAGGGTAGTTGAATCACCCATATTAGTGCACATAAAACATGATGGATAGTTTGGGAAACATTGATGAATGATCTAACATGTGGGGATGAGAAAAAGTTCTCTTATGTTCCTTCACACTATCTATCAAAGAACATAGAAATTTTCAAGGGTATTCTAGTCTTCTTCAAAATCAAACTCAGTTTTAAGAACTGAATCTAGGACTAGATAACCATGGGTTATCGATACATAAAAATTTTCCACTTGTGAAGGCTTTATAGAAGTTGAATCCAGGTCCACATCAACTGATTGAAGATTTTATATATCGTTGACTTTATGAACATGTAAAAATGAACCTAAATGTTATATAGAAATCAATACCAAGTCTGGATAAGATGATGTGGTGAAAATGTAGATATATTGGCATTAATTGTATGGGGTATTGATGTATTCATTCATCTCCAACCGACTGGTAGTAATTGGTTGTAATTTCCCATAATTTTATATATGAACCTTAGAATACAACTCTCTTGTGGAGTTATATGAAGTTGGTGCATGATCATCCAACTCCAAAACCTCAAGGAGGTCATGCAAAGAAATGGATCCCCCAAAAATGTTCTTGAGAGTACTGATAGAAACTATTAAATTCATATATTATTTGAATCATGTTGACATTTCCGCCACCAATACACAATCTTTGGGTTGAATTAGCCTTGATGAGAGAGAATCACCTCCTTTAACTCCAATTCCAGTAACACCATTTGATTCTCCTAGAAATTCATTTAGCTTGGGATACCATGGAACCATAGTTCCCATCATATATAACTCCATAGGAAAAGTTGACACATTCTATAGAATAGTTGATTACTCAGAACATGTAGAACATATGTCATCCCACTAAGTAGTCGATTTCATAATGCGGCTGAGCATATACATCAAAAACTATGTAATAATGGTATAATGATTTCTTTAATTCCTAGATCAGTTGTGAATTCAAATCTTCCTAAAATTTATATGTCTTGTGATTTACCATGGAGGTAATCGCATAGGTAACATGTTTGGTGGAGTGGGGATACTTTTTTAGTATATGAAATCACTACCTGCATATGTTTAGCTTCCCCCGGATGGCCTTTTTTAGTGACTATCTTACCCATAGAAGTAACAATTCTAATAGAAATTTCTCCCTCCATGTATTATGGAGAAGGAATGGGGGTAATATCATACCTCAACACCTAAAAAATAAGGAGGATGGAGAATAGAATAATGGTTATAATATTATTGTGGGAGAAAAAAATGGTTTGATATATATGCTCATATTACCTTTTCAGCAAAATTGACCCATTCTACCGTTGTGACCATAGTGTCTCATACCCGATGAGACTAATGGATCATTCCTTTGAACAAATAAATAGATTTTTCCATCTCCTCAATATACCCAAGGACCTGTTATATATTTTATTGGAAAGAAAGATGGTTAGTTATAGTGGTCATCCCATAACTAAGAATATAAATCTCTTGTTCATGAAGCACCCACAAATATCTTCATTTGAATAACTCTTTCTCTAAAAATAAAATTATATCCAATCATTGGCAAAATATTACATTATATGGATTCATATTACATAGGTGGTAAAACTTATAAATGAGGAAGGATAAAGTCACCACACCCATTTCCTTGGCATTTCTGTTGTTGTTCCCCTTAGATCATGAAACTTATTGAACATCAATCGTGTGGAAGAATACGTCTAACTATGTTCATGTGGAGATGAAAAATATACCTCATTATCTCCATGGTAATTACTTCAACTATCATCACTCTTAGTTTATTATGACCATATTATTTCTATTATCACATCCAAAAATATTTATTGGATGTAAAAAAAATTAATATAAGCATTAAGGAACTTGAAATAAGCCTCTACCAAGTGGATATTCTCCATGTAAGAAAAGATTTTGGGCACATATAAGCTTCTATACCTATAAAAAATGATTTAGTTCTCCTGATAGAATCTATATATCTCATTAATGTGTAAGTAAATCTTCTAGGTATCCTATTCTCTCCAAACTAGTGGATATGAATCTTCTTATTGGAAAAACAATAAGAATGATGAATTTGTATATTGTATTGAAAGAGAGTAACCATTATTTTATGGTGATGGATCTCACATACTCATAATTTTCTAATACATGTAAAATATGATAGGTTTCCTTGAGTATATCTTTTTTCTTTGAAATGAAACATCAGATACCTACTATTAATTCTCCTCGACCATAGACAAGAGTTGAACAAAAATAAAGGGGATTAGTCTTACAATCTAATCATCTGGGTATTATTGATTCCATGATTCTAAATAATATCAAAATATTTTTTGATGAATGTAGGTTGATGGAAGATAAATCTTGGATCATGTTTCTCATCGTGAGAACGTCAGCAAAATTTTATGATTGGTTATCTGGGTAATTTAATTCTCTATGTTATTAATCAATGGAGGGAACTGTATCTAGATGTAGTGGAGATAACACACAAATTGGTTGGATGATACCCTTCCTAAATAAAATTTCAATATAATTTTGAAACCAAAACACCGATCATCAGGGAAATGATGTATCCCCATTGGGAGCTATCATTAGACACCCCATTTATTTAGGTACCAGTGGAATGAGAATAGGGGGTGTATGAAAACGTTGTAGTGATTTATCGGGTCTATCACTTCTTGTTCTCCTATGGATGATGGGTTAATCAAAAAATTTAGTTGTGAGTGTTTATGGAATTGATTGTATGGAATCATTTGGTTATTTTTTTCTCGTATCCCCCTATGTGGGCTACCATCCATCCCCATAAAACAAGAAATAAGACTATGATATTGTTGGGTGATTTTCCCCTGATTATGCACCCCAATAAGAAGTAAATAGTATCCATTAAAAGGGCCTTTGGATTAATGCCCCTCCCCATGTATATCTAGGACTCCACCCTAAATGTTTTGAATTTGAATCCAGTGTTGGATTCAAAAAATTACATTATCCAACAACATAAGAATATCACCAAGAATGGTGAATGTTACACCAAATTGTGAACAGTGCACGAAACATTATAACCCCACTTATTGAAGTGGTCAAACTCAATTATTGGAAAGTAAACACCAATTTGCATCTGAATAAAAATTTATAGACACATAATTAGTCTTGTTTCATGGGTCTCAAAAACATTTTGTGTGGTAAAGACACAAATCTAAAATTAAAAAACTAATCTCACATGTTATCCATAATCATGGCCTCTAAGATTATATTGAAATCCTAGTGACTTATGATGACTTCCTTGGGAACCAGGTAGAATTTGATGGGATCTAGGCTCTATCCATGGAGATTTTAGAATATGATTAATCTATTTTGATGAGAGTATGTCTTTGACACCAAAGTACCCCAATATTTTCATACTACCTTCATTTTGGTTTTAAAATCATCAAAAATCTATAAAACCTAGAAAGGATATACCCATTCTATGAAACAATATCCTCTATAGTGAACACCCTATTTTGAATACCACCCTAATTACTCTTTGTACATTCATTTCCTTGAAATATATTTATATAAATGAATGATCAACTCATGAAACCAAACCTTATCCTATATTTATAAATGGGTTTAATTCAGAACAAACCCTTTATAGTAAATCCACAGTATAAAATTACCCTATGATGAGATATTTTCTTGTTGTGTGTTTTTCTATTTGAGTATCAAATCTATTAGCTGATTTTTTTGGTGCGGTGTTAGAATAGGGACATCTATTGGAAAACCATACCCATAATGTGGTATCCTATATAAAATAGTATTCCCTCAAATTATAGAACCCATATGTCCTGGAAAATACTTATGATATACAGAAATGTCTCTCATTGTGTAATTTTCAATGCATTTAATCATGGTGTTCATATTTTCATCTGTAGTCGAAAGTGAAAAATAATAATTAGCCTACAATATTTGAATCCATATAAAAACCATAAAAATAAATTTTTGATATAAAAATGTTCAAAAAATAAAAAAATATGCAATATTCCAGTGAACTGAATCGTGATTTATAGACATTGACTCAAATACACCGCTATTAGAACCATGAATCAAATGAGACACTATGTGGAACACATTATTGTTAAACATAATTTTTTTTACCAAAAATAAAAATAATCAATCCGTAGAAAATACTGCTTTTTGGATGAGATTTTTTCTATGAAGGAAAAGACTTTCTAAAAGAAAAATGCTTTGTGATTTTGATCGAATGTCGAAAGATCATGATGAACCATAATTTTTTGGATTTCACAAAGTGAAAAATAGTTTTAAAGGAAAACTTAATACGAATTTTCCCATCTCTATGTCCACATTTTCTGTGAAAATCATTCTGAAAACCATTCATCTAGACTAGCTTCTTCCTAAAAATTGAATTCTCTTTATACTGTTCCAGCCCCATTATAATGAGTGTTATTTTCTTGGTTTTGGAAAAAATTTATTTGATGATTAGTTGGTTTTTAAGAAATTTTGAAATGAGACAATAAAATAAATCAAGATATTTCATGAAGATTAAATTTTTAAAGAACCAAGCTCCATTAAGAAGCCACAAAGAAAAAATTTCTTCCACATAGCATATACTCTATGGTATTTCCTTCTTTGCATAATTAAATTTCATAGATCCCCCATAAACAAAAATTACTTTATAGGGAAAGGATTATCCCCCCACCCAAAAAAATTTATTTGTAGGGTATGGTTCATTTTTAATTCCCCCCACCCCCCCTCCCCCCACATAAATTAAAATAACATTGCAGGACATGTCATATTTTTTTAGACTCCCACAAATTAATAATATCTTTTCTTGGTGGGGGAATATTTTTAGGGCCCCCAAATAAATCCTTTGCAGGTTAAGGCAGCAACCCACTAACCAAAATCCTTCAAAGAATGTGGTTGGGTGATTACATTCAAACCCTCATAAAAACCCCCGCACATTGAATGATGGGGGTAGTGGAATTCATGTGTGAGAGATGAGTGGATAAATAGAGATATAGGTTGAGTAATATATGTTAGTAGGTAATCATCTACCCATATCATAATGTAAATTTGGCTTAAGAATCAGTATGCATAGCATCATTAGTGGCCTGTATAAATAATAGTCCTTTTTGGACATTCCATCCACATAGAGAACCTCTTTTCAGACTACCTTTCTATAAACCTCATTCATGTGAGATATTTAGGGGACTTATTCTATTATAAAAATAATTTTCATGATGGATTGAATCAGCTCAATTCCCTCCCATGTAGTTTTTTACCATATCTCTACCCCTCTATGGATATTCCAATGATCACTCAACATTATCCTATCCCACTATGTACTATGGCCCAAATGGTCCCCTTCATGAAGTACCATTCCAAGGGCTCTTCAAAGACCTAGGATATGTGTGATAAAAGTACAGGGAACACTATCATTCTCTCTAGAGAATAAATTATTCTAATAAATGAGGTCTTATTGGAATGATATGTAATAAGTGTGATCATTAGAATATTCCTAATCATACATTCATATGAAAATTAGGACCCAACCATAGAGGTGTTTCCATGGACCTCCCCATTTCAATGATTGAGTGGAACCTCTTTCTTTTCCCTTTGATGAGGATAAGTGTTGGATACATATCTCAACCCCTCTAAAACCTGGAAAATTAATCCCTCTTGGTGTATTTCCTTGTACATTATTAAGGGTTGTAGCTAGATGGGTAGCCATATGTGACTATCCTGGTTATGTGAAAAAGAGAGGATATAGCCACATTTGAATCCATTGTTATATCCCATCTCCCAAGCCTCATCCACAAGTTGATGGAGTAGATAGTTTGGTTTGTCAAATATACATCGTCCGGTTTTTTATCAAGATGATCATGACTCACATGTTCATAGAGGTTAGTGATGATCATGGAGTCCTCATGATAAAATACATTTCTCAGGAGGATATTAACTTTATGAATCTTACTCTCACCACAATATATGCCTCTTATTAAATTTAATACCCAATCATACCCACTCTATGGACCTCATACGTGGTAAATTCTTTAATAATACACAATCATTGGGCCTCTAATTTGTTATAATCACCATTAATAACCACACAAATTGGCCTCTTATTTGGTAAAATCCCTAACCATACTTACTCAAATGGGATTATTTCTAAGGTTTAAGATCTAATGTTCCAAACTATGTGGAATTTTATTCCTGACCAAATGATATATATAAGAATCCTCCCTGAGGTACAACCCCAACACACTAAATTCAATCTAATGTTCTCAGGTCTATATACCCATTAAGCTCATATCCAACTCAGATGGACATATTACATTCGGGTATATATCATCACAATTGTTATTAGACTATATTCCCAATATGATAATTATCCAACATAGGAGACTACATCCCATTCATATTCTTTCAGGTTTCCTAAGAATAATTCCCACACCAACCATTGAATAGGTATCTTTTCCTTAAACATCCTTTCCACATGATGTTAAACTACATGGCCAGGTTCTCATCTCATGACCTTTAGAGGTGTGATATGTCATCTTATGTTTCACTACACTATGTGGGTTTTGATTTCATTTTTGTCGAAATGTTGGATGATCATCTCAGGGGTCCGATCCCATCATCAAAATAAGTTATATCATTCCAGATGATGTTAAATTCTCAAGCGCCCAACTATGTGAATTAAAACCAACATCATGATAATAAAAAATATAAGAATATATAATACAATTATAAATGTGTACCATTTATGGATAACCTCATATACATATAGATATATCTATCAATGAATAACCTTATATACATACTGATGATTCTAAAATCAACACATGAAAAATAATTGATTATTGACATAAGGGTGACCAGTATGATATTTGGGGATATGATAAGGAATTCATGAATACATATTAAATATATTAGATCATAATGGAGTAGGAAACAATCCCCTATAAAAGTGTGTGATGTCACTGACAACCCATCCTCTAATACCACATGTGTTCTTTATTCTCATTGGTGAAATCTAAGTGATTTTATTCCCTTGGAAAGTAGGTCTACATCAACTCAAAATGAGTATGGGAGTGAATGTTCATTAGGAATAAATTTTTTTAATGGTTTTATTGTATTTTATATATTTTATAAGGTTTTGGGTTCTTTTAGGGGTTTTATTTATTTTTTGGGTCTTTTGGGTTTTTGGGTCCTATTAGGGATTTTAAGGGTTCTTCAGTGTTTTTAGGGATTTTATGTTTTTTAGGTTCTGTTATAAATTATAGGGTTTTTAGGTTCTCTTAGGGGTTTCATGGTTTTTATGGTGTTTAAGGTGTTTATATGTTTTTTACTGACATTTACAGTTATGGGGTTTTCTCGGGTTTTTAGGGATTTTCAGGGGGTTTAGATATTCTATAATTTTTCTAGTTTTTTAGATTATTTGAATTATTTATGGGTTTTGAAGGTATTTTATGGTATTTTAGGGTTTTATGGGGTTTTAGGTCTCTTTAGAAGGTTTTTATGGTTCTTTGGTTATTAGGAGTTTTTAGGATCATTTGGGGTTTTTAGGGTCTTAGGGGGTAGGGTTTTAGGGTCCGTTAATATTTTTAGGGAATTTTAAGGATATTCGGAGTTTTATGTCCATTTAGGTACTGTTAGTTTTTTATTGGGTTACTATTTTTTATTGGTTTTAGAGTTTCTAATTGTTTTTTGGGTTTAGTGTTTCCTAGGGATATAATGTTTTTAGGATTTTTTAGGATTTGTAGGGGTAATATGATTTTTTAGGGTTTCGTTGGATTATTTTTGGGTTTTAAGGGTTTTATTATAGTTTTTTGGGTTATTATATCTTTTAAGGATTCTTATAATTTTTGGGTTGTTTAGGATTTATGGGATTTAGGTTTTTACAGACTTTGGGTCATTATTAGTAATTTTTAGTGTTTTTTAGGTTTATCTTAATTTTTTAAGGTCATTATGGGTATTTAGGAATTTTTAGGGGTTTTATTGCCTTTTATCGTCTTTTAGGCAATTTTAGGGTTTTTTTATGGTATCCTGGTTTTTAGTTCCATTGAGGGTTTTAGAATTTTAAGATCTTCTATGGGTTTTAGGGTTGTTAGGTATTTTGGGGGTTTTAGGGGAATTTAGGTGTATAATGGGTTCTAGGGATTTTATTATTTTAGGATGTTTTATTGGGTATTGACTTTTTTTAGTCTTTTGGTTTTTTAAGGTTTTCATGGGTTTTAGGTGATTTTTATAGTTTTAATTTTTTTTGGGTTTTTGATTTTTTCTGTTATTTATTGTTTTTAATTGTTTTAGGGATTTAGGAATTTTATGGTTTCAGATGATTTAAATATTTTTAGGGGTTTTTTTGTAAGCTATTTTTAGGTTCTTTTGTATTTTTATGGTATAGTAGAGTTTTTTTGGGGGGTATAAGGTTTTATGATTTTTAGGATTCTGATATTTATTAGTGGTTTTAGGTTTATTAGTGTTTTTATTGTTTTTTTTTTGGTATTTAGAGTTATTAGGGGTTTTATATCTTTTAAGGGTTTTTTGGTTCTTAGTTTTTTAGGGATTTTAGGGTTCCTTTGTGAGTTTTTAAGATAATTAGGGTTCTTTTAGGGTTTTTCTGGGTTTTTGTGATTCTTTTAGGGGTTCTGGGGGATTTTTATTCTTATATTTTTTTAAACAGGTTTTATGGATTTTAGGGGTTTTAGGGATTTTAGGGATTTTAGGGTATTTTATATTTTGCCGTATATATTCAGAATTTCAGGGGTTTTTTATTTAAGGGGTTTTATTTTTTTTAAGGTTCTCATGGGTTTTATGATTTTTAAGGGTTTTATCGGGTTTTTTTTTGAGTATTTAGGGTTTTCATAGTATATTTTTGTGGTTATTGTTTTTTCATAGGGTTTTTAGGGTTCTTATTGTTTTTTTTGATCTACATGGGGTTATACATATTTTATATTATTTATTAGTTTTTTCAGTTATTTAGTGTTTTTAAAGCTTATTTTTTTGGATTTTAAGGGTTTTGGGGGTTTTAAGATTTATGCAGGGGGTTTTAAGGGATTCAATATTTTTAAAGACTATTTCTGAATTTTTTTATAGTTTTATAGGAATTTTAGGATTATTTTATAGTTTTACGGTTCATGATTTAATTTTTTTTGTATATAGTTTACGGTGTAGGCTATAGGGTTTATGGTGTAGTGTATAGGGTTTAGAGGTTAGGTTTTAGTGCTTTCATTGTGGGGTATAGGGTTTACGGTGTCAGGATTAGATTTAATGGTATATGTTATATGGTTAAATGTGTGTGGATTAATGTTTACGATGTATGGTATAAGGTTTATTTAGATGGGTTTGTGGTTTTGGGTGAATTCATTTAGATTTAGGGTTTTGGGATTGGTGTTTTGGTTGTAAGGTATAGGGGTTAGTTTATAGGGTTTTTGTTTTAGGGTATAGGGTTTTGGGTATACATTTTAGAGTATATGGTGTGGGGTATAGGGATGAAGGTTAAGGGTTTAGTTCTCAGGGAAAAGGGTATAATATCCAAGGTATAGTTTTTAGGGATTGCGGTGTTGGGGTTAGGTTTTTGGGTGTTGGTTTTAGTGTTTTGAGTGTAGGGTATGATGTTTACGATGTATAGTCTAGGGTTTATGATTTATGGTATAGGGTTTCGTGTGCATCATTTAAGGATTAGGGTGTATGATGTAGGGTATATATTTTAGAGTTATGGGTTTGGGGTTTAAGGTGTAGGTTATAGTGTTTAGAGTGTTGATTTTAGGGTTTTAGGTTTATGTTACATGGTTTAGGGTGTACGGTTTATGGTTAAGGATGTAGGGGATAGGGTATAGGTTGTAGATTTTTGTTATTAGTGTGCAGGGTTTATATTTTAGGGTGTATGGTTTTGTGATTATAGTGAATGTTATATGGTTTGTGGTATAAGATTTATGGTTTATGGTTTAGGGCGTAGGTTGAAGGGTTTATGGTGTAGGTTATAGGGTTTAATGTGTAGGGTATAGGGTTTATGTCTAGGGTATAGGGTTTAATGTTTAGGGTTTACGGTTTAAGGTGTAGTGTTTATGTTTTTTGGTGTTGGGTTTAAGGTTTAGGGTGTAGGGTATATGTTTTATGGTTTTGGGTTATGGGTGTTTGGTATAGGGTTGACGGTCTAAGTTATAGGTTTCATGGTGTATGATAAATTGTGTATGGTGTATGGAATAGGGTTTTGTGTATAAGTTCTAGGGTTTAGGGTAGAGGATTTTGTGTTAAGATGTAGTGTATAGGGTTTAGGTTGTAGTAATTAGGTTTTTAGGGGTTTGGGTATATGGTTTAGTGCATAGGTTTTATGTTATAGTATTTACGGTGGCGGGTACATGGTTAATGTTATATGGTATAGGGTTTGGGGTGTAGTGTATATTGATTAACGTGTAGGGTATATGGTTTAGGGTTTACTGTTATTGTTTATGGTGTATGGTTTAGGGTATAGGGTGTTTTGGTTCAGGGTGTAGGGTATAAGGTTTAGGGATAGGGGTTTTGGCTATAGGATTTAGGATTTAGGATTTAGGGTTTAGGGTGTAGTGTATAGGGTTTATGGTGTAGGGTATGAGGTTTAGGGTGTATGCTTTATGGTTTGCGAGGTTTGAAATTGTGTTTAGGGTATAGAGTTTGGTGTATATGTTATATGGTATTGGGATTAGGGTTTTTGGTTTAGGGTTTAGCATGTAGGCATAGGGTTTAGGGTGTGGGGTATTGGGTTTACGGTGTAGGGTAGTGAGTTTAAGGTGAAGTGTAGTACCCCCAGTTTCGAGTACATAACTCTTTTTCTCATGTTTTTTAAATGGTGTGTCTTTGATTGATTTTCCCTAAAAATTAAAAGTTTCCATAAAATATAATGTTTCTATAAAATAGAGTGTTTCCATAAAATTGATAGTTTCCATAATATATAGAGTTTCTATAAAGTGGGTTGTTTCCATAAATTGGTGTGTTTCCATAAAGTGGGATGTTTCCATTAAAAATTTTGTTTCCATAAAAACGGTAAATGTGAAGGATGCGAGAGTTGGGGAGTTTTATATGGAGTGTTGGGACCAAAAGGAAGGCCACACAGTCCATACACGGTTGGCCCAAACCGTGTGGTCAAACCTTGCACAGAGGTCAAATCTAGATCCTATTGTTTAGGAGCATACACATTTTTTTACCATAAATTTTGTTTTTTCTTCAAAACACCCAAATTATGAGATTATTCTCCCTAAAAGGCTGGATAATCCTACCCACATGAGTTGGAGCCAACCAAGAGCCTTTCCCTGGTGATTTGAAGTCTGATTCTTGTGGTATGTCACCATTCTTTCTTGATTTTTCATGTTTTCTTAGATATGCTAAGATCTACTTATCTGATCTCTATTATTTCTCATATATGAACCAATAGTGGGTATATCTATGTTTTTATGACAAATAATTCAATGTTGAGTCGTGATCTTTCTATGATAAGTTAACTAAGGTTGTTTTTGGAGAATCGACCCGCGTTCTTGTGCGTTCTTCATCTGTTGTCAAAGATTTATCAAAACCAATGAGGTAGGTGTCTTCACTCTCAAATCCTCTTCTTAGAATCGACCCATTTTTTGGTTTTGGTATTTTTAGGGGTTTATAGGGTTTTTAGATGTTTTTATGGTTTTGGGAAATTTTAGGGTGTAGACATCGGGAAATCTATTCCATGCATTTTTTTGTTGAGTGAAGATACGATTGTATCATAGAAAAAAATGGCATGTATGAGTAAAGGTGTTTTCACCATAAAAGAAGATGATGCATAATAGATTTCTATGTTTTCAAATAATACTCCATACTGATGGATAGTGTGAATGATTCCTTCGTCCAGGAGTAGGTAGTAGATTTACAAGATCAACGATTAAAATGTGACGACAAATGAAATTAAACTTCAGACATTATTCTCAAAAGAAATGGTGTATTTACCATCTCAATATGTGAAGATATCTTAAAGTCCCTCAATTTGACTGGTAGAGAAGCCCAAATTGGTTTACAGATCAAATGTAATGGCACTCAGAAGATGGAAAATTTTCACAAAGGGACCTACGTGAAAGACCTATGCAGGGGACCTACGCAGAAATATAATTTATACACTAATATGTAGAAGACCTGTGTAGAGGAACTATGTAAAGGACCTACATGGAAATGATCCCTTCAACCAGGTCCCCTCCAGGCATATAAATAGGAACTTTGGCCTCCCCATTTTAGAGAAGAAAAAAGTTGGAATAAGTCCCAAAGATCTCGTTGCATAGATCTTTCAATAAGATAACCCAAATATTTTCAGGTGGCTCTTTAAATCATGAGAGAAGAGATAATTAAATGGGGAAACATGGTTTAAAGATCCATCAAGGTCTAGAACACATGGAGTTGTGCGACACAGCTACACGACACACATTCATGAAGCACCTACATGGGGAACCAGTTTGATGCCCCTGCGCGATTCACCTGGGTGATGCACCTGTGCAACCCACCTATGCGACACACCTACATGATGTACCTGAAAGACGCACCTACGTGATGCACCTGCATGATGCACCTATGCAAAGCACCTGTGTGATGATCCTCAAAAAAGAACCTACTCCATGCACAATGGAAAAGAACCTATGTGGCTCTACTGATCCATACTATGGGGCATGTTCCCCCGCACCCCCACTTGGGATCACTTTTGAGCTGCAGTCCAAGCCCTTCGGGCTGGCCACCACGCTTCTGTCACAAACCCCCATAAAAAATTGATAGTCACACTACAATGTTTCTGGGTCGGGTTGAGAATATTTTCCATCAAACCATTTTTGTCACCCCCACTTCCAACTATGGAATACCATGATTTAATACACTCCATCACACTAAATGAAGTGGCTTGTGTCAACTTACTCTGCTTGGTTCCTTTCACATGTTATGAGTTCGGACTCTCTTAATGGATTCCACGAGTACCATGAGCCGATTCACTCCTCAAGAAACTCCTTAAACCTCACCACCAGACTCATATGAAAGGTTAAATATCAAATCGGCATCCTCCTTATAAGTAAACCCCAACCAATCTCAAATGGGCATCCTCCTTAGAAGTAAGACCTAAGAAAACCTCAAATGGTAATCCTCCGTAGAATTAAGCCCCAACCAATCTCAAATAGGCATCCTCCTTAGAAGTAAGCCCCAACAAATTCCCAAATGGGAATCCTCCTTAATATTAAGTCCCAAAAAAACCTAAAATTGGAATCATCCTTAGGATTTAGTCCCAAAAAAAACCTAAAATGGGAATCCTACTTAAGAGTAATTCCAAACCAAACCTAAAATGGGAATCCCTCATTAGGAGTATGTTGCAAACAAACCTCAAATGGGAATCCTCCTTAGGAATAAGCCGCATCCAAATCTCAATGGACATCCTTCCTAGGAGTAAGCCCCAACCAAACCTCAAAAGGGCATACATCCAAGTGTAAGCCCATATCCTTCATACTTCCTTCCTTTAATTGGCCCCTTGTCCAATTTAATGTGAATAGAGGGAAGGGTTGTTGCCTCTCCCTCAACCACCATCGCCACTGTAGGTGCTCCCTCTTCTACCGGTGGAGGAGGAAATGTGTTGGTTCCGTTGTTGAATCATTTAAATCCTATTGTTTCTCACATCGATCATAACTCACATGGGCTTGTAAGTTTGTCATGGTAACTATGTTTTCACATATAATGAACTTTGAGAACTCTGATTCCCACCGTAATTGGAATACCTATAAAGCCTTCTCTAGGACCAAGCACACTAGATATCCTCATCAAGAATCCAACCTTAAATCCATTAATCTATGAATCCATCTTAAGAATAATCCCTAAAGTAAACCCCAAAATCATCAAGGAATAATTTTCAAAAATTATGTCCAAACACTTTTTTCTTAAAGGATTATAATCTCTTATGAGACTTATCGAACTACTTGGGTTTGATTCCCATCAACATGGGATATATTGGAAACCTCATTGAGGTTCAAACCCAACACTTCAAATCAACCATGTTCTCCTAGGGACATATTCCCAACATCGTATAATCTTACATGGAAACCCATATTCTATCCATGTTCCTTGGTTTGTTTCGGCATAATTCCCACACCAAACATTGACTGAGCACATTTTGCTTAGATGTTTGTACCACATGATATTAAGATGTATGGGTAGGTCATTATCACTTGACCTTAAAAGGTATAATGTGTCCCATTAAGAGGCACCGAACTATGGGGGTTTTTATTCCTTTCACAAGGATATGTTGGTATCCCATTTTATGGGTGCAATACCAATATCAAAAAAAACCATTGTCTCCTTAGATGACAATAAATTCCAGATTGCCCCACTGAGTGGCTTAAAAATTGGTATCTTCATAATGATTATTAAAAGAATCTCTAAATAGTATAAGAGATGATATCTCCATTAGTTATGAACCTTGAATATATATGGATGATTCTAAATTTTACTCATGTTAATAAATGATTGAAAATTATAAGGTAAACTTATGTTATAATTGGTTAATTAATAAGGATTCATGAAAGACTTTTAAATTTATAAAGTGAGTCTCATAGTGGAAAATAATTCCTTTTAAAAGTGTGTGATGAGTCTGACCTCCCATCCTTTCGACCAATGCACATTCTTAAGTATCATAAAGAACAAACTTAACAAATACCTACCTTTCCATCCAATGGCCCAAAGGCATTCTTTTTTTTTGATTTTGATAATCCACCTCTCAAGGGGTAAGTTGGAACTCTAAAATGTCCCATAGGAGTAAGTATTACATGGAAAATAGGCCTTAGAGGAATTAATTTTCCTATAGGCTTCAAACATTACATACAACCCACACATACTGCTTGGAACTAATCCTCCCCAGCATCTTCATTGTGAAATCAACTCTCCCCATTTGCATGGCTGTTCGACTAGGCATCCCCGTGCATGAATAGACTTTTCTCGATGGTAGTTTCCATACCATTTGAAATGCAGGTCCCTTTTGGATAAAGAACTATTGGATGTTTCTGGTTCCATGAATAAATCCATTGGAAACCTCTTGGAAGTAGTGATTCATAAAACTACAACACATGTTTCATGGACTACAAAACATAGGGTTTGGGGGCATTATGTTTTGTTAATAATTACATTGTTTTTAATTGATTATTTATGTCTTGATATTGGTTAGAGGGTCTATTAATTAGTAATTATGGTTTTTTCATTTTATAGATTATGGGGGTTTTAGGTTTTTATTTAATTATGTTTTTAGGGTTTTTGGGGACATTCTAGTTTTACGGTTATTAAAGGATTTCTAGTGTTTTTAGGTGATGAAGTGTTGTTATAGGGGGTTAGATTTTTAACGGTTTTATTTTTTTAGGGTTTTTAATGGGATTTAAGAATTTTAGATCTTGAAGGTTTTTAGGGTTTTTAGATCTTCGTAGGATTTATGTGAATTTTATATTATCTACTGGTTTTATGGAATTAATTTTTTAGGGTTTTAAGGGGTTTAGGGGATTTTTTACGGATTTAGGGTGTTAGGTATTTCAAGGGGTTTTAGGTTTTTTGTGTTTTTTTTATTTTTAAAGTTTTATTGTTTTTGGGGGGTTTGGGTTTTTTAGAGTTTTAGGGTATTTTTAATGGATTTTAAGTGTGTTATATAATTGTTTTTTGGTTTATGTTTATTTGGATTTAGGGATTTTTAGGGCTTTTATGATTTGTTAGGGTTTTGGGGGTTCTTTGTTTGTTATGATTGTTTTAGTGTTTTGATTTATTATGGATTTTTAGGGTCTTATGAATTTTAAGTGGGTTTAGAGTTTTTAGGGTTTTAAGGGTTACTTGTGGGTTTTTTTGGGTTTTTTGGTATTCTTGGGAATGTAGTGTTTATTTTTAGTTTTTTTTAATTTGTATGGTTTCTTAGGGTTTTATAATTTTTTGGGATTTAGGGGTTTTAGGGGTATTAGGTTCACTATATTGTTTAAGGGTCATTAATATTTTTATGGGTTTTCGGGTTTTTTAGTGGTTTTTGGGGTATTTAAAGCTTTTAGTGGTTTTAGTACAATTTAGGGGTTATAGTGTCATTATGGTATTTTAGTGGTTTTAGGGTTTTTATGTTCTTTTGAGACAATTTTTTGGTATTCAATTTATTCTGAATTTTTTATTTTTTATGGATTTTTAAAGGGTTTAGGATTTTCATGGAATTTAGGTATTTTTGGTTTTTATGGGTTTCTAGGGTTTTAGGTTATGGTGGGTGTTGGGGTTTAAATTTGTTGTGGGT
Source organism: Viscum album (assembly GCA_963277665.1). Taxonomy (NCBI): domain Eukaryota; kingdom Viridiplantae; phylum Streptophyta; class Magnoliopsida; order Santalales; family Viscaceae; genus Viscum; species Viscum album. Next base: position 116,139,182 of record OY728133.1, on the reverse strand, counting down.
ATTAGTTTTTTTAGTGTATTGTTGATTATTTTATATTTTTCAATGTTTTTCAGGATTATTTGGGTTATTTAGTTGTTTTAGGGCATTTTGTGTTTTACGGGTGTTTTGTGGTTACATTATGGTTTCGTAGGTTTTTAGGGGGTTGTGGGGTTATTATATTTTTTTATGTTTTTAGGTTTTCAATAAGTTTTTATGTGGTTTTATGTTTTTTGGGTCTATAAAGTATTTTAGGGATTTATTTTGGATTTTATTCATTTTATGGGTTTTATGTATTTTAAGGGTTTTTTTGAAAAAAATTAGGTTTTTAGGGTATTTATGGGTTTTATGAGTTTTTTTTGGTTTTGGGTATTAGGTTTTTTAGGTGTTCATGTTTCTTATGGGTTTCTAATTGTATTTTATGGTATTTTGGGGGGTTTTGGGTTATTCGTACTTTTGGGTTTTTGGGGTTTTTTGGATGTTTTAGGCATTTTATAGTTTTTAGTGGGTTGGGGGTATTATGGTTTTTAGGGGTTTTATGTTTTTAATGTTTCTTGGGTTCTTTTTTTTTTGGGATTCACTATTTTTAGGGTTATTATTGGTTTTTAGATATTTTATTGGATATTCGGTTTTAAGGTTTTGAATTTTTTATGTAATTTTAAGGGGTTTTGGGTTTTTTTGGGAGTTTTGGGTTTTAAATGTTTTTATATTTTTTTGGGGGTTTATGGGTTTTAGTTTTTTAATATATTTTATGGATTTTAGTCTATTTTTAAGGTTTTTATGTGATTCATAATTTCTAGTGTACATTAGGATTTTGTTTTTGTTTTTCGGGGGTTTATGTTTTTTTGGGACTTTTATTATTATTAGAGATTCTACAGTTTTTAGTTTCTGGATTGATTTTTAGGAGTTTTAGTTTTTTTGTGATTTTTATTTTTTTTATAGTTTTTTCATTTTTAGTAGTTTCCCTGTTTCAAGAGGGTTTAATGTCTTTAGGGTTTTAGGGGGATTAAGGGGTTTTTATTGGTTTTGTTTTTTTTATGGTTTCTGAGAAATTTTTTGGTTTTTATGTTGTTTTGGAGTTTTTAGGGTTTTAGGGTTTTTATTGTTAATTAGGGTTTGATGGTTTTATTACGGTCTTTATTGTTTTAGGGTTTTTGGTTCTTTTGTATTTTTTATTTATTTTAATAAATTTTAAGGTTTTTAAGGGATTTGTGGGTTTCAAAAATTTTGATGCTTGAGGGTTTTAGTGTTATTTTGGGGTTTCCTCTGTTTAAGGGGTTTTTTGATTTTATGTATTTTAAGACATTAATGGTGTTTTATGGGTTTTATGTTTTTTACGGTTTTTATGGCCTTTTAAAAAATTTTACATGTTAAGGTTTTTTGAGTTTAATGGTTTTTGGGGGTTTTAAGTATTTATTGGTATTTAAGGTGTTTTTAAGACTTTTAGGGTTTTTTGGGTTGTATTGTATTTGGTTATTTTATGGGTTTTGTGGATCTTATAATCTTATTGTGGGTTTTATAATTTATATAGGGGTTTAGGGGTTTGTATATATTTTAGGGTTTTTTGGAATATTCGGGCTTTAGGGCTTGAGAGTTTATTTAGATGTTTGTGGTTTTTAGGATTGTTTATAGTTTTTAGGGGTTGTAGTGATTTTGGGGGGTTTATGTTTTTCTATGAAGTTTAGTGTTTATAGGGTTTTTGGTTTTTTTATTTAATGATTTTGGGGGGTTCATAGATTTTATGGTTTTAGGGATTTTTTGAGATTTATATGGTGATTATGGGGTTTTTTCGTGCTTTTTTGGTGATCTTATGTGTTTTAGGGGGTTTTATGGGTTTTAAATGTTATTAGTAATTTTTGGGTTTTGAAGTATTTTTTCGGGGTTGGGGGTAAGGTTTCTATTATTTTTATGGTTTTATGGTTATTTGTGAGTTATTTCTGGTTTTAGGGATAAATGTTTTTGGGTTTTAGGATTTTTTAATAATTTTTTATCATTTTTAGGTGGTTACATAGTTATTTGGGTCTTTTAAGGGGTTACATAGTCCCTCCTTTTTTCCTCTTATGTGGGGAAGAAAAACTTCCTCCAAGCTCCACCTTACATACATTAAGCACACCATCATAACTCACTACCTTAGACATGGAATTTCCATCCTTTCCATGTTCAATTGTAGCAATATCCACCCCACCATTCTGGCTTCCAAAGCTAGGAAAATGTACTTTGTCAAACCTCAGCTTCCTCTTCCTAGTGCCTGAATCTAAGCCTCTAGTATGAGAGTCACCCATAAAATCCTTCTCCCTCCTTATCTGAGCCATGTCTGCATTAATCTTGGCATCTTCCCTTGGAAATATTTCCCTTAAACATGAAACTGGATCACCATCATCCCAGAAAAAATGAACATCCTTCTTCAGCTCTGGCTCCTATGGGATTCCCTTTTGATGCAGCTCATATGTGATTTTCGTGAAGTCTGGAATTGTATGTTAAGACATATCAACACATGGGGGTAAGGTTTCATAAAAAACTAGAGCAATCCTTTATTTTTGTTTCTCTTCAATATTCCTACACAATGTAGAGTTTGAGGACATTTCCCCTTGGTCTTCATGTTCCTCCATACGTGTAGACAAACAATCCTGAAAACCTTCAACCTACCTATCCCTCTTCCTAGCAGAAACAACATGCACCTCTCCCTTCTCCTACACAGGGTCAACAACAATTAATGAATTTTTCATAACCTCCTTCTGCCCCATACCTTCGTAAATGGGGGATGAAACGTCCTCCTACTGTTTTAAAAACTTTATTCTATTATCTCTAACAACTTCTACCGACCCCTCTCCCTACTCTTGCATCTCACTCATCTCTCTCCCGTTATCCAGGATCTCCATAGGACGCAACCCTTCAAACCGATGGGAAGATGAAATTACATCCTACCCCTGCTTCAATAGTGTAAGGTCATTGAAAAACGCCACACCCTCTTTAGGAACATCAGCCCCCTTCCCGTAGGAAGAAGAAACATCACCTACAATTCCCATGTCACACATCATGTGATTGATAACATCACTCACCTTTGCCTCTAATTGATAACCTTAATCAACCTTCCTTAGGGTTTTAGGGGTATTTTTGGGTTTTTAGGGTTTTATAGTATTAATCAGTTTTTAGGGGTTATGATGTTTTTAGGGTTTTTGTGGAATTATGGTTTTTTTCTTTTGTTTTTTTGGTCTCTTAGGGGTTTTAATTTTTTTAGGATTTAGGGAATTTTATGGATTTTTTATTTTTAAGTGTTTTTAGGCCTTTTGGGATTCTTAGATTATTTTATAATTTTTAGGAGTTTTAGTGTATTTTAGGGTTTATGGAATTAGGTTTTGTGTATAGGGTGCAGTATTATGGGTTTAAACATTAGAGTTCAAGATTTATGATATAGTTTTATTGTTTAGGGTATAAGGTATTAGTTTTAGGGAATAGGGTGTAGGTTTGGTGTTTAGGGTATAGGTGTTGGGTTCTAGGGTGTGGGGTTTTCGAGTTTTTAGTGTGGGTTACAATGATTAGGGTATTTCAAATATGTTTTATGTTCTTGGGTATATAGTTTAGGGTTTAGGGGTTAGGTTTTAGATTATAAGGTTTATGATTTAGGGTTACTATGGTTTTTAATCTTTTTTATGAACATTAAGAATTTTTAGTATTTTAAAGCATTTTAAGAGAATTTGTAGGTTTTATAAAATTATTGTGTGTTTTATGGTTTTTAGGGTTATTAGGGTGTTTAGATAATTATAGGAGTTTCCTGGGATTTTATATTTATTAGGGTTTTAGGTATTATTAGACGTTTTTTGGGTTTTCGTGTTTTTTTAGGGTTATTAGGGATTTTAGATGGGTTTTGGGACTTTAGGGGTTTTAATACATTATTTAGTATTTGGAATTACTTTGGAATTTTATGGGCCTTTATAGTTTTTGTGAGTTTTATGGGTTTTAATGCTTTTAGGGTTTTGGGTTTTTTGGATTTTTTATGACCACATTTGGGTTTTTTTGGGTTTTTTGAGTTTTTGTTGGATTTTAGTGTTTTTTGTTCTTTTTGATAACTTAGGGTCTTTTGGGTCTTTTATGGGATTATGGGTCTTTTATGGGGTTTTATGGTTTTAGGGTTGTAAGGGGTTTTCACAATTTTTAGGGTTTTTAATGTTTTTAGTGTTTTATGGGTCTTCAATGATTTTATGGTCTTTTAGTGTGTTTTAAATTTTTTTGGGGGTGGAGGGTTTAGTATTCATTAAGGGTTTATCTATTTATTTAGGTTTTAAAGGCGATTAGTGTATTATTAGGCAGTTTTAGGGTCTTTTGGGGTTTTTGATTCTCTTAATGTTTTAAGGGTTTTAGGGTTTAATGTGTTTCTGATGTTTTATGGGTTTTAGTTTTTTTGGGGTATACAGGGTTTTAGGATCTTTTATGTTTTCATTGGTTTTTTGGGACCTATTAAGGGGTTTTTTTGTTTTTTAGGGTCTTTTTAGGGGTTACTAAGTTTTAAATATATTTAGTGGTTTTGGGGGTTTAATGGTTTTTATGGGTTTTTTGGTTTTTTGGTGTTTAATGGATTTTTATGATATTTTAAGGGTTTCTGGATTTTTTGGGATATTAAGACTATTTTGAAGTTTTAATTTATTTAGAGTGTTTTATGGTGTATTGTTTTTTGTTTGTGTTTTTTAGTGTTTCAGAAGTTTTTTTAGTGTTTTTCATTTTTTTTTGGTTGTTAGTGTCTTTTAATTTTTAGGCTTATAAGATTATTAGGGGGTTTAGGGAATGTTTTGTGTTTAGCTAAATGTTTTAGGGTCTTATAGGGTTGTATGGGTTTTTTGGATGTTTTAGGTTTTTTAGGGTTTTAAAAGATTCTAGTGTATTTTATGGTTTTTTTATTTTCGGTTATTATGGTTATTAGTATCTTTTAGGGTTATGGTGTTTTGTTTAGGTTTTAGGGATTTGTGTTCAGGGTTTAAGGTGTTGGGTATAAGGTTTATGGTAAAGGTATGCAGATTAAGGCGTTAGTGGTTGATATCACTCCTTTAAAGTGGTTTTATTTGTTTTAAATTTTGGAGAAAACCCTTCTAAACTGATTATGGAAAGCTTATTGAGACTAGGGAATGTCTCAAGAGTTTCAAAGTGTTTTGATTTATGAAAATAGGGAAAATATTTCATATTGTGTGTGGTTCACAGTTTTAACATGATTAGTACTAACTGTGAGACATCACGATGTGCCTTGGTTGAGGGTGGACCATGTTTAGAAAACCATGTGATGAGGGACTAGGAGAAAACGTGGTTTGATCCCCTTTTGGATAAAGGAAACTGCATGGCTACCACAATGTTTTTTAAACCATGTTGGTTCCATAAACAACAAGGTTCCCTGGTTTCTGTTGGCGTGAGTTGACCATATGGTTATCACATGGTTTGAAAACCATGTCGAAAAATCTTACACCACTTAAAAAGTGGGTGTTTTACAAGTTTCTCTCCAAAAATTATATTATTTCTCCTTATTTTTTCCACATTACTTCTATAGTAGCCTGGTTTGAGAACTATGTTCTCCTAAATCTTATAGGGATCAATATTTTTTTATTATTTGGAATTTGGAGTGTTTTTAGTGTGAATTTAATCACTATGTAAGTCTATTAATTCAATTCCTTATATTTTCAATAATAAGATATTTTGGGATTATTTCTTTTCTTCAAAATATCATGAAACCTATTTCTAGGAAGTTCATTACATTGGTTTTTGTGGATTTTTTAAGTAGAATCAAGGATTAGTGTTGGATGAGTAGTCATCTATGAGAATAACGTAGGTGGTATACAAGATTTATCCTATAGTCTAAATTTTATCAATGAGTATGTGGTTGTTTATTTACACTACCATGATGATTTTTTTATGATCGTGACTAAGAATATTGTATTGAACCTTTAAATACTATGATAGACATCACCTGGATCCTGTCAGTTCCATTTATGTTCAAAATTCAATGCATAAGGACACCCAAGGGGAATTTAAATCCCATTAGAAATGGTAATTGGGTTATAAATGATAAAATATTGGTTTTAAATGATTAAAATTGTAGTTCATGTAATTCTGGAAAGAGGAATTATATACATATTTGTTTTTATTGAATATGAATTTTAATATGATATGACAATGAAGAGGAATAATGGGTTGTTGTTTAAAGGGGTCTGATTATGTTTTTTAATTACATTATGAAATGTTTATCAATGATAGGCATGACATCTATATCTCCTTGTGGTTAAATTTGGACATGAGTATCTGAACCCATGGGTAAGTATGTTGGACATGGAATTTCATATCATTGATTTTTATTGGCTAGAAATGGAGCTCAGTATCCATGATTTGAAATGATGGAAGTCACATTCCTTATTATAGTTGAGGATGTCGGCATACCGATTGGGAACTAAAAAAATTTATCATAGTATGGGTATTTGGTATAGTGTACCTCTATAATTGTAAATAAAATTATTAATTATTTTCCCTTGTTTGTATTTCCCACCTCTATTTCTAGTGGTTTACACTATAATCGTAGATGAAGAAGGTTTGATTGGTTCAGTGTCGTGATTACAACTAAGGGACCAATTGGATAAAAGATAAAATGTTTTACTTGTGAAACTTGTTTTACTTGTTTCTTGATTATTAATCATATGTACTTGTACATACACTATTACTAGATTGTATATTTCTTTAGAAATTATATGTGGTGGTCCATGAAGTTATACCCACACCCTGACCAGGCCTTCATTGGTACCCGAACATATTTCATCATTTTATATCATGATAAGGGTAAGGGCATTGTGATAGATAGATGTGTTGGGATTTGGGATGGATCATGGATTAGGGGGAAAGACTGCTACTAGGACCCATTTTTTATTTTTATACAATCTTTATTCTGTTTTTTTTACACTACAATAAAATGACATGATTATTCTATTGGTTTATGGGTATATTTCGAGTTTTTGTTTTGTGATTATGATATGAATGGTTGTCATTGGTTATTGATCATTATATCATTGATTATAGTTATATTTACATTTTTGGTTCCTTACTCTTATAAACAAGTTATAGTCTCCCCACATACCTCTTTAGACCTTCGCTGCTAGTCTCTAGCCTTTGTGGTATGGGGAGGTTCACATGAGGTCATGTGGCACACCTGCTTGGGGAACTAGAATAGTGGTTCCCAGTATTTGGAATCATAATTTTGTATAAGAGATGGTTTTAATTTCTATTAACATACCATTTAGGAATTTTATACATGACGTTATGATGTTCCAAGCCTTGAAAAATGAGTTTATTCATGGGAGTATCTCACCCATGTGAAGGGGAAAACCCAGGTTCCCTGGGTGGGATTGTTTCTCAGGAAATTATAATTTCACAATTGATTTTTATTCTACTAGGTGTTATAAAAATGTTGTTTGATGTTATGTATTTATTTTATTTAACTCATGGGATGTTCATTCATGAGATTTTATATGCATTCCTTGTTTAATTAACTCACAGATTTATGTGGAATCCATTATGATAGTAACACATTTGGAAAAAATATTTAAGGTTGGGTTATGTGGAATGAAATTACTTCTTACCTCTTTTTGGTTTAAAGAAATAATGACTAATAAAATATTTTAAATTGTATAAATTAATATATATATATATATATAAATTTAAGTGGTCAAAATGGTGTCAAATTAATGGCTTGCAGACATGGATGTTTTGTTTAACCTGAGATAGACATGGACCACAATAATGGTACTTGAGGGTAGCGATAATGTTATAGTTATAACCATACATATAGTGTTTTTAGAGTGACTTCATATGGATTTTTGTGACCCCCCTCTTTGTGTAGTTGTGAAGGTGATATGATATGTGTTCTGAGACATGTGTTTTTAATTGTAAATATTTTCCACCATGATGATGGTTTTAAGTAGGGATACATAAGGACATTGCAGATAAAGTGCCATTAGAATAAGGAACAGATCCTCCATTGGTTCCAAGTGATATGGAAGATGTATAGTTCCATGTGATCTCCACCTGATTTATGTAGTTTATAGACATGTGCCTAGGGAAGCTATAACTATAATGTTTGATAAAAAAGAGATCTTCAGCTGGAGAATCCTTCGACACTGATGAGTTATAGATTAAGTCTGTCATGAAAATTTAGGATCACATAGAGACACTTCCAGAGAAGAAGGTCATTCTAGAAGCTTATATGCTGTGAATACTAGTATATAACTAGTAGTATATTCATTTTCTAGGTGATTAGATCGAGGGGATAATTTAGAAGAATTTCTAGGATAAGATCCAGGAACACTTTTACTCAAAGACCCTGAGGGATTAGAGATATGTAGAGTTTATTCCCTTAACTATGGATAATATGTCCGAGTTATTGTTGACGCTCCTTTCGTCACAGAGTCTAAAGCAAGGAAATGAAATTGGGGAAGATCCGAATTCAAATTGATTCAAGCTTTGAAGAAATGTCAAAAAATTGACAAAGAAGAAGGAAGGAAGAATGGCATTTGAACTTGTCTCTTTTTTTTTACACAAAGGACTTGTTCTTACTTTTCAAAAAATTTAAGCCATCAAGGAGACTTTTGTTGACGCTCCTTTCGTCACAGAGTCTAAAGAAAGGAAATGAAATTGGGGAAGATCTGAATTCAAATTGATTCAAGATTTGATGAAATGTCAAAAAATTGAGAAAGAAGAAGGAAAGAAGAATGGAATTTGAACTTTTCTCTTTTTTTACACAAAGGACTTGTTCTTCCTTTGCAAAAATTTTAAGCCATCAAGGAGGCCAGCCGAGGACAACCACCTAGAGCCTAGAGCTCATGCGGGACCCGAGGGTCAACCGCGCTCAAGGGGTGTCCTCAAGGCCAAGGTGACACCCTCAGGCAGCGCGCCCCCAGAGGAGCGCGCATGGTGGGTGCATAGCGCTCCCGACGATCATAGTGGGCGCTTGGAGCGCGCCCGCAGTGGCAGGGGTGGGCGCAGAGCGCGCCCGCAGAAGAAATCGGTGCGGGGCGGCAACGAGAGGGGAGAAGTTTAATCGAGGTGTAGCCGGCAGCGCTAATTTGATAAACCGCGGAAAAACATGGAGCCGCTTCGATATGGGACGCGGGATTTTCAGCCGGGATCTAATCTCGGCCGTCCGCTTCATCCCGCGTCGATCCAGGCCGCACGATCGATCTCGCGCGAGATGATCTAATCGCAGTCGTCCGCCTTCATGAAACGGACGATCCGACGGCTCTCCGAACGCCTTCAACCTCAAGCTCGATCTTAGGACACCCCGTGCCACCCGCGCACCTCCGTTCAAACCAGACGCCTCCCGAAGCCGGTTTTCGAGCATCCGGCCACCTCCGGCAAAGCTAAAGACTCCATCCGGTTCGTCTGGCCCTAAGGAACACAACCATGCATAAAAATAAGTTTGCATGCAATGTTTGGAGAATTTCGAGGTTGGCCGAGGCAAACGAAGTGCCGAGGCCATGAAGGTTCGCGTTTTGCATGGTTTGGAACAAATGAAGGCCGTGCATGCATTCTAAGTCGCATGAACGTGAAGGAGGAAAATAATAAAAGGAACCCGTGTTCAATAGAGGATATTTCAAAATTTGGATAAAATGGTTAAGATCCGAATATCTTGGTGGTTGAAGTATTTTTCTCTCACAACCGCTTCTCCCTTGCCTATAAAAAGAGAGGCCATGGAAATTGAGAAGGGGGTTGATGTTTTGTTAAAAAAACGAAGTCCCGTGGGTGCATCCCTATGACTCGCGAAGTAAGGAGCCCCGCGCATACTTGCATGGCTGAAGAACACGGTGCCACCCGAGGCCCGAAGGTGATCCCTGCGCGCTACCCCTTTGCGTGACAGGATGGAGAGGTCGGGCAGCGCGACCATGCGCGCCCCCCTCTGTACACCGCGCCCCGTTGTGCTGTAGGCAATTTCGTGCCACCCACAGCACCTGCGCGCCTTCCCCTTTGCGCGGCAGGAAGACCTTGGGGCCACAACACCTGCGCGCCGGTTGCATGAAGCCCTTGTGCGGCTGTTTGAAGAAGAGAGACACTCAGGCATACCATGGGCACACCACTTGCGCAGCTGCCCCTTGAACCAAGTACTTGTGTTCCCTTGCTCCCTTGTGGGTTGAGTGATCCGTGACTCAAGCACTTTCTTGGTTGAGGCTTGCGCGGCAGTAGGCCATCTTGCACCTTTTGAGGCCTGAGCAACACGCGGCCCTTGCACAGAGAACATCCTACGGGAAGTAGGTGTGCAAAGGGTGAAGGACGAGAGGCCCTTGTGTATACAAGAAGAACTGAAGGCAGTATGCCCTTGTGTGTGAAAAATGGTGAACCACGTGTGTGCATAAGGAGTGAACACTTTAAAGTAGAACCCGAGGCCATATCTTGTGTGTGTGTCATGTGAAGACACCCTATGGGTGGTTTCTGTGCAAAGCAATAAGAGGTCGTATCCTTGTGTGGGTGAAAAGTGAAGAGCACACTTTGTGTTTGTGTTTGCTAAGCAAGTGGAAGAGGCCAAGCTCACTTGTGTGCAAAAAAGTAAAAGAATTGTATGCATGAAGAAGTAGAAGGCTGAGGCCCAAGATCACTTGTGCACCAAATGAAGAACATACCCACAGCTTGTGTGTGAACCAAGTGAATACCACACTCATTAAGTGTGTGCAAGGAAGAGGTCGTAGCCTTAAGAGACCTGCGCGCTAGCAAGGACCTGCGCGACCTAAGGACCTACGCGACCTAAGTACTTGCGCGATGCCTAGTGGTCGTGCAAGTCTACTTGCGCGAAGCCTTATGGTCGTGTAAGTGACTTGCGCGAACTAAGTGATAACCGCTCGGTAACCGCCCAGGGTCCTCTTTTGCCTATAAAAAGACCCTGTGGGCCCCCCATTCGAGAGGATTTTTTTCCAGAAACTCGGATTGAAGCTCCTGACACCCAAGTCTCTTCTCAAAGCTTCCAAAACACTTATAAAGGTAATTTCTTACCTAGAACGGAAGATTTAAACAGAAGAAGGAAGGCCTAAGTGTTGAAACTCATCAACACTTGCGCACCGCCTTATTCCTTCAATAGAACTCGCGTGTACCTTTTCTGGAAGAACCTCAAGAGGATTCTAAAGGGATTTATAAATAGTCGCTCAAATATTCTAATGATGTTTGAGAATCGCGCAAGTACCCCTCATGTCGCGCAAATATACTTGCGCGACCAATACTTGCGCGCCGCCGCAATACTTGCGCGCCTTTCAAGACTTGCGCGCCCCTACCTTTTTTGGGTGCCCATCTTGCCCATTTTACCCCTCTTAAGCCATCACACCTTTCTTTTTCAAGGTTTAGTCTTCAAGACACTCTTCAAAGCCATTTATGGAATGATTTCAAGATTTGAATTCCTTATCGGAAAGGAATTCTGTGGAATATCTCTCAAAACCTAGTGATTTAAATATCCTTATGTCACTAAATATGGAGATTTTATTCATTCAACCTCATCCTTTAAGATGAGAGAATCCTTAACCTGGGTCTCCTTTTTAGGAATAATCCCCAGTTATAAGTCCTTTAATCTGGGAATCTTCCTCAGGAGTAAGACCCAAATTATTAAAGTTCCCAAACTTGGGCATCCTCCTCAGGAGTAAGCCCCAAACCTTAATTCCTTAACTTGGGCATCCTACTCAAAAGTAAGCCCCAATCATAATCCTTTAATATGTGCATCCTTCTTAGGAGTAAGCCCCAAGTCCTCTAATTTTGGGCATCCTTCTTATGAGTAAGCCCCAAACCTTATTCCCTAACCTGGGTCTCTTTTTCAGGAATAAGACTCAGTCATAATCTTGGGTTTCCTTTTCAGAAGTAAAACCCAATCATAAGTCCCCTCCTAACATGGGCATCCTCCTTAAGAGTAAGCCCCAAGATTAGAGTATTCAAATCTCCATGAAGCACATATACCTTTATGGACCCTGTTCATGGATTTTCTCCCTAAAAGTGAATCCTAAACCTTCATCTATCTGGGCAGTCATACATACATAACCCCAAACCATTTCTTATGATTGCATCTTTCATGGCACAATTTTCTAGGTTTTTACCAATACCTCTTGTTTCTCACACCGAACATGACTCACGTGAGCTTAGAGTGTAAAAGTAATTATGACATCCTTCTTTGAGCCATCAATCATAAACGTCATACTCCCTTACTCGAACTAGGTGGGTTCTGATTCCTTTTCCAAGACAAAGGATACGTAGGTAGCCCATTTATGGGTTCGATCCCAACTTTGAAATAATCCATGTCCTTCTGAATGACGATAAACTTCAAGTGCCCCACTAAGTGGCTTTAAAACTTGCCTGGTCATCATAATGACCAAGAGACTTTTATATAAATGTTTTGAAGGATAGAATTGACCAAGAATCTCTAAACAGATATAGATGATTCTCTATTGATGAAGAACCTCGAATACATATAAAATATTCTCTAAATTTCTTGCATATTTAATCATTGATTGTTAAAACTAAAGGAAAGCACATTTTATACTTGGTAATGTAATAAGGATTCACGAACATAACTTAAATCTATTAAGAGAGTCCCGGAGTAGACAATAATTCCCCTAAAAAAGGTGTGATGTGTCCGACCTCCCATCCTCTCGACTAATGCAAATTCTTAAGCCTCATCAGTCCACAAGCTAATGAGTGCCTACCTTTGGAAAGTAGGTCCAAACGGATGTGGAATCATTGGATGTTTCCGGTTCTACGAACAAACCCGCTAGAAACCGATCGGAACGTTTGAATCTCCCATCCAGGAGGTCTTCCCCGAATTCTGTGAGAAACAAAAATGGTGAACCCGACGTGAAACATTAAACCAAGTTGAAGTGATGTTCTTATTATTTGTTAGGACCCTTGGGCCAACAAATAAATCATTGACATGTGCTCATTCAAAAGATGCAGTGACCAGATTCATCTTGATTATGTCTGTTATATGGAACAGGCACTCTTTTCTCAAGATCTTCTGCAAAATGCCTTTTCTTAAATTCACCCCTATGAATACTGCTGCTGTAAACACCTCTACTGTGAGGTCTGCTGCTGTGAAAACCAATGCTGCTACTCCTGCTGGAATGTCGTCCGCTCTAAGGATGACATCACCAACTCAGCATCTTCAACGCTGGGTTTCTAATGCACTGGTTAAGGAGTACCGTCGCAATGGTACTATCCCATGTCTGGAGGCCGCTCGTCAAGCCCTCCAAGTTAACAACTCTACCTGGTCGTCCGGACAACGGCGGCCATTGATCAAGAAGCAGGCGGTGCTGACTACCGTCTCCAACCGTTTCGGGTCGTTATCCCCGGAACGCAATTTCGATTCACTCCCTTACTCTGAGGAAGTGAATGAACAGGTCCCTCAGGGCCTTAATTAAAAAAGACAGGAGTTCTTCCCGAGGGCTCCCATCAACAATCGCCGCCAGACTCGTGCGGTAGTGCGCTCTCAACATGATGAGGGTACCGACTCCAGGCATTCAGCTCAGGTTCCTCGAACCCGAGCAGGCAAGATCAACCGCCAGAGACGGAATCCGGTTAACAATGGGCAGGTTGTCATCCCTGCCATCTCCAGAGAAGTCCACCAACCTAACTTGGTGGCAAATAATGAGTAGGCATACACACCTTCCCGTTTTAATTCTGCTGTTCAGCAGACTCGTCTGGCAGCATCAAGCCAATCCCTCCAGGCAATTCCGGCGGAGTACTATAGGCAGGAACATGCACCTGCTTATGCATCATCAGTTAGTCAGCAGGCTCGCCTGACTACATATGATGGAGTCCACCAACCTAACTTGGTGGAGAACAACGAGCAGGCATACACACCTGCCCATTTTAATTCCGTTGTCCAGTAGACTCGTCTGGCAGCATCAAGCCAATCCCGCCAGGCAATTCCGGCGGAGTACTATAGGCCGGAACATGCACCTGCTTATGCATCATCAGTTAGTCAGAAGGCTCGCCTGACTACATATGATGGAGTCCACCAACCTAACTTGGTGGAGAACAACGAGAAGGCATACACAGCTGCCCGTTTTAATTCCGCTGTCCAGCAGACTCGTCTGGCAGCATCAAGCCAATCCTTCCAGGAAATTTCGGCGGAGTACTATAGGCAGGAACATGCACCTGCTTATGCATCATCAGTTAGTCAGCAGGCTCGCCTGACTACATGTGATGGAGTCCAACAACCTAACTTGGTGGAGAACAACGAGCAGGCATACACACCTGCCCGTTTTAATTCCGTTGTCCAGCAGACTCGTCTGGCAGCATCAAGCTAATCCCGCCTGGCAATTCCGGCGGAGTACCATAGGCAGGAACATGCACCTGCTTAAACATCACCAGTTAGTCAGCAGGCTCGTTTGACTACATATGATGGATCTCGTCAACCGCGTTTGGCGAAATGTAATCATCAGGCACATACACCTGCTAATACTAATCAAGCCTACCAACAGTCTCGCTTGGTAGCGCACAGAGAAGTCAGTCGGAAAGCCCCGACGACAAACAGGAGGCAGACTCAACTCTCTGCCTCCACACTTGAGTACTGTCAGGATTCACTGACAGGAAAAGGAGGAAAGGATCAGGCACATAAACCTACTCCAAGCCCGTAATGGACGTATATCCCCGTTCCGGTGGCTGAAGTCACCAAACATATTTTGTCAATGGTGAAAGAGCAGAAGCAAATTCCTACTCATATTCTGGATGCTTGCCAGGACATAATAACAGCTTCAGCATCATCTCAGGGACAGACACATAAATCTATCCCTAGCAGTAGAGTGACACATCAAAGATTCACTCCGGAACAGACACACACATCTATTCCAGACCAAGAGGGTTATAGGGCATACTCCCCCATATCATACGGACAACCATGTCAGGCACATACACCTGATTTGAGTGGAGATCGTCAGCCTAACCTGACCATCTTTCCTGATCAGGCACATACACCTGCTCAGAGTAACCGCTTTCATCAACAAGTGGTTTCTAATGTGAGTAAGAAGGCATCTAAGAAAAAGATCCTCCCAGCACAGTCAGGATATCAAAGGCCAATCTGCAACAAGGCCTTGCTCGATGCTGGAGTTCTTGAAGCCCTCAGACATTTATCTGTCAGAATTCAAGATTCTACTCCCTCAATTCCCAATAATGGGAACATTAATTCTGAAGGTCTTCAACAGACACTTCCTCATGAAGGCTTGCTTCATGAAAATTCATTCAATCTTGATGTTTCTTCTTCAGATGAGAACCACAGGAACACTCTGTGTGGTCAGAAGACCAAGGAGCAAGAGATCTCATCTTTTGCTGTAACCCATTATGGTGGTCCTCCCCATGATGATGAACTTCGCTGCGAAATTCCTCTCCGCAGTAGTGATTCACATTGCCTGGAAAATACTCCAGTGGATATTGTAGTTCCGAGAAAGCCCTCTTATCTTGAGGCACTTGCAAATGCGAAACCAGTCATGTCTGATTCTTTATCGCTAACAAGTGAAATACTTTCTCAATCAAAAGATATCCCAGGGTGTAGGTCATTCTCCGAACCACCCCTAAGTCATGCATCTTCTAGTTTGATCAATGATCTTTCTACCAATATTGTTGAATCTGATGAAGCAACAAGGAAACACCAACTCTGGTCAAAATAGGTAGAAGAATCTTCATTTAATGATAAAGAGGAAATGCTGAACATGAGGAAAAAACAGGCAAAAGGTGAAGTACTAGTCATGTTTTGGCCTTTGGCTGACTCCCAGTACGACATTCCAAAGATGTTGACGGATGATGGAATCAATGATATTCGTCTCAACATATGGAAAACTCTTTGTCAATTAAAGAAGAAGGTATTATCTTATGATGAATATGAAAATCATCTTAAGATAATAGAAGGGCTACAACATCAGATTGATTTGGCATCTCTATTAGTCTCTCGGTATCCGAAGGCTGAAAAGCAACAGAGAACCCTTCAACGTTCATGCCTTGGCACACTAAGAAAATTGCGTCAGTTAATTTCCAATGCTCCATCTGTTGTTCATATCAGAGGATGGGGTGTTCATGGAGAACTACATTTCACAGTGCTTTCCAGTCAGCAAAGCCCGCCGAAAATGGTCTCATGAAATGTTATTGCCCATGGCCGACCACAGACAATGGGCTTTGTTCATAATCAAAAGTTTTCTCAAGAACAGGATTCAACTAGTTCCTCTCAAAATCAAGTATATAGAGAACAAGTTGTTGAATTTCTCCTACATCAAGCAGGCGAGAATATTGCACAAGCCTCTCGTCTGGAGAAAACACGTCATCAAATGACAGATGTTTCGGAAATCATCCAATGGTTTGTTGAACCAGGTGATAAAAGTGGATACAGGTTAATGCATCCAGATAATTTCCGAACTATGATTCGCAAGATCAAGAGAGATTTTAAGAAGATCTCAGACATAGCATGTCAAGAGACACCCCAGCTTGTCAGACTGGGGACTTCTCTAACCCAACCCTCAGAGTCAACAAATGGGATTCGAGGAGTTGAGCGGAAGCAACAGGAACATCCCCAGTCCACCAGACTGGGGACTTTTTCAAATCCTCAATCCCTCCCTCAGAGAAAGTCAGTATTCTCTTGATTAGGGAATAAGCCTCAAGAGGAACGAAGAGCCAAGCTATCAGGAGATTCTCTCCAAGTGACGGTTCTCCAAGAAGTTCATGAGGGATCAAGTCAACGGAATTCCATGTCTCATCATGGACATGGAAGAAGACAATATCACAGAAATGCTGATAGAAAGGATTCCATGCAACATGCATCCATTAATGTCATCAATGCCGTTGCTGCTGATTCACCAGATGAAGCTCAATCAGAGGGATCAGACGAAGAGGTTCCTGCTCAAGAAGTTGCGCACACAGACCTAAATGAAGAAGGTGTGCGCACACGTAATCAAAGGCTTACCCAAAATCTGGGTATTCCTTCAAGTAACCCACTTCCCCCTCTCCGAAAAGGATCCAATAAGGGGAAAGGAAAGAATCAGGTTACTTCTCACCCTTCTTCTGAAGGAGGTCAATCTCTCTCATTAGAGCAAAGGTTTGCACAACAGGAGGAAGAAATGAAAGAATTAAGAAGGTTGAATGCAGAACTACATCAGAGTAGTCTTCTTCTTAAGAATGCTGAAGTCCGATAGCCGAAGGAATTTGTTGTAACTACTGAGATGGATCAGGAATATCCTCTTTTATCAGTACACCCTCAGAGGTCTAATCCTATGGGTCAAATGCAACAACGGTTGGCAGTACTACCATCAGTTGCAGCACCAACCACCACGTCTGTCCAAGCTCCATTAATTGCACCTACCCAAAAACAAGTTCAACCTGATGTTTCTCAAAAGTTAATAACTAGTATTGAGTCATTAACAGCTCGGTTAGAAACTACGGAAGGGAAACGGGCGCAAGTTCAACCTGAGAAGAAAGTTTACCCTGAATGGGTAGATTCAATTTCTCCTCCATCCAGTTTTGGAAACCCTGTTTTCCCTACTTTCAATGGATCAGGCGACCCTGAACAACATTTGACGCATTACGTGTCTTGTTGTGATCCTATGATGGGAACTCCAGAGCAGCAAGAAGCAGTGAAACTCAGATGCTTCGTGCGAACCTTGCAAGGACCAGCTTTTGTCTGGTATACAAGCTTGCAATCCCGGTCAATCATCGGATGGGAGGATCTCTGTCAAAAATTCCTTCTTCAGTTCAGCTCAACATTGCCAAAAACGACAGTTTTCGATCTTACAAACTGCAAGCAAAGAGAGAATGAAAGAGTCTCTGATTTCATTGCTCGTTGGAAGGGATTAACGTATTCCCTGAGTTTAGAACTCCCTCAGGAGGAACTGTTGCCAATCTGTGTGGCAAATTTGCATGAAGAATTACGCACGCCATTGATCCCTGTGAAATACACAAGAGGGTTTCGAGACCTTACTTTAATCGCTCAACAGATTGAAGATTCCCTTATACAGGCTAAGGTTAAATCTCGTATAATTCCATTAGCTCCAGGAAGGAGAATGGGTAAAGCGGAAACTGCTACAGTTATTCTTAAACAAGCACCTGTACCTATTTCTACTTCAAAACCTTCATCTTCTCGAAGGGCTCCACCTCCTGAACGCCAACAACAAATTTTGTTTCATCCAAATGATCAAAGAGATCAACGACGAAAACAATTTGAGGATTTTAAGAGTAAAACATACTCTTTCCGAAGTGAGCAAGTTCCTGGTTACTTCATTTCAGCTCTGGAAAATAATTTGGTTCAATTACCAGTGCCCAAGAGGCCAAACAAGGAAGGAGATGAAGACCGTCCCAATTATTGTCCCTTTCATCAAATGTTGGGGCATCCCATACAAGAGTGTTTTGTCTTTAAAGACCTCCTCCAAAAGATGGTCGACCTGGAACAAGTCAAATTGAAGGGTTCTTCAGCTCATGTAGCATGCATTACCTCTACAGATACAGAGGAAGGAGGCGAGTGGCAGGAAGTCAAAAGCAAAACTGCGAAAAAATATGATTATTGGATGGTCAGAAAAACAATCAATCGGACCCATTCCATTTTGCGAACACAATTGAAGAAGCCAATTGTGTCTCCTACAAAAGCTGCAGTAAAGCCTCCATCAAAAGACAAATCCTCAAAAGGGCAGCGCAATTCAAAGAAGAAAGAGGAATCAGGAGAAGATGAGTATGTATCAAAGCCTAAATTGTCTTTGACTCTGGCAGATTTCATGCCATCTACTTCAAAGCCACGGGCACCGCCCCACCAAACGGCACAGCCTAAACAGGCTAACCAGGCAGAGTCTTTATCAGACGAAGAGTTAATCTTTGGTTCTGTTAATATGATTCAATTAACAGATCCATATTCCAGTCTTGATGAGCCTGAAATCCCTGTATCAAATAAGGGAATCCGAGGAAGTTCTAGAGGTTCAGGATACAGGGGAAGACGTGGTTCTTTCCTAAGCCACTACTCTAATTTTACCCCTGCTAGCACTGTATATGTAGCAGAAACTCGTGGTAGAGCTCTTCAGTGAGCTCAAAAAGAACAAGCAAGTTCTTCTGCCAATGGCCAAGTCAGTTCTGGCACAGTTATTTTAGAAGACCGATTAAATATTCCATCTTCTTTATCTCAGCAAGTAAATGGATCTAATCAGTCTAATCTGCCAAAACCAAGGATGTTGCCTACTTCAATACAAGATGCATCAGCTTCCAAAGCATCTGCTTCCAAGGTACCTGCTAAACCGCATATTCCTATTGGGAAACACAGACCTCTAGATCAAAAGTATGATATATTGAAACACTTGGCCCAAGTACCAGCCAAGTTATTAATTTTGGATGCTTTGAATCTGTCAAAAGATCTTCGGGAAGCACTCATCGAAGCTTTGTCAAGTCCTCAGGAGTTTGAAGCTGAAATTGTTGCAGCTGAAATCTATCACATAGAGAATAATCCTGCAGAATGCCATGCAGTGATATCTTTTACTGATAAAGATGAAGATGATGTTGTGCATGGGCACATAAAACCTTTATACTTATCTGGAAAAGTCAATGGTGTAGATGTTCGAAGAGCTTTCATTGACAATGGTTCAGGAGTCAACCTCATGACCATTCGTACACTTCGTCGATTGGGCCTCACAGAATCTGATTTATCTCCTTCTACCATGATGTTACAAGGATATGATAAAAATGAACAAGAACCACTGGGAGAAGTTACACTCAGAACTCAGTTTGGAGATCTTGTATCCAATTCGGATTTCATGATTGTTGATCAAGACTCGGCTTTCAATATCTTGCTTGGAAGACCCTGGCTACATCAGCATGCAGCTATTCCTTCATCATACCATCAATGTCTCAAATACTGTTTCGATGGTCATGTTGGAACATTGTATGGTGATAAGGCCCTATTCAAGACATGTGAGTCTCAATACATTGAGGCGGAATTTTATCACATGAAGGGAAGAGAAAAATCTACAATGAAGGAAATTACCAAAGTTAATGCTCCATATGGTTTGGAGAAAATTCCAATAAATCCATTTTTACATGTGAGTACAGATTATGTGTTACCTATCAGTCAAATTGACAAAATAGGCTCAAATAAAAATACTCTTATGGAACGATCCATAATGTCAATTACAGCGATCGATCCAGACAACATGGGAGAAATTGGTAACCTACCAAGCAGTGATGAAAGCATAAGTGGTGACGTTTTCATTTCATCTACTGAATTCCAACAAGTCTATACTTCGCTAATCAGGCCAGAAGAAGTTATAGCAACACCAGAGGTGAATAATGATGTCGATTCTCAATCCATCATCTCCTATTTATTTCCCAAAGAAGACCCTTTATCATCAATAGGGTCAGAAATGGATGCTTCTTCTTCAAAATGTGAAAATTTTGACATCTCTTATGATCATGAGAATTTCATTTTTTTCATCTACTTTTCAAGTAGAAATGGAAGAAATAACACATGATGAAGAGGAAGAGGAAGATCTTAGAGATGCTCCTCCAGCATTTGAAGAGGGTATCTCTACCACTGTGGATGAACTCGGAGAAGTAAATCTGGGTACAGAGAAAGATCCACGCCCCACTTTAATTAGTGCAGCCATGACCCTTGAAGAGAAAGAGATGTATATTTCATTTCTAAAGCAAAATAAAGATATTTTTGCTTGTAATAATACAGAAATTCCTGGGCTTGATCCTGATGTTGCTACTCATCATTTGGGTTTACCAAAAGAACATCGAGGTTTTAAGCAAGCCTCGAGAAGAACACACCCAACCTATGCTTCCAAAATTAAAGCTGAAGTGGATAAGCTGATCAAAGCCAACTTCGTCAGAGAAGTTCAATATCCTAAGTGGTTGGCTAATATCGTCCCTGTAAAGAAGAAGAACGGACAAATTAGGGTTTGCATCGATTTCAGAGATCTTAATCGGTATTGTCCAAAAGATGATTTCCCAGTTCCGATTACAGAACTCTTAATTGATGCGACGGCTGGCTATGAAGTACTTTCTTTCATGGATGGATATTCCGAATATAATCAAATCCGAATGGCCCTAGAAGATGAGGAATATACAGCCTTCAGAGCTCCTCAAGGTGTGTTTTGTTACCGGGTGATGCCCTTTGGTTAAAAGAATGCAGGTGCAACATATCAACGCGCCATGCATCGTATATTCAAATCTCTTTTAGGGAAGTTTTTTGAATTCTATGTAGAAAATTTGGTGGTTAAATCCAAACAATGTTCTAATCACTTGGATGATTTGGAAGTCATATTCCACAAGCTTCGACAACATAATTTGAAGATGGACCCCTTAAAATGTGCTTTTGGGGTAACCTTAGGAAAATTCCTCGGCTTTGTTGTACGCCATCGTGGTATTGAAGTCGATCCTGAGAAGACCAAATCAATCATTGGTATGTCACCTCCTCAGAATTTGAAAGAATTAAGAGGACTTCAAGGATACTTAGCCTATATTCGGCGTTTCATCGCCAATTTGGCAGGAAAAATTTTACCCTTTACCAAATTATTGAAGAAAGGAGTCACTTACCAGTGGACTGAAGAATGTCAAGAAGCATTTGATGTTCTCAAGAAATACCTCTTGAGTCCACCAGTACTCATGCCACCTGTTGAGGGTAGACCACTTATCCTCTATGTGACAGCTCTAGAGTGATCATTGGGTGCCTTTCTCGCTCAAAAGAATGATGCTGGGAATGAAAATAGCCTCAACTATCTCAGTAGAACTATGCATGAAGCAGAAACCTGGTATTCAAGTATTGAGAAGTGTTGCCTGGCATTAATATTTGCAGTTCAGAAACTGAGACACTACCTGCAACATCACGAGGTCCAATTGGTATCTCGCAATAATCCGCTCAAATTCATCCTTAGTCGTCCAATTCTTACAGGACGTCTAGCAAGGTGGGCAGTTATTTTGCAGCAGTTCGACATTCAGTTTGTATCTCAAAAGGCAATTAAGGGCCAAGCTCTGGCTGATTTCCTGGCTGAACATCCTTCAGTGGAAGACACATCTTCAGATATTGAACTCCATGATGAGGAAGTTTTCTCTATTCAAGAGAGTCCTCAAACATGGGAAATGTATTTTGATGGTGCTTCCAGAAGTCCAACAGGGAAGAAAATGGAAAATCCTAAATTCAACAAAGTTGGTTTAGGAATTGTGCTCATTTCTCCAGATAAGGCATTGTTACCTTATTCCTTTTTATTGTGGGAAGGTGGTACCAATAATGAAGCCGAATACCAAGCTCTTATCACAGGCTTGGAGTTAGCGCTTCAAGCACAAGTGAATCACTTAAAGGTGAAAGGTGATTCAGACCTGGTAATCAAACAAATCAATGGGGATTATGCCATCAGAAAAGAAGAATTAATCCCTTTGTATGATTACGTCAGAGAGTTAATGTCGGAATTCCCTTCAGAACCGACATTTTCTTATGTACCAAGATCACAAAATCCTCAAGCTGATGCACTGGATAATATAGCCATAGCTTGAGAAGATCCAAATTGGGATGAGACAACCATCTGTATTGCCCACCGTCGTGCAATTTCACCTTATGTTTAAGTCAGAACAGAGGAAATTAATGAAATTAGTCCCATTCCTGAACCGTATGGTCATACTACAGGATGGATGTCACCTATCAGGGAATACCTTCAAAGTGGAACACTTCCACCTGATAGAGCCAAGAAAGAACAAATTCGGTGACGTGTGGTCAATTTTACTCTTTATGATAGCCCAAACCACCTCGAGAAAATTCTCTACAAACGTGGTTTTGATGGAGTTCTCTTCAGATGTATTGATGAAGAAGAGACAATGGCTGTCATAAAAGAAGTGCATGCAGGAGTCTGTGGTACCCACCAGTCTGGACATAGACTGTCTGATCAAATTCGAAGGCTTGGATACTTTTGGCCTTCAATGATACAACATTGTGTTAATTTCACAAAGAAGTGTCATTAATGCCAAGTATATGACAACTTCATTCATCAACCTCCAGAGTTGCTTCATACAGCTGAATACTCATGGCCATTTTCCACGTGGGGAATGGATGTGGTGGGACCTTACCCTTCAGCTACGGCCAAGTAGTTTAAGTACATTCTTACTCCTACTGATTTCTTTTCCAAATGGGCAGAGGCAGTACCTCTCAAAGAAGTCAGTTCTAAATTCATTGTTAGCTTCATCAAGTCTAACACCATTACTAGATTTGGTGTCCCTCATACCATATTGACGGACAACGGCACCAACTTCTGTTCTTCCGAGGTAAAGAAATTGTATCAAGAATACAACATTAAGTCCAACCATTCGTCTTGATATCATGCGGCGGCTAATGTCCAGATAGAAGCCTTCAACAAGACTCTTTAAAATATACTGCAAAAGATAGTGGATAAATATAAGAGGTCATGGCCTGATAAACTCTTTCATGCTTTATGGGCTTATCGGACTACCAATCGCAATGCAACGCGGTCAACTCCATATTCATTGGTATATGGAATAGAAGTAGTCTTTCCAATTGAAGTTCAATTTCCCTCACTCAGAATAGCCATTTGTGATCAGTTATCTACAGATGAGAAATCCAAAAAGCAGTTGAATGAATTGGAACAGTTAGATGAGAAAAGATTGTGCACTTTTCACCACTTGGAAATCTATCAGAATCGAATAGCACGAGCTTTTAACAAAAAAGTTCGTCTTCGTTCATTCATTCAGGGAGAATTTGTAACGGCCCGAAATTTTGCATAAATCTTGTTTCCTAATTTCATGTGTTATTTTATTTTATTTTTATACTCAAAAAAAATGTTTTATTTGATAATCATGATTATAATTAAAATGAGACCATTGGGTTCTGACTATTATATGACCATCGGTCAATATGACCGTTGTGAACAAAATGTTTTGATTATTGTCTCTAAATACAAGTAATCTTGGTTAATTATTATAGAAAGAAGATTCGATGGCCTCACCTAGTAGTCTTGGACCGATCAAAGCCCATCTAACAGAACTTGGGAAGGAGGTAGCACCATTGGGCTTTGCTCTGGACCAAACCCAAGACGAACTTCATCGTGTGAAGCTAGAACGGAATCGCCTTCGCGAGAAGTTCAAACTGATTGAAATTACTACTCGGGCAATGTTGGCCTAGCCTCCCTCAGACTCTCTCACCTTAGAACACCTTACACTTAGGTCCTATGCTGGTGTGATAAGAGGCTATGTAAGGAGACCGTAACTACCTTGTGTAATCCTTTGTTTTAAATAAAAATTGGTATTTCTTCTTATGATGAAGTTTATGAATTTTCAAATGACCGGATAAATATAGTATGCATATTTTTGATGAATTTTAGAAAAAGGATATTTTAAAAATGTTTATGTAAACCTTAAATAATTAAAAATGTGTAATGATTTTCAAAAAATGGTCTTCTACAATTATGTTCAGTACAAAATTTGGAGTCTAATAAGATCAACTTGATTTTTGATGAATAGTAAATTATGAATAGTGATTTTATGATTAGTATAAGTAATATGACCAAATGGATTAGTAATCTCACTTAAAGAAAGTTTTAAAATAATGTAGGCACCTTGATTAAGTAATGTGATTCAATAAAATGGTTAAATAACGGTTTCATAAATTATTATTCAAGTATTAGTTTTTTCAGGTGAATAGTTTTTTTAATTAAAAATTTAATTAAAAATATTTAAAAAATTATTTTTATAAAAATGACATTATTTTTGAACTCAGAGCATCGATATTATGTTATGGTAATTTTTTGGGATTTTTCTGAAAAAAACGAATTTTCGATGAATAGTGTTTTTATTTAAAATTTAAATTAAAATTATTTAGAAAATTATTTTTATAAAATGGAGTTCATAAATGTATTTAGAGAATAAATATTTGGTTAAGGTGAAATTTTGGGATTATTCTAAGAAAGTTGAATTTTTGATGAATAGTGAAAATATAGTTTTTAAGTTACGGGTGTTTAATGACATCATTAAATGATGTATTAAGTATATATTCAATATGGTCGAATTATGAATAGTAAGATAAGGTATGAGGTATACCAAGTGGCCAATACCATGGGAAAATACCATGGGAAAGCCCATGGTTTTTCCAAAACCACTAGTGAGGTGTCCCTTGCCCATTAATGCCTTGTCCCCTCACTTTCCCTATAAATACCCACCCTTTCCTCCTTTAGTTTTCACTCCCAACTCTCCCCCAACGAAGTTCTGGTCTCATTACCTCACAAGGAGTCCTCCCAAGGTTCCCCCAAGCCCTCAAGGTCCCATCCATTGAGGTTTAAGAGTTACA
Source organism: Viscum album (assembly GCA_963277665.1). Lineage (NCBI taxonomy): Eukaryota > Viridiplantae > Streptophyta > Magnoliopsida > Santalales > Viscaceae > Viscum > Viscum album. Next base: position 116,113,921 of record OY728133.1, on the reverse strand, counting down.
TTTTAAGGTAAGGGATCCGACCTCTCTCTTTCATTTCAAGTAATCTCTTTTATGTCATTCCTTTTATGCTACATGTTCTTATGTTGGAGGATGTTCTTTTATACTCCAATTACTTCCCTTTTTATGTTCATATAATGAGAGATCCCCTCTTACTCTCATTATTTAGTTTTATGAATTTTTAAGTGGCGTCGTTAGGCTGCCAAAATTTTTGTAACGAATTCTTTCTCCCTTCTCATTTTTAAAGATCTATTTTCATGTAAAGTATTTCAAGTTCCTTTTTGTTATGTTGGGGTATGATCTCTATATCTAGAATACCAGACTCTTATGTTCATATTATGAGAGACCCCAATTGATCTCTTCAATTCAGTATTTTGAAGTTTTAAGTGGCGTCGTTCGGCTGCCGAAATTTTAAGTGGTTCTTCACCCTTCCCGTTTTGAAGTTCTACTTTCATGTCAATTCTTTCAAGTTCCTTTTTGTTATGTTGGGGTACGATCTCTAAATTTATCATACTTATCTTTTATGATCATATGATTAGATACCCCATTTTATCTCTTCAATTCAGTATTTTGAAGATTTAAGTGGCGCCGTTAGGCTGCCGAATTTTTAAGTGGTTATTCACCCTTCTCGTTTTGAAGTTCTACTTTCTTGTCAATTCTTTCAAGTTCCTTTTTGTTATGTTTGGGTATGATCTATATATCTATAATACTGGACTCTTATGTTCATGTGATGAGAGACCCCATTTTATCTCTTCAATTCAATATTTTGATGTTTTAAGTGGCGTCGTTAGGCTGCTGAAATTTTAAGTGGTTCTTCACCCTTCTCGTTTTGAAGTTCTACTTTCATGTCAATTCTTTGAAGTTCCTTTTTGTTATTTTGGGTTATGATCTCTATATCTATAATACTGGACTCTTATGTTAATATGATGAGAGACCCCATTTGATCTCTTCAATTCAGTATTTTAAAGTTTTAAGTGGCGCCGTTAGGCTGCTGAATTTTTAGGGGATTCTTTCACCTTTCTCATTCTTTTCAAGTTCTCCTTTCATGTCAAGTCTTTCAAGTTCCTTTTTAATTATGTTGGGTCATTATCTCTATATCTATCATACTGAACTATTATGTTCACATGATGAGAGACCCTATTTGATCTTTTCAAATCATTTTTGTTGAAGTTTAAGTAACGTCGTTAGGCTGCCGAACTTTCATAAGAGAAATCTAATTTTTGTCTTCCTTCCATGTTTTTCATTTCAAATGGTATTTCCTTGAAATTTCATTACCATGATCATTTATCCTTCTTATTCTGTCCATATACTATTTTATGGGTCATTTATGAATGTTTGACCCATTTTCCCTCTCTTTTTAATGTCTTCTAAAACCTTGTAACATAGCCGTTATGCTGCAGAATTTCCGTCTCAAAATGTCCCTCTCTTTTTCTAAAGTTCATTTATATTATTAAGTGAATACTCAAAGCTCTTCCTTCTAAAGGGGTATTCACATATATACCAAAATGTTCTATTTTAAATTATGGGATTTACATATATGAGACCCACCTTCCTTTTCTGTGGGTTTTAAAGTGACGTAAATATCATGTCTTTAAAGCAGTTTTTAAAACATTGTGATTATGAAATGAAACCCATTTATTTTATGCTATATGGGTTATTTATGAAATTTTTGATGATGATATATGTGGCTCACATGATAATAAAGGCAAATTTAAGGGTGCTCCCTGATAGCGCTCCAATGCATTGGGTAATGATGTAACCACTAGAGATTACAATTTTCACGATACCTTGGTGAATAACCTTGGTAATTTTTAACGACACCTTGGGGATGGACCTTGGTGAAATGAAATGATTGTCAATATTAAATGATGTAGCCACATCTTCATGTTATAAAAAATGTTACTTTTATTATGATATATCTCATGATTTCTTTCTCATGCCTTAAAGTTCTTTTCATGACCTTATTGAAGTATCTCAAGTTCACATGTAAAATGTTTCTCTTGTTTTCCTTACTGGGCCTTCTGCTCACCCTTTCCTTTGATGTATGTCCCTAGTTTCTGAGATGCAGAAATGAACCTAGGATGAACATAAGGAGAATCCTTTCAAGTGTTTAAGAAGAATGTTTTTTTTTGTTTCATGTTTTAAGTTCCTGGTTTCCAAGACACTAAACCTTAAAGATCCTCGATTTTGTAAAATTTAATGAAAGTTTATGTGATAAAAAGACGGGATGCTATAGAATTAGTATTGGTTCTCAGAGCACCAATGATACCAGGAAATAAGCCTCCCAAGATTGAACCAAAATGGGAAGGACCTTATTCAATACATAAGGTCTACTCCAATGGATCGTATTCTCTAATCTCAATGGATGGAGAACATATCACAACTCCAACTAATGCTAGATTTCTGAAGAAGTATTTTGTATAAACACAAAATATTGTTCCCAGAGCCAAAACAGTCACATTGGTTCATATTATGTCCTACATGACACTAAACGGTATTATGTCCTATCTACATGACATTAAACTGTACAAAAGTTCCTTATTTGTCCGAGATGACATTAAACTATATTTTGTCCGAGATGACATTAAACTATATTGTGTCCTAGCAACATGACATTAAACTGTGTGGCACTTTCATCATCCAGCATGACGTTAAACTGTGTCAGTTCCCTTATCATCCAACATGACGTTAAACTGTCACATTGGTTACTATTATGTCCTACATGACGCTAAAATGTATTGTGTTAAACTATATTATGTCCTAGCAACATGACATTAAACTGTGTGGCACTTCCAACGTCAAACATGACGATAAACTGTAAAAAGTCCCCAGAACTGATATCCTCATATTAGTTCACCTTAGTCCTAGCTACATGACTTTAAACTGTACAGCACCAGTTCATCCTTGCTATATGACGTTAAACTATACAGCAATGGTCCAGTATGACTTTAAACTGCAACTTCGTCCCACACGACATTAAACTGTGAAAAAGTTCCCTAAACCGTCCAGCATGACCTTAAACTGCATCATCCCTGGTCCATGTATATGACCATAAACTATTTGAAAATCCATTATGTCCAGCAAGACATTAAACTGTGACGTCCTAACTACATGATGCTAAACTGTATAAAAGTCCCTCACGTCCGGAGAGACGTTTAACTATATAATCATCAAAGGTCCAGCATGACATTAAAACTGCACCATCCACAGTCCATGCATATGACCTTAAACTATTCGCACTTTCGTCTAGCATGACATAAATGGTGTGTTATTTTGTCCTTACTGCATGACATTAAATTGCACAGTCCCCCTTTCGTCCAATATGACGTTAAACTATTTTATCCCCATCGTCCTAACTACATGACGCTAAACTGTACAGAAAATCCTTGATATGTCCTACATGACATTAAACAGTATTTTGTCCCTGCTACATGACACTAAACTGTGCATCGTTAAGGTTATTGTTACCTCTTGTTTCTCACACCGAGTATGACTCACGTGAGCTTAGAGCGAACATCAACCATAACACTCCCTTTGGGCCACTAACCATGTGTAAATCCCAACAACATTTTAATTAGATCGTTGTCCCCAAGAACAACTTGATCATTAATTCATTCTTTAATTGAACAACACGGACTTTGATCCTTGACCTCCAGGCTGGGTATGTAGGCAGCCTCCCAGGGTTCAAACCTAAAAACAATCTCTTCACATCGGTTCACCACCATCTCATATGATGTTGATTTGTGAAACTGCCCCTAGAATCAATATTTTTACATTGATTCACTTTCGTCCTTTTTATACGACATTAAACTATACAACACTTTTGTCCGGTACGACAATAAACTACAATATTCTTTGATTTCCTCACTTGAGAGAGAACTATTATTGACATTGATTTTTCAATCATGTTTTATTTCAAAAAAACTACTTGCATACTAGGTAATGCCTAAATTTTTTTATCTCAGGTTAAACCATCATTGCACTAAATTCCCCTTTCACCCTTCACATGTACGGACCAAATTTGTACAAAGGGTAGTTCTAGAACTACGTGGAATTGATTCCCATCCTTATGGGATTCGTAGGAACATTCGAGTGTCCCTCGAATCCAGTCCCAAGTCTTTTGGGCCTAACCCCAAATTTCACTTTCAGTCCCTTAGCTGAAAAGTCCTCATGAAAACACACACTGTGTATTCATTATTATGGTCCGAATTCTATGACCCTAAACTAAGATTTCTCATACTTTCGTCCTGTATGACGTTAAACTGCATTTCAAGAACTACGTATGGCTTGATTCTCATTCTTATGAGATACGTAGTGAAGTCCAAAATTTCAATTCATGACCCATCCACAACATGATTATGGTTATCATTGACCTATGTATATTTATATACATTGGACAATACCCATCTTTATGTGTAATAATCCTAACCTTAAATATTTTCAGATCTTCATAACCCTTTTCATGACTTCTAATCACAAAAATGTCAAACTTATGAGAATTCGTTTTCCTGACTATGCAGCACGTGCCCATAGGTGGCCTTGCATAAACAGTCCACATAACAGACTTGTCAGCCGAAAGATGCTATTTATTTGACCATGCAGCCAATGCCCTTAGGTGGCCCTGCATATTTCAACCCCCTAACGGGTTTTTTAAATGATGGTAACTTCATTCTTGGGAAGAATTCCTCTTTTGTCCTTATTGGTCTTAATGGAAATATGTAGGGATTTGTAACAAATAGCCATCCTCAACATATCTGTCCCATATTCCCTTTTCATGATCTGAAAGTATTCAAGTCCATGGTTTATAATTTCCTTCCCTACGCTTGGGTCAGACCTTCGTAGGAGTGCCATTCATCCGGTTCCTAAATAATCTTGTGTGGAAATGTTTTCTCCATATTCAAGTACCTCTTTCCATAAAACAAACTCTATACTTTAGAAAATTTGAATCTCCATAAACTTTCACTGGCTTTTAGCACTAGGAAAGTAAATTTCTAGGAGTTCTTTTGCCTGACTATGCAGCACGTGCCCATAGGTGGCCTTGCATAAACAGTCCACATAACAGACATGTCAGCTGAAAGATGCTATTTATTTAACCATGCAGCCAATGCCCTTAGGTGGCCTTGCATATTTCAACCCCCTAACAGGTTTTGTTAAATAATAGTAACTTCATTCTTGGAAACTACTTCTTCTAATTCCTTTTATCTCTTTTTCATATCATTCCTCAGATTCAAATATTCTTAAGCCATAGTTTACATATTTTCCCTCATACTTGAGTATGGTAGTATGTTTTTAGATGAACTTTCAAGGAATTGTGTCAATTCTAATCCATTTTTTGGTCAAAGCTATTTCGACCTTAAACATTAGAACTTTTTAATGCCTGTATGCATGACTTTAAACTACCCACAAAAGACAAGGGAGATTTGAGTAAAAGTCAAGTCCCAGCTCACTAAACATGCATTTTGTATGATTTAGGTAATATTGAGCAATTATATGATTCAAATCTTGATTTCCTCAGAGTCAAATCCTCTTTTCTCTCCGGATCCAACTCTGAGGGGGGACTTTTGTTGACGCTCCTTTCGTCACAGAGTCTAAAGCAAGGAAATGAAATTGGGGAAGATCCGAATTCAATTTGATTCAAGCTTTGAAGAAATGTCAAAAAATTGACAAAGAAGAAGGAAAGAAGAATGGAATTTGAACTTGTCTCTTTTTTTTACAAAAATGACTTGTTCTTACTTTGCAAAAATTTTAAGCCATCAAGGAGACTTTTGTTGACGGTCCTTTCCTCACAGAGTCTAAAGCAAGGAAATGAAATTGGGGAAGATCTGAATTCAAATTGATTCAAGCATTGAAGAAATGTCAAAAAATTGACAAAGAAGAAGGAAAGAAGAATGGCATTTGAACTTGTCTCTTTTTTTTTACACAAAGGACTTGTTCTTACTTTTCAAAAATTTTAAGCCATCAAGGAGGCTAGTCGAGGACAACCACCTAGAGCCTAGAGCTCATGCGGGACCCGAGGGTCAACCGCGCTCAAGGGGTGTCCTCAAGGCCAAGGCGACACCATGAGGCAGCGTGCCCCCAGAGGAGCACACATGGTGGGCGCATAGCACGCCCGAGGAGCATAGTGGGCGCTTAGAGCGCACCCGCAGAGGCAGGGGTGGGCGCAGAGCGCGCCCGCAGAAGAACTCGGTGCCGGGCGGCACCGAGAGGGGAGAAGTTTAATCGAGGTGTAGCCGGCAGCGCTACTTTGATAAACCGCGGAAAAACTGGGAGCCGCTTCGATATGGGACACGGGATTTTCAGTCGGGATCTAATCTCGGCCGTCCGCTTCATCCCGCGTCGATCTAGGCCGCACGATCGATCTCGCGCGAGATAATCTAATCGCAGCCGTCCACCTTCATGAAACGGCCGATCCGACGGCTCTCCGAACGTCTTCAACCTCATGCTCGAGCTGAGGACACCCCGTGCCACCCGCGCACCTCCGTTCAAACCAGACGCCTCCCGAAGCCGGTTTTCGAGCATCCGGGCACCTCCGGCGAACCTAAAGACTCCAACCGGTTCGTCTGGCCCTAAGGAACACAACCATGCATAAAAATAAGTTTCCATGCAATGTTTGGAGAATTTCAAGGTTGGCCGAGGCAAACGAAGTGCCGAGGCCATGAAGGTTCGCGTTTTGCATGGTTTGGACCAAATGAAGGTCGTGCATGCGTTCTAAGTCGCAAGCACGTGAAGGAGGAAAATAATAAAAGGAACCCGTGTTCAACAGAGGATATTTCAAAATTTGGATAAAACGGTTAAGATCTGAATATCTTGGCGGTTGAAGTATTTTTCTCTCACAACCGCTTCTCCCTTACCTATAAAAAGCGAGGCCATGTCAATTGAGAAGGGGGATGAAGTTTTGTTAAAAAAACGAAGTCCCGTGGGTGCATCCCTCTGCCTCGCGAAGTAAGGAGCCCCGCGCATACTTGCATGGCTGAAGAACTCGGTGCCACCCGAGGCCCGAAGGTGATCCCTGCGCGCTACCGCTTTGCGCGACAAGATGGAGAGGTCGGGCAGCGCGACCATGCGCGCCCCCCTCTGTACACCGCGCCCCATTGCGCGGTAGGCAATTGCGCGCCACCCACAGCACCTGCGCACCTTCCCCTTTGCGCAGCAGGAAGACCTCAGGGCCACAGCACCTGCGCGCTGGTTGCATCAATCCCTTGCGCGGCTGTTTGAAGAAGAGAGACACTCAAGCATACCGTGGGCACACCACTTGCGCAGCTGCCCCTTGCACCAAGTACTTGTGCGCCCTTTCTCCCTTGTGGTTTGCGCGATCCGTGACTCAAGCACTTGCTTGGTTGAGGCTTGCGCGGCAGTAGGCCATCTTGCACCCTTTGAGGCCTGAGCAACACGCAGCCCTTGCACAGAGAACATCCTACGGGCAGTAGGTGTGCAAAGGGTGAAGGCCGAGAGGCCCTTGTGTATACAAAAAGAACTGAAGGCTGTATGCCCTTGTGTGTGAAAAATGGTGAACCAAGTGTGTGCATAAGGAGTGAACACTTTAAAGTAGAACCCGAGGCCATATCTTGTGTGTGTGCCATGTGAAGACACCCTATGGGTGGTTTCTGTGAAAAGCAATAAGAGGTCGTAGCCTTGTGTGGGTGAAAAGTGAAGAGCACACTTTGTGTTTGTGTGTGCTAAGCAAGTGGAAGAGGCCAAGCTCACTTGTGTGCAAAAAAGTAAAAGAATTGTATGCATGAAGAAGTAGAAGGCCGAGGCCCAAGATCACTTGTGCACCAAATGAAGAACATACCCACGGCTTGTGTGTGAACCAAGTGAATACCACACTCATTAAGTGTGTGCAAGGAAGAGGTCATAGCCTTAAGAGACCTGCGCGCCAGCAAGGACCTGCGCGACCTAAGGACCTACGCGACCTATGTACTTGTGTGATGCCTAGTGGTCGTGCAAGTCTACTTGCGCGACGCCTTATGGTCGTGCAAGTGACTTGCGCGACCTAAGTGATAACCGCCCGGTAACTGCCCAGGGTCTTCTTTTGCCTATAAATAGACCCTGTGGGCCCCCCATTCGAGAGGATTTTTTTCCACAAACTCAGATTGAAGCTCCCGGCGCCCAAGTCTCTTCTCAAAGCTTCCGAAACACTTCGAAAGGTAATTTCGTACCTAGAACAGAAGATTTAAAGAGAAGAAGGAAGGCCTAAGTGTTGAAACTCATCAACACTTGCGCGCCGCCTTATTCCTTCAATAGAACTCGCGCGTCCCTTTTCTGGAAGAACCTCAAGAGGATTCTAAAGGGATTTATAAAGAGTCGCTCAAATATTCTAATGATGTTTGAGAATCGCGCAAGTATACTTGCGCGACGAATACTTGCGCGCTGCCGCAATACATGCGCGCCTTTCTAGACTTGCGCGCCCCTACCTCTTTTTGGTGCCCATCTTGCCCATTTTACCCCTCTTAAACCATCACACCATTCCTTTTCAAGATTCAGTCTTCAAGACACTCTTCAAAGCCATTTATGGAATGATTTCTTGATTTGACTTCCTTATCGGAAAGGAATTATGTGGAATATCTCTCAAAATCTAGTGATTTAAATATCCTTATGTCACTAAATATGGAGAGTTCATTCATTCAACCTCATCCTTTAATATGAGAGAATCCTTAACCTGGGTCTCCTTTTTAGGAATAATCCCCAGTTATAAGTCCTTTAATCTGGGCATCTTCCTCAGGAGTAAGACCCAAATTCTTAAAGTTCCCAAACTTGCGCATCCTCCTCAAGAGTAAGCCCCAAACCATAATTCCTTAACTTGGGCATCCTCCTCAGGAGTAAGCCCCAATCATAATCCTTTAATATGGGCATCCTTCTTAGGAGTAAGCCCCAAGTCCTCTAATTTTGGGCATCCTTCTTAGGAGTAAGCCCCAAACCTTAATCCCTAACCTGGGTCTCTTTTTCAGGAATAAGACTCAGTCATAATCTTGGGTTTCCTTTTCAGGAGAAAAACCCAATCATAAGTCCCCTCCTAACTTGGGCATCCTCCTTAGGAGTAAGCCCCAGGATTAGAGTATTAAAATCTCCATGAAGCACATATACCTTTATGGACCCTGTTCATGGATTTTCTCCCTAAAAGTGAATCCTAAACCTTCATCTATCTGGGCAGTCATACATACATAAGCCCCAAACCATTTATTATGATTGCATCTTTCATGGCACAATTGTCTAAGTTTTTACCAATACATCTTGTTTCTCACACCGAGCATGACTCACGTGAGCTTAGAGTGTAAAAGTAATTATGACATCCTTCTTTGAGCCATCAATCATAAACGTCATACTCCCTTACTCGAACTACGTGGGTTCTGATTCCTTTTCCAAGAAAAGGATACGTAGGTAGCCCATTTATGGGTTCGATCCCAACTTTGAAATAATCTCTATCCTTCTGAATGACGATAAACTTCAAGTGCCCCACTGAGTGGCTTTAAAACCAGCCTGGTCATCATAATGACCAAGAGACATTTATATAAATGTTTTGAAGGATACCATTGACCATGAATCTCTAAACAGATATAGATGATTCTCTATTGATGAAGAACCTCGAATACATATAAAAGATTCTCTAAATTTCTTGCATATTTAATCATTTATTGTTAAAACTAAAGGAAAACACATTTTATACTTGGTAATGTAATAAGGATTCACGAACATAACTTAAATCTATAAAGAGAGTCCCAGAGTAGACAATAATTCCCCTCAAAAAGGTGTGATGAGTCCGACCTCCCATCCTCTTAACTAATGAAAATTCCTAAGCCTCATCAGTCCACAAGCTAATGAGTTCCTACCTTTGGAAAGTAGGTCCAAACGGATGTGGAATCATTGGATGTTTCCGGTTCTACGAACAAACCCGCTAGAAACCGATCGGAACGTTTGAATCTCCCGTCCAGGAGGTCTTCCCCGAATTCCGTGCGAAACAGTTATATTATTATATCTAATTCAATAACTTTTAGTTATTTGTTCCTGCACTTTTAGGGTATGAGGTTTCATTAAATAGACATTTTCATGATAGGCTTATATGTGACATCTAGTCCTAGTTGTAATTTCTACATCTAATTTTTTTTGATCTGGTGAACTAAGCTCTCATATGTGAGGGGAACCTAGTGGAGTATTCTATTGGTGGATTGATATGATTAGTTAGGTTCTCTAATAGTAATTCCAAATATTTTATGAAGTAATAGTATGAGGTTTTATACTATGTAAGTGGTTATTAATGTATCTATAGAAGAGTATTGATTTATAAAGAGGTTATATGGTGGGTTTTTATCAGTTTTGAATGACTAGTCACATTTTTGGACAATGTATATAATCGTTGATAGATTTAAATGATGGTGGATGGAAGGGAAAGATGCAGAGGTCCTACTTGAACCCTTTGATAATGGACAACGAATAAGGACATAAGTTGATACAGAGTTCTAGAAGGGGGTTGTTACCCAGTGTCAGTATGACAGTTTGTGTTCTATTGGTTATATCAATCAGGGTGATTGATGAGGTTTTTCAAGAGAATATTATTTTTAGAAACAATATATCATAATTCTTGGGACTTAGGAAAGACTACATAACAATGGGACAAGTCAACTTCTTGCAGTTCATTCTACACCAGGCGGTGGAAGGGTGGGGCTATCGACTAGCTGGGGTATTATTATTGTATCTTCCATGGCTTCTAGTGATATATTTGATACTGAAACCTCATATTATTTAATATCTACTCATTTTTTTATTTTTTGGTTCTAGTGGTGGAGTATATATTTGGGGTTATATCGATCTATACTCTATTACGGGTGACATCATGAAGAATCTATATTTTTAAGTGTTTTCCCCTCTTAGTTTGAAAGTATAATTTCATTTTGGATTTGTATGTGCTTGATCAGTCAGTTTTTTACCTCATATTGGGTATTGATGGGTTTCTATCATATCAATTTCACATTAGTTTTTACTATAGAAGAGTGACCTTTATATATCATGAGGGTAAAAACTATGATTATCGTGAGTAATGAAATATCTAGGAAGGACATGTAGGGATGGTTCATCATCAACTAGGTGAATTCACAACCTAGGGTATGATTATATTTATTAAAGATGACAGAATGGGTAATGGTTTTTTTTTCAAAAGTAGTGGATCAGTTTCAATATGTCTTTCGTGAGGAGTTATTTTTTATTCCAATAGAGGAGAGCTTATGTTCCTGATTATGCTGATGTTAGGGGATGATCTTATTTCTATCCTTCCTTATAGAATGTCACAAGTAGATCATCATGATTTTAAGACTCAATTAGAATATTTAGAGGATAAAGGGTTCATCTGTATGTGCATGACACTTTTGGTATCTACTATTTTTGTAATAGAATAAGGTTGACAAAACATTACACATATGTGTTGATTATTGAAAGTTAAAATAGGTGAATATCGAGAACTGGTATCATCCTCCATATATCAATGATCATTTTTTCAAGCTGAAGGGTTCTTTTGTACTCAAAATGATTGATTTGAGAACCGGGTGTCATTATTTATGGTTCAGACATTTCGGTATACCATTGGCTATTTTAGAATTATATATGGATTATGTGAGTTTTTTATGATTATTTTTTGTCTAAAAACACTCTCTATGTGTTCATGGATTTAATGAGCCGTGTTTTTCACCAACAAATCAGTGATTTTTTGATTTTTTCATCGATGAAAACATTATGTACTTCCATATTCATGATAATAATTTCAATAATCATGACATCGTCTTGATTATATGAAAGAACATTGGCTATACTCTAATATATCTATGGTACATTTTTCAATCTTCAATGTGAATTTCTTGAGTCACATCATCTTAGAATAAGGTGTTTCATTCAACCATGATAAGGTTCGTGTGGTTGTTTTTCAATATCATCACAATAATTTTTTTCTTATCTGATAATTTTAGGTCTTACTAAGATAAAACTAAAGGATTATTGCATAAATTTATCACATTAAAGAGTTTTTCATTCCCCTGATTAAGAAGGTTGTAGTTTCTGATTATTATGGGGCCTAGGTAATTATTTCCATGAGATAAATTGGAATTCAATAACATAACTTATCTTGATCTTATACAAATTGGTTGGAGTGTATAATATATTATTTGATGAATCTGACATCGGTCTTGGGGTAGTGTTGATGTAGGGAGATCGATTTATCAAATGTGGTTCATGACTGTTGATTATACATGAACAAAACTACCCTACAGACAATCTCATGTTAGAATTAGTGGTTTATTCCATGATGTGTTGGTATAATTATATTCATGGTTATGGTTTAATATAAATACTTACCATAAGATCCTTATGTATATATTTTTTTAATGGGATTAAATTCTCTAGTAGTTGATATGGTTACAATATATGTATTTTAATTGAGATAGAAGGCATATACTCATAAAATCTAGGAGTCTATCTCTAAGTGGAAGATGATAAATTTTTTAACTAAGGTGCATATAGGTGTTAAAGAGGACAAGGATCAGATGGAACTAATATAATTATAATTCATTACATATAATCTGAAATAGATAAAAAAATTCACTATGGGGCTCATAGTTCCTATAATTATGGGAAACCCATGAAAGTGTTGATCTACCTTCTTGCTAGACTGTCTATAATAGTTAGATCATCCATGTTCATGGTTGGGTAAGAATGCCTTATTGTATGCTAGAGGAGTTAATTTGTGAGTTTTATAACTTTAATGTAGAGTATCACCATATTTTGATTGATATGTACTGTAATATTCATAGATAGTATTGGTTTCCATCAATGTATAGAGATATTATAGTATTTATGGCCTGACGTGATACACGTCAGGAAGTTAACATTGAGAATAAATAATGTACCAATATCTTACAAACATTTCCCATTCCAAAATGGATGTGGGATGATTTTAACATGGATTTTATAGTGTTTTTACCAAGGAATACTCTAGAGAATGGAATGATATGGGTGATTTGGATCATTTGAAAAAATTAGCCCTTCTCTTGAATATTTGGGAGAGATTCACCACTAATCAATTGGATGACATATGTGTTAAATACATAGTGAATTTTCATGGGGTACCCTAGAACATAGATCTATATTGGGAGAAAAACTTTACATTGTAATAATATCAATGATTTTATAAGTTTCATGGAGATCACATGTTTTTAAGTAAATATTTTCACCCATAGATGGATAGGAAATCCGAATGTTCTATCCAGGTCTTAGAGGACATGCTGAGATCATAAGTCTCAAATTTTAGTGGGGAATTGGAGAATAACCCAGAGCTTCATGATTTTGACTATAAAAACATATAAAATGAATAGTCATATGGAATAATATATTCACAATAAGGTCATTCATGTCATCACTCTTTTATTGGATGGATTAATGATAATTTTTATGTTTGGGAATAATCTTCATGCATGTAATGTTAGAACATGATTATTTGATTAATAAGTTTATTATTATGTAATATAATAAGAATAATTAACATTTTTACTGACATCATCGAACTCCTATGATTATAGTTGGTGACCATGTCTTTGTCTGAGTTTCACAATTATTGGGTTAACATCAGATTTAGAATCAGGGAATTTGATGCCCAAGTATGTGGGGTTGTTGGAGTTTTGGTAGAGGATTAGTTTGGTAATATAATTATCTAATATTTCCTATTGGTATATTTATATGCCTAATGATTTTAATTTTTCAAAATATTCTTCAATATCACCATGAAATATCTCATGTGATTGATATTGATAATTTTGAGAATTATGTTGATGTGTCCTTTAAAGAGAATTTTATTCATATTATAGATCATAGTAAGAATGTTTTGTGCTATAATATAGTTCCTTTAGTCTATGTTTTGTGGAATAATGGTGGTTTTCTAGTGGAATCTTGTGGGAGGGACATTGATATATGGGCCCAATGACTCAATCTTTTAACCATTGTGTATTGGTGATGATTGGGATAATATATTTAGGATGAGGTATTATAAGGTGGGGAGGTTTTAAGATATCTCTCCTTTGATGAGATATGTTTTATTTTTAATATTTGTTTAAATCCTTATAAATATATTTTTTGGATTATCTCCAATAATAAATAATGTTTCAATAGTGGCCCTAGGGATTCGAGGATGAAAATAGGGGAAAGAGTCTATCTTGTGAATGAAGTATGGTTGGATAATGGTTATTACTAAACATGCACCATAACAATCTCACATAGTGGAGGGGTGATCACAGTTGAAAAACTATGTGTGGAGGGCCTAGGAGACTATATTTCCTAAGATATTTTTAAAAATAGGTAGCAACAGGGTTTGAAAAACTGTTTGGTTACCCAATATAAACTCCATATCCTATTTTTTTTTAGATTGAGGTGACTAGATGATTGAGGGATGGTTTACAAAATCTACTTTCAAACCATCTCATATTTAAAAAAGATGTATATTTACAATTTCCCTCTATAAATTTATATTATCTCAACTAATTTTTATCCCATTTATACTCCATCATACTAGGGTTCAAATAAAGAGGTCCATACTCTTCCAGGAACCTTGTATTAATAGTTGTTTTCTATGTCATTTATTTCAAATTTAATTCCCATGTAAGTCTATGATTATCATTCCTTTTGTTTTCTTAAAAAATATTTTTTTAGTTGGTTCTTTTCTTCCTATTCTCTTGATCCCTATTTATTGGGAGTTTTTTTCCGTAGTGTTTGATTCTTTTTTAGCTTGAAACAAATCTAAACATTGGATGAGTAATGATATAAAACATTAACATTTCAATTGGGTTTGTATCTCAGTGGTGAACACACCCTATAATCCTGCATGAAAACTAGGATAACTTCATGGTGGTGGAATATTTTTGGATTATTGTTGTATTGTTTTAGTAGTACGAGACAAATTACTATTTTAGGAATGAATAAGCTAAAACTATTCATCTATTTGGGAATTATAGACAACGGTTTGGGCCTACGGTCAATAGGGACATCAAGACACCAATTCACTTCAGGACACATAACATTTAGGCCACCTGAGGCCTCCGATCCATAGGGAATCTAGGACACCCCTTACATACAAAAATGAGTAATCCATAGAATTATAATAAGATCAATTAGTATCCACCAGATCATACATAACTGATTGGATGAATGAGCGGGTATAGAAATTTTCATTGGTACCAAGAACCATGGATCTATGCATGGGGTAATGCTAGGTAATATTCCCTAGATCATGGGGAACATGGTGCCTTCAATTATTCTGATGGTGGGGAGGGGACTTCTTGTGTATTCTAGTATTTCGGCCTTCTAGTACTGTATTGGGCCTTGTGGATCTTGGGATATTGGGTCATTTACTAGGAATTGGGCTTATGGGCCTATGTTTCTTGAAAACTTGACAAAAAGTGGGATTATCAAAGAAAAATTAAAATATAATGACATCGGTCTATTCAGTCAGTTGTCAGTTATGATCATAAGGTACGTGGAAACCTTGGTTTTTTCCATAGTCTTGATGTTTTAATTGTGTATGTGGGTGTGACGTTCTGCATCCTTGTGGCATATTTATGTTCTTGATTAATAAAACTTAATTGAACATTTCAATTAGGTACTGTACCTTATAACGATCACTTCAATTTCATTTAAAATAAATAGATCATGCTTAAGGCCACTCATGGGGTGATTCAATCCATTTAACAATGGTATGTGGGTTTTAAATGATGAACTATAGGATTTACATGACTAAATCAGTATTTTTTGTTATTTGGGAATGTGGAATTTTATAAGGGTATGTTTTGATTGATTTTGAATTTATATATGATATATGATATGGAATATGAATCTTTGTTCCTTGGTTAAATGGGGTTGATTATATGTTCATATTTAATTAATGAAACTAAAATATTGTGATAAATGAATAAATGGTTTCTGAATGTTAATGGGTTGAATTTTATCAGTGAGAGATACCATGTGAGGATTTATAAATGGAATAGGTGAACCCTATATGTTGTATTATTTTGAAAGGGCCATATAGGTTGGACCTTGAAAATTTTGAATTTGTAAAATGGTTGGGAATAATGGACATGGTGTTACAAATCTCACGGTTGTGAATGACGGACAATATGCTTCACATCAATGGGAATGTATGTTGTATATGGTTTTCCTTATAAATAATGTAGACTAGCCAAAAATGAGAATTGGCATCCTTGATTTGAAATAGTAGGGATCATATTATTTATTCTCAGCTAGGGTGTCATCATAATGACTAATAACTAATATGATTTGAGATGGCATTAGAATTTGTTTTGAGTGAACTATGGTAATTATAACTAAAATGATTACTGATTTTCAATTATGTTCAAATAGTTTAACCACTATGTTTTATGGTTTAAACTAATAGAATGGCCATGGTTGGTTTGATGGGTTTGTGGTCATGATAACAGCTAAGGGTTCAAGAAGATAACTGATAAAAAAAATTAATTTTGAATTTTATTTTAATCTATTGTATTATTTATAATTCATTTGTGCTTCTACATATAATGTTATTAGACTAGATATTGTTTTAGACACGGTTGATGGTGACCTACTATTTTTTAATCCCACTCTTCTCAGTTTAGCATTTTTACTTGAGTAGATTTCATGGATTCATTTAACGATAATGGAAAGGGAGGTTTGATGGATGGATAAGATAAGACATTGGGATGGGGCATATATGGGCGACTAGACTGGTGTCAGGGCACATTTTAGGTTTTTTCATTGTGTCTTGTTTGGTATTTATTCTGAATATATTATGAAATGACATGGTTATTGTATTAGTTTATGGGTACTTTCCCAGTTTTGGGTTTTGATTATTATATTATTGGTTATCATTGGTTATTAATCATTATTTCTATGGTTATTGCATATATTGATTTCCACTATTTCCATAATCTTATAAGGAGGGTATATTCTCCCCATATACAACATTATACTCTCATTTATAGTTGGATGCCTTTAGAATATGGGGAGGAACAGCTAAGGTTATCTGGTTCAAGACCATTGGGTACTAAATTAATTATACCCATGCCAATATGTTACATATAAATTTTATGGTATATGTTGTATGGCATAACGTGTAGGGTGTAAGGTTTTATATTCAAGGTTATGGGTATAAGGGTTTGTGTTTAGGGACTAGAATTAATGGTGTAGGGTATAGTGTTTATTGTGTGGTGCTTATGGTCTAAGGAGTGGGGTTTATACATTACGATTTTATCGTGTTTTATTTTTTTTAGATTTTGGGTTTTTAGGGTTTTAAGGACTTCATTGTTTTTAGGGGATTTATGGTTTTTAAAATTTTTAGGTCTTGAGGGGTTTTATTGTTTTTAGTGTTTTTAATACATATTGATTTTGAATCAAATTTTAGGGGGTTTTACAGTTTTAGGTATTTATGGTTTTTTGGGGCTTAAGGTTTTTCTAGTTTTTTGGGAGATTTTACGATTTTTTTGGGATTCAAGGGATTTTATTGTTTTTCTATTTTTATAGGATTTTTATGTATTTTAGGTGTTTTGAATGGGTTTTAGATTTATTATGTTTTTTAGGGTTTCTAGGGTATTTAGGATGTTTTGAGGGTTTTTGGTTTTTTTGGGTTTTTATGGTTTTAATGGTTTTTAGGGGTTTCATGGTTTTTCATTTTCTTTATGGTTTTTAGGGTTTTAAAGGTTTTAGGTATTTACTGAATTTTTTGGGTATTTAGTGTTTTTAGGGGTTTATGGTTTTTTTAAAAAACTATTTTTTGTGTGTTTTAGGGGTTTTAAAGGTTTTAATTTTTTTCAGGGGCCATTATAATTTTATAGGGTTTTAGGTATACAATACTTTATAGGGTTTTATTATCATTTATTTTTTTTGGGTTTTTTTAGAGTTTTATATTTTTATGGTATTTTAGTGAATTTTATGGGGTTGTAGTGTCTTTTTGGATGTTTTAGTTTTTTATGTTATTTTGAGATCTCCTTAGAATTTTCGGGGAACTTTTGGGATTTAAAAGGTCATTTGGAAATTTAGGGTTTCTTGGGTCTTTTATAGATTTTTAGGGTAATTGTTTCTTTTACGGTCTTTTAGGGGTTTTTAATGTTTTTTCATACTTTTAGGGTTTTTCTGTTTTTAGGTTCAATTGGATTTATAGATTTTTTAGGGATTTTAGGGTCTTTATGGTTTTGGGGGGTTGCTTGGTCTTATTTAGTTTTTAGGGGATTTTAGCATTTTTATGGTTTTTATGTTTTTAGGTTTTATATGATTTTTGAGGGTTTTAGTGATTTTTGGTATTTCTTGTGTTAATGGTGGGGTGGTTATTTTGATATATTTAATTTTTTTGGATGTTTCTAAGGGTTTTTTTTTTGTTTTTAGGGTTTTTAATTTTTTATGTTTGTTAGGGTTTGGGTGAATTTTAATGTCTTAAAGGGTTTAGGGGTTTAAAGGGTTCTGTAGGGTTTAATTGATTTTGGAGTCTTTTAGGCATGATTATGGGGTTTTAAGGGCTTCTAGAGTTTTATGAGGTGTCTAGGATTGTTTGGGGGGTGTAGAGTTTTTAGGTTTTTATGTGTTTTAGGGGTCTTGGGGTCTTTTTGGGACATTTTAGTTTTTGGAGACTTTTAGGGTCATTTAGTGTCTTTTAGGGAATATTTGGGTTTTTATGGGTCTTAGGGGTTTTTAGAGGATTTAAGGGGTTTTATGGGGGTTAATGACTTTTAGGGTTTTAATTGGATTTTGGTGTTTTTATGGTTTCTAATGTTTATATGGTTTTTAATAGGTTATGTTATTTATGGGATTTCAATGATTTAGGGGGTTTTATGTATTTTTTGAGTGTTTTAGCGTGTTTTTTGGATTTAGGGTCCTTTAGGGTTTTTAATGGTTTTAGTGATTTCTTGTTTTTTAGGGTTGTATGGTTTTTAGGGATCCTTAGGTTTTTTTTGTTTTTTGTACTCTTTTTATGATTTTTATGGATTCATAGTGTTTTAGGTGGTGTTTATGTTTTCAGAGTTTTTAATTACTTTTTAGAGATTTTGGGGGGGTTTAGGGTTTCTTGGGTTATATGGTTTATTTCGTTTTTTAGAAGTTTTTAGAGGTTTTTAGATTTTTATGAATTTAACCTGTTTTTAATGGGTTTCAAAGGATTCAAAGGGTTTTTGAGTTTTTAGAGTCTTTGAGTATTGTTATGGGGTTTTATGTTTTTTAGGGTCTTTTATGGGTTCTTTGAGGTTTTTTAGATCTTTTAGGTGTTTTGCGTTTTTTGGTACTTTTAACGTTTTAAGAGAACTTTGGTGCATTTTATGATCATAGTGGTTTTAATGTTTTTAAGAATATTATAGTGATCTTTTAGGTTCTTTTAGTATTTTTTAGGGGTTTTAGGGTATGCAGGATTTAGGGTATAAGGTTTTGGTTTTAGATTTTGGGGTTTATGATTTAATGTGTTGGGTTTTGGGTATCGAGTGTTGGGTGTATGATTTAAGGACTAGGGTATATGGTTTACCATTTTTGGTTAAGGGTTTATATTGCAGGGTATCGGGTTTAGGGTGTATAGTTTTGGGTCTATAGTGTATGGTAAAGTGTATTAGGTGTATTATTTAGGTTTTAGGGTATATGGTATAAGGTTATGGTGTGGGGTTTAGGTTTTACGGTTAAGGTTAAATGATTAGTTTGGTACGGTTTTTTTGGGGGGGGGGGGGATTCATAGATTTTTGTGTTTTTTATAGTTTTTTATGGGGATTTATAGTTATTTTTGGTGTTTAGTATTTTCAATGTTGTTTTTCTTTAACCCTTTTACTATTTTAAGTAATTTAGGGATATTTGAGATTCTAATTGGTTTTTATGTTTTTTTGGTATTTAGGGTCTTTTAGGGATTTTTGTATCTTTATAAGTTTTACAGAATTTATGGATTTTTTAGGGTTTTTATTCATTTTAAGGTATTTTAGGGTATTTAGGGTTTTAGAGTTCTTAGTGTTTTAGGAATTTTAGGGTTTGTAATGGTTTTTTTAGTTTTTATATTTTTAGAGTTCTTTAGGTATCATAGTGTTTTTATAGTTTTATATATTTTAGTGTTATTTATTGTTTAAGAATTTTTCATGGATTTTACTGATTATGAGGGGTTTTAATGATTTTTAGGGATTTCTTTGGGGATTTATCGTTTTTTGTTTTTTAGGATTTTAAGGGTTTTATATTTTTTTTATGGTTTTTAGGTTATTTGTAGATTCAGTTTCATTCATATTTTAGGTTATTTATAAAGTCTTTTAGGGGTCTTCTTTTATTTTATAAATTTTAATGATATTTTGGGTTTTATGTGGTTTTATGTTTTTTATTTTTATGTGGTTTTATGGATTTTTTTGGTTTCTGTTTGTGATTATTTTATGTGTTTTACTAATTTTTAAGGATTTTTAGTTTTCTTATTGTAATTTTGTGTTTTTAGGGGGTTTTAAGGTTCATAGGGTTTTTAAGAGTTTAGTGTTTTTATTGTCGTTATGGTTTTTAGGGAACGTTTTTGTGTTTTTAGAGTCCATTTGGATTTTTAAGGATATTAGGGTCTTTTTTTGTTTTATCAGTTTCATAACCCCTTAGATGTTTTTGGGATTTTAGAGTATTTATGTTTGTTTTAGATATTCTTTATCATTTTGGGTTTTATAGGGTTTTTTAATGCCTTTAAGGTTTTTATGTATTTTAGGTTCTGCTGGATGTTTTAGCATATTTTATGGGTTTTAAATTATTTTTGTAAATTTTTTATGGTTTTTAGGGTATTTTCTGTTTTTAATGGTTTTATGGTCATTGGGGGTGTATGGTTTTATGGTTTATATTCTTTTTTATGGTTAATAGGGGTTTTATGGGTTTTTATTTTTTAAATTGTTTTAAGGATTTTTAGGTTTTTTTGGGTTTTTTTTCATTTTCAATTCATTGGATTATATATGTGTTAAAATTTTCATATGGGTTTTAAAGGGTTTTTAGGTTTTTGGGGTTATTTTATTTGTTTTAGGGGTTATTTTATTTTTCTTGTCTTTCCATATTTTTTGCATTTTACTATTTTTGGGACAAATATAATTTTTAGGGGTTTGGGGGATTTTAAAGTTTTTTTGGTGGTTTTTAGTGATTTTATGGGTCGTATAAGGGTTTTAGAATTTATTAAGTATTTTAGGAATTTTGGTTACTTTTTTGTAGTTTTAGGGATATTATGGTCAAATTGGTTTTTAGGTTTTTTAGGGGTGTATGGTTTTTTATAGTTTTAATGATCTTTTTAGTTTTATGGTTTTTAGATTATTTTCCAAAATTTATGTGTTTTTAAAGATGTTTAGTGTTATAAGGGTTTTTTTAGTTTTCTATATTCTAATGGGTTGTTGGGTTTTAATGGTGTTTAAGGGAATTAGGATCATCTTGGGTTTTAATATGGTTTTATGTTATTTTAGGGATTTTATGGTCTTTTAGGATTTCATTGGGTTTTAAAAATTTAAGGGTTGTTTAAGGTTTTTTATTGTTTTAGGGTCTTTTACGAAATTTTTTTATCTTTTTACGGTTTTTAGGTTTTATGGGTTTTTAATGGGTTTTTTTTGGATTTGTAGTGTTTTAATGGATTTTTATTGGGTTTGGTGTTTTTAAGGGGTTTAGGGTTTTTAGTTTTTTTATTGTATTTAGTATTTTATAGAGATTTAATGGGTTTTAAGAATTTTTACGGGTTTTAGGGTTTTGAGGTATTTTGATGTTGTTTAGGAAGTCCCTGGTTTTTAAGGTTTTTAGAGTCTCTTTGTGGCTTTTAGGTGTTTTTGGTTTTAGGGGTTTTTATGTTTTTAATTATTTTAGTTGTTTTGAGGGTTTATAGTATTTTTTGGGGAATTTAATTTTTAGGGGGTTTAGTGTATTTTAGGATTTATGTATGTGTTTAAGGGTTTTTTGGTTTTTTGGGGGTTTTGTGTTTTTTTTGGGTTTTAGGGGTTTTACGGTTTTTTGGATTTCATATATTTTATAGGTTTGTAGGGGTATTAATTTCTTTTAGGTGAAAAATAAGGATTTTTTTTTTATTTTTAGGGTTCTTAGGGATTTCTAGGGTTTTTATTCCTTTTATGGTTTTAGGGATTTTAGGCATTTAAAGGATTTTCGTGTTTTTAGGGTTTTTAGGGTTTCATTTTTTTATGTTTTTTTATGTTTTTTATTTTAATTTCATCGTATTTAGGGTTATTTAAGGTTTATAGGGTTCATTTTTTGATGTTTTGGGTTTTTCCTATTTTTTTGGGTTTCCCTTGTTTATTGTGTTTTAGTGGTTTAAGGGTTTTTATGTTTTTTATGGTTTTTAGGGATTTTATGATTTTTTTGGTTTTTATGGAATTTCTGGGTTTTCATATGTTTTTAGAGGATTTTGATTTTTCATATGGTTTTTTGGGTTATTATGATTTTTAGGATTTTGAGAGTTTTTAGGGTTATTTGTGGATGTTAGGGTATTTAAGTGTTTTTTTGTTTTTTATTGATTTTTGTGTTTTTTTGGTATATATGGTTATAAGGCTGTTAGTTGGTTTTTAGGGTTTGGGTGTAGGGTATATGTTTTAGTGTGTGGGGTTTACATTTTATGGTGTAGGGAATATGATTTAGGGTGTTTGGTTTAGGGATTAGAGAGTAGGGTATATGGTTTATGGTGTAGCGTATAGGGTATATAGTATAGGGTTTAGGGTTTAGGGTTTATGGTTTAGTGATTATGGTGTAGGGTGTAGGGTGTATGGTGTAGGGTTTTCGGTGTAGGTTGTAGGGTTTGGAGTTTAAGGTGTTGGGTTCTAGGTTTATGGTTGAGGGTTTAGGATTTAGTGTGCATGGTTTGGTGTGTGGTGTTTTGGGTTAGGGTGTGAGGTATAATGTTTAGGGTTTACTATATAAGATATTGGGTTTAGTGTGAAGGTATTAGGGTTTAGGTAGTTGAGTTTAGGGTGTTGGGTTTATGGTACTAGGTGCGCTAAACGAAAATTCAAAATTCGAGGCTGTTTATTAGAGGACGTTCACAAATCTACCTATAGATATTTCTACATAAAATTTATAGATGCGTATTTTAAAAAATTCACACAACATATTTTAATTTATTTTTAAAAAATTAATTTTTTTAGCAGGATCTTTCAGAAACAACTAATCATTAATGGTGTTTTTAAAGAAAATAAATGATAAAAATAAATAATTTTTTTTAAAAAAATTATAGTTCATAAAATTAATATAAAATTTGGTCTAAGTGTCCATTTTTACTCAAAAACCTATAAAACCAACGAAATATGATACCATGAAATTTGAGAATAATTTGATTATTATTAATAGAATAAAAATTTATTACATTTTTAAAAGAAGTTGAAAATCAAACATCAACTTCAAATGACCTTAACATTGGATCTAGTTGTCCATTTGAGCTCTACAACATATCAACTCAAATCCTATGACAAGATCTAGATGTTTACCTA
Source organism: Viscum album (assembly GCA_963277665.1). NCBI lineage: Eukaryota > Viridiplantae > Streptophyta > Magnoliopsida > Santalales > Viscaceae > Viscum > Viscum album. The sequence continues at coordinate 116,090,468 of OY728133.1, read as the reverse complement.
TGGTAACCCCATTTTGTAATTTTTTAATGTCAATAATGTTTTTAATGGCCTCTAAAAATGACTTTTTGATTCATATACCATGATTTTTTAACATTCGATGTTATTTCATCTACATTTAAGAGTGTCTTTATATTATTTTTTTCATTTATGATTTAATTTGATGTATTTACATTCATGTTGATACAATGTTTCAATTTTTCTATACATCCATATTTTTGTGATTTATTTTATATTATATATATATGTGTTTGTATTTTTAAAATTTTTGTATATTTCTTTATAATATATATATAAAAAAATTATTAATTCAAAATTATATATAATTTAATCTATGCATATATATTTATTTGGGTTTATGCATATTATTCTGTATTTATATTCATTGATATATATATATATATGATGTTTGTATATTTCTTTATATGTATTTTGATGGTGGGTGTTTGTGTGTGTGTCTCTGTTCTTATATTCATTTATTTGAATTTAATTATATTTTTTTTAATAGGATATATATAAATTTATATATATATTATTAATCACTAAATATCACTTATTAATTGTTAATTATTTCTAATTTATAATTTAAAATTTCATTTTTATAACTTAAAATTTAGTAGTTAGTAATTATTATTTATAATTTTTTTATATATTGATATTTTATTGATTTATAATTTATTATTATTATTTTATTAATTTATTACAAATTTACTACTTATTTATTATATATTTTTTGATAAATTATTATTAAATTATGTTTAATTAATTATTATATTCTATTATATATTATATGTTATGTATTATTTATTATTTATTATAAATGATTTAGTAATTATTAATTATTAATTATTTTTTATTTTTTATTTTTTATTAATTATACTTTAAAATTTATTTATTTAAAAAATATTAATGCTTTATTATTTTATTATATAATATTTGTTTTTTTTTCTTCTGAGAAGATGAGTTCCAACCAGAAAACATGGACCCCTTGTTATAAAAATAACATCAAAAGAAAAATAGGCCTAAATGAAGGAGAATTAGAATTATCCCTAATAAAATTGGAATAACATCCAAAGGAAGATGATTAGACCAAATGACAATGATCCCATTAGAACCTTTTTTGGCTAGGCTATAATCCAAATAATTTCCCTCCCTGAAGACATGAGTGATGATATAGTCAATAGAAGATAGGTACTTCATGAAATTAATCCATCGATTAGAAAGTTTGCAAAAAATACGAGATGATGAAGAACTAATAGTGTGAACAATAATTGTGGAATCACACTCCAATAATATCCTATTCAAACCTCTCTATTTATCATGATCCAAACTAATTATAACACCAAGAATCTCCTCCTCTAAAGTGGATAAAATTTCACAAGATTCAATAAATTAACCAGTCACATCCCCAATACTATTCTGGAAGATAGCCCCATAACCTGAAGGACCTATATTTCCTCTTCAAGAACTACCATTGTTGATCTTAGTCTATCAAGAAAATTAATCATTCCAGAAGACCTCCATAGTACCCATTGGTGGATATAAATTACCCTTAATTGTGATATCCCTGAGAACAAATAAATCATGGATTGAATTCCAACAAAAATATTTTCCAAGGGATTCTAACAGGCCTAAGAGAAAAAAGAATTCCGGAAATTGAAATCTATTAGTTGAAGACAACACCATCATGGAGAATCCTTTTCCTTTCCATCCAAAGAATGCTGACCAATTCCGCAGCCGCAGCCTGGAGATGCAGCAAAATAAAAGGAGAAATTATTAGGCTTAATAAACTTGTTATGATTTCATTTGTAGAAACATAACAGAGATCTTGGACATAAAATATATCAAAGAGGGAAAAATACATAGTTTAAAAAATAAAACAACTCAAGAAAATGTTATCAAGATCCTTCTGGTGTACATGAAAGAGGACATAGATTAAAAAAAGGGAGATTCGATAATCTTTAAGGTAGTTATCAGTTGGAAATTTTATATGCACTAGCCTCTAGAGAAGATTAAAATTAAAGGGAGGAATAATTCTTCATTTGAATTTTCAAATCCATTTATGTCCCAATATAGGTGCATTGTAATGGGGATAAAAGGACTTTGAGAATGAATACTAGAAGAGTTCGACTCCCATATCAAAAAATCACCAACAAAAGAAAAACATTAATCATTAACAACATGTCGAATATGATCATTAAAAGCTTCGATATCCAAAAGCTAGTACTTCATTGAAATTTCAAGATCAATGTTTTGAGAATCCTATATAAGAGAGTCCAAGAGGGGAGAACCAATCAAATTATTCCTCCAAAACTAAAGTGATGAATACTTAGAGACAATCCAATGAGCATCAACGCAAATGAAAGAAAAGATATAGTTGAGTGAAGCCAAATGGAGGAATCCAGATGGCTATAAAATCTAGATTTTAGCTTATTAAAAAATCTATCCATCATAAAAGTTATAGATTTAGAATTATCATTCACAATATTTCATATAAGGGAATCTTGTAAGGCATGATTAAATAATCAGAGGTTGTTGATACCAAAACCCCCCATATCAAAGAGTTTGCATCAATTATTCCAACACATGATATCAAATAATCTCTCCAAAATGATATATGTCCATATAATGTTCTTAAAGTTCACATTAATTGATTTAAGAAGCGATTCATGACATTTATAAACCATAAATGAGTTGAAAAATTTAGATGTCATAACTGATTTGACCAAAAAAAACATGACCTTCCATGGAGAGATATTTTCCCTTCCATGATGATACATTCTATTTGACCTGAAAAAAATTCTAGAGAAGTAAAAAATAATTTGTGATACCCAAAAACATAGGAACACTAAGATAGGTGAAATGAAAAATTCTTTCTCTAATAAAAAAATCATTGATAGTACCAACTTTCCTAGCCGAGGGGATATATTTACCAAAGTAAAAAAATGACTTGTTCCAACTTACCATGTTACCAAAAACCTTCTCATAATGAAAAAGGACATTATTGATATTTTTCATATTTCTATTGTTCCCTTGTGTGAATAAAATAAGATCATCGGTATAAAAAGGATGGGTTGGGGATGAAATACCTCTACCTGCACCAATATATTTCAGCTTTCTATTAGTAGCCATGATATAAAATAAACTACTATGATAATATTCAAAGATGGAGAAGATAATAGCTGAGAGAGGATCACCATGTGTATCCCTTATGGAAGAAGAGAAATAAACATCTAGGTAGACATTCACAGGAACCGATATATGATTAGATTTAAAAGTAATCATGATCCAACTAATTAAATTATCTTCAAAACCAAACATGGAAAGGATTTTGAAGATAAAATCCCAAATCCATAATGTCAAAGGCATTTCTAATATAATGTTTGAGAGAAATGATCCCTCCTCAGATAGGATTTCTGAGAATGTTGACACAATCTAATGCATAAATGTGGTTGTCTTGGATTGTCCTCCATTTGATAAATCCAAATTGATTAAATGATACGATTTTACTAGAGATAGGTTTTAATCTACTAGAAATAATTATTGTAACAACATTGAACAATGTGTTAATCATAGCCACTGGATTGAAAAGATGAATCTCATTGTCATTATCCTACCTAGGTATTATGGCAATGAATTGATTATTTAAGCCTTGGGGGAGTTTTCCACCTCTAAAAAATAATAGGATTACAGACATCATCATAAATAATATCCCAATAGGTCTTAAGAAAAGGTTGTTAAAACCATCAGGACCTGAGAAACTATCAGGCATGAGACTAAAATCCAAATCCTTTATCTCTGGTTATAATGGGATAGGAACAAGTCATTAATTGTCCTACTGATTAACTATATTTGGGAATATACCATCCAAAGTGGAAACAATAGTTTTATATACATTAAAGATAACCTTAAAATAAGAATTAATATTCTTAGAAAGATCCTATCTATTATCCAAACATATATCTCCACACTTTAGAATAGAAAGGGGCTGAGGGATTTTCCAAACTCGTTGGAGAGAGTAAAAAAATAGAGTTCATATCTCATTCTCTGTACCAGTTGTCCTTGAATGTATATTTTTGCAAGGAATAATTAATATGGGGATGGTTATTGAGTTTAAGAGTCAAATCAGCTTCCAAAAAAATACTACCAAAAAATCATCATGAGTGCACTGCTCATGAAAACTTTGATGGGATTTTTCAAGATTAAATAAATCCTTATCTAGGTGACTGAAAATGTACCTAATTCATCATGAGTGCACTGCTCATGAAAACTTTGATGGGATTTTTCAAGATTAAATAAATCCTTATCTAGGTGACTGAAAATGTACCTAATTCGGAATTTGAGATTTCACTTGTGTATCTTTAATTAATATATTCAAGAAAAAAAATTGCTCATATAATCCACTGAGCCCCAAACATCACTAAAAATCTTATTAAAAACAGGACGTAAAATCCAATCCTTGTTTAATCTAAATGGAAGAGGTGTCTTACGACCTTTACCAGTAAGATCAACTATGATTGGGTGATGGTCAGAATTTAGTTGAGACAAAATCATGAAAGATATGGACTCCCAAGAGAAAAATGAAGACTCATTAACAAAATCCATGTCATGTTTACTAGAAACCATACTCCAATAATTTCTTCTATAAAAAATGAACATTATACCTAAAATATTAACATCAAATAGCTCATTCCCCTCAATATGGATTTTGAACTCCCATGAATAAATAGTGTTTTTCATAGGTCCCACTTTTTCATTAGGATCGAGTCTCGAATTGATATCCCCAATAATGATCCATGGAACATAAATTCTATTTTTGAAGGAAGTGATATCAGAACATAGTCTTTTACGATCCAAATAATAGTTACATAAATAAATTAAAAAGGAAGATTTTTTAATTCCCATCTTAGATAAGAACAAGATACAAGTTGAGAACCTTAATAAACCATAAGAGGATCAAAAATAGTGAAATGAGAAAATACCCATAAATTTATAACCTCTAATAAACTTATATTCACACCTGTCAAAATAAATATTATATTTTCTATACTTGAAAGTATATTTTAGAAAATAGTTCTAGGTTCAAGTAACCCTATAAAAGTAGTTTTATGAATCTAAATATGAATCATAAGACACCTAACTATGGCTTTATTAGCCAATCCATATAAATTCTAGAATAAAATCCCTATTTGGAAGCCGATTTTGGGTAATCCCCCTTTTTAATCACATCCCCTTAATTTTTTTATATGATTTTAGTAGGTCTCCCCAATTATATCTTCGGAATCACTAGACTTTGTATCAAACTATTGGTGTCCACTGACACATTATGCCTCTTGTCATCCTCCTCGGAAGTATTAGAGTCACCCCTGCCCACATATTGATGAGTAAGATCATTCCTTTATTATCCAGATTACATAACTCATGATTTTTACTACACTTGAACTATATTAGATTCATCCCAATATGAGGAGTGTGAAACACTGATAGATTAATCCTTCATTTCAGTACAAGAATCCACACGGCCTGATTCTATTTTAAGAGCATTTGTTATAGATAATATAGTGTTATTTGTTGGATCAATCATCTAGTTCGTATAGGTAAGGGTGAGAACAAGAATATAAATTAGAGGAGTGTATGTCAAAATTAGTTCATGTTACATCCACATATGAAAATCAATGATATCTCTAGAAATAGAGTTGGATAAAGAATGCTCCCCTAGACTCAATTGCATGTTGTAGAACAAATAATTAATATCTTAAAAAATTTCTAAATCCAAGATATTATCTTTATTCTAACCTCCAAAAGGAACCATGTTTATTGGATGAATTTGTAAATATAGAGTTGGATGAGGGTTATCCACATCAAAAGTAGTATCAACTCAGGATAAATTCAAAGAAAACCATAAATAAGGATAATTCAGTGACTCTCACTCCAAAATCATTCTTATAGACTTTTTTTGAAGGTTCATCACTTTTTTCCTGTGGAATTTTTTGATTTCCTTCCATTAATTTACTTTAGGAGGCACATTAACATTAATTTGAATAAATATACATGCTTAAATAAAATGTCTCACAATCTTTCAAAAGTCACAGAAAGTAGGAATACATTATAACTCATTCTTGAATTAAATGTTGTGATCATTTTCATGAATAATAAAGGATGTTGGAATATTTGAAGCCATATTGACATACAAAGGGATTCGATCATAAAATCCATGATCATCTTCCAAAATTCTTTGATCCATATTAATAGGGTGAATATTCAAGAAGCATGGTCATTTTGAATTTTTAGATGCCAATAAACAAAATTTAAACCATGAAGTCTAATCCGAAATTGGGTATTAGATTGTTTTAGATTGAAGGTTTCCAAATTGCAGTGCCATTCTGATATTGGAAATAGTCCTAGTTTAAGAAGAATATTTTTGGTAGATCGAGCCATTTGTATATAATTTACATCTTGGAAAACAACATGGAAGAATGTTATTCCAATAGGAATAAGTATCCAAGATCTTATACCAAATAAAATGGATATCTGATTCTTTGTATCATTTATGTTTTATGGCTTATCACCTCTTCTAAGATTCATGTATCCCAAAAGAGAGAATCTATAAAAATTATATCTCTCTTCTAGGGCATCTAGATCATACACTACTAAGAATCTACCATCATTAAATTTTTTAATATAAGAAGAATTAGGAGTATCCAATTTAACTTGATATTGAATGCCTAAAAACACCTCTGTGAAAGAAAAACCAGTAATCCTACGAGAAGTATCATCATAGAATCAATTAGAAGGGGAACGCGAAGCAACACTGAAGAAAAATTATCATTATGGACTAAATGAGCTCAGGATGAAACAAAAAAAATTGATCGATGAAAATCATAATGACCGGAAATGAAGAAAATAGCCATCTCAAATTTTTCGAAGTGCACTGAGTTTTCAGGCCCATGGGTTTACACAATATAGGTCAATAAATGTTTTTGGTTAATGAGAATTTGGAGTGGCCTCTCCACCTATGCACTGAATGTCCCTAGTGATGCCCAAGGTGGCCATCCTGTTGTTTTGTCTAGTTACTAATGGGGTAGAGGGGCCCACAAGAGGTTTGTTATCATATAGTGAGTGTTTCCTTGCAAGGAATCGAACCCGGAACTATGGTGTCATGATGACACTACCTTTAAAAAATCACCCATGCCCTATGGGAAAACGTTTTATTTGGTAATGTGGTATTGAGGTGGCTCCCAACCTACACGCCACAAGTGTATATAAAGAATAACAAAGATTAAATGAGTTCAAATTTCAAAGAACTCCATATGCATGGCCTGCACGGAATATCCATTCATCGTAAGATAAACAAATAAATAATAAATAATAAATAATAAAAATAATAAATTAAAATATAGATAAATAGTAAGAAATATATAATATATAATAAATAATAAATACAAATAAATTAATAAAATTAAAATTCAATGTGAAAATATTCATTGTGGTATTGAAAACCATTGGGAAATTAATTCACAACACATTTTGAAAACTTCTATGAAATATTTCTAGACACATCTTTTCAAGGAAGTTCAAACCACTATGAAATTATTTACTGTAATTTAAAACTATTGCTAATTACTTTTTTTATTGTAGCGGTATATGGTCAATAGTTTAGGGTTTTGTGTCTACGGTTTTTTTTGTGGGTGTAGGGTATAGGGATTGAGGTGTAGGATTTAGGGTTTAGGGTTTAGGGGTGGGGTATACGGTGTGGGTGTAGGGTTTAGGGTTTAGGATTTATGTTGTAGGGTATAGGGTTTACGATGTAGGGTTTAGGATTTAAGGGGTAGGTTATGTGTTTTAGAGTGTAAGATATAGGGTATAAGGTGTAGGGTCTTTGTTTTTGGGTGTAAGGTTTTGGATTTTGAAAAAAAGGTATATGGAATATGTTGTGGCATTATTAGATTCTGGTCTAGGGTATGTGGTTTTTGGTTTAGCATCGTGGTTATATGGTTTAGGGTGTAAGGTATAGGGTATAAGGTTAATGGTATAGGTTTATTTTATAGGGTATTGATTATATTGTGAATGGTTTATTGTTAATGGTGTAGGGTATTGGGTATGGGGTGTAGGGTATATGGTTTCAGGTGTAGAGATTACGGTTTAGTCAGTAGGGTATAGGATTTAGGGTGTGGTGTATAGGGCATATGGTGTAGGGTATTGGATTTTGGGTCTAGAGTATAGGGTATAAGGTGCAGGTATAGGATATAGGGTGTTGGGTAGTGGGCATAGGGTGTATGGTATAGGGTCTATGGTGTAGCCTATCGGGTTTTAGGGGTATGGTTTTGGGTGTAGGGTATAGTGTTTAAGGTGTAGGATTTAAGGGTTTTTATAGGGTATATGGTTTAGGTTGTTGGGTTTATGGGGTAGGGTTTAGGGATTTTGGTGTTGGGTTTATGGTTTAGGGTGTAAGGTGTGAGGTGTGGGGAGTAGTGTTCCGGGTTTATTGAGTAGGATACAAGGTTTAGGGTTTAGTTTTATGGGATAATGGTGTTGGGAATTGGGTTTTGGGTTTACTGTGTTGGTTATAGAGTTTATGGTGCATGGTTTAGTGTTTAGTGTGTAGGGTGTCGGGTGTAGGGTTCATGGTGTAGGGTGTAGCATTTATGGTTTTGGTTGTATGGTATATGGTTTAGTGGTTTTATGGTTTTTAGAACTTTTAGGGATTTTATGGTTTTTATTATTTTTAGATATTTCTAGGGTTTTTATATTTTTAACATTTATGAGGTTTTTGGTGAATTTCTGGGGTTTTATTGGGATTTATGGGTTTTACCGATTTTCATGGTTTTTTATTATTTTCTGAGGAGTTTATGTTTTTTATGTATTGTTTTGGTTTTAGATATTTTTTATGGTTTTTAAGTTATTTAAGGGATTTTATGTTTTTTAGGGGTTTTTTTTGTTTTGGGGCTTTAGGGTTTTATGAGTTTTAGGGTTTTTTTGGGTTTTTTTGGATTTTAAGGTTTTACTGTTTTCTCAAATATTAATATTTTTAAGGGTTCTCTTAGTGTTTTTTCATTTTAGGGTTTTAGGGGTTTTCATTTTTTATTTATTTTGTTATTACATTTAGTATAACTAAGAGACCTGCTATTTTTATAGACATAGTGTATAGGTTTTTGAAACCATGCCAGTATTTCATTGTGGTAGTTTTCATGAATGATATCATTGTGTATTCTCAAAACTAGACACGATCATTCCCAATACCTTTAAATTGGAATGTGTACAAAAATAAAGCATAAGTTCTCTAAAAACATCACAAAATGCCACCTATGTATTAATAATGTTATTTCTAGGACACATTATATCATAAGAATGTGTATCTGTGGATATAGAGAAGGTGAGAGCCATTTTTTCCCGGGGGAAGCCCCATAAAGTATTTGACGTACAAAGTTTCATAGGGATTGTTTGTTTTGTATAAGTTTTTCATTTGAATCATTTAATGCCTTCCAATACCACATAAATTCTTGACTGAGAAATGTGTAAAGTTCACATGGTCTGATGCCAATGAGAGACCCTTTTAGGAGTTTATGGGAAGACTGACATCATCACCAATTAAATTTTTTCTTGAACCTGGTGGAGGATATACAATGTATTGTTCTACATCTAGAACCAACATGAAATCAATTATGATGCAAGGGTAATGAATCATGGAATATATTAAGGATCTATATGTAGTATAATCATGGTGGTTGGTAGGCCAAACATTGCTTTTTTCGTAATCGATGACCAATCCGGGATCAATACAATGATGAACTCCAACATCCACATATTAAAACCAATGAATTAGACAAAGAAAATAATATAACTGAATTCGAGAAATAAGATATTTCACATCATTTTTATAATTAATTTATTATGTTCTAAAGAAATTAAATACATGGGTCGTTGGTACATTCTTCATTCATGATTGTTAATCATCTCTAATAACCCTTCAGGATTGTCTTCATTGCGCTTGTAAGGATCCGAAGTATAATCACTCAAGAAGTGATCCACATCTGTCCCAATGGTTGCTGACCAACATCACTCACTCTCTATGTGCTAGCGTAGAAACTTTAATGCCTTTAATTGATCATTCTTGATCACTCGTTCTTCAGTGTTGAATAACTTCCCTCTTTCTTGAGAGGGATGGAGGAGAGGAGTCGAGAGAGAAAATGTTCCCATAACAATTATCAATTCACTGGATCTTGGAATAATAGATGTACTTTTCTATTATTTGAAATGTGGTTTTAGTTACAATATTTAATTATGAAATTGAAATTAAATGAAATTATAACTATTAGAGAAATCCCATGCCACATAATAACAATAGTAACACAATTATTTGTGGTGCACGAAATTGATCAAAACTAAATCATAAATGAAATATCATGCCACATAATGATAATAATTTTATTATTATTTCTTATGGAAACTGGATAAACACTATTTACCGACATGTAAATAATTAATTAATCAACAGACACTTCATGATATGTTCTAACTCCTATCCCATTTATTTAATAAGTTAATAAAATATATTATTCTTTTAAATAAATATTTATATATTCAAACTAGTAAATAAATATTTATTAAATGTTCAATAATATAAATAAATAAATTTTATTCACAATATGATTAATAAATATTTAATTAAATTAATGTTATCATTTTAATTTGACAAAATTATTCCTCGGTCTTGAAAATAATATTTATTTATTAATTAAATTCAAATAGAATTTAATCGAGACCACTAAAAACATATAGTGTGAGACCCTCTAGGATTCTAAATCATTAACAATGGGTGGGCTTGCCTAATTTTCATGATTACTATATAGTAGGGGGTCAAGGAACCCAATAAAGACAAGTTAATAAAACAATGACAAAATCCACATACAAACGCTCACTGTGTTATACAATCCATTTCTCACAATTTCTCATCAAGCAGGTTTCATGATAGTTTTTCCAACCTATATGCTTGACACATCATTCTATGACTACCTAAAATAAACTCATCATTACGCCATGTCCATGGAATTTTGGGTGAAGATTATATTTCAATCAATGGTCCAATGAAATCAACATACCTAAATGGATGGTACAAATCCTTGACATTTCAATTAATAACATGTCATTCTGGACCCACCCAAAGTTCCATACTTCTGCCATCATATGGAATGATGGGTTTTGTTATAAAATCATTATGTGTATGTTATTACATGTCTTAATGATAATATTAATGTTTATTTACTGTTATAAATGCTCACATATATGAATATATGATCACATAAAAACATGTGGAATTCCTACTGGCGGGTCTGTTCTCATAATCTCCCGTCATGGAGATTAACTAGTGAAAATTTCATGATACGAAGTCTCATCTTCTTATGAGTACTTTCACATATTGGTTTGTATACTATGTGTCCCATCATTTTATTTCATCCAACAATATAACTATATTTAAAAACACTTTCGTATAACTAAAAGGTTCTCATCATAGGAGGGAACTATTATGATCTATTGGATGTCACAAATACTATAGGACATTATTAAATTATATTAATAAAAAACAATGAACAATCTGTTAAAATATATTTAATATTAAAAGACATTCAATATTCAAGTAATTAAAGTAAAAATAGTTGGTTCAATGAATCCAAATCCAACAAACTCCCACTTGTACTAGATCCAACTACCTATGACTTCCTAGTTGAAAAAATTCACATGATGATCATGTTTTTGTTAAGTAAAGAATTTAGACAAGAGGTCCACAACATTGTCTTCCTAGGAAATACTACTCACTACAACTTCACCTCTCTATGAAAAATCTCTCATGAGATTATACTTCCTTATTATGTTTTTTTCGTTGTTGTGACCTTGGATATTTTGTGAGATCCACCATTATAGTATTATCACTATAAAGTGTGATGGGATCTTTATTACTAGGTACCACCTCCAGTTCTTGGATGAAGTTCTACCTCCAAAACATATTCTTTATCTTCATTAAAATTAGTGATATACTCAGACACAACTGTAGAATCTGAGACCACACATTTCTTTGAGCTCTCCCAGCTCACAACAGCTCCATTCAAAATGAATATGCATCCCGTTTGCAAATTCATGTCATCTTGATAGTTTGTATTATATAATATGTTTATACTATAATGACTAGTTCTACATCTCATTCATAAACCATGAACATGTTCTTAGTACACCTTAGAAACATAAGGATAGTCTTGACATCCATCCAATGGTGGTCTCCTAGATCATCATGATATCTTCCTACCACATTCAATGCATAGGAAAAATATTCCCGATGCCTAGCATATCATACATGACTAATTGCATGATTGTTTCATATGTAATCATTTCCATTATATTTATTACCTCGTGCATCTGAGGAAACATTTTCTTAGAAAAAAGAATTCCATGTGATGGTGGAAATAATCCCCTATTGTATTGTTTCATGCTGAATCTCTTAAGTATCTAATCAATGTGTGTACTTTGACATAGTCCCATCAATCTCTTGGATATATCACAATGGATCATGATACCAATAATATATGTTGCCTTTCCAAGTCCTTCATAAAGAATAATTTTTTCATCCATGCCTTACGAGTCTATATGTTTGTTAATTCATTTCAAATATGTAATATGTCATGAACATATACTATTAATAAATTGAAAACTCTCCCACTAAACCATTTTTACACAAGAGGCTCACATTCAATCTTTATAAACCCAAATTAAATTATGTTTTCATTAAAAAAAATGTTCCATGACCTAGATACATTCATTAATCCATAAATGGATTTTTGAAACTTGTATATATTATTAGCCTCTTTTGTAGTCACAAACCCTTTAGTTTGGGACATATTTACATCCTCCTAAAGGTTCCCATTAATGAAATCTATTTTGACATTAATTTTTCAATTTTTAATGTCGTGGTAAGTATTAATGGCCATTAGAATTATGATGGATTTTAGCATTGCAACTGGTGAAAACGTTTTAGGGTATTCAATGCCTTGATGTTGTTTAAACCATTTTCTAACCAGTCAAGACTTATAGGTATTGATTTGTCCTTCCATGTCTAGTTACTTCATGAATACCCATTTTCAACAAATAATCATTACATCTACTAAAGAATCTACCAAAATATAGACTTGGTTTCAGTGGATGGAATTCATTTCATAATTTATGACTTCTTACCAATTTGCTACATATGTTCCACATACTACTTCCTTGAAGGTTAGAGGATCATTATTATCAACTAATAATGAATCAATATCCTCAGTAACTAGAAAACCATACCATTCTGATTCTCTAAACTCTCTTGTACTCCAACATAGTACATGTGTCTTTGGAACATACCATTCTTCCATAGGGCATTGTGGAATCTACTCCTGTGAAAACTCTTGTGCATCTTGATCCTTGACTTCTTCGAATTATTTCTTTCTCACACAATCAATTTTAGAGATGTGCTCCCTATTAATGAATTTGGTGTTTCATTCCACAATAACCATTTCGTAAAAGGTTTTGTATAGGTGATATCACATTTTTTCCTTAGGGAATCTTATAATGGTGCACTTTGTGCCATAGAGTGAACGATTGTCACCTGAAGAGGCCTTAACAAATGCTTCGCATCCCCACACATGTAAATTTGATAACATGGATATCCGTCCACTCCAAAACTCATATGGAATTATGTTTAATGATTTATTTGGAACTATGTTTAGTGTGTGTTCCACTATTTGTAACACAAAACCCCAAATGGATAGTGGAATATTTTCATGACTCATCATTCATCTCACTATATCCAACAAGGTGTGGTTCATTCTTTCTCTTACACAATTCCACTAGGTTGTGTAAAGAATAGTGAGTTGGTATAGGATCCCAAACTCCCATAAGTAATCAATGGGGTTTTTATTAAGATATTCTCAACCATGGTACGAGCGGAGTTTCATAATCTTCTTACCAAACTGGTTCTCAACATCATTCTTGTATTCCTTGAACTTATCAAAATAATATGACTTATACAGCCTTATATAGAGGTATCCATATCAGCTAAAATCATAAGTAAATATTATGAAGTATGAGTACACACCACTATCTTCAACTAAAATGGTCATCAGACATCGGTATGAACCAATTTAAGATGCCCTTATGCCTTTTCACCCTTCCCAATAATTGTAGATTTGGAATTTTTTCCTTGTAAACATGCATAACATAAACCAAGTGGTTTGAGTTAGAAAGAATCTAAATATACTGATTGTTTTAAAATTTTCAATTATTTCTCATTTACATAACCAAACCGGTGATTCCAAATATGGGTGTGGTTTGAGTCATGTGATGTAACTTCATTATAGATTTTCATTACATGGTTTTTGTAATCCAACATGTAATGGTTGTTATATATATTTCCCTTACCAAAACAAATACGATATTTTTAAAATAATCAAAATTCATTTCAAAAATTGAAAATAAATCCATCTTTATATATATTGGATATAGAAATAATGTCTTTTTTTATATAAGGTTCATAATATCAACCTTTTAATACAATGATCATCCCTTCCAACAATGTGAGGTTGTAGTCCACAACTACTACAACAGAAATTCTATCCCCTTTATTTGGTCATAGATCTACCTCCTCTTGGTAAATTTTCAGGAATCTTTATGTTTCCTATTTTTGGATACATATGTGAGAACCACCGACTATATTTAATACCCAATCTTTAGAAATAGATAAATTGAACTCACTAACAAATGTACCTGAAGCTTCCCCTTTCTTCTTTAGTTGGGTGTAGTTTCTCTTCCAACAACCTGTATTTCCACATGTGAAACAAAAAACTTCATATTCCCATCCACCTACTTTATCTTCCTTCTCATTGAAAGGTGGGAATAAGATTTGGGATAAAATCTATTCACATTCCATTTCCTCTTATTCACCAAATGGAGAGAATGATTTTTGTGCTTCATGTCTTTATCCACGTTGCAAAGGAGTATAAGAAGATACGGTAGATACTTCCTAATGTTGTTCATATTTAAATTCACAACATTAATAGGGAATATCTAAGGGGGTGATTTGAGATTGAGGTCAGTACCCTGTTATTTGGGTAGTTTAAAACCTTGAACCTCTAGGTTCTCTATATAGCCAATGAGTTTGACTACATGAGGCCCAGCTAGGGAACCCTCTCCAAGCATACTCTAAAAGGATGCTTTGATGTTCTAAAAATGTTCATGTCTTTCACTCTCCTGGTAATGACCATGAAGGATCTAAATCATGCTATAGGAATCCATGTTTTCATAAGACCTCATGAGTTCACTAGAAATTGATGATAACATAAAACATTGAATATCTACCTTGTTGTTCATATATTTCATTTATACTAGGATATCTTCATAACTCGCCTCATAGTTATTCAAATTTGGTAATGAGGACTCTAACAACTAAGATTTCTATTCATGGTGTAGAATGAACTAAGTGAATATGAACAATTTTGGGATGTTACTACCGATGAGAATGTTTTCTTTATCGAGTATTGATCATAGGGATAGTGTGATTGATTATATTGTCATTTTATTATTCTACAATATAAAGAGAAGATAAATAGTTATTTCTTGATTACATTTAAGGATAAATAATAAATTAATTTTATTAATTCTCCCACTATTTTACCATGTCCCAATGGCCCTCACTGTTAACCATGGAATGTCTAGTTTCTAAGACATTATAGTGGAAAGGAAAAATCTTCACCGTCGCATAAACCCAACAAGGATTGGTCAAGTTATTTGAATGTATTTACGTAGGTAGGACATTATCAAATGTGGGCTTGAAAATACTTTATTCATTGAGTGGACTCCCTAATCCGAAAATCCTAACATGGATTTCCCCAAAACATGCCTCTAAATTTCCACCATTTTTAGAAAGGGATACTCCTCTTGATATAAAATGTTTAAGTCGACCAAATACATTCATTAGAGATTCTGTATAAAAGTAAGTGCCCCAACAAGGGTTGGTAAAACACATAGTTTTATTAAGTCTGTAAATTAATCATTTAATAGAAGGCTTAGACTGACTTACTATTTTATTGAAGTGTGTTTATCTCTTATGCATAAATTTTATTATTATATTTATCACATATTTGATAATATTAAGTGGAACATACATAAGTGATTAACTATGCCATGATAATATTTATGCATAATCCCTGATTATGTTAGTTCTATGATGAATGGTTTTTAATTTATTAATTATATAGTCCTGAAAATACATCCATAATGAAAAACCATGCAACTGAGAGAAATAAAATAACATAAATGGAAAGATCATGAGCGCTTCTATTGGTTAGTTTGTATAGTTGTTGATAAAATAACCACTGACCTAGGGGAGAAACACTTTGAACGATTTATGGTTTGTGTCTACATCTTTCCACCTATCCACCTCTGTATCTCCTTGGATTGGATCCGCCTTGAATTCTTACATGAACTGTGACACCCCAATATTTCATAGTACGTTATTTATTCAAAATATTTCAATAACTTGCGCTACATGCAACACCGAGTTCGAGCACAGCACAACTTACCAAACTAGCCGTTCAAAACTCGGTTATGAATAGTATTAACTGAATTTTGAATCTTATATAATATATATAATTTTAACATCCAAATTATGTGTTTCTCAGACATAATATAAGAAAAAATTCAATTTTTCATATAAAGGCTGTATTTTTAAAAAAAATGCAATTTTACCGCATGTTAATGGTGATATTTTTCTAAATGCAATATTTTATACTTTTTTATTCAATTTGACAGAATAAACATCTTTTTTAGAATTATAAAATAATAAATTAGTTTTGAGAAATTTTATGTGTTTTTCTAATAACTTTCATTGTTGGGTGAATAGTGAAAAAATATTAAATTCTAACTGAAAAAAACTTTTTTAATAGTAATAATTTATAGTGTTAAATTATGAATTTGAATGGTTTTTAAGTATAATTAGATTATATTTTTATCATTAAATACAATTTAGGTCATTATAAGTAATTTCACATATAAATTTTACATAAACACAGTTCAATCTTTTGATATTTTTTAATTTTTAAAAACACGCTTTTTGGTTTGGACAACAGGAATTAGTTTTAAATAAATAAATGAAACTTATATTTTTTTAATTTGGTAATATAGACTAAAATTTTAAATTCTGAGTATCAAAATTATCCTTGGTTGAATTTTTGGTATTTTTCTAAAAAAATTCAATTTTTGATGAAGAGTGAAAAACACTGCGTTATTGTTTAAAACTGAATTTTTATTTAAATATTTATTTATTTTATTTAAATTTATTTTTGGTAAAAATAGATACATAATACATATATATGATTAATTTAATTTATTACGGTCATTTCATAAACATATTAGATATATAAAATTTTATTGAACTTTTAACCGTCTTTTCCCCACCTCCTAGGAGCATTTGCAAATTTGCAGGGCCCCTCTTCCTATAGTTCCCTTTTCTAAGAGGGTCCTTGTGGAAGCATCCACTGAATCAAAAATACATGAAATAACAATAAATGGGGTATACAAACATATCTTTTATTTTTATTTTTATTCCATTAGTCAAAGGTTTCATATGCTTATCCTACTAAACAGTTATGGTCCTCGAGGTTCATGTGGTTTTTAATTTTTTTGGTAATAAGGATTGTTACCCAAGGGACAATGATAGTGAGTTCTAGGTCCCAGGAATAAGGGTTAGGATCATGTTCTACACTTTCCATCTCTAATACTTAGAACCAATAGTTCCCAGTATGGAGGGTATGTCTTGCACATTATTTTCAATTCAACAAAGAATGAGATCCTTCTCTCCCACTGTAGAATTTATTTTAGGGAATCCTCCCAAGACTAGAACCTTATACTTTATTGCAATAGGAATAACTCCTTATCATCTCTATCTACTATCCACCTAGTCAAAGAATGTATGGTCACCATACCCCCCCTTCTTCCACACCCTTTACCTCTTCCACCAGCGGTGGAGGGTAAGTGTGGTTTTTCGGATCATCCACTTCCTATTATTTATAACAATCACAAATAAATCCTCATGAATTATGGGTATAGGGGATATCCATGATCATTGTGTCCAAATATTCGGATTCATGTTTTGGTAGAGAATCACTCTATGAATCTTACTCTTGACTTCTTTCAATGTCAACCCTTAGTGTGAGTCATCAAGGCCTTATATCCATCCTTAGTGAAAACTAGATTTTTTGGTTTCCCAGATCAACCATTTCGTCTTTTTTCTCAAACCAATCATTTCTCACTTGGGCTTAAGGGTTGTGAATGTTCATGAAATCCATATGATCCCAAACCATTTGGACCTCATTAAAAGTGTAATCCCCAAAAAAATTGTGCATCCTACTTATTAATAATCCCATGAAAATCATCATTTGGGATCCCTCTTTAGGAATAATCCCCAACAATATCACAATGCCTATTCATGCGACACCTCCTCCATTGTATGCCACAAGAAAGACTCCAAATCACCATAATTGAAAACATTCCTCATGGAAAATATCAAAAGTCACAATTTCTAAGAGTATGCCCCATCTTAATCCTCTCAATGGTCCATACTACCTTGTGAGATAATATTTCAGAGGGACTTCATTGGCATATTTCCTCAAAACCAAATGATGTGGGATTTGATTCCTATCCAAATGGGATATGTAGGAAGCCTCCCTGAGGTCTAAACCCAATAAACTAAATCAACCTCGCTATCTATAAACCACATTCCTAGTAGGGACTAATTTATCCTTTACATTAATATCCTATCTAGGTTCCTAGGGCCACTTTTGTATAAGTCCCATGCCAAATTTTTTCTTGTCATATTCTACATAGACATGCTTGGAAGAAGATTCCAAACTACATAGTTTGGTCCTTACCACCTGAATATAAAATATAATTTGAGTCCTATTAATTGGAACCAAACTATAGGGTTTTTTTTTCATTTAACAAGGATACATATGAAGCCATTCCGTGGGACTAATCCCAACATTAAAAAAACTAATATCTCCTCTCTTGATGATACACTCCAGAGCACCAACTATGGGGATATAAAACTAGTGTGTCATTATAATGACCAATGAAACTATAATCCTTAAGCAAGAGGATACCATCGAAGGAGAACCTCTTATAAATATATATATCTCCATCGATGAATACCCACATATACATTCAAATGATTCTAAATTTCATAAACAGTAATAATTTATTGTTAATTCTTGGGTGACCCACATCATTATTGGGAATTAATTAATTAGTAATGAAAATATATTATATATATAAGAGGTCTTGGAATAGTCAATCATTCCCCAAAAAGTGTGTAATGAGTCTGAACACCCACCCGCTCGACCAATGAGACTTCTTATGAATCGTTTTTCAAACTCTAAAATGAGTACTGTAATTTAGAAATTAGGTCCATCATGGATATATATGTAACGGGTTTTTCCTATTCCAAAAAAAAACCTTTTTGAAACCATTCAGAAAAATTTATCATGAGATGAGTTATACCACCAAAATCATCCCCTACAATCTACCATCGGGTGAATCGATTCCATTGAAAAATGGAGAAAACGAGGTGAATGAAATAATTAAGTAACCCCTTTCAAATGCTAAAATTAATATACTATTGAGTACTCATAGGACCATTCTCTTCATAATCGATAACATATTTCCATGGAAAAAGAATGGTGAACTCAATGTGAATGACCTAAATGTTGGACCACCTACATAGGATAAAAATGATATACCGTCCAGTACTCATTAGATCATACCATTACTGAATGAAAACATACATCCATGGAAAACAATTCCATTTAGTGTTTTTACAGTTTCTATGTTATTTTAGGGTTTAAGGTTTTATGTTCATTTTGTGTTTTCAGATTTATTTTTGTCAATGTGGGTTTTTAGGGGGGTTAGGGTTCTTTCTGGGAATTAGTGGGTTATTTATGCTTTTTAGATTTTCCTTGAGTTTTTAGGTTTCCTAAGTGGTTTTATTGTCCTTTGGGATGTTATGGTTATTTCATATCCTTTTTGGATTTTAGAGGTTTTATTATTTCTATTTTTTGGGTTTCTAGGTATGTAAGGTTATTAAGGGTTTTTGGGGTTTTTTTTGGGATTTTTGAGTTTTTAAACGTTTTAGGTTTTAATTTTATTTTTTGGGTTTTTATGGGTTCATTGTATTAGAGTTTATGGGATTTTTTAGGGTCTTATGGTTTTTTCTGTAAACCTTTTAAGCACTATTAGGGTTTCCAGGGTTTTTATGTGGTTTAGAATCTTTTATTGTTGTAGGGTTTTTAGTCATGCTTATGTTTTTTAGGGTTTTATTTAAAATTTTAGAGGCTTAGGTTATTTTTTATATTTTTAAGGTTTTGATGGTTTATAGTGAAAATTATTTTTTTTAGCATTTTTAGGGTTTTTAGAATCCACTTTTTGTTTTAGGGTTTTTATGATCCCTTAGTGGGTTTTAGGGTCTTTATGGTCATTTTGATTTTTATATGTTTTGATCATGTGTATGGGTTGTTGTGGTAATTTAGGGATCTTGAAGGGTTTTATGGTCTTTATAGGATTTATGTGTTTTTAGTATATTTTTAGGGTTTTAGGGGGTTTTAGTGTCCAGGGTTTTTAGAGTCTTCTAGGTTCTTAGGGTATTTTATAATATTTATAGGTTATATAGTGTATATTATTTTCATTAATTATATTTAGTGTCTTATAGAGGGTTTTATGGGATTAAGGTATTTTAGTGGTTTTAAGGATCCTTTAGGGTGTTAGGGTGTTTAGGGAATTTTAGGGGTTTTAGGGAATTTTAGTGATTTTATGATTTTTAGGGGATATTTTTTATGATTATTTTAGGGTTTTGGGTGTTTTTTGGGATTTATGGATTTTAAAATTTTAGGTTTTTAGGGTTTTAATGGGTTTAAAAGATTTTTACAAGGCCGGAGTGCCTTTAGTTTCTTTATTAGTTTTAATTATTTTAGTGGTTTAATGTAATTTGTGTTAGTTATGGGTTTTAATGTTTTTATGGTTTCATGATTTCAATGTATTCGGGGATTTTAAGGATTTTTATTGTGTGTGTGGGGGGGGGGGGGGTTATTGTTCATTGGTATTTTTTGTATTTTTCTGGATTTCAGGGTTTTATATGGTTTTTAACATTTTTAGGGTTTTAGGGTTTTTCTAAAAAATTACGATATTTAGGGATTTTTTTAATAGTGTTAATGTTTTTTAAATTTTTATGTGTTTTAGGGTATATATTGATTTTTAAGGGTTTTAGGGTTTTATAGGGTTTGGGAGGTTTCGGGTGTTCATTTTTTTAGAGGATTGGGGGGTATGGTTTTTTCATTGTTTTAGGGGGTTTAGGGTTTCTAGGGTTTGTTATGGGGGTTTTGGTTTTTTTTGTGTTTCATGGTTTTTTATGTGTTTTATGATTTTTTTGGGGGCTTGTTTCATATGATTATATTAGGCCTTAGAGTGGTTTTAGAGTTTTTTTTATATTTTTATGAGTTTCATGGTTTTATGGTTTTTTTATTAATATTAAGGGCTTTAATTCTATTTTGTTTTTAGTGGGTTTTTTGATTTTACTATTTTTATAATATTAAAATAATATTATGTTTAGTATTAATGGGTTTCATGGTATTTCATTATTTAGGGGGGTTAATGTAATTTAGCATTTTATAGGGCTTTATCGATTTTATGGATGATCAATTCTTATCAGTTTTATGGTTTTTAGAGTGTTTAGTATTATTAGGGGTTTTTAAGCTTTTCTGTAATTTTAAGGGATTCAATAGTTTTTACTATTTTCGATCTTTTGGGGGGTTTAGGGTTTTAATTTTATTTAGTTTTTCTAGGATTTATGTAGTTATTTTTAAAGTTTTTAGGGGTTTAAATGTTTTTATGTGTTTTTAGGGTTTTAAGTGATTTTATGGGATTTATTTTGTTTTTTTATTGATAAAATTTATATTTTTTAAAAGTTTTTCATGATTTTGTTGGGTTTTTATATTTTTATGCCTTTTTGGATTTTATTTTTTTTATAGATTTTAGTTTTTTAGTGTATTTTTTAGTTTTATGTCATTTTGGATTTGGGGGTTGTTAGGAGTTTTCGTGGATTTTTTTAGGGGATTTGGGTTTTTTAGGGTTTTTAGGATTTATATATTTTTAGGATTATTTTAGTGGTTTCATAAGGGTTTTTATATTTTTTTATGGTTTGGGGGTTTGGGGGGATTTGAGGTTTATAGGGTTTTATATTTTTCATTGAGTTTTTATGGTTTTATGGTTTTATGTTTTTTAGTGTTTTAGGGTTTTTAGTGGGTTTATTATTTTTTATTTCTAGGGATTTTGCGGAATTTTGGGTTTTAAGGGGTTTTTGGTTTATTTTTTTACTGGTTTTAAATATTTTATAATTCTTTAGGGTTTTTAGGGTTTTAAATGGTTTTGGGGGGTTTTGGGCATTTGTTTTTTTGGTTTATTTTGTGGATTAGTGGTTTATTTGTTTTGTATGGTTTTTTTGTTTTCGGGGAGGTAATGTTTTTATTGGTTTTAAGACTATTTTATGTTATTTAGTATTTTTAGGGGTGTATGATTTTTTAATTTTTAGGGTGGTTAGAGTTTAGGGTTTATAATTTTTTTGGTTTCCTGGAGTAATTTGGTTTTTCACATGGGTCTCATGGGTTTTCAGGGGTTATTGGTAATTTTTGGTGTTTTAGGGTTTTAAATTCATTTGAATGGTATTTTATTTTTTAAGGATTTTTTAGTGGTTTTTTTGTTTTTCTAGGTTTTTAGGTGTTTGAGGTGTTTCGGGTGCTTAAATACATTTTTTTAGGGTTTGTTTAAGATTCAATTTTTTTAGGGTTTAATGTTTTTATGGTCTTTTATTGGTTTTAGATGATTTAAGGGGTTTTTGGGTTTTTTGTTTTCCTGTTTTTATTTGGATTTATAGTTTTTAGGGTGTGTTTATGTTGTGTAGGTGTTTCGGTTTTTTTTTCAGATTTAGGATTTTTCAGGTATTTTCAGGTGGTTTAGGGGTTTTAATGGTTTTTATAATTTTAAGGGTTTTTTTGGTTTTATGGAATTTTTGGGTTATTAGGATTTTGGGTGATTGAATGGGTCTTTAGGTACCTTATGCGGGTCAGTTCCTTATTTTTATTATTATTATTATTATTTATGGTTTCTAGTGGTTATGAAGGGTTTTAGGGATATTTTGGATTTTAATGTTCTTTTAGGGTTTCTATGGTTTTTTAGGGTTTTAGGGTTTTTTATTTTTTTAGGTTTCTATGGTTTTATAGGGATTTTATGGTTTTATAGGGGTATTATGTATTTTTTTGTGTTTTTAATGTTTCCTTGTGATTCTCAGGGGTTTTATTTATAATTAGGATTTTATGGTTTTCAGGGATTTATAGTGTTTTTTAATGTGTTGATAGGGGTTTAGGTTCTTTTTTGGTTTTCTGGTTTTTATTTCTTTAAGAGTTTTCTATACTTTTTATGTATTTTTTGTTTTTTATTAATTTTTTGTCTTTTATGGTTTTGATGTATTTTAAAATGTGTTTTGGGTTTTTATGGTTTTTAGGGGTTTTAGGTGTTTTAAAACATTTGTAGGGGCTTCAAGGTTTTTCGTGGTTTTTGGGTTTTTATAATTTTTTGGATAATTTGAGGCTGTTATGTACTTTTGGGGTTTTATGTATTTGTAGGATTCTAATGGACATTAGGGATATATAGATTTTATGGTATTTTAGGGTTTAAGGGGTTTTCAGTGGTTTTGTGTTTTTATGATATTAATGGATTGGAGGGAATTTTATGTTTTATTTGGGTTTTAGGTTTACATGGGTTTGTTGGTCAATTAGGAATATTGTAGGGTATTATATATTTGTTGTATGTTTTCAAGGATTTAGGGTATTTATTGCCTTTTACTGATGTTTTAGAGTTTTTTGTAATTTTAATGGATTTTAGGGGTTTCTTGGGTTTTCATATTTTTGTTTTAGGGAATTTTTGGTTTTTCAGTTTTTTGGGGGTTTAGGTATTTTTATGGGGTTATGGTTTTTAAGAGTCTTTTGGGTTATTGTAGAGGTTTTTAGGTGTTTTCATGGTGTTTAATGGTTTTTTGGGTGTTTTAGGGTTTCTTTACTATTTTTGGGTTTTTGGGTTTTATGATTTTTATGGTCTTTTTGGGTTTTTGATTATTTTTGGTTTTTTTAATGTATTAATGGATTTTTATTGATTTATGGATTTTAAGGCATTTTTTTAGTTTTTAGGTTTTTAGAGAGTTAAAGGGGTTTTAAGGGTATTTTAGGGGTTTTATTGATGTTTAGGGGTTTTTATTAGTGTTCGCGGGTTTTAGGTTATCTAGGGTAGTTTATCGAGTATTATATTTTTTATGGTTTTATGTTATTTTTTGGTTTTCATGATTTTATGGTTTTTATAATCTTTTAGGGCTTTGATTTTTTAATATTTTTAGTGTTTTTACGAATTTATGGGTTTATTTTGGTTTTAAGGGGTTCTTTATGGTCATTACGGTTTTTAAGTTTTTTTAGTGTTTTTATGGATTTTCGTATCTTTTAGGGTTTAAAGGAGTTAAGTACTTTTTATGATTTTTTGGTTTATTATGATTTTTATGTATTTATAGGGGTTTTATAGATGTAAAGGTATTTAGAAAAATTTAGGGGGTTTAAGACTATTAAGGGGTTTTTAATGTTTTTACGTTTTTTATGATAATTAGATTATTAAATCAGTTATATGTTTTTACATTTTTAATGGGTTTTAGGATCTTTTGGCCTTTTAGGGATTTCCATGTTCTTATGTTTTTTAATTTTTAATGGATTATATGTTTTTTTAATGTTTTAGGAGTTGTAGGATTTTTTTATGACATTTAAGGTATGTATGTTGATTTAGGGGGGGTTTGGGTTTTTATATGGGTAGGATTATGATTTTGTGGATTTGTTTACCATTTTTTGGGTCCTTTAGTGGGGTTTATAGGGTTTCTGGGTGCTCTATGGTTTTCAAGGGTCTTAAAGTATTTTAATTGATTTTTACGATTATTAAGAGGTTTTAGTGGTTGTTCAGTTTTAGGGTTCCTATTGAATTTAATTTTTTTAGGGTTTTTATGGTTTCTAGGGTGTTTTACGGATTTTATGGTTTTATGGATTTTATTTCATTTAGATGAAGTTAGTGATTTATGGATTTTTTGGGGATTTAGGGTCTTGAGTTTTTAGAGTCTTTTACGATTTTTAAGGTTTTACATGTTTTAGAGTCATTTAATGTATTTATGGTTTATTGGGTTGTTTATGGTTTTATTGATTTTAAGGTTTTAGGGTTTTTAGGGACATCAATGGTTTTAGGGTTTCGGGGTCTGTTTATGATATTTATGTTTTTCTAGTGACTTTTAGGGTTTTTATGTGGTTTTAAGGAATTTAATGGTTTTAATTGGTTTTAGGGGATCCATGGACATTGAATTCTTTTTTATGTCTATAAATGGGTTTTAGTTTCCATCAGGTTTTCAGGGTCCCTTATGGTTTTTAGATTTTTTAGAGACCTTTAGGCATTTAGGTTTATTTAATGTTGTTTAAGTTTTTATGTCCATTAGAGATTTTATAGTCATTTAGGATTTTAGGGGTTTTATGCTTGTTTAAGTGTTTTGGTGTTCTTAATGGATTTAAAATTTTCAAAGTCTTTTAGGGTGTTTTTAATAAATTTTATGGTCAATTTGGGTAAATTAATGTCTTATAATATTTTTTGGGTGTTTTAAGGGTTTTGGGGACTCTTAGGTGTTTTAGGTATTTTAGTGTTTTAGGGATTTAGGGGTTTCTTGGTTTTTTGGGTATTCATGGTTTTTAGTGGTTTTCAGGGTTTTGATGGATTTTGGATTTTTATGGTTTTTTTTTTACATTAGGATTTTTCATGGGGGGGGGGTAAATTTTAGCGATTTTTGAGTTATCATGGGGATTATGGGGTTTTCACGGGGGATTTATAAATTTTCATGGTTTTTAGGGTTTTTAGATTTATTAATGGTATTGATTTTTTTTTTTAAATTTTTTTAGGGCTATTATGTTTTTTATAATTGTTTAAGGTTTAAATTTCTTTTTACTATATTTATAGGGTTTGAGGATTTTTTTTATATTTTTAAGGTTTCTTTAGTGGTTTTAGTGTTTTTATTTCTTAATAAATTTTTAGGATTTTCAATTTTTTACAATTTTTAGGGGATTTTATCTACTTTTGGGAATTTAGGGGTTTTTTATGTTTTTAGGATATCTTATTTTTTTTAGGATTTTCTATGTTTTTTAGGATTTTAGGGGTATTATGGGTTTTTATTGTTTTATGGATTTATAGGTATTTTTTGGGGTTTTAGAGTTTTTAGGGGTTTGTTAAAGGTGTTTAGAGTTCTTAGGGATTTTATTAATATTTTTAAGGTATCAATACTTTTTTGGGGGTTAGGGTTTCTGGTGGATTTTAGGGTATTTTAAATTTTCTTCAGGTTTTATGGTTTTTTAGGGTTTTGTGATTTTGGTGTTTTTGGATTATTTTAGCTATTTTAAGGGTTTTATGTTTTTTTAGGTACTTTGGGATTTTTATGTTTTTTGGGTATTTATGGTCTTTTGGGGTTTTGTAATTTTGTGGTTTTAGGGTATTTCTTGCTATAACGTTGTTTTTTATGGTGTTTAAGGGGTTTAGATTTTGGGGTTTTAGGGATTTTTCGTGATTATTTTGGTTGTTTTGGAGTCTTAGGGGTTTGGGGGGTTTAGGGGTTTTATGGTTTTTGAGGGTTTTGGAGTATTATTGTTCTTAAGAGTTATTTGGTGTTACGGTTTATCATGATTTTAAGGGATTTTATGATTCTAGAGGTTTTACTGGTTTTAAGGGTTATACGATATTTTTTGGTTTTTAGTTGTTTTCGGGATTTTATGGTTTTTAGTGGTTTAGAGGGAATTAGTGTTTTTAGGGTTTTATGGTAATTTATGGTATTTGGTTTTTTAGGGTTTATGGTTTTTTATAAATTTTATGGTTTCTACTATCTTTGGGATTTTTATTTTTCTAGGGTTTAAGGGATTTAGTATTTTTTGGGTTTTTAGAAGTGTTAGGGTTTTAATGGTTTTTAGTATTTTTAGTGTTTTTAATGGATATTATGAGTTTTAGGGTGTGAATGTTATTTAAGTGTTTTATGGTTTAAATAATATTTTTGGGTTTTTTTATTTTTTTAGTTTTAAGGGTTTCAAGGGATTTAGGGATTTAACTACTTTTTAGGGTTTTTATAGTTTATAGTTTTAACAAATTTTAGAGAGTTTAGTATTTTTTAGGGTTCTATTGATATTATGGTTTTTAGGTGTTTTAGGGGTTTTTTACATTTTTTTGGTATTTAGGGCAAGGAAGATAAGAGGGTTGGGCTATTCCCGACCCCCCCCCCCAAATTTATTAGAAAGAAAAAGAGACACAACAGACAAGGGAGGGGAGGGGTCAAATGACCCACACCCAAAAACTCTTACAACCCAAATCGTAAAAGACCGGAAAAGAGAAATCAAAAACGAGAAAAGAAAAGACCAAAAAAGAAAACAAATCAGTCAACATCACCACCATTGTCTGAAACAGAAGTCGCACCACAAGGGTCACCATCCGCACCATATCTAGAGGCCGCATCATCGAAGAAGGAGTCAGAGTCATCCCACCCTGACTCGTATTCCTAATTAAGTTTGAGGAGCATTAGAAACTTATCCCTGTGTTTTTCTTGATCCAAGGAACGCTTCTCCTCCTGATGATTAACTTTGATTTTCTGTTCAACCACCTTTGATGACGCCTGGGTAGCCATGGGTCTGGTAAGAGTGGAATAATCCATCTTCACCCTCCTATTTGAGGAGGCATAGGTGGGACCATAACCTTTCACCTACTCAAACTCATTGGAATGCTTGTCACCTCCATGCCATGGTCTCTTTCTTGATCCAGGATAAAGGAGGCTTCTTGATTTAGGGGACACGCAACAAAATCGTCATGCTGCAGCAAGCTTGGAGCCATTAAGGCAGGTATTCTTGCACTCCCAACGACAGTAACCAGCGGTCCTTTCCCAACCTCCCTAGGCAGTACCGTCCCCCCAGCATCATGCAAGTCCAAACAGACAGGCCTCTCAGCTAGGGACTCTTTATTCACCTCCATTGCCATCCCTATCATTTCTTCCTTTGCAGCAGCTTCTCCTTATTTGTGTTCGTCCCCGGTTCCAGCCCCCTCCCCCTGGCCAAAAACATTCCTTTACATAGGCACTCTCCCCTGATCAGCTACCTCCTCCAAAAGATCAGTTTCCCCCTGGTCCTCCACCGTCCCACAATGCAGCATGCTAGGGACCACTGTAGGTTCTAGATAACCCTGACATAGGGGAACCTTCCTCCTGTCCTACGGACCCTGCTCATCCATCTTCCCCTGCCCAACTTCAATAGTGTGTTCCCATGCCTCCACATTACTAGCAACCACCAAAGCCTGCACCTCATCACAATCATTCCAAACATAGATCAGATTCAGCACAGCAGCAGCAACCACCAAAGAATCATTCTGGGCGATCCCTCCTCCATGTCCAGTGGCAGCGGCCAACACCCTATTCTATGCCTGCTCAGCAGTTATATCACATCCTACATTTTTAATCGTAGGCTCGTGCACCTCCTCCTCGCACTCCAGCCCTTCAAAGCGGTTAAAATTTGGATCCAAAGCATGCCTCTGATGCATACTGTTGTTAGAGGAAAAAGGAATCCCAGCTGCAGCACTCTCCAGACCAAGAGGCCCTCAAGCATTCGGAAGCATCAAATCACTCCTCAAGCGCTTGAAAACATCGCTCAACAAGGGATCTGGTTGACACTGAGAAGCAGCATGTGCTAAACTGATATCACCTATTGCATCCTCATGGCCCTCTAGCACAATCAAACTCACCCCAGCCCCATCCTGCTTACTTCTACAAAGATCCTCTAGGTCCAGGACACCTGATCGTGGTTTTTCCACAAGACCATGTGCAACCACCTCCCCCTCCATGTCCATCGGGCCAGACCCATTGCACAACACTGCATCTCCCGAAGACTGAGTTTGCTCCAGACATCCAGCCTTCCCCTGTTCCTCTAAGTCCTCAATGCACAATCTTAAGGATGTGGAACCATACTCCTTTTAGACTGTCACCTCTTGAGTCCTCACGACCAACGCCTCTGTAAGGTCATTGGTATCTGAATGTCGCAGCAACGTCCTCGGGAGAGGATTCCCTGCCCCATCAGAACTTTGCTCCTCCAACATCACAACCTGATCAACTGCCCCTGCCATCCCAATATCCCTTTCCAAAGCTCCTTTGCTGCTAAATCCTCATCTGCAAGAAGAAATAGAATTACCCAAATGCCTACATCCAAAACGGAACACCACAACTGAATCAAACACCTTCGGCTTTTTGTAGCGAAACTCCTTGCCAATAGTGATCCATACAAATTCCATTAGAGGATTTGAAACATCTAGTTCAACACAAAATGTTAGGGAAATCGAGTGATAGATCACTTTGGTCTGGCTGTCCGAACACAGGTATCGATCAACAAGATTTCCAAGCATACATAAAATGGATGGGTTCTGAAACGGAAGAGGGAGATTCAGGAATCTAACCCATGAAGCAACCAGCGGCGATTCACGGTTTATATATAGGTCAAAACTCCACCTGAATAGATTGAAACTAACTCCGTTGAAACTTCAAGGGGATGCGGACCAATCCTAGATCAAATCGTCCTCAAAAAAAACTGTATCATTAAGTGTCGTCCATACAATAACCCTACTGTGTCCCGATCTTGGAGATTCCAAGATCCAAAAACAAATCTTTCGAAAGCCTCAACCGAGGGACGGAGCCTCATAAACTAAGCAACCAGGGTCAATCTATGAAGTGAAGAGTCTGAATGGAACTCCAGGTCTGATAAAGAAAGTTGAGGGAAGCCTTCATATAAGTCAGGAACCTTCAGAAAAAGTTCAATTCGGGGGAAAGGGGGAAGAAGATCAGGCGTCGGGGGAGAGATGAAGACCAAATCCAGGTAATCATCACGCAAAAATCCCTACCCCACAGGGGGAGGAGGGAGGATCACAGGCGGCACCGTCAAGGATACATCATGAGAAATGATTTTTAGGGTTTCTAGGGTTTTTTAGGTATTTGGGATTTTAAATTTTTTAGGGTTTTCAGGGTGTTTATTGATTTTTATGGACTTCTTGGTATCTTATAGGGTTTTTAGGTCCATTTATGGGTTTTATGGTTTGTAGGGATGTTTACTATTTTCATGGGAATTAATTGTTTTTGGGTTTTATGATAATTTATGGGGTTTAAGGTTTTTATGGGTTTTATGGGTTTAAATGGTTTTTAGGGGGTTTAAGGTTTTTAATGTATTTTACTGTTCTTAGGGGTTCCAACCCTTTTTAAGGATTATAGAGTTTTTAGGGATTTTAATGAAATTTATTGTTTTTTTGGAATTTTTAAGTGTTTTATTCATTTAATTTTTTTTAGTGGTTTTTGTGTTTTAGGGTTTTCTAGTGTTTTCATGAGGTCCCACTATTTTAAGGGTTTTATTGGGTATTAGGTTTGTTAAATCCTTTTAGAATTTTTGAAATTTTCCATTATGTTTTTAAATATTTTTAGGGATTTGATGTTTTGGGGGGGGGGGTTTCAAGGTTTTATGGGTTTTATGTTTTTTTGTGTTTTTTAGATTTTTAGGTTTTTATAGGGTCTTTTAGAGGTTTTTTGGATTTCTAGGGATCTAGTTTTTAAAAGGATTTTATGGGGTTTGGGGTTCTAGAGTTTTTTTTGTTTGGGGGGGGGGGGTTAGGGTTTTTATAGTGTTTTATGGGATTTTTATGTTTTAAGTTATTTTTTTTTGTTTTTAAAGATTTTAAGGAATTGGGGGTGGGGGTTAGGATTTTAATGTTTTAACATGGGTTTAGTAGTATTTTTGGGTCTCTTAGTGGTATGAATGTTTTTAGTGTGTTTAAGCGTATATTAAGGGGTTTTTTTTGTTTTCATTATTTTTGTGGGTTTTAGTGTCTTAATGAGTTTTAGGGAGTTTATGGGGATTTACGGTCTTACGTGTTCTATGGGTTTTAGATGATTTAGTGTTTATATGGTTTTTATGGATTTTTAGTATATATAAAGTTTATGTTTTTATTTTTTTGGAGGTTTTATGAATTTTTATGTATTTTCGTTTTTCTGTTATTTTATAGTTTTTTTCATTATTTTTGGGTTTATAAGATCATTTAGGGTTTTCTAGGGTTTATATTGGTTTTTGGGTTTTTGGGTTTTTGAGTTTTTAGTCAATTTGGGGATTTTTTGGTTTTCATGGGGATTCAAAGATTTTTTATATATTTTCATAGGAATATTGGGTTTTTCTCGAATTTTTTGCGTATTTTGGGTGTTTTAGGAATTCTTGAATTATACATGATTTTATGGTTTTTAAGGGTTTTTAGGTGATTGAAAGGGTTTTAGAGGTTTTATGGTTTTAGTGATTTTAGTATGTTGAGGTAATTTTTATGGGATTTGAGGTTTTTAGTTTAGTTTTATGTTATTAATCATTTCTTGGTTTTGATGGTAATTTTAGGGTTCATATGGTTTTTTCGGGTTTTAGGGTTTTTATTTGTATTTTTTGGGTTGTAGTGTGATTTGGGTTTTTATGTGTTTTATGTTAATTAGTATTATATTGTATTTAATGGTTTCTAGGGTCTTTAAGGGGTTTGAGTGTTTTTAGGGTCTTTTAGAGTTTACATATGTTTTAAGGGTTTATGGGTTTTAAAATTATTTATTGTTTTTAGGGGATTTAGGGGTTTTATGGTATTTTAGTTGTGTTTTAGAGTTTTAGTACTAAGATATTTTAGGGTTTTATAGGATTTTATGATTTTCAGGGGTGTAAGTATTTTTAGTTTTTTTATTGATTTTAGGGTTTTATGGATTTTTTGGGGTTTGTGGGTTTTTAGGGTTTTAGGGATTTATGGATTTATGAAAATTTAGTAGTTTTAAGGGTTTAGGGTTTTTTTGTTTTTAGGGGTTTTTTTTGTTTTAATATTTTTTTATATTTTAGGGGTTTAGGGTATTTTAGGGTTTTTAGGATTTTAGGCTATTTTTGGTTTTTTAGGTTTCTAGGTGTTTTTGGATTTTTTTTTTGAGTTTTTGGGTTTTATTGGTGAATAGTGGTTTTATAGGTTTTTTTGTGTTTTTTTGTGTTTTTAGGTTTTTAACGAGTTTTATTGTAGTTATGTTTTTTTTGGTATTTTTTATTTTTTATTTTTTTAGGATTATTTTGGGTTTAGGGGTTATTTTGGTTTCTAGGGGGTTTCAGGGTTTTTTAAAAAGGCTTTTAGGGGTTTTAGGGTTGTTCTGGTTTTAGTTTTTCTAATGATTTTATTGTAATAAAGTTGTTTCGATTTTTTTCTATATTTATATTTTTTAGTGTATTTCAGGGTTTAAGGATTAATTAGGATCTTTTATGGGTCTTAAGGGTTTTTCGGGTTTTCCGGGTTTTTAACAATTTTATGGATTTAAGGGTTTGTAGGTTTTAGGGTTTCTTGGGGTTTAAAGGGGTTTAAAGGTTTTAGTGTTATTTAAATGGTTTTATGAGTGTTTAAGGAGTTTAAATTATTTTATGTTTTAAGAGTTTATTTGGGGTTTTTAGGTATTTTTGGGGGTTTAAAAAATTATGGCCATTAGAGTTTTATAGTTTTTAAGGGTTTTTAGTTTCCATTTCAGTTTTATGGGGTTTATAATTTTTAGTTTCTTTAGGTTTTTTGGAAAATGATTTATTTTATTATGGGGTTTGAGGAAAATTTTGGGGTTCTAATAATTTTTACGGGTTTTAGGATATTTAGGATTTTTTGATTTTTAGGGTTTGTAGAGATTTTTACGATTTTTTGGAATTTTAATGGTTTATAGGATTTTACAATTTTCAATTGATTTTAGATTTTTTTTATATTTGAGAATTTTCAGGGACTCCAGTATATTTTAGGTGGTTTTATGATTTTGTGTTCTTTTAGTTTTTTATGGTTTTAGGGTTTTTAGGGGTTTTTTTTCTTTTTTTGGTTTTTAGTGCTTTTAGTGATTTTATGATTTTTAGTTTCCTAGGTTATTAAAGGTAAAGTAAGGCTAGGGGCTAGTCAAAAGTGCCCCCCTCCAAATTTAAACAAAAATAAAGGTACAAACAGAGTGCTACAAGGGGGGATTACATGATCGCGTGTGCACCTCACCCTTCAAATCAGACACAACAAAGGAGGAGTAGGGAGGTGTGGCAACAAAGGACCACAAAGAACAATGTTCCGTAATAGCCTTCTTGGAGAGAGAATCCACAACCACAATGGCGTTTATGTATATTTTTAGGTTTTAGAAGACTTCATGTGATTTTATATGTTTTTTGGGTATTTGAAAATATTATTGTTTTTAAAAATATTGGTTTTTCGGATTTTTTAGGGTTTTAGGGTTGTTAGTCACCAAAGGGAGTTTTATATCATATTAGGGTTTTTTTGGATTTAGTTACTTTTTTGGGTGTTTTAAAATTTTTAGGGTCTTTCTAAGGATTTATATTTTTAAGGGATTTTAGATATAATGTGGGGTTTTAGGGTCTTTAAGGGTTTTTAGGTTTTTTAGATTATTGTAAAAAATTTGGGCTTTTAAGTATTATTTAGGGTTTTTAGGAGTTTTTGATATTTTTGGTGTTTTAAAGGATTTTTATGTTTTATTTGTGTTTTAGAAGTTTTAGAGGTTTTTAGGGGTTTTATGGTTTTTAGGGGTTTTAGGAAATTTTCTAATTTTTGGGGGTTTTGAGGATTTCTGGCCTTCCTCTTGGATTTAAAATTTTTAGGATCCTTTATATTTTTATAGATTTCCATTACATTTAAGGGGTTTTGAGTTTCAGGGACTTTTTTTGTTTTACAAGTTTTTAGGTTATTATAGTATTTTTAAGTGTTTTTATGGTTTTTAGGGTCTTTAGATATTTTTTAGTTCTTTAATGGCCTTTTATGTTTTCAACATTTTTAGGATATTATTCGGATTTGATGGGGGGTTTTTTGTTTTTGGGAAAATTAGTATTTTTATGGGTTTTTAGGGTCCTATTGTGTTTTTTTCCATTTAAGAGACCTTTAGGTTTATATAATATTTTATCATCTTTTAAGGATTTTTGGGTTTTAGTGTCTTTTAGGGGATTTAGTGTTTTAGTTCCTTTTATGGGGTTTAATGTTTTTAGGGTATTTTATGTTCTTTAAGTGTTTTTTAGGATTGTAGGGTATTTAATGTGTTTTAGAGTTTACAGTTTTTATGGGATTTATGATTTTTATGATATTTTAATTTTTGTTTTTTTTGGATTTTTGGTTTTCTAATGCTTTTGGGTTTTTTTGATTTTTATATTATTTTATAAATTTAAATGGTTTTGTTTTATAAGGTATATTTTAGAGTTTTTGTGTTCTTATATGGTTTTTTGGATTTTCAAGGGTTTTAGGTTTTTTATGGTGTTTTATTTTCTATTGGGTTTCAGATTTCAAAGTGGTGTTTGGGTTTATGGTTTTTTTGAGTTTGAGTGTTGATGGGTTTTTGGGATTTTTATAGGATATTTTAATAAATTATGAGGCACATTAGGTGTTTTCAGGGGATGGGGTTTAGAGATTTTATCAGTTTTGGATTATTAGATTTTTGGAGGTTTTAGGGTGTTCTAGGGAATTATGGG
The DNA here is from genome assembly GCA_963277665.1 of Viscum album. Taxonomy (NCBI): domain Eukaryota; kingdom Viridiplantae; phylum Streptophyta; class Magnoliopsida; order Santalales; family Viscaceae; genus Viscum; species Viscum album. The sequence continues at coordinate 116,055,750 of OY728133.1, read as the reverse complement.
GTTTTTGAAGTTTCATCGGGTTTTTTTTTTGGATTTTTACCATTTTTAGTGATTTTTATAGTTTTAGTGAATTTTTAGGATTTTTGGTATTTTATGGTTCTTATGTTTTTAGGGTCTTATATGGGGTTTTAAGAACTTTTATGGTTTTGTGGCCTTTAGGGTTTTTTGGTTTTTACGGATTTTATGGTATTTAGGGTTCTTAGGGTATTTAATGGTTTTTTTCATATATTTAGTGGTTTTAGGTTTTTGTAAAATTTCGTGGATTTTATGGTCTTTTAGTGTAATATTATCATTTTTAATTGTTTTTAAATTTTTAGGGGTTTTGGTGTGTTTTAGTGTTATCAGAGATTTATAGGGGTTTAAGGGTTTTGTGGGTTTAGAAATGTTTTGGTCTTTTTGGGTTTTTCTAAGGTATTTAGGAATTTTAGTGGGTGTTGGGTATTTAGGGCTCTTTGGGTTTTTACAATTTTTCTCACTTTTGAATTTTTTAAAGAGTTTTATGTTTTTATGTGGTTTTTTGGGTTTTTTTGGTTTTTAATGTTTTTTTAATTTTTTGGGAATTTTGTTATGTTTTAGGGTTTTTAGTGTATTTTAGGGTTTTAGGTTCATTTATGGGTTTTAGGTTGTTTTAGGGTATTATAGATAACATAGGTAATTTAAAGTTTTTAGGTTATTTTATTGTTTTTATGCATTTTTTAGATTTTATTTTTTATTTTTTATGGTTTTTAGGGTTTTACAATTTTAAGGGACATTAATATAACTTTTAGGCAGTAGGGTTTCAGTTTTATGGTGTATGGTATAGGTTTTAGACTATAGTGTTTAGTGTTTGGGTATAGGGTATCATTTTTATGATGTGGGGTTTAAGGATTATGGTGCTGGAGTTGGGTTATATGATTAGGGTGTCATTTTTAGGGTCTATGTTTTTTGAAAAAGGGTTTAGGGTGTAGGGTTTGGGATTTATGTTTTATGGTATAGGTTTTGAGGGTTTTTAGGGGTTTTAGTATTTGTTTGGTTCTAGGTTTTTAGATTTTTGGGGGCTTCTTGGTTTTTTATTTTTTTATTGTTTCTTAGGGATTATATGTTTTTACTATTTTTTATGTTTTTAGTCTTTTTATAGTTTTAATGGTTTTAATGTGTTTTAGAATACCTTTAGGATCTTTGGATTTAATTTAGTTAGATAGGTTTTGTTCTTTATGTATTTCTTTATGTATCTTAGGGTTTTTTGTGTTTTCATATGGTTTTTAGTTTTTTCTAGTGTCTGTAATAAGTTTTTCAATTTTTTGGATTCTAATGGTTTTTATTTTTTAGGGTTTTTATTTGGTTTTGGATTTTTTTGGCTTGTGTAGTGTTTATTAATGTTTTAGAGATTTTAAGGATTTATGGTTTCTTTGGTTCTTAGGGTTATTTTATGGTTTATGGTATTTTATGTCTTTCTAGGATGTTTTATGGGGGGATTTGGGGTTTTTTGGTTTTTTAGGACTTTGGTTTTTTAAGTGGTTTTAAGGAATTTTATGCTTTAGGGTGTTAAAGGGTTATAATTGTCATTTAAAGATTTATATGGGTTTTAAGATCTTTTGTGATTTTAGGGGCCTTAAGGATCTTAAGATTCATAGTTTATTTTAGGGGATTTTATGTTTTTAATGTATTTTAGGGGTTTTAGGGGGTTTTATGTTTTTCCATGGGCTTTATGGGCTTTAAGGGTTTTAAATGGTTTTAATGGTTTCAGGCTTTCATTGGATTTATGGATTTTTACGATTTTTACAGTTTTAGGGTTTTAGGGATGTTTTAGTGTTTTAGGGGTTTTTATGTGGTTTATTTTGGCATTTATAATTTTTACTCTATTTAGGGGTTTTAGTGGGATTGGGGTTTGATATGGTATTAGGGATTTTAGAGTTTTTAGATGGTTTAGGTTTTTTATGGGTAGTGTCATTTTTATTATTTTTATAGGTTTTTATAGTTTTTTGGGGTTTCTAAAGATTTTTTATAGGATTTAGTGATCTTTGGGTGTCATTAGGTTTTTATTGTTTTTCGGGGCTTTACTATTTTTAGAGGGTTTTAGGGTATTTTTTGGTTTTAAGGGATTTTAGGTTTTTTTTAAATTTACATAATTTTATTGGTTTTAATTTTTTTTGGGAAATTTATAGATTTTACGGGTTTTAGGGGTTTAGAGTCTTTTAGGGTTTAAAGGGTTTTTTAGTTTTTAAGGGGATTTAGTGGTTTTAGTTTTTTAGGTTTTATAGGTGTTTAGGATATTTTATGTTTTATGGCCTTTTATGGGTTTTTAGTTCTTTTAAGATCCTTTATTGTTTTTATTCGTTTTTCATATATTTTTGACGTATTTTGGGTTGCATGGTTTATTTAGGGTTTTTAGGGATTCTAGGTATTTTTTAGGTTTTTAAATTTTTTATGGGGGTTTAGAGTTTTTTTTTGTTTTTATGGTTTTTATGAATTTTATGGATTATCAGTGGTTTTAGTGTTTTATTATTTTTGGGTATTTAGTTGTTTTAGGGTTATGGGGTGCTTTTGTTGTCTTAGGTTATTTTTACAGTTATTAGGGTTTTTAGTTTCGTTTTATATTTTTTGTGTCTATTAATGTTTTTTTTTTTGAGATTTTAGGGTGTCATAGTGTTTTTTGGGAGTTTTAAAATATTTGTTCTTTATAGGTGATCTTATAAATGTTTAGTGGGTTTAGTATCATATAGTTTTGGTAGGGTTTTTAAGGCTCTTTAGGGTCTTATGGTTTTATGGACATTTGAGGTATTAGAGTTTCTTGATCTTTTTTTGGGGGTTTTAGAATTTTTATGATCTTTTAGGATTTATTTTTAGGGTCTTATTTTTATGATCTTTTAGGGTGTCATAGTGTTTTTTAGGGGGTTTATCCATTTAGGGTCCTTTTGGGTTTTTTTGGTTTTAGGTTCTTTTAGGTGATTTTTTATATTTTGTGTGTTTTAGGGATATAAAAGACTTTTATCTTTTTGGGGGTCTTTTATTGTCTTTTATGATTTTTAGGGTATTTAGTGTAATCTTGGTGTTTCAGTGTATTTATTTGGTATTAGGTAATTTTAAATATTTTTAGTTGTTTTAGGGTCTTTTGATATTTTTTTAGTTTCTTGGGATTTGTTTTGTTTTAATTTTTTTTCCATTTTAATGTTTTCTTATATTTTTTAGGTTGTAGAGACTTTTTAAGGGTTTTAAGTTATTTTTATGGTTTCTAGTGTTTTTTTAGGTTTTTTATTTCTTTAATAATTTTTTTTGCTTTGAAGGAGTTTTATGTTTGTAAATGATTTTTTGGGTTTTAGGGAATTTAATAGTTTTTTGTTATAATGGTTATTAGGTTAATTTAACATTTTATGGATTTTAGGGGTTTTATGGCTTTTAGAGTTCTTTGGTTTTATCCGTTTTTGGAGTTTTTAGGATTTTAGCTGCTTCATGGGTTTTTAGGGTTTTAGTGGTTTTATTTAATTTATGGGGTTTTCATGTATTTTATGGGTATTTAGGCTTTTAATATATTTTTTGGTTTTTAGGTTATTAATAGTTGTTTCAAGGTTTTGAGGTTTTTTTTAGTTTTTGGGGGTTCATGAGTTTTTAAGATTGTTGAGGTTTTTAATTTTTTTTCATTTTTTGGGTATTTTAGGGTATTTTAAGTTCCTTTTATAGTTATCATGTTTTAGTGTTTCTATGTCGTTTATGGGTTGTTTTTGTCTTCAATTGTTTTTATAGGGCCTTTTGTGGGTTTTTAGGGTTTTGGGGCAATTTGGGGATTTTAGGTTATTCTAATGGTTTTATTGATTTTTATGGTATTTTAGTTTTATTAGGGTCAATTGTGTTTTAGGGGTTTAGGGTTTTTTTAAGGTTTTTAAGTGTTTTAAGGCTATTTCATATATTTTCAATGGTTTTTGACTTATATGGTTTTCAAGGATTTATGGTTTTAGATTATTTTATAGGTTTTGAGGTATTTTATGGTTTTAGGGTTTTATGGATTTCGGTTCTTTGGTTGTTTTAGGTTTATATTGATTTTAAGGTTGTTTATAGTTTAAGGGTTTTTATCTGTTTTTAGGGATTTTTTATTTTTTTGGTCACTTTATGGTTTTATTCGATTTTAATGATTTTCACCACTCTTTACGGTTTCATTATTTGTTTTATTTTATATAGGTTTTTTTATAATTTTTAATTGTTTTATGGTTTTTAGGATTTTCAGTTCTTTTCAGGATTATTTAATGGTATTGGAGATTTTTAGGTTTCTAAGGGGGTTTTAAGGGTTTTAAATTTTTTGGGATATTATTACTGTTTTATGGGTTTTAATTTTCCTTATAGGTTTTTAGGGTTTAGAATATTTTTTGGTGTTTTCAGGGGTTTAATGGTATTTTAGGATAATTTATGGTTTTAAATGCTTTTAGGGTTTTTATATTTTTTAGGGTTTTTTTATATAATGGTTCTAAATTTTTCTGTATGTTGAATGGTTTATGGGGTCTTATAGGATTTTTATAGGGTATTTTAGGGGTTTTAATTAATTTTTTTTATTTTGTGATATTAGCAGGTTTTAGTGTTTTTAGTGATTTTTGGGTTTTTTCATTTTTATAGAGTTTTAGGTATTTTTTGTTTTATCAATATTTTTTTGGGTTTTTGGGGTTTAAAGGGGTTTTAGTGTGTGTCCAGTTTTTTATTTATTTTAGGGATATTATATTATTTTTAGGGTTTTTAGGGTTATTATTATTTTATAGAATTTTTAGTGTTTTTAAAGTTTTAGGGGTATTTTTTGTTATTATTGGTTTTTAGATTTTTTAATGTTTTTGATTTTTTGGGGATTTAATTTTTTTATGTGTTTTTATGTTTTGAGGAATTTTTTGGGGGATTTAAGAGTTTATGATTTTTTTAGCTTATTTAGGGAGTTTGTAGATTTTATGGTTTTAAGGGTTTTCATTTTGGATTTATGTGTTTTTATTATTTTAAGAGTGTGTTTCCCTCGGAATCCAGGGATGACTGCCTTCATGGGAGGTTCAAACATTCCGATTGGTTTCTAACGGGTTTGTTCGTAGAACCGGAAACATCCAATTATTCCACATCTATTCAGAACTACTTTCCAAAGGTAGGTGCTCATTAGTTTGTGGACTGATGAGGCTTAAAAATTTTCATTGGTCGAGAGGATGGGAGGTCAGACTCATCACACCTTTTTGAGGGGAATTATTGTCTACTCCGGGACTCTCTTTATAGATTTAAGTTATGTTCGTGAATCCTTATTACATTACCAAGTATAAAATGAGCTTTCCTTCAAATCTGCCAATCAATGATTAAATATGTAGGAAATTTAGAGAATCTTTTGTATGTATTCGAGGTTCTTCATCGATAGAGAATCATCTGTATTTATTAGAGATTCATGGTCAATGGTACCCTTCGACACATTTATACAAGAGTTTCTTGGTCATTATGATGACTATGCTGGTTTTAAAGCCACTCAGTGGGGCACTTGAAGTTTATTGTCATTCAGAAGGACATGGATTATTTTAGAGTTGGGATCGACCCCGAAGACGGGCTACCTACGTATCCTTTGTTTAGGAAAGGAATCAGAACCCACGTAGTTCGAGTAAGGGAGTATGATGTTTGTGATTGATGGCTCAAAGAAGGATGTCACAATTACTTTTACACTCTAAGCTCACGTGAGTCATGATCGGTGTGATAAACAAGAGGTATTGGTAAAAATTAGACAATTGTTCCATGAAAGATGCAATCATAAGAAATAATGTGGGGCTTATGTATGTATGATTTCCCAGATAAATGAAGGTTAGGATTTAATTTAGGGAAGAAATCCAGGAACAGGTTCCATAAAGGTATATCTGCTTCATTGAGATTTTGAATACTCTAACTTGGGGCTTACTCCTGAAAAGGAGGCCCAAATTAGGAGAAGACTTATGATTGGGTTTTACTCCTGAAAAGTAATCCTAGATCAAAGGAAAATTAGGACTGGTTAAGAGAAATTAAGACTGCGGTTTATTCCTGAAAATGAATCCCAGGTTAAGAGATTTGAAAAATTAAGGGACATGGGGTTTACTCTTGAAGAGGATGCCCATATTTGAGATTGGGGATTAATCCTGAAAAGGAGGCCCAGGTTAAGGGAATTAAGGTTTGGGGCTTACTCCTGAAAAGGATGCCCAAATTAGGGGACTGGGGCTTACTCCTAAGGATGATGCCCAGATTTGGGAACTTTAAGAATTGGGGCTTACTCTTAAGGAGGATGCCCAAATTAGAGGACTTATGACTGGGGATTATTCCTGAAAAGGAGACCCAGGTTATGGATTCTCTCATCATAAAGGATGAGGTTGAATGAATGAAATCTCAATATTTAGTGACATAAAGATGTGTAAATCACTAGGTTTTGAGAGATATTACAGAGAATTCCTTCCAGATAAGGAAGTCAAATCAAGAAATCATGCCATAAATGGATTTGAAGAGTGTCTTGAAGACTGAATCATGAATAGGAAAGGTGGAATGGCTTAATAGGGGTGAAATGGGAAAGAAGGGCACCCAAAAAGGCATGGGCGCGCAAGTCCTGGCAGGCGCGCAGGTACTGCGTGGACGCGCAAGTCCTGGTCACGCAGGTATGCCTGCGCGACACATGGTGTACTTGCGCGACGGTTAACCAGCAGGGTAATACTTGAGCGAATCTTCATTAAAGCCTTTAGAATCCTCTTGAGGTTCTTCCAGAAGAAGGGCGCACAAGATCAGTTGAAGGAGTAAGGTGGCGCGCAAGTGTGGCCCTTTTACCTTAAGGGATGGCCACTCAGGCGTGCAAGTGTTGATGAGTTTCAACACTTAGTCCTTCCTCCCCTACATTATATCTTCCGTTCTAGGAAAGAAATTACCTTGAAAGTGTTTCAGAGGCTTTGAGAAGAGACTAGGGTGTCGGGAGCTAAAATCTGAGTTTCTGGAAAAAATCCTCCCTGAATGGGGGGCCCACAAAGTCTATTTATAGGCATGAGAAGACCTTGGGCGGTCATCACATAGGTCGCACAAGTGACTTGCGTGACCACCAGGCATCGCGCAAGTGGACTTGCACGATAGTGATAGAACTTGCGCGGCACATGTGCTTTTGATCCCTTGTTCATGCCTTTGTCGATTTTTTATATTTTACTCAAAGGATGGATCAATTTGTACTAAGGTATTTCCATTTTTCAGACGTTAGACTCTGTGACGGAAAGGAGCATAAAAAAAATCCCCCCCTCATAGTTGGATCTAGAGAGAAAAGAGGATTTGACTCTGAGGTGAAAAAGAAAAAACAATAAATCTGGCAGTTTAAAGTCATGCATGTCAGACATACAATGGATAATGTTTAAGGTCGAAATAGCTTTGACCGAAATGGATTAGAATTGACACAATTCCTTGAAAATTCATCTGAAAACATATTACCGTACTCATGTATGAGGGAAAATATGTAAGCTATGACTTATGAATATTTGAATCTGAGGAATGATATGAAAAAGAGCTAAAAGTCATTAGAAGAAGTAGTTTCCAAGAATGAAGTTACCATTATTTACCAAACCTTTTAGGGGGTTAAATTATGCAGGGCCACCTAAGGGCATTGGCTTCATAGTTAAATAAAATAGTATCTTTTGGCTAACAAGTCTGTTATGTAGACTGTTTATGCAGGGCCTCCTATGGGCACGTGCTGCATAGTCAGGCAAAAGAACTCTCAGAAATTTACTTTCCTAGTGCTAAAATCCAGTGAATGTTTATGGAGATTCAAATCTTCCAAAGTATATAGTTTTATATATGGGAGGAGGTACTTGAATATGGAGAAGATATTTCTAAACAAGATTATCGAAGAACTGGATGAATATCACTCCTACGAAGGTCTGACCCAAACGTAGGGAAGGATAATATAAACCATAGACTTGAATACTTTCAGGTCATGAAAAATGATATGGGACAAATATGTTAAATATGACTATTTTTTGCGGATCCCTACATACTTTCATTTAAGACAAATAAGGACAAAAGAGGCATTCTTCCCAAGAATGAAGTTACCACTATCTGACAAACCCGTTAGGGGGTTGAATTATGTAGGGCCACCTAAGGGCATTGGCTTCATAGTCAAATAATAGTATCTTTTGGCTAAGAAGTCTGTTATGTAAACTATTTATGCAAGGCCGCCTATGGGAACGTGCTGCATAGTTAGACAAAAGAACTCTCAGAAGTTTGACATTTTTGTGACTAGAAGTCAAGAAAAGGGTTATGAGGATCTGAAAATAATTAAGGTTGGCATTATGACACATAAAGATGGGTATTGTTCAATGTATACAGAGATACATAGATCAATGCTAACCATAATCATGTTGTGGTTGGGTCCTGAATTGAAATGTTGGACTTCACTACGTATCCCATAAGGATGAGAATCAATCCATACGTAGTTCTTAAACTACATTTTAATGTTGTGTGGGACAAAGGATTAGATATCTTAGTTTAGGATCATAGATCTTGGACCATTATAAGAAATACACAGTGTGTGTTTTCAGGGGGACTTTTCAGCCAAGGGACTGAAAAATGGAATTTGGGGTTAGGCCCAAAGACTTGGGGATGGATTCGAAGGACACTCGAACGTTCCTACGTATCCCATAAGGATGGGAATCAAGCCCACGTAGTTCAAGAAATACCCTCTGTACAAATTTGGTTCGTACATGTTAAGGGTGAATGGGTACTTTAGTGCAATGATGGTTTAACCCAAGATAAAAGGTTTGGGCATTGCCATGTATGCACGTAGTCTTTGAAATGAAACAGGATTGAAAAATCAATGAAAATAATGGTTCCCTCTCAGGTGAGGGTATCAATGAAATTTGTAGTTTATTGTCATACTGGACAAAAGTGTTTTATAGTTTAACGTCGTATAACAAGGACGAAAGTGAACCAATGTAAATATATTGATTCTAAGGGTGGTTTCATGAATTATCATCGTATGAGATGGAGATGAACCGACATGAAGATATTGGTTTTGGGCTTGAACCTTGGGAGGATGCCTACATACCCAGCCTAGAAGGTAAGGATCAATGTCCATGTAGTTCAATTAAAGAATGAATTAATGATCAAGTTGTTCTTGGGGAAAATGACCTAAAAAATGATGTTAGGACTTACAAATGGTAAGCGGCCCAGAGAGAGAGTTATGGTTCAGGTTTTCTCTAATCTCACGTGAGTCATACTTGGTGTGAGAAACAAGATCTAACAACAACCTTAACGATGCATAGTTTAATGTCATGTATGACATATAAAGGGACTATGCAGTTTAATGTCTTGCAGTTAGGACTATTGGTGATGCACAGTTTTGTGTCATGTAGCAGGGTCAAAATATGGTTTAATGTCATATAGGACATATCATGGACTTTCTGTACAGTTTAGCATCATGTAGTTAGGACGATGCGGACAATAGAGTTTAATGTAATGTTGGACGAAAGGGGGGGACTCTGCAGTTTAATGTCATGCAGTGAGGAAAAAAGAGTGCAACATTTAAATGTCATGTTGGACGCATTGGGGATTTATTTTTTCCCACAGTTTAATGTCATGTTGGACGAAAGTACGAATAGTTTAAGGTCATATGCATGGACCATGGTTGGTTCAGTTTAATGTCATTCTGGACAAAAATGTAGTTTAAGGTCATACATGGCCTTTGATGATTATGTAGTTTAACGTCTTTCTGGATGTAAGGAACTTCTATACAGTTTAGTGTCATGTAGTTTGGACATCGTAGTTTAACGTCTTGCTGGACGTAAAGAACTCACAAATAGTTTAGGGTCATATGAATGGACTGCTGATGATGCATTTTAAGGTCATACTGGACCATTGATGTAGTTTAAGGTCATACAGGACCATTTAGGGAACTTTTTCACGGTTTAGTGTCATGTGGGACGAAAGTACAAATAGTTTAAGGTCATATGTATGGACCGTTTCTATATAGTTTAACATCATATAGCAAGGATGAAAAATATACTTTGCAGTTTATACACAATACTTCTTCAAAAATCAAGCATTGGTTGGAGTAGTGATGAGTTCTCCATCCATTGAGATTAATGAATAAGCTCCATTAGAGTAGACCCTATGTATTGAATAAGTTCCTTCCCATTTTGGCTCAAGCGTGGGAGGATTCTTTCCTAGTATCATTGGAATTCTGAGACCTAATACCAATTCACCCTGAGTGAATGAATGAAGATGAACTTTTTTGTCAAAATCTCGTGCTATTAGATTCCCGCATCCTTGTCTGACGCGACGGGTTGTCTCCCATCCTATGGGTTATCCTTTTTATAAAACTATACTATTATAAAATTTCAGAAATAAAATCAAAAAGTTATAGCTTTAAGAAATACTATATGATTTATAAATTAATCCATTTCAACCTTTAGGGTTATCGAAAATACTTTTGTCCGATTATTATAAATGGCATCTACCGAGCATGTGAATTCCTTAATTTGTCCCCTATATATCATAAGACATGTCTTGTTGTTGGTCAGATTCCAAACATGTGAATACCTTAATCCTGTATTCTATTCAAAAATGAATACCCATTGAATGATAGTGAAAACATGAATACTGTCAAAAGTTAACTCTTTCCACATACCAAAATTCTAAAATTTCTATATACTCAAACCATGATATCACTTTGTTCTTATATCAGCCATGAGATCATTAATAATATCAAACATATTATTTTCTCCGTATCCATTCATTATGGGCATATCATCTTCTTTCCAAAAATATATGAATAACCATTCATGGTTACGGTACTGTTCAACATATACTTTCAAATACTTTAGGGAAATCAATAGTGTAACAATCCTTATATGTTTCTTTATTCCATAATAACATTGAAATAACTCTAGATAAACATACAATCATTACACTACCTTCTTAAACCATTGACCAAGCTTCATCATTTTATTCCAAAACACTTCTTTCATCTCATATATCATTTGTAGTCTCTTCACCATCATCAACATAAATACTACCCATATGACCATACAGATTCTCTTCATGAGATTTTCCCTTGGGGAATTGGTTTGAATAATTCCTATAAATTCCACATTTAAAATATTTAACTATTATTGATGTCATAGAAATACCATTATCCTTGTCCATGGTGTTAACTGAACCTTTTCCTTTACAATTACTAGCTTTGTGTCCTTATTTTCGACACCCAAAGAATATTCTAGTTCCTTAGAAACATTCTCCCTGATTCCTCTTACCACATGATTTACATGATGAAAATTAAACTTTCTTTCCTCTATGATCATCTTGAAACTCCATCTTTCTCTTATTAGCTGAGTCATGAAACTTAAAAAAGTTGAGATTATTGATCATATTATGAGATTTCTGATTAGGCATAATAACTATTTTGGTCTTCCAAATATCGTTTCATTTGGATTCTCATTAATAATATCATTCCATTGTCCATCATATCCTCCATTATCATGAATCTTCCAGTTTCCATCCATTTTCTAAAACCCAAAAAGAATAGTGTGAGAGGAAAAAATCATGCTAGGAAAACAACATAATAAAGGGGGTGTAACTTAAATATCTAAGAACTTAGGTTTAATTCTATGAACGTTACCATAATTCTAGGACTATAACCTATTGTTATACTTAACCTTAGGGACATCCCCATACATACCTTATAAATATCTCTAGAGTTCTCACTAAAGTTTTTGCATCCTAGTTTTCAAAGGTTGACTAAACCTTTTCCCTTATACCAACTGTAGAGACCCACACTTGACATACATTGACATTACATTACTGTTTCAAAATACTTAATACATAACAAAAACAGACACCGAAGGACCATAATAGTTTAGTGTCTTTGGAAACTCGGAACATCATCTTCTAGTCATGGTGAATGATCTTCAACTTCTCCCATAAAGGTCTTCCCTATTTTTTTTTACCTAAAACCTTTCTTTATATCTTGGGATAAAACCATAAAAAGGGTGAGATGAAATGCTCATTAAGGGTAAACATGGAGAACATAAAACAATATATAAACATTTGAACGTAATAACATGAACATAAAACATCAAAATCAAGAGTAATGACCTAAATCATGACTATACATAAGGAATAGATCATAAATGAACATTAATCATGAAAAATAGCATGGGAATAAAACATGTAATTGTGGAAACCATTAAGCACATGTTTTGATTTATATAGTATCCAAGACATTGCTACCAAGACCATCATAGTGGACAAAGTCCATTACTGAACCAGGTTTACTTGTCGTTCCAGCCCTGTACTACTGAACCAGATTCACTTTCCATTCCATTAATGTCTATCTCATGAGATATAAATCTTTACACAATGAATTTGAGGGATATATAGGTCTCACCCATATCATAATGACATCATTCTTTCGTGTTCCACAAAATCATAAATCATACATCATAGCATTACCCATGTAATAGAATGGGATTCTTAAACATCATTCCATCATATCATAATCCATATAAAAAAATGGATATCATTTTATCATAAGTAAAATAAAACCATGTAAATAATAGAGATATTATACTTGAAACATAAACATATTAAATAATTTCATTTTATATGGAAAATATTTTTGATAAAACACTTGAAATGAATTCTTCAGGAAAATATCATTTCTTCTTCAAAATCATTTCCTTTTATAAAAATGCCATGAAATTTTAAAAGAAAAGGATTTTGTTGAAAATAAACATGAAATATTGTTGAGTAATATTCATTGAAATATTTCTATATTAAACCGTAAAAATCCATTCATTTCATATAAGTTAAAAATGAATTTGTCTTGTACTTTTGTTGGAAAAGACAAAAAGTTCATCGTATAGTAAACAAAAGAAATATTTCTTCCATAACACAATGTAAAAGTCAAATATAGGTAATCATGACTTTAAAAATACACATAAAATTATTAAACACTATATGAAAAACTTTTTTATGTACATGGTTGAAAAATATAATTCCACTAAATACTTACGAATAAACAATCTCAGATAAGAACAAGATTGGAATAATTATCCCTTACATTATGTCCAATTTCATCCCTATGTGTCCGAGAGTCATGTATAGTGGGTTTAAAAATATTATTAACTTGTAACATAACCATAATAATATTTATTTTATCATATATGATTTACATATGACTTTATATTACCCATTCTTTTCTAAATTCGATGTTAAAGCAGCATTTTGGGTAAAATCATTTCATTTATCATATGTGTTTTGACTTGTTGTACTTCAAATTATTACCGATATCCTCAAATAATTAATTATATAATGTAAAAAATGATTTATATATAATATATATTCAGCATATAAATATATACGATAGATCGATAAATGGAATGAAATACACCATTCATGGAGACAGTAGGTCGTATGTATGCATGAACGCTGTTTTCGTTTCCTTATTGAATTGAATGGAATTAAGTAAATGAATAATATATGTACATAAATCCAGTATCATAATTATGTAATATATTTCATGATTATTTTTTATAAATACTTTATAATCATACTTGAATGGTTAATCATGGAAAATGAATCTCATCGCGTTCGTGGAGACGGTAGTCCGTACGTAAGCATGAGCGACAATATCATTATTTTTATATTAAAATAATATATAATTGGATGGTATATCATATATGAAGTATCTTAATGATGTTATATTTGTTTTTTATATCATTTATACTCATTATTATGCCCATCCAATTGATGAAATGTTTGAATAAAAAACAACACCACGACGTGGATACAGTAAGCTGTACGTACGCACGTGTGGTGACTTTTTCATTCATAGGATGGATAAAATTGCTAATATGGTTGTAAATTTTTTAAAATAACATCAAATTATATATAATATACTGGAGTTATTATTTTATAATGGAAACAACAAAGAAGGAGGAAGTGGAAGAAGGGGGGAACTTGAAATAGGTGGTGAGATATTTACGTCTACTTCGGGTTCTTCCTTTGGATTTGATCAAGATGTCTCCATAGAATGGATTTATGACTAAATGAAGGACACTATGATGAAGTAAGGACAGTTTAGAGGTTATTTGTGCAGGGGTTGGCCGAGCCAAATGGCTTTATAGGTGTGAATTAGAGAGAAGGGGGAGTACCCTTTTATAAGAGGGGTGAGGGGCACCTTAGAAAAAACATAAAATATTATTTTATAATTAATTCATATTCGGTTTATAATGGCTCCAAAGTTACTTATTCCAAGTATAGGGTGGGTATTGATCTAAATAATCTCAACTAATAGGTTTTTGACCAGTTTAGGTTACCATTTTAACATTATCATTTATATTTAACTCTAAGTTAAATAATTTAACTTTTACCGTGTCTTCTTGTATTCTTACACTATATGGTTAATAAACTTACTATAAACTAACAATAGAACCAAAATTGGTTCATTAATTTAATATATATTATTATATAAGTTTTTTGGCCACACCATATATTTTTAGGACCATTATATCAATTATAAATATAATATTTGTTTTAAAAATTCTTTTATGTCAATTTTGACACTATTTGTTATTTTATTTTTTCTAAATTCATAACATCATTATTACGTCGAAAACAATTCATCTAACCAACCCAAATATGATATATTAACCTATAAAATTAGTTTCATTCAAAAAAAGTCTCAAATTACATTTATTTGGATATTTATATTATTAAGTATGTTAATATTTCATTAATAAGGTAATTACTACATCATCTTTGTGTCATAAATAAATTACTTTATTTTATGTATAAAAAATATAAATAAAATAAATTTTTTTAGGAAATATTTTTATATTTCTAATGAATATTTATATTCTAACTTATCTTATCTATAAACCTATATTAAAAATGCTTTAGTTATTAAACTTCGGTTTTTACTATTTTAACTCTTCTTTAAATAAAATAATAATAAATGTCCCAAACTTATCCAAGTGGACCTAAAGGGTAATATTTTATTCCTAACGTTGTTTTTGGTCTAATTAAACTTATCCAATAGAATTAGGACATGTGTTAGGGTAATAATAATATCATTTTTACCCTTAATTACCCTATTTACTTTTAACCATGTTAAATAAAAGTTAAAAGTTACTATTCAATAAAAATTATTTTCATATCATTGAACCATATTTTACTTACTAATATCAATCGTGCCTCTCAGATTTTTAAAATTAAACTCAAAGAAGCGGTAAAATTAATATTTTTTTAAATTTTCAACTGCTCCTAGGAGGTGGGAAAAGTACGGTAAAAAGTTCAATACACTTTTTATATATATAAAATTATTATAAAATGACTCCAATGAATTACATTGAACTTATTTAGGTATTATGTAACTATTTTGATATAAAATAAATTTAAATTAAAAAATAAATGATTATTTAAATAAAAATTTGGTTTTAACCAATAAGTCGGTGTTTTCACTATTCATCAAAAATTGAAAATTTTCAGAAAAATACCAAAAATTTACCCTAGGATAATTTTGATATTCTGAACCCAAAAATGAAGTCCATTTTGAAAGATAAAATTTATAAAATATCAAAAAGTGGTTATTACTATTCATAACACCTATTTTATATAATATTTTAATAACATATCGTTGTTTAGTGAAACTCGGTATTGCGTACAACACAAGCTATAAAGGAAGGTTTCTCTTGCATGTAATGCAAGACAGGAATAGTTTTTAATATACTAAAAGCTAATACGGTGTTGCATATAGCGCAAGATAATCATGGTGTTGCGTACAACAGAAGATATCAAAGAAATCAATAATATTTCTCATAAAATCTGTTGGTGTTACAATTGGTGTAGACCTTATATATGGAATACAATCCCTCCGATTTAAATTCTAAATTCAATAGTTTCATTCTGGTTATCATTTTATTCTTCAGGGAAAACACTATATCTTTTATAAGGATGTTTTTGAGGGGATTCTTTTTTAAGGATCATGCGATCCAGATTTGGTAGACATCCAAATTATTCAAGGAAAAAATCATTTCTCATCTAATCACTCCAACTCATCCAACTTATCCAACAATTTAATTAATTTCTCATTTGTGTGTAATTGATCACAGATGGAAAATTAAAGTGAGGGTAATTGTACATTGATAGGCATGACCACCAAGGTCCCATATACTAATGATTTTAGGGATTCTGTTGTGGATGTCTGGGATGTGGTCTGATAATCCCACAATGCATGTAGGATCTTTTCTGAACAAGGAATTTTTTTCATATATACCATCTTCTAGAGTATAATTGATAGTGTCTTATTGATTTCACGTATCAATATTTTACCCACTATATGGATAAAGGATGAATGGTTAGACCTGATTTTATATTTTTGACATAGTTTCTCCAATTTATAAGAATATAATTTGGTTCCAACTTTTATTTTTATTTTTTGAGGGACACCTAACCTAGTGATGATGTTGGATCTAATGAAAATAAATATTTCACATGCCCATACCTCTTTTGGGGTATAACATCATCACACTTGGAGACGAAATCAGTTTATATGAGAATGTACTTAAACATCATGGATGTAGTGGGAGGATATGGTCCCACGATTCCCATTACCCATATAGAAAATATATTGGAGTATTCATATTTATGAATAAATTTCAGGGTTTGGTGTATGAAGTTAGAATGAACCTGGTAGGAATCACAGTTCATAGTGAATTTAGTACAGTCATGCATTAGAGTTGGATAGTTGTATCCAAGCCTTTATATTTGATTGGAAATAATGGATCCATATTTGTGGGACCAATAGGATCCTATTTTCACTACCTTTAGGATAGAATTTGAATCTTCTTCATCAATTCAGCTGAGAAGGACCCCATAAAGGCTCCACTTATTGAATATTTTTTGGTTATTCATGCCACTATAGAAAACAAAATTAATTTACCATCTTTTATTTTTCCCTCTCTCTCGCCTAGATCTGTCTCATGGGAGATGTCAGTTTTAAAGGTATACTATAGTGGGTGTCATGAATCTAGTGTTAAGACAACATGGTTTGGGGATGGGGCTATTCTCATCGATCTCTTCTGTGTTTCCTTAAATTAAATGTGAGGCCATCTGATTATACAAAATATTGATGATTGTTTCTTCCCAGTCTAGATCAGCCAGAGCTATGTCTTAATTCACCAGAGCATCAGCTAGTAAAATTTGTGATCATGGGACATTAGCAAATTTCTTTTCCGAAAGGAATTATACAATTAGTCATCAGACTAGATTTAGTAAGTGGATTAGCTCTTTCATTTTTATAGAATAATCACCATTAACCTTCATGATGACCAGTTTTGATTCACCTTTTATCATGAGGGTTTTACTTATACCAAAAGTGACAGTTGTAGCCCTATAATAAGATCTGTATATTCTGGTTCCTTGTTCTTGAACTCCTCTTATAGCATGAAATAGTAATAAATGACCACATTTGATTGAGATATAAGTACCTCTCCAATGCCATCTTTATGGATCTTGGGTTCTTCAATGCTATTTCCATTCAGTCTTCTAGATGCACCATCAAAATGAATCCCCCTTATTCAGGTGACTTATTTAGTAGATAATACCGATTTATTAGGTAGCTCAGTATCTAATTAATTAATTTCTACTAAGGGGAGTACTGTAATAAAATCTATTATCACTTGGACATTGACATGTTTTTGAGGCATAGACTGCATGACAAACTATTTCCAGATGAGCATCCACCCTGATACTCATCTGGTAAATATTAGAAGGAAGGGGATGTATTTTAGTTGGTTGTTGTATGGGAAAAAATGTACCTCGTGACATTGTAGATAGTTCCTCAACTTCTGGAATGGGAAGTTTATCACCATATAGATTTTCTAGATAATCAAATAACAAGTCGCAATATTGATCGTGGTTTGACAAAGATAATAATTGTTGTTTTCAATATTGGAATCATTTTTTATGTGAGGAATTCACCTAGTGATCAGTCTAAGGTTGTCACATACAATATATGTCTCCTTCCTATGACAGAACGATTTGGAAATGGTAGGAATAAGTTATATCCTTTGATACAATTTAATTCCCACTAAAAATCATCATTCCATTTATATTTAACACCATATCTATCAACATGGTGAAGGGAAAAATCATATAAGGTTAGCAATGAAGCACCAAATGTAGTCAATATGTTTTTGATGTCCAGTCAACCCGGTGAGGATGTGAGGATGTTAAATTATTAGGATATCTTTTGTATTCTTGTAGTTTACTTCTATTTCATAATGGCATATGATGATGCTGAGAAATTTCTGTGTGGTAATGATGAAAGAACATTTCAAGGGGTTCATTTTTAGGTTGTGCGGCCAAAATTTGTTAAAGAAGTTTTCATGGTCTGTATGTTTGTACAATAGTTGTCATGATTTCACCACCTGGTGATCAAAATATCATTCGATAAACTTTCCTCGGACTGATTTAGAGATGTGATGCATGGAATGTTTGTACATAGATCTAGAATTATTCAAGAAAAAGGGAACCAACCAATAAAAAAATACATCTTACAGTCCCCTGAATGAAGTGGATTCTTTATCTTCTTAATTCATCTAGGTATTATAGTATCCTAAAGAGCCTACCATGAAGGAAATATCCTAATATATTGTTGTTTCATCAATCAGTAGTTCTATAATCAAGAAAAGGAAGTAGCCCCTCAAGAATTTCATATTGAGATCTATAAAATTCATAAAAACATTGATTTCATCATTATTTTCTTTGATGGGGACTATATTTTCCATTAACATATGATATTGGACCTCTTGAGTGATGATGGATCAGATGATCATTTCATATTCAGCATCAATTTATGTACCATGTATTGGGTGTGTGTTTTTTGCTACATGTTTCTTTCCCTTGTGGTCCCTTGGTAGGCCTAGTTGGTGAGTTTTCACCTCAAGATCAAGCCCAAGAATATCAATATATCTCCAAGTGACTATATCTAAATGAATTATTAAGAAGAAGGTATATACCTCTTTGAAATTGGAAGGCATGGAAACACCAATCATGGTGGGTCATGGAACCTCTTCTCTACCCTTATTTATTTCCCAGAGTTCATCTATTGTGGTAGAATCACCATCATCAAATGGTAGAGGGGTTTCCCTATAGTCCTCCACTTATTCATCCTGGTCATTTTTATCTTCTTTCTCTCATCCCATAGGGGAAGTAAGTGATGTGATAAATTATCCATTGTTCTAGGAGTAGTCACTATCTTTATATTCAAATGATGAAACAACTTCCTCTATGCTAGTTGATAAGGAAGGATTTCATTGATACCATAGCGAGGATAGAGTGAGGTATGGAGGAGTGTCTTCAACTTTTATGGGTAATGCAAAATCATTTTCTATAATATTTTATGAGGAAACAATTTCTTGGAGCCATGTGGATGGATGGAGGGAATTACTATCTAAGATTTCACCACTCTATAGGGAGTCTTTAAATTATTTAGCACTTATAGACTGAGTGATCACAACTAAAATCATGAGGAATAATGAATAATAATATGAATCTACACTCACATACCCACATTGATTAATGGGTTACATTTATTATTCATTAAGCTGTTTTAATGGGTTGGCTAGATCATTTACAGACTATTTTGGGCGTTGACCCAATCAACACCATCAACCATGTGTTTCTTTCCATTCTCATGCTAGAATCTAGCATCAATATAATGTGACTCATATGATTTTATAGGGGCCTTATCATTTTGAAACATCTTTTTTATTATATTAATGTAGAATTTGAAGAACTGATGGTACAATGTGGGGATTGTTGAATGTTTTTGTAACCAAGGCCTTCCATGAAGGATATTGAAGTCCATGTTTTTCCAATCCACCAGATATTCAGAGTAAAACACGAGATCTCTAAATAGACCCTTGATCTTGGTTCTCCTTGATGACTTCTTCTCAATTTTTTTACAGTTCTGCATGGTTATAGGGAAACTTATCCTAATTATATCCCATATGGAAATGTTATCACAATATAATGAGATTAACATCAGAACCATTTTCAATGAAATATTTTGTAACATTGAAACCATTTATCCTAATAGATACATACAAGGGTATAATATATCTTAACATAATGACATCATCATTGTTATTTGTGAAGGATATAACTGCATGAAATTTTGAAGGATCGGTCTATGCCTGATCGACAAAGATAATAACTACATTAAAATCAAAATATTGGGGGATCAGAAAAGTATATATGAGTTATTCCATGAGTTATTTTGAAAAGATCATGTCATAAAGTATTTATATCTTGGATGGTACCAATGATCACTACTATATCTTATAATAATTCTAGTCAAAATACTGTGACTCCCCAACATTTCATTCTTTTTTATAGGATCGTTGGGGGAATGAGTATTGGATGTAAATTGATCTTCCCTATATATATGAGATATATGTTTTCCAATTCTTAGTGGGTTAGGATTGATAGGTCTAAATGCATGTTGAGGTCTATTATACATCTATTCCTCTTCTAATGGATATTCCAGAGTGATTGGTTTAGAGTGAATTCTAGACCGATTAGGGGGATGTTTCTATTATTTTTGGATATGTTGATTATTTTGACCTTGGGATTATGCCATATTAATAGTTTGGGTTGGGATGTGGCTAGATATCTTGTTTCCATAGTTGCACCTTCGCTGGTTTCCTTAACTAATGTAGCATATTCCACTGGTTCACCAGTTGAAGGTGGGGCACTCTGGTTCATAGAAATAATCATATTCATAGAATGGATCCATTATGTGAATGATCTTAATATAATTAAAGATAAACTCATCATCTAATGGGGTATTTCATGGCTTACCATTTCTGATTGTGCTATTTAGTGGGGAGGTGTTTGTGTTTTCATATCTGTGGGGAAAAAATAAGAGAAACTCAAAGGTAACTATGGCCTTGATGTAGGTTCATATTATTACACTTTCTCCATGCCTTTATTGTCACGACCCGCCCTCGGGGTCCGTGCCGTGACTACCCCAAGCTCGCCTTCCATAGGCCAGGGGCTGGCGACTAGCACCAAGGCGTAAATCCCGGTAAAAATGGAAGGCATTGCCTTTGTAAAGTAAACAAACACCACAGAGTAAGCAAGCGGAAAGTAAATACTAAGCAAAAGCAGAGTACAACTGAAAGTGCGGAAAAGTAAATGAGACAGTATACAAACCCAAACTGAAAGAAAAGTACAACTCGAAAGGGAAAACAGCAACTGAAAAGTAAAAAGCCGCTACACCGAGCTGTCCACTGGAAATCCCACCTGAAGGGTGGGTACAGATAGCTCCACTGCTCCACGGGTCTCGCCGTCCGCTCCGAGCACGTCTCGCCCAGTGATCCTCCTCCAGGTACCGTCCTGCTCTGCAAGCCTCAGCTAAGATCAACATTGTCCGTCGTCTGCAACCAACACAACGTAGTGCGGGCAAAGCCCGTGCAGGGGTGAGTATAAGCTACTCAGTAGGGACCCCGAGACCCCTGAAGGTCTCCCAAAATCCACAAAGGAGAAACCACAAAGAAAGGTACAATCACGAAGTAACAACCGACACTGCTTAGGTATATGCCCATACATATACCTAAGTCACCAATTTCAAATATGCTCCAACCTCCGAGCCCAAGAACAACTCAGTCCACACAGGAAAGTAAACATATTCCACACAGGAAAGAAAAACGTAATCCACACAGGATTGCACAACACAATCCACACAGGAAAGCAAAACGTAATCCACACAGGATTGCACAACACAATCCACACAGGAAAGAAAAACGTAATCCACACAGGATTGCACAACACAATCCACACAGGAAAGAAAAACGTAATCCACACAGGATTGCACAACACAATCCACAAAGGAAAGCAAAACATAATCCACACAGGATTGCACAACACAATCCACACAGGAAAGCAAAACGTAATCCACACAGGATTGCACAACACAATCCACACAGGAAAGCAATAGGTTTCAGCTCACACAGGATTTTCATTATCAAAAACGTAACTACTGAAGAGCCCCATCTCTGAAGTGTACAGTGTCTTGTCACGACTCTGAGATACTGCTCACTAACCTAAAACTGCTGAGGTACTCCTCCTGTCGAGTACTACGGGTCTGCCGCCAACTACCGGGCGCTCCGTCCGCTGAGGGTCTGCTGCCAAATACCGGGCGCTCACCCAAATAGCCTACAGAGGTACTCCTCCAGTCGAGTACCGCGGGTCTGCTGCCAACTACCAGGCGCTCCGTCCGCCGTGGGTCTGCCGCCAAATACCGGGCGCTCCGTCCACTAGGCTAGTCGACTCACTCCAAGTCGAGTTGGTCGAGCAGTCTTCAGGTCTCAGCCGGCTACACGGTCTCCGTACTCCGTACGCTCGTCACCAGTATCGCGGTTCTGCCGCTACAACCAAGCGCACCACCTCTATCGAGTAAAACAGAAGATTCAGCTCACACAGGTATACTTCTTCGGAAGCCGATAAAGATGATCAAAGAACCATCTAAGTCGCCGGACCCACGAAGGATCGATAGGTACTAACCCCCGCAGTGACCTACACAGGATCGGACCCACACAGGATCGGGCCCACGCAGGACCTGTAGCACTGATCCACGTAGGATCGCTGAGTGCAGTAGTCGTCGCCGTCGAATCCACACAGGATCTCTGTACTGTTGTCGTCGCAGTCACAGTAGCAGTAGCAGTAGCAGTCACAGTAACAGTAGCAGTAGGGGTCCGCTCCACAAGCCGAGAGGCTGATACATCAACTATCACAAAGTCCAGAGTTGATGTATCCAAAAGTTCCGTATCGTCAACAGGAACTCAACGCAACAGACGGCGCGTCGATCGGACGCCCGGTCTGAGAGTTATTGGCATTTTCGTCCCCGGGGCCCGGTTGGTTTTTAAGGCAAAACCAACCCGACCGTACTCCACCTGCGTCCAAACCTCGGGCGGAGTATGCCAAAAGATCCGTCTCACTAAGAGGAACACAACAAAGCTGACGGCACGTCAATCGGTCGTCCGTAGCTCAAGATATGAGCGTTTCCGCTCCGAAGGCCCGGTTGGTTTCGTGAACGAACCAACCCGGCCGAAGTCAAAGTAATCCGAAACCTTGAGTGTGATATACTGAAACGACCGTCTCGATCCAAGGATCGCGTTTCCGCAGACGGTTCGTCAATCGGAGGTCTGTGGCTCAAGTTATGGCCAAAAGACCGAAACTGATTCGAAACAGGGGGGGTCCGGGTCCGGGCCGACACGGCCCGACCCCCCCTGGGTCGGCCCGAACCGGGTCGAACCGACCCGGGTCCGACCCGGCCCGGCCGGCCGGCCGGGCGGCGGCGCGGCGGCGCGGTGGCCTGGCGCCGCATGGAGGCAGCGCGTGGGGGGAATCAAGCCCCCGCTTGATTGGAGAGGCGGGGCGGCTATATGTCGCGCCCTTTGAAAAAAAACGGCCCCCCCACGTGGGGGCCGGCTTGAAGAAACCGGGGTGCCTCCTGCCCCCCCTCAAGGAAACCGCCCCCCTCTTAAATGAGGGGGGTTTTGAGCTGGCTGGGGGAATTTATTTCCCCCGGCCTTTGACCTTCCGGCCGGCCAACTGTCGGCCGGTTTTCTCCAACGGGACCGGAAAATCCGGTCCCCTTTTCGGCTTCCGACGCCGACGGCCCGGCCGCCAGTATCCTCGTCCCGCCGCGGCCCGGAACCAGCCGCGGTGTTCGTCGTCCGGCGCGGTGCGACGGCACCGCGCCCCCTCCGCCGCGCCTTCGAATCCCCTTGACGCGGCGCGACGGCGTCTCGTTCTTGATGATTCTTCCACGACGCGGCGCGACGGTGCCGCGCAATATAATCGCACGATTAACCGCATGGTGCGACGGCACCACGCCACCTTGTTTCCACCCGCAAGGTAAATCAACAAGAACGATGGAGGGGGTTCGGCCGTGTTCATGCGGTCCGGCCCCCTCACGTTAAATGATAACATAACTTAAATAATCCTTTCGTTAATCATACTAGAACCACGAACAAGAATAATAATTTAACAAAAATCAACAACCCCTACATTGGGTATAGGTTCGAAGATTGTCAACGTCCCGCGGAAGACAACGTCGCGGAGGTCGGCGACACGGTAATCGTTCGTCAAATCCGATGACGAAGAGGTACGTCCGAAGAGGCACGTCGTTGGTGAAACTTCTTATGTCGACGAAGGGAGTCCGAGGAGGAAGAGGCGTTCCCTCTTGTTGACACGGAAGACGAAGAAGAGAGGAGCGGCGTTCTTCGTCGGAGCTTGAGCGTTCTTCGTCAAGGCTTGAGCGTTCTTCGTCAAAGTTGAAGAAAAAAAGAAAAAGCTCTCAAACCTCTCAAGATGAATAAACAAAACTAACCAAATAAAATAAGGTTCCTCTTTATTTTATTTACCAAGCTAAGGAATTCAAAACTTCAAATTCAAAAACATAACACTTAATTAATTATACATGTCATGTGTAATTAATTAGATGTTAAGTTAACAAGCTTTTAAGAGGGAGAGAGGGGAGTTAGGGAATTTGAAAAGGTGGGGCTCGGGTGGGCCCCTCCTCACCTTAATCCTCTCTTAGGTGGTTACCACCCAAATTCCAACAAAAGGTTTTAACCACTTAAAAGATATAAAATAAATATTGTTTCACAAATTTATTTTACTCTTCATTTCAACTAGAAAAAGCAAAATTAAACAACTCCTCTTAGGCAAACGCAACTCTGAAAAAGGCGTTCCTAAGCAATTACCGGCGTTTCGGTTCCATCGGTGCCCTCAGAATTCGATTCCGAGCACCGGTTCAAAAGTTAGAAATTCCCGCTCGTTCGTTCACTGAACGTACCCGAGCTAAACTTCGGAAAATGATTCCGGGCACTCCGGGCCTCGGAATCAGGTGCCGTCCTAAACCGCGCTCTTGTAAAATTCTAAAGAAAATTTAGAAAAAATTTCCCTTGAATTTTACGGGTCTTTACATTACTCCCACATCAGGGATTTACGTCCCCGTAAAGTTACATCAAAAACTAGGGAAACAAATGTGGGTATTGAGCATGCATCTGAGCCTCCCGCTCCCATGTGCTCTCTTGGAGATTCCCGTGCTGCCATCTGATGCGCACAAGAGGAATCGATCGCCCACACAGGACCCGCTCCTGTCGATCCTCTATCTCCACCGGGACCTCTGTAAAAGTCGCCCCATCGTCAACGTCAAGCTCCACATGGTCAATGATGTGTGTCGGGTCGTGCACGTATCTCCTCAGCTGAGACACGTGGAAGACGTCATGCACCCGGTGCAACTGAGGTGGTAGAGCAAGGCGATAAGCCACCTCGCCAACCCTGTTGAGGACCTGAAAGGGTCCGATGAAGCGCGGAGATAACTTGCTGCCTCGGCCAAAACTCCGAATACCACGTCGAGGTGAGACCCGCAAGAAGACGTGGTCGCCATCCTCAAACTCTAGTGGCCTCCGTCTCCTGTCAGCGTAAGGCTTCTGCCGGCTCTGAGCTGTACTCATCCGCTCCTGGATGACCTGGACCTTCTCTGTCGTGGCCTGGACCATCTCCGGTCGCACCAGAGCTGCAAGATTTCTTCTTTGCCGATAAGAGAAATCTGGTCCCATCCCCTGGATGAACCACATTCTTTGCCTAAAACAGTCAATCCTAACATGGATGATACTAATGAATACCAAGGATGACGTCGTAAGGCCTCGATGCTACTACTAAGAGATTCAACCGTTACTCTCGCCTCCAAGGGTTGAGTCACACTGTCGGCATGAGTGTGTGGTAACTGGGTCTCCTCCAGTAGATGTCTCACAAGTGAGGGTCATGTCAACAGCCAAAACTGGAACCTCTTAGTAACATCACGAAAGAGGACAGGAATGAAAATATCACAAAGGTATGCGTCTTTTATTATTGCAGCTCATAATACAAGACACTACACAATTGCAACAAGGAACCAGAAGTACAAAGGATGTATCCACTAGTTCTGCTCCTGTCCATCGGCTCCCAGAGTTCCATGATTGAAGGCCTCGGCTGCCTGAAGTTGAGCTCTCGCATGTTCACCTACTCCCTGTGGTCGGGGTGGACCTCCTGGTGGTGGTGGTGGAAGAGCCTCAAAGCGTCGCCCACCACCGGTTGCTCGTCCAGCTCCTCTGCCTCGTCCGCCTCCTCCCTGCGGACCGCCACGGTCGAACCTCTGCCTCTGCATGGGAGGTTCTTCACTTAACTGCTGATCATCAGCATGGCGGGTCGGAAAGTCACGAGCCATGTGACCAATCCCGCCACAGGAGTAACACTGCCCACTCTCGGCACGCCTGGCTCTGACTACACCTCGGCTTCCCCGTACAACTGAGCCTGAGTCGTGCAGTCGGCCACCGGTAGGTCTGGTCTGCCTGGAACCCTGAGTCATCCGTCGGCTACCTGTTGCCGAAGACTCCGCTATCTGCCGCCCTGCGGTAGGTCTCGCTGTGGACTCAGCCAGGAAACTCTCGATCAGGAGGGCTCGCTCCAGTACTCCTGTCTGAGTCGGTATGCTGAGGGAGATCAGCGATGCCCTGATCTCGTGTCTCAAACCCTGCTCGAAGGTCCGGGCCCGGAAGAATGGGTCCCGTACCATGTCGGTCGAGTAGCGCGAGAGATCGGTAAATCTCGCCGAGTACTGAGCGACCGTCATGCTGCCCTGTCGCAGCTGAAGAAGCTCCTGGATACGCACCGCACGAAGGGTAGCTGGGACGAACTCCGAGCGAAAAAGGCTCTCAAAGTCCGTCCAAAGTAGAGATGCCTCATCGTGCACCTGGAGCATCAAGCTCCACCATCGTCCTGCTGCTGCGTGTAGTAGGCTCGCAGCGAGGATCACCATGAGGTCTGCTGGTGTCCTCACTAGCCTAAACACTCGTACCACTGCCTCCAGCCAGTCCTCTGCTGCCTGGGGATCCATCTCCCCACGAAACCTGGGTGGTCGCTGGCGCTGAAACTCATGCAGTGCGCTGAGGCGACGTGCATCGTCAGCGGCTGGCGCTGGAAGCATCGGGGGCTCGGTGGGTAGTGCTACCGCCGGTGCCACTGCTGACAAAGGGCCCTGCACCGAGGCCTCGTCGCTCGGTGGGCTGTCGTCACGCTCGACTCTCGGAACCCTAGCTGGCTGCCGTCGTGGGGCCATCCTATAAAGGTAACAGGTGCGCCACGGTCAGAACAGTATACCTGGTGAGCTGATATAAGTAATCACAAAGAAAACTTTGAAACACACACGCAATCAATGTTTTCGTGCATTAAGTCGGAAATCAGAAGTCAGGGTCCTGGTGTACGGATGCGTCGGCCGCCGCACCAACACTGGACTCCCTGGACTGATAACCACACTCAATACGCTAAACATTATTGCTTCACATAGAAAAGATCAGAGTTCGCGGTAGAACCGAACTCCTCTGATACCAATTTGTCACGAACCGCCCTCGGGGTCCGTGCCGTGACTACCCCAAGCCCGCCTTCCATAGGCCAGGGGCTGGCGACTATCACCAAGGCGTAAATCCCGGTAAAAAGGGAAGGCATTGCCTTTGTAAAGTAAACAAACACCATAGAGTAAGCAAGCGGAAAGTAAATACTAAGCAAAAGCAGAGTACAACTGAAAGTGCGGAAAAGTAAATAAGCCAGTATACAAACCCAAACTGAAAGTAAAGTACAACTCGAAAGGGAAAACAGCAACTGAAAAGTAAAAAGCCGCTACACCGAGCTGTCCACTGGAAATCCCACCTGAAGGGTGGGTACAGATAGCTCCACTGCTCCACGGGTCCCGCCGT
The DNA here is from genome assembly GCA_963277665.1 of Viscum album. Taxonomy (NCBI): domain Eukaryota; kingdom Viridiplantae; phylum Streptophyta; class Magnoliopsida; order Santalales; family Viscaceae; genus Viscum; species Viscum album. The sequence continues at coordinate 116,027,971 of OY728133.1, read as the reverse complement.
CCGCTCCGAGCACGTCTCGCCCAGTGATCCTCCTCCAGGTACCGTCCTGCTCTGCAAGCCTCAGCTAAGATCAACGCTGTCTGTCGTCTGCAACCAACACAACGTAGTGCGGGCAAAGCCCGTGCAGGGGTGAGTATAAGCAACTCAGTAGGGACCCCAAGACCCCTGAAGGTCTCCCAAAATCCACAAAGGATAAACCACAAAGAAAGGTACAATCACGAAGTAACAACCGACACTGCTTAGGTATATTCCCATACATATACCTAAGTCACCAATTTCAAATACGCTCCAACCTCCGAGCCCAAGAACAACTCAGTCCACACAGGAATGTAAACGTATTCCACACAGGAAAGTAAAACGTAATCCACACAGGATTGCACAACGCAATCCACACAGGAAAGCAAAACGTAATCCACACAGGATTGCACAACACAATCCACATAGGAAAGCAAAACGTATTCCACACAGGATTGCACAACACAATCCACACAGGAAAGAAAAACGTAATCCACACAGGATTGCACAACACAATCCACACAGGAAAGCAAAACGTAATCCACACAGGATTGCACAACACAATCCACACAGAAAAGCAAAACGTAATCCACACAGGATTGCACAACACAATCCACACAGGAAAGCAAAACGTAATCCACACAGGATTGCACAACACAATCCACACAGGAAAGCAAAACGTAATCCACACAGGATTGCACAACACAATCTACACAGGAAAGCAATAGGTTTCAGCTCACACAGGATTTTCATTATCAAAAACGTAACTACTAAAGAGCCCCATCTCTGAAGTGTACAGTGTCCTGTCACGACTCTGAGATACTACTCACTAATCTAAGACTGCTGAGTTACTCCTCCTGTCGAGTACCACAGGTCTGCCGCCAACTACCGGGCGCTCCGTCCACTAAGAGTCTGCTGCCAAATACCGGGAGCTCACCCAAATAGCCTACAGAGGAACTCCTCCAGTCGAGTACCGCGGGTCTGCTGCCAACTACCAAGCGCTCCGTCCACCGTGGGTCTGCCGCCAAATACCGGGAGCTCCGTCCACTGGGCTAGTCGACTCACTCCAAGTCGAGTCGGTCAAGCAGTCTTCAGGTCTCAGCCGGCTACACGGTCTCCGTACTCCGTACGCTCGTCTCCAGTATCGCGGGTCTGCCGCTACAGCCAAGCGCACCACCTCTATCGAGTAAAACAGAAGATTCATCTCACATAGGTATACTTCTTCGGAAGCCGATAAAGATGATCAAAGAACCATCTAAGTCGTCGGACCCACGAAGGATCGATAGGTACTAACCCCCGCAGTGACCTACACAGGATCGGACCCACACAGGATCGGGCCCACGCAGGACCTGTAGCACTGATCCACGTAGGATCGCTGAGTGCAGTAGTCGTCGCCGTCGAATCCACACAGGATCTCTGTACTGTTGCCGTCGCAGTCACAGTAGCAGTAGCAGTAGCAGTCACAGTAACAGTCGCAGCCAGCACTAGGGTTCCCGCACACAGCAAGCTCGTTCGGAGGGTCCGCTCCACGAGCCGAGAGGCTGATACATCAACTGTCACAAAGTCCAAAGTTGATGTATCCAAAAGTTCCGTATCGTCAACAGGAACTCAACGCAACAGACGGCGCGTCGATCGGACGCCCGGTCTGAGAGTTATTGGCATTTTCGTCCCCGGGGCCCGGTTGGTTTTTAAGGCAAAACCAACCTGACCGTACTCCACCTGCATCCAAACCTCGGGCAGAGTATGCCAAAAGATTCGTCTCACTAAGAGGAACACAACAAATCTGACGACACGTCAATCGGTCGTCCGTAGCTCAAGATATGAGCGTTTCCGCTCCGAAGGCCCGGTTGGTTTCGTGAACGAACCAACCCGGCCGAACTCAAAGTAATCCGAAACCTTGAGTGTGATATACTGAAACGACCGTCTCGATCCAAGGATCACGTTTCCGCAGACGGTTCGTCAATCGGAGGTCCGTGGCTCATGTTATGTCCAAAAGACCGAAACTGATTCGAAACGGGGGGTCCGGGTCCGGGCCGACCCGGCCCGACCCCCCCTGGGTCGGCCCGAACCGGGTCGACCCGACCCAGCCGGCCGGCCGGGCGGCGGCGCGGCAGCCTGGCGCCGCACAGAGGCAGCGCGTGGGGGGAATCAAGCCCCCGCTTGATTGGAGAGGCGGCGCGGCTATATGCCGCGCCCTTTGAAACCCCCCCCCCCCCCACGTGGGGGCCGGCTTGAAGAAACCGGGGGGCCTCCTGCCCCCCCACAAGGAAACCGCCCCCCTCTTAAATGAGGGGGGTCTTGAGCTGGCCGGGGGAATTTATTTCCCCCGGCCTTTGACCTTCCGGCCGGCCAACTGCCGGCCGGTTTTCTCCAACGGGACCGGAAAATCCGGTCCCCTTTTCGGCTTCCGACGCCGGCGGCCAGGCCGCCGGTCTCCTCGTCCCGCCCCGGCCCGGAACCGGCTGCGGTGTTCGTCATCCAGCGCGGTGAGACGGCACCGCGCCCCTCCGCCGCGCCTTCGAATCCCCTTGACGCGGCGCGACGGCGTCGCGTTCTTGATGATTCTTCCACGATGCGGCACGACGGCGCCGCGCAATATAATCGCACGATTAACCGCGTGGTGCGACGGCACCACGCCACCTTGTATCCACACGCAAGGTAAATCAACAAGAACGATGGAGGGGGTTCGGCCGTGTTCATGCGGTCCGGCCCCCTCACGTTAAATGATAACATAACATAAATAATCCTTTCGTTAATCATACTAGAACCACGAACAAGAATAATAATTTAACAAAAATCAACAACCCCTACCTTGGTTATAGGTTCGAAGATTGTCAACGTCCCGCGGAAGACAACGTCGCGGAGGTCGGCGACACGGTAATCGTTCGTCAAATCCGATGACGAAGAGGTACGTCTGAAGAGGCACGTCGTTGGAGAAACTTCTTATGTCGACGAAGGGAGTCCGAGGAGGAAGCGGTGTTCCCTCTTGTTGACACGGAAGACAAAGAAGAGAGGAGCGGCGTTCTTCATCGGAGCTTGAGCGTTCTTCGTCAAGGCTTGAGCGTTCTTCATCAAAGTTGAAGAAAAAAAGAAAAAGCTCTCAAACCTCTCAAGATGAATAAACAAAACTAACCAAATAAAATAAGGTTCCTCCTTATTTTATTTACCAAGCCAAGGAATTCAAAACTTCAAATTCAAAAACATAACACTTAATTAATTATACATGTCATGTGTAATTAATTAGATGTTAAGTTAACAAGATTTTAAGAGGGAGAGAGGGGAGTTAGGGAATTTGAAAAGGTGTGGCTCGGGTGGGCCCCTCCTCACCTTAATCCTCTCTTAGGTGGTTACCACCCAACTTCCAACAAAAGGTTTTAACCACTTAAAAGATATAAAATAAGTATTTTTTCACAAATTTATTTTACTCTTCATTTCAACCAGAAAAAGAAAAATTTAACAACTCCTCTTAGGCAAACGCAACTCCGACAAAGGCGTTCCTAAGCAATTACCGGCGTTGCGGTTCCATCGGTGCCCTTAGAATTCGATTCCGAGCACCGGTTCAAAAGTTAGAAATTCTCGCTCGTTCGTTCACTGAACGTACCCAAGCTAAACTTCGGAAAATGATTCCGGGCACTCCGGGCCTCGGAATCAGGTGCCGTCAGAAACCGCGCTCTTGTAAAATTCTAAAGAAAATTTAGAAAAAATTTCCCTTGAATTTTACGGGTCTTTACATTTATTTTAGAACCACATTCTAGGTAGTCAAATTTTGGAGGGTTGTGGGACTACAGACATTAATTAAATTACAATTGGAGTAGTTTGGGACATAGTTGGTTGTTTAAGATATGCTTGGAGAATACGATGAGTTTGATTGATTATGTTTTTAGTTATACAACTATTGAAAAAAATTTCTCTCTTAATGAAATCTTTTGTACACTCACCTCCTTCATCAAGGGAAGAAGAGGAACAATATTCCACCTGTTTTGGAGAACTTCATAGTTTTACGTTCCAAAAATCAGTCATTTTATGTAGGAGGTATTTAATTATGAAGTATTCCTAAATGGTGTGCCCCAGAATTTAATGAAAGTGGAAATAATATGGATTCTATTTGAGACCCACCTAGTCATCCCTTTTCAGCTACGTTAAATGAATTAAATCATACTTCATACTGGCTATAAAATATACATAGACTTGATCAATTTGGAATGGGTGAAATTTATTCCTTCATTCCAAGAATTGATATTTCATTGGTCCCCTTAACACATCCTATCGATGAAGGATTTATTGTTGACATGTGAGGGGTTATTCATGGCATGGAGTAGTTTTTGGATATGTTGCTGGTGTGGAGGTGGGATTAAGTGAAACCTATATTTCCTCCGACATTCATTCACTTTTCCCCAGGACCGTTGGAGTTGTATGTGACTTTATCCTAGTCCATTGTTTGGCATCTTTCATTTTTTGAAATATGGTGGAGAAATCTCAGAACCCACATATATATTTTACTAGGGTGAGTGAAGATTAATTATTTTGTAGAGTTTTTTTAATTCAAATATAAAGTATGTCTTCTTGGGGGAGTGGTCAGTTTATGAAATAAGTCGAAATTTTTAATAAAGAAATAAAATCCAAGACTCTCTCATTATATTATTTATTGTATTTTTGGATTTTAATGAGTGTTTTCATCTACATCATTGAGATAAACTAGAAAGTTAACTATTTATGTAGTTATTCCCATCCAATGATCGACTGAGATAGAAATTTTTTTTACTATACAATGGTCAAACACTGTAAGGTTCATATGAAGGAGTCGAGTTTCACTGATTCTTATTTCTCATTAGTTACCATTATAGGATTACAATGGGACACATAGGGGTTCATAAATTATTCTAGGTCACCATAGCCTTTGAATATATGAACTAAAGGACTCTTAAAATTTGGTGGTGGTAGAGTTTTTCTCTCCCAGTGAGGGTAATGATTCTGTTTCTGCTGTACTAGTGCACACTACTCCTCCAAAGCTTCCAATCGAGTTTCCAAAGACTGGATAGTGTCAATAATCCCTATATGGGTGTTTTGTTGAATGTAATCTTGGATAGCCACATCAAAGGGCATGATTTAAAATGACAATTGTTCCATTATTTTAGGTGGATATCTAGTTGGGGAAATATTTTGAGGACATTTTGGAACCTGTTCTAGTTGTATCCCTAATGGATGGAAATATTGGTATCCATCAATGATCAGGTCTAGGTGAGTTGATGGACCAAACATCGAGTTTTTCAGATGTACCATTCTTTTTTCAATCAATAGGATGATTACATGTGGATGAGGTTAAAAACCTATAAGTGTATATTGGGGCTCTACCTGAGAATAATATTTTATAGGAATTCCACCTCAAAGTATCTCAATGTTGATTTGTCTCAACTCTTTCATTTCTAACTCCTCTTAAGAGAATCACTATTCGAGTATAGGAAACTCTTTTTCATTAATATAAGTATGTGGTTTATATAAAAAAATTGATATTATTCTTCTTTCTTTTAGACATTAAATTAAGAGAAAATTCAGTATTGACTAGGAAAACACCAAAATTCTATGAGATTATCTGGTTCTAGGAAAGAAAACCTTCATTCTCAGTGTAGACCATATTCCTGGATGATCCATCCCCACATTCCTCTTTTATATTTTCATCATTTTTAATGTGTCATTTGGGATGTATTTTAATGATTTCACTAATTCATAATGAATTATAGGTGTCTTACTGGATACTAAACAATAAAAGGAAATTTTGCCTCATGTGTTGGATCTATCCCTCCCTTAATCAGATCCTATTTGGGCTTCTTGGTGAAGGATTACTCAATGAAAAACACAATGAAAACTGGTCATATACCTCCATTCTAGATAAAATTAGTTTTGAAATGGGATATAATTGGAGACCTATCTACATTCAATCATCTATACGAAGGAAAAAACTGATTTTTATTGAGGGGCGGTTGAGGTAACAATTCCTCCATCCCTGCGTACTGGGGTTGCACTTTTTCTCTTGTTTTTGTTTTTCTGGATTTGTTGGTCTTATGAGGGCATATTCTACTAGTGTAGTGAGATTTTTATGATATCATACTGTGTAAACTAGTGCTACTGTCACTGCTTTATTTATCTCACGCATCTATATTCGAATGTGATCTAGATATAATTCCCAATCTACACATGAACTATTTCTTTCTAGGGATATTAGTAGTGCTTGATGATTGGAATCCATTAGGTGAGAAGCCTGATAAATGTTTTTTGATTCTAGTATTATGATTTTTAATGGAATTCTCTCATCGGGCCTACCACTTTTGAAACCAAATAAGGGTTGATTCTTATTTAGTGTGATTCAATTCTTAGTCAGGGGTTATGCTTTCAAGCTTGCATGGGATAATGATGTTATAGGATGTAATTTTTAGTGGGTTCTACTAAATGGGGCGTGGGGTGAAATTTAAATATCCATGCTCTCCTTATCCTTGTATGTGAACACCATATAGGGAATTGAAAATAATATTACACAACTTATGTAGTGCATTGAGAAGGTGAGATGGAGATATTTCTATGGCCTCTCTGATTGTGGTCACAGTGCATATAAAAGGTATTGCAAGTTTATTTTATGTCAAAGCTCTCCCAATATATTTAAAATTGTCTATGTACCCTTCCTAAAAATGATTTTTTTCATTCAGGTGGTGTAGAATTTTCTAGATATTGAGATGGATGTTATGTACGCATTCTTATGATAATTCCCTTAGTATGTAAAATTTATAAGTGTCTGAGGGCCCAAAAATATCATGTATGTCATTCCTGGCCAATTTTCTTCTCAAGATCAAAAAATCTATTTATTCTTCCTATAGATACTCCTCTACCTTATCTACACAATATGGGAGCTTCATGACATTTTTTTAACTATTAGTGTGGCTTATTGGGGTATCTTTGTTGTGGGAATTCTCTAGGGGTGGATCAGGGGATGATAATTATCCCAAGATATCCCATGGTTGAGAAATTATGTCACTTTTAATTGATATCTTATCTAATATTTCTAACCACATATTTTTCAGAACCATGGAATAAGAGTGCATTCATTTTTTTTACTCACATGGGGGAGGAAATTCCCTTTTACATGTGATGTCACTGTGGGGAGGACTTTCACAATACATGTTATAATTATGATAACTAACATTAATTATCAATGCCATTTTTTAGGGATAATATATGTAGCATATACCCTGGGATGAAATTATTTCTATAATAATATGTTAATATGGGAATGACCTTTGTAGTGAATGTTATGATGGTGCAGAATACCATCATACCTCGTTGTCTAACTGCATGGAGTATATCTACAACAAATACCCTAGGAAGGGACATCCAGTTGGAATACATCAAGGGGAGGACCTTTTGACTATAATTTGATTTCACTATGGGGAGGACCTTTATAGAACATTACATTGTGGCGTGGACTGCCATCATAGCTCAATGTCCAACTGCAATGAAAATATTTATAGCGTATACCCAGGGGAGGACCTTTAGGGCCAAAAATATCATGGGGAATATTTTCTTGCTATGTGTTGATATTTTTTCCATGATGAGGTCTATTGTGAAACTCATCCGGAGATGAGCACTTATGGATGAAAATTCTGTCTCCATTAACGAATCCATTATGGTCACTGCTCTATGGAGGACCTCCACAAGTACTAGAAACAATGTTTCAGGCTGTAGCTTCATAGCTAGGAACTCCACTTTCATAATTTGGTAATGGATCATTAGAATCCTGAGCATCCATTAATTTGTGTTTGATTAAATTAATAAATCAATATTCTTAGTGAATAGGTTCATTAATTTTCTATTTTATTCCAGTTTCCTTGGGCATTATTTATTTCTTTTCATTCTCTTGTGGGTGACTGGGGACACTTTTTTAATGTGGCAATCTTCATATATGGGTTCCTTTTCATGTTTCTCCACTGGGGATATAAAGATATTATTTTAAGCATCTAGAGTTCTAAAATGGATATATTCATACCCTAGAGTGGACACCTAAGTAGACTAAATTCCTCCATTTAGAACTAGTATTTATGTTTAATCCTGTTGTCCAATGTTTTGTGGAATATTTCTAGTGAACCTCCTATATTAGATCAGTGATTCATGTGTGACCCTAAGTGACAAACTCATTTTTTGGATGAGTCACCCCACTTTTGGAGGCTGATTTGTGGGCCTAACACCATACTATTACAGCAGACCTGATAACATATGAGCTTGTTATTAGGATATTGTATGTAATTGATATCTGATACTACATAAATGTTTAGATATGTTGATAAATTTACTTTGTGGGAATTTCAATATATGCCTATTATGGTGTTAATTAAGGAATATGTGCATGCCCTGGACCTCCATTTTCTATAAATATTTATAGAGAGTTCACATATATATACTTAGAGACATGACTCTTTCCCTCTTATAAAAATAGGATACAAAAGATTTTTTCTCCTCTTACTATTTTATTTTACAAATGAGCTAGATATATATGTGCATGAATTTTAATCTCCTCATTGGTTTTCATCATATATGATTAATGGGTTTGATATGATTTGTAGGAATTATTTTACTCTTGTAGTAACTTTCCTCCATATATGACTGCATAGATTAATATTTGAGAGATTGTATTTTATTATACTCACTTCTTGATGGTGTATTTGACTGAAGGGATTCATGTAAAGTATCAGGAATATATGCCTATTAATATTGGGATTCTATTGTATTTTATTGGAGTGGATAATATTAGTGGGAAGGGATTCTTAAATAATCATATTTTGTCATATTTGGATGATTCTATGTATGTGGGTTGGTAGGGATATGAATCTTCCTGTAATTATCATCCCCACTTTCGTGGAGGGACTTTTATGAAAGAACATTAATTTTCTAATGTTTGGAGTTCACGATTGTATTTGACTGATGGTATTAATTAGTGGGATATGGAATATACGTTTGTCCAGATTGTACCACTATATTTTTATGGAGGTATTATTTAGAATGAATAAGGGCTATGGATTTTTATGGAATATATGAACATCACCCTCTATTTAATGACCAAGGGATCTAATTCCCTTTGACTTTGGTTGTGGCATGTTGAGTGGTATCCTTTTATTGGAAAGGATTCTCAGTTTCATGGTGTTGGAAGTGGTGATATCTATCATGGGACATTGGGAGGGAACATGTGATACTATGTTGAAGTCATTGGTAACCAATTTATCAACCTCCCTATAGTAAGGGAAGAACTCATAATCAGGTTCTATGGAAAAGCTCTGAATTTTTTAGAGAAATATATTGGAGCTGTTTGAATCTGGACTAATGACCATCACTGGTTGAATGGCTGGTGAGGGTTCATGGATTGGAGGGCATGTTGAGCTTCCACCAGGGTGGGGATAGTATCATTCTAGTGATACTCCCTAAACAGTGCATTCGAAACCCAGTGTTGAAGACACAGGGTGGGTGATAGAATCCTCATTTTTTTGATGACTCGAACACTACAGTTGCTGATTCATGTGTCTGAAAAATTTAGTGATATGTTATTGAATAGAAGAGAGTAATGAAGAGTACCTGTTGTATAAGTGATAGGTAAAAAAATCATCAAAATTGAATCTGGTGAACACATGTGTAACTGATGGTCTCATTTTTCTCTCTTATCTTCTAGGTGTTAAAAGGGACTACCACGGTATAACACCACCGCCTTGGCTAAAGATTCATGTTGGTTTCACCATATTTCTTCCATTGAAAACAACTTTTACCTAATTTGTTTGATTGCAGGGGTTGAATAGAGTGAAATCATTGATGTTAGGTGAAACTTCATTGAACAGCCTCCAGTGGGATTTTTGATGCAGTGAGAAACACACAACGACTCTCATATCCATAACTCATTGACATACATTCGAAATGAAGTTGTTAATTGGATATCTCGGCTAACAAACTTATGAACACACATTGGTTTAGAGTATGGGGTTTCGGGATAAACATAACATTTTTTAGGGGAATCATTTCCAATTATTGGACTCTCTTATAGATTAAAGATATGTTAATGAATTCTTGGATCATTCCGAAGTACGAGTACATAGGTTACCATGAGTTAATGATTCATTGTGACCACTTATGGGATTGGAATCCTCATTATATCTCTAAGTTATTATATTAGTGGATGGATATTTATGTATATGAGGTTCTCTATTAATTTTACCTTTTTTATGGTTGGATGAGTGATTTAATGGCCATTTACTAGGAGAAATATGGTTTTATTCCACGATGTGTGGTGTTCTACAGTGTATCGCCTTCGAGGTGGAACTTGAATTTTTTTCACATTGGAATCGAATCCATAAGATGGGATTCCAACATTTTCCCATGAGAGGAATCCGAAACCACATAGTTCAATTCCACTTAATAATAAATACCACATTTTAAGCTCATGTGACAATGACCAAAGCATACCGTTTTCTGTCATATGGAAAGGACTCCCAGGTGAATGGTTCCTAATCAATGATGGTGGGGGGATTATGTTAAGGTAGACCTAGAGACCAGGATGATGTATTTTCTCCCATGAATATATGACCCTAGTAGTAATATGGGTTTGAGAAAATGAATTTGTATTTGGGTGGTGGGTTTGGACCTTAGGGAGGATTCATTCTTATAATAGTTAGTTGGGAATCAAATCCCAAATTTTCCAGATAGTGATGGGGCTTATGAATTGGAGATGACCAAGGTACATGAATGAGATATGGTCTACGGTTAGTGGATTGATCTCATCAGGGATATGGTACAAAGAAAATATTGATAGTGGTGGATTCTGGGTTTGGACCTCAATGAGGCTTCCAAAGTATCCCAGTTGATATGGATTAAAACCTCACATAGTTTGGTTTTTCTGGGGGTTTATTCATGGGATTATCCCGAGGGACCTAAAAGGTATATAGTGTCATTGTAGGTGTATGATCTTACTATGGATGAGTTCCATAGGAAGTAAAGATAGAGGTGGATATTGTGTTTGGACCTTCAGGATGATTCCTACATATCCTTGTTGATTCAAGATGAAAGACAACAAAGTATGATTAGTGTTGGGGTGTACATATGGGAGTTACCTGAGGATTTGGGTATGGTTAGGACTTATACCAAATAAGAGGACCATTTAGGTTTGGTGGCATGAGGATGTCATGATCGCTTCAAACATCTAAGCCCACACGATTCTTTCTCTATGTGAGAAACATGAGGAATTATTAGATATGTAGATCACATGATTCCACTCTATATGCCTATAGATGAGGCATTATTTCCCAAAGGGAGGGGGAGGGGGTGTTCATCGTGCATGTTTTCTCATTTATTTTGGTAATTTGTACAGCCACATCTGGTGAACAATCTGTATATGACCTGAGATGAGGTGAAGGGGAAAAAAGTGCCACCTTCCACCAGAAATACTTGGCGATTAATCTAATAGGGATTCTCAAAAATAGGTTCTGGGGAGGAGGATATCATTCCTTATCTAAGGGAATAGAATGTGGGGTCCTCAAAATAACTAATTTAAATAGGGAGGACAATGTTAGAAATACAAGGTCAAAACACTTGATACAACAACAATGTAATCCCAAATACATTCTGAGGGTCTTCCTCATTGTGTAGGTTTCAAACCTGACTCCTCTTACCATGGGTATGTATACTTGATAGGACACGCTAATGTTCTTGAAGATATTTTCATACATGTTAGGTATCTTTGGAAGGGGAATTGTATTGATGTCATTATATTGCTTCATGGATAAGACAACATGGGGTACAAAGACATGACAGAAGGGGGTGATGGGAGGTAGATTGTGTAACACCCTAGTATTCCCTATTACATGTAATAAGTTCTTAGATGGGATGGGGTTCCATCTACATAGCATGTTTCTATGTGGATGATGGTATCATCCACATAGTATTGCAGTAAACATACCCAGGTTCTACATGTGTATAATATTTCTACGGGGTAACATGTGTCATCTATGTAGTGTGTTTCTACATATGGCCAAGTTCCCCTTGCGTAGTACTTTGCTACATGGGGTAGGGTTATGCTTGTATTGCATTTTTCTATATGGGATGGTTATCTTCAAATAGACCCATCTGTTTTGTCTTAAAAAAGGAGTAAGAAAAGTGGTTTTGGGTTCATGGATGATAAGATGATTTATTATTTCCACCATACTACTAACCGGAGGTTTTTTAGCTGTTATAATTTGATGCATAGGATATAGATTTTGTGTTGTCTCATCACTCGTCTTCTTCCGCTCTCTTCCATTCGGTCTTGTCGATATATCATACTTTTTAATTTTTTTCACTCTTGATAGGTTTTATATATGTGCATAGGGACCATATACCATCATAGATAGCCATCCACAATGGTTCATGTATCTTATTTCTTGGGAGACCACATAGGGGTCCTTAGCCTGTGAATGACCTAGTCATTCGGGAGTGGTTGTTTGTGGAGGGGGGACGTCGTTTTGGGGTGATGAAATCACTACCCATCCCTGAATAATAAATTCCTTCATTAATGAGGGATTTTGGTACTGCCTCAACCTGTAAAATATTTAATTTATAAGGATGGTCATTTTTTGGGTCGAAAATACTGTCTGACCCCTCAAATGACACACTTTATTTGTGGTTTGTGGTAGTACTACCTCATCTCATGAACTATTTTATTGTGTGGATAGTTGTTCATGAGGGAATAATTTACTATCTAACACTACAAATGAATGTGGTTTTGTTTGTGTATAGTAATGATTGATCTTTTCTTTTGAAGTATTTCAATTGCAGGCTACATCAGGAAGTAGCATAATGCCATGTAGAGTGGTAGTCCTTGAACCAATTTGTACATTGCATAATCAATCCATCCTTTTCAGATTCATCCATTTAAATATATTCTTAATTTTTTGTGGTTTTTATACCCTTTATAAAGTTAATATAATTATCTTCATCACACAACATGAATCTTTTGGACACAAAAATAGGGAATACTGTTTATTGTTTGTTTTATATTTTATATAGTTTTATTAGGGGTTTTAAATGTTTTTATCGTCATTGGGTTTTTATTGTTTTTATTATTTTTATGGGTTTTTGGATTTTTTATAAATTTTAGGAATATTTTGGGTCTTTTAGGGGTTTTATGGTTTCTAGGGTTCTTAGGGATTTTAGTGTTCTGGGGTTTTAAGGTTTTAGGTTTTGGGTTGTTTTTTGTGTTTGTATGGTTTAAGGGGTGTTTTAGTTTTTATGAATTTTTATATTTTTATGGTTTTATATATTTTTAGGATTTTTATGATTATTAGTGTTTTTATGTAATTTTTTATGTTTTTTGGGAGTTTTAATGATTTCAGGGGCTTAGGGATTTAGGGTCTTTTCGGGTTTTAAGGGTTTTCTATATATTAATGTTTTAAGGGTATTATTATATTTTTTATTGTTATAATTTTTTTGGGATTTTTTTCATTTTATTGTTTTTTAATTAGGAATTTATTGGTTTTATAAAGATCTAAGTTGATTTCATGTGTTTTTTTTGATTTTATGGTTTTCTAAGATTTTTTGAAATTTTAGGGTTTTTATAATATTTTTGGGTTTCTCAGTGTTTTAGTGTTTTAAGGGGAGCTATTATTTTTTAGCTTTTTTGGTTTTTGGGATTCTTAGGGGTTCTATATGTTTCATTGTTTTAAAATTTTCTAAGGTTTTAAAAGGATTTAAGGGTCCTCTAGGGATTTTATGGTGATTTTTTGGGTTCTTTTTTTAGTTTTAGGTAGGTTTATTGTTTTTAATTGTTTTTAGGTTGATTTATGGGTTTTAGGGTTTTAGGGTCTTTTTGTTTTTTGAGATTTTTAATGTTTTTAAGGGTTTCTAGTGGGTTTTTAATTTAATTGGTTTTTATGGATTTCATCTTTTTTTGGGTTTTTATGTTATTTAGGTATTTCATGGTTTTTTCATGTATTAGGGTGTTTTTAGGGTTTTAGGGTTTTATAGGTTTTGGGGTATTTTTAGTGTGGGGTATGGGGGTTGTAATAAGGTTTTATGGTGTTTTATGGGTTTCATATTATTTTTTATATTCATTAGTGATTTAGGGTTTGTACTTTTTATGGGTTTTTAGGTGATTAGGGTTTTTAGGGTTTTTAGTGGGATTATCATTTCATGAGGGTTTTTGGATTCTATTAGGTTTTTTGGATTTTTAGATTTCAAAAGATTTTTATAGGTTTTTGGATTTTTAGGTATCTTCTTGGGTTTAGGGGTTTTATGGGTCTTGTGTTTTTAGTGATTTTTTAGTATTTTGGTGTTTAAAAATTAAATAGGGGTTTTCTGTTTTTATGGGTTTGTTAGGGTTTTTTAGTGTTCTTGGTTTTTAGAGTTTTAATTTTATTTATAGATTTTTTGATATTGTAGTATGTTATTATTTTAAGGCGGTTTTATAGTTTTTAGGTTATTTTACTATTTTGAAATTATAGAGTCTCTCAAGGGTTTTAGGAGTTATATGGTGTTTTGGGGCCTTTTGGAAGGTTTGGGTTTTAGAGGTATTTTATAGTTGTTCGGTATTTTAGGGTTTTAATGGTCCTTAAAATCATTTATGGTTTTTAGGGGGTTTTAGGGATTTTAGAAGTTTATAAATTATTTTAGTATCTTTTAGGTAGTTTGTGGTTTTAGATTCTTTTGGTGGTATTTAGGAATTCAAGGGTCTTTAGGTGATTTAATTTTTTTAACATTTTTAGGGTTTTTAGAATTTTATGTTTATTAGGGATTCTAACTATTTTATGGGGTTTTAGTTTTTATGGTTTTAAGAATTTAAGGGTGTTTTATAGATTTTAGAGGTTTTATGGTTTCATTATGGTTTTGTATTTTTTTTTAATTTTTAATGTTTATAGGATTTTAGTGGTTTTAATTGTATTGATGGTTTTCAAGTATATTTAAGGTTTTTTAGGATTATATGGTTTTTATATTATTTAGTGTTTGTTAATGATATTAGGGGTTTTATATTCTTTTAGATTTTCATTTCTTTTAAGTGTTTTGAGGTATTTTTTGTGTTTAATTGTTTTTAATGATATTAAGGATTTTTCATGATTTGTTGGGTTTTGGGAATTTTTTCGTGGTTTTAGAGGGAAAATGATTCTTATTGTAGTTTTTTGAGTTATTAGGATATTTTAGGATCATTTATGGTTTTTAGATAAAATTAGGGGTTTAGGGGTTTTACGGTCCTTTAGGGTTTGTAGTAACTTTTATGGATTATTTGGTTCCTTTTTGGGTTATTTTTGGTTTTTAGTATTCTTTAAATGGATTAACGATTATTAGAATATTTTGGGGACTTTGTGGGTTTTATGTTATTTTTATTTTATTTATAGTTTTTATAGTGGTTTAGGGTTTAAACTATTTTTTGGTCATTATGGGTTTATTACTTCATTCTATTATGATTTTTTTCTATAAGGGGTTTTAAAGGTGTTTAGTGAAATACAGGGTTTTAATGTATTTGTAGGGTATTTTATGGTTTAGGGTTTCAAGGGTATTTGTGGGTTTTAAAAGTTTTTAGAGGTATTTGGGTTTTTACTATTTTAAGGGGTTTCAGAGATTCTTGTTTTCTGAATTTTTAGGAGATTTATGGGGTTTTTAGTGTCTTTATGGTTCTTATAGGTTTTAAGGGTTTTTTGAGGTTTTTGAGTTTTTAGGTTTTTTTAATAGGTTATATTGTTTTTTATCATTTTTTTGTTTTTTTATTTTTTGGTGTTTTATGGGTTTTAAGGGTTTTAGGGTTATTAGTGTTTTTAGGTATTTTAAGGTATTTTTGTGTTTTTATTGTTTTTATAGTGATTTTAGTGTTTTTAGTGGTTTTGAGATATTTTTAGTGTTTTAGGGTTTTAGGGGACTTTAGGGATTTTATGGTTTTGGGGGGTTTTTGGTGATTTAGTGTTCAAGGGTTTTTGGGATTTTAAAAAAATTTTGGTTTTTTGGTTTTTTGGTTTTTTGGGGTTATATGATTTTTAGGTTTTTTTAATGTTAATATTACTTTTTGGGATTTTAGTGGTCTTAGTGTCTTTATGGTATTAAAGGTATTTTAATGGGTTTTTGTTGGTTGTATGGTTTTTAATGGAGTTTTAGGGTTTTAGGGGGTTTGATGTGTATATAGTGGGAGGGTGGTTAGGGGTTTTATAGTGGGAGGGTGGTTAGGTGTTTTATAGTTTTTTTCGTAATTTTATTGTTTTGGGGGTTTTTACGTTTTAGGGGTATTTAGGTTTGTGGTGGTAGGACTATTTTTGGGTTTGGGGGGGTTATGGATTTTTTCAGATTTTTGGGGTTTATAATTGTTTTTATGGTTCTAAGAGATTTATGGTTTTTATGTTGTCAGGATATTTAAAGGGTTCTAGGGTATGCAGGACTCTTATTGGGTTTATTTTTGTTCTTTTAAGGGTTTTTGGGTTTTTATGCAATTTAGGGGATTTTTTGTTTTTGGGTTATTTTGGGGGATTTCACAGTTTTTAAGAGATTTAAAATTTTATGTTTTTTTAATGGTTTTATTATTTTTATGGTTTTAAGATTTTGAAGGTGTTTATGTGTTTTAAGTATTTTGTCAGGGTTTTTTGGTTTTATAAGATTTTTAACGGTTTTAGGGTTTTTTATATTTTTATGAGTTTCTTAGGGTTTTTGGGTGTTTTGAGGGTTTTAATGGTATTAATTTTTTTTAGTGTCTTTATGTTTTTATAGGATTTTTATGTTTTTTGGGTGTTTTGGGTTTTTTGGGTTTTTGGGGATTTTATGGATTTTCGGTGGTTTTATAGTGTGTGTATGGGTGTCAGTATTTTAAGGGGATTTTTAGTTTTTTGTGGTTTCATGGTTATTTTCAGTTTTAAACGATTTTAGGGGTTTTAAGGGGTATTATGGGGTTTTAGGGAGTTCTAGGGGTTCCATGTGTGCTATAGTTTTTTGAATTGTATGGTTTTCAGGTTTTTTTTAAAAAATTTAATGATTTTTCAATTTTATTATGGTTTATCAAGGTTTTTAGTAATTATAATTTTTATGGGTTTTAGTAGTATTTTAATATTCTTTTAATATTTTTGAAGGGTTTTGGGGTTTCAAGGTATTTACAAGGATTTTAGATGTTTAAGGTTTTTAAGGGTTTTTACCAATCATTTAGGGTTATTATATAGGATTTAAAGATATTTTTCATTTTACGGATTTTATATACTTTTATGGTTTTTAGATTTTTAATTTCTATGGAGGGTTTCTACAGTTTTAAAAAAATAATTGTTTCAAGGGGTTTTTTGGGTTTTTTGTTTTTAGGGTTATTACTAATTATTATGTTATTTAGTGTTTAATGGGTCAAATGTAATTTTACGGTTTTATGGGGTTTGGGGGGGGGGTTAGGATTAGGGATTTCTAGGTTATTTCAATGGTTTTATGGGGTTCTTATGGTTTATATGGATTTTTTGGGGGGGTTTTAGGGTTTTAGGGTTTTGGAGTTTTTTTATTTTTCATAGGGTTTGTAGGGTTATTTAAGGGGGTTTTAACATTTTTTTTGGGGGGGGGGGTTAGTTTTTTTTTTGTGGTTTTAGGTTTTTAATGAGGATTTCAGGGTGATTGTTTTTAGGGACTTTTGGGATTTTACTGATTTTCGGGGGGGGTGGAGGTTTTTTGTTTTTATATTTTTTTTGTTTTCACAGGTCTTTTAGGTTTATAAGGGGTGTCATAGGGATTTCATGTATTTATTGTTTTGGGTCTTATTAGTGTTTGTTGGGTGTTAGGGTTCTATATTGTTTAAGTTTTCAAAGGTTTTTGGGTTTTTATATAGTTTCAGGGTTTTTTATAATTTTATTAATGTTTAGGGGTTTATGGGTTTGGGTTTGGGTTTGTTTTTTTTAGGTTTTTTTGGGTTTTTAGGTTGTTTCTTTTTTTTATGGTTTTATAGGGTTTGTTTTCAGTTTTTTAGATTTTAATTTTTTTTAGGGGTTTGTACAATTTTTATGTTTTTGGGGGTTTTGGATTCTTGGGTTTTCATTTTGGTTTTAGGGTTTTTTTTTATATAATTTTTTTTCTTTTTAGTGTTTTTGAGTATTTATGGATTGGAGGGTTCATTGGGTTTTTTTAGAGTTTTGGGTTAGTTAGGGGTTCTTTTTTTGTTTTTGGTTTTTTAGGACTTTTTGTGATTTTTGGGATTTTTGGGGGGATCTTATGGATTTTTATTTGGGTTCAGGGTTTTATGGGATCTTATGGATTTTTATGGTTTGTGATTTTTAGGGGGGATTCATGACATGGGGGTTTTAAAGGTTTTTATTGATTTTAGGGTTATTATTTTTTTACATTACATTGTTTTTATGATTTTAATGTGTTTTCAGGTTTTAGGCCTTATAAGCGGTTTAAATTGTTTTTTATGGTTTTTAGATTTTTATCATTTTTAAGGTTTTTTTGGTTAATGATTTCTTAATATTATTAGGGTGGTTTTGGGTTTTGTTAGGTTTTAGTTAATTATAGGGTATTTTATGATTGTTTAATGGTTTTAATGGGTTTTAGAAAATTTTAGGATTTTAGGATTCTTCTTGGTTTTTAGGGGTTTTAGGGTCCTTTTTGGGTTTTAAGCATTTCTAATTTCTTATATGGATTTTTTTATTTTAGGGACCTTTCAGATTTTGGGGTTTATATGGTTTAAATTGTTTTTATGTTTTCATGTATCTTTAGGTTATTAATTGTATTTAGGGGTTTTAAGGTTTTAGTATGTTTTATTTTTTTATGATTTTAGTGATTTTTTGGGTTTTTAGGGTTTTTTTCGTTTTTAGTGTTTTAAGGATCTTTTTGGTCTTATGGGATTTTAAATGTTTATGGTATTTTATGATTTTTGTAATTTTTTGGTTTTTAGGGAAATTTAATATTTTAGGGATTTTAGGGACATTTGGTTCTTTTGGGTATTTAGGGGTCTTTAGAGTTTTGGGGATTCTAGGATTTTCCTTATTCTTTATGGGTTGTATGGGGTTTTAGGGTTTAGTGGTTTTAGTGTCATAATGGGTTTTTTGGGGTTTTAGTGGTTTTAGGTGTTTTATTAATTTTTGGGTTTTTATATTTTTTGGTATTTTAGGTCTTTTCATGTTTTTACGGGTTTTACCGTTTGTAGTGTTTTAGTGTATGTTAATGTTATTTTAGGTTTTAAGCATTTTTTTTTGTTTTTTAGTGTATTTTATGTTTTTAGGAGTTTTAGTATTTTAATGATTTTTACAAGTTTTCAATTTTATTGTGGTATTTCAAATATTATAATGTTTTTGTGGGGTTTTAAGATCTTTCTAATTTTGAAGTGTTTTTAGGGGTTTAGGTTTTCTAGATTGATTTAGGGTTTTTTGGGATTTAAGGACCTCTTAAGGGTTTTAGGACTCATTATGGTTCTTTAGAGATAATAGGGTTGGTTAGGTTCCTTTTGTTTCTATGGTTCTTTACTGGTTTTAGGGTTTTTATGGTCACATGGGGTTTTAGGGTTTTCAGGGTCCTTTATGGGTTTCAATGTTTTTATTTCCTTTTAAGATTTTTAGATTCCTTTCTAGTTTTTATGGTCATATGGTATCTTTTAGGTTTTATAGGGGTT
Source organism: Viscum album (assembly GCA_963277665.1). NCBI lineage: Eukaryota > Viridiplantae > Streptophyta > Magnoliopsida > Santalales > Viscaceae > Viscum > Viscum album. The sequence continues at coordinate 116,008,359 of OY728133.1, read as the reverse complement.
TTAGGGACCTTAGGATTTTTAGATTCTTTTAGTGGGTTTAAAGAAATTTACTTTCTTCTAGTGTTTCATGGGTTCTAAGGGTCTTTTATTGTTTTATGGTATTTTGGGGACTTTTAGGTGTTTTTTCAAAAATTATGGGGTTTTAGGTGTTTATGATATTTTCTATTGTTTTAGGTGTTTTTAGGGTTTCATATATTTAGTTTGTTAGGTTTTTTATGTGTTTTAGGATTTTTATGGTTCGTAATGGGTTTTAAATTTTTTTTTAATGGCTTATTTTTTTAGGTTTTAGGGTTGTTTGTGTTTTTTATTGGTCTCTATGGTTATTAGAGTTTTATTTTTTTAGTGTTTTATGGTTTTTGGGGTGTTTTTGTTTTTATGGTTTTGATTGATTATAAGGTTTTATAATAATTTCCGGGTTTTAGGGGTTTTAGGGGTTTTAAGGGTTTTTAGAATTTATTAGTGTTTTAGGGTTTTCTTGGGGTTTTATGGTTTTTATGGTCTTTCAATTTTTGGGATTTTATAATTATTTAATTTTTTATGTATTCTTAGAGTTTTAGGTTTTATTAGATATTTTAGAGTGTTTAGGGTTTTTAAACTAAAAAATATTATAATTTTTCCAACATAGGAATAAATGATTGTAAAGATACATTATATGTTGGTAAAAATTGTTATCAACTGATATGTATTTGTTACTAAATAGTTAGTAAAAAATCTATTGTAAAATATAATTATGATAGATAATATAGTTCTGTTATAATATATTATATGTACTAAATTATGTTCCATTCCCATCTACATGCCAACACATTTTTGTTTCAACCTACCTTCCCTTGTAGTTGAGATTCATGACTCCATCCCTTCCTCAATTATGATATTTTTCCTATCTCTACCATATTCACTACACCACCTCTTCTCCCGTTGTCTCCAGCTCCTCCACTACCTATTCTTTGTTCTCCACCTTCTCCGCCACCTTTTCTTCACTCTCTACCTATAACTACACCTTTACTTCCACCAGATCCAAACCATTTTCAACCCAACCATCTCCTATAAGTTTTACACCTTTAAACCCTTATCCTCCATTAAAACCTCATCCATATATTCATTAAATGATTCTTTAAATCTCATATCCCTACATAAATATCTATCTCCAGTCATCCATTCTTTAAAAACCCTATTGCTTCGCAACCTAGAAATCATTATCATCAATCTAATACCCTGTTACAGGTTCAGGCTCATTGCCAATGGTGACCTATAATTCCATTTCATTCAAATACACCGTGAATATTCACAAGTTACCGTCTATAGAATATATTATATAATTAATATTTGATAAAACATAGAATTTCCGAGGCATTTTCAGATTATTGATGGATTTCCAAGGTATGGTAGATTAATATTTCTCACATTGATTTTAGGTACTTCTCGAGGACATCCTACAAACTCGATTCATTCATATACACACTCTATCATGGAAAGGCACCATCTATAAAACATATTATCTATGGAATAATTGAAGGACCACTGGATTCCCTATGCATCATCAAAAGACTGCTTGATTTCCAAGGTAACAACAAAACAACTATGTAAAACACTACAATATATATGTTATTCTTTTTTGAAATCTCCATAACTCAATTCCGATACTTGTATTTGTTTGTTGATATCACCTATTTTAGTATTTAATTTTTTTATTTTTTGACATACTAGAAACTGTGAAGAAGAAGATTGGTACTACCTAAATCCTTTATTGTACGATGACCCATAATATTTTCTCCACCATTTAGCACACAAACATCCTTTAATTTTTGATATTCTTAGTTAAATTAATAAACATCAATTATTAATTAAATTATTTTACAATTAAGATATGAAATTAAAATATATAAAATGTTCCATTCAATTATCCTTTTACAGTGACCAACTCTTAATTTAAATATATGTATATTGCTTTTAGTTATCCTATTATTGCAAGAAACACTAATGAAAAAATCAGTTCTCTCTCTCTTTAAATCATTATTGACAATTTATCATAATTTTTTATGTTTATAATTGAATATAATGTTAAATGTATATAATATTTATTATTTACTTGTTTTTTAAATATTTACATTAGATGGGTTTTTAACTAGTTATTCATATTCATTCCATAGATATATTTCGTTATTGAATATGCATTTCCCAGTACTTTTATTTTATTTTCCTCTATATCATTTCTTTCACTTTATTAATACATATATCAAAGATGTTCTATATTACCATTTATATCATTATTATTTTCCAAAAAAATGTATATATTTATTTTTTATCTTAAATATTTAATTTAATTTCACTTTATTTTATTTCCTTTTATTACAATATTTCATTACATATGCCTTTTTATTTTGACTACAACTAATATTGTTCTTTCATATATCATAACAGGATGGATTGTCCCTTTTCAATAGCTAGGTCATTCAAAAAAACATTGGTTATTTCATTAAAAAAGGTTCATTTTATATATTCCCATTTTATCTATATTTTTGGAATTCGATTTTCACTCTACAGTTTATTTTATTCATTTCATCATTATGCATCCTCTATTTTCCACTATATACATTTGAGAGGAAAAGAACAAGGTTATTTATCTTTGATTTCAATAAATTTATATCAAACCATAACGATTTGTTGACTTTTAAATATTTATATGTAGGAATAGTTTAATATCAGTCCATAAATATATCTCTAATTTGAAATGTTGTTTTATTTTATATTAAATTAAATTATTATTTTATATTTTATCTGGTATGTGATATCTCTTTTTGTCATATATCATACAAAAATAAATGAGTACCTTCTTAAGATGGACTCATGATCTGTGACATAAATAGTAAACATTATCCAATAGAATAATTCCTTGTATATTTTTTCATAACATCTATACCCACTTGAATGTTGAATTTTTTTAATGATTATATGTAATTATCTATTAGTATTACTTTCACTTTAAAATTTAATTATTATTCCGAATTAAATATTTATCAAACAACTACCACAATATAAGTTCTCTTTATTGTTGACTTGTTTAACAGTGTGCTTTATATTATTATTTTTTCTAGTCTTATGTTAATCAAACACATTTAATATGAACTGGAATATTTTTTCATCAAGATTTCATTGTCATCTATTATTTAGTGTTTTTTGAACTATACAGGATACAAAATTACAAATATGTCACAAAGTACTACCAAATAAAAATGTTTGATTCAAGTATAGTATGTATCAAAGGATTCAAATCATTAAAAATAATGTCCAAATTGTCATTGGGTTTTACTTACATCCATTTTCATGTTAAATATAGAAACAAATAACCTTAGTATGAAATTATAGGGTTTAAAATATAGAAAAAATCAATTATAGTGATAACTATTTTGAATCAGATTCCCCTATTCACTATATTTTGATAGATGTGGTGAACCAAGAAGAAAACTTCTTCAATCATGCCAAAAATATGATATTGACATTTACATGTTAATTTCATCGCACATTACTTTTTTTAAGATTTGGTATAAACCATTTGATAACCTATAATTATCATTTCACTAGAATATATGCACTGATTTTTTTCAAACTATAAATTCAAATACAAAAATATTCTAAAATTATTCCCTATATAAACATGAAAAATGATTTAAATTTCATCATGAGAATATAACTCCACCAACTATGTCCAATTAAATACAATCATTACACTCAAAAGAGGATATACTAAGCCAAAATTGTGTTTGAAAATATGAAATGAAACTCATACAGGTATATTATTAATTAAATTCACAATTACCAAAAAATTGAGTACTAAATTCCATAACATTTATGTATTAACTAACTATAACTTCTATATTTTAGGTTATTGACCTCATGGTTGTTAATCATATTCTAACCAATTGTCCATTTCTATTACAAAAACCCCTATATACATTGTTATTATTATTTTATGAGGTAAAAATATTCTACCTCTAACATAATTATGAGGTAATGGTAAATTACATATTTTTCAATCAAATAATAAATTAGCATCCATTATTTTAATGTATTTAGAAATAATTGACACAGTTAACTTATTCATAGGTTCTTCATTGATTCCATATCAACATAAACAAATTTCAACATTCTATCATTATCGGTAATTTTCTATAACATTAACATGGATTCTATAAAAAATTATCATTTCACAATAAATCATTTTCTATTTAATGTAACTTAAATTTCCTCCCTATAGTGATTCGAGAATCCTTCAATTACTCAAAACCACATTTTCCCCTAAATTTTTTCATATCCACTATATATGCTACCCCCAATACCACTCCATCCTTATTTACCTCCTCCACTACTTCTTCTTAGGTCTATGCCTCCCATTACGCCTATGCCTCCACCATCTACTTTTCCACTTCCATCACCGTCGACTCCACCACCTATACCTAGGTCTCTGAAACCTACAATATCTTTGTGTTTTCCAACACCATAACCTCTGTCATCATGACTCCCACATGTATCACCATCACATACACCATCGCCTTTGCCTCACCTCTAGTATCTCCAAACCCTTCTCTTCCAAACTCCATCTCTTCTAAACCCTTGTCCCTCAAACCCTTTTCATCAAAATTAGTACCCCTTTAATTCTTGTCCTTACTTCCCACCCCACTAATTACTCCCTTTTCGAACCCTCCATCGGTGGATTCCTTTTCTTCCTTGTCTCCCTCAAAACCCACGACTACTCTTTTTCCTCCCACAATATCATTCCATCTCTGCATCGTACACCTACTACAATCATGTCTCCATATATTGATCACTCCTTGTTTCATCCTCGTCTATGAGACTCTAAATTTCTCTCCCCACCTTCCTCGATTTCTAATCACATGAACTATAGAATCTCCAGAGACCCTCCTAGAATAGTGGTGTTAGAAATCTAAACCATACCACCTCCAATTGCATTAGATATTCCAGCACACATTTCCATGACATAATGTCATCTGAAGATTGGCGTGGTCACTCCATCATGATAATGGATACCCCAAATACTTCATATTTGTATCTTGTCAACTTTTTTTCATATCATTGAAATCATTAGTGCTTATCTAGAAATAAAAGATAGTATATTAATTTTTCACCAACGATTAGTATTCTTTATCAATTTATTAATTTATGTGGTTTCTTATAATTCAATTAGCTTCCCTTTTATGGTTTTTCTAAAATTCTTCTATGGTATTTTATCAAGGGCCTATTTTTTGGAATAAATGCTCTCTATGGTTTATCTTAATTTATAGGTTGGTAAATCTCTACACATAAATAATAACATATTTTTATTTTCTATATCTTTTTTTAGTTTGTGACATCTTAAAAATTGGAATTACTTCATAAATAAAAGGTTTTATTTTTTATAAATTTACTTGTACTTTAGGTCACATTATAGGGACATACAAATTAATTTCAATCAATTTTAGTGTTGATAATTTTTGAAACATCCATTTAGATTAAAAAATTATATATATTTTGGATAATTTTATTTTTTACATTTTTTATAAATTTTATTAGATATATTAATACTTCAAATTAGAATGTTACTATTGAGGATAGTGACTATTTTATCACAATGACCTCTATGATGTAATCCCCTCTATCTTTTTTTACTGTTGCATTGATGAAAAAAATTAATTATCCTTTTGTATAATTATTATTTAATATTAATCCCATTAATTCATACCTATTAGTCATAATTACCTATTCAATATATAACATTATCATTATAAGTTTCCTTAATTCATTTACATAATTCTCAATGAGATATAATTTCCCATATTAGTTTTACTTTTGTTAATAAAATACATGTAATATGCATTTAAAATTTTTATTTGCCCAAAATTACTGTGAAATCAGTTATATATATATTTGACCAATTAAAGAAACCACATGAAAAAGATTTCACAAATTTCTGCATTTCAAAAAGCATTTTTCAAGGAATCTGGAAAACATAATAGTCTTAATGATGAAAAATAATGTCAACATGTCACAGTTTTGGCCTCACACCTTTTATCACTTCAAATAAATGATAAAAATTAATTAAATTGTAGAATAAGAGTTTTTAAAGTATATAAAATTATTATTTATTTGTTCACTCCTTTATTCTAGATTCTCCTATTCAAAATAGTTCGAAAAATGTATAAAAAAATTAGAAATTATTTTCACTTATACACAATGCATAATAATCACAACAACATGTAAACTGACTCAAGATTTTCATTATTTGAATTTGTGATAAATGGTTCACTAACTTCTTATCTGGTCACTATTTCATTTTATTGACTTTCTATCATGTGACTAAAATATATGCATTTTATTTTTTTTACCCTCATATTTTCATTTTTTATTTTTCATTTAAAACATTACTCTTACATTTTTGGTCATTTTTATTGGTTTATACGATATCTATACCCCCCCTCTTATAAGATTATATGATAATTAATAATTTTATTCTTATCTTCTTAGAATTAAAAAATTCTTTGATTATTGAAACATCCTAAATTGATAATGTATTCATCAATGAAATTTATATGTATTAACTCCAAAAAATATTTTTAATATTAAAAGGAATTATTTTTTCATGCAAGGATAAAATAATTTCATATTACTTATACTTAAATGAATACTTTTATTTCAGTACTAAAGGTATGGATTTTAAATATTTATTTAAATGATTCTATTAAATTATATATTCTTTCATTATATCAAATTTGAATTATAGTTTTTCATTTATAAACAGAACATTAACATGAAAATGATGTTTTACTAAAAATAGTTTTAACCATAATACTACCTTTTATGTCACTCTGGAACTCTAGAGAGTAAATACCAAGAATAATAAAACCAATTGTGAGATCATAAAATGTATCATTTTTTGAATTTATGTCATTTATTGTGGAATGAAATCTCTAAATGCATTCATAAATTTCCAAATGAATCTTTGAGAAAGACCATAATTCCTTGAATACATTTTCAACATATAAAATTCTTAGATTTTCATAAGGGAATGGTGTATCCTGATTGATTTTTTTTATTCTGTATTTTTTTAGTGGATAGGTGTTTGATGAAGTGTCATAGATCCAAAATATCCTCACACCTCCACCACCACCTCTACCTCCACCTTATGTTTCATCTTCGTCTCTTATCTCATCCTCTCCTGTTATGTCCAATTCCATATCCCACTCTACCTGGAGCTTCCTCTAACCATTAAATATCCACATATCTGAGTATTATACATGGTTTTTTTTTAATAATGTATAAATTATTTTAATTTATTTTTAATTTCCCAATATTTTTTTAAGGTTATCTCTTCTAAAATGGGTTAGTTTAATGTTTTTAGTGTTACCGTATTCAAATTTTAGAAAATTATTATTATTGTTAAATGAATTTGGTTTCAATATTTAGCTCAACCTTTTTATTTTTTCTTCATTTCAGTCATTACACCAACTGTAGGGTTTATTTAAAAAATTATTATGTTATTGAAATTTATTTAAATTGTCATTATTTTTTTTTGAAATAATTAATTCCAAATTTTTTAATTACATTTTATTCCTAAATCCAAAAATTATTTCTCAATAATCTAGGTATTTTTCTTCCCAATTAGGTACAATTATTGGGTACATTATATTTTCAACATAAGTAAATTATTTACACCAATGAGAAGTATGAATAAAAAATTATCTACCACCTCGCTTATAAATTAGCCCAATCGTATAACTAAAACATATCTCACCATTATCCTCTAATGAAAATATTGTTATTTTAGAAAATCTACTTAATTTTTCTTATAAAATATGTTTTGAATCTTATAGATTGTAGTTTCGAAATACCATGTTGATAACTTCAAATTATTTTCCTAAAATATTTAATTAAAAATATCATGTCAATCTTTTTAAAATCTATCAATTTATATAAATATTCTATAATTATTAAACATAAATATTTACTTATTAAATATAATTACATTGAAATATATAGTCAACTAATCATTCCTATATTCTACATCGAATATTTCATTACAAGTTTTCCATGATGATTTACTCCATCACTCATCCTTCGAAGTCATTTTTCATCCAATTAGACTGAAACAACTATATTCATAATAATTCTCGAACCTGATCAGGTAGAACAACTATAAAAAATATACTTTATTATAAATGGTGTATTTATTTTCTTACTTTTCTAAAATTTCAGGTAATGTGTATGTTATTATTTTATAAATTTCATGCATGTAGATCCATGTTACAATAACTACAGACTATTTAATGGGGATCCTCTATTTAATCCCTGGTTCCATGACTTGATTGAGTTATAGAATTATTTTGTGAAAGAATGATTTATAATATTTGAAAAATTATAAAAAATGAGATTATTCATGGATTGTATATTTTCATTAAATTTTTATGGAAGTGAATTTATGTGACGTTTCCTCAAACATTTTCCCCATGGAAATTCATTCTCAATAGATATGTTCATTGTTCATGTTCCCTTATACTAGAGTCCAAGGCTCTGAAACGCAAAGGTATGTTTTATCTATTCTATGACCTTTTATTCCCCATTAAAATTCTTACACATACTTGATTCATTATAAATATATTTTTTATATTCATATTTTATTTTCAATATATGTATATTTTATTTTAAATATAATGGATATTTTTATATTACATTTAGGCATATAAAATTTATTACATAATTTTGTTAAATATTAAATGTATAAATATTAAATATTTAAAATTTGGACACCTAATATTCAATATATTACTTCTATTACTGTTGTTGGCTTATCAGACTCCATTATTTGGATATGGGTTCTAGAAATATAAGGTTCCGCGAATTTTTCATTTTAATTCCAACCATTTGTATATCAACTATACATATAACTCTTCCAATATGAAAAAAAAATTCATTATACCATATATTTCACTTTAGGTTTCTATAATATACATATTATTGTATATATTATTATTAATTTTATCTGTATAATTAAAGTTATACTTACTTGAAAAAAATTATTTTAATTTTTTTTAGATGTTATTATATCATGTCAAAATTCATGGTCAGGGATATTAGAATTGAGTTTATATGTAACCGTTTTAATGGATCAAACAAAAACATATTTTTAATTGGAAACATATTTACACTAAAATTAAATCCCTTTCTATTTCACAATCAATATTTTTGAGATGAAATGTATATATTTTTTATATTTTTATTCTCATTGTATTATATTTTATAAAATATAAACTCTTGTTTCCATTTTAATTTTCTAGATATTTTTTTTAGAACAAACCTTGAAATATTCTATGTAACAAATTTCATGAGGCCCTGTGGTGGTGATTAGAAAGAGACTAGAATATATCTACGGTATGAAAGAAAAATATATTGATATTGATCCAAGGTAGAATCATTCATGGAGAATTAATTTATTTTAACTTGATTACTATGGTATTTTGGACACCTATGTGTCCATCAAAAGGATTTTGGCAATAAATACCTCTATCTTAATCAAGGGAGAGAACATTAAATTTTTAGTTGATGAATCCTTAAAATATTCTACTTGGAAATCATATTCATCACTGTTGATAAGTAAATTTCCCATTTAGTAATGAAAATCACTATTTAGAGTTGGTTTTTACCATAACAGTGCATTAATATTCCATCATTATGATAAGTGGTGTCAACTGTATAGTGTCTTTATTATGAATCCCATTTAGTATACTTTTTTAGTTAATTAACATGTCTATTTCATTTTATGATTATCCATTTTTATTGTCTTTGATATCTTTTTTTAATTAAATGTATTATTTTTTTGTTAAATCCATATATATTACCTTTTTTCATAAAAAATTATTGTGAATATGCTAATTAATTATATTACATCAAAATTTATATCATCGCATCATTTATTACCTGATGGATTTATTGTCATTAATTTAATGACATAGTTATCTTTTTTAATTTATCTTATGATTGAAATTATGGAATAAGAATAACTGATAAAAAATTACTCATAAATAATATTAAATTATTGTTATAAAATCATAGGGATTTTTATTTTCAATTTTAAGAAAAATTGGTACCTCAAATATTATGTATTCCCATTTCCATACAACAATATGAATATGTATAAAACTGAATGTTATTATTCCAATATTATTTTTTTCAATTTATTTACCGATATTTTTATTCTAGAAAATAATAATATTTATCATTTATATTTGTATTATTTTTATTATTTATTATTTTATTTTATTTTATATTCATAGATTTTCAGCATTGTTTATTATATGTTATAGATTATTTTATTTCCATTTATATTCTAAAATCATTATATATATATATGTATATATATATTATTTTCATAGTTATGAACTTCGTAATTTCAGTAACACTTCAAAATAACTCCAAGTAAATCATTATTAACTATTTCAAATAAAATTTATAGTTATTAATAGGATCTGAATTCCAATTTTATTATCATATAGGTTGTTTATTCGGATGAAACCTCCCAGAAAATTGATTGAAGTACTACTACAATGTCTTTTACATACCCAAATGTATGAAATATTTAATTTCACGTATTTTTAAATTCTATATTGAAAAGATAATTTTTCATATGCGTATATACAGAATTAATATGCATGAATTCACATTTTATATAGAACATGTAGCATATAAATTAATTATGCAGTACATTCAATTAAATTAATGAATTTTAAATATGTTAACCTAATAATATGATTACAGTAGAAAAACCAAGACATGTGGATATGTTTTAAACATGATATAGAGATTACAATCTGTACAAATATTTAAAAAACATTTTATTTAAATATATAAGTAATTAATAAATTATTCTCCAATCATCATTAAATAATTTCATTATATCAGAAGTGGTTTTAAAATGTCATAATTATGTACTATCATAGTATAAGCTGATTAAATGATTAGTCTATGAAATTTGAACCACATAGATGTTTTTAAATTTAAAATATATAGAATGGAATGTCTGTCATTTTTGAAAACAAAACCAACTGAGGGAAGATCATAGTCACAAATACACAGTTTCCTAATTATTTTCGGGTATCAAAATCCCATATTCTCATGGAGTGATTCCAAATAACATAGTATAGGCACAAATTTAGATATATAATCCTCTTAAATTCCATGGACAACAAAAACATTATACACACTTTTTCTAATAAGAAAACCTATATACAACATGTGTGTGATCAAAAAAAATTGGAGCCAAATAGCAGAGTATACATGCTATGTGTGATAAAAAAATGATTGTTTTTATTAAATTCAATTAAGTAATTTATTTTTTAAAAAATGGATTGTTTAATCCAATTTGATGGTGTATATAAAATTCATGCTAATTTTCAGTTCCGAAAATTATGAAGTTCATATAGTAGTTTTGGTACATTAAATATGCATTACTAAAAATGAAAATAAACATGAATTTTTTCATTTCAAAAAATTTCAGTACATTAAATATGTAGAACTGAAAATGAAAATGAATATCTTATATTAATTGGACTCGATAATAAATGTTAATTTTAGACAATAGTTTGGTCTATATACACTATGCAGTTTATACGATTATAATAAAGGATTGGAAAGTCCATTTTCAATAAAGGAGTTACAGTTATCACCCATTTGGATCATGACTCAAAACATTGGAAGTGAAATAAGATAATGAAGTTAATTTAGAAAATTAATTCCACCACTGACATCCTCAAACATTAAAATGTATTTTTTATTTCATTTACTCATAGATTTAGAATGTTTTACTAAAATTCATGTTCATCTTCAACACAATAAATTATATCTTATTTTATTCATGGAAGACTGTATCAAATTTTACATACAATATTACTTGTAGGGACATTCAGATCATTAAAATGATCAATGAAAATTTCATACATATGACACTGTATGCAAAAATGATGGTTCAATATCCGATGTTCTTAAAAATAAGTTCAATGAAGATCAATGTTGAATGAAAATAAAACATGAATAGACCAAGAAAGATTCAATTCATATGTTTAATTTGTTATTTTTGGTTTAGTTTGGTCTTATGTATCAACTATGATTTATTTTTATGTTTATTTCACATTATAAATTATAAGTGATTAATGTTTTTACCAACTATTATTTATGAGTGTATATTTTTGGAAATGTTATTAATTGATTATTTAGTGAAAATATAAGGGTTTGGTACTTGATATAATTAAACAAATAGTTAATATATATGTTGGCCATTGTTTTTTCCAATATAATAATTTGAGTATTTTTTTAGAATTTTTAATAATATTAACAACATATATTATCTTTTTAAAATTTAAATGTAAATAATAATTTTACATTTTTGTTGCAAGAAAAACATTATATTTAATGTTTGAATTTATCATATATAATACTCCTATTTTAATTAGTAATAACGAATTTTTTTCACATGTTCAAACATTGAGAAATATTATTTTTATTAAGAATTAAATTTTCTAGAAAATGAATAAATACATAGTTAGTGGATCTTGAGACCTAAAAATATCATAAAAATACACAATCCCATGATCCATCATTTCCACACCCCTATGTGAAAAAACAAGTAAGATATAATCCTACAACAATTCTATTGACTAAAATCCTCCACAACCAAGACATTTTCCTCCTTTGTGTAAGAATAGTTACATCTAAGGTCATGATTACAATGATCTTACATCATCCCATTGTCAACTACTCAAAAGAATAAATGAGGAGAACTCTAACACTAGTGAGGAACCTCATGTCATTGCAATTCCACACCCTTCAGCTTGAAGATCTAAACCACACACAACAAAAGAAAATACTCGAAAATCAATGAAAAATGTCTTCATGAATAAAAAACAAAATATAAATAAATTAAAGTAAATAAAATGTATATGATGATCATTTTTTCATCCATGTTGAAATATAAAGGATCGGTAGTCTAAATGACTCAAATCTAGGAATCATTTCTCTAAAGAGATGCCATCACGATCCCAAACATTGTACTATCTAAAAATATCATTTCCACCTTAACTGAGTAGTAATCATATAGATTAAAAGGGTTGTCTTATTTTTATTAACACAAAAAAAAATATTTATAAAACTTCCCATAGAATAAAATTCATGATAATCTATACCGATCAGATGTGTATAGTCCTTGGTAAAACAATACCCCATCTAAAATAGAATTCTCTCTTGAACTAGTTCCTAAAGAAAACATAAAATCAAAATAGAATTACTAATCCCAATAACAATGAAATTATGTAAACCAATATTCTATTTCATAGATTTCACATAACATAGATCCAAAAATTCTAATCCCTTTTACAAAAATACATTTACTTCCAAACATATACATGTGGGACATCTATTAAGTTAATTTCATGTAGAGATCATTTCACCAAGATCATTCAAATAATGGGACTCTTTAATCTTATGTGTACTCAAGTGATGGTTCATCTAATGACATGAAATTATAGAATTCTCTTTAAATAATTATTTGTCACAATAATTTGAAAACAACATCCATAGATAATATATCAAATTCAGACATAATATAAATTATCCATGTAACAAAAACAAATGAAATTGTATTAAAAAAATCTAGAATGAAATTATTGAGAAATATATAGGGATATAATTTTATAAAAAATTAATGATAAACACCACAAATATTGTATACTGGTGTTGAAAATATGTGTTACTGTAAAATAATGATTCCCATTACAAACATGTCAAGATAAGTTTATCTATTAAAATTTGTATGAGGACTTATGCAACCATGTAATCTCAAAATTTCAACCAAAATAATTCCATTTCTTAAGGTAATTAGTAAACCTTGAAAGAATAAAGGGATTCCAATGTGAATATATCAAACAATATAACAATATTCTAAACAAAATAATAGAACACCATCTACATTTTCATAAGAACAACTCTCATAGTTATGATTTAATATCCCAAAATAAATGGGAAAATATTAATCTAGATCCAATAAGGTTCATGAATGAAACCATTATGAAGCTTAGAATAATTGATTCTAGAGGAAATATGAATCATAACAACCATGTAATAATGAAAATAGGATGAACCCCTCATCAATTAGGTGAAGAAAAAAAATTGAAAATAACATGATAGAACATAATACCAAACCGTAAGGGACAAAAAAGTGATAAAAGAATAGAGATACTCCCAATGAAAATTCATGTTATTTAGAAACTAATAATTCCCTAGATTTTAGTGGATGGTTTTTTGAAGGTAGATAAAGATTTTTGAAAAAAAACACATTGTAACCGCATTCCAACATCCTATTTGAAATAAAATCTTGAAAATGGGATAATATTTGAGAAAATAACTACGACATTAGACATTATTAGAATGTAAATTGAATAAAATAAAAATATCTTCCCAAGTCACCCAAGGATAGTCCAAATAAATATTTTTCAAGGCTAAAATCAAATAGATTTGTCTTTAATTTAAAATCTATATTTATTTTTAGTGATTTTAATAAATTGTATATGACTTGTTGGTTTTTATCTCATGCATGCATTGAAGTCATCTTACAAGGCCCCGAATATTTTTTTTATCATACTATCATTCAATTAGGATTTTTAAGGTATTTATATGTGATTTCTGTCTATAATATGATGTTACAAAGAATTTGGATGATCCTCTAAAGAACCATCAAGAATTTATTCATAGATGATAATCCTATTATCCTTATAAATAAAATAACCTACAATGTTAATAAAGTCATTATGTTGAAAAATTTTCAGCATAAAAACCATTTCCTAAAAGTCCAAGTTCTTTTAGAATCCACTATTTCAGAGATTCCTAACAACAAAATCTTGAAAAACCATTACATAATTATAATAATATTATTATAGAAGAATGTAAAAACATTGTAAGAATTATCTTTTTTTATGTATGTAGCCTAACAAGTCATCAAGATAGTGACCAATAGAAAATATATAAACCTGGGATGAGATTTCTATCAAACATGTTGAATAAAACTAGTATAAACAGCCATCCTAAATAGTAGTAATAACGATTCCATAAAAAAACATAGCAATGTATCTTGATAAGAACAACTCATTTGATACAAAAGAGTGTAATTATAAAAAATTTAACCTAATAACTTTTTAATTTAGAAAAATCCACTAAAAAGATCCAAAAATGATCAATGAGTAGTAGTATTAGTAATCAAAAATTTTGTGATAGATTTAACTTGGAACACAATGTTATACCTAATATAAACTATCCATAGAAGCCACCATATCTAGAATCTATATAACAATACATTTTCTATAATATACTGTAGTGGATTTGAATAATAAAATCATCACAATTATCTTATTGATTACAGAAGAACACTATTTTATGTCTAATCCAGTCGCTAAAATGATCTCAAATAACTTTATACAACCACCGTCACAATAAGATATTGTTTACACAAACCAGCTCCATATTTTCCATCATCAATAATTTTATCTGAATATTGTTATTCCAAAAAAAAGAACAATCACATTAGAAAAACAAAATAGAAAAACATGTATCAAGATAAAAATTATCAAGAGTTTCTATGGAATGACTTGAACATGTTGGACGTTCATTCCTTCAAAAAGTAGATTGATAATATTCAAACCCCATTTTATACAATAAATCAATATCATATAGAGAAAATTAAGGACCATAGTACCATCAATCAAATATGAAGCCTCCAAAAATCTCACCATTCATATCCTAATAAAACAATGATAATTATTATAGATAAAGTGTGGGTGAAATCCAACTATCACTACCAATTTCTATAGGTTTTCAAAATATGTTTCCTAAAATTTTGTTACATATATTTGTGGCCATAAAAATACATGTCTATCTAGATGAAAATATTTCCAATATTAGGATCATCACATATATTAACATCAAAAAAACATTAATTAAAATACATTAATTCAATAACCTTTAATGATTTAGGTATAAAAATATTTCAAATTTGAAGAGGCAATTTTATGGCCCTGATAATAGAGTAGAATTTTATAAGAGTATAAAAATTAGATAAAATTTAAAATACCCCATTGAGTTATATATCAATGTCTTATACTATATAAATCATATATCTCTTTCAAAGGATTTAATAAACCAAGAACAATTTCCTTTATCTTTCAAAGATCTAGTCCTCCTCATCCAGAACATAATGGTGAACTCTACGTGATCCATTAAAAAGATTTTATGTAACATCCAAGATCTTATATTTTTATACACAAATTAATTTGAGATAATTTTTTTGAGATATTCCCTTATCCCTAAACATAATATCCAAATATTACAAAAAATGAACCTCTATAACTGTAGTGATCTCCCTCATTTCGAACACCAAGCCCCCTAAATCATGCTCTCAACAATATTCCTTCTATGAATTTTTATATAATTAGTATCTAAATGATTTCCATCTTTCATCTATTAAATAATACCCCAAACTCATCAAACACACTATAATATATCACATAAAAACACCTCATAATTATAGATCATAGAGATTCCTAAAAACTCAAAATAGTATAATAGTATCCACGATTGTGGACTATTTAATATAGTCAAATAAACAAATCCAAATAAACCAAAATTCCAAAGTATCATTTGAAAAATATCATATCTATAATAGATGAAACAATTAAAATTAAATGTAACATCCCTATAGTTGAGTAGATGTATGAATTCCATGATTAATTTTCAGGGCACTACTTTATGAATCCCATATACGAATATCTCCAATGAAAAACATTCCATACAACACCTACAAAATCCATAGGCACTACATAAATAATATGTTTAATAGGACACTAGTCATGCTTGACTAGAGGAGTTTTTTCAATCGTAATATGTGTTACTAGATTTTATCTAGTGACTCATTTGGATTAAAAAACATTAGAAACCCTGTCTTAATTAAACAAAAGTTAAATTCATTTCAATTACATTAATGCATAGCAGTTCATAACTTATTAGTAGATAGTAAATAACATAATATATTAATCACATTGAATGAATAATGAATTAATTTTAAGAAAACAAAATTTTTTCATACATAATATTAATATCTTATATAATAGATATATTTAATATTAGAACACAAAACAAATTGTTTTTTTAATTCCATGGAATTGTATATATTTCATCTAGTGTATTGAAAAAATTACAAAAAATAGAACTAAAAATGAAAACAAATTATCATTTTTATAAGAATAATTTTTCAATTTCAATCAAAGTAATAAAAGGTATAAAAAAAATAAAATAAATAGATAATAAAAGATATAGATAGTAGTTTAAAAATAGATCTTGAATAAATTATTATACAAAAATGTAATTTAATATAACATATATCATTCACTAAAATTATTTATAATTATTTTTATTCTAATAATTATAAGTATGATAATTTATTTCAATAATTATTAATCTATTAATATGTTAATACTCATGTTTAATCAAAATTGTGAAATATTAAAATGATAAAAATATAGGTTCTTATGAAATAAATATATAAAACCTCAACCGTTATTTGAATAAATAAAATTTTTTCTCCAATTTAATTACCAAATCATATTTTTTTGAAAAATATATAAAATTAGGAAAACTCTAACTCCAAGTGGAATGAAATATATTTTTGAGACATAAAATATAAACATGAAATTGTGAATATAAAATGAAAAATATATATCTAATATGAATATTCAAATTGCATTTATTTTAATAGATTGTAACAAAAAAGGAATCCATATTGTTTTATTTGCCTAGGTGTTGCTAAATGACACTAAAGATAAATCAAACACATTTTATCTAGGATCCAATATGATTTATAATGGTAAAAGGCACCAATCACCACTAGTCACATCATGTGTAGGCAGTATCCCTATATTGTATTAAATTGTTAATAATCATTGCCTTTCCCCTTATAACGAAGAGGCTAAAGAGAAATCATACAACAAAAAATCACCAATAAATTTTCTTAAACATAGAACCCAAAAAAAATTATGAAAAAAGAAGGATATATTATACTACACACAATCTTAATAGACAAAAATTGATAAAGTCATAACAAAAACAATTAAAATAATATAGAGAAAATTATGAACCCTAGAAACTAAAAAGAACAAAAAAATTTATAGAAAATAATTGTTATGGAAAATTTTAAATGTTAATATTCTGATCTTGATAAATATTTATTTCAATATTAGACATAATTTTTTACCTAGTTTTAAGAAACTCATACAGACTTATATCACATGTCCAACATTTCTTAATATAAATTTAATCTCTATGAACAATCCAAGAATAGGTAACTTTAGTGAGTATGTCCCTAACCATATAAACATTCATGAGATTATAATCAATCCCATTATCATCCAATTTAATTAACACTAGTTATGGTATAAATTTATCCACCTCTATTGATGGAAATTTCACTTCATTTTTATTTTATAATAACTTCCCTTGAACAACAAAAAATTCAATATAAATCAATGATTCTAGTAATCATATAATTTTTTCAGTCCATATCGATTGGATTTTGAATTAAGTGTTATTATAAGTCATACTAATAGCTTATAGTACTATAGTTTACCTCTATGTCCAATCCAATGATACATGAACAATAATATGGAATATATTCATAACCAATTCTCTTACTTAAACCAAAATACCCATTTTGAATCAAAATCTCAAATTTAAATTAAATTTTGATGTGAACCTAAATTTATATACATTATTATAAATTAGTATATAATTTTAAAGGATAAGAATATTTTTTAATAGGTTTTTTCATTAGTTGGGAAATACAGAAAAAACCAGTAGGCTTGATGTGATAAATTAGAATCAATTCTAGATGGACATATTAAAAAATAATCTACCAAATTAAATCAATTAAAGACACAATAGGGACTATGAAACAATAATTAAAATAAAAAAACTAATAACTTACATAAATTTATTAATTAATTTATGTCATTTTCTACACT
This sequence comes from Viscum album, assembly GCA_963277665.1. Taxonomy (NCBI): domain Eukaryota; kingdom Viridiplantae; phylum Streptophyta; class Magnoliopsida; order Santalales; family Viscaceae; genus Viscum; species Viscum album. Next base: position 115,989,259 of record OY728133.1, on the reverse strand, counting down.
AAGAAAACTAACAAACTAGTTAAAATAGTGAATCCAATTCTAGGGTGCTGATATCTTTATATGAGATGGTGATTGTTAGGGAACCCTAATGTTGAAATGTAATCAGTGAAATGCTAAACTTTTCAACCACATTACTTAAAAAAAATCAGAAACAACATCTAAAAAAGATCGTTATCTTCTTTCTCGATCTCTATTCAATAGTGTTTCCTATGAAGCCATAGAAGGCGACATCCTCCACAAATAAAAAATATATAATATTAAATGTCATTTAGCCTTTTAATTTAAAAATATAATATGTATATAACATTTTTAAAATTATCAATTTCATTTATTCTATAAAATATAGGTTCAATATAAAATCAATTATAAATAAAATTATTTTAGGTAAATTATTTTTATGTAATTTTTTTTAAAATTTACGTAATTATTTTTTTAATATGTTATAATTATATTTAGTTTTATTATTTAAATTAAATTTAAAAACTAAATTATCATGTGTATTGGGAATTATAAAGAGGTATCCAAATATATCATATATTGTGATGATTATTGTTTTTTTAAATAACATTTAAACATTTACTAAATATGCAACATTTATTCACAAAAACAGTGATGATATATTGTAAAAAATTAAAATTAGAATCGATTAATTAAATATTTTTAATAAAACTCAATGAAAGGTATGTTTGATTATGGTCGTAAAATATTAGCGTATAGATTAAATGTACCTTTTTCTAATTTGTTACTCATAAAATATTTTTTATCATTAAATGGTTTATTATAAGGGTTTTTATTTATAATAATGGATTTTTTGGTAATAATCATTTTTAATAATAGATTATTCTATTAGTTAAAAAAATATTATTATTATATTGATAAATAAATAAATTTAAAACAATTTAAACAAGTTTTCAATATTTAAGGATTAATATAAATTGATATAACTTTTCGTTAAAAACATGTTATTAATTCAGTTTATTTCCAAAAAAGTATTATATATTGTAATTAATCAATTTTAACAACAAATATATTACTATAAATAAATATATATGGGTAAAAATCACTTTTTATACTTGTTTAAATTTTTTATAGTTTTTTTGAGATTTTTAGGGAATTTAAGGGGCTATTATGGATTTTGATTTTTTAGGTTGTTTTATGGTTTCTATGGTTTATTATAGTAATATGAGTTTTATGGTTTTTAGTTTTTAGGGTTTTAGTGATTTTAGGGGTTTTAATTTATTTGGGGTTTTTAATTTTTAGGGGATTTAAAGATTTTAGGGGATTTTAGTGGATTTTATATCTTTTGGTATTTTTATTGATTTTTTTTTGATATTTTAGTGATTTTTTTATAGTTTTTAGTGGTTTAGGGGAATTTGTGTTTTTTTTGTATTAACGGATTTTAAAGATTTATGGGTTTTTATTTTTTTATCTTTTATGATTTTATGGATTTTAGGGTTTTTAGGGGTTTGAGGTATAATGTTTTATGGTTTTTAGTGGTTTTAGGGTTTTTATGAGTTTTTGGTGGTTTAACTATAATTAGGGTTTAAGGGGGTTTTGTTATTTTTTGGTGTTTTAGTTTTTTTAATGTTTTAGGGTCATTTAGTGTTATTATGTAGTTTTAGGGTCTTTTGTGGATTTAGGGTTTCAGGGGGTTTATAGGGTTTATTTCATGATTTTTAGGGTTATAGTGTTTTTAGGGGTTTGGTGTCTTTTATATTTTATAGGGTCCTCTAGGATTTTAATGTGTCTTAGGGAACTTTATGGGTGTTATGTTTTTTAAGGGTCCTTTAGGGATTTTATGTTTTTTAACACTTTTATGGTTTATATGTTTATTAGGGAGTTTTATTATATTTTAGGGGGTTTTGGACATTTTATGGGTTTTTAGGTGTTTTAGTATTTTTTGAGTTTAAGTGTTTCGTGGTTTTAGTTTCTTTTAGGGTGCTATAGGGTTTCTATGTTTTTGGTTTTTTTAGGTTCTTTAGTATTTTTATGTTATTTTAGAGGTTTTAGGGTCCTTTGGGTTTTGTAGATTTTTTGGGAAATTTAAAGGTTTTATGTTTATAATGATTTTTAGTGTTTTTTGGGTTTTTATGTGTTTTATGGGGTTTAGGGTTTTTAAATATTTTGTGTTTTAAGGAATTTTTAGTTTATTATGTATTTACAGTTTTTTTATGGTATTTAGGGTATGTTTTGGTTTTTAGTGTTTTTGTAATTTTTTATGTTTTTTATTTTTTTAAGGGGTTTAGGATATTTTTATGAATTTTTAATTTTTTTATGATATTTTAACTATTTTTAGTTTTTTATGGGTTTTTATGGATTTGAGGTGTTTTTTGGGGTTTTATGATTTTTATGTACATTAGGGCTTCTAATGGTTTTAGGGGGTTTTATTGTTTTTAAGAGTTTTTAATTTTTTAAATTTTTTTTATTTGTAATTATTCTTAGCTATTTTTATAGTTTGAAAGATTTTATGGGGGTTTAGGGTCTTTATGGTGTTTATTGTCTTTTTAGGGGTTATTAGGGGGTTTAGTGATTTTTTAGGTTTTTTATAGTTTTTAGCATTTTATATGTTTTTACGGATTCTCGGGGGGTTTTTATGTTTTCTAGGGTCTTCCTATAATTTTTTAATATTTCTAGGTGTTTTAACGGTCTTGAGGGGTCTTAATTGTTTTTATGTTTTTTAGTGGATTTTAGGATTAGTTTAGGGTTCTTTGAGATTCTTATGGTTTTCATCAATTTTGAGGCATTTTATTATTTTTTGGGTATTTTGAATTTTAGTGATTTTATGGTGTTTAGGGTTTTTCTGTGTGTTTTCGGGGGGTTTAGTGTATTTAATATTTGTTTCAGAGATTTTAGGTGTTTTAAGCATTTCACGGTCTTTAGAATTTTTTATATTTTTTATGTAGAATTTAGTATGTTAGGGGGTTTTAGTTTTTTTATGGTTACAATGGTTTTGGAGATTATTTGGTTTTTTATGGGTTTTCAGGGGTTTTGGGTTTTTTTAGGATTTAGGGGATTTAAGGTGTTTTATGGGGTTTTTCAGTTTTTAGGGGGTTATGGGTTTATAGTTTTTAGGGTTTTCATGGTTTTAGGTTTTTTAGTATCTTTTGAGTGTTTTTAGTGGTTTTGGGTTTTTAAGGTGTTTAGGGGTTTTTCCGCATTTAGGGGTCTTAGAGGTTTTATGAATCTTTTATGGTTTTTGGGATTTTATGGGTTTTTAGTGGTTTTACAGTTTCATAAGATTTTTTAGCATGTTTAGGGTGTTTAGGGACATTATGGGTTTTATGGATTTTCAGGGGTTTCACGATTTTTAGGGATTTAAAGGGTTTTTGTTATTTTTGATGGGTTTGTTAGTGTTTTTAGGGTTTTAAAATTTTTAGGGCGTTTTGGGTTTTTATTATTTTTAGCGAATTTTATATTTATTTGAGATTTATTGAGTTTAGGGTCTAGGGTCTAGGGTTTAGGTTGTGGGGTATTGTGTTTATGATATAGGGTACAGTTTTTAGGTAGTGGGGTATTGGGTTTATGGTGTAGGGTATTGGGTTTATGGTGTTGGGTTATGGATTAGGGTAAATTGTATAGGGTATAGGGTATATCATTTAGCGTAAAGGTTGTTGGTTTTAGGGTTTGAGGTGTAGGGTTAGAGGTTTAGGATGTAGGGTGTTGGGAATAGGTTCTAGGTTTTATGGTTTAGGGTGTAGGGTATAGGATTTAGGGTATAGGGTTTAGTGTTTGGGGTGTATGTTACATAGTTTATAGTGTCGAGTTTAGGATTTATGGTGTATTCCATTAGGTTTAGGGTGTTGGGCTTTGGGTTTTTAGTTTTATAGGTTTTAGGGTGTATGGTTTACTTTTTAGGATTGCGAGAATGGCGTTTTGTAAGAATTTTTTTTGAGATTTAGGGTCTTTGTGGTTTTATGTGTTTTTTGGTGTTTTAGAGTGTTTTATGGTTTTTTTGGGGGGGTGTTAATTTTTAATATTTTAAAGATTTATAGTCTTATATATGTTTTTTCAATATTTTTAGGGTGTTTGGTAAACTAGGGTCTTTGTGTTTTTAGGTGTTTTCCTTTTGGGGATTTAAAAGTTTTATAAATATTTTTAGGGAAAAGAAGGCATAGGACCAGGCTATTCCTAGGCCCCAAAATATATTATAAATAAGAAAAAAAAGACATGGAATGAGAGATGTCAAATGACCCAACCCAAAATGAGTTACATGTCATAGAGATCAATATCCCCACCACCATCATAGTAATAAGCTTCACTGTTAGGGCCTCCATCAGCACCATATCTAGTGTCCACATCTATATCTACTGATTGCCAATCATATACATGTTTCATGAATAAGGCAATGTATTTTTCTCTAAGCCTTTTTTGCTTTGAATTTAGCTAAACTCTGGTAAGCCACCCTCCCCTATCAGAATTTTTCTTTTTTATCCTTAGAGGAGGCTCTGGTGGACATTGTCTTTGGAAAACCAGAGTAACCTTTCATCGGCTTCCCCTTTCGTGGCTCAGTTGTGATGCCTACAGATTTATTTTCCATCCCATACGGAATGACCTCCTCTATCAAATCCCTCTCCTTAATGATCATAGACATGTTAATTCTCATATAGCTACCCTCATCCTTGAAAAGACTTGTATGTCTGGGGGTGTAGGAGTCTTATTCATTTAGGGTACATTCATCTAGAAATCATTTTTTATCACGTCATGGACCACAAACCCTTGACCATCATTCATATCCAAAGGCAAGACATGAATCCTATAATAACCAAGATCATTCAGAGGCACCAACCCCTACTCAAAACTAGGGCCACACCTAACATCCTCCAATCCTGTATTACCTGGATCTACTAAAATCAAATGCAATCCCTCAATAGGAATTTTATGGGTTTTAGTGTTTTCTAATGGGTTTTAAGGTCATTAGGGTTGTTTATTCATTTAAGTTATTTTTTATGTTTTACAGTTTTAAATTTTTTTTTGATTATATGGGTTTCAGGGATTTTGGTTTTTTTGGGTTTTTGGGATTTTTGGGTTCTTAGGGATTTTTTATTTTAGTGTTTTTAGGGGTTTTAGGGATTTTTATGGGGTTTTACAGGGTTTTGGTGTTTACAGTTTGGGGGTTATGTTTTATAGGGGTTTTATGGGGTTTTATGGGGTACTAGTAATTTTATGGGGTTTTAGGGTCTTTTTAGTTGTGTTAATGTTTTTATAATTTTAAGGGGTTTTAGGGGTTTTGGTTTTTTTAGCATGTCTTACGATTCTTTGGGGTTTTATGGAATTTTATGATTTTTAGTTTTCTAAAACATTTCGATTCTTTTAATGACAAATTTTCATTTTATGTGTCATTTAATGTTCACATGTTTTTTAGATACTTTTAGTGTTTTTAGGGGTTTTAGGTTTTTTGGGATTTTTATAGTTTGGGGGGGTTTAGGGAAATTTATAATTTCTATAAGATTTATGTTGTTTGGGTGTTTTTTGATTTTTTGGGTCATTTGAGATTTTTAAGTGGTTTTTTGGTTTTAGGGTCCATTAGGGGTTTTTTGTTTTCAGGGTCCTTTATGGTTTTTAAGGACCATCAGGTGTTTTAGGGTTATTTAGGGTTTTAAGGGTTCATTGGGCTCTTTTGGGGTTTTGGGTAGTTTTAGTGTTTTTTTGGTTTTTTGGGTCTATATGGTATTTTATTATTGTATAGATTTGGGGTTTTAATGGAATTTTAGGGGGTTAGTGTTTTTAGTGGCGATTATGGTTTTTTGGGTTTTTATGGTATTTTTTGTGTATATAGGGTATTGGGGGGTTTTTTTGTTTCTAGGGGTTTATGGTTTTTAAGGATTTTAGAATTCTTATGGGGATTTTGGTTTTTTGGGGTTTCAACCATCTTTAGTTTATTATAGTTTTACATTTTTTAATATTTTTTATGGATTTTAAGGGTTTTAAGGGGTTTTAAGTGTTTTTGGGTCTTCTAATATTTTTAATGGTTTTTATGGTTATTACGGTTTTTATGGAATTTTGACATTTTATTTTATATTTTTAGTTCCTTTAAGGTTTTTTTGTGTATTTTTTTTCCTTTTAGGGTTGTGTTAGTTTTAGGGTCATTTAAGGTTCTTTTGGGTTTTTGGTTCTTTTGGGTTGTTATGGACTTTAATCATTTTTTTGAATTTTTTGTTCCTTTCAGAAATGTATGGGATTTTAGAGATTTTGGGTCCTAAAATAGTTATAAAGTAAATTGAATTATTCCCATAGATATAGAAAAGTGATTAAATCAAATAGAAGGAGGAATTGAAGAAGAATGGTTGAAAAAGATAAAATTTTTGAAAAGAAAAAAGTGGGGATCTATTATTTTTAATCCTTCACGGGACACTGCTTCACATAGTAGCCCTCTTTGCAAGGTGGACATAAACTAACCAGTTCGTGGGATGAATACGGACGTTCCAGTACCCTGAAAACACAATCGTTTGTGGGAAAAGGCATAGATATCCACGCCACATCTAAAATCCCCCACAAACTCAAATAGTTTGTGGGAAAGGTTATGTTGATGGCTTCCCATGAACAAAATGAGGTCATTCATGAGACCGAGACATTAATTCTCACTAATGCAAATGATCCCCCCAAGCCCCCACTAACCAAATCTTCCATAGGGTGGGTTGCTTTTGTGGCCTTCCGCAAAGAATTATTTATACCCACCAACCCATTTCCTTCACCTCTATACAAAAGGACCCCATGGGAAGGAATGAAAGGAGGAGTAATTTTGTGGTGAGATTGATTGATGATGGCACGTAATAATGGAGATCCATAAAAAATGGAATCTTTTGATGATTCCATGTGATTAAAGCCCACCACATATCATTAATGGGGGGAAACTAAGTTAATTGGAAAAACTGAAATCCCCATATCCTAGGTGGAGGTATTCTAACAAGGTATAAAACCAATGGCTCTATTTTAATCAACAGTACCCAATATAAAATTTCGACCTAGATGGATCCCTGTGTTGTGTTGTAAATCGCTACATTGAAGAATCTCACCACTGCCAAACAAATTACTATGCAGGAAAAACCTTGACCTGCATAGTAAAATAAAAAAAAGACTAGACCCTAATCCACATACAACAATTGTATGAGTATGTCTCCCTTACCCACATAGAAACATGATGTGTGGAATAATCACCATCTTGTATAAATAACTACTACACGGAATGGGGTATCTCAGGGAATTCCACCATCTTGCTCTAATCATTTCCTATCATTTCCATCACATCATCAGTAGCACCTCTGTGAACCATTATATTGAAATTAGGATAAGGACTCTTCCAAACCCACCAAATGTCTATGATAAAATAATAGGGAATAGTAGTGTTCCCTTTTGATTTTACACACCCATGGTATGTGATGTCATTTTGGTTACCTCATTAGTGAGGCGGACACATGGAATTACCTTGAGTTTCCATTCCCATGGTAAAGAGGTTTCAAAACATGTGATGCTAACATGTACCTCACTATTCTATTGATTAAGGGAAACCAATGGACACTCTTTTTGATGAGGGATGATGTTTAACTCCCTTCCCTGCTCCCTAGAACCAATTTCGGGGCACTCCCACAGAGGTATTTCTCCAGCCATTCTAGCGAGAGGTGGCACCTTTTTTCTTCTTCCCCTAATCTCATACCATATTTAGATAGATCACCAAATATGACTATCCAGAATAAGAAAAAAACTAGAAAAATGGGCACATTCAATTCCATATCTCTTCTTCTCTGTGGGATTCAGTACCATCTATCAGCAGATGAAGTTGGGAGTGAGATCTTCAGATACAGTGCCTCATCTTGTTTCTGACACCTAGAATGAACCACATGAGATTACAAGTTTCTGGTGATCATGACTTTTGAATTACCCCAAAAGTATGGTCATTCCCTATAGAAGTAATACCAATATTAATTAAAATGGGATTTATCAACAAATATATGCCCAGATCCCGTAGGACGCTTCCATTCATATGCCCTAGCTTCAAAACTACTTGGACTTTGATTCCCAATTAACTAGTATACTTACGAAAATAACATAAGGTTCAATCCAAACACCATCATTTTTCACGTCAGTACACTCTCTTATTAACCACATGAAGTTAAACAATGTAGGTCACTGAGCCACATGGGTTCTCATTCTACTCATGAGGTTATGTAGGAAGCCCATGTTATAAGATCAATCCCTATATTGAAACAATTCGCATTTCACTGGATGAATATAAACTCCATAGTGCTCCATCGCATGGCTCTAACTACCATTGTCTCAGTAAATGACTAAGGAGTCCTGGTCTGACCATAAGAGGGTATAATTGAAGAAGAACCTTATATAGATATAGATATCTTCACTAATATAGAACCTTATATACATATAGATAATTATAAACCCATGAATATTTATGAATGATCTTACTTTGGGGAAATCCGGAGACACATTCTTAAGAAGGAACCGAGGATTCATGAACACATGAACCTGAATTAAATCGATAAGATAATCTTGGAGTAGAAAATAGTTCCACCCAAAATCCTGTGATGATCCCAGATTCCCATCTTATTGACCAATGTGAGTTCTTAAGTGTCAATGGCCAAATCATCCAATGACCTCCTGCCTCCAAGAATCATTGATGTGAGAGTCGTTGGGTGATGGAACTGTAAATAAACATATTAGAGAACTTTTGTGGACATTGTTCCCGACATGGATCGATTTTTCAAAAACTTAACACCTTGCAATGACTCATCGGGCCTAACACACATTGAATCCAAAAGATGGTGAACCCGATGTGAATCCTTATCCATAGTGGTGGTGCTACCCCACTTTAGTCCCCTTTCACATATAAAAGGGAAGAGGTCTATGAAAGGTCATAAATTATAGATATGGTAATGAGATGCTACATTGAAATGTATTGTTTGTCTTTACATGTCACAAATAATGCAGGCATTCGTCAGAAAATCCTTAAATCCAATGGAATACAAAATGTTCTCACAAACACACATGTCAACTAACACACCACTTTATTCCTCCCTAAATAAAAGGACTCTGTCGCCCACCCAGCATTATGAACGTTGAGTCTCAAATAAAATGATATGGGAGTGCCACCAGAATGATACTCTACCATCATTGATGGAAACAAGACATTCCATCCAGTTAATGAAATCCTACCACAGGCCCACTCAGCAATGGTCAGTTTCACAGAACCAGATGGCTCTAGTTTCCATCTCTAATTTTTTAGGGTGACTTTCTCTAGAAAATTAACATGATTAACTCACTTATGCTGGGGAGGTGGATGAATTCATCTCTAATGATTATATCCCTTCTACAAAGGGGTCCCACTCAAGGGTACCTACCGATAGATGATGCAGCCAACACCACATGGCCTAGTATTCTCATCCTTAAGAGGACATCCCACATAGGTCTCCGGATGATGTTTTAAAAACACAAATCCCCTGGTATTCTTTCCAAGGGTGACATACATTTAATCAAAAATAGTTCATTACTGTGGTTCCTTAGTAATAGATCCGCCATAAAAATACGTTGGAAAATATGAGAAATACCATACTCATGCCAATTCTCTCCATGGTCCTTGTGCAAATATGGTGGTCAATTATAGGTAGATGAAAATTTTTGTTGATGCAAAAGAATCAAATCATCTAAATCGGTTGGAAACCAGCTATGAAGAGAGTGAAATTCCTATGGATTCATACTAGGACCATCATCCAAATAGGATGGAAAACCACAGGTATAACCATATCCCTATCGATGAATATAAATCCCATCAGTAAAATATGGTGGAAATTAAATATAAGTAGATTCATATTACTAGGGATTCATATCAATCATATCAAAAAAATACAGTGAAAAATGAGAAGACAACAATACATTCTCTCTAATATGAATCCCATCATTCAAATACGATGGAAACTAAATAAAGCAGATAGCGTATCCTATATATAAATCAATGTAATACTCATTCCTCCACCACAACATAGGAGAACCTCTAGTACACACTATAAAATCATGGAGGACTAGATCAAGAACAAACTCCTTCTCTGTCATTGTAATGGTAATATATCCTCATTCTAGACAAAGATATATCTAAACAAATCCTGAAAGTGATGGAGGATCATACATAAATTCCCTAAAACAAACTCCAGGCCTGCCAATCTATAATTACGTCATCATAAAATGCATGGAGTTAGGAAAAAAACCTTGTATCTGCAAGTGGGGTAACTTTTCCACAAAATAAGATGGTCCCTCTATAGAATTCCTTCATCCATTCTCTAGTCCATGAGGGTATTCGGCCATATTCAGCGATCAATTGACAAAAATATCAGGAACAAATACTCATTCTAGTTGGGGGACATCGGTCCACCATGGCGGCTATTCTAGGGTAGGAATATATCCCTACTAGAATAGAAGATGCTAGTCAGTGTATCCTAGCTATATCATAGAAACCACTCAAATAGGAACCTATATATGTAGGCCATTACAAATAGTAGGATACCCCTAGCACCCACAATAGAGTTCTGAAAAATAAATAATGATGACGGAAACAGAAAAATGAAGAGAATATTCATAACCACTCTCTATTAGAAGTTTGAGTTCCTGATGTCATCAAACACCTATCAATAGAGGCTCAGTATCCTATCAATCCATTTCCAAATTATGGAAGTTACATTAGTAGTTGTGATGGTCCTCCATATAACATTGTTTATAGAAGCTCTAAAGGCCCTCCTCAGAGAACCCATGAAGGCTTACTTTGTGGGAAACAAATGATCAATCATGAGATCTTATTTATTGAAGAGAAATATGATAGCCCACCTTGTGGCCTATAGATAGGATATGAATAAGTTCATCCCTTTGCTTTCATATTCCATGATGGTCCTCCCCAGGGTATAGACTGCAAAAAATATCTCTCCAGTTTGACATCAAGCTATGATGGTAATCCTTACCATGATGGTAGTCACTATGAACGTCCACCCCACAATGAAATCTAGAGGTTAAAATGTCCCCCCTTGTTTATGTCCATCATGAACATCCTCCTCAAAATGCACACAACAAAAATTCTCCCAAAGGATGGATACCAAAATACAATGGTATTCCTCTCCATAAAGGCATCAGTCATGATGGTCCTCCCTATGGTGACATATCCTTTCAATAAGAGAGAACTCCCCTAGCTAACATCCACCCTGAGGGTCCTCCCCAGGGAATTTGATTTGAAAATTATCCCACAATTTAGTCAAAAAACTATGATTTTAGTCTTCTTTTTTGTAGCACTAACTATTAAGGTCCTCCCCATTGACAAGTTCCTTATCAGAAAGAAGGTAATACCTTTTTAGAATGAAATACAAGCAATCTATCATGTACTGAGGATCTTTGAAGGATGGGGTCATGTATATCAGACACCCTTCCAACAACAAGAAATATCCTTTCTCAATAAGGAGACGGATTGGGGCCATAATAATCTTTCATGCCATCTTTCAACCACTCAAAATTAAACAAGACTCATAGTAACCCTTTTCATTGGGACATTGTTGTTAAGAAACATTAATTTTTTGAATATCCAGTAGAAAAATCAATAGAAAGGAAAATATTGATATGTTAATTGTGAGAGGAAAATTAGCAAAGGATGATATACCGTTATTTTTTGGCCCACAACCACTTCTCTATTAGACATACCAAAATAATTTTTTAATAAATTCATACATAACATTTTCCTCAATCTATGGATATCCCTCCAAAAAATCAGTGAAAATTTATTTCCCTATGATGACTAGGTTGGTTATGTCAAAATAGTCGGAGAGCTTCACTATAAAATTGAATTTTAAGCCCTTCCGTCTACAAAATAGTTGCAATAAAAGATGTGAAATAATGATCTTTAACTTACCTATCACCATTCACTACACAATTTGTGTTTTATCATTATTGACACCCCTTGTAGTGTTTATATTTGTTGTAGTGGAGATCATTGAATTATAAAATTCACCCCACTTCCCATCATGTTGAACCCATTTTAAATTATTTCATTTAATGTAATTTTCCCATGATGATGATAAAATGAAATCTCTATTCAAGAAACATATTCTACATGAGAAGAAATGGCCTTCATTATGTCTCAACATCATAAATCCCAAAAAGTGAGATTCTTTGAAAAACACCTAAACCAGGTGACTAAAAACATTTAGCAGGCTTCTCACTTAAGGGTATCCAATCAAAAATAATTTTGTATTTCCCTTAGAGACAAGAAATTTACATAAAAACCTGGTTCCACATATGGTTCATAGTCAAATTGTGATAAAAAAATATCAAGAGATAAGTAATAACAACAACAATGACCTCAATATGAGATGAGCTCAAACTCGTAGGGTTGAGAGGAATTTTAATAGAAAATGACCTTTTAAGACCAACAAATTCATGCCAATGCGTAATAATACAAGAATATTAGAACCCCAACACACCGGGATAGGATAATTTTTACCATGATCACATGCCCAATGATAAACCATCATTTTTTGATTAGGGAGGATTATGAGTAGAGATTCCCTCTGTTATGTCATATCTCATGGTTCATATCCTCTAAAAGAATTTGTACGATAAAAAAATATGAATTTTTTCTCTGAGTTAACCTTCATCAAGAAACTCAAAGAGGATACTGATATGGAAGGATAATATCCCACAATGTATGCAAAATGCTCGCCTAGAAATCAGCACCTAGTATGGCTCCCAAAATGATTTATACATCGATGAATGTCATGTAATTTAGTGTTATGGACCACACTATAAATTATAAAAATACAAACAAATGTGGAGAATATGGTTCCACTTAGAGTCCAATCCACACCAATCCCGAAGGTTTGCATACCCAAAACCAAAGGATATCCATAAATTTAAGAACTCCCTAAGTTAACCTATCATTATGTACCATGAAAACCCCTAACATAGAAAAGAGTAAAAATAAGGCCATGCATGACATGCCTCCTACATCTCAGAATATTGATCATATGACACTCATGGAGAGATTCTCTTATCAAGAGGAACAAATGGAGGAGATAAGTCAAATAAATGTAAGGATGATCCATGGAAATCGTTTTAGGGAATATTCTCTTTCTTTTCCTCTGGAAGATCTTCAACATACACTTCTAAAACATGTACCTAGACCTCAAGGATTTATCCCAATTAATGATGGATGGGTTGAATGTATATCTAAGACAGTGCTGGTACCATTAGTTTAACTGGATGTGGTTCTGAAAGGAATTCATAATTTCAATCTGTTAATGAAATAACCAGATGAGATTCAAGAAAATCTATAAAAGATCCCACCTAGTCGAGTATCTTCCTTAAGTAAAGGTAGCATCGTCCCGAAAATTTGTCTCCCTACTGCACCCACCCATGATCAGGTTCAACATGACACTTATTAAGGGATCGTTAATAAAATCTATTCATTGGATGCTTGTTTTAATCAATGGAATGATGGAATGATCTAATAAAACTAGAATATAAGAGAAACCCTAACTAGGAGAGTATAGTTCTAGAACCCCCAATGTTTGGGAACCCCATATTCCCATTATTCAATGGATCAGGTGACCCAAATTAATATTCAATGTATTATGTGTCAAACTGTGATCCCATGATGGGAACCCCAAAGAAACAAAAAGTAGTGAAACTCATATGCTTCATGCGAACTCTGCATGGTTCAGCCTTTGTATGGTGTACCAGGTTTCCAACATAGTTAATAACATGATGGGATAATCATCAAAGGTAATTAATTTTTAGTTCAACTCTAAATGGAAAAATACAATAGTCATCAACCTCATGAGCTACAAATAATGGGATACTGAGTGTCTCATATTTCATTTCTATATATAATGGTATTTTCTACACTTGGAAATGGCCAGTCCCGCAAGATGAGATGATTTATATTTGAAATTATAACCTCTTTGATGATTTGAGAACACCACTCATCCCAATAAAATATCAGAATCAATTTCAGGATTTCACTCCCATTTCCAAAATAATATAAAATTCCGAAAAATGGATGAACCAGAAGTCTCTTTTCCCCTATCATTCAAAGGAAAAAGAGTGGGATGATTTTAAGAAGCCTCTATTATGCTTAATCCAACCTTCTCACCAACACCATATCTTATGCCTACACAAGAATCATATAGAACCTCTTATGTGTCAAAAAAACCCCTTCCATGATAAGATGGGAAGAGGGGACCGAGGTGAAAATAATTTTAGGAACAAAGAAATAATGTTAACTCCCTCTGAGATGACCATGTTTGTGGATAATTTGTAGCTATAATGAATTTCAATTTTCTTTTCCTACTAAACCCAAAGAGGTATGATGAATTAGGTCTCGATGACCATCCATATTATTTTTCCTTCCTCTGGATACAAGGTCACACTATCCAAGAGTGTTTCATCTTCAAATTCCTTCTATAAAGGATGATTGATTCCAAATAGGTCAGACTGGGACCACCAACACACAAGTGGAATATGATTTCACTACTATCCTAGATGAGGAAGAGGAGTGGGAAATTTTTTTTAGAAAAACGGAGCAAATGTTTGATTGTTAGATGACTCTAAAAAGGATCAAATGATCTCCCAACATAATTCAAACTCATTTTATGCAATGCCTCATGATCCCAATAGTTTCAAATGCAAATTTTTTGACATCCTCAGCCCCACAAACCTCTATGGGTAAAACATCCAAAATGAATTTCAACCAGAAATGCGGAGAATAAGTGCATGAATATTAACCTATGTCAAGTACAAAACTAGATTTGGCACTCTTTAATTTTATGCTAGCAAATTTAAAAGTCTGGGAACCACCCTTCAAAATTCTATCACCCAAAGAAGTTAATTAGGCAGACTTCTCATCAGATGCGGATGTCCTCTTTGGCTACATTAGTGTCACTCACTTAGTTGAATGATTATTCGATGAAGAGTATGGATATGAACTTGACTTCCCTACACCCAATCATGAAACTAGAGGAAGATGATGTAGAAGCTAATGATTCCCAAAATGATGTAGCTATGGAAGAAACTAATTTTTTTGCAGCACCATAGCCCAATAATCGATGTTGGAGAAACTCAAAAATGAGAACTTTAGTGGACCCAATAGGAATAAGAAAATTCACATACCCTTGTAGGAAGATTCTCTGGCCTGATCATAATGATATATGCATCATAAGAGGAACAAATGTCTAGTAACCCTTGGAGTGTAGGTAGTTCTATATGCAAGAACCCAAGAGGTACAGAAGCACCACCAACTTCAATCTCTGGAGTCATTCCATCCTTATCAATACACAAGTCCCTAATGTGATTGTGAAAGTGCATCCCCAAGTTGGGAATCACCGGACTTTAGACTAGAAATATAACATTATGAAGCATTTTATTTCATTAACTAGAAAATTCTCAATCCTGTATTCCCATAGTTTGTCAAAATATCTCTGGTTGTTTATTATAGAATCATTGTTAAGTCCCCATGAGTTTAAAGATGAATTTCTCACCGCTGAAGTATAACAGACATTGAATAATCCTACATTATTCAACATTATTCTCTCCTTTATAGATCAAGATGGAGACTCCATTATGTTGAGACACCTCAAACCCCTACACATTTCCAACAAGATAAATGGTATTCATGTTTGAATACTCGAAAATGATAATGGATATGGAATTAATATCCCCAAAGTGTGGACACTTATTCGGCTAGCTTGAAATGAAGATAACCTAACGCCCTTGGACAAAAACCTATTGGATTATTAAAAAATTGAACTGAAATTACTGGTCCAAATAAATCTCAAAACTCGATTCAAGGACCCTGTACCCAACACTGAATTTATTATGGTTAGAAAAAATATGGCCTTCAACATTCTTCTAGGAGGACCTGGGTTGCACCGAAATGTGGTGATTCATTTATCCTACAACCAGTGCATCAAATATTTCTCAAGTGGACATAATGGGATGTTTTACACTGATAACACCGTATTTGAGTAATACGAGTCACACAAAATTGATGAATTATTATACAAGAATAATGGGAAGAATCCCTTGGTCGATGGTATTGATTAGGTCACCATCTAGAGAATTTTAGAGATAGTTCTCTCAAACCCTTCAAGAAGATCAGTTAAGAATACCCAATGACCATCAATCACGCTGAGTAAAAAATCCAAATTCAAATGAGTATTCGATAGATATCATGATTTTATTCACAACCACCGATCCTTATTATGCATAAAAATCAATTGGACCCTCAAATAATGATGAATTATTGAAAGGAAATGATTTAAAATCATAATAATATCCTTATATAATCCCTTCCTCACTATATTTGGTAAATAGAGATAATACATTCCTCTATCCCTCAATCCAACCTCTCCGAAAAATTACACTCTGTCAGTCGGGTCAGAACAAGTCGCCCTATTCTCCAGAATCCAAAATTGTGACACATCTATTATCCATAGGGGGGTAATATAGAGAATCATTTCCCCTTAATAACAAGAGGTTGATGAGGAATATTTGAGATCTAAATCATGAGAATACCTTAGGTATTCCCCTCCATCATTTGATGAATGTGTCTCCACCACCGTAGATGAACTAAGGGAAAACTATGGGTACCAAAGATGACCTATGACCCTCTCTAATTAGTGTGGAAAAATCTTCCTAAGATAAAGTTTTATACACCTAATTTTTATGGAATAATACATTTGTTTTTCCTATAACTATAACAAAATTCTCGGCCTCAATCTTGAATTTTCCACTCACCACATAGGCCTACCAAAAGATCATCATGACTACAAGCAAGCATCCAGAATGATGCAGCTGACACATGCTTCCAAAATATAGGTTGAAGTTGATAAGATAATTATTGAAAACTTCATTTGGGATGTCTTATAACCCATATGGTTATATAATACTATTCCTATAAAAAATAATGGATAAATCAAAGTTTTCATTGACTTTGGGGATCTCAATTGGCATGGTCCAAAAGATGACTTCCCGATCCCGATCACAAAATTTTTGATCGATGAAACTGCCAGAGATCAAGAACATTATTTCACGGATGGATATTTATGATAAAAAAATCTAAATGGCCCAATAATATTAATAATCCACCATCTTCTGGTACCCCCATCGAGTATTTTTTGACAAGGTAATGCCCATCAGTCTGAAAAATGTTGGCACTACATTTGAACACACAATGCATCACTTCTTCAATACCTTCTTGAAAATGTTTGTTTAATTATATATGGATTAATTGGTGGTTCAATAAAATCAATGATTATACCACCAATCATATCATGAAGTCGTCTTTATAAAACTTCAATAACATAGCCTAAAAATGATACCATTGAAATGTGCATTAGGTGTTACCTTAAAGAAATTTCACAACATCATCCTATGCCATTGTGGAATTGAAGTTGACCTCATGAAGGAAAATTAAATCTATTGTATTTCACATCCTTGAAACCTCACTGCGTTGAGAGGAATTGAAGGACATATTTACAATATTTTTCACTTTATAAAAAACCTTATAGTCAAATCCATATCCTTTACCTTGTTAATGAAAATGGGCATCAAATATAAATGGAATGATGGTTGTAAGGATTCATTATAATTTCTCAAGAAATATCTCTTAATTCCAGCTAGGATAATGTCACCCGTCGAAGGAATACCTCTAATTTTTTACATGAATTCATTAGAGAGATTCTCAGTTTCATTCATTGAATAATAGAATGATGCAAGCAGTGAAAGCATCCTTTACTCTCTTATAAAGAACATAATAAGTGTTGATAATCAGTATTAAAGTATCAGAATGAGCTGTTTGGTGCAAATATTTGCAGTCCAATAGATGTGGAACAATATAATTCACCCCGGGGTCTGTTTGGTCTTTCCCAGCAACCGAATCATGTACATTATCAGTCATCCAATGTTAAAGGGATTTCTGTCATAGTGGGCGGTAATCATGCAATAAATTTACATATATTATGTGCCTCAACAATCCATCAAATTCCAATCTTTGGATTATTTCATGGATGAACACCCCTTAGAAGAAATGACTCCATTGAATACCAAACTACCAGATAAAGAGGACTTCTCTATTCAAGAGGACACCCACACTTGGGAGATTCATTTTGAATGTGCATCTAGAATTATGACAGGAAAATGGATGGAATATCCAATGCTCAACAAAGTGGGGCTAGGATTCATACACATATTTCATGAAAATGCAGTCCTACCTTACTCGTTTATAATATTAGAGGGGGAAAACTATTAAGAAAAGTATATGGCTCCCATTGTAGACCTAGATCAAGAACTTCACGCACATGTAAAACACTTGATGTTTAAATGTGTCTCATAACTAGTCATCAACAAATTAAATGATGATTATTCTATAAAAAATATTTAATCCATTTTTTTGATCATGTATGAGAGTTAATGATGAAATGTACCTTCATTGCGACAATAAATCATCTCCCCAAATCACAAAATGCATAGAGAGATTCATTAGAATATGTATCCACAACCCTAGCTGATCCAGGTAGGGATGAGATGATCATTTGAATTTCCCACCTCAGATGTCCTTTCCATTTTATTAGGCCATCACAGATGAAATTGACGAAATCAATACCATCATAGAGATTTATGTCCCTACCAACATCTATATTACTTCCATTTCATATTAACAATAAATGGGAGACATTTTACAAGACATTCCCAGGACATAGAACATCTCAAGATGAGCAATTTTTTTATCGTTGAACAAATAAACAAAAGTACCTCTATAAGAATGTCCTTGATGGGATCCTTCTCATATGAATTTATGGAGAAGGTATTTCCACCATTACGAATGATGTTCATACTAGAGCTTGTTGGGCACACCAACCAGGACCCAATCTCTCTCATCAAATTCAAAGACATGGATGCTACTATCCCACTATAATGCATGATTGCACTGAAGTGACAATGAAGTTTCATTTCTAATAATTTCAGGTCAACGTTTTCCACAAGCCCATAGAGTTACTCCACACTGCTATATACTCCTAGACATATTCTATATGGGTAATGGATGTTGTGGGACCATATCCTCTTAATAAAACTAATAAATTCATGTGTATCCTCAAAAATAATAACTAATTTTCCAAATGGGAAGAAGCTTTACCCCGCAAAGTGGTTGGGGAAAGTCGAATTGTCTGATTTTTTAAAGCCAATATCATCACTATATTTGGTGACCCTCATAAAATACTGATGGAAAATGGTACTAATTTATATTATTCATAATTTTTTAAATTATATCAAGAGTATGGTATCAAGACCAACTATTCATCCTACCACCATGTAGTGGCCAGGATATATGATAGAGGTATTCATCAAAATCATTTCTAATATACTCTAGAATATAGTTATCAATGATTCAAAATAATTTTTGGAAATTCTCTTCCATGATCTATGGTATTACCATACCACAACTTGTACCACCACTCAAGTAACCGCGTACTTGTTAGTATATGGTAAATAGGTGTTTTTACACATAAAAGTTTAATTATACTCTATCCTCATTCCCATATCTGATCAACAATCCACAAATTTGTGGTCCCAAAAATAACTTGATGAGTTAGAGTGACTGGATGAGAAAAGATTACATTCCATGCACCATATTCAACTTCATCAAAACTGGATTTCATGTCCCTTCAAACAAATGGTTCACCTTTGATCCTTCCACAAAAAAAATAATTGGTGTTGGTTTTTAGAACACTGATGATACGTGGGAAGTGACCCCATAAATTATAACCAAATTGGGAGGCACCATATGCAATACACAATTTCCACTACAACTAAGAATATTCCATAACATCATTGTATTAAAAACATATTACCTCTCCTACCAATGAATGGTTCATGAAGAAAAATGTTTTGTTGAAAAATGGACTGCCTTGACTGTATGAAGTTAACCTATATGTTTAAATGTCCATACTGTATGACCTTAAACTTCAAAGAATGTACGTCCTCACCACATGATGTTAATCTGTATAACAAAAATGTCCTCATTTGATGATGGTAAATTGTATAACATAATAGTTTTATAACCTGAGATAAAATTTCTACCAACATTGGTCACCTACCATGTCACATTATAGAACTATGTGTGGCTTGATTCCATCTCCTCTGGGATATGTTGAGACACATTGATCTCGTACCATGAGCCCAACAACCATAAAAAATTCCCCCACCTTGCATATGGACCAAACTAATGTAGGAAGGTTTCTTTCATAGAACTATATATGATTTTATTCTCATTTCATATGAGATACTTAGATATTCCTGAGATTCTACATTCTCATATAACAACCACAAGATGAAAAATGTTGATGATGTACCCTCAACTTCCTCTATGAGGTTATAGGAACCCTTCCTATTTCTTGTTTCTTGCATCAATCATAGCTCACATGAGCTTAGGAATTTCAGTGACAGTTTCCACCACACTCAAAAATAGAAAAGTAACGTGATGGGCTAATATCCTCAAAAACAATTTCCACATACCATTCATACAAACCTAACACATGTAGGTAATTACTTATAGAACTATGTTGGGGTTGATTTCTACTAAATAATGATACTTGGTGACCCTTTTTTTCTACATATTGTCACATTCACCATCACACAGAAAAATCCCCTCACATTGCATGGGTTAGACCTATGTAGGGAACTTCTAGGACTACGTCTAGATTAATTATTTTTCTAGAAAGATGTTTAGGGATACTCAAATCTCCACTCTCAAGAAGAGCTATATAAAATTATCTAAAGTAAAATTACCCTATCTTCTTCCCACAAATTAAAATCTATACATGATATTCCAAACCCTAGATCCCGCAATAAGGATCTATCAATGAACCATTCTCCCCTTCAGACGAGTCATATCTATAAATGGAATCCAATATCTCATGACAAATTATGATCTGGTTATTTATTTTATTTTAGAATAATCCATTTCCCTATATTACACTCCATGATTTGGGAAATATTAGATCTTCATTAACCGCCATGTCTATCAAAAGGGGAAGGTCATTATCCTGAGGACATCTTTGTTTGAATACACAAAACATTCCTTAGTGTCTCCTCATATATTTTTCACAAATAAAGGATATTTGTCAAATTGAAAACTCTTCCTCTGGAGAGGGATTTCATACCTCTATGTGATCAATGGATTATAAGCCACATACCATCTCTCTCGATCTAAGAACCCCCAGAACCATTGTTTTCACATCCATTCCCCTTCACATTAAAATTGTGATAGAATATCACATCCTAATTATCCTCCACTCACTAATTGTCTTTGTAAAAATATTCCTTAACACATGGTGTTAAAATTAATGGATTTCATGTCCTAGTTTCATGATTTTAAACTACATAACACAATGATGTTCTCACATGAGAGGAAATTTCATCCATCATTGTTCACCTACCATACGGGGTCCATCCACCTCCCCCAACAAAAAAAGAGGGGAAAACAAAATTTCCCTTCCATGTGTATGGGTTTGGATTATGCTGAGAACTTCAAGAACAATATGCCACATGATTCTTGCTTAGTTATTATACATAGTGATGGAATGAATTTCATCTATTTACACCCACCACAAAAGTAAAATATTCCCCTCTAAGTATGGGATATATCTATTCAAGGTTCTTCCTATATAGAATTATGTATGAGTTGATTCCCATCCCATGGGGTATATAGTGATGCCCGAATCGAATGACTTGAGCCCATCCACAGAAGAAAATAAAAATTTTCACACCTATTCATGAAAATCAAAGTCAAAACATGGGGCTCCCAATCATGCCCTATTTTCATGACCATTTCATTAATATTCACTTTTCCCCTCTCCCATAGAGGGTTCATCTACATACTTTTCACATGATGCTAAACCGTACAAAATCTTTCCTTACAATATGACGCCAAACTACAAGATATAATATCCTTATTGGACAAAATTTACAACATAACACAAAGATGTTGTCATCTGAGAGAACATTTCCTTCGACATTGGTCAGCAACCATGTCATGTTATAAAACTACACCTTGATTTATTCCTCCCTATGAAGGATAAGTAGTGACACCAGGGTATTCATCTTGGTCCAACCACGTCTAATATAAAATGCTTATATCAATTGATATGCAATCCCTAGGTGATGGATTGAAACTTTTCCTTTTATGATTCTCACACTGAGTAGAACTTGTGATGAATTAGGGACCTTAGAAAGGGATTCCCCATGTAATAATGGAAACGGATACAATTCCCCTCTTCCTGCATATGGGACAAAATTGTGAAGGATGTATAATTTTAAGACACAATGATCATCATACCCAGGACCATCCCTAACAAAGGTCTCAAAATTCCCCCACCTGACATATGAGTCATATCTATGTTGAGAAAGTCCCATCTCTATGGGTAATTGTAGCCTGAATGTTACTAATATGTCCACACACATGCTTTACATTTATTAAACCCCATTCTTAGAGAAATATTGGATCTTCATAAACATCCATGGCCAATGAAAGTGGAAGGATGGGTTCTTGAGAACACCATTGTTTGACTATTGAAATTATGCCTCGGTGGCTCTGTGTAAGACTCCCACATAAAAAGGCATGTTGGCCAAAAGAAACTTCATCCTCAAGAGAGGATTTTCCTACCTCCATATGTTTGATTTCTTCCAATCCTCGTACCATCTTTCCTGATACAAAAATTCCGAAAACCATGGTTTACAACCCCCACCCCCCCTCATATCTTGGGAATTTCAGGACAATCAGGCCTGGTTATACGCTAGTAAATTAGGGATACTACATCAACATCCTAATCATATGACTTCAATACTTCAAGATGGTTGGTACACAATGTTCACCTTTTGGCCTATCCATAAAAAAAAAGATAAATACCAAAACCCAATGTATGGTACTGAAATGTAAAATAATTTTTCTAAAAAACAAAAGGATACTCCCCTTATTTTTCAATGCATGAAATAAACCTTCATAGTTAAATCTTTATATGATCCCATCCAAATTGGTGAGATCATATACAAAATAACAATATCCAAATCCTATGTGTGAACTAGATTTGCATATGGAGAAACCTTAAATGAACTATGTCCATCTTGATTCCTATTATAATAGGGTATATAGTGACACCTAAATCTCATACCTCGAGTCCACCCATGATACAAATTTTAACCCTATTTTTATACTCCTTGTTCATACCTACATTGGGATCCTCCTAACACCTCTATGTGGAGAATATCTCTACCTATTCCAAAAGAATTTCAACATTGAAGGAACATTTCATGCCCAGGTACCATCCTTTCATAAACCAAACTCTGTAATCATCAATAAAAGGATCCCCATAACCATCCCTTTCTATCGAAAATGAATAGTAAATGTCCCTATAACACATTTTTTGGACAATGAACAATATGTACCAGTGTCAATGTATAAGTTTCCCAGAGAAAAATTCTTATCAACCAAATATAATTTTTTACTCAGGACAGTTTTTTCTTACCTCCATAGGACCCTTTGATGTTTAAATCCCACCCCACTCCCCTGGATTTAGAAATCACCCTAGATTGTAGTTAACCGCTTTTCCCCATTCTCATTTATGAAAATGATAGAACAATCCTGGTTAGAATACAATGAAAAGGAAAATTTTTTATCGCCATTATAAAAACAAAATGACAAAAAATCATGTAGATCAAATGTTCTACTAAAATGACCTTAATTTGTACCATGATTTAAACCTCTTTTATAAAATCCATATATGTATTGAAGTTGTATCTCATTAATGATTACAATTGATAAAAATTCCCTCATACTTTTCTCACACCACTCCATTAACAACAGACCCATTGTGGTCTTGAGATATCTGAATTCCCATAAAATTACCTAGCTATAAAATATAGAATGTCAGTGTCCTCAAGATGCTATTATTTTACTACGGAAAATATACCCCAATGGCTTTGCATAAGTTTTCAATAAAATAGACTATCAAATAAAGGAAAATTCAGCTTCAAGAGAGTATTTTCCTTACATTGTATGCCTAATTGGCTCCCATTCGTTGTATCATGTATCACATATAAGAACATAAAGGTTAGGGTTAACAAAATCCATCATCCATGTCTGAAAGGTATTGGTAAATCCTTGGTCAACGAGTCCTAATTGGGTTCTTATCCCTGTAATTCATGGTTGAAGTCGTTCAAAGTAAAACGAAATTAATGGAGACCTAGTTTTCAAGACTCTAAACTACCCATGAAAAGAGAAACGAAACTCAGTAGGATGGAAAATTGATAAAGGTACCATGGATTAAAATTTGAGTACAAGCTAGATAAACCCATTAATTCCATGGTTTAGAAAAAATATTGAGAATTCATGAATTACAAAGACACAAAGATTGATAGTTCTAAAAGCATAAAATTTTGGCCAAAGAAAAAGGCATGTTATTCCCTCTAATATCACATCGTAACAAGCATAGAAAAAAATTATGGTTGTAATATTAAAAAACATAAATCTTTTCAGGTTGTTCATCTGACCCTATAAATAGTCATGTTATCCTCACTAAGTACCTTGGATGAGGGAAAAAATATAGATTTATTTTATCATTACAATTTAATTTTCTTGAAGTATGATTCAGATCAATATTTCGTGAGAATTATCAGATATAATATAATTATAACAAATTGAAATTGTAGGAACAGATAACGTAGAAACAAGAAGATAATGAATGTTTCTATTCCATTAATGGGTAATACAAAAGAAACCACACCCTGGAGCCTCTTACTGAAAATAGAATAAAACTGAGAAGGGGGAGTAAAATAACAGAATCAGATTATTATAATGAATAATGTCTAACTTCTGTTAGAAAATTCACCACTTCCTAACGTGGGACGTCAAGATCATGTTCTATAGAATCCCTATGATAACCTTTTTCTTCAACCACTATATGTAATTGTTTAACAATGTCCCTAAGATCCTGAACCTTCTATTTAATGCCTTAAAAATTGGCAGTAGTGGTTGAGAGTTTCCCTTTTAACCTGGCCACACAGGCCTCATACTCCCATTGCACTTTTTCTTGGAAAATAATTTGATCATATGTCTTTTCTACCTTATACACTAGGTGATGTAGCTCCTCATTAATATCATACAAGATCTCTTCTAGATGATTAGATGTGTTGAATTTGACAAGGTGTCATTCACAATAAGATAGATCCTCTCGAGATATGCCAATTTGGCATATAAAAAGTGAATGTTCCAATAGTCCAAGCCACATTATCCCATGTCAAGGAAAAATCTCTAAAGTTTTTTTTTATCATCATAAAATAATTCCATGGGAGTTTTCATAATAATAAAAATTTGAATCCATAACCATATATGAACTGATAGGTGTCCCTTAATATAATTGGAACCATGGTTCTACCCCTCCATCATAATGGGTATATAACTAGGGAGTTCCATCATGGCAGATATTACTGCCCTATGTTCCATTACCCAAAAGGCTTACTTTCCCTCTATGTAGGTGGTTCAATTTTTGAAGCTATGTGCATAGGGTTGGCTACGACTTCATGAATACCCGGCGATGACCCACTCCAGTCGGCCTCACTAAGAACACAAACCATATTATCCAATGATATAGTGTTTTTGTAACTCTTCATAGGGATAGGTTTTGTAGATGAAGTAACTTACAAACGCATGCGACAATGTATAGAAATTCTTCTTACAGCGGGTATAGAGAAAGATAGTCCAGCTGGCCCAATTGAGAAAATACTTGAAGCAGTCAACAACCTCTCAAATCATCATATTTACCTTTCCAATAACCTATATGGGTACAAAAATACAAAACCCTCATTTCATAGCACTGGAATTTATCATCTCTAGAAAAAACTACTAATAAATGACATATTGATCAACTCTAAGAGAAGTGCTAATAAATTTAACCATTTATCATTGCTTTTTTTATTAATGAAAAAGGGAACCATTTATCAATTCATTATTTATGTACTAATAATGGGTCTCCTTTATCATTAATTTATTTTTAGCACTGATAAAGGGCCCCCTTTATCAGCACATTATTTTTAGCACTAATAAAGGGTACCCAATATAAATGCTTTGTTTCTAGTGCTGATAAATAATTATTTCATTAGCACTTTTTAGCACTGAAAAATGTACAAATAAATAAAATGAAATAAAAAAATAAAAACAATGGATTTATTAAATATTTGTTCCAACTTTTATAAATGAAATAATTATTTTTAAAAATAAATAAATAGATTATAAATAATTAGATATTAAACATTTTATTAATTAGATAATTATGATAATTAATGTTATTAAATTTTATATATTAAATATATAGATATATAATAATGTATATAAATATGACTTATGTATTACAAACTATTTATGTGCTTCACATTAAATATTCATATATTTATCAAATAATTGTTTCTAATTACAAATAAATATGAATTAAAAATATTGATTAAATACATAGTATTTGACATATTACACTAGTTTGGGGAGGGGCTATAAAGAGAAAAAAAACTATTTCTCCTACAAGTACTTTGGGAGACTCTATCCTGAGACCTCCAACAAGGCCCCTCAAGGATGTAACCACTAGGATACAACCCAAGGTTAATGTACTAATCGGCAAATAATTGGATGTTGTTTTATTTTTAAATTAATCATATATTTATCAAATTTGGGTAATATTGATTTCAAATATACATAATTAATATATTTTTACATTCAATATGAACACATAAAACTTATCCATTTTTTCAATATTATTAGTGTACTTATTCATAATTTATTCAATTTCACTCATTTTGAACATATATGCATGCACATTAAATTAAATATTCCTTAATAATGCTAATAATATATTTGAAAAAAAAATTTATAAACCAATATAAATATAAATGTACATTTACTATATTTATACAAGTATATATTTATAATTATAAATAAATAATTTTTTAAAAGTATTTATATAATTTTAAATATATAATTATATATATCTATATTTAAGTAATTATTAAATTCATTATAAATTTACTTAAATGATGAATATATTTACTATTTTTAAAAATACTTTTTAAATATATATATTTTTAATTATATAAGAATATATAATGATATACATTTTATTTTTTAAAAATATTTCAATAATGACAAATAAATATTTATAAAAATGTAAAAAAATATATTTAAAAAATAGTATATTAACTATATATATATATATTATGTATATATAAATATTAAAAAATATTATAATTATAATTAGAAATACTTTTCAATGTGTAAGTAATAAGCACTAATTAAAGTATCTTTATCATCACTATAATTTTAGTGCTAATACAGATTGATTTTGTCAATGTTATTTTGTGCTGATAAAGGGAAAACATTATCGAGGCTAAAAATGTGCTGATAAAAGGATTATTTATCAACGCTTTTTGTAAGTGTTCATAAAAGTGTCATTATCTAATTAGGAAACCTAACTATCTGCGAACCCATCATGATATCAGAACATTTCATGGAAGCTACTAGTTGTTAGCACTCATCCTTGGTGAATTAAACCTCGAATCACACCACTCGACTGCCTCTGGAACATCAATTCCAACATCCAGTGTTCGATTGAAGAGAGGGTTTCCACAGGGGGTTTTTGGATTTTCTTCAACCGAGTAAGGTACGTCTTCCAATTTTCTTTTTTAATTTTAGGTTTTCTTTTTAATTTCTTCTTTGATGATATCATAATTTTTGGTCTGGTGATAGTATACTAGTGAGGTACACCTTTTTATTTTCTTAGTTTCCAATTTTGATTCAAATCATTATCCCTTAAAGAGAGTTTATTGTTTTTGGATTGGATGGTGACACATAGAGTTAGATGTATTTAATATGGTTTTTTTATTTTGTCTACATTTCCCAAATTTATTGCCCAAAGCTATCAAAAATATTTTATATTCATTATTTTATCAATGGTATTCCATACATGTGAAATGTTATAACTTAAAACTGGGTCTTTTGTGTGTAAGGGATTTGAAGATAGGTTTTTCGATTTCTTTTATATTATACTAATTCATAGATTTTTTTTCTACTTATCTGGTTAGGTGTGGTAATCCCATATATGGATGCATCATGGAAATTTTTATTTAATTTTTTTTCTACTGGTTTTATTTATTTTTTTGGCCAAATAATTCCGACTATGTAGTTTTTGATTCCCTGGTGCTCATTTTCAGCCCGAGGGGTGTTAGGAATGTCCCTTGGAAACTATCATGGACCCACTCATGTGTTTGATATATGGTTGCCTTGGGTTTGTTTTGGAAAATATATCTACTGTTAAATGTTGTGTACCTATTCTCAATAATCCAAAATTCTATGTATCATCAATTTTAAAAAATTCTATTTTATTTTTTATCTTTTGAATAATCCCAAATTTTTTATAAATCTTTTTAATTATAATATATGAAATATTATACCATGATGTTATGTACTATTTTCCTACTATATTATAATTTTTCATCATCTTCCTACTCTCCCTCTAAAAATAATTTTAGAAATATAAACTTTTTAGACTACCCCTTTCATGATATACCACATTATTTATACCAGTATACAACTATAAGAAACTATAATTTCATGGTTCAGAATATTTATTTTCAAGAATTTCTCACCTTTTTGAGTATTTATTAAAAAAATAAAAAAATGAATTTCCATGGAATAAATTTGATACCTACCTATATGAATTATTGATAACTATTATGTAAAACCATTTTACTATCAGAACAGATATCATATAATGAATCCCCCGCTCTCCAAAATATAGATTGACATTCCATCAATAAAATATGATTTTTTTTCAATTTTAAATGGGTTTCAACATGGTTTTTCAATCTTTTTTGAGATATACAAAACACTTCCCTCACACACATGGATTGTGAAATAAAAATCCAATGAATTTTTTGGGATTCGTATAAACAAAAAAAAAATGTCAACTCACTAATCATCAACATTTAAACGCAGTTAAATTTTTATTGTAGAAAGTTATTATCATCGTTTATCAATTGAAATTTTTAATATTATGTCATCTATATTGTTAAAAAATTTCAATCTATCCATCATTTTTTTATGTAATTATTATGATAAATTACTCATTTTTTAATTAATTTTTCTCTATTAATTCATATAACATCCAATAACATGATATTAGTTATTGTTTCAATTCAGACTTCACATTTTTCTATTTACAAACATTATTATAAAATTAGATTATTGGAAAACTATATGTTTTTTTGATGTAAACTTCCTATTAATGTAATCCATCAGTAAATGATAATTTTACATCATGTTGTTGTACTATAAATTTCCTTAGGATGGTTTGATGTGGTGATATGACATCCCAAGTGTCTTGAGATGTTTTAAAATATTGATATACCATTAATTTTAAATTTAATAATTTCTTAGGTTGCTACATCACTTGTTCCAATACAATTTTATTTCTTCTTGTTTATTGAATGAGAGATTATTATATTTGTTTATCCAATTTGATTTTCTTATTACTCTTTAATTTCCCGTATTATATTTTTAATTTTTTAGGTGATTTCGTAATGATTTGATATGGAGTAGTTATTTTCTTAAATTAAATTTCCTATTTTCACAAACATACTTAAATTCATTGAAACAATCAAATGTTTAGTTTTGTTATTAGAATTCTATATAACATTAACTTTTGATAATGAATATATTATGTGTATTTACATATTTATTATATAAAATTAATCCTTAATGAACCAAATAGGATGGATATAAACCTAAAATGGATGCATTCTAATTGTTGGAAAAATTAATATGAATATAGAGTTAAAGAGTTCATCATGTTTTCAAGAGAGGATGAATACGACCCTTCTAAAATCCTCTATCTATGTTTATATTGTTGTTATTTGAGAAAACTTATTCTAGAAGAGTTGGAAGAGCATTTGATTAGTCGTAGAATAGATAAATTCTATAAATGATGGAATACACACAGGGAAAAACTGAATGTGGACATTGATTGGGATGATACTACGGTTTATTAATCATTTGAGATGAGTACCTTGGTAAAAGGTAATGGATATCACATGGAAGAAAAGATAATGATAATTTAAGATGACCTTTATGATTTTGAAATTTTTTTGGAGGAATTAAATAGCATCTCCAAGAAACAATTTTATACTATATGTAATAAATAAAAAATATTTTCATATGTATTGATGTTATATAATTTCAAATATGGAAGCAGGTGGAGTGAAACCTGATTTACAGAACTACTTGGTCTTCTGAAAGATATGATACCAGAATAAATTGAACTACTATGATAATAATACGAAACAAAATGAATGTTACATTCAATGGTAATGATATTTAAAAACTACATGTTTTTTAAATGATTGAATTTTTATCGTAGGGACCATGAATCACACGTAAAATGCCTTATGTGTGGCGATAATTGATACAGGAAAAATGAATCAAGCCCTTTGAATTCTTTGTGTCACATTCCTATCAATACCCAATTTATAAGAATATATGGATTTTATGAAAACATGAGAAAATTAACCTGGAAGGCAGAAATAATAATTAAATATGGGAACCTATGTCATCCAAAAAAATCCTCAATGGAAGAAATTTGTTTAGGAGTTTCCTGAATTTGGAGAGGTGTCGATAAACATTCCCATTGAATTATATTCAGATGAAATACATCCTAATAGTGTATATAGTAGTACAAATTGTACATGGTCTGCCATGTTGGTAAACTATAACTTTCTACCATGGTTATGCACAATGAACAAATTCATTATGTTTTCTCTACATATATTTATACCAATGAAACCGAGTAATTATATTGATGTCTATTTGGATCCTTTGATTGAATATCTGAAATTGATGTGGTATATAGGTATTACAATGTATTATTCTCATAGAGGTGAATAATAGACATTGAGTTTCATGTTGTATGGAAAGATAAATTACATTCCCACTTATGAAAATTTATCAGGATATACCATTAACGGAATGTGAGGGTGTCCCATTTGTGGAAAACACACATACTCAATTCAGATTAATCATTTCTCAAAAAATAAATTTTTATGATATTGTAAATTTTTACCTTGAAAAAAAATTATGATCCTAAACAACAATATTTTATTGGAATATCGAATAATTTACAACACCGTCTCAAGAAACTGAGGATCAATTGTACACAAAAGTAAAAAATATTAATGCTTTTTTAGTAAATCGTTTTCTAAAAACCTTTCAAAATCTGGTAGGAAGAGGATATAAATTTTCATTTAATTTCTATATTGTAATTTATTGTCTGTCAAAAAATATCTTGATGTCATGCATGATGAAAAAAAATTTATTTGTTAGCATTATTGGAACCATAAAAAATGTTCCTAGAAAAATGAATGATGGAATAAAGGCTAGGTTATACTTGATTAAAATGGGTATAATGGAAGAGTTACCACTATTGAAGGGTAAAAGGCATAAATTTCTTCCCCCAATAGCTAACACTCTATCCAGATAGAAAAAAAATTTCAAATTTCCCTTTTCTATACTAGTGTTAAAGTCCCAAAGGGGTATTCATCAAATATCAAGAATGTTGTGTGAGTGACTAATTTGATGTTACATGGACTAAAATCACATTATTGTCATGTTTTGGGGTATGATTTAATTCAGGATTCATTCCATTGAATTCTACCTCAATATGTATTAAATACATTATCCAGACATTGTTTATTTTTCAAATCCATATGCAGATAAGTTTTAGAGACGATGAAGTTTCCCATAATGAATAAAAAGATTGATGTGATATAATGTGAATTGGATAAATTTTTCCCACCAGCACTCTTTATTATAATGGTCCACCAGATGATTAACTTGGGCAGATAGGTTCAACTATTTGGTAATGTTCACTATAGATGGATGTACCCAATTAAATGGTATATGATGATTTTGAAATGGTAAATAATGAATCAATGTCAGGAATACTGATTTATTATTGAAAGATATATTGTTGGAGAAGATATTTTATTTTTTACTGATTACCTATCTGATGATGAAAGCATCAGTCTCCCAACATCTCTTCATAGTGAACACCTTATGGGTGAAGGGATATCCGAAAGAGATTTTTTTCAAATTACCATTACCGAGTGGTAACAAGATTATCATTACATATTACATAATAGTGAATATGTTGATCCATATAGTGAGGCAGACAAAGAAATTCTCTGAGATTTGAATCCGTCAAGGGTTGAAGGGTGGATATCCAATACTCATAATGTAACACCCCACGATTTTACGAAAAATATTCTTTTTTAATTTTATTAATGTCTTTTGTTGTATGCTACACCAAAAGGAGATTGTAAAACACGCATCCCTGACTTGGCTTGCATTACACGCAAGCGCGACCTTCCACGATAGTGTGTGTTGTACGCAATACCAAGTTTCGCTAAACAACGATATGCTATTAAAATATTATTAAAACTAGACGTTATGAATAGTAAAAACCACTTTTTGAAATTTTGTAAATATTTTTTTTCAAAATGGACTTCATTTTTGGATTCGGAATATCGAAATTATCTTAGGGTGGAATTTTGGTACTTTTCGGATAACATTCATATTCTAAAGAATAGTGAAAATTACTAAATTTTAATTAAAAACAACTTTTTTAATCGAAATAATTAATAGGGATAAATTATTAATTTTAGTGGTTTTAAAGTATATTTAGAATATATTTTTACAATTTAATACAATTTTGGTCATTGGATGTAATTTCACATTTAAACCAGACATAAACCAGTGTCAATCTTTTGATATTTATTATCTCTTAAGAACACGCTATTTGTGATGACGATGGGAATTAATTTTTAAATTAATTAATGCAACTGATATGTTTTGAATTTGGTAAAATAGACATCATTTTTGAGTTCATAATATCAAATATAGATTAGGCATAATTTTTATTATTTTTCTGGAAACTTTCATTTTTTGATCAATAGTGAAACCACTAAGTGGTAGTTAAAAAACTGAATTTTTCATAAAACTTAATTTTACCGCTTTTGTGAGTGGAATTTCAAAAATCCGAGAGAAACGGTTGATGTCAGTAAGTAAAATGTGGTTCAATGAGACGAAAATAATTTTTGGTGAATAGTAACTTTTTACTTTTATTTACCATGGTTAAAAGTAAATAGGGTAATTAAGGGTAAAAATGATATTATTATTACCCTAACACATGTCATAATTCTATTTTACAAATTTAATTCGAACAAAAACAACCTTAGGAATAAAATATGACCATTTAGGCCCACTTGGATTAGATTAGGACATTTATTATTAATTTATTTAAAGAAGGGTTGAAATAGATAAAATCAAAGTTTAATAAGTATATCATTTTTAATATAAGGTTATACAGAAGATAAATTAGACTATAAATATACATTGGAAAGATAAAAATATTTCCTATATAATGGTATTTTATTTGTAATTTTTAGACTTTAAATAATTTAATTTATTTATGACACAAAGATGATGCAGTAATTATCTTATTAATGAAATATTGACATAATTGATGTTATAAATACCCAAATAAATGTAATTTAAAACTTTTTATGAATTCCAATATTTTCTACGTTAATATGAAATGTTATTATTGATTTAATTATCTTTTTTAGAACTAATAATTCTGTTATGATTTTCACAAAAATCAATTTCTAAATAGTGTCAAAATTGACATAAAATTGTTTTTAAAACAAATATTATATTATTAATTGTTATTCTATTCCTAAAAATCTAAGGTTCGGCCAAATGACTTAAATAAGGTTATATATATTAATAATAAACAACTTTTGGTTCATTTGGCTTGTTATAGTGAGTTTATTAACCTTATAGTATAAGAACACAAGAATACACGGTAAAAGTAAAATTATTTATCTTAATGATAAATATAAATGATAAGGTTAAAATAGGAATCTAAACTTGTATAAATTCTATTGGATGAGATTATTTCGACCCATCCCCACCTTTGCTTCTAAATAAATCAATTTGGAGCTATTTTAAACCGAACTTGACTTTATAATAAAATAATATTTTTAGTTTTTCCAAAGGATCCCCTCTCCTCCCTTATAAAAGGGCACTTCCTCCCTCTCCACCTCACACTAATTTGAGCCTTCATGCTAGGCCAAAACCTGCCCATTTCACTTCCCCACTTCCCTAGAATCATCCTAGAGGTTCTGGTATTCTTCAAAGACCAACCCTAGTGCCCTAAGAGGAGGCTAAGAAGAGGCGCGTCAAAAAGAGTTAATATCCATTACCGATCCTTTCCAAATTCTTTCTTCTTCAACTTCTTCTTATTTAGTTGTTTCATTATGAAGTCATAACATCAGTATCACTCATATAATGATATGTTATTATAAGTATGAAACAACCCTATTTCAACATCTATCCATCCTACGGAAAACAAAATCAACGCGCGTGCGTACGTACGGAATACCGTCTCCACACCGTGGTGTAATCTATTTTCCCCCACCACCTTACTTGGATGGGTATAATGGAGTATATAATTACTATATATGATTATTTTAAAGTGATATTGATTCTGAAATAGTATACATACACTCTAATACAATTCCACGATCATGGGAACGATATCATCGCTCGTGCGTACGTACGGAATACCATCTCCACAATGTGATGTGATTCGTTCTACATGATATTCACTGCATAATGATTATATAAATGAATTGAATGAATAAATATGATATATAGTACATTAATACCATTCTGGAAATTATTTATCTATAACCTAAAGAGAAGAATAAGAATTTATTCGACAAAACACGCATAGGAACAAAAATTTAGAAACACCCGAATAAAAAGTAGCAATGAAATATTACTACTAAGAAGCTAAGAATATGACCATATATGATATCATAACAATAATTATGATTCTATAATATGTCAATAACATTATTTAAATCATTATACAGGAGGTTCGGACACATACGAGGCAAATTGGACCCAAGGTAAGGGAAATATCACAATCTCATTTTTATCCAAGATTGTTTATACTTTGGTATTTACTGGGGTGTATTTTATCATCCACATCCATGTTTCCTCAATATTTAATATTATTTCCATCCACCTACAATTGTTTAAATCCAATTTTTCCCTTTCGGTGAGTTTTTAGTAAAAGATATGAAAGGAATCTTTTGTCGTTTTTCATACGAGATACTTTTTGACTTTTCCGACAAAAGTACGAGAAGAATGTTTTTTTAACTTATACGGCATGAATGGATTTTTAAAACATTATTTCCAAGAATCTTCCTTTACATGTTTTCAAGTTTATTTTTAGTCAAATTCGTTTAGTTTAGAATTGTATGACATGTTACGAAAGGAAAAGTGTTTTTGAAGCAGAAATGATATTTTCCTAGAGAATGGAGTTCAAGTGTTTTATCAAAATTATTTTCCATCTATGATAATAAAGGGTTATGTTTCTATCCCTATTATTACATTGATTTGATTATGTTGTGATGGAATTATATTTTTATGTATTCCTTTATCTTATATGAATTGTTTTATGATGTCACGATGTTTAAGATTCCCATTTTTATTACAAGGGTTATGCTATGATGTATGATTTCTGATTTTGTGGAACACATAAGAATGGTATCATTATGAGATGGGTGGGACCTATATCTCCCTCCAATGCATTGGGTAAAGATTTTATATCTCATGAGATAGACATGGATGGAACGACATGTTAAACCGGTTCAGTAAAACAGGACTGAAACGAGGAGTGAACTCGGTTCAGAAATAGACATTGTCCACTAAGATAGTCTTGGCAATGAGTCTTGACTAATAAGAAATGATTCTATATGATTATGTGTGTATGCCACAAAGTTAAATGTTTTATGTTATGATTATTGGGATTACATTTCACTTCTATGATTTATCCCATGGTATGAAATTATGATTTCTTTTGCAGGTTAAGATTTCCAAAAGGTTATGTTCATGACGTGATTGATTTTTATTTTGTTTACCCTTACTGAGCATTTCAGCTCACCCTTTTATGTTTTATTTTCCCCGGGATATAAATAAAGGTTTTAGGTAAGGAAAAAAAAGTGGAAGATCATTATGGGAGATTTTGAAGATCTTTCACCACGATTAGAAGATTACGTTCCAAATTTCCAAAGACACTAAACTATTACGGTCCTTATGTGTCTGTTTTTGTTATGTATTAAGTATTCCGAAAAATCAATGTAATGTCCATGTACGTTAAGCTTCAGGTCTCTACAGTTGGTATTAGAGGAAAGGTTTAGTCAACCTTTGGAAACTAGGATGCGAAAACGTTAGTGAGATCCCTAGAGATATTTCTAAGGTATGTCTAGGGATGTCCCTAAGGATAAGTATACGTATAGGATATAGTCCTAGAACTATGGTAACGATCTTATAATTTAACCTAAGATGTTAGATATTGAAGGTACTACCCCTTTATTATATTTTTTCCCTAGCATGATTTTTACCTCTCACACTATTCTTTTTGGGTTTTAGACGATGGTTGGAAACCGAAGGAACCGTGTTGATCATTGTAATGGACAGTGCAATGATTGTCCTCCTGAACAAATAAATGTTATGGCAGATGGAGTGAAAAATCTTATTTCTATACTTACACAATCTATGAATCATTCTGGACTTCCAAATGAGTAGATAAGGGAACAATATTCTATTGAGTCCTTCATGAGGCAACGTCCACCTTCTTTCAATGGGTCTTCTGATCCTCTTGTTGCTGAACAATGGATCAGTACTACTGAAAAGAAATTTTCAGTTCTTCAATGTTATGAACATGATAAATTCATCTTAGTAGTATATCTTTTGGAAGGTGAAGCTGATCAATGGTGGAATCTTATCAAGAATACAAGGCCAAGAGATTAAATTGAGTCCATGGAATGGGACGAGTTCAAGAACTTATTTTTCAATAAGTACTTCCCTCGTATTCTTCAAACAAAGATGGAGAAGGAGTTTCTTGAACTGAAGAAAAAGGATGATGAATCTGTTAGTATATACGAAGAGAATCTTGCAAGGCTTGCCAGGTATGCATCTGGATTTATCATCCAACCTGAAAGTAAAGTTGATCTATTCTTTAGTGGATTAAAACCAAATCTTCGAAGGGAATTAGCTATAAAAGACTTCAGTAGCTATGAAGAAATTGTGTGTTGTGCTATCAAGGTAGAAATGGAAGTTGGTGTTACTTATCCATCTCATAGTTTTGACAAGAAATGAAACATGGAGATCAAGGATAAATCTCAGAATAATGGTGAAAAGAAGATGAATGATTCCCTATGCTCAACGTGTGGAAAGAAGCATGGTGGATATTGTCTTAAAGGGACAAGTAAATGTTTCAAATGTGGAAAAGAAGTTCATCGGGCATTTGAATGCTGCAACGATGGGAAGAAGATGTCTACTGATGCAAACAAAGGACAGGATACACAGAATGAACCTACTACACATCAATGCTTCAAGTGCAAGGAAATGGGGAATTATGCTAATAAATGCCCTAATCCAAGGGTTAGTGATGATCTACATGAGAAACCACTTAAGGAAAAGGACAAAGGGAAGTCACATGGGATCACTATTGGCGATGTTGAATATGACAACAATGTGGTAGAATGATTAAGTGTTTATGTAATGGGATTCCAAAATAATGTTGTATATAGTATCATGGAATATTGGAATATTTATGTATTGGTATATTGTGGTTTTCAATGGTACCGATAACCATGGAATGTGATTGAGATATTTTTGAAAAAAAAGTGATGATATGCACATAACGAAAGGAAAACGAGAAAATGAAATGTTTGACCGTATTCATGAGCTCAGGACTGATATAAGGAGAAGGTTATATCATGGTTTGAGTATATAGATTTTTTGGATTTTGGTATGTGGAAAGAGTTAACTTTGACTGCATTCATGTTTTCACTAAGGTTCAATGGGTATTCATTCTTCAAGAGAATACATGATTAATGTATTCACATGTTTGTAATTTGACCAACAAGACATATCTTATGATATATGGGGATCAATGATGGTATTAAATATCATGTAATCATTTTCACTATATTATGAGAGTGGACTATAGTATTATGGATAAACCTAAAGATTGGAATGGATTATGTTGGACATAAGTTAGTATTGTTTAAGGATAGAATTTTTTTCGAAATTATTGATGGGATGTTATAGTAATATAGTTTTAGAAAAAGGACAACCTACAGGACGGGTGACAGCCCATTGCGTCGGACAAGGCTGTGGGAATCGAACCCACAACTAAAATGTGACTGGCCTTTATCACCTACCACTAGCCTACAAGAAGTCCCTGGTTAGTAGAAACTAGTTTTATTTTATTAAGCGGTATGATATATGAAGTATAAGTTCATTTTTGGAACCATATACGATTAATCTAACCATAAGATGGACTTATAACTTTTTCTAACCTTTTGTTTGAAAGAGATGGAATGACCCGTCATTCTATCACATGATCTGCTAACTCATCACGAATAAAAAATTCAACTTCATTTCTTTAAGGGATTAATTGGAAATTGTTCAATTCATGAACAACAGTGAGATTCTACCAAAATCATGTATGTATTTATTTTAATTCATCAACTTTAGGGAAATGATCTTGAAAACCAAAAATGTTCTCCTAGTTCCCTTATATCCGATGAATCAGATGGTACCTTAGATCATAAAAAATCGATATCTTTGTGATTGTTGTCTTTTTCATAGCCATGTTCTCTACCACTCTCTATCAGAACCTGATGGATGGATTTTTCTTCCATGTCCATATTTTCACCTATGTTTTCCTATGTGGAAACCCAGTGATGAGTTAATTTGGGTAACCATTACATTTCATACTCTAGTTTTTAATGCCATGTTTTGGTATTCCTTTTTACGATGTGGGTTTCTATAAAAGAAACTTTCGAGTAGTAAACCATTTATAACACCGACGAATTTCGAGGGCGAAATTCATTTTAAGGGGGGTAGAATGTGACACCCCATGATATTACGAAAAATATTCTTTTTAATTTTATTAATGTCTTGTGTTGTATGCTACACCAAAAGTAGCTTGCACAACACGCATCCCTGACTTGGATTGCATTACACGCAAGCGCGACCTTCCACGATAGCGTGTGTTTTACGCAACACCATGTTTCGCTAAACAACGATATGCTATTAAAATATTATTAAAAATAACTGTTATGAATAGTAATAACCACTTTTTGAAATTTTGTAAAGTTTTTTTTTTCAAAATGGACTTCATTTTTTGATTCTGAATATCGAAATTAGCTTAGGGTGAAATTTTGGTACTTTTCGGATAACTTTCATATTCTGATGAATAATGAAAATTACTAAATTTTAATTAGAAATAACTTTTTTAATCAAAATAATTAATAGTGATAAATTATTAATTTTAGTGGTTTTAAAGTATATTTAGAATATATTTTTACAATTTAATACAATGTAGGTCATTGGATGTAATTTTACATTTAAACCAGACACAAACCAGTGTCAATCTTTTGATAGTTATTATCTCTTAAGAACTCTCTATTTGTGTTGACGACGGGAATTAATTTTTAAATTAATTAATGCAACTGATATGTTTTGAAATTGGTAAAATAGACATCATTTTTGATTTCATAATATCAAATATATCTTAGGCCAAATTTTTAGTATTTTTCTGGAAACTTACATTTTTTGATGAATAGTGAAACCACTATGTGGTAGTTAAAAAACTGAATTTTTCATAAAACATAATTTTACCACTTCTATGAGTGGAATTTCCAAAATCCGAGAGACACGGTTGATGTCAGTAAGTAAAATTTGGTTCAATGAGATAAAAATAATTTTTGGTGAATAGTAACTTTTTACTTTTATTTACCACGGTTAAAAGTAAATAGGGTAATTAAGGGTGAAAATGATATTATTATTACCCTAACACATGCCCTTATTCTATTGGACAAGTTTAATTCGAACAAAAACAATTTTAGGAATAAAAGTTGACCATTTAGGCCCACTTGGATTAGATTAGTACATTTATTATTAATTCATTTAAAGAAGGGTTAAAATAGTTAAAATCAAAGTTTAATAAGTATATCATTTTTAATATAGGGTTATACATAAGATAAATTCGACTATAAATATAAATTAGAAAGATAAAAATATTTCCTACATAATGATATTTTATTTTTAATTTTTATACTTTAAATAATTTAATTTATTTATGACACAAAGATGATGAAGTAATTATCTTATTCATGAAATATTGACATAATTGATGTTATAAATACCCAACTAAATGTAATTTTAAACTTTTTATGAATTACAATAATATTCTAGGTTAATATGACATGTTATTATTGATTTAATTAACTTTTTTCTAACTAATCATTCTGTTATGATTTTCACAAAAAATCAATTACTAAATAGTGTCAAAATTGACATAAAATAGTTTTTTAAAAAAATATTATATTATTAATTTTTATTTTATTCCTAAAAATCTAAGGTTCGGCCAAATGATTATATAAGGTTATATATATTAATAATAAACAAATTTTGGTTCGTTTGGCTTGTTATAGTGAGTTTATTAACCTTATAGTATAAGAACACAAGAAGACACGGTAAAAGTAAAATTATTTAACTTAATGATAAATCTAAATGATAAGGTTAAAATAGGAATCTAAACTTGTCTAAATTCTATTGGATGAGATTATTTCGACCCATTCCCCACCATAACTTCTAAATAAATCAATTTTTAGCTATTTAAAACCAAACATGACTTTATAATAAAATAATATTTTTAGTTTTTTCAAAGGATCCCCTCTCCTCCCTTATAAAAAGGAATTTCCATTCTCTCCTCCTCACACCACTTTGAGCCTTCAAGCTCTGCCAAACCCTTCCCATTTCACTTCCCCACTTCCCTAGAATCATCCTAGAGGTTCTGGTCTTCTTCAAAGACCAACCCTAGTGCCCTAAGAGGAGGTTAAGAAGAGGCGCATCAAAAAGAGGTAATATCCATTACCGATCCTTTCCAAATTCTTTCTTCTTCAACTTCTTCTTCTTTAGTTGTTTAATTATGAAGTAATAACATCAGTATCACTTATATACTGATATGTTATTATAAGAATGAAACAACCCTATTTCAACATCTATCCATCCTACGGAAAACGAAATCACCGCGCGTGTGTACGTACGGAATACCGTCTCCACACCATGGTGTAATCTATTTTCCCCCACAACATTACTTGGATGGGTATAATGGTGTAAATAATTACTATATATGATTATTTTAAAGTTATATTGATTCTGAAATAGTATACATACACTCCATTACAATTCCACGATCATGGGAACGATATCATCGCTTGTGCGTACGTACGGAATGTCGTCTCCACGATGTGATGTGATTCGTTCTACATGATCTTCATTGAATAATGATTATATAAATGAATTGAATGAATAAATATGATATATAGTACATTAATACCATTCTGTAAATTATGTATCTATAACCTAAAGATAAGAATAAGAATTTATTCGACAAAACACGCATAAGGACAAAAAGTTATA
The DNA here is from genome assembly GCA_963277665.1 of Viscum album. NCBI lineage: Eukaryota > Viridiplantae > Streptophyta > Magnoliopsida > Santalales > Viscaceae > Viscum > Viscum album. The sequence continues at coordinate 115,947,561 of OY728133.1, read as the reverse complement.
AACACCCGAATAACAAGTAGCAATGAAATATTACTACTAAGAAGCTAAGAATATGACCATATATGATATCATAACAATAATTATGATTCTTGAATAAGTCAATAACATAATTTAAACCATTATACAGGATTTTTGGACACATACGAGGCAAATCGGACCTAAGGTAAGGGAAATATCACAATCTCATTTTTATCCGAGATTGTTTATACTTTGGTATTTACTAGGGTGTATTTTATCATCCACATCCATGTTTCCTCAATATGTAATATTATTTCCATACACCTACAATTTTTTAAATCCAATTTTACCCTTTCGTGAGTTTTTAGTAAAAGATATGAAAGGAATCTTTTGTCGTTTTTCGTACAAGATACTTTTTGACTTTTCCGATAAAAGTACGAGAAGAATGTTTTTTTAACTTATACGGCATGAATGGATTTTTAAAAAATTATTTCCAAGAATCTTCCATTACAAGTTTTCAAGTTTATTTTTAATCAACTTCTTTTAGTTTAGAATTGTATGACGTGTTAAGAAAGGAAAAGTGTTTTTGAAGCAGAAAGGATATTTTCTTCAAGAATGGAGTTCAAGTGTTTTATCAAAATTATTTTCCATATAAGATAATAAAGGGTTATGTTTCTATCACTATTATTACATTGATTTTATTATGTTGTGATGGAATTATATTTTTATGAATTCCTTTATCTTATATTAATTGTTTTATGATGTCACGATGTTTAAGATTCCAATTTTTATTACATGGGTTATGCTATGATGTATGGTTTATGATTTTGTGGCACACATAATAATGGTATCATTATGAGATGGGTGGGACCTATATCTCCCTACAATGCATTAGGTAAAGATTTTATATCTCATGAGATAGACATGGCTGGAACGGCAAGTTAAACCGGTTTAGTAAAACAGGACTCAAATGAGGAGTGAACTCGGTTCAGAAATGGACTTTTCCCACTAAGATAGTCTTGGAAATGAGTCTTGACTAATAAGAAATGATTCTCTATGATTATGTGTGTATGGCACAAAATTCCATGTTTTATGTTATGATTATTGGGATTACATTTCACTTCTATGATTTATCCCATGGTATGAAATTATGATTTCTTTTGCAGGTTAATATTTCCAAAAGGTTATGTTCATGATGTGAATGATTTTTCTTTTGTTTACCTTTACTGAGCATTTGAGCTCACCCTTTTTTGTTTTCCTTTCCCCAGGATATAAATAAAGGTTTTAGGTTAGTAAACAAAAGGTGGAAGATCTTTATGGGAGATTTTTAAGATCTTTCACCACGATTATAAGATTACGTTCCAAATTTCAAAAGACACTAAACTATTACAGTCCTTGTGTGTCTTTTTTTGTTATGTATTAAGTATTCCGCAAAAGTAATGTAATGTCCATGTACGTTAAGCTTGAGGTCTCTATAGTTGGTATCATAGGAAAGGTTTAGTCAACCTTTGGAAACTAGGATGCGAAAACGTTAGTGAGATCCCTAGAGATATTTCTAAGGTATGTCTAGGGATGTCCCTAAGGATAAGTATATGTATAGAATATAGTCCTAGAACTACGGTAAAGATCTTAGAATTTAACCTAAGATTTTAGATATTGAAGGTACTCCCTCTTTATTATATTGTTTTCCCTAGCGTGATTTTTACCTCTCACACTTTTTTTTGGTTTTTAGACGATGGCTGGAACCCGAAGGAACCGTGTTGATCAATGTAATGGACACTGCAATGATTTTCCTTATAAGTCCCCAGCCTTAAACCTTACATAATCTTGAGTTATCACAACATTACACATTGAGTATCTTTTCAGGTTTATAGTTTTAGAGAATTAGGACATAATTATTACATCTCAAAGATTACAAAGTAGACACATCTACTCAGCTTCCATTTTTTTCACACAAAAAAACTCTTGAACAAAAGAGTCATATCTAGTTCCTTGTTTTTGGACAGCTTGACATTTCTTGATCCCATCCTTGACCCTATTCAACTTTAGGTCCTGTGAAAAACATTTCAAAAACGTGGGATGAGCATAAAAAGCTCAGTAAGGGTTATAGAAATATGGAAGGGAAACATGAGTTCATATATACATAAGGATGAAATCATACTTTACCCATAAAACATAGGCACTTTAACTTACCTCATAAAATCATGAATAAATCATAGAAATCATAAGACATAAAGGTAACTTGAGGCATTCATAACATTCTTACGTAGGGAGTAACCCTATTGGTTATGTTTGGAATACCCATCACAGTATATTCCCTAAATCTCTTCGGAGAAACCTTAACATTTCACTCCTTTGCGTTACCCAATGCATTGGAGAGCTATATCGGGCTCACCCGCCCTTAGTTTATCACGAAACGACCTGTTTTCATAACAATGCCCAATAACCATAACATAAATGTATCACATAAAACATTCATAAAGGAAACAAAACATTTCCACATTTCAATCACAATATTACATTTTAGTATTTTGAAATAATGAATCCATACAAAAAGAAACCATTTCCGAAACCATTTAAAACAGTTAATAAGGAGAATTTTGAATAAAAGTGTCCCATACCACCTTGAAGATTTTAACATTTTAAAACATTAATATCCATATAAATAAATCCTTAAAACCATTTTGAAAACATGGATATTAATAAAAACAAGTCATTAAAACATTTAAAGCGATATTTTGGTCAAAGGGTTTTTACCAAAATTATAGACACTTGAATACAATAAATGAGGAATAACATTTAATCAGAACTTTATAATATCATGAGAATAAATGGATTCATGATATAATATTCCAAAGGACAGTATATACACCATATAAGAGTTAATTGGTGCATAACAACAATGAAGTCTCAATAGGGATGTAAAATGTGATGAAATACCTTATAAGGAAGGTATCCTTAAATTAAGGATAAATCAATATCAAAATTATGTGTGCCAAATATAAATACACCCAATATAATTGGATATTAAGTGTAAAACAATAAAAGTTCATTCACACATATTCAAAGGATGACATATTAAATAACTACATGTTGAACCCAAAGAAATCGAAATTGGGTTAAAACGTTCCCTTGGTAAAATTCGACAGCCTAACGGCGTCACTTCAAAAATTCAGAAAATGAGTTGATGAGAGATAAAAAGGGAATATCATCACTTGGACATAAAATTTACATCAATCAGGATTTATAAGAACATATCCCAACAAAATAGTATGTGAATTAAAATACATAACAAACGAAGTCTTTTAAAATGAGGAGGGTGAAAGGTTCCATTACCAACTTGGGTAACTTTCGAAAAGTACACCCTATTGAAGAAGTGTCATAAAATGAATATGTAAATACCCATAAATGGAATTATATTACAAAAGGAGTGTAATAATGGGCAGTACATAAACCACTTAAATGACATTGTGGCAAATGTAGCATAAATCTCACAGGAATAAAAGTGAGATGAAAAATCCCTTACGAAAACTCGGCAGCCTAACGGCGCCACTTAAAACATCAAAAATGGATTGATGAGAGTAAATAGGGTCTCTAATCATATGAACATAATAAGTAAAGTGGGATTAATATAAAATAACATTCCAATCATAAGAAAGATTAGCTTAAAAGGAATGACAAGTGTACTTAAAAAGAAAGAGAGGTGTAGGATCCCTTACCTCAGGTCCGACTTGACTCGATCGTTCTTTAACGTCCTGAATAATAAACTTGAGTTAATTTATACTTTCTTATGAACCTTAGTAAAGTTAATTATTCCTTTTATATCACTTATTTCAATGTTACAAACATTATGTAATCATTTAAGTTAATAATGTTTGTTTTTTCAATATTTGGTTCTTTAGTCGAAAATGGACTTCTAACAATTACATGTTGTTTGTGTGGTCAAAAATTCATTACATCCAGAATTATATTAATTATTTGGATATCATATATATCATATATATCCAGCATATACATCTATTTATAATATTACATAATCATTTAGAGGTAAGAAATGAAATGCACCGTTCATGGAGACGGTAAGCCGTACGTACGCATGAACGCTACTTTCATTTCTATCTCATACTTTAATGGAAAGAAACAGTAATGATATAGAGGTATATTATAATTCCAGTATAACATCATATATAATAACTTTAAATCCATCCTTTATACGTTCCACGTATGGCATTAACGAATCAAATCACTTTTAGGGGCGGTAGTCCGCACTTCCTAAAATGAAATTATCGTGTTTACCCACAATGGAAACCATAAAGGTATGAAACAAATGAAAATACAGAAGCTTAAGTAAAACATAACCATATTATATATCATATATAAATATATTTTCATCTAAATGGCCACCTTTTAAGGTGTTATATGAGTGTTGAACAATCATCGTTTCGGGAGGCAGAATTTTTCCATCCACAGAAACCGTATGTACGTTAACCATTTTATGTAGTTGTGTGAGAGTGTAGCTCGAATAAATCTTATAACAACATCATAGTATATTTACGATACTGGTGTTGTTACAAAATAAGTAAATAAAAAGAGTTTAGGGGGTTGGAGAAGCAAAATAAAACAAATGAACATGAGAGAATGAATTACCTTTAAAAGTGTAACTCATTTTGATTTGAGCCTAATGGCTTCCTTTGAAAGGATTATTCCCAAAGGAAATCATCTAGGATTTGGACAGGGATGTGGATAGAGTGAATGGGCAGGGTATGGCCGAGCCAAAGGCTTGAGGAGTGTGTGAAATGAGGTAGAGGTGGGGGCCTTTTATAAGAGGAGAGGAGGGGCACTTTTGGAAAGTAAGAAATATTACATTATTTGAAAATGTGTTTCGGTTTTAAAAGGTCCCACATTGATATAATTCGTGGATAAGGTGATAAGGATTCTAAATCAACCCATACAATTAGTTTTGTACATGTGTAGGTCATAGATTTTACATTATCTTCTCATTTTATTTAAATCGTCAGATAATGATGTCATCGCTGCATCATTATGATGTCATAAATAATTTAATTTATTTAATGTCTAAAAATTATAAAAAAATTACTATGATGTAGGAAATATTTATATCTTTCCAATGACTATTTATAATAAAACATCTGACTTGTATAACCCCACTTAAAAATTGTTTTATTAAAACATATCATGTTTGTGTCATTTTTACTTTTACATTAAATAAAAAGTTATTTATGTCATTTCCCAACCAAAGTGGCTCCATGGGGTCCCCAAGTTGACCAATGGTTTGTCTTAGTCGGCCATCACACATCCAATTATTTTAGAACATGTTTCAAGTTCATTTCATATTATTAAAACATTATTTTTATCTTAAACTACATTAATTACCTCTAATCGCGATTAATGAAAAAAAGTTACTATTCACCAAAAAATTATTTTCATACCATTGAACCACATTTTAATTCTTAATCAAAACCATGTATGTTGGATTTTTGAAATTCAAAACACAAAGATGGCAAAATTTCATTTAAACGGAAAAATCTGTTTTTATAAGTACGACTTAGTGGTGTCACTGTTCATCAAAAATTGATGTTTTTCAAAAAAAAATCACAAAAATTCACCCTAAGATATATTTGATATTCCGAATTCAAAAATGAAGTCTATTTTAAATTATTCAAATCATATAAGTCTCATTAATTAATTTAATAATTAATTCCCGCTGTCAGAGAAAATAGCGTGTTTTTATGAAACAATAAGTATCAAAAGATTGACATTGGTTTAAGTCTGATTTCAAAGTGAAATTAATTCCAACGACCACTATTGGATTTAATGGTAAAAATATATTCTAATTTCACTTTAAAACCAATTCAAAAGATAATCTAATCATATAAATAAATTAGATTAAAAAGAGGTTTTGAATTAAAATACAACATTTTACACTATTCATTAAAAAATGAACGTTATCGGAAAGATACCAAAAATTTACACAGAGTAAATTTTGATGTCCCGATTCTTAATAAGAGTTTTATTTGGTCCAAAAGAATGTTTAAGAGTGAACAAAATTATATTTAATGACGGTTCACCATCAAAAGGTGATAAGTGAACCTTTAGTGAAAACTAGGGCATATACGCCTAAAATTGAATTCTATCCGTATTTTAAGCCTCTGTCCTTTATTGGATAAATGTAATAACATTTAAGAACATATATAATCATATTTTAGTTATTTATATCCATTCCCGCCAATACAACGGCTACATGTTAACTACCATTTAAAATAATATTATTTTATTATTAGAGTGCAACGTAAGATTCCTAGAAACTTGTTGTTGCGTGTTGGGTACTCCATCGAGCATATCGTCCCCTTTAAATTCATATTAATATTTTATTCACAAATATGGATAAATATGAAAATTTCATATTCTTTATTTACCTGGGGTGTTACATCCTTCCCCCCTTTTGGGAATTGCGTCCTCACAATTTTTAAAATTGAGCTTGGAAACATCCTTGAAAGTCCCACATCGGAACAAGAGTCTGTAAAACAATCACTTTAAAATAAAGAAAGATAAGCACAGAGGTCACCCTAGTTAACCCATACTAGGACTCCATGTAGGAAAACATGGACATGGAGGAGAAAACATAGGGTCATGTTCTGATGGAGAGTGATAGAAAACATGTTTAGGAGAAAGTTAGCCACAAGAAAATCACAAACTTGTGATGGGTTAAACGGTATTCGATTCCCCAGTAGGAAAAGTTAATAGACAACATTTTTGTTTTAAGTTACTTTTTATTGAGGACTTTATTCATAAGGAAACATAATCACTTATCATATTGACTTTCAACTTTTACTAGATTCTTTAATCAACTTCTAGAGAATCACCTAATCCACAAAAGAGAACTATATACATCCCATGTCTTTAGGCTTTAACCAAAATCAAACCAAAAAGGATAGTACAAGGTCAGGTAATCCAGAAAAGGATAACCCATTAAAAATAAAATCTATGCTTAATCTACAAAATTTGTCCAACAAAACCCAAAGTTCAACGAGGACCATCCGATAAACAATTTTTCCATAAAATTCTTCAAAGAAAACCAATATAAGATTGAAACCCAAATATTTGAAGGATTTAGTCACATAGTCTTCCAAGTTAAATCGTAACATTTATCTCCAAACAACATCAGTTGCTCCTAAAGTCTCGTATTGAAAAGTAATTAACCTAATCACATATCCTCCATGATAGGTTAATCATTTTCATGAATAACCCAAAATCAACTTACTCTTAATTCATAAAATCATATAACTAAAAATAATCAGTCAAACTAACCTGGGACTTCACATAGTCCAATGGTAGGCGATAAATACCAGTTGCACTTTGATTGTGGGTTCGATTCCCGCAGCTTTGTCCGACGCGACGGGTAGTCACACGGTCTACGTGTTGTCCTTTTTCCAAAACTATATAATTCTCAAATCATTCCCCAAAAAGGGATAGAATCATCAAAAATAACCATAACATAATTTAACCGCAATTTTATCTCATTCCTTTCACTTCAATCATAACATATAGTAACCCATAATTACCTCAAAAGTAAGGATCATATAAACCCAAATGGTTCTTTATAACTATGTCCACAAAAGAAAAGATAACTATTCCTTGAATAAAATTTTCCTATATTAAACATCAGGGTTACACATAATATAAAAAATCTTCTAAGGTAACCCCATCATCAAAAGAGACTTAATACTCTTAAGAATTTCACCATAACTCTTGAAGCCCTTATATGTTGACATCTTACTCATTCAACATTCTTCATGATCCATTAACCATTCCTTTCCAACTTATTCCGAAATACCTCTTTCCTACAAACAAAATCATGAATCATATCCTAAGATTCCAAAATAGGAAAACAATAGTCATGAAATAGTACAAACCTTTGATTGGTCATTGTCAGTTTCATCATCCTCAATCGGAATGGCATTAGGTAGTGGTAAACGAAGATTTGTACGCTCTTGGTGACCCCATTCACGAAACCTTTTCATAGGACATGTGTTTTCATAATGACCATGCACACCACATTTAAAACATTCAATTAATCCCTCAGAAGGAACTTCTTTCCCTTTCCTTGAGTCAACTGGATGCTTCCATTTTCCATGGCAGGTTCTTGCTTTATGACCTTCATTTCCACATCAATAGCATATTTCTGTCCCTTTGAAACATTTTCCTAGGTGTTTCTTTCCACATCATTGACACATAGGTTTTTGAACACACTTACCTTTATGATTATTACATGTACTTCCGTAGGGATTTGTTTCTTTCATATATGATTCCTTAGAGAAATATCCAAGGTTTAGGTGGTCAATCATGACTCCATATAGTTGGTTGAGGATAATCACAAGAGTTCTCATTGAAGCTCCCATATCATTCCGTTGCTTGCTCAAAAAACAGTCACAGTTTCCTTCACATCCACTGTTAATTTGGTGCCTGCTAGATCCAGCCATTTACTAAAACCAAAAAGTTCAGTGTGAGTATATCAACAAAACCATCATGTACTAACGAGTAAGATAAACACTAAGATATACTTACTCATTCACTTTATCTAAAACTAGGACTATTTTGAAATCCTAACCATTATGGTAATGTCACTTATGATTAAAGAATACCCTAACCTCTAAAGTTATCTAAACCGACCTTTGATACCAACTATAAGGCCCCAGCCTTAAACCTTACATAATCATGAATTATCACAAGATTACATGTTGAGTATATTTTCAGGTTTAGAGTTTTAGAGAATTAGGACATAATTATTAATATCAAAGAATACAAAGTAGAAACATCTACTCAGCTTCCATTTTTTTCACAAAAAAAAACTCTTGAACAAAAGAGTCATGTCTAGTTCCTTGTTTTTGGACAGCTTGACATTTCTTGATCCCATCCTTGACCCTATTCAACCTTAGGTCCTGTGAAAAACATTTCAAAAACTTGGGATGAGCGTAAAAAGATCAGTAAGGGTTATAGAAATATGGAAGGGAAACATGAGTACATATATACATAAGGATGAAATCATACTTTACCCATAAAACATAGGCACTTTAACTTACCTCATAAAATCATGAATAAATCATAGAAATCATAAGACATAAAGGTAACTTGAGGCATTCATAAAATTCTTACGTAGGGAGTAACCCTCTTGGTTACGTTTGGAATACCCATCATAGTATATTCCCTAAATCTCTTTGGAGAAACCTTAACGTTTCACTCCTTCGCGTTACCCAATGCATTGGAGAGCTATATCGGGCTCACCCGCCCTTAGTTTATCACGGAACCACCCGTTTTCATAACAATTCCCAAGAACCATAATATAAACGTATCACATAAAACATGCATAAAGGAAACAAAACATTTCTACATTTCAATCACAATATTACATTTTAGTATTTTGAAATAATGAATCCATATAAAAAGAAACCATTTCTAAAACCATTTAAAACATTTAATAAGGAGAATTTTGAATCAAAGTTTCCCATACCACCTTGAAGCTTTTAACATTTTAAAAAATTAATATCCATATAAATAAATCCCTAAAACCATTTTGAAAACATTGATATTAATAAGAACAAGTCATTAAAACATTTAAAGCGATATTTTGGTCAAAGGGTTTTTACCAAAATTAGAGACACTTGAATACAATAATTGAGGAATAACATTTAATCAGAACTTCATTATATCATGAGAATAAATGGATTAATGATATAATATTCCAAAGGACAGTATATACACCATATAAGAGTGAATTGGTGCATAAAAACAATGAAGTCTCAATAGGGATGTAAAATGTGATGAAATCCCTTATAAGGAAGGTATCCTTAAATTAAGGACAAATCAATATCAAAATTATGTGTGACAAATATAAATACACCCAATATAATTGGATATTAAGTGTAAAACAATAAAAGGTCATTCACACATATTCAAAGCATGACATATTCAATAAATACATGTTGAACCCAAAGAAATCGAAATTGGGTTAAAACTTTCCCTTGGTAAAATTCGACAGCCTAACGGCGTCACTTCAAAAATTCAGAAAATGAGTTGATGAGAGATAAAAAGGGAATATCATCACTTGGACAAAAAATTTATATCAATCAGGATATAGAAGAACATATCCCAACATAATAGTATGTGAATTAAAAGACATCACAAACGAAGTCTTTTAAAATGAGGAGGGTGAAAGGTTCCATTACCGACTTGGGTAACTTTCAAAAAGTACACCCCATTGAAGAAGTTTAATAAAATGAATATGTAAATACCCATAAATGGAATTATATTACAAAAGGAGTGTAATAATGGGCAGTACATAAACCGCTCAAATGAAATTGTGTCAAATGTAGCATAAATCTCACAGGAATAAAAGTGAGATGAAAAATCCCTTACGAATACTCGGCAGCCTAACGGCACCACTTAAAACTTCCAAAATGGATTGATGAGAGGAAATAGGGTCTCTCATAATATGAACATAATAATTACAGTGGGATTAATATAAAATAACATTCCAATCATAAGAAATATGGGCTTAAAAGTAATGACATAAAAGAGTGTACTTAAAAAGAAAGAGAGGTGTAAGATCCCTTACCTCAGGTCCGACTTGACTCGATCGTTATTTAACATCCTGAATAATAAACTTGAGTTAATTTATACTTTTTTATGAACCTTCTTAAAGTTCATTATTCCTTTAATATAACTTATTTCAATGTTATAAACATTATGTAATCATTTATGTTAATAATGTTTGTTTTTTCAATATTTGGTTCTTTAGTCGAAAATGGACTTCCTACAATTACATGTTGTTTGTGCGGTCAAAGGTTCATTATATCCAGAATGATATTCATGATTTTGATATCATATATATCATATATATCTAGCATATACATGTATTTATAATATTACATAATCATTTAGTGGTAAGAAATGAAATGCACCGTTCATGGAGACGGTAAACCGTACGTACGCATGAACGCTACTTTCATTTCTATCTCATACTTTAATGGAAAGAAAAAATAGTTATATAGAGGTATATTATAATTCCAGTATAACATCATATACAATAAATTTAAATCCATCCTTTATACTTCCCACGTATGGCATTAACGAATCAAATCACTTTGAGGGGGCGCTAGTCCGCACTTCCTAAAATGAAATTATCGTGTTTACCCACAATGCAAACCATAAAGGTATGAAACAAATGAAAATACAGAAGCTTAAGTATAACATAAACATATTATATATCATATATAAATATATTTTCATCTAAATTTCCACCTTTGAAGGTGTTATATGAGTGTTGAACAATCATCGTTTCGGGAGGCAGAATTTCATCATCCACGGAAACCGTATGTTCTTTAACCATTTGATGTCGTTGTGTGAGAGTGTAGCTCGAATAAATCTTATAACAACATCCTAGTATATTTATGATACTGGTGTTGTTACAAAATAAGTAAATAAAAAGAGTTTAGGGGGTTGGATAAGCAAAATAAAATAAATGAACATGAGAGAATGAATTACCTTTAAAAGTGTAACTCCTTTTGATTTGAGCCTAAAGGATTCCTTTGAAAGGATTCTGCCCAAAGGGAATCCTCTAGGATGAGGAGAGGGATTTGGAGAGAGTAAATGGGAAGGGTATGGCCGATCCAAAGGCTTGAGGAGTGTGTGAAATGTGGTAGAGGTGGGGGCCTTTTATAAGAGGAGAGAAGAGGCACTTTTGGAAAGTAAGAAATATTACTTCATTTGAAAATATGTTTCGGTTTTAAAAGGTCCCACATTGATATAATTCGTGGATAAGGTGATAAGGATTCTAAATCCACCCATCCAAGAAGTTTTGGACATGTTTAGGTCATAGAGTCAACATAATCTTCTCATTTTATTTAAATCGTCAGATAATGATGTCATCGCTGCATCATTATGATGTCATAAATAATTTAATTTATTTAATGTCTAAAAATTATAAAAAAAATTACTATGATGTAGGAAATCTTTTTATATTTCCAATGAATATTTATAATAAAACATCTGACTTGTATAACCCCACTTAAAAATTGTTTTTGTAAAACATATCATGTTTGTGTCATTTTTACTTTTACATTAAATAAATTGTTATTTATGTCATTTCCCAACCAAAGTGGCTCCATGGGGTCCCCAAGATGACCCATGGCTTGTCTTGGTCGGACATCACACATCCAATGAGGTTAGGACATGTGTAAAGTTCATTTCATATTATTAAAACATTATTTTTACCTTAAACTACACTAATTACCTCTAATCGCGATTAATGAAAAAAAGTTACTATTCACCAAAAAATTATTTCCATCCCATTGAACCATATTTTAAATCTTAATGAAAACCATGTATGTCGGATTTTTGAAATTAAAAACACAAAGATGGCAAAATTTCATTTAAACGGAAAAATCAGTTTTTATAAGTACCACTTAGTGGTGTCACTATTCATCAAAAAATTGATGTTTTTCTGAAAAATCCCAAAAATTCACCCTAATCTATATTTGATATTCCGAATTCAAAAATGAAGTCTATTTTAAAAAATTCAAATCATATAAGTCACATTAATTAATTTAATAATTAATTCCCGTTGTCAGAGCAAATAGCGTGTTTTTATGAAACCATAAGTATCAAAAGATTGACACTGGTTTATGTCTGATTTCAAAGTGAAATTAATTCCAACGACCACTATTGGATTTAATGATAAAAATATATTCTAATTTCACTTTAAAACCAATTCAAAAGATAATATAATCATATAAATAAATTAGATTAAAAAGAGGTTTTGAATTAAAATACAACATTTTACACTATTCATTAAAAAAATGAACTTTATCGGAAAGATACCAAAAATTTACACAAAGTAAATTTTGATGTCCCGATTCTTAATAAGAGTTTTATTTGGTCCAAAAGAATTTTTAAGAGTGAACAAAACTATATTTAATGACGGTTCACCATCAAAAGGTAATAAGTGAACCTTTAGTGAAAACTAGGGCATATACGCCTAAAATTGAATTCTTTCCGTATTTTAAGCCTCTATCCTTTATTGGATAAATTTAAAAAAAATTAAGAACATATATAATCATATTTTAGTTATTTCTATCCATTCCTGCCAATACAACGGCTACATGTTAACTACCATTTAAAATAATATTATTTTATTATTAGAGTGCAACGTAAGATTCCCAAGAAACTCATTGTTGCGTGTTGGGTACGCCATCGAGCATAGAATCCCCTTTAAAGTCATATTAATATTTTATTCACAAATATGTATAAATATGAAAATGTCATATTCTTTATTTACTTGGGGTGTTACAGTCCTCCTGAACAAAAAAAAATGTTATGGGAGATGGAGTGCAAAATCATATTGCTATAATTACACAAGCTATGAATCATTCTGGACATCCAAATGAGCAGTGAAGGGAACAATATTCTATTGAGTCCTTCATGAGGCAACGTCCACCTTCTTTCAGTGGGTCTTCTGATCCACTTGTTTCTGAACAATGGATCAGTACTACTGAAAAGATATTTTCATTTCTTCAATGTTTTGAACATGATAAAGTCATCTTAGCAGTATATCGTTTGGAAGGTGAAGCTGATCAATGGTGTAATCTTATCCAGAATACAAGGCCAAGAGATGAAATTGAGTCCATGGAATGGTACGAGTTCAAGAACTTATTTTTCAATATGTACTTCCCTCGTATTCTTCGAAAAAATATGGAGAAGGAGTTTCTTGAACTAAAGCAAAAGGATGATGAATCTGTTGGTATATACGAAGTGAATTTTGCAAGGCTTTCCAGGTATGCATCTAGAATTATCATCCAACCTAAAAGTAAAGTTGATCGATTCTTCAATGGCTTAAAACCAAATCTTCGAAGGGCATTAGCTATAAGAGACTTCAGTAGCTATGAAGAAATTGTACGTTGTGCTATCAAAGTAGAAATGGAAGTTGGTGTTACTTATCCATCTCATAGTTTTGACAAGAAACGAAAGATGGAGTTCAAGGATAAATCTCAGAATAATGGTGAAAAAAAGATGAATGTTTCCCTATGCTCAAAGTGTAGAAAGTAGCATGGTGGATATTGTCTTAAAGGGACAAGTAAATGTTTCAAATGTGGAAAGTAAGGTCATCGGGCATTTGAATGCTGCAATGATGGGAAGAAGATTTCTACTGATGCAAAAAAGGATAGGATACACAGAATAAACATACTACACTTCAATGCTTCAAGTGCAAGGAAATGGGGCATTATGCTAATAAATGCCCTAATCCAAGGGTTGTTGATGATCGACATGAGCAACCACTTAAGGAAAAGGACAAAGGTAAGTCACATGCGATCACTATTGGTGATGTTGAATATAAAAACAATGTGGTGGAATGATTAAGTGTTTATGTAATGGGATTCCAAAATAATTTTGTATATTGTATCGTGGAATATTGGAATATTTATGTATTGGTATATTGTGGTTTTCAATGGTACCGGTAACCATGGAATGTGATTGAGATATTTTTGAAAAAAAAAGATGATATGAACATAATGAAAGGAAAACGAGAAAATGAAATGTTTGACCGTATTCATGAGCTCATGACTGATATAAGGAGAAGCTTATATCATGGTTTGAGTATATAGAATTTTTGGATTTTGGTATGTGGAAAGAGTTAACTTTTAACTGCATTCATGTTTTAACTAAGGTTCAATGGGTATTCATTCTTCAAGAGAATACATGATTAAATTATTCACATGTTTGTAATTTGACCAACAAGAAATATCTTATGATATATGGGGATCAACGATGGTATTAAATATCTGGTAATCATTTTAACTATTTTATGAGAGTGGACTGCAGTATTATGGATAAGCCTAGAGATTGGAATGGATTATGTTGTACATAAGTTAGTATTGTTTAAGGATAGAATTTTTTCGATATTATTGATGGGATATTATAGTAATATAGTTTTATAAAAAGGACAACATGCAGGACGGGCGACAACCCATTGCGTCGGACAAGGCTGTGGGAATCGAACCCACAACCGAAATGCGACTGGCCTTTATCGCCTACCACTGGCCTACAGGAAGTCCCTGGTTAGTAGAAACTATTTTTATTTTATTAAGAATTATGATATATGAAGTATATGTTCATTTTTGGAATCATATACGATTAATCTAACCATAATATGGACTTATAACTTTTGCTAACCTTTTGTTTGAAAGTGATGGAATGACCCATCATTCTATCACATGATCTGTTAACACATCACGAATAACAAATTCAACTTCATTTCTTTAATGGATGAAGTGGAAATTGTTCAATTCACAAACAACAGTGATATTGTACCAAAATCATGTAAGTATTTCTTTTAATTCATCAACTTTAGGGAAATGATCTTGAAAACCAAAAATGTTGTCCTAGTTCCCTTATATCCGATGAATCAGATGGTACCTTAGATCATCACAAATCTATAGCTTTTTGATTTTTGTCTTTTTCATAGCCATGTTCTCTACCACTCTCCATCATAACCTGAAGGTTGGATTTTTCTTCCATATCCATATTTTCACCTATGATCTCCTACATGGAAACCCAGTGAATAGTTAATTTGGGTAACCGTTAAATTTCATACTTTAGTTTTTAAAGCCATGTTTTGGTATTCCTTTTTACAATGTGGGTTTCTATTAAAAAAACATTCAAGTATTAAACCATTTATAACCCCGACGAATTTCAAGGGCGAAATTCATTTTAAGGGGGGTAGAATGTAACACCCCAAGATTTTACGAAAAATATTCTTTTTAATTTCATTAATGTCTTGTGTTGTATGCTACAACAAAAGGAGCTTTCACAACACGCATCCCTCACTTGGCTTGCATTACAAGCATGTGCGACCTTCCACGATAACGTGTGTTGTACGCAATACCAAGTTTCGCTGAACAACGATATGCCATTAAAATATTATTAAAACTAGCCATTATGAATAGTAACAACCACTTTTTGAAATTTTGTAAAAAAATTTTTTCAAAATGGACTCTATTTTTGGATTCGGAATATCGAAATTTTCTTAGGGTGAAATTTTGGTACTTTTCGGATAACTTTCATATTCTGATGAATAGTGAAAATTAATAAATTTTAATTAAAAACAACTTTTTTAATCGAAATAATTAATAGTGATAAATTATTAATTTTAGTGGCTTTAAAGTATATTTAGAATATATTTTTACAATTTAATACAATGTTGGTCATTGGATGTAATTTCACATTTAAACCAGACATAAACCAGTGTCAATCTTTTGATAGTTATTATCTCTTAAAAACACGCTATTTGTGTTGACGACGGGAATTAATTTTTAAATTAATTAATGCAACTGATATGTTTTGAATTTGGTAAAATAGACATCATTTTTGAGTTCATAATATCAAATATAGCTTAGGCCTAATTTTTGGTATTTTTCTGGAAACTTTCATTTTTTTGATGAATAGTGAAACCACTAAGTGGTAGTTAAAAATTGAATTTTTCATAAAACTTAATTTTAACGCTTCTGTGAGTGGAATTTAAAAACTCCAAGAGACACGGTTGATTTCAGTAAGTAAAATGTGGTTTAATAAGATTAAAATAATATTTGGTGAATAGTAACTTTTTGCTTTTATTTACCACGGTTAAAAGTAAATAGGGTAATTAAGGGTAAAAATGATATTATTATTACCCTAACACATGTCCTAATTCTATTGGACAAGTTTAATTAGAACAAAAACAACCTTAGGAATAAAATATGACCATTTAGGCCCACTTGGATTAGATTAGGACATTTATTATTAATTTATTTAAAGAAGGGTTAAAATAGTTAAAATCAAAGTTTAATAAGTATATCATTTTTAATATGGGGTTATACATAAGATAAATTCGACTATAAATATAAATTAGAAAGATAAAAATATTTCCTTCATAATGATATTTTATTTGTAATTTTTAGACTTTAAATTATTTAATTTATTTATGACACAAAGATGATGCAGTAATTATCTTATTAATGAAATATTGACATAATTGATGTTATAAATACCCAAATAAATGTAATTTGAAACTTTTTATGAATTACAAATAGTTTTAGGTTAATAATACATGTTATTATTGATTTAATTAACTTTTTTCGAACTAATCATTCTGTTATGATTTTCACAATAATCAATTACTAAATAGTGTCAAAATTGACATAAAATAGTTTTTAAAACAAATATTATATTATTAATTGTTATTTTATTCTTAAAAATATAAGGTTCATCCAAATGTCTTAGATAAGGTTATATATATTAATAATAAACAACTTGGGGTTTGTTTGGCTTGTTATAGTGAGTTTATTAACCTTATAGTATAAGAACACAAGAAGACACGGTAAAAGTAAAATTATTTAACTTAATGATAAATCTAAATGATAATGTTAAAATAGGAATTTGAACTTGTATAAATTCTATTTTATGAGTGTATTTTGACCCATCCCCACCTTAGCATCTATATAAATCAATTTGGAGATATCTAGAACCGAACTTGACTTCATAATAAAATAATATTTTTAGTTTTTCCAAAGGAGCCCCTCTCCTCCCTTATAAAAGGGCACTACCTCCCTCTCCTCCTCACACCAATTTGAGCCTTAAAGCTTGGCCAAACCCTGACCATTTCACTTCCCCACTTCCCTAGAATCATCCTAGAGGTTCTGGTCTTCTTCAATGACCAACCCTAGTTCCCTAAGAGGTGGTTAAGAAGAGGCGCGTCAAAAAGAGGTAATATCCATTACCGATCCTTTCTGAATTCTTTCTTCTTAAAATTATTATTCATTAGTTGTTTCATTATGAAGTAATAATGTCAGTGTCACTCATATACTGATATGTTATTATAAGTATTAAACAACCCTATTTCAACATCTATCTATCCTATGGAAAATGAAATCACCGCACGTGCGTACGTACGGAATACCGTCTCCACGCCGTGGTGTAATCTATTTTCCCCCACCACCTTACTTGGATGGGTATAATGGTGTAAATAATTACTATATATGATTATTTTAAAGTGATATTGATTCGTAAATAGTATACATACACTCCAATACAATTCCACGATCATTGGAACGATATCATCGCTCGTGCGTACGTACGGAATACCGTCTCCACGATGTGATGTGATTCGTTCTTCATGATCTTAATTGCATAATAATTATATAAATAAATTTAATGAATAAATAAGATATATAGTACGTTAATACAAATCTGGAAATGATGTATCTATAACCTAAAGAGAAGAATAAGAATTTATTCGACAAAACACGCATAAGAACAAAAAGTTATAAACACCCGAATAACAAGTAGCAATGAAATATTACTACTAAGAAGCTAAGAATATGACCATATATGATATCATAACAATAATTTTGATTCGGGAATAAGTCAACAACATTATTTAAATCATTATACAGTAGGTTCAAACACATACAAGGCAAATCGGACCTAAGGTAAGGGAAATATCATAATCTCATTTTTATCTGAGATTGTTTATACTTTGGTATTTACTGGGGTGTATTTTATCATCCACATCCACGTTTCCTAAATATGTAATATTATTTCTATCCACCTACAATTGTTTAAATCCAATTTTACCCTTCGGTGAGTTTTTAGTAAAAGATATGAAAGGAATCTTTTGTCATTCTTCGTACGAGGTACTTTTTGACTTTTCCGACAAAAGTACGAGAAGAATGTTTTTTTAACTTATACGGCATGAATGGATTTTTAAAACATTATTTCCAAGAAGCTTACTTTACAAGTTTTCAAGTTTATTTTTAATCAACTTGTTTTAGTTTTTAATTGTACGACATGTTAAGAAAAGAAAAGTGTTTTTGAAGCAGAAAAGAAAAATTTTACTCAAGAATGGAGTTCAAGTGTTTTATCAAAATTATTTTCCATCTAAGATAATAAAGGGTTATGTTTCTATCCCTATTATTACATTGATTTTATTATGTTGTGATGGAATTATATTTTTATGAATTCCTTTATCTTATATGAATTGTTTTATGATTTCACGATGTTTAAGATTCCCATTTTTATTACATGGGTTATGCTATGATGTATGGTTTCTGATTTTGTGGAACACATAAGAATGGTATCATTATGAGATGGGTGGGACCTATATCTCCCTCCAATGCATTGGGTAAAGATTTTATATCTCATGAGATAGACATGGCTGGAACGACAGGTTAAACCGGTTCTGTAAAACAGGACTGAAACGAAGAGTGAACTCGGTTCAGAAATGGACTTTGTCCACTAAGATAGTCTTGGCAATGAGTCTTGACTAATAAGAAATGATTCTCTATGATTATGTGTGTATGACACAAAGTTCCATGTTTTATGTTATGATTATTGGGATTACATTTCACTTCTATGATTTATCCCATTGTATGAAATTATGATTTCTTTTGCAGGTTATGATTTCCAAAAGGTTATGTTCATGATGTGATTGATTTTTCTTTTGTTTACCCTTACTGAGCATTTGAGCTCACCCTTTTATGTTTTCTTTTCCCCAGGATATAAATAAAGGTTTTAGGTAAGAAAACAAAAAGTGGAAGATCTTTATGGGAGATTTTGAAGATCTTTCACCACGATTAGAAGATTACGTTCCATGTTTCCAAAGACAATAAACTATTACGGTCCTTGTGTGTCTGTTTTTGTTATGTATTAAGTATTCCGAAAAATTAATGAAATGTCCATTTATGTTAAGCTTCGGGTCTCTACACATAATCATCTATTTATAGGATTTTTAAGAGATTAAAATTATACGGAGTTATATGAAAATCTAAATTCAATTTCCAAATGACTTTAATGGATAGCCAGGGGACCGAATGCAAATTATATATCTTACACTATTTTTGTAATCAATGGTTATAAATTCAATACAATAGAACAATGAAATTATTATAATTAAAAATAGTGTTTTTCTTCTTTTGGATGAAGTGATGTAGATATTTGGTTCCAAGGATAGAAAATAAATTTATGAAAATATTTCATATGTTGGAATTATCGAATTGATATATGATATTTTTTATAAAACATTTCTAGTTATGATTTTACATTTTAAATGCATTGAAAATCATATTGGACAAATAGGTAATGAAATGGGATTTTTGAAAGTGAATTTAGTGTGGAAGTTAGAAAAGATGATCTGTTAATAATAGCATGAAAATTAGTGAAAGTATTTAATCTGTCTAATCCAACAAACATGAATTGTTTGATTGTCCTAGTAGAAACTAAAAAAATGTTGATTCAAATGAAAATTTTATCAAGGATAACCCTTTTATTGTGATATCACAATCAGTTAATTTCAGTCCCATTTTAGTCAATGTCTTATACATTAAAGAAGACCACAAAGAGAGTATTTTGAATCTCCATAGGAGAAAAAAATCATTGAAACCTTTAAAAAATAACGATGATTCAATTTAAAGGTAAAATTGTTTTTTAACATATTTTTTCACTCGTAATATTGTATGTTCTCTACTCCATTAATATAATCTAAATTAAATTTTTAACTACTAAATAATACAATGTCTTCTACACATGATAGAAGAACAAACTATAATGAACGAAACCCTTTGGAATGATGTAAAGGTAATGTTATGATATAAGTTCTATAATTAAAAAAATATATAATGAAACAATGATTTAACTTTAATTATTCCTTTTAGAGTTCATTTATTTTAGAGGATTTATGTCCATTTGTCATGCCTCTATAGGAAGATCAATGATGTTTCCCTTGTTAAATAAAAGATGTAATCTTGATGTTTTCATAGTAAAATATTTTTCCATAATATTAATGTATTGTTTCATATTTATGTTTTATATATTTCCCTTTAGTATTATAGAAATAATTTATTTTTTCATATATATATATGGATTATTTTGTTCGAGTTGGGGTGCTCTATCCAACTTGCATACTTCTTCTCCCTTAAAACCTTTTCGTCCCTATAATAATGCATGTATCACTTTAATGGATGTTACCTCTACTGCCTTTGCAATAAGAGAAACAATGCAACCTCTACTCAAATAGAGTGGTATTACTGATGTTTTCATAGT
Source organism: Viscum album (assembly GCA_963277665.1). NCBI lineage: Eukaryota > Viridiplantae > Streptophyta > Magnoliopsida > Santalales > Viscaceae > Viscum > Viscum album. Next base: position 115,926,456 of record OY728133.1, on the reverse strand, counting down.
AAAATATATGTCCATAAAATTAATGTATTGGTTTATATACATGATTATTTTAATTATTTGTAGTATTTATTACATAATAAATGTTTTCTTATAAAGGTGGATAATTTTCTTCAAATTGGGGTTCTGTATTGAACATTGAAGCATCTTATCCCTTAAAAATTTCTCACCCCTGTAGTGTTTCATTTATCACTTTATTCCAATTTACCTCCACTTCCTTTATAGAAAGCGATATGATGCTACCTATGTTCAATTACATTGGTAATCTTGATGTGATCACAATAAAATAATTATCTATAGAATTAATTTATAGTCTCTTTTTTTAAACTTAATTCTTTTTTAGTATTACATGGATAATAATTTCTTTCTTATACAGGTGGATTATTTTGTATTAGTTGTGGTTCTCTTTCCAACATTCATTATTCATCTCCCTTAAAACCCTTTCACCCATCTAGTTGTGAAATTATTACTTTCTTTAATGATACCTACACTAACTTTGTAGTGAGAGAAATTATGCTTCATATCCTCAATTACAGAGGTAATCTTGAAGTTTTCACAGTAAAATCATTGTCCATAAAATTAATGTATTTTTTTATATTAACAATTAATAAATTTATTTTTTGTATTAGTATCATAATATTTTTTCCCTTATATTGGTGGATTTATTTGTTCATGTTGGGGTTCTCTTTCCACCATTCATGCTTCATCTCCCTTAAAATCTTTTCACCCCTGAAGTGGTGCATTTATCACTTTCTTTCAAGTTAACTCTACTACCTTTCGAGGAAGATAAATGTTACTGCCTCTATTCAATTACAGATATTATTATGTTTTTTTCACATTAAAATAATTTTCCATAGAATTAATGTGTTTTTTCATATATATGTTACTTTACTTTTTTTGGTATTACTCACATAATAATTATTTTTATACAGGTAAATTATATTTTTCTTATATGATGTGGTTTTTTGGAATATTCTGATGTAGTGTTGGATGTTAGACAAAGAAATTCAAGGTAAACTTTTTTATCTTAGAAGTTTATGTTTTTTGAGACTTTGGGATGTGTAGGAATGCGTCGTAACTCAATACAACAAATTATGTGACAAGTAAGAATCCAATTGATTCTTTATAATTTGAATTCACATAAATTTTAGTAAAAAATACAACTACCTCAATTTTCTTATAATGTGTTTAAAATATAAATTTCAAATTAAAATGTTTCCCTTAATTAAAATTGAGAAAATTTGTTCCTATTTTCTTGAAAATTTAGGGCATCAATTCATTAATTATTTGTGATGTGTAGGAATCAGTCTCACATAAAACTATTACAATATATGATCTTTATGATTCAAAGTTTGTGTTCAAGTTAAAAATAATGTTTTAGTAAAAATGACAAGTGACATACTCAAAACCCAGAAAATACATTCATATTTTTATGAAACATTAGAAGAAAAATCCATAAGGGATTTGGAATGTGTATGAATCAGCCACACCTCAATCCAATGCATGGTTTCATGGGTTTGACTCGAAGTGCATCATTATTTAAAATTGAAATCAATTTTAGTAAAAAAATGACCTACCCAAAATAAAATGAACACTTTAAATTTTTTTGATACTTTAGGAAATGAATCCATATGTGATTTGAGACATGTATGAATCAGCATAACCTCAATCCAACTCACAGTGCGATCGATATGACCCCAAGTGCATGTTTTATTTACAGATGGTACAAATTTTAGTAAAAAGGCCAACTGACCAACTCAAAACCAAGGAAACACATTAAAATTATTTAAATAATTTTTAACAATGGTCTATAAGTAATTTTGGATGTGCAAGAATCATCCACACCTCCATCTAATGTACGGTGTGATTGGTATGACTCCAAGTGCATCTTTTTATTTTAAATTGGCATAAATCATTGTAAAATTAACACATTATATTAATTTATTTAATTATATTATTACTAACATCAGAATATTTTCTTATATAGGGTAATTCCTTGGCTAGAGAAAGGGTATTTTTTCAACAATAGCTTCAGTCACGTCAGTACTAGAAGGAATATTGATGTTTTTGTCTTTATGAAATAATTTCTATTTTTATAATTGCATAAACCAATAATTTAAATTTCTATAGTTATTGTTTTTCTTTTGATTTTGTTATAACTTTCATTTCTTGTAAATCGTGTATTGGGAGTTGTTTTTTGTTGATATCTGGTGTGATCTTGGTGTTGTTGTGTGATATTACATCACTCTATTGTGGTGAAGTAGTGTGATTTTATAGAACACTATAGTATGGAACATTATCAGTGCTTCTAAAAGTGTTGATAAGGGTCACATTTATCAGTGCTCTTAATAGCATTGATAATGGTATATTTTATCTAAACATCTGTTGCCACAAAAAAAAGTCTATTTTATATGCGATCATAAAATTACTGATAAAAGTCAACTGTTTTAGATCTCATAAAAGTTCTTATAAATGACCCCTTATTGATGCTTTTATGAGCACTAATAAATGGTTCCTTTAGCGATGATAAACTAAAGTTCTGATAAATTTTCCATTTATTATCACTTTTATTATCATCAATTATGGACCCTTTTATCAACACTTTTTCTGAATTGATAAAACGCTATTTCATTTAACCAGGCTCATATAATAATAAAATTTCTTTCTCTAATGAAGTCCATTTCAAGTGATATTAAAGGAAAGATTTTTAGTACTGGTTGTAAGCCACCCACATTCGAGCTTACACCCAGTATTAGTAGGTTTAATCCATTGTGTGAGGGATATAGACTTTAATATCATAGACTTATGCATCATCATTATCTATAATTGTAGAAGGAATAATGTCTTAGATTCCCTATTGACTTGGGAAATAGGGAGAAATGAGATCTATTTTAGGCATCCAAACTACATTGAAACCCTATAAGGGTTATAGGGTTCGCAAATGGTTACATTGTCTATGAGAGTAGTTAAGACCCCATCCCGATGTGCGATGAAATAATAATGTATTTCTGAATTTCCCCTCCCACTGTCTATCATTATTCCTTGCCTTATAGTGTATGGAATCAATGATAATCACAAATCATCACTGAATAGTTAGACCATTCCATCAATGTTCAATGATTGTGGAATAAAAGTGGAAATTTTGTGCAAGGTTGGATGGAAATCAAAATGAGGAACCCTTATGGAATGATGCTACTCATAATTGGATAAATACTCTACCATCCATCCGTACAAAAATCTAAATGGTCTGCTAAGATCATTTTGATTCATTCCTTCTTGTATATTTCCCAATAATTAATTAATCAGTGAAGAGGTAGGGATGGTTAAATTGTTAGCATGCCCCTCTTCCAATGTTTCCACCATCATTAAGTTACAATCTTTGACAACAGTGTATAAGTCTCGGGAAGTGAAAAATTATCAACTTATGAACATGGAAATGAAACCCACTAATATAAATTAGACAATATGTGTAATTGAATCTCATAACTAAATGTGGTATATTGACCCACATCAAGGGTAGCACAATATGAGCCTAGAATATGTTTTTTTAGTTGGATGTGTTTTGATATGTAAGACTTTTGGCTTTAGTCCATTCACCCACAATAATATCCTTATCCATCCAAGAAATGAAATGTGTGAGGGAGCTTGAAGAGGTTGACCAAGAAATCCCTCTTTGATGACCAATAAATCTCTCTCTAGTGGAGAAACCATCTCGATGTTATCTAGTGTATTGTCCATCGATGGTAATTCATCATTCATATTTCCAAGAATGGGAATTAGTCATATCAAGTAAATATCCCACATAATTATTCCCGCTACACCGTGAGTTAAGATGAAGGTGTCGGTGCTTGACCACCAATGACTGAGAACTTTGTGAAGCATTTTACCTTGTGAATAAATTTTATATTATGAAATGTATAATAAATGAAATAGATTAACAACTTCCAATAGATTGGGGAATTACAAGAAGTTCTAGGGAACCCATAATCCCCAATCCCATTCATCATAAAAGCACCCTCTGGAATCTATACCCTATTTGGATATTCATACATTATTGGGATTACCTCATGTATGGTTGATGATGGATGGGAGATCACAGATAACATAATCTAAATATAAATCATGATTGTGTTTATTTCTTTAAATCCACATGGATACATTTATAAAAAAAATTGTCCTCTTTTCCCAAAGAAGATACAATATCCCCCATGGAAGAACCATTTTTCTGATCACAATCCTAAGATGTATCGAGATTAAAGTTAGGGGTTCTCTAGTCAACTGATGGAAATGGAGGGTCATTTTAGTGTCTAAGGTTGTAAAAGTGAAATTTACTGGACAATGGGTAGGCCATTAGTTCTAGAGGAGTATGATTTTTCAGTGTACTCTCCACAGGAACAACAAAAAACTAGAGATTGTCTTCAACATTCTAAACCAAATCCACCCTTCTTCTGGTATCATCTATTGAAGTTATAGGGAGATCCATTTTCAATTCTACATAAAAGATCATGGAAAAGGGAATTACCAAAAAAGTGGCAAGTGACTAAAATTAGTCTGAAATGTAAAATCCCCTTAAACTAACAGTCTATGGAGGGAACTTATCAGCAAACCCAAAGTTCATGAAATTTCATGGAATCTTAAAAGGGGTTGGCCCATGCAGTGTTTTCCACTAACTTGTTAGTTTGTAGAACAATAAAATTATGTTCAAACCCATGCTATATGGAATCCTAACTCATTTTTCATGTATTAGTTTATTCATTTTATGGAAGAAATGATTTGTTAATGGGTTATGGTGTCCACAGAAAAATGCAGTTTGTGGAAGAAAGTAGGTGAGATAATCCACAATAGCATAGGGTTTGATGATAAATATGGTAAGAGAAAAATGAAATGAGACCCCTATTTATAGGCATGTTCACCTCTGATAGTTACAATCTTATTCCACAAACAAGTAAATTCAATACTTCTTTCTAAATTAGAATATCCATCTTAACGTCCTGAATAGAATCCATTCTGATTTGAGCGTTTTTTTTTTTGTCCCAAGAACATTACAATGGAAATCAAACTATTCCCTTGGTTATGAAAAAGGTAATAAAAAATAAAGGGGATAATTGAAGAAAATTTTTTGAAGAAGACCAAATTTCTACAAAGGACAAAGGGGAATTGATAAGTGTAATCTTTTGTGGACCGCTCTTCCATATGGAGGCCAACATTATATGGTGTCTATGAACTAACTAGTTCACAAAATGATGAGGGAAGTGCAGTCCCCCAAAAATGAAATAATTTTTGGTAAAAGGTGGAAAAATCCTCCTCCCATACAATATACTCTTTAAACTCAAATGTTTCATGGTAAATGTGTAGCCTACGACTTTCTTTGAAAGAAACATTGTCATACATGGTACCTAGGCATTAATTCTATCCACTAAGGATGATGACCCTGTGCCCCTACAGACCAAGATGTTCGTGGGTCAAGATGCTTCTGTGGGCTTCCAAAAAGGATGGTGATGTCCCAGAAACCCAATGCCTCCACCTCTCCATAAAAGGACCCTGATGAGGATTGAAAGGAGAACAAATTTTTATATAAAGATAAATCGATGAATGAATTGAAGAAGGGATCACTAAAAAAGATAAACACTTTCAACAATTCCCTGTATGTAAAACCATCCACATATAATTATTGGGAAGAATAGTTAATTTGAAAAATTCTGAACCTCATATCAATTTTGTAGGAATTAAAACAAGGTATAAAAACTAATTCCCCCTTTTAAATCAGTAAAACCACATAGAAAACTGCTTTGCAGATGGAACTATGTTCCACATAGTTAATTTCTATGTGGACGGACCATAGAATTTAATATAAAATCACTAGTTGGATTGAAGGTGACCTTGTGTAGTACACCTCTACATAAACGAAATATGGGACTGCATACCACCATGGGATTTGTACGGCTCCCTTAACTTAATAAAAACATGTTTTTTGAATGAAAACACATCTCACATAAGGAAATGATTCTCAAAATAGGGTATCTCTGGGAATTCAACCCTCCAGATCCTATCATTTTCTTCCATTTCTATCACATCATCCTTAGTCCCGATATGAACCAGTCTATCAACATTAGGCCAAGGCCTCTTTCAAAGACACCATAATTCAATGATAAAATCATAGTGCACACCATACTGCTCTTTTGAAATTATATACACATGTTAAACGGATTCATGTTGGTTACCCAAGAAGTGAGGCGAACCCCCAGAATGGCCTTGAGTTTACATTCCCATGGTAATGAGGGTTCCAACCTTGGGATGCTCACATGAACCTCACCATTCTATGGATTAAGGGAAGCCACCCGCATTTCTATTTGATGAGGTATCTTTTTGAACATCCTCCCATGTTCCCCAAAACTAATGGTATGGAACTCACACTTAGTTATGCCCCAATCCATTCTTGCAGGAGGGGGAACCTTCTCTCCTCTTCACCTCAGACCATGGTATATTTCGATAGATAACAAAATATTTCTATCAAGAATAAAAAAAGGAGAAATGGGGACATTTAATTCCCTATATATTTCACCCTGTGGACTCAAGTACCATGTATCAATAGATTATGTGGGACATGAAATATTCATATTCTTTTCCGCCTCATGTTTCTAATAATAAGAATGATTCTTGTGATCGTAGAGGATAGAAACGATCATAAAATCTTCATGAAGTCAAAATTATGTGACTTACCTATAGATGTAAGCCCTAATATTTAATCAAATGGGCCTTGTCAATAGATATAAGTATAAAACACATATGAATCTTCCATGTGTAATCCCTAGCTTTTATAACTAAGTGGAAATTCATTCCTGAATAATAGGATATGTATAAAACCTTCCAGTGGTTCAATCAAAACAACATCATTTTTCACATCCCTCCACTATTGTCCTAACCACATGATATTTAATGGTCCGGTCACCATACTACATTGGTTTGATTCCTCTCTTGAGGTTACATAAGAATCCCATATTACAGTTTCAATCCTTATATTGAGACAATTCTCACCCCCTGGATGATGAAAAACTCCAAAGTTCCCCCATCACATGGATTAAACTAGAATTTCCACAATGAACAATTAAGGAGTTCCTAGTCTATCCACAAGAGGGTAACATTAATGAATAACCTTGGATACATACAAATATCTTAATTAATGGAGATCCTCTAATACATAATGATAATTATGAACCCATGTGTATTCATGATTGATCTCAAATAGGGGAAATATTTTAACACATGCTTTGGAATGAACCAAGGATTCACCAACATATTAACATGGAGTAAATATATATATGTTAGTATGATAATATTAAATAGTTTCCCCAAATGTGTGCGATGATCCAGATTTCTCATCTTCTTGACTAATTTGGGTTCTTAAATGTAGTTGGATAAATCATCCAATGATCGCCTACCATTGGAAAACAGGTCCATGAATGGATGTGAGAGCGTTCTGTGTTTTCACTTCCATAAATTAACCAATTGGAGACCATCTGAGGACAATGTACCTAATGTGGATTAATTGAAGAAAGAATTATCCCCCTGCAATCACTCATTAGGCCCAATGCGCTTCAGGTCAAAACATGGTCCTTTAGTGGTTTTTGGGTCCTTTTAGTAGTTTTTACGGAGGTTTACGGTTTTTTATGTATTCTAGGGATTTTGGGGTTTTTTGGTCTTTTATGGGTTTTTGGGTTTTAGTATTCATTTGGTATATTTAGGGATTACATGGATATTTAAGGAATTTTAGATGGTTTTTATGATATATTTTGTTTTTTAGGATTTCGTGTATTTTTTAGATTTTAGGAATTTTAAGATGGTTTTATAGTTTTCAATGGGTTTTTAGGGTTTCTAGTGTCCCATAGGGATTTTAGAGTTTTTATAAAATTTTAGGTTTTTATGTATTATTTAGGATTTAGGGGTTTTAGAGTTCTTTGGTGGTATTATATATTCTATGGTCTTCTGGGTTTTAGGGAATTTTAGGGGGTTTGTCAGTTTTTTACAATTTTTTTGGGTTTTTAGTGGTGTCTGTTCTTTTAGGTTATTTAAATATTTTTATTGTTTTTAGTGTTTTTACAGTTTTAAGGGGATTTAGTATTTCTATATGTGTTACGGTTATATGTATTTTGATGGTCTCTAAGGGGTTATAGGGGTATCAGTGGTTTTTATTTTATTTGTAATTTTTATATTTTAAAGGGGTTTGAGGGAATTTTATTGTCATTTGGATCTTATATTTTTTTATATTTTTTAGGGATTTTCGTTTCTTTATATTATATATATATATAGGGATTTTCTTTTTTTATGGTTTTCGTTTTATTAGGTTTTTTAATGATTTAGGTTTTTTTAGGTGGTTTGGGGTTATTTGGGGTTTCTATGGTTTTTAGTGTTTTTGATTATTTAGAGGTCATAGGGGTTTTGGGTATTTGAGAGAATTATAAGGATATTGGATTTGGGGGGGGGGGGGTTAGTGATTTTATGGGTTTTAGAGTTAATAGAATTGGTAGAGTTATTAGGGGTTTTAAGGAGTTTTTAAGGATTTTGTTTTTTTGTGGGATTTAGGGTATTTTAGGTTTTCTAGGGTTTTAGAGTTCTTCATGGTCTTTTTGGACTTTTGGTTTTATTATTGTTTTTAGCTTTTTTTAGGGTTTTTACAGGTTTAGGGGGTTTCAAGGGGGTTGTAGGGTTTTTAGGATTTCTATGGCGTTATGGGTTTTCAGTGTTTCTAGGTTTTTTATTATTTATTCATTTTTAGTATTTAATTATTATTAAGGAGTTTAATTGTTTTTAACAGGTTATATTAGGTCTTTTAGGGTTTTTAGATTATTTTAAGGTTTTTAGGGTTTTAGGTGTTTTAGCAGATTTAGGGTTTATTAGGGTTTTTTAGGGTTTTCTGGATTTTTGGGGTTTTTATGATTTTTAGGGTTTTAGGACATTAGGGTTTTTTTTTGTATTTAGGGTTTTTATAGTTTTAGGTATTTCAGTGATGCTAGATATTTGGTGTTTTATTGTGATTTAAGGGTTTTTTATAGTTTTTTGGGTTTTAGGGATTTTATTTTTTTAGGGTTTGGGGATTGTATTTAATTTTTTTGGATTTTTTTGGATTTTTTGGATTTTTTTGGTTTTATAGTGTATTTTACCATTTCCATTAGTATTTAGGGGATTTAGGGTCTTTTGGTTGATTATATGATATTTTCGAGTTTTTATGGATTTTCTTGTATTTTTATGGGTTTTTTTCTTTTAAGTGTTTTTTATAGTTTTTAGGGGTGTTTGAGTGATTTTATATTTTTAGGGGTTTTAGGGTTTTTGATTTATAAGGGAATTTAAGTATTTTATGATTTTAGGGTTTTAGGGAATTTTATGGGTTTCTAGGGTTTCATAAAAGCTTATATGGGATTTATGGGATTTAAGAATTATTGGGTGTTTAGGGGTTTCATTATTTTGTAGTTTTTTATAATATTTCTAGGATTTTAATGTTTTTTTGGGACATTTATGGTGTTAGTTTTTACGGTTCCTTTATGGTTCTTAATGTTTTTAGGGTATTTTTGATTTTTTAGGCTTTTTCAGTGTTTTTCATGGAATTTTAGTTTATTAAGGGTTTAAGGTTTTTATTGATTTTAAGGTCCCTTTAGGTGATTCAGGATTCATTATGGTTTTTATTTTTATTTTTTATTTTACATTATTTTAGGTTATTTAGGTATTTTAGTGTAATTTATAGCATTTTGTATATTTTAGTGAATATGGTTTTTCATGTTTTCTAGGTTTTTATATTTCTAATAGTTTTTTGGGGTGTTTTATGTTTTATTTGGATTTATAGGTTTTATAAATTAATGGGTTTTTGGGTTTTAGGGTTTTTAGGGTCATTTAGTAATTTTGAGGGCTTTATGGTTTTTACATTTTTTATTGTATTTAAAGGTTTTTTAGTTTCCTTTAGGTTTTTATGAATTTTATGTGTTTTAGGGATATTAGGGGTTTTTAGGATCGTTTGAAATTTTATGTTTTTTAGGGTTGTTTAGATGTTTTAGTATTTCCTAGGGTATTCATAGTTTTAATGGGGTTTTTGGGGGTTTTTTATGTTTTTCGGTTTGTTGGGGTCTTTTAGGGTATTTTAGTCATAGTTTTTAGGGTCCATTAAGAATTTTACAGTTCTCGGTTGTTTTTGGTTCTTGGGTCTTTAAGGGAATTTAATGTTTTTAGTATCCTTTGGTTATTTTTAGGGTATTGGAGACATTAATGTTTATTGGGTTTTTTAAATACTTATTAGGACCTTGTAGTGCTTCATAGTGGTTTTATTGTCTTTAGTAGTTTTTAGGGTCCTTTAGGATTTCTATGGTTTTAAGGGTTTTAGTGTAAATTAGGGTGATTATTGGTATTATGTGTATGATGTTCATTAAATTTTATTGGTGCATTTAGTGTTTTTTAGTTTGGTTTAGTGTTTTTAGGGTTTTACGGTTTTTAGGTCTTTTAGTGTTTTTTTGGGTTTTATGGGGGTTTTAAAGAATTTTTATGGTTTTTTTTGCTCTTTTTGTTTTTTGGGTTTTTTGGGTTTATTGGGTTTTTTGGATTTTTAGGGGCATTAGGGTTCTAATTGTTTTATAATTTTTATGGGTAATTTTGTGTTGCTTATGGAGTTTTAGTGTTTTTTAATTTTTAGGGGTTTCATGTGTTTTTAGGTATTTTAGGATTTTGGGTTTTTTTTGTTTTAAAGGAATTTTTATGTTAAGTGTTTTGTTATGTGTCATAGTTATTTTAGAGGTTTTAGGGGTTTTTGTGTTTTATATATATTATTTTTTAGTGTTTTATGCTATTTTGGGGTTTTAAGGGTTATTAGTGTTTTTAGTGTTGTATTTCTATTTTTTTTTTATTTTTGGTATTTATTTTTTGGACAGTATTTTTAGGGTTTTTAGTGTATTTAGTATTTTTAGTGTGTGGATGGGTTTATTATGTGTTTTAGTGTTTTTATAGTTTTATTTGGTTTTTATTAATTTCAGGTTTTTTAGGTGGGCGGGGTTTACTATTCGAACGGTTTTTAGAGTTTTTAAGGTTTTTTTGTTTTTAGGGAATTTTGTTGACTTGTGGGGTTTTAGGGTTTTAGTGTATTTAGTGTTCCTTGGGGATTGAAAGTTTTTTAAGGTTAATGGGTTTTTTGAGGGATATTAGGTGGATTTTTTTTTGTTTTTTTTTGGTATTTAAATAATTTTAGTGGTTTGGGGGTTTTGAGTGTTTTTTGGGGGTTTTTTGTGTTTTTAGGATTCAGGAATTTGGGATAATGGAATGAGGTTTATGGTGCATCATATTTTTTAGTTTTTTAATGTTTTTATGGTTTTTATGGTTTTTTAGGTTATAGGGAGTAGGGTATAGTGTTAATGGTTTAGGTTATATGGTTTAGGATGTAGATAGAAGGGGTATGGTATAGGGTATACTGTTTAGGGTGTGGGGTTAAGGGATAAGGGTTTAGGGTATATGGTTTTGGGTGTAAGTTATAGAGTCCAATGTTTATTGTATAAAATTTGTTTTGAATGTTTTTTAGGATTAGGGTGTGGGGTATATGATATCTGTTGTAGGGTTTAGGTTTTAGTGTTTGGGGTACAGGGTCAAGGGTGTCAGTTTTATGGGTTAGTATATAGTTAGTGGGGTTTAAAAAGATAGATTTATGGTTTTGTATGTGTGGTAAAGGATTACGGGTATATGTTATATGGTTTTGGGAGGAGAGTATAGGGTTTAGGGTGTAGGGTTTAGGGTTTGGTGTGTGGGGTGTAGGGTTTAGGGTTTGGTGTGTGGGGTGTAGGGTTTAGTAGGGGGTTTAGTATTTACTGTTTAGGGTATAAGGCTTAGGGTGTAGGGTGTAGGGATTAGTGTCAAGGGTATAATGTTTACGGTGAAGGGTGAAGGTTTTAGGGTGTAGGTTATATAATTTAATGTGTATAGTTTAGGTTTATGTGTGTTGGGTATAGAGATTAGTGATTTGGGTTTAGGTTTTTGGTGTAGGGTGTAGGGTTTAGAGTGTTGGTTTTATGGTTCAGGGTGTTAGTTGTTTTCTTTAGGGTATAGGGTTTTGGGTTTAGGGTGTACGGTATCCTTTTTAGGGTGCGTGGTTTAGTGATAATGGTGTATTTATTAGGTTGTGGGGTATATGGTTTATGGTTTAGGGTAAAGGGTATAGGGTTTAGAGTGTTGGGTTTGGGGTTTAGGATATAGTGTTTAGGGCACAAGGTTTAGGGTAGAGGGTTTAGGGAGTTTCATTTAGGTTGTAGGGTATGGGGATTAGAGTATAGGGTATAGGGGTAAGGGTGCAACTTATAGGTTTTTGGTTGTAGGATATATGGATTATTACATATGGTATAGAGTTTAGGGTATATTGTTTACGGTGTTTTGGATATGGTTTAGGGTTTAGGGTGTAAGGTTTTCAGGTTTAGGGTGAAGGGTATAGGGTTTATATTTTAGGTTTTGCAGTTTATGGTGTATGGTATATCATTTAGGGTATATGTTATAGAGGTTGTGGTCGAAGGCTTTGGGTTTAGGGTGTGTGGTATTTTTTTTAGGGTATGGGTGTTGGTTTTAGAGATTAGGGTTTAGGGTTTATGGTGTAGGGTATAGGGTTTACGGTGCATGGAATAGGATTTATGGTGTAGGGTATAGTGTTTATGGTGCAGGGTTTAGGATTTTGGGTAAAGGGTATTGGGTTTAGGGTTTCTGGTGTATGTTATATGGTTTAGGGTGTAGGGTTTAGGGTTTTGGGTGTATGGTATTGGGTTTGGGGTATAGGGTTTAGGGTTTAGGGTGTAGGGTGTAGGATTTGGGGTGTAAGGTTTAGGGATTAGGGTTTATGGTGTAGGGTTTAGTGTGTAGGGCTTATGGTTTAGTGTGCATATTATAGCGGGTAGGGTGTATGGTTTAGGATTTAGTTTGTAAGATATACTGTTTAGGGTATTGGGTTTATGGTTTAGGGTGTATCGTATAAGGTTTCTGGTTCTCAACTATGATTTTTATTTTAGGGTGTATGTTTTAGGATTTAGGGTTTAGGGTGAATGGTGTAGTGTTTTGTGTCTTGGGTTTAGGGTGTATGGTATATGGTTTAGAGTGTAAGGGTTTCGGTTTGGGGTATATAGTTTACTGTATTGGTTTTATGGTTTCTGATGTATGGGTTTTGGTGTAGTGTGTAGGGTTTCGTGTTTTAGGTGTAGTGAAAAGTGTTTGGGGTTTTGGGTACAGGTTCAACCTAATTGTGTTTGGGGTTTATGGTGTGGGTTATTGGGTTTAGTGTTTGGGTTTAGTTTTTTCATGGGTTTAATTGTTTTTTGGTGTCTTATGTTTTTAGTTTTTTTGTTTGTCAGTGGTTTTAGGGGTTTAGTAAGTTTTGTGGTATATTTTAGTTTCAAGGTTTATAAGTAATTTTTAGGGTCTCTATTTTTCTTTTGATTTTTTTTATTTGTTTGGACTTTTAGGTTTTTTGGGATTGTATGGATTGTATGGTATTACATGTATTAACATTATTTGATGTTTTTATGGTTTTTATGGGTAGGGAGGTTTTTTTAGGGTTTTGGGTTTTTTAGGGATCTTAAGGTTTGGGGGTTAGGGATTTTTATTATTTTGTGTCTTTTCTTTTTAGGTTATAGGTTTTATAGGGATTTTTGCTTTTTTGGGTTTTTTTGGTATTTTCTATTTTTGGGGATTTTTCTGAGGTTTTTTGTTTGTTCTTGTTTTAGGTCCTTTTAAATGTTTATTGTCTTTTGGGGGGTTTTTTGGTTTTGGGTCATTATGATTTTTTATGTTTTATGGGTTTTGAGATTCTTAGGTTTTTAGGTATCTTTTAGGGTTTTCCCATGTTTTTATGGGTTTTAGTGTGTTTAGGGTTTTTTATTTCTATAATTTCTCATTTTTCTATCATTTTTGGGGTTTTATATAGTTCTAGATTCCTTTAGGATGTTTTAGGTTCTTTAGGCTTATAATGGCTTTGTTGGGGATTTATGTCCATTTCTATTTTCTAGGTGTTTTATGGTCTTTTAGGGGGTTTGGAAGGTTTTTTACAGTTATTAGGTTTTTTTGGTGTTTTTATGGTATCAATTCATGATAGTGTTTATTTGGGATTTCATAATTTTTATGGTTGGGGGTTTTTACAATTTCTTATGGGTTTTATAGGGTTTGTAAATTATTTAGGTTTTTAAGGGTTTTATGAGTTTATGGTTTTAAGTTCTTTCTTATACGTTATTAAGGTTTCTAGTTTTTTCATAGGGTTTAAGGGTTTTTGGGGTTTGTTTGGATTTTAGGCTTATTTGTGGTATTAAGGGTTTTTTATTATCTTTAGTGTTTCATGGATTTTATATTTTTTGGGGTTTGGGTGTCTTTTAGGATTCTTGGGTTTTTAGATATCAAGGGTTTTTATTAGGGTTTCATGTTTTTAAAGGGGGTTTTGGGGTTTAAGGGTTTTTACAGTTTTTACTATTTTTTAGAGGTTTTCTGTTTTTGGAAAAAAAAATTAACTGTTTTTTGGTTTTTTGGTTTCATTATTATTTATAGGAGTTTTATAGTATTTTAGTACTTTTTATGGTATTATGGTAATTTTTTGTTTTTTTTCATTTAATGTTTATTGTATTTTAGGTTATTTTAAGGTTTTTGAGGTCTTTTTGGTAATTTCATGTTTTAGGTTATTTTGGGGGTTTTAGTGTTTTTGGGGTATTTTAGGGTTTTATTGGGTTTTACTATTTTTTTGGGGGGGGGGGGTTAGGGTATTTTATAGTTTTTTTGGTTTTAGGGTCTTTTTGGGGGGTTTTGATTTTTTAGGACACATTTGAGTATTTACGGGTGTAGGGTCCTTTAGAACACGCAATGTCTTCGCTTCACGCACCATGGAAACCTAGCCACCACTTATCTTAACCTACACACCGTGTTCTTCGGGATACATGTCGTGTGTTCTAGAAATTTTCAGAATTTCTAACCTCCATCGTCGCACCTCAAGTGGAACTCGGATCTTTGATCAAGACATTTTTTTCACGAAACATGAAGATTAAAGTCACCCTGATGTCCCAAAGTCATCCCCATTGTTTCTGGGTTTCCTATCAGTCCCTAAAACACGTATTGATTCACCCGTGTGAAGAAAGATCGAAAACGGTCTCCCCCAATCTAACCTGATTTGTCGTCTGCCAATATCATCGCACCTTTGTTGAGTCGTCGCGATGTCGTATCTCTATATTGGGATCGTTGTGTTGTAGAATGGATGTGCAACGATCCGTTTTTTTTTTCATGCCACGAAGAATGCGAAGAACGCAAGGTAATAAGAGGGGGAAGAAATATAAATCACAAAAGAAAATAGGAATGAACCTCTACCATCGTTCATCATGACATTGATCAGATCCCTTTAAAAGAATTAAATAGAGATAATCGAAACATGGATTTTGACATCATGGATTAATCCCCAAAAACAACCAAATAAAAACACTCCCACCAAAACTGATGATCTGCACATTAACCTATTTGTGGGTTGATCTTAATTATTTTCTTTATTTCAAAAATGGGGAAAGGAAGAATCGAAATAACAAACCCCTACCTCTGTCGTCGACAAAGAGAGAGATCGATCAACAGTTGGATTTAATCTCATTGCACAACGATCCACGCATCGTCGCTCATCGGAGTCTACCAAAATCTTCCAAGGCTTCACGAGGCTCTCCCCCCCCCCCCTCTTTAAATTCACAGGGTTATGGGATAACCCTATGAACATTCAATAAGTAGGTATTTAAAAGGGAGGAAATTAGGTCGATGTGCAAAAAATGAAACTTTTAAATAAATTAATTATTACTTATTTTTATTTCCATTAAAATGTCCAAAAACTAACTATAGCAGCTGACCCGTGCTGGTTGATGTTAGGCCCCACCTAAGGTAAAGTTGATTCTTTGAATGTAGTGGTGCCCTAAGATTTATAATCTGAGCTCATGTTCAAATGTTATTCCACTTTTTCTAGAAAACCTATTGCATGCATAGTTTAAAGTTTAAATAAATTCAAACATTTATTCTGGGAACTTCGGGGATCATTATCACATGCCGTCAAAAGTTCTGGTCTCAAAATAATACCGTATAATATTTAGAAATAATACACAGAAAACCTGAGACATTACAGTTTCTCCACCTTGGGGATTTGCATCCCCGAAAATCCAAAACAAGGCTATGCAAAAAGATGTGGGTATAGGGCACAGATCTGAGCCTCTCGCTCCCACATGCTCTCCTAAAGATTCTCATGCTTCTTCTGAACATGCACCAAGGGAATTTATCACCCATAGAGGATCCTCTCCGGTGGATCCTCGATCTCCACTGGGTACTTAGAAAATGTCTCTCCATCCTCGTTGTCCAGCTCGCCCTAGTCGATGATATGCGATGGGTAATGCACATACCTCCTCAACTACGACACGTGGAAGACATCATATACCTGATGCAACTGTGGTGGAAGAACTAGGTGGTACACCACATCTCCAACTTTCCACAATATCTAGAATGATCTGATGAATCTCATAGATAGATTGCCTCCCTAGCCAAATCTCGGCAACCTTCGTTGAGGTGAAACCCCAAGGAAGACCATTTATCACTCCTCGAACTCCAATTTCCTCCATCTTTTGTCAGCATAAGACTTCTTCCGGCTTTGTGAAGTCTTCATCCACTCCCAAATGATCTGCACCTTCTCAGTGGTAGCTTGTACAAACATTGGACCCATGAGTACTGACTCTCTGAGGTCGGTCCAGCAAAGTTGTGACCGGAAAGGTCTCCCATATAAAACCTCGAACTATGCCATACCAATGGTGGAGTGGTAGCTATTATTATATGCAATCTCCAATTGTGGAAGGTGTTCCTCCCAACAACGACAAAAGTCTATGATACAGGCCCTCAACATATCCTCCGTAACCTGAATGGTCCTCTCCGTCTCACCATCTATCTGGGGATGGAACAAAGTGCTCAAGTGTAGCTTAGTTCCAAAATCCACCTGCAATCCCTTCCACAATTAGGATATAAAATGGGCATCTCAACCTGATACAATTGTTGAAGGGATTCCACAATGTCGAACTATCACCTACACATAGAGGCGTCACAAGCTCTCTACGGAACTCTCCTCTATGATAGCATGGAAGTGGGATGACTTGGTGAGTCATTCAATGACCACCCAGATGAAATCATGCCCCTTGGACGTTTTTTTTAAATCCTATCATGAAGCTCATCAATATTCCATCCCACATCCACTCTGGAACTTCTAGGTGTGAGCTAATCCCACTGGAACTTGGTGCTCAGCCTTCACCTGATAGCATGTAAGGAATCGAGAAATGAACTCTGCTATTACTTTCTTCATACCTGACCACCAAAACTGTTGTTGGATAACATGGAACATCTTCACTATTCCAGGATGTACTACCATGTGGGATGTATAAAACTCCCTCAGGACCTCCTCTTTCGATGCCAATGGTACAACAGTGCATCCTCTAAAAAGGAGAATGTGCTCCCTACATAGCGAATATCCATCAAGAGCATGTCATATGGATAAATAAGCACATAAAGCCTCATAGTATACATCCCCAAGTTGTGCCTCCATAACTCACTGTAAGAGTGGATGGGTGAAAAACATATATTGAAGGTAAGTTGCATCCTCTCTGTCCACTAAGGATAACTTCAACGTGGCTAAATGCTCTATTGCCTCACACAACAACTGCGTGCTTGACCTTATTCTAAGAGCATTAGACAACTTTTTCACATCCCAAGAGTATATATGTTCTCGAAATCAGAGTCTTTGAGTTACTCTATCCAACTCCTATGTCTCAGATTCAGATACTTCTTTGAGAACATGTACTTGAGGCACTTTTGGTCAGATTAGAAGATGAACCTCTCTCCCAAAAGGTAGTGTCCCCACATCTTCAATGCGAATACTGTCACATCCAACTTGAGACCATGGGTTTCATAGTTATTATCTTGTGTCCTAAGATGGCATGAATCACAAGAAATCACTACCCATCTCTGCATCAAGACACATCCAAGCCCGGTTCCCGATGCGTCATAGAAAACTACGTACTCTACACCCTCCTTTAGTAATCTCAAGATTGGGGTTCTCTTCAAACTCTACCTCAACTACTCGAAGGCCTACTGGAACTTCTCTGTCCACATGAAGGGTTTCCCCTTCCAAGTCAATGTTTTCATCGGTGCTGATATTTGGGGAAATCATGAATGAATCTCTAGTAATATCTTTCCAACCCAAGTAATCTCCGCACATCCGTCATGATCTAAGGTGGATCCCAAGCTAAAACTGCCTCCACCTTGTCTAGGTCCAAAGAAACTCCCTCTAATAAAATGACATTTCCTAAAAAGTGAACCCTTAAATCCATAACTGGCACTCCGAGAGATTTCCATAATGTCGGTTCTCTCAGAGTACATCCAAAACCATCTACAGGTGTCTTGCGTGATCCTCCTCCGACGCCGAGTACACATGGATGTCGTCAATGAGGACCACTATAAACCAAAACAAGTATGGCTGGAAGATCTGGTTCATAAGTCCCATGAACACTTCGGGGGTGTTTGTCAGGCCGAAAGGCATCACCAAGTACTTATAGTGACCTTAGGGTCATCTGAAATCCATCTAGGTATATCTTGATTCCACACTCGTAACTGGTGGTAACCTGACCAAAGGTCATCCTTTGAGAACCACTATTCCCCTCTTAGTTGGTTGAAGAGGTCGTCGATCCTCAGTAGGGGATACTTATTCTTCACTGTTACCTGGTTCTGGAATCGGTAATCTGCTCACAACCTCAAACTCCCATCTTCCTTAATGGAAAACAATATTGTGGCCACCCAGGGCGAAATGCTAGGTCTCAGGAAACCCTTTCTTTGCAAATCCTACAACTTAACCTTTATCTCACGAAGCTCTGTGGGAGTCATCCGATATGCTAATGAGGAAATCGGTTCCATCCCAAGGTATAAGTTGATGCTAATATTGATTTTCCAGTAGATAGGTAGTCCTAGAACATCTTTTGGAATGTTGTCCTCATACTCCACCACTACTACTAGGAACTAGAAGCTCTCCACATCTACTGCTCCAAATGTGAGGATAGATAAATCATGAGTGATCAGTTGTACCCTCCTACGCGTGATCCCATTTTGAACTGCCTACATCTCCCTTTCACCAATAAAGAAAAACCCAATCCCTTCGCTAATAACACACTGCACTCTTCTCCTAAAGTAGTCAATCTTAGAATTTACTGAGGATGACTAATCCATACCAACAATGAAGGTGTAATCCCTCGATGCTTCCCCTAAGAGGTTCCAACTGAAACTCTCTCCTCCAAGGGTAAGATCACACTTTCTACAAAGGT
The DNA here is from genome assembly GCA_963277665.1 of Viscum album. Lineage (NCBI taxonomy): Eukaryota > Viridiplantae > Streptophyta > Magnoliopsida > Santalales > Viscaceae > Viscum > Viscum album. The sequence continues at coordinate 115,907,107 of OY728133.1, read as the reverse complement.
GTGTGATCCTGGAGTCTCCTCCCATAGGTGTCTCCAAGTTTAAGGATCAAGTCATGTCTCTATCGGAATCTCATGGTTTCACACAATAAATGTGGATATGAAGGAATACTTTCATATGTGTCTACAAGTACGACATCTAAGGTTGATAATACACATATCCGACCTCGGATCATCCCAAGATTCCTTGGGTCGTACGCCTCGACTGCATGTAGCTATCCCAGCCCCTATCCCCCAGCTCCATATGCCTGGTGCGGACATCCTATGGGTGGTGGTGGAAGTGGATCAAAGCGTATTAAGCCACCTGTAGCTCTCCCTACTCCTCTACCACATACACCACATGGCAGGTCTGTTTTATCCACTCTCGGCCTCTGCCACGGTGGTCCATCAACCACCACCCTGTCAGCAACTCGACGGGTTGGACATTCTCTAGAGAGATGTCCCCTACTTGTTTACGAGTAGTATCACCTCTACCTAGGCTGATTGGATCTAGCATGAGAGCCCTAGACTACCAAACCCCTGTCATGGGTCCTCCTGTGATGTCTCACGCGTCCTGATCCCATGTTTCTGACGTCATCTCCATACTGATGTTAATACCACATAAGAAAACAAAAATATGAGGAAGGGAGCCTTGAATATTTCCAAATCCCAAGGAAAGGTTTGAAGAAATCAAAGAGGAATGTCAAGATACTCCAAAACAGACCTGCGTGATCCCTCTGTATGACGGATCTGTTTGATCAACTTCTGTGGCAGAGCTACACGCCCGAATAATTTCTGAACCCTGGATGGAGCACCTAAGTGGAGGACCTATGTGGATAATCCATCCTTCAACCAGGATAATTCATTCCTATAAATAGAGCCCTTTCACTCTCCATATGAGAGACTTAAAAATATAAAAGACTCTCTAAAGCTCTCACTTCATATCTCTTTCACTTAGATCCCACAAATTGTCTCAAGTTTCTCATTAAAACTCTATAGAAGTGATAATTAAATGGGATACACATTTTTTGAAAGTATTTTAAAAAATTTACATAGGATTGGTTCTCCTATGTTAAACAGATTCTTTATTAATCATTCACATCTACACGGCATACTTGCGCGCCACCCCTATCTGCCACACATGCGCTTCTTACCTTCACGGTATACATGTGTGGTACATCAACGTGGGGTACCAATGTGAAATACATGTGAGAGGTACCTATGTGAAAGTGCTTGGTATAAATCCTATATATCAACTCATAAAGAAAGACACATCAGAATGACTCCAATTCGGGTTTGTATCTCCATAGTCAGAGGTTTCCCACATTTGTCTTACAATGGGTTTATGATTCATGAAGTATATGTGGTGTTGTATATCCACAGTCATAAGGAAAATTCTCCTAGAAATAGTGTTGGGAAGTTCCGAATTTTGAGAATAAGGGTTTGGGTTCTGTCCTCCAATTCTCATCTCTAAAACCTGGAACCTCAGGTCACTGGTAGGGAAGGTACAATTCACACTTACTTTTCTGTGCAAGCATAGGAGATGTCTCTCTCCCCTACCGTGATCAATTTTAGGGAAACCAGTTTGGTGTAAGCCCCAATATTTTCTTCCAGGAGGTGGCATCATTGCTCCTCCTCCCTTATTTGGGGCCAAAAACCAAAGGGGAGATGGGCACATGGACTCTTGTTTCCCTTTCCCACTACGATTGTGCTTTGTCTCCATGGGAAACCGTCCTGGTGTAAGACCCTAACTGTCATCCCTTCATCCTTACATTGGACCTTTGTCTAATGTAAATAGAACAGAGGGAAGGCTCATCGACTTTCCCTCTTCCATGGTCACCTCAACCTCATTCACCATGGACACTATCAGTGCACCGTCTTCCACCAGTGGAGGATGAAAAATTTTAAAGTGTGAATGAATTAGTTGTATCTTTGAAATCCCTTTGTTTCTCACACTAATCATGAGTCATGCGGGCTTAGATATTTTTCACTATCACAACATTTTCACAATCGAATAAACTAAGAGAACTCTGATTCCTGTTCAAACCAGGATACATAGGAATCCTTTTCAGGGCCCGAGCTCATTGGACTCTCTCTTCAGTAATCCAACCCGAATTCCTTTAATCTGGGCATCCTCCTCTAGAATAAGCCCCATATTTAACCCCAAATCATCAAGGCTTCCTTTTCAGGAATTAAGCCTAAACTCATCTTTCTCAAAGGACCATACTCTTCTATGAGACTTATTGAACTACGTGGGATTTTATTCCCATCCATATAGGATACATATGATGCCTCCTTGAAGCTCAAACACAACACTTCAAATCAACCCTATTCTCATTAGGCTATATTCCCAATAGGGTCTGATCTTACATGGAAACCCATATTTGTTCCATGTTCCTTGGGATGCTTCAGCATAATTCCCACACTATTCTTTGACCAAGCACCTTGCACTTAGAGGTTCTTATCACATGAACTTAAAAGATATTATATGTCTTGTTATGTTGCACAGAACTTTGAGGGTTCTGATTCCATTCACAAGGATATGTAGGAAGTTCATTTTATGGGAATGATCCCAAGATCGAATCAAACATTTATCTCCCTAGATGACAATAAATTCCAGAGTACCCCACTCAGTGGATTAAAAACCCAGTATCATCACAAATATGATTAAAATAATATCTAATCCATATATTATAGGATACCATTGATGGAAATCCTAGAATAAAAATGGTTATTTCCATTAATGAAGAACTTAGAATGCATACAGATGATTCTAAATTTTACTCATATTAATAAGTGATTGTAAATTCCATGGGATACTTACAATATACTGGGTGAATTAATAAGGATTCATGAAAACATATTAAATTTACAAAATAGAGTCTCAGAGTAGAAAATAATTCCCCCTAAAAGGGTGTGATGAGTATGACCTCCCATCCTCTTGACCAATGCATATTCCTAAGTATCATAAAGGTCAAACTTAATGAATGATGACCTTCGGAAAGCATGTCCCCTTTGGATAAAGAACGTTTGGATGTTTCTGATTCCATAAATAAATCAAATGGAAACCACCTAGAAATAATGATTCTTAAAACGTGAACACATGTTTCTAGGAACTATGAAAAAAAATGGTTAACCCTATGTGAATCCTTAACCAAGTTAATAATGTCACCCACCTATTAGGCCCCTATCAATTAATAATGGAAGGCCATAAAAAAGAATCAATAAAACATGTATCCAACTAAAAAATTATTTCTTTAATGGAGTTTGTTGTTGTTTTCAATTTTTTCTTCTCATAATTCCCTTCACTACAAAACGGATTTCTCTATGACAACTTCTGTGAACATCCTGCCCACTACTCAAATTGGATCTCCATCCACGGGAAGGACATCATCAATAACCCAACATCTTCAACGTTGGGTCTCTAATGTGATGGTAAAGGAATATCTCTAGCACGGTATAATCTCGACTTTGGAGGCTGCTCGACAGGCCCTTTAAGTCAATAACAATCCTTGGTCATCTGGCCTATAACACCCAATGATGAAGAAGCAAACAGTTCCAAACACCGTTTCCAACGGTTTTGTGTCCTTATCACCAAAACGCAACAATGAATCCATCCCATACTATAGGTAGATGGATCAAGAGGTCACTCAAATACTCCATTTAAGAATGAATGTGTCCTTCCTCAGGACTCCCACCAGCAGTCACCGCCAAAATCGAGTGGTAGTTTACCCCAAACATGATGGGTACGTTGCCTCTGGATGATTGGCCCAGGTCTCTCAAACACGGGCATTCAAGATGAACCACTAGGGACAACGTACGGTCAAAAAGGATAAGTTTCTCACCTCTTCCTCTTCCAGAGAAGCCCATCAATATAACTTGATGGAAAACAACAAGCAGGCACATACACTTTTCAGTCCTAATTTTTATTCTCAGCATACTCGTCTAACAGAAACCCACCAATCCCCCCCGATAAACCTGATGAAGTACTATGAACAAGAACATACACCTAATTACTAGTCATTAGCCTATCATCAGGATCTTCTGACTTCATTTAATGAATCTTGCCAAGCTAATGTGGTGGAATCTGGTAAACAGGAACATACAGTTGTTTACAATCACCAATTCTGTCAGCAATCTCGTCTGCCAGTATTAATGGAATTCTATCAACCATAATTGAAAGAAAATAGCCAGAAGACACATACACCTACCAATTTTCATCATTCCTTCCATCAATATCTTTTGGTAGGTCTCGAAGAAGTCAGTCGGAATGCTCTGACGACAAATTTGGGGTAGACCCAGCTCTCTGCCCCCCCCCCCCCATGCATGAGTACTGTCAATATCCATTGATAGGAAAAGGAGGACATAAGTAGGAACATAAAACTACTCCAGATACAGAATTGACGTATATTCCCATTACAGCAGCTGAAGTCACCAAACACATCTTATCAATGGTGAAAGGGAATACGCATATATCTGCCCAAATTGAGGAATCATGCTAGGTTATTTTAACAATAACTTCAACAGTATCAGGAGAGAAGACACATAAATCTGTCCCCACACATGAGATGACAGATGGGCATGACATCCCGGAGTAGATAAAAAACTATGTTCCAGTATAGGAGAGTCATGGGGCATACTCCCCCATATTATACAGACAACATGATCAGGAATATACACCATTTCCAATTGGAGGTAATTGGTCCATTCCGGTAACCACTTCAGGTAGGCACCTACACTTGCCTATGAGAACCACTCTTCCCAACAATTTTACCAATATATGTATAATATATCATCAAAGAAGTAGTCTCACCCAAAACTGTTGGAAAATCTAGAGTCAAGCTGCGATTTGGGTCCTCTTAATGATGGAGTTCTTGAATCCCTAAAACATTTACCTATAGCATCTCAAGATCCTACCCTCTCATTACCAAATTATGGAATTGGTAGTTGTAATTATAAATTTCTCTATTTGACAATTCATAATGAAATATTTCTTCATTAAAATTCGATTAGTCCAGAGTGCCTATCTTCATATGATATTCACAACAACTCTTTGTGTGGCCAGAAGACCAAAGAGGATGAAGATTTATCCCGTGATGTAATCCATCATGGTGATCCTCCCCATAATTTCATTCACCACGAATGTCCTATGCATAGTAGTATTTCACATTGTCAAGATAATTTTGTAATTGATGATGAAGCGATGAGAAAACCCTCTTATCTCAAGGAACATGAAAACACAAGGCCAGTCATGTCTGATGCCTTATCATTTATGGATGAAACACTTTCTCAACCAGAAGACATCTTAAGGGAAAAATCATTCTTTGAACCACCCTTGGATCATTTTTCTTCTAATACAGAGTATCCACTTTGGTCAGACCAAGTGGAGAAACCTCTAGTGAAATATTATTAAGATGTGTTAAACATGAGGAAACAACTAACTAAAGGATAAATACCAGTCATTTTCTAGAAATTGGAGAATTATCAGTATAAAATTCCAGAATTGATGAAAGAAGATTTCATTCATGACTTCCATCTCAACTTATAGAAAAATCTTCATCATTTGAAAACCAAATTAATACCATAAGTTGAATATCAAAATCTTGTAAAGGTAGTAGGAGGGTTGCAACGCCAAATTGAATGGGCCTCTCTCTCTTAGTTTCCCAACATCAAATGGTTGAAAATAGCATAGAATCCATTATGGTGCATGTCTCAATGCTCTAAAGATACTATGCTAGTTAATTTATAATTCCCCATCTAGTGTTTATATCAATATATGGGTTTCATATGGATCATCGCATTTTACTGCACTCCAAAATTATCAAAGTCTTCCAAAAGTAGCCTCATGCAATGTTATTTCCCACGGTCGGCCAAAATAACAAGATTTATTATCTAATAAGATGTACACTCTAGAATAGGCATCAACCAGTTCTCATCAGAATCAAGCCCAATGAAAAAAAAATTTTGAGTTACTTATACATCATGTATCCATGAATATTGAGCAAGAATCCCGCTTAGGTGATGTTGAGTGTCAGAGAATTAAAATTTCTGAACTAGCACAACAACTTTCTAAAATAGGTGAGTTGAGTGGTTGTCAGATAATGCACCCAGTTAAGGTCCAAATCCAAATCTGCAAAATTGGAAGAAAAGTTTCACAAATTTCAACCATAGTTGTTCAAGAATTACCACAGGTTTCAAGGCTGGGGGATCATTTAATACTACCTTCATGTTCATTCAACCAAGTTTAATGGTTTGAAGAATAAGAGGAATAGCCTCAACCTGTAGGATTGACGGCATTTTCACATCTGTAATCCCTTCCCCAACGGAAGTCAGTTTTCTCCCGATTAAGCCATAAGGAAACTATAAAACAGAACTATCTAAGGATTCCCTTTGGGTTATTACCCCCCCAAACAGTTCTAGTGAATTCATCATATAAGAGAATGAAGTCTCATTAAGGTCACCAAGGAAAAAGATCTCACAAAAATACAGATTGAATGACATCGATACTATACAAATCAGTAAATGTCATTAACACCATTGTAGAAGAACCTCCAAAAAATAAGTCTAGTTCAGGGGAATTAGAAAATGAAGTTCTTATTCATAATACGGTACACGCCAAGGAAAATAAAGAAGTTGTGAACACCCGAAATCCGAGGCTTACCTATAATCTAGGTATGAATTCAATTAACCAACTCCCCCCTCTTTTAATGACATCCAACAAGGGGAAAGGAAAAAAGTCAGATTGTATCTCACATTTCCACTGGAGAAGGTCAATTTATTTCTCTTAAAGAGAGATTTGAACAGAAAGAAGAGGAAATGAAGGAGTTGAAAAGACTAAATACAAAGTTACTTTGAAACCGCATTTCTGCTAGACGTACTCCCTAGACAGGTCCTCAACTTGAAAATCTTATAGGAGATCCTCAGAAAAGAGGATTTGTAGTAACTACAGATGCAGATAATAAATTCCCTCTACTGGGTACACAATCAAGTAAGGTCCATATACATCCTGATAGTCTTGTTCCCATGGGATATCTATAGAAGATATCATCACCACCATTAGTGGTTTTTCCATTTATTACACCAGCTCAAGATCCAGTTTCTATACCTACACAAGTTCTAGCTCATCCGGATGTTCCCCAAATTCTTATGAACACAATTGAAGAATTAACATCTCTATTGAAAGCTACAGATGAATGACATGCAGTAGTTCATCAGGAAAGGAGAGAATACCCTAAATGGATGATGCAATTCCTCTCCCAGAAATTTTTTGAATACCACATTCCCAATATTTAATGGTTTGGGAGATTCAGAACAACACTTAACACATTTATTTTCTTGTTGTGATCCCATGACAAGAACTTATCAACAAAAATAAGCAGTTAAGATTAGGTGTTTTGTGCAGTCATTACAAGGACCAGCTTTTGTCTAGTATACAAGTTTACAATTTTGGTCAATTACTGGATGGGATGATCTCCGTCAGAAATTCCTTCTTCAATTTATCTCAATGCTACCAAAGATGACTATTTTTTATCTTACCGATTGTAAAAAAGTGGAGAATGAAATAATTTCAGATTTCATTGCACGATGGAAAGGATTAACATATTCATTATGTCTTGAACTCCCTCAAGAAGAGTTCCTGCCAATTTGTTTCGAAAATATGCGTGATGAGATACACACACCATTGATCCCTATGAAATACACATGAGGGTTTTTGAGACCTTACTTCAATATCCCAATAGATAGAAGACTCTATTATAGAAACTAAGGTTAAAACTTGTGTAATTCCATCAGCTCTAGGGAGGAGGATAGGAAAAGCAGAATATGCTAATGTCACACTCAAACAAGAATATATACCAGCTTCTACTTCAAGACCTCCATTTACCAAAGGGCTCCACTTCCTGAGCATTAGCAGCAACAACCGCCTCGTCATGACGATCAATGTGATCAGAGGTAGAAATAGTTTGAGGAATTATAGAATAAATTTTATTCTCTATGGAATGAAAAAGTTTCTTTTTACTTCATATCAGCCTTAGAAAACAATTTTGTTCTATTTACAAGGAAAAAAATCTGAATGAAGGTAGATATGAAGATCTTTCGAATTATTGTCCCTCTCACCAGATGTTGTGACACCATATCCAGTAGTTCATTGTTTTCATAGACCTTCTATAAAAGATGGTAGACTCTAGACAAGTGTAACTGAAATGGTCATCAGCATAAGTAGCTTGTGTTACTGCTACTGATCTAGAAGAAGAAGGTGTATGGTAAGAGGTCAAAAGTTAAAATTTGTAGAAATATGATGATTGGATGATCATAAAATTGATCAACCAGACTCATTCCATTTTATGAACACAGTTGAAACAACTGATTATGTCTTCTGCCACTCCTTCCATATAAAAAAAACCTTCATCAAATGGTCATTCCTCAATAAAGTGAAGTGATTATAAAGACAAAGAGTAGTCAAAAGAAGACAGGTTCATGTCAAGGAAAAGGTTGTCCTTGAACTGGGAATATTTTATGCCATCTGTTTCAAAAGCACGGGCACCGCCCTTCCAAACAGCACAATCCAAATTAACCTGTCAATAAGAATCTTTGTCAGATAAAAAATTAATCTTTGGTTCTGTTAATGTTATCTGATTAACGGATCCTTATGCCAATGATTATTCTAATTATAATGTTCCAAAATTCCTTGTAGCTAATTGGGGAACAAGAGGAAGAGGCCAATGACTAGGATATAGGGGAAGGCATGGGAATTATAGAAACAATTAATTTAACTCTACCCCTGATCGAACCATATATGCGGCAGAAACTCGTGGAAGAGCCCTTCTACGGGTTCAACAAGAACAAGGGGTTTCATCCATGAAATATAGGTTCAGTTTTGACATAAATATTTTGGAATACTGATTAGATTTCACATTGTCATATTCTCAACAAATGAATAGACCCACTCAGTCTAATTTACCAAAGATAGGAGTATTTCCAGCTTCTACTCCGACACAGAGTACATCTATATCAGAAGAATCATTCTCTAAAGTACCTGTGAAAACACATCTTCTTTCTAGGAAACACAGATATTTGGACCAAAATTATAATGTTATGAAATAATTAGCCCAAGTACCGAACTAGTTATCTATTCTAGATGCTTTGAATTAGTCTAAAGATCTTTGAGAAGCACTCAATGAGGCCTTTTCAAGTTCTCAAGATTTTGAAACCGAAGTTGCTGATGCTAAGGATTACCATATAGAGAATGATTATTTAGAATGTCATTCTATCATACCATTTACAGATGAAGCTGAAAATTTTATGGTGCATGGGAATATCAGACCCTTGTATTTTTCTAGTATAGTCAATGATGCAGACATCCGACGAGCCTTCATTGATAATGGCTCTGGAGTCAACCTCATTCTCGTTCATACACCTCTTCGATTGGGACTGACTGATTCTGACTTACTATTTTGTATTTAATGCTGCAAGATTATGGTAAAATTGAACAAGAACCTCTAGGAGATATTACACTCAGAACATAATTTAGAGATCTTGGGTCTAATTAAGATTTCTTGGTTATTTGTGAGGACACGACCTTCAATATTCTGCTTGGAAGGCCTTTCCGGCATCAACATGCAGCCATACCTTCGTCATACAACCAATGTCTTAAGTACTATTTCAATGGTCAAATTGGGGATTTTTATGGTGACAAGGCTCCATTCAAAACCTGTGAATCTTAATACATTGAGTCAGATTTTTATCACACAAATAGAAAAAATTCCATGACAAAGGAAATAACAATAGTTAATTCCCCACATGGATTGGAAAAAATCCTAGCACATCAATTCATACATCTGAGTAAAAATTATATGTTAGACATTAATAAAATTTAGAAGGTAAACCCAAATCTAGGAACCTATCCAGTATCATCCATAATGTCAATTTCATCAATTGAGCTTGATAACAAGGAAGAATATGTGGATCTGGAAAGCAATGATGAAAGCCTAAATTTAGATGTTTTCATTTCATCCACTGAACTAAAACAACCCTCTACTTCTTCAACTAGAGTAGAAGAAACTGTAGAAACTCTAGATAAATAAAATGATGTTTATTCTCAATCCATCAATTCCTCTTTATTAAAACAGGAAGACCCTTCGTCATCTGTAGGGTTAGATATTGTGGCCTCTTATTCGAGATGTTCATATACTGATTTCCCCTCTATTTGTGGGTGTTTTTCCTCATCATATTCTACGAAAATGGAAACAGAATTGGTAAAATGTAATGATGAAGACGTGGAAGATCTCCGGGATGATCCTATAAAATTTATGGAAGGTGTCTCTACCACTATGGATGAGCTCAGAGAAATAAATCTTGGTACAGAAGAAGATACATGCCCCACTCTAATTAGTGCAGCCATAACCTTTGAAGAGAAAGAGGTGTATTATTCATTTCTAAAACAACATAAATATATATTTTCTTGTAATTATATAGAAATTATAGATCATAATCTTGATGTAGCTCCCCATCATTTGGGTTTTCCAGAAGAACATTGTGGATTCAAGCAGGCAGCAATAAGAACACACCCAACACATGCCTATAAAATTGAAGCTGACGTTGATAAGGCTATAAAGGCTAACATTGTTAGTCAATTTCAGTATCCCAAATGGCTGGCCAATATTGTCCTAGGGAAAAAGAAGAATGGGAAAATTAGAGTCTGCATTGATTTTAGAGATCTTAATCGGCATTGTCCTAAAGATGATTTTTCAGTTCCGATTACAAAGCTCTTAATTGATTCTACAACTAGCTATAAAGCTATTTCCTTCATGGATGGATACTCTGGGAATAATCAATTTCATATATACCAAGAGGATGAATAATATATAGCTTTCAAAGACCCTCATGGTGTGTTTCAATATCGGGTAATTCCCTTTGGCATGAAGAATGTAGGTGCATCATATCAATGTGTCATGCACCATATTTTCAAACCTTTCTAATGGAAATTTGTTGAATGTTATGTGTATGATTTATTGGTAAAATCTAGACAACATTATAATAACTTTCCAAATTTAGAAACCATATTCCATAAACTCTATCAATACATTTTGAAGATAAATCCCTTGAAATGTGATTTCGGGAAAACCTCAAGAATGTTCCTTGGCTTCATTGTATTCCATCGTGGTATCTAATTTGATCTTGGGAAAACAAAATCATTCCTTGGTATGTAACCTCCTCGAAATTTGAAATTATTAAGAGGAATCCAAGGTAACATGTCCTATATTCGGTGCTTTATCGCCACTTTAGCAGGCACGTGTTTTCCCTTTATCAACTTAATAAAGAACGGAGTCCCCTATAAATGGACCGAAGACTACCAAGAAGCATTTGATACCCTCAACAAATATCTCTTGAGTCCACCAATATTAATGCCACCTGTTGATGGAAGACCAGTTATTCTCTATGTAATAGCTTTAAAGTGATCTCTGGGTGCCTTCCTTTCCCAAAAAAATGATGTTGGGAATGAAAAAAGCCTTTATTATCATAGTCGAACTATGATAGATGTGGAAACTAGATATTCAATTATTGAAAAGGGATGCATGGAATTAATCTTTGCTGTTTAGAAATTGAGGCAATACCTACAACATCATGAGGTCCAACTGCTATCTCGCAACAACCCACTCAAATTTGTCCTCATCTGTCCTATGCCCACAGGACGTTTGGCATGATGAGCTGTTATTTTTAAATAGTTTGATATCCAGTTTGTGCCTCAAAAATAAAAAAATGCAAAGCTCTGGATTACTTTCTTGTCAATCATCTATCTACGGAAGATACATCATTTAACACTAAACTTTCTGATGAAGAGGTCTTCTCTCTTCAAGATAATTCCCAATCATGGGAAATCTATTTTGATGGTTCTTCCAGAAGTCCAATAGGGAATATAATGGAAAACCCTAAACTCAATAATGTTGGGTTAAGAATTCTCCTTATTTCCCCAGAAAAGGAAGTATTGCCTTATTCCTTCTTGTTATCAGAAGGTGGTACCAACAATGAGGTAGAATATCAAGCTTTCATCGCAGGTTTGGAATTGGCCCTTTAGGTGTGAATAGATCATTTAATGGTGAATGGTGATTCAGAACTGGTAATCAAACTAATCAATGGATAATATTCTATCAAAAAAGAAGAATTATTTACTTTGTGTGATTACATTATAGGTTTAATGGCTTAATTTCCCTCAGAGACGATATTGTCTAATGTCACATGATCACAAATTTCCTTAGAAGATGCACTAGTTAATGCAGCTATAGCCTTGGAAAATCCAAATTAGGATGACACAGTCATTAGAATAGCTCATAGTCATGTGGTAAGACCATTTGATCATACCAGAATGGATGAAATTAATGAAATTTTCCCTATTTAGGGACCATATGGTCATCCCATGGGATGGAGGGCATACATAATGAAATATATTCCAAATGGGGTACTTCCACCAACAGTAATGATAAAGAATAGATCTAGCGATGGGCAGCCAATTTTACTCTTTATGAAAGTATAGACCACTAAAAGATCCTCTACAAGTGAGGATTTGATGGAATCCTCATCAGATGTATTAATGGAGAAGAAACTATAGCTGTCATTAATGAAGTACATTCAGGAGTTTGTCATCCCCACTAGTCTAGGCATAGACTATCTGATTAGATCTGATGGCTTGGATACTTTTAGCCTTTAATGGAACAGGATTGTATAGATCTCACTAAAAAATGTCATCCCTACTAAGTGAATTCCAACATCATTCATCAACCCCCAGAGTTGCAAAATACAACTAAATACTCTTGGCTATTAGCCACATGGGGAATGGATGTTGTAGGGATTTATCCTCCATTTACGACTAAGAAGTTAAAGTATATTCTCACTGCTATGGACTTCTTCTCTAAATGGGATAAGGCAATACCTCTAAAAGAAGTCGAAGCCAAAATCATTGTTATCTTTGTCAAAACTAATATAATCACCATATTTGGTGTCCCCATACTATTTTGATAGACTATGGCACCAATTTTTTCTCGGCTAAGGAAAAAAAGTTATATCAGGAACATAATATCGAATCCAACCATTCATCTCACTCTCATATGGCGGATAATGGATAGATAGAGGCCTTCAACAAGAACTTATCCAATATACATCCTAACATGGTGGATAATGATAAGAAATTATCGCCCGACAAACTTTTGAATGATTTATGGGCTTATTGGACAACTACCCATACTTATACCCAAGCAACTCATTATTCATTTGTTTATGGAACTCATGCAGTTTTTCCAATTGAAATGAAATTGACTTCACTCACAGTTGCAATTTTTGATTAGTTTTCTACATATGAGAGGTCTTCGAAATGGTTTAATGAGTTGGAATGATTAGATGAGAAAATATTTAATACATTGCATCATCTAGAAGTCTATCAAAATAAAATAGCACGATATTTTTATATAAAAGTTCAACTCTATTAATTTCATCAAGGAGAATTGGTATTGGTCCTTAAGACTCCAATGATACATGGAAAGGAAACTTCAAAACATGATCCAAAGTGGGAAGGACCATATTACATACATAAGATCTATTAAAAGGAAGCATATTACTTAATATAAATGGATGGAGATATTATTAAAACTCAATCCAATGTGATATTCATGAAGAAAAACTTTGTGTAGTTGTGCACATTCATCCTCACTACAAGACTTTAAACTGCGTAGTACCATGTCCTTGCTGAAAGACTTAAAACTGCACATCCCCCATGTCCACGTTGGAAGACATTAAACTTCATAACAACCATAAGCATCCATGCTACATGGCAATAAAATGTGTAGCATCTTCATCCTTGTCACATGACATTAAACTGCATGAAATCATTTCTACAACTAATGTTTTCTTTATTTGGAAAATAAAATATTCCATAATAAAACATAATTAATTTCATCACCACTACTTAGTAGTATATGATTCCCTCTCTTTCCTATGTCTAAGTCATATTTTCATCGAGACATTGTTTTGAGAACTACATATGGATTTATTCTCATTTTCCAATGAGATACGTAGAGATGCCTAAATCTCCAATTTTGGGCCCAACCACAATCAAAAAATCTTTTTATTTTAATTTCTCCTCATATATATGAATTATATCTATACAGAGTTTTCCTTAAGATATATGATTTGGTAATTATACAATTTTATGTCTTAATATTTACCATTCTCTTAGAATGTGTCAAAAGTTCCCATTCTATATGCCAAACTTGATTGGCATGAGAAATTATTGTTTCAAGAACTATGTATGGCTTGATTCTCATTTTTCAATGAGATATATAGAGAAAACTAGATCTCCAATCTTGGGCCCACCCGCGATAACCCCCCCCTTTATTTCCTGTATAAGAATCAAATTTTCATAGAGAATGTTTTAAGAACTATGTATGACTTGGATCTTTCGATGAAAATACATATAGTGACACTTGGGTTTTATCCATTCACCCAGTTACAATTTGTCATTTCCTTTCACATTTGTTCATATTTTTCCTTACCACATGATGTTAACCCACTTAGAAATATAGCCTCCCTATTATTCACATGCATCACCTTTTCACTGTAAAAGAAACCCTTACTGCTCTTTGTTTCTCACATTGAGCATTGATCATGTGGTCTTATGAATTGGGTAAATGGATTCTTTATATAAATATGGTGTCTCCATTTATTATGGTATTATTAATGTCTTCACTGCATGCCATAAAAGTGCATAGTATAATGTCCTTATTGCATGACTTTAAGTTGCACGTTATAACATTAATTTAGAGGAAACAAGGAAAGTCTCCATTTTACATACAAGTTAGATCTATTTAAAGGACATCAAACTCATGGAAATATTGGTTCAAATATTTATAATATGCAATGAACATAAACCCCTTCCATATTTTAGACTCTTAATCTTGATTATTTTCATATCCTCACAATCCTTCTTACGTTTTCTAGGGATAGAGTTTCTAATACCTAAGAGCTCTTTTTCCTGACTATGGAGCACATGCCCTTAGGCGGCCTTGAATAATTTGCCTACATAAGATGCATCTCAGTCAAAAGATGACACTATTTGACTATGTATCATATTCCCCAGTTGTCCATTCATAATACAGGCCCCATAATGGGTTTTTTAAATAATGGTAACTTCTTTCTTGGTTATATTATCTTTGTACCCTTTAATCATTGATGACAGTAAACAAGAACCTATATTTTAAAACAGTCATTCATGTATACATGTCCCATTATCTTTCTCACAATATAAAAGTCTTCAACACCATGGTTTACACATTTTCCTCACCATGTGTTCAATACAATATAAAATAACCTTGACATCACTTGGACACATATTATATATTGTTTCTATTTCTGGTCCTAGTTGTATGACCTAAAACTACAGACATCATACCTCTTATGTTTTGGCCAGACCTTCATAAAAGTCCTATTCCTCTGATTGTTTGGACATCTTTGGTGGAAATACCATTTCTATATTCAGGTGCCTTTCTCCATAAACCAAACTCTATGCTTTGGAAAATATGAATCTCCATAATCTTTCTTCAACTTTTAGCAATAGAACATCAAACTTCTGAGAGCTCCTTTGTCTGACTATACAGCATGTGCCCTTAGGTGCCCTTGAATAAGTGGCCTACATAATAGGGTTGTCAGTCAAAATATGCCCCTATTTTTCTTTTCAGAAAATGCCATAGTTGGATCTACATAACACGGCCACCATAACGGGTTTTTAAAATAATGGTAACTTCATTCTTGGAAAAGACTTCCTCTAATTATTTTATCCCTTTTTTCCATATCATTCCTTGGTCCCAAAAATTCCCAAATATCAGTTTATAATTTTCCCTTCCATACCTGAATATGATTTTATATTTCCAAAAAATTATCATGAAATTTGAAGAGTTTTGTACCTTTGGTCAAAGATAAAGACCTTAAATTAAATCCACCCAATGTTCTCACTACATGACTTAAAACTACCCAGTACAATGTCCTCACTGCATGACTTAAAGATGCACAGTACAATGTTCTTACTACATGACTTAAAACTGCATAGTACCAATGTCCTCACTACATGACTTAAAACGTCACAGTACCAATGTCCTCACTACATGACTTAAAAGTGCACAGCACCAATGTCCTCACTTCATTACTTAAAATTTCACAGTACCAATGTCCTCATTGCATGACTTAAAAATACACAATATGTTATCATAAATTCTCCCTTTTTGATAAATTTTAACCATTAATATTATACCAAATTTTTATTTAAATTGTTTTCTTATTTATGACTTATGTTGGTCTAAAATAGCACTTTTTCATTCATAAAATTCATTTCCATGGAAAACCCACTGAATATGGTCTTGAGTAACCCAAATCTTATTTTCCGCTATCTATCAATAGTAAAATGTTAAACATCAAAGATCTATTTTTTTTGACTATGCAACACATTCCCTTAGGTGGCCTTGAATAACTTTCCTACATAATAGGCATGTCAGTCAAAAGATTCCACTATTTGTATAGGTAGCATATTCCGCAGTTAGATATACATAATACAGCTCAAACAACGGGTTTGTCAAATAATGGTAATTTCATTCTTGGAAAATATACCCCTTATGTTGATAAGGGTTTTAAATTTCATGACCATAGAATTCACGGATGAAGAATCCCCTTGGAAATATTTAAAGAATATTAAAGTAATTCATAGCCACAGAGTTTTGTTTGGGAATAAATTTCAAAATTTATTTTCAATGCTATTTGACATTAAATACTAGGGCTTTATAGTTCAACATGGATCACTCTAAAATACCAATAACAAAATACTTGGTTCTCATTATATTGAGAACCCGTGAAGGGCACTCTAAACAAAAGTCGAGTCCTTGGTCACTAAACATACATTAAGTAATATTGAGAAATAAAAAAATTCAAAAGATAAGAAATTTGTGTGGTTTTCCATATAACCTTATAAATAGTCAAATTATGCTCATTAGGTCCATCAACGTAATAAGTAAATTTTGATCACTCCATTCTTACCATTATAATAATGATTGTCTAACAAAAAAGAGACATTATAATAATTTACATTTAATATTTCAATAAAGGAAAACATGAATGAAGAAATATATGATTGAAGGAAAAATTTCTCTCATTCATATGAAATTAGAGTGCCATAAACGAAATGGACCCTCTCTATCATGTTTTCGAAAAAAATCAATACATAAATTTTTATTTTTTGGACCGATTCATGAGCCCTACCAGCTGCTTGTAGATGTTGAGATAACTGAGATACTCCAACCACCTCTGCCTAACGAAGCCCTTCCTTAGCTGTTGAAATGGAAGTAATCCACTTTAATTTTGTTTCTACCAATGTTTTATTCAACTAGTCACGTTTGTTATAAACACCGTCCAATTGTTGTTGAAGGTATAACAACTCTTTCATTGCTTCTTTATTTTGTTGTCTAATTTCGATAGATTTATTGTTATGATTGGCCTCCACCTCAACTAATACAGCTTGAAAGCCCTCAATATTTACAAGTCATTTATCCTTTTCAAAATCTTGTAACATCTTATGCTCCTTCTCTCACCAATGAATATTATCTTTCATAGCATCATGGATTGGTCGATAATTAAATCCACCAAATCCCAATACACAAAATAATGCAAAGAGTTTCGAAAAATGGGATAGCAATTCATCTAAAGGCTTCCCAGAAATTATGAAACAGATATGCCGCCATGCCATCTTATGTGAAATGCCAAGAGAATATTGCAACTCATTGTCTGAATATGAGTCACTAACATGAGGTAAAATGTACGTTGGAAATAGGTCACTTAAAGAGATTCCTTATTCTACTTCTCTTGGAATAGTAGAAGCTTCAACTTCTTCTCTGGGAGTGGATAACCCTAAATTATAAATCAATTTCATTTTCATTTTCAAATGGAAGAAACATATATGATTCAAACAGCTAATTATATTTACCTAATAATAATTCATCTACATGATTGGATTCATCCCCTATATTCTTAGCATCAGTGATTTTATTATATGTTTCTTGAGAAGGGGAATTCCCTTGAGTTTGCTCAGATATTATATTTAAAGGATCCAGATCATCTCTTGATGGAGGATCCTCTAGAGGTATTTCTATAGCTCCAACAGAAGGATAGAGTGTAATACCTCATTCATAAAGATCCTTTGCAACATTTTCTGCAGATGAAGTTGCATAAGGTGAAATTTTATGTAAATAATCAAGTAAAGAAGAAAAATTATGTATGGAAAATGAAAAATAAGGACTTACATCCTTGATATTCCTCATGAAAATCCCAAAACTACTTGATGGAACTAGGAATATCAATATTTGGATTAAGGTCTTTCTCCATTTCATTATAAATAGATTGGAATGTTATATCATCCTCACCATTTATGGTATCCAAGAAACATTTTTCAACTCCTAAATTACCTCCACTGAGATTTGGTTTCATCATCTCTTCCATTGGGGTAGCATCATCAGATCTTTCCAGGTTCGGACCAACATTAATATTTATCTCATAATGCCCTAGGTCTTCATTCCTTTTTTCTAGAGCAATAGGAATATATGTATTGATTATATTAGGATCCTCTGACGATAACAACTAAGGAATGCATTTAATATTACCATGTCTTTATTCTCTCTCAGAAGATCCAAGAGTAGGTATAGCTGAATCCTTTGGCGATTTATCTACTAAAATTTCATATTCAACAACATGAACCTGGGTTTCCCCTGAGGTTTCTTTTTCTAGTCTCAAAGAATAAGCTCTTAATCCCTTGAGAGAGGAGAGATACATAGACCCTGCAAGAGAATAAAACGTGATTACCAGATTTTATTGAGAAAATTATATGGAATTAAGAGATTATAAATACGTACTCTTTCAGATAACACTTTAGATCAATCTCATTTCTATCTTGCATTTTTTTCAAAATAATGGAAAGAAATTTAAACACTCCTATTAGGATGAGAAACATGAGGTATTGGTTGAGGATTATCCATCTCCATTACCCCATTCATGATTTATGCTCTGGGAGTACATTCTGGTGACCCGGGAGGATCATTCTTTGTGTTAATAGGAGAGCCTGCAAGACCATACTTACGTGATTCGAGAATTGGTTTGGACAATCCTTCTCTATCTTCAAGTAGCACAAATACATTATCATCAAGATTAATAATGATAAATGGTATAGTAGATTTGAGACAAAAGAAGAAAGGAAAATACATTCTCAGTATTAACATAACTATCCCACTCTTCCTCAGATTCGATAATTACCCCTTTGTGTTATCCTATGTCCATCATATGAGATACTCAATTAGAGGCTGGAATCTATTCATCGATTGCATATAAAAAATCCTCAAGCTCCATAATATTCTTCTTTACATCAGCCAGTTTATTGTATGGATTGAAATCAGAAGGCTCTTTGATATCACCAATATCTGGTATTTGAATGCTATGCTGGAAAAATTCCCCTGAATCCCTAAGATCACGAGTTACACCCTCCCAATGATGAATTGTTTAAGGTCACAAGTAATTCAATATTGGTATGTTTGATTGTGGAGGATATTCAACACCTTCTTAATGGTGAGCTTCTTCCGTACTCCTTTCTTCTTTAGAAAGTTCAACAAATGGGATAGGAACCCTTGTTTGATGGTGGTGACTAGATCACCTTGGCAATAGAGGTATTAATTCTCTAGCCCTGGTCTTCCTGGAATACCTCCTACTAATACGTTTTGAAGGATTTGAAACCTCTAAAACTTTTGTATCATCTCTAGCCTTATACTTCTTACCATGATTTCCACGTGCAATAGTTTTTGTAGCTGCCACTCGATATATTCCTTTAATCAAAGCCACCTGAGGATATGAAGAAGGCCAATCCATAGCATACCCATCTTCTGATCAAATTGATGAATATGGTGGAGGAAACATAATCAACAGTTTGGATACCTCTAAAGCCATTAAAATCTACAATTTTTTGTCTACAATTGGGTGTTTCTCATGTATGACATACGTGGGTGGAAAAGTGTTTGATTGTTGAAGACATCTGAACTGATGAGAAAACCTATAGGGGATGTAAGCTTCGTAGATAATTTCACCATAAATCATAGTTGATAGTATACCATCCCTGAATGCCATCATATAAGATCAAAGAACATAATTATTTTCTTTGTCATCATCAATATATGTTCTAACTGGTGGTTTACCAAAAGGAAAGAAGCTGAATTCCCTTGATACATTCAATGCCTTTATCACCACATCAGGTCTCATGTTTAGAGGCTGAATACCATAAAAATTATATAAAAATGGGGTGAATTGACCATTGGGGACTCTAACTGAATTCAACACTGACAATGAAGAAACATGTGCTGCAATCTAGCCCCACAACACTTGGAATGGCTCTGCAATTCTAAATAGAGCCTTCTCATTGTATAAATGCTGCAGAATATAGTAAATTCTTTCCAATATAGGGGTTTCTATCCCAATATGATTCACTTCTACCAATTTAGCTATAATGAAAAAATTCATTAGCCTTAAACCACCTCTAGATTCATAGACTGGAAGAAAGTAAACTCTTATCCACATATCAAGGAAACCATCCAAGCATACCTTTGATTCTATATGTGGTTTTACCTTATATCCCCTGTTCTTATAATCACATCTTTCTAGTGTAGGCCAATATGAGCCTGAACATCCCAGAATGCCCACATCCATTCATGATTGACACCTCCTCCTTAATGAAGATTCCAATCTTATTTACAACCATTAGACGGGTCTGTTTGAGAATCCCTAATAGCAGAATCATAAAAATGTGGTCTTGGATCTACATCATGATCCTTTATATTGAGAGTACAACCACTATGATGAAGGATTCAACTAATATGGAATGTTCATTCTTATACTAGAAGCACCCATGCACTAATATTCATAGAATTTCAGTTGGACTATTGAGGAAACCAGTTATTTGGAAATTACATATTAATAGATATAAAATGGGAGTCTTGAAAATTCCCATGCCCGTCTAGGGGTATGTACGGAATTTGTGGATAATTATTCTGGTACAGAATTTAACCCTTCCATGACCCAGGAAGAGTACATTAAACAACATCATAGTAGTCTTGTCCGATGATCTTCATAATTTCATTTTGATGAGCCTTATCTTCATCAGTATCGGTCAACAAATGAGTCATTTTATTTTCTGGAAAAATAATTACCAAACATTCTCTATTTGATTGTAATTTTAAAGAGGAAAATCAAAATTCGGCATAGGACACAGTTCGTGTAGGTCCTCCGATGAGGTCTGTCACTTAGGTCATTCGATAAGGATCCTAGAGAAACTTCATCGATGATGTATTATGGTGTAGATCCATCTCTTAAATAATTTTACTTGGAAAAAATTTCAAGGAATTATGTTAGAGCACAACGCGATGGGGATGGGTGAACGAGCTACGCAACAAGAGCTGTAAAATTATAAAAAGCAAAGGTGAAGAAAATCACAAAGGATGAGACTTATTTATAGACAACCAAAGACTTAGGCACCTAAACTACATGAAACATCTGCATAGGATATCTGTGTGGGATACCCACGCGGTATACCCGCACTAATTCAGCAATCAATTCATAGTCTTTTTCCCGACAAATTAAACTCAAAACTCATCCCTCTTTTTATTTTCAGATCCAATCATAAGGGAGGGATTTTTTGACACCACATAAGAAAACAAAAATATTCGGAATGGAGCCCTAGATATTTCAAAATCCCAAGTAAAGGTTCAATGAACTCAAATAGTATATTCAAGATACTCCAAAATAGACATGCACAATAACTTTGCGCGATGAACTCACGCGATCGACTTGCAGGATAGAGCTACGCACCGGTATAATTTTTGTACCCCTGTGCAGAGAACCTACGTGGAGGAGCTACGTGGAGAACATGTGTAGATAATACTTACTTTGATAAGGCCCATCCCTACCTATAAATAGAGCCCTTGGGCTCACCATTTGAGAGAATGAAAAATTTTAAAGACTCTTTGATCAACAATTGCATAGTTCTTTCTCTTAGATCCCTCAAATTTTCTCAAGTAACTCCCTAAAACCCGATAGAAGAGATAATTAAACTGTATAATCATGTTTTGAATGTATTTTAAAATATTTACATAGGTTTGGTTCTCCTATGTGAAACCCATTATTTATTCATCATTCACATCTGCATGACATACCTGTAGTCCACAACTGCTTTCCACACCTGTACGACCTACCTGTGTGGTATACTTGGGTGGTACATCAACATGGGGTACCTACGCGACATACATGCGTGAGGTACCTACATGAAAAATATTGGTATAAAGCCTACATATCAACTCATGTACCCTCTGTAAAATCCATTCATGGCAGTGTATCTTCTTCGTTGTTTCCCTTATCTTAAAGGGACTAAGTTGAAGCCTCCACCAAAACCACTTGACTTATCACACCATTGGGAAAGCACATTAGAATGTCTCTTATTTTGGTTTGTATCTCCATAGTAATAGATTCTCCACATTTTATTCACAATGGGGTTAGGATTCATGAAGTATCTGTGGGTTTGTATATCCACAGTCAAATGGACCTTTTTCCTAGAAACAGTGCTGGGAAGTTCACTATTTTGAGAATAAGGGTTTGGGTTCTGTCCTCCCCTTCTCATCTCTAAAACCCAAAACCACAGGTCACTGGTAGGGAAGGTAAAGTTCACACTTACTTTTCTGCACAAGCATAGGAGAAGTCCCCCTCCCCTATCGGGATCAATTTTAGGGGAACCAGTTTGGTGTAATCATCTAGCTTTCCTTGCGGGAGGTGGAATCATTGCTCATAATCCCTTCTTCGGTGCCAAAGACTAAAGGGGAGATGGGAAACAGGACTCTTGTTACCCTTTCCATCTCCCGTTGAGCTTTGTCACCATGGGAATACATCCTGGTCTAATCCCCTAACCTTAAGCCCTTCCTTTTTACATTGGACCTTTGTCTAATGTAAATAAAAATGAGGGAAGGCTCGTCACCTCTCCCTATTCCACGGTCACCTCAACCTTGTTCACCTTGGACACCATAGGTGTTCCGTGATCCACTAGTGGAGGAGGGAAAATTTTAATATTTGAATTCCTTTGTTGATTCTTTGACATCCTCTGGTTTCCCACACCATGCATGAATCACATGGGCTTAGAGATTTGTCACGATCACAACATTTTCACAATTGAATAAACAATGAGAACTCTGACTCCTATTCAAACCAAGATACATAAGAAGCATTTTAAGGTCCCAAGATCACTAGACATTCTCTTTAAAAATACAACACTAATTCCTTTAATCTAGGCATCCTCCTTAGGAATAATCCCCAAATTAAACCTTAAATTATCAAGGCATCCATTTTAGGAAGTAAGCCTAAACACATCTTTCTAAAAGGACCATACTCTCCTATGAGACTTAGCGAACATTGTGGTCTTTAATTCCCATCTATATGGGATACGTAGGAAGCCTCCATGAGGTTCGAACCCAATACTTCAAATCAATCCAGTTATTCATGGGCTATATTCCCAAAAGGGTCTGGTCTTACATGGAGACACATATCCTTTCCCAGTTCCATGGCCTACTTCAGCAAAAGTCCAACACTATGTTTTGACCAAACACCTTTCACATAGAAGACCTTATCACATGGAATTTAAGGTAGAATGTGTCCTATTAAGTGGCACCAAAGTACGAGGATTCTAATTCATTTTAGAAGGATATGTTGGTAGCTCATTTTACGTGCATGATCCCAAGATCAAAACAAACCTTCATCTCCCTAGATGACAATAAATTTTACAGTTCCCCACTGAGTGTCTTAAAATCCCAGTATCATCACAATGATAATTAAAAGAATATCTATTCAGTATATTAGAGGATACCATGGATGGAAAACCTCAAATACATATGGATACTTCCATTAAAGAAGAACCTTAAATGCATACTGATGAATCTAAATTTTACTGATGTTAATAAGTGACTATAAATTACAAGGGATACTTATGATATACATGGTGAATTAATAAGCATTAATGAAAATATCGTAAATTTACAAAGATATTCATAGAGTAGACAATAATTCCCCCTAAAATGGTGTGAGGAGTTGGACCTCCAATCCTCCCGACCAATGCATGTTCTTAAGTATAATAAAGTTAAAACATAACAAACACATGCCTTTGGAAGGTAGGTGCTCTTTGGATAAAGAACTGTTTGATGTTTCTTATTCCATAAATAAATTGAATGGAAACCGCCTGGAAATAGAGATTCTTAAAACCAGAACACACGTTTCAAGGAACTACAAAATAGCTATTGAGGTCTCTACACCTTTCTGCCTACTGCTTACTCTCGTCTGTTGCCTCTGCTCTACTAATAATCTCTCAATCAATAAGGCCTACTTGAGAACTCTGGCATAAGTTGGAATTCAAATAGGAATGAAACTTGCTCGGATGTCCCATCATATACCTTGCTCAAAGGTCTGAGCTATAAAGTATTAATCCCTGACCATATCCATCGAGTACCTATAAAGGTTGGTGAACCTTGATGAATATTTAGCCATCGTCAAACTGCCCTGGTGGAGATAAAGAAACTCCTAGATACGCAATTCTCCCTACATAATTAGTGATAACTCCTTCCTAAAGAATCGCTCAGACTCCATCCATGAAAGAGTCTCTTCATGGTGAGTTTGTGTGGTCAGACTCCACCATTGTCCCACTAAACCCTGAAGAAGGCTCACTCCTAGGATTACCATTTTGTCCGCCAGAGTCATCATGAGACGGAAAACTCTGTTCACTGCCTCAAACCATTCCTCAGTCCCTAGAGGGTTGGTCTCTCCTCAGAACCTAAGGCTTCATTATCTATTGAAATAATTTAGTGTGCTCAGCCTACGCCCATTGTCTGTCTGTACTGCATGTACCATGGGCTGCTCCACTGGTGGAGGTATAGTAGTTACACCACCTGGAGATAATGCCTGGGGAACTGGTCCCTGTATCAAAGCCTCATCACTGAGGGGGTCATCCTCATGATAGCATTGCTAAATCCTAGTGGGTATGTGTCATAGATACATCCTATAAGGAACAAGTTGTACCATGGTCAAATAGTATATCTGGATAGCTGACACAAAGTACATGGAAAACACAACCCATTCTTATATAAATCATGTAATATTCTTTTATTTCCATGCAAATAGTGTTTTCATGTATCGAGTCGAAAAGAAGGTTATCAGAGTCCTGGTGTATGGATACGTCAGTTTCCCGCACCAACACTGGAGTCTCTGGCCTGAAAGATGAGATCAAAACAGTTAACATTGTTTCCCCATCCCAAACTCACAAACTCTTGGTTCTAATATAGAACTGACCATCTCTGATACCACTTTGTCATGATCCATCCCAATGGGGCTCAGGTTGTGACTCCCCAAGCCCACCTATAATAGGACAGGGGTTGTTTACTAGCACCGAGTAGTCAAAATACTAACATGGGAGGAATTTCATAAGTACCAAAAGACACACAACCACATATCCAATCCCAAAAATGGTAAAATGTAAAAAAAATCACTGAGGAACAAAATGCATGCATACATCTAAACTCAATGAACAAAGTATAATAGGTAGTAAAGTACTGAAATTAAACTGTCCCAGAATATAACCCCACCCAAAAAAACAAGAGTATGAAAACTACAAGGTATAACTTGTAAACAAAAAGAGGTATCGGGACTACTTCTCATAGTTATAGGACCACCTCGGCTTGTAGAGAACTCAGAAATCTTGGTCCTATCATGGTCCACCCTAGAATCTATCAAAAGGCTACTCATTTTTACAATACACGACACGTGCGGGCAAATCCCGTGCAGGGGTGTGTATAACAATTCTCAATAGAGGACCTCAAAAACCAAAAATCAATACAAAAAGTAAAGGTATAGCTATCTCTAAATATTATATTCCTACAGAACATATAATAGGTAAACCCAATCCAGATATTCTCAAAACCTAGACCCATAGTCTAGAGACAAGTCACACAACCACATTACCCTGCTAGGGATTCAGTTTGAAGATTCCATGAGTCCCTCATCTAGGAGAACTCCCTCAATTATTCTAATTTCTTTGATGAAGTCCTTCCAAGATGTTTTTTCCATCGATAAAAGTCACTAGAGATAGATAAACTCATTCTAGAAAAACACACTCCTGAGTAGAGAATGGTCAGGATACACAGATGAGGATCACATCCAGGGCCTTGGTGGATACTGCAAGTCATCCGGATTCACTTGCTAAGTAAAGGATCGGTGCCCCATGGGGATAGTCACATCAATATAAAACTCTACCTAGGGTCAATAATGGATATAGGATCTCACTCCGGCCTCTCGGAGGGATAATTGACTTTATCTTTTAAAGTTTGGCTGAAGGGATCATACTCATAAAAAAGGAAATGATACCTGACCTTTATGGGGACAAGAAAAAGGAGAACTAGCACAAATGAAACATTTCCAATATAAAATGGACAAAGAAGATAAATCCATGTACTGAGAAGTACATGGAATGTATGTGTCACAATACAAGTCTTTTGACCCTTAGTATTGCCCGTGTCATCAGGTTGGTCATGTAGAAGAAGGTATAAATGGTGTGTAAGAATGTGACACGTCATGTTCCTCTATCCGGGGAGGACTCCATGTATGTTTTCCATGTTATCGTAAATGGATTCATCTGTTGTGTTACAACTCGTGAATCGGGCACATGGGGTAACCCATGCATCCAGAATTGTCTAGCCAAGTGGTGGAGTACACGGCCTTATACTCCACCCTATGTCTGTGTATCCCCTAGATACACACCGAGTCCTGTGTAACTACCCACACACCGTGTTCTTTGGAGAACATGTTGTTTAATTACTTTACACACCGCAGAACCCTAGACGCCACATATCTGGACCTAAATGTTGTGTTCTTCTGGATACACGCCATGTGTTCTGGAAATTTCCAAAATTGCGAACCTTCACTGTCGCACTTCGGGTGGATCTCAGATCTTTGATCTGGACGTCTTTTTGCCACAATACATTAAGAATAAGGTTGCCCCGACATCCCAAATATGTCTCTGTTGTTTTCGGACCTCTGATTGGTCTAAAAACGCGTATCGATCCACCCGTGAGAAGAATGATCAAAGAATAGTCTCCCCAGATCTGAGAAGATTCAACATACACCATTGTCATCACACCTCTGTTGAGTCATCAGAATGTCGGATCTCCAAATTTTAATCCTTGTGTTACATAGTGGATGCCCAATGATCCGTTGTTCGTTTCCCCACAAAGAACGTGAAGAACGTTGGGTAAAAAAGGGGGAATGAAATACAAATCACAAAAGAAAAGAGGAACAAACCTCTGTAGTCATTCGTCATGGTGGTGATCCACTACCGTTAGAAGGATTAAATAGAGAAAATCAAAATATGGATTTCAACATTGGGGATTAATGCCCAAAAACACCCTAATGAAAACCCTCTGTAAAAAATCCATGATCCACAAGTCCACATATTTGTGGGTTGATCCACATTCGTCGTTTTAATTCAAAATTAGGGAAAGAAATTATTGAAATAACAAAACCCAACCACTTTTTTTCGATTAAGTGGGAGATCGGTCATTGGTCAAGATTCGATCTCACTTCATAACGATCCACGCGTCGTCATTCGTCAACGTTCGTCAAAATCCTCCAAGAATCCAAGAGGCTCTCTCTCTCTCCCTCTCTCAATTTGTAGGGTTATGAGGCTAACCCTACGAAATTACTATAAGAAGGTATTTAAAAGGGAGGAAATTAGGTCGATGCGCAAAAAGGAATATTTTAAATAAAATAAATTATTACTTTATTTTATTTCCATTAAAGCGTCCAAAAAATACCTCTCACAGCTAACCCGCACTGGTTTATGCTTGGCCCCACCTAAGGTAAATTCATAGCTCTGAACGTAATTATTCCGCCATATTTTTTATCCAAGCACCAATTCAAATGTTATTCCACTTTTTTTGGAAAACCGATCGTTCGCGCTGTTTTAAGTTTAAATTAATTCAAACATTTATTTTGGTAACTATGCGTCTCAGAATCTCATGTCATCATAAGGTCTAGTCTCGAAAAAATTCCATATAATATTTAAAAATAATACACAAAACCCCAAATACATTACATTACGTTAGGGGTTTGTTGGGTTTTTTAGGGAGTTTTGGAGATTTAGGTTCTATTAGATGTTTTTAAGTAGTTTTAGGGTCATTTAGTGTTGTATGGATTTTTAGGGTTTTTAGGGGTTTTAGTGAATTCTTGGGGATTATGGACTTAAGGGTTCTTTTGGGTTTTTATAGTTTCACCATTTTATGGGGTTTTTGGTTTTTAGGATTATTAGGGTTTTTAGGATTTTTTATTTTTTTAATTGTTTCTAAATATATTTTTTGGGTTTTTTTGGGGATTTTGGGATTTTATGGGTTTTAAGTGTTTTTCGTTTTTTTCTGTTGTTTTAGTGTTTTAAGGGATTTTCTTTTTTTTAATGGATTTTAATGGGTTGTATGGGTTTTAAGGTTTTTATTGGTTTTTAGTGTTTTGAGGATTTAAAATTTTTAGGGGGTTTTTAGTGTTTAGGGTTTTTAAAAGAGATATATTATTTTTAGGGTTGTTTTAATTTTATTTGATATTATTATTATTATTTATGGTTTAAATGGGTTTTATTGGTTTTTAGTTTTTCAGTGTTTGTAGGGATTTTAGTGATTTTGGGTTCTAGGTTTCAATACTGTTTTTAATGTTTTTTATGTTTTTAATGGATTTTATAGTTTTTAGGGTTTTATGGTAATTAAGTCCTTTTGGTTGTTTTATGGGTTTTTGTGCTTTTAGGGGTTTTAAGTAATTTTATACTATATTTTGTTTTTAAGGGTTTTTGGGTTTTATGGGTTTTAGGGTTATTTTATGTTTTTAATGTTTAGGGGTTAGGGTGTAGTGTTTAGGGATTCAGGTGTATCAACAAATTATTGGATTTTTTAAAAAAAATTAGTGTTTTGGGTTTTTGGTGTAGCTTCTATGGTTTAGGGTGTATGGTATAGTGTTTAGGATATAGGGTATATTGTTAAGGGTGTATGTTATAGGGCCTGGGATATTAGGATTATGGTTTAGAGTGTGGGGTATAGGATTTAAGATGTATTGACTCAGGATTAGGGTGTAAGGTATATGGTTTGGGGTGTATGGTTTGTGGTTTGTGGTGTAGGGTGTAGGGTATAGGTTTTAGGTTGTAGGGTGTATGTTTTAGGGTGTAGGGTATTGGGTTTATCATGTAGGATTTGGGGCTTATCTTTTAGGGTATTTTAGTTGTGGGAAGGGTAGAGGGTTTAGGGTGTAGGGTATAGAGTTTAGGGTGTAGGGATTGGGTATCAGGTGAAGGGAATATGATTTATGGTGTATGGTTTAGGTTTCATGGTGTAGGGTTTAGGGTTTAGGTTTCATGGTGTAGGGTTTAGGGTTTAGGTTGTGGGGTATAGGGTTAGGGTTGAAGTTATAGTGTTTAGGGTTTATTTTCTAGGGAATAGTATATATAGAGTATATTTAGGTTTTAGGATGTTGGGAATATGGTTAAGGGTATAAGGTTCAGTGCTTAGAAAATAGGGTATAAGATTTCAAATGTAGGGTTTAGGGTTTAGGGTTTAGGATTTAGGTTTTAGTGTTTATAGTGTAGAGTATGGGGTTTAGGGTGCAGGGTTAGGGTTAAGGGTTTATGATATATTTTTTAGCGCTTAGTGTTTAAGGTCTTGGGTGTAGTGTATTGGGTTTAGGGTGTATTTTTTATGGGTTATGGTGTACGGTATAGGTTTTAGGGTGTAGGGTTTATGGTATATGTTTTAGATTAAAGGGTGTAGGGTTTAGGGTGTAGGTTTTTTGGTGTAGGTTTTAGGGTTTAGTTTATTGGTTATATGGTTTAGTTTGTAGGATGTGGGGTTTAGGTTGTAGTGTATAGGGTATTGGTTATTGTGTAGAGGGTTTAGGGTGTATAGTAGTGGGTTTATCATGTAAGTTTTAGGGTTGATGGTGTGTGATATAGTGTTTAGGATATAGGGTTTTGGGTTTAGGGTGTAGGGTATAGGGTTTAGCGTATAGGTTTTAGTGTTTTGATTATATTGTTCATAATTAAGGTTGTAGGGAATAGGTTTATGGGTGTTGTTATAGAGTTTAGGGTGTAGGGTTTTGCTTATTGGGTTTACAGCATAGTGTTTATATTTTATTGTGTAAGGTATATGGTATATTTTTTAGGGTTTAGGATTTAGGGTGTAGGGTATAGGTTTTAGAGTGTTGGTTATAGTATTTAAGGTGTAGGGTATAGGGTTTAGTGTTTATGTTAGAGGGTTTGGGTGTAGGATATAGGGCTTAGGGTGTAGTGTTTGGGTTTGGGTGTAGGGTTTTGAGTGTATGGTGTAGGGTTCAGTGTCTACAATTTTGGGTGTGTGATATAGGGTTTAGGGTGTAGGGTATTGGTTTAGAGTGATAGGTGTTGGGATTATGGTTTTTTGGTTTAAGGATGAGTGTGTTGGATAGGGGGTTTAGGTTTTAGGGTGTGGTTTATGATTTACTATGTTGGGTTAAGGGTTTAGGGTTTAGGGTTTGGTGACTAGTGTTTAAGGTGTAGGTGAAAGGGTTTAAGTTACAAGTTTTTGGGTTTATGGTGTTGGGTATAATCTTTAGTATGTAGAGATAAGTATTTAGGGTGTAGGGTATACGATTTAAGATGTTGGGATTAGGGAATATGGTGGATGTTAAAGGGTTTTTTTATTGTTTTTTTGGTTTAGGAGGTATGTTTTATGGTTATGGGTGTAGCAATATGGGTTAGGGTGTGAGGTACAGGGTTTATGGTGTATTTTTTTATGTATTCCATGTGGTATGGGGTTTAGTGTTTATGATTTAGGGATAGTATTGTTTGGTATATGGTTTTTGGTGTAGGCCGTAGGGTGTAGGGTATAGGGATTATGATATAGGGATTACAGTTTGTAATGTAGGGTATATGGTTTAGGGTGTTCGGTTTGGGGTTAGTGGATGTAGGTTATTGGGCTTAGGTTGTAGGTTTTATTGTTTAGGTTGAATTGTATAGGGTTTCGAGTGTAGGGTATATGGTACAAGGAGAATGATATATGGTTTAGGCCGTGGTGTATAGGTTTTGGGTTGTTGGGTATAGGGTTTAGAGTGTGGGTTTTAGAGTGTATGGGTTGGGTATATGGTATATGGTGTAGGGTATTTGGTTTAGGGTGTAGGTTATAGGGTTTATGGAGTAGGGTATAGGGTGTATGGTATAGATTATGGGGTATATGTTTTATGGGTTAGAGTGTATATATAGGGTTTAGAGTGTAGGGAATAGGTTTTAAGAAGTATGATTTTGGGTTTTGGGTAATGGGTGTTAGGTTCTGTGTGTGGGTTTTAGGGTTTAAGGTTTAGGGTGTAAGGTTTATTTTTTAGGCTGTATGGTTTTAGGTTTGGACAGTATGGATTTGTGTGTAGGGTGTAGTGTAGAGGTTTTTGGGCATAGGGATTTGGTCATAGGGTTTATAGTCTAGGGTTTATGGTTTATGTTGTATGCTTTTATTTTTTTAGTTTTTTATGTTTTTTAGGTTTTTTATGGTTTTAGGTGCTTTTCTGATTTTTATGGGTTTTAAGATATTTTTTTTGTTTTTAAAAATTATAGGTTCTATGGGATCTTAATGGATTTTTAGGATTTTCTATTAGGGAATTTAGGGTTTTAGGGTTTTTAAGTTTTCTATTTCATTAAATTGTTTTTAAGGGTTTTTAGTAATTTTAGGGTTTTAGGGGTTTTAAAGTATTTTCATTGTTTTTTTTGGGTTTTGAGTTCTTTTTCATCTTTTAAGGGTTTAGGATTTTTTTCGGGGATTGGGGTTTTTCTTACTGTTTTTAGATTTTTCTTACAAATTTATATGGTTTTGTGGTTTTGTTGTTTTTAATGGGTTTTGATGTTTTTATGGGTTTTCAGTGTTTTAGGATACTTTTAGTCATTTTAGGGTTTTAATGGATTATAAAGAATTTTGAGATTTTATGGTTTTTAGGATTCGGTTATTGTTGTTAGATTTTTCAGGGTTTAGGTTGTTTTTGGATTTTTAGGTTTTTTTTTATTTTTTGGGGTTTTAGTGTTGATTTACAGGTTCTATTGGATTTCATGGTTCATCAGGTAGTTTTTTTATGGTGTTGATTGTTTTTAGAGTTTCTAGTGTTTTTATGGGTTTTGGGATTTCATTGGGTTTTTTGGGTTTTTTGGTTTTTTGGTTTTTATAGTTTTTTTAGATTTTTTAGGGGTTTTTATGGTTTAATGGTTTTGGGTTGTTCAACATTATAGTTCTTTATATTTTTTTATATTTAGTGGTATTTAGGGGGTTTTACTGTTTTTAGATGTTATAGGGATTTCTTGGTGTGGGGGTTGGTTTTTTATTTTTTCTATTGGTTTTCCTGTTTTTTAGGATTTTTGTTGGATTGTAGGGTATTTAGTCCTTTTTAGAATTTTTAGGTGTCTTATGAGTTTTGATAGTTTTTTGTTTTTTTAAAAGTTATTTTTATGATTTCTTGTTTTTAGTGGGTTTAGGGGTTTTAGGTTCATTTTGGGTCTTTTAGTTTTTAAACTATTTTACAGTTTTTAGGTTCTTTTAGATTTTTATGCTTTTATGGCCTTTATGAGTATGGCCTTTTATGGTCTTCAGGGTTTTATTGTTTTACGATCCTTAGAGTTTTTAGTATTCCATTATTTTCTTTTAAGGGTTTTTAGTATCGTTTAGGGTTTTTAGGTTATTTCGGTTTATTTAGACTTTAGGGTCATATAAGTTCATTTAATGTTATTTTGGTTCCTCTAGGGGTTTTGGGGTCATTTATGGTTGTTTATAATTTTTATGGACCTTTAGGTTTTTTTTCATTTTTTGGGCCCTTTTGGGAAATTTTGGTTTTTTGGGGCCCTTCAGGGGGTTTTAGGATTTTTAGTATATTTTATGGATTTTATGGTTTTTATGATCCTTCTAGGTTTTTGGGTATTTTATAATATTTTGGGTTATATTATGGTCTATAAATGGTTTTGTGTGATTTAGGTTGTTTAATATGTTTTAGGGTCATTAGGGTTTCTTTGGGTCTTTTAGGTGTTTTAGGTGTTTTGGGGGGTTTTGGGTCTTTAAGGGGTTTTGTGGTTGTTAGGGTTTTTATGGTTTTATGAGAGTTTTTTTTCGATTTCATAGTTTTAAGACTCATTTTAGGGGTTTTAGGGTTTTTACGGTCCTTTGCGGTTTTAGGTTCCCTTAGGGGGTTTTAGGGTATTATTGGGTTTTTATGGTTTTAGGGTTTTTAGGTGTTTTAATATTTTGGTGTTTTACCTGTTTTAGGTGTTTTAATGGATTTCTATTTTTTTAGGATTTTAATGGGTTTTATTGGTTTTAAATAGTTTCTATGATTTTTTTGGGGTTATTAGGTTTTTAAAAAATATTAGGGTTTTAGTGTTTGTTGAGGTTATGAAGGGGTTTTTTGGATTTGATGGGTTTTAATGGTTTTTAAGATTTTTTGGTATTTTTAGTCATTTTAGAGGGTTTTAGTTTTTGAGTGGTTTAATGTATTTTTAATTATATTATGGGTTTTTTCATTTTCTTGGGGGTTTAAGGGTTTTTAGAGATTTTGGGGGAGGGGGTTTATATTTTTATGATTTTTATATTTTTTAGTGTTTTAGGGTTTTTAATAGATTTTTTGTGGTTTTTATAGTTTTTATGATTTTAATGATGTTTAAATGTTTTTAGGTTTATTATAATTTTTTATGACTGTTTTAGGGTTTTTAGGGGTTTTAGGGTTTTAGAATTTTTATGGGTTTTAGGATGGTTATTGGATTTCATTTGGGTGTTTTTTATTATGGTGGGTTTTAGAGTCTTTTAGAAGTTTTATTTATTTATAGGGTATTTTAGGAGTTTTAAGGTATTTAGAGTCTTTTAGGAATATTAGGAGTTTTAGAGATTTTTGTTTCTAGGGTATATTAGTGTTTATTGTGTTTTTGGGGTTTCAAGGGGTGTATAGTGTTTTTGTATTATTAGGTTTTTAAATTTTCTAGGGATTTCATAGGGTGTTTGGGGTTTTAGAGCTCCTTTTGTTTCTTTTGGTGTCTTGGAATTTTTTAGGGTTTTTTAGGGAAACGAAGATTCGAGGGTAAGGAATTCCCCCCCCCCCCAAATTACTAAAGAAAAGACACAACAGACAAGGGAGGGGAGGGGTCAAACGAACCACACCCAAGAACCCTTTACAACCCCATACCAAAGACCCAAAAAAAGAAAGATCAAAAGGAAAACAAAGAAGGAAAAGAAAACAGATCAGTCAACGTCACCACCAAAATCAGAAATAGAAGCCACACCATAAGGGTCACCATCCGCACCATATCCAGAGGCCACATCATCAAAGCAGGAGTTAGAGTCATCAAATCCTGACTCATAATCCTCATTATGTTTGAGGAGCGTCAGAAACTTCTCCCTTCGTTTTCTTTGTTCCGGGGAATGTGGCTGCTCCCAATTATTAACCTTGACTTCTAGCTTAACCGCCTTTGAAGACACCCGAGTAACCATGTGTCTGGGGAGAGTGGAGTAATCCCACTTCCTCTTCCACTTTGAGGAGTTTGAGGTGGGACCATCATCCATCCCTTTCACCTTCTCGATCTCAAATGAGCACTCCTCCGCTTCCATTACATGCACGTGGTACGGGATAGAGGTGGCTTCCTGATTAAGGGGGAACTCAACAAAATCTTCATCCTGAGGTAAGCTTATATCCACTAAGGTAGGTATTTCTACACTCCCAGTGACAGCAACTGGAGGCCTTTGCCCATCCTCCACAGGCAGGACTGTCCCCTCGTCATCATGCCTGGACGAGTAGTCAGGCTTGTCAACCAGCTGCAAAAGCCCCTCCTCCCTTGGAAGCACCTTTTGTGTAGCAGCACCCCTATGTTCGGGGGCATCCCCCGTCCCAAGTCCCCCCCTGCCCGCACACCAACCCTGCTTCAGGTGTGCTCCCTTGAGAAGTAGCCCCATCCAAGTTGGCCACTACCCCCTGCCCAGCCACCTCTTCCATCTTATTCTCTGGCACCTGCACCTCCACCTCCCCCTGCTCAGTCACATGGAAGGAAGAAGCACTAGCAGCCCTCTCAACCCCCACCTCAGACGCATTCAAAACCAGTCCCATGGACCTGCAACCAGCCACACCTTCAGATCCATCCTCCCCAACTGCCCCCCGTACTGCTACCTCCCCTTCTACAGCAGCATGGAAAAAATTCTCAACATTGTCACTAGCGACACAGATGAGAAAGAGGACCTGCACATCAGAGCCTGTGAATGCCTTCTCATTTCCAACGGGAGGCACCACCACCTGCACCCCCTTTCCAATATCCACACAAGCAGCTTCTTGAGGCCCAGGGCAGGTATTCTGTCCATCTTGATCATCAAAGTCACCAGCAGGCACCACCTCATTACCAGCGGGTGGAGCCACCACCTGCAACCCCTTCCCCGTATCCTCACAAACAGCTCCCCTGAGGCCCAAGGCAGGTATTCTGCTCATCTTTTTCATCAAAATCACCAGCCAACTATCTTGGACAGTGTGATTCTCCTGAACCAACTCCTCTGAATCGAAGACATCAAACATATTGCACAAGGGGACACCCTCATCTCCCTCATTCACTGACAAAGGTTAAGAGTTTCAAAGGGGTTATAGGGGTTTCTGGGAGATTTAACAGGTTTTACTCATTTTAATAATTTTAGAGATCTTACAAAAATATAGGGTATTTAATTTTTTTAGTGGTATAATTTTTTTAGTGTTTTAGATTTTTTAGGGTCTTTTAGGGTTTTGTGTTGGTTTTATGTTTTTTTATGCTTCATTGAAATTTTATGTATTTTTAGGGTTTTTAGAATTTAAGGGTATTTAGTTTTTTTATTTTATTTGAAGTGTTTTAGGATATTTTTGGTTATTTGTTAATTTTTATGGTTTTAATGGTTTTTAAAGGTCTTAGGGTTCTTTTATGGTTTTATGATTTTTATGGTTTTTTGAGTAATTATGGGTTTTCCAAAAAATTAGGGTTTTATGTTTTTTAATGATTTTCAGGGTTTTAGGGGTTTTTAGGGGTTTTAGGGTTTTCTTATGGTTTTACGATGTTTTCAGGTTTTCATAGTGTTTTTATAGTTTTTAGTGTTTTTTATCTTTTTATGTTTTTCTTATGGTTTATAGGGTTTTTAGGGTTTTATGGATTTTAACGTTTTTAGGGCGAGGAAGGTGTGAGGATAGGATATTCCTGACCCCACAAATATATAGAGGATAGAATACTATAATAGACAAGGGAGGGAGGGGTCAAACGACCCTCACCCAAAACCCTGATAACCACACAAAAAAAGTCCAAAAAGCACAAGATTAAAAAGGAGAGACAGTTACAGAACCAAGTCACCATCCCCATAGGGATCCCCATCAGCACCATAGCCCGGGGAAGCATCCAAGTCCACAAA
Organism: Viscum album; assembly: GCA_963277665.1. Taxonomy (NCBI): domain Eukaryota; kingdom Viridiplantae; phylum Streptophyta; class Magnoliopsida; order Santalales; family Viscaceae; genus Viscum; species Viscum album. The sequence goes on along the minus strand of OY728133.1, from coordinate 115,870,562 downwards.
CTCACATTTAAAAGATTCATATCTCTTGAGAAAGGATGAACAATACTTCCTGAGTTCCATGTTCGGCTTCACATTTGTATCTCAGTCTTCCATGCTATGTGTGTCTCCTTTACCTTTGCTGGACATGGAGGAAGCCCTAGTAGCCATTGGCCTAGGCATGGAGGAGTAGTCCCTCCTAATCCTCCATTTTAATGGAGGGTCACTCCTCATCTTGGCCTTCTGGTGGGCAGTGGCAGCAGACACAACCATGTCACCCTGCTTGCAAAATTCAGGATCAGACTACGGCCTTCTCTTATGATTACCACCAGAGGACTCAGAGAGACCCATCTTCTCTTATTCCCTCTTGATCCTATTCAAGCAGGAATACATAAGATAATAATGGTACCCAAGGATTTCCCCAAGACTTATGTGTTTATCATTCTCATCCCCAAGAAGGATCATTGGCTGCAGATCCGTCTTGTGAAAGATATCATATATGTGCTTCTCCACTGGGATTTTCGAACAGTCCATCATAATCAGGTCAGGAAATTCAATACAGGGAGGAAACATCTCAAATAGAACAAGATCTGAGTTCGTTTCAGGTTGCTCGATGCTCCTCTTATCATCACAAGGACTACCAAGATGTTGCATGGGCTGAGGGTCATCACTCAGACAAAGTCCATGCATAGTATAGTCCAGTAGAACTTGCTCCAGAGAGGGCACATTGGGTAGGGGTGTTCCACACCCAATACACTTGAACCATCAATACTGGAAGGTAGGTCTACATCCTGGAGTGCATCAGCAGCCACTACCTCCTACAGTTAAATTCCACCCTGACCCCATTCGTCAGCTCCAATTGAGTCTAGGGGATCTAGATCATTAAGATGATTCGAGAATAAAACCATCTCGTAACCACATCCAACATCCGCTGAAGGTCTCAGAAAAGACACCCTCTCCATTCCATGGTATGATGGCTTTGATGCTGAGCTCATTCCCCTTCCAGGATCAGACTGTAAGACAAGATCCCCAACTCCAACAACAATTTCATCTCCCATATCGGAAGAGGCATCACCCCCAGGCCCAAAACACCCTTCCTTTGTGTAAAGATGTTCTTGACCAAGATATGCTCATCAGGACCCAGCCGGGGGGATGATCCTCTATCCTCTATTTTTCCACCCCACCGAGCATCCAACAGAGAGTCATTGGGGCGTCATTCCTCAACTCCATGTCCCCTCTTGAGCTTACCATCAGGGATATGGCCTCCTTGCCAAACCTATCCACCACGATATCCCTACATCCACAATCCCTTTTCAAATTACCAAGACTAAAGCAAGAAGCGTAGTAATTTTCCCATGATTCAAAAACCACTGGCTACATACATAGAATAATTTCACCAATTTCAATCCAGACAATGTTTTCTGGTTTATTTGAGACATCAATTTCAACACAAACCCTCAGGGAAACTAGGTGACAAAGGGCCCTGGTTCAACTATCCACAAACAGAAACTGTCCAACCAAATTACCCAGCATAATAATAATGGACAGGTTTTGAAAGGATATAGGGAGTTCTGGGAACCTTACTTATATTTCCATCAAAGGAGAGTCATGATTATAATGGAATTAAAAGTTCCACTGGAAAACGGAGAAGCGAGCAGCATCACAGCTACGAGGAGCTGATGACCAGTTCTGGATAAGGTCTTCCTATGATGATAACCAAATTAAAATGTGGTAATTTTCTTTTTATATATTATTATAATATATTTTATTTATTTTAGCGTCCTCTATGGGTTTTAGTGTTTTAAGGGTTTTTAGGGAATTTTAGTGGTGGGGTTTTGGGGGGTTTTTGGTCTTTTATAATTCTTTGGGGATTTTATTGTATTATTATGGCTTTATGGGTTCTTTTTATTTTTTAGTGATTTAATTTTTTTGGTGAATTTTTGGAGGGTTGGTATTTTTAGTGTTTTTTGGGTTTTAGGATTGTTTTGGGGGTTTAGGATTTTTTATTGATTTTAGTTTTTTTTGGGTTTTGGGGGGGTCTTAGGGGGTTTAATTATTTTATATATTTTTAGGGGGTTAAGGGTTATGGGAGTTTATTTTTTTGGTATTTTATGTTTTATTAGTATTTTTAGGGTTTTAGAGTTTGGGGGGGTTTAGGTTTTAGGTTTTTATGGTTTATCATAAATTTTTTTATATAGTTTTTAGGGTTTTTAGGGTATTTAGGATTTTTAAGGATTTTTTGAATATTTTTAGGTTTTTTAGAGTATTTTTTCATTTTTAGGGTGTTTTTGGGGTTTTAAGTTATTTTAGTACTTTTAGGGGTTTTAGAGTTTCTTTATGACTTTTACAATTTTTAGGGGCTTTAGGGTTTCGGGGTTTTGGGGTTTTTAGGGAATTTTAAGAGTGTTTAGGATTTTTATAGTCTTTTTTTACATTTTTTTGGTTTAATATAGGGGATTTTTAATCCTTTAGGGATTTTTGGATTTATAGGCCCTTTAGGTTTTTAAGGGTTTTAGTGGGTTTTAGTGGGTTTTAAAGGTTTTTTGGTTTTTAGGGGATTTTGGGAAGTTTGAGTTTTTAGTGTTTTTTTTGTTTTTGGGGTATTTAGGTTTTTTATGAGAGAAGTACCATACTCCAGACCACTAAAATGATACATTGAGATGGTAATATAAGTGGATCAAGCACACCTCACCATATTCTAGAGGCTACTGACTAGCAGCGAGGGGATATAGTGTCACAATGGGGGGACTATACCCTAATATCAGAGTGATAAAATAAAATAAAAAACTAAAAATCGTATATAGAAGTAAATAAAGAGAGTATTAATGTGATAAATATAAAAAAGGATGCAATAAAGTATGAAATTAAGTAATGGCCTCAATTACTAAGTCATACATACAACACTGATCAACCACTACGTCGATCACATATATAGGAGTGCATAAAGAAAGTGAAATAAAATAATAATGTTCTACTAAAGACTCATAGCTGAACCACATACCTACTCTCCAAGACATTTTTCTGTTGCTACAGAATGGTCATAGGATATCCACATGATTTATCCATTCAATCATATAACCTTAGGCCTCAACCATATCCATCATGAAGTATTTATCACCACAATATAGACATATGGTCTGCATGCACACTAAGGTGCATATGAATGGGGTGAGAAATAATGTTAGTATACCCTTCCTAAGGGTGGACTTATAATTTAATTTCATAAGTGTTTGATCATAATGTATGGAAATCATAGATGAGACAAAATTGATTAAAATAAATAAACTATCGAAGATAGCTTGGTTTCATTATCACGATCAATTGAATATCTGATGAATAGGGCATTCAAATTGATTTTATAGCACTCAATCCATTTATAACTAAGTAGATACATGGGTTTGTTATCACAACCCAAAAAAGTTTTGTTTCCATCACAAATATGTATCTTGTCAAGCTAAATCACCACATAAAGATACATTTCATAGCACTAGGATCACCCGTACTCATCTCTAATCACAATTATGAAGGATTTTGGGGAAAATCATGAAATCCTGTGAATATGTAATGGAGATGGATTTCATACCACACAAGTCATTTCAATCCAACACAATGTCTGAACCTTAAGTCTAGATCCAAAGGTGGAAAAGACATTAAATCATACATAATACCAAAGGGGGTGACCTCTAAGTGATATATGAGGAATTAACTTAAAAACCCAGGTAATAACTCATGATTTATTCAATAAACTGCTCAATGTCCCCATCCCAAAGAATTTATTTGAAATTTATTAACGATGAAAACACCCAACCCAAGGGATCAACCTAAGCATCACTCGACGAGAGAGTAGTAATCCTCGATATTATCTGAATATCAATGGGATCAGAGTAATTTCTCCCCCTATTAATACCATATATTGAATTTAATGGACATTAATCTATATAAATGATAAGAATAAACATGTGCAACATCAGATCAAGAAAGGATCATAATATGTACCACATTAATTATGTCTGGACATCTTGATAATGTAAAAATAAAACAAAAAGTCTCAATATCCATATCCCATGAAGTACATCTAGGCATCCCCATCTTATAAATATATCACATCATGCCACATGGGCCATTTTATAGTAATCTTGTCCAGAATCACATTTTCATTAATAATAACTAAATTAATTCATATGTAAGGTATGAAAACCTAATCCCACTATTACTGCAATAGCTTCATGGTCTTACTTGTTCATTTTAGGTTTTATGGTGACACCCTCTACCATATCTACACAAACCCATAAAGTTCCATATTATGGTAGGTTAGACGTTGGGGAAACCACTAGGGTCCCCTAAGATATTACATGAGAGATGTATCTTATTTAGGATCCTTGAGTTCCACACATAAATGAAAGTGTACCTCTTCAAATCTTTTTAGTCTGTATGCATGAAATGGAATCCCTCTCAGGATCCTAAGAAATTGGAAAAATAAGAGGCATATTACACAAGATCCTTAAGAAGATTAGTAAGAAGAGGCAACCCACATGAGATCCATGGAAAGAATAAGTAATTGGATACATCATAGACAGGATCCAAAAAATTATTAATCTCTCTGGTTAACAAATCATACAACCCAGTCTCCATCCTCTAACAACATCTTTGGTTAAATGAAAACATTCAATAAGAGAGATGTCATCCTAGGAAAATCTATGTTAGCATCGGTCGATGGATATGGCTCAAATACCATCTCATATTAACATCACACTCTCATGAGAATATAGAAACTATTCAATGGAGGAAGAACCTCTCCATTATGGATCACTCTCCTAAAAATTATAATTAAGAGTCCTAGAATCCCCCAAAGGTTTACACCTTTATGATCAAAATAGATAAATCAATAAAAATAGACTAATCATATGTAAAATTATTAATATGGGTTGCAAAATAACTATCAAGGCCCTCAAAAGGGTAGAAAGGGGGCAGTACAAAGTGTGTACACCCAAGAACACATCTTGTAATCTCAAAGGTGCACATGGGAATATACTTCACCCTGTATTGTCATGTAAAACCCTAGAACACGGTATGTGATTCATGTAAATGGTGTGTACCCTTCACGGGGTACCTAATTGTGTTCAATACATTTTATAGCTATATGTCTATTCCAATACATGTAATTTTACCTATCATGTATCCCACATGAGGTCTGGTCATATACCCCACCTGGCCAAGTGCCCCTAAACAGGCGGTCTGGCTTGGTACTCAGCTACATGGTCAATTAAAAATATTGGGAATGTACCCGTAGTCCATGATGTATATTCCTGAAAAATAATCTTCCCCAATTAATAATAACATACAATGTATATTACCTAATCCAAATGTCGTGTTCATATGTTTTCATAAACTGAAAACCACCAAATCGGCCCAAAAACCCATTTCCCCTGAGATTAAGATTAGATAAACCTCATTTCAGATACAATATAGAAATAAATGGCCTCTAAAACTATAAATCGGTTAATTTATAGGGATTTTAATATAAATATAAAATCCCTCTATTGGGAAAATATTCTAAATCATTACACTAATTAATTTTCCACCTATGTAGCATGATGAACTACCTCATCCCATGCTCTTATGAAGCACCTCCCTTCACCCCCTCCCCCTTTTCCCTTTATTCACATGACAATGAAAAGGGTAATCCCACAAGGGTAGAATGAAAGAATATAACTCTAGTAGAAGAAAGGAAATAAGAACAAGAAATTAAAAAAATGAAATGAAAATGGAAAAGGGAAAAAAGGGTCTATCGCTCGCCCTAGTGAATGGCATTAGTTCATGTCTTGCCAAAGAAAAACCCCCCATTCTAGACTCAACCACGAAGAAATAATATCAATTTTTAACTCCATTAAAAATAAATTTCCAAACAAACAAATAAAAATAATTTAATATTTGGTCATTTAAATATTAACAACAAATTATTCCTTGGAAACTAAAAAGGCTCTTATTTCAACTAAAATCACGTTCTATGGTAAAAACCCAATTTCAATATCAATAGAGTTGTCAAAGACAATTCTTTGACTATCTCCTAGGGGAGAAAATACTATTACTTCCCTCAAAATCATCTGAACGAAAAACAAACATCAAATTTATACTCAATTACAATGTGCATAATCACATAGGTCTTTACAAACACAACAACATAAAACTTCCCATCCCAGAGAGTCCTTGGTGGTCAAACCATATCCATTCTCTCATCCTAAGAATTAATGAAATAATTCTATCTTTACTGTCTAATGATTGGTTTAACAACATTAATAGATATGGTATTAAAGAATAAATTCATTCATGACTAATCTGATACCCCCCATCATAGGAATACACTTATCATTTCCTCAAAACCAAGCTCTAATCTCAATGTCACACCCTTATTCCATCACCCAACACAATGAATGGTGTTTCCAAAAATCAATCATTATAAAGAGACAACTTAAAAAATTAATGTATCAATCCCATGATTGTTTTCCCTTACCATGATGGATTTAACTCATTACAAGGGTCACCTCCCTCCATTGGCCAATTGTGTACAACCCACCATATGGATTACCTAATAATTATACTTGATTGAAACTACTATGTATTTTATCTATCAAAACATATAATATATTTAAATATAAAATTATCTTATCATACAAACAAAAACCTCTCAACGTATTCGTAATTATGTAATTATATTGGGCATTATCATCTCTAGACTAAGAGTACACTAAGATTCTATCAATAAGCATGTAATGAACTCCATGATCCACACTCATATCAAACCATTATATACATGGAATTAACCAACTCTTGACACCACATCTCCCAACAATGCGTGTCTACGCCCTACAAAATCAACTATCTCATGAAACCCTATGTATTATTGACGTCTCCTATACTAAATATAGATATTTATCCTTTTATCATAACTTTAGGGAAACCATGATTATAACATTTATTTTATATTATCTTTCCAAGACACAAAAAGGGTCACTCACTGGTCCATGATTTATATGGCACTATGCATAACTAGCACATACCATTATTACATGACTCGTGGTATTATGAGTTTTTCATCACTAGGTGAAGCTGATTGGTCTACATGGAATGTTAGTCTCATTGATCTAAAAACCCCATGGAACTCCTCTTCAAAATAAAGAAAATAACATGTTCCACAATTTATTCCAAAACCCCCTGCAGTATCTTTCATTTTATTCATGATCATCTATCGGCGTTCTACAAACTAAAAAAAATCCATTAGTCAACTATGTCAGGTTCCCAAATAGTCATAACCATAAAAATCTATCCTGAAACACAATCACCATTATATTTTCCTTAAAAAAGGAATCATCAAGCCTATATAAAAAAAATAGAGCACCTACCATGAATCAGTATAAAAAAGTCTATAACCAAGTTCACTACCTCAAAAGAAATTAAAAAAAGGGCCAACACTTAATTAATTTCACCCTTGATAAACTAAACACCAACCTACAAGGGACTGAGTAAAACATTAATGGACCCTAGATCTCATACCTATCCCTACCAATAAATTATCCTATTCAGTTCACTAGGTTGGAACAATTATCGCATCCTCCAAACATGTCATCAAGGTCATGTCTCATGAGGCATCATCGACACACTCGTCTCAATACAATGCATCTAACACTACTGGAAATCTGACCTATACCAACACATCTATACCAACAGTTTGTAAAAACCGTTGGTATAGGTCCCCTTTCCCAATGATTTGGCCAAACCATTGGGAAAATACCACTTTGAGGTCACTTTTTCCAATAGTTTTCCAAAACCGTTGAGAAAGGGTATGGCTTTTCCAACAGTTTGGCCAAACCTTTGGGAAAAGCCCACCTTGAGGTCTCTTTTCCCAACGGTTTTCCAAAATTGTTGGGAAAGGGTATGGATTTCCCAATGGTTTGGCCAAAACGTTGGGAAAAGTCCACTTTGAGGTTTGGAAAAACCATTTGGAAAGGGTGGGTACCTATCCCAACGGTTCTCAAACCCATTGTGATAGGCCTTTCCCAATGGTTTTGAGAACCGTTGGGATAAGTGCCCTTATTTATTATGAGTACATTTATCGAATATCGTCAAATAAATCAATATATAAATTACATATATATATCCAAATATATTAACAAAGGATACTCTAGGATAGTGGTAAATTAATTGATATATATCGTGGAGGTTGTGGGTTCGAACCTCCACTGGAACTCTTTTTTATATATTAACCTATCCCAACGGTATTCTTGAACCGTTAGGAAAGACCTATCCCAATGGTTTGGAAAACCATTGGGAAATACCTATACCAACGGTTTGAAATCCCTTGGGATAGGTCTTTCCCAACATTTTTTTCCAAACTGTTGGGATATGACTTTCCCCGTGCCAAATCACCCAACAGCTCCCCAAACTGTTGGTATGGGCTATACCAACGGTTTGGGGACCTCTACCAATGGTTCAAAATTTTTGGTATAGGTAATTTTTCTATTATTGTAACAATCTGGAAAAATATCTCTAAAATAGATAATGAAAACATTTCCCAAATAGTGTCAAAACCTATGAACCTAGGTTCAATTTGACATGTTTTCAATTCCATGTAATAGATGAAAACACTCTATAAGTTTTAATTTGAAATCTATTTAATCACAACCCATTGATAACTATTAACTTTAATGAAATATATATAACAACATCACCTACCAAGCATCTACCTACCAGGTCCTAATTCACTCTTAGAATCCTTATAAAGAGGTGATCAATGAGGAGTCATGATATCACTAAAAGGTAATGAACATATCCTCACAGATCATTTAAATACATTGATACCCCCTAGAGGTTATAGTTTAATATAACATTTTAGGAACCTATTAATGTCACACTAGAGGACCCAACTAGATAACTATGAATGTATGTTGGAAATGTAAAATATCATAAAAAAATATGGTTGAATACTATGTAGTTTGTTATGAATATTTATTTAACTACACATGGAAAGGAAAAACTCATAATTGTCTACTAAAAAGACATAAAATGATGACATTTACAAACAAAGCTCAATAATATACACATACGAACATATCAATTATCAGTGTCATACAATGAAAACATGGTCCAACTATGTAGAATCTCATTCCATGCTATGTGGGAGAACACTTTATTTGTTTTTAATAAAACTATAAACAACTAAACCTAAGTAATGATGCCCTACATGGGGTCAAAAACTTAGGGACCATGTGACCTATCAAACTACAAGGGCCACGTTACCTCTCAGGTATGAATAATGTGTCATCATCCTCACTTTTGGCATCTTATCATAGATCCACGTGATCTTCCATCATTAATAAATATATAAATATTTCGGTCTAAATGAATAAAATTACACCCAGAAATCCTATGGTAAAACTCTATATAGGTTATTTTTGACACATAAATCTATTCAACTAATCCATATGTAAATTTCACCCAATACTAGTTCTATAACTTATAGACCCTAAGTTCCAATTATAATGAAAGAGATGTATATTCCCATTACTGGACAAGTGTCAAAATAAATCATTAGACACCCACCAATGGTCCATGATCCATAAATCCATATTATTTAATAAAATCCATACAATATGTGATCCCCTAAAAGAGAAAACAATATACATCTATAACATCTCATATCTAAAATAGCAATCGTATATCCCTAAAAATGAGGACATCTTATCGGAATAGGTGTTTTCAAGGAACCGATTCAATATCGATCAATGGATACAAAAAAATATAATAATTGTGTCTGCCATATCCCAAATAGTGGTACAATTGGAAAATATATATCCATGGTACCAATTTTTAAAATTTTGGCCTAGGGGGAAACAAACTGCTCCCCCAATCCAGTTCGCCACAATGGCGCCAAGCACACCTCCTTGTACAACAGAGGTTGTCGACTAGCAATGAGGTCATAGGGTGTGTCAGTGTGAAGACTATACGCTCATATTTTTTGTAATAAAATTGAATAAATAACCAAACATAATTCATATCGTTAAATAAAATGAGTGTAAATGCAGTAAATATAAAAAAGGCAGCAATAAGGAATGGAATGTTGTAATGGCCCTAATGGATAGGTCATTTATACAACATTTATATCCCACTAGGCTAGTCACATATACATGAGTACATAAAGAAAATGAAATAAAATTACAAGACTCTACTACAATATCTGAGATGATCTATGTACCCAGACTCCAAGACAGTTATGAGCTACTCAATCCTAATAATAGGATATCCACATGATTCACTCTGCTTGATCATGTAACCATGGGCCTCATCCTTATCCATCAGGCATGTATGGTCACATGAAAGAATACATATTCTCTATACACGCACTACGGTTCATGTACATGGCATGTAAATAATATCAGTAGGCCACACATAATAGTGAACCTATAATCGGATGTCATCAATGCGTCCTCAATCAATATGGTTAGCCTAGTTGGGAAAAAAATGAATAAAATAAATATTGTAAAAAAATAAGATACTTAGTTCCATGGTCTCGATCAAATGAAAATCACATTAGTAGTGTATTGAGATAGATGTATTACCACTCAATACTAGTATAACTAGGTCAATAATTGGGTCTCTAATCCTAATCAACAGAACATGATTTAGCCAGTGCTAAAAATGTCTCCATGAAAGCTATTTCACCACATTGTGATATATATCCTAACCCAAATATAACATGTTCCCTTCTAGAATTTATATAATTTGTAATTCTTGGAAATATTTTTACATATTGTTAGTATGTAACTGAGTGGATGTCATACATCTCAATCCATGTAAATTCATTATAATGTATGATCCCTAGGTCCTAGTCCACTGGATGTTAAGACAACAAGACTCAGATAATCCCTAAGGGGGATGACCCTTAGGCAATATGTAAGAAATGATCTACAAAGTCAAGGTAATTACTCATAATCCATTCAAGAAATGGCTCAACATTCCCATCCCCAAAAAATTATACGTGTTGTAGTACTAGTGCCTCTAACTAAACCAAGAGGTAATCCTAGAGATTGAATGAGGCAAGCATAATTATCTGCATGATTATCCTAATATCAAGAGATCAGGGAATGTTCACCCACCTAAAAATGCATTAGTGGAACACCATGACCACAGATCTCAATAAAAAATGGGGAGCTCCGTATGAAACATCTAAAAAAGAGAGGATCAGATGTTGGACCCCATGATATATTTTTTCACCCTGATAATGTCACAATCAAACAGAAAGGACTAATAGATGAATCTTATGATGTGACTCTAGGAAACACCATCATAGAATTATATCACACTCGGCCCCATGGTCCATGTTTCTGTAAGCACATATATAATCATAGTTATTTAAAAATCAACCTAGTGAATTAATAAATAATGAGTGAGGGTGTCAAAACACTTAAACCCAAATATATTGTAATTGTCTCAAAGGCATACATGTTTGGTATGGGTTCAATGGTGACACCAGTTTCAATATATACACAAACCAATAATGCACTAGCTCAGGGTTGGATAGGAATTAGGGAAATCAATGGGGTCCCCTAAGACATTGTACCTGAGAGGTATCCTTCTGGGGATCCATAAAGTCCATATATAAATAAAGGGATCCCTCTTGGGATTCTCTAATTATGTACCTAAGTAATTTCATCCCTATTGGGATCCTTGGAAATTGTATAAACGTGGAGGAAACCTAGATAGGATACTCATGAAGAGTAGTAAGTAGAGTAGTCCTACAAGGGATCCTCATAAAGTGTAAAGAAGAAGATTAATCTTGTATGGGATCACTAGAATGAACTATGCTCTCAGAGTTACACATCTTATAACCGAGTCTCTAACCTCTCATAGTCTTTTGGTCTTAAAGGGTAAATCTATCAAGGGATACATACTCACATGAAGATACATATAATTATTTTCCATGGGAGATGGATTGTGGCCCATCTCAGATCAAGTTATTACTCTTAAGATATATTTGAAACTATTTACTGGAAGTAGAACCTCTAAATTATGGATCATTCATAAAAAACACCAATTAGGTCTCCTAAAATCACTATAAGGGTTCCACCACCATCATCTATGTGGAAAAAATATGATATGGACTAATAATATTTCCACTTCTGAATTTTTCTACAAAAATCAGTAGAACCCCCCAAATTGGTGGAAAGGGAAAAATACATGGTGTGTATTATTAAAGCCCCAATTGGGCATGTACATCAACTGAACGTGGCATGTAAAGACTAATTACATACTATTTAAATCAAGTACATAGAGTATACCCTATACGGGGTACCTGAACAAGTTTTACATAAGGCCTATCCAAGTTTTTATGCCCATTCATGTACTTTTATGTGGTGTTAAACAATCATAGGGTCTATTCATGTACCCTACACATCTGTGTTTCCATATAAGGGATATCTAGTCAAGTACATGGAAACATGGCTGAGTATGACTACCTGAAGTTTAACCCTAGTAGACAACATTTAATCCTGAAAATTAAACTTCCCCTTACCCAAATAACACACCTCTTTTGTTCCATGAACCTCACACAGTGTACGTAGTTTTTCTATAATAGAACACCCCCAAATCAACCCAAAACCATATTTTTCTCCTCATTAATCATGAATTAACCCCATGGGGATCATTAGTAGTCATAAAAGGGATATAAAACTAGTGAGATAATAAAATATGAGGATGTACAAGGTAAAATTAAAAAAACACACACTTCCTTTATGTGGAATCTTCTGAATCATGACATCGATTCATGTTCCACCATTTTCTTATGATCATCAAGCTCCTCCTGAGCACCATGGTGGAACCTCTTTTATTCCCCCTCATAACTACCATGCCCATTTTCTATCTTACTCACTGAAAGAAAAATACTACTAGGTGAATGTATGATAATATATTTAGAGGATAAGGAATAAAAGTTAAAAAATTAGATAAATAAAATATATAGAAAAGTGAAAAGGTCTCAGGACCAACACTAATGCCTGACGTGAGTCTATGAATCACCCAAAAAACACCCCCCGTAATGGAATAAACCAAAAATATAGAATCTCTATTAGATTATCTAGTCACAATATATCACTGAATGAATGTGTGTGATTAAATTAACATTTAATGAATTAAATAATAATTATTAGTTATTCAATGTAAATTAAAAAGGCTCAGATTATTACAAAACACTTAAAATAGGTTAAAACCCATTTCACAAGACCAATATATTGCAAAAAAAGTGATCTGAGTTTATCTTCAAATGAAAAAATACATTTATATACATCAGAAGAATTAGAAGGGGAAAAATTAAATTTTTTATCTATTTCCCAATTTGAAAATATCACAGGTATTTACATTAGGAACATTACTAATTTTAGAATTTTAATTATTTTTAGGGTTTTAGGGGTATTCTAGATTTATGATATTTTATATTTTTATGGTTTTTAGGCTTTTAATGGTATTTTAAAGGGTTATATGGTTTGTAGTCTTGATTAAGGGGTTTTTAGGGGTTTTAGGATCGTTAAGGATTTAAAGGGATGTTAGGGATATTTAATGGTATTATGGTCATTTAATTTTTTTTCATTTTTAGAGTGCTTAATGTTTTTAGGATTTTAGGTTACTTTAGGATTTTATTATATTTTTTGTATTTTTAGGGTTTTAATGGTTTTTAGTGACTTTTAGTTATTTTTAGGGATTTATGGTCTTTTAGGGGATTTTAGGGATTTTAGAATATTTTTGGGATTTCAGGTTTTTTTAGGTTTTTTTGAGTTTTTAGGGGGTTTGGGGGATTTAATGGTTTTGTGGGGATTGAGGGGTTCTTGGGGACCTTTAGGGTTTTAAGTGGATTTTAAGAGTCTTTTTGTCTTTTTATGGTTTTTACAGGTCTTAATGGTCTTAGGTATTTTAAGGGGTTCGATGATTTTTATGTTTTTACTGTTATTTTTTTGATTTTAGGGTTCTTTTAGTGTTTATGTGTAATTTTTTTGTTTTTTGAGGTTTTTAGGGTTTTTAGGGTTTTACTAGTTTTTGGGGTTTTTAGAGCTTTTGGGATAATTTTATGGGTTTTATGGAATTTAGAGTTTTAAAGGTTATATGCTTTTTTGAGTATTATAGGGTTTTTAGGGTTTTTAGATTTTTATTTTTTTATGGTTTTTATGAATTTTTTGGGGGTTTAGGGTTTATAATTATTTTTATGGTTTTAATTTAATTTAGTATCTTAAGTAATTATATGTATTTTTTGAAAATTTATTTATTTTATTTTTTTAGAGGATATAGATTTTTTAGTGGCTTCAAGGAATTTTCAATGATATTTTGGGGTTTTAAAGGTTTTTTAGGGTTTAGGGTATTTAGTGGTTTTTATGATTTTTATAGGTGTTTTTATTGTATTTTGGGGTTTTTTGTTGTTTTTAAGTATTCTTAAGGATTTAATTTATTTTAGGGTGTTAAAGGATTTTTAGGGTTTGTATGGTCTTGTAGGTATTTTAATGGTCATTAGCATTTTTTAGAATTTTTAGGTGTTTAAAGGGTATTTTATGGATTTTTAGGCTTTTATGTTTTTAGTGGTTCTTAATGGTTTTATGGGTTTGGGGTTATTATTTATTTTTCGAGGTTTTTTTTGGTTTTTTGGGTTTCAATGGGTTTTTAGAGTTTTAGGGGTTTTAAATGTTTGTATTATTTTTAGGGTTTTTCTTGTTATTATGTGTTTTTATGATTTTTATTGGTTTCTATGTATTATTAGGATTTATATGAATTTTATGGTTTTTAACGATTTTAAGGGGGTTTTGAATTTTTTTGTGTTTATAGGGATTTTATAGGTTTTTAGGAATTTGTGGTATTTTAGTGGTTTTATAAGGATTCAGGGGTTTTAGTGGGATTTTGGTTTTATTTTTGTGTTTTAGGATTTATCATTGATTTTTAAGGGGTTTTAGGGTTTTTTAGGCTCATATTTTACTTTTAGTGTTTTAGGGTTTCTTAGAATTTTGTATAGTTGTTTTTTGGGTTTTGGTTGTTTTGGGGGTTTTAGGTTATCCCATTTATATTTTGAGTTTTAATGGTTTTTAGATTTTTTTGGATTTCAGCGTGTTTAATGGTTTTAAGTTATTTTAATATTTTTTTGTTTTTAATGGTATTTTAGTGCATTTTTTATGATATTTTTGGGTTTTTTAGGTTTACATGTGTTTTAACTGTTTATAGTTTTTTAGTGTATTGAGTGGTTTTTAGAGATTTTTAGGGGTTTTAGTTTTTTTACTATTTTATTCTTGTTGTGGGGGGAGGTTGGGTATTTAGGGGTTTAAATTATTTTTCGGGGTTTTTAGGGGTTATTAAGGTTTTCAAGGATTTTCAATTTTTTTAGGGATTTTATAGGTTATAAATATTTTCTGAACAATTTTATTATTTTTGAGGCTTTAAGGGTTTTCTTGGTTGTTTTGTTCTTTATAGGGTTTTTTAATGTGTTTTAAGATTTTTGAGGGATTTAAGTGTTTTTAGGGTTCTTTATGGATTTGTGGTATTTTATAGTATTTGGAGTTTTTAGTATGTTTAGGTTTTTTTCATGTGTTAAGGGTTTTAAGGGTTTTAGTGGCTTTTAGGGGTATTTATGGTATTTATTTGTTTTTATATTTTTATGGGTTTTATGGGTTATCAGGTTGTTAGGATTATTTTATTGTTTTTAGGGGTTCTTTAGGTTTTTTGGGGTTTTAGGAGTTTCATTTAGTTTTAGATACTTTTGTGAGATTTTATGATTTTTAGTGTCTTTAAAGAGTTTTAGGGGGTTTATGTGTTTTTCTGGGGAATGGGGTTATGTTTTTAATGGTTTTAAGTGATTTTTTTGGAATAAAGTAATTTTTATGGTTTTTAGTAGTTTTAGGGGTTTAGTTTTCTTTTAAATAATTTAAGGTTCTTTATGGTTTCTTTGTGTTTTTAGGGATTGTATATTTTTATGATTTTTAAGGTATATTTATAGGTTTTAAATTTTTTAAAAAAAATTATAGTTTGTATGGTTTTAGGGGTTTTATTGTTTTGATAGGGTTTAATATGGGTTTTAGGATTTTTATTATTTTTTTAGGATTTTGGGTTTTTTTAGTTTTTTTGGGGTTTTATAGTTTTCATGGGTTTTTATAAATTTTAAAAAGGTTATGGTATTTAGGGGTTTTAAGGGGGTTTAGGGGTTCTTAATGTTTTCTAGTAATTTTATGTATTATAAAGGGTATTTATGGTGTTAGGGGTTAATTTTTTTCTTTATTTTTTGATCACCTTTATTGTTGTTTTACGGATCTTATGGATTTTTATATTTTTTTGTATTTTAATTATTTATTGGGTTTATTAGAGTTTAAGATGTTTTAGGATGTTTTATGGGTTTAGGGATTTTATGGGTATATGGTTTTTAGTGTTTGAGGGTGTTTGAGGATTTTTAGGGTTTAATATTATTTTAGGGTCTTTTGGTTTTTCAAAATGTTTTAGGTAATATTAGGGGTTTTGGGATTTAGAGCCTTTTAGTAATTTTAGGGGTTTTAGGGTATTTTAGGGATTTTATGGTTTTGAGGGTTTTAAATGGTTTAGGGTTTTTAGGGGATTTAAGGTATGTAGATACTTTTATATTGTTTTAGTGGTTTTATGCTTTTTATGGGTTTCAGACTTTTTAGGGTTTTTACTAACTTTCTAGTTATTTTTGGGTTTTCAGTTTTTTTGGATTTTTAGGCGTTTTTTAGTGTTTGTATTGTTTTTCAAATGTTTTAGGGTTTTTAGGGTTATCAAGATTTCTGTGTTTTTTGGGTTGTTATGTATTTAGTTGTTTTATGGGTTTTATGAATTATATGGTTTTTTAGGATTTTTAGGTGGTGAAGGGATTTAAATGTTTCTAGGATTGTTGGTATTTTTTGGGTTTCGTTTTTAAATGTTTATAGGGGTTTTAATGGTTTTATTTTGGGTTATGGGTTTGGGGGGTTTTAATGGATTTGTGATGTTTTTATGTTTATTGGGGTATCATTTTTATAGGATTTTATGAATTTTGGGTTTTGGGTTTGTATATTTATTTTGGGTTTTTTGAGGGTTTATCGGGGATTTAAAAAACGGGGTTTAGGGTTTTAGTTTTTTTAGTTTTTAGGGTTTTTATGCAATTTTTTAGGTATTTATAGTTTCTTATAGTGTTTAATGTCTTATATATTTTCAAGTGGACTTCAAGGGTTTTTTCAAACCATTTAGATTTTTATGGTTTTTATGGGTTTTTTAGTTTTTAAGGGTTGTATGTTGTTTTGGATTGAAAGGTTTTAATAGTGTTTTCATGTTTTTATGGGTTTTAAATGTTTTTATAATTTTTGCATGTGTTTTGGGTTTTAAGGGGTATTTCTACATAGTTTTAGGGTATTTTATGTTAATTGTGTTTAAAAGTTTTAATTGTTTTTTGTATTTTATGGTAATTTATCATTTTTAGGGTTTTTACAGACTTTTTATGTCTTTTGGAAGTTTTTTGATTTTAGGGGTTTTTGGGTATTGGATAATTCTAGTTATTTTAAGGGTCTTTGGGGTTTTATGGTTTTTTAGTGTTTTTAGGATATTTTTTGATTTTAGATGGTTTTAGATGTTTTAAGGCTTTTTCCTATATTTATAGGGTATTTAGAGAGTTAATTTCTTTTTTTTATTTGTAGAGGTTTTTAGGGTTTGTTGTTTGATAAAAGACTATTTTGTTGAATATTTTATTGATAATAAATGATATAATTTCCTCACATTGTGCTAAATATATTCATTTATAAAATTTTTGGGATTAGATCATTCATTTGAAAATTTGATGAAAATTCTAGTTTTACCCTTTTAAAATGCATTGTAGTATTTTGAAGATAAATATTTTAATATTTATTATTTGAACTTACAATTTTGTAACAGTGTTTCTAAATTAATTTTATACAACTTTTATTCAGGACACTAGAGCTAAAGAGTGCATTTGGATGGAGTAAATGGGCCATTAAGTCAATGGTGTGCTGGACTCGGTAGAATAGACATGGGTTCAGTAATTGGGCCATATCTTCTTCATCCTGGCTTGGATTGTGCCCAAATTTTGAAGAACGTTTGCAAAAAATATTTTTCACAAATCAACCTCCTAGAAGGCTAGAAAATTCACGTGTTTTGGAGGTCAAAAAGGTGGTGCAACATGGAATAAAATATTTGGCTGAGTTTTTCATTTCACACTGTAAAAGTTATGTAACCCTAGCCCTCAAAAACTCTATTTAAAGGGGGTTTTAACTCTTTATGAGGTCTGGTAGAGGATTTGGGAAGGTGTGTCCGAAAGGGTGTCTCTTGGGAGCCCCTCACAACTCTTGGAAGAAGTAAGGCTTTGTGCAAACCTCTCTTCCAAAAAGGCTCTCCTCTCCCACCTCCTCTTTGTATTTCTTTTCTTTCATGATTGTTTCATGAATTTTTCTTCAAATAATCTTCTATGTTCTTCCATTTTATTCTTCTCTTAATATTATTAATTGGGTTTGAATCAAGAGTGTAGATGATATTGGGTTCTACCCTTTCAATCCTTTTCTCATGCAAAACGTCTCCAGGATGACTACACCGCCCATGGAAGAGTAGTTCTTTTTAGTAATCGATCGACCTCTATCCTTATTCATTTATTTATTTTGAATAATTGAGCTACTTTAATTCACTTAATATGATACATGAATTTTGTTTTTAAATTGTAAGAAACTAAGAAAGCAATTGAATAATTAACACAAAAACACGCGAGGTTGAGATTTTGTGTAAATTGTTAGAGCGCGATCTTAATCGGTAATACAAGACCACTCAAGATAAATTTTTAAAGTTCAAATATAATCCCTAAACACAATTAATCTTAATTTACATGATGGATATGTGCTCTAATTAACCACTAACCATAATCTAACCTTATAACAACAATCAAAGAAGGGTGATGTGATTGTTTGTTCCGAAGCTAGCCTAGGGTTTAAGTAATTCCATCTTTGTGGTTAAGTTAAGTCTTGTAGGGTTCAAGGGTTAACAAATTAGGGGATCATAATTAGGTGGATATTGATTTAAATGATAATGATTAACATGTAAATCAATATTTAGAGTTATATTTATTACGCCTTTTAAAATATTTTCTAAAAAACATCTTCTTGTTGTGTCTTTTCAATCAAACTTCATTTCAAAATTAAAAACAATAAAAAAAGAAACCTTCTTCCAGAAAACTTCTTGTAGATTTATAAACTATAAAAAACCCCCATCCTTTTAATTAGTGTTTAAATTATATATATTTTTTTTAGAATACCTCTAAAAAGTTGTTTTAATTCACTTCCTCCTTTGAGAAACAACCTTGGTCAGCCACTCTGTTGCATCTAAGTACCCCAAAATCACACTAATAATTTGATGGTGCCAACGACACTGCTCTTTAAAATTTGCGCCATTGTCGGGAAAGCAAGTAATTATTTCAACCAATTATAGGCATATATTTTATTTTATATTTTATTCTCTTCCTCTCTTCTTTCTTCCTTCTTTACCCAATCTGTTTTTTATTATTCTTCTTTTATTTTCTTCTACTTATTTTGGGACCATCAACTCAAACTTCTTAATTTTTATTTTACTATGGTCCACTTTCCTTCTTTTCATATTTCATTGATTTAAGAAATGAACTAATCCCAAGGATCTCTTAGATCTTGACCCTAATATTGAACGTAGCCTTAGAGCACGAATCAGACATTCTCAGTCAACGGGAACTTTCAACATTCAACCAGTTGGAGAATTACTCCAATATTAGAACATTGAAATTGGAATAAATACAAATTAAACCATAAAACAAGAACCAATGGCTGATAATAATTTAAATGATCTTAATAGAACCATTCGAGAATTGGCTACACCTGATATTAACTATCAACCAAATTGTATTGTATACCCAAATCTTGAATCGGACTTTGAACTAAAATCTGGGTTAAGTCACTTAAATCCAAAGTTTCATGGCCTCTCTGGTGAGGATCCCAATAAACATTTGAAAGAATTTAATGTGGTTTTCTCATCCTTGAATCCAAGAAATTTATCTAAAGACCAAATCAAATTAAGAGCATTCCCATTCTCACTTGATGGTGCTGCAAAAGATTGGATGTAATATTTACAACCCGAAGATGTAACTTGTTGGAACGATTGAAAACGTCTTTTCTTGCAGATATTTTTTCTAGCATCAAGTACCACTTCCATTCATAATGAGATATTTGGGATCAAGCAAGCACACGGGGATTCAATGTATGAGTACTGGGAGAGATTCAAGAAATTGTGTGCAAGCTGCCCACATCACCAAATCAGTGAGCAATTACTCATCCAGTACTTCTATGAAGGAATCACACCTATGGAGAGAATAATGCTGGATGCTGGAGCTAGAGGAGCATTGGTGGACAAGACACCAGTAGCTGCACGTGCATTGATCGACAATATGGCCCAAAATTCCCAAAAATTTTGCGATAGAGGTACACCACTTGTCAGGGGAGTTAATCAGGTATGTCCTTCTTCTCTTGAAAGTCAGTTTATTGATAAAAATTTAGAAGAATTGACCACTATGGTGAGGCAGATTTTTTTGGATAAAAAGACATCACAACCCCCTCCTTTAAGGCCTTGTGGTATTTTCACTAAGACAAGCAACCCAACTGACAGTTTCCCACAACTCCAAGAAACAGAGGATTGTGCTGCAGTGTTCCCTGGGAGACCATATCAGCAACAAAAACAACAACCATATCCCCAAAAGAAGTTTGATCCAACATACAACTAAGGGTGGAAGGATCAATCAGACATGAGGTATGGATCTGGATAACAACAAACACCCCATTTTCAACCAAACTTCCAGCAGCCTCCACCTTACCAGCAGGGTTTCCAAAAACCCCAAAGGAGATTGGAATATCAAGCATCAAAAAGACAACAACAAGGGAATCCCCCACACAAGGTAGATTCTAACACTGATGACCTTTTGAATCAAATTTTTCTTAATAAACATAATGATCTGAAATGTCAAGGTTCTAAGCTGAGGGAGTTGAAGACTCAAATGAGCCAGATTTCCACCGCCCTCCATGAACTGGTAAGTAAGAATTCTGGAAATCTTCTTTCCCAATACACTCCAAATCCAAAGGGGGGTGTCAGTTCCATCACATTGAGAAGTGGGAATCAAAAAACTGTTTCTTCTCCACCTACCATTCCACAGGTATTCACCTTAACTCCAGAGAATCCCCAATCCATAACAACTGATGAGCAACCCAAGGAGAAAGATAAAGGTATGAAAAATATTGATGATTTTCCTCCTAAACTTCTTCCCTTTTCAAATAGGGTTGTTCAAACCAAGAATATGGCTGAAGAAGCAATGAAAAAAAAGGTTTTGGACACATTCAAGCATTTTGAGATCAACATACCTCTACATGAAGACATCAAACAAATCCCAAGGTATGCCAAATTCTTAAAATAACTCTGCACTAATCGAAGAGGGATCAAGGGAAATGAGAGGAACAACCTTGTAAGGAATGTCTCAGCAATCATTACACCAACTCTAGCAATGTCATCAAAGTGAAAGGATCCCGAGAAAATTCAACATCCCATGTACCATAGGGGATTTGCAATTCTCTGATGATCTTTTTGATTTTGGAGATTCCATAAATGTGATTCCTCACACTGTATTCTCTTCTTTGCAGGTTGGTGAGCATAAACCGACGAAACTAGTGGTGCAATTGGCGAATAGAGCTACGGCATATCCAGCGGGATTTCTGGAGGATGTACTTGTCTGGGTAAGAGACTGGATCTTTCCAGTAGATTTCTATGTGCTTAACATGGAGGATGATCAGGTAAGTTCTCATGCCCCCATTATCTTAGGTAGAACCATCCTTAAAACTAAAAAAACTATCATAAATGTCAATGAGGGTACACTTTCCATGGAATTTGGGGATGAAGTTGTGATATTTAAGGTTATGGATTCCATGAAGTACCCCTCAGAGGATCATTCTGCATTTATTATCTCCCATTTTGAACCACCAAGTAAAAACACCATGGAATTGGATTGTCCTATGCTTAGGGAGATTATGAGTATTGGTTCTAGTTTGATGTCTAAGAGTACTTCCACACCTGTTTCTAAGGAACAAGACTCTCTAAGATTTGATTTTGAAATGGAATCATATTCTGATTTTGATCATGTGAACTCTAATTATGACATGGATGTTGAGTATTCTGATGGATTTGATGCTTTATTCTCTGATTTTGATGATGTATATTTTGATACTGATGCTCTTTGTGCACATATTTTGTTTCCTTCTATGACCCCATCAATACACCACCCACCTACACTGAAACTCATGCCATTGCCACCAAATCTCAAATACTCATAATTGTTGAGTGGTGAGAAATTACCCATTATCATTTCTAAAAATATCCCTTTTGAAAATGAAGAAAAAAATTTGAATCTTTAAAGGGACAACATCAGGGAAATCGGGTGGACCTTGGCTGACATATCAGGTATTAGCCCCTCCATTTGCATGCATAGGATTCTTTTAGAGGATGGGGCTAAACCAATGAGGCAACAACAAAGGAGACTCAATCCAACCCTTTTGGAGGTTGTTAAAAAAGAGGTTGAAAAATTACCCTAGGCAGGTATAATTTACCCTATTTCTGACTCACAATGGGTTAGCCCTGTCCAGGTTATACCAAAGAAAACTGGTTTCACTGTTAAAAAAAATGAAAATGATGAGTTAGTTCCTATGAGAGTACAAAATAGTCGGTGAGTGTGTATTGATTATAGGAAACTAAATCAATCCACTCGTAAGGACCATTTCTCACTTCCATTCATTGACCAGATGATTGAGAGACTTGCAGGTAGGACACATTATTTCTTCTTGGATGGTTTCTCTGGGTATTTTCAGGTTCCCATTGCAGTAGTGGACCAGGAGAAGATGACATTCACCTGCCCATTCAATACCTTTGCTTACCGAATGATGCCATTTGGACTTTGCAATGCCCCAGGTACCTTTCAAAGATTCATGGTGAGTAATTTATTTGATTTAATTGAGACCTTCATGGAGGTATTTATGGATTATTTTACAGTTTATGGGTCCTCATTTGATGAATGTATCTCTAGTTTGGGTGATGTGTTTCATCGTTGTATTGAGAAGAATCTGGTCTTAAATTTTCAAAAATTTCATTTTATGGTCTAAAAGGGAATTGTCTTAGGTCATATAGTCTCACAACATGGCATTGAAGTTGATAAATTTAAGGTAGAAATTATTTCATCCCTTACATATCCTACATGTGTGCGTGATATTCGATCATTTCTTGGACATTCTGGATTTTATTGATGCTTCATCAAAGATTTTAGTAAGATCACTCTACCCTTATCTCGATTTCTTTAAAAACATATTGACTTCAATTTTAATGATTCGTGCAGGGTATCATTTGATGATCTAAATAATTTTCTGACCACTCCACCGATCATACAGCCCCCGCGATGGGACCTTCCATTTGAGCTTATGTGTGATGCATCCTACTTTGCGGTTGGAGTTGTCTTATCTCAGAGGGCGGAGGGACGTTCACATGTGATTTCATATGCATCGAGGGCGTTGTATTCTGCCCAATCAAACTACACCACAACTAAAAAGGTGTTTCTTTCTATTATATTTTCTTTAGATAAATTTCATTCATATTTATTGGGATCTAAAATAGTTGTTTTTTCTAGCTATGCAACTTTGAGGTACCTCCTGAAGAAGCCAGATGCAAAGCCATGACTTATCTGTTGGATGCTCCTTCTTTAAGAGTTTGAAATTGAGATAAAGGACAAGAATGGGTCAGAGAATTTGGTGGCGGACCACATGAGTAGGATTACTCACACACTATAGGATGACACCTTCGACCAGGTACCACTTCGGGACACTTTCCAAAATGATCATCTTTATTCCATCTCAGGTACGCATCCTTGGTATGCAGATTTAGATAACTACCTTGTTTCCTATGAAATCTCTACAAATTTAAAGAAAAATCAAGTCCAAAAATTAAAAAGTGAGTCTCGGTATTATGTTTGGGATGATCTATACCTCTGGCGCTTGTGTACTGATCAAGTTATTAGGAGGTGTGTTCCTGATCATGATTTGGAGTCTGTTTTAAATTTTTGTCATACACTTGCTTGTGGTGGACACTTTGGACCCCAACAGACAGCTCGGAAAGTCTTGGAGTCTGTATTATATTGTACTAGCTTATTCTATAATGAACATGTGTTTTTTAAGTCATGCTCTCATTGCCAACATAGTGGGATCATTTCTAAGAGACATTAGATGCCCCAACAAACCATACTATTCTCTGATATTTTTGATGTATGGGGCATCGATTCTATGGGTCCTTTTCCTAGTTCATTTGGATTTTTATATATTTTTTTTGTTTTTGATTATTTGAGTAAATGGTGGAGGCTAAGGCCACCAAGACTGATGATTCTCATGTTGTTGTAGACTTTGTCAAAGCACAGATTTTTTGCAGGTTTGGAGTACCGAAGGTTATCATCAGTGACCAAGGGACACACTTTTGCAATTGGAATTTTTCTACCCTTCTTTGGAATTATGGGGTGACACACAAAATATCAACACCATACCACCCTCAAACAAATGGCCAGGCTATGGTTTCAAATAGGGAATTGAAACAAATTTTGGAGAAAACTATGCAGCCAAATAGGAAGGATTGAAGTAAGCGCTTGAATGATGCATTGTGAGCTTATAGAACAACATACAAGACACCCATTGGTATGTCCCCATTTCAGATTGTTTTTGGGAAGGCATGTCATCTCCCTGTGGAGGTGGAGCATCGGGACTATTGGGCTATAAGAAATGCAACTTGGATTTGGCCTAAGCTGGAATCCAATGGAAGATGAAAATTCAAGAGCTTGAGGAGATTCGATTGTCTTTATATGAGAACTCAATGCTCTATAAGGAAAAATCAAAAACATATCATGATAGAATGATCCAACAAAAGGAGTTTCATGTTGGAGAGAAAGTCCTTCTCTATAGTTCATGACTGAAGCTAATGTCAGGTAAGTTGTGTTCCAGATGGTTAGGTCCTTATATTGTATCTAATTTTTTTCCTTATGGTGTAGTGGATATCACACAAGAGGACACTACAAGAATATTTACAGTCAATGGGTAATGTTTGAAGAGATACATTGAGGGACTTCCTACTGATTTAGTGGATTTTATCACACTGCATGACCCCATCATCACTTGAGCACATCATGATGTTCCTAACCCTTTCATTTTTATATTATATGTCCTATTTAAAAACTCTGCATTTCATGTGCATATATCATCTAATGGGTTCACATTTAGGATGATGAAATTTTTTATGTGTGGGGGGAGACCCTTTTAGTTTAGTAATTTCAATTGTTTTCTTGATTTTAAAAATACAAAAAAAATGTGTGTTTTTCAAATTTTGTGTGTTTATTTTACAATTTTCTGTGTGTTTTTGAAACTTTTGAGATGAAGTGATTCTCATCACCATTTTTAAATTCATATAAATAAGTGAAACAATTTATCCCTTAAAACTAATCTTAAATGAATGCTGAAACGACTTTGTTTCAAGTTCAAATATTTAGTAATTTCATGAAAAGTACACGGAATTTTGAATCTCATGCCACATCTCACTGTGTTTATATTTGAAATCACTTTCCTGTGAGGCTTTTGAACCATTATTTACATATTCTTTACATTCACCACACTTCTTTTGAGAACCAAACCATGCTTTATTTACCCATAATTTGATTTATTCCTGTCATAAATTAAGGGTTTGAGGTACTTATGTTTATATGACTGAGGCATTTGTTTGGTATTAAAGCCCCTATTTCAAAGAATCCTTTTTTATAATGGCCTACCTTGAACATTTAATCCTTGTATCCCTTAGAATCTATGCACAACATGTTAGGTTATCTACATTACAAGCCAATGTTCCCTATCCAACCAACTCTTGAAGTGAAATTTCATAATCTTCTTGAACTTAAGTGTGGGGGAAGCAATGTTGTGTTGTGCTACAACATTTTGTGATACTTTAGATGAAAAATAAAATTATGAATAGATGTGTTTTCTGCTGAAGAAAAACATTATATTGAAAGTTGTTCCTTTCTAGAGCTTTCATGATAAAATAAGTTGCACCTTTCTGTAGCCACAATTCTATTCATACATCATTCATGATTCTCAGATAGATTAGTACAATGGTTAGAAGAAAAGTTGGGACTTCCTCCTTGGAGGAGGTATAAAACCCACATGGATGTGGGCATACTCGGTGCGAAATACCTGCGCATAATTGGAAGATGATTTGAGATTCATCGAGATTTATGAGGTTTTCTTGGTTGGGAAAACCTACATGTATTTGAATGATGAATTCATGCCAGAATTATAATGTCGATGGATCCCAGATACTAATTCCTTCCATTTAACTCATGGAGAGGTAGGTATCAGCTTGTGGGATGTTTAAAAGATTTCTAGATCTCCAATATTTGGAGATATGTAAGATGATTTTATTCCTCCCAAGGTAACATGGAATGACTCAGAGAAGACACCATATTTGGTTCATGAGTTGATGAAAATATTTAACAAACTCAAGAATTCAATCAATGTGAAAACTCTCACAAAGTGGGATATTAATCTGGAAGAATGGATGGAAATATTTTTGATAACGAAGAAGGAAATGGGTCCCTATTACACTTGTATGACTAGATGTCTAAGAGAATAGAAGACAGGCACTCCTGACACATTTTGGCCTACATCGAAGAAAGGAGAATTTGATAAATGGGGATATGAAATCCATAGAAACATTCCTTCAAAGATACGTCTGGAAAGTTTATTAGCCTTGTGGCTTAGTGTGTATTTATTAACAGTCCAAGACTCCAAAGGAGGTGTGAGGCCGAGAAACTTTTTTATTGTAGCTATGTTAGTGGAGAAAAGGATAGTTGTGTTGGCTACTCCTATTTTGGCCATGATTCATAGGAGTTTTCTGCATTTTTACAAAGGGAAGTAACCCTTTAGAATAGTGAGACCATTCTAAGTGTTGTTGGGATGAATTGACACTCACTTTAGAACTTATGTTGTACAAAGTGGAGTATAGGTTTTTGGAAGCTCATTCTGACCATCTATTTAGGCCTTTTCGGTTATTTCACCTTTGTCCTTGAATGCTTATGACATCATGTCTAGAATGAGCATGTATAAGGAATTCCATTTGTTTTCTTATAAGAATCCTCCAATAGGGCGATTTGTTTATGATGGTACTTCTAGTTTGGAATTGAGGGAATGTATGCTATCTTGTAGAGATGGCATGTTTGCCACTAGAATCGACGGGTAAATCATATGTGTATCCTATACCCATTATAAATTTGCATGTCAATCCAAATTTCTACAATAGAATATTGTATCCCCTCCCATGCTTGTTAGATTAGAGCAACACCCAATGGTTTCCCGACAACTATGGTTGCTGACATCTTTAGAGAAGACTGGGGTAGTATTTAATTTAACCAAAACTATTGCAGTAAGAAGATTGACCATCTAGTATTTTGAAAACTAGGTTGCAACTTACCATGAAGGGGTATTAAATCATGTCACCCCTTGAGCGGAGATAAATATATGTAGTATGAAGGAACCCCATCGTTTGGAAGATAATTATTCATCATTAAGGGACGACTTGCAAGAATCAGATGGTGGAGGTGACGATGCTCCTAATTCACTAAAGAGACTGTGTGACTGATATAACCCTCATGTAAGAATTAAGAGAACCACTCCATCAATCCCCACTGAAGCCATATC
This sequence comes from Viscum album, assembly GCA_963277665.1. Taxonomy (NCBI): domain Eukaryota; kingdom Viridiplantae; phylum Streptophyta; class Magnoliopsida; order Santalales; family Viscaceae; genus Viscum; species Viscum album. The sequence continues at coordinate 115,842,756 of OY728133.1, read as the reverse complement.
AAGGCTATCTGGTCACCATCCTTTTGAAGAGTGATAAGTTATATTTTCTAATCTTTCATCTATGACTATGAGTGCTGGGAAGAAACTCATGTCTAAGGTTGTAGGATCATTTTCAAAAACCTCAGACATACATTCTAAATATATATGACCAGCGACTATATGATCATGGTAGAATCTATACTGTGATGATGAAAACATGTGGACAGATCTGTGCGAAGGACTGCATATTCCAAGAGTAGGGTATTTTCATGCTTCTTCTGGCATTTTTTAAGGATAATCCCAATTAGGTGAGGACCTATATTCTAGAGCTGGAATTGATCATATACGCCACTAATGAATCAATTACAACCACAAAAATGGTAATGGAAATGATACATCCTAGTACCACCGAAGGGATCATTCCTTTATTAGATAAAGAGTGGCAAGACTTTGTAGATCCTGAGGATGTTTGTTTCCTTTCTATCACATTATCTTCCATTTTGAAACTAAAAATTTAGACAAAACATTGTTACTTAGTAGAAATATCATCTTAACATACATTTGTGTAAAATAAAAACAACTGAAGTTTTTTTACCACAAAATAGCCCTGGAGGCACTGCTCTTAGAGGCATTGGGTCTCGCCATGAATCGGGAGAAATATCTTTAGGCCAACAGGCCATGGAAAAGAAAATAGAGAGGGTAATAGAATCTATAATACATGTCTTTATATATGATGATACCATACCACCCAAAAAGGAGAGTAAGTAAAAGCACCGAAGAAATAAGACCATGGTTGAGGGATTTCTAGTAGTGGTAAATCTCCCGGATAATCATGAATTTTACTCTTTATTCATGAAAACGTGTTTAAACTATTTATGATTATAGGGGATTATTATGTTTCTTATTTGAAATAAAATACTAATGATAAGATTCAAGGAGCCATAGAAGGTTCTACAGAGTAGATATAAATGACAACAAATCTATTGGTTCTTAAAGAGGCATTGAAGCCAAAGAAACCAAATTCTATTCCCCACAATACTCTGATTACTGCTATCAGGGGAGCGGAAGATTCTGATAAAACAATAATACTTCATAAATCATTAAATGAAACAATAGAAAACATCAATTCAGTGATATTTTTAGGTCCATCACATGCACCAGAACATCTTTCAATAACTGACTTTGGCCCCACAATTGTTTCTGAAGAAGCTACTCAGGGGCCATGGTTTCCAGAGGAAGGATGTGATGCAAACACTCCACGTTCTTCCATGGGTGAGACTAACTTGGGATCTAATATATCATTGGATGAAATGATGATCCTTGGCATTTATTTTGAATAACAATTAGAGAATGTTAATATATCAAATTCTTTAGAAGATTTTGGAGTTCCTTGTATAGAATCAACTGGATGTGAGTTATCATTATTCATCCTTTTAATCTTTTTATGATTAACCTACTAACCATGGTTGATATAAATACGAAATTCCATCTAAAAAACTAATCCCGCAATGGTACTTGAAGGAAGTGTAGATATTAATATCAACCCCACCAATGTGGACACTTGGCTCAGGTGGACCTTGAGATATTAGGTCTTCCTGAGATTCACTCTGAAAATCCAAAGCATATTAAAGATAAAACACCTCATCCAGATACATCAAACAAAATTTTTGAAACTGAGAACATTGGTGAGGATTCTTCTCAAGCTGTTGACCAACTTTTAGGTAAGAGATTCTGATATTGTGATTGTATTAAATTTTTTTATCTCTAGAATATACTCATAACCATAATTCTTGATTTACCATGTAGGGTTATCAACTTTAATGGATAGGTCTTGAGGTAAAGCCTCTACATCAGCCCATACAACATTGGAAGGGGAGAAACCAATGTTCAAGATGGAACAGAATAGGGAACTTCTTTAAGAGAATTAGCCCCAGAATATACCCCTCCTTAGGACACTAATTCTGAATCGGATCCAGAAATGCAGAAGTAATTTCATCTTGCTCATCAAAAAGCATGGAAAAACATCAGGAAGATAATATCTAATATGCCCCTTGAGGAAATTCCTTCAAGAATTCAACGATTTTAATATCTGTATATCATGCTAGGATTTGGCGGTTTTCGTCAATTGTGCCTTCAACAGTAGTTAGATATCATTACAGGGGAGCTTGACCAGCATCATATCCCATTAGGAGAAGTCCATAAGGATTGTGGAAAAGTCATTTCTGATGCTAGAGAAGCACTTAATCATGGTATAAACCCTTTTGTAATTTCTAAGATAGAGACACCAATTTGTGGATGCTCCCCTGTGAAAATTTTCTCCATAAATGAAAAATATTTTGTCTTTAATATTTTATGTTTTCACTTTCGCTAACTGATTTTGTTTTTCCTAGGCCATTGGGCTGAGTAATCTTAGTTTGATTCTTCTAGGGTTATATGAAAAACCCCAAAAACATTATATCTCTTGAATTTTTATTGCTCAATATTACCTAAACAATAAAAAATTCATGTTTTGTAAGCTAAAACTCAAATTTTGTTTAGAGTTCCCTTGGAAGGTTCTCAATCTAATGACTACCAAGCATTTTTTTTGTTTGGTAGTTTAGATTCATGCATGTTAGACTATAGAGGGATAGAATTTAAGGTCAAATAGCGTTGATGATACACTTTTGAAAATAAATCCTAAACAAGACTATGGCTAAGAATTGCTTTAATATTATTTAAATATTTCTAAGGGGAATCTCTAGCCATGATTTTTATGGTCACCAAATTTAAAACTCATATCAACATAAGGGGTTTCATTTCCAAGAACGAAGTTACAATTATTTGGGAAACTCGTTATAAGGGTTGTGTTATGTTTGGCCAACTGGGGAAAATGCTGCATAACCAAATAATGGCATCTATTGACTGACATGCTTGTTATGTAGGAAAATAATGCAAGGCTCCCTAAGGGAACGTGATGCATAGTCATGGAAAAGAAATATTTGAAGTTTAACATCTTCCTCTTGATAGATATGGGAAAATTTGATTTGGGTGACTCAAAACCAAAGTGGTTTGTTTTTCAAAGGAAAGGAAATTTACAAATGAAAAAGTGATATTTTACACCGACATAAGTCGTGAATAGTAAAACCATTTCTATACAAATTTGGTGTAATATTAATGTTTAAAATTTATCAGAAAGGATAATTTATGATATCATAGTCTATAGTTTAAAGTAATGTAGTGAGGAAATTGGTAATGTATAGTTTTAAGTAATGTAATGAGGACATTGTACTATGTGGTTTTTAGTCATGAAGTGAGGAAATTGTAATTTGCAGTTTTAATTCATGAAATGAGTAAATTTTACTGTGTGGTTTTATGTTATGTAGTGAGGACATTATACAATTCAGTTTTAAGTCATGTAGTGAGGACATTGGGTGGGTTTAACTTAACGTTTTTAGCTCTGACCAAAGGTACGAAACTCTCCCAATTTTTTTAATAATTTGTTTGGAAACATACTATCATATTTAGGTATGTAAGGGAAATTTATAAAAAGTGATTTTGGAATTTCTAAAACCGATAAATGATATGGGAAAAAGGATAAAATCATTAGAGAAAATCTTTTCCAAGAACAAAGTTACCATTACATGAAAAAACTGTTATGGGGGATGTATTATGTAAGGCCAATAGGGGAATATGTTGCATAGCCAGATAGTGGCATCATTTGACTAACAGGACTGCTATGTAGGAAACATATGTAAGGCCACCTAAGGGCACGTGATGAATATTCATACAAAATAGATCTCGGAAGTTTGACGTTCTATTGCTAAAATATGAAGAAATTTTATTGAGATTTATATTTTCTGAAGTACAGAGTTTGGTTTATGGAGAAAGGTACCAGAATATGGAAAGGGTATTTCCACCAAAGATGTCCAATGAATCAAAGTAATATGACTTTTATGGAGTTCTTACCCAAACATAAGATGTGTGGTATCTCAAGTTTTAGGTCATACAACTAGGACCAGAAATGGAAACAATATATTATATGTGGCCAAGTGATTTAAAGGTTAATTCATATTGTATTGAACACATGGTGAGGGAAATAAGTAAACCATAGTCTTGAAGTCATTTATATTGTTTGAAATATAATGGGACATGTATACTTGATTGACTATTTTAAAATACAGATTTGTGTATATTGTCATCAGAGATCAAAGGGTACAAAGATACTATAACCAAGAACGAAGTTACCATTATTTTAGAAACCTGTTATGAGGGTTGTATTATGCAGGTCCAACTGGGGCATATGTTGCATAGGCAAATAGTGTCATCTTTTGATTGATAGGCCTCTTATGTAGGAAACTTACGCAAGGACACCTTATGGAACGTGCTGCATATTCAGGAAAAAATAGCTCTATGATATTAGAAACTCTTTCACCAGAAACCTTAAAAAGATTATGAGGATCTGAAAATATTCAATATTAAGATTATGAAATATGGAAGTGGTTTATGTACAATGAATATGGTAAATATTTGAACCAATATTTTCCATGTGTTTGACGTCCTTTATATAGATCTGAATCATATATAAAATGTCTACATTATTTGTTTCATCTAAATAAATATTGTGATGTGTAGTTTTATGTCATGCAATGAGGGCATTATACTATGCAGTTATAAGTCCTGTAGTGAGGACGTTATACTATGTAGTTTTAAGTCATGAAGTGAAGTCATTGATATCCCTATAAGAAATTTAAACACCTTATTTATATAATGAAGACATTACCTAATACCTAAGCCCACGTGAGTTATGCTTGGGGTGAGAAACAAGCAACAGTAAGGGGGTCTTTTGCAGTGCAAAGGTGACTCAAGTGAAGATTTGGGGTGTTATATTTCTATGTAGTTTAACTTCATGTGGTAAATTTGAAGATGAACCAATGTAAATATAATGGTTTTTTAAATTGGATTAAGTGATAAAACCCAAGTGTTGCTATGTGCCTTTCTTAGAGAAAGGATCAAGCCACATATAGCCCTTAAAACATCCCTATGTAGTTTTGATTATTATACAAGGAATAAGGGGATTTGTTATCACAGTTGGGCCCAAGATTGGAGATCTAGGTGTCTCAACATATCTCATTGACTGATGAGAATTAATCCATACATAGTTCTTGAAACAATCATTTCTCATTCCAATCGAGTTTGACATGAATAATGGGGGATTTTTCCACATTCTGAATGAATAGTACATCTTTAGACATAAAATTCTATAAGGACAAAATCATATATCTTAATGAAACAATATGTGTAGATCTTATTCATATACATGAGGAGAAAAGAAAATAAGAAGATTTTTTGATTGTGTCTAGGCCCAAAATTGGATATTTTTCTATCTCTACGTATCTCATTGTAAATTGAGAATCAAGCCATACGTAGTTCTTGAAACAAGGTCTCTATGAAGATCAAACACAAATATAGGAAAAAGATGGAATTATATACTAATAAGGAGCATCAATTATTTCAATGATGTTTTCTTATGGAAGATTCTAACATCAAATAGAGAAAACATTAGTTGTACAAATGATTTCAGGCATTTTAACGTCATGCGACAAGAATGAAGATGATACACATTTTAACATCATGCAACATAGATTCTTATGGTTGTTATGCAATTTAAATATCTTGCAACAGGGACATGGGGGTTTTGTAGTTATATTTCTTGCATCAAGGACATGGTACTGTGAATTTTAATGTCTTGTAGTGAGGATGAGGTACTGTTTAGTTTAATGACTTGTAGTGAGGATGAAGTACTGTGTAGTTTAATGTCTTGTAGTGAGGGTGAAGTACTGTGAAGGTTAATGTCTTATAGTGAGGATGTATTACTGTGTTGTTTAATGTTTTTTAGTGAGGATGAAGTATTGTTCAGTTTATAGTCTTGCAGTGAGGATGAAGTACTGTGTAGTTTAAACACTTGCAGAGAGGACAAATGTGCACAACTACAAAAATTATTTCTTTATGAATCACACATTGGTTGGTGTTTTAATAAGATCCACATCCATTGTGATTAAGGCATATGATAAATTTAAATAGACCTTATGTATGAAATAATGTCCTTCACACTTTGGCTCATTTTTTGGATGTTTCTTTCCAAGTATCACTGGAGTCCTAAGTAAAAATTCCAATTCTCCTTGAATAAATGGACGAAGGTGATCTTTCTTGTAAAAAGATTGCGCTATTTTATTCTGATATTATTATAGATGATGCAAAGTATGCAATATATTCTAGTCTAATTGTTCCAACTCATTGAACCATTTCTGAGACCTCTCATCTGTAGACAACTAATCACAGATTTCATCTATGAGTGAAGGAAATTTCATTTTAATTGGAAAAACTACTTCAGTTCCATATTCCAATGAATAAATAGTTGCTTGGGTAGTAGTACGAGTAGTATTATGTTAAGCCCATAAAGCATTAAAAATTTTATCAGGCCATGATTTATTATCTTTATCAACAATCTTCTGGAGTATATTTGATAGGTTCTTACTAAATACCTTTATCTATCCATTGGCCACCACATGATATCGATATAAATAGTTGGATTTGATATTATGTTCCTGATATAACTTTTTTTCCTCATCAGAACAAAAATTGATGCCATTGTCCATCAAAATAGTATGAGGGAAGAAAATCTAGTGATGATTTTAGTTTTGAAAAACTAACAATTATTTTGGCTCTGACATCCTTGAGAGGTATTGCCTCAGCCCATTTATAGCAAAATTCAGTAGCAATGAGAATATTCTTGAACTACTTAGCCGTAGCCGGAGGATAATGCCCTACTATATCCATTACCCATGTGGAAAATAGCCATGAGTATTTAGTTGTATGTAGCAACTCTGGGGGTTGATGAATGAAGTTGGCATGCACTTGGTATGGATGACATTTTTTAGTGAAATTTGTACAATCCTGTATCATTGAAGGCCAAAAGTATCCATGCCTTCGGATATGATCAGAAAGCCTATGCCCAGGCTGGTGGTCACCAAAAACTCTTGAATGTATTTCTATCATGACAGCTGCAGTCTCTTCTCCATCAATACATCTGATGATAATTCCATCAAAGCCTCTCTTGTAGAGGATCGTTTAGTGGTTTGGACTATCATAAAGAGTGAAATTGGCTGCTCATCGTCAAATCTATTTTTCTCAGCCCTATTTGGGGGAAGTATCCCATTTTGATGATATTCCATGATGGATGTTCTCCATACTGTGGTATGACCATATGGTTTATAAATATGGCTAATGTTATTAATTTCCTCCAATCTGGTTTGAAAAAAAGGTGAGACCAGACAATGATGGGCTATTTTGATGATTGTCCCATCCTGATTTTGATCTACCAAGTAGTAGATGCATTAGCCAGTGCATCATCTTGATCATTTTGTGATCACGGGACATAAGACAATGTCGGCTCTGAGAAAAATATAGCCATTAACCCTCTGACGTAATCACACAAAGAGATTGACTCTTCTTTTATTATAGAATATTCCCCATGAATTAGTTTGATTACCAATTCTGAATCACCTTTCACCTTTAAATGATCAATTTTCACCTGAATGGCCAATTCCAAACCTATGATGAGATCTTGATATTCTACCTCATTATGGGTACCACTTTCTAACAGTAGGAAGGAATAAGTCAATATTTCCTTTTATAAGGAAATAAGGAAAATTCCAAACCCAAATATATAGAGTTTACGGTTTTCTATTATTTTCCATATTGGAATTCTGAAAGAACAATAAAAATACATTTCCCACGTTTGGGAATTATCTTGAATACAGATGACCTCCTCATCGATATGTTCAGTATTAAATGATGTATCTTCCACAGATAGATTCTTATCAAGGAAGTCAGATAGAGCTAGGCCTTTTATTACCTTTTTAGGAACAAACTAGATATAAAACTATTGAAAAATAATTTCCCACCGTGCTAGAGGTTGTGTAAGCATATGATGACTGAGTATAAATTTGAGAAGATTATTTGCAGACACCAATTGGACTTCAGGATGTTGCAGGTAGTACCTCAATTTATGAACTGCAAAAATTAATGCTAGACATCAATTTTCAAATCTTGAGTATCTAGTTTCTGCATCAATCATAGTTCAACTAAGATATTAAAGGTTTTTCTAATTCCCTGCATCATTATTTTGGGAAAGGAAGGCACCTAGTGATCGTTCTAAAGCTGTCACATAGAGAATAAGTGGTATTCCTTCAATAGGTGGCAATAATACTAGTGGTATTAAGATATATTACTTGAGGGTATCAAATTCTTCTTGGTAGTATTCATTCCATTGGTAGGTGACTCTCTTCATCATTAATCAAGTGAAGGGAAAACACTTTCCTTCCAAATTTGTGATAAAGTGCCGAATATAGGCCATATTCCCTAGATTTCTCTTAATTCATTAAAATTTAGAGGAGGTGACATACCAAGGAGTGATATTGTTTTCTCATGATCAAATTCTATTCCATTATGGAATACAAAGAAGCAAAGTAACATTTCTACAGTTACCCTAAAAACACATGTCAAGGGGTTCATCTTCAAAACATCCATGTGATTGGAAAGTTGTTTGGATTTGACCACCAAATCATCCACATTTCACTCAATAAGTTTCCCTGAGAAGGGTTTGAAGATATCATGCATGGCATGCTGATATGTTGAACCTACACTCTTTAAGCCAAATGGAATTACCTGATTACCAAACACACCTTGAGTGGCTCTGAAGGATATGGATTCTTCATCCTATATTGCAATACGGCTTTGAATATACCTATATTATCCATCCATGAAAGGAAGAGCTTCATAGATATTTTTTGCATCTATTTGAAGATCTATAATCGGAACTAGAAAATCATCTTTAAGAAAATTCCATTTATGATCTATGATATCATTGGATACTCTAATTTTTCCATTATTATTTTTCACTGGGACAATGTTGGCCATTTATTTGGGATACAACACTTCCCTGAAAAAGTTATCCTTTATAATCTTATCAACTTATGCTTCAATTTTAGATGCATGAGTTGGGTTTGTTCATATTGCTTCCATCTTGAATCCATGATGTTTTTATGGAAAACCCAAATGATGGGTTTCTATGTTAGTATTAAGACATGGAATTTCTGTTTAATTCCCTAAAAATATATCTGGATGTGGCTATAGAAATAAATTATACACCTCTTGTTCATTACAGGTCTTGGCCGCACTAATTAGAGTGGGGTGTGGATCTTCTTCTCTACCCAGATTTATTTCTCTGATCTCATCCACAGTGGTAGAGACACCTTCCTCAAATGATTGAGGAGCATCCCTAAGATCTTCATGTACTTATTCATTACACATTACCTCTTCTATTTAGACTATCTAAGTTGATGATGAGCCAAAACATCCAGAGTTAGTAGAGGAGTCATTATTTGATCATCCTAAAGAAGAGGCCACCATATATGACCCCACTAATGATGAAGGGTCTTCATAGGGTAATAAAGTAGAGATGATAGATTGAGAATCAACATATTTGTCTTATTCTAGCGTTGTAATAATTTATTCTACTTTGGTTGAAAAGGTAGAGGCCTATATTATTTCATTGGATGAAATGAAAACATATTCATTTATTCTTTAATAATTTATTAGTGGATCAGTAGTTTATTCCATGTTTTTAGGATCAATTTCCATGATTGACATTATGGAAGTTACAGGACGAGTTCCGGGATATGGTTTTACATTTTCAATTTGATTGATGGACAAAACATAATTTGTACTTAGATGTATGAATGGATTTTCTGGGATCTTTTCCAATCTATTTGGATCATTAACTCTGCTTATTTCCTTTTTCATGGTCTTCTTTCTTTTTTGAAACAAATCTCTGCCTCAATGTACTGAGATTCACATGTTTTGAATGAAGACTTGTCACCATACAATGTACCAATTTGACCATTGAAATAGTACTTATGACATTGGTGGTATAAATAAGGTATGGTTGTATTTTTATGCCGCCAAGGAATTCCAAGAAGAATATTCAAGGTTGTGTCTTAACGAACCACCATGAAGTCTGAATTAGACACAATATCTCGAAAATAAGTTCAAAGTGTAATTTTGCATAGAGGTTATTTTTCATTATTATCATAAGATTACAACATTAATGTGGAAGTAGATAAGTTAGATTCTATCAGGACCAATCAATGTAGTGTTCAAATGGGAATGAGGCTGACTCCAGATCCATTATCGATGAAGGCTCATCAGATGTCTATATCATTGACTTTTCTAGACAAATACAAGGTTCTGATATGACCATGCACTACATCATATTCATCTTCATCTATAAATTATATGAATGCAAGAAATTCTATAGGATCATTCTCTATACAGTAAACCTCAGCCACAACAACTTCAGTTTCAAACTGTTGAGGACTTGACAAAGCCTCAATGAGTGACTCTCAAAGATATTTTGATAGATTCAAGGCATACAGAATTGATAACTTGTCTGGTAATTGGGTCAATTGTTTCAATACATCTTAATTTGGGTCCAAAGGGATCTGTTTTTTAGCATGTAGATGTGGTTTTTAGGTGCTTTGGAAGTTTATGCTTCTGATGTAGCTATATTATGTGTCATAGAAAAGGCTCTAAATACTCTCGGATTTGGTAAATTAGACTAACTAGGTCTATTTATTTGCTGAGAAGAAGACGGTATGACTTCTAATCAGTCCTCCAGTCAGAATATAACCTATTTTTCAAGGAAGAAACTCATTGTTCCGGTTGATCCCACTAAAGGGATATTCCATGAGTTTCTACCACATATATGGTTCAAGCATAGGTAGAGTTAAAATAGTGGTCTCTAGAATTCCCTTGTCTTCCCCTATATCATCTACCTCGGCCTCTTCCTCTAATTTCCCAATTATATACAAGGAATTTTGGCTCATTATAATTAGAGACACCACTGGCACAAGTATCCATTAAATGGATAACATTAACATAAAAAAAGATCAATGACATATCTGAAGAATATTCTTATTGACAGGTTAATTCTGGTTGTGCCATTTTGCGGGGTGGTGCCCGTGCTTTTGAAACATATAGCAAAAAATCTTCTAGGGTCAAGGACAACTTTGGCCTTCACATGATCTCGTCTTCTTCTGACTACTCGTTTTCATTATAATCACTTCGCTTCATTGAGGAACGACCTTTTGATGAATGTGGTTTTACTGTTGTAGGAGTGATAGAAGACACAATTGTTAGTTTCAAAAGTATTCATAAAATGGCATGAGTCTGGTTTATCGTTTTCCTGATCATCCATTCATCATATTTTGACATATTTTTTTACTTTTGGCCTCATTCCATTTTTCTTCTTCCTCTGGATCAGTAGCAGTAACACATGCTACTTGAGATGATGAACTTTTCCGTTTTAATTACCCAGAAATTACCATATTTTATCGGAAGTCCATGAAAACAAAACACTCCATGATGAGATTTCCTAACATCAGGTGAAAGGGACAATAATTCAGAATATTTTCATCTCCTTCTTTATTTGGTTTCATCAACCTTGGAAACTAAACCAAATTGTTTTCCAGAGCTGAGATGAAGTAACTAGAAACATGTACATTTCGAAAAGAATAATCTTTATTCTTTAATTTCTAAAAATATTTCCTCCATTGATGTATTTGATCATCTTGACGAGGCAGTCATTACTGCTGATTCTTAGAAGGTGGAACCCAACTGTAGAGGAAGGTCTTGAAGTAGAAGGAGGTATTGGTGCCTTCTTGAGTGTGATTGTAGCAGCTTCTTCCTTTCCTATCCTTCTCCCCGAATCTGATGGAATTACCTATGTTTTAGCTATAGTTTCAATAATAGAGTCTTATATCTATTGAGATATTGAAGTTAGGTCTCAAAACCCTCCTATTTATTTCACAGGGATCAGTGGTGTGTGTAACTCATCATGTAGATTTGCCACACAAATTGGCAGAAACTCTTCTTGAGGGAGTGCTAGACTTAAGGATTATGTTAATCCTTTCCATTGAGTAATGAAATATTAAACTCTTTGATTATACTATTGTTTACAATTGGCAAGAAAAAAAAAATTCGTCTTTGGTAGCATTGAGATAAAATGATGATGGAATTTCTGATAGAGATATTTTCATATAGTAATTGATCGAAATTGTAAACTTTTATACCAAACAAAAGTTGGTCCTTGTAATGACCGCACAAAACACTTAAGCTTAACTACATCATGTTGTTGAGAAGTTCCCATCATGGGATTGAAACAAGAAATAAAATGTGTTAAGTATTGTTTTGGATCTCCTGAACCATTCAAAATTGGGAATGTGGTATTCAAAAAATTTGGTGGGGGAGAAATTTCATGCACCCATTTATGGTAAGATCGCTTTTTCGGCTGAACTGGCTCATTTTGTTCCCCTATAGCTTCCAATCGATTCATTAATGCCTCAATTATGTTCATAATCATTTAGGGAACATCCAGATGATCTGGAACTTGTGCAGGTATAGCAGCTGCAGCTTGATTTGGTGCAACGACAAGCAGAACCACTGATGGTGGTGCAGATATTTCCCTTGGATAACCCATGGGAACATGCCTATCCTGATGTATTTGATCCTGTCTTAATTGTGTACCCAATGGAGGTAATTAATTATTCACATATATAGTTACTACAAATCCTCTTTGTTGAGAAGCTCCTATAGGATTTTCATGTTGAGGACATACCTTGTGAGTATGTCTAGAAGAAATGTTGTTTTGAAGTAACTTTGTATTGAGTCATTTAAACTCCTTTATTTCCTCTTCTTATTGTGCAAATATCTCTTCAAACAAAAGGTATTGATCTTCTCTAGGGGAAAATTGAGATGCAATATGACTTTTTCCTATCTTCTTATTTTTTTCCTTTTAGAGAGGGGGAGTTAATTATTTGAAGGAATACTTAGATTATGAGTTAGCCTCTGATTTAGGGTATGCAGACCTTCTTCATTTTCCTCAATGTATACTGTATTATGGACAAGAACTTCATCTTATGATTCCCACAAACATGACTCATTTTCCGAAGGATCCTCTACAGTGGTGTTAATGAAATTTACTGATTCATAATGCATCGATGGTATTCTGTTAGTAATTTTACGAGATCATATTTTTTTGTTTCTTCCATGAAACTTTTTTCTCTTATATGATGAATTTTATAGAATTGTTTGGCGGACAATAACCTAATGGTAATCCTTGTATAGTTTTTTTGTACGCTCACGTTGTGGCTTCTTTCCTAATCAGGATAAAACAATCTTTGGTTGAGGAGGGGATTACAGATGTGAAAAACCCCTTAGGCTTACAGGCTGAGGCTATTCCAATTCTTCTTCTTCAAATCCTTGAACTTTGTTGAATGAATTTTAAGGTTGAATTAAATGAACCCACATCCTTTCAAGCTAGGGTAATTTGTGAACCGCTATGGCTAAGGTTCATGCAACTGATCCTCTGATTTTGTAGATTTTGGTTTGGAAATTAGTTGGGTGCATCTTCTAAAACCACTTAAATCATATATTTCGTAAGATCATTATGTTATTTTAGGCATTTTCATTCTCTAATACCTGACATCCATTAAATGGGATGCCAACTCAAGATTCTCATATGCATGATGTAAAAGTAAATCAAAGACTTCTTTTCTTTGGGCCTGACTTTGATTAGAGCTGGTTGAGGCCTCTTCTTTAGTGTACATTCGATTACATACAAAATCTATTGATTGTGGCCGACCATGGGAAATAACATTGCATGAGACCACTTTTGGCGGACATTGATGATTTTAGAGTCTAGTGAAAAAAAATCTCCTTATGAAACCCAACATCTGATATGCACACTAGATGGGGAATCAGAAATTAACTGGCATAGCCTCTTTAAAGAACTGATAAATTCATGATAAAGGGTTCTCTTCTGTTTTCTACCTTTGGATGTTGGAAATCTGAGAGATACACCAAGTCAATTTGAATTTTCAACCCTTCTATTATAATTACATGATTATGATATTCATCATATGGTAATAATATGGTCTTCAAATAACAAAGTGTTTTCCAGAAGTTGAGGCGTATTTCATGAAAGCAATCTTCAATCATCAATTTTGGAATGTTATAATGAAAATTTTCCAATGTCCAAAACATGACTGGTATTTCTCCCTTAGCTAATTGTTTTCTCATGTTTAACATGTATTCATCGCATTTCACTAGAGGTGTATCCACTTGGTCTGACCAAAGTGGATTCTCTATATTAGAATACAAATGACTCAAGGGATGTTTAGAGAATTACTATTCCCTTAATATGTCTTCTACTTGAGAAATTGTTTCACACGTAAATTACAAAGCATTGGACATGTCTGGCCTTGTGTTTTCAAGTTCCTCGAGATAAGAGGGGTTTCTAGTCTCTACATCATCAATTATGAAATTGTATTTATAATGAGAAATAATACTACAGAGTGGATTTTCGCAGTGAATTACATCTTGGCGAGGATCACTATGATGGATTACAGCAAAGGAAAATTCTTCTTTCTCCTTGGTCTTCTGGCCACACTGAGGGCTATCGTGGCTCTTATCTGGAGATAATCACTCTGGATTGACTAAATTTTCATTAATCAAGCCTTCATGATGAAGTGTCTGATGAGGAACTTTAGAATTACAACTACGACTCCCATAATTTGGTAATGAGAGGATAATATCTTTAGCTGCAATAGATAAATGTCAGAGGACTTCAAGAAATCCAACATTAAGAGCATCTAAATCGCATATTGACTCTTTATTTTCCAACAATGCACAGGGATACTTTTTCTTGGATGTTCTCTTATAATTATTTGGGGCCACATTCTGGGAAAAGTGGTTATCCTGGGAAAGTTGTATGTGCCTACCTTGAAGTGGTTACCGGAATGTACATATTTCCTCTAATTGGAAGGGGTGTATGCTCCCAATATTGTTGTCCATATGATATAGGGGAGTATGCCCCATGACCCTCCTGGAATTGAATAGAGGTGTTTATCTACTCCAGGATGGCATGACGATGTGTCATCCCATGTGTTGGGACAAGTTTATGTGTTTTCTCCCATGATACTACTGAAGTAGTTTTTATAATATTGTGGCATGATTTCAGAAAATGGATAGAAATTTGTGTCTTCCCATTCACCATTGATAAGATGTGTTTGGTGACTTTAGTGGCGGAATGAGGATATATGTCCATTCGATATCTAGAGTAGGTGTATGTGCCTACTCTGTTCCACCATTTCTTGTAAATGGGTATTGACAGTACTCATGCATCGGGGAAAAGCGTTGGGTCTGCCACAAATTTTTCGATGGAGCATTTCGACTGACTTCTCTGGGTTCTACCAAATGAGAATGTTGGCAGACATGATGGAGATTGGCTGGTGTATGTGCCTGCTAGTTTTTTTCTTCAAGTATGGTTGATGGACTTCCTTTAATACTGGTAGACGAGACTGCTGGCAAAATTAGTGATTGTAAATAGGTGTATGTTTCGATTTACTAGTGGCCACCACATTAGATTGGTAGGCTTTTTTAAATGCAGTTTGGCGAGCTTGATAACTGGTTGATAACCTGTAATTAGGTTTATGTGCCTGTTCATGGTACTCCATTGGGTTTATCTGGTGTGATTGGTGGGTTTCTTCCCGATAAGTTTGCTGAGTTGGAAAATTAGGACAGATGAGGGTATGTTCCTGCTCATTGTGTTCCATCATGTTACGTTGATGGACTTCTCCAGAGGAAGAAGAGGTGAGAACCTACACCCTATTAATCACACATTGCCCATGGAGATTCATCTTGTGTGCTTGGGTCGGAGAGACCTGAGCCAAACATCTATAGGCAACACCCCCATGATGTTGTGGTTACACTACCACATGATTCTAGGGGCGATTGTTGGTGGGGGTCCTCAATAAGGACTCCTACATTCTTTAATTGAGGCCTTGAGTGGACTCTTGATCCACCTCCCTGTAGTATGGGATGTATTGATTATTGCATTCCGGGGATAAGGACCTGAAGTGGTTGAAGACGGTGGTTGGAATCGTATACTTCTTGGTCATTGATCGTCGTTGGCAAGGTGATCGAGGGTTTTTGTTGACACGGAGGACCTGTCGAGCTGCCTTCATAGTCAGGATTATACCGTGCTAGAAATTTTCTTTTACCTACACATTAGTGACCCAGTGTTGAAGATGCTGGGTTGGTGATGACTTCCTTCCCATGGATGGAGATCCCGCATGAGCAGCGGTCGGAAGTTCATAGATTTTGTCTTAGGGAAATCCATTTTTTAGAATGAAGGGAATTCTGAGATCAAAAACATGACAAAAAAACAACCTCTATTAAAGAAACATCTTCTTATATGGATACATGCATGATTTATTCCTTTATCTGGCCATCAATTATCAATTTATAGGGTCCTAACAGGTGGGTAACATTATTAACTTGGTTAAGGATTCATATCGTGTTCACCATTTATATTTCTTAGTTCCTTGAAACATGTGTTCTAGTTTTAAGAATCACTATTTCCATCTAGTTTCCATTGGATTTATTTATGGAAATAGAAACTTCCAACAGTTCTTTATCCAAAAGGGTTATTCTTTCCAACGCCAAGCATTCATTACATTTGAATTTAATGATACTTAAGAACATGCATTTGTCGAGAGGATGAGAGGTCAGGCTCATCACAGCCTTTTTGGGGAAATTATTATCTTCTATAGGACACTCTTTGTAAATTTAAGATATTTTCATGAATCCTTATTAATTCACCAAGTATATCATAATTATCCCTTGTAATTTACAATCACTTATTAACATGTGTAAAATTTAGAATCATCAGTATGCATTAAAGGCTATTCATTAATGGAAATATCCATATGTATTCAAGGATTTCCATCAATGGTGTCCTCTAATATACTACTTAGAGATTATTTTAATCATTGATGTGATGATAATAGTTTTTAAGGAACTCGGTGGGCCACTGTAATTTATTGTCATCCAGGGAGATGAAGGTTTGTTTTGATCATGGGATCATGCCCATAAAATGGGCTACATACGTATCCTTTTTAAAGGAATCAAAACCCTCATAGTTTAGTGGAACTTAATTGGACACATCATACATTTTAAGGTCATGTGATAAGTACCTCTAAGAATAAGGTTCTAGGTCAAAACATTGTGTGGGACTTATGATGAAGCATCCCAAAGAACATGGAAAGGATATGAGTGTCTAAGTAAGATCAGACCCTATTGGGAATATGGCCCAAGGAGAACAAGGTTGATTTGAAGTGTTGTGTTTTAACCTCAAGGATACATCTTACGTATCCCATATGGATGGTGATGAAATCCCACGTAGTTATATTAGTCTCATAGAAGAGTATGGTTATTAGAGAGAAATGAGTTTGGGATTACTTCATGAAAAGGATGCCATAATGATTTGCAGTTTAATTTGAGGATTATTCATAAGGAGGACACCCAGATTAAAGGAATTAGGGTTAGATTCATTAAGATTATGTCTAGTGATCTCGGACACTGAAAAGGCTTCCTATGTATCTTGGTTTGAACAAGAATCAGAGTTCTTGTAGTTCATTCGATTATGAAAATTTTGTGACCATGAAAAATATCTAAGCCCATGTGAGTCATGATCAGTGTGAGAAACAAGAGGATGTCAAAGATTTCTCAAATTCATTCACAATTTAAATTTATTCCTCCTACACTTTTAGAAGAGGGCACGCCAATGTTGGCGAGGTTGGATGAGGTCAAGGTGACCGTGGAAGATGGTGAGGCGACGAGCCTTCCCTATATTCTATTTACATTGGACAAGGGTCCAATGTAAAGAGGTTGGGATGAAGGTTTGAAGATTACACCAGGATGGATACACATGGTGACTGTACGAACCTGGGTTTTGATACTCTGATACTTTGAACATTTTTTGATGTTATTCCAGAGCAGGGCATTCAGACGACGTGTGATTCTAAGCCCGGTGTGGCCAGAATTAAATTTTAAGGGAGTTCACACTAGACACTCCAAATAAACCGAATAATTACTAAATGGTTGCTCGAATGGAAAAACTGATGGCATCGTTTAGTCCGGAGTGTGCCGTTTACCCTAGTAGGGGTGTAACATTCATGTGCGCAGGACTTCTATGGAAAACTCCACCAAGGGCATTTTCGTAATTCAGTGGCCTCGGGTGTGAACTTTATAACTTCCGAACAGAGGCTTTGATTAAAATTCCAAGACCACCATTGCGCTCATAATGTGGATTTTACCGTAGGAGTGGCTTAACCACGACCTCGTTGAGTGTTAAGGTATGGGCCTACTGGTGGGTGTTTAAAATTAATTAATTTTTCATTAAGTTTTCCCTACATAAACACATCCACCCTTTCTTCCCCCTTAGAATCTCTATGGTGGAAGCTCTCCCAACAAAGAACCTCCACCTTCTGCAAGCTCCTCTCCCCACCTCTCCAAGGTAGTTGTGGCTCCGATGGATAATTTCTGAAGCGACGGGCTATGCCCTACGAGGTAGGATCGTTGCGTTTTCGATTTAAAATCTTTCATCTTATTTGCACTCATTTTATATCTTCGAAATTCTGTTTAATTATCGAGCGATGCCCATATTTTAGTAGGGATCGATCTGAGCTTTCCAACAATTCTTTCGGATCAAACGATCGAGTCTTGGGGTGTCCGGGGTGACCCTGGGAAGTTTTCTGGACAAAACCCCTATTTTCTAGTGGATCCAGGGCAGTATGGCAGCTCCACGAGGCAGTCCGGTTAGTCCCGGTGGTGGCGGCTCCTCTGGTGGTTTGAAACAGTAGCAACGCGGGCTCCCCAGGCGGTGGCGCAGGCTCCCCAGGCGACGGTGCGGGCTCCCCAGGTGGCGGCGTGGGCTCCGCAGGGGTTGGTGTGGGCGAACGGGACAGGGTCCAGGCGCAGTGGCGGTCTGAGCGAGCTGGTGCTCGTAGGTCGGCTTCGCCGATCAGTGTGCGGCGCAAAACCGGGGTCAACGCGACCCCGGGAGTGGACCGAGACCCGAGTAATGCGGGTACCGTGGGGGAGAAGCCCGACCAACTCGTGCCGGTCCAAGTGAAGCAGCACGGCCCACGTGGTGAACCGTGGGCCGTGGTGGATGGGGCAGTCCGGGCAGCTAGGCCGCGGACTGTCGGTCTAAAGGGGTGGACTGACTGAACTAGTCCGGCCCACCCCGTCTCCGTCTGTTGGTGTTAAAATTCCTCTAACTCTCAAACCAAGTATCTGATTCGCATTCCATTTGTGGAAACATGGTCCTCGGATCGAGACAATGTTTTTGAGATGGTCTCAAGGATTTTTAATTCCTGAGACAGGGGCTCCATTGTGCGACGCGTCCGTTAAGTGTTATTTAGCACCTCGCCAAGATTCTTATTGCGGATAGAACGAGCACATCTGAAGTCCATTTTAGGCGTCGTTCGTGGCAATGCAACCCTAGTATTGAGATGAGGATCTACAGGGGGTTTCAGGCATTAAAGCTGGTGTTGAGGCGTGGGACCCACATGCCATCTTTTAAGCTGTGTGCAGCGTATTGCAACTTTTTCATTAGACGTCCATTCGGGGAGAATGAATAATCGATTTGGCATGTTTTTCCAAGAGCATCGCGATGGCGTAGTTTTCCCGACCTTTTTTGGGACTGAGGTGTGGGCCCCACGAGATGTCGTAAGGGCATAAAGTGGTGTGGAATAACTTTTTCGTCGAGAGTCCGTTGGAAGCAAGTAAAGTGTCTATCTCACGTGTTTTCCCACGAGGATTGCATCGATGTAATCTGATTGGGAATGTGGAGCCTTATTCGAGATCTCATTAAATGTGGAAGCATAAAAGGGCGTTGGTCGGAGGATTTTTTTATGCACTCCAAACAAACTCACGGTGGTGATGTTAGTGACACGCAGTGATGGAATGGTCATTGCGGAGTTATCGGACCAGTTTCGGGTTCACCCTCAAGTGTGGCTGGGCAGTGGGTTACCCACTAGCGTATCAAGTTTTACCCTCTAGTGGGGCTAGGTAGTGGGTTACCCATTAACCTTAGGGTTTACCCTCTAATGGGGCTGGGCAGTGGGTTACCCATTCACCTTAGGGTTTACCCTCCAGTTGGGCTGGGCGGTGGGTTACTCGATGAACTCTTAGGGTTTACCCTCTAACGGGGCTGGGTAGTGGGTTACCCGATGATTTTTTTCATACTCAGACCTTTCTATGAGGCTAGTCAATGAATTTTCTCTATGCTTACCAGAGCGGGACCCATGGTTTTACGGTTCAGCAATGAGATAGCTTTGACGTGCGAGACATTTGGGCAACAGTGATGGATATTCTTAGAACTGTTGGTGACTTTTCCTGGGCTGAGCTTGGAGATGGAGATCTAGTTACACACTCGTTCGGGTTTCTTGTTGAGAACATATATATATACCCTTCTTTTGTTCCCACATCTTGGGTTCAGTTACTCTCCTTCTAGGAGGGGCGAAGACGCGCGGGGTATGCCACTTGCTTTCTGTTTCTAGCTTCTCCTGGTTGGACGAGTCTACTCTCTTGATAATAGAATTGATGGCTCGATAAGAAGTTCATCTTCTTACCGTTTCTGGATCCTTGCGTTTAGATGAGTCTTCTTCCTTTCTCTTTTTGGGTTGAGTTTCACTCTCTCTATTGTACTCTTACACTGTTCTTTTTCTATCTACTGCTCACCATTTTCGTACCTTTTTGGTTGCTCCCTCGAGTTTTTGGGGCAACCTACTGAGTATCATTATACTCAACCCTTCTTGGGATTTTCTAGTAATGTTTTTAATATTTTCATGACTTATTATATACTCTCATTACTGATTTTATATGAAATGTTCATAATGTGTGTGAAATATTAATATTTTAATATTAAGTATAATTTTTTGGCATTTTTAGAAATAGCCCAATTGATTCAGCTTACTATTTAATATATAAATCTCTCCTTGCTGATAAAAATTGTGTGTTTATTATTTAGTAGTATTCCTAATTCAATAAGAAACATTTCATTAGAAGGGATCATGGTCTAATTCTTCCATTTGAAGGCTCATATGGACCACACAAGAGGGCCTACATAATCTATGAAGAAACTGGACCAGCCATGATGATTGAGTTACTGGGATCAATATAGAAGTTAATATTCGTTAATTCTCCTAAACTATTTTGGGGACAATGTTCATGGTCTTCGATGAAAATTTTAGGGCCCAAATCTAAGAACAAGTGGCCCAAACAAAGCTTTGAATTCCAGCCCACCATTCTGGCCGAAATATAAAATCAGTACAGTATTAATTATATATCTAATGATTTAATAATCCAATAAAGCTGAGAATTTTCAGTGTGAATGATAGGATATTGGCGGCCAACTTTGTTTAAGAGATTATTCGTCTTTGAAGGCATCTTCCTATTCAGAAACCCATTTACATTTTGGACTTTAAAAAATACAGGATTGAAATGGACAGATTAAACTTGTTTAATCAACCAGCCATAACGTTGGATCCATAGGTCCAAATGACTCCAAATTTTGAGAGAGGTCTTAGAGATTTATTATATACAACTTTGAATAAGAATATAGATCTATATTCATCTGTATGAATAGCAAACTTGGAGATGTAAATGGAGGGACATATTGGGAATGAAAACAGTCCACTTCCTTGGGCAAGAAATACATCCCCCTCCTCTCCTTCAAAGGGGTTGGAATTTCAGAATAGAGGAGAAAATATTGTCATGACTGAAGCCTTTCCAAAGGATTGGGAGGACCTGAAATACTCATGTTTTCACTTGAGATACATTTCCATCTCTCTATGTCTTCATTTACTTTTATGTTCTTCATTGTTGTAATTTTGTAAGTCCATTCTTTTGTAATTATAATTTAATGCAAGTTTCTTATTCAATATCTCTTATTTTCATCCAAATTATGTAGACTAATATTAATTTTCATAAAATATTTTAAATACAGTTTAATCTCCTACCCTTCTTTTGATTTCCAATTCAATCTAAAGATCATTTTTAATTCTCATCATCGTTCGTGTGTGTTTGTTCAGCGCACAAATCTTTTCTAATCCCTTTCTTTATATTATCTTCTTAATTTATCATCATAATTATTATAAATAGATTAGTAATCATTTTAATGGATGAGTAAATCTTTAATTGTGGTGAGTTATAATTTAGGTATGTCAAGTGATTGAGAGCTTTTTCTCGACGATTATTCTTTAAATTAACATTTTGTATGTTAGACTTAACATGTCATGGATTAATGACTTGTTTTGTTTAACATATTGATTCCATGGATTATTGGAACCATAAATACACCACCACAATAAAGTACTGATTGAGATTAGAATCCTTTTTAAGATAAGGCTTGGATTAAATCCTTAACACTTAGGAATTCCAATCAACGTCAACTTGTGACATGGGTGTTAATTTAATGCAATATAAATCAAATCTCAAGGATATAACATGATTAAATACATAATGATGAACTCATACCAATATTTATAAAATTATTAAATCAATATTAATCAATAAATCATTTCAATTAATCTATGCATACAAACCCCCCAATCAAAATACAATCAACTAAAAACAAACGACTATTACAAAATATCATCGTCGAGAATTCGACCCGAGTGCTGCTATACACATTAACAGAGCACCGGAACTTTGATCGGTCGATAGGCGAAAATTTTCCATGCATTTCAAATGGCGTTGTTGCCTGGGATGGTTCTTTAAGTAGTAATTAGTTTCTTGTTATTGTAAAAAAACAAAAAAAAATTGAAAAAAATTGAAAAAAATATAAAGAAAAACCCGTATTCTTTTTCCATCCAAAATATCTATAAATGCCCCATAGCCTCTAGAACAATCCCTTGGATTTGTTTGACCCTGAAATTGAGCGAAAACTTCGCCAACTTAAGAGGAACAAAAGAGATAATCAATTTATTCAAGAACCAGTCCTTGTCTAACCAATTGAATTAGATATGGCCAATCCTAGGGAACAAACACTAAAAGAACTTGTTGCACCTAATATGAATTACCAACCTATTGGTATTAAATATCCAAACATAGAATCTAACTTCAAACTCAAGTCGTGTTTGATTCATCTTCTCCCTCATTTCCACGGGCTAGCCAGTGAGGATCCACATCTCCACCTTAAAGAAGATCAAGTAGTGTGCTCTACCATGAAGCCTCAAGGGGTTTCTGAAGAACAAATAATACTTCGAGCATTCCCTTTCTCCCAAGATAAAACTACTAAGTCACTGCTTAAATACCTACCTCTTGGTTCCATAACCACATGGAATGACATGAAGCAACTCTTCTTAGAGAAATTATTTCCTGCTTCTCGTACTACTTCAATCCGAAAGGAAATAAGTGGTATCCATCAGTTCCCAAACGAATCACTCCATGTGTACTTGGAGAGGTTCAAAAATCTTGTTGCAACCTACCCACACCACCAAATCCCTGACCAACTCTTGATCCAATACTTCTATGAGGGGTTATTGTCTATGGAGAGAACTCTCATAGATGCTGCATGTGGCGATGCTCTTATTGATAAAACTCCAGCAGAAGTAAGAGATCTCATAAGTAACATGGCTGCAAACACACAACAATTCCATAATCAAGAACATGCTCAAGTCAAACAAGCCCAAGATAATCAATCAATTGAGCTGAACAAGATGACCGAGTGGATGAGTGAACTTAAAGGTCTTGTGAAACAACTAGCTGTGGCATCCAAATCCCCAACCTCATCTTCTCCGCAATCAATGTTTCCTGGACCTGTCAAAAACTGTGGAATTTTCAAATCTCCATCTCATCCAACTGACACATGTCCACAACTTCAAGAGGATCAATCTGATTTATCTGGACCAATATAGATCAATGCAGCATATGCTCAACAGAACACCAATCCTCAACTATCAGGTCAGTTTGTTAGAAACTTAAACCAACCTCACTTTGAGTCCTTCTCTTCTCCCTAAACCCATGTCTTGAGATATGGTAATCCAGCATCTCTTCCCCCTAAATTCCCTCCTCAAATCCAAAACTAGTTTCCATATGGTCACGGTGTTGGTAACATCCAACAAACTTACCCTTTTGTTCCTCAACCTCAAAGAATCAATCCTCCTCCTGGATTCCACTATCCTAGTGAGCCTTCACAATTCCCAAACCAATACAATCTATTTCCCAAGAAACAATATCAAGGCAATCCCAATCTGGGACAAGCCTCTTCTTCCAAGCAACCATGGGAAAGTGCAGTTGAAGATCTTGACTCTTTCACCCATTCTAGCTTTAAAAATATTGAAACCCAAATTGGTCAACTGAAATCCCACATTAGTCAGTAGAAACCATCTAATTCTTCCCAACTTCCAGCTCAACCATTACCCAACCCCAAGGGTAATGTAAGTGCAATTGCACTTAGATTGGGAAAAAAATTGCTATGCCTAAAGATAAGTCCTCCAACCCTCCTTTGAATGTTGACCTAGAAAATGTAAAGATAAAGAAACTTGAAAAGGAACCTCAAACAATTCCCTCATCTCCTTCAATTCCACTTAGGAACCCAATTCCTTTTTCTCAAGCCATTTATAAGCCAAAGAAGTCCTTTGAACCCTATCCTAAAATTCTTGATATGTTTAGACGTGTTGAAGTCAAAATTCCTCTCTTAGATTCCATAAAAAAATTCCTATGTTTTCCAAGTTTATCAAGGAGTTGTGTACCCCAAGAGGAAACATAGGACCTTAGAAAATGTTTCCACCCAGCAGTTTATTCCCATAAATTGAAAGGATCCAAGGACCTTTACGGTCCCATGCCAAATTGGATGTTCCAACATTGATGATGCACTCATAGACCTAGGAGCCTCAATTAATGTCATGCCTAAATACATATTCTCAAAACTTGGTCTAGGTCCCTTACATCCAACGGGTGTTTTCACTCAGTTAGCCAATCGAAGCATAGCTAGTCTTGAGGGAATAATTGAGGATGTCCTTGTCCCAGTCAATGATCTTATCTTCCCTGTTGATTTCTATGTCCTTGACATGGAAGGTGAGATGAACTCTTCTCAATCTCCCCTAATTCTAGGAAAACCATTCCTAATAATAGCGAGAACCAAGATTGATGTCTATTCAGGCATCTTATCCATGGAATTCGGTGACCAACTAGTCATGTTCAACATTTTACATGCCATGCGACACCCATCTGAGGATCACTCTGCATTATCAATCCATTCTTCTAAGGATACTTCTGAGAGTCAATTGAACCTCATTACATCATGTTCTTCATGTTCAAATGACAAAGGATCTTGTGAAATATTCACCATGATTAACCATCTAATAAATGGTGAAGTTAATGTGTACCTATCATTCATAGACTCCATCAATCTAGAGGAACTTGAAAACTTACTTGAATCCCACATCAACTCTGATCTCTACTGCTCCACCATGGAATGTATTAAGGAGAATGAATTTTAAGCAATTGAAGTCCCTTCTTCCATTCCAGAGTATTCTAACCCACAAATAAAAGATGAGACTGATCTGAAACCTCTTCTTGAATACCTGAAATATGCATTCCTTTTCCATGATCACCCATATCATGTCATTATATCTTCGTCACTTACCAAAATTGAGGAGTCCAATCTTGTTCAGGTGTTATAGGGAAACAAAAAGGCGTTAGGGTGGACCCTAGATGACATACCAGGAATCAACCCTACTCTTTTCATGCATCACATCCATCTTGAGGAGTCATCCGAACCAATTATACAACCACAAAGAAGACTTAATCCACTCATACTTGAGGTAGTTAGGGAAGAGATCACCAAGCTTATTCAAGCTGGTATTATTTACCCAATTTTTGATAGTGAATGGGTTAGTCCAATTAAAGTTGTACCTAAAAAGGGTGGGATAACTGTTGTCACAAATGAACATGGAGAGGTAGTCACAACTCGAGTGAAGAACAAATGGCGTGTTGGTATCAACTATAGGAAATTGAATGTTGAAATAAGAAAAGATCACTACCCTCTTCCATTCCTTGATCAAATTCTGGAACAATTAGCCGAAAAGTCACACTATTACTTTCTTGATGGATACAGCTGCTACTTCCAAATCCCAATCGCACATCAGGACCAAGAAAAGACTAATTTCACATGCCCCTTTGGAACATATGCATATAGAAGAATGACTTTTGGACATTGCAATGCTCCTGCAACATTCCAGAGGTGTATGATGAGTATCTTTTTCGAATTCATTTAACACTACATGGAAGTCTTCATGGATGACTTCACCATTTATGGTGATTTATTTGAATCTTGTTTGAATTCACTCTCTCTAGTCCTCCAAAAGTGTGTCAAGTACAACCTTATGTTAAATTTTGAAAAATGTCATTTCATGGTTGTAAATGGGATTGTTCTAGGGAACATCGTTTCAAAAGATGGTATTGAAGTTGATCCTGTCAAAATTGAAGTGATCCAATCACTTCCTGAACCCACTTATGTTCGAGATATCCGTTCATTCCTGGGTCATGCTAGTTTCTATCGTATATTCATCCATAACATCAGTAAAATTTCCATCCCACTCACTCGGTTTCTCCAAAATTATGTCACTTTCCATTTCGATGAGGTTTTAAAGGGAGCCTTCATTGAACTCAACACTGCTCATACATCTCCCCAACAATTCAAACCCCAGATTTGTCCTTACTCTTTGATATGATGTGTGATGCTTCTGATAAAGATGTTGGGGCTGTTCTTGGTCAAAGAACAGAAAAAATTCTTCATGTCGTCAATTATGCCTCAAAAACATTGGATGAAACTCAATCTCACTACACTGTCACTGAAAAAGAACTTTTAGAAGTGGTTTTTTCCTTAGATAAATTCCAAACTTATCTCTTAGGTGCAAAAATCATCATCTTCACAGACCATACTGATATAACGGTATTACTCATGAAAATTGATTCCAAACCAAGGCTAATAAGATTGATCCTAATGCTCCAAGAGTTTGACCATGAAATAAAAGATATACCAGGAAAATAAAACCATGTGGCTGATCACTTGAGTAGAATTTATAATTCTTCTCATTCTGAAATCATCGATCCTGAATTCCCCACTGAGCTCCTTTCATCTCTCACTCCAAAAATACCATGGTATGCCCCAATTGTAAATTACTTGGTTTCTGGTGTTTTTCTTGAATATTTTTCAAAAGAAAATAAATGAAGTTGAAAAGTGATTCAAAGTACTATTTTTGGGAAGAAAATAAACTTTGGAAAACTGGGGATGACATGGTAATAAAGAGATGTGTTGATGAAAATTAACATTCTTCCATATTAGAATTTTGTCACTCAATGCCTAGTGTTGGCCAATTTGGACCACAAAGGACCTCCCAAAAGGTCCTAGACTTTGGATTCTTCTAGACTTCACTCTTCAAAGACTCACATGAGTTCTGTCAATCATGTCCCACTTTCCGAAAGTTTAGCACAATTTCAAAGAGAAATGAAATTCCCCAAAAGCCTTTAATTTTCTGTGAGATCTTTGATGTTTGGGGTATCGATTTCATGGGACCATTTACCCCTTCCAATGGATTATCATACCTCCTTCTTGCGGTTGATTATGTTTCTAGGTGGGTCGAGGCCAAACCCACAAGAAAGGATGATTCACATTCTATTAGTGAGTTCCTAAAGACACACATCTTCCACATATTTGACATGCCTCGTGCCTTGATCAGTGACTTATGAACCCATTTTTGTAATAAAACCATGGAATATCTTTTGAAAAAAAGAATGGGGTTGTACATAAAAGATCAACTGCATATCACCCCCAAACAAATGGAATGGATGAACTTTCTAATAGATAAGTGAAAAGAGTGCGTGAGAGAATTGTAAAACCCACCCGAAAAGACTGTCCTGAATGACTTGGTGAAGCACTTTGGGCTTATCGAACTGCCTATAAAACACCCATTTGGGATGTCTCCTTTTAGGCTAGTTTTTGGTAAAGCATGTCATCTAGTAGTTAAAATCCAACATAAGTATTTTTGGGTGGTAAAACATGTAATTTTGATCCTGAAAAATCTGGTGAAGAAAGATTGTTGCAATTGGCTGAAATGGAGGATATTCGACTTGATTCATATGAGAATTCTAATCTGTACATTGAAAAGGCTTAGTTACTCCATGATAAAAACATCCTGACAAAGGTATTCCATGAAGGTGATAAGGTAATACTCTTCAATCCTCGATTTTGGTGTCACCCTGGTAAGATTAATTCTCATTGGGAAGGTCCTTTTATTGTTTCTCATGTTTACCCATTTGGTGCAGCGCAAGTCCAGGACCCCTCTTCAAAAAGGACATTCACGATTAATGGAAATTGGTTAAAGAATCACCATGAAAGTATGCACAATCCTGGATCATCATCGACTTCCACTAGATCCCCAATTTCTCCAGTCAACCTACCACTATATGGAGATGGAAAGCTGCCAAATCCAAACCAAGGGCACCTCTTTCCGTTTAACTCTATCTCTATCTCTTCCTCTCTCTACCTATTTCTTATTCTTCATCTCTCTTTAATTTTTTACCACTTTCATCATCAAACCATTTTCTTTTTCTCTTTCTCTTTTTTTGTGGGTGTGTATTTTAAAGAACACTAAAAAACCCTAAAAAATTAAAAAAATGTAAAAAAAACTCAAAAGATTCATACTTACTCACCTTCAATTTTCAAATTTTTTTTGACCATTTTGGGTAGTCAAAAGACATGGTTTCAAGTTAAAAATTTTGTATTTTAATCATGAATTTGGATAAATATTTTTTTTCCAAAGAAACAAATTTTTAATGCAAAATTTTTGATTTGAAAAATGATTTTCCCCAAACGTGAGAACCAACATTTGCTTTCATGCCAAGGCCTCCTATGGCCATATTTTAGAAATGAGTGTTTTCACCCCCATTTGTGATTCTTGAGTTTGTGGACTTTCGAGCTGAATTTCCTACCTTAGTGTGCATTAATATGATAGAGTCATTTTTAGAACCACATGAGAATCACAATAACCAAATAGCCTCCCATTTCCCTAACATTAATCCTCCTTTTCAAAGCCCATTTGAGCCTGTGAAAACCCTTTCTTTGATAGCCACATTACAATCCCAATACCTTTCCCCACCCAATATCAACATGGATTTTCATTGCATAATTTTTTGAAATTTAAGTGTGGGGGGAATGGATTTCATTGTTTGGGTACCCTATTATTGATTTTCAACTAGTTTTTATCTTCTTGAGGGAAAGCATCCATTTTAGTTTGGGGGAGAGGTTGTCATTCAGTGTGTTTTGGGGAATGTAATTTAATTCCATTTATATAATTTTGTAAATGTTATTGACAAGTGTTCAAAAAAATCAAAATGATGAAATTTAAAACAAAAAACAAAAAAAAATTGAAAAAATGGGTTGTGTCTTGGGTAGGTTAAAAATCACTCTTCCTAAACCTTTGATCTTATTATAAATTTTACAATTAGTGTCATGAGGAGATCAAACATGGGTTGGGATATGACTGTGAGATCTATTTCAAGGTCAACATTCAAAAAAACAAAGAAAAAAAAGGAAAAGAAAAAAATAACACTTGCATTATATTATTATTGGGAGAAGTTATGTGTTTTGTAAATATTCCATATTCTCATTACCTTCATATTTTCTTCCTCTATTGTGTCTTTCTTTACACAAGCATTCCCTTGTAAATATTTGTTTTCATTTCCTTCCCAATTTTATTTCAAAAAAATGTGCATTTCTTTTTCTATGTTGGTGTTTTAACCCTATTTTTTTCTCTCTTGGACATTATATTCCTTCCATCCCATAGCCACAGAAAAACCCTTTAAAAATACCTCTTGATTCTTGTGCACTTTGGATTGGTATTGAAAGCTGAGAGCTCATTCAAACTCTAATATTTTCACTTTTGGTTGGTGAAAGAGTGAACCTCCACATATTAATTTTATCATCTTGAGAGGTGTGAGTTTTGAGTGTCCACATTTTCCATTTCTAAATTTGAGAATGAAAAAAAGAATTAGTTTTGGAACATTTTTTCTATAACAACATGTGGTGGAATTTAAAATGGATGAGTGAAATAGTCTGAACCTCCCCTGATTGGAGAAAAAAAATTAATATTTCTTGGTGAGTGAAAATGATTTTTTCATGTTTTATATTTGTTGCACATGAGGACGTGCACAAAACTAAGTGTGGGGGAGTTGGTGTTATTAATATTTTCATGACTTATTATATACTCCCTTTACTGATTTTATATTAAATGTGCATAATGTGTGTGAAATATTAATATTTTAATATTAAGTATGATTTTTGAGCATTTTTAGAAGTAGTCCAATTGAGTCAGTTTACTATTTTATTTATAACATTCTCCAAACTGATACAAATTGTGTGGTTCTTAATTTGTAGGATTCTTAATTCAATATAAAACATTTCATTAGAAGGCATAATAGGCTAAATCTTCCATTTTAAGGCTCATATGGACCACACGAGAGGGCCTACAGAATCTGTGATGAAACTGGACCAGCCATGATGATTGAGTTACTGGGATAAATCTAGAAGTTCAAACTCATTCATTCTCCTCAAAGTTTTGGGGGAAAATGTACGGAGCCTTGGATAAAAATGTTAGGGCCCAACTCTAAGAACATGTTTCCCAAACGAAGCATTGAATTCCAGCCCACCATTCTGGTCGATAAATAAAATCAGTACAGTATTCATGAAATATATAATTATTTAAGAATACAATAAAGCTGAGATTTTTTATTGTGAAAGAGAAGATATTGGAGGACTACTTTGTTGAAGAGATCATTCGGATTTGAATTCATATTCATATTCAAAAACCCTTTCATATTTTGGATTTCAAAAAATACTGGATTGAAATGGACAGATTAAAATTGTTTAATCAATCTGCCATAACATTGGCTACATAGGTCCAAATGACTCCAAATTTTGAGATAGGTCATCCAACATTATTATCTAAAACGTTTAATAAGGATATATCTTGATATTAGGCTGTATGAATAGCCATCAAGGAGATGCAAGTGGAGGGACAGATTGGGAATGAAAACAGTCGACTTCCTTGGGCTATAAATGCATCCCCCTCCTCTCATTCAAAGGGGTTGGCATTTAAAAAGAGAGGAGAACATATTGGAACTAACAAAGCCTTAAAAAGGATTTGTATTACCTTACATACTCATGTTTTTACTTGAGAGACCTTTCCTCCTCTCTTTGTTTTCATTTACTTTTATGTTCTTCATTGTTGTAATTTTGTAAGTCCTTTCTTTTGTAATTCTGTTTTAATTCAACTTTCTTCATCAATATCTATTATTCTCATCCAACTTATGTAGATTAATATTAATGTTCTTTAAATAGTTTAAATACAGTATAATCCCCTTCCCTTCTTTTGATTTCCAATTCAATCTAAAGTTCATTTTTAATTCTCATCATCGTTCGTGTGTGTGTGTTCGGCTCACAAATATTTTCGTATCCCTTTCTTTATCTTATCTTCTTAATTTATCATCAAAATAATTATAACAAAATTAGTAATAATTTTAATTGATGAGTTAATCTTTAATTGGGGTGAGTTATAATTTTGGTATGTTAAGTGATTGAGAGCTTTTTCTCGATGAATATTCTTTAAATTAACATTGTGTTTGTTGGACTTAACATGTCATGGATTAATGACTTGTTTTGTTTAATATATGGATTACATGGATTATTGGAGCCATAAATAAACTATCACAATCAAGTACTGATTGATATTAGAATCCTAGTTAAGTTATGGATTGGATTAAAGTCTTAACACTTAGGAATTCCAATCAACGTCAACTTGTGACATGGGTGTTAATTCAATGTAATATAAATCAAAGCTCAAGGATATCACAAGCTTAACTACCTAATGATGAACTCATCCCAACATTTATCAAATTATTAAATCAATCTTAATCAATCAATAATTTCAATTAAACTCTGAAAACAAACCCCCCCCCCCCCAATCAAAATACAATCAACTAAAAACAAATGACTATTACAAAGTATCATCGTTGAGGATTCGACCCGAGTGATTCTATACACATTACCATAGCACCAGAACTTTGACTGGTCGATAGGTGAAAATTGGCAATGCGTTTTACCCGCACTTGGTTTTACCTTGTAGATGGTGGAAAGGTCGATTGAGACTATGGAGGAGCGTAGAGGACAGAGGATCTTGGGCTGCGTTCAGTGGTCGTAGTAGGAATTTCAAGTGTGAGACTCACCAGTTGTTTACTTTCATTTACCTGTTGCCGGGATGTGGCACTATTCTAGTTGGGCATGTTTTTTTCCTTTACTGTTTAGTTTACTTTTCAGTCCACTTTTCATCACTTTACATGTTCTGTTTTAGAGGTCGATGCATGCTTTTGGTTGGGATATTGTAGTTCGTAATTTGGTTTCCTTTTTTACTCTGCACTTATGCATTGAGTGGGTTGTGTGTGTGCACAGGTACATAGGGAAAGACCTCCCTGAGATTTTTATGCCTTCAGCACTTGTCGCAAGCCCCTGGCCTATGGAGGTGGGCTTGGGGTAGTTGCAGCTCGAGACCGATAGGGTCGGGATGTGACAAACTGGTATCAGATGATGGTTTGTTCCTTGGGGAATTGATCATAAATCCCTAAAAAGGAATTGGTTGGGATTTAGGGAAATATTTTCAACGTTTCTCAAGAGTGACTCTCAACCCTGGGAGTCCCGTGATGGTACGGGTGGATGAAGTATCCATTCACCTGGACCCGGATAGCCCGTTTGTCGACTCGGCATGCTGAGACACTTGTTACAGGGAACTTTGGACCATGCATCTAGTAGGATTGAGTCTTTGACTATCCTTTTTGAGTCATATCCCCTTTGTTATTACCATTATATTTATATGCTCATCTAATCATGGTAATCCTGGATAATTTTTAGGATGCCCCCATGACAGTAGCCATCTAGGTTACCCTCTCTAGTTTGTGATGACGACCTGGAAAGTGATGAGGAATCAGTTCAGGGACCCTCACATGATTCCCTTCCACCCAGTGGTTCAGAAGTATCCCTTACATATGGAGAGAGGTAGTTAGTACTAGCAGCACAGGACGAGGTTGAGCGCAGGTTGAGTCTGCTCCGAGGCATCTAGCGACAATAGTCGCAAACGTTTCACGGGGACCCAGATCCCCAGGCCGCGGAAGACTGGCTAGAGTCCATGGATCGACTTTTTAGGCTGGTACAGACACCAGGGGACTATATAGTAGCCCTATCTTCCATCCTTTTCCTCAGGATGATCGGGCATTGGTGGGGGTTGGTTATGCAGACCCACGACGAGTCATCTCTCAAGTGGGATAGCTTTCAGAAGCTCTTCTGGGATGAGTACTACCCCTCTTTTTTACACTCCATTCAGATTCAGAAGCTTCTAGAGCTGAAGCAGGGGGGGATGACCGTGGTGCAGTACTCATCCCGGTTTACCGATCTGACTCGGTACTCGCAGGATATGATCTGTGATCTTTAATTCTAGGCACGGAAGTTTGAGAAGTGTCTTCGTAGGGAGATCCATGCTAGTGTAGTGCCCCTGTGCATCCCTACTTATGTTGGGGTGCTATAGCGGGTTCTCATGGCAAATAGATTCTTGGATGAGGGACGCCAGCTGGCAGGGCCTAGTAGTGGCCGCTTCAGAGCAGAGTCTTCAATAACAGGCCGGCGGTAGAGAGAAGAGCCTCAATCGAGGAGACCCTTCCGTGATAAGACTCAGGGGTAGGGTCATACAATGGAGTGGTGCCATAGAGAACTGAGGAAGTCTGGAGATATCTGGTGCTATGATTGTGACAGACGAGGTCACCTATCATAGGACTACCCGACTAGGCATACTGATTAGCCATGGTAGGCAGTGGGCGCACCGTAGCGGCAGAGGTAGCATCATGTCTCGGGATCTCCCAGGTGAGGACAGGATGGTCCTCAACCATGCGGCCTAGGCATGGCAGCAGAACCTATAGGTGGGGGACATCGTTTCAATATCCTTCTACAACCGCCACCGGGAAGCCCATGTGAGGCTTAGGGAGCTGGCGGTAAGGGCCGCAGGCAACTTCGGGCTATGGGTGTTCATGACCCCCCAACACACGAGATGGTCTGAGGTACGCTTTGTGTTTAATCTATGCTTGTTTCAGTACTAGGAGACACATCTTACAATCTCTATTTTATATAGCTTCATTTGTTATGAGATTTGGATCTCCCAATAGAGGCGAATACACCTGCGCTTAACCTCAAGGTTCTTACGAGAAGTGCCTCATTAGTGAACATTGATTGCAGATAGTGCGAACTGTTATTCGGAGGAGAGTGTTTGATGTGCGACCTACAGTTCATCCGGATAGAACCTTACGACGTCATACTAGGCATGGATTGGCTTTCTATGGTTCAAACTTAGATCTAATGTCATCACAGACGAGTTAGATGCATGCATTTTGATGGGATGAGGTTCTCCATCCTCGATGAGCGAGACCTCATGGCAAAGCAGATAGGTTCTCTAAGCAGTATACCATATCCTTTTTCTCATCAGTTGGCGAGCATGGCTCGTAGAGCAGCAAACGCTATGGGAACCTGGGTCCCTACCATTGTAGAGGACTACATGGACGTCCTTCCCAAGGATGTCCCCAGACTACCTCCAAGGCGAGAGATGGAGTTCTGCATTGACTTGAATCTAGGGACTGCCCCGATATCATGTGCGTCTTATCAGATGGCACCCACAGAGCTTCAGGAGCTATGAATTTAGTTGGAAGACCTTAATGATAAGAGATTTATCAGGCCCAGTGTGTCCCCCTAGGGAGCTCCAGTTTTGTTTGTGAAGAATGAAAATGAGAGCCTATGGATATGTGTGGATTATCATGGCCTGAATCATGCCACAATAATGAATAAGTACCCTTTTCTGAGGATTGAAGACCTCTTCGTCCAGTTGAGAGGTGCAATGTGGTTCTCCAAGATTGATCTTTGATCCGGCTACCACCAGTTGCGGGTTCATGAGGCTGATATTCCGATGTTGGATTTCCATTGTCATTATGGGAATTACGAGTTTCTGGTGATGCGCTTTGGCATGACGAATTCCCCTGTCGTCTTCGTGTATTTGATGAACCAAATTTTCCAATCGTACATGGACCAGTTTTTGGTCTCCTTTATTGAAAAAAAATACTCAACTAAACTGTGAAAGAGGAGGAGCATGCGGTGCATTTGAGGATCGTTACAGACTTACTGCGGTAGCACTAGCTGTATAGAAGGATCTCGAAGTTTTAGTTCTGGATTAATGAGGGTCACTTTTTGGGGCATGTAATTTCGGAATAGGGTTCAGCCATAGTTCCTACATTGATAGAGGTTGTTCATGCTTGGGATCTACCCAAGAATGCATCTGAGGTGCAGAGCTTCCTTGGTTTGGTAGGGTACTTTAGGAGGTTCATGGAAGACTTCTCTAGGATTGCTGCCCCTTTGACCACATTGACAAGGAAGGGATGACCGTTCACCTAGAATGATCAGTTCTAGAAGGCCTTTGAGGATTTGAGGCAGAGGCTGACTAGTGCTCCAGTTTTGAGGCTGATAGAGGAGGGCGTTGAGTTCGTGGTATACTGCGATGCTTCAAGAGCAGGGCTCGAGTGTGTGCTGATGCAGCAGCGGGAAATGATTGCATATGGGTCGAGGCAGTTGAGGCCCCATGAACATAATTATGGAACTCATGACTTGGACCTAGCAGCAGTAGTCTTCCCTTTGAGGATATGGAGACACTGCCTTCTGGGTGAGAGATTTGTGGTCTACATAGAACACCAGAGCCTCAAGTATATCTGCACTCAGATGGATTTGAATCTGAGGTAGAGGTGTTGGATATAGTTTTGGAAGGACTATGATTTGGAGATATTATACACTCCAAGGAAGGGAAACATAGTAGCAGATTCCATTAGCAAGAAGTCCCAGGATCGTCTAGTTCGAGAAGCTTTAGAGCAGTCGGCTTCCCTACAGTTGACCTTAGTGGAGCAGGAGGGTATGTCTTTTCTAGAGTCGATGATATTGACTCCTTTTCTCCGTGAGTGTGTAAGAGAATCACAGCTGGGGGATGTCGACAGTGAGGTACTCTGTGATTAGATATCCATGGGCAACACACTCGGTGGGTATTCTAAAGGAGGGAATCACAAGATCCTATTCCAGGGGTGAGCTATAGTACCAGTGGAAATTCAGGAGGAGGTGATGTAGGAATTACACACTTCTCCCTTGGTTGTACATCTCGGTGTGGGGAATATGTACATATACCTTCAATGGAAGTTTTGGTGGTCTGTCATGAAGCAGAGCATAGCTGATTTTTTTTCTTAGTGTCTTACCTGTCAGCAGGTGAAGGCAAAGCATCATCTTCCAGCAGGGTTGTTGTAGCCCCTTGATATCCCGGTGTGGAAGTGGGATGGCATATCTATGGACTTCCTCAAAGGGCTTATGCGCACAAAGAAGGGCCATGAATCTATTTGGGTGATAGTGGACCTACTGAAGAATTCGGCGCACTTCCTTGCCATCAGGGAGTAGAGCTCGGTGGAGAGTCTAGGGCAGCTGTACGTTCGAAAGATCATCCGCCTTCATGGATTACCCTTGATGATCATCTCCGACCATGAAGCGCAGTTTATGTCACGATTTTAGTGAGGCCGACAAGAGGAATTCAAGACTCAATGGTGGATGATTATATCTTTTCACCCCCTGACGGATGGGCAGACCGAGTGCACTATCATGCTGATGGAGGATATGCTCAGGGTGTGCGTGTTAGACTTTGGCCTATGCTGGGAGGATCACCTGCCCTTAGTGGAGTTCACGTATAACAACAATTACCACTCTACTATTAGTATGTCACCTTTTGAGGCCCTCTACGAGAGACCCTACAGGTCACCGTTGTACTGTACGGAGGTTGGGGAGACCTCCCTCGTGGGCCCAGAGTTGGTGTGGGCGACGCCGGAGAAGGTGAAGGTCATTCCTGAGCGGATGAGGAAGGCTCAGAGTAGACAGAAGTCCTACGCAGACTTTTGTCGCAGGCCTTTGGAGTTAGAGTAGGGGTACCATGTCTTTTTTAGAGTCTCCCCGTGGCATGGAACACAGAGGTTTCTCTAGGGAGGCAAGTTATCCCCGAGGTTTATTAGGACCTTTGATATTGTGCGCAGGGTTGGTGAGGTTTCCTACCAACTTGCTCTACCCCCAGAGATAGAGAGGGTGCATGACATCTTCCACGTGTCGCAGTTGAAGAAATACATGCACAACCCCACACACGTTATCGAATGTGAAGATATTTACTTTGAGGATGGAGCCACCATTGTGGAGTACCCAGTGGTGATTGAGGACCGGCAGGAGCGGACTCTTCTTGGACAGACCATTCCTTTGGTTCGTGTGCTATGGTGGCACGGGAGGGTGCAGGAGAGCACCATGGAATGGAAGATACAGATGCGGCTCAGTATCCTGAGTTTTTTTGTAGTTCTATTTTTCATGGATGAATAACTTGAAGGAGGGAATGATGTAAGAACCTGGGTTTTGAGACTGTGAGACTTTGAACATTTTTCTTTTATGTAATTCCAGAGTAGGGCATTCAGATGGTGTGTGATTCCAAATCCCCTTGTCTCCAGAATTAAATTTTAAGTGTGTTCACACTAGAGACACAAAATAATCAGAATAACTCATAAAAGTTTGCTCGTATGGGAAACATGAGGGCACCGTTGAGTCCGGAGCATGCCGTTTACCCTAGGATGGGTGTAACATTCGCAGGCACATCGCTTCTGTGGAAAATGCCACTAGGGGCGTTTTTGTAATTTGGAGGCCTTGGGTGTGAACTTTATAACTTCTTAATGTAAGCTCATATTAAAATTCAGAGACCCCCATTTTGGTTATAATGTGGATTTTACCCTAGGAGTGGCTTAACCTCAATCTCGTCGAGAGTTCAGGTATGGGCCTACTAATGGGTGCTTAAAATTAATTAATTTTAAATTATGTTTTCCTTACATAAACACATTCACCCCCTTCATCCCCCTTAGAATATCTTTGGAGGAAGCTCTCCCAACAAAGAACCTCCACCTTCTTTAAAATCCTCTCCCCACCACTTCAAGGTGTTTCCACCTCCGATGGATCATTTGTGAAGCGACGGGCTACGCCTTGCGAGGTTGGGTCGCTGTGTTTTCATTTTAAATTCCCACATCTTCTTTGAACTCAATTTATAGTGTTGAAATGATGTTTAATTATCGAGAAACACCCATATTTGAGTAGGGAATGATATGAGCTTTCAAACGATTCTTTCAGATCAAAATTTCCAGTCTCAGGCTGTCCGAGGTGACCCTGAGAAGTTTTACGGCCAAAACCCCTATCTTACGGTGGTTCCAGGGCGGTCCGGTGGCTCCGCACGGTGGTCCGGTGAGTCCCGGAGGCGGCGACTCCTTAGGTGGTCCGTGACGGCGGTGGCGTGGGATTCCCAAGAGGTGGTGTGGGCTCCCCAGGCGGCAGCATGGGCTCATCAGCAGTCGGCGTTGGCAAGCGAGACAGCGGCCCGGCGCAGCTGCGATTTGGGCGAGCGGGGGCATGGTGGTCGGCTTCACCGATCAGCGTGCGGCGCGAGACCATGGTCGGCACGACCCTGGGAGGGGACCGAGACCCGTGAAATGCTGGTCCCGTGGGGAAAAAGACAGACTGGTGTGTGTCGTTCCAGGTGAAGCAAAACAGCCCGCGCGGTGAACCATGGACCGTGGTGGACCAGGCATCCGAGCCACGAACCATCGATCTAAAAGGGTGGACCGGCCGAACCGGTCCGGCCCACCCCATCTCTGTTTGTTGGCATTAAAACACCTCTAACTCTCAAACCAAGTATCAGAATTTCATACCGTCTATGGAAATGCAATCCTCAGATCGAGACATAGGTTTTGATATGGTCTTGTAGATTTTTAATTCCCAAGATTGGGATTTGGTGGTGTGACACGTCCGTTAAGTGTTATTTAATGCCTCACTGAGATTCTTGTATCGGATGGCGCGAGCACATTCGGAGTCCGTTTTAGGCACCATCAGTGGCAGTGTGACCCTGGCATCAAGAGGATTTTTTCTATGGGGGTTTCAGGAATTGAATCCAGAGTTGAGGTGTGAGCCCCCCGGGCCTTCTTTTAGGTTGTGTGCAACTTGTTGTGACTTTTTCATCAAACATCTATTCTGGGTGAATGAATAGTTGATTTGGAATTTTTTTTCTGAGATTATCGTGATGGCACAGTTCTCCTGACATTTTTCGAGACTGAGGTGTGGGCCCCACGAGATGTCTTATGGTCATAAAGTGGTTTTGAATAACTTTTTCATCGGGAGACCATTTCAAGAAAGTAAATAGTCTATATCGTGTGTTTTTTTGCAAGGATTGAAATGGTGTAATATGTTTGGGAGGACGTAGCCTAATTCAAGATCTAATTAAATGTGGAATCATGAAAGGGCGTTGGTTGGAGGTTTCATTGAGTCACTACTAACCAATGCACGATAGCGATGTTAGTGACACCCAGTGATGGCAGGGGCAGTGCGTAGTTATCAGACCAGTTCTGGGTTTACCCTCCTGTGGGGTTGGGTAGTGGGTTACCCACTGGCATATCAGGCTTTACCCTCTAGCGGGGATGGGTTGTGGGTTACCCGTTGACCTTAGGGTGTCCCCTCTAGTGGGGTTGGGCAGTGGGTTACCCATTCAACATAGAGTTTACCCTCCAACTGGGCTGGGCAGTGGGTTACGAGATGACCTCTTAGGGTTTACCCTCTAGTTGGGCTGAGAAGTGGGTTACCTGATGACTTCATTAAGACACTGCCCTTTCAGTGCGGCTAGTTAGTAACTTTTCTCTCTGATTACTAGTGCGGGGCCCTTGGTTGTACGGTTTAGTGATGAGGCAGCTTTGACTTGTGGGACATTTGGGCATCAGTGATAGATATCCTTAGAACTATTGGTGACTTTTCCTGGTCTGAGCCTGGAGATGGGGATCCCCTTACAAAATTTTTCGGGATTCTTGTTGATCATATATATATACACACCCTACTTTTGTTCCCACTCCTTGGATTCATTTACTCTTCTTATAGGAGTGGAAAGACGTGTGGGGTATGCCATGTTCTTTCTGTGTCTATATCATATTGTTTGGACGAGTCTACTCTCCTAATATAGGTAGTGAAGACTCGACAAGAAGTTCGTCTTATCATCATTTCTATCTCCTTGCGTTTGGATGAGTCTGCATCCTTTCTCTTGTTGGGTTGAGCTTCACTCTCTCTACTATACTCTTACATTGTTCAATTCTCTTTCTACTACTCACCATTTTAGTACATCCATTGTTTCTCCCTCAAGATTTCATGGAATCCTACTTAGTATCATTATACTTACCCCTACTTGGGCTTTTCTTGCACTTGGTGTGCCCTTGCAGACGACAGATAGGTTGATCGAGACTACGGAGGAGCGTAGAGGACACAGGAGCTTGGGCTGTGTTCAGTGGTCATAGTAGGACTCTCAGGTGTGAGACTCACCATTTATTTACTTTCATTTACCTTTTGCTGGTTTGTTTCACCTTTCTAGTTGGGCGCGTATTTTTCCCTTTACTTTTCAGTTTACCTGTTAGTCCACTTTTCAGTAAATTACTTGTTCTGTTTTAGAGGTCGATGAAAGCTTTTGGTTGGGATATTTTAGTCCGTACATTGGTTTCCTTTTTAACTCTACACTTTTGCATTGAGTGGGATGTGTGTGTGTACAGGTACTTAGGTAAATACCTCCATGAGATTGTTATGCCTTCAGCGCTTGTCACCAGCCCCTGGCCTATAAAGGCGGGCTTGGGGTTGTTCTGGCTCGAGACCGGTAGGGTCAGGTCGTGATAGTGACAAAGCTCAATGGGAGAGGGAAAGGGTAATAATATTCCCTGTGCCAATATCCTCTTTGGTCTTTGGCACTGAATATGATAGGAGGAGTGATGATGCAACCATCTGTAAGAAAATATGGGGGCTTATGCCAAGCTAGTTTCTTTATAGTTGATTCTGGTAGGGGTGGGAGTCCTCTCTTTATTTTTAAATGTAATAGTAGATATAAATTTCATCTTACACTACTAGAGACATGATTTTCCGGGTCATCTCTTCGAGAAGGGAAAGTCCAGGACCCAACCCTTTTACAAACTGGGAACATCCCAACACTATTTATGGGAGAATGATCCATGTGACTCTGGATATAGAAACCTATAGACACCCCATGAATCCTAACACCATTATTAAACCAATGTGGGAAACCTCGGACTATGGATGTACATACCCAAATTAGAGACACGATGATGTTTATTTCTCAAAGGTTTGATAAGTCATGAGG
This sequence comes from Viscum album, assembly GCA_963277665.1. Lineage (NCBI taxonomy): Eukaryota > Viridiplantae > Streptophyta > Magnoliopsida > Santalales > Viscaceae > Viscum > Viscum album. Next base: position 115,801,456 of record OY728133.1, on the reverse strand, counting down.
TTTTATTGTATGTTTCAACTTAATACCTTTCAAATAAGGGAGCCAATGAAGAAGAATCCTTTCCATGAATGGCTTTTAGGAAGGATTGTTGACTTGTAGACTGAAGAGAGTGAAGAAAGTAAGTGAACTATAGAGGGGGTGCCCAAGTAGAGAAGGGCGTGCATGTATGGGCATTCAAGTAGGCTTGGGAGACCTGATGTTCACTTAATCAACAAACAACCTATATTGTAATACTTGGGCGAGACCTTTCTCAAGCCTCCAAGAGTATTCACAGATGATCTAAGTAGTGGGGCGCTCAAGTTCCTATGAGATAAATTGGTGGTGTGCAAGTATTTCTAACTTGTGGAGGTTGGGAGCATTAGGAGGACAAGTTTTATGGTTTTAAAACACTAAAAAACTTAATTTTAATGATCCTCCCTTAAATTGTCTACTCAAGGAGATGAATAACTACCTTAAAAGATTCGGAATAATGGGGCAAATACTAGGGTGACTAGAGTAGCTATTATGTTTCAATTAAATTCTTCCATACAAATGGGGCGCCCAAGAGTCTATTTATTGAAAAATAAGTGACTCTGGATGGAATATGATGGGCGCGCAAGTGACTTTCATGCCATATTTGGGGCACACAAGTACCTTGTGCAGCGACAGTGTTTTGGATAGACTAGGGAGACACCTTTTGGACTTATCCAAAATTATAATTTCATTTGTCTCCATCATGGTGGCGCACAAGTGGGATGTGTGAAAAATAGGGGTGCACAAGTAGTCCACATGCCTAAAAAGTTTTGGAAAAACTAAGGCAGCCAAAAACTTATTCCTTTGAAAATCTTTGATTGTTCTTTATGTTTTCCACCTTTTCTTTCTAATGGATTCCCTTCATCACGCTTTTTAGACTCTTTGACGGAATAGCGTGTCAATAGGTTTTTAGGGCCTTTAAGGTTATCTTAGGGGTTTATGTTTTTTTGGATATTTTAGTGTTTCTTGGGTCCTTTAGTGTCTCATGGTTTTTAGAGTGATTTGAGGTACAGGGTATTTTTTTTCTTAGTGTTTTTTTGGGTTTTTTATTTTTTTAGGTTTTTTGGAGTCTATAATGTCTTTAAGGGTATTTTAAAGTTTTTTTTCTATTTTTGGGCTCTTTTAGGGTTTTTTTGGTAATTTGGTTTTCTATGGTATCTTAGGAGCATTATGGTTTGAGGGGTTGTTTAATGTATTTTTTAGGTTTTTTTTATGTTTTTTGGGTTTATGGTTTTTTGGATTTTAGGGTATTTAGGTTTTTAGTCGTTTTAAGGGATTATAGGGTTATTACTTAGTTATTTTTTGAAGGATAATTTAGTGTTTTTAATTTTTTTTGGTTCATTAGTATTTATTAAGTGTTTTTTTGTTTTTTAGGTATTTTAGGGTTTTAGTGGTCTTTAGTTGTTCAAAAGGATTTTTTTGGTTTATTTGATTTTTGGTATTCAGGTTTTTAGGGGTTTTAGGTGGTTTTATGGGTTTTAGTTTTTTAGGGGTTTTGGTATTTTTTGGGTCTTAGGGTTTTAGGGATTTTAATTGTTTTTGTGATGTTTTTACCAGTTTCCATGGATTTTTAAGTGGTTTTAATGGTTATAAGAGGATTTCGGTTTTTTATAAATTTTAGGGATTATTTAGTGGTTTTAGGTGTTTTAGGGTTTTTTTGTGTCTTTAGAATTGTTCTGTCGTTTTTTAGGGTTTTTGGGTTTTTAGGATTTTATGTTTTAAGTATATTCAGGGTTTTTTGGGTTCTTTTGTGTTTTATGGTTTTTAGGTTTGTTTTTGATTTTATAGGGGTTTATTTGGGTTTTATTTGAGGTTTTATAGTTTATAGGGTTTCTTGGTGTTTTGGTGGGTTTATAAAATAATTTTACAGTTTTTTAGAGTTTAAAGGATTTTAGGAGTTCTTTTGGGTTTTATGATTTTTTATGTATTTTAATGGGTTTTAAGGATTATTGGTTTCTTTTTATGATTTGGGTGTTTATTAGGGGTTTTTTGTTCTTATGGATTTTTTGTTTCATAAGTGTTTTAATGGTTTTGAGGTTTTTTTGTCTTTTTAGGGGTTTAGGGTTTTTATGCCTTTTATGGTTTTTTGAGGGTTTAGGGTTTTTTTGAGTTTTTAGGGTGTAAATGGTTTTGGGTAATTTAGTCATATTTTTGGGGATTTAGGATAATTTTGTATTTTAAGATATTTTTAGGGATTTGCTTGTATTTTTTAGGTTATATATGTCTTTTAAGGGTTGTAGGGTTATTTAGTTTTCATAGTGGTTTTATGGTCTTTTAGCATTTTATGGATTCTAGTGTGCTTTATGGTTTTTATGGTTTTTAGGGATTTTAGGGTTTTTAATGTTGTCTAGATTTAGGGTATATAGAGTTATTAATGGTTTTTATTTATTTCATTGGATATTGTGTTATTTGGGGTTATTTAATTTTATTTGGTATTTATCGGGTTTTTGGGTTTAGAGGGGGGTTTCATGACTTTTTTTGGGTTTTTAGTTTTTACATTTTTTTAGTAGTCTTTTCGGTTTTTTAGGTTTTTAATGAGATTTTTTTGTTCATAGGGGTTTTTAATATTATTATGGTTTCATAGGGATTATGGTTTACTAGGGGTCTTATAGTTTTGGGGATTTGGGGGGTGTATAGGGTATTTAAGTATTTAATGTTTTTTAGTTTTTTTCTTTTTTGGGTTGGTATGGTTTTTTGAGTATTAGTAGGATTACAGTTTTTAGATTTTTAGGCCATGTTAGGGTTTTTTCTAGGTTTTAAAATATGTTTTCTAGTTTGTAGGGGTTTTAGGGTGTTTAGGGTTTTTAGGGTTTTTAGGTTTCTTAGAGCTTATTTGGGTTTTTAGTTTTCATAAGGCATTTATGGGTTTATGGTTTTTTTGTGTTTTAGGATGTTTAATTGTTTTCAGTGCCTTTTAGGGTATTTTGGGGTTTTAGGGTTTTTAGGGATTTTACGATATTTTGAGGTTTTTAGGGGTTTTGTGCTTTTTATGGTTTTTAGTGTTTTTTAGGTTATTTTAGGGTTTTAGGTGTTTTATGGTCTTTTAAACATCTTTACGGTTTTTAGGGGATTTTATTTTTTTTGTTTTTTATGAATTTAATTGGTTTTGGGGTTTTTGGGTTTTAGGTATTTTTGGGTTAATAGGTGTCTCTTGGGATTTTTTGAGTTTTTATATTTTTTAGAGTTTTAATGTTATTTTAGATGTTTTAGGGTTTTAGGTTATTTATTGATTTTATATTGTATTAGGGGTATTTAGGGGTTTTATTAATTTATAAGATTTAGATTTTATCATAAACTTTGTAAGTTTAAATGGGTTTTATATATTGAATTTGTTTTTAGTTTTTTTTTTGGTTTTTTTGTGGTTTATGTTTTTAAGGGGTGTTTTTTAATTTTTAGCTGTTATAGGGGGGTTTTATATTTTGAGGGCATTTTGGAGTTTTTTGGAATGTTTGGGGAGGGGTTGTTATTTTTTGTCTTTTTTTATGTTTATTTTAGTTTTTTTTGGGATTTTATGATTTTTAGGGGTTTTGGAATTTTTGTGTTTCTTTGGAGTTTTAGTGGTTCTTAGTGTCTTTTGGGGGTTTTAGTGTCTTTATGGAGTTTTTTTTTCATATTTTTTGGATTTTTAATTTTATTAGTGTAGATCCTTTTAGGGTTTCTTGTTTTTTAGGATTTCGAGTACTTTTGGGTTTTTATGATTGAATAATGTTTTAGGGTTTTTTGATTTTTAAGGGTTTTATGGTTTTTATTATTTTTCAGTGGTGGTAGGGTAATTTTATGGGTTTTAGGTGGTTTTCCGATTATTTTAATGTATTTTTAGGTTTATTTCCTAGTTTTAGGGTTCTATTAGTGTTTTGGGGTGGGGGGGGGGGGTTGGGTTTTTATTGGTTTTTCCCGTATTGTAGTATTATTAGTAACTTTTTTTTTATTTTTGGTTTTTCTCTATTTTTATATATTTTTATGGTTATAGGTATTTTGGGTTTTTAGGATATTGTGGGGGTATTGTTTTTTTAGGGAGGTTAGGGAATTTAAGTATTTTATAGGATTCTTATGCTTCTTTATGTTTTTAGGTATAAATTGTATTTTATCATTTTTGTGGTCTCTTATGGTTTTTAGGGTATATTAGCCACAAACCATTTTTTATATTTTCTATTGACACTTTTAAGGGGTAAGAGTGAACCCTATATGGTCTATTAAAGATTTCTTGGATTTTTATGGTCTTTGATAGTTTTCAGCGTTATTTGTGGGGGTTATATTTTTTTAGGGTATTTTTTGGGATTTTAATGTATTTTAAGGTATTTTTTTGTATTTTAGGTTTTTAATTGTTTTTTGGGGTTTCTGTGATTTTTAGGGGTTTTAGGATTTTTATGGTTTTCAGTTTTCTAGGGAATTTTAGGAATTTTAGGGTTTAGTTATTTTGATGTGTTTTAGTTATTCATTGTGTTTTATGAGATATTTAATTTTTTTTAATTTTAGTGTTTTTAATGGGTTTTATAATTTTTATGGGTTCATTATTTTTTTTAGATTTTTTTGTGTAATTAAGGGACCATTATTTTTTAGGGTTTTTAGGATATTGAGATCATTTCTATATTTTTTGGTTTTTTTCTGTTTTAGTGTATTTTAGGGTTTTTAGGGTGTTTTAATGGTTTTCACATCCTTTTGAAGTTTTTATGGGTTTTAGGGGTTTAATTTGTTTTGAATTGTTTGTGGGGGTTCTGTTTTGTAGGTGGGGGGGTTAGAGTTATTTTGTTTTTTATTATTTACTATACATTTAGTGGGTTTAAAGGTTTTTTTGGGGTTTAGGGTTTTTAAATTATTATTAGGGATTTTGGGTGTTTTAGGGGTTTTAAGGTCTTTAATATGTTTTTAGTGACTATTTATGGTTTTATAATTTTTTAGGGTTATTTGGGATTTATTGGTTTTCTGGGTTTTTGTTCATGTTTTATGGCTTTTTATACGATTCAGAGTTTTAATGTTTTTAGGGAAAAGAAGGCTCGAGACCAGGTGAACCTGGCCCCCCAATGTATATATAAAAAAGAAGAGCAACAAGAATGATGTTACATGGGGGGATTACAAACCCGGGTGTGCATCTCACCCTTCATATCAGACTTCACAAATCGAAGGTAGCACGGTGTGGCCACATGTGACCATATCAAGTTCCTCTCCACAATTGCCTGTTTGGAAAGCGCATCTGTAGCCGAGTTTGCCTCACAATAGGCGTGTGTGACATGAAGGCTGATCCATTGGCAGGAAGCAAGGCATTCCATCCATTACGGAAGGATACTCCAAGGGATGCACTCAGATTTGGCTTTGAGAACTTCTACTGCAATCATGGAGTCTGATTATAGCCTGAGGGAATTCCATCCAAACTGTCCAGCAAACTCAATCGCCTTAATCATGGCCCAAAGTTCAGCTTAAAGGGTGCACCCATTCCCAATGAAGTGATGAAAGCATCCTTTGATGATCCCTCGGTGTGTATAGAAGTCCCCTCCAAACCCCAAGGGCCCCGGTGCACCCAGCGTCGCACCATCCACGTTAACCTTGATCCAGGAAGAGATTGGGGGATCCATAGGATGTATTTGAGGTTCTTTGTTTTCCTTGGAATGCCATCCACACCAAGTAACCATAAGAAAATAAGATCACTCACATCATTTGACATCGAGTCGGATTGGATATGAGACGCCGCATAGATCTCCATGTGGATGATAAGGACACCACCATGAAGGGAGAGTCTCCCTTTGTTGAAAGCAATTGCATTCCGGGAAGGCCATGTGTAGGAGACAATGGTGGCAATGGAAACATGTAGGAAGTTGGAAATCTGCATGCTGCATGGCCAGTTGAAAAATATGTCCAGCATTTCAATGAGTGGCCTGTCAAAGAAGAGGGGAAATCCGAACAGCCCCTGCAGGTACTGCCAGAGAGCCGCTGGAAACCTGCACTGGAAGCAGGTGTGCTGGATGGATTCTACTGCTCCAAGGAATATAAATCATACCAAGGCCAGGCTGTGTCCATCCCTCTAAAGCTGACCTTGGATCGGTAGCTGGTTCTTCCAGATTTTCTAGAGCAGGAGGTGACGAGTCGGTGGGTTAAAGGGCCTCCTAAAGCTTGAGAGCCAGGCCGGAGGGGCAGGGCCCTATGGACATTTGAACCAATATAAATATTTCACTTTCATCCAGATGACAAGATTGGGATTTCAAATGAGAAGGTCTCTTTCAACAAAGACATATTTCGTGATTTGCATGTATTTGTCAACAAGAATGAGGGACTCAAACTGTTCCATTTGCTGGATGAAACAAGTGATTGACATATCTCGTGCGTCGACGGGGGGGGGGTCACTCTGTCCAACATGGACCTATCAAGCCACGTGGCAGACCAGAAATTCATATTCGACTACTTGGAGACAATCCACATTGAGTGTTCCATGATGGCGGTGTAGGATCCTCGTATAGGTGTCTTATTAATGTTTTACATATTATATAATCTATTTCGGATGTTTTTGGTTTCTTTGGTCATTTTAGATGTAGGCTGTAGAATATACGGGTTTGGGTGTCGAATATTGTCTTTGAATACTTAGGGTCTACAATTTTTAGGGGTTTAAGGATATTTTATGGGTTTTATGGTTTATTTGGTTTATTAGGGTTCTTGTGTTTTTTGGGATTTTAGTGTTTTTTATATATTTTATTATTTTTTTAGTGTTTTATGTTTTTCCATTTTGTAAGGGTATTCTATGGTTTTTAGTTATTTTAAGGGTTTTAGGTTTTATAGGGTTTTATTTATTAGGGGGTTTAGGGTTTTTATAGTGCTTTATGTTTTTAATGTTCTTAGAGTTTTGGTTCTTTTTAGTTTTTGGTTTCTGTGGTTTTACGGTTTATATGGTTTTAGGGATATCTATGTTATTTAAAGGGTTATTATTTTTTTTTTGTTTTTTTTGGATTTTTATTATTTTAAGGGGAATTCGAGATTTTATAGGGATCTTAGTATTATTTTAGGATTTTAATGGTTTTTGTATTATTGAGCTTTTTAGGGTTTTTGGTGTTTTTATGGAATTCATTGTGGGGTTGTCTTTTATATTTTTATGTTATTTTATGGTTTTTGAGCGTTTTATGGTATTTTGTGGTTTTAATTTCTTTTCAGGGTTTTTAGTGTTTGTGGGGGGGTAGTTATTTTAGTTTTTTAAGGTTTTCTATATTTTTGGGGTCTATATGATGATTTTATTGTTTTTATGTGGTTTTTGGGTTATTCTAATGTATTTTAGTGTTCTTTTTGGGAATAGTTCATTTAGGGTTATGTTGGGGTTTTGGGGTTTTTGCTGGGATTATGGATGCATTAGCATTACCGGGGTTTTTGAATGTTTTACGGATTTTTTGGATTTTCGTGTTTTTAGGGTTGTGTAGGGTTTTTAGGTTTTTAGGGGGTTTGGGGGTATTTAGAAGTTTCTTAGGATTCTTTATCTTTGTTTTTTAGGGTTTTAAGGTTTTTTTATCATTTTTGGGTTCTCTTAGGGATTTTAGGGTCTTTTTGGTATTTTGGGTGTTTTATGTACTTCTAGTGTTTTAGATTATTTTAGGGTTTTTAAAGTCATTTTCGGGTTTTAATGGTTTTTAGGGTCTTTTTCAATTCAAATTCAATTATTGTTTATTTTTATTTTCATGGTTTTAATGGGTTTTTGTGATTTTAGGGATTTTAGGGGATTTAAGGTTTTAAGGTTTTTTATTTTTTATGGATTCTTAGGGATTATAGGTGTTAATGGGTTTTAGTGACGTTTTTTTGTATTAGGGGTTCCTTTAGGGAATTAGGGGAATTTTTTATATTTTTCGTTGAATTAGTGTTTAAAGGGGTCTTTTGGATTTTTATGATTTTTATGTTTAATGTGATTTTTTTTATTTTAGAGGTTTTATGGATTTTAGGGTTTTTATGATTTTTTTAGATTTTTTGAATTTTTAGTTTTTTTGTTTTGGTGAATTTTAGGCATTTTAAGGTCTTTAAGGTGTTTTAGTGTCTTTTAAAAATTTAACTGTTTTTAAGTTTTTAGGGGTGTTCAAGGATTTTAGGGTTCGTAGGGGATTCATGTTTTTTTGGTTTTTGGGGTGTCTAGAGTTATTTAGGGTTTTACTGAATATTATGTTTTATAAGGGTTTTTATGGTTTTTTCGGGTTTTAGTGGGTTTCAAGGATTTGTGGTTTTAGGGGATTTTTGTTTTTTTAATGTCTTTTATGGAATTTTTAGAGTATTTCTAGGGTTTTAGATTTTATATAGTTTCTTTTGGGTTTTTATGATTTTTATGGTTTTCTTGGGTTGTTTGAGTTTTAAATATTTTTAGGTTTCTTTTGTGATTTCTTTATATTTTAATGTTTTACTAGGGTTTCATTGGGTTTTAGTGTCTTTTTAAGGGTTTTTTTTGTTTTAGGGTCTTTTGTGGATGTTTTTGGTGTTTTGGTTTTCTTATGGGTATTTCTGGATTTTGTGGTTTTTAGGGTCTTGTAAGAGGTTTTAGGGTTTTTTAGTATTTTTATAGTTTTCATGTTTTTAGGGTTTTTTTGTTTATTTAAGTATTTCAGTGTTTTGGGGTTTTACGTTTTTATGGTTTTTTTGGGGGTTTTTTTGGTATATTTAGGGTTTTTGTGTCTTATAAGGTTTTTAAATTTTTTATTTTTTAAGGGATTTGGAGTTTTTTTTGTTTTTAGTGGATTTTAGTGTTTTAGAGTTTTTAAGGATTTTAGAGTTTTTAAGGATTTTAATGATTTTTAAGGCCTATGCATTTTTAGAGGTCTTTTTAGAGATTTTTGGGGGGTTTTAGGGTTCCTAGGTTCTTTATAATGGGGGGGTTGGGGTTTTTAGGGGGTTGAGGGGGGTTTATTGTATATGTTATTTTAGTTTTTTAAGTGTTTTTAGGGTCTTAAAGGGTTTTCAGTTCTTTTAGGTTTTTAGGTATTTTTTTGGTTTGTGGTATAGGTTTTAGGGTACATGATTTATAGTTTAATTTGTAGGGTTTAGGGTTTAGGTTTTATAGTTCCAGGTTTAGGTGGTAGGGTTTACGATTTAGGGTATTCGACATAGGGTTTATGGTGTAGGTTTTGGGATTTTGGGTTTTGGGTTTTGGGTTTAAGGTATAGGGTATATGGTTTATGGTGTAGGGGATTGAGATAAGGGTATATGTTATACGGTTTTATGTTAAGGTCTTTTGGTTTTTTGTAGGGTTTAGGGTTTAGGGTTTATGGTGTTGGGTATTTGTTTTGTAATTTTAGGGGTTTATGGTTTTTTAGGCTATATGGATTTTTTAGGTATTTTAGTGTTTTTTGGGGTTTAGGGAAAGGCAGATGCGGGAACCAGGATATTACAGGCCCCTCCAAAATTTATTAAGAAAAAGAGGACACTGTAGAACGGGGAGGAGTGGGGTCAATTGGTCGATTCCCAAAATTAAAAACAATCCCCAAAAGGAAAACAAAGAAAGAAAAAGACACAAATGACCAAACATAGCAGCAGCTTCAACACCTCTCATCCAACAACTCCATAGCCATCAACAACAACTTTATCAACACTCATCAGCATAATATCAGCAACACCAAGAAACCTTGTCACAACACCACCATATTTCATCAACCAACACCATCATCCAGCTAACCAGTATCCAGCAGCTCACAACCAAGCAACGACCAACATCCAATTTCTTTAGGGCAAGGAACGCTCGGGACCAGGCAAGCCTGCCCCCCCCCCCAATTAACCAAAAAAGAAAAAGGACAAATAGAGTTCTACAAGGGGGGATTACAGAACCGGGTGTGCACCTCACCCTTCAAGTTAGACAAGACGAAAGAGGAGCAGTGGGGCGTGGAAACAAAGGACCACAGTGAACACTGCTCCACAATAGCCTGCATGGAGAGAGCATCTGCAACCGCCTGGGCCTCCCGATAGGCATGTGTCATAGTGAGAATCAGCCTTTGGCACATGGGAAGGCAATCCATCCATAGGGTAAGGAGCCTCTAGGGGACGCACCAAGATCTGTTTTTAAGAGCACTCACAACAAGCATGGAATTAGACTCAAGCCACTGGAAACTCCACCCGAACCTGACAGCATACTCAATATCTATTATCATGGCCCATAATTCAGCTTCAAGAGCACACCCATCACTAATAAAGTGCTGAAAGAATCCTTTGACAAAGCCCCAATAGGTGCAGAATAACCCACCACATCCAGCAGGGCCTGGGGCACCAAGGGTCGCACCGTCTATATTGACCTTAATCCAAGAGGGGATTTGAGGGATCCATCGAATAAACCAGCAGACCATGTGTTTTTTTCCCTACCAGAAACACCAAGAAACCAAAGGATGATCAGTTCGAGGACGTCATTCACCATATTTCATGTCCGAATATGAGAGGCCACATAGACAACCATGTCTATCGCCACAACACCACCATGAAAGGAAATTCGTTTCTTATCGAAGGAGACCGTATTCTGAGCGGTCCAGATAAAAGAGATGGTGGCTACAACTGCATCCAACAAAAGGTTGCAGACTTGCTCACTGTAATCCCTGTTAGGCAGGTCCGCCAGGATCTCAAGAAGGGGTCTGTCCAGGCCAGGTGAGAACCCAAAAGTCTGCTGCAAATATCCCCAATGATCAGTGCTGAATCTGCATTGAAGAAAGGTGTGTTGAACGTTTTCTTCCGCACCGAGGCAAAGGAAACACACAGAGGCAAGGTTGAGACCAACTCTCTACAACTGACTCTGCATGGGCAGCCGATTCTTCCATATTATCCAGATAAGAATATGGTTAGAAGGGGGAATAAAATTCCTCTAGAACATAGAGTTCCAGGCCGGTGGAGGTGATCCCCTAGCGCAGTTATACCAATAGTGATCCTTGGTAGTAAGTCACCCAATTAAATTGGGTTTCCAGATCAAGATATTAGAGTCAATGAAATGGTAGCCCTGGATTTAGAGTGAGACTGGAGTCGGGAGAAGTGTCTCAAACCGTTCCAGCCTCGGGATGAACTCTGAAATGGACAGGCTGCTCAGGACAGGTGGGGGGATGATGAAGTCTTGCAGGGGCCTATCAATCCAAGCCGTGGACCAAGATTTCAAGTATGATTTCTTTGAATCAAACCATTTAGAATGAGATACAATGGCCTTATACGAGGCCCGAATTTCTGTCCAAACAGAAGAGGGGAAGTACCCTTTATATCCATCACAGACCTTAAGCCCAAATCTTTCCCGACTGAATCCCAAACCCTGATCCATAGGACTTGGCAGCCCCAAGTATATTTATAAATGAGGTCATCGTTGTGACGTCTGAGGTCTTTGGTACCAAGACCACCAAACTCAATTGTCTTGGTGCAGTCCTTCCAGGCCAAGGTAATGAATTTACTTTGAGTTATACACCCCATCCAGGCAAAGTTCCTGATCTTTTCCTGCAGGTCCTTGATGAGATCAACCGGACACCTGTAAATTGAAAAAGAATATGTGAACATAGAGGTAATCATCGAGTTGATAAGGCAGACCCTTCCAGCATGCGAGAGGGATTCCCTTTTCCATTTCACCAACTTTTGAGTGATTTTGGAGGCAATATTCTCAAGGTAACACTATTTGACACGTCCCCAAAAGTTGGGAACGCCCAAGTAGTTGAAAGGTAATGACCCTCTCTTGATACCAAGGGACATGGAAATGGAGATCTGCTGGGACTATGGGATCCCATCCCCAAATAAAATAAAAGACTTTCTCAAGTTGATGGATTGTCCTACCACATATTCATAATTCCAAAAGATCATCCAGATGAAGTCCAATGACCATTTATCATCCTACCCAAAATAGAGAATATCATCTGTATACAGTAGTTGAGATGGTACATGAAGACCCCTCCCTGTCTGAATAGGATAGAAAGGCCAACTTGGAAAAGGTTAATGAGGCACCTACTTAAGTAGTCCTCCATAATCTCAAATAGGATTCCTGAGAGAGGATCACCCTGTCTGACCCCTTGGGAGCAGGGGCAGAACCCATTAGGGGAACCATTTAAAAGAATAGAGACCCACCCACTGCTAAGAATGGACATGATGATCTAAATAAAATTTCTTGAGAAACCATATTTAGACAGGACCTGGGAGATAAAGCTCCACTTGATGGTGTCAAAGGCCTTTGAGATTTCAATCTTAAGAGTAATTTTTTCCTGCTTGGACTGATTTTTCATAACGTTGATGCTCTCAAGGTCGTGAACAGGCAGTCCTAGATGTTCCTCCCTGGGATAAACCAAAACTGATAAGGGGTAAGGATATCCCCCAAGAACTTCTCAAGTCTCATGACCATAATCATGCTAATAATTTTGGGGACACTGTTTCCAATGGCGGTCAAAAGTCACCAATGTCAATGGCATTGTCCCTTTTAGGAATCATGGAAATGAAGTTATATTTGACCCTATGTGGGAAAATAGTAGAGAGAAAGAATTCAAGAACAGTAGTGACGATGCCCTCATGCAAGATATCCTAGTAGAACATGAATAATTTGTTGGTGAAGCCATCTGGTCCCACTTTGTTCTCAATGTTCAGAGAAAACACAACATCCCTAACCTCCTCCTCAAGGGGAGGGATCATTAGATCTTAGTTCTGATGCTCATCAACACACGGAAGGATGGATTTCATCAACGAGAGGGTGTACTCCCTACCATCATCTGAATAAATCCCTTGAAAATGATTAAAAATAGCAGTAGAAATATCATCCTCCGAAGTGAAGGTAGAACCCAAGATGCGGACAGCCTGGAGATAGTTTTTGGATTTTTTCTCCTTGTGCAAATAGTGGAAGAATTTCAAGTTGCGATCTCCATCCTTGAGACATCTCACACTGAATTGGTTCTTGGAAAACATTTCCTTGGGAGCCAGAAGACCATCAAGTTTGGAATATAGATGAAGCTCCTCATGAGAGGGAATGGGAAGGGGAAGGTTGGATTCTTTGTGGATATCAAGTTGATGCTCAGCATCTGAGATGTCATTATCCAAACTAGAAAATCAGGCCTTGCTCTAGTCTTTAATCAAGGATTCAATTTTTTTTAGCCTCAAAACCATGCTATGGTAATGACTGTACCAAAAATCATCATCCCAGCCACTGAGGACAATTTCTCTACAGCCAAGAATCATAAGCCATGCCTTATTGAACTTAAAAGGCAAGGGTGAGGATCTTGAGACACCCATGGAGAAGTCAAAAATAAAAGTATTGTGATATGAGTGGAACTTTGGAAGCGTAAATCCTGAGACATCAAAGGGTAGGGTAACATCATTGATCCTATAGGAACACCTATCCAGCTTGTTGGCCTACCTTCCAATCACAGTAGAACGCCCCCAAGTGATGGAGGCTCCAAAAACAAGGACCTCCATGAGATCATAGGAATCAAGAAAAGAGGAAAATTCCACAGCATCCGAGCGAGAGAAGTTTGAGCCAATCCTCTCATCCAGACGCAAAATAGTGTTGAAATCCCCAATCGCAATCCAGCTATTCTCAATGAGACCATGAAGCGTAGTTAGTTGTTCCCATAAGGCATGTATCCTCATGTTAGAGCAAGAGGCATACACAAAAGATGGAGAGAGTGGGGAAAAGTTGTACATGAAAGATAAGGTGATGGCTTGAGGACACCCCTCAACTGATGTCAACTAAATGTCATCATGCTTAAGCACCCAAAGGGTGTCAAGGCCATTCTCATTAGCAGTCCTTGCAGCGCAGGAGTAACCAAGATTTCCCCAGCTGAAGCCCATCCAGTTGTAAAATGGGATCATTGGCTCAGCAATACCAAAAACCATAGGCCTCCGAGAAGTGAGGAAAAGACTAAGGGTAGAGGTAGTGGGAGGATTCCCAATCACCTAGAAATTTTAGAAGAGTATATACATCAGATTAAGCAGAAGTCACCCCGTTCAATGGGTTGCTACAAACATTCAAGGTCTTGGCCTTCACCTTTGATTTCTTCCCTTTCTTCTTGGGTCTGCCCACAGGGTTCTTCGTAGGTGAAGGATCAACTTCTACAACCTGATATTTGAGTCCTAGATACTCAGGAGGTTCAGAGCCAACCTCATGTGATGAGACTAGGTGAACCGGATTGGAGGACCCTTTGGCCTCCTCATCATTCTGATCATCAACCTCATCATCCCAGAATATACTGTTGAGAGGGGTGAACCTGTTAATAGGATAAAGTGGCATCGGGGAGGCACTTTTAATTGTGTCTCGTCATGCAGCTTTGATGGGGGACACAAATATGAAAGAATCACCAGATAGTGATGGGAGAGCCAGGGGTGTGGGGACCTTCTTAGGCCTAGAAGGGACAGGGGACCCTTCAGGGGCCAGCCCATCATCCACCATCTGTAATGGAGGGGACAGCTCCTAGAAATAGTCAAGACCCTCTACCAGAGAAGGATCAAGGAGAGGCTGGCAAGGCTTTACCATTACCTGGCCAGCAGCATGCTCGTAGGATTGACTGGGCTCAACCATGACTGTCTGCAGACTGGGAGTGGCGTCCGTAGATTCTATGACTGACAGTCATTTATCTGGGGATTTGAACCCAAAATCAACTCCCTGCAAACAGGAGGGGTCTCTTGGTAGAGGGTTTCATCAGCCTCAGGCACCCTCCTTGGTGAAGGCAGCTCCACAGAACACCAAACTGCCTTAAAGACATGCTGGGAGGGAGAAAATTTTTGAGGAGCCTTCAATAACGCTCCAACATCCAGCTTCCTAATGCAGGACTTAGCAGAGTTTCCCTTGAGATTGCACTTAGAGAACACTTTGAAATGAAGGCATTCAGAAATGAGATGGCCAAAGAGATGGCAGTGGAGACAAAACTGGGTTTTATGCTCATAATGGATCTCCAGCTCGAAGCTGCCTTCAATAGTGTTAATAACGACTTCCTCAATCAGAGTGGAGGCCAAATCAACCTCAAAAAGGACATGGAAAAAGTGCATGTACTTTGGATTTTCAGTCCCCTTTTCAATGCGAATGGGAAGACCTACTGAGGAGGAAATGTCCCAAAGGATCTGAGGATGTCAATAAATCCAGATAAGCTTATAGATGTGGATCCATATCTGTACAGAAGTTTTCTTGACATTCAATGGGTCAAAATTCTGCTCCCACTCTAGAATCCTGAGAAGACCGGGCTTCAAATTGAGGGAGACAAAGTTCCAGGCACGTCTCTTGCACTCATCCGAAGGGAAAACAATATGAAATTACCTACGCCCCATGGCAGTCATTTTCCACTCAGAGAAACCCCAGATTTCCCTGATCCGATTGGCGAGATCAGAGAACCTCCAAAGATGCTCACCCTTGGGGGTCAACACACTGGAAATTATGGAGAAATGACATAAGTTGCGCCTTTCTTCCACTACTTCTCGATTCGCTGAGACATGACCCACACGCCCTTTCCGAATGACACGACTAGGGGAGGGGGATCAAAATCATAGAAGGAAAGTGAGATTGCGGATTTCGCTACCTCTTCAAAGTTGACCATCAGTTCTGAGGCCTTCGTTGAACCGCTCACACCAGACCCATAGGGTTTTCAGTTACATAGTTAGAAGATCTCTGTTGCAGCAGACCTCATGATATGCCGGAGCAGGATCCTCCTTGCTGGTAGGGGGCAGAATGTTCAAAGGCCAGACAGGATCGCCATTCCCATCAAGTCCCCTTACTTGATCCATCTCTCTTAGGGGTTTAGAGTTTCTTGGGTTTTTTGGATTTAGGGTTTATATGCGTTTTAGGGGTTTTGGGGTTTTATTATCTTCTAGGTTGTTGGGATTTTGTGTGTTTTTTCAGCTTTTTTGCATTATTAGGGTTTTTAGGTATTTTTAATTGTTTTTGTGGTTTTAGGGGGTTCAGAGATTTCTACTATTTTAGGGATGTTTAGGATTATAGGTGTTTTAGGGTATATAGTGTTTTTTAGAGATATTTATGGCTTGATATTTTTCTAGTGTTTTTTGAGAGTTTGGTTTTTTTAGTTTTTTAGGGTTTTAGGGGTTTTAGTGATTTTTAGGTGGTGTAGGGTTTTTATGTTATGTAAAAGGTTTTAGGGTTTTTATCATGTTTTATGGTTTTTAGCGTCTTCATGTGGTTTTAGGGTTATTTATGGAGTCTATGGTTATTTGGTTTTTTGGTTGTTTATGGTTTTTGGGGTTTTAGTGTTTTTATATTTTTTAGGGTATTGAAAGGGTTTTAGGGGTTTTTGATTTTTTGAGTTTTTTTAAGGTATTCGTGCTTTTGGGGTATTTTGGGTAGTTTAGGGGTTTTTAGTTTTTAATGTGATGATATGGTTTTTTGTGTGTTTTTAGTATTTTTAGAATATTTTGGGTTATATGGGGTTTTTTATTGTTTTTTAGGGCTTTTAGGATCCTTTGGGATTTCTAAGGGTTGTAGGGTCTTTGGGTTTTTTGGGTTTTTGAGCCTTTTTGGTTTTTAAGTTTTTTAAAGTCTTCTTGAGGTTTCAAGGGGTTTAAATTTTTTTTACCATTTTATGGGTTTTAATTAACTTTTGATATTTTTAATGGTTTTATGGGCCTTCTGGGTTTTTGGGATTTTAGGGACAAGGAAAATGTGGGAGCCAGGGTATTCCTGCCCCCCAAATTTTATTAAGAAAAAGAGGACACTGCAGACTAGGGAGGGGCAGGGTCAATTGACCCATACCCAAAAAACAATTCCCAAAAGTAAAACAAAGAAATTAAAAGACACAAAAGCCTAAACACAGTAGTAGAAGAGAAAAAAGAAGAAACTACATATCAATGTCTCCATACCCAAGTGGTTCCCCACCAGAGGAAGCATCTGACTCCACCGACTCCCATTCAGATGATTCATATTACTTTATGAAGGTAGTGTTGTAATCTCTCTAAGGCATTGCTTCTCCACATTAAGTTGCGCCTTGACAGGTTGAACTCCCCTTCTAGAGGAAACATCCTTAACTTTGCAAGATTCTCTCGTGAACACTGTCTTTTTCAAAGTGATATAGTCCTTCCTTGGTTTTCTCTTTGGGGGGTCTATGGAATCCCCTACCGATTTGTTTTCCTTCCCATATGGAATGGACACCCCTAGAAAGGCCCTTTACATACCTATCATACCCATATTATAATTCATTCTTCGAGCATCCTCCTAGAAAAAAACCGGCTCAGGGATGAAGGGGGATTCGTGATTTAGGGAGCAAGTGGCAGAAACCCCAGACTATGGCATGCTAGGTGCCACGCTAGTTAGGGCTAGCTGCAATCACCCCTCATCCCTATTCAGATTACAGACAACCACAACCAGCTCAATCACCTCCCTAGGTTTAGCAGCCTCCCTCTTCTCATGTGAAAACTAAGCCAGATCCCTCTGCAATGAAGACTCAACAGCAGAGCCCCCCTCATGCACTAGCAAAGCCAGAGGCCCCAACCCAGGCCTCGGGGATCCCTACATCACCATAGAACAATGCTCCCCCAACTCCACTTTCCCAGATAAATCCCCATGCTTAGCCTCCACCCTCATCTGGGAAACATTTTCTCCTCCACGCAATGCCCATACCCCATCCTGCATATCACCTCCAGGGACCATCGAATCCTCACTCCGGCCTTCCTCATCCCACAAAATATCATCATCAGCCACAAGCAGGGGAAACTCCATCACATCTTGTTTATGACAAAAATTATCAGGAATAGGATCTACTATGGAACCATTTTCTTCAACAATGGTACTAGGCCTAGAAGCAGACACAACCCTAGTATAAGAAGCCTCCCCCATTTCCTCTGTCACCCCTTACTCCTCCACATCCCCATCCACATAATCCATGCCCGCCGACTCCACATAATTAAGACAAAAAAATTTGTTACTCAAGAGGGAAACACCCAAGGCCAGCGCCTCCATATGTCCAGCGTGCCAACTATAAGAAATCATGGCCTCTTGCCCATCATCCACTCCTCCCAAGCCAGAAGCAACCCCAAGAGTCCCCAAAAGCTATGCCACCTCCAGACCACTGATGGGTGATGCTGTCACTAGCCCCTATGCAGCAGTCTCCCCCACCAGAGGCCTACACCTTCATTTCATGCCCACCCGAAGCATGTTCTTCTACTCTTCCATCCTATCCTTGCTCCTGGAAAACTTCACAACACTACCAAGGGGACCTCACACCTTCCACAGTCTCCATTCCTCCCTTCTCATGCTCAATCCCCAGATCCCGATTCAGTCTCTCAAACACATGAGATAACTTTGGCCTAGCGGATTTCCATGGCATTGCCTTTAACAAAGGAAACCCTGTCACAACCTTTCTTTGATCTTCCGCCATCACTAGCAGTTCACCCATCATAACTCTTGCACTGCTACACCTTCATCTAAAAGAAATACTAGAATGACCCAAATGCCTGCATATAGAGCAGAACACAACAGAGGACTCCACAACTACCGACTGTTTGAAACAAAAGTCCCTACCAACAGTGATCCAAACAATGTCGATCGGTGGTTTTGAGACATCCAATTCAACGCAAACTCTTGGGGAAACGGGATAGAAAATAGCTTGAGTCTGGCTGTCTGAACATAAATAACAACCCACAAGATTCCCAAGCATACAAATAATGGATGGATTATGAAACATAAGAGGAAGTTCCGTGAACCATACCCATGAAGAATCCAATCGGTGAGTCCATGTTCATGTGCAGGTCAAAGCTCCATCGGAAGAGGAAGAATATGACGCCATTAAAGTTTCAAGGGGCCACAGACCAATCATGGATTTGATCTTCCTCCATTTAGAATCTGATCATAAAATGGCGGCTATCAAATAACCCTATCATCGAAAGAACTTGAAGGTTTCGACATCCAAAAATGAATCAGTCAAAAGACTCCATTGAGGTTCGTTGCTTCATGAACCGAGCAACTAAGGTCAAGCTATGAAGCACAGAGGCCACATGGAACTCTGAGTACAATAATGGTAAGTGAGGGTAGCCTACATATAAGTCAGAAAACTTTGGGAAAATATCAATTTAATGGAAGTGGGGAAGAAAACGAGGCACATGACGAGAAATTATTGCAAGATTCGGATCATGATCAAGCGAAGACCCCCCCCCCCATAGGGGGGGGGGAGGATCACCACCGACACCATCAAGGATTATTCATATGGGAAGGGTTTTTTTTGGTTATTTATGGTTTTATGGATTTTAGGGGTTTTCATAAGCTTATATGGTTTTTTTGGTTTTACTATTTTTAGGATTTTAGTGGTTTTTGGGCGTTCAATAGATTTTTAGCTTTTTAGTATTTTTAGTGTCCTTTACGATTTTTAGTCTTCATTCTATTTGTTACTATTTTTGTATATTTTTAGGGGATTTGTTCTTTTATTAGGATTTTTAGGATTGTAAAGGGGTTTTTTATGCTTTTAGGTTTTTATGGTTTCTAGGGGTTTTATGTGTTTTATAAATTTCTATGGATTTTTATGTTTTCTTTGATTTTAGATTATTTAGGGTTTTTAGGTTATTTTAGAAGTTTTAAGGGTTTATAGGATCTTTTAGGATTTTTATGCTCTTTACGTTTTTTAGGGTTTTGGTTATTTTAGTGTTTTTGGGTCTTCTAGGGGTTTCAGGGTTTTTATGAACTTTTTAGTGTTTTTTGTGTCTTTTAGATCTGTTTGAGGTGTTTGGGATACATATGATCTTTAATGGTTTTAGAGACACTTATTGTTTTTAAATGTTTTTAGTGGTGTTTTTGGTCTTTGAATGGACTATTTATTATAGTGATTTTACGGATTTTAGCGATTTTAGGGGTCATATGGTTTTTAGAGAATTAAGGAATTTTATGGATTTATGATTTTTATGGGTTTTAGTGGGTTTTATCAATTTTGGGGGTTTTAGGGTTTTTTGTTTTCTACAATTTTTAGGGTTTTTAGTGGTTGAGGGTTTTTAGGAGTTTTAATGGGTTTTATAGTTTTTTTGATTTTTTGTGTTTTCTGTGTATTTTGGGATTTTAGGGTTATTAAATTTATATTGTTTTTTTGGATTGATTATAGTTTTTAGGGAACCTTAGAAATTTTATAGTCTCATGGGATTTTAAAGGTATTTTAGGGACTTTTTAAATTTTATTTTTTAAGGGTCCTTTAGGTTATTATGGTATTTTAGAAATTTCATATGATTTTTAGGGGTTTTAGAGATTTTAGGGGTTTAGGAGATTTTTGTGCATTTAGGGGATCTTAGGTTTGTTTGTTTTCTTAATGATTTTTTGATTTTTATATTTTTAAGGGTTTTTAAATTTTTTGTGGGTTTTTGGTTTTTTAAGATGTTTTATGGTCTCTTTTGGTGTTTTAGGGTATTTTAGATTTTAAAGGATTTGTTAGGGTATGTAGAATTTTTTAGTGTTTGTTTGGATTTCTAAGATCCTTTATTGTTTTTTTTTTGTATTTAGGTCCTTTTAGGGGTTTTGTGACTTTAGATTATTTTTTGGTTTTTAGATTCTTCTAGCATTTTTAATTATTTTAGGGTATATTATGTTTTTTAGGTTTTTAGGTTTTTAGGGTTTATTATGGTTTGAGGGTTTATTTTTGGCTTATTAAGGGGTTTACAGGTTTTTACATTTTTCAATGTTTTTATGGTTTTAGGGTATTATTATGGGTTTTTATGTTTTTTGTGTTTTTCTTACTTCTATGGATTCTGTGGGTTTAAGTGTTTTTATGGTTTTTTGGACTTTTTCCAAAATTTATAGGTTTTAGTGTTTTTTCCATATCATAATGGTTTTTAGTTATTTTATGATTTTCTAGTTTTTAAGGTTATTT
This sequence comes from Viscum album, assembly GCA_963277665.1. Lineage (NCBI taxonomy): Eukaryota > Viridiplantae > Streptophyta > Magnoliopsida > Santalales > Viscaceae > Viscum > Viscum album. The sequence goes on along the minus strand of OY728133.1, from coordinate 115,780,730 downwards.
AGAATTTTTGTGGGTTTTTTGGGGTTTTTTAATTTAGGATTTTAGGATTTTTTAGAGTTTTATGGTTTTCTAGGATATTTAATGTTTTAAACGATTTTATGGTTTTTATGGTTTTGAGGGGTTTATGGGTTATAGCGGTAGTATGTAGGTTTTATAGTGTTTATTGGGTATTTGACGATTTTTAGGGGTTTAGGGTATTTTAGAATTTATTAGGGATGTTAGGGTCATTTAAACATTTTTTTAGGTTTTATGGTTCATTAGGGATTGGGGGGTTTTAGGGTTTTTTTTGGTTTTAGTGTTTTATAGTTTATAAGGTGTTTTGGGGGATTTTGTGTGAGTTTATTGTTTATATGGGTTTTTACTATTTTTATGGTTTTCAGAGATTCATAGTATTAGGTGATTTAAATATTTTTCAGTTTTTAAGGGTTTTGGGGGGGTTTTATGGTTTTTATGTTTTTAGGGTATTTAGTACTTTTAATGGGTTTTATATTTAAATTTTATTTAGTGTTTTTTAGGTTTTATGAGTTTTTAGCATATTTTACAGTATGTTTAGGTGTTTTTTGGGTTTTTAGGTTCTTTTTAGGGTTTGGAATCTTTTATGTGTTTTGGATTTTTTATTGTTTTTATAGTTTTAGTTTCTTTTATATTTTTTCAAGAGTTTTCAGGCTTTTGGGGTCTTTTCGGCAGTTTAGGGTTTTTATTTTTTTATGTGTTGATATGGTTTTTCATGTGTTTTTAGTGTTTTTAAGATATTTTTGGTTATTTGGGGTTTATAGAGCTGTTTAGGGCTTTTAGGGACTATAACACCCTAAGCATCCACAGTACTCTTCTTTTTGAATAATGTAATAGCTTGCATTGTACGCAACTTCGAGTTATAACACACCACAACCAATCAAACTATCTGTTATGAATAGTAATACACAATTTTTAAAATTTTATAAATTTTATCTTTCAAAATGGACTTCATTTTTGGATTTGGAATATCAAAATTATCTTAGGGAGAATTTTTGGTATTTGTCTGAAAACTTTCACTCTTTGATGAATAGTGGAAAACACTAAGTTATTAGTTAAAATTAAATTTTAATTTAAATAATTTGTTATTTTATTTAAATTTATTTTAGGTCAAAATAGATAAATAATACCTATTTTCAGTTCAATGTAATTCATTGCAGTAATTTTATAATAATTTTAGATATATGACAATTTTATTGAACTTTTTACCGTCTTTTACGGACCTCTTAGGAGCTTTTGCAAATTTTCATAAAACTTAATTTTACCGCTTCTATGAGTTGAATTTAAAAAATAAAAGATAAATTGATGATATCCGTAAGTAAAATGTGGTTTAATAAGATGAAAATAATTTTTGGTGAATAGTAACATTTTTCTTTTATTTATCACGGTTAAAAGTAAATAGGGTATTTAAAGGTATAAACGATATTAATATTACCCTAACACATGTCCTAATTTTATTGCATAAGTATAATTTGACGAAAAAAAAACTTAGGAATAAAATATGATCATATTTGGTCCACATGGATTAGATTAGGACATTTATTATTATTTTATTTAAAGAAGAGTTAAAAGAGTAAAAATCAATGTTTATAACTAAAACATTTTTAATATAGGATTATACATAAGATAAATTCTATTATAAATATTAATTAAAAAGATAAACATATTTCCTACATAATGGTATTTTATTTATAATTTTTAGACATTAAATAATTTAATTTATTTATGACACAATGGTGATGCAGTAATTACCTTATTACTGAAATATTAAAATAATTGATATTTTAAATACCCAAATAAATGTAATTTTGTACTTTTAATGAATTCAAATAATTCTCTACGTTACTATGACATGTTACAGTTGATTAAATGAATTTTCTTTTGAAGTAATAATGCTGTTATGATTTTAACAAAAAACAAAATACCAAATAGTGTCAAAATTGACATAAAAGAGATTTTAAAACAAATATTATATTATTAATTGATATTGTATTCTTAAAAATATAAGGTTCAGTTAAATGACTTAGATACGGTTATATATATTAATATTGAACCACTTGGGGTTCTCTTGGCTTGTTATAGAAAATTTATTTACCATATAATATAAAAATACAAAGAGACATTGTAAATGTCAAAATATTTAACTAAGAGTTAAATATAAATGATAAGGTTAATATGGTGAACTAAAGTAGTATAAAATCTATTGGTTTAAAGTATTTCGACCCATCCCCACCCTATATTTGAAATAAGTCACTTTGGAGCCATTATAAACTGAATATTAATTTATTATAAAATAATATTTTAAGTTTTTCCTAAGGTGCCCCTGACCCCTCTTATAAAAGGGAACTTACCATTATCTCAAATTCACACTTTCAAAGCCTTTTATCTCGGCCAAACCCTACCCAAATATCCTCTCAACTTCCCTTGATTTATTATAGAGGCCTTCATTTTGTCATAAATCCTACTTAAGAATCCCTTTTGTTCAAATAAAAAGGGAGAACCTCAAGAAGAGGTAAATATTTCATCAACTCTTTCAAGTTCTTTTCTTCATCAACTTCTTCTATACTTGTTTTATTCATTATAAAACAACAACTCCAGTATCTTATATATACTGTGATGTTATTATAAATTTGGTTCAACCATATTCATTATTCTATCCATCCTATGAATGACATGTCACAATACGTGTGTACCTACGGCTTACCATCTCCACGTTGTAGTGTAGTTGTTATTCAATACATTATTATTTGGATGGGTATAATAATGATGTATAATTTATGTATGTAATAAATATAACATGATAATGATTCGGTATATATGATATACCATCTAATTATATAATATTTCAATATCAAAAGAATGATATTGTTGCTCGTGCGTACGTACGGATTATGGCTTTCACGAACGCGATGAGATTCATTCCCCATCGTATCCGTTAAAATATGATTTTTACTTGATGATTAAATATAATGTTTAAGGACTTGATATCATTCTGGATATGAATAATATACAACCTATCTATAACAAACACGACTTATGAAACAAAACATATAAAAGAAAATGAGTAAGTGAACACCTAAAACGACGATAATACTAAAATATTATTAACAAAGCAATATTAAAAGATCATATATCATATAATATTTATGTATATGATTATTTTATAATTTAATAAAAATTATTTAACTATTATACAGGAGTTTAACATACCCTCAACCAAGTAAAAGTACAAGGTAAGGGTTAATTTCACAATCTCTTTATTATACGAGGTTTTTTTATGTAAGTATCTACTAGGACATATTTATTATCCATGTACGTGTTTCATAAAAGAGTTTTCAAAGGTATCATTTTAAGTTACTTTTACCAAAACATCATTTTAAATGTTTTAAATATTTATTCCTCAAAATCATTCTCATTAATGTCTATTTTTTCAAAATGGTTTTTAAGGATTTATCTATATGGACATGAATGTTTTAATGTCAATTCCTTTAAAAAGATTCAAAGTGGTATGGGACACATTGATTCAAAAATATCATTGAATGTCTTCCTTTCTAAATTGTGTGACTTTTAAATGTTTTCATGAAAAAAAATATATTTCTCTCAAAGAGTTTTACAAATCATTATCATATATGTCAACATCCTTTAATGGATTTTAAACTTGATTGAAGTTGATTTATTATGATAAAAATATTCCATATTGTATTGGAGGTTTTGTGATATGTTTTACTGTGGATGTGTTATTTTTATACCATTCATGGTTTATGGATAAAGTACTGACATTTCATATGCTAGTTTTAATAAGAATGTTTATGTTATATTTAAACCTATTCCTATGAGGAATGAATTGGACTTAGTAAGTGATGGTTGGAGCCTGCTATAGCTCCTCAATGCGTCGATAGGTCTCATGAGACAAACTAGTGTCTTGGAACAAGGCTTTGAAAAATCTTATTTGTAGTCTAGGAACAAGGCCTTGACTATGTTGTTATGAAAGTCCGGCATTATGCATTCCATCATTATGAAAGTGGTTATTGATATTCCATGTGATTATTCGAATAGTATAATATCTATGTTAATAAGTAAATGGAATTATTTCATTTTATTTTTTCCATATTATTCTGAAGTTCAAGTTTAAAAGGCTTTTGTTTTACTTATACATTGCCTTATATGTTTATGATTATTAATTAAAGTTTCCACTATGTTGTTATCCTTATAGAGCATCTGATCTCACCCCTTTCTATGTTTTAATTTTCCCAGGATGAGATGAAGAATATTATGAATGACCTGCAGGGATAGTATAGTGGATCTTAGTGTTGTCTTTAGAAACTATGTTGTTTTGGTTTTCCATTTTATGATGTAATTAAAACCTTGTGAATGTATCTAGTGTTTCCAAGGCTACGAAACTAATCAGTATTTTGAGACTTGATCTTTTGTTATCATGCCAATGTTATGTAAGAATGCACCAACTCTGGGTTACTGGGGTTGGGGAGTTACAATTGGTTTCAGATGAAGTTTAGTACAAACCTTGGAAGCTAGATTTAGATAAAATAAAATTAGAGCACATTACCCTAAGATAGACTTTGAGGATTAGTATAGAATAACTTCTTAGAATTTTGGTAATGTAGAGATTTTGTGAGTTTTCCAAGCAATACATCCCTGTCTGGATACGAGCAGGTAGTGGTGGATCTGGCACAGATGAACCTAGGGGTAAAACCCAAAAACAGCGCTTTGATCTAGACTCGAACGGGAACTGGTTCATGAAAATGTGCCTTGCTGCACTCTCGGTTATGACACTCTCGAAGGATATGCTTAGGATAATTATCATTTTCATTACAAACCATTATAAAGGGTTTATGACTATATACTAACTTAGAGAAAACGTTTTTATGATTATTGATTATATCAATAAACTATTCAATTTATGTTAAGTGTTTTTCAAGTTTGGAATTATGTATTTCAATTCATAAACTAATCTAGATTATTCCATTGTTTAGAAATGGCACCTAGTGGAAGGAATGGAAACCGTATCAACACACATAATCCATGTAGGGATTTCCCTCCTACTCAAGATAATTATAGTGGAGCTGGTGATACAACTGGTGTTGATCAGCTTATCACCATACTAGGACAACCTACTTAGGTTATGAATAATAACCTTACTCGTCTGGAGGACCCTAATCCGCAGTGTGGAGGATCAATGTTGGATCTCTTCATGAGGCAACAACCAACAACATTAAATGGGGGTAGAAATCCATTATTATCTGAGAAATGGATAAATTCCTTAGAGAAAATATTCCACGCCTTAGGGATTAGTGAAAGGGAAAAAGTTTTCATGGCAGTTTACCGCCTCATAAGAGATGATGATCATTGGTGGTCATTGATTCAAAACATGAAGGAAGATGATGAAGTATAAAATATAGAATGGGGGATTTTCAAAGATATTTTCTTAGAAAAATACTTTCCTCATGACCATCGAGAAGATATGGAAAGGCAATTTCTGAGTCTGAGGCAAAAGGAGGATGAGAATATGGCAAAGTATGAGTCTAACTTTACAATGTTATCAAGGCATTGTACAGATTATATACGTAACCCAAGAAGTAATATTGATCGTTTCTTTGATGGTTTAAAAAAATTTCTCCATCGAGCACCAGTCTAACAATCTTTCTCATCTTGCAAAGATATTGTCTCATGTGCTATCAAGACATAAAAGGAATTCTTTAAGTCTTACGACTTTAAAGGAAAGTAAGAGAAGAAGAGATCCTGTGATCACTCTGGAAATGGAAATAAGGGGAAATAGGGAAAAGTTTAATATCCATCATGTAGTAAATGTGGGAAGAAACACCCCAGTACTTGCTTGAAGAGAATGGGAGTCTGTTAAAAGTTTGGTAAAAAAGGACACCAAGCTCATGATTGCAAGGGGAAGAAAGAAGATAATGATGTTCAATGCTATAATTGCAAGGAGATGGGACATTATGAAAATGAATGTCCTAAGCGTCAGGGAAACATAACTTAGAAAAGGCCAAGGGATCAAGGCCAAGCTTATACGATCACTACTGCTAAGGTTGAAGCTCTGAAAGATGTGGTGGCAGGTAATCTAATGGTTTCCCCAAGTTTAGACAATGATTTATTTGATTTTAGATCATCGCATTGTTTCATATCTTCCTAGATTGCTAAGAAAATTAGATATTTCTAATTTGATTTAACAATGGAGTTGTCAGTCAAAACTCATAAGGGAAGTATCATTGCAAAAAAGTTTTTTGAATCAGCTCCCATTAAGGAATATAAACGTTATTTATCTACTAATCACGTCATCATACCCATGATGTAATTTGATATAATACTTGGTATGGATTGTCTTTCATACCATGGTGTGAAAAATTTATTGTAAGAAGAAGGAGGTTACAATTTTTCATGATGATAAAGAGTACCTTGTATTTAGAGAAGAAATGTCACCGCCTAATTCTTATCTAGATCCACCCCCAGCAGCTCAAATAAATTCAATTATTTGGGAGGAAGAGAATAAAATAATTTTGGGTGAGGAAAGGAATGTTCAAATAGAGGATGTACCTTTTGTGCAAGAAAGTGTTGATGATTTTTTCGAGGATTTACCTGCACATCCTCTAGAATGAGAAATTGAGTTTTCCATTGACTTAATTCCTGGTTCAAGGCCCGTATCAAAGACCCCTTATTGAATAGACACTGTGGAATTAGTAGAACTAAATAAACAACTAGAGTAATTGATTAATAAAGGATTTATTCTCCCTATTATTTCTCTATGGGGAACCCATGTTCTTTTTGTTAAGAAGAAAGATGGATCTATGAGGTTGTGCATTGACTATAGGGAGATCAATGATATAACAATAAAGAACAAGTATCCCCTACCTCGAATTGATGATTTATTCAACCAACTTAATTGAGCTCAATACTTTAAAAATATTGACCTTTGATTAGGATATCATCAGTTGTTTGTAAAGAAGGATGACATTCTGAAAATAGCATTTTGAAATAGGTATGGGCATTACGATTTTACAATAATGCCTTTTGGGCTGACTAATGCACCCTCTATTTTCATGGATCTAATGAACAGAGTTTTAAAGGAATGTCTATATGAATTTTTAGTGGAATTTATTTATTATATCTTGGTATACTCCAAAATCTACGAAGTTCATGAAAATCACTTGTGCATTATCTTTAAGACTCTTCAAAGAAATGAATTCTATGGGAAGTTTAGCAAGAGTGAATTCTGGCTTCAATAGATTTATTTTCTTGGCCATATTGTCTCTAAGGATGGAATCTCTATTGATCCTTCTAAGACAAGAGCAATCCTTTAATGGTCAGCACCGACAATTATAACTGAGGTATCCAGTTTTATTGATTTAGCAGGTTATTATCGATGTTTCGTCCAGAATGTTTCCCGATTGGCTAACCCATTAATGAAGATTACACGTAAAGGGGTTAAATTTGTTTGTACAAAATAGTGAGAATAATGTATCGAACAAATAAATAGAAGATTAGTCAATTCTCCTATCTTGACTCTACCATTGGGGAATGATGGGTTTGTTATTTATAGTGATGTTTCAAAGAAAGGACTTGGTTGTGTCCTTATGCAGAATGATAGGGTTATTGCCTATCCATCACGACAGCGAAAAATTCATGAGAAAAACTATCCTACACATGATATTGAGTTAGAATCTGTAATCTTTGCTTTGAAGATATGGAGATGTTATCTCTATGGTGAAAAATGTGAGATATATATCGATCACAAGAGTTTGAAGTATATTTTCTCACAAAAAGAACTCAACATGAGGCAAAGGAGATGGATTGAACTACTCAAGGATTATGATTTCACCATACACTATCACCTGAGAAAACAAAATAAGGTGGAAGATGCTTTGAGTAGAAAGGATCATGGTGTTTTGAACAAGATGAGAGTTGAATGGGATCCTATTTTCATGGATCTAGAGAAGATGGATATGGGAATTACCATGGAAGGTGAAACATCGATACTTTCTCAAATCGTTGTCTAACCATCCTCACTAGAAAGGATAAAGTGTTCTCAGACCGATGATGAAGAGTTTAAAAAGAAGATTAAAGCTGTGAATGATGGGAGATTGAGTGACTTTGTGTATGAAGATGGAATTTGGAAACATGGGTAGATACTTTGTGTTCCCGATGTACCTGATCTAGAAATGGAATTGTTGGATTATGCTCATAGTTCAAATTTCTCTATACACCCTAGTATCACTAAGATGTATAGAGATTTGAAGGAACATTTTTGGTGGGACAATATAGAGAGTGAGATTACTGATTTTGTGTCAAGGTGTATAGTTTGTCAACAAGTGAAAGATGGGAGGAAACATCCCGAAGGAGTTATGAAACCTCTTCCCAAACTTGAGTTGAAATGGGATAATATTATGATGGACTTTTTCATGGGACTACACAAGACTCCTAGAAGGAACGATGCAATATGGGTCATTTTTGATCGTCTTACCAATTCAGCACATTTTCTTTCTATAAGAGAAGATATACCACTTGAACGTCTAGCAAGACTATATATTAGTGAAGTTGTGAGACTTCATGGAGTACCCCTATCGATTGTTTATAATCATGATCCCTATTTTACTTCATGATTCTGGAAAGGTCTTTAGAAATCCTTGGATACTGAACTTCGTTGGAGTACTGCCTACCACCCTAAACAGATGGACAATCAGAATGAACTATTCAAACCTTAGAAGACATGTTGAGATCCTCGTAACATGACTTTAAGGGTATGTGGGATCAATATTTACTTTTAGTGGAATCATCCTATAACAACAGTTTCCCTTCAAGTATTCATATGGCACCATATGAAGCATTATATGGAAAGAGATGTCGCACACCATCATGTTGGGATGATGTTGGTGAAAGAAAACTTATAGGCCCAGAACTTGTTAAGGAAACAATCGAAAAGGTGAAGGTAATCCAAACCCACATCAAAGAAGCTCAAAGTAGGCAGAAGAGCTATGTCGATAACCGAAGGAAGGATTTAGACTTTCATGTACAAGATATTTTTTTTTGAAGGTATATCCATAGAAGGTTGTTATATGTTTTGGTAAGAAGGGTAAATTGAGGCCTAGGTACATTGGATATTTTGAAATTCTAGAACAAATTGGGGTTGTAGCTTACTGTTTGGGAATGCCGCCAAGTCTCTTCAAAGTTCACGATGTGTTCTACGTATCACTGTTGAGAAAATACATGCCTGAACCAATGCATGTACTCACCTATGAAGAATTAGCACTAGAACCCAATCTGTCTTATTGCGAAGAGCCCGTCAGGACTCTTGATACCAGAGAACAAGTGTTGAGAAACCAGACGACTAGTCTGGTAAAAGTTCTTTGGAGAAACCATAAGATGGAAGAGGTAACTATTGAAAGTGGGTTCCCTAGAACCAACATGTATTGTAATTTAATTACGGTTACATGTATTAATTTTGTTTTTATACATGTTTTTATCTTTCCATGATAGTGTAGATACTTATGCATCCACTTTGTTTATGGAAATGTCCTTAGATTACCTGTTGCATCAAAGGGTTATAGCATGTCCTAGGCTATAATGAGAACACTTATATTCCATGACAGTAATATTAAAGTAACGTCATGTGGTCCAGTTACATCATTCTAAAAGGACAAAGATGATGTGTGACCATCATGTGTTGGGGGATCATAAGCATTGAGACTTCTTCTCATGAAGTTCGCACTTGATGATCTCTAGTAATTGAGATCATGAGGACAGACCCGCTTAATTGGAAAACCACATGTTTCAGGTGTCATTGGTCATTCCTATCTATGGACATGTGTAATGGTCTCTTTAAATGAGATCATTATCAATGAATTTCATTTAATTACGTACATTTGATGTAAGTAGAAAACCATGGAGACAAAGTTGTGTTGAGGTAGTTTTTATCGGGTATGTCATTAATGGCATGGCATTGATTGAATGATCGAGAAAGGATTTTTCGCTTCTGAGTTCAAGAAGAGATATCTTGGGACTGGTTGATTAGGATTGTTTCACCTTCAATAAATCCATGGCCATGGTATTCGACGGTAAGACCGTCTAGACAAATCAACAAACAAAATAAAGAAAATAAAGAATGATGATAGTAGTATGCATTCTACTTTATTGAAATATCGATGATGAAGAGATTATATTACATGGACTGTGTTCGTAGGAAGGCAGTTGTTGCTTTGACTTTTCCTTATCTCTATAGTGGCCTTGATGGGTTACTAGACCCCTCTCTAGGTTGGTGGTATTATTCACTGCTATTGAGATAAGGGCCTAGAGGGTCACACACAATAGCCCCTTGAGAATCTTCCCTATTCTGGGAATAAGAATTTAGAACTTTGTGGTCCCCACCAAAGGGTCCGAGCACTATCCAAGTTCTATGGATCACCAAAGAATAAATAAATTCATTAATTATTCAAGTTTAGAATAATTCGTTGAATTTATTTATAACATGTATTTAAAAGTTATATAGTAAATACAAGTATTAATACTATTTGAATGGATTTAAATATCCTAGGTTCATTTAATATTAGCAGGAGGAACGAGTCGTGTTAAAGACTCAAATTTATCACGTACTAAATATTTATATATTACATGTAAGAGATAAATTATAAATATTATTTATGTCATAATTTTATTTGACATAAATAATTATTTATATCACTTATATAGCGGGAGTCTATTACACGGGGTCGGGAATCCATACCGCATGTTTTAAACACTCCCTATATAAGTGAGAGAGAGGCTCTCCCATGATTACTATTCATGTGTCAAGATTGACAGAATATCTCTCCTCTTGGAATTTAGAGAGAGAGTATCTCGAGTAAAAGAACATCTTCAAGTTCATCCTTCTCAGATTTAAGATTCTTCCTTTTCGGTGATCGTCATTGTGCTGAAGTGGCCATCGAAGATCCGCACTAGCACCGAGATCTTGACGAACGGTGCGTGAGTAGATTCATGAGGCGTGGGTAGACAATCTAGAGGGCTTAGACATCGGAGTCTTCGAGCAATGATCATTGGCGTCCTGTGGTGGACTTGCACAGGATAATTCCGAACAAGTTCCATCTTTAATTTATTTTCTGACTCTGCTTAAATCTTGCATGATCCTCAGACGGAACTGGGACAAGATCACCAGAGTGGACAGGGTTATGTCACTCCGGTGAAGCAGAAAATTTAAATTTCCTGGCCCACCAGCTTCCACTACGTCGTCCTGGTACCCAACAATGGTATCAGAGTTATTTCAAGGTTTTTATGAGTCAAAAAAATTAAAATGAATTAAATTTAATTGTGGGTTGTTAAAATGGTTCATTCAGATTCGACCGCACGTTGTTTCGTTTTCGAATGATAAAGTTACGATCATTTTATTTTTTTAATCGGATCGACGTCATGTTTTTTCGTTCATTTTATGTTTATCTCAAATTGAGAATCAACATGAAATATATATTTTATTATTATAAAACCTAATAAAATATTTATTATAGAATATTTTATTATAAAATATTCTTCAACAAAGGTGTGTGGAAAATTTTTTAATAATAAAATTAAGAGGGAAGAAGACCAAGACCCCAATTTGGGGTCTTTTGTTTTTAAATAAAAAATGGGAAGATAAAGACCCCAAAATAGGGTCTTCTCCCATAATTTAAAAAAAGGGGTGGCTTCCTTTTTCTAAAGACACAAAAAAAAAGGAAGGAAGACCCCAAAGGGGTCTTCTGCCTTCATGCGGTGCACATGGGGAGAAACCCCTAACCCTAGCTGTTGAGTTTTCCAACCCCCCCCCCCCCCCTCCACCGGGCTACCCCATCGCCTCCACCCTGAGCCCACGTCGGCCTCCCTCTCCACACCGAATCACCTCCATCCGGCAGCCCCGAGCCCGCGTCGGCCTCCCCCTCCGTGTCAGACCACCTTCTTCCGGCCACCCCGAGCCCATGCCAGCCTCTTCCTCCATGCCAGACCACCTTCATAAGGCCACCCCGAGCCCGCGCTAGCCTCCCACTCCACTCCGGACGGCCTCCAGCCGGCCTCCCTGAGCCCGCGCCGGAACCCTGCACTCGCCTCATGTCGGCTGCCCTAAGCTCGCCGGCTGAGCCCGTGCCAGACCAGGCTGCCGCCTCACTGGCTCGCCGGAGCAGTGGGCTGTCGACCATGTGGCTGGACGGTTTCTTTCTCAGCCTCCTCCTGCTCCCCTCAAACCATGCTGGAAGATTTAGTTGTCGTAGGAGTTGTTGGACGCTGCGGTTACACCGGGGTGATGACGCGGTCACATCGCGGTGACGCCGCGGTCATGCCGCGGTCACCCTGCAGTCACGCCGTGGTCAAGCCACGATACCCTGTTCCAGGATGACATCCTGCGGTGGTATGTAGTCTTTTCGGACTCCTCTCAGCTAGAGGTAACCCTACATTAAATTAATTTTAATTAATTTAGTTTTTTAAATTAAGTTAATTTGAATTAATATAGGGGTTTAAATTTGTTTAATCCGAAATATTAATTTATTTAAGTTTATAATTAAATTGATGGTTTAATTTTATTTTTGGAATTAAAATTAATTTAAACAAATGGAACCGATAAAATAAATTATTTGAATTTAATAAAATTCATTTAAATTATTATAACACCCTAACATTATTTAAATTTATTATAATTTTATTTTATTTTGCATTTACCCTGATTGGTCTTGAGCAAGTGACTGAACTATTTATGTTTGGAATTTATATATTTATTTAATTATTTATTCAATTCATGCGATTATTTCAATATTTAATTACATAAATGATGGTCTGTGAATCGTCTTTAAATCATATATGTATAAGGGCATGTGCATCCATTTAACTAGTTGTATTTTGTACCTCAGGCCTCCTCACCTGCGTGCGAGTATATTTGTAATTATACGGTGAAGATCTGAGAGGAACACCTTGCCATGACGATGCGGTAGTCCAAACAGGAGTTGGGCGCTTTGCACTGGGGAAAGCAGTGACACGATTCATGTATCGACTCAGGTATGGATGCCCTTAGGTGATGATTGATCAATTATCGATCTATCATTATATAATGCTCAAGACCAGTTAGAATGAATGATTTACATTATGCATAGTTTATTATTTTATGTTTTTGCATGATTATTGTGTGATCACATAGAATAATAAACAAGATAAAATGCATAAAGATGTGATGAATAATATTCTATTGCATGTTCAATTGTGAGCGTCATAACCCAATTTCAACATAATAAATAGAAAAGGATTATATTCTTCAATAAATATTAAAAATACCTCAAAGATATATTATGTCTAAATTCCTTCCATTTCTCACATCTAAACTAAATCGGCTATTTGTGTGCTCGTCAGCCTTAGTTGAGAGTGCCTCTTACTACCGGGGCATTTTCATGAGAGAAATGGGTCAACCTAACTAAAGTGAGTAGTCACAGATTAGCCATAGATAACATGCTATCAATTTATAGGATAGATGTTGATGGAATTAAGTTCAGATTCCAAAAATCTGGGACTTTACGTAACAACACAAGGAACCACAAAAACAAGGGGTTATCCAGCATAGCGCCTACCTTGAAACCCTCAAAGTAGTGGCGTAGGTCTAGCTTATAGACTAAGAGAGATGTTTTGAAGATCTTTTCCACTAGAATACTCAAGAGATAGAGTATTCAAAATCTAATAATGAGGGCTATTAAGGTTCGTTAAAATAGTGGGAGACATTAAAAGATATAATAATTTATTAATCATAAAATGTCAAAAGGTAATCAACACAAAGTACTAACTGTAAAATGTTTATCTGATGTATATTCAAAATGGAAATCACCAAGACCACAAGTACTTTATCACTGTGATCGATCTTGGATAAAGAAAATATCCTGACTGGCAATAACTTCCAGGAGTGGTACAGGCGCTTGCGCATAGTACTTTTCCAAGAAAGGAATTTATATGTGCTAGAATCCCCAATTCCTATTGAGCCTCCTCAGGGAACAAGCATGACGGAAAAAGATAAGTGGAGAAATCATTTAGATGATGTGATTGATGTACAATACATCATGTTGTCATCCATGTCCAGCCAATTGAAAAAAATGCATGAGGAAGAGGATACCTACAATATGATTTCATATCTCCAAGAACTATATGAGGAGAGGGCTAGGCAAGAAAGGTATTAGATCTCAAGTGAGATTTATAAGTGAAGGCTAGCAGAAGGTCACTGATGCGGTCCTCACGTACTCAATATGATTGGGTATATTGAGAGGCTTGAAGCCCTTGGGTTCAAACTGAACCAAGAACTAATAGTGGATCTCATTCATGCCTCTTTACTGTCAAGCTTCTCGACTTTCATTATCAATTATAATATGACTGATATGACAAATTCTCTCCCAAATCTCTGGGCCTTGTTCACCAAGCTGATAAGGACATGAAAAACACCAATTCAACTATCCTTATGGTGAACAAGAAAAACAAGGGCAAGGAAAAGGGGTGTAAGGCCAAGTCAAGGTCAAACACACCAATGCATCGTCCTGCAATGAAGCCAAAGATTTAGAGGCAAAGTAATGATCAGGAAGATGTCTTCTTTGGATGCGGCAAGAAAAAACACTGGAAGATGAATTGCAGAGTTGGGAAGAAGAAGAAAGCTGACACTTATACTTCATGTATTTTGGTCATTGAATGTAATCTATATTTATCTACAAGTTGGGTATTGGATATGGCATGTGGGTCACACATTTGTATTCATATACAGGAAACAAGTAGGTTGAAGAAGATTGAAAAAGGTCAAGTGGATCTCCGGGCTGCAAATGGTGAAAGTCTAGTGGCCTAGGTAGTGGGAGACTACCAATTGACTTTACCAACAGGTTTTGCTCTTATTTTAAACAATTGCTATAATGCACTGTCAGTTACCAGGAACATTATCTCTGTGTCATTTTTAGACACTATGGGTTTTTATTTCAAGTGTGGAAATAAAATTTGTCTCATTTATAGGGATAACATATGTTATGGTATGGCCCATCTTAACAATGGTTTATATATGCTAGAACTAGATAAATCGGTAATGGAAATCAATGACAAAAATAGCCAACATGACTCAAATAACACCCGCATATGTCACTTCAGGATTTCTCATGTAAACAAGAAGCGATTACGTTGATTATATCAAGAGGGGTATCTAGACTCGGAAGATTTAGAACCTTTAGATGTATGTAAATCTTGTTTACAAGGAAATATGACCAAAGAACCCTTCTCATGAAAGAGAGAAAGATCCAATGTAGTGCTGGAATTAATACATACTGATGTATGTGGTCCATTTATAGTAGAGGAAAGGGGTGGTTTTCTATACTTCAATACTTTTACCGATGATTATAGTTGGTATGGCTATATCTACATAATGCATTATAAGTCTAATTCCTTTCATTTATTTAAGGAATACCAAAATAAATTAGAAAACCAACTTCGTAAGAAGATAAAAGGACTTCACTCAGACCAAGGTGGAGAATATCTTAACCAATCTTTCATTGATCTCCTGAAGGAGTGTGTGATAATATCTCATCTCACTCCACCTTATACACCACAATGGAATGGTGTTAGTTAAAGGAGTAATTGGACTTTGATTTACATGGTCATATCAATCATGAGTCATAAAACTCTTCAATTATCCTTTTGGGGATAAGCATTGTAGACAACAGCATATACCCTTAACTGATTACCAACTAATACTACAGATGGGATTCCATATTAGTTATGGTATGGAAAGAAACCCAATCTGACAAACGTGAGTGTGTGGGGGTGCGAGGCATTCATCAAGACTTTACCAAGTGACATATTAGCATTCAGAAGCACTAAGTGCATCTTTATAAGTTATCCTAAGGAAACTAGAGGATACTACCTATATAACCCTTTAGATAAAAAAGTCATTTTGGCAAGATATGCAACATTTATAGAAAGGGGTCACATTTCTATTATAAATAGTGGGAGAAAGATTGACTTCGATGAAGTTAATTCTCCATATGCACAAGAGATGGTAGAGTAACAATCTCCATAAGAGCAAGTGGAAGAAGAAATTGTTCCTGAGACACAGATACTGCGTAGGTATACACAAGAGGTTAGAGAACTAGAGCGTTATGGTTTTCTTGTCACCGAGTCAGGTGACACAATAATCCTTGAGGATGATGAAAATATAACCTACAAGGATGTATTAGAAGGAAAATAAGCTGCTAAATGGCAAGAAGTCATGAATTCTAAGATGGGGTCCATGTACCAAAATCAAGTTTGGATTTTGGTAGACCCTCCAGCTGATGTAAATCCAATTGGATGGAAATGGGTATTCAAGAAAAATCTGGACATGGATGGTAATGTTAATACCTTTAAAGAAATATTGGTTGCATAGGGTTTCAGAAAATGTCAAGGCATTGACTATGATGAAACCTTCTCACTAGTGGCAATGCTTAGATCCATCAAAATATTGCTTGCAATATTAGCCTTTCATGATTATGAAATTTGGAAAAAGGATGTAAAAACTTCTTTTATAAATGGGAAGTTTGTTGAAGACATCTATATGACTCAACCCGAAGGGATTTTTAAGTAAAAGAATGCCAGTAAAGTATGCAAGTTATAGAGATCCATTTATGGATTGAATCAGGCATCAAGATCATGGAAGGATCGCTTTGATGAGGCCATAAGAGATTTTGGTTTTGTCAAAAATGAAAGCAAGCCTTGTGTCTATAAAATGGTTGAAGGGAATGCTATCGTTTTTCAATTTTTATATATTGAAGACATATTAATCATGGGAAACGAGGTGCAAGTATTACAGTCAGTTAGGACTTGGTTAAATGAATGCTTCTCCATGAAAGACTTAGGTGAAGCAACTTACATTCTAGGGATCAAGATCTATCGAGATAGATCTCAAAGGATGGTTGGCCAAAGTCAAAGTACATATATTGACAAGGTACTCAAAAGGTACAATATGGAACAATCCAAAAGAGGATTGTTACCTATGTCACATGGTGTAAATATCTCCAAGAAAATATGTCCACAAACACCGGAGGATATTGACAGAATGAGTAGAGTCCCTTATGCTTCGGCAGTGGGTTCTATCATGTATTACATGCTATGGACTAGGTTTGATGTTGCCTTTTCTTTAAGCATGGTGGGTAGATATCAGGCCAATCTAGGAGAGTTGTACTGGACAGATGTTAAAATTATCCTAAAGTACTTAAGGCATACTAAGGATATGTTCCTGGTGTATGGAGGAGATGAGAAACTAGTTGTGAGGGGATACACTGATGCTAGTTTCTAGATAGATCGTGATGATATGAAATCGCAGTTTGGCTATATCTTTTTCCTGAATGGTGGTGCAGTGAGCTGGAGAAGCTCAAAGCAAGCTGTGGTTGCTGATTCTATAGCAGAGTCTGAATATATTGCAACTTCTGATGTAGAAAAGGAAGTATTCTGGATACATAGCTTTATCACAGACATTGGAGTTGTACATA
Source organism: Viscum album (assembly GCA_963277665.1). Classification (NCBI taxonomy): domain Eukaryota; kingdom Viridiplantae; phylum Streptophyta; class Magnoliopsida; order Santalales; family Viscaceae; genus Viscum; species Viscum album. The sequence continues at coordinate 115,763,211 of OY728133.1, read as the reverse complement.
GCAGTGCAGACCATATTCCAGTATATTTTGATAATACTGCTGATGTGGTGCTTGCCAAGGAGCTCAGGTCTCACCAGAGGACAAAGCATATTCTTCGGAAGTTTCATCTCTTGAGGGATTTTACTCAAAGAGGTGAAGTGATAGTTAGAAGAGTAGCCACAGAGGACAACGTGGCAAACCCCCTGACTAAATCCATTACTCAACAGAAGCATGATTCACATGTGAAAGCTATCAGATTGAAACCTATTAGCAGTTGGCTATAGTGAAAGAGGGAGTGTTTAAAGTTGGTTCCCTAGATCCAACTTGTATTGTACTTTGATTACTGTTACATGTATTCAGTTTGTTTTTATACATGTGTTTATCTTTCCAAGTTAGTGTAGATACTTTTGTATCCATTTTTTTTTATGGCAATGTCCTTAGATTAACTGTCGCATCAAAGGGTTATAGAAGGTCCCAGGATAAAATGAGAACCCTGAGATTCCATGACAATAATCTTAAAGTAACTTCTTATGGTCCAGTTACATCATTCTGAAAGGACACAGATGATGTGTGACCATCAGGTTCTAGGGGATCATAAGCATTTAGAATTCTTCTAACAAAGTTCTCACTTGATGATCTCTAATAATTCAGATCATGAAGATAGACCCGCTTAATAGGAACACCACATGTTTCAGGTGTCATTGATCATTCCTATCTACAGACATGTGTAATGGTCTCCTAACTTGAGATCATTATCAATGAATTTCATTTTATTACGTAATTTTGATGTAAGGTGAAAACCATGGCGACAAAGTCATGGCGAGGTAGTTTGTACTAGGTACATCATTAATGGCATGACATTGATTGAATGATTGAGAAAGGATTTGTCGTTCCCGAGTTCCGGAAGATATATCTCGGGTCTGGTTGATTAGGATGGTTGCACCTTCAGTAAATCCATGGCCATGGTAGTCGATTGTAAGACCATCCGAACAAATCAACAAACAAAATAAAGAAAATAAAGAATGATGATAGTAGTATACATTATGATTTATTTAGATATCGATGATGAAGAGATTATATTATAGGGACCATGTTCGTAGGAAGGCAGTTGTTGCTTTGAATTTGCCTCATCACTATAGGGTCCCCGATTGGTTGCTAGACCCCGCTCTAGGTCAGTGGTATTATTCACTACTATTGAGATAAGGGCCTAGAGGGTCACATACAATAGCACCTTGAGAATATCCCCTATTCTGGGAATAGGAATTTAGAACTTTGTGGGCCCGAAAAAGGGTCCGAGCACTATCCAAGTTCTATGGATCCCCAAAGAATAAATAAATTCATTAATTATTCAAGTTTAGAATAATTTGTTGAATTTATTTATAACATGTATTTACAAGTTATATAGTAAATACAAGTATTAAGATTATTCGAATGGATTTAAATTACCTAGGTTCATTTAATATTTGCAGGAGGAATGAGTCGAGTTAAAGACTAAAATTTATCACGTAATATATATTTATATATTACAAGTAAGTGATAAATTATAAATATTATTTATGGCATAATTTTATTTTTCATAAATAATTATTTATATCACTTATATAACATATGTCTTTTACACGGGGCCGAGAATCTATACCTTGTTTTTTAAACACTCCCTTTATAAGTGAGAGAGAGGCTCTCCCATGATTACTATTCATGTTTCAAGATTGAGACCATCTCTCTTCTCCTGGAATTTAGAGAGAGTGTCTCTCAGGAAAATGAAGATCTTCAAGTTCATCCTTTTCAGATTGAAGTTTCTTCCTTTGTGGTGATCCTTGTTGGGATGAAGTTATCGTAGAAGATCCACTCTAGCACCCGGATCTTGAATAATGGTGCATGAGTAGATTCGAGAGGTGTGTGTGGACGATCTAGAGGGCTTCGACATCGGAGTCTTTGAGCAACGATCTCAAGCGTCCTGCTGTGGACTTGCACATGCTAATTCTGAACAAGGTACATGTTTAATTTATTTTTGTGCTCTGCTTAAATCTTGCGTGATACTTGGACTGAACTGAGACAAGATCAACGGAGTTAATAGGGCTATGTCACTCCGGTGAAGCAGAAAATTTTAATTTCCCGACCCACCAGCTTCTGCTGCGCCGTCTCGGTACCGAACAGCAATGTGGGAACTCGAGGAACTTATGATGAAGAAAAACCCGAGTATTTTTATGCAGTAATATTCTAGAAATTTCTAGGAAGAAATTATTTGAATTATGTTGGAATGTAACACCCCAAACTTCCACGATACGCTTCTCTTTGAATAATGTAATTGCTTGAATTGTACGCAACTTCAAGCTCTAACACACCACAACCAATCAAACTAGACGTTATGAATAGTAATACCCACTTTTTAAAATTTTATAAATTTTATCTTTCCAAATGGACTTCATTTTTTTATTATAAATATCGAAATTAGCTTAGGGTAATTTTTTTTGTATTTTTCAGAAAACATTCAATTTTTGATGAATAGTGAAAAACACTGAATTATTGGTTAAAACCGAGTTTTTATTTAAATAATTAGTTATTTTATTTAAATTTATTTTATGTAAAAATAGATACATATTACCTATATAAGTTCAATTTAATTCATTGGAGTCATTTTATAATAAGTTTTGATATATATAAAAAAAATTGGAACTTTTTACCGTCTTTTACCCACCTCCTAGGAGCTTTTGCAAATTTGCATAAAATTTAATTTTACCACTTATGTGAGTTGAATTTCAAAAATATGAGAGACACGGTTGATATCAGTAAGTAAAATTTGGTTCAATAAGATGAAAATAATTTTTGGTGAATAGTAACCTTTTTCTTTTATTTACCACAGTTAAAAGTAAATAGTGTAATTAAAGGTAAAAATGATATTAATATTACCATAACACATGTCCTAATTCCATTTAATAAGTATAATTCGACCCAAATAAATCCTTAGGAATAAAATATGACCCCCTTTGGTCCACTTGGATTAGATTAGGACATTTATTATTATTTTATTTAAAAAAGAGTTAAGAGAGTTAAAATTAATGTTTAATATCTAAAACATTTTTAATATAGGGTTATAAATAAGATAAATTATATTATAAATATTAATTATAAAGATAATAAAATTTCCTACAAAATGGTATTTTATTTATAATTTTTAGATATTAAATAATTTGATTTATTTATGACACAATGGTGATGCAATAATTACCTTATTAATGAAATATTAAAATAATTGATCTTTTAAATACCAAAATAAATGTAATTTGAGACTTTTAATTAATTACACTAATTTTATAGGTTACTATTACATTTCAGGGTTGTTTAAATGAGTTTTTTTTTTCGATGTAATAATGCTGTTATAAATTTAACAAAAACAAAATACCAAATAGTGTCAAAATTGACATAAAAGAGTTTTTAAAACAAATATTATATTATTAATTGATATTATATTTCTAAAAATATAATGTGCGGAAAAATGACTTAGATAAGGTTATATATATTAATAATGAACCAATTGGGGTTCTATTGGCTTTTTATAGTATGTTTATAAACAATATAATATAAAAATACAAAGAGACATGGTAAATGTGAAAATATTTAACTAAGAGTGAAATATAAATGATAAAGTTAATATGGTGAGATAAACCTATCTAAAATCTATTGGATGATAGGATTTCGACCCATCCCTACTCTATCCTCTAAATAAGTCACTTTGTATCCATTATAAACCAAATCTTAACTTATTATAAAATAATATTTTAAGTTTTTCCTAAGGTTCCCATGACCCCTCTTATAAAAGGGCACTTACCCTTACCTCAAATTCAGACCTTCAAAGCCTTCTGTCTTGGCCAAAAACTCCCCAAATATCCTCTCAACTTCCCTCACTTCATCCTAGAGTCCTTAATTTAGTCATAAAGCCATCTTAAGGAGCCCTTTTGATCAAATCAAAATAAAGAACCCAAAGAAGAGGTAAATATTTCATCACCTCTTTCAAGTTCTTTTCTTCATCCACTTTTTATTTCCTTGTTTTTTCCATTATAAAATAATAAATAAAATATTTAAATATATTTTGATGTTATTATAAATATGGTACAACCATATTAATTATTCTACCCATCCTTTGAATGACACGTCCCCATACGTGTGTACGTATGGCTTACGGTCTCCATGTTGTGGTGTTGTTGTTATTCAATACATTATTATTTGGATGGGTATAATAATGATGTATAATTGATTTAAATAATAAATATAACATGATAATGATTATGTATATATGATATACCATTCAATTTTCTAATATTATACTATCAAAAGAATGATATTGTCGCTCGTGCGTACGTACGTATTACCGTCTCCATGAACACGATGAGATTCATTCCCCATCGTATCCATTCAAGATTAATTTTCATTTTATGATTAAAAATAATGTTTATGTACTTGATATCATTTTTCATATGAATAATATACATCCTATCCTTAACAAACATGTCTTATGTAGTGAAACATATAAAAGTAAAATGAGTAAGTAAACACTCGAAACGACGATAATACTCAAATATTATTAACGAAGAAATATTTGAAGATCATATATGATATCATATTTATTTATATGATTATTTTATAATTTAATAAAATTGATTTAACTATTATATAGGAGGTTAACCTACCCTTGACCAAGGAAAATTAAAATGTAATGGTTAATTTCACAATATCTTTATTATTCGAGGTTGTTTTTACGTATGTATCTATTGGGACATATTTATTATCCAAGTCCATGTATAATAAAAGAATTTTCAAAGAGATTATTTTAAGGTACTTTTACCAAAACATCTTTTTAAATGTTTTAAATATTTATTCCTCAAAATGATTCTCATTAATGTCCATTTTTTCAAAATGGTTTCTTAAGGATTTATCTATATGGACATGAATTTTTTTAAAATGTTAATTCCTTTAGAAAGTTTTAATGTTTTATAAGACAATTTGATCCAAAAATGTCTTTAAATCTCATCCTCTCTAACTTTTGTGACTTTAAAATGTTTTCATGAAAAAAGGTATATTTCTCTCGAAGAATTTTACAAATCATTTTCATCTATGTCAACATCCTTTGATGGATTTCAAACTTGATTGAATTTGATTTATTATGATACAAATCTTTCATATTGTTTTGAAGGTTTTGTGATATGTTTGACTGTGGATGTATTATTTTTATACCATTTATGGTTTATGGATAATGTATTGAAATTTCTTATTCTAGTTTTATACGAATGTTAATGTTATGTTTAAAACTTTTCATATAAGGAATTCATTTGACTTAGAAAGTGATGGGTGGATCTCGCTATAGCTCCTCGATGCATCGATAGGTCTCATGAGACAAACTAGTGTCTTGGCACAAGTCCTTGAAAAAATATTATTTGTAGTCCTGGAACATGTCCTTGACTATGTGGTTATGAAATTATGGAATAATTCATTTCATCATTATGAAAGTGGTTATTGATATTGCATTTGATTATTCGACTAGTAGAATATCCATTTGAATAAGTAAATGGAATTATTTCATTTTATTTTTTCCATTTTATGTTGAAGTTCATGTTTAAAAGTATTTTGTTTTATTTATACATTTCCTTAAATGTTTATGCTTATTTATTAATGTTTCCGCTATATTGTTATCCTTACTGAGCAGCTGAGCTCACCCCTTTCTATGTTTTATTTTTCCAAGGATGTGAAGAAGTATATTATGACTGACCTGCATGGATAGTCTATGGGATCTAAATGTTTTCTATGGAAACAATGTTGTTTTAGTTTTTTATTTTATTATGTAATGAAAACGTTATGAATGTATCTAGTGTTTCCAAGGATACTAAACTAATCGGTCTTTCGAGACTTTATCTTATGTGATCATGTAAATGTTGTGTAATAATGCACTGAATCTGGGTAACTATGGTCGGGTAATTACAGGGTCCTTTGGGATTTATAAGGTTTTTAGGGTCTTTGTTTTTTTTGGGTTTTGGGCCTTTTTGGTTTTATGTTTTTTAAAGTCTTATTGAGGTTTCAAGGGGTTTAATTTTTTTTACTATTTTAGGGGTTTTTATTAACATTTGATTTTTTTTTAATGGTTTTATGGGAATTCTGGGTTTTAGGTAGGGGTGTCCAAACCTAACCCAACCCAACTGACCCGACTCAACCCATCCGAGTTGGGTCGGGTGGGGTCGGGTTCAAGAGTTCATGTGCCCGGGTCAGGTCATTTCGGGTTGACCCGTGGTTGGATTGGGTCAGGTCATGGGTTGGGGAAAAAATGAACCAACCCAACCTGAATTAACCAGATACTACCCCCTACACCTTCCCATAGACCCACATGTCGCATCTGCCTAGGTTTTCTCCACCGCAAGTGACCACAACAAACCATATCCGCCAATGACATCCCCCTTGACGTTCGACTCCACATTTCAACTCTGCCTTCATCTCCACCACAACGACACCACTGTAACCCTAGACTAGATCCACTGAAGATGACCCCTCCATTTTTCCTCTACCTCCATCTCCTCTGAGACTACTATGACCCCATATACAACATATAATACCTACATAAAATATAAATGGGAATCCCAAGACTGATCATGCTACAGACCATTTCGTTTTGGGGTTGATTTGTCACCGAGGTCCTCCAGGCGTGGTGAGGAAGATGAAGTGTTGAACCTTAAAACAAACCAACCACCGTATCCCTCTCCTATCGGTTTTTAATTCCCAAATCTAATATTGATGTTTTCCCGAGCTCAATGGAGGAGAAAAACGAGCACCACACCTTATACCCAATCCACTTGAGCTCCGCCCATTTTCTTCGATGCGTGCCTCCACCTCAATGAAACCAACCAAACAACCATCACTGATGAAGAACAGAAGATGTACCCATGTATGATCCATGTTGATATGAGCTAATAGAGAATACTACTACTCTTTGAGGTAGATGAATCCAAAAAATCATGATCTTCCATACCCGCTACGAGGAGAATGCAAAGAAAGAGACTGCAAAGCAGCTGAGACGTCGTCGTGAGGCTGTGCGGGTGGTCTATGGGAAATGAATCGGGGTTAGCCTTTTTTTACATAAACCGATTGACCCGATCGACTCGATTGACCCGATCAACCCATCCCAATGTAAAACGGGTTGGGTCGGGTCGGGTCTAAAGAAAAAAACACATGTAACCCGAACCGACTCGACCCAGCCTATTTTGGTTGGGTCGGGTCCAAAAACCCCCCAAACCTGACCCGACCAGACCCATGGACACCCCTAGTTTTAGTGGTTTTAGGGACAAGGAAGATGCAAGAGTCAGGCTATTCCTGGACACCCAAAATTTTATTAAGAAAAAGACAACACTACAGACCCGGGAGGGGCAGGGTCAATCGACCCATACCAAAAAAAATCCCCAAAAGGAAAAAAAGAATGAATAAGACACAAAATCCCAAAAACAATAGTAGATGAAGAAAAAAGAGAAACTATAGATCAAAGTCTTTATCCCCAAGTGGGTCCCCATCAAAACCATAACCAGAGGAAGAATCCAACTCCACCGACTACAATTCAGATGATTTATACTGCTTTAGAAAGGTAGTGTAGTACTATCTAAGGAATTGTTGATCCAAATTATGTTGCGCCTTGATAGGCCGACCTCCCCTACCAGAGGAAACTTCCTTAGTTGTGTAAGATGCACTCGTGGACACTGTCTTTGTCAAAGTGGAATAGTCCTTCCTTTGTTTTCTCTTTGGGGGTCTAAGGAGGCCCCTGAAGATTTTTTTTCCTTCCCATATGTAATGGAGACCTATTACAAGGCCCTTTCCTTACCAATCATTACTCTATTATAATTCATTCTTTGAGCATCCTCATGGAAACAAACAAGCTTAGGGATGATGGGTGATTCTTGATTTAGGGAGGAAGTGGGAGGAACCCCACAGTGTGGCACACTAGGTGCCACACTAGTTAGCGATAAATACAATCGCGCCTCCTCCCTATTCAGCTTGCAGACATCCACAACTGGCTCCATCACCTCCCCAGGTTCAGTAGCCTCCCTCTGCTCATGAGAAAACCAAGTTAGAGACCCCTACAAATAAGACTCTCCATCAGATCCCCCCTCATGAACCAGCAAAGAAAAAGGACCCAACCCATGCCTCGGGGAGCCCTCCATCACCATAGAACAATGCTCCACAAACTCCCCTTGCCCAGGTACATTCCACTGCTCAGCCTCCTCCTACATCTGGGACACCCTTTCTCCACTGCACAATGCCCATACCCCATCCTGCATATCACCTCCATGGGCCATTGAAGCCTCACCTTGGACTTCCTCAGCCCCCGCACAATCACCATGAGCCATAAGTAGTGGAAAGTCCAACACATCTTGTTTATGTCAAACATCATCGGGAAGAGGATCCACTAAGGGACCAGTTTATTCAACAATGGTACCAGTCCTAGCAGCAGACACGACCCTAGTATCAGAAACCTCCCCCATTTCCTATATCACCCCCAACTCCTCCACACCCCCCTCTATATCATCCATGCCCTTTGACTCCAATGAATTAAGACAAACAAATCTATTACTCAAGGGGGAAGCATCCAAGGCCAGCGCCTTCCTATGTCCAGCATGCGCACTATAGGAAATCACAACCTATTGACCATTATCCACTCCTCCAAGCCAGTAGCAATGCCCCGAGTCCCCAGAAGTTTTTCCACCTCTAGACCACCGAAGGTTGATGCTGTCACCAGCCCTTGTGTAGTAGCCCCCCCCCCCCCCCACCAACCTACCCACCAAGGCCAGCACCTTCATTTCTTGCAAACCCGAGGCATGTTACTCCACTCTTCCATCCAGCCCCTAGTCCTTCAAAACTTCACACCACAACCTAGGGGACCTCACACCTTCCTCAGTCTCCATTACTCCCTTTTCATGCTCAACCACCAGATCATGCTTCATTCTCCCAAACACATGAGATACCTTCAGCCCAGCAGATTGCTGCAGAATTTCCTTTAATAGAGGAGACCCTTTCACAACATTTATTTGATCTTCCACCATCACTATCCATTCAACCTCCATAACTCCTGCACTACTACCCCCATTGTCTACAAGAAATGCTAGAATGGACCAAACACCTGCATATAGAGCAGAAAGCAATAGAGGGATCCATAACTACCAGATGTTTGAAAAGAAACTCCTTAGAAATAGTGATCCACACAATGTCGATTGATGGTTTTGAGACATCCAATTCAATGCAAACTCTTGGGGAAATAGGGTGGAAAATCGCTTGATTATAGCTATCTAAACACAGATACTGACCCACAATATTCCCGATCATAAAAATAATGGATAGATTTTGAAACGGAAGAGGATATTCTAGGAACATTACCCATGAAACAATCAATGGCAAGTCCATGTTCATGTGCAGGTCAAAGCTCCATCAGAAGAGGAAGAATATTAATCCATTAAGGCTTCAAGGGGCCGCAGACCAAGCATGGATCAGATCTTCCTCCATTGAAAAGTGGATCTAAAAATGGCGGTCATCCAATAACCCTACTGTGACTAGATCTTTAGGGTTCCAACATCCAAAAATGAATATGTCAAAAGACTCCACCGAGGGTCATTAATTCACGAACCGAGCAACTATGGTTAAGCTATGAAGCATAGAGGCCACATGGAAATTAGAGTCTGATAATGGTAAGTGAGGGTTGCCTTCAAATAAGATATAAACCTTCGAGATAAGATCTATTAAAGGGAAGGGGGAAGAGAAAGAGGCCCAAGATGAGAAATGAAGTCAATATTCCGATCACGATCGAGTGAAGAACCCTCCCCCACAGTGGGGGTGGAAGGATCACCGACGGCGCCATCAAGGAGCTATCGAGAGAGAAGGGGTTTTTTATATTTATGGTTTTATGGGTTTTCAAAATTTTCTAAGGATTTTTCTAGGTTCTTTGGGTTTTATGATTTTAAGTATTTTAGTGGTTTTTGGGATTTCAATAGATTTTTAGGGTTTTTAGTATTTTTAGGGTCTTTTAAGATTTTTAGTCTTCACTCTGCTTTTATAGTTTTTATACATTTTTAGGGTATTTGTTCTTTAATTAGGTTTTTTATGTTTGTAAAGGGGTTTTTTTGTTTTAATTGTTTTTAAGGTATTAGGGTTTCTAGGGTTTTTATGTGTCTTATAGATTTTTATAGATATTTATGTTTTCTATGATTTTAGATTATTTAGGGTTTTTAGGTTGTTTTAGGGGTTTTAGGAGTTTTTTGGTCTTTTATTATTTTTATGGTCTTTATGTTTTTTATGGTTTTACTGTATTTTAGTGTTTTTGGGACTTCAATGGGTTTTAGGGTTTTTATGACCATTTTTGTGTTTTTTTGTTTTGTAGATCTGTTTGAGGTGATTAGGATACAAATTATCTTTAAGGGTTTTAGGGACTCTTATTGTTTTTAAATTTTTTTAATGGTGTTTTTGGTCATCGAATTTACTATTTTTTTAGTGTTTTTAGGGATTTTAGCGATTTTAGGGGCTCATATGGTTTTTAGAGAAATAAAGTATTTTTTGGATTTATGATTTTTATTGGTTTTAGGGGGTTTTATCATTTTTATGGGCTTTAGGGTTTTTTCTACAATTTTTAGCTTTTTTAGTGGTTGAGGGTTTTTAGGATTTTTAAGGGGGTTTATAGTTTTTTGGTTTTTTTGGGTTTTTTGTGTTTTTTGGGTTTTTAGGGTTTTTCGGTTTATATTGGTTTTTTGTATTGATTATAGTTTTTAGGGATTCATAGTAATTTTATGGTCTCAAGGGATTTTTTATGGGATTTTAGGTACTTTTTATTTTTATTATTTTTAAGGGTCCTTTATGTTATTTTGGTATTTTAGGGATTTCTTTTTGATTTTGTAGGGGTTTTAGAGATTTTAGGGGTTTAAAGGATTTTTTGTGTATTTAGGGGATCTTAGTTTTGTTTGTTTTCTTAATGATTTTATGATTTTTACATTTTTAAGTGTTTTACATTTTTTGTGGGTTTTTTGTTTTTTAAGGCATTTTATGGTCCCTTTTGGTGTTTTAGGGTATTTTATATTTTTAATGATGTGTTAGGGTTTGTATCATTTTTAGTGTTTTTTAGATTTTTAGGATCCTTTCAGTGTTTTTTTTTGTATTTATGGCCTTTTAGGGGTTTTGTGTTTTTAGAGTGTTTTTTGGTTTTTTGATTCATCTAGGGTTTTAAATAGTTTTAGGGGATATTATGTTTTCTAGGTTTTTATGTTTTTTGGGGTTATTATGGTTTGAGGGTTAATTTTTGGCTTATTTAGGGGTTTAAAGGTTTTTACTGTTTTTAATGTTTATAGGGTTTTAGGGTATTATTATGGGTTTTATGGTTTTAGTGTTTTTACTCATTCTAGAGTTTCTATGGGTATATTGTTTTTTTTTTGTTTTTTGGACTTTTTATAGAATCTACATGTTTTAGAGTTTTTTTTCATATTTTAATGGTTTTTAGTTCTTTTAATATTTTCATGTTTTTAAGGTTTTTTAAAATTTTTGGTGTTTTATGGGGTTTTTTAATTTTGGTTTTTTGGAAGTTATATAGTTTTATGGTTTTCTAGGATATTTTATGTTTTTGAACGATTTTACGATTTTTATGGTTTTGAGGTGTTTATGGGTTATAGTGGTAGTGTGTAGGTTTTATAGTGTTTATTGGGTATTTGAGTATTTTTAGGGGTTTTAGGGTATTTCATGATTTTTTAGGGTTGTTAGGGTCATTTAAACTTCTTTGGGGTTGTTTGGTTCTTTAGGGATTGGGTGGTTTTTAGGGTTTTTTGGGGTTTTAGTGTTTTCTAGTTTATAAGGTGTTTTGGGGGATTTTAGGTGAGTTTAGGGTTTTTATGGGTTTTTACTATTTCTATGGTTTATTTATTTTTATAGTTTAAGGAGATTTAATTGTTTTTTAGTTTTTCAAAGTTTTTTTTGGGGGGGGGGGGGGGGTGGATGGTTTTTATGTTTTTAGGGTATTTATTAGTTTTAATGGGTTTTAGTATTTAATTTTTATTTAATGTTTTTTAGGGTTTACGAGTTTTTAGCATATTTTAGGGTATGTTTAGGTGTTTTTTTGGGATTCTAGGTTCTTTTTAGTGTTTGGTATCTTTTATGTATTTTGGGAATTTTATGGTTTTTAAAGTTTTAGTTTCTTTTATATTTTTTCAAGAGTTTTCAGGTCTTTTTAGGTATTTTTAGTTTTGGATTTCTTCTTGGGTTTTCGAGGCCTTTGAGAGGATTTATTAGTTATAAATATTTTTAGAGTTTTTTTGGGTTTTTATTGTATTTTATGGGGTTTAAAAGGTTTATAATTTTCATTATTTTATGGGGTTTAGGGTTGTTTATGGTGTTTAGTTTTTTTACGTATTTTTTGTTTTTTTTAGTTATATTTTAATTTTAAATGGGTTTTAGGTTATTTTGGGGATTTTTATTGTTCGAGAGTCCCTTTGGTTTTTGGGGTTTTTAGTAACATTTAAAATAATTTGGATTTATGTGGTATTTTAGGGGTTTTATAGGTTTTGAGGAATGTTTAGGGCTTTATTAGTCTTTCTATTTACCTTTAGAGTTCATAGGGGTTTTGGAGTCTTTTAGGGTTTGAGGGTATTTTATTCTCTTAGGGTTTGGAGGGTGTTAGTGTCTGTTATTATTTTTTAATGTCTATATGTGTTTTTAGTGTCTCTTTGGGGGTTTATTATTTTTAGAATATTTTAGCAATTTTAGGGATTCTTGGGAAGTTTATGGGTTTGTGGGTTTTTTGGGTTTTTTGGGGAGATTTCTGTTTTTTTATGGGTTGTTTTGGATTTTCGGTTTTGTTTGGTTTTTTGGTTTTTAAGAATTTTTATGGTTTTTAGGGGTTTTAGTATTTTTAGGGTTTTTATGGAATTTTTATTATTTGATGTGTTTTAGGGAAACATGGGTTTTAGGGTTTGTAATGGTTTGACATATTTTTATGCGTACTAGTGTTCATTGGGTATTTTTATGTTTTTACAGTTTTAAGTAGTTTTAGGATTTTAATGGATTCTAGGGGTTTGAATTTATTTTTTGTTGTTTTTTTGGTTTTTACAGTTTTATGGGTTTTTTGGTTTTTAAGGGATTTAGGGGGTTTAGGGTTTTCAAAGGGGTTTTAGGGATTTTTAGGGGTTTTAGGTTTTTTATGGGTTTTAGGGGGTTTCGGGATTTTATGGGTTTTCATTTTTATGGTTTTTAATGTTTTCAACTGTTTTCTAGGTTTCTAGAGTTTTAGGGGTTTTATTGATTTTTTCATTTAGGATTTGTTAGTGTTTCTTATTTTTTGTGGCTTTTTTAGTAAGGTTTGTAGGTCTGTTTAGGATTTTCGTACGTTTTTTAGGTTTTATGGTTTTAATATTTTTAAGAGGTTTATGGGTTTATTGTTTTTTATAAATGTTAGGTTTATATGGAGTTTTAAATTATTTTTAGGGGTTTTCTATGTTTTTAGGGTATTTAGGCATTCCTATGGGTATTTGGGGGGTTTTAGCATTTTTTTAGGATTCATAAGTTTTTTATAGTTCTTTTGTGTTTTTACGGTTTTTATGGGGTCATAGGGTTTTTTAGATTGTTGGGGTTGTAATGGGTTTTTAGCTTTTTATGTTTTTTTTGTTTTTAATGGGTTTACGAGTTTTTAGGGTTTTTAAGGGTTTGTTGGGTCTTTTAATATTTTTATAGAGGTTTTATGGTATTTTTGGTTTTAAGATATTTTTATGGATTTTTTTTATATTTAAGGTTTTAAGGGTATTTATGGTTTCTAGGGTCACATTAGGGGTTTAATGTCCTTTAGGTTTATATCAGTTTTAGTGACTTTTAGGGTTTTTGAGAGTTTTATGATTTTTTAGGTATTTTAGAGTTTAATGGATTTTTAGGTCATATAGTGGTTTTGGGGTTTATAGGTTTTCATATTTTTGATTTATTTTGGATTTTTCATGGCTATTTGTCTTTTTTTGTTTTAGGGGGTTTTACAGTTTTTGAGGGTTTTCAATGAATTTTTGGTATTTTCATTTAATTTTAGGGGTTTTAGAGTTTTTTAAAATATTTCTCATTATTTTATGTGTTTAGGGTTTTAGGGTAATTCTAGATGTTTTAGTTATTTTTACTATTTGTTAGGATTTTTAGTTTTTTTGGTTTTAGGGTTTCTTTTATATTATTTTTGGTTTTATGGTTTTTACTCTTTTTTTGTTTTTTTGGGGTTTGTAGTGATTCTTTAGTTTATCTGGTTTATATTTGTTTTGGGGTTTTTTTTTATTGTTTTAGAGTTTTGTAATTTTTTATGGTTTTGGGTTTTAAAATATATTTTAGTGATTTTAGGGGTTATGGGGTTTTTTGGGTTTTTGGATTTTGTATGGTTTGGGGGGTTCTATTGTTATTATGGGTTTAGAGATTTAATGTTTTTAGGTTTTTTAATGAATATTATGGATTTTATTGTATTTTATGTTTCTAGAGTTTTCTAGGGCATTTAGGGGTCTTTTGGCTCTTGTATGGGGTTTAGGGGTTTTAGTGTCTTTTATGGTTTTTATGGTTTTTATGGGATCTTTGAGAATTTATAGTAGTATATGTTTTTATTTGTTTTATATTATTTATATTTTTTAATATTATATGGTCTATTATGTATTTATTTTTCTAGGTTTTAAGGGGTTTGAAGGGGTCTTAAGGGTTTTATGGATATTAGGGTTTTTATTATTTTTCCTGATTTTGAAGTGTCTTAATTTTTTTTATTTTTCATTTTTATAAGGGATTTTTTAAGTTTTAAGTGTTTTTAAAGGTTTTTTATAGTATTTTGAGGTTTTATGTGTTTCTATTTTTTAAGGAGTTTTAAGTATTTTAGGGAATTTATGGGTTTTTTTGGATTTTAGGGTTTCTCAAAATTTTTAGGGTCCTTTAGGTTATTGAGTATTTTTTAGTGTTCTTTCATTAGGGGGGTTTTGAATATTTATCTTTTTTTAGTTTATTTTAGCATATTTAGGTCCACTTTAGGGGTCCTTTTGGGAGTATATGGTTTTTATTTTTAGGTTTCAGTTCCTATTTATGGTTTTTAGTAATTGTGGTTTTTAATGTTTTTTTGAGTTTTTTTTTGAGGTTTTAGAATTATTTTATAATTTTAGTTGTTTTGAGGATTATTTTTGTTTATTTTAGGGTTCTTTTAGGTTTAAAGGGGTTTTAGAGTTCTATTTGGCAAAGAAGGCTCGAGACCAGGTGAACCTGGTCCCCCAAAATTTATAAAGAAAAGAAAGCAACCAAGGAAGCGTTACAATGGGGATTGAAAACTTGGGTGTAGATCTCACCCTTCATATCAGACTCCACAAACCGTAAGCAGCACCCCATTGCAACAAGTGGCCATATATAACACTGCACCACAATCTCCTAGTTAGAGAGTGCATCCGCTGCCGAGTTTGCCTCCCGCTAAACATGTGTGACATGAAGTTTCTTCCTCTGAAAAGAAATGGGGTATTCCATCCATTGGGGAAGGATCCTCCAAGGGACTCACCCTGGTTTGGTTTTAAGGACCTCCAGCGCAAGTGAAGAGTATAATTCAAGATAGAGAGGGCTCCAGCCAAACTGCACTGCAAAGTTTATCGCCTTTATCATGAACCAATGTTTAGCTTCAAGGGCACACCCATTACCAATGAAATAGTGAAAGAATACTTTGAGGAATTCATGGTGGGTATGGAATATCCCACCACACCCTGAGGGTCCCTGTGCTCCCAGTGCTACACCATCCATGTTGACTTTAATCCATAAAGAAATCAGGGGGATCCAGCAAATGGGCTTTTGAATCAGTGATTTATTTGGCCTGGCAGCAACACCGAGTCACCACATAAGGATAAGATCATCCACATTGTTTTCCATCAAATTAGATTGGATATGAGATTCCACATGAATCGTCTTGTGGAGAATAACAACACCACCATGGAAAGAGAACTGTTTTTTGTTGAAATTAGTTACATTTCGAGCTACCCAGGTGTAGGAGACAATGGCAGCAATGGAAACATGTAGAAAATTGGACACCTACCTATGGTAGGGCCAATTAACCAAGATTCCCAGATGCTTAAAAAGTGGATTGCCCTGGAATAGGGGAAATCTGAATAGCCTCTACAGGCACTCCTAAAGCACTACTTCAAACATTCTTTGAAGAAAGGTGTTCTAGATGGATTCCTTACTCCAAAACAGAGGAATCATACTGATCCCAGACTATGTCCAGCCCTCTGCAGTTGTCCTTGAAGCGGCATCCTGTTCTTCCAGAGCTTCCAGAGTATTAGGTGGTTTGCTGGGGGTATAAAAGTAATTCTAAATATTTAAATCTAGACTGGAAGATAAGGTCTATGTGGACACATTGGCCAGTAGAAATATTTAATATTTATCCACCCAACAAGATTGGGCATCCAGATTAATAGGTCTTTCTCAACAAAGGTATACTCATGGATCTTCCTATAAGTATAAAATAGAAGGGGTATCTCAAAATTACCCAAAAAACGGGTTAGGCAAGCAATTGACATGTCCCTTGAGTCCACGGGAGGGACCTTGGTGTCCAACAGGGGCCTATCAAGCCATGTGGTAGACCAGACATTCAAAATGGACTGTTTGGAAACAATCCATTTCGAGTGATCCATGATTCCCATGTTAGAACTTCAGATAGATAACCAAACTGAGGATGGAAAATATCCAAAAAACCCATCACAAAGATTCTGTGTAAACCTTTCCCAAAATATTCCCATGCCATCATCATTGTAATCAATCATGCCCTAGGTGAATTTGGCAATAAGGGAATCATTTAATCTCCTAACATCCTTTATTCAAATCCCACCCAGCTCAGTTGGATTAGTACAATCTCTCTAGGACACAGAGACCCGCTTTCATTCAACAGTACAGCCTGTCCAAGCAAAATTTCTATTCTTCGCCTTTAGGCCCTTAAGGAGATTAACTGGTCACTGTTAGATGTAGAAGGCATATGTGAACCTAGAAGTTATAACTGAGTTGATGATAAAAACTCTCCTATCCTGTGATAAGCACTTGCCTTTCCATTTAGAAAGCTGAAGTAATATTTTCCTCGCAATGTTCTCAAGATATTTTCTCTTAATGCATCACCAAAAAATTGGGACACCATGATAATCAAAGTGGAGTGATCCTATTTTAACACCAAGAGAGAGAGCAATGCGTAACTTCCTAGAGGGTAAAATCCCCTCCTTAAAGATGAAAGAGTATTTGATCCAACTGGTGGATTGCCCCGCCACACATTGATAATGATGTAAAATCATTTTAATCAAGGACAAAATCTTTTTTTCAGCTTTCCCAAAGAGGTGGATGTCATCAGTCTAAAGAATATCAGACGACACCCAAATGTCCCTCCCTACCTTAATTTCATTTAAAAGACCAGCCTATGTGAGTTCAATGAGACACCTACTCAGATAATCTTCAGCAACTGCAAAGATAATAGAAAACAGGGGGTCTCCCTACCTAACTCTATGCGAGCATGGAAAAAACACCTTCAGGGAACCATTAATATGAACTGACATTCTAGAACTGTTAAGAATGGAAGCCACCGACCTAATAAAACTATCTGAGAAACAATATTTAGATAGCACTTGGTATATAAAGCTCCACTTGATGGTATCAAAAGACTTTGAGATATCAAGTTTCAAAGCAATGTTTCCATGTTTGGAGCACTTCCTCGTGATATAAATACCCTCTGAGGCAATGAATAAACATTTATGAATGTTCTACCCTAGGATGAATCCAAATTGATTGGGGGTGATAAGTTCCCCCTTAAGCCTCCCCATTCTATAAAACAGAATCTTACTAATAGTTATAGGGATATGGTTTCCAATGGAGACCGACCAAAAATCTCTAAAATCTAGAACATTATATTTATTTGGATTTAGAGTAATGAAATTAGCATTAGTACCATTTGGGAATGATCTAGGGCGGAAGACTTCCCCAACAATATTCGTGATTTCCATGTTCATAATATCCAAATAAAACATGTAGAAATTTTTACTAATTCCATCAGGGCCCAATGTACTTTCCTTATTGAGGGAGAATAGATAATATCTTACTTCATCCTCTGGGGGAACACATTTTATGTCTCTATTTTTCTATTCATTAACACAAGGCATCATAGAATCCATACATGGGAGGGAGTACTCTTCATCATTATCAGTGTGCATATCCTGTAAATATCCCACCACCACGTTGGAGATGTCCACCTCTAAGGTAAAAATTGACCCATTAATGCGAATATATTTTAGGCATTTCATAGCCTTCTTTTCCCTTTGTAACTGATGGAAAAACCTATAATTCTGGTCCCCATCCTTGAGCCATCTTGTGCTGAACTGATTTTTGGCCAGCATATCCTTCAGGTCAAAAAGATCATCCAGCCTCACATGAGACAATAGATCCTCCTAAGAAGTAAAAGGAAATGTCTAGTTGGAAATTTGTATGAAGGCAATCCAAAGTTCAGCAGCATTAATCTCCACATCCATCTTGGAAAAAGTTGACCTGCTCCATTCTTTGAGATGTGATTTAATATTCTTCAACTTGAGAGCCATACTGAAGAACTGACTACCATGGGAAGGACATGCCCACCCACTAACTATAATTTCCTAGCAACCTGGAATCATGAGCCAAGCATTATTGAACTTAAAGGGAAAGTGGGATGATCTGGAGGAAACCCCTGAGATCTCAATGATAATTTGGTTGTGATTCGTGTGGAACTTGGGAAGGGTAAACCCAAAAATGTCCGAGAGAGCACTATTGTCACCAATCTGGTAAAAGCACCTATCCCGTTTTCTAGCTTTTCACCCATTGATTATAAATCTTCCCTATGTGATGGAAGCTCTAGAAATGGTAACTTCGGTAAGGTCCCAAGAGTCCAGGAATTGGGATAATTCTGTAGTGGCCCACCAGGAGAAATCAACGCCAATATTCTCATCTAGCTTCAAAACTGTATTAAAGTCACCAACAATGAATCAGTTATGATAAATGGGTCCATAATGTTGGCTAATATTTCTCCACTAGATTCTTCTCCATTTCACGATCAGGAAGCATACACAAACGAAAATTTATTTTCATGTCTTTTTGGTCTTAAAGGGTTTTATAGTTTTTTTATGGTTTTTAGGGGTGTTTGGGCATTCATTTTTTTTTATTTTATCGGAATTTTAGTGGTTTTAGGGAATTATGAAATAATTATTATTTCTAAGGGTTTTAATTTTTTATGGGTTTTAATTGTTTTTAGGGGTTTTAGGTTTTATAGGGTTTTTAGGATTTTGGGTGGGCTTTAGAGGTATTTAGGGTTTTATTATTTTTAATTTTTTTAGGAGTTTTATTTGTTTTTGGTTGGTTTTAGGTTTTTTAGTGTTTTTAGAGATTTTAGTGTATTTAAAGGTTTTTAAGGGGGATTTATATTATTTTAGTGGTTTTTTTCTTTTTTGGGTTTTTACGATTTGAAGGGGTTTTCTGGGAAGTTAGGGTTTTCTAGGGTTTTATGGTTTGAAGGATTTGTAGTTTTGTTCGTGATTTTTTGGGAATTTATATTTATCATAAATTGGGAGGGGTTTCAATATCATTTTATGTTTTATTGGGTTTTATCTTCTTTTTTACGATGTTTTTGGTGATTTTGGTCTTTTTAGGGTTTTATATTTTTTTTGAGTTTTTAGGGTCTTATTAGGGGATTTTAGGATTTTTAAGTGTTTTCACTATTCTTAGGGTTTATATGATTTTACGAATTATTAATTTTTTATAGGGTTTTAAGGTGTTTTAATATTTTTAAGGTTATTTAGGAGTTTTCAGGATTGATACAGTTTTGGGGTCTTATAAGGTTTTTTAGGGTTTATATGATTTTTAGGGATTGTAGTGTTTTTTTGGTTTGAGGATTTTTATTGACTTTGAAGGTTTTTAGAGAGTTAGGGTTATTTAGGACTATTATGGTATTTTATTTTCATCAGGGTTTTTAGGGCCTTTTTTTGTTTTTGGGGTTTTTATATTTTTAGAGTCATTAGGGTTTGAGGAGTTTGTGTTTTTAGTGTTTTATGGTATTTATGGTATTTTATTGGTTCAATGGTTTTTGGGATCTTTTGGGTTATTAAGTTATTTTAGGGTTTTTAGGGTTTTTATTGGTTAGGTTATAGGGTATATAGTGAAAGGTTTAGGGGTTAAGATGTATGGTTAAGGTCATAGAGTTTAAGGTTTATTTTGTTGGGCATACGGATTGTAGTTTACATTTTGGGGTTTGGGGTTTGGGGTTTTTTGTGTATCATAGAGGGTTAATGGGGTATGTTTTTTGTTTTATGATGTATGTTAAAGCGTTTCGGGTTTAGGGTTTCTGGTTTTAGATATAGGTTTAGAGTTTTGGTTGTAGGGTATTGGTTTTTTTAGATTTTTTATGATTATATAGTGTTTTATGGGTTATAGCGGTCTTAAGGGTATTATTGTTAATTTTTGTTTTGTTTTATAGTGTTTTGAAGTGTTTTATGGGTTTTTTGGGGGTCTTCGAGATTTTTAATTGCTTTGGACGGTTTTGGGTGATTTTGGGGTTTGTATGTTTTTAGTTATTTTTAAGGGGTTTATGGTTTTAGGGATTTTAGATTTTTAGGGTTTTGTTGGTTTTTTAGGGATCTTCAGTTTTTATAGTTCCTTAGGGTTTTATTTTTTTAGGGTTTCTTGTGGTTTTTTTTGTTTTAAGTGTTCATTGATTTTTTTTTTTGATTTTAGGGGTTTTTAGAAGTTTTATGTATTTTTATGTTATTTAAATGTTTTTAGCGGTTTTAGGTAGTTTAACGGTCAATTAAGGTCTTTTATGGTGTTTAGAGTTTATCATGGGGTTGTAAAGATTTTTGGTTTTTTACGTTCTTTTAGGTATTAAGTTTTCTTGATTTTTTAGGGTTTTTATGGGTTTTATGATTTTTAGGGTATGTTAGGGTTAATAGGGTTTTTATGGGATTTACGTTTTTTTAGAATTCTTAGTGTTTTGGGGTATTTACGGTATTTTGTGGTATTAAATATTTTTGTGATTTTATGAGGTATTTTATAGAGTTTTATTTATTTTTTGATGTTTTTGGGGTTTATAGGGGTTTTAAAGTTTTTTAGGGTTTTATGGTCCTTTAGGGTTTCTTTGGGATTTTAGGGACTTAGGGTTTCTTTGTGGTTTTAGGTTCCTTTAGGGTTTTTTTATATTTTATGGTATTATAGGTTTTATTTCTAAATTTTGGGGGATTATTAGGGTTTTCTAACATTTATGGTTTTTAAGGATTTATAAGTTTTAGGGTTTTTTGGGTTTTGGGGTATTTGGGGTCTTTTAAGTGTTTGAGGTGGTTTAGGTTTTTGGGGTGTTCTAAGGGTTTTCGGGCCATATGTGTTTTTAATGGTTTTAATATATTTTTGGGGGTTTAGGGGGTGTAGGGTAATTCATGAATTTTTATGATTCTTTAGAATTTTTAATGATTTTATGGGTTTTGAGTTATTATGGGTTTTTGGATTTTAATGGGTTTTTTGGGGTTTGTATAATTTATAAGACTCTTTAGGCTTTTTATTCATCTTAATTTTTTTATAGTTTATGTTTTTTTGTTTTTAATAATTCTAATTTTATTTTTTGGGTTTATATGGTTTTCATGGTTTTATGGATTTATGGTGGTTTTATGTTTTTTGGGTTTATATTGTTATAGGTTATTTTCAATATTTTGAGGTATTAGTAATTTATAGGGTTTTGAGGGTGTTTTTAGTGTTTTAGCATATTTAGATGATTATGTTTTTTTTGTTATTAGTGGTTTTTAAGATTTTAGGGGGTTTTATTGAATTTTAGGGGTTCGTAGGGTTATATGGTATTTATCATTGTTGGGGCTTTAGGATTTTTTAGTGTTATTAGTGTGTTTTAATTTTTATGGTTTTATTTGTTTTTTAGGTTTTGGGGGTTTTGAATCTTTTTTCTAGGTTTTTAGGGTATTTTAGTGGTTTTATGTGTTTTGGGTTCTTTTAGGGATTTATAGTATTTTAGAGGTTTTATTATTTTTACAGTTTTTATAGACTTTAAAATTTTTAGGGGTTTTCTAGTTTTTTATGGCTTTTAGAGGTTGTAAACTGTTAAAGGGTTTTAGGGTCATTAATGTTTTTATGTGGGTATAGGGTCATTTAGTGGTTTATAGGGTTTTTGGGTTTTTTTTGGGGGGGGGGTTCATTATGTTTAGTGTATTTTATGGATCTTTTTTGGTTTGAAGGACAATTTTGTGTTTTTAGTGATTTTAATGTTTGTTGGGTTATCGTGGTTTTTATGGGGTATAGGGTTTTTAGTTTCTTTTAATTGACTTCAATAATTTTTAGGGTGATTAGTATTTTTGTGTTTTTTGAGTTTTTAGGGGTTTGAAGTATCTAATCATTATTTTAAGATTCTTTTAGTGTATTTTTTAGCTTAAGGGTTATTTAATAGTTTTTAGGGTTCTTTGGGGGGAATGAAGGCTTGGTCCATGTGTTCCATTCCACCCAAAATTTATTACAAATGTAAAAAAAGATCTTTATAGGGAGGTATTACAAAAATGGGTGTGACAAGAACCCTTCATATCATAGTCGACAAAGGTTTAAGAAAATATTGGGGTGAAAAATGACCACATTTAGCTACTTTCCATGATATTTTATTTGGACAAAGAATATTCCACCCACTTCACTTACCGATAGGGTTATTTTTGGGTTCATAAGGTTCTTTTCAGTTTTTTTGGAGTTTATAGATTTTATGTTTTTTAGGGATTTTATAGATTTCTTTGGGCTTTGTAGGGTTTAGGTATTTTTTCTATTTTATTGGTTTTTGATGGTATTAGATACAGTTTAAATGGATTTTGGTGTCTTGGTAATTTTAGGTTTTTGTAAAAAGTTTTTTTTGGGTTTCTTTAAGGTTTTAGGATTTCTAGGATATTTAGTATTTTTAGGGTTTTTATTAATTTTTATGGAATTTTGGGTTTTTAGCGATTTTTAGGTTTTTATGTTTTAAGGGTTTTAGGGTTTTAGGGTTTTGTTTGATTTTATGGGTTTAAGGGTATTGGTTTTTACTATTTTTTGGGTTTAGGGTTTAGAGTGTACGGTATAGTGTTTACCAAGTAGTTTAAATTTTTCATGGAATATGGTATAAGGGTTAGCATGTATGGTATAGGGTTTACTGTATATAGTTTAGGGTTTTGGGTGTAGGTTTTAGTGTTTAGGGTGTAGCATATAGAGTTTAGGGTGTAGGGATTAATGCTTACGGTGTGGGAGTATAGGGTTTATGGGATATGGTTATGGTTTTGGGTGTAGGATTTTTGGTTTAGGGTGTAGGGTTTCTAGTTTAGGGTGTAGGGTATAGGGTTTAGGGTGTAAGATATATGTTTTATGTTGTAGGGTTTAGGGTGGAGGGTATAGGGTTTAGTGTGTGGGTTTTAGAGATTATTGTGTAGTGTATATGGTTTATGGTGTAGGATGTAGTGTTTGGGGTTTAGGGTGCAAGGTATAGGGTTTAGTGTGTAGGGATCATAGTATATGGGGTACGGTATAAGGTTTAGATTGAAGGGTATTGGTTGAAGGGTATATGATTTAGGGTTTAGAGGGTAGGGTTTTGATATCATGGTGTAGGGTTTATGATGTAAGGTTTAAGGATTGGTGTATAGAGTATAGGGATTACGGTGTAGAGTTTAGGGTTTATTTTCTATAATATAGGAATTTTGGTGTGGAGTATAGGGTTAGGTTATAGGGTATAGGGTTCCAGGTTCTGGGTGTTGTGTATATGGTTTTTGGTTTGTGTTTTAGGGTATATTTTTTAAGACTTAGGGTGCTAGGTACAGGGTGCAGGGTGAAGATTTTATGGTTTATGGTTCAGGGTATTGGGTTTAGGGAGCAAGGTATAGTGTCTATGGTATATGGTATAGGTGTGGGGTTTGTGGTTTATTGTTTAAGGTGTATGGTTTGGGGTTCTAGGTTTAAGGTATTTGGAGTTGGGTATAGGGTTTAT
Organism: Viscum album; assembly: GCA_963277665.1. Taxonomy (NCBI): domain Eukaryota; kingdom Viridiplantae; phylum Streptophyta; class Magnoliopsida; order Santalales; family Viscaceae; genus Viscum; species Viscum album. The sequence goes on along the minus strand of OY728133.1, from coordinate 115,739,222 downwards.
CAGGTACGATTTAGGGTCTCAGGTGTATGGTATATTGTTTAGGGTTCAGGGATTAGGGTTTAGGGTTTAGGTGTTCTATTGTAGGGTATATGTTTTAGGGTGTAGGGATTAGAATTTAAGATGTAGTAAATAGGGTTTACATTGTAGGGTTTATACATATATAATTGTCATAGTGATTAGGGTATAGAGAGTAGGGTTAGGGTGTATCGTAGAGGGTTTATGATTTAGGGTGTAGTGTATAGGGTGTAGGGTGTATGATTTTGTGTTTTTGTTGATGAGTTTAGGTTTTAAGGTATAGGGTTAATGGTCTATAGTGAATGGTATAGGGTTTAGGGTGCAAGTTATAGAGTTTTGGTTGTAGTGTTTAGGGTTAATGGTGTAGGGTTAAGGCCTTAGGGTATAGTTATTTGGGATTAGGGTGTGGAATATAGGGTATACGATGTATGTTTTATGGTTTATGTTGTAGTTTATGGGGTTTAAGCTATAGGTTTTAGCTTGTAATGTTAGTGGTTTATAGTGTTGGGTAAAGGGTCTTGGTTCTTGGTAATAAGGCTTTTGGTGTTGGATTTAGGGTTCACAGTTTAGGTTATAAGGTTTTGGGTTCTGCGTTTCCTGTTTAGGGTGAAGGTTATAGTGTATTGTGTATAGGATTTTGGGTTTTGTGTTTAGGTTATAGTGTTTAGGGTATAGGATTTAGGATTTATATAGTAGGGTATATGGTATATCGTGTAGGTTTTAGGGTTTAGGGTGTAGGGTATAGGGTACATGGTGTAGTGTGTAAGGTTTAGTATAGATACCCCGGCTTAATATACATGGATATTAAATCATTTTTATGTATATTAAGTACATTACAATAAATACATGACCAAATACCTTACTATTTTAGTGTATTTCTATACATGAAAAAAATCATCTATCCTATTGAAAGATTTTATAAGAAACAACCATAAAGATCGCCACCTTTATTATTTCTACCTAAAAGATTTCATCATAACCTGGGTAAATGAAATTAAAGAAAAGGGTGATCTCATATTCTCAATATGGGTAAATAAAGGAAATTCATAAGCAGAACATGAAAAAATGTTATGGAACATGATCATAAAATATAAAGATTATTCCATGAACATTGGAGATCATAATAAAAATTAATTGTGCATAAGACATGGATTAGAAGAGAAATAATAGAATAAGTAATGAAAGAATAACATTAAATAAGACAGGGAATGTTTTTCATTAAATTTTCTTTATAATGTTGTGAACATGCATAAGTTGAAACTGGTTCACTCATTATGTGAGGGACATGAAATCAGGCCCCCATATCAACTACTGGACATGAAAATAGGTCCATTCATAACATAGTGAACATGTAATCAGGTCATGAATAAACTTATGGACGTGAAACTAGGTCCATGAATAACATTTTGATCATATAATCCGGTCCACGCATAATATTGTGAACATGTAATCAAGATTACGCATAAACTTATGGATATGAAACCAAGTCCAGGCATAATATTGTGAACATATAATAAGGTCCATACATAACATTGTGATCATGTAATCAGGTTCACATGTAACATTTTTAAAATTAAATAAGGTTCATACATAACAAATATTCTCCTAATTCCTACATCATTACCCAATGCATTATAGGGAGATATTGGTCCCTCCTATATCATAATAACCTAATTCATACATGTGCTCAAAAATAAAACAGTTATCATATCAGGATCAATAAAATTTCTTTTATTTTATATACATAAAACCTTAAATAATGAAATGAAATTCATATCATTAAGATTTCATCAAATCAAAAACTATGAAAAGAGATATGTTTTATAATCACTTCATGATAGCATATCCCATGAAAATAAATGACTTACAAAAGAGTATAACTCATGGAAGAGAAAGGGTTTTGATAAACATAATGAAATCAAAATAAAAACCATTAATTAAAATAATATTAATTGAACCTTTATATCAATTCCAAGAAAGTAATGATTAATATCAATGGATGTCATCAAAGATGGAAAATAATTTTTGAAATATCTTTTGAAATCATTTATTTAGAAAAATATCCTTGCTTATGTGAAAAGAAATTCATTTTTAATAAATGAAAAAAAATTAAAACCCTTTCCTTGAATATAAACATGAAATCATATAAATAAATCATTGAAATAATTTCTGAAATCTTTTTATTTGAAAACATATAAAGAATTGATGAAAATGGATTAAAAAACTACTCAAACAAAAATCATTTTTGAAAGCCTTTTTCTTTGAAAATAATTTTGGAATATTCTAATTGAATGTTTTTAAATAATATAACACTTTTAAAATACCTTTTCATTGAAAATTTTCATCAAAGATCATTTGGTAAATTTTTTTAAAACATGGTTTTTGAAATAAAAGTGATTTCCGACCGAAGAGGGAAATACAATCTAATTTTCATAAAAACATTTTTATAATTATGTTAGGTAAATAAAAGATATAAATAGTACTAATACATGGATATATATTTAATAAACATAGGATAAGTAATCTAATGAGTTTTGTTGAGAAATTCATCATAATATTTCATCAAATAGTCATAATCATTAACAATCTCAAAAACAATGAGGAGATTGTTTCAATAAAATCTAATCACTTGGTAACTTGGGATCATACTATACATATAAGAAAAAGAAAAAATTAATTATAAAGTATCATTAAAAGAAGTATATTAATGATATAACTTGTAAAATGGATGTATATACACCTTGAAAACGATTTTATATGTACAAACAAACATGGGTCTCAAAGAAGGTAAATTGAGACCAAACAATTTTATAGATATAGTAATATTTGAAAACATAAAACCCATGAAATAAGTAGAATATAATGGATATATAAATAACCATAATTTTAATTGAAATATTAATATAATAAATTCATGTGTTATATACACCCAACACAAATGTAATGTTTGTTGAATAATGCATGTATCTCATGGAAATAAAAAGTGAGATGAAATAACCTTACCATGTGTCTTGAATCTCATAGTACTCATACAGGTTTCCTATATATTAAATTAATTTTTATTATAAATATTTTATATAATATTATTATTATATCTAATACCATATATGTTTTTATAAAGACATTATATTACCCACTTGTTAATAACCCTATGTTAAGATTTCACTTTTGGGTAATATTCGATTTGTTCTTCATATGTGTCTCAATTTGTTATATCATTGGTCCTTATATTTATATCATGATTTAAAGCATGTAAATCATGATATAAATATCATGTATATACAATATTTTTTTTATAATAATAAATATGTTATATAATTATGAAAGGGAATACACCATTCATGGAGACGTTAATCCATGTGTACACATGAACGTTGTTTTGGTTTTTATTATCATATTGAAAGGATGAATGAAAATGATATATAAGTATATATATATATATATAATTATAATAGTAGAATTATTTTAACATATATATAATATATATTACTAAACACATCTTTAATACATTCTTTGTAGTGTTTGAATGAATCACATCGCTTTGAGGGGCCGGTAGTCCACACTTCCACAAACAAAATTATCGCATTTACACTAAATGGAATGTAAAAAAGATACATGTTATAAAATTAATAAAGAATATAAAAGACATAATATATATAATATATTACATATATAGAAATATTTTCTATCATAAATTCCCATATCATATGAGATAAAGGAAAAATGAACAATCATCGTTTAGTGAGGTGGTTGTTTGTTTTACACAAAATCAATATGTCTGTTACACATTAGAGGAATGTGTGTGTATGTATAGGTCAAAATCATAAAATAAAAACATCCTAGTATATTTATTATACTTTTATTGTTATAAAATTATAAAATAAATACATTTGAGTGGGTAGAGAAAGGAAATAAAAGAAAGGATCTTAAGAGAAGGTGTTACCTCTTAATCGGGTAACTCATTTTGGTTTGTGAAAAAAGTCATACTTGGATTGATTTATACCAATAGGGAGGATTAAATTAAGTTTTTAGGTATATTATGAATCTATTTAGGTATATATATTCCTAACCTATGTGATTTTATAGTTTTAAATATGTGGTAGAGTTGACGGTATTTTATTGGTAAAGGAAAGGAAATACTTGGAAATTTTGAAAACAACTTAGGTGTAACCTCATTTTTACCTAATAAAGTCATAAAAACCAAACACAATCAACAATAGAAGTCTAATTAAGAATAATATTTATTAAAATTGGTTTTTTAAAAGTTTATAATTCATTTTGGGTCTTAAATTTAAGGTCTATTTCTTTATTAACGTAATTTTTCTCTTAACCATTGTAATTAATTTCAACCACTACCACTTATCTTCTTCAAAAAAAACTAAGTTGAAATTATTATACGATATAAATTATTATTATTAAAAATACTTAATTAATTTTTAAAAATTTTAATCACATAATTGGCGGAAAATAATTTATAATTAACCCCGCATACGGGAAGACATTGCACGTTTTTAATTTAAAAACATCCCAAATTTTCATATGTTTTTATAAAAAATTTCAATGTTAAATTTATTCCAATATTCTATATTGGATTAGTTGATAAAAATAAGATCTAATTTAATTTTTATAATAAATTATAATAAAATTTATCTTTTTAAATAAATTAGCAGAAAATGAATGTTTGAATTAAAACTCGATATTATTCATGATTCATCCATAAATGAAGTTTCTCAGAAAAATCCAAAAAAGTTTCCAAAAGATAATTTCTACATTATAAATTAAAAATGAATATTATTTTATCATTTTAAATTTCCCAATTTCTCTAAAATTAATTTATTTTTTTCATAGATTTACATTAAAAGGTTTTCATTTGAGAAAATAGTATTTTTAAACATTTCAGGACATTACCAAAAATTATATCCCATGTTATCAATATGTTTTATTTATATAAAATAATTTTAAAGAATATTTAAAATTTTATTATTACTATTCATATTACTATTTTTAATTTCTAGGTTATTATTATATTCTTTAAATAATTATAACTATAAAATGATGTTCTGTAGAAACTCAATGTTGGGTGTAATGTATGCCAAGAATGTGATCAGTGTAACATACACCATGTTGGTGATGTGTTTAACATAAACCAAATCAATGTTTCGTGTAACATACACCAAGTTTGTTTTGTGATAAATGAAAGCGTTATTAAATGATTTAATATAAAAAACTTCTTTCAGTGTTTCTTGAAATGAAAAATATCGAAATATTAAATTAATTAAAAAACATATTTTAAAAAATATCATGGTGTAACATTTATGGTGCAGAGATTTTGGTTTTGGGATTTGGGTATAGGGTATAAATTCTATGGTATAGGTTATTGGGCTAAATGTTTAGTGCTAAAGGTATGGGTTATAGGGATTAGGGTGTAGGGTTCTGGGTTTAGAATGTATGGTTGAGGGGTTATAGTGGATTATTTAGGGTTTAGGTTATAGGGTATAGGGTTTGAAATGTAGGGTATAGGGTTAAGGGTGTAAAATATAAGTTTTATTGTGTAGGTTATAGGGCTTAGGGTGTATGTTATAAGGCTAAGGTTGTGGGGTTTATGGGTTTAGGTTTTTAGGTATAGGGGTTAGTTTTTCAGGTTTAGGGTTTATAGTTTAGGTTATAGTGTTTTGGGTGTATGTTTTATGGTTTAGGTTGTAGGTTATAGGGTTTGGGTGTAGGGTTTGGGTCTAGGGTGTTGGGTATAACGTTTTAGGTGTAGGGTTTATGGTTTTGGGTTTTGGGAATAGGGTTTAGGGTTGAGATTTAAGGATTTAGGGTGTAGGGTAAATGGTTTAGGGTGTTGTGTTTAGGGTTTAGGGTCTAGGGTATAGGGTGTATGGTGTATTATTCACAATTTTGGGTATAGTATATAGGGTTTGGGGTTTGGGGTTGAGGGTTTATTTTGTGGGCTAAAGGGTTAGGGTGAAAGGAATTGGGTTTAGGGTTTTTTGAATTTTCTTGGATATTTATGGTTTATTGGGTGTTTTGGTTTTGAGGTATTTTTCACTGTTTATGTTTTTAAAGTTTTTAAGGGGTTTTGGGTTTTTGGGGTTTTTGGGGTTTTTGGGGTTTTGGGATTTTTTTTCCATTTTAGTCTTTTTAAGGGTTTATAGAGTTTTTTAGGGTTTTATGGTTTTTACTATATTATTATTTTTGGGTTTTCTTAAGATTAATTGGGTTTATTGAAGTTTTTTATGGTTTATAGTGTTTTCTTATGGTTTTTATAATTTTATCGGTTTTATTGAGTTCTTGGTTTTTTTCTGGGTTTTTAGGGATTTTAGAATTTTTCTAGTTTTTCAAGGGTTTTATGTTTTTTAAGGTTCATTATGGTTTTTTGGAGTTTTAATGTTTTTGCTATATTTTTATAGATTTTTATGGGTTTTTTGGTTTTTATACGGTTTTCATATATTTTAACATTTTTAGGTTTTTATTGTTTTCTTTGGATTTTATGGTCATCCTAGGGTTTTCATGATTTTAGGGTTCTTTTTTTGAATTTGTACGGTACTTTATGTGTTTCTACGGTTTTTGGACTCATAGGATTTTTTTAGGGTTTTTAGGGACTTTAAGGGTTTTTATTGGTCTTAACATCTTTTATTGTATTATGGGTTTTAATTTATTTTTTGGGATTTTATGGTTTTTAGTGTTTTTAAGGTTTTTATGGATTTTTGGTATTTTTTATAGGGGTTTTTTGGGTTTTTAGATTTTTTGGATTTTAGGGATTTTTTGGATTTTTAGGTGTATTAGGGGATTTTTTTATGGTAATAAGGTTTTTTTATTACTTTTAGTTTTTATGAATTTTTTACAATTTTTTTGGGATATTTCGTTTTAAGGGACTGTTAGATTTTATCTGTTTTATGGTTTATTGGTTTTTGGGTACTTTTAATGTTTCAATGGGTTTTTTGGGGTTTTTGGGTGTCATATGGGTTATTGGTATTTGAGGGGTTTTAGGGTTTGATATGGTTTAAGGTTTTTTATGGTTTTAAGGTTTTATAATGTTTTAGTAATTTTATATTTTTAGTGTTTTTGAATTTTTTAGGGTTTTAGGGGTTTTTAGAGTGTTATAGCTTTATTTATGATCATTAAGGTTTTTAGGGGTTTTAATATTTGTTAGGGTACCCTGAATTTGAATTATTTTAATCGATTTTTTGTATTTTTTGGATTTTTTGTTTTTTGGGTGTTTTTAGGGGTTTTTAAGAGTTTTAGGGATTTCTATGTTTTATAAAATTTTCAAAGATTTTAGTGATTTTTTTTATTTTTAGGGGTTTAAAGGGGTTTTTAGGTATTCATGGGTTTTTGGGGATTTTTTAGGTTTTTTAATGTTTTTATGTTTATTTAGGGTTTTTAGAGCTTATAATGTTTTTTAGGGTGTTCATTGTTTTGGAATTTATGGTTTTTGGTTTTTAAATGTATTTTCGGGTTTTATAAAATTAATATGTTTTTTTTTTAGGTTGTGTAGTATTTTTAGGGTTTTTAGCGGTTTTAGGGATATTTGGATTCATTCTGTTTTTTTGAGGTTTTACTATTTTTAGGGTTTTTAGAGTATGTTGAGTTTATAGGAATTTTATAGGGTTTTTTGTTTGTTATGATTTTTAGGATTTCTAGGTTTCTAAAAGTTTTTTATATGCTTTGTAATTTTTTGGGTTATTAGGATTTTTTCCATTTTTGGTGCTTTATGGTTTTTAGTGTCTTTATGGGGTATTAAGGTTTTCTGTGGCTTTTAGGGTCCTTTAATGTTTTTAGTGATGAAAGGGATTAAAAGGGATTTTCATTGTTTCAATTTATTTTTTGTTTTTTTTGTTTTTATGGTCATTTAGGGTTTTCAGGGTTTTTATTAGTTTGATGAAATTTTAGGTTTTTTATGTCCTTTTAGGGTTTTAGGGTAATTTATGGAATTATTTGGGGTTTTAGGATCTTATAGAGTTTTTAGTGGCCATTTCTCATCTTTTTAGGTTTGGTGGTTTTAATGGAATTTAGGGTTGTAGTGGTTTTTATTTTTTAGGGGTTTTTTTGTGTTTTTAGTCGTTTTTGGTGTGGGGGGGGTCGATGTCTATGTTATTAAGTGATTTTATGGGTTTTATGGTCTTTTGGGGTTTTACAGGTTTTGGGGGTTTTAATGGATTTTATATTTTTTAGGGGTTTTAGGGTTTTAGAGGTTTTATGATTTTTAGGATTTTAGGGTATTTAAATTTATTGGATTCTAGTATTTTTTGTGTTTAGGGTTTTTCAGAGTATTTTAGGGGATTTGGGATTTTAGGTCCTTTTGAGTTTTTAAGAGGGTTTTAGGGGTGTTTTTGGGTTCTTTGGTTTTAATAGTAAATTTATAGTTATTAGGGGATTTTAGTGTTTTAATTGGTTTTTATGGTGTTTAGTATCTTTTAGGGTTTTATGGTCTTAGGGAATTTTATTTTTTTTATGTTTTTGGGGTTCTTAAAGGGGTTTTTTGTACTTTTTTGAGTTTTATATTTTTTAAGGAACGTTATGTTTTGTTGGGATTTTAGTGTTTTTAAGGTTTTTTAGAGTTTTAGGGTCTTTGGGGGTTTAGTGTCCTTTAGTGGTTTTAAGGGGATTATGGTGTTTGGGGTTTTAGGGTCTTTTATTGTTTTTAGTGGGTTTTATAGTCTTTTAGGGGATTTGTCATATCGTATGGTTTTTTAGTGTTTTTATTATTTTTAGGGTCTTATGATTTTTTATGGTTATTTGTTTGTTTTATGGATTTTTGGGTTTTAGGGTCTCTTTGGTGTTTTAGGGTTTTTTGGGGATTAATGGTTTTTTGGGTTTGAGGGGGATTTACTATATTTAGGTTTTTTGGGGTGTTTGATTTTTTTTTTGGCATTTATAGTTTTGTATTATTTTTAGGTTTTATAAGCTTTTATGGTTTTTATGATTTTTTAGTATTTCAGGGTTTTAAGGGTTTTGGGGGTTTTAGTGTTTTTATGAATTTTTAAAGTTTTTAGGGTTTTAGCATTATAAAAGTTCTTTTAGGGTTTTAGTTTTTTCAGTGTTTTTAATGTTTTTTATATATTTTTATTATTTTATCCATGTTTTTTGGTTTTACATGTTTTTTTGGTTTTTTGGGGTTTTCTTATAGTTTTTAGGTTTTAATATATTCTTAGGGTTTTATGGATTTAGGGATTTTTTTTGTTTTTGTGGGGGTTTTAATGTTTTTCAGTGTCGTTTGGGTTGTAAATATTTTTAATTTTTTAGGTTTTTTATGGTTTTTATGTTTTTTATGTTTTTTAGGGTTTATAATCCGTTTTAAGTTATTTATTGTTTTTTGGGGTTTTAATAGTTTTTTGTTTTTTAGGGATTAGGGTGTAGTGTGTATGGTTTAGGTGGTAGGGAATAGGGTTCAGGCTGTAGGGTTTTGGTTATTGGGTTTTGGGTGTCTGATTTTGGGTTTTGGGTTTTGGGTATAGGGTTTATGTTGTTCGATATAAGGTTTAGAGTGTTGGGGTTAGGTTTACGGGCTAATGGTATAGTTTTCGATGTGCTGTCTTGGCTTTAGGGTGCAAGGTATAATTGTTTTGTGTGTAGGATTTAGGGTTTAGGTTGTATGTTATAGGTTTTAGGGTGTAGGTTTTGGGTTATATAGTGTAGGGTGTATTTTTCAAGGTTTAGGTTTTATGGTGTATGGTTTATGGTGTAGGGTTTTGAGTTTATGTTATAGGGTATAAGGTATATGTTTTAGGGTTTATGATATATGGTATATGGTTTAGAGCATATGGTTTACTTTGTGGGGTGTATGGTATATTGTATAGGGTGTTTGGTTTATGGTTTAGGGTGTAGTGTATATGGTTTAGGTTATAAATTTAGGGTATGGTGTTTATGGTGTATTGTTTTTGGTTTAGGGTGTATGGTACAGGTTTTATAGTTTAGGGTTTACGTTTTATAGTGTGGGGTTTAGTGTTAAGGGATATTGGTGTAGGGTATAGGTTTTAGGGGGTAGGGTATAGAACATAGGGTATAGAGTATATGGTTTTCCATTATATAACATAGGGTTTAGGTTTTATGGTGTGGGGTATGGGTTTTAGGGTGCATAGTTTATATTTTAGGATTTTGGGTATAGTGTTTAATGTGTATGATATAGGGTTTAGGGTCTAGGGTATTTGGTTTTGGGTATGGGGTATAGGGTATAGGGTGTGTGGTATTAGATTTAGGGTGTGGGTATCAGGATTTGGCTATAGGGTATAAGGTTTATAGTCTGGAGTTTAGGTTTTATGGTGCAGGGTGTAGGGGTTTAGCGTTTAGGGTTCCAGTTGTAGGTGATAAGGATTTGGGTGTAGTGTGTGGGGTTTAGGGTTTAGGGTTCTAGTTGTTGGTGTGAAGAATAGGGCTTTAGGGTGTAGGGTTAGGGGTTTTTTGGTGTAGGGTATATGGTTTATGGTGTAAGGAATATGGTTTAGGGTTTAGCTTTTTGTGTTTATGGTGTTGGATTTAGGGTTTTGGTTATAGGGTATAAGGAATGAGTTTTTTTATTTATTTTCAGTTATTTATTGATTTTAGGGTTTTTAGGGTTTTTATAATCCTTTGGGTTTTTTGGTTTTTCATTGGTTTATATATATTTTTGGGTATTTTAGTGATTTTTTTGTTGTTCTTCATGATTTAGTGGTTTTATGTGTTTTTACTGTTTTGGTATTTTTAGGGGTTTTAAGGTTTTTTTTGTTTTTATAGTGGTTTTTATGATTTTTATGTTCTTATGTTATTATAGGTTTGTATGGTTTTTTTAGTGTTTTTAGGAGGGTTTAGGGTTTTAAAGTATTTTTAGTTTTTAGTTTATTGTTGGGTTTTAGGTGATTTTTTAGTTTTATGGTTTTTATAGAGATTAAGGGTTATTTAAGTTCATTTTAGGTTTTTAAGTTTCTTTTCGGGTTATAGTTTATCAAATCTTCATTTATAGTTTTATAGGGTTGTTGAAACTTCTTATCAAGACAAAAAATTTACTAATAAGTCCTTTAGATATTTTAAAGTCTCAAGACAAAGCTAAAGAAAAGACATAAAAGTGAAAGGGACCTACCTGGAGGAGCTGTGCTGGAAACCTGCATGGCATACCTCCATATCCCGAAAACCAGTGCACATTCTTCTCATATAATCAAGTGTACAACCCCTACGCGATAGACCTAAGTAGTGTAACTACACATAAGAAGTCTATGGAACAATAATTTTAGTACCCCTATGCGGGGGAGCTATGAGTCCGACCTACACTGACTAACTCCATTAGTAAAAACCCTCTTCTTTTCTATAAATAGGGCCCTTGAGCTCCCCATTTTTGATACAAAAAAGTTGTAAGATCTCTTGAAGCTCTTATTATGTATCTCATTCTCCCAGTTCCCCAAAATTTTCTCATGTCGCTCTCTAAAACATGAGATAATAGATAATAATATGGGATAAGAACGTTTGAAATTCTTTCAGAGTTTAAAAAAAATATGATTAAGGATCCTTCTTCAATAAATAATAAGCTGCCTATGCAAGGCCTATTCCTTAAAGTAAAATATGTGGGGATCTTCTAAAGACACCAAAGGAGACCCATGGTGTTTAGATTAAAATATCGCCCAAGATTTTTCTTCTTGGTATTCCATTTTGAAACTTTCATAGGCTTGGTTCACCTGTGTTAATCACTTTTTGTATTCATCACTAGGACCTGCGCGGCACACCAACACAACATACCTGTGCGGTGTACCTACACAACATACCTATGTTGTATAGCAATTATGCATATCTTTTCTAAGGTTCTATGCATATCACCTAGTAAAACCTCTTAAAAGACACTCATGCAAGGGAATATCCTTCCTTGGTTCCCTTATATGAAGGGAACTAAGTTGAAGCCACCACCAAAACCTCCTGACTAATAAAACCTTTTGGAAGGACACATCAGCGTGTCTCTTATATGAGATTGTATATCTACAGTCAGATATTTCGAACATTTTTCATCTAAGGGAATCACGATGCATGGGATGTTTTTATGATTTCATATATTCAATCACATGAATTCATTACCCTAGATATAGTGTTGGGATGTTCCCGGTCTTGGATTCTAATGATGGGACAATGCCATCCCCTTTTCATCTTTAAGACCCGGAGTCTCCAGTTCCCAATATGAGAGTGAGGGTCACACATTCTTTTCCATTAAAATAAATAAATTTATTCCTCCTCTACTAGGATCCACTAGGAAATTACCCATATATTAATACCCTATCCTTTCAATTCGGATCCAATGACCTTCAATTTCATTCCACAATGAAGGGTTCACTGCTCTACGATCTTTCCCACCGTCACTTCAGCTTGTTTTGCTGTAGACCCGCCCTCTTCCATCAGCAGAAGAGATAGTGTGTGGTTTTTTTAATCTCTCACATCCTCAAATTTATCAAACTGAGCATTAATCACATGGTATTAGATAATTGTGATGATCACAACATCCACACAATTCACCATTCTTGATCTATGGGAACTGTGATTTACACCATAATTGGGATACATTGGAAGCGTTCACCAGGACCCGAGATCCCTAGATATCCTATTTATGAATCCAAACCAGATTCCCTTAATCTATAAATCCTCATTAAGAGTAATCCCCAACCTATTTCTCTCAATGGATCATATCCCATATGAGCTTTACAGAACTACGTGGGATTTGATTCCCATCCAGACAGGATACATATGAAGCCTCCTTGATGTTCAAAAGCAATACTCCAAAACAACCATGTTATTCTTGATCCATATTCCCAGTAGGGTATGATACAAATTGGTAATTTATTTCTTTTCCTGGTTCCTTGGGCTTTTTAGGCATAAGTCCCACACCAAATTTTACTAAGCAGCTTCCGCTTTAATGTCCTTACCACATGACATTAAACTGTATGGTTATTTCCATAGCACATGAACATAAGAGGCATGATGTGTCCTATTAAGGGAAACTAAACTATCAGGGTTCTCAATCCATTCACAAGGATACATAGGTAGCCCATTTATGGTTAATATCCCAACCTCAAAACAATCATTCATCTACCAAGATGATAATAAATTACAATTTTACGTACTAACTATCGTAAAAACCATTATTATCATAACAATGGTTAAATGAATCTATAAATATTTTATAGAAGGATACCATTAATGTAGAACCTTAAATACAAAAAGATATATCCATTAATGAACAACCTAGAATATATACATAAGATTCTGAATTTCACACATGCTAATAATTGATTGAAAATTCCATGGGAAACATATGTTATACTTGGTGAATTAATAAGGATTCATGAAAATATCACAAATATATAAGAAAGACTTGGAGTAGGAAATAATTCCCCCTAAAGGGTTTGATGATTCTAACCTCAATCTTGGCCCAACCCCATCAGGAAAGTAAAAAAAATTACCCCATCATATTCTCTACCTCCCCACACATGCGGAGGAGACTCTTCGACCACTCCTTATTTCTCACATAGAGTATAACTCATGTGAGATTTGGATTAGTGGTGAGGAATATCTTATGAAAATAAATCATAGGGGAATATGGTTGGATTGACACCAGTACCATGTGAAAACAAAAACACCCTCAAGTGTCCCTAACACATCAAGAAAACACTTGTAAAGAACATTTAGAACTATGTGTGGCTTGATTCCTGCCCTCGCAGGATATTTTGTGACGACTTGATTCAATATACTTGCCCAAACACTATCATAATATCGCCCCTTTCCCCCATACATAGTTTAGACTTGTATGTGAAGTCTATGAAAGTTCCTATCACATGACAATAAACTGTGAAATTCTTAAAGACTTAGTTGTGGACCAGTCCTCATTATTATGATATTCCGCACATTCCTCTCTATTATGAGTGGCTAAATTATCATTATCACCCCTATACATATGGGTCAGACCTATGTTGAACCTCCAAGTAGTTCATAGTTAGTCATGGTTCGAGTATTCTCACATTCCCAGGCACATATTTCCCAATTTTCACACTCCATACATCGGGAAAACATGGATCCTCATAATCATTCAAGGATATCTGAGATGGAAGTCCAATGTCATGCAGACACTTTTTCTGGACTATGAATATCATGCCCTGAAACCTCTATATATGTTTCCCACAAAAACAGTTGTCAATCAAAATAAAATTCGTCCCTAGGAGAGTCCTCTCCTATCTCAGTACGCCGAACAGCTTCCAAGCCCAATGCCATCTCCCCTAATTCATGTTTCTCCTGAGACTATGGTTTACACCTTCTATCATCACTCATGTCTGAGTAATGCTGGAACATCCTGATTTTCATTAACCTGAAACTATTGAAGATCTTTATGATAGTAAAATCGTCCTCATTGAATGACTCTAAACTACATAGCATCATGTCCACACTTCTTGACGTTAAACTGCAAGGAAAAAATCATCATTATTGTACGAATTAAAATGCACAACAATGGTTTTGGCCCAAAATTTTCCTCTAATGCAGACCTTGTTATTCATAAGAAATGACATTGAGTCCTTTTAATCCCTTGTTTATCACACCGATCACAACTCACGTTAGCTTACAGATTTCAGCGAGAGATCCACCGTGGTGTTATGGAAAAATAGTCTAGGAATTTGGTCCTTGCAGCACATCCCTATAAGGAATTTCATGATTCCCTCCCCTAAGTGGAAACCCATGTCTGGGTCATGTGATGTTAAATAACAAGTTATCCCAAACAAGAAATGAATTCCTCACACTGTGTAAGAGTCAAATCTATGTAAGGGACACCTGATTTAATGAGTAAATTTCAACCAAAATATCCCCAATATGTCTGAATACACTCTTACCATATTCCAAACTCAGTTAATTGAGTGTTCATAAATCCCCATAACCCACCAAGGCCATCTGGGATGGATTGTCAGTGTCCTATGGACACCTTTTCTTGACTATTCACATCATGCCCCAGTGGATCTACATACATCACCCACAAAAATGACCGAAAAGCAATGGTGAATTCATCCCCATGAGAGTCCTATCATATCTCAGTACACCCAATGGCTTCCAAGCCACATACCATCCATCCTGATTCAAGGGCCCATAATGCAAAGGTTTATACTTTCCTCCTTACATATATCTTGGATATATCAGAACATATGGGCCCGATTTATCTCTGGTCCCTTTGGAGGATTATAAAGATATCTCATCCATGTGTGTGAAGTTGATACGCATAGAAAAGAAGAGTTCCAACAATTGTTTTTGGGTTTCCCTGAATAATATTAGTTAAAATTCCCATTTTTATGCTTAGGTGAACCCCTCATTGAAGGTAGCATACCGTGTTCATAAAGAGTCCAATCTCTATAATCCATAATATCCATCGAAGACATAAGACCAGTGTCTTGAAGACATCTTTTCTTGACTATGAATATCATGAACCGATGGATCTACATATAATTCCCACAAAAATTGATGTCAATCCAAGGAAAATTGGTCCCCAGGAGATTCCTCCCCAACTTCTGTATGCTCAAATGACATCCACATCCTATCACACCCCCGGATTCAGAAATATCTTAGATGACAACTTATGTTCCTCCTTCTTCCCAAGTTCCCTTGACATAAAAAAGACTCTTAATTGACATGATAATTATTCAGATCTCCCTCAAGCAAGAAAAAAATATATGGGAACAGTTTCCCACTCAAAACTTACATCAATGTCTCTAATGTCTTTAGACACCACTTCTTCGGCCAGCCACTCGTTGTGGCTCCCAGTTTCAAAATAAAGTCAAAGTGTTATAAATCCTCAATATCCATCAGAGACGGAAGGCCAGTGTCTTGCGGGCACCTTTTCATCACTACGCATATCATGCCTCGATGGCTCTACATATATTTCCCACAAAAAATGGCTATCAATCAAAGGAAAATATGTCCCTAGGAAATTCATTTCCTACTTTTGTATGCCTAAAGTGGATCACGAGCCTCATGAATGTCCAAAATATACAAATCAAGTGTTAATAAGAATCTGTAATCTATTTATGAAGGATAATAGAACATTCATGGCTAATGGTATCAAGTTAGGGCCATGCCCCATTAAGTATTGTTAAAGCTGTTTGACCTAAATCGACAGTAGGAAGTTTGGTTGGTAGGACAGTGAACTACCAATGAAAAAAGATGCCACACTTTCTAGAGGAAAAGTCTGCAAAAGGGATCCTCTAGGAAAAATTATAGTATTGGTCTGTTAAACAAGTGGTTGAAACATTAATCCATCAGAAATGGAGTAATTCATTCTAGGTCAAAAACCTGTGAAGGGCAGCCTAAGCAATATCCAAGATTTACCCGATAGGCCCGTGCCAAGTAGGCTTAAGAAAAAATTCAGTAAATAATAATGAAAGGGAAATATAATTTCATGAGGTGTTCCATAAAACCTCAACAATAGTCGAACTACACTTTCTGAGCCACATGGATTAGGAAAAAAATTCAAGCTCAATTCATTTATTTTAGTTTGTTAATTTCATGTCATAGTTTTCAATTAATACCGAATTGAAATGATGTTGATAGGAAGATACAAAGAAGATATTTTTAATAGCCAAATCTGTTTCCTTGGGTTCATAAGGAATTTGGAAACATCCCCAATTCAGAGTCTCTTTTGAGTATTAAAAAATGAGATCACATATTTTAATTTGGGACAGAACTACAACAGGACTTGGTTCGCCCTTTCCAAAAGGATGGTGAGTGATTACCATGGGCTATTGGTAATCTGTTCCAAGGATGTTATTTCCTCCATTTCGGATTTTACCCTCAGACCCACCCACTATAGAATAGATTTGTGGTCCTGCCCCTTCTTCTGGACGCATTCATAGTTGGTGCGTGAGGAGGCTAGTTTTCCCCTCAACCTAGCAGCACTGGCTTTTCACACCCGCAGATCCAACTCTTGGGTCACCACCAAATGAAGAGCCTTCACCTCCTCATCTGTTAAATGCTAATATTCATCCAAAATATCTCATAATATCACCACTTGGTGATGGGAAGAATTGATCCTAGTCAGCTTGTCCTTGAAGGAGGCGAGTTCTTCTCAGGAAATGAATATTCGATAAATGAAGAGATGTAAGTGCTGATAATCTGAAATGCCAAAACCCAGCTCATTAAATTAATGATGAAAATTATCACCCTATTCTGTTAATTTGTCTAGGGGTGTCATCGTGACAAGAGAACATAGATGGCACCATGCCTATTTTCGCACTACCAGGTGCCTTGTGACAACACCAGTACAATGATCATACCCTACTCCCACAAGTCTTTAATCAGGAAGTGTCTCCATTGGAGTGGGGAGGGACCTAAGGAATTTTACCCAATATGGGAGACTCACTTTTCCCTCATATGGGTCGGCCACTAGAGTCGGATACAGAATATTAACCACGGCCTTCTGGATGATAGGAGATACTCAACTGGTGCTAGTCTCTTTAAGATCTTAGGAAATATCTATAGGAGGGGAGTAGTCTGGATCACTGCCCACCGAAATGGGTTGTACTTATGAAACTACTCCTAGACACTTTTCACGATGGATATAGTGCCTTCTTACCACAAGTGCAGAAGTATGAGGTGTATCCAACATGGTTGTTGTAGGGATGAATGTACAAGGCATAGCTATTTCACTTTTTGCAGTAGAAGGAATGTGAGGTGTTTTCATTGGGGCAAGAATAGGTTAAAGAATGGTGAATGGTTTATGCACCCTCTAAACTAGTTCTTTCAACATCCTGTCGGGGTAAAAATCTACCCATGGTTGGGAATACTCCATCGATAAAAAGGTGGCCCCATCGTATTAGTAATAATAATTTCCCTAGCCTCCCCTTCATGCATCATCATATACCACAATTGGTGGAGAACCACGAGATGAGATTCTTCCCTTAACTGAATGATCGGAAGCATTGCAGTCCCCTGAAGGCATCCAAATTTCATGGAAAACCAGTAGGGGAGGTATGACTCACAAATAAATACATGGACTATAAGATCAGCAAACATCATGTCTTTAAAGATGATGATGTATGGTCATTCATCCAAGGAACTGCCCTTGTAACCTCTTAATGATCAATGTGGGGTAGGATGTGGTGCAAACATGAAATGAGAGGCATATTTCAACAGCCCAACCACATCAGTAACACTCAAATACTTGGGATGAAGAACATAAATTTTGATAACAGAAAGATGAAAGTCAGAATGGGGATCCCCAGTGGTATGTTGGTATTCATAACAAGGGGCGTTTTGTGCCATCCACTCTTAAATAAATTGGAACGGTCCGTTGATATGATGTGGATTTCTTCCTTCCTGTATCTATCACAAAAATTCATAAATCCTGGTGTGGTTAGGAAGGGCTAAATTAATGGATCGACCCTCTTATAGAGTGGCCTCCATCATCCTGGTACAGGCTTGAACCCTAGTGTAAACGTCACGAGATGAGAAGATCCATCCACTTAAAAACATGGAGAAGAAACCTTCCAGTCTAAGAATAGGTTAAATATCTGACCGAAGCTCATATCCTCATGTGGTATATCTCTCTACTTCATGGGTAGCACAATATGACCCTGGGATTTGGTGAGACTGGCGAGTAGGATGAGTTCGACTATGGAAATCCCTCGGATTAGGCCCACTTGTCTACAAGAATAACATTATCCATGCATCGAATGTGATGAGGGAACAAGCCTCGACGGGATGATCTAGTGATCATGCTTCCATGACTAGTATGCTCTTTGTCAAAGGAGACGTGTGATCAATATCATTCCATGTGGTGGATGCTGGGAGAACTCTTCATACATTTTTCCAAGGATAGTGATCCCCCAAAGTAGGTACATATCCCATAGAATAATTCCCACCACCCCATTCACTAGGTGGAAGGTGTTGGTGCTCAAACACTAATGGATCAGCAATTCTGGAAGGATTTCACCCACAGAAAAGATACAAAACATTCAAACACAGGCTGCTTGGTATAAGACCACCATATCCAGCTGGTCAAGTGACTCCAGATAGGTCTGATTCACCTAGAATTCCCAGACCCAATCATCGAAAAAACATACAATCACTCGTACGCCCCACTTTGTTCTCCATCCTCTGCTTGGATTCTCTCAAGAGATGGTACTAATTGATGGATATTCTAGAGCATCTAGTATCAGGACACCATTCCAGCACTCATAGTTTCCCTGATTCCATGTTGAGACTTACAGTGTGAAGAATTTATCTTAAAGGTGAGTGGATATGACTTCTCCTACTAGGGAAATGTTGGCACAGTCATAAACTTACGGTGCCACTAAGTGGATGAATGGGATGTTAGGGTCAAGCAACAGAAGAGGCACGTCGATAGAAATACCAAAGCTGTAAAGTGACAATTGTATGGATAAAGGATAAGCTAAGATCTTGGGCATCATTAAGACCTTTAGAAAGTTGTTAAAAGGAATGATGTGCGTTTGAATATGATCATCACAAATCCACACCATGATTTGCCTTTTCTTCGTCAATTCCGCAGTAGCTTGTGAATCAACCATTTTAGCTTGAAATGAAAGATCCCGAAATTGATGAGAAGATAGTCCAATAAATTTTTTGGGGAAAGGCTATGGGAAATTTTTCTGAAGGACTTAAAATAATTCCACAAAAGGCTCTGTGTAATATTCCTAGAAATGGTATTTGGAAGGAGAATTCCACGTAAAAAATGACACTGGGAGCTACTCTACCTTCAGCTATGGTACGTGGATGCAGTTCACCACATACAACCATGGTACACAAATGAATCGTGAGGTGTAGGCACAAAAACCAATTGTCTAGTGAATGGAATGGTCTGAAAAAAGAAAGAAACTGTGAAACAAAACCTTAGTTAAGTTTACATTCAGAAGTTGTTGACTAAAATTTATGTCTGTATTAATAGTTTTGAAGTACGGTTCATTGATCCAATTTCAATATGGAGAAACATCAACCCCATAGTATTCTTTCATGCAGAATTCGGATTTTATGTCTTAAAATTCCACAGTCCCATTTGCGGAATCCAAAATATGGTGTGTGGATGAAAAAACGGCAAGGAAATTGGTTTTCCGGACATACAGAGCAGTTCTTGAACAATATTATTGTTGGGAAAAATCCCACAAGGTATCATTGAAGCATTTTAGAGGTTATTGTGTTTGTTGACAAAGTGGACATCTGAGTGGTGATTATTGAAAAAGTAAAACAATGACATACGAATTTGTTGACAGAGAGTATTTCATGATGGAATGTTGAGTTTAAGAGATGAGGTCAATGATCCATGTTTGATTCAAGAATTTTGACATGAGGAATAGATGATCTGGAGGCAGTATAAAATAATAGATACAAGGTGGCACTGTTTTCCAGTGTTTGCCAAATTTTTGGGCCTGAAAATTGTAAAATGAAGAAAAGTGGTTTTGGAAAAAGGACTAGCGCGACATGTACTTGAAGTCTTGGAAACTTTCGCACCATATGTTTCTCAATATCACATCATCAAAATATGGAAAATATACAAGTTTCGCGCAAGTATTGGTGGTGTCGCGCAAGTGAATTGCACACCGTGAAAGAGACTTGCGCGCCGATTCCTTGGAAGCTTGAGAACTTGCGCGCCTGTGGTTTTTCAAGATCAGAAGATCAAAATATGGCAAAGGAAAAAGGTTCATGCATGTTTTTAATTAGGTCGTTCAAGTGACTTGCAGGAGAAGAGACCTGTGCGCCAAGAAGAGACTTGCACGCCATCACGCAGGGGTAACCAAATTCTTATAAATAATGGACCACCCCTCTTTATTCTTCACCGGAGTTTAACACTTTGAAAATCAGAGCTCCCGTCGCGCAGGTGTGGTGGTCGCGCAAGTGGTGGTGTGTCACGCAAGTGGTACTTGTACGCCATATTTGAAGAAGGGCGATTATTGGCAGTTGCGCACCAATATTGGATTGGGCGTAAAAGGAAGTGTGTCGTGCAAGTTTGGAGTTGAAGAAGCTTGTGTCGCGCAAGTGTGTGAGGTGGACTTGGGCGCCAGTTTTGACTTGTGTGCCGATACTTGTGCGCTGAGATTGACTTGTGCTCCAACTAAGGATTATTTCCAGCAGTGATTTTCGGGCTGCGTGGAAGCTGTAAGTTTTCCCGATACCTTCAGTACAAAGAGAGATTCATCTACGGGTGAAGTTTGAACTTAAATGGAGCATCTACATACAGAGGAATATGCATTACTTCATGCAAATGAAGTGACCTATAGGTCTATAAACTGTGAGTGGATCCTTTTCGACGTAGTGAGAAAAGGAAGAGGAAGAAGTTGATCCTCTCCATCGGTAGCAAGATAGAGAGAGAGAAACAGGGAGTGACCCTTGGGAAAGCTGTGCGCTGACCCTAAACCTTGTAAAGGCAGCGATCTTGGGATAGATTGACTATGCCCAAACCTTGTAATTCACATCTAGTGAAGAATAGTGGAATTTTTTATGACCGGAAACTTGTTGGTGTCTGCTCCTTAGACGTATCCCTTAGCGGTGAACCAAGTAAAAATTGTTGTGTCATGTGTATGCTTTACCTTATGTTTATATTGTGCAATAGGAAAGAGAGAGAAGGGTGTTTTTCTTAACAGCGAAAAAAGATCAGAACGGGCTTTAATTTTTAATTAGGCATACCCTGATTCACCCCCCCTCTCAGGGTACTCAGCCTAGTGGACCTACCAATTGGTATCAGAGGGAATGGTTGATATTAATTCTTCACTCAATGGAGGTCACTAATCATAAAGGGATTCCAATATTCGACGGATGTAATTTCCAGATATGGAAGAATCGAATGAAACACTATTTCTGATCTTTGGGAATGGGCATGTTTTCAGCAGCTATGCATGGTATCACAGATGATATTAATAGTGGTGCATTATCAGAAGCTAAGAATAGAGAGTTGGATGCTGATTCCAAAGCAATCAATGCCTTAGGGGGAGCCCTTTACAATCCCATCTACATGAAGGTGATGTCATGAAAAATGTCACATGCCATGTGGGAAAAGCTTTTGAATATATATGAAGGGGATACAAAGGTCAGAGAGGCAAAGCTGCAGGTGTTGTGGAACAAATATGAAGATCTTAAAATGAACCCAAATGAGTCTATTGAACCATTCATTGATTGGGTAAACATTGTTGTGGATGATATGAAAGGTCTTGGAGAAGTCATTTAAGACATAAAGATCGTAAAGCGCATCATGAGGAAACTTCCACCCCAGTTCAATCTGAAAGTTTTAGTACTAGAAGATAAAGATCCAAAAGAGCTGACACTGGACAATTTTCACAGTACCTTGGTTGCATATGAAATGAGGAACGATGATAATGAGGCTGTGGAAAAGGGGAAGTCCAAAGAGGTGGCATTTAAGGCCATGAAGAAGCTCACCATTGAAGATTATCAGGAAGAAGAAGAGACAGATTAGGTAATTTCATTCCCCTCCTCAAATCATCAAAGAGGAAAATGAAAGTTCAAAGGGAAGCTTCCACTTGCTTGCTTTAGATGTGGAAAAGTTGTTCATCTTGCTGCAAGGTGCCCCAAAAAGATTCAAGAAGAAAATGATGAAGATGAAGTTGAAATTCCAAAGACAAAATCTTCAGCATACATGAAAGGGAAGAAGCAGTTCAAGAGAAATTTCTTCAAGAAGAAGAATCTTCTTTCATAAGAAATAGACAGTTCAGATGAGTCTGAGGGTGAAAAAATTGAGGAGATAGAAAACTGCAAATATCGTGGACAAAATGAAATAGTGGTTGTTGTCAGTAGTGCTCAAGAAAAGAAAGAAACCGAAATTGATGAGGAAGAATAAGAAATTGAAGGGAGAGTTGACATGGAAGCTGAATTAGAAGAAGATCTTGAAGAGATATATGTTTGGAGAGCAAAAACAAAGAAATCGAACAAGGTGGTACATGATGTCAACTCTACATGAAACAACAAGAAGAAGAGAAGTCTAAGCTAGTGAAATAAATTGAAAATCTTAAGTCTTCTAGTCCAGAGCGCATAGAAAAGGTTGATGATCATAAGCTCATGATTGAAGAATAGAAAAGGGTGATGGATTGCTTGAATATTAAAGTGAAAGATCACATCAAGCGTATCGAAGAGCTTGAAGAGGAAGTTGTCAGTCTACGGAGAAAAGTTAAAGACCAGGAAAAACCTTTGAATCTCAACACATTCTTGGAAAAGAAGGTCATTACAAAGACTGAAAAGAAGAAAGAGGAGCCTAGTATTTCAGCATGAAAGAAGCAGTAATTGAGCTAAGAAGATAAGGCTTATTTAGGGCATAATCAGAAACAAAAATCTATGACAGTTGAAGTCAGACCGCAAGCACCCGTCCCGATATTGAAGGTGGATTTAGGCACAAAGCAGAATCAAAATATTCAGAGATCCCAAGGGGAAAATTGTAGTGTTGAAGTAACACGATGTAACGCACCTTATATCAGGTGTTATTGTTGTGGAATTATGGGATATTCACAGTATGTGTGTTCCATAGCCAAAAGATACAGAAGGGAACAAGAACAGAGGTGTCAGCCGAACAGAGAACGGTTTTCTAGAACATATTTCAAAGGACACTATTTTTGGTGTGGAGGATTTGGGCACATGGCTAGTTACTGCACTTCGACCATTTAGAGAAATGTGCCAAAGCAAAATCAAAACATTAGCAAGTAGCAGATCGATAAATCGACAAGTGAGTGAAAAATGCAGAATAGATTTGCGGCTTTGCAAGATGAAGCTGGTCCATCATACTCTAAGAAATAATAGAAGCCTCAATCCATGCCAAGTGTGAAATAAAAATTATGGACCAAGAAGAAGAAAATTGAGAAGGCTGTGGTGGAAGAGATTTCCCTTAAAGCATCATATCCCTCTGCTGTGTGGATCCATGATAGTGGTTGCACATCTCACATGACGGGTAATAAGGATCTTGTTACAGGAATAAAATATGACAATGAAGGAGTTGTCAAATTTGGAAAAGATGAAGTCCTGAATATTGTTGGCTCATGGAAAGCCAAGTTTGGGGGAAAAGAAATGATACGTGCTGATGTCGTGGTAGTAGAGGGTCTCAGACATAACTTGCTCAGTGTCAGTCAACTATGTGACTCTGGGCACTCTATCCGATTTACCAAGAAGGTGTGTATTGTTAAAGGAAAAGATGAAGCAGTTATTCTATAGGGAAAATGAACAAAGGGAAATCTTTACCTGGTAGGTGGGGAAGAAGATTCGTGCTTTTTATCCAGAGAAGAAGAAAACTAGTTGTGGCATAAGCGACTTGGTCATCTATGCCAACCATCCATGGAAGATCTGGTAAAGTGTGATGCTGCTAAAGACCTTCCCAAACTATCACGTGATCTCACTCATACGTGTCATGCTTTCCAACAAGGTAAGATCATTAGAAAGACATACAGTCCATAGGAACAAAAATCCACTCGAGTTATTGAATTGGTGCATGCTGATGAATGTGGACCTATCTCACCATAAGCTATAAATGGGAAAAGGTACTATGTTCTTTTCACTGATGATTTTAGAAGAATGGCCCGGGTGTTTGTCATTACCCATAATACAGAAGTGTTCTGTGGCATAAAGTTGTATAAGAGGGAATCAAATAGGATGCTTGGGCAGAAAATTCTGAAGTTTTGTACTGACAATAGTACGGAATTCACAAATAGTCAAGTGGAAGACTATCTCAAGAAACATGGGATAAGGCATCATGTTTCATCAGTGAGAACTCCCCAACCGAATGGAGTGGTTGAAAGGAGAAATCGGATCATCAATAACATGGCCAGAACGATGCTTATTGATAAAGACCTACCAGAGCAATTTTGGAAGGAAGCAGTTTTGACATTGTTCTATGTTTTGAATTGGTCTTTGTTGTGACCGAAGCATGGGAGGACTCTATATGAACTATGGTACGGAAAGAAGACAACGTTAAAATACTTTCGAATCTTTGGAAGTAAGTGTTTCATTCTCAACAAATAAAATCACAGGATTTTTGAGGCACAAAAAGATGAGGGGATATTCCTTGGATACTCAGGGAAAAGCAAAGCATATAAATGATTCAACAAAAGGCTGGGAAAATTTTTTTAGAGCAATGATGTCACTATAGTTGAAAATGAACAGAATACTCAACGACCCAGTGACCAGTTTCCAGATGAAATTGATGAAAAGATAAGTAAAACAAGGGGAGTAGAAGTGGTAGATGATGACTCAGAAGAAGATACCGATGATGAACAAGAAAGTGTGAAGACTGTGTCTGCTAGAAACCCGAAGAGTTGAGCTGAAATTGATAGGAAGAATATCATTGGTGATCAGACAGCTCCAGTTCAGACTCAAAGAATGAAATCATTATAGAAAACATCGCTTTTATCTCAGGTGGAGCCTAAATGTTTTTCCGATGTAGCTAAAGATGAAAACTGGGTTCAGGCTATGAATGAAGAGCTTGATCAGATTGAGAAAAACCAGACATGGGAGATTGTTTCAAGGCCAAAAGACAAGAATTTCATTGGGACTAAATGGTTCTATCGCAATAAGATGAATGAAGATGGCGCAGTGATTCAGAACAAATCACGGCTGGTGTGCATGGGATACTCCCTGATAGATGGAATAAATGTTGATGAGACATTTTCACTGGTTTCAAGGCTGGAGACAATCAGATTATTTTTTTCCATAGCAGTGCAAAGAAAGTTCAAAGTGTTCCAGATGGATGTCAAATCCACATTATTGAATGGTGTTCTAGAAGAGGAGGTGTATATTGAGCAACCAGATAGTTTTCTCATTCATGAGGATGATAACAAAGTTTTCATGCTAAAGAAGGCGTTGTATGGGTTGAAATAAGCACCAAGAGCATGGTACTCAAGGCTTGATCAATACTTGAAGAAGCTTGGTTTCCAGCGTGGGGGAGTTGATTACAATCTTTATTTCAGCAACGACATTAATCAAAGGATGATGGTGCTGGTTTATGTTGAAGACATAATATTTGGTGGATCAGATGATTCTTAGTGTAGACAATTCTCCGAATTCATGAAAAATGAGTTTGAAATGTCAATGATTGGAGAGCTAAAAATTTTCTTTGGTTTACGGGTGACACAAGGAAGTAATGGAACTTTAATTTCTCAATCCAAATACACCAAGGAGGTTCTAAGAAGGTTTGGAATGGATAATTACATGGAGATGAAGACTTCAGTTTCTACTCGGATGAAATTATCAAAAGATGATGATGGCAAGGCGGTTAATATCACAGAATACAGGAAAATTATTAGAAGTTTTTTGTAATTCACTACAATAAGTCCTAATATTGTTTTCGCCACATGCCAAGCAGCGAGATATCAGAGAAATCCCAAGGAAATCCACATGATTGCAGTGAAAAGAATACATTGGTATATCAAGGGCATGGTGGACTTTGGCTTGACATATAAAGACAAATCTTAGACAGAGTTATTGGGATATACTGATGCTGATTGGTCCGGTTTAGCGGATGACAGGAAATCAACATCCAGAGGTGCATTCTATATTGGTGGAATATGTATTTCATGGAAAAGAAAGAAGCAGGATTGCATTTCATTAAGCACCGAAGAAGCTGAGTATATTGCAGCCACTCAAGATTGCAAACAGTTATTATGGATGAAGCAGCAGCTTGAAGATATGGGAGTTGAAGTAAAGTCTCCGATCAGAATCCAGTGTGATAACTCAAGTGAAATTAATCTTAGCAAAAATCCCTTCCATCACTCAAGGACAAAGCACATTGAGATCAAATATCATTCTATCAAGGAGAAGGTTAAGCAGGGAATCGTGAAGTTGGAGTATGTGCCTACAGAGCTACAAGTTACAGACATTATGACAAAAGCCTTACCCAAGGAAGATTTTGAGAGGCATTGACTGGATCTGGGAGTTCAGTCGACTCCCCGCACTTAAAAGAGTGTGGATGTGGATCTACCCCCTCTCCCCTAGGTATGGTGTGTTTTTCCCTAATATACTGATATGTGTTCTCTACTCTGTTACATACTACAAAGGCGTGACCTTTGGGTTCGTTGACAAATGGGTAGAAAATAGTGATTGTTCACGGGGGAGACATTGTGGAGTTGAAAAATTATGAATGATATGGGGAGAAGCTGACAGTTGGACCAGATAGGGGGAGTTAAAGCTAGTTGAACGTGCTTATTCAGAGCTTAGCTTGGACAACACAATAAATGGGTCTAAAGAGTTTTTAAAGCTGACAAGGGTTGAAGTTGTGAATAGAAAGGGGGAGGGTATTAAATATAACGATGCTAGAAGTGATCGATCAAAGCACAGATATCATGAAAGCTGAGGATCATGATAAAAGCAGAAGAGAAGAGTGTTGTTGGAATGTGGAATGAATATTTCCAAAAATTGGTATCAGTGAAGTATCAACAATTGGTATCAATTTGGAAATTGGTATCAGTTTGGTGTCAACAGTGGATGTCAATGTTGAAGTGATTCATTGATGAACTTTTCATTTACTCTTGTTTCTCACTCAGAGCATTGATCATGTGGTCTTAGAGTATGTGTTGAGTAAATTCTTGATTGATATCATAATCAAAATGAGGAAAATTCTGGCTGAAGATTCAATGAAGTATCTTTTTATGGAAGATTTGACAACAAACCCAAAGGGGGAGATTGTTGGGAGAAAATCCCTCAAGGTATCATTGAATAATTTTTGAGGTGATTGTGTTTGTTGACAAAGTGGACATCTGAGTGGTGATTGTTGACAAAGCAAAACAATGACATACGAATTTTTTGAAAAAGAGGATTTCATGATGGAATGTCGAATTCAAGAGTTGAGGTCAATGATAAATGTTTAATTCAAGAACGTCGACAAGAGGAATCGATGATCTGGAGGCGGTACAAAATAACAGATACAAGGTGGTGCCGTTTTCCAGTGTTTGCCAAATTTTTGGGCCTGAAAATCGTCAAATAAAGAAAATTGGTTTTTGGAAAAAGGACTTTCACGCCATGTACGTTAAGGCTTGGAAACTTGCACGCCATATGTTTCTCAAGATCAGATCATCAAAATATGGAAAAGGGACAAGTGTCGCGCAATTATTGGTGGTGTCGTGCAAGTGACTTGTGCGCCGATGCCTTGGAAGATTGAGAACTTTCACGCCTATGGTTTTTCAATATCATAAGATCAAAATATGGCCAAGGAAAAAGGTTCGCGCAAGTTTGGAATTAGGTCGCGCAAGTGACTTGCAGGAGAAGAGACCTACGCGCCGAGACTTGCGCGCCGAGGAGAGACTTGTGTGTCGTCGCGCAGGTGTGACCAAATGCCTATAAATACTGGACCACCCATCTTCATTCTTCACTAGAGTTCAACTATTTGAGAAATCAGAGCTCCCGTCGCGCAGGTGTGGTGGTCGCGAAAGTGGTGGTGTGTCGCGCAAGTGGGACTTGCACGCCAGATTTGAAGAAGGGCGATTGTTCGCAGTTGTGCGCCAATATTGGGTTGGGCGTAAAAGGAAGTGTGTCACGTAAGTTTGAAGTTGAAGAATCTTATGTCGCACAAGTGTGTGAGGTGGACTTGCACGCCATTTGTGACTTGCGCGCCGATACTTGTGCACCGATATTGACTTGCGCGCCACGTAAGGTTTATTTCCAGTAGTGATTTTCGGGCTGCGTGGAAGCTGGAAGTTTTCCCGATACCTTCGGTTCAAAGAGAGATTCATCTACGGGTGAAGGATGAACTTCAACAGAGAATCTACATACAGAGGAAGATGCATTACTTCATGAAAATGAAGAGACCTGCAGGTCTATAAACTGTGAGTGGATCCTTTCCAATGCAGTGAGAAAAGGAAGAGGAAGAAGGTGATCCTCTCCACTGGCAGTGAGCCAAAGAGAGAAACATGGAGTGACCCTTGGGAAAGCAGTGAGCTAACCCTAAACCTTGTAAAGGTAGTGAGACTAGGACAAAGTGACTATGCCCAAACCTTTTAATCCACATCTAGTGAAGAATAGTGGAATTTGGTATGACCGGAAACATGTCGACATATGCTCCTTGGACGTAGCCCTTAGTGGTGAACCAAGTAAAAATTTTTGTGTCCTGTGCATGTTTTACCTTTTGTTTATATTGTGCAACAGGAAAGAGAGAGAAGAGTGTTTTTCTTAACAATGAAACAAGATCGGAACGGGATTTAATTTTTAATTAGTCATACCCTGATTCACCCCCCCCCCCTCTTGGGGTACTCACCCTAGTCGACCTAACAATTATCACAAGGATCATGGTACATGAGAAAATAGGAAGTCGGGGAAATTGGGATCATTTTTTCCCATGTGAAATGGTAAGAGTCAAATGACATGGGCCCCTATATATAGGTGTGGTGCCCTCCTACCGGGTCTATCTGTTCTAATGTGAACCATTTCAGTTCAGGACAACTTCTACATTGGAATTGTGCCCTTTTCATTCTGATAGGACACCATTCCAATGGGAGGAATTTGTAGGGTCCTAAAAATTCTTCCAAGAGGATAAAATCCCTAATAAATTACTTTGCAGAAAGAATCAAGAGCTTCTACAAGTTTATCAAAGTGAATGGAATCAAATTGAGTTACAATTGAATGAAGGAACATGATGGAATTCAAGTTTTCGTGGTTTTTAAGTGGCCTACATACCATTACAATGAATGGTATGTAGATCAGAAGGATTGAGAACTGCCAGGTATGTGAGACAATCAGCGAACAGCAGGCCCGTGAGGCAATGGACAGTGATCACGGAAAACATCAAACCATGCCAACCAAAAGATTCACGTGCGCATAAATCCTGTCGACGTACTGTACTTCTAACCCATCAATTTTTATACAAAGAAAACATGAAGGGTCCCGAGAACCATTATCATGAACCAAAACTTCCGCAAACCCTAGTTTACAAAGTCTTCCATGGGTCAGTATATTTCTTCAATGGGCCTCCGCAAATGGTTTCACATGCCCAATAGATACAATTTATCAGTTCCTATCCAAAAGGATCACAGTAAAAGTATGAGACACACATAGGGAGACTGACATAGGGAAGGACGAACAACAAAATATTGAGGGAGACTTAGAGGTTTCACTTCGGCTTCTATCTTTTCTCATCGACAAATCACAAACTGTGAACCACTCCCTCCGCAGGCACAGCCACCACGTGCCATAAAGTAGGGTAATTGAATAATAATAATAGAACCACAAAACTAACTGGTGAACCATGAACCAAAGAATTATCACAGAAGAACTCCCCCTGAATGACGACCCCCCAAACCCTCCTCTACTATGGTGCTCTGTTTAGCATACTGCTACACAGACTAAACCCGGTGCTGCGTACAAAATCAGTACACAGATATAACCCAAAGCATCATGGTGATCTTCATACCACTTTGGTACGTAGTGGATGATACCAATTCCATCATACCCCATCGGTACGTGGATGGACCTTCTTCTTGTATACCAATACGGTATTCGGAGACTTCCCCAACCTGCATGAATAACCAGTATACGGAATGGGGTGTTTTTTGGTATTTTTCCTTCCAGTTTCAACCTCACCCCTCCACTACAGTATAGTCCTTTATGATTCCTCTGCTAATCAGTCCACCATAATTAAGACAAAGCCTCCTCCAATGACAGTGGACCTGTATGATCAGACCATCAGGTGCATCTGATCACCCCATTGAGTATACATACCCATGGTAAGCAGAGTCACGAAGTCCCTGCCTACAATGGTGCGGGTTTATGGAATTCTTATGAGGATACATTCCCTTGGTAACCCAGAGTCCATCCTTGGGATGCCGATGTGAACCTCTCTATTCTTGGGATTATGGGTGATCACTTTCATTCCCATTTATTAAGGCATAGTGATCAGTCAAAGGGGTTATGTTCACTCCCCCCTTTGATGAGGACGAAACTCCTCTACTTCCTAGAACATGCTCTGGGGCCTTCCCACTATGGTAAGTCCCCAATCATTCATGGCCTGACTATATGACCTTTAATTCAATATCACATGGAAATGTTCATTACTCCACTCCCTCACCCACTATCGCCCCATCCTCATCCGCTGCGGTCTCTCCCTCCCCCACCAATAGGGGAGGATGCATGTGCATTGTTGAATATTTCATATCCTCTTGTTTCTCACACTGAGCATGACTCAAGTGGGATTAAAGGTTTTTGGATATTACAACATCCACACATCTGAACTACGATATCTCGGATTCCTAATCAAAACAGGATATATAGGAAGCCTACCAGAAGGCTCGAGAAAAAATGGGTGCCCATCCATAAAGGGTCCACCCAACCATGCCCCCTACAATGGGATGCTTCCATGCATAATCCCTACACCATCTAAACTTCATGAACTATGATTCTTGATCAAAATAGGATACATAGGATGCTTACCAGAAAGCCCGAGTTAAAAAGGGTGCCCATTCCAAAAGGGTCCACCCAATCAAGTCCTATAAAATGGGATGATTCTATGCGTAATCCTCACATAATTTGAACTACATGGTTTCTGATTTCTCTCTCAAGGATACATAGGAAGCCCTCCTTGTGGGCCTGATCCCAACATCAAGTCACCTTCCATCCCCCTTGGATGACGATAAACTCCAGAGCACCTTATTACACAGCTCAAGTCAGCATCACCTCCGTAGCATCAAATATATACAGGCTAACGATGATTTCTCAAACCAAGGGTAGGTTTTGGACACACTCTTCAGGAATGAACCAAGGAATCATGAACATATGAACATGGATTAAATCTATAAGAGAGTCCCGGAACATGCAATAATCCTCCACTGGTAGGGTGCGGTGAGCCTGACCTCCCATCTTATTGACCAATGGAGTCCTTATGTGTCATTGTCCAAATAGTCATTCAAAGAGCACCTCACTTTGGAAAGTTGGTCCATGAATCAAGGATACCAGGCTTGTTGGTAATTCTTGATTCCAAAAATAAACATGTTAGAGACCATCTGAGGAAGTTATATCTGAGAAGGACTAATTTCATGAGTGCTCGACCCCAACACAATCACCCACTGGGACTAATAGTTCACCCAGGGTTAATTCAACCTTTATTAAGGGTAAATTATGATAAATGAGTCGAAACAAAGGAATGGTAAATTTGAAGGGAACCTTACTCTATATACAAAGAGATGGGTGACGATCCTCATCAGATCATTTCTGCACCGCCCGTAAACGCTCCACCTAGGAGGAAGAACAAGGGTAATTTAGGGTGTTTAGTGTTTTTAGGGTCCTTTTAGGATATTGGTGGTTTTAGGGGCCTTCATAGTTTTTAGGCTTTGTTGAGATAGTTTATTTTTTTAGGGGTTTAATGGACCTTTATGATTTTTAGGGTTTCATACACTTCTATGGGTTTGGTGAATTTTACGATCTATTGCATTTTTTATAATTTTTAGTGACTTTTGGGGGTTTTATGGTTTTTAGGGTATTTCAGGGGTTTTTGGATATTTTATAGTTTCTAGGGGAATTTAGGGGTTTCTAGGGTTTTTAGGGTTTCTGAGGGTTTTAGTATTTTTTTTATTTTATGAGATTTAGATGTTTTTGAGGTCTATGATTTTAGGGTTTTAAGGGTCCTTTGGAGTTTTTACAGTTTTCGTGCGATATTTTTGGGTTTTAGGGATTTTTAATGGGGTTTTTAGTTTTTTATGGTTCTCTTAGTACATAGGGGTTCTATGTGTTTTTATGTTTTTATGGTTTTTACGGTTTTTAAGGGATTTATGGTCATTTAGAGTTTTATGGTTTTTAATGTTTTTTGGGTTTATGGATTATTAGGGTTTTTTATGTTTTTTAGGGTTTTAATGTTATGTTAGTGTTGTATCGGTTATTAATGTGTTTTGGGGGTTAAGTGGTTGTTAGTGTTTTTGGTTTTTTAAGGTCTTTATGGTTTAAAGTGTTTTAGGTGATTTAATTTTTTAGGGGGTTTTTTACAGTTTAACCATTTTTTGTATGTTTTATAGAATTTCGCAGTTTTAGGAATTTTAGGGTTTTTAAGGGTTATTAATTATTTTCTATGGGTTTTATGGATTTAGATATTGGTTTAAGGTGTTTTTATGATTATTTTAGGGCTCTAAGGTTGTAGGGTGTATGGTTTAGGGTGTTAGGTAAAGGGGTTAGGGTGCAGAGTTTAGGGTTTAGGTGTTGGGTATCGGATTAAGGGTGTAAGATTAGGGTTTAAGATCCATGGTAAATGGTTTAGGTTTAGGGTGTAGGGAAAAAGGATTTGGGTGTTCAATATATGTTTTAGGTTGTTGTGAAGAGAGTTTAGTGTGTTATGAATATGGTTTTGGGTGCATGTTTTAGGTTTTAGAGTGTACGTTGTTGGTATTAGGGTGTTGTGGTTTAGGGTTTTTAGTGTAGGGTATAGGGTATAAGGGGTATAAAATAGGGTTATAGGTGTATGTTTTAGGGTTTCATATGAAGGTATTAGGGATTACAGTGTTGTTTATTTGGGTTTGGGTGTTGGTTATAGGGTTTAGGGTGTACGGTAGAGGGTTTAGGGTTTAGGATATCGAGTTTAGTGTGGAGGGTATATGGTAATATTATAGGGTTTATGGAATATATGATGTGGTCTATATGGTTTTTGGCATATGATATAGGATTTATGGTGCTTGTTATTGAGTTATGGGTGTAGGGTATAAATTTTAAGGTGTAGGGTACATGGTTTATAGTGTAGGGTTTTGGGTTTTGGGTTTAGGGTGTAGGGTTTAGGGTGTAGGGTGTAGGGTGTAGGGTTTAGGTTTTATAATGTAGGGTATAGATTTTAGAGTTAAAGGAATAAGGTTTCTGGTGTATGTTATTGGGTTTATGGTATATGGTTTTGGTTTGCTGGTATAGGGTATAGGGTTTAGATAATATTTTTTAGGATTTATGGTGTAGTGTATTAGGTTTAGGGTGTAGGTTTTTGTATGTACATTGCTTGGTGTAGGTATAGGGTATATGGTGTAAGTTATAGGGTATAGTGTGAATGAATAAGGTTTATGGGGTGAGTTATAGGGGTTAGGATGTAGGTTTTTCTCTTTATGGTGTAGGGTATAGGGTTTAGAGTGTATGTTTTAGGGTTTGGGTGTAAGGTAAGGGGTTTAGGGTGTAGGGTATAGTGTTTAGGGTGTAGGTTTCATGGTTTTTTGAGGAGTGTATACAGTTCATGGTGTAGGTTTTAGTGTTTACCTTATTGGGTTTTGGGTTTTGGGTTCAGGGTATAGGGTTTAGGGTTTAGGGAATAGTGTTAAGGGTGTAGGTTTTGGGGTTTAGGTTGTTGTGAATAGGTTTTAGGGTGTTGGTTTTTGGGTTTAATGTGTATGGTATAGATTTTGTGGTTTATGGTTTTGGATTTACGATGTAGGGTATAGGGTTATGTTTTATGGTTCAGGGATTGTGTTTTAGGGTTTATTGTATGTGGTTTCGATCGTAGGTTTTTGGGTATAAGGTTTTGTGTGTACATTTTAAGGTGTTCGACTTAAAGTGTTTGGTGTTTGTCTTTGGGTGTAGGGTTTAGCATTTAGGATGTAGGGTTTTGGGTGTAGTGCTTGGGGTTCATGGTGTATGTTATAGGGTTTATGGTGTAGGTTTTGGGTTTTTGGATGTAGGGAATAGATTTTTGGTTGTATATTTTAGGGTTCTGGTTGTATGGTTTAGGTATTATAGTTTATGGAACAAGGTATAGGGTTTAGGGTGTATGGTATATGGTTTATGGTGAAGGTTATAGGGTTTAGTGTTTAGGGTGTAGTGTTTAGGATGTTGGGTGTAGGTTATAGTGTTTATGGTGTGGGGTATAGGGTTCACTGTATAGGGTTTATGTTTTAGGGGTTAGTGTATATGGTTTACGGTGTTGGGTTTAGGGTTTATGTTATAAGGTTTTGTGATAATGCTATGGGTAATAGGTTATTGGGTTTAGGGTATGAAGTATAGGTTTTAGGATGTATGTTGTAATATTTATGGTATATGGTTTAGGGTTTATTTTGTAGGATATGGGGTTTAAGGTGTAGGGTTTAGGGTGGTGGGTGGTGGGTATAATGTTTATGTTGAAGGGTTTATGGTGTACAGGGGTAGGTTGTATGGTTAAGGTCGTAGGATATATGGTTTTGGTTTTAGGGTGAAGGGTGTAGGGTTTATGGTGTAGGTTAGAGGGTCTATGATGTATTATATAGGGTTTAGGGTGTTTGGTAAAAGGTTTAGGGTGGTTTAGGGTATATAGTGTTGGATTTTTAGTTTAGGGTGTAGAGTTTATGTTCTACGATTTATTGTTTAGGGTGTAGGGTATAATGTTTAATGTCTACAGTTTAGGATTTAGTTTATAGGTTATAAGGTATATGGTGTATAATTTTGTGTTTAGGGGTTATGGTTTAGGGCATAGGGTTTACCGTTTAGGGTGTATGGTGTAGGGTATAATGTTTAAGATTTTGTACTTTATTTAGGGTTGTTATGGTTTTTATTTTTTACTAGGTGTTTTGGGATTTTTTTTAGGATTTTTAGGTTTTTATGGGTTTTCGTTATTATTATGGTTTTTATATTACATAGGGTTTAAATAGGGTTTTATATTTTCTATGTCTATGGTTTTTGTTTTTTAAGGGTGTTTTGGGGTTTTGGGGGGGGTTTTTTAGGGTTTAATGTTTATTTTTGTTTTAATGGTTTTATTAGTTGTGTTTTATTTTTTTGGGATATTTAAGGTTTTTTGTGTTATTAGAGAATTCTATTTTTTGGGGTTTAGATCATTTTGGGTTATCATGGGCTTTTAGGGGTTTTAGGGTGTTTAATAATTCATAAAGGATTTTTAAGATTTTTATAGGGGTTTTAGAGCCATTTATAGTTTTTTGGTTTTTAGGACCATTTATGGTTTTTTGGGATTTTAGGGTCTTCAAAGGGTTTTAGTTTATGTGATTGATTTTTAACATTTTTTATGGTTTTGAGGTTTTTTATGGTTATTTGGAGTTTTTGAATCATTTATGGGTTTTTAGAGTTTTAGGTGTATGTAGGGGTTTTATGGCTTATACAATTTTCAGGTTTTTAGTGACTTTATGAGTTTTAAGGATTTTAGGGTTTTTCGTATTTTATGGATTTTATATTATTTTATCTTTTCGTATTTTTGTATTTTTTGTGGTTTAAGTGTTTTTACGGTATTTATGGTTTAGGGGTTTTATGGGGTTTTCATTTTTCTTAGTGGTTTTTTGTTTTTTAGATGATTTTTGGGGTTTGGGGGGGTAATTTTTATTATGGATTTATTGGGTTTTAAGGGTTTTTATGGTTCTTCGGGTATTGATGAGTTTAAGGAATTTTATTTTTTATGGCCTTTTATGGGTTTTAGTGTATTCAAATGGGTTTTAGATTCCTTCATATTTTTTGGGTTTTGGGGTCTTTCAGGTTTTTAGGGTTGTTAAGGTCTTTTATCATTATTTGGGGGTTTTATGGGTTTTTGGGAGTTCAATTCCTTTTCATGGTTGTTATGGTCTTTTATGGTATTTTGGGGTTTTAGGAACCTTGAGTGTTGTTTAGGAGTTTAGGTTCCTTATGGGTTTTTTATTCTTTGTTATGATCCTTTAGTGGTTTTATGGTTTTTTTGGACCTTGTAGGTTATTAATTCCATTTAAAGTTATATATTTTTAAGGTTATTTATGGTTTTTAATGGTTTATTGGTTCCTTTAAATTTTTAGATTTTTAGATACATTTTGTGGTTCTATGTTCTTTTATGGTCTTTAATGGGGTTTAGAGTTTATTGTGTGTTTTAGGGTTTTAGGGTTTTAGGGTTTTATGGTATTTTATGGTTTTATGAAGTTTAGGATATTTTAGTTGTTTGGATGCTTCTGTAGGGTTTTAGGGTGTCTTCAGGTCATTTAGGGGTTTTATGATTTTTAGGGTGTTTCACAAGTTTTAGTGTATTTTAGAGGTGTTAAAGTTTTTAGGGATTTTTATTTATTTTTTTGATTTTATGTTATAGGTTTTATGATCTTTTTGGGGTTTTAAATCACTTGATTATCATCCCTTTGAGATACTTAGTGAAAACTAGGTCTTAATTCCTATTCCCATCCATTGGATAATTTTTATCACTCTTTCATACATAATTAACAATATATGATGGAGTATTCATTTTGGGTCCTTTACTTAGATATACCACCAAGGAAACCAGAAATTTCCTCATTTTACATGTGAGTCAAATTTATGTAAGAGACTCCAAACACATGGACAATATTGATTCAAATATTTATCATGTGCATTGAGAATTACCACTTTCATATTTCGAACTCTTAATCTTGAATGAATTCAAATATCCATAACATTTCATTTAGATTGGTGGAAGAAATTCTGATATCTGAGAACTCTTTTTCCTGGATTTTTAGTATGTTCCCCTAGGTGTCCTTGCATAAGTTGCCTACATAACGGGCCTGTCAGTTAAAAGATGTCACTATTTGGCTATGAAAAATATTCCCCAGTTGGATCTGCATAATACAACCCCCATAACAGGTTCATAAAATAAATGTAACTTCGTTATTGGTTAATGTTTCTTTTTCCCCTTAAAACATTGATGATAAAATACAAGAATCTATATCTTAAAGCAGTCATCCCTATATATTTTTCACATTACCTTTATCTTGATCTGAAAGTCTTCAAGACCATGGTTTAAACATTTTCCTCTCCATGTGTTCAAAGCATATTGAAATAACCATGGATCATTTACTTAAATATCATCTATTGTTTCCATTATATTTTGGTCCTCGATGTATGACCTAAAATTGCAGATGCCATACTTCTTATATTTGGGTAAGACCTTCACAGATTCCACAAAACTATGATTCATTGGAAATACTCTTTCTGTATTCAAGTACCTTTCTCCATATACCAAACCCTATGCTGTGTAAAATCAATTTCTACATAAACATTATTTTCCTTTTAGCAATATAATTTCAAGTTTCTGAGATCTATTTTGTCTTACTATGTCGTACATTCCCCCAGTGGCCTTATATAAAATTTTCATACATAACATGCATGTCAGTCAAAAGATTCCACGGTTTGGCTATGTAGCATATTCCATATTCATCCCTTCATAATACAACACCCATTATAGGTTTTTTAAATAATGGTAACTTCGTTCTTAGAAAATATTTATTCTAATTCCTTTAGCCCTTTTCACATATCATTCTTTGAATCCAAAAATTTCCAAATCACAATTTATAATTCTTTATTTCCATACATAAAAATGGTGGTATGTATTTAGATAAATTATCATGAAATTGGAACGTCTTAAACCTTTGTTAAAATATAAATTACCAAAAAGTAATGCCACCTAATGTCCTCACTTCATGACTTAAAACTACATAGTATAATTTCATCACTGCATGACGTAATACTGCACATCATGATATCATAAATTCCCTTTCTGACAAATTTTATCCATTCCTCACACACCAAATTTGTGTATACGTGGTTTTCCCATTCATGATCTACGTTGACATAGATAACTCTTTATTCTTAAAATACTTTTCCTTAGAAAAACCACCCACTGTGGTCTTGATTCACCAAAATTTTATTTTCCCTTATCTATCAACAATAAAATGCTAAATTTATGAATACGCTTTTTCTTGACAATGCATTACATTCTCTCAGTGGCCTTGAATAAAAATTTCTTACATAACATGCCTACCAATCAAAAGATTACACTATTTAGATATGTAACTTATTCCCTAGTTGGTCCTACATAATACATCTCATATAATTGTTTCATCAAATAATTATTACCTCATTCTTAGAAATGTCCCCCTTAATGTTTATACAAGTTTTAGATTTTGTGACCATAAAAATCATGACACGAGATTCCCCCTGCAAGTATTTAAAGAATATAAGATCGATTCCTAGACACTACGCCATGTTTGGTATCTAATTTCAAAATTTAGAGTTAAATATATTTGACCTTAAACACTATATTCATTAGTACGACTTGCATGAATCCAAACTACCAATAACAGGACACATGGTACTCACCAGTTTGAAAACTCGCAAAGGGAACTATAGGCAAAATATGATGTCTCTGCTCAGTAAACATACTTGTTGTAGGTTTTAGGCAATATTGAACAACAAAAATCTAAAGGATACAATGTTTATGGTGTTGTTTATATAACCCTAGTAAAATCAAACTATGCTTACTAGGCCCATTGGCTTAGGTAAAAAAACATGGATAAAGACATGGATGATTAAAGAAAAATTTATTTTCATTTGTGAGTAGAAAAAATCCATACAGTTGTATCCAAAACTTTGAGTCACTATATTATAAATCACAATAGTTTTTATACATAACTTCTCATTTGATTGATGGCCTCTTAAGACCCATCAGCTGCATGTTGAAGTTCGATTAGCTGACCAGTCTCATTCTTTTCAGCATGATGAAGTGATTCCTTAGCATCTGTAAGGATTTTTTCACCATATTTGTGTAAATATCCTATTTAATCCTGAAGTTGGTGAAGATCCCTGGAAACAATATCTAACTCGTATGGATATGCATATATTGAATAGTCTTTTCTTTAATTTTATGCTTGAGTTATTTCAACATAGTAGTATTATTGGGATCAACTTGGGGAATTCTACTCGGAATTCATCACTATTGGTCAAAAATATAGTTTTTATCAGATCTTGTCCAAGTATCTTCTCTTGCTCCCTTTTTCAGATAATATCATTAACTGCAGTATGAATTTCATGGTATTCAAAACTGCCAAATCCCATCATAATGAACAGAGGTGAATGTTGTTGAATTCCTAAGGGAAATTTCTCAAAGGGAATTTTAGATATTATTTTCCATATATTCTTCCATTCCTTGTGGCGTTCTATAAGAAGATCCTTTTTCTACTCCAGATTTGATTCAGAGTCATTGTGATAACTATAAACATATTTAGGGATTAATGCACTTAATGATGTTCCATGTTCTGCTCCTTTGACAGTGGTTGCTTCAATTCCTAATATTGATTAACCTGATGTAGAAGCTTTACTTACAGACCTATACATTGAAATTGATAATTCTATATGGGGAATTAAAATTATGGTTACAGTAAGTTTCAAAATTAAAACAAATGTAAGCACAATAAAAATATCGGAAACCCTTATTTAACAATAGTTCATCATCATGAGATGACTCCTCTCTAATATTCTCATATTTAATAGTATTTGTTGATGTATTATGGTGGGGAATGATTTCTTTAACCTTGTAAATATCATATGAATGAATATTAGAAATATTCTTTATTTCAATATTTACTTCATTTAGTTTATGCTCAATGGTGGGATTGATAGTGATATCGATGCTTCCTTCAGGCATTGTTAGTACAAATGTTTCTTTAGATGGATCTGTATATTTCAATCGATCATGGTTAAAAAATTAATAATTATATGATTGATAAGATGAATAATAAAAACTCATATCCATATGGTTCTATACATGGAACATTAAAATCTTCTAATGTATTTGGAATATTAACGTGTTCTAATACTTCTTCAAAAGACATGACAAGATTCATCATAATATCCAATAATATCACAAATCCAATGTTATTCTCACCCATGGTAGCACTTGGAGTGGTTGTTTTGCGACCCTCCTCTGACAAATGTTTACCCTAAATAGCTTCCTCAGTAACAGTTATGGGGTCAACATCAGTTGTCGTAGGATTTTCTAGTGCATGTGATGAACATAATGTATCATAGAGTAGAAGAAATTTATTGTCACACAAAGTTTCTCATGAGGAACTTATAATATACCTGAGTTTTCTTCTCTTCTAGTGGTAAAAATGGGATAAATTTCAGGATCAAATGTTGTTTCCTTTTTCCTAAATTCCTCTTCAATGAAAGAAATCACTGGGTTGGCAAGAATTTATTCTAGTTCTGAATCACCCTCCACGGTTCTTTGAGGCTCATCAGTGATTTATCAATGAGATTAATCAAAATAAGCTCCTACAATTCCAATAATTATAAACACTTTCTATGAATAAAGCTAAAATTCATGTTTTAAGGAATTCATACAACTACTGAAGAAATGTTTAATAAATGTTTTCTTTATTATATGTTTCTATTTATTCACCTTCTTCGAAGGACTTGCATCATCGTCTCCAAAAAATGATATTGGAGACTTCAATACCCTTTCTATTTAATTCTCCATGGCCTTTTCTCTTGGAGGTATATATCCCGATTCATGGGGTGATCTAATAGATACAAGTGTAGTACCACCAGGGCTATATTATGGTGATGGATCTTTAGTCAATTTTACTTTATCCATCTACAAGTGAAAATGGTATTTCCCTTGTGTAACATTTCTTTGGATAATTTAAAATAGAAAAGAAGAAAATAATGTGGGAAAAATTAAACTTTAAAATTCAAGATCATAGAAAATCATGCCATTTTTCATCTAATGAAATGTCAATACCTTTAGTGGAACTACAGTCTATCATCTATTTTACTCATTTTGTGGTGTAAATTGATTCATCTGTTGCTTATATGAGCATATCAAGTTCTTGGATTTTTGTTTCCACTTCATCTGGGTTGTTCTTCAAACGAATATCAAAAGAGACTCATAGATCCCTTATCCTCAGAATATGAAACCCATCACCTAAATCCATCCACATTGTTTCTGTATCACAATGCAGGATTTTCCATGTTTGAACATTCATTGTTCTTGAATATTCATAGTACATTACAGAGGGTTGTGGAGATGATCATGTAGTTTTAGATTTGAGTTCCTTACCAATTCCTGCAGTCAAAAATGGGGGATGAGAAAATGGGACCCATATCTCTTTTGAATTATGGTGACAAGAATGCCTTGGTACAGCTTTAGTTGAGATTGATTGTGTAACCCTCTTGACTATGATAGGTGTATTATATGTTGCATGATGTTTATTTGGAGGGATGGGAGCCCCATCACCTACACCATATGACTCCAATGAATCTTCCCCTGATGATGAAGGATTACCTTACAAATGAGAGGGTTCCTTAATACTACCTCTCTTTTCCCATACATAAGGGAAAACATGGTTTAACACCGCTTTAGGGTATGATGCAACTTAGTTCTCATCATAGAATATAGTCAATTTGTGTATTGCCTTGATAGTAGGTAAGTTGAATACTTCCCCAGTCTTCTCTACAGTTGTCAGAAACCATAGTTGTTGGGATACTGTTAGATATTACTCTAATATGAAATGCACTGGATGAGATATAGTAATTTGATGAATTCAGTTGAATTTACATGTTAATTTATACAGATAATATTCCTCACATATTATTTCACCATTAATCCTAGTGTCCAATACACAATCCCTTCAAGCTATCATATACACCCTTAGCTCTAAGCTGGTTGTCCCATCATCAACAAATTTCCTTGTAGGAGGATTCCCATAAGGTTAAAAATTATAGTCCTTATACACACTTAACCTGTAATTATTATCATTATCATTCAATGATAGAGGTTAAATACCATAGAAATCATGAAAATATTGTTAGAACAAACTT
Organism: Viscum album; assembly: GCA_963277665.1. Classification (NCBI taxonomy): domain Eukaryota; kingdom Viridiplantae; phylum Streptophyta; class Magnoliopsida; order Santalales; family Viscaceae; genus Viscum; species Viscum album. The sequence continues at coordinate 115,696,781 of OY728133.1, read as the reverse complement.
CCAAAGACCTGTACCCCACATTGCACAGTGTAGGGTCCTGAAAATTTCACTAAGGGAAGAAAATACTCCCGTAATCACTTTTCATAAGCAAGAAGGTATTCTTACATGTATAAAAAGGTGAATAGACTCAAATTGAGCAACTTATTTTTAATTAAACTTGAAGTAATTCATGTTTTAAATGTATTTTAAGAGGCCCACATACCGTCACTGGGAAGGGCTCACAGACCGCATGGATCGCAGACCACCGGTATGCGGAATGTCCTGCGAGGTGATGACCCGAAGAGTGATGGCTAGAGAACCCATTAGACTTTGAACAACATTACTGATGTAATAATGTTCATGAAGGCCATCTTCATACCGTCTCGTGAACTCAATTGTTCACAGATGAAGCAAACTGGAAGGGTTCTGAAAACCATGATCGCTAACCATAGACTCCATAAACCCCTATTGACTGAGTCTTCCACAGGTCATGATATCTCCTCATGGGCCTCTGCAAATGGTATTTCATTACCATAGATACGATTTCCACAATTCTCTATAAAAGGATCACATAAATAATTGAGAGGGGAAAGACGAAGAAATATCATATGGGAAGCTATATATTAGAAGAGAGAACTCAGAGAAGATTATATATTTAGTATTGAATCATCAAAGAAACCTGAAACCACACTCTCTATAGGTATATCTAGTCTCAATCCAAAAAACTAGGGAACTTAATAATAATAATAGAACTTTGAACCAGATTGGTGAATCCGCGAACCACATATTTCACCGAGACTAACTCCCTACGAATGATAATTCTATAGACCCTCCTTCAATATGGTTTCCCTGTGTAGTGTATTGCTACACAGATTTATCTTGGTGCATCATACAACATTAGTACATGGATCGAACCTAAAGTGGTGTGAATAACTACGTACCACTATGGTGCATGGTGGTCTACAAACATTCACGTATACCACATCGGTACGCGGATGACCACTCTACCCGCCTAGCATTATGGTATATGGTACATCCACCATCCTGCATAAGAAAATAGTATGTGGAATGGGGTATTTTGGGTATTATTTCCTCCATTCCCAATCTTGACCCTTCATTACTGTCCAGTACTCTATAATCCCTCCATGAACCAATCCCCTAAAATGAGGAAAAAGCCTCCTCCAAAGCCACCATACTTGTATGATCAGACTAGTGTGTGCATTATCTCACCCCTTTGAGTTCGCATAACCATGGTAAGAAGATTCACAAAGGATCTCCCTAAAATGGTTTGGGCTCTGTGGATTTTTGTGGGTCTACATTCCCAGAGTAACTGGAATTCAATCCTTAGGATGCAAACGTGAACCACTCCGTTATAAGGATTAAGTTTGATCACCTGCATTTCCATTCAACGAGGAATGGTGATCAATCAATGGGGTTATTTTCTCTTCCCCTTATTATAATAGAGGCACTCCTTCCCCTTCTAGAATGAATTCTGGGGAACCCCCACTAAGGTGTGTCCCCAATATTCCAAGGTCGAGTTGCGTGACCTATAATATCATGTCACATTGAAAGGCTCAATGCTCTGTTCCCTCACCCACTGTCACCATGGCCTCTTCCGTCGTAGGCTCTCCCTCTCCCACCAGAAAGAGAGGAGACAAGTGGTTGTTTGGATCTCTCGCATTATCTGGTTTCCCACAATGATCATGACTCACAAGGGCTAAGATATTTTGGATGATTACAACATCCACACAATTTTGAGCTATGAGAACTTTGATTCCAGATCAAACCAGGATATGTAGGATGCCTTCTTGAAGTCCGGATCTCAAAAGGGTACCATTTCAAAAGGGTTCACCTAACAATGTCCCCCAAATGGGAATCTTCCATTCATATGTCCCAACCATTTTTAATTATATGGGTTCTAATTCCTCTCCCAAGGATTTGTAGGAAACCCATCTTATGGGTCTGATCCCAACATCAAGTCACCTCCCATCCCCCCTGGATGAAGATGATCTCCGGAGAGACTTATTGCATGACTCAAGTCGGTATCGCCTCCGTAGAATCAAATCCATGTATGCTTATAATGATATGAAAATTAGAGTGAATCCTATAGACACACTCTTCAGAAATGAACCATGGATTCACAAACACATGAACAAGACTAAAATCTATAAGAGTGTCTGGGAATTTACAATAATCCAATCCTAATAAAATGAGGTGTGGTGAGCCCAAAAACCCATCCTCTCGACCAATAGATTCCTTAAGTGTCATTGGCTAAATAATTGTCTAATTAGAAACTAACTTTGGAAAGCATGTTTATGAATCATGGATACCAGAGCCATTGGGTGTTTCTAGCTCCACGAATAAACCTTTTCGAGACCATACAAAGAAGTTATATCCTAAGAGGACTGATTTCACAAGTACTTGACCACATATAGTCTTCGGTTTGGATGATCTGACTGTGGAATCTCCTTCGTAATATAGAAGGGGTAAATTACCCAGTCCCCACAAGGTTAATACAACCATTCTTTTAAGGTATAATGACACAAAAAAACATAACAAATGAAAAATAAATTTGACATGAAACTATCTTTATAAAAAGTGAAGGGTGATGACTCTCATTGGACCATTTCATCATCACCCAAAACGCTCCACCTCTGAGTTGAAACAAAAATGGTGAACTCGATGTGAATCCTTAACCAAGTTGGTGATCTTACCCCAATCAACCCCTTCACACCACAAAAATAAAAATAGAGGGGGTGGGATTGACTGCATTGTCATGACACATCAAATTGATAGTTATTTAATTAAGATATGGTATTCTAGGGAAGACACTAGGTATTCTCTCAAGAATCATTGGTATCTTATAGTGTGTTTTTAATAAAGATTACCAAAACAGGGTGGTGATTTTAAAAATATTTTTAGGAAGAAATGAGTTAATTGAATGTTTAAAAGTTAAGAAACCAAATGTATTTTATAAAATATGATATAAAAGGTTTCATTTTGAGTTCACTATACTCTTTCATGTTCATCGTTATTAGATATTAATTTAGGTTTGGAGTAATTCTTTGGTTGAAATTAATTGGAATCCCAATTAATTCCCAGGCCATTATTTCATTGCTTGAAGAACTAAACCTTGACATAACTATTGTATTGTCAAGTTCAAGAACTTATGAATGGAATAAAATCTACCAAATCTGATTAAAATTTCATGAACGTGGGTAATAAAAGGATTCTTGTGTTACCCAATCAGAAAAACACATGCCACACACTCAAAACCTCATGTCGATCAGTTATAAATTAAGAGCATCTAATTCGCATGCATCAAAGAAAGAATTCAAATATGAAAGTATGTAAGATACATGGAAAGAAATTTCTTAACAACAAATTTACTCCAAATCAGTAGATAATATATGCATTGTAACTCTCTTGACATGTGTGTATCTCTCACACAACGAACGCACACTGTTTAGCTCAACAACGGTTGGAGGAAGAATCTTGGGTGGAACTCCTTCTTCATTGTTGATCCCCCTAAGAGGATAGTGGCCTCCAAAAGTTATAGGATGTGGAGAGGGATCCTCTAGAACTAAAAATTGGCAGCACATCACTCCTTGGCCGAACATACAAATGGGGATCCCATGGTCCCATTTTAAAGTAAAATGAGAAGGTGGTTTTGAACACACAAAATTATTAAAACCACTTGTTGCATGGGTTTAAACCTCTAGAAACCATTATACCTCTTTGGAGAAAATAAAAAAGTTGTATCACCAAATCAAGGCTATCTCCACCAAATGTTTGGTTGCATTTGGAAACATACTGTTCGAGATATGGATAGATCATAGCACACCACTTTTGACTTCGGGCTGATTCGGTGTGCTGTAAAGATTAGGTCGGTTGAGACACTAGATGGACTAATAAGGCTTGGATTATTTAAGATAAAATGTAGCCTAATTAATGGTGGACCAAGACCAAATTTTCAGCCCATTTGGATGCATGGTGCTATATAAGTGTTCGGTTTAGTAAATTGGTATGCTTGGATCTTGCCCAGCTTATCCCATTTTTCTTGAAATTCATCATGGGCCCTCTAAATCACCTCCACCGTTATTAAAATTATAAAAATAAGTAACATTACCCTTTTTAAAAGGGATATAAAAATAATATTATCAAACATGAAGTGAAATTTGTTATTATATTTTGAATTTACAATACAAATTCAGTTTAAAATATTGGTTTAAGGGTGAAAATAAAATAGTGAATCGTGGTGCGACAACAACCCCACACATAAAAATCTTCACTACTTGGAAAATTTTTATTTCCAAAAATTATTCTATTAGATATTTCCAACATCTTATATATTTAACATTCAATGAAAATATAATTCCGGATATAAATTTTGTTAATGAAAAAATCACACCGAGGAGTAATTATCCGGGATCATGAAAAAAGACGTGTCCCAAATTGTATCCAAATGAAATTACAAGAGATGCATGATTCTAAAAAAAGAAAATACTTAAAAAGATAATCATGTCACTAATTCTCCATGTGTGTGCATGAAAAACATTTCATGTTATTCTTTCCACTTTATATCAAGTAAATATAAGTTATTTTAATAATTTTCTACTTACAAAATCCTTTCCACAAATCTTTCGCCACATCCTTTGAAATAAAATTTCAAAACCCACTCACTTAAGAATTCTCATATGTCAAAGAATAATCTCTCAACCTAGATATCCCCATATTATATACATTTCATCACTCCCTAAATTTATTTTTTTTCAAAAGTTTCACTTGGAAAAAATCTTACACTCTTCTCCCAACCCATGATTGATCTCCTCATGACACTAATTGTAATAGTTATATCAAGATCAAAGGTCGAGGAAGGGTGGATTTGAACTGCCCAATATAAAACCTTTTTTTTGTTTTTTTAGGGTGTACAACAGTCAGATAATATGTATGCACAAATAGGTCAATATGGTATAATAATGGAATAGATCAGATTATGAATGAACATATGGAAACATGATTTTGGAAAGTAGAGAAAAATAAACCTAACTTATAATTACCTTCTATTAAGTTAGAAAAATTCACACTTCCTAGATGGGTGAAAAAATGTGTGGAGATATTAAGTGAAATAAATTCCCCAAAAACTATTCACCAAAAGGGTACCATTCTTCTCAAATGATTCGAAATGATTCAACCATTTATATCATCAACAAAGAACTAAATTTCAAAATGAAGTCACACCATAGTATTTAATTCTTGTTTAAATTCACATTTCATCAGATGTTTATTTGAATATTCAAACAACATGAAATATAAACATTCCACATGTATTTTCAATAATATCCATGATTAAATGGGCATCATTTTCCATGATAATGTCCGCATAAAAAATTAATATTATGGCTCAAAGGTGAGGGGAGGGAAAGGGGGGGAAATAAACAATATAATTAAGAAATCTAAAAAGAGAAAAAGAATAAGGATGATGAAAATTACTAACTAACCTAGGAATATACACATCCCCCACACCTAAAATGTGAAGTTTAGTCACTATAATAAAATAAAATGTGGGAAGGAAGGATGAAACCTGATGAGTTTCATTCATTGATTCCTTCTTGAACATGAAGTTCGTCCATCTGAGACTCCATAATGGATTCATGGAAGTGCTTTAACCACTTCCCATTGACAGTGAATGTTTTCTAGGTTTCTTCATTTTGAACCTGGACCACACCAAATGGAGAGACGTTAGTAAAAGTGTATGGACCAAAATAGTGGGAAATAAGCTTACTTGGATGGAACTTAATCCATGAATTATAGAGTATGACCTTATACCCAATTTGAAACAAATGATGAAAGATGAGACAGTCATGGGAAGCCTTGGTTCACTCCTTATAAATCTTAGAGTTATCATATTCATCTATTCTCACTTACTCCATATCTTGAAACTACACCTTCCTTTGAGAACCTTCACTAGAATCATTATAATTGCATTATTTGATGGCCTTGTAGGCCTGGTGGTCAATCTCAATAGTGAGGTGATAACTCTTTCCTAACACTAGCTGATATGGTGACATGCCAATGGGTATTTTGAAAGCAGTATGGTAAGCCCATAAGGTATCATTGAGTCAAGACTCCAATCTTTTTTATTAGGTTGAACCATTTCCTAATGAAAATGTTTTACCTCCTAATTTGACACCTCGGATTGACCATTGGTTTGTGGGTGATAAGAAGTAGACACTCTATGCCCAACCCCATACCGATGAATAATAGATTGTATTGTTCAGTTATAGAAATGTGAACCCCGACCACTAATGATCAACCTAGGTAATCCAAACCTATAGCAGATTTGTGTTCTCAAAAAATCCATAACTGTCTTGGAATCATCTGTCCTTGTAGCGTGTTCCTCTACCCATTTTTGAAACATAATCTACTTCCAGAAGAATGTACAATTTCCCAAATGAATTGGGGAATGGTACCACAAATTCAATTCCTCAAACATCGAAAATTCCCTGGAAAAGCCAGGTATGTGGTGGAATTCCATTTTTTTGAGACATTCCCCATTCATTAACAGTGAGGAAATGATTTATAGAAGTCATGGGAATCCCGAAACAATGTGGTCCAATAGAGACAAGAATAGAGGACCTTACGAGCATTCCATTGGGTACAGAAGTGGCCCCCACAATAAAGAGTGTCGAATAACCTAAGGATGAACTAAAAATCTCTATCGGTGACACAAAACCGGAGGACTTTATCACTACCTATGACCCAAAGGTAGGTGTCATTCCAAATGTACCAACAAGAGTCTTGTTTTAGATGATCGGCCTATTTTTATTGAAATCAACCTGAATGAAAGATAATACCAAATAATTTACAATTTCATCACACCAAGTAATATCATCTTACACTCAGTACAGTTTCTCATCAAGAAACATGTCATTTATGGGAATACAGGGGGATGAGTCAATGTCTGAGGATGGGTGGATCCTACTGATATGGTCATCCACCACATTTTCTGCTTCTTTTTTTATCTCAAATTTCTAAATTGAATTCTTAAAGGAGAAGCATACAGCGAATGAGACATGGTTTGGATTCTAGTTTCATAAGAAGATACTAGAGGGATTCATGGTCTGAGAACATAATGGCCTTGGTCCCCAAAAGGTACGACCAGAATTTTTCAAATGCAAACACAATGGCAATGAATTATTTTTTAGTTGCGGTGTAGTTTTCTTGGGAAGGGTCTAAAGTACATGGGGCATAATAAATGACATTTAGATCTAGATTGACTCTTTGTATAAAGACTACCCCAACTTCATATTTAGAGGCATCACACATGAGATAAAATGGTAAATACCATCGATGTGGTTGGATTATCAGGGGTGATCTGAGACTCCATTTTAACTTATTAAAATCATTCTCACATTCATTATCAAAAACAAATTCTTTTTACTTTTGGATTAACTAGGAGTGGGGAAGTTTAATCTTACTAAATTCATGAATGAAATGACAGTAAAATCCAGCATGACCTAGGAAATACTGCACATCTCATACATTTTTAAAGAATGGTAAGGAATAAATGACATCCAATTTTGATTTATCTACATGGATACAATACACAAAATGAAATGCCTAAAAACTATACCTTGTTGCACCATGAAATTGAATTTCTCATAATTTAATACGAGATTTTTTTTAATACTGTGAAGTAAGACAGAAGAAAGACTACTCAAACATTTATCAAAAGAACATCCATACACAGTAAAACCATCCATGAGAAATTCCATGAAATTATCCATGTATTCCAAAAAAATACGAACCATTCATCATGGGAATGTACCAAGAGCATTTCATAGACAAAATGGCATCCTCCTATATGAAAATTTTTCAATGTGGCAAGTGAAGGTCATCTTTTTCTAGTCCTTAGGGGAAATATAGATCTGAAAGTATCCAAAATACCTATCAAGGAAATAGTATTGAGACTTTCCTGATAGCCTCTCTATCATTTGGTCGATGAATTGAAAAGGGAAATGTTCCTTTCTATTGTGTTGGTTTATTTGGTGATAGTCTATGCATACATGCCAACTGTTCTACACATGATTTAGAACCAATTCATTATTTTCAATTTTTATTTAAGAAGACTAGTTTTTTTAGGATGCACTTGAATGGGAATAACCCATTGGCTATCAGAGATGGGTTAAATGATTCCAACAACCAATAATTCTGTTACCTCCTTTTTCACAAGTTTGAGGAGGTTTGGGTTTTGTTGATGTCCTTCCTACCTCATAGGTTTAGCCTCATCATTTAATAAACTATGATGTGTAAATATTGATTGGCTAATACAAGTAATGTCAGAAATTTTCCATCCCGAAGCTTATTTATACTCCATAAAAAGTAAAAGTAGTCAAAATTCATACTTAGTAGGGAGTTAACTAGTAATTATTATAGGCATATCATTTCCATTCTTGAGATATGAATATTTTAAACCTTGAATAAGTTTTCTTAGTTACAATTCAATTGGATTTTGGATTTATGGGAGTGTTTGTGAATGTGAGGGGTCACTAATCTCATCTAATTTCTCAGTGGTGTCATCCTCATATGTGGAATGAGCTTTTATAATCTTACAATATCATCGATGGTCATTCGAACCTCAGTGTTCAAAAAATAATCAAATAATAATCATGCATGAAATTTTTCTATACTAGTAAAACATTCAGTGCATGATTTATTTCCTAGAATTTCAACCAATGATGAAAACACAGAAAGGGGATCAAGGAATTTAAAAGTGTTTTTTTCAAGGTAAGGGAGAACATCAGTTGAATTTATGGAGAGGGAAGAATGTTCTTCTAAGGGGTGCTTCATGGAAATAAAGATGTTGAAGTAGACAATATAACCACTAAATTCCATATAAAATGTACCATTGTAGGCATTCATTAAGGTTTTGGTAGTTTTATAGAATGGCCACTCTAATATAATTGGGGCATGTACATTTATCCTATCATCCTTCATTTTATAAACATAAAAATCAGCATGAACAGTTAAAATTTTCACCCTCAGAAGAACATCCTATAGCACACCATATGGGTGTGTGGTACTTTGGTTGGCCATTTGAAAAATAATTAAAGTGGTCTTAAGTTCTCTGACCTACAATGTAGAGTAAATGGAGTGATGAATCACATTTATAGAAGCACCTAAATCAATTATATCATCGGAAAATGAATACTCCACTATGGTGTATAAAATCGTGAATGTCCCATGATCGTTGAACTTGGTTTCAAGTGATGTCTCTATTAATTCTAATACGTTCATCCCGAAGCTCACCTTTTTATCACCACAAAGTTGCCTTCAAGGTATGCACATCTCCTTCAAATACTTTGAGTATCTTGGAATTTTCTTCACGGCATAAATCAAGGGGATGTTAACCTTCACTTTTTTTAATATTTCCAAAATTTACATAACAAGTTCTGTTTATTTTTGTTTTCTTGGTTGGGTGTCCCTTTGAGGAAATGGAAGGCTAATGGTTGGTATAGGTGATTCATCAACATAAACACTCTTTCATTTGTAATGGATTCTCTCCGGACAAGGTTCTACCTAATTTGGAGCATTTCCATTGGTTGGGATGTTGGTTTCCTTATGAGGGAATGACTCTACTGGATGGGAAATTTAGATTTTAGGTTTTTTTCCACTCTGAAGGGTGATGGATCAAACATTTCCCTTATCCCTATGGTCAAAAACTGGTTGTGAGGGTATTTTACCTGACCAGTGACATTGAATTTCACCCACTGAGTTATCTAGTTGGTCTAATTAGGTTTTGAGGTCTTGTATAGCTACCTGAGTGGTTTAATTGAATTAAATATTGTTGGAATTCATTTGATTCATCATATCGTCTAATAAAGGACCGTGTTTTAGAGGGGGTTCTTGAAGAGGACTTTGGGGTGGTTGAGGATTTTTGGGTGGTAGTGGTTGAATACTATGTCCCTGTTGGTTCTATTGTTGTTGAGGTTTGTTTGAATACCCACTTGCCTATAAGATTTGTTTTCTTTCCACCCTAGGTTTTATGTATAGTAAGGTTATTTCCTAAAGGCTTGGTTATAGGGGAGGCCTGAAAATATAGCCTCACAACTCTTAGAAGTTTCTCTCGATTGGGGGAATTGATCAGAGTAGTGGGTGTCAAAATAATATATATCACAATTGATGGGAGGAGGAGAATGGAATTTCCCTTTGGAAAGAGATAGTTTTCTAAGAAGGGTGCATACCTATTTGAACTTAGTGGCCACCTTTTTCTCAAATTTAGAATATTTCAACTCATGGACACCTTGAATGGGTACACTGGACCCTGTACCAAATTGTTGAGTGTTATATACCATGTTCTAGATCAGGGTTCTAGAAAAAATTGGGGTCTTATCCACTAGTCCACCACCTACATCAACATTAATCATATTTTAATCAATAGGAATTAGTCATTCATAAAAACATGAAATTAAAAGTTGATAACTTATTTAGTGGTGTGGGAAACAAGAACATAACCTTTTAAATAATTCCCAATATTAATGTAATGTTTCCTTTTGTGATTTTCTTATACCATATATTTATTTTCTTATAGTTTCAGTTTGAGGGGATGGGAAATATTTTTCATGAAAAAGGAATTTCATGTCCGCCTAGCCTCTAATTACTGAATTAGCATAGTAAAACTAGTCTTTTGTAGCATCTTCCAATGAAAATGGGTAATCTCTAAGATTTACATGTTCTTCATCCACATTTTATGGTTTTAATGTAGAATACACGAAATGAAATTCTTTAAGATACTTGTGTGGATCCTATCAACTAATTCCATGGAATCTTGGTAATAAATGAATTTAACCAAATTTTAGTTCAATGTTGGGTGCCTTGCCTTGAATTTGAATATAGGTGGGTTGGATGTTAATATCAGGGGAGGTTAGTTCTTTTAATGTTCGGTTTTTATCATACATATTATGAATGATTATTTATGTTTTGATATTGGTTCTAGAAGAAGAAGAAGACAAATTAAGAAGAGTGTCTATGTTTTCTATGTCCTCCATCGAAGGGTTCTCTTGTGCGTCTCGGTGTCGCTGATGTAGGATCCTCTCCGATTCGAGTTCGAAAGGCCGTAGGTATCTGAATGTTAAACACATCATTCAAAAAACCTACAAAATAAATAAACTTTAATACAAAAAGTTAGGTTTAGGTGTAAGATAAAATAAATAAATATTCACAAAATTTAAAAAATCTTATTTAAAACATGAACTAAAAACAAAAGTGCTCCTTGGAAATGGTACCCAAATTTGACTATGATGTCTTGACATGTCAAATTGATAGTTATTTAATTAAGATTCTGTAGTCTAGGGAATACCCTAGGTTATCTCTCAAGGAGCATTGGTAGCTTATAGTGTGTAATTTTAATAAAGATTCCTAAATGAGTGGGGTGATTTAGTAAATAGTTTTAGGATGAAATCACTAAATTAAAAGTTTAAATGTTGAGAAACCAAATGGATTTTGAAAAATATGAGATAAAATGTTTCATGTTGAGTTCACTACACACTTTAAAGTTCATCATTCTTGGAGATTAATTTTGGTTTGGAGTAATTCTTTGTTAGAAATTAATTGTAATATTGATTAATTCCAAAGACTTTAATTCATTGCTTGAAGAACCAAACCATGACATAACAATCATATTATCAAGTTTTAGAACATTTAAATTAAAAAAATCAGAAATAGATTGAAATATCTTGAAATTTGGTAAGAAAATGATTCTTGTGTTACCCAATTGGAACAACACAAGTCATGCACTCAAAACCTCATGCCGATCGGTTAGAAATTAAGAGCATCTAATTCACACGAATCAAAACAAGCATTAAAATATTAAATTATGTAAGATACATAGAAAAAGATTTATTAAAACTCGAATTACTCCAAAACAGTAGCTAATATATTCATTGGATCACCCGTGACATGTTTTTAGCTCCCTCACAACGAATGCTCACTGGTTTGTTGGACATCGGGTGGAGGTGGAAGCTTGTTCCAAACTCCTTCTTCATTCATGACCCCCTATGAATATATGGGCCTACATAACTTCTAGGATGAGGAGAGGACTCCTTTGAAACTTCAAGTTGGTATCACATCACTCTTTTCCATAATTTAATCATGGATAGCCCAATGTTCTATTTTATAGAAAAATGGGAAGGTGGTTTTGAGCACAAAAAAATTTTTAAACCACATGTCACATTGGTTTTGACCTCCATACAACATTATCTCACTTTTGAGAAAATAAAAAATTTGGAGCCCCACCTCCTGGATATCTCCACCAAATATTTGGATTCATTTGGACACCTACACATTGAGATATGGAAAGATCATAGCACACTACTTTTGACTTCATGCAAATTCAGTGTGCAAGATAGATAATGTTGGTTGGGATAAAAGATGGACGAATGAGGCTTGGATTCCGTAATATTAAATTTATCCAAATTAATGATCAACCAGGCCACAAATTCTTAGACCATTTGGATACACGGTGCAGTAGCAGTGTTTGGTTTAGTAAACTGGTGTGCTTTGATCCTACGTAGCTTGGCCCATTTTTCTTAAACTTCGTCATGGGCCCTCCAAATCACCTCCACCTTAAATGAAATTATAAAAACAAGTAACATTTCCCTATTTATCAGTGATAAAAACAAAATAATTTAATAAAATTTGAAGTGATGTTTTTTAGATTTTTAATTTACAATAAATATTCATTTTAAAATAGTGGTGTAAGGGTGAAAATGTAATAGTGAATCGCGATGCGATAAGGGGGCCAAACTGAATCGTCAAATATTAATATGTTTAAAAGAATGATACTTTGATGAGGTTTTATGGTTTTTATTTCATATATGTATGTTTTAGGATCCCATAGAGAAATCGTTGATCCAAATAACATCCTAATGATTAATGCAGACGCATGCATCAACGATCTCGTAGGCGCCTAGGGCCCCAATGAAGAACATGACCCCATCGCCTACCCAACTTCTTCAATATTGGGTATCCAAAAAGGTGATCAATGAGTACCACCTAAATGGTACTATCCCCATAGTAGAGGCCATGAGATAGGCTCTCTAGTTTACAAAGACTCACTAGCCGCCTCCTCAACTATGGATGACACCCTAGCACAAGGCGGCCCCGATAGTCATCCCAAATCGTTTCAGGGGCATGTTCCTAGAATGTGATGATGAGTACTTCACTTATGTTAGGGAAGAATATGAATTCAATTTTGATAACTTCATCTCAACTACTGAGGGGCCCTAATCAAGGGCCCCCACCATAGAGTGCCGCTGTCATGACCCGTCCTCAGGGCTCGTGTCGTGACTACCCCAAGCCCGCCTTCCATAGGCCAGGGGCTGGCGACTAGCACCAAAGATTAATTCCAAGTAAAAATGGAAGGCATTGCCTTTGTAAAGTAAAAAAACACCACAGAGCAAACAAGAAGTAGAATTAAACACTAAGTAAAAACTGGGTACAACAGTAAGTGCGGAAAAGTAAGTGGGCCAGTATACAAACTCAAACTGAAAGTAAAGTACAACTGGAAGAGAAAACAACAACTGAAAAGTAAAGCCGAAACGTCGAGTTCTCCACTAGAAATCCCACCTGAAGGGTGAGTACAGATAGCCTCCACAGCTCCTCAGGTCCATTCGTTCGCTCCAGGAATGTTCCGTCTAGTGGTCCACCTCCATGTACTGTCCTGCTCCGCAAGCCTCAACCATGATTAGCGTTGTCCGTCGTCTACAACCAACACAACGTAGTGCGGGCATAGCCCATTCATGCGTGAGTATAAGATACTCAGTAGGGACCTCGAGACCCCCGAAGGTCTCCCATAATTCAAAAAGGATAATCCAAAAAGGAAAGATACAATCACGAAGTAACATTCGACACTTCTTAGGTATATGCCCATACATATACCTAAGTCATCAATTCTCGTTCGGCTCCAACATCCGAGCCCAAGTACAACCCAGTCCACACAGGAAAGAAAAACGTAAATCCACAAAAGATATCACAACACAATCCACATAGGAAAGAAAAACATGATTCAGCTCACACAGGTAAACTTCTTCGTAAGATGATAGAGTTGATCAGATATATCCACTGATTCATCTAAGCCGACGGACACACAAAGGATCGAAAGGTACTAACCCCCGCAATGAACCACAAAGGATCTGACCCACACATGATCGATAGGTAACTAACCCCCGCAATGACCCACAAAGTATCTGACCTACAAAGGATCGATAGGTAACTAACCCCCGCAAAGACCCACAAAGGATCAGACCCACATAGAATCGATAGGTAACTAACCCCCGCAATGACCCACACAGGATCGGACCCACATAGGATCTGTAGGCCCTGGCCCACACAGAGCTGCTGAGCGCTGACCCACACAGGATCAGACCCACACAGGATCTGTAGCACTGATCCACATAGGATCATTGAGTGACATAGTCGTCGTCGTCGAATCCACTGAGGATCTCTGTACAATCGTCATCGTAGTCGCAGTCGCAGCCAGCTCTAGGGTTCCCGCACACAGAAAGCTCATTCGGGAGGGTCCGCTCCACGATCCGAGAGGCTGATACATCAACTGACACATAGTCCAGAGTTGATGTATCCAAAAGTTCTGTATCTTCAACAGGAACTCAACGCCACAGACGGCGCGTCAAACGGACGCCCGGTCTGAGAGTTATTGTCTTTTTCATCTGAGGGGCCCGGTTGGTTTTTAAGACAAAACCAACCCGAACGTACTCCACCTGCATCTAAACCTCAGGAAAAGTAAGTTAAATTATCCGTCTCACTTACAGGAATCAATCAAAGTCGATGGCACGTCAATCGGACATCCAGAGCTCAAGTTATGAGCGTTTCCGCTCTGAGGGCCCGGTTGGTTTCGTGTACAAACCAACCCGGCCGAACCCAAAGTATTCTGAAACCTTGATTGCGATATACCTAAACGACCGTCTCTATCCAAGGATTGCATCGCAACTGACAGTGCATCGATCGGAGGCATGTATCTCAAGTTATGGGTGACAGACCGAAAATGCTTCGGTAATAGGTGGTTCGGGCCCGGTCCGACCCGGCCCGATACCCCCAGGGTCGGCCCGAACCGGGTCGACCCAAGCCGGGTCTGGGTCCGGCCCGCTTGGGCGCGGCCCAGCCTGGCGGTCCAGTTAGGCGGACCGGCCAGGGCAGCCGCCCGGCGCGCGGCGCGCTGGCGCCCCGCCAGGGGTTCGGCCGAACCGTTTCGGGGAGGGGGGCACTGACCCCACGTGAAGTAAACTGCGGCCCCTTTAATGGGGCCGCTCAACTGGCCGGACAAGGGTTATGACCCCCGGCGCTCTCCTCGAACCAGCCGTCCCGGCGGGCCAGCCAGCTACCGCTATCATGGGACCGGCAGGGGCCGTTCCCCTCGCTCCGACGCCAGCGGCCCGGAACCGGCCGCCGGTTCCCCTGCTCCGTCGCAGCCCGGAACCAGCCGCGACCTTCATCCGCCCGGCGCAGCGCGATGGCGCCGCGCCCCTCTGCTGCGGCCCCGCTCCGGCCGCGGTGCTTCTGAGGTCCTCTGGCGCGGCGCGATGGCGCCACGTCCTTTGTTCATCTTCTACGGTGCGGCACAACGGCGCCGCGGATTTGTTGCTTCCCATGGCGTGGTGTGGCGGCTCCGCGTTTCTCCGCTCTCCCTTTTACAATTTCCTCAAGGTGCTTCGGCACCACGTTACCTTGTTCGCCGCATCAAAAATCCACAACCAAAAAGGGGAGGAGTGTCGGCCGTGTTCGTGATGTCCGACCTCCTCCCGTTAATGCGATAACAGGCGGTTCAATTGAAAGGGGAAAAATGATGGAAGAAGAAAACAAAATAGAAACACATAAAACCCCTACCTTAACACTATCGTTGAACGAGCATTCGTCGCGGAATTAAACGTCGCGGAAGAAGAGGTCCGCCGCGGAAGAAGAAGATCATTGCGGAAGAAGAAAATCAATGTTGGTGTTAGGTGATCTCTGAGGAAGGAGTCACTCGCCATCGTCCGCTGTCGGAGATTGGCGTTCTTCATTGGCTGTGGTGCGTTCTTCGCATTCTTCATCAAAGAATGAATAATCTTCTCTTTTTCTCCCAAAGGCTTATCACAACACAACCCCAACCATAATAAAAATAAGTCCAACACTTATTTTATTATCAACCTAAGCTTTTGAAATTCAAAAGATAAGAAACAAACAATTAATTCGAAAAATTAATTGTAACAATCTAACTGCCCCATTTAATGGGGCATTTCTTAACCAGAAAAATGCACGGTTGACTTTCATTAAAGAGGGGGTTTGCGATGCGTTACTTAGGAGGGAAGAAATGGTGGGGCTCGTGCGGGCCCCACCTCACAAATATCTTACCATGTGGGTAGGATATTTTGGGTTCCACCCTATCTGCTTAACTTGGCTTAAGTGGCTTTAAGTGAAATAAAATAAAGTTGTCGCACCACTATATTTTATTTCTTAACTTAACCCCAAATATTAAAAACCACACCCGAGAAAACGCAACTCTAGAAAAGGCGTTTCTAAGAAAATACCAGTGCTGCGATTCCATCGGTGCCCTCGGAATTCGATTCCAAGCACCGGTTCAAAAGTTAGAAAACCCCACTCGTTCGTTCACTGAACGTACCCGAGCTAAACTTCGGAAAATGATTCTGGCCACACCGGGCCCCGGAATCAGGTGTCGTCAGAAACTGCGTTCTTGTAAAATTCCCAAGAAAATTAAGAAAAAAATTCCCTTGAATTTTACGGGTCTTTAAATCACTCCCACCTCAAGTATTTACATCCCCGTAAAGATACATCAAAACTAGGGGAACAAAAGTGGGTACTGAGCACGCATCTGAGCCTCCCGCTCCCAAGTGCTCTCCTGGAGGTTCCCGTGCTGCCATCTGATGTGCACTAGAGGAATCGACCATCCATGTAGGACCTGATCCTATCGATCCTCGATCTCCACCGGAATCTCTGCAAATGTCGCTCCATCATCAATGTCAATCTCCCCATGGTAAATGATATGTGATGGGTCATGCACGTATCTTCTCAGCTGAGTTACATGGAAGACGTCGTGCACCTGGTGCAACTGAGGTGGTAGAGCCAGGTGATAAGCCACCTCGCCAATCTTGCTGAGGACCTGGAATGGTCCGATGAAGCATGGATACAACTTGCCGCCTTGGCCAAATCTCCGTAATCCACATCGAGGTGAGACACGCAAGAAGACATGGTTGCCATCCTCGAACTTGATTGGCCTCCGCCTCCTGTCAGCATAAGACTTCTGCCAGCTCTGAGATATCCTCATCCACTCCTGGATGACCTGGACCTTCTCTTTCGTGGCCTGGACCATCTCCGGTCCCACAAGTGCGGACTCCCCAGGGTTTGTCCAGTACAAAGGAGATCTGCAAGGTCGGCCGTACAACTCCTCGTATGGTGCCATCCCGATGGTGGAGTGGTAGTTGTTGTTTTACGCAAACTCCGCCAAGGGTAGGTGGTCCTCCCAGCTGTGACCAAAGTCGAGGAAACATGTGCGGAGCACATCCTCGATAGTATATATGGTCCTCTCCGTCTGACCATCTATCTGACGGTGAAAGGCGGTGCTCTGATTTAGCTGCGCCCCGAACGCCTCCTGCAACCCCTTCCAAAGCCGGGAAGTAAAGCGAGCATCCCGATCAGAGACGATAGATGATGGCACACCGTGAAGCCGTACAATCTCCTGAACGTAGAGACGTCCCATGATCTCCACCGTGCCATGCTCTCTGATGGGTAAGAAGTGAGCCGACTTGGTGAGTCGGTCTACAATCACCCAAATGGAGTCGTGACCTCTGGAAGTGTGTGGATGTCCAGTCACGAAGTCCATAGATATCCCATCCCACTTCCACTCCGGGACCTCCAAGGGTTGTACTAAGCCTGCTGGTACCTGATCCTCTGCCTTCACCTACTGGTAGGTGAGGCATCGAGAAACGAACTCTGCCACAGCCTTCTTCATGCCCGGCCACTAGTGCTGTCGTCTGAGATCCTGATACATCTTCGCCACTCTAGGATGTACCGCCAAAGGAGAAGTGTGAAACTATCTTAGAAACTCCTCCTATAAAGAAACTGGTACCAAGTTATGTCCTCTGAAAAGGACATTGTTCTCTGCTCCAATGGAGAAACCATCAGGTTCCTCTCCTGAGGATATCTGTGCACGCCGCGTCTCACAGTCAGCGTCCCCACACTGTGCCTCTCTGACCCACTGTAGTAGTGGAGGGGTGACTGTGAGAGACTGAAGGAAGGCTACCCCATCTCTATCCATGAAGGATATCTGCAAAGCAACTAGCTGCTCTGTCGCCTCCTCAAGTAGATGAATTCTCATCCTCCTGCTGAGAGCATCGGCTACTACGTTCCCCTTCCCAGGAGTATAGACTATCTCCAAGTCATAGTCTTGGAGGAACTCGAGCCATCGCCGCTGTCTCAGGTTCAGGTCCTTCTGAGAGAAGATGTACCTGAGACTCTGATGGTCAAGAAAGACCATAAAGCGCTCACCCATCAGGTAGTGTCGCCGTGTCATCATAGCGAAGACCACTGCTGCTAACTCCAGGTCATGGGTATCATAGTTCTGCTCATGCGGCCTCAACTGATGTGATCCATAGGCGATCACCACCCACTCTTGCATCAGGACACATCCGAGTCCAGTCCCTGATGCATCGTAGTAGACTACGTATCCTACTCCCTCCTCCGGCAATCTCAAGATAGGGGCACTGGTCAATCTCTATCTCAGCTCCTGGAAGCTCTACTGACATCTGTCTGACCACACAAAGGGTTTCCCCTTCTTCGTCAAAGATGAGAGTGGTGCCGCAACTCTGGAGAAGTCTGGCACAAATCACCGATAGTATCCAGCTAATCCCAAGAAACTTCGCACCTCCGTCACGCTCCTGGGTGGATCCCAAGCTAGCACTGCCTTGATCTTCGCAGAATCCACCGCAACTCCCGCCTCAGAGATGATGTGTCCCAAGAAGTGGACCTCGCATATCCAGAACTGACACTTCGAGAGTTTTCCATAAATCTGGTGCTCTCGGAGTGTGTCTAGTATAACCCGCAAGTGGTAGGCGTGCTCCTCCTCAGCTGTCGAGTATATCAAAATGTCATCGATAAAGACCACGACAAATCGATCAAGGTATGGCTGAAAGATCCTATTAATGAGGCCCATGAACACTGCTGGAGTATTGGTTATGCCGAATGGAATAACCAAGAACTCATAGTGGCCATACCGACATCTGAAGGTTGTCTTCTGCACGTCCTCATCCCGAACTCTGAGCTGATGATAGCATGACCAAAGGTCTATCTTTGAAAACCATCGTGCTCCCTTTAGCTGATCGAACAGGTCATCAATCCTTAGTAGAAGATACTTGTTCCTTTTTGTCACCTGGTTCAGGCAACGATAGTCGACATAAAGTCGCAAGATCCCGTCCGCCTTCTTGGCGAACAATATCGGGGAAGCCCAAGGTGAAACACTAGGTCGGATGAATCCCTTGCCCTACATGTCCCCCAACTATACCCGTAGCTCTCGAAGCTCAGTGGGGGCCATCCGATATTCTGGATTGGATATCGGGGATGTCCCGAGGTACAGATCAATATAAAAGTCTACCTCTCTGCGAGGAGGTAGTCCTAGAATGTCATCAGGGAAGACGTCCGCATACTGATCCACCACTGCAGGAAAACTAGGACTTCGCACGTCAACTGCTCCTAGGATGAGGCTATCCAACTGGTGAGTTATGGGTTGTCCTCTCCTCTATGGAAGTTCATCCTGTTCTGCGAAGGCTCCCTTCTTTGCTAGTATAGGTGAACCTGCTCTCGTCGGTGCGTACACATCGCACCTTGCGCCTAATATAGTCGATCTGAGCATGGATTGTAGATAACCAATCCATGCCCAAGATGACGTCGTAAGGCCTCGATGCCGCTACAAGAAGATCTCAGTCGAAGCTCTCGCCTCCTAGAGTAAGCTCACACTGCCGGCACCAGTGCGTAATCATCGAGTCTGCTCCCATAGGAGTCTCCAGACGTAAGGATCGAGCCGACGACTCTATCGGAATCTCCAAGGTCCGAACAAGGGCTGCAGCTATGAATGAATGACTCGCTCCTATGTCTATAAGAACTGCAGCAAAGGTGGAATAGAAACAGATAGTACCTCTAATCATCTCGAGCGCGTCGTGGTCGTTGGCCTCCGCTACCTGGAGCAATTCCTGTCTCTGCCCGCCAGCTCCCTGTGGTCGGGGTGGACCTCCTGGTGGTGGTGGTGGTAGAGCCTCAAAGCGTCTCCCACCACCAATTGATCAGCCAGCTCCTCTGCCTCGTCCTCTTACTCCCTGCGGACCACCACGGTCGACCCTCTGCCTCTGCCTGGGTGGCCCCTCAACCGTCTGCTGCTCCTTAGCACGGTGGGTCGGGCAGTCAAGAGCCATGTGGCCCTGCCCGCTACATGTTTAGTACTGCCTGCCTCTCGAAAGACTAGCTCCACGCTGTGTGCCCCGCACTGCTGAGCCAGTGTCCTGAGGTCGTCTGCCTGAGGGTCTGGTTTGCCTGGACCCATGAGTCATCCATCGACTGCCTGCTGTAGAAGACTCTTCTACGTGCTGCCCCACGGTAGGTCTTGCTGCTGATAAAGGCTCAGCAAGGAAGCTCTCGATCAAAAGGGCTCACTCCATTACTCCTGCCTGAGTCGGAATGCTGAAGGAGATCAGCGATGCCATAATCCCATGTCTCAATCCCTACTCAAAGGTCTGGCCCCGGAAGAATGGGTCATGTACCATGTCTGTCGAGTAGCATGAGAGATCGGTAAATCTCGCAGAGTACTGGGCGACCATCAAGCTGCCCTGCCACAGTTGAAGAAGCTTATGGATGTGCACCGCACGGAGGGTGGCTGGGAAGAAATCTGAGCAGAAGAGGCTCTCAAAGTCTGTCCAGAGAAGAGATGCCTCATCGTGCACCTGGAGCATCAAGCTCCACCATCTTCCTGCTGTCGTGTTCAGTAGGCTCGCTGCGAGGATCACCATGAGGTCTGCTGGTGTCCTCACTAATATGAAAACTCGTATCACTGCCTCCAGCCAATCCTCGGCTGCCTGGGGTTCCGTCTCCCTGCGGAACCTGGTCGGTCGATAGCATTGGAACTCGTGCAGTGCACTAAGGCGACATGCATCGTCAACGGCTGGGGCTGGAAGCATAGGGGGCTCGGCGGGTAGAAGTACCGCCAGTGCCTCAGCTGTCAAAGGGCCCTGTACCGAGGCCTCATCCCTCGGTGGGATATCGTCACGCACAACTCTCGGAACCCTAGCTGGCTGCCGTCATGGGGCCATCTTGAAAAGAAACAGGTGTGCCACAGTCAAACAGTATACCTGGTAAGCTGACATAAAGTAATCATAAAGAAAACTTGAAACACACATGCAGTCAAGGTTTATGTGCATTAAGTCGGAAATCAGAAGTCAAGGTCCTAGTGTACGGATACGTCGGCCGCCACACCAACACTGGACTCCCTGGACTGATAACCACACCCAATACGCTTAACACTATTGCTTCACATATAAAAAGATCAGACTCCAAAGTTCTGCGGTAGAACCGAACTCCTTTGATACCAAATGTGACAACCGGGTCCCGGTGATAGCACATGCACCCCGCCTTAACATGGCCATCGGGTCCTGGACCACCAAGTACCACCAGTTTCCCCACAGACACTTGGGACCCACCCCAGGGTCCACCCACATGTCTGAACGGGTCATCTAACTAATGACAGTCCTCACAGTCCAACACATTCCTTTCTAGTGTGCTTTGTCCTCATTCATACAAAACCTGGGAAACTTCCCAGAAGGTCACCCATCCTGATTACTACTCCATGCCAAGCACGCTTAACTGTGGAGTTCTAATCAGACAGGCTCCTGAAAAGGTAGGTGCACCTTATTGACATGAGTCATATCATTTAATCATTTAACCCTGTATTCATTTTTGGGATGTTACATTCACCCCCCCCCCCCTTTAGAGCACAACGCCATTGTTGTGGGCCCTACATCTCAAAACAGGCAGTGCACTACACTTAAGGCTGGGTACCACCTCGGATACCAATTTGTCACGACCCGTCCTCGGGGCCCGTGCCATGACTACCCCAAACCCGCCTTCCATAGGCCAGGGGTTGGCGACTAGCACCAAGGTGTAATTACCGGTAAAAAGGGAAGGCATTGCCTTTATAAAGTAAACAAACACCACAGAGAAAGAAAGAAGTAGAAGTAAACACTAAGTAAAAACTGGGTACAACAGTAAGTGCGGAAAAGTAAGTGGGCCAGTATACAAACCCAAACTGAAAGTAAAGTACAACTGGAAGAGAAAATAGCAACTGAAATGTAAAGCCGCAACGTCGAGCTGTCCACTAGAAATCCCACCTAAAGGGTGAGTACAGATAGCCTCCATAGCTCCTCGGGTCTAGCCGTCCACTCTGAGAACGTTCCGTCCTGTGGTCCACCTCCAAGTACCGTCCGGCTCCGCAAGCCTCAACCACGATCATCGTTTTCCGTCTTCTGCAACCAACACAACGTAGTGTGGGCATAGCCCGTGCAGGGGTGAGTATAAGCTACTCAGTAGGGACCCCGAGACCCCTGAAGGTCTCCTAGGATCCACAAAGGATAATCCACAAAGTAAAGATACAATCATAAAGTAACATTCGACACTGCTTAGGTATATGCCCATACATATACCTAAGTCATCAATTCTCGTTCGGCTCCAACATCCGAGCCCAAGTACAACCCAGTCCACACAGGAATGAAAAACGTAAATCCACACAGGACAGCACAACACAATCCACATAGGAAAGAAAAACAGGATTCAACTCACATAGGTAAACTTCTTCGTAAGATGATAGAGTTGATCAGATATATCCACTGATTCATCAAAGCCATCGGACCCACAAAAGATCGAAAGGTACTAACCCCCGCAATGACCCACAAAGGATCTGACCCACACAGGATCGATAGGTAACTAACCCCCGCAATGACCCACAAAGGGTCTGACCCACAAAGGATCGATAGGTAACTAACCCCCGCAATGACCCACAAAGGATCTGACCCACACAGGATCGATAGGTAACTAACCCCCGCAAAGACCCACACAGGATCGGACCCATACAGGATCTGTAGGCACTGGCCCACACAGGACCGCTGAGCGCTGACCCACATAGGATCGGACCCACACAGGATATGTAGCACTGATCCACGTAGGATCACTGAGTGTTGTAGTCTTCACCGTCGAATCCACTAAGGATCTCTATACAGTCGTCGTCGTAGTTGCAGTCGCAGCCAGCTCTAGGGTTCCCGCACACAGCAAGCTCATTCGGGAGGGTCCGCTGCACGAGTCGAGAGACTGATACATCAACTGACACATAGTCCAGATTTGATGTATCCAAAAGTTTTGTATCGTCAACAGGAACTCAACGCCATAGATGGGGCGTCAAATAGACGCCCTATCTGAGAGTTATTGGCTTTTTCGTCCTAGGGGCCCAGTTGGTTTTTAAGTAAAAACCAACCCAACCATACTCCACCTATGTCTAAACCTCAGGAATAGTAATCCAAAAGATCCGTCTCACTTATAGGAATCCATCAAAGTTGACGGCACGTCAATCGGACGTCCGAAGCTCATGTTATGAGCGTTTCCGCTCTGAGGGCCCTGTTAGTTTTGTGTACGAACAAACCCGGCCAAACTGAAAGTATTCCGAAACCTTGAGTACGATATAAAAAAATGGCCGTCTCAATCCAAGGATCACATCTCAACTAACGGTGCATCGATCGGGGTCCCGTAGCTCAAGTTATGGACGAAAGACCAAAAATGGTTCGGTAATAGGGGGTACGGGCCCGGTCCGACCCGGCCTGATACCCCCAGGGTCGGCCCGAACCGAGGCGACCCAAACCGGTTCCGGGTCCGTCCTGCTTGGGCGCGGCATGACCCGACTGGCGCGGCCCATCCTGGCGGACCATCCAGGGCAGTCGCCCGGCGCACGGCGCGCTGGCACGCCGCCAGGGGTTCGGCCGAACCATTTCGGGGCGGGGGGTGCTGCCCCTGTGTGAAGTAAATCGCAGCCCCTTTAATGGGGCCTCTCATCTGGCCGGTTGGGGGTTACGACCCCTGGCGCTCTCCTTGAACCAGGCAGCCCAGCCGGCCGACCGGCTGCCACCATCACGGGACCGCTAGGTGCCGGTCCCCTCTCTCCGACAACGGCGGCCCGGAACCGGCCGCCGGTTCCCCTGCTCCGCCGCGGCCCGGAACTGGCCGCGGCCTTCGTCTGTCTGGCGCGGCATGACGGCGCCGCGCCCCTCCGCCACGGCCCCGCTCCAGCCGTGGTGCTTTTGAGGTCCTCCGGCGTGGCGCCATGGTGCTGCGTCCTTTGTTCATCTTCTACAGAGCGGCGCGACGGCGCCGCAGATTTGTTGCTTCCCACGGCGCGGTGTGGCGGCACCACGTTTCTCCACTCTCCCTTTTACAATTTCCGCGCGGTGCTTCGGCACCACGTTGCCTTGTTTGCCACATCAAAAATCCACAACCAAAAAGGGGAGGAGTGTCGGCCATGTTCGTGCGGTCCAACCTCCTCCCGTTAATGAAATAGCAGGCGGTTCAACTGAAAGGGGAAAAATGACGGAAGAAAAACACAAAATAGAAACGCTTAAAACCCCTACCTCAATGTTGTCGTCGAACAAGCGTTCATCGCAGAATTAACCATCGCGGAAGAAGAGGTCTACCACAGAAGAAGAAGATCACCGCGGAAGAAGAGAATTATTGTTGGCGTTAGGTGATCTCTGAGTAATGCGTCACTCGTCGTCGTCCGCCATCGGAGATTGGTGTTCTTCATCGGTCGTGGTGTGTTCTTCGCGTTCTTCTTTGAAGAACAAAGAATATTCTCTTTTTCTCCCAAAGGTTTATCAAAACACAACCCCAACCATAATAAAAATAAGTCCAATACTTATTTTATTATAAACCTAAGCTTTTGAAATTCAAAAGATAAGAAACGAACAATTAATTCGAAGAATTAATTGTAACAATTTAACTGCCCAATTTAATGGGGCGTTTCTTAACCAGAAAAATTCACGGTTGACTTTCATTAAAGAGGCGGTTTGCGGTGAGTTACTTAGGAGGGAATAAACGGTGGGGCTCATGTAGGCCCCACCTCACAAATATCCTACCAAGTGGGTAGGATATTTTGGGTTCCACCCTATCTGCTTAACTTGGCTTAAGTGGCTTTAAGTGAAATAAAATAAAGTTGTCGCACCACATTATTTTATTTCTTAACTTAACCCTAAAAATTCAAAAACCACACCCGAGCAAACACAACTCCAGAAAAGGCGTTTCTAAGAAAATATTGGTGCTGTGATTCCATCGGTGCCCTCGGAATTCGATTCCGACCACCGGTTCAAAAGTTAGAAAACCCTGCTCATTCGTTCACTGAACGTACCCGAGCTAAACTTTGGAAAATGATTCCGGCCACACCGGGCCTCGGAATCTGGTGCTGTCAGAAACTGCGTTCTTGTAAAATTCCCAAGAAAATTAAGAAAAAAATTTCCTTGAATTTTACGGGTCTTTACAGCCACTGCCAACACTGGACGACCAGACCACCTCACGTGGAATAGGACCTTATGCAAAGGTCACATGCTGATGTCTACAAGACTCGAGCCCCTCGGGAAGCCCGCCAAGGGAGTAGAATATATAATAAAGAACATGTTATCACTCTAGTTCTTGAGGATCAACTCCTATTTACTAATTCAGCATCATTCGATCGGCAGACATACGACTCTCCCCCTCTATACAAGCCCACCACAGAAATAGGGTTGCACAATACGAGCATGTGCATTTTCCTACTAGTTCTCGTCAGTCCTGCAGTGCAGACAGAGTGTAAAACTATAGGAAGATGCAGATATCTGTTGATGAAACACAAGACTATCATCCAAATTGGATGGAAACTGTGTGTACTCGGGCAAAAATACCCACTGATGCGTATCAATCTAGCCATCAAAGTAGGGAAACAATCTAATATGAGTAGAGTCAAATTTCTACAGATTCATACAAATCCGGTGAGACAAACAAAAAAGTAATTGAGTAGATGAATATACACGCATGTGAATGTGTAGACCATAAGTCAAATACAGTGGTAACTAGAGAAGAAAACTGGAGGAAGACTCATTTCTCTTCCCTAGCATAGGATAACTGACAGTATTTACTGAAAACTCACGGAGGAATAAGCAGGCACAAGCCCCTACTCAAATATCAGAATGGACCTTCATTCTCATTCCAAACAAAGATGTATCTCATCATATCCGAGAAATGATGTAATACCAGACGTTGATCCCATACCATATCATGAAAACATTCCAAAATATTATTAAATCGACAGAAAAGAAGAGGAACTTGGCCCATGACCTGGTTTCCTCGGATGGAATGACTTACTCGAAAAATGGGTCAGTCACTCTAGAGGAGTTATGTATACATTATCTAGTCTAGGAGGGTGAAGGAAACATTCCATGATTCATGGACAACTAGATTGGGAACAAATACCTGTTCCAACTGGGGGACGTCAGTCCAACGTGGTGGATGCTCCAGGGCAGGAATATATTCTTTCCAAAAACTACATATGTCCATCGGCACATCCCGGTAGCATCATAGGCCCCAAAAGACAGGGACCCATATATGAAGGTCATTACTAATAGTAGATTTCCTTGTTTACCGACAAGAGAGCACTCAAAAATAGAATGTGTCAAAGGAAAATGGAAAATGAAGAGCGCATACATAATCCCACTCTGTAGAAAGCTGTGGTTCTTGACACCGTAAATCATATATCAATAAAAGATCAAGACCCAGTCTATCCATTACCAAATTATGGATGTGGTAGTAGCAGTTTCAGGGTCCCTCCCCGCAATTTCACCACTAGCATCTCCGAAGGTGCTTCCTAGAGAACCCACAGGAGATCACTCCATGGGCCAGGAATGATCGATCATGAGAGCCTATCTCTTGATGTGTGTCAGGTAGCCCTCTCCTCGACCAAATGATTAGACAATAAGAAGGTCATTATCTCATTTTCATCCACATTTATGGTCATCCCTATGGTATACGCTGCAGATATGATTTTCCGTGTAATCGTACATCAAGTTGTGATGGTAGTCCTTTCCATAATGATAATCATTGCAAAGTCCCTTCCCATAATGGAAGTTGTTGTGAAGGACCTACCAATAGTAACGCCAAGCAACAAGATGGTCCTACCTTCATTGTGGTACATTTTAAATGTCCTCCACAAGATTTACACTGTAGAAATTCTCTCTGCAACCAGGAATCATTCTGTGATAACAGTCCTCACCATCATAGATGTCATTGATAAGGTCCTACCCTTAGTGACATAAAGAAACATGAAGGTACTCCCTAGGGTATACACCATAAATACAATTTCACATGGCCAGGAATCTAGTTGTATTAGTAGCCATCACCATTGCAGCACCAATTGCGAAGATCCTCCTTGCAACCAAAATTTATACTAATGAGAATCCCCTCCTCTAGCCAAAACAATGATGAAAAGGCCCTCATATGTTGAGGAGATCGGAGATAAGTATTTAGACATATAAATAAATACTTTTATAACAAGTGATGTCTTTTCTCAAATAGAGGATGGTATAGTGATATGTTCATCTTCTAAGCCACCCCCACATTTTTCACATATCAATGAGGCTCCCACCAACCCAGTTTCTTGGAACGAAATCCTTAAGAAGAAGTCGATTTGGGCATATCAAGTAGAGGAGTCCCTGGATGAACAACATTAGGATATTTTTCTTATGAGAGGACAATTATATAAAGATAATATACTAGTGATGTTTTGGTCTACGACCACTTCTCACTTTGACATACCATGAATATTTTCTAGGGAATTTACCCATGTCAACACGTTAGGGGAGATTCACCATCTAATAGACCTAGAATTCCTTCTGTCTACATGTAAAACATGTTCAAAAAGGTGAATGAAGAATCTTGAACCATAATTCCTCCATGAAATTGCATTGCCTCATTGAAGATGCTTTGGTTGGAGTTTATATTTGGGGATGGGGAGAACATGGAACTCTAAACTTCACCCCATGTCCAATCCAGCAAACCTCATCGGAAGTGACATCTTGCAACGTCGTCACCCAAAGGTAGTAGTCAAATGAAACCCCTGCTCAGGAATTATGGGATACTCAACAAAAACTAGCCCAGATTAGGTCTCAAAAGCATCAAGACCTAAGAGATCAATCCATAAAAAATCATCTGAACCAAGAAACCAAGAACATCTAGTAGGATTACTGCCTATGGGAAGCCAACTATCATGCAGTTCTCATGTCTTCGAATGACCATATACTCTGTGCAAGCCTAATTCCATACTCGGATCACAATCGTGTGGGAGGGTGTTAAATCAAAAAGGTGGTAGCAGTGGTGGTGGCTACCACTACAATGCGAGAACAACCCTATCCCATGGGGATAGGATCATTTTTAAATCAAAATTTTCTCATATGATGACAAATCTAGGTTGTATCTCATTAATGTAATAACAGTAATAACCCCAGCTCATAGGGCTAGGGGAATTTTTACCTCAAGTCCTTACACAATGGACATTTGTCTTCTCCCTTCTAGGAAGAATGACCGGTAGAGGAGTCACCTATTCCACCACTTCTTGTGGTTTGCACCCTCAGAAATAAATGAACGTTAAAAGGTCTTATCATGGATCTCTTTCGGTCAATCCTCACTAAGAAACCAAAAGAATATCGTATAAGGAAATATGAAAATAAAACAATGGAAGTAAAATAAATTCCTACCATTCAGAAACGTGTACACCAACCCCAATGCAGTATTCATTAGAAAAAACAGTTAACGTTAACCCCAAAGATATCAAAGGAAATGATACAGAGAAAGAGGGTACAATAGAAGATGGTTCCCTCCCAAAGGTATCCCCCACCAAGAGTGATGGTGTGCATACCCAGAACCAGAGTGTTGTCTTAAATTTGGTCTCCCTCTCAGTAAATCTGACACTAACTCCCTCGTGAAACCCCAACAAGAATAAGAATTAATACAAGTTCATATATAAACCACTTCCGCCTCCCCCTAAGAATGTGTCCCTCACACATGAGGAATGTTTCAATAAGGAGGAAGAAATGAAAGAGTTTTGGTAAATTAATGTGGAGCTGCATCCAAGGAGCTACCTCACTGGATGTGAAACCTCAGAAGAACATCAACATTTTTTCCCATAAGATGTGCCCTTGCCACATGCACTCATCCAGGTGAATGAATCCAAGCTTGGAGGCCCATTCAATATAGAATAGGAACCATTAAACAACATTATCCAAAACTCCGATGGACATCAAGACTTCCCCCACTAGGAAGGCATCTAGAATATAATCTAGTAAACCCACAAAGGATGCCCATAGTTGGATATCCACCTCAAATTCGAGGAGCACTGACACGCCCAGCTTTGGCCACTGGCACACCAGCCCAATATCAAGCGCGATAGGATAACCATCATGGTCTCTTGAACACCATCAACCAACTAACGGCTCAACTAGAAGCCATGGTGGGGCAGTGCTCTGCAATAAAACCAGAGTACAAACCATACCTTGATTGGGAAAGCAATGTTCTTCCACTTCCAAATTTCAAAAACCCTGTGTTCATAGTAGTTAATGACACAGGGGACCGAGAACATCATATAATTCTCTATGCCTCTTATTGTGACCCCTTGATGCGAAATCAAGAGCATCAAGAAATAGTAAAACTCTAGTACATTGTGCGAATGTTGCAGGGCTAGGCTCTCGTATGGTATGATAGCATTCCAGATAACTTGATTAGAGGATATTTCCCTCTGGAATTGGGGATGATCTCATTGATTTAAGATTTAAACATTCCAAGTGGTTTCTAAAGGGTTTGTTCATAGAACCAGAAACATCCAATTATTCCATATCCATTTGAACCTACTTTCCAAAGGTACGTGCTCATTAGTTGTAGACTGATGAGGCTTAAGAATTTTCATTGGTCGAGAGGATGGGAGGTCGGGATCATCACACCTTTTTTAGGGGAATTATTTTCTACTCCGGGACTCTCTTTATAGATTTAAGTTATGTTCATAAATCCTTATTACATTACCAAGTATAAAATGAGATTTCTTTTAGATCTGGCAATCAATGATTGATATGTAGAAAATTTAGAGAATATTTTATATGTATTTGAGGATCTTCATTGATAGAGAATCATCTGTATTTGTTTAGAGATTCTTAGTCAATGGTATCCTTTAATACATAAAAGTATCTTGGTTTTTATGATGACCATACTGGTTTTAAAGCCACTCAATGGGGCACTTGAAGTTTATTTTCATTCAAAAGGACATAGATTATTTCAGAGTTAGGATCGTACCCGCATATGGTCTACCTACATATACTTTGTTTAAAAAAAAGGAATCAGAACCCACGTATTTCAAGTAAGGGAATATGATGTTTATGATTGATGGCTCAAAGAAAGATGTCACAATTACTTGTACACTCTAAGCTCACATGAGTCATGCTCAGTGTGAGAAACAAGAGGTATTGGTAAACCAGACAATTGTGCCCTAAAATAAGCAATCATAAGAAATGATGTGGGGCTTATGTATGTATTACTGCCCAAATAAATGAAGATTGTGATTTACTTCAGGGAAGAAATCCAGGAACAGGGTCCATAAAGGTATATGTACTTTATGGAGATTTGGATACTCTAATTTGGGGCTTACTCCTGAAAAGGTGGCCCAAATTAGGAGGGGATTTATGATTGGGTTTTACTCCTGATAAGGAGACCCAAATCAAAAATTAAATTAGGACTGGTTAAGAGAAATTAATACTGAGGATTACTCCTGAGAAGGAGGCCCATGTTAAGGGACTTGTAAAAAATTAAGGGACTTGGGGATTACTCCTAAGGAGGATGCCCATATTTGAGACTGGGGCTTACTCTTAAAAAGGAAACCTAGGTTAAGAGAATTATGGTTGGGGCTTACTCCTAATGAGGATTCCCATATTTGGGAATTTTAAGATTGGGGCTTACTCTTAAGGAGGATTCCCAAATTAAGGGACTTGGGGATTACTCCTAAAAAGGATGCCCAAAATTAATGAGAATTCTGACTGGGACTTACTCTTGAAAAGGAGGCCCAGGTTAAGGGGTTCTCTCATCTTAAAGGATGAGGTTGAATGAATGAAATATCAATCTTTTGTGACATAAAGATTATGGGAATCAATATGTTTTTAAGAGATTCTCCACAGAATTCCTTTAAGATAAGGAAATCAATCAAGAAAACATGCCATAAATGGCATTGAAGAATGTCTTGAAGACTGAATCGAGAATAGGATAGGTGGAATGGTATAAGAGGGGTTAAATGGGCAATAAGGGCACCCAAAAAGGCAGGGGCACGCAAGTCCTGGTAGGCGCGCAGGTACTACGTGGGCGCACAAGTCCTGGTCGCGCAAGTATACCTACACGACACATGGGTACTTGCGCAATTGTTATCCAGTAGGGTAACACTTGGGAGATCCTTGACCAAAGCCTTTATAATTTTCTGGAGGTACTTCCAGAAGAGAGGCACACATGTTTTGGTGAAGAAGTAGGGCAGCGCACATGTATGTTCATTTCCCTTAAGGGTAAAACACCTTAGGCACGCAACTGTTAGTGAATTCTGACACTTAGACCTTTCTCCTCTTTTTTAGACCTTCCATTATAGGTAAAGAATTACCTTATAAGTGTTTATAAGACCTGAAGAAGAGACTTGGGCGTTCAGAGCTCTATATCTGAATTCTGGAAAAATTCCTTTTCAAATGGGGGGCCCACAGGGTCTATTTATAGGCTGGAGAAGACCCTGGGTGGTTATCACTTAGTTCGCGCAAGTCACCTGTGCGACCATTAGGCGGCACGCAAGTATAATTTCCCAACAATGAGGGAACTTGCACGACCCTTGTGCATTTGAAGCATTGTTTATTCCTTTTTCAATTTTTGATGTTTTCTTCAAAGGCTGAATCAATTTGTGCAAAGTCATTTCCATTTCCATTCTTTTAGACAATGTGATGAAAAGGAGTGTCAACAAAAGTCTCCCCTTAGAGTTGGATCTGGAAGAAATGAGGATGTGACTTTGAGGAAAAGAAGAAAACCAAAGGAAAGGTGGCATGCAGGTGTTGAGGGCGCGGAGGGCGGCGCACAAGTGTTGACCGTGCAGGCATCGGCACGCAAGGGTGCGGCTTGGGCTATAAATATGCGGCCCCATTTCCGTACAAAGCATCCGGATTTCAATCTTTCGAGCTCTCGCCACACAGGTCACCTTCGCCGTGAAAGTTTCTCTGTTTTCTGATGTTTCTTTGTTGTCGCGCAGCTATATAGGTATTTGGACTTGCGCGGTGATACTTGTGCACCAACAACTTGTGCGGCACATCCATACTTGCGCATGAAAATTAGACTTGCGCGCCTTAATGCCTTAGCCATTTTCTTCAAATTCCTTCACAAATTTTATGAAAAATTAACTTACTTTAAGAGTTAATTATTCAATTTTGGTGCAGATTCAATGGATCCTAAGATAATCGTAATGGCTGATGATCTGGCTAGAAAGTGGATTGATGACATAATGAACATGGTTGGCCATGATTACTATGATATCTGTGACAGCACTCTCCCAAATTTGGATAAGTACTTGAAGAAATATCATCTTAATTTCCCACAGAGCATCTACCTGCCTCTATATGGTCATGGTCATCTGCAAGGAGTCAATGTTACAAATGCAAAGAATTATATGGCTAAGATTCAATTACACTGCTACTCCTCTATTTCGGTTATGTTGTGCATTAAGAGCAAAAACATTGGCATAAACTTTCAAATTTTTCATGAATGCCATTTCCTTGCAGATATGAAAATGGAAAACCCATGGACTAAAATGTTTTCTACTGCCGTTTGGTGGAGAGAAGACAAATACGGTATTAGAACAATATTGGAAAATATTACTCTCTCCAAATGGCTCTGTACTTCCAATGCTTCATTCTCAAATCCATGTATCCATATTCCAAGTCTCTTGGACAGAAACAGAGTCATTTTTTGATCAGAAGAAAATTTTCTCAAACCGCACTCAGGAACATTATTTTACAATTGTTCCAAGAAGATCTGGTATCACTACATCTCTTATGGTATCTAGTTGAATGAATTAATTCCAGGTGGCTGCTGATGAATCTCTGGATGTCGTACATCAATTGAAGAGTTATGTTGAAAGTCTTTTATAATTCCTGAAAAAGTGAAGAGACTCCAGTCTGTGGATGTCCTTCTAACTCTTGTGCATCAATGAAAAACAATTTCACCTTTAATCATTTGTACCTGCATTCTCTTTTTCTATATGCTTTAAATTTTTACCTAAGACAATGAGCCTAGTAAGCATAGTTTGATTTTTACTAGTATTATTATAAATAACCCTACAAACTATGAATCTCGTAATTTCTCAATATTACCTAAATTATACAAAATGTATGTTTAGTGAGATGGAACTTGACTTTTATTCAGAGTTCCATTGTCTTTTGTGGGAAGTTTAAAGTCATTCACATCGGACATAAAGAGGCTAATTTTTAAGGTTGAAATAGCTTTGACTGAAATGGATTAGAATTGACTCAATTCCTTGATAATTTATCTGAAAACATATTACCATACTCAAGTATGAGGGAAAATATGTAAACTATGACTTAAGAATATTTGAATCTGAGGAATGATACGAAAAAAAGATAAATAGAATTAGAATAAGTAGTTCCCAAGAATGAAGTTACCATTATTTAACAAACCCGTTAGGGGGTTGAATTATGCATGGCCACCTAAGGGCATTGGCTGCATAATCAAATAAATAGCATCTTTTTGCTGACAGGTCTTTTATGTAGACTACTGATGCAAGGCTACCTAAGGGCACATGCTACATAGTCAGGAAAAAGAACTCTCAGAAATTTACATTCCTAGTGCTAGAAAGCCAGTGAAAATTTTTGTTGATTCAAATTTTCCAAAGTATAGAGTTTTCTGTATGGAAAGAGGTACTTGAATATGGAGAAGATATTTCCAAAAAATATTATCGAAGAACTGGATGGATATCACTCCTAAAAAGGTTTGACCCAAATGTAGGGAAGGAGAATATAAACCATATACTTGAATACTTTCAGATACTGAAAAAGGATATGGGACAAGTACGTTAAGGATGTCTATTTTTGAGGATCCCTACATATTTTCATTTAGGAAAAATAAGGGAAAAAGAGGCTTTCTTCCCAAGAATGAAGTTACCAGTATCCGAAAAACCCGTTAGGGGGTTGAATTATACAGGGCCACCTAAGGGAATTGGATGCATATTCAAATAATAACATCTTTTGGCTGACAAATATGTTATGGAGACTGTTTATGCAAGGCCGCCTAAGGGCACGTACTGCATTGTCAGGAAAAAGAACTCACATAAGTTTTACATTTTGTAACTAGAAGTCAAGAAAAGGGTTATAAAGATCTGAAAATATTTAAGGTTAGGATTATGACACATAAATATGGGTATTTTTCAATGTATACATACATACGCAAATCAATACTAACAATAATCATGTTGTTGCTGGGTCCTGAATGGAAATGTTGGACTTCACTACGTATCCCATAAGGATGGGAATCAAGACATAAATAGTTCTTGAACTACAGTTTAATGTTGTGTGGGACAAAAGGATTGGATATCTTAGTTAGGGTCATAGATCATGGACCATTATACGAAATACACAGTGTGTTTTTTCATGGGGACTTTTTAGCCAAGGGACTGAAAGAGGAATTTGGGGTTAGGCCCAAAAGACTTGGGGATGGATTCGAGGGACACTCGAACCTTCCTACGTATCCCATAAGAATGGGAATCAAGCCCATGTAGTTCTAGAACTATCCTATGTACAAATTTGGTTCATACATGTGAAGGGAGAAAGGGGACCTTAGTGTAATGATGGTTTGACCCAATATAAAAGATTCGGGCGTTGCCATGTATGCACATAGTCTTTGAAATGAATCATGATTGAAAATCAATGTAAATAATGATTCCCTTTCAGGTGAGGGTATCAAATAATATTGTAGTTTATTGACATATTGGACAAAAGTGTTGTATAGTTTAACGTTGTATAGCAAGGAAGAAAGTGAACCAATGTAAAAATATTGATTCTAGGGGCGGTTTCACGAATCAACATCGTATGAGACAGAGGTGAACCGATGTGAAGAGATTGGTTTTGGGCTTAAACCTTGGGAGGTTGCCTACGTACCCAGCCTAGAAGGCAAGGATTAAAGTCCATGTAGTTCAATTAAATAATGAATTAGTGATCAAGTTGTTCTTGGGGACAACGGTCTAAAAAAATAGTGTTGGGACTTACACATGGTTAATAGCCCAGAGAGTGTGTTATGGTTGAAGTTTGCACTAAGCTCACGTGAGTCATACTCAGTGTGAGAAACAAGAGGTAGAAACAACCTTAATGATTTACAGTCTAATGTCATGTAAGACATATGAAGGGACTATGCAGTTTCAAGTCTTACAGTTAAGACTATTGGTGCTGCACAGTTTAGTGTCATGTAGCAGGGACAAAATACAGTTTAACATCATGTTGGACATATTAAAGGACTTTCTGTATAGTTTAGCATCATGTAGTTAGGACAATAGGGACAATATAGTTTAATGTCATGTTGGACAAAAAGAGGATTGTGCAGTTTACTGTCATGCAATAATGACAAAAGAGTACAACATTTAACGTTATGTTGGACATATTAGGGACTTTTTCACAGTTTAACTTCATGTTGGATGAAAAGGGGATGATACAGTTTAGAGTCACGTTGGACGTAAGTTCCAATAGTTTAAGGTCGTATGCATGGACCATTGGTTATGCAGTTTAACATCTTGCTGTATGTAAGGTACTTCTATATAGTTTAACATCATATAGCAAGGCCGATGAAGGGGGACACAGTTTAACATCATGTTGGTCGAAAGTGCGAATAGTTTAAGATCATATGCATTGACCCTGGATGATGCAGTTTAACGTCATGATGGATGTAAAGGACGTGCAAATAGTTTAAGGTCGTATGCATGGACTGTTTCCGTATAGTTTAACATTATATAGAAAGGAAAATGAAAGGGATACAGTTTAATGTCATATTGTCTGGACATGATGAGCAGTTTTAATGTCATGCAGGATGGTGGTGCAGTTTAAAGTCATACCGGACCAATGATGATATATTTTGTGTTTATACAAAATACTTCTTAAAAAAACTGGCATTGTTTGGAGTAGTGATGAGTTCTCCATCCATCGATATTAATGAATAAGCTCCATTGGAGTAGACCCTATGTATTGAGTAAGGTCCTTCCCATTTTGGCTCAAGCATGGGAGGTTTCTTTCCTGGTATCATTGGAGTTCTGAGAACTAATACCAATTCTCCCTGAATGAATGAATGAAGATGAAATTTTTTGTTGAAAGCTCATGCTATTCGATTCTGATAGACTTCCAAGTGGTGCAAAGTGCACAATATTTTCTCATCTAACAATTCCAATTCATTCAATCGCTTTTGAGATTTTTCATCTGTAGATGACTGATCACAAATAGCTACTCTGAGTGAGGTTAGTTGAACTTAAATGGGCAAGATGGATTCTGTTCCATATACCAGTGAATATGGAGTTGACCATGTTGCAGTGCGGGTGGTAGTTCAATAAGCCCATAAAGCATGAAAGAGTTTATCAGGACATGATTTCTTATCTTTATCCACCATATTTTGTAGTATATTTGAAAGAGTCATATTAAAGGATTCTATCTGGACATTGGCCGCTACATGATACCGAGATGAATGATTAGATTTGATGTTGTATTCTTGATACAACTTCTTCTCCTTGGATGAACAAAATTTGGTGCCATTTTCCGTTAATATGGTATGAGGGGCACCAAATCTGGTAATGATAGTAGACTTTATGAAGCTAACAATTCATTTAGAACTGACTTCCTTTAGAGGTATTTCCTCTTCCCATTTGGAAAAGAAATCAGTAGCAGTAAGAATATACTTAAACTGCTTGGCCGTAGCTGAAGGTTAAGGTCCCACCACATCCATTCCCCATGTGGAAAATGGCCCCGAAGCAACTCTGGAGGTTGATGAATGAAGTTGGAATGCACTTCGAATGAATGACACTTCTTTTTGAAATCAACACAATCTTGTATCATTGAAGGCCAAAAGTATCCAAGCCTTTGAATCTGATCAGAAAATCTATGTCCAGACTGGTGGGCACCACAGACTCCTGCATGCACTTCTTTCATGACAGCAATTGTCTCTTCACCATCAATGCATCTGAAGAGAACTCCATCAAAACCACATTTGTAGAGAATTTTCTCTAGGTGATCTGGACTATCATAAAGAGAAAAATTGACCACACGTTGCCAGATTTGTTCTTTCTTGGCTCTATCAGGTGGATGTGTTCCATTTTGAAGGTATTCGCTGATAGGTGACACCCATCCTGTAGTATGACCATACGGTTCAAGAATGGGACTAATTGCATTAATTTCCTCTGTTTTTATTCGAACATAAGGTTAAATTGCACGACGGTGGGCAATACTAATGATTGTCTTGTCTCGATTTTTATCAGCCAGAGCTGGGGCTTATTATCCAGTGCATCAGTTTGAGCATTTTGTGATATTGGGACATAAGAAAATGTCGGTTTCAAAGGGAATTCCGCCATTAACTCTCTGACGTAATCATAAAAAGGGATTAGTTCTTATTTTCTGATGGCATAATCCCCATTGAATTGTTTGATTACCAGGTCTGAATCACCTTTCACCTTTAAGTGATTCACTTCTTCTTGAAGTGCCAATTCCAAGCCTGCGATGAGAACATGGTATTCTGCTTCATTATTAGTACCAACTTCCCATAATAAGAAGGAATAAGGTAACACTGCCTTTTCTAGATAAATGATCACAATTCCTAAGCCAACTTTTTGTTGAGTCAATAAGGTTTTCCTTATGACTTTTCCATTCCTTCTTGTTTTGAAAATCACAAACACCTTATCTTTAAGGAAAATTGCTTTTGTAAGGAAAAATGCTTTCTTAAGGAAAATCGCTTTTATAAGGAAAAATGCTTTCTTAAGGAAAATCGCTTTTATAAGAAAAATTATCCTTATCATATTTTCATTAATATTTTTCTTAAGTATGAAATTCGGATTCACTTTCTCGGAATCATTAAAACTGATAAAAAGCATTCTGTTTTAGGGTTCGGATTCTGGACAAGAACTATAAGGAAGTTTCACTCCGAATTCCGGTTATGAATTCTGACTAAGTTCTATTCCAGATTCAGGATACGAATTCTGAAGAAGAATTCCCATTACGAATTCTAATGAAGAATTCTCATTACGAATTCTCATTACGAATTCTGAAGAAGAATTCCCATTACGAATTCTAATGAAGAATTCTCATTACGAATTCTCATTACGAATTCCAATGAAGAATTCTCATTACGAATTCTAATGAAGAAATCTCATTCCGAATTCTCATTACGAATTCTGATGACGAATTCCCATTACGATTTCTGATGACGAATTCCTATTCCGAATTCTCATTCCGAATTCACTCATTAAACAGAATCTGGATATCATTGTTTTATACACTCTGAATTTGTTCACTCCGAACTTTCACTCCGAAATTTCTATTCCGAACCTTTATGTTAGAGTTTAAAACGATGTCGTACATTCTGTTACACTTACCTTGTTATAAAACGATGTCGTCTATTTTGTTATAAACTAACCGTTGTCTAAGTGACACGTGTACAGGTCCCTCCTAACTTTAAGGGAAATATGACCGTTGGAGAAGGAGCCGACCTCACCTATAAATAGGAGCTCATTTGAAAAAGCTCACAACGGATGGATGAACATTTGGACTTTGTGCATACATGCTGTTGAAGTGATTTCTAGAGAGAGAGTCTCTTATTAACTCTCAAAGCTTCGTGCGACTCCGAATGTTGGTGATTACATTCGAGGGCTTCCGGGGATAGGAAGACAGAGGTGCCGACTACCTTAAAGATCGAGGGCTTTCTTGCTGAGAAAGACAGAGGTTGCCAACTACCTTGAAGTTGAGGGCTTGCGGGGATAGCAAGACAGAGACACCGATCTTCGTATCGAGGGCTTACCCTGGTGTGGGTAAGACAGACTTGCTTGAAAGTATAAATCAAGGGACCTTTATCCAAGGTTGTTGGATACCCTTCTCTTTGGGTTAAAAGACTATTATCTTGTTGCTAGTAGTTTTACTACTCGTTTCTATTCCGCTGTAATTTGTATCTTAAGGAAAGTATAACATTCTTATACTTCCTTACTTACTCTGATTCATTCAGATTCTATACGCTTTAAGGTAGAATCTTATATTGTAACTTTTGTTAAGTTTCAAATTCCGGAACCATATTTCCGGAACCTACTTTTGGAATCTCTTTCCAAGTTTAGTTCGGTGTTAGAGGTGTTGTGAATTTACTTAGTTTAACTTTGTTAAACTTAGTTCTTTCCTTTTCTTAAGGAAACTCTAGTTATTCATAACTAACTTTAAAGGTTCCTAAGGAATTTTTAAAGTATACAATTCACCCCCCCTCTTGTATATTGAGCATCTCATATTCTATTTCGATCCTACAATTGGTATCAGAGGTTGGAAACCTCTTACTCTATACCATTCTTACATTTGGTATCAGAGCCAAGGTTACTGAAATACTTGTACTCACGTTCAAGTTTTTCTTGCTCACTTTTCAATTCCGAACTTTTTCATTCCGGATTATCCATTCCGAACTTTTCCTATTCCGAACTTTTTGATTCCGAATTTTTGTTATTAACAAGTTTGTTTCCAAGTTATTTTCAAGTATGGCAGGAATGAATGTTGGTTCGATAGACAAT
Source organism: Viscum album (assembly GCA_963277665.1). Lineage (NCBI taxonomy): Eukaryota > Viridiplantae > Streptophyta > Magnoliopsida > Santalales > Viscaceae > Viscum > Viscum album. The sequence continues at coordinate 115,656,835 of OY728133.1, read as the reverse complement.
TTGAATCCTACAAGGCCACCAATCTTCGATGGTAATGATTATGAATACTGGAGAGATCGTATGAAGACATTCGTTATCAATACTGGAGTAGATAACTTTGTCATGCTTACTGGTGATTACAAAATTCCTGACAAGGAAGTCAGAACCTTTACTAACCAGGAGAAGCAAGAATATCAACTGAATTATAAGGTACGCAACACTTTATTATGTTCAATGACTAGAAATATATATAGCCAAATTTCTTCTTGTGAAGCAGCTAATTGTATGTGGAAGAAGTTAGAGGTTACTCATTTTGGGACTTCTAAAGTGATTGAGACTAGGAGAGCTATGCTTAGAGCTGAATATCATGGCTTTAATTTTCCTTATGGAGAACCTATCTGTAAAGTACAGCAAAGATTTATGACAATCGTCAACAGTCTACAGTCTATGGGAGAGAAAGGTTTAGATGATGAAGCTCTTGTGGACAAGATAATTGACATTATGCCCAATGAGTGGGAATCCAAGAGAACAGCTATAGATGAGAACAGGAAGGTTACTCAAATTACTCTTGATGAATTATTTGGAACTCTTCTACAACATGAGACTAGAATGAAGAGAGATGCTGACAACATCAAGAAGAAGAATGGAAATGGTACTATTGCTTTTACTACAACTTCGAATCAGATGAAAGCTAAGACTCCTGAGAGAGTAACCAGATCCAAATCGAAGAAAGTCATTTTCCAATCCGAATCTAGTGAAAGTGAAGTTTCAGAAAATGAATTAGCCAATCTTGCTCGAAGGATGAACAAGATAGATGGACAAAGAAACTTTCAATCCAAGTATAAGAAGAAGGATAGGAAAGATAAGAAAGATGGAGAAGTTACTTGTTATGAATGTAAGAGAGCTGGACATATTAGACCAGATTGCCCTATGCTCAGAAAGAAAGAAAGAAAGGAAAGGCATTCAGACAGGAACAGGAAGAAATATTACAAAGCTAAAGCTAAGAAAGTTTTGAAAGCTAATGACACCTGGAGTGCCAGTGGTGGTGACTCTTCAGATGAATCTTCTGAATATGAATCTTCAGGACAGAAGAATCTTGGTCTTATAGCCAGATTACCTATTGATAATCATTGTCTTATGGCTAAGGTACGAAATTCTGAATCTTTGACCAATGTTTCCTTAAATCCTAATGATAGTAAGTATTATAACTCTTCGGATGAAGAATCATCTTCTGATGAGGAAAATACTTTACCTACTTTTGAAGAAGTCTCTAGATTTGCTGAACTTCTTGAGATTGAGAATTCAAAACTCAACAAGAAACTTGATAAGGCAAATTCTAGGAATTCTATTCTTACTAAAGAGATATCAGATCTTTCTAAAGATCTTGATAAGAAAAATTCTGATTTTGAAAGTATTTCAAAAAATCTTGAGGAAGTAAGTTCTGAGAAGAATAAACTTTCTAAAGAGTTAGAAAAAGTAATTTCTAATAAAAATGTTTTCGAGCCTAACTCTAGTTCCAAAACTAATGATTTTGAAGATAAAAACTTGGTTGTAAAACTCAAGTCCGAAATTTTTTCCTTAAAGAAGTGTTTATCAAACTTTACCCATGGTAAGGAAAATTTTGATAAGATGTATTCTCAAATACGACCTTTAAGAAATAAATCCGGATTTGGTTATACCCAAGCAAAACCTGTTTTCAGCAACAATTATTTTGTTCCTCAAAGTGCCCCATTTTGTACTAAGTGTCAATGTGGTGGTCACTGGGCAAGAAATTGTTCCTTAAACAAAACCCAATCCTTAGGTTTTCATAAAGCTTATTTTTCTAAGAAAATGTGGGTACCTAAGATTTTATTGTCTGGAAATCTCGGATCCAAGCAAGTTTGGATTCCGAAAATCTAACTTTGTTCTTAATTTCAGGAAAATAAAGAAAGTTCCAGCAACAATGTTTGGTACATGGATAGTGGATGTTCCCGGCACATGACTGGTAACAAAAGCTTCTTTGAAAATATTATCAAGACTAAAGGAGATATTATTCTTCAGTTTATCGGAACGCAAGATCAACTTGCTGATATTTTCACAAAATCGTTACCTTCTGATAGATTTGAATATATTAAACAGAAGTTAGGAATGATAACCGTAAGGTAATCTTCCTTAATTAACTTTCTGTTGGAAAAATCTCCTTACAGTAATAAACTCCTTTTCATAGGGGGAGTACATTTGTTTGTTTATTTAACAAAGTTTTTCAAAATTTGTTTTCAAATTTTTCGGAACGAAACTTTCCGGAATGGAACTTCCGGAACTACAATTTTCCAGAATGGATATTTCCATACAAAATACTTCTGGAATAAAAGTATTCGTATTGAAAATTTCCGGAATGGAAAATTTTCGTACTGGTATTTTCATAATGGAAAAACTTTGGTATTGAATCTTCCATAACAAGTTTTTTTTTTATTGAGTTTTTCGTATTGAGTTTTTCGTATTGAGTTTTTCGTATTGAGTTTTTCGTATTGAGTTTTTCGTATTAGGTTTTTCGTATTGAGTTTTTCGTAGTCGTCTTTACATTACCCATTACGAATAACTTTCCTAAGCTAATCCGAAAGGTATGACTTCCTTACTGAAGTTTTCGTAATCATATTTTACTTGCTGGCATTTTCTTATAGTTTGTTTTCGGTTTTTTTTGAATTTCTTGAATTCTGTTTTAATAAAACCTCAAAAAGATCGGATTCAACCTCTCAACCGTCAGATCTGATTTCAGATCATTCTAAACCGTTAGATCAACCGAGGAAGTTGAACCGTCATCCCAAAGCCTATATAAAGGGGACCCTATTTTCTCGTCCCACATCGATCTCAAGCTCTTGCGTGCTGAAGCTCTGTCTCTCTGATTTAAGGCTGTTCCGAACTACAGTTTTTCCAGTTCCGAACTTCAGTCTTCTCAGTTCCGAACTTCTCAGAGACTTCTAATCCGAATGTCTGCAGAGTTAGCTTCTCAAGAGATGTCTTCAACCAAGCCCATTTCTCAGTGGTTAGTCTACAGAGAACGGTTAGTGCATCCGAATTTCTTCAGCAACTATGATTCTATTATATCAAAGAATATCAAGCTCAATGGCTGGGAAGATGTTGCGATATCAAAAACCGGCAACCAAGATGAAGTTTACCCAGACTTGCTTGTTGAGTTTTATGAGTCGGTTGCTTTCTTTGTGGAAGAAAATAGAGAAAAATTTTCCTTCAAATCGTATGGCAAGACTTATAAGCTATCTTACACCAAGGCTGCAAGCTTGGTAGGGTTGAATTATGAAGGGGAAGCTGAGTTTATCTCGCATGTTCTGCCAGACTCCTTGGGTAGTTTCAACAAGGAGAAAGCCTTAGAAATTCTCGGACTGGATGATGATAAGGCTTCGAAAATTGCAACCCTTTCTACAAACTTCCGGATTCTGGAGTTATGGGTGCAAGGGATTATTGTACCGAGAAAAGGAGACAAGGACAGCTTGAAGAAGAGTGAGATATACATCTTAGATTTCTTGATAAATCTAAGGAAGTTCAACCTGATGAAGCATATCCTTCTTAATCTTGAGAATTTAAAGAAAGGGAATCTGAGAGCTCAGATAGTAATGTACCCGGCAATTTTGTCGAAGCTGATAGTTCGGTGCCTTGAGTCCTTCAAGGTTGCTTGCAGTTCTAAACCGAAAGTTTGCAAGATCATGTTGCTCAGTGATGCAACTCTTAAAAGGATGAATATAGCATTTGACAAGAAGTCTGGGAAATTTATCGATCTACCGCCTCAAGAAGAAGTGACTCCGAAAGTGGCTGATCCGGAATCGCCTAAGCCGGTAAGGAAGAGGAAGCTGAAAGAAGTGGTAGGTGAAGCTCAGGAACCTAAGTCTAAGGAAGTCCATTCCGCACCTCCTAAGCCTAAGAAGAAGAAGACATATACTGATGAGGTTGCAGCGAAGTGGAGAGCTGACAAGGAAAAGAGGAAGGAAGGAGATCCGCAGTTCGGATTGGATCCCGCAGAGGCTAAGGCTCTGAAAGAAAAGGCTGCTGATGAGCTCGAGAAGCAAGCTAAGGAAAAGAAGCTGAAGAAGAAGTTGTCAGAAGCTGAGGCTGTGCAAGCCTTGTTGAAGTTTAATGAAATGGTTTCAGCAACCATTCCCGTTCCGAGAACTTTTTCTTTGGACTCTCTACCTGAGACTCCAGGAAGAAATCTCGATGATCCGAAAGAGGATGCTGCTAAGAATGCTGACGAAGTTGAACAAGTGGAACAAGCTGAAGAGGTTGCTGAAGGAAGTGGCGAGACAGGAGATGTGCTCAAACAAGTAGATGAATATAAGGGAACTCCTTCGGAACACCTGTCGCTCCGAACATCTGAAGCCGAATCTTCAAAACTAGTTACTCCAGTAATAGAAGGAAAGGAAGGAGAGGAAGAAGTTTCTTATCATGGAAAAGAAGAACAATTATTACTTGATGCTGCTCAGAAAGAAAATATAGAAGTTGTTGATGAGGAAGATTTGGTTGTTCAAGTTTCTGACAGTGAGAAGAAATCTCCGGAACAGGTTTCTATTCTGGAAAAAGATAAGGGGAAACAAGTTATTGCTGATACCCCGAGTTCAGAAAAGAGTATGAGGAAGGAAGCTGGTAGTTCTTCAAAGAGGAAGTTGGAGCTTATTGAAGAAGAAAATTCTCCTAGCAAGATGTCAGATTCGGAATCATCTTCGTTGGGGCACGATTTTGTTGTTCAATCCTTGAAGAAGTTGGTAGGAACCATTCCGACCTTCTCCAGTATTGATTCTCGGTGCCAGATGCTCCAACATACGCTGAATCAGAAAACCGATTCCGTATCCATGGTTATGGATAAATGTGTTGAGATAGAAGCTCAGTTCAAAAATTTCTTCATTGGTTACGAAGCCCATAAAAGATCTTGCAAAAGGATGACTAGCTGGTCGAAGAAGAATGTGGAAGAGATGAGGCTGCTGGATGAGTTTCAGGAGAATGTCAAGGATGCATTTCAAACCGAGGACAAGAAGTTTCATGAGATGACTGCATCATTCGATGAGAAATTGGCAGAGGAAAAGAACATTCGGAGTCAGGAAGTAAGAGATCTGAATGGAAAGCTCAACTCTGTTAATCAAAGTTGGAAATTTGAAAGGGATCATCGGATCAATTTTCTAGAAAGGATAAAGTCTCAGGAAGAGAAAATGGAAGCTCAGGAAGAAAAGTTGAAGGCTCAGGAAGAAATCATTCAAGCTCAGTCAGCAAGAATAGTTGTCTTAGAAAAGCAAGCAGAGGAAGATCATAAGGATCTCAAGAAGATCAAGACTATTCTCAAGGGGTTGATATCGAAAGAGAAAGATCCCAAATGACCAATCCGATCTTTTTGTTGTAATCCGTTTTTGTTGCTGACATTTCAAATTTAATGAGAATCGTGCTTGTTGTTCTGTTTTGTTGTTGTTACTAATTCTTTCAGGTACTTTGTTATTTTTTTTCCATTCCCTCGAAATTCTTTTTGAAAATCACAAAGGGGGAGAAGGAAAAGATCCTTAAGAAAAAGAGGAAATCTAATAAGTGCTTATCAAAGGGGGAGAAAGAAAAATACCCAAGGAGATAGAACTCTAATAAGAGTTTGTTTAAGGGGGAGTTTTTTTTTCTTAAAGAAATATCACTCCGAAAATATGAATACGATCCTTAGAGATTCAAAGCCTAAGGGGGAGTTAGTCGTATTCATCTATATTCATAAACCAAGGGAGATAAGCTTTAATATGTTTCTTTCTTCTTAGAATAGCTTTTTTTCGTAAGGATGTTTGTGCTTTCCAAAAAGGGGGAGATTGTTGAGTCAATAAGGTTTTCCTTATGACTTTTCCATTCCTTCTTGTTTTGAAAATCACAAACACCTTATCTTTAAGGAAAATTGCTTTTGTAAGGAAAAATGCTTTCTTAAGGAAAATCGCTTTTATAAGGAAAAATGCTTTCTTAAGGAAAATCGCTTTTATAAGAAAAATTATCCTTATCATATTTTCATTAATATTTTTCTTAAGTATGAAATTCGGATTCACTTTCTCGGAATCATTAAAACTGATAAAAAGCATTCTGTTTTAGGGTTCGGATTCTGGACAAGAACTATAAGGAAGTTTCACTCCGAATTCCGGTTATGAATTCTGACTAAGTTCTATTCCAGATTCAGGATACGAATTCTGAAGAAGAATTCCCATTACGAATTCTAATGAAGAATTCTCATTACGAATTCTCATTACGAATTCTGAAGAAGAATTCCCATTACGAATTCTAATGAAGAATTCTCATTACGAATTCTCATTACGAATTCCAATGAAGAATTCTCATTACGAATTCTAATGAAGAAATCTCATTCCGAATTCTCATTACGAATTCTGATGACGAATTCCCATTACGATTTCTGATGACGAATTCCTATTCCGAATTCTCATTCCGAATTCACTCATTAAACAGAATCTGGATATCATTGTTTTATACACTCTGAATTTGTTCACTCCGAACTTTCACTCCGAAATTTCTATTCCGAACCTTTATGTTAGAGTTTAAAACGATGTCGTACATTCTGTTACACTTACCTTGTTATAAAACGATGTCGTCTATTTTGTTATAAACTAACCGTTGTCTAAGTGACACGTGTACAGGTCCCTCCTAACTTTAAGGGAAATATGACCGTTGGAGAAGGAGCCGACCTCACCTATAAATAGGAGCTCATTTGAAAAAGCTCACAACGGATGGATGAACATTTGGACTTTGTGCATACATGCTGTTGAAGTGATTTCTAGAGAGAGAGTCTCTTATTAACTCTCAAAGCTTCGTGCGACTCCGAATGTTGGTGATTACATTCGAGGGCTTCCGGGGATAGGAAGACAGAGGTGCCGACTACCTTAAAGATCGAGGGCTTTCTTGCTGAGAAAGACAGAGGTTGCCAACTACCTTGAAGTTGAGGGCTTGCGGGGATAGCAAGACAGAGACACCGATCTTCGTATCGAGGGCTTACCCTGGTGTGGGTAAGACAGACTTGCTTGAAAGTATAAATCAAGGGACCTTTATCCAAGGTTGTTGGATACCCTTCTCTTTGGGTTAAAAGACTATTATCTTGTTGCTAGTAGTTTTACTACTCGTTTCTATTCCGCTGTAATTTGTATCTTAAGGAAAGTATAACATTCTTATACTTCCTTACTTACTCTGATTCATTCAGATTCTATACGCTTTAAGGTAGAATCTTATATTGTAACTTTTGTTAAGTTTCAAATTCCGGAACCATATTTCCGGAACCTACTTTTGGAATCTCTTTCCAAGTTTAGTTCGGTGTTAGAGGTGTTGTGAATTTACTTAGTTTAACTTTGTTAAACTTAGTTCTTTCCTTTTCTTAAGGAAACTCTAGTTATTCATAACTAACTTTAAAGGTTCCTAAGGAATTTTTAAAGTATACAATTCACCCCCCCTCTTGTATATTGAGCATCTCATATTCTATTTCGATCCTACAATTGGTATCAGAGGTTGGAAACCTCTTACTCTATACCATTCTTACACTTTTTTGAATTTAGGATTTTCCATTTTCCTCCCTGTTGGACTTCTGGAAGCACCATCAAAATACATTTCCCATGCCTAATGAATTTCTTGAATAGAGAATAATTTCTCATCAGGGAGTTCAATATCTGAAGATTTGTCTTCCACTGAAGGGTGTTCATCCAGGAAATCATCCAGAGCATTCCCCTTTATTGCCTTTGGAGACACATACTGAATGTCGAATTGCTGAAAAATAACGGCCCACCTTTCCAGACGTCATGTATGCATTGGACGGCTAAGGATGAATTTGAGCAGGTTATTGCGAAATACCAATTGGACCTCGTGATGTTTCAGGTAGAGTCTCAACTTCTGAACTGCAAATATTAATGCCAGGCAGCACTTCTCAATACTTAAATACCGAGTTTCTGATTCAAGCATAGTCCGACTGAGGTAGTAGAGGCTGTTTTTATTCCCAGCGTCATTTTTCTGAGCAAGAAAGGCATCCAATGATTACTCTAAAGCTGTCACGTAGAGGATAAGTGGTCTTCCTTTAACAGGTGGCATGAATACCGGTGGACTCAAGAGGTATTTCTTGAGAATATCGAATGCTTATTAACATTCTTCAGTACACTGGTAAGTGACTCCCTTCTTCATCAATTTGGTTAAGGGTAAACTTTTGCCTGCCAAATTGGCGATGAAACGCTGAATATAGGCTATGTGTCCTTGAATTCCTCTTAATTATTTCAAATTTCGAGGAGGTGACATACCAAGTATTGACTTTGTCTTCTCAGGATTGACTTCAATACCACGATGGCGTACAACAAAGCCGATAAATTTTCTTGAGGTTACCCAAAAAGCACATTTTAAGGGGTTCATCTTCAAATTATGTTGCCGAAGTTTGCGGAATATAACTTCTAAATAAGCCTAGTGATTAGAACATTGTTTGGATTTGAACAAAAAATTGTCCACATAGCATTCAACAAACTTCCCTAAAAAGGGTTTGAAGATACGATACATGGAACGTTGATATGTTGCTCCTGGATTCTTTAAGCCAAAGGGAATTACCAGGTAGCAAAACACACCTTGAGGGGCTATGAAGGCTATGGATTCCTCATCTTCTGGAGCCATTCGGATTTGATTATATCCAGAATATCCATCCATGAAGGAAAGTGCTTCATAGCCAGTTGTTGCATCAATTAAAAGTTCTGTAATCGGAACTGAGAAATCATCCTTAGGACAATGCTGATTAAGATCTCTGAAATCGATGAAAACTCTAATTTGTCCGTTCTTATTTTTTATAGGGAAAATATTAGCTAACCACTTGGGATATTGAACTTCTTTGATGAAGTTAGCTTTGATAATCTTATCCACTTCAACTTCAATTTTGGAAGCATAAGTTGGGTGTGTTCTTCTCGCGGCTTGCTTAAATCCTCAATGCTCTTCTGGTAAACCCAAATGATGAGTAGCAACATCATGATCAAGATTAGGAATCTCTATATAGTTTGAAGAAAATATATCTCTGTTTTTATTTAAAAAGGAAATATAAATCTCTTATTCTTCAAGAGTCATGGCCGAACTGATTAAAGTGGGGAATGGATCTTCTTTTGTACCCAAATTTATTTCTCTGAGTTCATCCACGATGGTAGAGATACCCTCTTCAAATTCTAGAGGAGCATCTCTGAGATCTTCCTCTTCTTCTTCATCATGTGTTATTTCTTCCATTTCTACTTGCATAGTAGATGATAAAGCAGAATTTCCATGATCATAAGAGATGTTAAAATTTGAACATCATGAAGAAGAAGCTTCCATTTCTGACCCAATTGATGATGAAGGGTCTTCCTTGGGAAATAAAGAGGAGATGATGGATTGAGAATCGACATCATTGTTCACCTCTGATGTTGCTATAACTTCTTCTGGCCTGATTGGAGAAGTATAGACTTGTTGGATTTCAGAAGATGAAATGAAGACGTCACCATTTGGGCTTTCATCACTGCTTGGTGGGTTACCAATTTCACCCATGTTGTCTGGCTCGATTGTCGTAATTGACAATATGGATATTTCCATAAGAGTATTTTGATTTGGGTATATCTTGTCAATTTGACTAATAGGAAACACATAATCTGTACTCACATGTGTAAATGGATTTACTGGAATCTTCTCCAAACCATAGGGTGCATTAACTTTGGAAAGCTCCCTTGTTGTGGATTTATCCTTTCCCTTCATGTGATAGAATTCCAGCTCAATGTATTGAGACTCACATGTCTTGAATGGGGCCTTATCACCATACAATGTCCTAACTTGACCATCGAAACAATATTTGAGACATTGATGGTATGATGAAGGGATAGCCACATGTTGATGTAGTCAGGGTCTTCCAAGAAAGATGTTGAAGGCTGAGTCTTGATCAACAACCATGAAATCTGAATTAGATACAAGATCTACAAACTGAGTTCTGAGTGTAACCTCACCCAGTGGTTCTTGTTCATTTTTATCATTTCCTTGTAAAATCATGGTAGAAGGAGATAAATCAGATTCTGTGAGGCCCAATCGATGAAGTGTACGAATGGGCGTGAGGTTGATTCCTGAACCATTATCAATGAATGCTCTTCAGATGTCTACACCATTGAACTTGAAAGATAAGTACAAAAGTCTAATATGTCCATGCACGAAATCATCTTCATCTTCATCTATAAAAAGATATTACCGCATGGAATTCCGGAGGATTATTCTCTATGTGATAGACTTCAGCTGCAGCAATTTCAGTTTCAAACTGTTGAGGACTTGACAAATCCTTGATAAGTGCCTCCCGAAGATCTTTTGATAAATTCAAGGCATCCAGAATTGATAACTTGGCCGGTACTTGGGACAGGTGTTTCAATACATTATACTTTTGATCCAAAGGTCTTCATTTCCCAACAAGAACATGTGGTTTAGCAGGTGTCTTGGAAGTTGATGCTTTGGAAGTTGATGCATCTCGTATCGGGATAGGAGTTGGAAATATTCATAGCTTTGGAAGATTAGACTGATTAGATCCATTTACTTGCTGAGAGGAAGAAGATGGAACCTTCAATCGGTCTTCCAGAATAACTATGCCAGGACTGAATTTTCTTTTGGTGCAATAACTTTCTTGTTCTTGTTGATCTCTCTGAAGGGCTCTTCCACGAGTTTCTACTGCATACACAGTTCTAGCAGGGGTAGAATTGGAATTGTGGCTTTTGAAAGATCCATGTCTTCCCCTGTATCCTGAGCCTCTGGAACTTCCTTTGATTCCCTTGTTTGATACAGGGAATTCAGGCTCATCGAAATCAAAACTGCGATTGGCATATGGATTTGTTAATTGAATCGTATTAACAGAACCAAAGATTAAATCTTCATCCGATGAGGACTCTGCTTGACTATCCAATTTAGGCTGTGCCGTTTGGTGGGACGGTTCTCGTTGCTTCGAAGTAGATGGCATAAAATCTGCCAGAGTCAAAGACAGCTTAGGCTTTGACACATACTCATCTTTTTCTGATTGTTCCTCCTTGGAATTGTGTCGTTTCTTTGAGGGTTTTGCCTCTGATGAAGAGGGTTTTTCTGCGGCATTCATGACAGAAGGCACAATTGGTTTCTTCAATTGTGTTCGCAAAATAGCATGAGTTCGGTTGATCGTCTTTCTGGCCATCCAATCATCATATTTTTGTGCATTTTTTCTTTTAACTTCTTGCCACTCGCCTTCCTCCTTTGTAACTGTAGCAGTGACACATGCTACCTGAGCTGAAGAACCTTTCAGTTTAACTTGTCCCAAATCAACCATTTTTTGCAGGAGGTCCTTAAAAACAAAACACTCCTGAATAGGATGCCCCAACATTTAATGAAGTGGGGTAATAGTTGGGACGGTCTTCATCTCCTTCCTTGTTTGGCCTCTTGGGCATTGGAAATTGAACCAAATTATTTTCCAGAGCTGAAATGAAATAACCAGGAACTTTTTCATTTCGGAAAGAGTAAACTTTGATTTTAAAATCCTCAAATTGTTTTCGTCTTTGATCTCTTTGATTATCTTGATGAAACGGCCTCTTTTTTTGGCACTCAGGAGGTGGAGCCCTTTGGGAAGATGAAGGTTTTGAAGTAGAATCAGGTACAGGTGCTTGCTTAAGCATAACTGTAGCAGTATCTGCTTTACCCATTCTCCTTCATGGAGCTGATGGAATTACACAAGATTTAGCCTTAGTCTAAATAAGATAATCTTCAATCTGTTGAGCGATTGAAGTAAGGTCTCGAAACCCTCCTGTGTATTTCACAGGGATCAATGGCGTGCGTAATTCGTCACATAGATTTGCCACACATATTGGCAATAGTTCCTCTTGAGGAAGTTCGAATCTTAGGGAATATTTTAATCCCTTCTAGCGAGCAATGAAATCTGAGACCCTTTCATTCTCCCTTTTCTTACAGTTTGTAAGATCAAAAACAGTTTTCTTTGACAAAGTTGAGATGAATTGAATAATAAATCGTTGACGGAGATCTTACCATCCGGTAATTGACCGGGATTGCAAGATTGTGTACCAGACAAAGGCTGGTCCTTTCAAGGTTCGCACGAAGCATCTAAGTTTCACTGCATCTTGCTGCTCCAGAGTTCCCATCATAGGATCACAACAAGACACGTAATGCGACAAATGTTGTTCAGGATATCATGATCCATTGAAAATAGGGAATACAGGGTTCCTAAAACATGATGGGGGAGAGATTGAATCTACCCATTCAGGGTAAGCTTTCTTTTCTGGTTGAACCTATGCACTCTTCCCTTCCATAGTCTCTAACTGATCCGTTAATGACTAAATGGTAGTTATTAACTTTTGAAAAACATCCGGTTGAACTTGGACTTGGGCATGTGCAATGACTAGAGCTTGGACAGATGTGGCAGCTGGTGCTGCAACTGATGGCAGCACTGCTAATTGTTGTTGCATTTAACCCATAGAATTAGACCTCTGAGGGTGTACTGATAAATGAGGATATTCTAGATCCATCTCAGTAGCTTTAAAAAACTCCATTGGATGACTGACTCCAGTATGCTTAGTAAGAAGACTACCCTGAAGTATTTCTGCATTCAACCTCCTCAATTCCTTCATTTCTTCCTCCTGTTGTGCAAACCTTTTCTCTAGTGAGAGCGATTGGCCTTCTCTAGAGGAAAGATATGTAACCTGATTCATTCCCCTCCCTTTGCTGGATCCTTTTCGGAGAGGGGGAAGTGGGTTACTTGAAGTATTACCTAGGTTCTAAGTAATCCTTTGATTTTGTGTACGCACACATTCTTCATTTGTGTTTGTGCGTACATCTTCTTGAGTAGGAACCTCTTCATTTAAATCCCCTGAGTGAGCCTCATCTGGTGGATCAACAACAACGGCATTAATGACATTGATTGATGCATAACGCATCACATACCTTCTATCATCATTTCTATGATATTTTCTTCTTCCATGTATTTGATGAGACATTGCCTTTTGTTGATTCAATCCCTCAGGAACTTCTTGAAAAACCATAATTTGGAGGGAATCTCCTGATAATGTGGCTCTTCATTCCTCCTGTGGCTTCTTCCCCAATCAAGAGAAGATCGAATTTCGCTGAGGAGGGGATTGATGATTTGAAAAATTCCCTAGTCCGGTGGACTGGGGCCATTCCTGCTGTCTTTGCTCAACTCCTCGAATCCTATTTGTTGATTCTGAGGGTTGGTTTAAAAGAGTCCCTAGTCTGGCAAGCTGGGGTGGCTCTTGACATGCTATGTCTGAGACTTTCTTAAAATCTCTCCTGATCTTGAGGACCTTAGTCCTGAAATTAGCTGGATGCATCAACATGTATCCACTTTTATCACCTTGTTCAAAATACCGTTAGATGATTTCTGACACTTCTGTCACTTGATGATGTGCTTGATCCATACGAGAGGCCTGTTCAATATTCTCGTTTTCTTGATGCATGATTAATTCAACAACTTGTTCTCTGTATTCTTGATTTTGAGAAGAACTAGTGAGGCTTGTTCTTGGGAAAGCTTTTGATTACAAACAAAACCCATTGATTGTGGCTGGCCACAGGCAATAACATTGCGTGAGACCATTTTCGGTGGGCTTTGCTGACTGGAGAGCATAGTGAAATGTAGTGATCCATGAACACCCCATCCTCTGACATGAATACCATATGGGGAATTGGAAATTAACTGGCACAATCTTCTTAGTGCGCCAAGGCATGAATGCTGAAGGGCTCTCTGCTTCTTTTTAGCCTTCAGATATCGAGAGACTAATAGAGATGCCAATTCAATTTGATTTTGTAACCCTTCTATTAACTTAACATGATTTTCATATTCATCATAAGATAATACTTTCTTTTTCAACTGACAAAGAGTTTTCCATATATTGAGACGAATATCATGAATTATATCTTCCGTCAAAATCTCTGGAATGTCATACTGAGAGTTAGTCAGAGGCCAAAACATGACTGTCACTTCACCTTTCGCCAGTTGTTTTCTCATGTTCAACATTTCCTCTTTATCATTCAATGAAGATTCTTCCACCTGATTTGACCAGAGTTGGTGCTTCCTTGTTGCTTCATCGGATTCAACAAGATTGGTAGAGAAATCACTGATCAAACTAGAAGATGCATGACTTAGGGGTGGTTCAGAGAATGACCTACACCCTGGGCTATCTTCTGATTGAGAAAGTATTTCACCTGCTAGTGATAAAGCATCTGACATGATTGGTTTCTCATTTGCAAGTGCCTCAAGATAAGAGGGATTTCTCGGCACTACATTGTCCACTGGAGCATTTTCCGGGCAATGTGCATCACTACTGCGGAGAGGACTTTCACATCGAAATTCATCATCATGGGGAGGACCACCGTGGTGGGTTACAGCAAAATATGAGATCTCTTGCTCCTTGGTCTTCTGACCACACAGAGGGTTCCTATGGATCTCATCTAAAGATGACACTTCGAGATAGACCAAATTGTCATGAACCAAGCCTTCATGAGGAAGTGTATGTTGAAGACCTTCGGAATTAATGTTCCCACTATTGGGAAATGAGGGAGTAGAATCTTACATTCCAACAGATAACTGTCTGAGGGCTTCAAGAACTCTAGCATCGAGCAAGGCCTTGTTACAGATTGGCTCTTGATTTCTTGACTGTGTTGGGTGGGTATTTTTCTTAGACGCCTTATTACTCAATTTACCAGGTGTGTGTGCCTGCTTATGAGAAATGATCAGGTTAGGCTGATTATCTTCGCTCAAACTAGGTGTATGTGCCTGACTTGGTTGTCCGTATGATATGGGGGAGTACGCCCCATAACCCTCTTGGATTGGAACAGATGTGTGTGTCTATTCCGGAGTGAAATTTTGATGTGTCACTCCACTGGTAAGGATATATTTATGTGTCTTTCCCTAAGATGTTGTTGAAGCTGTTATAATATCCTGGAAAGCATCCGAAATATGAGTAGGGATTTTCTTATACTCTTTCACCATTTATAGAATATGCTTGGTGACTTCAGCTGCCAGAACGGGGATATACATCCATTATATGCTTGGAGTAGGTGTATGTGCCTGCTCCTATCCTCCTTTTCCTATCAGTGAATCCTGACAGTACTCAGGTGTGGGGGAAGAGAATTGAGTCTGCCTCATATTTCTCACCGGAGCTTTCCGACTGACTTCTCCACGTGCTACCAAGCGAGACTGTTGGTAGACTTGATTAATACTAGCAGGTGTATGTGCCTGCATATTGCACTTCGCCAAACGTGGTTGACGAGATCCATCATATATAGTCAGAAGAGCCTACTGACTAGCTGATGACGTATAAACAGGTGTATGTTCATGTCTATAATACTCCGTCGGAATTGCCTGGCGGGATTGGCGTGATGCTACCAGGCGAGTCTTCTGGACAGCAGAATTAAAACGGGCAGGTGTTTGTGCCTGCTCATTGCTTGACACCATGTGAGGTTGGTGGACTTCTCCGGAGATGGAAGATATGAGAACCTGCTCATTGTTAACCGGATTTCACCTCGGGCGATTCGTCTTGCCTTCTTGGGTCTGAGGAACCTAAGCTGAATGCCTTGAGTCGGTACCCTCATCATGTTAAGGGCGCACTGCTGCACAAGTCTAGCGGGGACTGTTGATGGGAGCCCTCGGGAAGGACTTATATCTCCTTGAATTAAGGCCCTGAGGGACCTGCTCATTCACCTCCTCAGAATATGGGAGTGAATGGTGATTTTATTTTGGGGATAACGACCCGAAACGGTTGGAGAGGGTGGTTAGAACCACCTGCTTCTTGATTACTGGTCGTCGCAGTCCAGACAACTAGGGTGAATTGTTTACTTGGAGGTCTTGTCGGGAATCCTCTAGAGTTGGAATAGTACCATTTTTATGGTACTCCTTAACCAGCACGTTTGATACCCAGCATTGAAGAAGCTGAGTAGGTGATATCATCCTCAGAGCGGATGATGATCCAGCAGGAGTTTTAGCAGTGGCATTTGTAGTAGAATTTTTTACAGCAGACATATTCACGGATGTGAACTTAAGAGAATCCATTCTGGAAATGCAGAAGATTTTGGAAAAGATTGCCTTTTTGATATAACAGACACAATCAAGATAAATTTATCCACTACATCTTTTGGATGAGAACATATGTCAATGATTGTTTTTGTTGGCCCTCTCATTTAGTTTTACAATAGGGGCCTAACAAATAAGCAAAACATCATTTTGACTTGGTTAAGGATTCATGTAAAGTTCATCATTTTTTGTTTCCCTCTGGAATTGGGGATGATCTCATTGATTTAAGATTCAAACATTACAAGCGGTTTCTAACGGGTTTGTTCATAGAACTGGAAACATCCAATGATTCCATATCCATTTGAACCTATTTTCCAAAGGTAGGCGCTCATTAGTTGTAGACTGATGAGGATTGGGAATTTTCATTGGTCGAGAGGATGGAAAGTTGGACTCATCACACCTTTTTGAGGGGAATTATTGTCTACTCTGAGACTCTCTTTATAGATTTAAGTTATGTTCATGAATTCTTATTACATTACCAAGTAGAAAATGATCTTTCCTTTAGATCTGACAATCAATGATTGATATGTTGAAAATTTAGAGAATATTTTATATGTATTCGTGGTTCTTCATTGATAGATAATCATCTGTATTTGTTTAGGGATTCTTAGTCAATGGTATCCTTTAATATATAAAAGTCTCTTGGGTATTATGATGATCATACTGGTTTTAAAGCCACTCAGTGGGGCACTTGAAGTTTATTGTCATTCAGAAGGACATAGATTATTTCAGAGTTGGGATCGTACCCGCAGATGGGCTACCTACGTATCCTTTATTTTAAAAAAAGGAATCAGAACCCACGTAGTTCGAGTAAGGGAATATGATGTTTATGATTTATGGATCAAAGAAAGATGTCATAATTACTTTTACACTCTAAGCTCACATGAGTCATGCTCGGTGTGAGAAACAAGAGGTATTGGTAAAACCAGACTATTCTAACATAAAAGAAGAAATCGTAAGAAATTATGTGGGGCTTATGTATGTATGACTGCCCAAATAAATGAAGATTATGATTTACATCAGGGAAGAAATCTAGGAACATGGTCCATAAAGTTATATGTACTTTATGGATATTTGGGTACTCTAGTTTGGGGATTACTCTTGAAAAGGAGGCCCAAATTAGAAGGGGATTTATGATTCGGTTTTACTCCTGATAAGGAGACCCAGATCAAAAAGTAAATTATGACTGGTTAAGAGAAATTAAGACTGAGGCTTACTCCTGAGAAGGAGGCTCGGGTTAAGGGACTTGCAAAAAATTAAGGGACTTGGGGCTTACACCTAAGGAGGATGCCCATATTTGAGACTGGGGCTTACTCTTGAAAAGGAAACCCAGGTTAAGAGAATTATGGTTGACGCTTACTCATAAGGAGGATGCCCATATTTTTGGAATTTTAAGATTGGGGCTTACTCCTAAGGAGGATGCCCAGATTAAGGGACATGGGGCTTACTCCTAAGGCAGATGCCCAAAATTAATGAGAATTATGACTGGGAATTACTCCTGAAAAGGAGGCCCAGGTTAAGGGGTTCTCTCATCTTAAAGGATGAGGTTGAATGAATGAAATCACTATCTTTAGTGACATAATGATTATGTGAATCACTAAGTTTTTAAGAGATTCTCCACAGAATTCCTTTTAGATAAGAAAATCAATCGAAAAAACATGCCATAAGTGGATTTGAAGAATGTCTTGAATACTGAATCTTGAATAGGAGAGGTGGAATGGTATAAGAGGGGTTAAATGGGCAAGAAGGGAACCCAAAAAGGCAGGGACGTGCAAGTCCTGGAAGGTCCGCAGGTTCAGCGTGGGCGCGCAAGTCCTGGTCGCACAGGTATACCTACGCGACACATGGGTACTTGTGCGATTGTTAACCAGTAGGGTAACACTTGGGTGATCCTTGACCAAAGCCTTTATATTATTCTAAGGTACTTCCAGAAGAGATGCGCACAAGTTTTGGTGAAGAAGTAGGGTAGTGCGCAAGTATGTTCATTTCCCTTAAGGGTAAAACACCATACGCGCGCAAGTGTTAGTGAATTATAACACTTAGACCTTACTTTTCTTGTTTAAACCCTCCATTCTAGGTAAAGAATTACCTTATAAGTGTTCGGAAGACCTGAAGAAGAGACTTGGGCGTTCAGAGCTCTATATCTGAATTCTGGAAAAATTCCTTTTCAAATGGGGGGCCCATAGGGTCTATTTATAGGATGGAGAAGACCTCGGGCGGTTATCACTTAGGTCGCGCAAGTCACTTGCACGACAATTAGGCAGCGCACAAGTATAATTGCACGACAATGAGGGAACTTGTGCGACCCTTGTGCATTTGATTCCTTGTTCATGCCTTTGTCGATTTTTTATGTTTTATTCAAAGGCTTAATCAATTTGTGCTAAGTCATTTCCCTTTCCATTCTATTAGACAATGTGACGAAAAGTAGCGTCAACAGAGGCTTGAAGGACCTCTGGAAACAGTTTTTCTTCAAGTTAAATTCATCCCTGACTAAGCAAACAATATGTGATTATATTAATTACAAGAAGCGAGAGAATTAATGAGTCTCATAAATCATTGGTAGATGGAAAGGCCTAACTTATTCCTTGAACGGACCTCTTCCAATTATAAAATTCTCACTATGTGCATTAAAAATCATCATGACGAATTGTGAACACTGCACATCCTGGAAATGTACATGAGTGGGTTCCGGGATTTCTCTTCCATTTCCCAATGAAAATAATACTTCTTGAAATGGACCAACCCCATGTCTCAAGTGGCCCCATCAGCCCCAAAAAAGTGGTAAATCTGAAGTGGCTTGTGTCACACATAAACCACCCTCGATACCATCTCCAATTGTGAGACCCCCACTGAACTGTACAAGACCCCCAGAACACCAACAACCACCCCCATATCAGAAAGATGAGTGATGGTGTGTTAAAAAAATCAGTTTGAAGAATGATGAAATAAATTCTACTCATTATGAGAATACCAGGTCCGTAGATAGTTCATAGTCGCCAAGAATTACTACTTTCTCCAACTACCAGATCCAAAGAGAGACAATGAGTTTGGTCTTGAAGACCATATAAATTATTGTCCCTATCACCGGATACTATGAAACACCATCTAATAAGTATTTGTTTTCATGGATCTCCTACAAAAGATGGTGGATTCCATGATAGTCAAGTTGGGCCCGCCTCTAACCCAGGTGGCATATGATTCCACCTCATAAACATGAGATGAAGAGGAATGAAAAAAAACTACCTGTAAGAAGGAAATTTTTTTGACAATTGAATGACCTGAGGGATAGTAGACTAGGACTATGGAATTCTCCAGGTGTAGTTTAAACAACCAACCATGCACCCAAATGTTTCTGATATAACACAACCATCCTCCTCGGCCCTACAGTCCTTCTAAAGGATATAAGGGAAGGAAGAAGAAGCAAGGAGATTGGATGACAGCAAAGCTGAATTAAATATTTAGATAGACAGATTTCATACCAACAGAATTGGTACAACATGAACCACCCCACAAAATGGCACAACATGCACCGCCATCCAAATAGTTCCATTAGAAAGAGAAGGTTAGATGAATACATTGTCAGAATAAGAAAATATCTTTTTCTCTATTAATTTCATCCACTAGATGGACCCATTTTCTGATGGCGGCTATGGCTATGAACTCAAATTTCCCACACACAACTGTAGATCAAAATTAATAGGTCACATATGTAAGAGGTTTCATGGAAGGAATGATCAGGACATGAGTCAAATTTCTGGCCATGCCATAACACAAACTATTAACATATAATAGACGTGTGGAAGGAATATTTGATTGGCACAAAGGGAACTAGAAGGTTCCTCCGCCCCCACAGGATAAATCCATGCCTAGTTATATTGGAGTATCTGTTGGAGAAAGAAAAAATATCATATCCCACAAGGTATATGGGTAGATCAGTTTGGCCAAACCCAAAAAAGACTATAGCACCACCAGCCCCAGTCGTCGAGGCCGAACTATTTACGTCCACATCCCTAGCACCTAATGTGTCTATGAAAGAGAAACCTCAAGCAGGAATATTCGGAAATTTAGAGCTAAAATTTGGTATTCTAAAGAATCTATATTCATTACAAGAAAATCTATAAATCCTAGATGTGTTATTTCTATCTGCAGACCTTTGGGAGGCACTCATAAAATCCTTACTATTTCCACAAGAGTTTGATTCTGAAATACCAGTAGCTGAAGTCTACTAGATATAGAACAATCCATAATAATGTCACGATGTGATCTCTTTCACATATAGGGATTAGGACACCATCATGCAAGGGAACATCAAACCCCTATATGTGTCTTGAAAGATTAATGGAATTGATGTCAGGAGGATTTACATCGACAATGGCTCTGGAGTCAACCTCCAGCTACTACAAACACTTCATCAGTTTGGCTATGATGAAGACATCTTGACACCTTGCACCAAAACTCTTCTAGGATATGAAAAAAAGTGAATATAAACTATTGGGACAAATCATGCTTAAAACATGGATTGGCTACCTCATTTAAAATTTTGAGATTCTAGTAGTGCATCAATGTATGGATTTCAACATCCGGTTAGGGAGGCATTGGCTACATCAACATGTTATAATACCATCATCATACCATTGTTGTGTAAAATATTGCACTCATTGGAAAAATGGGAAATTTCATAATGATAAATCCATGTTTGAGTCTCATGAGTCATATCATATCAATTCAGGGTTCAAAGAATAGGAATAAAAACATTCCTTGTCCAAAGAAATTGATTTGTTTACTTCCCCAAATGGATTGGGAATGACTCCCACAAATCCCCTCCAGCAGCTTGGGGAAGAGTATTTATTACCCATCAGTCATGTAGAATGTAGGAGTTCACATCCAGATATAGACTTAATTGTCCACATGATCTCTGCAACGGCCTCCCAACCCAAAGACACATAAGGGTGGGCTGATTCCCATGATGTTAGGAAAATCCCTAATAGAGATGCTCCTAACCCATCCCCGGGACATCAAACTGCCCCTTCCATACTCACTAAGGAAAAAACTATTTCCCTCCCAACATTGGAGTGTTCATATCAAGAATACTCTATCCATCAGAATAAGAAGAATAAGATGATGATGAAGAAGGAAAAGAAGAAGACCTCAAGGATTCCCCTACCGTGTTCGAAGAATGTGTCTCCACCACAATCGATGAACTTAATGAGATAAATCTGGGCACCAAAGACAACCCACAACCCACTCTGATTAGTGTGGCCATGCCTGTCAAAGTGCAGGAGGATTATACCTCATCCCTAATGAAAAATAGAATTTTTTTATCCTAAAATTACAAATAAATTCTAGGCCTCGATCATGAGTTCTCCACTCAAAATATATGTTTTACAAAATAACACTGGGCTATAAGCAGGAAACTAGAAGGTCCCACCAGATGCATGCTACCAAAATAGAGGCTGAAGTTGACAAGCTGATCAAAGCCAAATTCATACAGTAATCCCAGTACCCAATCTGGATGGTGAACATAGTCCCTATAAAAAATGGTCAGAGTATAATCTACATCGACTTTAGGGACCTCAATCATCATTTCCTGAAAGTTGATTTATTGACCCCGATCACAAAATTGTAGATCAATGTAACCATCGGATATGAGGTCCTCTCTTTCATGGATGGATATTCTGGATACAACCAGATCTGAATGGCCTGAAGAGATGAATAATATAATTCTTTTAGGTCCCCTTAGGGAGTTTTCATTCATAAGGTGATTGCTTTTTGTCTAGAAAATGTCTGTTCCACATATCAGCATGCCATGCATCACATCTTCAAGACCTTCCTGAAAAAATTTGTTGAGTGTGATGTCATTGATTTGGTGGTTAAATCATGATAGTTCTCAAACCACTTGGATTATCATGAAACTATATTCAACAAACTTAAACAACATAGTTTAAAGATGAATCCCCTAATGTATGCCTTTGGAATTACCTCTGGAAAATTTCTCAACTATTTCGCACGCCATAACGACATCAAAGTCAACCATGAGAAGAAAAAAACAATCCTTGGCAGGTCCTCACATCGCAATATCATCGAGTTGAGAGGTCTCCAGCGGCACCTAGCCTACATCTGGAACTTTATAGCCAACATGGTGAGAAAATGATTACCTTTCACCATGTTAATTAAGAAAGGTGTTACGTAAGAGTGTGATAATTATTTACAAGAGGGGTTCGAAAATCTTAAATGTTATCTCTTGAACCCACTAATTCAGATGCCACCAGTTGATGTTAGACCACTCCTTTTGTATGTAACTACTCTCGAACTATTATTAGGCACCTTCCTTGTGAAGAAGAATGATGTCAACAACAAGAACAACCACTATTACCTCAGTTGAACAATGATTGATGCTGAAAATCGGTATACAAAAATTGAAACGAACTGTCTACCCCTAATCATCGCAGTTTAGAAACTCAGCCATTACCTACAACACCATGAGGTCCACCTGGTTTCCCACAGCAACCCCCTCAAACATATTCTCAACCTCCCCGTGCTAAATGGACCCCTATCATTATGGGAGGTCATTCTACAAAAATTTGACATACGATACATAACACATAAGGCCATAAAAGTACAGGTGTTTATAGACATCCAAGAAAAGTAACCCTTGGAAGAAAAAACAATGCTGGATGTATACCATCTAGATGAAGAAGTGTTTTATGTCCAAGAGGACCCCTAGAAATGGAAAATGTACATCGATGTTGCTTCTAGAATCCTGACAGGGAAAAGAATAGTGGATCCCAAGCTCAATAATGTGGGGCTGGGAATTATACTTGTATCCCACAAAAAGGCCACAGTTCCTCACTCTTTTCTACTTTTGGAAGGGTGTACAAATAATGAGGTAGAATATTATGCCCTCATTGTGGGCCTGGAATATCATGACCCGACCCTACCCAGGCTTGAGCTGCAACTACCCCAAGCCCGCCTCCATAGGCCAGTGGCTGGAAACCATCGCTGAAGGATAAACAACTCAGGGAGGCCTCATAATCAATGCAAAAGTGAAGAGTAAAAGAAAAAGTAAACTACCAATTTTTTTGTATAAACCAAAAAAGTTCATTAACCTCTAACAGTACAAAGCAAGTGTTGAAGGTAAACCGAAAAAGAAAAGGGGAAAAACACGTGCCCAACCAGAAAAGTGGCACAACCCGGCAATAGGTAAACAATAGTAAAAAAGCTGGGAGATTCCCACACCTGGATCCCGACTATGACCACCGTACGTGGTACAAGATCCTAAACTCTTAAGCTCCACTAAAGTCATGACCTACCTATCCATTGTCTGCAAGGGCACACCAAGTGCGGGTAAAGCCCAAGAAGGTGCGAGTATAAAAATACTAAGTAGAATACCGAAAAGGCTCGAGGGATCAACAAAGGAGGTATTGAAGGGTGAGAAGTAGATCAAATAGGGAAAAGTAACGGAGTAAAACTGAGAGTTCAGTAAGAGTAAAACAAGGAGTGCAGTAGAGTAACAATAGAGAGTCTAGCTCAACCCAGCATGAGAAATGAGGTAAAATCATCCAGAAACAAGGAGCTGGAAATGGTGAGAAGATGAATTTATCGTCAAGTCTTCGCTACCTATAATAGGAGAGTAGAGTCATCAAACCATGAGAAGCTAGACATAGAAAGCACATGGCATACCCCGGGCGTCTTCACCTCTCCTGGAGGGAGAGTAACCAAGCCCAAGAAGTGGGTACTAGGACAAGGTGTATATATATATATATATATATATATATGCTCTGTCAAGAAACCCAAACAAGATCGTAAGGGGATCTCCATCCCATAGCTCAAACCAATAAAGTGAGTATCCAACAGTCCGAGAATTAAACACCATCGATGCCCAGCATCCCGCACGTCTTCCCTGAACTACAAGTTAAGGGGCTCAAATCACGGCACCTTGACACTATCTGCTTTGGGCGACACTGACTCGACCGTATGGTTTTAGGTCATGTCGCAAGGACGCGTCTCGATGGGGAAAGCACCCCTCGTACTTGAGAGTTCTTGGGGAACACCAAGCCACACCTCGTCACTGCCCCGCAGTCGAGAGGTCTCCTCAAAGTCGACAGGAAACCCCCTGCCCAGCCCCGCTGGAGGGTAATCCCTGGAAGTCGACGGGTTCCCACGGGAGGGAGACCAGACAAGAGTCGACGGGGGCCACACTGACCAGTCCCGTAAAAGGGTAATCCACTGGAGGGAGACCCAGTAAAAGTCGTCGATGAGTCCCAATTCCCAGTCCCGTAAAAGGGTACTCCACTGGAGAAAGGCTTGAAACCATCATCGGGGACAACTTCCCAGCCCAGCTGGAGGTAAACCCAGCATCGGGGACCACTTCCCAGCCCCACTGAAGGTAATCCCGGAACCTCTCTGGCCATCCCTACTGGATGGTACTGCTCAGTGAACACCATTGTACTGGCCATCCCTGCCGTATGGTAGCTCACTGGCCATCCCTGCTGAATGGTAACACACTGGTCATCCCTGCTGGACGGTACCTCACCGTCCAGCCCTACTGGAAACAACCTCCTAGCCAGCCCTACTAGAAATAACCTCATGGCCAGCCCTGCTAGAAACCACCTCCTAGGTAGAGGATCGGTGCCCACGTAAAGTGTTGGTCACATCGAATCCTCAAGAACTATACCAGGGAACACGAAGCAACTCTACCGACCAAACCATCAAGAATAGAACCAGGGGAAAAACACTCAACCCTACTGGTCAAACAAACGAGAATAGAACCAGGGGGAAACTCAACCCAGATGGTCAAACAAAAGAGAACAGAACCAGGGAAAACTCAACCCGGCTGGTCAAAGAAACAATAATAGAACCAGGGGAAACTCAACCCCACTGGTCAAACAAACGAGAATAGAGCCAGGGGAAACTCAACCTGGTTGGTCAAACAAATGAGAACAGAGGGACCCTCTACATTGCGAGAGGTCAAAGGTACACAAAGCAGAACATGGCACGCACATGGGGCCTACACGACATGTGGACCCAAGTCAACTCTAAGCAATCACACAAAGGTTCTCAGGTACAAACAACCAGATTTACCTCCAAGAATTCCCGTATACTCTCAGAGTATACCACGTTTCTATCCCAATGGCTATCGTGCACATGAAACCCAACGTCAACGCGAAGGGCATAAACATAACAACTCTAACTTGACACCTCATCGGCCCAGGCATGACATACTACATCTCTTCAAGCACTTACTTCACTCACATTGGAGTGCACACGATCTCACGCCAAGTGTTCGCTTCCGAACACAGCAAGAAGAACTGCCACTCGAGCACCTTTCATATTTCCAGATTTAATAAGATCGCGTAAGAGGCTCTGCTCTGCTGAACAAATTACACCGTTGTAATCCTCACGGAAAAACATTCGAGATAGACTATTTACTCGCCTCAAATAGATATCTGACGGAAAATTAGCCAACACCGCTTTACGCTCGAACGACGTCCCGTGATCCCAATCCTCAGTCCCGAAAACAGTCAGGCACAATGCACCATTATGATCCCCTTGTGAAAACACATCAAAAGAACTGCTCACTTGAGTGGAATGGATATCTAGAGAAAAAGATGCATTTCTTCAAACCGCGCACGAGTGGTTCTACGTGGGACCCACACCCCGATCCCGAAGCACAACGAATGGATCGCGCCATTGCGATCCTATCAAAAAATTACACAATATGGACTATTTACTTGTCCAAAATGGACACCCGGTGATAAAGTTGGAAATCACGGCCAACTCCCAAAATGACCATCAAGGGGCCCGCACCGGCATTTGGAATTAAAGCGGGCAGATTGCAACAATGCAATGACCTCGGAAAAACACACAAAATTGACTTGTCGCACACCCCGAAGGGATGTCTGACGAAAAAGTTTTAAAGCGCTTCACGCAACTCGAAACACAGGTCATGGATCCCATGCCTCAACTCCGTTTTCAACGCTCGAAACCACACTGGAAAACTCCAGCTCAATTCCAGGGTCACAACGCCACTAACGGTGCTCCAAACGGACGTCGGATGCATCAGCGCCGTCCAAAACAAGATCCCCAAAAAAAACATCAATCCGCTTAAAGGCGTGTCACACCACTGAGTCCCTCGTCTCGGGAATTAAAAATTCCCCATACTATCTCCAAATGTCTGCCTCAATCCAATGATCGTGTCGCCACAGACGGCACGCGAATCCTACACTCGGATTAGGAGTTATGCTAGCTTAAGCGTCATCGGACGCAAGTAGGGGTGGACCGGACTGGTCTGGACGGTCCACACCCCCTTGACCGGCCCAAGCCGGCCAAGCTGCCGCGGCCCGCAGTTCACCCACGTGGACCGTGGTCCTCTAAACCGACCAGTCACAAGGTCGGTCACTGTTCAACGCAGAGACCAGCGTTCGGCTGGTCTTTGTCTCCCGAGCGGGGTTGCGCGTCGCGACCCCGGCCTCCGTGTCCACCGGCCGGCGCAGCCGGCCGGCCCTTCTGCTCTGCGCCGCGCGGCGCCCTCGCTGGCACCCACTCACCGTCACTCCCCGACGGCTCGACCTCGCTGCCTGGAGCAGCCGCCTCGCCTGGCCAGCACCGCCTCGCCCTGTTGTCAAATGCTCGAGATGCCCTGCCTTAGCCCGCGCCGCTGCCGTCTTAGACCGTCGGACCCTCATCGGAAAAAGATCAAACAACCTCCAACACCCGCAATCTTTGGTGGACATTTGCGAGCTCCTCAGAACTTGGTTTTAAAAACCTAAATAGGCGATAGAAATCTCAAAAAATGTACTACGCATACATTGGATTTGTTCGAAGTTCAAACAGCAATTTGACGTGATTAATCGAGCTCAAAGTAGGTGCGGGAAAAATAAAATGAAACGCATGATCCTACCATGTTGGGAATTGCCCGGAGCTTCACCGTCAATCCACACCCCACCGTTTCCTCTTCCACCTTGATTGGGAGGGAGGAGGAGGAGGAGGATGAGAGGAGGTTAGTGTGAGGGGGGTTTCGCCAGGGTGAGGAATGAGGGTGGGGAGGAGAGGAGAGTTTAAATAAATAAACTCTTTAATTAAAAACTCGACCCCTGAAAACACCCGCATCCAAAACCTCCGACGTGGTAAAGATTAAGCTTTCCCTAGGGTAAACACAACCTCCCAAGAACAACGAAGGTCTTGGAATTTCAATCCGAGGCCCCATTCAAAAGTTATTAAACTCAATGCCAGAGGCCACCAAATTACAAAAACACCTCTGTCGACATTTTTCACAGAAGGCCCGCGCCCACGAATGTTACACCCCGCCTAGGGTAAAAGACTCGCTCCGGACCCAAATGTCCCCTCATTTTTTAAATCCGAGCTACCATTTAAGAGTTACTTGTGTTAAGCCATTAAACGAATAAATTATTTATTTATTTATCTGTTTAATGTTCCGCTAATGGGTGAGGGGTCCCAACGTCCCACGCCGACATGTTTTATGTTGTTCCTAGGGTAAACAACCCATTTCAGACCCATCCGTACACTCATATCTATGATCTGAACCAACGTTTAGGATTTATCCCATTTATTTGGCATGCCCAGTGTGAACGCACTGAAAATTTAATTTCGGCCACACCGGGGCTCAGAATCGCATGTCGTCTGAAGGCGCTGCTCTGGAATAACATCAAGAATATTCAAATGTTTTTTATTAAAAAAACCAGGTTTTTACATCATTCCCTCCTTCAATATTTTCATCCCCAAAAAGTAAAAACCAGGGAACAACTCATGGTTTCAATCCCGCACCTGGCTCCCCCGTACCTAGAAGAACTATTGCACAGTCCCGCGTCTCCACACACTGACCAAAGGATTTGATCCGTTCACGTGAGGTCCGACCTTGCCGATGACGTGCATAGGAGCATGCACACATCTCTTCAGGTGAGCCACATGGGAGACACCGTGCACCCACTCCAGACCTTGGGGGGGTTAGGGCAAGGCGGTAGGGAACCTCACCATCCCTTTGCATAGTCTCAAATGGCCCGAAGGCCCTCAAGGGTATCTCCCCTCCCTGATAGAACCTCTACATCTCACGCCGCGACTGGAATCACCGTTTAGACCTAGGAAAAAGCCCGGGGATTTCATCCTTCAGAATATCCATATTGTGAAACACCCAAGGATATCTGGTCACGAAAGGTTTCATAGTCGATGTCCCACAACCGATACCCTCTTACACGCTCGTAAGTGAAGGATTCAACACCATCGAATAAAGAAAAAGGTTCCACGCCTTTTACTCTACCAACACAGGGTCACACCGACGCCCCGCGCCACCCTGGTAACATCTCAAACAAGGAGAAGGGAGAAAAAAACATTTCACACGCAGAGTGTAACAATTATACTGCAAAAAGTAAAAGAACTATAGAGAGTACCTCTTATCACATCATGCTCTGCAGGATCGTAGAAATCTAAAGCTCGCGACTATCCGTGGTCCCAACTGTCAGCTCCCGGAGCCTGACGTGGACCGCCTAGTGGTGATGGGAAGACCTCGTATGGTCGTCCTATACTCCTAGCTCCTCCCGCTCCTCTGCTAGCACCACCTCTCTGGGAGATACTCCGATCATGGCACTGCCTCTGCCACGGTGGTGCACCTGCTACAGGCCTGATATTCTCCATATGCCTGGTCGGGCAGTCTCATTCCAGGTGACCTTGCCCATCACAAACATAGCACCGACGCTCTATGGGCTGCACAGGTTCCCTCTGGTTCCATTGTGGTGTATGACCATGCCCCTGAGTCCGGTTATCGAAAAGACACCTGCATCAAGGTTTTGTCACCTGACGCCCACTAACTATGGTAGGCGTCTCAACTCGAACATGCCTACTGCCACCACCAACTTTGGAACATGACAGGAAGATTTCTGTTATCAATGCCTGCTCTAGAACCCCGACATATGTGGAAATGACCAAGGGTACTATGATAGCACGAATCTCTCGGTGGAGACCCTGCTCAAACTTCCACGCTTGGAATTTTCCATCATAGACCAAGTCCGAGTAAAAGCGTGGTCGGTCTGTGAAACTATCCGCGTACTCAGCCACCATCATCCCTCCCTACTGAAATAGCAGGAGCTCCTGAATCTGAATGGAGCGTAATCGGGAGGGGAAAAATCCTCACTAAACAACAACTGAAAGTCACCCCACAAAAGCGAAGACTCGTCAAGAAACTGAGTCACCAGACCTCACCAATGCCAAGCTACTCCGCAGAAAAGGCTGGCGGCCAAAGCCACCATAATATCTGTCGGCGTCTGCACAAGACTGAAAAGGTGAACCACCATCTCCAGCAAAACATCTAATGCCTGAGGGTCTGGCTCACCACCTAACCTCAGCGGTATCTACTGCTAGAACTCACAGTGCGCACTCAACCTGCGCTCAAGCTCAGTCTGCTCTGCTGAAGCTATCTGCTGCTCGATAGGTGGGGGTGCTGCTACCGACCAACCCAGAGAAAGGGGATCGCATGATGGGTCCTTGACTGAGGCCTCGTATCTCACAGGGTCATCGTCACGAACCAAAGCTGGTATCCTGGCTGGCTGTCTTCGCAGAGACATCCTGAATGTTATCAAGGAGTTCCACAGTCAGATGAGCATATATGTATATTAACAGTAACAACAATGGGGAGCTGGCTCAAGAAGGAAAGTCAAAGACTCAATCATATGTGATGCACAAACCAATTTTCCCTGCAATAAGTGTCTCAGCATGCTGAGTCGACAAGAGGGTTATCAAGGTCCTGGTGAATGGATATGTCGGCCACTACACCATCACTGAACTCCATGTCCTAAGAGGTGCTCTTGAGACACATAAACACTATTGCCCTAAATTCTAACCAATTCCTTTTTAGGGATGTCCGAACTATGTCCCAAGGAACGAACCACCTCTGATACCACTTTTTCACGACCCTACCCTACCCAGGCTCGATCCGCAACTACCCCAAGCTCACCTCCATAGGTCAGGGGCTGGTGACCAGCGCCGAAGGCTAAACAACTTGGGGAGACCTTTGCCTAAGTACTTGTACACACACACGCAGTACACTCAATGAAAAAGTGCAGAGTAAAAGAAAAATTAAAGTACCAACTACTATATATAAACCACAAAATTGCATCAACCTCTAACAATACAAAGTAAGTGATGAAGGTAAACTGAAAAAGAAAATGGAAAAACACGCATCCAACTAGAAAAGTGCCACAACCCGGAAACCAGTAAACAAATGTAAAATAACTGGGAGAGTCCCACACATGGAACCCAACTATGACCACTACACGCCGTCCAAGCTCCCGAAATCCTAAGCTCCACTGAAGTCACGACCTACTTGTCCGTCTTCTGCAAGGGCACACCTAGTGCAGGTAAGCCCAAGCAGGGGTGATTATAAAAATACTCAGTAGGATACCCCGAAGGCTCGAGGGAGAAACAAAGGAGGTACTGAAAGGTGAGAAGTAGATCAAACAGGGAAAATTAAAGTATTACAACCGAGAGTGTAGTAAGAGTACAACAAGGAGTGCAGTAGAGTAACAGTAGAGAGTTCAGATCAACCCAACAAGAGAATGAAGGTAGACTTGTCTAGGCAGAAGGAGCTGGAAACAGTGAGAAGATGAAATTCTCGTCGAGTCTTTACTACCTATTATAGGAGATTATACTTGTCCAACCATGAGAATCTAGACACAGAAATCACGTGGCATACCCCACGCATCTTCTCCTCTCCTAGAGGGAGAGTAACCAAGCCCAAGAAGTGGGTACTGGAACAAGGTATATATATAAATATATGCTCTGTCAAGAAACCCGAACAACATCGTAAGGGGATCTCCGTCCCGTAGCTTAGCCCAATAAAGTGAGTAGCCAACAGTCCCAGAAGTAAACACCATCGATGCCCACCATCCCGCACATCTACCCCGAACTGCAAGTCAAGGGAATCAAATCACCGCATCTTGACACTATCTGCTTTGAGCGGAACTGATTCGCCCGCACGGTTTTAGGTCACGTCGTAAGAACGTGTCTCGGTGGGGAAAGCACCCCTCGTACATGATAATTCTGGGGAATGTCAAGCCACACCTAATCACTGCCCTACAGTCGCGAGGTCTCCTCAAATTCAACAGGTGACCCCCTGCCCAGCCCCGTTGGAGGGTAATCCCTGGAAGTCGACGGGTTCCCATTGGAGGGAGACCCGACAAGAGTTGACGGGTGTCACACTGCCCAGTCCCGTAAAAGGGTAATCCACTAGAGGGAGACCTGGATAAATTCGTCGAAGAGTACCAATGAATAGTCCCGTGAAAGGTTACTCCACTAGAGGGAGGCTCGGAACCATTATCGGGGACCACTTCCCAGCCTAGCTGGAGGTAATCCCTGCATCAGGGGCCACTTCCCAGCCCCGCTGGAGGTAAACTCGGAACCGATCTGGCCATACCTGCTGGATGGTACTGCTTAGTGAACACCGCTGTACTGGCCATCCCATCTGGATGGTAGCGCCCTGGCCATCCCTACTGGATGGTAACCCACGGGCCATCCCTACTGGATGGTACCTCACCAGCCAGCCCTGAGGGAAACAACCTCCTAGCTAGCCCTGCTGGAAACAACCTCCAGGCCAGCCATGCTGGAAACAACCTCCTGGCCAGCCCTACTAGAAACCACCTCCTGGGTAGAGGATCAGTGACCGCGTAAATTTTTGGTCACACCGAATCCACAAGAACTCTATCAGGGAACATGAAGAAAGTCTGCCAGCCAAACCATTGAGAATAGAACTAGGAGAAAACCACTCAACCCTTCTGGTCCAACAAACGAGAACAGAACCAGGGGAAACTCAACCCGGATGTTCAAACTAACGAGAATAGAACCAGGGGAAACTCAAACTAGCTGGTCAAACAAATGAGAATAGAACCAGGGGAAACTCAACCCAGCTGGTCAAACAAACGAGAACAGAGCTAGGGGAAACTCAACCTGACTGGTCAAAAAAATGAGAACCGAGGGACCCTTGATGTCGTGATAGGTCAAAGGTGCGCAAAGTATAACACGACATGCACATGGGGTCCACACGACGTGTGGTGGAAAGTTAACTACAAACAAGAACACAAATGTTCTCAGGTACAAACAACCACATTTACCTCCAAGCATTCCCGTATACTCCCAGAGTATACCACGTTTCCATCCCAAAGGCTATCGTGCACACGGAACCCAACTTTAACGTGAAGGGCGTAAACTTAACAACTCCAAATTTCCACCTCATCGGCCCAGGCATGGCCAACTACATTTCTTCAAGCATTTACGTCACTCACACGGGAGTGCACGCGTTCTCACACCAAGAGTTCGCTTCCGAACACAGCAAGAAGAACTGCCACCGGAGCACCTTTCATATTTTCACATTTAATAAGATCACATAAGAGGATCTTCTCACCTGAATAGATTACACCATTGTAATCCTCAAGGAAAAACATGCGAGATAGACCATTTACTTTCCTCAAACGGATATCCGACGAAAAAGTCGCCAACACCACTTTACGCCCGAACGGCATCCCGTGATCCCGAGCCTCGGTCTCAAAAATAGTCGGGCACATCACACCATTGTGATCCCCTTAGGAAAACACATAAAAAGGACTACTCACTTGAGTGGAACAGATATCCGGATAAAAAGATGCATTTTGTCAAACTGCACACAAGCAGTTCTACGTGGGACCCGCACCATGGTCTCGAAGCACAACAAACAGATCGCACCATTGAGATCCTCTCAAAAAAGTACACAAGATGGACTATTCACTTGTCCAAAATGGACACCCGGTGATAAAGGTTGAAATCACCGCCAACTCCCAAAACGGCCCTCACGGGGCCCGCACTAGCGTGCAGAATTAAAGCGGGAAGATTGCGCTAATGTAGTGCTCTCAGAAAAACACCCAAAATTGACTGGTCGCACACCCCGAACGGACGTTCGATAAAACATTTGTAAAGCACTGAACGCAACTCGAAAGATAAGCCATGGGGCCCAAGCCTCAACTTCGGTTTCAATGCCTGAAATGACACTGGAAAACACCGGCTCAACGCTAGGGTCACAATGCCACTGACGGTGCTGAAAAGGGGCGTTGGATGTGTCTGTGCCATCGAAAACAATATCCCCCAGAAAAAAACATCAATCCACTTAAAGGCGTGTCACGCCACCGAGGCCCACGTCTCAGGAATTAAAAATTCCCAAGACTATCTCAAAAAGTCCACCTCGATCCAAGGATCGCGTCACCGTAGACGGCACGCTAATCCGACACCCATATTAGGAGTTACACCAGTTTAAGCGTCATCAGACGCAAGTGGGGATGGACCGGACCGGTTCGGCCGGTCTACACCCCCTGGACCGGCCCAAGCTGGTTGGCCCGCGGCTCAACCGCCGTGGCCTGCGGTTCACCCGCGTGGACCGCGGTCCTCCAAACCGTCCGGCCACGAGGCCGGTCACTGTTCCATGTGGACACCCGTGTTTGGCGGGTCTCTGTCTCCCAAGCAGGGTCGCGTGCCAGGACCCCGGCCTCCGCATCACCTGGCGGACGCAGTCGACCGACCCTTTCGCTCTACGCCGCGGAGTGCCCCCCGCTGGCGCCCGCTCGCCGTCGCGCCCTGGTGGCTCGTCCTCGCCGCTTGGAGCTTCCACCTCACCCGGACAGCACCTTCTCGCCCTGAAGCCGAATGCCCACGCATCCCTTCCCTAGCCCGCACCGCCGCCGCCTTAGACCGTCGGACCCTCGCCGGAAAAACACCAAACGACCTCCAAAACCCCCAATCTTCGGCGGATGTTTGTGAGCTCCTCGGAACTCGGTTTTCAAACTGAAACAAGCGATGGAAATCTCCGAAAACGTACTACTCATACATGGAATTTGTTCGAATATCAAACAGTAATTCAATGTGATTAATCGAGCTCAATGTAGGTGCGATAATAATAAAATGAAACGCACTATCCTACCTTGTTGGGCGTTGCCCGGAGCTTCGATGTCGATCTTCACCCCGCCGTTGCCGCTTCCACCTTGATTGGGAGGGAGGGAGGAGGAGGAGGATGGGAGGAGGTTAGGGTGAGGTGGGTTTCTCCCGGGGGAGGAATGAGGATGGGGAGGAGAGGAGAGTTTAGATAAATAAACTCATTAATTAAAAACCCGCCACTGAAAACACCTACATCCAAAACCTCTGGTGCGGTCAAGATTAAGCTTCCCCTATGGTAAACACCCCCTCCCAAGCACAGTGGTGGTCTTGGAATTTCAATCTGAGGCCCCGTTCAAAAGTTATTAAACTCAATGCCTGAAGCCGCCAAATTACGAGAACGCCCCTGTCGGCATTTTTCACAGAAGGCCCGCGCTCGCGAAATTTACACCCCTCCTAGGCTAAACGGAACGCACCGGACTCAATCGTGCCCTTGGTTTTCTAATC
Source organism: Viscum album (assembly GCA_963277665.1). Taxonomy (NCBI): domain Eukaryota; kingdom Viridiplantae; phylum Streptophyta; class Magnoliopsida; order Santalales; family Viscaceae; genus Viscum; species Viscum album. The sequence goes on along the minus strand of OY728133.1, from coordinate 115,622,376 downwards.
TGAGCTACTGTATAAGATTTACTTGTGTTAATCCATTAACCGAATAAATTAATTAATTATTTATCTGTTTAATGTTCTGCTAATGGGTGAGGGGTCCCAACGTCCCGCGCCGACATGTTTTATGTCGTTCCTATGGTAAAAACCCCATTTCGGACCCATCCGTACACTCAGATCTCTGATCCGAAACAACTCTTAGGATTTATTCCACTTATTTTGTGTGCCCAGTGTGAACGCACTAAAAATTTAATTCCGGCCAAACTGGGGTTCCGAATCGCATGTCGTCTGAAGGCACTGCTCTGGAATATCATCAAGAATATTCCAAAGTATTTTATAGAAAAACCCGGGTTCTTACAGGGAACTAGAACTTCATGTACAAGACAAACACCTAAAGTTAAAGGGTGATTTAGAGGTAGTCATCAAATAGGTCGATGGTGAATATGCCATTAAGAACAAAGTATTTCCGCCCTTGATGAACCATGTTTGAGAACCGATGTTATAATTCCCATTAGAACCAATGTTTACCTTTGACCCTGGTCTCAAAATTCACAAGCCGTTTTTTTAGAAAATACATTCACAACCTTAGATGATCCAGACTAGGATGAAATGGTAATTAGAATTACCCACCACCAGATGGTCTTTCCCTTTATCAATAATAGTATGGAAGAGATCGATAAAATTATCCACGTTCTTAAGCCTTATGGTCACACCACCAGCTGGGTGACACCCATTGTAAATTACTTTTAGAAGGGGGAACTCCCATCAGATAGGGCTGGAAGGGAATGAGTTTGAAGACGGGAAGTCAAAATTTTCATTGTTCAATGGGATAAACAAAGAAAATGTTCTCTAAAAATTATGCCTTAACGGAGTCCTCCTTAGGTGCATTTATGGAGAAGAGACTACTATCGTTATGAATGAAGTGCACACTAGATCTTGTGGAGCACACCAATTAGAAACCCAGACCTCTCATCAAATTTTAAGGCTCGTGTATTACTGGCCCACTATGATACAAGATTGTTCCATATTCACTAAAAAGTTCCATTCCTACCAAGTTCATTCCAATTTTATACACTGACCCCCATACTTACTTCATACAGATCAGTACTCCTAGCCATTTTCCTCTTAGGGGGTGGATGTTGTAATACTATATCCCCCCACTATAGCCATATAGTTTATGTTCATACTCACAACAACCAAATTCTTTTCCAAATGAGCCGAAGCCATACCCCTTAAAGAAGTCAGGGTGAAAAGAATCATTTTCTTTGTGAAGATCAACATCATTTCTAGATTTGGTGCCCTCATACAATATTGATAGAAAATGGCACCAACTTTTACTCTGCTAAGTTGGAAAATTTATACAAGGAGTATGGAATCAAAGACAACTGTTCATCTCACTACCACATGGTGGTCAATGGGAAGATAGATACTTTCAACAAGACTTTTTCCGAAATACACCAAATGATGGTAGATAAGGATAATAAATCATGGATATAAAATATCCTTCATTACTTGTGTGCTTACCATACCATGACATGAACTTCCACCCAGACCACCCCGTACTCACTAGTATACGGTGCAGAGGCAGTTATTCCTATCTAAATCAATGTTCCATAACTTTGTGTGGTCATTTGCGATCAAATATCCATGGACTAGTAATCCCAAAGACCTTTCTATAAGTTGGAGTAGATAGATGAGAAAAGTTTTCACACTTTACACCATTTTAAAATCTATCAAAATCGAATCGCACGAGACTTCAACAAAAACGGGTTTCCTTCAATCTTTCCTCAAAGGAGAAATGGTTTTAGTCATCAGAACCCTATCGATGCATGGTAAGAAGCCCCCAAAACATGAACCAAAGTGGGAAGGACAACATTTAATACATAGGGTCTATCCTAAGGGAGAATACACCCTAATATCAATAGACGGACAGCTCATCACAGCTCCCACAAATGGAAGGTTTGTTATGAATTATTTCACGTAATACCAACACCCTTGTCATGTTCCAAACTCTATGACCCTAAACATTGAGTTGTAGTATCATTATGTCATAGTACAAACTCTATGACCCTATACTATGAGTTTTAGTATCACCATTTCATGGTCCAAACTCTATGACCTTAAACTATGGGTTGTAGTATCACCATGTCATGGTCCAAACTCTATGTCCCTAAATTGTGAGTTGTAGTATCTCCATGTCATGGTCCAAACTCTATGACCTTAAAATATGAGTTATTGTATCAACATGTCATGGTCCAAACTTAATGAACATAAACTATGAGTAATATTCCTATCCACATGACATAAAAATGTAGGGAACTCATCCATGAAATATGGCATTAGGATGGTACTCATGTCCTCATTGTTAGACGTTAAACTGCATGGCACAAATAATCCTAATCACATGGCGATAAAATGCCTGATATCTCACAAAACAACATACATCTTGATCCCTACCCTTGTAGGATACGTAGAGACACCTCAATCTTCAATCGTGGCCCATATCCCACAAAAATTCCTCTATCATATCCTCTATCTCCCCACAATGGCACGTGAAACCCTTATCACTCCTTGTTTCTCACATCGAGTATAACTCATGTGATCTTAGGATCAGTGGTAGGGCTTCTCTTACACAAGAAAATTATAACTAAATATGGTGGAACCAACACCCATAGAGAATGAAACAAAAATGTTCTACCCCTATGTTTGAGCCAGATCGGTATAGGGAACTTCAAAAACTATGTCCAGATTGATTCCTGCTCTTACAGGATACATAGTGATGCCTAAATTTAGCATCCTGGCTCAACTATGAAAAGAATCCATCGTGTATCCCTATGAATGAACCCATAATTTATAGGGGATGGTGAAAATTATGTATGGCTTGATTCTATCCCTTACAGGATAATGCCCGAATTTTTCATCTCATCCCAGCCACCATTAAAAAATTCCCCTTCCCTTATGTGTATGCCAGACTAGTATAAGGAGTCCAAGAAAGGTTCTAAACACATGAAATGTAACTGAAATAACCCTCAAGAATCAGGTGTGTCCCGATTCTCAATATTATGATGATTTCCACAATTTCATGCACAAAAAATTTAGCGAGAAGATAAAAACTCCCAGTCTGAATTATGACACTCATAAGAAGTCAAATGATCGAACATCCCCCTAAAAATATGAGTCAGATCTATGTGGAAGCTCCATTAGATTATGATTAATCACGGTCTATGTATCTCTTACATTCACAGACACATCTTTCCCATTTAAAAAACTCCATATTTTGGGAAAACATGGATCCCTATAATCATTAAATACCATATGATATGGAAGGTTGGTGTCCCGTGGAAACCTTTGTTTGCCTATGCACATCATGCCCCAGTGGCTCTGCATTTTTCACCTACAAAACGACCGTCACTCAAAGAAAAAATCATCCCCAGGAGAGTCATCTCCTATCTTAGTATGCACAATGGCTTCTAAGACCCATGTCATCCCTCCTGATTCATTTTTCCCCTCAGAACAATGATTTACACCTTCTGTCACTACTCAAATATAAGGAACACTAAAACATCCTAATTTCTATTAACTCAAAACTATTAATGATATTTATGACAACATAATTTCCTCACCGCACGACATTAAACTATATGTCCCAAATCATCCTTTTCTATATGACGTTAAACTATATAGCATCAGATTAAGCCTAAAGTGCTCCCTGAGGTGGATTTTTATATTTTTAAGAGGTGACCTGGAGTCCTCGTAATCCCCTGTTTCTCACACCGAGTGTAGATCACGTGAGCTTAGGGATCATAGAGAGAGATCCAAAATAACATTATGGAAAAATAATCCAGGAATTTGGTCCTTGAAGCCTATCCCTAAAAGTCATGTCATGGTTCCCTCCCCATAAGGATCCTTTCGTCCTGGCTATATGATGTTAAATGATTTGGTACCCTATAGATAGGATGAATGACTTAGCCTATGTGTGAGTAACATTTATATAAGGGATACCTAATTACATGATTAAATCATAGCCCAAATGTCTCTAATATATCTAGGTACACTCCTTCCATACCTTAAACTTCATGATCTGAGCGATCTTGAATCCTCATAACCCTCCATGGCCATCTGCGATGAAAGGCTAGTGTCTTGAGGACACCTTTGTTTTGCTATGCACATCATTCCCCGATGCCTCTGCATATGTTTCCTACAAAACGGATGCCAATGAAAGAAAAATTACTCCTAAGGAGATTCTTCTCAAATCGTAGGGCATTTAATAGACTTCCATGTCTCTTAAGATCCCTCTAGATTCAAGGTACCTCAAATTCATGGTTTACATTCTCCTTCCTACACTCATCCTAGATATATTATAACATGTGGGCCCAATTTTACACTGTTCTATTTTGAGTTTTCTAAAAATACGCCAACCATATGTGTGAAGTCGATTTGAATACCAAATAAAAGGTCACCCACCCATCTATGGGTTCCTTGGAGAAGTTTAACTAAAAGAAATTTCCATTTTCATGTTCAGGTTCACGCCTTGATGAAATCATGTACCATGTTCAGAATGTTCCCAATCATCATAATCCTTCATAGCCATCCGATATGGATGGATAGTGTCCTATAGACTCCCTTGTTTGACTATGCACATCTGGCCCTAGAGGCTTTGCATATACCACCTACAAAAAAACTTTCAATCAATGAAAAATTTGTTCTCAAGAGAGTCCTTTCGGATTTCTGTACGCCCAGATGACATTCATGTCCTATCACACCCCCATATTTGAAAAACACCCAGGTAAAAGCTTACATACCTTCCTCTTTCCAAATTACCCTGACATAAAATAATATTTCTAACTGAACAGACCATTCATGAGCTCTCCCTTATGCAAGTACTAACTGTGTGGGAATAGTTTCCCACTTAGACCGGCCACCCATTATCACTCCCAACATAAAAATAAATTCAAAGCATTGAAAACCCTACCAGGAAAATAGAGATGTAAGGCCAGTTTCCTATGAACACCTTTGATTGACTATGCACATCATTACCTAGTGGCTCTTCATATGTTGCCTAAAAACCCATCAATCAGAGGAAAATTTGTTCCCATGAGAGTCCTTTCCAGGCTCCATATTCCTAAAACAGCTCCCAAGATTCATTCTTGTACAAAAATTAAAAAAGTAGGTCATTTAAAATCCCTATTCCATGTCTGAAGGATATTAGAACATTACCAAGTGGTGAATATTGAATTGGAACCCCTGACCGGTTAATTTTGGTCAAATCTATTCGACCTAAAACATCAGTAATGAGTTCAATCGATAGTACTATAAACATCGAGTAAAAAAAATCATACTCGCCATAGTTAAATTACTAAAAGGGAACCTCTGGATAATAGTTGTGTATCAGCTATTCAAAGCTACACCATGTTGGGTTTAGTAAAAAACTGTTAATCCATCAAATGAGATGTAAATCTTGTTAAGTCAAAAATCTGGAAAGGGTGGCCTATGAAGAATTCATGTTATGCCAGCTAAGTCTGTGTCAAGCTGTATTAGGAAAAAATTCAGGTAATATTGAAAAAGTCACAAAAGTTTGTGCGGTGTTCTATAAAACCTCAGCAATAGTTGAACTATGATCACTGAGTCCGGTAGCTTATGAAACAATATGAACCAAAGTTGATTATTTCAATTTACTAGTTTTGAATCATTGATTAAAATTAATTCATGATCAAAGTGATATTTATATGATTGATTGTGATCAATTGATAAGATATGAAAAAGAAAAGAATAAGCATTTGAAGGAAAATTGGTTCTACCATATTTCATAAAAATATATGGTGGGATTCCACAACCTGGAGCCTCTTCTTGTAATAAAGACAAGGTCATTACAAGTGACATTTTACAAAGTTAGAAAGTTGCATCAATGATTGATGTGACTCTTCAATTTTTGGGTGAGGCTTCAAAAAATTTGCAGTCTCAGCCTCTTCTCTTGCTCGCAGTTCCTCCTCATCCCTCATGGCTTGGAGGACAATCCTATCTCTTTTTTGTATTTTCCATCGCCCATCTGTAATGGTGATCCCGACTCGGGCCCTATGCTATTTAAGATGATCCATTTTCTGTCATTGTTTATCTACATCCTATTCGAGTTGTTATATCAAATACTCTTTATCCATAAGTTCTTTTTTCATCCTTGCAATTGCTTAATCATGATTGGAAGCTTCGTTAATGATAATTTCACATGTAGCTGAAAGATAATTTGTGGACTCTGCCACGAAAATTTGAGATTCAAGAATACTAGTTGGTTCTCAAAAAGTGACCAATTTTCATACTATATCATGAATACCGTGATAAACATTTCCCAAAAAAACCAGGACCACAAACTAGTGGAGTAAATTTGGAAATTTCACTGGCATCTCAGCCAATGGTATCTGAGAAATTAATCTCTAAATGTTCCTCGATGACTTTTGTCGAATGGGATGAAGATCAACCATAATTTCTCCATCGGTATTGGAGTTACTTCATAAAAAAATAAATGTAGTCCGTAATAAATGTTACAATAGAGGGACTTGATTCAGCAGCTACAGTGCGGCTTAACCCTACGACTACCTTCTCTATGGTAATTGCAATTGAGGACTGAATGGAGGTGTTTGTCTCTATTACTAAGGCTTGTGGTATCGATTTTGAGAATATTCAGCAGACAGATTCTATAATTCCCACCCCCACAACAATATACCTATCTACTCTATGTGGCGCTACATCTTCATTCATCAGTTTTTCTCTGTGATTTCTCCGGAATACTGAAGACATAGAGCCATGCTCGGCAGAAACAGTAGCCTTCAAGGAGGCCCTAAAAAGGTTTCTGATTAATATATGGCCTCTAAGGGTAGTCAGTCCAGATATGGGTACTAGTCTCGAGATCATGGGGGTAAAAAACATAACTCTTCTCAGAGCTCGAAAAAATGACATGATAGCCTGATCCAAATTTTTAGGGGTCGGAACATTAAAATATCTGATTGAAAATTCCCCAAAGACACCATGAGAAGGTGAAATATCAATCTCTAGAGTGAATACCTCTTTAGGGGAAAAGGTTATTCGATCAAGATTGATTGGATCCTAAATATTTGTAGCCCCTCCAAAATACAACAAATCTTGGGGCTCGCCACTGGACTTGGCCCCTGTAATATAGAGTACCCTATATCTCTCCATGAGAATAAGCTCATCATGGTCCAGTGATCCCTCAACATCTGTATGAAATTATATTATTGGGGTAGAGATCATTCGAGTGGGAGACGTCACACTTGAGGTGTCAACAGTATCCCAAGTCTCTTCAAATGTCCCTATTTCTATGTTTCAGTCAGCCACAAAAGATGGTGATCCTTCCTCTGCCCTAAAGGGGAGTAGAACTGTGGATGACTGAGAAGTCATCATCTGGTTACCAATGGTCCCTACATAAAAATACATACATGTACCAGGGAGTTGAAAGGATAAGGGTACATGGTACATTCACTAGAAGAACAAGCTATTTCTTGTGATTCCCTTCCAAATGCGCTTTGATAGTTTGGAGGCCTTATTGCATTTCTTTTATTGTCGGTGGGGATTGGTCTGGAATAAGGGCACCAAAATGATATGGAGGGGTAAATTCACTAGAAGGGTATGTAATGAATGTTTCCATGTGTTCTTAGGCTACAGAGGATCCTTCCACAACCCCCCTACCATTGATAGGGTGCACTCTCCAAAAGAATAAACCAGGGAAAAAGCCATTTCCTGAGACCCTATAGGCCCCTGAAAAATAAAAAACGAAGGGGGAACCATTAGAATCTCTACATCAAAATAATTTAAGGTTATAGTTTGCAGATAAAACCTTTCCCATCAGCTACGGGAGTACTACAATCAATGCAATGTGGTCTGACCAGTATTGCTTGTCTATAGGAGTGTAGAGGCACCTGCCTATTTCCTTCACTTAGGCAGCCACATCCCCATCCTCTTCATCGACCAAAATTCTGGTAGGAGCAATGGATCCCCCAAAACATGGAAGGTAAAAATGTACCCCCTGAAGAAGCCTCTATGTGACTTCATTTGAAGACTTCTCCCTCAGTTTATTCCATACTCTCCAAGAATATCAAAATGCAGCCATAAAAGAGATGGCCCATGCTGTAAGGATGGTGCAAGGTAGTGGAGTAGGTTTCAACAATCACAAATGTTTCTTGGGTGTCCCTGTAGACTCAAGACCTCGAGAATATGAATGTTTACGAGACATCGATATCAAGTATGAAATTGTTTCTATGGAAGACACAATATGTGATAAAAAACATTATTATCCTCTTAAAGGGTCTCTGGTCATAGCATGTAAAGTGCCCAATGAGAGTACTTGTGACGACCACTTCAGGAATGGATGACGGTCTCAAGGTCCTTATGGTAGCAACCCACCCTCTCTGGATCCTCATAAAAAGAATCATCAGCAGGTGTTGACACATAGACAATACAAGTAAGGTCAACATCCCAATTTTAGAGGAGCTACCATAAATCATGAGGGGACTAATCGCAAGTAGATTGATGGACTTTTAAAAGGTCCAATTTCCTCTAGGACACTAGAAAATTGGCCTTAGGGGCAATGGATGGTGAGATCCCGGCAACAGCTTCAACAGCTTGTTTGGCCACCTGTGAGGTCACAACCCCATATTTCACAACATTCCTTAGGGGTGTTCCAAGTGGCATTAACAGAATTTTACCGGTCATGGGTGATCTGAAAATCCATTTTTTCTACATTCCCTTTTCCCAAGATTCCTTGCAAGCTAGCACGAGCCTTCAAAAAAATGGTTCACCTTAAATCTTTCCTCGAAGGAGAAATGGTGTTAGTCCTCAGAACTCTGACGATATTTGGGAAGAATCCCCCAAAGCTTGAACCAAATTGGGAAGGACCACATGTCGTACATAGGGTCTATCCTAAGGGAGCATACACCCTAATATCAATGGACGGACATCTCATCATAGCTCCCAAAAATGAAAATATTCTTATGAAGTATTTCGTGTAATACCCACACCCATGTCATGGTCCAAACTCTAAGACCCTAAAATTTGAGTTGTAGTATCTCCATGACATGGTACAAACTCTATGACCCTAAAATATGAGTTTTAGTATCCCCATTCCATGGTAAAAACTCTATGACACTAAACTATGTGTTGTTTTATCACCATATCATGGTCCAAACTCTTTGTCCCTAAACTGTGAGTTGTAGTATCGCCATGTCATGGTCCAAACTCTATAACCTTAAACTATGAGTTATTGTATCTCCATGTCAAGGTCCAAACTCAATGAACATAAACTATGAGTAATATTCCTATCCAAATGATGTAAAAATGTCAGGAATTTTTCCATGAAATAATACATTAGACTGGGACTCATGTCCTCAGTGTAAGACGTTAAAATTCATAGAACAAAGAATCCTAATAGCATGGTGATAAAATGCACAATCTCTCACAGAACTATATACGGCTTGATTCCTACCCTCGTAGGATACGTAGCGACACCTGGATCTTCAATTTTGGTCCATCCCCCACAAAAAAAATCTTATATCATATCCTCTATCTCCCCACACTAGCACGTGAAACCCTTGTCGCTCCTTGTTTCTCACATCAAGTACAACTCACGTTAGCTTAGGATCAGTGGTAAGGCTTCTCTTACACAAGAAAATTATAGAGAAATATGTTGGACACAACACCCATAGAGAATGAAACAAAAATATTCCTACCCCTATGTTCGAGCCAAATCGGTACAGGGAACGTGAAGAACTATGTGCTGATTGATTCTTTCTCTTGCATGATATGTAGAGATGCCCAGATTTGGCATCTTGGCTCAACTAGTACAGTAAAATAACTCACATGTCCCTATGAATGAACCCAAAATTTGTAGGGGACGATGAAAACTATGAACGGCTTGATTCCTACCCTTGTAGAATACCTATTAAAGCCCAGATTTTGCATCTCAGCCTAGCCACCATTAAAAAAATTTCCCCTTCCCTCGTTCATAGGCCAGACTTGTACGGGGATTCCATGAATGGTTCTAACCGCATGACATGAAACTGTGACATGACTCAAGAGTTAGGTGTGGCCCGATTTTCAATATTCGAAGCATTCCCCCAATTTCATGCACAACAAATTTAACGAGAAGATTGAAACTCCCAGTATGAATTCCGACACTCATAAGAAGTCAAATGGTCGAACTTCCCCCTATAAATATGAGTCATATATATGAGTAATCTTCAATAGATTATGATTAATCATGGTATATTTATTTCTTACATTCACATACTCTTCTTTACAATTTGAAAAACTCCATACTCTAGGAAAACATGGATCCCCATAAACATTCAAGTCTATCTGATATGGATGGCCTGTGTCCTGTGGACACCTTTTTTTGCCTATGAACATCATTCCCCAGTGATGCTACATATGTCACCTACAAAATGGCCATCACTCAAAGGAAAATTTATCACCAGGAGAGTCATCTCCTTCTTAGTGTGCCCAACGGCTTCCAAGCCCCATGTCATCCATCCTGATTCATGTTGCCCCTCAGAACTATGATTTACACCTTCTATCATTACTCAAAAATAAGAAACACTATAACATCCTGATTGTGATTAACTCAAAACTATTAATGATATTTATGACAATATAATTTCATCACCACACGACATTAAACTGCAAGTACCAAATCATCCTTGATATATGATGTTAAACTGCAGAGCATCAGCTTAAGCCTAAAGTTCTCTCTGAGGTTGATTTTTCTATTTTTTGGAGGTCACCCGGAGTCAGTGTAATCCTTTGTATCTCACACCGAGTGTAGATCATGTGAGCTTAGGGATCATAGTGAGAGATCCACCCTGACATTATAGAAAAATAGTCTAGGAATTTGGTCCTTGATGAACGACCCTAAAAGTCATGTCACAGTTCCATCCCCATTAGGAACCTTCTGTCTTGGTCATACGACGTTAAATGATAGGGTACCCTAAAGATGGGATGAACGCCTCAGCCAACGTGTGAGTCAAATTTATATAATGGATACCTAATTCCATGAGTAAATTATAGCCAAAATGTCTCCAATATATCCAGATCCACTCTATCCATACCTCAAACTTCGTGCTCTTAGCGATCTTCAATCCCTATAACCCTCTATGGACATCTGAGATGGAAGGACGGTGTCTTGAAGACACCTTTGTTTTTCTATGCACATCATTCCCCGGTGGCACTGCATATGTTTCCAACAAAACAGATGTTTATCAAAGGAAAATTCATCCCAAGGAGATTCCTCTCATATCTCAGTACGGCCAATAGGCTTCCATGTCTCATAACATCCCTCTTGATTCAAGGTAACTCAAAGTCATGGTTTACATTCAACTTCCTACGCCCACTCTAGATATATTAGAAAATGTTGGCCCAATTTAACTCTAGCCTATTTTGAGTTTTCTAAAGATACACCATCTATATGCTTGACGTTGATCTGAATACAAATGAAAAGGTCCCCCACCCATCTATGGGTTCCTCGAAGATTTTAAACTAAAATAAATGTCCCTTTTCAGGTTCAGGTTCACGCCTTGACGAAGATCATGTACCATGTTCACAATGTTCCCAATCTTCTTAATCCTTCACAGCCATCAGAGATGGATGGACAGTGTCCTGTTGACACCCTTGTTTGACTATACACATCAGGCCATAATGGCTCTGCATATACCACCTACAAAACAGTTGTCAATCAAAATAAAATTTGTTCTTAGGAGTGTCCTTTCCAGTTTTCGTACGCTCAGATGACATTCATGTCCTATCACACCCCCATATTTGGAAAACTCCAAGGTAATAACTTACATACCTTCTGCTTTCCAAATTCTCTTGACATAAAATAATATTTCTAACTAAACTGAACATTTACAGGCTCTCCCTTACGCAAGTACGAACCATGTGGGAATAGTTTCTCACTTAGACCAGCCACCAACTAGGGCTCCCAACATCAAAATAAATTCAAAGTGTTGAAAACCCATACAAGGACATTAGAGATGGAAGTCTAGTGTCCTAATAACACCCAGGTTTGACTATGCACATCAAGCCCCTGTGGATCTTCATATGTCGCCTACCAAAAAACCATAAATCAAAGGCAAATTCGTTCCTTGGAGAGTACTTTCCTACCTCTGTACGCCTAAAATAGCTCCCAAGATTCATGCATGTACAAAATTTAAAAAAATAGGTCATGGAAAATCACTAATTCATGTGTGAGGGATATTATAACATTATATAATGATGAATATTGAATTGGCCCCCCTGCCCCAATATGTTTGGTCAAATCTATTCGACCTAAAACATCAGTAATGAGTTCGATCGACAATACTATAAACTTCGAGTAAAAAAACAACATCGTACTCACCATAGTGAAATTATGAAAAGTGAACCTCTGAATAATAGTCTAGTATCATTTAATCAAAGATACACTATGTGGGATTTATTAAAAAAAATGTTGATCCATCAAAAGAGACGTAAATCTTGTTAGGTTGAAAACCCGCAAAGGGCGGCCTAAGAAGAAGTCACGTTATGCCCACTAAGCCTGTGTCAATCTGTCTCAGGAAAAAATTCATGTAATAATGAAAAAGACACAATAGTTTGTGAGACGTTCCATAAAACCTCAGCAAAAGTTTAACTATGCTCACTGAGTCCTGTGGCTTAGGAAACAATTTAAACCAGAGCCGATTATTTCAATTTACTGGTTTTAAATAATGTTTTAAAATTAAAACATGATCAAAATGATATTTATATGATTGATTGTGATCAATTGATATGAAATGAAAGGAAAAATAAGAAGAATTTGAAGGAAAATTGGTTCTATCATATTTCATAAAAATATATGGTGGGAATCCACAACATGGAGCATCTTCTTCTAAGCAAGACAAGATTATTTCAAGATATGTTTTCTAGAGTCGCAGAGATTCATCAATGATAGATGCGACTCCACAATGTCATGGTGAAGATTTAAAAAATTCAGAGTCTCAGCTTTTTTGCTCACCCACAGAGCCTCCACATCCCTCCTGGATTGGAGGCCGATCGTTTCTCCTTCTTTTATTTTATATCACCCATCCTCGATGGTGATCATGAATCGGTCCCTCTTTTATTTAAGATGCTCCAGTTTCTGGCTTTGTTTCTCTGCATCATGTTCGAGTTATCCTTTCAAAGACACTATATTCATAAGTTCTTTTTTCAACCTTGAAACTACTCCAGCAGGATTGGAAGCTTCGTCAATGAGAATTTTCCATATAGCAGCAAGATAAGTCATAGACTTTGCCACAGAAAGTTGAGATTCATGCATACAAGTTGGTTCTCGAGAAGTGACCAATTACCTTAATATATCATGAATACCATGATAATCAAATCCAAAAAAAAACCAGGACCACAAAATGGCAGTTTAACTTTGGAAATTTCACTGGCATCTCAGCCAATGGGATCTGAGAAATTAATCTCCAAATGTTCCTCCATGCCTTTTTCCGAATGGGACGAAGATCGACCAGACATTCTTGATTGGTATTGGAGTCACTTTCTAGAAAAGAAATGTTGTCAGTAATGAATTTCACAAGAGAGGGACTTGATTCAGTGGCTACTGCATGTATTGACACTGCGGCAACCTTGTCTATGGTAATTTCAATTGTGGACAGAATAAAGGTGCATGTCACTAATACTGAGGCTTGTGGTAGTTGTTTTGAGAATATGGAGGAGACATATTCTATACCGCACGCCCCCATAGTAGTATATATATCTAAAATATGTGGCGCTATATCTTCAATCATTAGTTGTGCTCTGTGGTTTCTCTGGAATACTGAAGACACAGATTCATGCTCGGCTGAAACAGTATCCTTCAAGGAGGCCCTCAAAAGGTTGCTGATTAATATAAGGCTTGTAAGGATGGTCAGTCTAGATATGGGTACTAGCCTCAATATCCTAGGGGAATAAAACATAACTCTTATCAGAGCTTATAAAAATGACAAGATAGCCCCCTCCAAAGTTTTAGGGGTTGAAACATTAAACTCCCTAATTGAAAATTTCCCAGAGCCACCAGGAGCAGGTGGAATATCAATCTCTCAAGTGACTCCCTATTTAGGGGAAAATATCATTAGATCAAGATTGATTGGCTCGTCGATATTTGAAGCCCCTCAAAAATACAACAAATCATGGGGCTCGCCACTGGACTTGGCCCCTGCTATATAGACAACCCTGTCTCTCTCCATGAGAATCGGCTCAGCATGGTCAAGTGAGCCCTCATCATCTGGATGCCCTTATATTATTAGGGTAGAGATCATTCGAGTGGGAGAGGGTTCACCTGAGGGGTCAAAAGTATTCCAAGTCTCTTTAGAAGTCCCTATTTCCATGTTTCAGTCAGCCGTAGAAGATGGAGACCCTTCATCAGGCCTAAAGGGTACCAGAACAGTAGATGACTAAGAAGTCGTCATCTGGTTACCAATGGGCCCTATGTCAAAATACATATATGTACCGGTGAGTTGAAAATATAAGGGTACTTGGTTCAATCACCATAAGAACATGCTATTACTTGTGATTCCCTGCCAAATGTGCTTTGACAGTTTGGATGCCTTCTTGCATTTATTTGATTGTCTGGGGGGATTGGTCTGGAATAAGGGTACCAAAAGGAGCCGGAGGGGTAAATTCTTTAGAAGGGTATGTAATGATTGTTTCCATGTGCTCTTGGGATACAAAGGATCCTTCCACAGTACCCCTACCATTGAGAGGTGTACTCCCTAGGAGAATAAATCGGGGAAAAGCCATTTTCTAAGACCCTACAGGCCCCTGCAAAATAAAAAGGGGAGGGGGGAACCAATAGAATCTCAGCATCAAAAGAATTTATGGCTAGAGGTTGAAGATAAAACCTACCTCATCAGCTGCGGGAGTACTACAATCAATGAAATGCGGTCTTACCAGTAATGCTTGTCTGCAAGAGCGTGGAGGCACTTGTATATTTCATTCATGTAGGCAGCCATATCCTCATCCTCTTCGTCGGCTAAAATTCTGGTATGAGCAATGGCTCCCCCAAAACCTGGAATGTAAAAATGTACCCCCAGAAGAATCCTTTATATGTCTTCATTTGAAGAGTTATCCCTCAGTTTATCCCCTACTCTCCAAGAATCTAGAAATGCAGCCATAATTAGGATGGCCAGTGCTGGAAGGATGGTGCGAGGGAGTGGAGTAGTTTTCAACAATCACAAATGTTTCTCAGGTGTCCCTGTAGACTCAAGACCTCAAGAAGATGAACATTTATGATACGTTGAGAGCAAGTAAAATGTTTTTTCTATGGAAGACACAATATGTGAGAAAAAAATCATTTTCCTCCTCAATGGTCTCTAGTCGCAGCATGTAAAGTACCCAATGAGAGTACTTGCATCGTCCACTTTAGGAATGGATGAGGGTCTCGAGGCCCTTATGGTAGCAACCCACCCTCTCTGGATCCTCATAAAAAGAAACATTAGCAGGTGCTGACACATAGCCAATACATATAAGATCTACATCCCTAGTTCGGAGGAGCTACCATAAATTATGAGGGGACTAGTCGCAAGTTGATGGATGGACTTTTAGAATGTCCCATTGCCTCCAGGCCACTGGAAAATTGTCCTTAGGGGGAATGGATGGTGAACTCCCGGTTACAGCTTCCACAGCTTGTTCGGCCACCCGTGATGTCATGACCCCATATTTTACAACATTCCTCAGGGGGTTCCAAGAGGCCTTCATAGGAATTTTACCAGTCGAGGGTGTTCAGAATCTCCCTTTTTTCTTGTACTATCCATTTTCCCATGATTCTTGGCAAGCTACCACAATAAGAAATAGGTCAAAAAAATTGTCTATTGAGATATGATTTAACCTAGTCCACGACATTGTTTTTTGGTAAGGAAGGGCACATAATCCATAGGATCTGAAAGTCTGGCCTGGCACTGGGTGTCCTCCCGAGTGAACATTAGCCATTATTGATGGTCTATAATCAGATTCTTCTCCTGGAGAGCACTATTGAGAGCATTAGGGGACAACATGTGGACATATTAAATTTGGAAACTAAATCTGTAGGGTGCATATACCTTGAAAATAAGCACCCCTCTAATACAGGCAACCATGACACCTTCTCTCAACAAAAAGAAGTAACCTCGATTGACAAAGTCTTAAAACGAATTATTTGTAATAGTACCAGTAGGGGAATCATAAAAGTGATAAAAGAAACATTCGTAATCATTGAGATAAGCCATTAAGTATTTCTCGTTTATTTCGGTTTACTCCTCTTACTTATCCTGTGAAGCCCAAGCCGCTGGCATGACCCTACTGGTATTCTAAAGATACTGTTATAGGGTGGAATGCGAAATTGGTAAATAATTGATGAAGGAATAACTCCCTGTGTGGGCTCCCATCTTGCCCCAAATAATTTTGAAGGGCCCAGTCATCCGATAAGGTGACCCCCTCGCTCATTCGACCCAGAAGGTGGTAAATCATGGCCAACACTATGATAGATAAACCGATACATCTTCCGGTGGCCAACTGAGCGAGCATGATGAAAGTTGAGGCTCTTACACCACCAAATTCCCACACTGGTAGGAGCCACCAGCTCATGAACATGTCCAAGAAAGCGCTAGTCTAAATAATTGACTGACGTCAGAGATGAGCCCCCACCCCCACTTATGAAAGTTCCCCTTCTAGAGTGGTCCAGTAAGCACCTGATCAACTCTTGGTGGTATTGGTAGGACATGCCTAGGGTCTCTGTGGATCAGGCTTTAGACCAGTATTCCTGAAAAAGCACCAAACCATTCATCGAATGGAAGGTTCTACATCGGAAAAGGATCGATTTCCTTAAAATGATTCTTCACATGAACGATGAGTTTCCTAGCTAAAGGAGGGGTTCTTAACTCATCCTCCCAAATAGAGTAGGGAGGATGAAATTCATCATACATGTCCTCAACTATAGGGACAGCCGAGATTAGCCAGATGTCCCAAAGACTGCTGCCGACCACCCCATGAGTCAAATGGAAGGTATTGGTGACTGCACTCCACCTACTCAGGAGCTACGAAATAAGGGCAGTATGATGGTGGGTGTATGTATGAGAAACCCAAGTATCCTCGTATTGTCCCACAGTATGCAGCCCGGTTCAAATTCTTCCCAACTCTGGAGAACCCAAAAATGCCACTCCCAGTCCAAGCCAAATGAGCCACCAAAGTGAAGATCCCACTGGCGTGACCAACCATGCTTCTCATTCACTGTAGATTTCCGCGTAGTGCTCTGGTAGTAGTGGCCCATCTGGTCTGGCTTCCGGTTCACTTCCTATAATTTTCTAGGTGCATAGTTCAGAAAGGTTCTCGAGGCAATATCCCTCTGAAGGTATCGCCCCTTGGAAGAAATCAATGCCTTCATAATAGAGGTTTCAACTATCCAGGTAGTAGGCTGATTGGTCAGATTTGGCTATGTGATCGCTGTGTTATACAATTGACCAAACCCATAAGAAGGAATCCTTTATGAAGCTGGGTACAACCTATGACTCGTCGTACATTGTTTTTCCAGAGATTGGTGTAACAGAATGACTAGAATTTTTTCAGTCAACCAAAACCGCAATGTTTTTTTATCTTTCATCAGTAGGATAAAGAGAGGAAGTAGTAGTGTCCTCAGAAGACGCAGCGATGTCAGCAGAAGCCTATAAAAGAGCCATTGTGACCTGCACAGGAATATCCCGCATACTGCATGATGTGCAGAAGCAACCACTTCATACTCCTATGGTATGCTGGAGCGTTACACTGCGTACAACCATAGTATGCAAATAAACTGTGAGACGCTGGCCCACGGAGTGTTCTCCGGTGAATATGGGAAAAGGTTCAATAAAAAGCTGATATGGGAGATAAATAAAGGATAGGAGAAATGTGGATGTAATAAGGGAATGAAGCATAAAGGAAAACATAAAGGGTGCGGGAGAAATCTCTCTCAAACCTGAAGCACTTTGTGGACTCCATCCCACAAACTGCATGCGGAAGACCCTCAGTAGATGGAAATATGATGAGGCAATGTATTTTGTGGGAAAGAGGCTTTATTTTATGACCACACAAACAAATAAAAATTACTCTATTGAAGGAATAAAATTGCTTTGGGGACGGCCAATTTCTGGGAAATTGTTCACAGATGTCCCTTTGCAGGCAACAGTTCATGGACGGCCATTTACAAGAAATAGTATGCGGATGGCCCTTTGTAGGAAATGCATCGCAGACAATCCTTTGCTTCCAGCTCACTTGAGGATGATGCCTCTTGGATGAGAATTCGTGGGAAATCCTTTGTAGCTGGCTCCTACACATTCAACCCTTCAAAGATAATGATATGCGTTAAGCCCTTTGTGGCCAACTCCTACACGACCATCCTTTTGCAGGAAATCTTATATCCTCACTTGTCCATACTCTGGGGGATGCACCCCCACACCCCCTATTTGGATCACTATTAGGATTTGGTCTGGACCCACTAACCCCAATTTTTCCCTACTATAACTAACCCCATTAAAAATTGAATGTTTTTCATTGAAGATTTCAGGTTGGGTCAACAATAATTTATGTTGCACCCTTCTGCCACCCTATCATCTATCACTCCAAAACAATGATTTCACCTACTCTGCCTGAAACTCCTAAAACACTATAACCTACCTCCTAGTCAGTTTGATCCATATCTCCTTGGATAAACTCAATTTTAATTTTTTTCATTACATTCTTTAAAACCTCCATTCCATTCAAAAAACACTGTGTCTAAGGAGATTTTGAATCATCATAAACCGCACCGACCATCAGAAATAGATGGTCAGTTTCCTAATGAAACCATTTCTTAACTATGCACAATATGCGCAGGTGGATCTGCATAAGATTTCCACAAAAAAGGTTTGCCAATAGAAGAAAACTTTGTCCTCATGAGAGGATTTTCCAACCTATGTACGCCCCAATAGATTCCATGACCTATATCATTTCCCCTAATTCGAGAATCCCCAAAATCATGATTTACACATTCCTTTCCTATCATGATCGACAAATGTTATAACATTTCGGCCTGATTATCCTCTAGTTAATCATGGATTTTATAACAGGTGGTCCAAAATTTATGACCATAAACAATGAGTTGTCATCCTGACCATGTGATGATAAACTGTATGGTATTAGTCCATGCAACACTACATTAAAACTGTGATTCGATTATCAAAACTATATGTCATTAAAGGGTAGTATACTCCACATGACATCCAATATGGCCCTTCCACTAAGATAAGACCCTAGCCTTTCTTACAGAAGGTTCCACTCACACACCTTTCTGCTCTCACCAAGGACATATCCAGATTGGTCACTAGATTTGACAATACAAGATATGAAAACAAAATAGGAGATGGGCGCAAAAAAATCCCATTAACTATCCACTTGGGATCCAGTACCATTTATCAGTAAATTATGTGGGACCTTAGATATTGAAACTCTCTTCATTCTCTCGTTTCTCACACTAAGCTTGTCTCACGTGGGCATAGAGGCTGATAGTGATCCTGACATCTGCATGATCCCAAAGCATGGTCCTTCTCTGAAGATTTACACCACAATATCAATCCAAATCATGGTAAGTCTCCATAGATGTAAGCCCAATATCAATCCAAATAACAGTACTTCTCCATAGATGTATACCCCAATGTCAATCTAAAAGAACATGGCATGTCCATAGATGTAAGCCCCAATATAAATCCAAACTGGTAGCTCCTATGTGTAAGACCAAAAACTAATCCAAATGGGAAGATACTATGCATAAGCCCAAATAATTATCTCTTGACAAGCCTCATCTAATGTGTATGTCCCATCTCCAACCAATGCATGAGGGATTTCAATCCTAATTAACTAGGATATGTAGCAAGCCTCTTTGAGGTCCAAACCCGAAATCCAAATCACTCTAATGTTTTCTATGATATATCCTTGGTAGGGTCACATCCACCCCTAAGACCATATCCCTTCTGGGTACCTTGGTCCACTTGATCATAAGGGATTGTTGACACTCTGTTCTATCATAGAATCAAAAAAAATGACAAAGGGAAATTCCTTAGAAAAAAAAGGAGAAAACACTTGATGAAAATCAAGATTTTCACAGGCTTGAAAATTGGAACGCCCTAATCACATTGTGGATCCATCAGTGAGCAAGGAACTTGTGCTCCATGTTCGGGTGGGCAACCCACTTGCGTGCTTCATGACCATTTTTCCTGGGGGAACTTATTTTCCTATAAATAGATCCTTAGGGAATTCTTCTCTACGGAGGAATTTACATGATGCCTAATTGATTCTTTGTTCATCCTAGTGCTTCTCCCAAGTATTCTAAAACCTTCATGGTTGTTATTAAACACCTAGAGTAGAGTAATTGAAGTAGGATAATAAGACTTAAGTCCTTTTAGTATTTTAAATCCACAACACATGAATGCCTAAACTGCCCAAGATCCCAAAATTAGAAACACTTGCGTGCAACCAATTCCTCTCAAAGAATCATGAGTGCACCACTTCTTGGAATACTTGTGAATACTCTTGAAATCTTGTGTCAAGTCTCACCCAAGTATTAAAATTTATTTTCTTCATTAGTTATGTGAACATCAGGTCACCCAAACTTAATTGTGTGGCCGTACTTGCATTCCCGATACTAAATTGGATGCCCTTATCTAGTTCACCTAATCCCGTCATTCTACAAGCCTTTCATCAAATCTTCTTCATGTACATTCATAGAAAGGCTTCTTATCCATTAGCACCCTTATCTGAAAAGGGTTATGTTGACACCTCTACTGAAACCTCTTGAATCATAAAATATTTGGGAAAGGAACATCAATGTGTCTCCTATTAGGGGTTTTATATCTACAGTCAGAGGATTCCCATATTTGTTTTTCAATGGGGTTAGAATCCATGGAGTATTTTTGGGTTTGTATATCTGTAATCACATGGTCCTTTCTCCTAGGAAGAATTTTGGGAAGTTCTCTATTTGGAGAATTAGGGTTTGGGTTTCGTCCTCCCATTTTCATCTCTAAAACCCGGAACCTCATGTCTCTGGTAGGGAAGGTACAGTTCACACCTACATTTCTTTTGAACAAAAGAAAATCTCCCTCCACTTCGGGACCAATTCTGGGGCATCCATGCCAGTGTAAGCCCCTAACCATTCTAGTAGGAAGTTTCAGGCTCACTCCTCTCAACTTCCATCACCTTCACTCTTTCCTTACATTAGACTCTTGTCTATTGTAAAGAGAACAAAGGGAAGGATAATCCCCTCACCATCATCCACGGTCACCTCAACCTCTTCCACCATCGTCGTCATAGGTGCGTCCTCTTCAACCAGTGGAGGAGGAAAAGTGTGGTTGCCTTTAATGAATCTATTACATCCTCTTGTTTCTCACACGGAGCATGAATCATGTGGGGTTAGAGATTTTTCATGATCACAAACTTTGAACAAACACCTCATACTTTTGAACTATGAGAAATATGATTCCCACCATAATTAAGATATGTTAGGTGCCTTTCTATGGCCTGAGATCCATCTCATTTCATCCATAAATGGGAATCCACTTTAAGAGTATGCCCCAAGTTAAACCCAAAAATCCCCAAGGCATCCTTTTAAGGAATTAAGCCCAAAATCATTTCTATCAAAGGACTACACTCTCTTATGAGACTCAACTAACTATGTGGATTTTGATTCCCATTCAAATCGGATACGTAGGAAGCTTCACTGAGGATGAAACCCAATGCCTAAAATCAGCCATGTTCTTCCCTGGCCATATTCCCAACAGGGTCTAATACAACTTGAAAAGCCAGATTCTTTACATGTTCCTTGGGACGCTTAGGCCTAAGTCCCACACCAAACCTTGACTAAGCACATTTCTCTAAGATGTACTTTCAACATGACATTAAACTATATGGCTAGGTCCTTATCACATGACCACAAAAGGTATTATGTTTCCCATTAATCATCATTGAACTATGAGGGTTCTAATTCTAGTCACAAGGATATATAGGTTGCCAATTTATCGGTACGATCCCAACATAAAAAACAAACATTCATCTCCCTGGATTACAAAAAAAATTAGAGTTCCCCACTGAGTGACTTAGAAAATATTATTATCATAACGATGGTTAAAAGATTTATAAATAGTATATATGAGGATACCTTTGATGTAGAACCTCTAATACATACAGAAATCTCCATTAATGAAGAACCTCAAATACATAATGATAATTCTAAATTTCATACATTCTAATAACTGATTGAAAATTCTTTGGGAAATGTATGTTATACTTGGTGATTAAAAAGGAATCATAAAAATATCTCAAATCTATAAGAAAGTCCCATAGTAAGCAATAATTCCCTCCAAAAGGGTATGATGAGTTTGACCTCCCATCCTCTCGAACAATGCATGTTCTTAAGTATCGTATGTTAAAACTTAATGAAAGACTTCTTTTGGAAAGCAGGCCCCTTTAGACAAAGAACCATTGGATGTTTCTGGTTCCATAAATAAATCCAATAGAAACCACCCATATGTAGTGATTCCTAACCAGAACACATGTTCTGAAGGAAGCGAAACAAAAATTGTGAACCCGACATGAATCCTTAACCAAGTTGATAATGTTACCCATCTTCCGGGCCCCTATCAATAGATAAAGGGAAAGCAATAAATCATGCATGTATCCATCTAAAATATGTTACTTTAATGTAGTCAAATGTTTCTTTTCTAGTTTTTTCATGAACTCCCTTTACTCCAAATATATTTATTCATGTTTGCACACGGGAATGCCTTGACTGCTGCTCATGCTGGATCCTCATCTGCTAGAAAGACGTCATCACCAACTCAGCATCTTCAATATTGGGTCTCCAATTTAATGGTTGGGGAATACTATCAACAAAGTACTATCCCAACACTGGAGCATTCTCTACATTCTCTCCAAGTTAACAATAACCCTCGATCATCCAGTCAGCGATGACCGATGGTCAAGATGCAGGCTGTCCCAACTACCATCTTAAACCGTTTTGGTTCCTTACACCTTAAATAATACAACCAAATCTTCCCATACTATAGAGAGGTGGATCAAGAGGTCCCTCATGGCCTCAACTCAAAGATGATGGGGTCCTTCTCGAGGGCTTCTACAAAAAATTGTTGTCAGCAGAATCACACAACAGTGAACCCCCAACACGATGAGGGTGTTGCCATCGATTGTTTGGATTAGGCCCCTTAGACCCGGGTGTGCAAGAAGAACCTCCCGGGACAACATCTGACCAAAAGGGAGCTGTTTCTTACACTTTCACCTCTAGATAAGGCTATAAACCTAACTTGATAGAAAAAAATAATTGGGCACATACACCCTTCGTCCCAATTCTACTGTCTAGCAGAATATTCAGCCAGCAACCCACCAATCCCACTAGTTATATTAGGTGGAGTACCATGATCTGGCACATACACCTATTTAAAAATAATCAATTAGTTATGAGGCTCATTTGGAGGAATTTAATAAATCCCAACAATCAAATATTGTGGAAACTAGTAAGCAGGAACATACACAAGCCTACACTCACCAATTCTGCTAATAGTGCTGTCTGTCAGCATTGAAAAAATCATGTCGACCATGTTTGGAAGAAAATATCTAGAATACATATACAACTTCAAGCATTCATCATGACTTTCAATAGTATCATTTAAGAGCACCTGGAGAAGTCATTCAGAATGCTCTAATGACTAACTGGGGGAAGACTCAACTCTTTGCCTCCATACATGAGTATTTTTTGTACCCATTGATAGGAGAAAGAGGACAGGAGTAGGTACATACACATACTCCAGATATGGAATGGATTTATATTTCAATTCTATCTATTCAATTCACCAAACACATTTTATATATGGTTAAAGTGAAGACAAAATTTTTTGCAAATATTCTGGTCGCATGCTATAATATCATAACAGAAACTTCTGTAGTACCAGGGGAACATACACATAATTCTATCCCCGCACCTGGGATGACACATCGACATGCCATACCAGATCAGATACACATATATATTCCAATCTAGAAGGGTTATGGGGAATAATCCCCCATATCTTATAGATAATAATATCAGGAATATACACCCTTTCTAATTGGAGATAATAATCCCATTCTGATGACCACTCTATGGAAGGCATATACACATGCCTATGATAACCACTTCACCTAGAAAGTGTCCCAATCTACGGGTAAAAGAGCATCTTGGAAGAAGTTTCTCCAAACACAATTGGAAAATCATGATCCAATCTATGATCTAGCTCCTCTTAATATTGGAGTTCCTGAAGCCCTCATACATTTATCTATTGCAACTCATGATACTACACTCCTATTACAAAATTATGGGATTAGTAGCAGTAATTATGAAATTTCCCATCTGATACTTCTTCACGAATAATTGATTAATGAAAATTCAGTTAATCTAAAAATCCTATCTCCGTATGAGAGCCACAGTAACCCTCCATGTGGATAAAAGTACAAGGATCAAGAGGATTTATCCATTTCTGTAATCCACCATGGTGGTCCTCCTATGATGTCATTAACTATGAAAGCCCTCTCCATAGTAGTGTTTCTCATCGTCATGATAATTCCATGATCGAAAATGTAGTAACGAGATATCCCTCTTTTCTAGAGGAACTTTATAATATAAGGCCAGTCATGTCTGATGTCTTGTCACTAACAGTTAAATAATTTCTCAACCTAAATATATTATATGGTGATGGTCATTCTCAGAAACACCTTTGGGTCATTTTTCTTCTATTATAGTAGAGAAAAAAAAACAGATTCCATTGTTTGTAATAAAAAAATCAAGAAGCATCCACTCTGGTCAAACCAAGTGAAGAAACCTCTAGAAAAAGATGATGAAGATATGTTAAATATGAGAATTGTTTTTTCTAAAAGTGAAATACCAGTCATGTTTTGTCCTTTGGAAACCTATAAATAAAGAATTCTATAATTGATAGTAGATTATTACATTCATGATATCTGCCTTAACTTATAGAATAATATTCATAATTGGAAAGCCAAAACATTACCGTATAATGAATATAAAAGTCATGTAATGGTTGTAGAAGGGTTGGAATGCCTAATTGACATGGAATCTCTCTTAGTTTCATGACTTCCAAAGGTTGAAAAGTATCACATAACCATTCATCGTGCATGCCTCGATGCACTAAATGGGCTACAAATGTTAATCAATGATGCCCTTTTTGGTGTTTTCATCAGAGGATGGGGTGCACATGGAGAATTTCATTTCACTGTACCCCAAAATCAGAAAATCCCAACAAAATTGGTCTCATCAAACATTGTTACCAATGGCCATATACAGTCAACATATTTTCTTGTGTAATCAAAGATATGCTCAAGAATACACTCAAGAACAGGCCTTGACTTGCTCTCATTAGAGTCAGTACTGAAGAGAGAAAGATATTGTGATACTATTGCATAAAGCATATGTGAATGTTAAGAATGCCTCCCACTTAGTGTTTTCATACATTAGATGATTCAAATAATTAAAGTATCACAGTGGTCATCCGAAACAGGTGATTTAAGTGGTTGCTGAATAATGCATCTAGCCAATTTCTGGACCAAAATTTGCAAAATCATAAGAGAAGTTGCATGAATCTCAGCTATAGAAGTTTAAGAACCAACCCAGCCTGTAAGGATGGGGGGTTATTTAACTCAATATTTTAATTCAATAAAAAAGGTTTGAAGGTTTCTAGAACATGAAAAACCCTATCCTATAGGGTTGGGGTTTTTTTCACATCATTAATCCTCTCCTCAATGGAAGTCAGTTTTCTACCAATTAGGAAAGAAGCCACAAAGTAAATGCAGAACTAAACTATCAAAATATTCTTTTCAGGCTACTTTTTGTCAAAAAGTTCCCATGAATTAAGTGTATTGGAGAACAAAGTCTTATGAAAGATATAGAAAGAGATGATCATTCAAAGGTACTGACATAATTCCATAAATATATTATGCATCAGTGAATGTCATTAATGAAATTATAGATGATCCTTCATAGAATGAGTCTAGTTCATGGGAGTTAGAAGATGAAGTTCATATTCATAACATGGTACACAATGAAGCAAATGAAGGAGGTGCGTGTACCCGAAATCAGAGGCTTACCCTGAATCTCAATATTCCTTCATGTAACCAACTTCCACCACTTCATAAAGATTCTAACAAGGGGAAAGGTAAAGTTCATATCACATCTCACTTTTCCACCAGAGAAGGATGATATTTTTCTCTTGAAGAAATATTTTCCCCACAAGAAGAGGAGATGAATGAAAGGCTCAATATAGAGTTACTTTAAAGCAACATTTCTGCAAGAAATGCTCCGCAAGCATATCCTCAACTTGAAAATATTATAGTAACTCATCCTTAAAGATGATTTGTTGAAACTAAAAATATGGATAATTAATTCCCAATGTTGGGTACACCGTCAGGTCCGGGTCAAACACATCCTTAGTGGCCTGTCCCCAAGAGTTATCCAAGAAAAATACCAGATACAATACCACCAGTGGTTTTCCGATCGTTGCCCCAATTTACGATCCATATGTTGCACTTGTATAAGTCCCTGCTTATCCATATATTCACCATATTATTATGGATACAATTTAGCCATTAAAAACTTGATTGGAAGCTACAGAAGAATGGTGTGCACTAGTACAACCAGAAAATAAAGCTTACCATGAATGGTTGGATCTGATCCCCCCCACCAAAGATTGGGAAAACTACCTTCCCAATCATTAATGGTTAAAGAGATCCTGACCAAAAATTAATACATTTTGTTTCTCATTGTGATCCCATGATTGGGGACCCTATACAAACAAAAGCAGTAAAGCACAGATGCTTTGTGAAATCATTACAAGAAAAAATATTTGTATGCTATACAGGTTTGCAGTCTCGATCAATTACTGGATGGGAAGACCTTCATCAGAAATTCCTTCTCCAATTCATCACAATGCTTCCGAAGATAGTATTTTTAGATCTTAAAATTTTTAAACATATATAGAATTAAAGTGTTTTAGATATAATTTCTTGATGGAAAGGTTTAATATAATCTATAAATATAGCACTCCCTCATGAGAGATTCTTCCATTTTTTGGAAAATCTACACGAGGAGTTATGCACACCATTAATACATGTCAAATACACAAGAGGGTTTCGATACCTTACATAAATCCCCCAAAAAGTGGTGGATTCCATTTTTGATTCTAAATATAAATCTCATGTAATTCCATGAGCTCTAGGAAGGAGAACAAGGAAAGCTGAGACTGCTAAAGTCACACTCAAACCAGCACCTGTACCTGCATATACTTTAAAACCATCATCATATCAAAGGGATCCACCTCCTGATCATCAGCAACAATTACTACCTCATCAAGATGATAAAAATGTCAAATTTTTAGGGAGTTTGGGGAGTTAAAGAAAAAAATTTATCCTTTTCAAATTAAATAGGTTCCCGGTTACTTTATTTTTTCTTTGGAAACAATTTAGTTAATTTAACAATGCCGAAGAAACCGAATAAGGAATGAGATGAAGATCATCCAAATTGTTTCTTATTTAATCAAATGTTAGGGAATCCAATTTAGTTTTATTTTGTTTTTAAATACCTCCTACAAACAAATGGTAGAATCAGGAAAAGTGAAAAAGAAATTTTCATCAGCCCATGTAGCATGTGTTACTGCTACTGATTCAGAGAAAGAAGGTGAATGGTAGGAAGTCCGAAGACAAAATTCATAGAAATATGATGATTGGATGACCAAGAAAATGATAATTAAAAATAATTATATTCTATGAACAAAGTATAAACAACCCATTGTTTCTCATGCCACTTACACCAAAGTAAATACATTTTCATCAAAAGATCAGTCCTTTAAAGGTAAATCATCAATAAAGTGACCTGATCAGAAAGATAATGATCCTTCAGAAGAGAAATATTTCATGTAAAGGCCAATGTTGTCCTTGAATTTGGAAGATTTCATGCAATATGTTTCAAAATAATGGGCACCGCCCTACTAAATGACACAACCAGAACCAACCTATCAAGCATAATCTTCCTCAAATAAAGAATTGATCTTTGGTCCCATTAACATTATCCACTTAACAGATCCCTATTCAAATGATGATTCTTGTTATGATGAGAATGAATTTCCTATACCTAACTAGGGAACTAAGGTTTGAATCCAAGGTTGAGGATACATGGGAAAGAGTGTGTATCCTAGAAACCAATATTTTGACTATTACCTTACTCAAACCGTATATGCAGTCGAAACTCATGGGAGGGACCTTCAGTGGGATCATAAAGAATAAGGAAGTTCTCCTGAAAATTACAGGATCAGTCTTGACCTGATTATTTTGGAGGATGATTAGTGGTTACACCATCATTATCTCAGCAAGTAGACAGACCTAGTCAATCTAATCTACCAAAAGAAGATGTATTTCCAACTTCTTCCCCAACATAGTGTACATCTACCTTAGGAGAATCAACATCCAAGGAACCTGAAAACCAACATCTCCATGCTGGAAAACATAGACCTCTGAACCAAAATAATGATGTTTTGAAATAGTTATCCCATGTATTGTCCATGTTGTCAATCGGGGATGCCTTGAATTTGTCAAAAGTCATTCGAGAAGCACATATTGAGGCTTTATAAAATCCTCAAGAGTTTGAAACTGAGGTTGCTTATGCTAAGGTTTAATGTATAGAGAATGATCCTATAGAATTTAATGCATTCATATCTTTTACGGATGAAGATAAAAATGATGTTGTACATTGAAAAATCAGGACCTTGTATCAATCTATAAGGGTTAATGATATAGGCATCAAACGACCCTTCATTAATAATGTCTCAAGAGTTTGACTCATTCCCATCTATACACATCATAGATAGGGCCTTAATGAATATAAATTATCTCTTTCCACATTTATGTTGCAATGTTATGACAATAATGAACAAGAACCGCAAGGTGATATTGCAAACAAAACTCAATTTAGTGACCTTGTATATAATTTTGATTTCATTGTTTTCCACCAAGACACATCCATAAAAATTCATTTGGAAAGACCTTAGATACATAAACATCGAACCATTATATCCTTATACCACCAATGTCTCATTTATTTCTTCAATGGTGAAATTTTTACATTGTTTTGTTAAAAAGATCCATTAAAAACATGTGAATCTTAGTATATTGAGGCAGAATTTTACCGCACAAAGGGAACGAGGCCCTTGACAAAATAGGTAATGAGAATCAATGCTACGAGTGGCCTAGAAGAGATCCCGACTAACAATTTCAAACATCTAAGTATAGATTAGGTGTTTCTTATCAATAAAATAAAAATGATAGTCCAAAATATAAGCACTCATCCAAATAATTCCATAATTTCAATTATGACAATTCAGCCTAACAACATGAGAGAAATTGTTGACTTTACTAATTAGTGGTGAATGCAAAATGAAAATGTCTTCATTCCATATACCAACCTTTAGAAAGTATCTGATTCTTCAATAAATATATAATAATTTCATGAAATACTAGAGGAAGACAAGGATGTTGATTCCCAACCCATCATCTCCTCCACAATTCTCTAGGAAGACCCTTCATCATCAGTAGGGTCAGAAATGGTTGCCTCTTCTTCAAGATGTTCAAATACTGAATCCTCCCCTAGATCTGACAGTTATTCTTCATCATTTACAATTCAAGAAGAAACATAAGAAGTGAAATGTAAATAAGAAGAATAATAATATCATAGGGATGCTCCTCTAGCATTTGAGGAAGGTGTCTCCCCCACTATGGATGAGCTTATAGAAATAAATCTGGGTACAAAAGAAGATTTGTGCCCCACTCTAATTAGTGCAGCCATGACTTATCAATAGAAAGAGATGTATACTTCATTTATAGAAAAAAATCGAGATATATTTTTGTGGAACTATATAGAAATTTTTGGCCTTAATACGGATGTATCCACTCATCAATTGCATTTTCTAGAAGAGCATCAAGGATTCAAGTAGGCAGCAAGAAGAACACACCCAACTCATTCCTCAAAAATTGAAGCTAATGCTGACAACATTTTTAAGGCTATCATTTTCAGGGAGGTTCAATATCCCAAATAACTAGCCAATATAGTCCCAGTGAAAGGGAATAATGGAAAATCAATGTATTCATTGATTTCATAGATCTTAACCAGTATTGTCCTAATGATAACATTTTAGTTCCAATCACAGATCTTTTAATTTATAAAATTCTTGATATGAATCTCTCTCCATCATGGATGGCTATTCTGGGTACAATCAATTCTGAATGGCCCCAATGGATGGGGATTCTACAACCTTAAGAACCCCTTATGGTGTGTTTTTCCATCGAGTAGTGCCCTTTGGATTAAAAGAATGCTGGTGAAACGTATCATCATTCCATGAAACATATCTAGAAATATTTCTTAGGAAATTTTTTCAAATTTTATGTGGACGATATGTAGTTAAATCTAGAAAACATTTCGATCACCTGACTGATTTGGAGACCATATTAGATAAACTTTGGCAACATAATCTAAAGTTGAACCCCTTGAAATGTGCTTTTAGGATATCCTTTGGAAAATTTGTCAACTTTTTTGTACACCATCATGGAATCAAAGTTGATCTTAAGAAGGAAAAAAAAAATTGTTCGCATGTCACCTCTTCAAAATTTGAAATAATTATGAGTAATTTAAGGACACAAGAAAAATGTTCAACGCTTTATTGCCGATTTGGTTGGGAAGTGTTTTATCTCCACTAGATTAATTAAGATGGGAGTTAACTATCAATGGACTGAATACTTCCAAAATGAATTCGATACACTCATGAAATATCTCTTGAGTCCACCGGTATTAATTCCTCCCATGGAAGGAAAGCTACTTATTCTATATGTGATAGATTTAGAGTGATTACTGGGTTCCTTCCTTGCCCAAAATAATAATGCAGGGAATGAAAATATCCTTTACTATCCCAGTCAAAATATTCTTAAAACAAGTACTTGATATTCAAGTATCATCAAGTGCTTCCTAGAATTAATCATTTTAGGTCAAAAATTAAGGCACTACCTTTAACATCATGAGGTCCAATTGGTATCTCGCAATAATCTGCTCAAATTAATCCTCATTGTTCCTATGATTACAAAACATTGGGCACATTGGGAAGTTACTTTGAAATAGTTCTATATTTATATTGTACCTCAGGGAGCAATAAAACTCCAACCCTTGGAAAACTTCCTTGTTGAGCATCCATCTTCAGGAGATAAATCATTGAATACTAAACTTCTAGATGAATAAATATTAAATATTCATGATAATCCATAGACATGTGAATTATACTTTGATGGTGCTTTCATAAGTCTAATGGGGAAGAGATTGAAAAAAACCAAATTCATAAAATTTTTGTTCAAAATTGTACTTATCTCCCCAGAAAAGGAAGTATTGCCATATTCATTCATGTACGGGTTCCCCTTCAACCCTTAAAAGGGGTATTATATATAATAAAAATAAAAAGAAGGTATTCGGGCCATTCGGGGAAACAATAAGGCAGTGTATCAAGCTCTCATTACAGAACTAGAAATGGAACTCTATGTACAAGTGAACCACTTGAATGTGAATGGTGATTTATAGTTGGTACTCAAATAGACCAATGAGGATTATGCTATCAGAAAAGTAGATTTAATAGCTTTTTGTTATTTTGTTAGAGGGTTAATGATTGAATTTACCTCAGTTCCAACATTGTCTTATGTCCCGCAATCACAAAATTCCCATGAAGATGAATTGGCTAATATAGCCATTACCTTAGAAAATTCAAATCAGGATGAGACAATCATCAACATTTCCCATCGTCATGTGGTTTCACCATTCGTTCAAACTATAATGGAGTAAATTAATGAAATCATACCTATTTTCAAGCTATATAGTCATACTACAGGATGGATGACACTCATCGTAGAATTCCATTAAAAGGGAGTACTTCCACCAGATAGATCTGAAAAATAATAGATTCGACGACGAGTGTCCAATTCTACTCTTTATGATAGTTCAGATCATCACAAGATTCTTTACATATGAGGCATTGATGGAATCCTCTTTAGTTGTATTGACGGAGAAGAAACCACAGTAGTCATTAAAGATGTTCATGTAGGAGCTTGTGGTGCTCACCAGTCTGGGCATAGGCTTTATGATCCTATCTAAAGGGTTGGATAATTTAATCCTTCTATGACATTGGATTGTACATATTTCACAATGAAATTTCATCCCTTCCAAGTGCTTTCCATATTATTTCATTAACCAACAAATTTTCTATACATAGCTAAATACCCCTAGCCATTTTCCACATGGGGAATGGATGTAGTAGGTCCTTATACTTCAGCTATGTCTAATAAGTTCAAGTATATTCTTACTGCTACAGATTTCTTCTCTAAATGGGATGAGGTAATACCTCTCAAAGAAATCAGAGCCACAATCATTGTTAGATTCATCAAAACTAATATTATTACCAGATTTGGTGACACTCATACTATATTGACGAATAAAGACACCAATTTCTATTATGTAGAGGTTAATAGGTTTTATCAGGAGCACAATATCAAATACAACCATCCATATCACTGGAATGCGGTGACCAATGGTTAGATATAGGCTTTCAATAAGACCCTATCAATCATACTAAAGAAAATGGTGGATAAAGATAATAAATCTTGGCCTGATAATCATTTTCCTGCTTTATGGGATTATCATAATACTACCCATACTACCACTCATGAAACTCTATATTAATTTGGGCATGGAAAATAATATTTCTTTCCAATTTAAATTCATTTACCTTCACTCTGAGTCGCAATATTTGATCAGTTATCTATAAATGAAAAGTCTCATAAGTGATTTGATGAGATATAATGATTTGACAAAATGAGGTGGCATAATATTCATCATATTTATGTCTATTAGAATATAATTACATGAGATTTTAACAAGAAAGATCAACTATGATCATTTATTCATGTAAAATTGGTATTATTCCTCATGACTCTAATTACAACAGGAATGAAGCCTCCAAAACTCGTCCAAATTGGGAAGGACCTTACTCTGTACATAATGTTTACTATAATAGATCTTATTCCATAATATTAATGGATGTAGAACATATTACAACTCTAACCAATGAAAGATTCATGAAGAAGTACATTGTGTGATTTCACATCATTTTTCCTTACTGCATGACTTTAAGTTGTACAACACAATGTCGAAGTTGCAACACATTAAACATCATAACAACAATAAGAATCCATGATGCATGATGATAAAATGCGTATAATCATTTTATGTATTGTGATACAGTAAATTGCATGACATCATATGTCTGCATTACATGACATTAAACTGTACAGTTAAAGTCTTCTTTATTAGACGTTAAGATCATCCATGCACAAGCATCAGTAACATCATTGCTACTCCTTAGTGGGACATGAGTTCCATTTCTACATATGTTTGAATCAGATCTTCATAGAGACCTCATTTCAAGAACTATGTGTGGATTTATTATAATATTCAATGGGATATATAGAAACCCCTAGATCTCCAATATTGGCCCCATCCACAACCACAAAAAATATTAGTTCCCTTTTATCCTCCTGTATATGAACCAGATCTATAAAAAATACTCTTTCAAGATACATGGTTTGATCTTCATACCATTTTGTGTCTTAAGATTAACCATTCATCTACCAGAATGTGTTAAAATCTATCATCTCCCGCATCAAACTCAATTAGTGTGGGAAACTATATTTTAAAGAACTACATACGGAATGATTTTCATCCATACGAAATACATAGTGACACCTAGGTTCAATCTTATGGTCTAGCTGTAATGTTCCATTTAATGTCGGAATCACTTCATTTCCTCGCTGAATGACTCTAATCTTCACAGCATAATGTCCTTGCTGCACGACTCTAAAATTAGAATCACCCAAAGATCTATGTATGGCTTGATTATCATTCCATTGAGATACATAGTGAAAACTAGGCCTTCTGTCATAGTCCCAACCACGAGATAATTGTTTTATCTCTCTTCCATATATAATTAAAAATCTATATGAAAGTCTTCATTTTGGGTCCTCTCCTTAGAGATCCCACAAAGGAAATAGGAAATGTACCCATTTTACATATATGTCAGATCTATGTGTGGGGTGACTCCAAACACATAGAAAATATTGATTAAAATATTTCTCTTGTGCGTTGTGTATTTACCCATTTCATATTTCACACTCTTAATATTGAATATTTACAGATCTTCATAGTCTTACTTATGGTTTTTTGGTGGTAGTGTTTCTGATATCTATGAAATTGTTTTCATGATGTAGTAGTACAAACCCCTAGGTGAACTTGCATAAGTTTCCTACGTAATGGTCTTGTCATTCAAAAGATAAAATTGTTTGGATATAAAGTATATGCCCAATTTGACCATGTATCCCCCATAATGGGTTTGTCGAATAATTGTATTTTCCTTCTTTGTTAAAGTGTCTTTTGTCCCCTTAACACATTGATAATAATATACACGAATATATATATATTAAAGAATCCATCCATGTATATTTTCCACATTACCTTTTTCTCGATATGGAAGTATTCAAGACCATAGTTTACACATTTCCCTCTCCATGTGTTTAAAACAATATGAACTAACCTAGGATCATTTGAACCCATATAATATATTGTTTCCATTATATATTGGACCTAGTCATATGAACTAAAATTGCAGACACCATACATCCTACGTTTGGGTTAGACAATCATATAAATCAAATTCTACATATTCATTAGAAATCATGATTGGAAATATTCTTTCCATATTCAGGTACCTTTCTCCATAAACCAAAATATGTGTTGTGGAAAATATGAATCTCCATTAACTATCTTCGGCTTTTAGAAATAGAATGTGAAATTTTTTAGAACTATTTTTCCTGATTATGTAGTATGTACCCCTAGGTGGCCTTTCATAAGTTGCCTATACAGTGGGCCTGTCAGTCAAAAGATGCCAATATTTGGCTATACAACATATTCCCTAGTTGTCCCTACAGAATACAACCACCATAATGGGTTCGTCCAATAATGGTATCTTTTTTCTTAGGAAAAAAATATCTAATGCATTTAGACCTTTCCCTATACCATTATTTGGATCCAAAAATTCCCATATCACAGTTTACATTTCATCCCTTCCTTACATGAACATGGTAGTATGTTTCCAGACAAATTATCATGAAATTGGAGAAACTAAAAAAAATTGTTCAAAGCTGAATACCTTTAAAATAAATTCAACCAATGTCCTCACTGCTTGACTTAAAACTGCACAGTACAATGTCCTCATTGCATGCCTTTAAAACAACACAACATGATATAAAAAATCCATGTTTTAGAAACTTTTAACCTTTCCTCACACCCCAAATTTGTGTATAATTGGTTTCCACATCCGTGACCTATGATAGCATAGATAACCCATTATTATTAAAACCCCCCTACTTATCAAAATCACCCATTGTGGTATTGAGTCACCTAAATCTTATTTTTCCCTTGTATATCAACAATAAAGTGTTAAATTCTTGAGAACTATTTTTCATGACTATGTAGTATGTTCCCCCAATGGCTTTGCATAAAATTGTCCAACATAATAGGCATATTAGTCCAAATATTCCACAATTTGGCTATACAGCACATGCCCCAGTAGGCCCCACATAATACAGCCCCCATAAATGGTTGGTCAAATGATGGTAACTTCATTCTTGGAAAGTCCCCCTTTATATTCATACTTCATTTTTTAGATTTTATCACCATAAAGGAAATCATGACTCAAGATTCCCCTTGGAAGTATCTAAAGAATATTTGAGCAATTACTAGCCTTTAAGACTTATTTGGGATCTAATTTCAAAATTTACGGTAAAAGATATTAGACCTTAAAAACAAGATATATTATTCCGAAATGCATCAATATAAACTTCCAATAACCAATAGACATAGTACTCACCATATTCAGAACCTACAATGGACACAATGAAAACAAGTTGACTCTCAGCTCACTAAACACACATTTTTTTATGCTTAGGAAATATTGTGCAATAAAAATCCAAAAGACACAATGTTTGTTTGGGTTTCCTATATAACCCTAGTAAAAAATCAAACTATTCTTACTAAGCCCATTGTCTTAGATAAAAAAATAGCAGGGATGAATACATTGATGATTAAAGACAAAATGCTTTTCAGTTGTGAGTAAAAAAATCCATATAAGAGCATCCACAAACTGGAGTTTCTCTGTTATAAATCACAAGAGGTTTTCATCATAACTTCTTATTTGATTAGTGGCCTCTTGAGCCCCATAAACTACATATTTATGTTCTGTTAGCAGACCAGTCTCATTTTCTTCATCATTATGAAGTGCTTACATAACATATCTAATGGATTTTTCACCATCCTTATGGACTTGTCCTATTGAATCATGAAACTAGTCAAGATCCCATGTGAAATTTTCTAATTATTGTTGAATACACAGCTGCTGAACAATATTTTTTTTAATTTTCTACTTCAATTCTTTCAACATTGTAGTATTATTGGCCTCAACATGGGATAACGCTTCTAAAATTCTTCAGTGTTGATCAACATTATGGTTTTTCTTTCAAATATTGCGGAAGCCTCTACTATTTCTCCCTTTTTTGGATAATATCTCTCACTGTAGTATGAATTTCACTATATTCAAAACCACCAATTCCAAGTGTAATAAATAGAGATGAAATTTTTTAAATTCATGAGGGCATTTCATTAATCAAACTATGCTTACTAAGACCATTGTCTTACTCTACTCTTAATGAAGTGCCATATTCCTCTCATTCCTTAACAATGGTTTCTTCACTTCCTAATAAATTTTTATCTAATGCAAAAGATTCACCTATTAACCTATCCATTAATGTTGATAATCCAATTTGATGAATTAAAAATTATGGTTAGGGTTAGTTTCAAAGTATAACAAGAGTGAGAAAAATCACAATATCGGTATACCATACTAAACAATAGGTCAGCATCAGGAGGAATTTCCTCTCCAATATTCATTGTTTCAATAGTTTTGGTTGATTTCTTTTGGTGGGGAATGATTTATTTTTCTTGATAAAGATCCTCTAAATGAATCTTAGGAAGATTTTCTATCTCAATATTCACCTGATCCAATATCTCCATAATAATAGGATTGAAAAGGATTTCGATGCTTCCTTCAGGCTTCATAACTACAGCAGTTTCATTTTATGGAACTACATATATCAACCAATATTTTTTAGAAAATTAATCATAAGTAGATTTATTGGACGAAAAATTAAATCTCACCTTCATTTGGTTCTATACAAGGAACTTGAAAATATTTTAAATTATTTGGTATATTAACGCGCTCTAATACTTCTTCAAAAGGAATTCCAAGATTCATCACAAAATCCAATGATACACTAGATCCCATGTTAGTATCACCCATGGGATCACTCAGAGTTGTTGTTTAATGACCCTACTTTGATAACATTTGACCTCGAACATCTTCCTCAGTTACAATTGTGGGTTCAACATCAGTTGTTACAAAATTTTCTGGTGCATGGGATGTACCTAACATATCATAGAGTGGAAGACAGTTGTTGTTACAATTAGTTTCTCATGAAGCACTTTTGATTTACCAGAGGTCTCCTATCTCATGATAGAATTAATAAGATAAATATTGGGAGCAAATGTTTTTTCCTTTGTCTTAAATTCCTCTTTAGTTAAAGGAATCACTAGGTTTTCAAGAATCTATGCTTTTTCGGAAGATCCCTCTATGGTTCCTCGAAGCTCATTAGTGATTTCACTAAGAGATGAAATAGAAGAAGCCCCTGCAATTCCTGGATGTTAAAACACTTTCAATGAATAATGTTAAAATTAGGGTTGTGAAAGATGCGTACGAATATTGAGAAAATGTTTAAACACAGTTTTCTTTCTTTGGAGTTTATATTTCTTTACCTTCTTGGGAGGACTTGAATCATCATCTAAAAAAGGTATTGGAGTCATAAAGACACTTTCTATCTCTTCCTCCATGGCCTGTTGGCTTGGAGATATCTATCCCAATTCATGGGGTGATCCAGTAGATCCAAGCACAATACCTTTAAGACTATATTTTGGTGATGGAACTTCAGTTGATTTTACCTTATCCAACTACATGTTAAAATGATATTTCCATTGAGTAACAAATATTTGACTAAATTCCAACTAAAAAGCAGAAAATAATGTGAGAAAAAAGAAACTTACATCATCAATATCAACAAAATAATACCATTCATCATCTCATGAATGGTCAATCCCTTCAGCGACATCACGATCTAACATTTATTTTACATACTTTGGGGTGGGAATTGATTCATCAATTGCATATATGAGAAGCTCTAGTTCTCAAATATAAGTTATCACTTCATCAGAGTTGTTCTTAAAGAGAATATCAGAAGAGGAACGTAGATCCCCTATCCCTAGAATATGAAACTCTTCACATAAATCTATCCACATGGTTTCAGCATCACAGTGAAAACAATTCCATGTTTGAACCATCTCTATTAGTATATATTCAGAGTAAATTCCATAGGGTTTTGAATAGGATTCTACATTTTTAGATTTGATTTTCTTCCAAATTCCTATAGTCACAGATGGGAGATAAAAAATTGGGACCTGTTTCTCTTCTGAATGATTTCTACTAGAACGCCTCGACATAGTTTTTGTAGAGATTGATGATGTGGATCTCTTGACTCAGACAAATGGATTATATCTGGCATGAGTTCTCTTTGAAGAGTTTTTAGCCTCCTCATCTCCACCCTTTGACTCCAATGAATCAGACCCTAATGAGGAATAATTTCCTTCCAAAGGAATGGTTCCTTTCTACTACCTCACTTTATCCCTACTCAAGGGACAAAATGGATTAACACCCCTTCAGGGTATGAAGTGACCCAGTTCCTAGTGTACTAGATAGTCAATCCTCTTGTTGTGTTGGTGGCATGTAAATTTAATATTTCCACAATTTTCTCTATAGTTATCAACAACCATATTTTTCACGATACCATCAAATATTTCTCTAATTTGACATGCATGGAAAGAGGTACGACAAATTTTTACTGAAATTTTATTTGATGTGCGAATATATATGGATCATAAGTCTCACATATAATTTCCCCATAAATCCTTGTGGCCAATACACTATCCAAGAAAGCCATCATATATGTCTTTAGCTCTATTTTGTCCATCTCATCATAAAAAATCACCCTGTAGGTGTACTATCATAAGATAACAGATGAAATTCCATGTACATACTCAGACTAGACTTATTATCATAAGTGTTCAGAGACAAAGGGGAAATACCAGACAAATCCTGAATAGTTGTTCAGAATGAACATCCAAAGACTTGTACCCCACTTTGCACAGAATAAGTTCTAAAATGACTGGAAATCCACCTACATAACACCTAGAATGGTCCTGTTATTATGAAAGGAGACTTATTTCTATAAATATGTAGTATGATTCTATGAATATTTTCCATAATAGAGGTATCCAATCCTACTATCCTCCGCTTAGATAGCTTGGTCGTGATAAAAAAAGTTTCTAGGATTACACCTCCCTAGGAATCTCAAACTAGTAATTGATAAATACTGAGCCACATGGCCAGTAAACCTACAATATGTGACTTTACAGAAATTTTGGAGTTGACTTTATAGCCCCACATTTCAAACTCTCCATTCTCTAATGTTGTCTAGAAAGAGTTGGGTGTACCTATCTTTTCTACCTTTAGACAACTCATTGTATGTGTGAAAGTTGGACTCTTTTCCCTCTTCATTACCAGGAATATTTCCATCCACTCCTCTGGGTGAATATACCTTATTGGGCGGGACTTTGTTGAGTTTGTATTCTTGAGATTATAAAATATTTTCATCAAATCACGTACCAAGTCTAGTGTCTTTGAGTCATTCCATGTCACCTTAAGAGGAATAAACTCATCATACATATCTCTAAGGATTGGATCTCTAGATATCTTGTATACATCCCTCAAACGTATGCTCACTTCTCCTATTTTCAAATGGAAAGAGTTAGTATTTGGACTCCATTGGCTTAGAAACTCTGGAAAAAATCATATTTACTATACACATAGTATTTCCTAACCCATAAAACCTCATAAATCCTAACACCTTTTAAGTCACCCATAAACTCTACACATGTTTTTCACACCCAATACACCCACATCCAAACCGGTTTAACACCCCCTCCTGGAAAAAATGCCAGATTTTCTTCCAGCCTTTTGATTGATCTGTCTTATAATCTCGAAATATGGACAAATAACAATGTGGTTGTATCTCTAGTGTATGTGATATCTAATTTAAATCACACTGGTTGTGATGCATAATATGGGCCTTATCTAATTTCCGTACATTGATATATGTTCCCACAATAGTAACACTGCTAGACGAAAAATTGGAAGAGTCTTATAACCAATAAAGTGGAATATAATCTTCGGGTCTTGTATGTTGAAACCCTGTCATTGTCCATAACCATACTGAAGAAAATAAATACTCTTATTAAACCTAAATTGATATTTCCTCATATATTATTCCATGTCTGGGAGAACAGTTTCATAGATGCCAAAGTAATCATGACTGACAATCTTCATCATATAATAAAATCTTTAACTAGACAACTCATCAGTGGTTCCAATCTCTTGGGATACATTGAATCTTAAAAAGTGACCAAAATTAATATTTAAAAGTAAGCTCATTTTGGATGTTTTTGAAAAAGGAATTAAGAAAATTTGACGAAGGCATTAAGGCGCGCAAGTATGGATTTTATCCCATGTATAAATCTGACATGCATGTATAGTGCCCCAGTTTTGGCATGCAAATAAAAAACATATAGAAGAAGCCTGATTGACAGAAGAAAATGAGTGAAAATACATGAACACCAAGATCAGGTTTTCTAGAATTCTTTTAAATTTATGCTGAAGTGAAGCCAGTATATATAAGTGATGAAAATTACCCAGTGCTCCAACATCTTTCACTCCCAATTCATCAGGAACTACCACTTTCATGTGACATCAACTTCCCTTTTTACTTTTTCATAAATTTACCTTAGTATAAGATCCCCTTTTCCTTTGAGATCCAATTATGAGGGGGGGGATAATGAAACTTTATTCCATAATAGAATCTAAAAAGTGATAAATGGAAATTCCTTAGATAAAATAGTAGAAAACACTTGAAGAAAATAAATATTTGCAAAGGCTTGAAAATTGGATCGCCCTAGTCAAGTTGAGGATCCGTCAGTACACAAGGTACTTGCATGCCACATTCTGAAACGCAACCCAATAGCATGCCGCACAACCATTTTTTCTAGGGTCTCTTATTTTCCTATAAATTGTCTCTTAAGGACTTTATTTGTAGGGAAAAAATCCCTTGAAGCCTAAGTTCTTCTCTGGTCTCCCTAGTACTCCACCGAAGTCTTCTGAAACCTTCAAGGTAGTTCTTTAGAACATTGGTTTGATGAATTAAAGAAGGATCATTGGACATAAGTCCTTTTAGTGTTTGAAATCCATAACACTTTTTCACCTAAAGCCACTAACCTCCCTAAATCAGAAACACTTGCATGCCACCAATTCCTCACAAAGGAACTTGAGAGCCCCACTTCTGGGAATACCTATGAATACTCTTGAAATCTTGAGTCATGTATCACCCACATATTGACATCCAGGTTGTTCATAACATAAGAAAACATCATGTTTCTTAATCCTACTTGAATTCTCTTACTTT
Source organism: Viscum album (assembly GCA_963277665.1). Classification (NCBI taxonomy): domain Eukaryota; kingdom Viridiplantae; phylum Streptophyta; class Magnoliopsida; order Santalales; family Viscaceae; genus Viscum; species Viscum album. The sequence goes on along the minus strand of OY728133.1, from coordinate 115,580,487 downwards.
CACACTATATATATTCTTGGAAAACCTTATTTGATTCACCTAATTCCTTCAGTCTACAAAACATTAATCAAGTCTTCTTCAAATCCATTCATGGAAATGATTCTTCTCAATTGGAATCCTTGTCTGAAAGTGATAATGTTGAAACCTCCAATGAAACATCATGAATCCTCAAACCTTTGTGAAAGTCACATCAGTGTGTCTCCTATTTGGGTATGTATATTAGTAGTCAGAGGTTTCCCACATTTTATTTTCAATGTAGTTCGGATTCCAGGAGTGTTTGTGGGAATGTATATCTGCAATCACATAGAACATTATCCTAAGAACAGTGTTGGGAAGTTCTCATTTTGAAGAATTATGTTTTGGGTTCCATCCAACCATTTTCATCTCTAAAACCGAGAGCCTCAGGCCTTTTGTAGGGATGGTATGGTTCACACCAACTTTTCTTTTTGAAAAAATGATAAGTCTTCAACCCAAACTAGGTCCAATTCTCAGGAATCCATCCTTGTATAAGCCCCTAACCATTCAAGTAGAAGGTTATAGTCTTACTCTTCTCTACAACCTTTACCTTCAGCCATTCCTTACAATAGACCCTTGTATAATGTAAAAAATAATAGAGGTAAGGACCATCTCCTCACCCTCTTCCACGGTCGCATCGTCCTCTTCCACTGTCGTCGTCGTAGGCGCGTCCTCTTCCACTAGCAGAGGAGGAAATGTGTGGGTGCCTTTGTTGAATCTTTAAAATCCTTTTGTTTCTAATATAGAGAATGAATCATATGGTATTAGATATTTTTTATGATCACATCATTTTCAAAAACACCTCATACTCTTGATCTATGATACCCCTAACTCCCACCATAATTAGGATACGTAGGAAGCCTTTTTCAGGCTCTAGCTCTATCTCATTTCGTCCATAAATTGGCATCCTCCATATGAGTAACCCCCAAATTAAACAACCAAATCACCAACGTAGAATTTTCATAATGTAAGCCCAAACTCAATTCTATTAAAAGACTACACTCTCCTGTGAGACTCATCGAACTATGTAGGTTTTGATTCCCATCCAAATGGGAAACGTAGGAAGCCTATCTGAGGTTCAAACCAAATGCCTCAAATCAACCCTATTCATCCCATGCCATATTCCCAACATGGTATAATCCAACATGGAATCCCATATTCATTCCAAGTTCCTTGGTCCACATAGTAAAAATTCCCACACAAAACCTTGATTAAGAACCTTTCTATTTGATGTCCTTACCACATGGCATCAAACAATATGGCTAAGTCCTTATCACATGAACATAAAAGGTATGATGTTTCCCACTATATAGCCCCGAACAATGAGGGTTCTGATTCCTTTCACAAGGATATGTAGGTTTCCCATTTATGGGTATGATCCCAACATCAAAACAAACTTTCATCTCCTTGTACAACAATAAATTCCAGAGTACCTCACTGAGTGGCTTAAAAATAAGAATCATCATAACGATGGTTAAAATAATATATAAATAGTATATAAGAGGATACAATTGATGGAGAACCTTGAATACATATAGAAATATCCATTAATGTAGAACCTTTATTACATATTTATGATTATAAATCTTACACATGATAATAAATGATTTCAAATTACAAGGGAAACCTATTTTATACTTGGCAAATTAATAAGGATTCATGAAAAGATCTCCAAACTATAAGAGAGTCCTTGATTTGGAAATTATTCCGCCCAAAAGGGTGTGATGATTCTGACCTCCCAAACTCTCAATCGATGCATGTTCTTAAGTATTGTATGTTCAAACATAATGAACGCATTCCTTTGGAAATAAGGAACATCTGGATAAAGAACCATTGGATGAATCTGGTTCCATAAATAAATCCAATGGAAATAGCCTGGATGTAATGATTCATAACCAGAAAACACCTTCTAAGGGAAGTGAAATAGCCACAAACCACCCTTGATCAAAAAAACTTATGCATGTTTTTTCTTGCCAAATGAAGTAAAACTACATGGTTGGGTCCTTATCACACGACCTTAGAAGGTTTTGATTTCAGTAAAGATACACAACAAAATGTGGGCTCTGATTCCACTCATGAGGATATGTATGAAGCACATATTATGGGTTTGATATTGACATCAAAACAACTCTCATGACCCCTTGATGGTGATAAAATCCGAAACACCATACCATATGGTATGAAACTATCACTATCATAGAGAATGACTAAATCATCCCTAAATCATCCATAAAAGGGTAAAATTGATGGACAACCATGAATACATGTATATTTTTTCATTGATGGAGAACTAAAGATACATTAGGATGACTTGATACCCATGCATAATCATGATTAACTAATGCCACATGGATATAAAATAGACCCATGATTGTGAATGGACTAATGATCTATGAAAATATTTGAATAAAATAAATCTATAAGATAGTCCTGAACTAGGAATTAATTCCCCTAAAAAAGGTGAGATGATCCCGTGATCCCATCATCTACACCAATTTGAGTTCTTAAGTGTTGTTAAGAAAATTGCTCAACGAACGCCTACCTTTGGAATTAATTCCCATGAATCATCAATATGAGTTAATTGGGTGTTTCTAGATCTATGAAAAAACCCACTAGATACTATCGAAGATCTTAGAACTGACACTCACGATTGCACACCAATTAACCCCTATAATTGAACTGATGGGCTACATTTCCCATTAGGACTAAACAATGACATTTTTAGGAGAAAAAAATGTTGAACCCGACGTGAATCACTTAACGGTGGCACCTACTTGACAAGATAAAAATGATATATTTCCCAGTCCCCATTAGACCATTTTTTTCGAATTCAATAACAACTTTGGGGAAAAAAAAATGGTGAACCTAATGTGAATCATTTAATTGTGGAACCTACTTCACAAGATAAAAAGGATATACTATCCAGTCCCCATAAAAACATTTTTATCATTGTCAACAATATATTCTGGTGAAACAAGGTTTTCATGTTTTATGGTTTTTAGGGGTTTTAAAAGTTTTGGTTTTTTAATGGTTTTTAGGGTTTTTAGTTATTTATGATTTATTAAATTTTTATGTTATTAATTATTATTGGGGTTTTTAATGTTAATTAGTGATTTTTTAATTTTTTTTGGGTTTTTTAGTGTTCTTAGCATTTTCATGTTTTTAGGTATTTTTGGGTTTTTGGTTATTAGGGGATTTCATATTTATTATGGTTTTATATTTTTTTTCATGTTTTTAGGGTTTTGGGGTTTTTAGGTTTTAAGGATTATTTTTTGGATTATAAGGTTTTTATTGTTTTTAGGTGTTTTAGAAAATTTTAGGGGCTTAGGGGGTTTTATGGGTTTTTAGGGTTCTTAGGTGTCTTATGGTTTTTAGGGATTTTAGGGATTTTAGGTTTTTTAATGTTTTATTGGTTTTAGGGTGTTTAACTATTTTTAGGATCTTTTATGGTCTCCATAGGGTTAATTTGGGTTCTTGTGGGGTTGTAATAACATTATATGTTCTTTTGTGTTTCAGTGTTTCTGGGTTTTAGGGTCCTCTAGAGAGGATTTAATTTTTTATGGAGGCTCTTAATGAATTTTAAGGTTTTAGGGATTTTTAGGGTTTTTACGGATTTTCGAGTTTAATGGGTTTTAGGGTTTTTATGTGGTTTAAGGATTCTAGTATTTTTATGTTTTTTTGGGATTTTATGGTGTTTAATGGTTTTTAGGGGTTTCTAGGGCTTTTATAATGTTACTTGTGGTCTTTCAGGAATCTCAGTGTATTTTATGGTTTTTGGTTTTTTAGGGTGTTTTAGGCTAATAAGGGGTTTTATGGTTTTTAAGGATCTTTCAGTTTTTAGGTTTTAAAGTGATTTTTAGGGATTATAGTTTTTTAGGGTTATTATGGATTATTTTTTTAGGGGTTTAATGGGTTTTCTTGGGAGTTTGGGTTCTTGGATTTTTAGAGAATTTTCTAATTTTCTTAGGGTTTTCTTGGTTTTTTGTGTTTTTGGATTTTTAGAGGTTTTAGGGGTTTTAGGTATGAGGTTTTAAGTGTTTTTGGGATTTTATAGTTTTTCTGGGTTTTAGAATTTTTCTAATATTTAGTTTTTTTGTGGTTTGTGTTGTATTTAGGGGTTTCAGGGGGTTTTAGGGGTTTAATGATTTTTATTTTTTTTGGTGGTTTTCAAGTTTTTAGGGTATTTTGTGGTTTCTTGGGTTTCTAGGGAGATTATGGTATATTTATGATTTTTTTCGGGTTTTCAGGGATTTTAGGATTTTTTTTGGATTTTGAGGCTGATATGTATTTTTAGTTTTTTTGGGTTTTTGTGGGGGTTTTGGGATCTTTCAAGGGGGTTTTGGGTCTTTTTTAGTTTGTAGGTTCTTCTATATCTTTTTAGTGTTTAAATATAATTAACGTTTCATGGTTTTTAGTGATATTTTAGTGTTATTAGGATTTTAGGGTTTTTACAATTTTTTTTTGAGTTTTAGGGTTTTTAGGGGGTTTTGGGTTTTTATGTGTTTTATATGTTTTTTTATCTTTTAGGTAATTTTTTTAGGGTTTTTTTTATTATTTTTAGGGTTGTTTTTTGGTTTTTAGTTTTTTATGGGGTTTAGGGTTCTTAGAGTGAGTAAGGGTTTTATTGTTTTTACAGTTTTTTGGGTATTTATTTGTCCATTGGTTTTAGGGGGTTTTTGGGTCTTTATAGGGTTTGATGGATTTTTGGGGGTTTTAATGATGTTTTGTGGCCCTTAAGGCTTCTAGGGGGTTTATAGGTTTTATGATTTTTTGGGGGTTCATGTTTGTATGCGTTTTATGGTTTTTTTGTATTTTAGGGGTTATGGGTGTTTTTAGTGTTATAGGAGTTTTTAAGGTTTTTAGGATATTAAGGATTATGTTTGGGTTTTGTTTGGTTTTTTTTGGGGTTTTATGGTTTTATGGGTTTTTTTTATCATTTTTATTATTTAAATGGTATTTAGATTCATTGATGATTTTTTATGATTTTAGGGGGTAATACAATCTTTAGGGGTTTTAAAATTGTTTTTATTATTTTTTGGTTATTTTAAGGTTTTTTGGGTTTTTATAATTTAAGTGTCTTTAGTTTATTGGATTATTTAAGGTGTTTAAGGAATTTTTTGTTTTCATTGTGTTGTTAGTGATTTTAAATATCTTTTAGGGTTGTATAGGTTCTATAATCTATTTCAGGGTTCCGATTAGATTTTTAGATTCCTTTACTTTTTAAAAGATTTATGGGTCCTCTAGTGTTTTTATGTTTTTTACTGTAATTTAGGGATTTTAGGGTCCTGTAGGGTTTTTATGTCCCTTTAAGGGTTTTATGGGTTTTAGGGTTGTTTAGGGGTTATTATATTCATTTGGGGGTTTTATGGTTTTTATAGTGTTTTAGGGGTTTAAGTTTATTTTAGGGAATTTTAGGGGTTTTAGGGTCTTTTAATGTTTTATGTTGTTTTGGGTGTTTTCATTGATTGAAGGGTTTTTAGGGTGTTTTGGGGGGTTTTAGGGGTTTAAAGGTCTGTTATGGTTTTACAGTTTAAAGCCCATTTAGAGGGATCTATGGGGTTTTAGGGGGATAAGGGGTGTTTTAGTTTTTTATGGTTTGAAGGGGTTTAAAAATGTTTTTATGGTTTTAGGGTTTTACATCTTTAAAGGATTTAGGTTTTTATGCTAGTTTATGGATTTTAAAGGGCTTTAGGATAACTAATTTTTTAAGGGGTTTTTCGGGTTTTTTGGTATTAAGGATTTTAATTTTCTTAGGGTTATTATGGAATTTTAGGGTTTTAATGGTTTAATGGAGATTTTAGTGTTTTAGGGTATTTAATTATTTTTTTGGTTTTTAGGGGTTTTAATAGTTTTTTGGTTTTTAAGGGGTTTTTTATTTTATATAGTTTTTAGGGGTTTTTATGTTATCTATGAATTTAAGGCTGTATAGATATTTTTAAGGGATTCATGTTTTTAGGGCCTTTTGTTAGTTTTTAGAATTATTTATGGTTTGAATAAATTTTTTGGATTCTTAGGGTTTTTTTATTTTGTTTTGGTTTTATGGTTTTTAGTGGTTTATGGGACTTTTGTTTTTTTTTTGTTTTAATGTTTTTAGGGGTTTTTGTTTTTCTTAATGTTTTTAGGGTTTTTGTGGTTTTTAGTTTTTTAAAATAGTTTTAGGGTTTTAGGTTTTTAAGTGTATTTGGGATATTCTGGGGTCTTATACAGTTATTCTAGGTCTTTTATGGGTTTCTATATGTTTTTTGGGGTTTTATGGTCATTTAAGGGTTTTCAGGTTTTTAGGGTTATTATGGTTTATAGTGATTATAGGGTATTTTATGGGGTCTTATGGGGTTTTTGGGTTTTTATGGTATTAAATGGTTTTTAGGGGTTTCAAGGTTTTTAGTGTTTAGGGTTGATAGATTTTTTAGTTTTCCTAATGGTATTTTTGGGTTTTTTTTGGGTTTTAAGGGGTTTTATGGGCTTCAGGGGTTTCGTAGGGGGTCGGTTAGGGGCTTTAGGGTATTTAAAGTTTTTATGGTTTTTAAGGTTATTTGGAACATTTAAAGTTCTTTTTGGTATTTGGGGATTTTTATGACCTTTTGGGTTTTATATATGTTAGGTTTTTAGGGTTTTGGGGGTTTATAATATTTTTTGGGTTTTTAATTTTGTTCAAGGTTTTAGGGATTTTTTTGGGTAATTTGGTGTTTGAAGGGTTTTTAGGGGTTTGAAATTATTTTTTGTTATATTAGGGTTACTAGGGTATTTAAGAGTTTCATGGGGTTTTAGGATTTTTTTTTCATTTTTTTGGTTATTGTGGTTTTTTAGGTTTTCAATGGTTTTTAGGATTGGGGTTACAGTTTTTAGTATTTTAAAGCCTTTATTCAGTTTTTAGGGCTACTTACGTATTTCATATATGTTTTTAGGGGTTTTAGGTTTTTTTAATTTTTTAGTTTTTTTGCGATGTTTGGGTGTTTTGGGGGATTTTATGGGTTTTAGTGTTTTTTTGGGTTTTGGGGTATTTTTTTGTTTTTTTAATTTTTTATATATATTCCAGATATTTATGGGTTTTTATGATTTTTAATGTTATATTGGGGTTTTTAGGGTTTATGTATTATTTTTTACGTCATATGGTTTAGGGTGTAGGGTAAATTGTTCAGGGTATAGTGTGTGAGGTTGTAGGTTTAGGGTATTGGGATTAGGGTATAGGTTTTACAGTTTAGTGTATAGGGTATATGGTTTATAATGCATTGTTTAGGATTTAGTGTTTATGATACATAGTTAGGTTTGTAGGGTATATGGTTATTGGTTTAGTTTTTATGGTTTATGGTGTATGATATAGGATTTTTAGTGTAGGTTTTAGGGTTCATGGTGGAGGGTATAGGGTTTTGGGTGTAGGTTTATGGGTTCAGGGTGTAAGGTATTGGGTTTAGGTAGGAAGATTTTTTGTTTAGGGTGTAGGTTAAGGGGATTTGGCTAGAGGGTTTGGGTTTTCAAGTGTAGTGTATAGGGTTTAGAGTGTAGTGTTTGTGCTTTAGGGTGTTGTTTATATGATTTAAGGTGTAGGGTCTTGAGTTTAAGGTTTAGGGTATAGGGTTTAGGATGTAGGATATAAGGTTTAGGGTGTGGCGTTCAAATCATAGGGTGTAGGATATAGGGCTAGGGTTTTTTATAGGGTTTATGGTCTAGCGATTTGTTTTAGGGTTTTGGGTATAGGGAATAGATTCTACGTTATAGGGTTTAGGCTATTGAGTTTACAATATATGATACTTTGATTAGGGTTTATGGTTTATGGTGTACAGTATCAGGTTTTGGGTGAAGGGTATATGGTTTAGGGTGTAGGGAATACGGTTTATGGTATAGGGTATACAGTTTAAGGTGCATGGCTTAGGGTTTAGGATTTGGGATATTGGGTTTAGGGTGATGGGTTCAGGGTGTAGCCTTTAAGGTTTAGGGTGTAGATTGTTTGGCTTAGATAACCTGATATTGGGTTTAGTTTGTAAGGTATATTGTTTAGGTTTTAGGGTTTATGGTTTAGGGTATTGGATTTATGGTTTAGGTTTTATGGTATTGTGTATAGGGTGTGGGTATAGGGTTATGTGAGTAGGGTACAGGGTTTATGGTTCTGGTTTTATGGTGTAGGGACTCAAGTTTAGGGTGTTGGGATTATGATTTAGGGTGAATGGTTTGTGGTTTAGGGTGGAGGTTTTAGGTTTTATGGGTTAGGGGGTAGGCTCTTGTGTTTTGGGTGTAGGGTTCAAGTTTTAGGGTATAGATTATAGGTTTTTGAGTGTCGGGTTAATGATTTAGTATGTATGATTTTTGGTTAAAGGTATGGGGTTAATGATGTTTGGTGTATGGTATAAAATTTAGGGTTTTAGGTTTAGGTTTTAGGTTGTAGGATATAGGTTTTATGGTTTTATAAGATTTTATGTATTTTTTGTTACTTTTATTACTTTATGGTTGTTTAGGAGTTTTTCAGGATTTCATGGGTTTTAAATGTTTTTAAAATATTTTATTGTTTTTTGAATTTTTATAGTATTTAGGGTTTTTTGGGGTTTTAGTGGGTTTTAGATCATTTAGAGTTTATTGCGAATATGGGTTTTCTGAATTTTTAGGGTTTTAGGGTATTTAGTGTTTTCTTACTACTTTTAGGGGTTTTAATGGCTTTATAGTTTTTTAATTTTTTTAGTGATCTATCTGTTTTTAGATAATTTTGGTGTTTTTAACATTTTTTTTTGCTTTTTAAGGGTTTCTTTGAGGTTTTAGGTTTTATTAGGGATTTTAGAGGTTTAAGGGGTTTTGATGTATTTTCAAATATTAAGGGTGATCTTGGGTTTTAGGGTTTTTAGGGATTTTATTTTTTTAGTTTTAAAGGTTTTGGGGTGTTTAATGTTTTTTTAGGATTTGTAGGGTTCACATGTTGTTATCATTTTTATGATTTTTAGGGATATATGGTTTTTATAATTTTTATGGTTTTGGGGGTTTTAGGGTTTTTAGGGTATTTAAGGGGGTTTAAGGGTGTTTTGGGGTTTTTAGGGATTTTAGGGTGTTTTAAATATTTTTTAGGGTTTTAGGGTAATTTTTAGATTTTAGGGTTTTTAGGATGTATTAGGGGTTTTTAGGGGTTTTTCATGTTTTTAGGGTATTTATTTGTTCTTAGTGGTTTTATTGTATTTTTATGGTTTTGGGTTTTAAGGGTTTATTAGTGGTTTAGGGTTTTTAGGTGTTTCATGTGTTTTAAGGATTTTTAGTGTTTTAGTTTTTCATTGTGTTATTTGGATTTTTTATGGGTTTTAGGGTTTTTTTTGGGGTTTAGGTTTTTAAAGATTTTTGTGTTTTAATAGTTAATTGGTTTTTTAGAAATTTTAGATTTTTTGATGATTTAGGGGTCTTAGTGTTTATTCTTTTATATTATGTGTTTATTTGTTTTTGGGGTTTTTTATAATTTTTAGGGGGTTTTAGTTTTTGTGGTATTAAATGTTTGTTGAGGTTTGAGGATTTTTTTCACTTTTTTTGTTTTTAATGGATTTTATGGAATTTTAAAAAATTTAGATTTTTTTTGTTTTATAGTGCTTTTATGGATTTAGGGTCTTTTTGTGTTTTAGGTTGTTTTTAGTAATTGTTTTTCTGATTTTAGAGTCCTTAAATATTTTTTTGGATTTAATGTATTTTAAGGGGTTTAATGGGTTTTGGTATTTTTAGTTTTTAGGGTGTCTTATGAGTTTAAAGTGTTTTATGGTATTTTGGGGGGTTTTAGGGTTTTTTAGGGTTTCTGGGTTTTTATTGATTTTTTTGGTCTTTTAGTGTTTTGGGGTTTTTGGGGATTTTTTGCAGTTTTTGGATTTTTTTTTCAATCCATTGTGATTTTTATGTTTTTTTGGTTCCTTTAGTCTATTAGGATATTTAGAGTCCATTAGAGGTGTTATGTTCCTTTTGGGTTTTTTAGGGTTATAGGGTCCCATTTTAAGGTATTTTAGAGTTTTAAGATTTATATGTTCTTTTTGGTTTTTAGTACTTTTAGGTTACTTTAGGGTTTTTTGGGACATTTTGGTAATTTATGGTGTTTCGAGAGTATTAGGTTTTTAGGGGTTTTAAGGGGGGTTAATGGGATTTTTAGTGGTTTTAGTATTTTTTGGGATTTTTAGGGGTTTGTAGGGTTGTTATGTTTTTATGGTATTTAATGGTTTTTTATTTTAGGGGTTCTATGATTTTCAGGGTTGGTAATGGTATTTAAGTTCTTTTTGGGATTCATAGGCCTTTCATGGGGTTTTAAAGTATTTAAGGGTTATTAGATCTTTATTTTTATTTTTACATGTTTGTTCGATTTATTTACCATTTTCTAGTTTTTTTTATTTTCATGGTTTTTTATGGGTTTTTAGAATTTTAGGGGTTTTAAGAGATTTTAGGATTTTAATGATCATTAAGATTATCAGGGTTTTAAAGGTTTCTATGGGTTTTAATGGAGATTCATGGTTTTTATTAATTTTTAGGGGTTTTAGGGTTTTTTATGGTTTTAAGGGTTTCATATTATTTAGGGGTTTGTAAGGGTTTTAGGGATTTTATGGTCTTTATGGTTTTTGGGGTTTTTAGGTTTTTTATGTAATTTTAAGTTCTTATATTTTTATGTATTTTAGGGGTCTTATGGTATTTTATAGTATTTTTAGGTTTTTTGATGTTTTTGTGTGTGTGTGGGGGGGGGGGTAGTTTTTAGGGTTATTTTAGTGTTTTTAGTAATCTGGGTTTTAGGATCTTTGTGGATTTTTTATGTTTGAGGGTTCTTGGGTTTATAGGGTTTTTTTATGGTTTTTTCTTCTTTTTATGACTTTTTATTTTTTTAGGGTTTTCTTAATGTTTATAGTTTTGTATGGGGTTTTAGGATTCCAGGTTTTTTAATGTTTTTTGAGTTTGAGGATATTTTATGATTTTTGTTCGAATGTTTATTTTTTTTACATTTCTGAATTTTTAGGCGTTTATTTGTTTTAGTGTGGTTCAGGTTTTTTAGGATTTTTGAACTATTTATGGGTTTTTATGTGTTTTTTCAGGTTTTTAGTTTTTTTAGGAAGTGTAGGGTTTTTAGTGTCTGTATGAATTTATAAGGATCTTTTTGGGTTGTTTATAGTTATTGCCTAATTTAAGGGTTTTAGGATGTTTTGTGGGTTTTTTATTGGATTAGGGTTTTTGAAGACTTTAGGGTTTTTTTGGTTGCATGATCTTTAGGATTTTTAGTGCGTTTTTTGGGTTTTGTTATATTTAGGTTTTTAGTGTTTTTAGGGTTTTACTGTTTTTAGGATGTCTAGTGTTTTTAGCTTTTTAGGGTTTTTAGTTATTTCCGGGTTTTTAGGATTTCTATGGTGCTTTGGTTTAAAGGGGCTTTAGGTTTTTATAAGATTTATGGTTTTTAGGGATTTTAATGTTTTTAGGGTTATTTTGCTATTTAGAGTTTTTGGGGGGGTTTAAGGGACTTTAAGGGGTTGAAATAGTTTTTGTGTATTTCATATTTTTAGGGCTTTAGGGGATTTAAGGGGTTTGGGAGTTATGGATTTATGGGATTTTTAGGGTTATTTTGGTGTTTTTTGGGTTTTAATGTTTTTGTGGGATTTTAGTTGTTTTTAGGGTTTTTATGGTATTATATGTTTTATGGGTTTTTTGAGTATTTAAGGTTTCATAGGGTACTTTTATTTGGGTTTTTATATCTATCAGTTTTTTGTATTTTTAGTTCTGTATGGGGTTTGGTCTTTTAATATGTTTTTAGGGTTTTTATGGTGTTTAGTGTTCACAAGTATTTAATTTTTTTTGGGGTTTTTATTATTTTTAGCAGTTTTAGGGTTCACTACTATCAAACCGGCCTATATGCAGGCTTCAAATTCGCTTTGTCTATACAAAAAATCACTGAAAGTCATAGTACCCTTAATCGAACCCAACCATTATCATATTTAGTAAAATTATTAATAAATTAGTCCTTTTTATCTAGAGTTTAATAGTGTTCATAAATGTTAAAAAAACTGAAGGAACGCTGCAGTCCCATTGTATTCCAATAACAAAAATAAAAATCAAGAAGAATAAACAAATTGGAATAAAAATATAAAAAATCAAGATATAAATATAAGTATTAAATTACAACATTATTTCAATTCTTAATTTACATACAAAATAGTAACATATATGTATTATTTACAATTAATGAAAAATTATTACCAACCAATACACAAAATGAAAACACTTATAGTCATTTTCCAATAGACAACCACTTTACAAAAGCGTTTGACTGCAATAAAACCAATGTTAATTTAGTTAAATGTATATAAAAATTAAGAAAATTATTAATTTAATGTTATATAATCCCAATATGATATATTATATTGTTAACTACTGAATATTTTAATTGTATTATCATTAATACAGTTAATTATATTATTAATTATTATATTATTAAATTTATATCTATTATACATTATATTATTAATAAATAATTCTATTAAGAATTATAAAATACATTGATAATTAATAATTTATATAAATATTATTTTTAATTACTAAAAATATTAATGATGTTTTCACTTATTATTTATCTAAATTACATAAATAGTTGTAAAAAATTATTCCATTAATCTAAAATGAGTCTTCTATATTGAAAACACACTCCTTTATTCATACCGATAACATCATGTGTTAATATGATGTGTGATCAATTTCTACAAATTAGAAATGAATTATAGATTGTTTTCCTAATGTTTGAATACAATCAGAGATCATGTTATATGGTTTTTCTATGTGATTGGCATTTTAAATTAAAATAAAAAATTTATATTGTAAACATGCACTTCGAGTCATACCAACCACATCGTCTGGTAGATTGATGTATCATCGATTCCTACACATCAAAAATTAATTATGGATCATTTTCCTATATTTTGAAAACAATGTGATATTTCTTGCTCAATTTTGGATATGTGATGTGATTTTTGAGGTAAAATGACACTTATATTGAAAACAAGAACATCAAGTCATAGAGACCACATCATGTGCTAGAATGATGTGTGGTCAATTTCTACGCTTTAAAAAGTAATTATGGATTAATTTATAAGTGTTTGAAAACTTTATGAGATTCATTTCTCAGTTTTTAAAATGTCATAGGATTTCAAAAGTAAAATTACAATTTTATGATAAATACATGCACTTGAAGTCTTATCGACCACATCGTGTGTCAGATTGATGTATGGATAATTATATCATGTAATAAATAAATAATGTACTTTTTTCAAATGTTTTAGAAAATATGATCTAGAATTATATTTTTTTTATATATGATGAATGTTTTCAACTAAAATGTCACATTTATATTACAAACAATCACTTCGAGTCATAAAAATCACCTCATTTGTCATATTGAGGAGATGTGGATTCCTATATATCAAAAATGAATTATGTATTTTTTCCTTAATGTTTGAAAACAATATTAACTTTCTTTCCCAATTTTTTTTATGTGATGTTCATTTCAATTTAAAATGAAATTTATATTGAAAATATTCACTTTGAGTTATACCACCCATATCTTGTGTCAAATTGAAATTCGGTATACTCCTAAATATCAAAAATTAATTGTGGATATTTTCTAGAAGGATGAAGATAATATGATCTTATTTTCTTGGTTTTGGTTATGTGACACACATTTTAAACTAAAATTACACCTATATATTGAAAACTATAACATTGAGTCATACCAACCTCATAATTCATCCGATTGATGTACACTAAATTTCTATAAATCATAATTGAATTATGGTTCACCTTTCTAATGTTTTAAAACATTCCAAGATCATTTTCATGGTTTGACACTATGATTGTCGTTTTAAACTAATATGATACTTATATATGAAAAAAAATTAATTTCAAATCACATGGACCACATCATGTGTTAGATTGATGTGTGATCAGTTACTAAACATAAAAAATGTATTATGGGACTTTTTTATATAATTTAAAAACAATGTTAGAATGTTTTATCAGTTTTTTCTATGTGATGCACATTTTAAACTAAAAGAAACAACTAAATTGATTACCTACACATCGAGTCATATGTACAACATCATTTTTCATATTGATGTGTAGTCGATTCATACACATAAAAAATGAATTATGAATCATTTTAATACTTTAAAAAACAATAATACCTAATTTCTTTAGTTTAATCTATGTGATATGTGTTTTAAAGCAAAATACCCCATATACTGAAAACATGCACTTCATGTCATACCAACCACACCGTGTTTTTTATTTATGTCTAGTCAATTTATACACATCAAAAATGAATTATGGATTATTTTACAGACATTTCAAAACTTCATGAGATCATATTCTATATTTTTACAATGTGATGGGTGTTTTAAACTAAAATTACACTTTTATATTGAAATCATTCACTTTGACTCACACCTACTACATAATGTGTCAAATTGATGTGCAATAAATTCCTTTAATGAAGAAAAGAAATATGTTTCATTTTCCTAGTGTTTGAAAACATTCAAATCGTATTTTATAAATTTTGAATATATAATAGTAATTTTGTTGTAAAATGATGATTTTATAAAGAAAACCCAATCTTCGAGTCAAACCAACCACATCATGTTTTAGGTTGATGGTTGGTCGATTCTTATATGTCATCAATTAATTATGGATCATTTTCTAAAATTTTAAAAAAATTCATGATTTCTTTCCTCAATTATGGGTATATGACATGCATTTAAAATTAAATGAATATTTCGTATTGAAAATGGTAACTTTGATTCATAGTTATTTACTTGTTTATACTTTGATAAATATAAAAAATAATATTATAACAAAAATATAAAAAATAGATTTCCATTACTAAAAAATTTCTTTTTAAGAAAACTAATATCAAATAATTATGATAGTAATTCTCCACATCCAAAATTCATATCAAGGGTTATAGCTTGTACATGATCACATACATAATAGGTAATGACCTCAACATTATGTCATCAAAAATTAGAACACAATACACTCCATCCAATAAAATCTAAATAAATCCACTTCTTATTTTCAATATATAGACTATTTCTATTCCTGGTTGTACTAAGAAAATATATCCAAAATAAATTACAAATTATTTTAATTGAAATCTTAATTTTGTTTGAAAATTTTTATTTTTAGGATGCTATCAGGATTATGATATATGATATCTTTCATAAATAAGAAAATAGAATTTTCAAAAAAATATTGTTTTTTATTCGGTCATTGCCGAAACATTGACGAAAATTAATAATTTTTTTGAAATATGTTTCGATAGTTAAATCATATTGTATATAACTTATTATATTTCCACATGAATAAATATTTAGAGTTCTTAAATTCAGTCACCAACCCTATACAATGATTTATCCTATATTTATATTTCCTCACATAATAAGAATATTCTCATTCAAACAAAATATAAAATATATAATTCAACTTTTATCTATAAAATCATGTTTGTATTTAATTTTAAATTAACAGTATAAATATTTTGTTTTTTTGTTTCATGGAAGTCCATTCTTTGGAAAAAAATTTAATATTTTTTGTATCTAAATTGATTACATTGAGAATCCAAGGATTCCTTAAAAATAAAAGAGAAATAATAAATGAAAAATTATATTTTTATGATTAGATTTTACATTTTTACCCCATTATTGTAGGTATTAATAGGATTATCTCTTTTGTAATTTTTTTTCAAACACATCACTTATTTCTTAATTATTATTTTCAATTTATTCTAATTAAAAATAATGTTTTTTATAGAAATGATTTAAGGATAAATGATTCCAAATTTTTCTTTATAGGTTTTCCCTTTATATAGTGTTAATTTAAACCCCTATAGAAAATATGAATATTTATTAACAATAATGAACATAGAAAAGAATTTTTTAGAAAAACATATTATGAAAATTCTCCTCACATATGTATTTAACCCTGATACTCCCAATCATTCCAACTTGAAAATTTCATTTATACTCTTCAGACCAGCTGAGTATATAATGGCATCATTAAATATTTCTTCTTATATTAAATTTAGGATATATTTCCATTTTCAAAATTTTTATCTACATGAACATGTAATTTTAATATATTAGGAAGAGTAAGTGGGATGGTTAAATTACTCTCGGATGTTAATTTTTATTTCCTAGATGATCCACTAAGTTTTCTTGATCTAACAATCTGTTCCCACATCTTTTTCCAATATGTAATACCATACCTAATGTCATAAATTTTTAATATGTTGTAAATTTTTTTAATTATATTGAAGTTATTAAGGAAATATTTCATGTATCATTATAGTATTATATTTCCTTGTTATAAATGTTCCAATGGAATTATCATCCATTGTAAAATCCAGATCATCAATTAGAATAAAAACTCATTTCTCAACTCATTAGTTAGTTAAATTTTCACTCTCACATATTCTTTTGGGAGTTTATGTTATGTAGTTTTTCTTTTAGGATATTATTCAGTATATCCCACAATACAATGTGATTAGTGGGTATTGATATATATAAATAACATTATAGGTCACCCTATAATTTTTTTGTAATATAAAGTTATCAGTTTTTTTTGATTCATCGATATAGTAAAGATTTATGAAAAAATAGATTACCTTAGGTAGGGAAAGTGGTTTAGGATAACAGTTAGACTCATAGATACTAGGCTCAAGTGGCTCTTCAAGTACTGATAGTTGTTCCACTACTAGTTTTATTTGACCATTTTACACATAATGATCAACCAAACTAGACAAAAAATAATATGTTTCAAAGAATAATTTTGTTTCGACATTCCATTCATCATATCATATGTATCTCCTTGATGATATGTATTCTCAAAATCGTTTTGAGGTGTCACTGAAAAACTTACACCTCTAACACATACATATTGTTCTAGAAAATTCAAAGCTACATAAATAAGTTTATCTTCTATGTAAAGTAATTGTTAATTATGGTGTATAAACTTTATAAGAACATATGAAAATAAAAAAGTATTTTTATGTAATGCTGTGATGAAGAATAATAAATACTAGTATTTTATATTTATAAATTATTCCCACATAACTTGTCTATTTTCACCTAGTAGTTTTCTATTTTTATATATATAGGCCTCCACCCATCATAAATTAAATGGGATAGAAGTGGATTTGGATTATGAATCATAAATCTTGAAATTAACAAATTAACATATGTTGTTTCATGTTGTATAAAAATTTTAAATTAAATTTAAAATAGAAAACATATTTTTTCTTAAGTGAAGCATACCCCATACTCACTTTATAGTAGGGATACAATGGTTTCACTACACATTACATATTTTAAAAACTCATTTGTTTGTTTAGAAATTAACAAATTTTGAATCAAAGTGGATAAAATAAAGAATTTCAAAAAAATATTATCGACCACAATTGAATAGAAATTATTCATCATCATGATGAAAAGTGAAATACTTATATATTTACAAGAATATAATTTATTCATATGTATCTAGTCTGTGGGTGTTAAGATTCCCCTCAATATATCATAGATTCTACTCTGTAATAAGTGTCTAGAATACCATTTGATATTTTCTTTTGATGATTAATAAAAATTTCTTAAAAGAGTTATCTAAAACAAAAAAACTTTGCAAGAGATATTGAAAATTAAATCAATATTTAGTTATATAAATTTTTAGTAAAATATAAAATGTATATCATAACATTACCATATCATCGTTCCAAATGGTTACTTTCAATTACGACTTGACATAGTGCCATGTATCCATATCAATTGACACATGCATTCTCATTGTGTCCCTAAAGTATCTAATGAAAATTAACTTATTAGGGCCAATAGGTTGGCCTTGTTGATTCCAACAAACATCAAATTTTATACCTTTACTTATTTCCTTGATAATCTTAGTTAACATAATGATGTTATTCCTATCTAGTTTTTTCATAAACATGTTGTTGAAACCATATTAACTCCATAATTTTAGCAACAATTGAGTGTTCTTCCACAAAATTGGTAACGTTATCATGTAGAGAAGTCATCATAAACATGATTAGTCAAACATTTAATTTATATTATAGAAATTTATTACATAGCATATAATATTTTGATGGAAAACATTTAATATTAAAAATTTATTGTCCTAATAATAGTGTTATATTTTTATATTTAAATTGCGAATGGATTTTAATCCTCAGTCAAGTATCAAAATCCAATCTTAATATTCCCATAAAAAATAATGAAATTTTCTACATTGGGACAACATTGAAATGATTGTGATATCCCAATGAAAGCGATGTCCTCAATTAAATTTTCAATTAACCCCAATTTTTTTTGTTACTAGTATAAAAATTGAATGATTCTTATTTTCTATATCTTAAATATATAATACATGAACCACTTGTGATGAAATTATAAATGGCCCATCATTATACTTGACCAAACTAAAATTAAACTCCATGATTCCCAATTTACTGATATTGATTTTACTTTAGTTTCAGGAACATTTTGAATAGAAAATCAAAAATACAAATGTTTTATAATTCCACTAATACATCTATTTAATGATTTTTAAAATATGAAATATTAACATAAATTGGATTTCTATCCTTGCAACTGGATATGTTCATCATTTCTACTAAAAACTACCAAAAAGTTTCATCATATTATTTTTATTCTATTCATTTTTTATAGAATATATAACAATGAATTACAAAACTATTATAATATATAAAATATAAATCTTTTTCATTTGATATCAATAGAATTTAATTAACAATTGAATTTTCTATTTTTAGATACCTTTTTAAAGAAAAGGTCTTAAAACCATCCTATAAACTATTGATTATGGGTATTTGATTTTTCAACCTTAAACCCATGATAGATTCAAATTTTTATGAATTACCTTGTGAGTATCAACATATACCGAAACCTACCCACCATTTTGTAAAATGTAATGGTGATATTTCCCCTCATATGTAGTGGTAATTGTAACAAAATCTCTTTCAGAAATCACATAACCCAAAAAAGACATCCTCTATGATGTGATTTTAGGATACCAATGCTATAAAAATTTGATATGTAATCAGTATAGAATTCAAGTGCTTATCCAATAATATATCTCTCTTCAATACAACCTTCTTGATGAATTTGATTGTTGAAATACCATTTTAATTTTTCTTCCATTCAATGGGGTACATAAATCTAAAATGGATATTACCACATATTTTAATATCACTAACCATGTGAACCATCAGGCACACAATTATACTAAAGAATAGTAGTGGGAAAAATTCTCCAATTAATATAATAGTTCTGAAATATCATTTTTCCTAATTGAAATGTTCATTGGGTCTATAAAATTACTACATATGGATTTAAAAATTAAGGAATTTTTTGTTAATGTACATCATGTATTTTTTTAAGAATTCAATGTAATGTTATAAACACCTAATACTGCATGAAAATGAGATATTCGTGTGATTACGGACCCTGCAACTACAAATTTTTCACTGATATAACTTTCTTGATATTTGATGAAAACTAATACAAATATTTTATGTCATTAAAAATGCTTTAAAATTTAATATTTTTCTATTAGGATAGAGTGTATGCAGCTAGAGGGAGATATTTTTCCTTTTACCATTCACTAGTGTCAACTCTTCCTTTATCACCATGTCAATTATGTACATGCCATCTTTGATGCCATATTAATTTTTATAGTGCATTTATTAATGTTCTAGTTATAATATCACATTAATTTTTTCTACAGGAATGATATCATGAAAATATATATCATTATATAATTCTAATATAGTAATTCAATGAAAATTAATCTCTTTTTTCAATAAAATTTTCTATTTTTTTTAAATGATTTGTCAAAAGTTGTGTCAATGTATTTTTCATTATCCAATAGTTTTCACTTATCAAGGGAGATGATGTTGAAACTTATTCTATATTTCCATTGAATTATGTATTCCAAGATCACTATTTATGTATCTAGTGTAAATTTTTTTTGATGTTCTGAAAACATGGTCTTTGATGAATGTTTCCACCAAACAGAGTGTGTGAATTATTCAAAAATAGGAAACCCCAACATTTCATTAAGGATATATCCTAAAAAATTCTATTATGTTGTAATGTCATTTATTGTCCCATAAAATAAGGATTTTAATGTAAATTATACACTTCTATGAGAATAATACATCGTAACTTCTGTATCCCACATCAATTTCATAACATGGATAAATGGATCCAAATAGATATCAATATCATTATATTATTATTTTGGTAAAAATATATATAAGGATAACACTATATATTTACACATCATATATAATGATGGTGGAAATTAATAATTTCCCAACATAACTCGCCAAATATTGCGAGTAAAACTCTCTACACAAAATGGATTCTCCCATCTGTACATAACACAATATGGAGGATTCTCAAATAATTTCAAAATTAAGAATAATCATAATAAATTTTCTTATACTGAGGAAAGTGTGATGGGTGACATACTTTACCAAATTTAATTATGGTATCTATGTACAATTTCCAATTTCTAGTGTTTTTTATACATCTATATAGTAATCGAAACTTTATAATGATAGTAAAGAACTATAATTTTTTTAAAAAAAGTTCAATTCATCATTATTATATTGATACAACAAACACTTAGGGAATTTTTTGGGTGACTAATGGTCCTCTTAACACAATTTTAAATCATTTAGATAGTGCTATATTTTTTAGGAATCATACCCATTTAATGTAGAATTTTTTTATAATCATATGATCGAAATGGAATCTCAATATATTCTGGTAGTATATCATTAAGCATATTAAGTAGGTCTATAAAGTTGTTGTAGCCCCATCCACTTTCAGCATTCAAATTACAAAACATCAATACAAATTATAATTCTATATATTTAATACAACATGTATACAATGGTCACATTTCATATCAAGTTGAAATATCAATCTAAATTAGATATTTGATAATTTAATCTTCAATTTCAATTATCATTCAATTCATATGATCTCAATAATCATTTACACAAATATTTACATCAAATGGATCATAAAACACTTTATCAACTTATTTAGTATGTACATTAAATTTCTCCCCATGTTTACTCTATAATTAAGAGCTTAGATCTATTAAATGAAAATTAAAATGTTTTTCCAACTCCCGTGGAAAAATTTATCTTGAAAAAAAATAATGTAAACATGGGAAAATGATTTGATAAGGATCGTATGAATGATCAATAAAAAAATTGATAAAATCTTTAAATCCGTACTTATACTTTTTTTTAATTTGAAAACCATATATCAATTTTTAATTCATATACATATTATTAGTTTAAAAAATTTAATTTAGAAAAATAAATAAAATAATACACATTGGGTATTCATAACCAATGGGGAATGTTATAGACACTTTAAACAAATTTTATTTTTTTCCTAATAAGAATGTCATACACACTTTATAAACCCAAAGAAGATATGAAAAAAAACATGTACTGAAAAAAAGATTTAATTTATTGAAATTGTTATATTAGAATCCTTATTGTAAGAAATCATCTCATTTATAACCTATTTATATAATAATAATTGTTAGTGTATAAAAAAAAGTTAGATGATGTGTGGTATCATTAAAGTAGGAAATTTATGATGGGTGAAATATTTTATGAGGAGAGATCAAGGTTAAAGATAAATACCAATAAGTGATCCCTAATATTTTTATGTTATTGGTGATGATTCCTAACAAGTTATAATTTAAAACATTGGTAACATGAATAGAAACTACCTACGGTGAGAATGTTGTTGGTGGTATAGGTTTTGATTAGATTTTCTGTGAGAAAAAAATCCTATTTTCAAGGAATATTTCTATATATTTTTATGAAGGAGACCAAAAAGAGTGATGATTCATTGTTAATTCATTTTTTAATTGATACCTAGAAGTTATGGTGGTGTTTTGATGATTGGGTTTATAGGAACTAAAATTGATGATCCTTTTTTAGATGATTAAATAATTATAGGGCCCCATCAAATGCTCTTGAGAACCCAAAATTTAAAGAAACTCAGGAATTAAAATCTATTATACCATAATTATCATGATGGTGTTGTAAATATACTATAAAAATTGATGAACAATATAATTACATATTTATTGATAAATCAAATTTAAAAAACACTCATAGATTTGATGAAGGATCAATGAACAACAACACAAATTATTATTATGTTTCAATGGAATAATCAATTTCAATAGAAGTTGAAATAGTGTCCCATGGGGATAAAAAACATCATCTCAGACTAAATATTAGATTAGAAAACTATAAAAATAGATCAAAAGAAACTAAAACTCATCCTCAATGGGATAAATTGATGGAATACACTCTAGAAAAACATTATAGAGGAAACTATGAGAGAGGATTAATAAATATAGAAGAAAATATGTAAATTTTGAATGATTATCACAATTAATATTTTAAGAGTTATACGATGTATGAGTGGATCTTTAATAAGATTGGTAGGATTCCCCATAACTAGGACAAGGGTTTAAAAAAATTGTGGAATGAACCCTCAATGGGGTTAGTAAGGGGAAACATACTACAAGTGAAAATTAATAGAATGATGGAAATCAGACTGAATAACAATTTGAATTGATTCAGCATTATATTTCCATGCTACGACTTCCCCAGATAATGGTGGTTGAAAATTAAAGTCATCCCCCATCTTATTGAGGACATTGGAATGGATTACATTTAGGAATGGTCAAGTAAATGATTCATATGGTTGGGGTTCATTTTTAATGTCAATGACTAGAATAAAAATCCCTATCATATAAGGAAAATCCACTATGGTAGGGTATTAGTTGCAATATGGTACATGTTTATAGAACAAAAAAAAGTGAATTGGTAGGTGAACCTTATTTATTCTTCTAAGATAAGACATATTTGTGAACATGGTCTCCCTATTTTAAAAAAGACTCAATACCCTAAGTCAGTTTTATTTTTTTATTAATCCTATTTTAAAACATTATCCCCCATGATGTTTCCCTCCACTCTCTCTATCGACCTACGATGAATATTAAGGTTACAAATGAGTTTATGGAAACATTTTAATTGATTTTATAATTTGGTATGATCATGGGATATAGTTAAAACTAGAATCCAAAATAATTTTAAAAAAGAGCATTAAAATGGACCATATACACAATATCATTGAGGCCTTAGGGATTAATGAGTTTTTGTTGACTGGTGCATGGATGATCTTGGAATATGTAGTGCAAGGAGGTGAGACCTGTATGGATATGGTGGGGTATCAATGATGTTAATATTTAACATCAATGAATGACTGAGTAAATAAGTGTATAAATAACCATATATCATAGGTTTTATGAGGGTCGATTATTCTAAGATGTATGGGGGAGAGGTGACAGAGGATGAAATTTATGTAATATTTAATGAAATAGTGAAGTTGGTTTTTCTAGGGTTATATTTCTATGATCTGTAAGGGTTTTATTAGTTTTTTTGGAGATTCTTGATAAAAAATGTGTAATATAAAATAAAATTTTATTTAATGAATATATAAAAAATGAATAATACTTTGATAAAAGTTACAAAAATAAACATTTATTATGAAAATATAATCTGGATTATGTGAATGTTAAAAAAATAATGAAATTGAATAACTAAAAATAAACAGACTTCAAATTTTTTTAACAATGGTTATGTTTTATTAATTATATAATTTATCAATCTATATAAAAATTTAATATATATTAAAAAAAATGATGAATACATATTAAAAATGTTAAATTTTAATGAATAAATATTTATAAATAAATATTTAAAATGAATAAATCACAAAAAAATAAAGAATAATTAGCATGACATGTTAATAAATAATAATAAATGGATGAATGTTAAAAAATTGAAAAAATATAAAATTATAAAATCAGTAGATTGAAATAGTAATAAAAAAATTAATTAGTGTTATTGATTATATATATTATTTAATAATTTAATAATGAATAAATGTGAAATTGAAAATGAGTGCATATTAACTATATAAATTACACATACCATATTAAAAAAAGTAAAATTGTATTTATTAGAAATAAATAAATTTAAAAAATATATATAATGAATCTTTTTAAAAAATAATTAATATTTTTAATGAATAAATAATTTTTAAAATGAATAATTTATAAACAAAAATATTATATAGTAATAAATAGTATATATTATTTAAAAATATAAATAGATAATAGAACATACCGACTAAAAACCATAATATATGTAATATATTATGTGACTAAATGAAATTATGAAATGAATATTAAAAATTAAAAAATTAAAAATATATTACATATGTCTGTGTTTCAATATGAAATTTATATTACTTATGTATATGTGTTTGTTGAATTAACGTAGACATATATAACCCAAGTTAGAAATATGTTATATTGAAAAAATAATGGAATTATATAGTACATAATATCTATTTCATGATACTAATCATAACTTATTCTTAATTAATATTATTTTTTTAATTATAAACCATTATTATTATATAAATTTCTTATTAAATGTTAAAACATATTTTCTATATGATTCATATTTAAGGAAACATTATATAATGATATATAAATATATATCAATATGAATATATGTTTATATTAAAAATATTAAATATATCGATGAATAATTATTTATAAATAATATAAAAAATTAATAAATTAAAAAATATTAAAGGGATAAATATTATAAATGAAGAAATTATAAAAAAATTATAATAAATTAACATTATTGATGAATAAATAATATCAAATGGTTAAATGTAAAAAATGAGTGAAATAATTTTTTTAAAAAAATATGTAAAAGCAAGCCCCAAATTTTATCAAACCAAAGATTCCCCTATTATTATTTATGGTAGAGGTATCCCATTACATGTCCCTTGTTGACCCAGTGGGTATTCAACCATAATACATTATTCTTATAGGCCTAGATTTTTAGTTCCAACCAATCCCATTTCGCCAATTTGGTGTGCGGGCTAATTACATTGTAGAAAGACCCCAGTGGAAAGGATGCCTCAATGAATAAATTTAATAAATATATACATATATTAATATTAATTAAAATTTATCAAATATAAATATAAAAATTAAATAAAATTTATTGAATAAAACATAAGATATTAAATATTAATAAATACAAAAATAAAAAGATAAGACTAACACATTATTATTTGTGTACATTTTTGTCTCTATAAAATTGAATTAATTTAATATATGTACTTATGAAATTATAATATGACATATTAACTGTAAAATATTTAGTAATTATTTTTAATTTATAATAATTCTTATTAATTAATATATATGTCAAATTGAAAAAAACGACAATTTAGAAACAAAATGTTGTTTAATTGTTTTAATATATATTGGTATTTTGTTAATATTAATTAGTCATGAAATTATAAAAATAAATTAACCAAATACATTTCATATAAATATAAATTTTAATACATTATTTTCATATAAATTATATTTAATAAAATTATATATTTATATATATATATATATCAGTAAATAATTCTATTTAAAATTATATATTTAATAATATTTAATTTTTTTTGACAAAAATATTTTATTTAAATATATTATATATGTAGTGAAAATATATATCTCATCAAAAATAAATCAGATTTACTAAAATATTTTATAATTTTATCCACATGAGGGTGTGTTGAATGGTGGAAAGGGGTGCGGGTCCCCGGAGTCACGCCTGATGGGTTGGATGAGGAAGGGTCTGAACAGGAGCTATGGTCGATCTAGAGGCAGGAGATTCAAGAGGCAGTGGAAGTTCATTCAACCCTTTTATCATAGGCTGATTATGAGGAAAAGCTCTCTAGTCAGCTCTCAGTGGATTGTGAGGAGGGAACTCATGTCAGAGGGCTTCTTAGTCCAAGGAAGAAGAAGGGCTGCAAGGGGACTAGCGATACTGGGGGATGGATTGTGGTTGAGGGGAAGAAATCCAAAAGCCATAGGGACTATTCTCAGATGCTGAAGCTGATGGTGACAAGGTCGGCCAGTAGGGGCAAGGTAAAGGTTGATGCAACTATGGACCAGGTTCAAGGTAGTAAGAAGAACATAGTTCTTCAAAAAGTAAAACAACAAATTGAGAATCGGACTCCTAAAATAAAAAAGCAAGGGGAGGAATTGGGGAAGGTGGACGAGGAAAATGTGATGGAACTTCTAAATCTCCTCATATCTTCTAATGAAGAAATGCAGGAAGAGTCCATTAAGCTCATGTCCTCAGAGGAGGAGAAGAAAGTAATCTTAGAGAGAGATCTTCGAGGTGATTTCAGCAAAAGTCAAAGGGATTAGATCTACAAACAAGACCTTCTTTTAGCGCGTGGATTCAATGGGGAAAAAATCAATGCGGAGGAGTACATCCAAACATGGGACAAGCTTGTCAACTACTTTTAATACCTTAACAAAGATGATCCGGATACAAAGGCACACTCCCTTCATTGGGGGCTATATCTGGAAATCATTTCCAATATCTTTAGTCTCACTATTAACGATTTTTTGATTTCCAAATGTGTCTAAATCTTTTGGCCTTGTACTTGTATGGTTTCCCACTTTTCCTCAAAAGTGTTTTTGGAAATAAAAATTTAATCTTAGTAGTATATTATAATTTTATCAATGAAAATTTATTTATATGTTAATATATGATTTTTTAGCAATGAATTATTTTGATGAAATATATCTTTTTTCAATTATTTTTATCACTAATTAATGCCACCTAAAAAAGTATTGATAATGGTAACATTTATTTGTTGTAGAAAAGCACTAATAAAGTCTCTCCTTTCTCAATGCTAAAAAATCCACAAATAAATTTTACCTTTGTCAGTGATTTTTGTTTATCTTTGGTAAGATTCACCTTTATCACTATTTTATTCCTAGAACGAATAAAGGGAAGCATTTTTTTATCATGGGTTTTTTATTAGTGAGTTTTTAGTTTTTTAGGGGTTTTATGGTTTTCTTGGTTTTTTGGGTTTTTTGGGGTTTTAGGTTTTTTTGGTTGGTTTTAGAGTTTTTAAGTTTTTTAAGGATTTTCATGATTTTAAGAGGATTTTTATGTTTTTAGGTATTTTTAGGGGGTTTAGGGTTTATATTAATATTTATGGGGCTTAGGGGGTGTTTTAGTGTTTTCAAGGGTCTTATGGTTCTTAGTTTTTTAAATGTTTTATAGTTTTTTTTGGGATTTTATGGGTCTTATGTTTTTATGGGTTTTTACAGGTTTTTATTATTAATAAAATTTTCAGATTTTATTGGTTTTTATGGTTTTCATGTTTTTTAAGGGTTTATGTGTTTTAGGATCTTTTAAATATTTCAAGTGTTTTTATGGAATTTAGGATCATTTATTTTTTAGGGTTTTAGGGTTTTTGTGGACCTTTAGGTGATGTTGGGTCTTTAATATTTATGGTATTTAATGTTTATTATGGTCTTTAGTATTATTTTAGGATCATTAGGGTACTTTAAGTGGGTTTAGTTTTGTTTAGGGGTTTTAGGTTTTCTTGGGGTTTTTAGTGATTTTTTATATTTTTCGGCTTTTTTTTTATTTTTTTGGGGATTTATGGGTTTCTTGGTTTTTAGGGTTTTTTAGGGTTTTTAGAATTATTAGGTTTTTTAATTTATATGGGTTTTTGGTTTGCTTGTATTTTTTTTTTGATTTTAGGTTTTTATGGTTTTAGTGGTTCTTGGAGTTTTTTGGGTTTTTAGTATTTTTTAGGGTTTTTAGATGATTTAAGGTTTTTAAGGGTTTGGGGGTGTTCAAGGTTTTAGGTTATTTTATGGGTTTTAGGGTTTTTAGTTATTTTATGGTTTTTTGGATTTTTGGTTTTTAGGTTTTTAGGGTTTATTCGATTTTTCATTGGTTTTAATATGTTTTTAGGGGTTTTAAGAGGTTCTAGTATTTTTGGGTTTTTATGGGTTTTGGGGGATTATTGGGTCTTTTCATGTTTTTTATGTTTTTAGAGTATTTTAATGATATATAGGGTTTATGGTCCATAGGTTATTTGAGAGGTTTTTATGGTTTTAAGGACCATTTGTTATTTTTATGGGTCTTTTTGGTCTTTGAGGATTTTATGGGGGTTTTTGGTTTTTAGGATTTTTTATGGTTTTTAATATTTTTAATTATCCATTATATTTTTAGGATCCTCTTGGGTTTTTAGGTTCCTTTATGGGTTTTTGGGGTTTTGGGCCCTTTTGGGTTTTTTTGGTTTTAGGAGTTTTATGGGTTTTAGGCATATTAGTGGGAACTAGGTTTTTTTTTGTTTTTTAGGTTTTTTTTTTATGGAATTTTAGGGGGTTTAAGGGATCTTATGGTTTTTTACTTTTTATTTGGTTTTATATTTTATGGTTTTAAGATTTTTATGGATTTTATAGGTTTTTAGTGTTTTTATCGTCTTTCAGACTTTTTCGTGTTTTATGGTTTTTGTGGATTTTTAGGATTTTTATGGCCTATTAATGTTTTAGTGGTTTCTAGTCATTTTTAGTGTTTTGTTTTCAATTTGAGTTTTAGGTTTTTTTTGTTTATTTTAGGGGGTTTGGGTTTTTTTAAAAATTTAGTGTTTCTAGCGACTTGAATGTCCTATTAGGGGTTTTAGGGGGTCTTCTTGTTTTTATGAATTTCTTTTTGTTTTAGTGTATTTCATGGTTTTAGGGGTTTTGTATACTTTTAGGGGTGTTTTAGTGTTTTTTGGATCTATTCAAGGTTTTAGGGGGTTTTATAGTACTTTAGGGGTTTTTATGTTTTTTTATTCATTTAGGTTTTTAGGGGTTTTATTTTCCTTTATGGGTATTAAGGTTCATTCAGGGTTTTTAGGGTAGTTAGGGTCTTTTGGTTTTTTAAATATTTTTATGTAACTATAGGTGTTTTATTGTTTTTTAGTGTTTTAGGTTAATTTGTGTTTTTAGAATTTTAGGGGGTTTAGTGTATTTTAGGGTTTTTATGGTCTTTTAAGGGTTTTACAGTTTTTAGATTATATTAGTGTATTTATGTTTTTCAGGATCATAAAGTTGTTTTTAGGGTTCTTTGGTTGTTTTATGGTTTTTGGTAATTTTAATGCTTATATAAATATTATTAGGGTTTTTATTGTTTTAGGGTTTTTATGGTACTTTTTAATTTTTAGCATTTTTTTGTTGAAATTTAATGTTTTTGGGTTTAAAGGGTTTATTATATTTATTATGGTTTTATAGGGGTTTTATTTATTTTTTTGGGTTTTAGGGTATTAAAAATTTCCTAGGGGTTTTAGTGTTTTTAGGGATTTATGGTTTTAAAGAGATATTTAAGGTTTCTAAATGTTAATTGGGTTTTCACAGTTTTTTATGTTTTAGTGGTCTTAAAGGTTTTAACGATTTATAATAGTTATCATTTTTTTATTGATTTTTATGTTTATTAGGGTTTTGGGGGTTTAAAGGAATTTCATTGGTTTTGGCGGTATTATGGATTTTTCAATTTTTTATGTTTTTAGTGTTTTTGGGTTTTTGAGGTCTTTAGAGTATTTAATATTTTTCGGAAGTCTTTTTATTTTAGGGTTCTTTTGGTGTTTAGGGATTTATGATTTTTCATGGTTTTTGGGTGTTTTAGGGGTTTGGGGGGTTTTAATTGCGTTTTATTGGTTTTAAGGGTTTTAAGGGTTTTAAGGTTTTTAAGGGTTTCTAGTGTTTTTAGGATTTTTTAGATTTGTAGGGGATTTATGGATTTTTACGGTTTTCTAGGGTTTTTAATGTTTTTAGGGTTTTTATGGGTTTTTAATGTTTTTAGGGGTTTATGGTTTTTAGGGTTTTAAAGGGTTTTATGGTTTTTAGGTATTTAAATATTTTTTAGGGTTTTGACTTGTGATTTTTTATGGTTTTACTAGTTTTTATGGTCTTAGGGGTTTTTATAAATATTTTGTGTTTTAGGGAATTTAATGTGGTGTTTTACGGTTTTTGGGGTTTTGGGTTTTTAGGGTATTTTTTGTTTATAATTGGTTTTTAATTTTTTTAGTGTTTTATGGTTTTTATGGTTTTTCTGTTTTTTAGGGTTTATGGGGTTCAATATTTTTTATTACATTGGTGTTTTTAGTGTTTTTAATGGTTTTTAGGTAATTTTTAAATTCTTTTGAATTCTTCGGGCATTTTTTGGTACTTATATTTTTAGTGTATTTCATGGATTTTTCAGGGAGTTAGTTTCATTAGGTTTTTTATGTTTTTTATATTTTCATTGGGTTTATTATGATATAATTTTTTTTTTAAAAAAAAAATCGGAGTTTTTTTTGTGGTTATTTGGGGGGTTTTAGTAATTTTATGGTTTTTAGAGTTTGTAGGGTGTTTTAGTGATTTATGGTTCTTTACGTTTTTGGGATTTTAGGTTTTTAGTGTTTTTAGGTTTTTAAGGATTTAATTGGGGTTCTTAAGTTATTTTTTGTTTTTATGGTTTTTAGGGTATTTAGTCATTTTTAGTTTCGTTTGGGGTTTTAGTGTCTTAACAGTGTTTATGGATCATAGGGGTTTGAGGGTCACAATGGGGTCTTTGAATTTATTGGGTTTTAGAGGTTTTAAATTTTTTAGTGTTTTACAGGTTTTAATGGTTTTAATTTTTTTTAGTTTTTAGTGGGTTTTTGGTTTTTTTTGGATTTCTAGGGGTATTGGGGGGTTTTAAGAGTTTTTGTGTTTTTAATGGGTTTTAGGGGATTAAATTATTTTTAATATTTTTATAGGGGTTTGAGGGGTTTTCATGGGTATTTAGGGTTTTTGATCATTTTAGGAGGGTTTCCGGGTTTTTAATGAATTTTTTGTTTGTGGAGGGTTTTTAGGTTTTTCTAATCTCTTTATGTTTTTAGAGTTTTTATAGTTTTTAGGGTTTTTTAGATTATTTAAAGGGTTTTAATTGTTTTTAGGAGTTTTAGGGTTTTAAAGAGATTTTTACGGTTTTGGGGGTTTTAGGGTGTTTTGGGTGGTTTGGGGGGGGGGGGGGTTGGGTTTCTTGGGTCTTTTTTGGATTTAGAGATTTTTTATGATTTTTAAGGATCCTTAAAGATCAATAGGGAATTAAGAGGATTATAGTGTTTTATGGGGTTTGGGTTTTTATGTTAGTTTTGAAATGGTTTGATTTTCAGTCATTTTAGTGGGTTTAAGAAGATTTTTAGTGTATTTAATGGTATTAAATAAAATTAATGGATTTAAGTTGTTTTTATGGTTTATAGGGGTCTTAGGGTTTTTAGTATATTTTTAGGGTTATTAGTGTATTTTTTTTGGTTTAGATTTTTGGGTTTTTTCCCTTTTTAAATGGTTTAAAAGGATTATAGGTTTCTTTTAGAGTATTTAGGGATTTAGAGTTTTGTAATTTTCTTTGGGGTTTAATGATCTATTAGGGTTTTAAGGGGTTTTATGGGTTTTTAGGGTTTTGTAGGGATTTTAGGGTTATTAGTGGTTTCTTATAGGGTTTCACGATTTTATTTGGTTTTTTGTGTTTTTTGGTTTTTGGGGGTTTTCAGTTTTTTTGGTTTTTTAAAATTTCTATGGTTTTTTTTGTTTTTTAGATATTTTGGTTTTTTCATTAATTTTAGAGGTTTTCATGTTTTATGGTGTCCTGTTGAATTTTAATGTTTTTATGGTTTTTGGGTTTTTCTAGGCATATAGGTTATTTTATTTTTTAGAGGGTTATTTTATGGTTCATAAGTTTTTATGGGGTTTTAGGGTTCTTTTTTTATGCAGTTTTTTTTATTTTATAGAGTTTTACTATATTTATGTTTTTTTATCATTTTTTGGATTTTTTTGGATAAAATAGTTTTTTCAATGTTTAAGGGTTTTTGGGTTTTACGGTTATATAGTGTTTTAGTGTCTTTTGGGGGTCTATAGGTTTTTTTGGTGTTTTCATGTTTGTAAAGACTTTTATTGTCTTTTTTATGTGTTTTAATAATTTTAGGATTTTTTATATTTATTGGGGAGTTTTATGATTTTTAGGGTTTTATATGTTTAAGGAGTTTAGGGATTTATAATTTTTTATGGTTTTTTTTTGGTTTTAGGGTGTTTAGGGTTTTTAACATTTTTAGGGTTTAAGGGATTTTGGGTTTTAGGGGGTTTATGGGTTTTAATAGTATTTAGTGTTTAAAGGGGGTTTTAAGGGTTTTAGGGGGGTTTTGTAGATTTTCAATTTTTTTCATTTTTAGGATATTGTGGTTTTTTTATCATTTGTGGGGATTTTTTTTGTTTTTAGGATATTTGTTTTTAGGAATTTAGGGTTTTTTAATATTTTTAAAGCTCATTTACAGTTATTATGGATTTCAGTGTTTAGGATTGTTATTTTTTTTTTATTTTTAGGATTTTTATTGATTTTCGAGTCTTTTATAGTTTTTAGGGTGTTTTTATGTTCCATTGGGGTTTTAGGGGTCTTATGTTATTTTTAGGGTTTTTATGATATTTTTTGGTTTTTAGGGTTTTAATGTTTTTAGGGGTTTTAGTAGTTTCTTGAGTTTTATGGGTTTTTAGGGTTTGTAGGATTGTTATGGGTTTTTAGGCGTTTTTGGGATTTTTTATGTTTTTTGGGGTTTTTTGGGGTTTTAATGTTTTTTTGTGATTTGGATGATTTTTAGGCATTTATGGTTTTTTGGATATAAATATATATTATAGTTCATAAGAATATAAGGGTTTTTATATTTTTTAGTTTTTTATGGTCTTTTATGATTTTAAGGATTTAAGGACTTTTAGGTTTTTATGGGTTGAAGGGTTTTTTGGGTTTTTACAATCTTTTAGAGAGTTTTAGGATTTTAGGTCGTTTTAAGGGTTTATTGGGTTTTAAAGGTTTTTTGGGGTTTAGAGGGTATTTAGGGGTTTATAAGTTCTTTTCATTGTTTTTAGGGGTTTAGGTTGGGTTTAGGTTTTTAGGATTATTGAGGGTTCTAAGGGTTTTGTAATATATTTTATACTTATCAGGTTCCTCTTTGGGGTTTTAGAGTAATTTAGGTTTTTTAGGAATGTTTAGTGTTTTTAGTGTTTTAGGGACCATTAGTGGTTTTATGTATTTTAGAGTCCTTTAGTGTTTTTTGGTTTTTTGGTTTTTTATAGTTTTATAGGGTTTTATTTAATTTTGGGGTCCTTTAGGGTCTTTACTATTTTTAGTGTCTTTTCATGTTTTTAATTTTTTTAGGTTGTTTTAGTGTTTTTTTTGTTTTAGGAACATTTTTTTAATTTTAGGGTTTTAATATCTTTTTTGGGGTTTTGAGATTTTAAGGTATGTTGGGTATTTTAAAGGTTTAAAGGTTTTTCCATATTTTATGTGTTTTAGATTTTATGGGTTGTAAGAACATTTAGAGTTTTTTAGGTATTTTAAGTTTTTTTTGTTTATTTAATGGTTTATTTGTTTTCTTAATGTTTTTTGGATTTACTAGCGGCTATTTTGGGTTTTTAGGTTATTTTTGTAATTTAAGGACCTTTATGATTTTTAAGGTATTTAACAGATTTAGGTTCCATACGTTTTTTTGGGTATTTTAATGGTTTAAGGGTTTTTTATGTTTCAAAGAGTTTATAGGATGTATAACGTGTTTTTAGGTTTTTGGTGATTTTGTGGCTTTTAAATGTTTAGGGTTTCTCAGATTTTTGGGGTTTTAGGGGTTTTAGGGTCTTTTTTTATTTCTATGGGTTTTGGCGTTTTAATGGTATTTTAGGGATTTTTGTTCTTAGGGTTTCTGGTTTTTTATGGAATTATATGTATTCTATTGGGTTTTAGGTTCTATTTGGGGTTTTAGGGGTTTTTTGGATTTTATGTGGTTTTTAGGAAATTTAGGGGTCTTTAGGACATTTTAGATCTTTTTGGGTTTTAGATAATTTTAGTGGTATAATGTTTTTTTTTGGGAATACGGGTTTTTATGGTTTTTAGAGTCTTTACAGGTTTTAGGTATTTTAGAAATTTTTTGTGCATTTTTGATTATTTTTATGGGTTTAGGGGTAACATGTATTTAAGGTATTTTTGGGTTTTTATGGTTTTCAAAGGTTTTTAGCATTGTATTTTGGTTTTTAGGGTTTTAGGGTTTGATGTGTTTTAGTGTTTTATCATTTTTATAGTTTTTAAGGGTTTTTATGGTTTCTGAGGTATTATATTGTTATTTAATGTCTTTAGGAGTTTTATAATTTTTATCTTATTTCAGTTTTAAATTGTTTTAGGGGTTTTAGGGTTTTCAAGGAATTATTTGTGATTTTATGGGGTTTTAGGGGTTTTATGTGTTTTAAGGGATTTTGTTGTTTTATATGGGTCTTAGGGGTTTTGGATTTATTACTATTTTAAGCTTTTTAGGTTTTTTGGGTTTTTAGGGCTTTTTAGTGTTTTAGGGTTTTTAAATGGTTTTAGGGTTTATAGCGGATTTATTGTTTTTAGGGTTTATATTAGTTTATGAGGTTTTTAATGATTTGTAGTGTTTTTAGGATTTTCAAGTATTTTTAGTAATTTCATATGATTTTACAGATTATCAGGTTCATTATGGTTTTTGAGATTCTTTTACATTTAATGTTTTTATATTTTTTTTGTTTTTGGGTTTTAGGATTTTTTTCTTATTTATGACTTTTAGGGGTTTTATGTTTTTCGGTTGTCTTAAGGATTTTTATAGTTGTTAGAGTTTTTAAGGTTATTAAAGTGTTTTAGGGGTTTTGGGATTTTTGGATTGTTAAGGATTTTGAGGTATTTCTTTGTACTTTTTTATATTTCTTTAATTTTTAATATTTTTAGGGTATTTGGGGTATTTAAAGTTTATTGTGTTTTTTAGTGTTTTTAGGTGTTTCAGTGTTTTTCTGATTTTTATTGTTTTTAGGATTTTTTTTTTATTTTGGTATTTTTATGGTTTTTTGTAAATTTTTAGGGGTTTTGGGTGTTTTTTTATAGTTTTTAGTATTTTAGGTTTATGTTGCAAGGTATTTGGTTTATGGTGTAGGGTATAGTGTTCAGTTTGTAGGTTATGAAGTTTAGGGTTTGAGTTTTAGGGTTTTGGGGTAGGGTTTGGGTTTTAGTGTGTAATATTTTATAGTTTATTTTGTAGAGTTTTGGTTTTTATTGGTTTACACATTTTTGGGATTTTTGGGTCTTTTAAGGGGTTAAGGAATTTTGGGGCCTTTTCAATTTTTTATGCTTCTTAAGGTTTTTAGTTTTTAGGGGTTTTAGGTAATTTCTTGTTGTTTTATGATGTTCAAGAGTTTTATGGATTTTATGTGTATTTAGTTTATTTTAAGATGTTTATAGGGAATTTATAGTTGTATTAGGGTCTTTCAATAATGTTTTAGGGTTTTTAGATTCTTTTCATTCTTTTGGTTGTTTTCATACTTTTCATTATTTTAATGGGTGTTATTGGGTTTTAGAGTTTTCAGGTTTTTTAGGGGATTATAGGTTTCTACGATTTTTTGTGTTTCAAGGGGTTTTAGAGGGTTTTAGAGGTTTTATTATTTTGTGTTGTTGATTAATGTTTTTCTGGGTGTGTGTGTGTGGGGGGGGGGTTGGGGTTTATATATAATTTTATTGTTTTTAGGGTTTTATAGTTATTTTAATTTTTTTTAGGATTTTTAGGGGTTTGTGGTTTTTATGTTTAAGGGTGTTTAAGAGGTTCTGAAGCTATTTTATGGGTTCAATGTTTTTTGAGTTTCTTTTGTTTATGTTATTTTGTATTTTTTGGGGTTTTAATGTTTTTAGGAATTTTCTAGGTTATATCGGTTTTTATGGTTTTAATTTTTATTAATGTTGTAATGTTCTTTTCATTTTTAGTGGTATTCATGGTTTTTAGGTGTTTAAAATGTTTTGGGGGGCTTTATGGTTTTTTTCGTTTAGTGTTTTCATAATTTTTAAGGGATTTATACGTTTTATGTTCTTTCAGAATTTTAAAGGTGGCATAGTGGTTTGTTATGGTTTTTTGGGATTTTAGAGTCTTTTAATGGTTTTTTGGTTTTGTGGATTTTTAAGGTGTTTTAGTATTTTGAGTTCCTTTTTTTAGTTTTTCAAGTTTATGTGTGTTCTAGGACATTTAAATGTATTTTGGGGTTTTTTAGGGTTTCTAATGTTTTATGTTTTTTAGTATTTTTGTGTTGTTAGAGTTATTTAGGATTTTTACGGTGGATTAGTTGTTTTAAGGTTTTAGGTTCCATTACAGGTTTTTTGAGTCCCTTTGGGTTTTAGTTGTTTTAGGGACTTTTAGTATTTTGGGGGTTTTCAAGTCTTGTTTGGTTTCAGGGTATCTGGGTTCTTTTAAGGGTTTTTGGGTTTTTAATATTTGTTAAGGGGTGTTTTCAATGATAGTGTATTTTAAGGGATTTTAGTGCTTCTAGGGTTTTTATGTTTCCATTGTATTTTAAGTGATTTTATAGTTTTTTAGGATCTTTTATGAATTTTAAGGGTATTTGGGGATTTTGTTTTGGGTTTTTATGGTTTTGGGGATCTTCTAGGATATTAAGGTTTTTAGGGTATTTTAGTGGGCTATTAGTTTTTTAAGGTTTTAGGGGACATTAAGAGGATTTGGCGATTTTTGAGGGTTTTTTTTTGTTAGGTTTTTATGGACCTTTAAGGTTTTAGGGTTTTGAGGTTATTTATGGTTTTAGGGGATTATACTATTTTGGGGGGTTTTATAGACATTTAGAGTTTTTAGTGTTTTTAGTGTTTTATGGTTTTAAGGTTATTTTATGGGTTTTAGTGTGTTTAAGATATCTTAAGTACTATTAAGGATTTAGGGTGGTTTAAGGTTTTTTAGAAGATTTTATGTTTTTTTTACGTTTTTTTGGTTGTTCAAGGATTTATGGGGTTTAACGGGGTTTAGGGTTTATTGGGTTTCGGGGGGGGGGGGGGGGTTAACGCATTTTTATGGTTTTTGAGATTATTTTATTTGTTCTATATTTTTTTAAATATTTTTAGTGTTTTATAGGATTTTTTGGGGTTTTGGGTTTTGGGGGTTTTAGAGTTTTAGTTTTTTAAAAATTAGTTTGGATTATTTTAAGGTTTTTACAATTTTTATTGTATTTTTTTTGAGGTTTTGGTATTTTTTAGGTTTTCATTGGTTTTATGGTTTTTATTATTTTTCAAGTATTTTTGGGAATTTAAAGGTTTTTAGGGTCTTTTAGGTTTTTTATAGGGATATTTTGGTTCTTTTGGGGGGATAAGGGTGTGTTTTGTGGTTTTATTATTTTTAGAGTTTTTAGTGGTTTTTTTACGTTTTTGGTTTCTATGAGTTTTAGGGTTTCTTCGATTTTTATGGGTTTTTGGGGTTTTTTTGGAATTTACGATTTTTAAGCATTTTTGTGTTTTATAGGTTTTTTCATATTAGGGTTCTTCTGGGTTTTTATTGTTTTCTTCATCATTTCAATGTTTTCTGGGTTTTTATGGATTTTTATTTTTTTCATAGTTATTTAGTTTTTTTAGAATTTATAAGGTTTTTTTGGTATTAGGGTTTTCCAATTTTTTTGACGTTTTCAAGGGTTTTTTTGGGGTTGAATTTTTTTTAATGTTTTTGTGGTTCTTAGGGTTATTAGGTTTTTTAGAGATTTTAACATTTGAAATGAATTTTATGGTTTTTTTCTATTTTAGTGATTTTTCTATTCTTATCGTTTTATTGTTTTTTGAGGTTTTAATTATTTTTATGGATTTTTTGGGTATTCCTTTTTAGGGGTTTTAGGGATTTTAAGGGGTTTTTGGGAACTTTTAGTGGTTTTATGGATTTTAGTGTTTTTAAGGGATTTTTTATGAATTATATGTCTTTTAATGTGGTTTAGGTGTTCCTGTGGTTTTATGAGTGTTTAAAGGTTTCTAGGGTAATTTTTGAGTTCTTAGTATTTTATGTTTTTTTGAGTTTTAATGGTTTATTCAATTTTTTTGGGGGATTTATGATTTTATGATTTAAGGTTTATGAGTGTAGGGTATAGGTTTTAGGGTGTAGGGTATTGGGTTTAGGGAGAATGTTTTATGTTTTATGGTGTAAGATTTAGAGTGTAGTGTATAGGGTTTAGAGTGTAGGATAAATGGTTTAGGGTGTCAGTGTAGGGTTTAGGTTTTATTTTTTTATTTTTACTACGTAGGGTATAGGGTTTACGGTGTAGGATATATAGTTTAGGGTGTTTGGTATAGGATTTAGGGTGTACGACATAGGGTTTTGGGTTTAATGTGAAGTGTATAGGGTTTTTTGTGTAGGTTTTATGTTTTAGAGAGTGGGTTTTATAATTTGGGGTGTAGGGTTTATGGTGTAGGGTTAAGGGTTTTGGGTAAAGCGGTTTTGGTTTAGGGTGCATGGTTTATAGATTATGGTTTTGGGTAAAAGATTTAGGGTGTTGGGTTTTGGGTATAGTGCATACTGTGCAGGGTTTAGGGTGTAGGATTTTTGGTTTAGTGTGTATTATATTGGGATTAGGTTTTATAGTAAAGGGTTTGCGATGTAAGGTATAGGGTTTTGGGCATAGGGTATAGGGGTTTGTGTGCAGGGTTTAGGGTGTAGTTTATAAGGTTTTTGGCATCAGTTTTATTGTTTAGGTATTATGTAATACAATTAAGGGTGTATTATTTTGGGTGTATGGTATAGGGTTTTGGCTGTAGGTTTTATGGTTTAGGGTGCAGAGTATAGGGTTAGAGGTTTATGGTATAATTTTTGTGGTGTATTGTATTGGGATTAGGGTGTAGGGTATATGGTTTAGGGTATCATGATTTTGTTTTAGGGTGTAGGGTCTAGGATTTTGAGTATAGGTTTTAGGGATTACTGTCTAGGGTATAGTATTTATGGTATATGGTGTGAGGATTAGAGTTTAGGGTTTGGGGAATATGGTGTATGTTTTATGGTTTCAGGTGTAGGGGGTAGGATTAAGTATAGGGTATAAGGTTTATAGTGTAAGGTTTAGGGTTTATAGTGTCTGAAATAGGGTTTTGGGTTTATATTGTGGGGTATATGGTTTAGGGGGTTCCATTATATTTTTAGGGGTTTCTAAGGGTTTTTATGTTTCATTTGGGTTTTATGGTTTTTAGGATTTTTATAGATTTTTTGGGTTTTTTAGGGTATTTTAGGTATTTTTTTTGTCGATTTTGATTTTTTTGGGGTTTTAAGCGTTTTATTATTTTCTATATATCATTGGGGAATTTTAGGGGTTTTAGGATTATTTGGAGGATTTGTTTTTTTATTTTCAGGGGGTTTTACAATTTTTAGGGGATTGAGGGATTTTTTTGAATGCTTTAAAGGGTTTTTAGGTTTTAGAATTTTAATATTTTTTAACATTTTTAATGTTTTAATGATATTTGTAAGGTATTTTATTATTTTCATAGTGTTTTTTTAATTTTTTTTGAATTTATTGGGATTTTAGGGAGT
Organism: Viscum album; assembly: GCA_963277665.1. Taxonomy (NCBI): domain Eukaryota; kingdom Viridiplantae; phylum Streptophyta; class Magnoliopsida; order Santalales; family Viscaceae; genus Viscum; species Viscum album. The sequence continues at coordinate 115,541,095 of OY728133.1, read as the reverse complement.
TAAAGTTTATTTTAGTTTTTAAAAATTTTAAATTTTTAGGGTTTCTAATATTTAATAGGGAATTTCAAGATTCTTTAATGTTTTTAGGGTTTTTAGAGGTTTATAAGGATTTCCAAATCTTTTATTTTAATTTTAGGGGTTTTTCATTTGTTTGTGGTTTTTCAGTTTTTGGGTTTTATTAGGTTTTATAAATATTTCAATGTTTTTAGGGTTTTTGTGGATTTAAGGAATTATTTTGGTGTTTTAAAATTTTGATGATTTATGGATGATATCAAGCTTATTTTTGGTCATTTATGGAGTTTGTGGTTTTATTATTTTTTAGGGGTTTACTGGTTTTCTAGGTTATTAAGTCGTTTTATTGTCTTTAGGGATTCTATTAGGGTTTCAGGGTCATTAATGGATTTAGAGTAATTTACGGTTATTATAGGGATTTTGTTGAAATTAAAAGTTTTTTAGAGATTTAATTGACTTTTGCAGGTTTTAATAGTTTTTATAGTTTTCAAGGTTCTTATGTTTTTTTCCTGGATTTTTATGATTTTTTAGGTTTTTGGGTTTTTGTGGTTTTTGGCGTTTTTGGTGATTTTTGGTGATTTTCATTGTTTTTTCGGGGTTTTAAGGCATTTTCAGAGCAGTATGTTTTTCATTGGTTTTCTTGTTTTTAGTGATTTTTTTGGGTTTCCGGGATTTTTATGGGTTTTTTGGTTTTGGGGTATTTAAGGTTTTGTATGTTTTTTTGGATTTCAGAGTTTTTTTGTTACTCTTAGACATTTGGTGGTTTTTTGGTTTTAATGGATTTTTAGGGTTTTATGGGCTTTAGTATTTTTGTTGTTTTTTGGGTTTTATTTGTTTAGGGGTTTTAATGTTTTTTTTTGAATTTGAATTTTTTTTAATGTTTTCAGGGTCTTTTAGGGGGTTTGGGGGGTTTTCAGGTAGTTTAATGTTTTTAGGATCTTTTAATGTTTTTAGGGGGTTTTATGGTGTTTTAGTTGTTCTTTGGTGGTTTCAGGGGTTTTGGAAAGATTATGATGTTTTTGGAACGTTTAGGGGTTTTAGGGTTTTTTTGTGATTTTATGTGTTTTTGTTGTTCTGAGGACCTTTAGGGGTTTAAGATTATTTAGGTTACTTTAGTTTTTTTTGGTTTTTTGTTTCTTATAGGATTTTATGGTTTTTACAAAATTTTAGGATTTTAGTGTCTTTTTGGGGATTTATTGTGTTTACATACATTTTGGGTTTTCTAGTTATTTTATTTTATTTTGGATTTTTTATGATTCTTTACTGTATTTTAGAGTTTTAGGGTTTTTATGGTCTTATAGTGGTTTTATAGAAATTTTTTTTTCCATATACTTTTAGGGTTTTTAAAAAATTTATGGCTTTTGAGGGTTTTTGGGTTTTTAGGATAATTTTGGGTTTTTGGGTTTTTATGGTTTTTATGTTTTTAGGGTTTTTTTGGTTTTAAAGACATTTTGATTTTTTCAAGTTTTATGGTTTTAAGGGTTTTCTAGTTTTTTAGTTTTTTAGGTTTCATCGGGGTTTTATCAGTTTTTAAAGTTTTTATGGGTTTTAATGGGTTTTACTGTTTAGGGGGTTTAATGGGTTATAAGGTTTTTATTGTTATTAAGGTTATTTTTGGTTTTTTAGGAATTTTAGTTTATATTTTTTTTGGTTTTATTTTATTATTTTAGGGATTTTATGGTTTTATAATTTTAGATTTTTTTTTGGTTTTTTAGGATTTTTGGGGCCTTTAGTGTTTTGAGTTTTTTAGTGATTTTCAGCTTTTTTGGGTTTTCATGATTTTTATGGGGTTTTAGTTATTTTATTGTTTTCGGGGATTTTAGGGTAATGAGAGGGATTTGTGGGTTTTTAGGTTTTTTGTTGTATTTTTAATTTTAGCATTTCTAGAGGTTTGGGTTTCTATGGGTTTTACTAATTTTTAGGGTTGATTGAGGTTTTAGGCTTTTTTGGTATGTTTTAAAATTTTTAATGTTTTTTATTTTGTTTTTGTTTTTATGGTTTTGGGAGTTTTTCTTGGTTAATTGTTTTACTGTTTTTAAGGTGATTTAAGTTCATTTAGGGGTTTTATTAGGTTTTTATGGGTTTTAGTGTCTTGGGGGGTTGAGGTTTTGTTATGGTTTTCGGTTTTTGGGGGGTATGAGGAGGTTAGTTATTCTTATGGTTTTCAATGGTTTAAATTATTTTTTAGGTATTTAGGGTTCTTCATTATTTTAATGGGTTTTATAGTTTTTAGTGTTTTTAGGGGTTTTATGGTTTTAGAGTATTCGTTGTTTTCATGGTTTTTATGGTTTTTACAGGTTTCTTGGGTTCATGGGATATTTTTTGGTTTTTAAATGTTTATAGGGACTTTTACAATTTGATGGGTATTAGTGGTTATCTGGGGGGGTTTATTAGCATTAATGTCTTTAGGTTTTATTGTGCGTTTTAGTGTTTTTTTAGAGTTTTTAGAGGGTTTAGGTTTTTTTGGGTTTTAGTGGTTTTTAGGATTTTTAGGGGACATAGAAAATTGGGATTTTTAGGATGTTTTATCGTTTTAGGGGTTTATTAGGTTTTTACGGTCTTTATAGGGTTTTCTTATTTTTAGGTTTTTAGGGATTTTAGTTTATAGGGACTCTCAATATTTGTAGTATTTAGTATTTTAGGAGTTTTAGGGGATTGTAGAGTATTTTAGAGTGTTTTAGGATTTTTAGGTTTGGGGGGGGGGTAGTGTTTTAGTTTTATTAGGTTTTTAGTGGTTCAAAGGGGTTTTAGTTTTTTTCAGGGTTTTAGGGTTGTTTTAGAGTTATTTGATGAATTTAGTGTATTTGGGGGTTTTAGGATTTTATTAAGAGTTTTATGGGGTTTCAGAGTGTTTTTAGAGTTTTAGGTGTATTTAGGGGTTTTGTTGTTTCATGATTATAGGATTTCATGTCACTATGTTTTTCAAAGGATTTTCATAGTATTTAGCTTTTTCTTAATTATTTTTAGTTTCTTTTTATTTTTAGGGTATTTTAGGAATTTTATGGATTTTATGGGTTTTTAGGTTTTTTAGTGTTTCTATGGTTTTAAGTGTTTTTTTATTTTTAATTTTTTAGAGTTTTTAGTGTTGTAGGGGTTTAGTGGGATTTAATATTTGAAGGGGTTTTATAGTTTTACGTGTTTTTTTTATGATTTATATGTTTCTTAGGTTTTCTAGCTATTTATGATTTTTAGATATTTTTATATTTCGGGTTTGTTAGGATTTTTAGGTGTTTTAGGGTGATTAATGGGTTTTATGGGTCTTTTAGTGATTTTATAGGGTTTTTAGGATCTTTTAGGTTTTTTAGGGTTATTGAGATTCTTTTTTGGCTTCAATGACTTTTAGGGTGTTTAAGGTTTTACCTATTTTTAGAGTTTTTTATGTTTTTTGTGGATGTTCGGTTTTTAGGATGATGGGATTTTAGGTATTTAGGGGTTTTAAAGACTTTTAGGGATTTTATAGGATTTTAGCGTAAGGAAGGTGCAAGGCCAGGCTATTCCTAGCCCCCCCAAAATTTATTAAAAGAATAAAATAGCAGACAAGGGAAGGGTGGGGCCAAACAACCCACACCGAAAAACCCTGGATCCTCCAAGACACAAAAACCCCCAAATGACCTGAAAAGAAGAAGAGAAAGAAGAAGGAACTACAAATCAACGTCCCCATAACCAAATGTTTCCCCATCAGCACCATAACAAGAAGAAGCATCCGACTCCACTGACTCCCATTAAGATGATTCATATTGCTTTATAAAGGTAGTGTAATGCTCTTTTAGCTATTATTGCTCCGCATTCAGTTGCGCCTTGTTTGACTAACCTCCTCTACCAGAGGCAACATCCTTAGCTTTGTAAGAGGCTCTTGTGGACACTGTCTTTGGAAAAGTCGAACAGTCTTTCATTGGCTTCCTCTTTCAGGGATCTAAAGAGACCCCTACAGGTTTTTTTTCCTTCCCATATGGAATGGCCACCACAAGTAAGGCCCTCTCCTTAATGATCATTGTCATATTATTGTTCATCCTTCTACCATCCTCCTGGAAAAAAATTTGATTAGGGATGAAGGAGGCCTCCTAATATAGGGAATAGTCAGCAAGAATACCACACTGTGGCATGAATGGAACAACCAGGGAAGGCTCCTCAATAGTCATACAAAGAGGGGACACCACACCTACACGGGCCAGCTACAAATTCCCCTCCTCCCTAGGAAACTTGCTTACCTCGCCATGGAAAGAAGGATCATTCTACACCAGACCTTAAATCTCACTATGATCCTTCTCATCAGAACTATCTGAGTTCCCAATAATGTCCAACATAGACTGGACTTCACTAGAATATTCGGCCACACTCCCTTCACCACGCCTAGTAGCAAAGACCTACACCTCACTCAACACCTTTACAAAAAACCTCTCACTCATAGCATTAGCTACAAGGTACCCTTTCACCTCCTCCAATGGAATCATTATTACATTCCCCTAATCCCCAAAAATCCCATCACAATTATGAGAAAGCTCTTGAAACTCCTTTTTTGGTTACTCAACAGCACCATCCGAGTGCCCAGTGTTGTCTAACATGATCTTGACTTCACTATAATTCAGGGCTACACTCCCTCCATCACGCCCAACAGCGAAGGCCTGCACCTCACTCTCCATTAGAGAATAACTATCACTCACAGAATCAACAAACGAATACCTTTGAACCTCCTCCTCATGAACCAACCCTAAATAGTGATTGAAATTTGGAATAGATTCCTGCCTCTTCTTCATTCTTCTATCAGAGGAAATAGACATCCTACTAGCAGCAACTTCCTTGAATAAAGAATTTCCATCATCTGAGAGCTTCAAATAACTCTTCATTCTATTGAATATATCACTCACCTTGGGATATAGTTGAAACAGAACCACCTCTTCCCCTAAACTGTGATCACCTATTGTAGATGCATGGGCCCCCAGCACAACTGGAAGGCCAGCTCACACAATCTTTGGGCACAATGATCCAGATCCAAGACCAAATGCAGGCTCCACCACCTCATCACCAGTATTTTAATTCTCACATGAAAGATCCACTGCGAACTCCTTAACATGCACCCCCACCTGGGTCTAACCCCCTTCACCAGACTCAATTTGAACCAAATTCAAGAGTTAAGGATCCGTTTTCACAACCTCATGCACGTCGCCCGGATCCTGCTTCCCTTCACCAGCAACCTCTTGAGCTTGATAAAAAAGACCAAATTTCCTACTTCCACACCTGCAAGCCTGACCACTATTTCCCTATTTCCAATAAGTGGAGCATAAGTCATTCCATAACTCAAAAATAGCAGGTTGTTTCCACCGAAGCTCCTCACACACAACAATCCAAAACAATAAACCAATCTTTTAGATGCATCAATCTCAATAAAGGAACATGGGGATACTAAGGGGAAAAGGGACCTAGTTCTACTATACACACATAAGAATAATCCCACCAGATTCCCCAACATGGAAATAATGGATATATTTTGAAAATGAAGGTACATTACCAGAAATATAACCCAAGATGCCACCATTGGTGAGCCGTGGATCAAATGCAGATCAATTATCCAATTAGAAAGGGAGAAATGGTAAATATTTCATATTCATGGACCCACAGACCAGTCCTAAACCAGATCCTCCTTTTATGCTAATCCAATCAATATGTTCATACTATCAATAAGACCTACCGTAGTGTGATCTTGAAGATCCCATTGTTCAAACATGAATATGTCAAAAACATCCACCAAAAGTTTCTAGTTCATGAATTGAGAAACCAAGGGCATCCTATGCATGGAGGAGGCCTCATTGAACTTCCCAATCATGATCTGGAGCTACAGTCACACTTCATGTAAATCAGGTACCATAGGAAGAATCTGAACCCATGGAAAAGAGGGGAGAATACTAGAAACTAAGAACAGAACAAACAGACGCTCATCATCAAGAACCAGCAGAGGCCCCTCCCCTACGTATGGGGGAGGTCTAGGAGCAAGATAAGTTTTCATCTACATGATTTCCATGGGAGAGGATAATCTCCACCACGAGAGAGTGAAGCCACCATCTCCTCCATCTATAGGATTTTAGGGATTGTAGGGGTTTTAGGGACATTTAGTGGTTTTAGAGGATTTTATGATTACTTAGGGGTTATTAGGGTTTTATAGTTATTTATTGATATAGGGTTGTTTATTATTTTTAATTGTTTTAGGGTTTTTAGTATATTTTGGATTTTATGGTTATTAAGGTTTTTGTGTTTTTAAGGTTTTTATGGATTTTAGGATTTTACAATTTTTTTTATTTTATGGTTACTAGGGTTTGATTAGGGTTTAAGGATTATATAGTGTCTATTGTGACTTTTTTGTCTTTGAGGGGCTTTAATGGTTATTTGGGGTTTTCCAATTTAGAGGTTTTTATGAATTTTTTGTGAGTATTAAGGGTTGTAGGGTTTTCTATGTTCTTTATGGGCTTTAGGGTAATTTAGGCCTTTATTGAGTTTATGTTTTTTTATTGGTTTTATGGTTCTTATAGTTAGTTTAGGGTTTTATATAGTTTTATTAATTTTAATTCCCTCTAGAACCATTTATGGGTTTTAGAGATTTTAGTGATTTTTTATGATTTTATGGGTTTTATGTGTTTTAGAATGATTAAATGTTTTTAGGGTGTTTAAATTTTTCATAATTTTTAGGGTTTTTTCGTTTTATTATGGGGATTATGTTTTTTGGGTTTTTTAGGGGTTTGAGGTTTTTTCGGATTTAGGGTTTTTTGGGTATTTGTGTTCTAGGGGTTTTTTGGGTTTTTATGGTTTTCAAAAATTATTCTAGTTTTTTAGGTATTAGGGTTTTTTGGATATTTAGTGTTCTTAATTTTTTTGGTCGTTGTACTTCTATTTTTTTAGGGGTATTAGTGTTTTTGGTTTCTTTAAGGTTTTTCGGTTTGTTGTGTTTTTTTAGGTTTTTGGATTATTAGTTTTTTAGTGTTTTGAGATTATTTTATAAAATTTAGGGTTTTATTCTTTGGGGGGTTTTAGGTATTTTATGTTTTTAGAGGCTCTATAGTTCATTAGGGACTTATAAATTTTTAGGTACTTTTAGTGTTTTGAGGGTTTTAGGGTTTTGTGTTTTGTTTTTGGGGGTTTAGGGTCATATGGCGCTCTTTGAGGGGTTAGTTTTTCATAAGTGATATTTGGTTGACATTAGTTTTTTTTGGTTTTTTATATCCTTAGGGTTTTTAGGGTCTTTTTTTTGGGATTTACAAGTTTTTATGGGTTTAAGGGTTTTATGTTATTTTAGGAAGTTTTTGGATTTTCAGGTTATTGGTTTTTTGGTGTTTTCTTATTTTTAGTGTTATTTAGTTTTTTTTGTTTTTCGGGTTTTTATGGTTCTCCGATGTTGTTGGGTTTCCAGGGGTTCAATGTTTTTTATTTATACTGAAAATTTTGTTGTCTAAAATCATTTTTTGTTTTCCTGTTGTTTTTGTGAGTTTAGTGTTTTTATAGTATTAAGGGTTTTATGGTTTTATTTATTTTCATGTATTTTAGTGATTTTATGGAGTTTTTTTGAGTTTTTAGGAGTTCAGGGGTGGGGTTTAAGGGTTTTTAAATTGTTTATTATCAATTTGGTTTATTATGGATTTATGGGTTTAGGGTTTTCTGAGGTTCTGTGTTTTTTATGGGTTTTAGTGTTTTATGGGTTATTAGGGGTTTTAAAAAAATTAATAATTATTAATGGGTTTATGTTTTTTAAGGTTTTTAAGTGTTTCATAGAATTTAAGGGTATTTATATTTTTATGTTTTTTGGGACTTTTAGGCTGTTTTATGGTTCTTTTAAAATTTTATGTTTCTTGGGGTCTTCAAAAAAATTTAGGGGTTTTTAGGTCTTTTAGCATTTTAGTGATTTGGGGTGTTTATCATTTTAGGGTTTTAGGGTATTTTTTGGTTTTTAGGGAATTTAGGGTCATTTTGGTTTTTAGTATTTTTTTATGGTTAAAAGTTCTTAGATTTTTACAACTGTTAATGTTATTTTAGAAGGTTTTACTATTTATAAGGTACTTCAGGGATTTTATGTTTTTTTGTGTCCTTTTTTTAGTGTTTTTATTTTTCTTTTGAGTTTTTACTATTTTTTCTCTATTAGAGTTATTTTTAAATTTTTTAGTTTTTAAGTGGATTTTATGGGTTTTAAGGATTTTTAGGTTTCTATAGGTTTTTTGGTTTTCAATGAATTTGGATTTTTTTTAGATTTTTAGGGGATTATGTTTTTTAGATATTATTTTGGTTTTAATGATTTTAAGGGATTGTATTGATTTTAGGTATTTTAAGATTTTTTAGTTTTTAAGGTCATTTAAGATTTTAGAAGGATTTATGGGTTTTTCAGATATTTTAGTGTATTTTTGGGGTTTTTATGTCCATTATATGTTTTTAGGGGTTTATGGTTTTAAGGATCTTTTAGGGGGTTTAGGTCTTTTATTGGTTTTTAGGAACCATTATGGTGTTAGGGATTTTAGGGTCATTTAGTGTTTTTAGGGTCCTTTCTGGGTTTTACAATTTTTCGAGTCCATATTGATTTTGTGTGGTTTTTGGGTATTTTTTGTGATATTATGGAATGTAGTATCCTTCATGATTTTTTTAGTTTTTAGATTATTTTTAGATTTTTATAATGTTTGAGTATATTTCTAGGGTTTTATGTTTTTTATGTTCCTTTAGGGCAAGGAAGGCTCGGGTCCAGGCTATTCCTGGGACCCCCCAAAATTTATTGAAAGAAAATACACAGACACTACAGACAAGGGAGGGGAGGGATCCATCGATCGACACCCAAAAACCCTTAAGACCTTAGCCCAAAGGCCACAGAAAGAGAGGAAGAAAAGCAAAAAGCAAAAACAACAAGTCAAGAGACCAGAAGGGAGAGAACACAAGGGGAGAATCAGTCAACATCTCCACCAAAATCCTCCAGCTCCGCACCTCGAATCCCCATGTCCACACCAAAGCCGTCTTCCACATCGTCAAAACTGAAATCTGACTCAGCACCCACGTCTGTTGAGTCCCATCCAAATTCAAAATCCTCTTGCATGCCAAGCCTGTATATCAGCTCCCTCCTAGCCTTTGCTTGCTCTGCAGACATTGAAAGCCGCTCTCGCTTATTCACCTTTAGTTTGAGTTTGACAGCTCGAGAAGAGGCTATAGTTGCCATGGGACGTGGGAGAGTGGAGTAGTCCCTCCTCTGCCTTCGTCTCGGAGGGGCAGAGGTGGAACCAGCTGCAACACCTACCTTTGCACACATGACTCCATCACTGACAGCCGATGGTTCCTTCCCTTTCTTACATTTTTTCCCGGGAATTTTAGCACCTCCTCCGGTTCTTTTCTCCTTTGAGCTGTTCATGGCAGCGTTTATCCAGCGATCAGCCTCATCAAACCTCTCCCCTAGCCTCTCAGCTTCATCCTCAAGCGGGAACCTTTCCCGAACCATAGCCATGCTGTGATCTATCCTGCTATTATCCTCCTGAGCTTGATCGGGGATGAATAAGTCCACCTGATTCAGGGAACAATTAGTAAGAACAGGATCAGAAGCTATACGAAGAGGGGACACCACACCGACCAAGGCCAGATGCAAATTCCCCTCATCCAATGGAGGCTCCAACCCATGATTTTCCCTTTTCCCCTGCTTGTCAACATCATTCAAGGGGTCAATAGAGTCTAGAATTGACTCAGCGTTTAAAACATCATTCTGCTTCTCACTTAGCATCTGTACAACAAGTCTTACATTCCCATCATCAGCAACCAGATCCCCTTTCTCCTCCTCTCCATGAATATTCCTTCCCTTTCCCTTATCCATATCAAAAACATCACAGTTGTGTCCAAGGGACTTTAAATCCCTTACTTCCTGCTCATCAACATCACCTGGGTGCCTAGTGTGGTCCAGCAGCGGCTTAACTCCAGCCTGCTGGGCCATACCCCCTCCACCCCTCTCAGCAACAAAAGCCTGCACCCTTCTCGCCTGAGCCTCAGACTTCTCACTCCCAGCATCAAAATGTGGAGATCCTTGCAACTCCTCCTCAAGCTCCAGACCTTCAAAGCGGTTGAAGGTTGGGATGGCCTCCCTGCTATCAGATGAGATTGACTTCCCACAATTTGCAACCTCCATGCATTCGGAATTCCCAACATCCAAGAGCTTCAGGTCACTCCTCAAACGCTTGAAGATGTTGGCCACCTTGGGTTGGCACTCAATACCCACTTTACCACCATCAGCTACAGATCTGTTTCCCCCCCTCACAACCGGAGGTCCCTCCTGCACAAACATCTGCCCCAAAGATTCAGAGCCACTCCCAGAAGCAGGCGCCACCCCCTCAGCAGCATTCCTGTTAAGCTTGATTGAAACATTCGCTACAGCCTCCGCCAAATTCGTCTCCACCCGAGGCTGACTTTCTTCACCAGGCTCATTCTGAATTTCAAGATCCTTGTGAACAACCTTCCGCAACTCGCCCTGAATCTGCGTCTCTTCACTGGACACCTCCTGATATCGGTCCAATACACAGCAAATACCTCTGCTATACCTACATTCCCGAGCACAATAGCAATCCAAACAAAGTCAATCGGTCCTTTACAGGCATCAATCTCTACAAAGGCCCTTGGGTCAATCGGTCCTAGGGTTCATTATTGTTTTTGGGTCTCTAGAGATTTTTATTGTTTTATTATTTTTGGAGTTTCAGGGTCTTTTAGATGTTTTTAGGGATTTTAATGAGTTTTCAATTATAATATCCTTTTTAATGTGATTAGGATTATTATTATTTTATTTTTTTTATAATTTTTGGTGTTTTTGAGGTTTTTATGGATTTCATGGCCCTTTAGGGTTGTCTAGGTTTTTATGGGAGATTTTGGGAATTGGGTTTTTATGGGTTTTAGTGTTTTATGGATCTTTATATTGTTAGTGTTTTATGGGTTTTTTAGATTTTCATGTTAGAAACTGATTTATAATTTATTTATGGTTTTTATTATTATTAGGTTTTCTATGGTTTTTAGGGGTATTAATATTTTTAGCTATTTATGGCCTTTAATGGTTTTGGGAGTTTAATGTATTTTTAGTGTTTTTAGTGGGTTTAGATTATTTAATGGTTTTAAAAAGTTTGGTGGTTTGAAGGGTATTTCAGATATCTAGGGTTTTCAAGGGTTTTAGGGGTTTTATTGGTTTTATGGATTTGTAATATCTTTAGGTAATCTTGGGGGATTTATGGTTTTATTGATTTTAGGGTTTTAGTGGGTTTAATGGTTTTAGGGTCTTAGGTTCTTTCATGTAATTTTTGGACGTTTTATGAAATTTTATAATTTTAAGGGTTTGTAGTGTTTTTTGGGTTTATAGGTTTTTATTGGGTTTAATGTTTTAAAGGTTATTAGGATTGTTTAAGAATTCATAGGGTTTTTAGGTTTTTATGGGTTTTATGGTTTTCTATGGTTTTCATTTTTTTTAGTTTTCTGGTGTTTTATGGTCAATTGTGGGTTTTTAGGGATTTTCGGGACATTTACGGTAGGAGGGTGTTAATTTACTTAAATGTTTTTTTGGGGTTTTTGGGTTTTTATGGTTTTGGGGTCATTAAGGGGGATTTATGGGATTTTAGTGCTTTAAGGGGGTTATAGGTGTTTTTTTTATGGTTTTAAGTGTTCCCAGTGTTTCTAGGGGTTTATGGTTTTTAATGGATTTAAGGGTTTTCTAGGGTTTGTAGGGTTTTCTGTAGTTTTTAGGTTTTTTGGGTTTTTTGGGGTTTTAGGGATTTAGGTTTTTATTTTCAGGATTCTCCATGGTTTTATGGTTCTTTATTTTTTTACATATTTTTAGGTATTTTGAGAGTTTCTAAGAGATTTTCATAATTTTTAGGGATTTTTGTGTTATTTAATTTGTAAGGGTTTTTATTCAATTTTTAGAAGTTTATGGATTAAACATTTTTTAGTAGATTTAAATGGATGTTTGTGGATTTTATCAGGGTATGTGTTTTTAGGGCGTTTAGTGATGTTAGGTTTTTAGGGTCCTTTTAGTGTTTATGGTTTTTATGACTCTTTAGAGGGTTTATGTATTTTTACCATTTTTATTAGTTTTTAAGATTTTATGGTTTTTAGATCATTAAGGGGTTTTGGTGATTTTTATAATCTTTAGGGGTTTTTTAACGGTTTTATGGTTTTTAGTGACTTTTGTGGTTTTCAAGAAGACCTTAGGATTTTTTATAGTTTTTAAGGTCTTTTAGGGTTTTTTTTGGTTTTAAGAGATTCTAGGGATTTTTAATAATTTTAGGGATTTTAAGATTTTTTAAGGATATATGGTTTTTAGATTTTTGTAATATTCTTATTCTTTGTTATAATTATTAATTTATTTTTAAAATTTTGGGGTTTAATTTGTGTTTTAGTGTATTTAGAGTTTCATAGGTTTTTAAATTATTTTTTGGTTATAGATATTTAGGGCTTTCATAGTTTTTATGTATTTATAGGGGTTTAAAGGGTTTTTAGAGTTTTTATAGATTTCAATGAGGAATAAATATTTTTAGGTGTTTTTTGGGTTTAGGGGGTTTTAGAATTTTTAGGGCCTCTTATGGGGTTTTAGCGGTTTTAGTGGGTATTTTGGGGGGGGGGGTAGTATAAATTTTGGGTTTTTAGGTTTTATTGAGATTTTTGCAGTTTTAGGGGTTTTATGATTTTAGGGTTATAGTGTTTTTAAAGTATTTTGATGTTTTTACAGGGTTTTAAGGATTTTTGGGATCTTAATGTTATTTGGGGTTTTTATGGTTCTTTAATCATTTTGGTGTTTTTATTGTTTCAATGGATTTCAAGTACATTTAGTGGTCTATGGTTTTTTGGGGGTATTTTGGGTCTTTATGTGTTATTTAAATTTTCTAAGGGTTTTATGTTCTTTTTAGGGTTTTTAGGGTATTAAGGGGTTTTATGTATTTTAAGGGTTTCATGTTTTTTAGTTATTTTAATTGTTTTTGGGGAGTTTTAAGGTGTTTTAGTGGGTTTTCGTGTATTTTCAATGGTTTTCTGGTTTTTTTGGGATTTAGGATTTTCTAGCTATATTTATGGGTTTTACGGGGTTGTTGTGTTTTTTGGTTTTTATGGATTTTAGGGTATGTAGGGTGTATTTTTACTGTCTTTAAGGTTGTATGGTAACTTAGTGATGTTAGTTTTCATCATTTATTTGGAATTTTATATTTTTAGTGTTTTTAGGTTATTTAATGTTTTTAGGTATTTAGGGTTCTTTAGAGTTTTGCTAGTTTTTTAGGGTTTGATTGGGATTTTAACCATCTGTTAGGATTTTTTAGGTTATTTATGGATATCTAGTTTTAAGGGGTTTTAGGGTTTTTATGGTTTGTAGTCCTTTTAGATATTTCAAGGTTTTGGAGTGAATTATTAGGGTTTCTAATGGTTTCTATGATTTTTTATTAAGGTTTTATGATTTTTTTTGTGTTTTATGGTGTTAGAGTTATGAATATTTTTTGGGCTTTTTAGATGGGTTTTAAGGGTTTTATGATACCTTAGGTATTTTATAGAGTTTTAATGAATTTAGTGGTTATAGTGTTTTATAGGGTTCAAGGGGTTATTTTTATTTTTAGAGGGTTTTAGAGGTTTGTAGAGTTTGTTTACAATTTAAGGGGGTTTTAGTGTTTTAGGGTCTTTAACGAGTTTTAGGGTCTTTTTCCTCTTTGGGGGGGGGGTAGGTTTTTTGGGTCTTTTCAGGTTTTTAGGATTTTTTCGAAATGGTTTTTAGGGTATTTAATGACATTGAAAGGTTTCACTATATTTTAGGGTTCTTTTGGTGGGATTTAGATATTTTTGATGATGTTATGGGTAGTAAGGTTTTAATACATTTTACGGGTTTGGGGTTTTTTTAGAATCATTGTGTTTTTAGTGTTTTTAGAGTTATATGGGTTTTAGGGATTTATATCTTTATGAGATTTTTGGAATTTAAGGGTTTAGGTTATTTTAGTGATTTGATGTGTTTTTAAGGGGTTTTGGAGTTTTAAGGTTATTTTATTATATTTATGTGGTTTTAGTGGTTTTATAGGTTTTTATATGGATTAATGGGTATTATGGAATTTATGAAAATTAGGGTATTTTTGGGATTGTGGCGGTTTGGTATTTTCCTTGTGTTTAATGTTTTTTTATCATTTATGGGTTTTTTGGGTTTTTTTATTTTTTTGATACTATAGAGTATTATAGGTTATTAAAAAATTTACGATTATTTTAGGGGGTTTAAGGTAATTCAGTGTTGTTTTGGTTTTTATGGGTTTTTTAGTTATTCAAGATTTAAAATGGTCTATTAGTGTTTTAGGGGTTTTTTAGGTTTCTTTTGGATTGTTCTTTATTTTTATGGATTTTATGTTTCTATGGATATTTAAGTTTTAAGGCATTTTCAGGGTTTAGAGACTTTTATGAGGTTTAGGTTCTTTTAGGGGTGTTAGTTTTTTTTATTTTAAGTATTTATAGTTTTTTATGATACTTTGGGTTTTCATGTTTTTATTTGGTTATAGTGTTTTTAAGGGGAATTAGGGGTCTTTTCATTTATTCATGATTTTATCTGTATTAATGTTTTTAGTACTTTTTTGGTTATATGTTATTTTAGAGGTTTTAGAGGTTTTAATGTTTTCATTATGTTTTTGGGGTTTAGGGTATTTCTATGTTTTTGTGTCTATTTTTATAGTCTTTAGGGGTTTTATATGATTTAAGGTAATTTAGGATTTTGCGGGCATTTTATAGTTTTCTGGGGGTTTTGAGTTTATTGGGTCTTGTGAGGATTTTTATTGTTTTAAGGGTCTTTTCTTGATTTTATGGGGGGAGGTGTTTTAACATTTCTTAAGATTTTAGTGGTTTTTATGTGTTTTTGTGTATTTTAGAGTTTTTTTAGTTCTTCAGGGCTTTTTTGGGATTTAAAATGAATAGGTTTTTAGGTGTTTCTGGCGGTCCATCAGTTGTTTTTATGGTTTTATTGTCCATTTATGTTTTAGGGGTTATAGGGTCATTTTTTTCTTGTATGGGGTTAGGTGTTATTTAGTTTTTTAGGGTTTTTGAGAGTTCTATAGGGGTTTTGTCCATTTTGGTGTTTTAGGGTTTTTGGAGTCTTTTTGTGTATTTTAGGGACTTTTATGATATTTTATACATTTTAGGGTACTTTTCATATTTTTCTTTTATTAATGTGTTTTAGATATTTTTATGGTTTTTAGGGGTTTTTAAAAAAATTTATGGGTTTTAGGTTCTTTATTATTTTTTTGGGTCCTTTTAGGGTATTTTAGAGATTTTTATTATTTTTCTATGTCTTTAGAGTTTTCTTAGGTTTTTGGGACTTTAGGGGTATTAGGGTGGGTTATGATTTTTTAGGGTGATGATTTATATAGGTGATTTTAGGGTTTTTAGGGTTTCATAGAGTTTTTAGGGTCCTTGTGGGGTTTTGGGTGTATTTAGTGTATTTTTGTTTTTTAAGATCTTTAGATTTGTAGTGTTTTTAGGGTTTCTCAGTTTTTTACATATTTACGGTTTTAGTTTTTTTATTTTTTTTGTTTTTTAATGGGTTAGTGTTACTTTAAGTTTTTGGGTTTTTTCATAGTTAGAGTTTTATAAGATTCTTAATATTTTTTGAGTTTTCAGTATATTTTTGGTTTTTTAGATTTTGTAGGGTTTGTGTGATTTTTTAGGTTTTTATGATAGTTTTTTTAGTGTTCAATGGTATTTTATATTTTTAGGATTTTGGGGTATTAATGGTGTTGAACAATTTTTATGGATTTTAGGGGTTTAAAGGACTTTTAGGGTCGGTTTGGTTTTAAAAGTTCTTAGTTTTTTTTAGAGTTATTATATTCTTTTAGCAGTTTGGGATATTTGGGGTTTTTGGGTTATTTGGGATTTCATTGTCTTTTAGGGTTTTGGAATATTTTAGGGTCATTTATGGGTTTTTATGGTCTCTTAACATTTTTAGGTTTTTATGGTTTCTTTGGGTTTTATGTAATCTCAAGGGTTTCTTTGTGTTTTAATGGTTTCTAGTTTTTGGGGGTCCCTTAGGGTTTTAAGGTGTTCTAGGCTTTTAATTTTCCTTAGGGTTATAGATTATTTTTATAGTTTTATGGGGTTTAGGTATTTTAGGGTTATTAAGGGTTTTTTTGGGATTTTTAGGGAGTTTTATGGATTTCATTATTTAAAAGGTTTCATGAGATTTTAAGGTGTTTTATGTATTTTAAGGTATTTTTATGGGTTCTTAGGGGTTTTTTTGAATTTTATTATTTTCAATATAGTTTTAGTTTGTTTTTATTTTTTAGAGGGATTTGTTTAAGGACTTATATATTTTTTTATTTCTTCATGGAATTTAATATTTTTAGGGTTTTAGGATTGTTTTCGGGGTATTAGAATTTTTTAGTGTTTTAAAGGTTTTCTAGGTCTTTTGGAATTTTAAGTGTTTTTCATTTTTTTAATGGGTTTTTATGCTTTTTAGGGGGTTTTAGTGTTTTAGGGGTTTTTTGATTTTTAGGGATTTTTAGGTGTTTTATTGGTTTTATAGTTTTTAGATTTTTGGGGATATTTATGTATTTTTAGGGTTTTTTGGGTTTGAGGGTATATAATGGTTTTTAGGGATTTTTGGTTTCATAGGTTTTGGGGGGTTTATGGGTTTTTAAGAATATTTGTAGTTTTTACAGTTCCTTTGGGGTTTTTTGGTTTGTATGGGTGTTCATAGTTCTTTTAGGTTTGTAGGGTTTTAGGGGATTTATTATTTTATTTGTGTTTTTAGAGTTTTTTGTATTTTAAAGGGTTTTCTAATTTATTTTGGTTTTTATGGGTTTTTATTATTTTAATTGTCTTTTATGATTTTTTGGGTTTATTATGGTTATTGATGGATGTTTATATTTTTATGTGTTGTAGTGTTTTTAGGGTGTTTTGGTGTTTAAGATTTTTAGGTATTTTGAGATTTTTAGGGTCTATTTGGGTATTGGGAGTTTTTAGAGATTTGTTTGATCTTTTAGGGATTTTAGGGAATTTATGGTTTTCATAATTTTATGGATTCTTAGATCTTAGTGTTTTGGGGTTCTAAGGGTTTTGGGTTTTTTAATAGTTTGGGACATTTTTTGTGTTTTCTATGAGTTTATAAGAGTTTTTGTTTTTATGGGTATAAGGATTATTTGGGGGTGTTGGTTTTTATAGAAATCTATAGTTTTATGTTTTTTAAGGGATTTCTATACCTTTTATATTTTTTAGGATTTTATTTTCATTTTTGGATTTTAGAGTTTTCAGGGTTTCTTCTTTGTTTTATGGTCTATTTGTCTTGTTAGGGTTTTTAGGGATTTATATGAAAAATTATGGTTTAGCAATTTAGAGGATTTTATGATTTTTAGTTTCTTTTTGGGGTTTTATGGATTTAAGGTTCTTTTAGGGGTTTTAGGTTTTTTAGGTTTTTATAGGATTCTAGGGTCACTTAGTGATTTTTTTTATTTTTAAGGACATTGTTGTTTTATGGGTTATAGGTTTCTTTATGGAAATTTAGGGGTTTTAGGTTTCTTTAGGATTTTAGGGGTTTTGAGAGTCCTTGAGGGGTTTTATATACCTTTAGTGTTTTAAGGTTTTTAGATTGTTTAAGGGTTTTTATGAAACTTTAGGTTCTTTTAGGGTTTCCATTATGTTTTTATAGTTTATATTAAGGGTTTTAGGTTTTTAAGGTCTTTTAGGTGTTTTTAGTGTTTTAGGTTCATTTATGGGGTTTGGGGGTTTTATGCTATTTTAGGGTTTTTATGATTCTTCAGGAACTTTTTTGGTCTTTTAAGGGTTTAAATGGTTTTTAGGGTCTTTTAGGTTTTTAGGATTCTAGGGGGTTTAGGGTCTTTTTTATGTTTTAATGGTGTTTGTGTTTTTTTCATATATTTTTTGGGTTTTGGGGTTTTTTGGGGTTTATCAAATTTTTTGGGATTTTTTAGGTTTTTTGGGTTTAAGAGGTTTTGGGTTTTCTTATAATTTTTATGATCTTTTATGGTTTGTTAGGGTTTGTTGGATCTGGAAAATTATGCATACAATAAGAATATATTTCCACGAACATGAAAAAAGTTGGAAATAATCCCAGAAAAAATTAGAAAAAATGCTAAAAGGGGGTGAACCTCTGAAGGAAGGTTTGAATCCACATAATCAAAAATTCTATATGGGACGCCACTCCATATGGAGTTCCAGCACATTGTGAAGCACCCCAAAGATGAAATCATTCCCAGGATGAGATGGTTCCATCATTTCCTGCAGATGAAACCATGTCAGTTGCATAGTCAAATAGTGATTTCTACCCTCATGAAAGACCCTCCCCAACAAACTAAATTGTTCACAGGATTATGTGGTAGTGTTGGAACCCGTAAATGAATCCTAGTTGTTTGTGGGACCAAATGGAAATTTCTTACCCATTGAACGACAACCCCCCCCCCCCCCCGAATGAAATATTTATTCAGTCTGGGTGTCCTCATTAGGCTCCCACTAAAGAAAACATGCATGACACCATGGGAAACCATACATATAGGTATCTAGTCCCCATTCATATATAAAATACCATGTATGGAAACCAAAAATAGGTCATGAGTGAAAATAAAGAGACAAAAAATGCGGAGGCTCAGAAAATAATTAAGAGAGAGTGTCGTCAATTCCAAGCAGGTAAACCCACTGCATAGAATTATATTGGATGTAAAATCATCCTTCCACCCATAAAATAAAAACCCATCTTTAGACACAATTTAATGGGGTAGAAATAGATGGCATCTTTCGGGACCATCACCCAGCATAGAAAAACTCTATGGGGGAGGAATCGTGCCACTCATATAGAAATGCTACATGGGAACAACATGACCCCACATATCTAAAGTCTTGATGGGAAGAACCTAGATTTACATTTAAACATGTCATGTGGGTAGAACCTAGGTGCATGTGGCACAATTCTATGTAAAAGGTACCCTATTCTTCATAGAAACATGCTATTCTGAGGGAACCCCATCACACATAAGAATATTCTATGAAAAATATGGCATCCTAGTGTGGTATACTATCCACCTCCATTCACTCCCTTCCATTGTATCATCAAGACCCACATTGGACCCTCTATGAACTATTCCAATAGAATCATTACAAGGCCTCTTTTAAAGGCTCCTAAAATGTATAGTCATATTATTAGGCATGTCAATGTTTCCTCTCAATTCTACATAACTATGGTAAGTTGAGTCATGTTGGAATCCTTTTTGATAAGGTAGAACCTTTAAATGACTTAAAGTCTAAATTACAATGATAATTTGGTATCTAATCTTAAAATGTATCATGTGAAACTCTAAGTTCAAGGGATTGTGGGGAACCACTGGCCTTTCCCTTTGACTAGGGCCTTTTCTGGATAGACCTCTCTTCCCCAGGAACTGAAAGGGAATCCTTCCTAGGGTAATCCCCATGTATTTTTTCTGATAGGTGGTATGATTTCCCCTCATTTCTTGCCTAGGTACCAAAACAAGTGAGGAGATGGGAATTTTAATTCCTGTTCTCTCTCCATTTGGGTCCATATTTCATCCAAAAGTATTAAAAATGAACCATGTTATCTTGATATCCAATTCTTCCTCTTTCTTCTCACACATAGAATGACTTACATGGGGTTAGACGTTAGTGGTGATCATGAAATCCGAATGATACCAACCATGCATTGGAAATCATACTCAGTATAAGACCCAATAATGTCACCTAAAATGGGACTCCTTTATTTTATATTCCCCATACCTTACCAAAATACATTATATTTTATTCCCAACTAACTTGGATATATAGGGAGCTTCTATGATGTCCAAAACCAAAACACAAATTCACAGCAATGTTCGTCTGGACAAATTATTTGTAGGGTCATATATATATGGGGGACCACATATCTCTTGAGTCCCTCAGGAAACCTCAGCGTAAGTCCCCCAACAAACAATGACTAGGGAAATTTATCCTCAATTTCCTTTATACATGATGTTAAACTTCATGGTTTGATCCTCATCACATGGCCTTAAAAGGTGATGTGTCCTGTTAAGTTGAACTAAACACTGTGGGTTCTGATTCCTTTAACAAGGATATGTATAAATTCCATATGATGGGTTCGATCCTGATATCGAAAAAACTTATGTCTCCCTATATGACATTAAACTCTACAACAACTCAACATAAGGCATAAAACTCGAATTTTTAAATAACAAATGAATGAGTATTTGGTACCTATTAAAAAAGGGTACCATTGATAGAGAACATCAAATATATATATATATTTATCCATTGATGGAGAGCATCAAATGCATACAGATGGTTATGATCCCATGTGTATTCATAATGGATCATTAATTTAGGATGATCCATGTAACAAATACTTTGGAATGAATAAAGGATTCACAAACACATATTAAATCTATAAGAGTGTCCTGGAATAGAAAATAGTTTGCAAAAAAAATGGTGTTATGTGACCAAATTCTTATACAATCAACCAATGGGAGTTCTTAAGTGTCATTGGCCATGTTCCCAATGAATGCTTGCCTTTGGAAAGGAGGTTCATGAGTCATCATAGATATAAGAGTCATTGGATGTCTCTACCTCCATAAACAAAACATGTTAGATATTGTTTCTAAATGGTGAACTAACAATTATCGTTGGATCATTTTGTTCCCATCACATGATAAAACACAAAAGATTATTTTTCATCGAAAAAAATTGTGAACCTATCATGAATACTTATCAAGGTGGCCGAATTAGCATATGTTTGGACACATTTGCATCTAAAATGGAAGAGGGATAAAAATAACATCAATTACACATGTGGTAATATGATTTAACTTTGATGGGATTTTTTATCAATGTTTTTCATATATATTGTTGGATATTTTAACTAGAAATTTATTCAATCCAATGGTCTACCACTAGATTATTTGGAAACATGCAACAATTGCTGCCTAGGACATTTTCTTAACCACAAAGAAGAGTATTTCACCCACCCAACTTCATCAAAATTGGGTTTCAAATACATTTATCATATTGTAACACAATAATGGTAATCTACCAACTCCAGAGAGGGCTCAACATGCCCTCATACCAATGACGGCTCACTAGCCATCTGCCTAGTGATGGTCTATGGTCTAGAACAAGATGACCGCAAAATCCATCTCAGAAAATTTGGAGATCCTATCTATAATATGTAATAATGACTTCCTCCCATACTTTAGATAGTATAGTGAATTGGTTATTAACAACTTTATCCCAACTATATAGGGGTCCCACCTAAAGGCCCTTATTGATAATAATTTCCATCAATTTAATGTGCACTAGAATCCTCTCCATAAAGAGGATACAACCTTATTGGACTCAACTATTGTAAAATATACCCAGGTCCACAGGACAACCTGCAAAGGGTGATGATCATAAAATCGAGAACATGACATCATCCTTATTCCAACTGAAGAAGACCACCTGGTAAATATGATGGAAACCTATGTGTTGATGTATATTTCAACTTCATCTAATCAATCCATCCAATAAAAAACGGTTGAAAACTATGAGTAAATGAAAATTATTTCTCATTATTATCAATACCATTAGTCAAATACGATCAAAATCAAATAGAAGAAAAAAATTTCAAATCATTCATATAAAGACTTACCGTAAAATATTAAGGAAACTGGAGAAATCTTCTAGAATATCCTGGTCATGAATCCTGAATAGAGTAGCACATATGCACCCACACTAGAAGAATGTTAGTAATTACTTCCAGGGATTGGAGGACATAAATATTTACATATTACTACTATAAAAAGGATTTGGAGGACATAAATATTTACGTATTATTGTTCACACTAGGGATTTCTATGATCACGTCTTTGAAATGATGTTGGGTTAGATATCAACCCCTAACGATATCCTATAGAATTTATGAGATATAATAACATCTGTAGATATATCTATGAGTCATATCTACAAAATTGAATCATCATGTGGGGTGACTCATCCACATAATGGTGTGGTCACACATGAGTAGACCTTCATCCCTACTCTCATTCATGAGGGTCTTTTGAAATAATTTGTGATAAAATTGGATACATGATCAAGAAAAATTACTGGGGTACATTGGTCAACTTCAATGGCCTCTCAAGGGGGGCTATATATTCTTGATAACATTTTTGATGCTTACATTCATATCCTGGTAGAATCATGGTAGACACATGAACATGCACATGAATGTGACAGATATGACTCACAACAAGTGGCCTAGTCTTTGAAAAGATATCACCTAAAAATAAATAATTCCAAAGGAAACTAGAAAATATAGAGAAGACTGAGAAACATTATTTTCTAGAATGTATAGTTACTAAGACCATCAAACATCTATTAGCAGTGGATCATGATCCTACTGATATATTACCAAATTATGTAAATTGCAGTTGAATTTGTGTAGGAAATCCCTACAACATTGTTAACAAAATCCCTATAGGTCCTCATAGAGTATCTAACACAATGTATTCATTTTTGGGGACCATATGGTCGACCACGAGACCTTATATACTAATAAGAATCATGGTGTCCTTCTTCATGACTTGTAGATCAAATGGTAAGTAGTTACTCCCCATACTTTATTCATCCATGAATGTCCTTACCATTGTATACGCAACATAAATTATCTCAACTGATAGACATAAATATTTGATGGAAGTCTTCTCCATGATAGAACCTATTGAGTGGGTCATCCCAACAATAATAATTCATATTGACAAGAATTTCCTCCCCTTTATGTTTCAAATACCATAAAGTCCTCTTATTCTAAGGATCATGTAAATAGGGCGATAGACATGTTAGATACCCTATCATTGACAAAAAAACTTCCTTTATCAGCTAGAAGATAGCCTAAGGAAACACTCATCCTTCGATACACCCCTAGATTATTCCCAAACCAACAAAACCTCTAATATCACCACTACATGTGATATAACCATCATGAAGTGAAATTGTTTGGTTGATAATATAGAAGAGTATTTCATACAAGTGAAAAGTTATATGTTTTAAAGAGATGAAAATTATATAGGGATGTCATGATCACCATGTTTAATCCCTCATCCACTTCTCACTTTTACATTCCAAATGAATTATCATAAGAATTTATACACAAAATCCATCTAAATCCTTGGAAAACTCTCAGCCACCTAGAAGAAAATTTCATTCCTTACAATGTGTACGTGGACGATGTAAAAAAATTTAGAGATATTCATCATCAAAATGAATAGGAATCACTACCATCTATGTGAATACCATGATCATGTAAGTGACAAAAATATATTCAATATTCATTCCTCAATGTGTTTATTGGATTTTTTTTACATTTTTTCAAAATAAAAATTTTAAAAATATGACCAGGTTAAAAATATATTTTTTACATCCTAAAGGAGGCACACCATGTGCCACATTTCGGGCATTTCAGCGCTGAAGAAAGGCGGCACCTGGTGTTCCGCCTTTTCCCATAATTAAATAACAAAGGCGGAACACCAGGTGCCACCTTTGGACAAAAAAAATTATTAAAATTTTTAATTTTAACTTAGTCTTTATAACTTTGTCATAGCATTCAGGTGCATTCCAACAATGAAAACCTCAACCAGCTTATGTGCTTTACACACAACAGAGAAATCTTTGCAATTTTGTCATTCCCCTGAGTATAAATCAACCTCAAAAGCTCTAGATAATTTTTCTTGGTAAGGTGAGATGAGAAGGGAGGTATTATACCATCAGGAAGAGAGATTCTAGAAATGTGCAATGCTATGAAAAACCTTTAGATGAATTGTCTCAATTCCCCCACTAGATGTGCATGTTCCTCCAAAATTTTCAGGATGGAGATAATCCACCATAAGTTCGACATATCCTTATTCCTTCCATGGATTAATGTAAAACACTTCATCCCATTTGTTTACTTTATGGGGAAGTAAAACCTCATTCCTTTGAATATGCACATTACCATGAACATATACAATCAGCATTTTGCAAGAAAAAATACTAATCTCATGTTAACTGAAATACCCCTTAACATAAGAATGATACAAATAGTGTAAGTAATGAATAGAAAGCTTCCAATCCATTTTGACTGGTCTATGTGGAATCATTAGTGTTTTAATCTGATTAATAATTTAAAAGGTTTCAAAACCACCTTTCTGAAACTCATAAATGTTTCAAATAAGTGACTTTGAAAGCCTATCAAATATAAACTATAAGATCTATTGAAATTAAACTTAAAACATGGATTAAACATATAATAAGTAATTGAAAATAAAAACCATTTCTTAAATTTTTTTTATGAAATAAAATTATAAGCTTTCAAAAACACTTCTTGCAACTCAAAAATATTTCAGATATGAGACTTTGAAAGCCTATAAAATATAAACTTAATGACTCATATAAATGAATCTTAAAACATAGCTTAAACATATAAGAAGTAGTAGAAAAGTAATTAGTTAATTCTGCTGAGGGGGGAAAACTGTTAGACCCTGGAATTGAAGGATAATGAGGATGACAAGGAAACATCAACCCCATGCCCACCCCTTCCACCCATTCAACCAACTTCGGTAACTCATGTAGAAGTAGCTTTTCAAAAAAATGAAATGTCACACCACCACAGCTTCCTACATCCATATTAACCCCACAATCCAGTTTCATTAAATTTGGACAGCCCCCATTTTTTCCAAAGTCAAAGATGCACTATTAAACCACCACTTTCAACCCCCGCTTCAAAAATACAAAATGCTTTGAGGGATGATAAATGATTCGACGCATTTCAATGTTATAAAATGCGCCGAATCATTTCTCATCCCTCAAAGCATTTTGTATTATTGTGGCGGGGGTTGAAAAGTGATGGTTTAATAGTGCATCATTGAATATGGTAAAAATGTGGGTTTTCCACATTTAATGAAACTTAATTGTGGGGTTAATATGGATGTAGGAAGCTGTGGTGGTGTGAAATTTCATTTTTTTAAAAGATACTTCTATATGAGTTACCGAAGTTGGTTGAATGGGTGGAAGGGGTGGGCGTGGGGGTTGATGTTTCCTTGTCATCCTCATTATCCTTCAATTCTAGGGTCTAATAGTTTGCCCCCTCACCAGAATTAACTAATTACTTTTCTACTACTTCTTATATGTTTAATCTATGTTCTAAGTTTCATTTATATAAGTCTTTAAGTTTATATTTTATAGGCTTTCAAAGTCTCATATCTGAAATATTTTTGAGTTGCAAGAAGTGTTTTTAAAAGCTTATAATTGTATTTCATCAACAATTTTTAATAAATGATTTTTATTTTCAATTACTTATTATATGTTTAATCGATGTTTTAAGTTTCATTTCAATAGATCTTATAGTTTATATTTTATAGGCTTTCAAAGTCACTTACTTGAAACATTTTTGAGTTTAAAAAAGTTGGTTTTGAAACCTTTTAAATTATTAATCAGATGAAAACACCAATGATTCCACATAGCCTAGCCAAAATGGATTGGAATCTTGCTATTGGGTACTTACACTATTTGTATCATTCTTACGTTAAGGGGT
Source organism: Viscum album (assembly GCA_963277665.1). Lineage (NCBI taxonomy): Eukaryota > Viridiplantae > Streptophyta > Magnoliopsida > Santalales > Viscaceae > Viscum > Viscum album. Next base: position 115,515,546 of record OY728133.1, on the reverse strand, counting down.
ATTTTAGTGAACTTGAGATTAGTAGTTTTTCTTGAAAAATGCTGATTGTATATGTTCATGGTAATGTGAATATTCAAAGGAATGAGATTTTACTTCCCCATAAAGTAAACAAATGGGATGAAGTGTTTGACATTAATCCATGGAAGGCATAAGGCTATGTGGAACTTATGGTGGATTATCTCCAGCCTGAAAATTTTGGAGGAACATGCACATCTAGTGGGGAACTGACACATTTCATCTAAAGGTTTTTCATAGAATTTCACATTCAAAGTCACTTACTTGAAACATTTTTGAGTTTCAAGAAGGTGGTTTTGAAACCTTTTAAATAATTTATCATCAACATTTATTAAGAAATTCATTTTGTTTTCAACTATCTCCTATATGTTTAATTCATATTTTAATTTTCGTTCATATCGGTCTTATAGTTTATATTTTATAAGATTTAAAAGTCATGTAGTTTAACCATTATGAAGTTTCACACAGGTGTTTTTGAAAGCTTATAAATTATGTGTCATCGATAATTTTTAAGAAATTGTTTTAGAGTAAAAGTAATGAACTCTTTTTAATAAATAGAAAAAATTTACATGAATAAGTAATGTTAGTGTCTATGGTGAGGCTCTGTCCCACAAGGTGGTGTGTGAATGGTACTTCCATATCGAGAGCGATGTGTTCCATGATGGGATGGAATATGATGACCTAGAGAGGAATGATCTTTGGGCACTGGAATAATCATAGGATCCTTTGTCATAGTCTGCATGGAAGGAGGTGTCGGAGGGATGTCATCGTGTGCAAGAGATCCTTCTCCCACTACGTAAGTAGAAGGGGATGTCATCATACCCTCGGGAAACCATATAGGCTGTGAAGGATCCGGTATGAAAGATGGAGGCATGGGAGATGACCCCTGAAAAATCCCTGGAAATTAAATATCTGGAGAATACTGTGGATATCCGGTCAAAAAAGATAGATCCCATGCTGCATCCTACTGCACAAACCCAGACGGGTTAGGCTGGACTAATCGAGCACCGACCTATGCCTCTGGAACAGGTGAGGGCTCACATGCAGCAGGACGTGGTCTCCGTCACCGTTGTCGTCGCTGGGGTACAACACCAGCTGCTGTTGCAGGTTTCTGAGTAGAACCCTCATCTCCTGGGATAGGAGCATCATGTTCCTGAGTAGGAACATCATGTCTCTAGGGTCTAGGATGGATGATACTATCATGAATAGATCGACAAATCGGCATCGTCTCCTCCAAAGCAACATGGATCAGAGATAAACTAGCAACCTCCTCCTCCTCTGGATCACTCATGCGACATAGTCGTCATAGTCTGGTGTGCTGTACAAGGATTCAAAATGAATTATAAAATAGCGTAATAAATATATTATGTGAAATTATTTGACTTACCAGATCTTGAATCCCTCTCTCGTGCTGAGTCAGATACAATATGGACTTCATTCTATACCATGGATCATACTCTACCTAATCTGATAGGTAGAATCGCATCGTACGTACACCTGTGATACGATGCTCTGCTCGATTGTCCCAGATGGTGACATACTGGGCATGTTGTCTTCGCCAATCGACATGCTGTCTCCCCGTGAGATTCAATCCATGAAGTGCTGGTAACTGTTGTGGTGCAGGTAGAATCAACATAACACAGCAAAACTGACGCATAACTCTATCGGGCTGGTGCCACTCAATAATATGAAAGTGAATGAGTTGCACTACAGCCATAACCACATGAAGTCTAGCAGTACAATATGTAGGTAAGTCCTGAACCAGACTTCAGTATGGCATCCAATGAATCTATAATGACATGTGACATTTCATCAGAGAAATTTGTTAACAAAAAACAAAAATGTTGATATATACTTACGCTGTCAGGTAGTAAATTGTCCAACATGATACGATATGAAGCCAAATTATGGGTCAGAGCATCGACAAAGTGATGTTCCTGACTCCACCTATCAAATACAACATTTAAAGTGATAAATAATCAAAAATTAAATATAATAAATCATAATACAATCAGAAAAAAATAAATATGACGGATCATACCATCGTCCACATGGAGCATCCTATAGCACATCTATAAGAAGCCTCTGACCAATAGTAACAGGGGCGAGGACAGGGATGTGCTCCCATGCCCACAACTGTATAAGGACGACACATCCTCCGATATATGTGTGATCTGAGCGGCATGTCGTACATAATGCTCTATAAGTGTAGGCCAAACATGCAGATCCCCAACTGTATCTCCCAATCCGATCAAAGTCCTCCAGTAAACTAAGATACATCATGTGCACATGCACACCCGAGTGATCTGAACACAATGTACCTCCAATAAGTCATAAGATATATTCCTGAGCATAACACATGATGGTCTGCTCATCAGCATCAGCAGGTAAGTGTGCAAACTGCAAAGCAAGGCAAGACATAGATATGGACCCACCATCTGTAGCAGTATGATCAGCCAAAATATCGACTCCTAATAATCTTTGTACCAGCTCAGCCCAATCCCCACTGGTGGGTCCAATAACTGCATCTCCCTTAATAGGAATACCGAGTAGCACGACCACATCCTCTAAGGTGATAGTCATCTCTCCCTCTGGCAAGTGGAATGTGTGAGTCTCTAGTCTCCATCTCTCGACCAAGGCAGCAAGAAGAGGATGATCAGTGTAAGTGAAATCAGAAACATCAATGTCGTAGAAGCCAGCACGACATATGTATGGTATAATAGCAGTTGGAGGCTCCATGCATCGAAAATGGTGTGCTTGCCACACCCTAATCCGTCGAACATCCCGACCCTCTATCACATCACGAGAAACATGCCTATGTTGCTCGGTGAGGAGTGGAATATCATCCATCTAGAAGCCATAAAAGGAAATTAGTCTTCACTATAAAATGTAAATATAATGTTAAATTTAATAGAATGTTATGATTGGTATAATGAATGATATGTGATGTTTTTTTAGAAAAAGTTAAGGGAATGTCGTCATATTTTGGAGAAAATTTATCTATCGTGTCTTTATATATGTTTTTACCATGAAAATTATGTTTTTTAAGATACGGTGTCATACATTTATATATATAAACATTTTATCCCAGTTATGTATGATTTATGAAGATCCTTTATGATAAATGTTTTAATAATTTTTTGTCTTCGATGACAAATAACCTTTTTTAATAATGTTTTTGTTTTCTAAGATTACGTTCAGATTAATGGAATTAAAAGTATTGTATATAGAGGTTCATTATTGGAAGGAGATAAGTTGCTTATTGGAAATGTGAAACAATTCTTAAAAAGTTCATCTCTGATATTAACAACATATAACTGACTACATGAAAAGATCATGTTGGATACAACACATCATTGTGGCTGAGTGTGTGAACTCGATCGAGCAATGTTAGGACATCGTTTTTGGTTATGCCCTTCTTGATGACATAGACGACATCTCAACCTTTTCCCTTATTCTTAAGGCCAATCCATCTCATTTCGTATCCTGTTGGTCTTCGTTCTTCTCCGTGGTCATAATCTACTGATGTCACGAATCAGTATGGGCTGGTCTTCAGGCATTGGGAAATATCAAAACTCCCCAACAGGCGTCCATGGCGCAGCATAAAAGTTATCAATGGCCTCCAATCGGTATACTGGATCAACATAAGCTTCCCATGATATGTTCACAGATGCACATGCTGCGATGGCATGTGCGCATGGAAACCTTAATGCCTAAAACTTTCCACACTGACAATGTTTTGCTTCTAGAAGTACCACTACTTTTTCACCGCTGTTACCTGTGATGGGGTTACAATACTCTTGAACTTCAAATACCGAGTCTTCCCAACCGAATAGACACACTCAATAACTGTAAGCTTCTTCAATGTTTTTGTCAATATCTCATTGAATTTTTTTTCCAAATCTTAGCCCCTGTTGAATCCCATCTGAGGCTAGTTTTTGTCTATCAATGAAGTACTTGACACAACGTTAAAGTGTCTCCTGAACTAGGGAATTAATTGGTAGCATGAAAATCCCCTTGAAGACACCATTTATACACACCACAATGTTTGTGGTCATTTGTTCGTACCTATTCCCCCTGTCATAGGCCAGTATCCATTTCTCTTTTGGAATCTTCATCATATAATCATACACTTCATGGTTAGCCCTACGGATTTCTTCGTAACGCGCCTCAAACCTTCATTGATCTGGATCATAATCTACATAAATATGATCAAAGGTCATTGAAATTATATTATTATTTACATTAGAATAGTAAACATCAATGACGACATTTCTTACTAAGCCTCGTGATTGCATTATTCATAGCCTCATTATGGAAGGTTTTGCGCACGTTACTAGCAATGTGTCTGATGCAGTATCGATGATGTGCATTTGGGGGCCTCCATGAATCAGGATCTTCATTGATTGCCTCATTGATTTCCCTATGTCGATCAGATATCAAACAGACACCTCGAATGCGTGTGAAATGGTTGCTGATGCATGCCAAAAAACAGCTCCAAGATTCATAGTTTTCCTTCTCCACTATTGAAAATGCATGCAGAAGTGGTGAAGGGTTCCCATCTTGGTTTCCGCAATCAACAATATGCCCTTATACTTTCTAGATAGAAATGTTCCATCAATTTGTATGAACTTTTTACTGAAACGAAATGCGGAAATACATGGGATGAATGACCAGAATAACTGATGAAATTGAACATGAGATTCATCCAATCGATTATCTTCAAACACATGTTCTTTCATATTTATATGGTAGACAACATGGTTGTTGTGGATCAGTATGGATAATAATTGCGGCAACACCTGATACGAGTCATCCCAATCACCATAGACCTTCACAATTGCCTTCTGTTTCGCTATCCATGCCTTGTTATAAGAAATCTTATAACCGAATTTTTGAGGTATCCTCTCTTGAACAGGGGATATAAGAACATCTTGACAGGTCCTAATCATCTTGACGATAACATTTGACACATACTCGGCATCCAAAGCAGTGTGATCTTGTGTCAAGTTTGGATGAACACAAGAATGTGCTGCCTCAATCTTTGAAATTCTCCATCCACCAAATGAAATGTCTGAAATCACCCTCAACCAGAATCTACGGTCTTCATCAAATTTATCACACCATATGACGTATTTTTTTCGCCATGATGCCTCAACTACATATCTAAAATGCCTCTCAATATGAAATATTTTTAAGAATCACTTCAACGCATCCTTACTTGGAAAATCCCTTCCATTATATAATGTTTTGTCCAACTCACTAACCCTGTCCACTATAACTCCATGAAACTCTGTTGTAGGTGTTAGAACATTGTTGTTGAATTCATGTACATGTTCCATTGCTTTGGACCAAGATTCAAAGGGTTGTGGATGCTTTAATGTTGGTCGAGAATGTTCTTGACCTACTCTATTTCGAGAAACTACTAGCCTATCTTCTCCAACTCCCTCCCAATCTATAGCTCCCTACCCATCATCATTGTCTTCTCCGTCTGTTCCATCATTATTAAATTCCTCATCTGAATAATGATTTATATGTAAATCTGGAAGATCATCTAAGTTTTCCTCCTCTGCAACAGGGCGAACATCCTCAATTTCTTGGGATGAAGCTTCTTCAACAACTATTTGTGCATGTCTACGACTTCGAACATTTTGATGTTGTTTTACATTAGAAACTTCAACATATAACTCCATCATTACACCATCAGACTATTGGGAAAATAAAGTTCCCGCTTGGACCTAGTGCTCATCAACAGCCAATGGACAAGCAAGATGCCATAACGTGGCAGGGAATTGCAAATGTCTATAACTAATAGACTTTATCCCTTGATGAGGACCGAGATTTAAGCAACCACGAATTCTATCTTTAAGATCAGATATGGTTACACAATCAGATGTGTTAACCATAGATGTTGGCTGTATACTATAAGAAGCTCCTTGGTCGGTTTGAATAACCTTTCCATAGTATTAAACACAAGCAATCATGTCTCTCTACATGAAAAATTTTTAGTGATCACTAAATATGTCAATAATGTTTTGTTACTTGTTAAATAACATTTTTTATCTTCTTAAAGGTATTTTAGTACTTTATGAAGTAAATATCAATCATCTAAAGCATATCCCCTGGGAGTGTCAAACCAGGAGTGCAGCAAGGCCCATTTTTGTGTATCAGGATACCCCGGGTCAGGCTCGAAACTCCTTTTCGGGGCTTTCACCCCTAGGTACAGCTGTTCCAGAGCCACATCCACTTGTAGTATTCAGACAAGGATTTAATTACTTAGATAAAGACATAAACTTTAATGACACCAAAATTTTAAAACCTTCCTAAATTAAGCCACTAATGTTTTGTGTAACAATTTTTAACTTTCCTAAATATATGTTCAATGATCTCTAAAAAATAAGATTCATTATAGTGCTGGTTAATCACTACATAAGTGTCGGTCACTACTTAAGTGTTGGTTAATCACTACTTAAGTGCTGGTTAATCACTACTTAAGTGCTGGTTAATCACTACTTAAGTGCTGGTTAATCAGTTAAGAGTTGGTCATTCACCACTTAATCATCCCTTAATCTTTACTTAATGAACCCTTAATCATCCCTTAATTGTTAGTTAATGACCACTTATTCGTTAGTTAATGAACCCTTAATCACCCCTTAATCATCCCCTAATCATCCCTAGTTAATCATCCCTAGTTAATCACCCCTTAATCACCCATTAATTGTTAGTTAATCACCCATTAATCACCCATTAATCGTTAGTTAATTGCCCATTAAACATTCCTTAATTACCCCTTAATCATCCCCTAATCATTCCTTAATTTTTAGTTAATCACCCCTTAAACATTCCTTAATTACCCCTTAATCATCACATAAACATCCCTTAATTACCCCTTAACCATCCCCTAATCATTCCTTAATCATTAGTTAATGATCACTTAATCACCCCTTAATTGTTAGTTAATCACCCCTTAATCGTTCGTTAATCACCCCTTAAACATTACTTAATTACCCCTTAATCATCACTTAATCATTCCTTAATTACCCCTTAATCATCCCCTTAACCCCTTAATCAATCCTTAATTACCCCTTAATCACCCCCTTAATCGTTAGTTAATCACCCCTTAAACATTCCTTAATTACCCCTTAATCACCCCGTAAACATTCCTTAATTACCCCTTAATCATCACTTAATCATTCATTAATTACCCCTTAATCATACCCTTAACCCCTTAATCACTCCTTAATTACCCCTTCATTCCTTAATTACCCCTTAATTAGTTAATGACCCCTTAATCACCCCCTTAATCGTTAGTTAATCACCCCTTAAACATTCATTAATTACCCCTTAATCACCCCTTAAACATTCCTTAATTACTCCTTAACCATCCCCTAATCGTTCCTTAATCATTAGTTAATGACAACATAATCACCCCATAATCACTAGTTAATCACCCCTTAATCATTACTTAATCACCCCTAAAACATTCCTTAATTACCTCTTAATCACCCCTTAATCACTCCTTAATTACCCCTTAATCATCACTTAATCATTCCTTAATTACCTCTTAATAATTAGTTAATCACCCCTTAATCACTCCTTAATTACCCCTTAATCATCACTTAATCATTCCTTAATTAACTTAATGACCCCTTAATCATCCCTTAATCATCAATTAATCACCCCTTAAACATTCCTTAATTAATCATCCATGGTTAATTACCCCTTTAATCATGACTTAATTATTCCTTAATCATCATTTAATTATTCTATGATTATCTCTAAAATATTAATAAAGTATTATTATCCCTAATTATCATTCATTAATAATATTATATTATACATACTTTAATCTAACATTAAATAATTTATCCCTAATCATCATTCATTAATAATATTAAATTACACATACCTTAATCTAACATTAAATATTATCTAATTAAAACATTAATAATATAACTATTTATTTCTTTTCTTTAAATAACTACTACTACATACTTAAATATTTAAAATTAAGTAATTACAATTAAATAAATAAATAACATTAAAATAAAAGAAATACCTCTAAATGAAGCTTTACACAAAAATCTTGTACTCCTTGCATCTCTGGAAGCACCACGAAGGAAAACTCAACTTAGAGAGAGGAGCTCTCAAAATTTCAGAGAGAAGAGGGATTTGTGAGTGAGGAAGGATGGGTGGGACGACTCCCTTTTATAGGGATTTTTTTGGTGAAGGCGGCATCTGGAAAACCGCCTTCGGCCATTTAAAACATGAAAGGCGGCTCTTCTAAAGCCGCCTTTCGTAGAAAAAAATCGAAAGACGAGCACTGGTGTGCCGCCTTTCGTTTCCCCAAAGGTGCAAGGCGGTTTCTGGAGAACTGCCTTTGGCCCGGTGGAAACTGAACCGAAGGAGCCACATGGTGTGCCTCCTTTGGGATGTAAAAAAAATATATTTTTAACCTGGTCGTATTTTTAATTTTTTTTTGAAAAAATGTAAAAAAACACTGTTTATTGAGTTGAAAAATCTAATTTTCGACGCCCCACCTAATGTTCATATCTGGGGATGGGGGAACATGGATCCTTTTATTTCACCTCATACACAATATAGTTGGGATGATTTAGGGGATGGATCCTCACTCTATGGGACTCCACCCTCCCATCATGCTAGGGTTCCTTCCCAGCGCTGCTGCATCTACACTCTCATTGTCCTCCTTGCGGTGAGAGGTTTTTCCATGCTTCTTCTTCTCCCTTCCTCGTTATTCATCCTAGAACTCACCCACTATGACCTTCACTCTTTTTTCTGGATACTTCGAGAATAAACCCCACCATAGTTTAACTCTATGATTCTCTAGTGACTTGGGTTCTATTGGTGGTGGAATAAGGCGAGTCTCTCCATCTCTCTTTCTGGTCTCCCTTTTTTGGGGTTCGTTTCTGTTGGATCTCACTTCTCCTGGATTTAGTCCCGCTTTTTTGTGCTCCTACTCTACCCTTATCTCCATACCCACCATGTAACACCCCATTTATGGTCAAGAATGATGGAGTTTTAGGGCTGTTTGGGATGGTGGGGTATTCGTGCCGAAGGCGTCTCTATTCCGATTTTCTCTATTGTCTCATTTTTTCCTTCCTGGTTCATGATTTGCCTTTCACAGTCTCGGTTTGTTCTGGGTTTTTCATTTTTCTCCTATGGCTTTTAATTTCTGTTCACCAAGATTTGGTTTCTTGTTTTGTGTCCTTCATTTTGTGCTAGAGTTATTTCGGGATTTGGTTTATGATGGCGGTTTCCATGCGGTGGTAGATTTCGGTGCTTCCTCCATGACGATGAAGTTGGATTCCTAGATTTCTTGTTCGGTGTGCTGTTCGTTCCCCTTTTTTTGATACCCGTTTTGTGATGATCCGAGGAAGAGGTCGACGATCATTCCGATGGCTGGTGCTTTCTGTTGAGGCCTTCGTTCGCTCTTTACTCTGCTCTTGCTCCACGATTCCACCTCTTTTCTCCTAGTCGGAGTTGTTTGGTGGTTTTCAAGGTGTCTAGAGAGGTGGGATCGAGCATTCATCGGCGTTCCCAGTGTCATCTACCGTGGTGGCTCCGTATCTATTTTGGATCCCCGTTGGGTCTGCTGTTCACGTCTGTTAGGGTGCTTCATCGAGGCCTCAATGATCGGTGATGATGGTGGATTGCTGTTTTTGGTTTCATTTGGTGGATTCTATAAATGTTTTCTTCGATGGTTTGGTCTGGGTCGATGGTGTGGATGGTATCCCTTCTGGTTTCCAGTTTCAGGTGTGATTTGTTGGGGCCATCGGCGTGCGTTGTCAGGGACAAGATGGTGAAGAATGTGTTTCGTGGAGGATTTTGACTTGATGTGGCTGACATCGAAGACGGTAATGGCTTATAGCCCATGGTGGTGTGTGGTGTCGGGTTTGAGGTTCAATTTTTAATTTTGAATTCACGAATTTGGGTTGATTTGGGTACTATTTGTTTAAACATAGAATTTGGTTTCCTGCTTATTGTTTTATGTTGTTGGATGAGGTGATCTAGTTGTATTTGGTTTTTTTATTTGGTTTTTGGTATGTGCGTGGTTTCCACTAATCCACAATGTGGCTTTAATAAAATATAAAAAAAGGATTTAGGAGCATGTAACCTATTAAGAAAACCCCATGCTTGGTAATTCCAATTAACTCAACAAGAATAAACCTTGAATAAATCTCAAAAGTGTCTTGACCGATGTGAGAAATCCATAGAAAAACTCCCAAAATATGTGAATGAGAGAATTCACCTGGATTATATGTTAATGGAATCCAATCATCAATAAATTTTAATGTCCGGGAAAGAATGTAGTTCACATGCAGACTCAACATCATAACTTGCTCAAAGTTGATCAAGAATGTGCAAGATTCCTCAAAGTTGATCAAGAATGTGCAAGATCATGTGGCTGGTGACAATAATAGCAGTCACCGTAGTATGGGATCAGCCATATCCCATAGGGATAATGGAATTTTTATCCAAAAATTCCTCCCCTAGGATGAAAAAATTGGACCAAGGCATTAAAAAAAGCGAACTGCAGAAACCCCATCCCACAGCATTGGGGACATTTTTACCTCAACCACCACCTCAATGAAAATATTCCTTTTCCTATTTAGAGAGGATGAAAAGTATTAAGGTATCATATTCTTTCTCATCTCCAAACCCATTTACTATAGAAGGGAGGTGTATGATCGGGCTCCATAAGTGTTCCCTCTGAGTCGCTCATCACCAAGATGTCCAAAGGTAATCTAAGAAAAGAATGGAGGTGTTCTAAAAAGGGGGAAAACAACCCTCCTATCATTTTACAAACAATATGATGACTAAAATGAATTATGCATTGGTAAACATCATGGTTGTCACCCATGAAGACAGCAATAAAGATGATCAAAATGGAGAGGATATAGGAGGAGATGGATCAATCCAAAACATGGTACACACTAAGATAAATGGAGAAGGTTTACATTCAAGGAACCAAATAATAACTCTAAATTTGGGTTCTCCCACAATCAATCATGTACAACCTACTCAAGGAATATCTAACAAGAATAAATGTAAGGCCACATAAAATCTACCTCCTCTTCTAGATGAGGATGAGATCCCTACACTTAAAGAATTATTTTCCTAACAGGTGGAATAAATGAAACATTTGAGTAGAATCAACACTAATTCTCTTTGAGGTAGCATTCCAATCAAATATTATCCCCAAGGAAAGCCTCATTTTAAACATGTTTCGGGTGTTCCTCAGAAACACAGATTCATCCCAATGATTGGTGTAATACCAAGACATATACCTTACTCAGTGCTTGGTCTATCATTTTACCTTGACCTATTCATGGAAAGGGATCATGAATTCCCTCCATTAAGAATACCACTATAATGGGTTCAGGGAAATCCTCAAAAGATGTGCCTCACTAGATATCAGCAAAACATAATGGCAGAAATGGTACACCAGATCCTACCGATTGATTCACCTATCCAAGATCCTATGAAATTGAACACTCATCAAGGACTTATTGACACCATTGAGTCATTTAATTCTCCATTGGAATTTTTGGAGGAGAGTAGTTCACTAGTGAACCTCGAATATAATCCTTAACCTAGTTGGTTGAGTGATACCACACCAACTCTAAACATTGGGAGTCCTATATTTATGATATTCAATATATCAGGTGAAAAAGAACATCCATTGATGCACTATGTTTCCCACTATGATCTAGTGATAGGAAATCCTAAGAAACAAGAAATAGTGAAACACATATTCATTGTACTAACCTTGCAAGGGCCATCCTTCCTATGGTACAACAAATTTTTAACTCATTAAATCAGGGGATATGAGGATCACAATAAGAAATTCCTATTTTAGTTCAGATCAACACTAAAAAAGATAAATATCAATAGTATCTTGAATTGAAAAAAGGGAGAAAACTATAGATTCTTGGATTTCATTCTCATTTCTAAAGGGCTCACATGCTCCTAGAACATGTCGCTTTACCAAGAATACATTATTGCACTCTATAATGAGAACCTTCATGATGATCTGAGAATTCCATTAATCCTAGGGAAATGTTTATTTGGGTTTATATATTTCTCCATCATTTCCCAAATAATTGACTACTCTATAAAATGAACTAATATCAAGTCCCGGATAACTCCACCCTTCCCTGGGAAAAGAGTAGTAAAGGAAGAGGTGGCATCCATCACCTTTAAGTCATCCTTCACTCTAGAACTATCTCCAAAACCTACACCATATCATGTTGACCCCCTTGGTATAAAATTAAGAACCCACCTCTCCAGTAAGAGTGTAGGGTACCAAGAACAAATCAATTTGAGTAGTGACGGAATAATTTTTACTACTTATGGGATGATCAAGTCCCTATGTTTTTTATTACTACTATGAATAATGATTAAATCTTCTTGGAAGATCCCATGAGGTCCGACTTGGCAGGCCTTGGTGATTGAAAATAAATATGTAACATTTCACTGGATGTTGGGAAACAACATTCAATAATGCTCCATCTTCAAAGACATCCTGCCAAAAATGGTAGATTCTAGGAATGTAAAGCTGGTAAATCCACTGTTGTAGGTAGTGTATGTTTCCAATACTACCCTAGGTGTATGAGGTTAGTGTAATGATGTTTTTAGAAAAAAGGAACAAAATTTTTATGGTTTTTAGAATAAATGGACAAACAACTAAACTCATTGTATTCTCCAATACCAGTTGAAACATCCAACTACCCCCCCAATAGCTTCTACTACAACAATGCTAAGGCCATCATCCCCAATAACCTCTAAATTTTAGAATTTCAAAATGATACCTAGCTAGGATGGAATAATGGAATCACATGATGGTGAAACTAAATTAAGGAAAAAGTTTTCTTTGAATATCTTAGACAGTATGCCCTCATATTTGAAATAGTGAACATCATCCTACCAAATAGCACCACCTGAAAATAGTCGTCCCTAGAAATTAATCATTGTATAAGGCATGGATATTCAGTTACATTGATTAATTTCACATAATGGTTCCATTATCTGATTATTATTATGTTTATAAACACATGTTCTGTACATACAATTGGAAAACGACATGAAAAATCCATAGGATCTTAGGTTACCGGGTAAGGTGCAGTCCCATATGGGGCTAGATCTATAGCCACGTCCCTAATCAGACTACAATTTTGCAAAAAAAATGAGGTAGACTATTAGTTAGTTCAATAGGAGATTAAAAATCCCCTTTAATCATCAAAAATCCACCATGGCCATATTACTCTAGAAATTCAATCACATAGGGTACAAGTGTTAGATCACCCTAGATATGTAGTCAGACCTACCAAGCCCAACCCACCAAAGAATGGAGAATGTTCAACTCTTATTTCATGGGCTGATCCAACTATATCAAATAATCATTCCCCTAAAGAACATAATAAATATAATACCCACCTAAGGAAATGCATTCTTTTATAAAAAATGTTTTAAATCCTAAAATAGTTTGCCTTTATATTGGAAACACAATTGATCTTAGATGCCCTGAGTTTTTTCATAAGACTTCAATGAAGCACTCATATAATCTTTGTTAATACCTAAAGAGATTCAAGATAATGTTTCCACTACCAAGGTCTATCAGATAAATAATGATCCAGTTGAATTCCAGGCAGTTATATCCTTCATATATAAATATGTCAGTCCATTATAAAAGTACACATCATAAACTTTTTGTTTCTTATAATAAAAATGGTGTCAATGTCTAAATTTTTTTCATAGATAATAGATCTGGATTTAAAATAATTATATTACAGACACTTTTATGGATGAGATACAATGAGGATAACTAATATCCTTCCTATATAACCCTTTTTGTGTTGTGAAAATATTTAGTAGATTCCATTAGGCCAAATCAAGATCAAGAATATATTAGGATACCTAAAAGAAAACTCATAATTTATTTTGGTTCAGAAGAATATGACATCCAACATCTTTCTAGGATTCCCATGGTTTCATAAACATGTAGAAATCCTCTCACCATTCCATCAATGCATTGAGGACTTGAATAATGGAAAAATTGGGACATTTCACACAAATAAGGATCCGTTAAAGTTTATGAGTTTCATTATATCAATGAAGGTTTCAATCAAAAGACAATTGAATGACCCTTAGTTGATTTTTTTCATGAATTACTACCCCAAATGGTCTGGAATTATCCTGTCCATCCCTTTCATGTAACTGTGAAATGTATGTATTTCTCTTTAACCATGTCGAGCATATGAGCCCAAGAACATGATAATATTCATCATTCATTATGTTATCATTTGTGAACATTGATTCTAGTAGCATTGAACGTTTTTGGTCTACCAAGATAGTCATGAAATCATAGATGAAAATTCCCCAATTTCATATCATGATCTACAGAAAAACCCAACCTCACCAGTTGAGGCAGAAGAGGGTGTCTCATCACCCAAATAGAAAGACAACACTTTTTATCCACCTATCACTCCATCCTCTAAAATGTTTCAAGGAAATAAAATATTAATATCTGGATTAGAGGAGGATAATTCATATTTGGAATACTGAGATCTCAGATCCACCCCAAACTCTGAAGAACTTATATAACTAATTTATTCCCATATGTAAAAAGATGATGGATATGAAGTGGTTGAAGAAGAATATGAGTATGAACTTAAGGACCCCCTATATAATTTGGTGAGGGAATCTCTATAAACATTGTTGATCGTAGAGAAATGAAGTTGGGTATATAAGAAGACCCATGACCCACCTGGATTAATTAAACCATATATTCCAAAGAGCAAGTGGTATATAATTTATTCTTAATGTAGAATTTGGATATATTCACCTGTAACTACATTGAAATATTGGTCAATGAACCTAAGATGGACACTCACCCCATAAGATTGATAGAGGACTATTGGGGATACACAAAAGCAGGGAAAAGGACACACCCAATACATGCTCTCAAAATTGAGTATGAATATGACAATATCATCCTATTAAACTTTATCTGATTGGTCTAATATCCCAAATGGATGGACAATATTCTCCCAATAATGAATAATAATAGGAAAATAATTTTCTACAATGATTTCATGGATCTAAAAAGACACTTCCAAAAGGATTATTTCCATGTATTGATAATATAATTTCTGATTGATGTATTAACAAGACCTCAAGCTCTATCTATCATTGATGGCTATTAGTAATATAACTAAATCTGATTATACAAGGAATATGAATAATACTATGCCTTCAGGGGCCCTAATGGAGTATTTTTCTATTTGTTAATTTCTTTTGGCTTGTATAATGTCGGTGCTACAAACCTACATTCCATAAATTTCTTCTTAAAAACCTTGATGTTAAAGATTTTATAATTCTATGTTGATGAACTAATGGTTAAATATCAACAATGCTTGAACCAATTGGTATATCAAGAAATCATTTCTAAAAACTATGATAAAAACTCCAGAAAATGAACACCTTGAAGTGTGATTTCTATGATGCCCCAAGTAATTTTTTTGGCTTCATCATATTCAATTATTGAAATAAATTCAACACCAAGAATAAAAAGTAGATCCTTGGTATGTCAACTCCATGAAACCTAATAAAGATGAGAGTAATTGAAGGAAAGTTGGAGTGTATTTGATGATACATATCAAACCCTATAGGTAAATGTATTCCCTTAACTAGGTTGATGGAAAATGGGGTTATATATTAGAGGGCTAATGATTGTTAAGAAATATTCAACAATCTTGTGAAATATATCTAACCCTTCCTGTGTTGATGTCTCTTGTCAAAGGGAGGGCACTTATTTTGTATGTGTAAGATTTAGAGTGATCCTTGGGTGACTTAATCCAAAAAAAGAATGGTATTAATAAGGAAAAAATTATTATCTCAGAAAAACCATTATCAGTGACGAGTCCTATTATTCGGATATCGAGAAGATTTTTCTAATTCTAATGTTAATCATCCTGAATCTAAGGCACTACTAGAAGAATCAAAGGGTTCAATTGATCTCTCTTTGAAACCCACTCAAATAAATTCTCATTTTTTCATTGTTGACCAAATGTCTAGAATGGTGGGAGATCATCCGGTAATAGTTTAACATTCATTTTTCCTCAAAATATGATCATGGGACATACATTAGTAGATTTTATGGTACAGAACCCCTTAGTATAAATAGAATCATTGGACACTAAAATCCACAATGAAGTGGATTTATCAGTTCAAGAAGTCCCGTATATATGGGAGGTCTATTTCAATGGTGCATTCATAAGTCTTAAAGGGAAGTGGACGAAATTCTACATGCTAAAAATGTGGGGTTGGGAGTCATGATCATCTCCCCATCCAAGAATTTCTACCTTACTTATTCTTACTTTTGGAACATTTCATGAACAATGAAATTAAATATTAGGCTCTCTTTGTAGGGATAGATACGTAATTTAGTTTTAATTCAATCCCTTGAATATATATGGTTATTGAAAACTGTCCATAATGAAGAATAACACCGGTTATTCCACAAAAAAATGATACAATCCCCTATTAAACCACATCTAGGGACTAATGGAAATATTTCCTTTGGGGATGACATTGACTCACAAACCATCGTCATATAATTCCCATGTCAAAGCATTTGAAAATGTGGCCACAATAATTGTTGATCTAGTTCGGGATGAAACAGTAATCAATATTTGGCTTCATCAGATAGTCTCACCTTTCATTAAAGCAAATAATAGAGAGATCGATGAGATTAGAACCATCCTGAACTATTTGGTACTACCACTGGATGGAAGACACCCATTGTGGGATACAATTAAAAGTGATATCTCCCAACATAGAAATCTAATAAATGAAAAATCTACGATGAAAAATAAATTTTTTTCTATATAATTGAATGAAATATAAAAAGGTCCTCTATAAGTGGAGCCATGATGGGGTCCTTCTCATGTGAATTGATGGAGAAGATTCTACTGTTGTCATGAAGGAATTGCACACTAGAACTTATTTTATACCAAAAAATGATCCCAAAAATCCTATCAAATATGATGTCTTCGGTACTACTAGCCCACTATAATGTAGGAATACACTAAAGTCATAAAAAATCTCCCTTCCTCCTAGGTTCCAGTCAACATCATTCACCAACCCTCATTGTTGTTTCACATTGAAAAATACTCATGTCCATTTTCCCTATGTAGAATGGATGCCATGGGACTAGATACTTCTGTTATGGACAACCATTTTAAGTACATTATGATTGAAACCAACTTCTTCTCAATGTTGACAGAATCCATACCCCGTCAAAAAAGTATGAGAGAGGAACATTATCATCTTCATGTGATAAAAAATCATTACTAGATTTTTTCCATCATACAATACTTATTAACAACAACACCAATTTCTATTCAACTAAATTAGGAAAACTATATCAAGAGTATGAGATCAAGACTTAACATCAATCCCAGAACCCTGAGATGAATAATGAAAATATAAAGACCTTTAATAAGAACCTATAAAATATACAATTGGAGATGGTAGATGCAGATAATATGTCAAATATAGACAAGTACTTACATTCCATGTGGTATTATAGGTCAATAACCAACATAACCACGTAAGAGAACCCATACTCATTAGTATATGGTATATTTGGGTCCTTCCAACCCAAGATGAATTTACCTTGCTCTACATATTCATATGAAATCAGTTATCCACATGTGAGAAATCACAGAAATGTCTGGATGAATTGGAGTGAATGGATGAGAATATATTTCCCACTGTTCATCATTTGTAAGTCCAAAAAAACCAGATTGCACGAGCCTTTGACAAAACATATGGACACTGGTCTTTCTTTAAGGGAAAGATGTCATCGATCCTTAGGGCTCCTATGTTACTTGAAAAGAAAAATAAAATGTCAGAGATAGAGTGGGAGGGACCCTATGTAATAAACAAATTCTACTCAAATGGAACCTATTCATTAATGATGTTAGATGGGTAGCTTACCATGGCCCCCAAAAATACAATGTTCCTGAAGAAGTATTTAATTTAATCACAAGACACAATCATCCTGATAACATGCTGCTAAACTGCATGGTAAATCATCTTAGCATATGAATGTCAAATGGCATAGTTTCAAGAACTGGTTCTGGATTGATTCCTTTCATCATTGGATACATAGTGATGCCTAGATCTCTTACGTTAGTACCAGCTAGTATACCTCCAATAATAATATGATTTTATTACCAACCATTAGCTTGAAGGCCTCTTTTCATATTATGATTTTGTTTCTCTCTGGTCTACAAAATCTTCCTTCCCATAAATACAAGACACAATCATCCTAATCGTATGATGGTAAACTACATGGTACATCATCCAAGTCTTCTAATACTAAACAACATAACACCAATGTACTCACTATTTGATGGTTAAAGGAAAAACACCATAATTTTCTCATATGAGAGGACATCGCACTTTGAGTCAATCATACACCATACCATATTCACGATCTACATTTATCTTGATTCCTGTCTACATAGGTTACATAGCAACACCTAAATTATACATCGTAGTTCAACCACCCAAAGAGTAAATAAATTCCCCCTCCTAATGTACGTGTTAGACCGACATTGGGATATTTCCATCAAGAACAATGTGTTTCTTGGTTCATTCCATTATAGTATACATAGTGATGCCTAGATATCATATCATGGGACAAAAAATAACGATACTTAATTTTTATCCTTACATAATAATTTTAAACTGCACTTCCAATTTCATTATCGCAAGATGTTAAAATTTATGGTTACTAAAGAACTAAATATGGCTTGATGATTGTCCACACTTGATATATTTTGATGCCCAGAACTCAAATCTTGGGCCCAACCACAAAAATCAATCAATCAATGAAAAAAGTTTCCTTTATGCATATGAATTAGACCGGTGTAGAGAGTTCCCATTGAAATCGACATGTTTATTGATCCCTATCATCATAGGATACATAGTTATGCTGAGATACCTAATCTTTTGTTTATTAGCAATGAAGGATATGAATTTCATCCTTTCTATGTATGGATCAGATCTGCACAGCGAGTTTTCTAAGAACAACATTTTGCATGATTCTTATTTTGATGAGATATATAGTGGAAATTTTTTTTATCGTGGTCTATCCACCATAAAAAACAATTCCCATATCCTTCATTTAATGTCATTAGTGTGAATGAAAATAAAATTTCCACCATATGTTAATCACACCTAGAAATGATCATGTGGGTTAAGTGTTTTGGTAGGGAATTACACACATGATCATGGTATATCATTAAATGTAGTGGTTTATTTGGTCTTGGTAGAATTTCTTTAATAGTAACACTCTATGTCCTTACCACAAGAAATTAAACTATAATATCAAATTCAATTTTAAAACTATGTATGTCTTGATTCCAGTTATCATAAGAATACTAGTGACCCATGATTATTTTATTTTGGGTCTGGCCACATTATTTATTATTCACACTGGGGAAACTATGACCTTCCCTCATGAAGTTAAACTACCCATAGAATTTCCTTATCAAAAAACATTAAACTACATGGAACCTCAAGAACTCTGTGTGTCTTTATTCTCATTTTAACAATATATATAGTTATTAATAGACAATGTGTATTAGTCTCTTTCACTAGAAAAGAATAGAATCCAAATCTTTCATATACAAATGCAGATCTCTGTAAAAGATCTCAGATTCAGTTTCCACATTCAGGGATCTATCATGTAAATAGAAATGTCCCCATACATATGAGTCAGATCTATATAGGTAATTTCATATCTATGGATAATCACGGTCTAATTTTTTCTAATATACATTGACACATTCCTTCTATTTATCATACGATGTTACCTAGGAAAATTTGGGGTTTTATGTTCTTTATAGTTTTATGGAATTTTATGGGTTCTAATGTTTTTGGGGGTTTTAAGTGTTTTAAGGGTTTTACAGTTTTCAAGGGGGTTTTAGGGATTATTTTGGGTTTTATGTCATCATAAGGTTTTAATGGTTTTAGGGGTTTTGTGTTCTTTAGGGTTTTATGGTTTTTTTTGTTTTTTAGTTTTTTTATTTGGTATTTTAGAGTTTTTATAGTATTTTATTGATTAATAGAATTTTAAGGGTTTGGGATTTTATGGTTTTTAGAAATTGTTATTGTTTTTAGGTGGTTTTGGGGTTTTAGGGTATTTATGTGGTTTTGGGGGGATTTAATTGTTTTAGAGATCTTATAGTTTCTTATGGTTTTATGGGTTTTTTTTGTTTTTAGGTGGCTTTGAAGAGATTTTGGGGTTTCTATGTTTTTAGGCGTTTTTTATTCTTTTTATTGGTTAGATGGATTTTTGGAGGTTTTTGTAGTATTTATTGGTTTTAGGGTCTTTATGAGTTATAACGATGATATGAGTTTTAATGGTTCTTTTAGTATTTTTGTTAAATTTTAAGAGTTTTCAATGTTTTTAGGGTTTTAGAGTTTTTAGGGTTTTTAGGGTTTTTTGATTTTTAGAGTTTTTAGGGTTTTTTGGGATCTTGGTGGATTGATGGGTGTTTTTTTTATTATTTTATGGTTGTCATGATTTTAATATTTCTAATTTTTTCAGTTTTGTTTTGGGAAATTTAATTTAATTATATTGTTTTAATGCTTTTTCTGGTTTTCATGGTTTTTCTTGGGATTTAAGAGTGCATAGTGTTTTTAGGGAGTTAAAGGGTCTTTATAGTCTTTTAACATTTTTATATTGTTTCTTTTGGTATATAAGGGGGTTTATGGTTTTTTTAGGTTTTCTAGAGGTTTTCAGGTCTTTAAGGTTTTTATGATTTTCTTGTGATTTTAAGGGTTTTATGGTTTTGTATGGGATTTTAGGGTTTTTTTGGTTTTTTTGGATTTTGACGGGATTTAATTAGTCCTTAGTTTTTTAGGCTTTATGGGTTTTAGGGGATTTATGGTTCTTACAAATTTTTAGGCTTTTAGGGGTTTTATGGACTTTAGGGGATTTAGTTTTTTATGGTTTTATTAGGGGTTACATGATTTCTAGGGTTTTTGTGTTATTTAAGTGATTTTGGATTTTTTTTTTGTTTTAAATGGTTTTTAGGGTTTATGAGTTTTAGTGTTATTGAGGTTTTTATGGCTTTTTTCAGGTTTATTTTTTTGTCTTAAATATTTTTGGGAATTGTAGGGTTTTATGGATTTTTATGTTTTTATGGGTTTTTAGGGTGTTAGGGTTAATATGGATTTCCTGATCATATTGATTTTATTTTTAAAGGGGTTTTAATGTTTTTAGGGATTTATAATTTTTATGGGTTTTTAGGGATATGAAGGATTTTTGTTGGGGGGGGGGATTAGATTTTTTTAGTTTCCAGAAGGATTTATTATGGATTTTTAGGGTTTTTCTAGTTTTAATAAATTTTTTTGGGTTTTTACGTATTTAGGGTTATATGTGTTCTCATATATTTTAGATTTTTGGTGGGTTTTTATTTTTTTATGGATTTTATGAATTTTTGGGTTTTAAGGTGTTTTTTGGATCTTGGGTTTTTAGTGTTTTTAATTTTTCCAGTTTTTAGGGTATTGGGGGGGGGGGGTTGTGTTTTTTGGGTTCTTAGGGTTTTTATGGGTTTTCTTATTTTTAGGATTTTGGGGCATTTAGTTTATTTTTATGGTTTATTAGAATTTATGGTTTAGTCTGTATGACATTGTGTTTATAGTGTAGGGTATAGGGTTTAGTTTGTTGGATATATGGTTTACGGTATAGGGTTTAAGGTGTATGGTTTAGGGTTTATTATATGGTTTCGGCTATATGGAATAGGGTTTAGTGAGTAGTTTTTAGGTTTTAGGATGTAAGGAAAGGGTTTAGTGTGATTGGATTGGGGATTATAGTGGAGGGTATCTGGTTTATGGTGTAGGGTGTAGGGTTTTGGGTGTAGGGTAAAGGGTTTAGGGTGTAGGAATTATAATTTTGGTTGTAGGGTGTAGGGGTTATGGTGTAGTGTATAGGGTTTATGGGGTAGGGTTTATGTATTTGGGTGTAGGGTATAGGGTATAGGGTGTAGGGTTTAGGTATTAAGGTGTATGGTATAGGGTATAGGGTATATTTTCTAGTGTATAGGGTTTAGGGTGTATGGTATAGGGTTTGTGGTGTAGGGTTTAGGGTTTAGGTTTTTTGGTAGATGTTTTAGGTTGTATAGTTTTAAGTTATGGAGGTATGGTATTGGGTGTAGTGTGTAGGGTATGGTGTATGGGGTGTATGGTATACGGCACTTGGTATACAGTCTAGGGATTAGGGTGTGGGGTCACTACAACAACATTGAATGATAGAAGCGGTTTTTTATATGAAGGATGTTTAAACAACATCTATATGTTTTTGTGATGGTTCTAAAAAACCACCACTAAATTTTTCATCAGCATCAAACTCTGTTTTCTTTCATCCTTTTAGTGGTTCTTTCTAGAGGCCGTCACCAAAAATATGTTTAGCGGGGGTTTCTACTCTCAAAAAATGTCGACAGTATAGCGGCGGTTTAAACCACCACTATATTTACCCATTTTTGGGGAGGATAAAATGCTTTTAAAACTCTAAAACCATTTCTAAAAATTTTCTACCTAATTCATCAGTAGTTCAAACCACCACTATATGTAAATTTTCTAGAAAAAATGCAACTTCCAAGTATGGTTCCCCAAAACATGAAAATAAATAAACAAGTGAGATAGAAAAATCAGAAACAACCAAGATTTAGTATAATTTCAATTAATATGAACTAGAAATTCCACATCATCTAAATGTTATTTTCAGTTTACTAAAAGGCTATCGAGAAAAATGAATTTTGAGCATCATGTGTTTAATTTAAAAAAGTTAGTCTTATTAAAGATATGTGTAAAGAAACCATCATAGTTTTAGTTAAACATAATCACCAAATACATAGTAAACCTTAATCACTACCAGATGAAATATCATTAACAAACTCTCCATCTCCATATCCACAATCTACTATCGGAACCTACATGATGGTTATGTTGAGAATTATACAATGTTATATATTATAATTTAATCTTTAAACCAATAAAATTATGTGTGGTAAATGATTTTGATTATTTTTTTTATTTTCCTCCTCACTACCATTCAATAATTTCTATATCACCTAGGATAGACAAAATCATCTTCTGATATAATTCAATCAACTCTTTATACAAAGCATCAAACATTTCATCTTGCATCTTTATTTCTGACCATATTCTAGAATTACGTTTTTCGTTGTAAAAAAACACATTCCATCCATCTCATGGTAGGGAGTCACTAAAACTATGAATAGATGCATCTGTAATTCATAAGGGCCTACTAATGACCTCAGATGGTAAAGGTCCCAATCCCATCCCACGCACTCAGACATGATTCTCCATCTAAAGGACTTGGCCATCCAGGTCATCTAAGGAGACTGAGAAAGATAACATGGGACCGGGATCCCATAGTTCTTTTTTTAACCTATAAATCAAATAACATTCATTTTTTAAGAAAGACATATTAAAATGTTTACAACTGAAAATATGTCATATTTAACAAAAAATGAATTATTACTCCAACTTCTTGGATATCTCATTAACACTACTCCCATCATATTTTGTATGGAAATATAAAAATTATTTTATTTTAGATACTCGGTTACCTAAATTCATTGAATAAATTAAGAAAATACAAGTAAAAAATTTAATATATAAAATAGATATTTTTTCATAAAAATGTTTAAACTAATGAAAATATTACCAGAGTCAAAATGTTTCTAGAAGCAATCTTTGACCTAGTAGTGTGGGGGATGATCTATTTAGCCCAAATTGATTCAATGTTTCTTGAAACATCCTGAAATAAACAACATAAAATTTAATAATAATGTATGAAATGTTGTATTCTTCTCTTATTCATGTATATATGTAAAATTACATTAATATAATAATATATATTTCAATACAACATGCTTATCATGTTGATTTTTATCAACAAAGACCTATCTGTTTTTCTCTAGATACTTTACAAGGTACCTTAGCATACAACTGTTGACTGATCAATGAAGTATCATTGAATCCATTTAAAATATTACCAAATGTTACCCAAATTTTTTAAGGTCTACTTTGATGTGATTATATCTACAATATAAAAGTGGGAAAATATCTATACAAAGAGTATCATTTTTAAAATATTATAATTTAATAACATAATAACATTAAATAACACCATAATGTGTTAAAATCACCTTTATTAGTGAATCAAATTCTTCATTTTTTTATTTTTCAGGCACATACCTTCAATCTATATAGTTAATCAGAAGGGTAACTATCTCAACTACCAGTTGGCCTAGAATCTGGCTATGTAATACAATGTTTTCATTAATAGAGGCCCCATTGCAGTAAAATGGGACAAATATGTTAATTTTTTTTAAATTCTATACAACTAAACTTTTCCTATTTCTCTCCATAGTAAAATTGTTTTCATGGTTTATCAAAAAATATTAAGTATTATAAAATGTTAAATAAATTAATCAACATTAAAATAGGTACCTATAAATTTCCCTCTCCAATATACACATTAGATAACTAGTTCCCTCGCTACTGAAATAGTCGAATGGGGAGCCCCTGTCTTAGATATTTGTGTGACCATGATGTAGGTTATGCCAGTCTCTAACTAAATGGAGTTTAAGAGAGATGGTAAAGGGGCAGAGGCTGTGAGAGATGGTAAGGATTCAGATGGTGTCTTGGATACCATATGGAGGGAGACATATGTATCATCATCTATCGATGTGGTCTATGTAAAGTCAACTGAGATTCAAATTGAATCAGAAAAAACATCCTCCATAGCATAACTATTATCTAAAAAAATAAAATAAACTTCAAAATAATTCATTCCCAACTTGTGTTATTAATCTAATTAATCCATGGGACAACAAGGAATAATATACAATTCATAATAATAACTAGTATCATATCCATATCTCAATTCCCCACTAGGTTTCCTGAGAGTTAAAATGAAAATTTATAAATAAGCTGTAGAAAAAATCACAAAATCTTGATATGTTGTCTGATAAACACACCCTATAAACCACACATCTCACTTACAATCACATATTATAATACATCCCATTTAATTAATTATTATAAATAATAACTCATTGGTATAACATATCATCCAAAATTAATGATTCAAAACCAAATGGGAAACCACCACATAGTTATTTATTGACCAGATGAAGACATTATGTTTTTTATAAAATGGGATTTTGGATTTACAAAATTAGTTTATTTCATAAAAAAATTAATTTCACAATTTTTATTGATCTTAAAAATCACGAAAAACAATATTTAAAATAATATAATATATAAGGAATATATAAATGACTCAAAATCATAATAACAATCAAGAAATTTAATATATTGTATGACAAAAAACACCTTGAAAGCCTTTATATAAGAAGGAAAATTGATAAATTATAAGATAACCATATTTATAAAACATGTTTCATCAATTTTTTTTTTAATTTTCATTTCTTTTAGAGAAATCACATATATATATTATAAAAAATTGTGTGTACCAATTTATTTTTGAAGTAAAAAATACAATTAAATTAGGAAAATCCTCTTTTAAGTTAAAATAACAATAATATAAATTATTGAATTTTATTCATAAAATGATAATTGATACATTATATTACTATATGTTATAAAAAATTATTTTAAATTATAATAACATAAGAAAATTGAATGGGTTAGTAAAACAAATACATTAAATATTTTTTTTGAATAATGTGGTAGTAAATTTGTGTGGTTGTGCCTATTGTTTTAAAACATTGTACATTATTTATTTATGTTATAAAATACCACCTAAAAAATATATCATAATGACTAATTGGATTAATAGTTAAGTGACACACAATAAAAATAATTTGAAAATGTAAATTGAACTTCATAAATACATAACTTAATATTCAGGTATCCATTTAATCACTTCATGATATAAAATCAATTTTATCAAATGTTCTAGACCCCTATATATGGGCTAAATACATATTAGTTTTTTTAAGCCAAATAATATAAAAATTTAATTGAATTTCACTAAATTGAATGCACATAGAAAAATATTAAATTTAATAAACCCAATTAAAAAAAACTATACCCATATATTTAGTGTGATGTGAGATGAACCAGATATAACCTAATATAATTATAATAAATTGAGAAGAATAAAATTAGTAAATGTTTATCATAAATGAATATAGAATAGATATAAAAACAAAACAAAAACTGAACTACACTACCATGTATTAGAATTTTAATAAGCTAAAAAAATTTAATTGAATCAACAAAATTCAGAAAAATTAGACATTACCTACTCCACCACTACTTTATTTGAATCACGCTAAAAAAATTAAAGTAATTTTTCTAATAAATACCTATATAAATAAAATAAAATAAAATAATTTCAATACAAATTAAATTTAGTTGAATTAATATAGATTGAAACCCACCAAACCCTACTAATAAGAACCAAATAAAAAAATTTAATCAACACGAATATAACTAAATTGATTAGATACAAATAAAACTGAAACACATTAAAAATTAAACCATAATTTCATCTTACAGTCATATTACAAATTTATAGTGGAAAAAATAGAAAAAAATTACACCATACAAATTAAAAATACCTTCAGGCTTCAAGGGAGAGGCTAAGGGAGAGGTCAAGGGTGAGGGGAGATTAATGTAAATTGTATATCTAGTCATGGGAGGGGTTTGAGCATTGTTGATAGAGTGGGTTTGAGGGGTTCGAGAAATGGAAAGGAGGAGGGTCTTGAGAACTGGAAAGGGTGACGACCATCGGGTCACGAGAATATATGGGGGGCTTAAAGGAAAGTGGAGAACCATCAATGGGGTAGAAGAACAACCACTAGTAAGGGGTTGGGGTTGGGGTTTGAGGTAGGGGTTCATTGGTGTGAAGGGTGGTAGGGCTCGGGGGAGGAGTTAGAGGGGGTGAAATAGTCATTTTTTAACTATATTATTAATATTTAGTGATGGTTTTTTAAAAACCATTTCTAAAATCACATAATTCATTTATGGTGGTTTAGTAAGATGTCACTACAGAACCGATGCTAAATTATAATTTTTTTGTAGTCAGTATAGAGTTTAGGGAGTAGGGTATTGGTTTTTAGAGTGTATGCTGTAGGGATTAGTGTGTATTGTTTAGGATTAAGGGTCATTGATTTAGGGTCAATGGTATAGGCGACAGGTTTTTGGGTATTGGGTTTAGGGTTTAGTATTTAGTATTTAATTTTAGTGTATTTGGTCTTTGTATTAGTGTGTAGAACATAAGTTTTATGGTGAAGAGTTTAGGGTTTTGGTTGTAGGTTTTAGGGGTAAGCCTATCAGGTATTGGGTTTAGTGAGTAGTTTTTATAGAGTATTTTATAAGTTTTAGGGTGTAGGGAGGTTTTGATTTTTTATAGTTTTAGGGTTTTAGACATTTTTAGGATTTATTATGGTTTTAAGGGTTTCTTCGGGGTTTTAGGTTTTTTGGGTTATTATTATTTTTATTTATTATGTTTTTAGGAGGTCATAATAATTTTTTATGGGTTTTATTGGTCTTTATATTTTTGCGGCTTTTTTTGTTTCATGGGTTTTGAAGGGTTTTGAGGGTTCTTTCAGTTTTTTTGGGTTTTTTGGTTTTTTGGGTTTTTTTATATTTGTAGGGATTTTTTTGGGATTTAGGGTTTTTAAAATAATCATATAGTTTTTTATTGTTTTATCCTATTAGGTTTTATTTAATATTTTGTGATTTTAGAGATTATTAGTGGTTGTTAGGATTTTTATGGAATTTTAGTGCTTAAGGATTTTTTCGGTTTTTAGGGATTTTAGGGTACTAAGGGGTTTTGGAATTTTTAAATTTTTTTAGGATTTATTGTTTTTATGGGTTTTAGGGTTTTAAGCACTATATTAGGGTTTTGGGATTTTTAGGGTTTTTAGGGGATTTGGGGTTTCTTATGTTTTTTAGGGTTTCCATTTTTTATTTGTTCTTCTATGTTTTATGTTCTTAGGGCCATTCTATGATTTTATATTGTTTTAGGGTATTTTATGATTTTAGGGGATTTAAGTTTCTTTTTTAGTTTTAGGGTTTTTAGGTTTTTTAGGGGTTTTAGATTTTCCAAGGGTTTTGGGGGTTTTAGTGTCCTTATGGTTTTTTAGTTTTTTAAAAATGCTTTTAGGGATTCTAGTGGTTTAAATAGTTTTTATAGTGTTTCTTTTTTATAGTTTTAGTGGGTTTTAATGGTTTTAGTATTTTTTATGGTTTTTAATGGGTTTTATGATATTTTACAGTTTTTATTGGGTTTCTTACAATTTTAGGGTTTCTAGGGGTTTTCAATATCGTTTTGGGTTTTTTTGGATTTTAATGGTTTTTAGGGTTTGGGGGGTTTAGGTTTGTTGTGATTTTAGAGTTTGTTGGAATTTTTTGTGGATTATGAGGTATTTTGGTGTTTTATATGGTATTATTGTTGTTATGCCTCCGAGGTGGTGAGTTTCAGGTGGTGAAGAAATGGTCTGATGAGAATAATCACGCATCCCTCAATCCGAAGATGGTTTCCTATCAAATTCACCATTTTTATTTCATTTACTCATCCTACATCATTATCCTTTAGAAAAATATTGGATTAACCCTATGGGGACTAGTCAATTCACCCCTTTAGCGTTACGAAGAAGATTCGACATTCAGTCGATCCCAGTGGGTGATTGTGTGGGGTTAAGTACTCATGCGATCGGTCCTCCTTGGATATAGCTTCCTCAGATGGTCTCCGATGGGTTTATTCATGGAGTCAGAAACACCCAACAACTATAGTATCCATGATTCATGAACCAACTTTCCAATGGTAGATGCTCATTGATTTATGATTCAACCAACACCACTTGATGACTCCATTGGTCGAGAGGATGTGAATTCAAGCTCACCGCACCCTTTTGGGGGAGATTATTGTCTGTTTTGAGGCTCTCATATAGATTTAAGTCGTTTTCATATATGTTCATGAATCCTTGTTTCATTCCCAAAGAGTGTTTCCATGGTCTACCCAAGGTATGTAGGATCATCGTAGGTATGCATATATTTCATGCTACGGAGGTACTACTGACTTGATCCATAGAATAAGGCTCCCTAGAGTTTATCTTCATCTAGGGGGACAGAAGGTGATTTGATGTTGGCATCAGACACATAATATAGGTTTTCTATATATCCTAAAGAGAGGAATCAGAACCCACGTTGTTTGTAAGGGTTGGGGCTTATGCGTGGAAGTTTTCCAATTGAGAGGGCATGATTGGGTGGACCCTTTACTAGAGGGAACCATTTTGAGATAGGGCCTTCAAGTAGGCACCCTATGTATATTGATTTTGTTTGAAATCATATTTCTCTTAGTTCATAAGGATGGGGATTAGGCATGAAGGTTGCCCATTAAAGGGATATGATTGGGTGGACCCTTTATCGGGGGAACCCTTTTGAGAATAGGTCGTCAGGTAGAAGTTCTACATATCCTAATTCAGTTAGGAATCAGAGTTTTTGTAGTTCATATTTTTGTGGATGTTGTAATCATCACAAACCTCTAATCCAACATGATTCGTGCTTGGTGTGAGAAACAAGAGGATGTGAATTATTCAACAAGCACATGCTACCTCTCCTGTTGGTGAGAGTGGGTGAGCCTAGGTGAATGAGGATGGGGTGACCGTGCTTGAGGGAATAGAGTGATGAACCTTTTAATTTGAAATGACATTAATGGTAATGCGGATCATCCTTCGAAGGATTGGGGACTAACCTCAGTGAAGGTGCCTAAGGTATACAATAGTTTAATGTCATATATCTTGGACGATGACATCACAACTTAACATCATGTGGATGTGATTATTTGGGGTCTTATAGTTTAGGGTCAAGCGATGAGAACCACTTTCTATAGAACCATGATTAGCTAGAGGAAAATCATGTTTGGATATTCCGATGTGCCTCGAACAAGATAGGGATGGATTGTGTAAACCATAATTGTGAAGGATATCAAATCAGGTGAAATTATATGAGGCATGAAAGACATTGAGGTTTATAGAGGTAGGAAAAGACTCTCCTAAGGATGAATTTTGCATTGGATGATGGCCGTTTTGTAGGAATCATATGCAGAGCCACCAGGGTATGATGTGCATATTCGAAAAAAGTCTATAGAACACTAGACTTCCATTTCTGAGGGACGGGGAGGTTTATGAAGATCTAAACCCACCCGGTATACTACAATTTTAAGTAATATATCTTGGATAATGACACCACTATTTAATGTCCTGTTGCTGGGACTAGTACCATATTGTTTAATGTCATGTGGTTAGGATGATAAATCATTGTTTTAGGTCATTGAGTTTGGGTCAATTTCTATTGAATCCATGATTACCTATCAGATAATAGGGTTGTGATGTTCTGACATGCCTCAAACATGAGAGAGAAGGAAAGTATAAACCGTGAATTTAGGGATTCTCGGATCAAAAGAAATGGTATGGGGCATGGAAGCCATTGAGTTGTATAGAGACAACAAATGAATCTTGTTAGAATGAATTTTCATTTGTTTGATTGTTGTTTTTTTGGGAAACATATGTAGAGCCACCAAGGCTTGATGTGAATAATCATGAGTTCGTGTCCTTAAGAAACTTTTTGTCCTCTTCTGATAGACATAGAGGTTTATGAGGATCAGGAATCACTAGAGACACAGATTTTGATGAATGGAAGGGATATGTTCGGGCATTTAAGTATCATTTAGGCTTTGATTGTCCATGGAGTATTGGATCAACCTGGAATACAAGGCAGGTGATAGGGTTTTTGGGAGGTGCATGAGGAATGTCTCATCTCATGGTATTTAAGTGATGTATGTTTAAGGGCATAAGGGAATAATGGAATTGTTTTTTACCTAGCCCGAATAGTCTATTCGTGAAGGAGTTGGCCACGTAAGATGGTACATGGAAGAGGTGGCTGCTACGGACTATATGCGTACTCAGTTCCACATATGGGAGTCTGTGTGCTGTCTTCCACATAAGGGAATCTGTGAACTATTTTTATTGAATATTTTTATTTGTTCACTGGTTGGCTATAGAGGGTCTTCCAAATACAGTTTGCGGGGAGGAATTCTACGAACTTATTCCTACATATGGTTCGCAAGATAGATTCCGTAAACTGTTTTTGATGTGGGATGTAGTCCTCTGAACTATTTACGGTGTAGGATAAATTTTTCCTGCACAAACTACATTATTTTCCCACTTATCGCCCATCCCAGATATCTCTCCCCTCTTCCTATTTTATGCACTCCTTTTATAGAGAATTCAGGAAAATCATATCAATGGTCATGAGACACCATTTAAGGAAGCCCATTAGTAGATATCTCGACCCACAGAAGACTCGATCAACCGGGGCTGGTGGATATGTGGTGTTTCATTGGCTTCTCCTCATTTTGGACCACAACATTTGCAGGGATGGTGTGTAGGGTGTACCTCTGTTGGATTATCACCAGTGAAAATAGTTCAAAGCAGCCTCCATTTACGGGGGGGGGGGGGAATTCACCTCGAACTGCTTCATTCGTTGGCCAACACCTCACATGCAAAATTTCATAGGCCTTCTATGTAATGGTGGTTCACAATTAAAACCTTATGCTAAACTTTCCTGGTGACAGTACGTGGCTGTGCAAGATTTCATTTCAAGATTTTATTTATTCACTTTTCTCTTTAATTTATCACATGCATCTGTCTTCTTTAAAAAACTTTTGGGAGTATTTTCCTTCCCTTTACTGAATTTTCAGGACCCTACAATGGTTTTTATGTATTTTTTGGGTTTTTAGGGGGTTTTAGGTATTTCAAGTTTTTTTTTGGTTTTTAGGGGGTTAGGGGTTTTTTGGATTTGGGTTTTTTTAGTGTTTTTGGGTTTTAAGGGATTGTATGGTTTTTATTATTTTTATGGTTTTAGGTGTTTTATGTATTTTATGGTTTTTTTGGGTTTTGATGTTCTTTTATGATTTTAGGGATATTTTCGTGATTTTTTTGTTTTATAAAAGATTTTATTTTTTTTATTTTATAGATTCTATTATTGGTTTTAGGATAATTTTAGGGCGTTTTAATTGATTATGTCTCTTTTAGGGTATTTTAGGTTTATTTTGGGTCTTTTAGTGTTTTTAGGTTTAGGTGTATTTTTTGGATTTTTTTGGGGTGTGGGATTTTTTTGGGTTTGGGTTTTTTTGGGTATCTTAGGTTTTTTATCATTGTTTATGATTTTTAGAGTCTTTAATGGACCTTTAGGGATATTCCGGGTTTTAAGATCATTTAGGGTTTTTAGATTATTTTACAATAGCTAAGGGTTTCTAGTATATTTTTAGTGTTATGCAGGGGTTTTTTGTGTTTTCTATCCTCAGTATTTTTAGGGGTGTTACGGTCTATTAAATTTTCTACGGGGTTTTGGTGTCATTTATGATTTTTTGGGAATTTTATTGTCTTTTAGGGGTTTAGGTTTATTAAATATATATTAGAGTTTTATGGTTTTAGGGTATTTTGGGGTGTTTTTAGTGTCACTTGGGTCTTTTAGTGTTTTTTGAGTCTTTTAGGGTTTTAGGGTCCTTTATGGACATTTTTTAGGTACATTTAGATTTTTAGGGGTTTTTGCGATTATAGTAGTTTTAGGGGATTTAAGGCTTGAATGTTTTTAGTGGTTTTTAGTATTTTTAGTATTTTTAGGTTACTTAAGGGTTTTTGGGGTTTTTGTTTTTTTGGTTTTATTTGGGGTTTGTAGGGTCTTTATGGGTATAGGCTTATAAGGGTATTTAGTGTTTTTAGGTTTTAGTGTTTTTAGGGGATTTAGGGTTTTTAGGGTATTTTTGGTTTTTAGGGTTTGCTGTTTGTTTATGTTTTATTTATTTATTTGGAGTCAGTTTTTTGTTTTATTTTCTTGGTTTTTTGGGGTTTAAATTATTCAAGGGTTTATAAGTCTCAGGGGATTTAAGTTTTTTAGGGTTTTTATATTTATTAGTGTTTTTAGGGATTTTTGTTTCTTTTAGGATTTTTAGGGATTTTAGGGGTTTTAGTTTATTAAGGAGTTTAAGGGGTTTTATGTGTTTCAGGGTTTTAGGTGTGTTAGATTTTACTATTTATTTGAATTTTTAAGGCCTTTAGGGTTTTTGTAGTGATTAGGGGTTTTTTGGGTTTATTGGATTTAGGTGTTTTTTTGTGTTTTAGACATTTTTAGTCTTTTCTAGGTTTTTTTGTGGTTTTGGGGTTTTAGGAGTTTGAGGGTTTTATGGTTTTATGGGGTGTTAGGGTTTTTATTTTTTTGGGACTTTTAGGGTTATTATAGTGTTACTTAGTGAGTTTTAGGATTTTTATGGTTTTAGGGTCTATTTTTGTTTTCAATGTTTTTTGGGATTTTTGGTGTTTTAGGTTATTTTAGGTGTTTTATGGTTTTTATGGACTTTATGAGTTTTTATGGTTTTTTGAGTTTTAGGGTTTTAAGTGTTTAATTATATTTTGGGAATTAGGGTTTTATAGTTTTTTAAGGTTTTTATGTGTTTTTTGGGTTTTAGGGGTTTAGGGTATTATGGTTATCATAGGTATTTAATTGTTTTTATGGGTTTTGGGGTTTTATGTGTTTTTAGGGATTTTTTATTTTTAATGGTTTTTAGGGTTTTTATTGTTTTTTGTTTTTTTATAATTTTGTGTGTCTATGAGGGTTTCTAAAGGTTTTAGTGTATTTTATAATTTTAATGGTTTTACAGTTTTTAGAGGTTTTTAGTGAGTTTTATGGTTTTTGTGGTCTCTGAGGTTTTTAAGGATTTTATGGATTTTAAGTTCATTAGGATTTTTTTGGGGTTAGGGTTTTTGGGTTTTAGTATTTTTGAGTGTTTTTTGTGGGGTTTTATTGTTTTTATGGTTTTAAGATATTTTTTTTTGTGTTTTAGGGTTTCAGGGTTTTTATAGTTTTATATGTTTCAGTGTTTTCTATGGTTTTAGGATTTTAGGGGGTTTAAAGGGTTTAAAGTATTTCTCATGGTTTTCACGATTTATTAAATTTTTTTCATGTTTGGGGGATTGGTAATGTGTTTTTGAATTCTTATAGTTTTTTCTGGTTTTTAGGGTTTTTTAGGATTTTTAATATTTTAGGGTTTTAGGAATTTCTATGGATTTTAATGTTTTTATGAAATCTTAGGTTTATTATGGATTTTAGGTTTTTTTATTTTTCATGATTTTAGGAATTATTTACTTATTTTAATATTTTTTTGAGTATTTATTGTAGTCTATGGTTTTTAGGGTAGTTTTAGGGATTGTATAATTTAAGGATTTCATTGGGTTTTAGGGTATTGTGGTTTATTTTAGATTTTATGTTTTTTTTGGTTTTTATGGGTTTTAGGATATTTTGGGTTTTAGGGTTTTGAATATATTTTATGTTTTCGAGTGGTTTTTTGGGTGTTGATGTTTATTTTGTGTCATTTATTGTGTTTGTAATAATTATAAAGTTATTTCAGGTTTCTAGGGTTTTCGGCTATTTATGCTTTTTATGGGTTTTAGGGTGTTTTAGGTGGGGGGGGGGGGGGGGTTAGGGTTTTTAGTATTTCATTGGTTATAAGGAGTATTTAGTGGTTTTGGGGAAATTTATGATTTAATGGGTTTTTTATATGAGAATGCTTCATGGGTATTTATATTTTTTTATGGTTTTTAGGTTTTTAGGGTATTGGGATTTTTTGAGTTTTTAGGGTTTTTAGACTTTTAAGGTTTTCATATTTTTACATTTTAAAGGTATTTAATGGTTTTATAAGGTTTTTTGACATTATAGAGTTATTTGGGTCTTTAGTGTAACACCCCGAGCTTCCACAATACGCTTCTCATTCAATAATGCAATAGCTTGCATTGTACACAACTTCGAGTTCTAAAACACCGCGACTAATCAAAGTAGCCGTTATGAAGAGAAATAAACACTTTTTAAAATTATAGAAATTTTATATTTCAAAATGGACTTCATTTTTGGATTCGGAATATCAATTATAGCTTAGGGTGAAATTTTGGCATTGTTCTGAAAAACTTCAATTTTTGATGAATAGTGAAACCACTAAGTGGTAGTTAAATAACTGATTTTTCGTTTAAATGAAATATAACCACTTCTGTGATTTGATTTTCAAAAATCTGACATACATGGTTTTCATTAAGAAGTAAACTGTGGTTCAATGAGATTAAAATAATTTTTGGTGAATAGTAACTTTTAAGTTCTTAATCGTGATTAGAGGTAATTAGTGTAGTTTAAGGTAAAAATAATGTTTTATTAATATGAGATGAGCTTGACACATGTCCTAACCTCCTTGGATGTTCCATTGACGACCAAGTCAATCCATGGGTCAACTTGGGGACCCCATGGAGCCACTTTAGTTGGAAAATGACATAAATACCTTTTATTTATTGTTAAAGTAAAAAACGACACAAACATGAAATGTTTTACTAAAACAATTTTTACATGGGGTTATACAAGTCATATTTTGGACTATAAATAGTCATTGGAAATCTAAAAAGATTTCCTATATCATAGTATTTTTTTATTATTTTTAGACATTAAATAAATTAAATTATTTATTACATCATTATGATGCAGCGATAACCTCATTATTTAACGATTTTAATAAAATGAAAAGATAATGTACAATACAAGGCTTACACTTGTCAAAAACCTATTGGATGAGTATATTTAGAACCCTTATCACCTTACCCTCTAATTATATAAGTGTGGGACCTTTAGAATCTGAAAATCATTGTATAATAATGTAAACTTTCCTTACTTTCCAAGAGTGCCCCTCCTCTCCACTTATAAAAGGCCCCACCTCTACCACCTCATTCACACTTTCAAGCCATTTGGCTCGGCCAAACTCTGCCCAAATAATCTCCCAACTTCCCCCTCTTACTCCTAGAAGCCTCACTTTGGGAATACCTCTTCCCAAGGAATCCTTTGGCTCAAATCAAAAAGAGTTACCCGATTTTGAGGTAATGTCTTCTCTAATGTTGTTTTGTTTTATTTTTATTCTCCAACCCCCTAAAATATTTTTATTAATTTATTTTCTAACAACAATAGTATCCTCAATATAATAGGATGTTTTTATAAGAAGGATTCGAGCTACACTTTCACACACCTACATCTAATGGTTAAAGAACATACGATTTCTGTGGATGGCGAATTTCTGCCTCATGAAACGATGATTGTTCAACACTCATATAACACCTTAAAAGGTGGCCATTAAGATGTCAATATATTTATATATGATATATAATATGTTTATGTTTTACTTATACTTCTGTATTTCTCATTTATGGCATACTTTATGATTTCCATTATGGGTAAACGCGATAATTTCATTTTAGGAAGTGCGGACTACAGCCCCCTCAAAGTGATGTGAATCGTTAATGCCATATGTGGGATGTATAAAGGATGGAGTAAATGATATTATATATGATATTATACTGGAAATATATTATACCTTTATATAATTATGATTTCATTCCATTAAATATGAAATAGAAATGAAAGTAGCGTTCATGTGTACGTACGGATTACCGTCTCCATGAACGGTGACTTTCATTTCTTACCTCTAAATGTTATGTAATATTATAAATGCATGTATATACTGGATATATATGATATATATGATATCTACATCATGAACGTAATTCTGGATATAATGGATATATCACCATATGAACAACTTGTAATTATAAGAATTTTATTTTTGACTCAAGTACCTAAGATCGACAAAATGACCGTTATAAACTTAAATAATTACATAATGTTCATAACATGGTAATAAGGGATATAAAAGGAATAATGAACATGAAAAAGGTTCTTAAGTAAATATAAATTAACTCTAGTTTATTATTTAGGATGTTAAAGAACGGTCGAGTCAGGACAGGACGCAAGGTAAGGGAACTTCTTAACCCAATTTCAATTCTTTGGGTTAATCTCCTAATTTCAAATTATGTCATGATATTATTATGTACTATTCTGTATTTTTACTTTCTTAATGTGTACCTATAGTGAATACACATAATAGATCTATTTTATTTTAAAAATTCTCTTTTTAAGGACTTCTTCTCAATCTCCTTTCATTGAGGCATATTTGGTTTTATACACAACTTTCTTTTATACGGTGTATAAACCCCTTTGACTTTTACATTTATTCAAAAGGAATCATTTTTATACGAAGAATTTTACTAAACGACAAAAAGGGAATGTTTTTCTTTCCGTACATATGCGACAACAACGACTTCTCCGCCGCCGTGACCATTATTTGAGTTTCGGCTTCCTCTACAAGCCATACCTTTTTTAAAAGAAAAATAAATACCATGTTTTAATTTTCTTTTATTTTGGTATTGAAAATGGTTTTGAAAGTGTTTTTATTATATCAATGTGTTGTATTGATATCTTGTGATTGGAATGTCGAAATGTTATGTTTCCTTTATGCATGTTTTATGTGATACGATTATGTTATGGTTTATGATATGTTTAAACCTGTTCATATGAGGAATGCATTGGACTTAATAAGTGACGGGTGGAGCCTGCTATAGCTCCTCGATGCATCGACAGGTCTCATGAGACAAACTAGTGTCTTGGAACGAGGCCTTGGCTACGTGGTTATGATAGTCTGGCATTATGCATTCAATCATTATGAAAGTGGTTAATGATATTTCATGTGATTATTCGACCAGTAGAATATCCATGTGAACAAGTAAATGGCATTATCTCATTTTACTTTTTCCATATTATGTTGATGTTCAAGTTTAAAAGGATTTTGTTTTAGTTATACATTGCCTTAAATGTTTATGTTTATTTATGAAATCTTCCGCAATATTGTTATCCTTACTGAGCATCTGAGCTCACCCCCTTTCAATGTTTTAATATTTTCCAGGATGTGAAGAAGTATTTTAGGAATGATCTGCAGGGATAGTCAGAAGAGGATATGAGTGTGGACTATGAAGACTTTGTTATTGTAGTTTTTCACCATATGTTGTAATGTAACATTTATGAATGTATCTAGTGTTTCCAAGGCTACTAAACTAATCGGTCTTTCGAGAATTGATCTTTTGTGATCATGCCAATATTACGAAGTAATGCACCAACTCTGGGTAGCTGGGGTCGGGGAGTTACAGTTGGTATCAGAGGAAGTTTAGTACAAACCTTGGAAGCTAGATTTAGACAAACTCTGATTAGAGCACGTAGACCTAAGATGAACTTTGAGGATTAGTATAGAAAAACTTCCTAAAATTTTGGTATTGTAGAGATTTTGTGAGTTTTCCGAGCAATACATCCCTGTCTGGATACGAGCAGGTAGAGGAGGCTTTGTCACAGATGTACCTAGGGGTAAAACACGAAAACACCGCTTTGAGCTAGACTCGAACAAGAACTGGTGCACGATAACGGGCCTTGCTGCACTCTTGGTTACGACACTCTCGGGGGATATGCTTAGGATAATTCCCATTTTCTTTACAAACCACTATGAAGGGTTACGAGTATATACTTCCTCAAAGAAAACATTTTTATAATTATGGATTATATCTATAATTAGTTCAATTTAGTTTAAGTGTTTTACAAGTATGGAATTATGTATTTTGATTCATAAACTAATCTAGTTTATGACATTATTTAGAAATGGCGCCTAGTGGAAGGAATGGAAACCGTATCAATGCACGCACTCTGTGTAGGGATTTCCCTCCTGCTCAAGATAGTTATGATGGAGCTAGTGATACAACTGGTGCTGATCAGCTTCTCACCGTACTGGGACAACTCACGCAGGTTATGAATAATAACCTTACTTGTATGGAGCACCCTGATCCGCAACGTGGAGGATCAATTCTAGACCGTTTCATGAGGCACCAACCACCAACCTTCAATGGGAGTACAAATCCGTTAGTATATGAGCAATGGATAAACTACTTAGAGAAAATATTCCACGCCTTGGGGAGTAGCGAAAGGGAGAAGGTTATCATGGCAGTTTACCGCCTCACTGGAGATGCCGATCAATGGTGGTCATTGATTCAAAATAAAAAGGAAGATGATGACGTATCGAATATGGAATGGAGGGAGTTCAAAGATATTTTCTTAGAAAAATACTTTCCTCATGACCATCGAGCAGATATGGAAAGGCAATTTTTGAGTCTGAGACAAAAGGAGGATGAGAATGTCGCAAAGTATGAGGCCAACTTTACAAGGTTGGCGAGGTATGATGCAGATTATATACGTAACCCAAGAGGTAAGATTGATCGTTTATTTGATGGGTTAAAACCATTTCTCTGTAGAGCATTAGTATCATAATCTTTCTCAACATACGAAGATATTGTCTCATGTGCTATCAAGACAGAAAAGGAATTCTCTAAGTCTTATGACAACAAAGTAAAGCAAGAGAAGAAGAGAACGGTGGAACAAGAGACAGATAAAGGGAAAAAGGGAAAGAAGGATATTACATTATGTGATAATTGTTGGAAGAATCACCCTGGTACTTGCCTAAAAGGAATGGGAGTTTGTTATAAATGTGGAGAAAAAGGTCACCAGGAGCGTGATTGCAATGGAAAGAAAGAGGCTATCAATGTTGAATGCTACAATTATAGGGAAATGGGGCATTATGAAAATGAATGTCCTAAGCTTCAGGGAAACTTACCTCAGAAAAGGCCAAGGGATCAAGGAAAATATTATGCTGTTACTACAGTTGAAGCTGAATAATTAATGTATTGGTGCTTTTGGACTCATGGATTATATTCTGGTTATTAGAATAATGTGATATATATATAAGGATTGTACTGCAGTACTTTTTGTTTCAGTAAGGTTTTAATATGATAAAGGTAATCATATTTTTAGTATGTTACAATAGAAGAAACTTTACTTTGTTTGGGGAATCTGATAAATTGATTTTGGAATTAAGAGACCTTTTAGAGAATGTCTGGACAGAGGTATTTTGGATAACTATAAAGGTTGGAGTGGATTAAGTTGATCTTTGGATAGTATTGTTTAAGGTTAAAAAATTTATCAAGATTATTATTGGAATATTATACTACTATAGTTTTAGGAAAAGGACAACCTGCAGGGTGGGGCATAACCCGTCACGTCGGACAAAGCTGCAAGAATCGAACCCACAACCATAGTGCGACAGGACTTTACTTCCTACCACTAGCCTACAGGAAGTTCCTGGTTATTACAAAATAATTTTACTAATCTAAATGGTATGTGTTAACATTTGGAACCTTTTACAATTAGGATAAGTATAATATTTTTGAGTTCTATTATCTTTTTGAGTGAAAGATGAGTTGAAGGTTGAAACTCTAATTTTCAAGCATAAATATATATATACCTATCTCTTATTCAATGAATAAATTAATTCTTAAACTTTAGTAAAGGGATATTAAAAGAAAAAAAATGTGTTATCCTAATACCTTAAGTCTTGTTGAACTGATGATATTTTAAATCGACATAGATTGAAGGCTTTGAGGCCCTCAATTTGACAGTTGATTGTGATTGATGACCCCAATCACTCCCAACAAATATTTACGTTTTTCCTCCAATTATATGTCTCTAATTTCCACCAATGTTCTCCTAATCGAGATCATCATTGGGTGGTGACTTTTTCATTTTCCTTTCCCTCTTATTAAGGCTAAATTTTATTAATCTTATTTCCGATGTGGGTTTTCCACAAAGGTATTTTCTATTTTCAACCTTTTATTTTCCAAGAAAAATTTCAAATTACGAGGACACAATTTATTGAAGGAGGGGAGAATGTAACACCCCGAGCTTCCACAATACGCTTCTCATTCAATAATGCAATAACTTGCATTTTACGCAACTTCGAGTTCTAAAACACCGTGACTAATCAAAGTAGCTGTTATGAATAGTAATAACCACTTTATAAAATTATAGAAATTTTATATTTCAAAATGGACTTCATTTTTGGATTCGGAATATCAATTATAGCTTAGGGTGAAATTTTGGCATTGTTCTGAAAAACTTCAATTTTTTATGAATAGTGAAACCACTAAGTGGTAGTTAAATAACTGATTTTTCGTTTAAATGAAATATTACCACTTCTGTGATTTGATTTTCAAAAATCTGACATACATGGTTTTCATTAAGAAGTAAAATGTGGTTCAATGAGATTAAAATAAATTTTGGTGAATAGTAACTTTTAAGTTCTTAATAGCGATTAGAGGTAATTGGTGTAGTTTAAGGTAAAAATAATGTTTTAATAATATGAGATGAGCTTGACACATGTCCTACCATCATTGGATGTGCCATGGCCGACCAAGACAATCCATGGGTCAACTTGGGGACCCCATGGAGCCACTTTAGTTGGAAAATGACATAAATACCTTTTATTTAATGTTAAAGTAAAAAATGACACAAACATGAAATGTTTTACTAAAACAATTATTACATGGGGTTATACATGTCAAAATTTTGACTATAAATAGTCATTGGAAAGCTAAAACGATTTCCTATATCATAGTATTTTTTTATAATTTTTAGACATTATATAAATTAAATTATTTATGACATCATTTTGATGCAGCGATGACCTCATTACTTAACGATTTAAATAAAATGAAAAGATAATGTACAATCCAAGGCTTAAACTAGTAAAAAACCGATTGGATGAGTATATTTAGAACCCTTATCACCTTAACCTTGAATTATATAAGTGTGGGACCTTTATAATCCGAAAATCATTGTATAATAATGTAAAATTTCCTTACTTTCCAAGAGTGCCCCTCCTCTCCACTTATAAAAGGCCCCCACCTCTACCACCTCATTCAAACTTTCAAGCCATTTGGCTCGGACAACCTCTGCCCAAATACTCTCCCAACTGCCCCCTATTACTCCTAGAAGCCTCACTTTGGGCAGAACTCTTCCCAAGGAAGCCTTTGTCTCAAATCAAAAAGAGTTACCCGATTTTGAGGTAATGTCTTCTCTAATGTTTTTTTGTTTTATTTTTCTTCTCCAACCCCATAAACTCTTTTTATTCATTTCTTTTGTAAAAAAAAACAGTATCCTAAATATACTAGGATGTTTTTATAAGAAGGATTCGAGCTACACTTACACACACCTACATCTAATGGTTAAAGAACATACAATTTCTATGGATGGAGAATTTCTGCCTCACGAAACGATGATTGTTCAACACTCATATAATACCTTCAAAGGTGGCCATTAAGATGTCACTATATTTATATATGATATATAATATGTTTATGTTTTACTTATGCTTCTGTATTTCTCATTTATGGCATACTTTATGATTTCCATTATGGGTAAACACGATAATTTCATTTTAGGAAGTGCGGACTACCGCCCCCTCAAAGTGATGTGAATCGTTAATGCCATATGTGGGATGTATAAAGGATGGAGTAAATGATATTATATATGATATTATACTGGAACTATATTATACCTTTATATAATTATTATTTCATTCCATTAAATATGAAATAGAAATGAAAGTAGCGTTCATGCGTACGTACGGCTTACCGTCTCCATGAACGGTGAATTTCATTTATTACCTCTAAATGTTATGTAATATTATAAATGCATGTATATACTGGATATATATGA
Source organism: Viscum album (assembly GCA_963277665.1). Classification (NCBI taxonomy): domain Eukaryota; kingdom Viridiplantae; phylum Streptophyta; class Magnoliopsida; order Santalales; family Viscaceae; genus Viscum; species Viscum album. The sequence goes on along the minus strand of OY728133.1, from coordinate 115,472,853 downwards.
TATATATGATATCTACATCATGAACATAATTCTGGATATAATGGATATATCACCACATGAACAACTTGTAATTATAAGAATTTTATTTTTGACTCAAGTACCTAAGATCGACAAAATGACCGTTATAAACTTAAATAATTACATAATGTTCATAACATGGTAATAAGGGATATAAAAGGAATAATGAACATGAAAAAGGTTCTTATGTAAATAGAAATTAACTCTATTTTATTATTCAAGAGGTTAAAGAATGGTCGAGTCAGGACATGACGCAAGGTAAGGGAACTTCTTAACCCAATTTCCATTCTTTGGGTTAATCTCTTACTTTCAAATTATGTCATGATATTATTATGTCCTATTTTGTATTTTTACTTTCTTCATGTGTACCTATAGTGAATACACATAATAGATATATTTTATTTTAAAAATTCTCTTTTTATGGACTTCGTCTCAATCTCCTTTCATTGAGACATATTTGGTTTTATACACAACTTTCTTTTATACGGTGTACAAACCCCTTTGACATTTAAGTTTATTCAAAAGGAATATTTATTATACGAAGCGTTTTACTAAACGACAAAAAGGGAGTTTTTTTCTTTCCGTACATATGCGGCGACAACGTCTTCTCCGCCGCCGTGACCATTATTTGAGTTTCGGCTTCCTCTACAAGCCATACCTTTTTTTAAAAGAAAAATAAATACCATGTTTTAATTTTCTTTTATTTTGGTATTGAAAATGGTTTTGAAAGTGTTTTTATTATATCAATGTGTTGTATTGATATCTTGTGATTGGAATGTGGAAATGTTATGTTTCCTTTATGCATGTTTTATGTGATACGATTATGTTATGGTTTATGATATGTTTAAACCTGTTCATATGAGGAATGCATTGGACTTAATAAGTGACGGGTGGAGCCCGCTATAGCTCCTCGATGCATCGGCAGGTCTCATGAGACAAACTAGTGTCTTGGCACGAGGCCTTGACAAAATATTATTTGTGGTCTTGGCACGAGGCCTTGGCTACGTGGTTATGATAGTCTGGCATTATACATTCCATCATTATGAAAGTGGTTAATGATATTTCATGTGATTATTCGACCAGTAGAATATCCATGTGAAGAAGTAAATGGCATTATCTCATTTTACTTTTTCCATATTATGTTGATGTTCAAGTTTAAAAGGCTTTTGTTTTAGTTATACATTGCCTTAAATGTTTATGTTTATTTATGAAAGCTTCCGCAATATTGTTATCCTTACTGAGCATCTGAGCTCACCCCTTTCAATGTTTTAATATTTTCCAGGATGTGAAGAAGTATTTTAGGAATAACCTGCAAAGATAGTCAGAAGAGGATATGAGTGTGGACTATGAAGACTTTGTTATTGAAGTTTTTCACCTTATGTTGTAATGTAACATTTATGAATGTATCTAGTGTTTCCAAGGCTACTAAACTAATTAGTCTTTCAAGACTTGATCTTTTGTGATCATGCCAATGTTACGAAGTAATGCACTGACTCTGGGTAGCTGGGGTCGGGGCGTTACATTTAGGGTTTCTAAGGGTGTTTTGGTGTCTTTAGGGATATTTTTCTATTTTAGGTTTTTTTATTGTTTTTAGGGGATTAATGGTTCTTTTTTGGGTTTTTGGGGTCTTTTGGGATTCTAGGGGTTTTATGGGTTTTATAGGTTTTAGGGTTTTAGATTTTTTTTATGTTATTTGAGGGTTTTTTGTGTTTTTTCATGTTTTCTGGGATTTTTAGGAATTTTGAGGATTATTTGGGTTTTCATGGATTTCAATAATTTTTTAAGATTTTTATGGAGTGCTAGTGTTTTTTGTAGGTTTTTTGTTTTTTTGGATATATAGAAATATTTATGTATTTTAGGGAATATTATGATTTTTAGCATTTTTCATTTTTTGGGGTGGCTAAGGGTTTTAGGGGGTTTTAGTGCCTTTCTGGGGATTAATAGTTTCTATGGGGTGTTTGGGTTTCGAGGGGTTTTTTTGGTTTTAAGGGATCAGGGTAATTTTTATAGTTTTAGGGATTTATGTGTTTCATGGTTTTTTAGGGTTTTAAAGAATTTTTGGGTTTAAGGGGTTTACAGTTTTAAGTGTTATTTTCGGTTTTAGGGATTTTAGGGTATTCGAAATGATTTTTATGATTTTAATGGTTTTTAGGGTTATGGTGTTTTTTTCCTATTTAGGGGTTTTATGGGACTTTAGTGTTTTTATGTTTTTTTGGGTTCTTAGAGTCTTCAATGGTTTTTTATGATTTCAGAGTCTTTTAATCCTTTCTATTATTTTGAGGGACTTTTATTTTTGTTTTTTAGTTCCTTGTAACTTGTGTTCTTGTTTTAAAAATCACTGCCTCTAGGTGGTTTTCATTAGATTTATTCATGGAACCTAAAACATCCAAAAGTTCATTATCCATAAGGTAGATTCTTTTCATATGTAGGCGTTCGTTATGTTTTAACTTTATGATACTTAGAAACGTTCATTGGTCGAGGGGATCGAAATTCAGACTCATCACACCCTTTTGGGGGGAATTATTGTCTACTCTGGGAGTCTCTTTATAAATTTAAGATATTTTCATGAATCGTTATTAATTCACCAAATATAACATAATTTTCTCTTGGAATTTGCAATTAATTATTAACATGTGTAACATTTATAATCATCAGTATGTATTCAAGTTTCTTCATTGATGGAGATATCCATATCTATTAGAGGTTATCCATCAATGGTATCCTCTCATATACTATTTAATGATTCATTTAATCATCATTTTTTATGATATTTGTTTTTAATCCACTCTGTGGGGAAATCTAGAATTTATTTTCATCCAGGGAGATGAAGGATTGTTTTTATATTAAGATCGTAGTCTTGAAATGGGCTACCTACATTTCCTTGTGAATGGAATAAAAACTCTCATAGTTCGGTGCCACTAAATGGGACACATCATACCTTTTATGGTCATGTGATAAAGACATAGTCGTACAGTTTAATGTCATGTGGTATGTAAATCTATGATAAAGGTTATTATTCAATGTTTGGTGTGGGAATTATGCCTAAGAAGCCTAAGGAACATGGAAAGAATATGGGTTTCCATGTAATATTAGAACCTACTGAGACTATGGACCAAGGAGAACAAGGTTGATTTGAAGTCTTGGGTTTGAACCTCAAGGATGATTCCTATGTATCCCATGTGGATGCAAATAAAATCCCATGTAGTTTTATGAGTCTCAATGGAGAGTATAGTCCTTTGGGAGAAATGAGTTTTGGATTATTTCTTTAAAAAGCATTCCTTGATTATTTGGGGGTTTAATTTGGGGATTATTACTAAGAAGGATTCCCTGATTAAGGAAATTAATGTTGGATTCCTGAAAAGGATATCCAATGAGCTCAAGCCCTAATGAAGGCTTCAAACGTATCCTGGTTTGAAAAAGAAATTGAGTTCTTGTAGTTCAAGAGTGTTGGGAAACTATTATGACCATAAAAATCTTTAAACCCACGTGAGTCATGCTCGGTGAGATAAACTAGTGGATGTAAAAGATTCAACAAAGTCACCCACACTTTTCCTCTTCCATTGGTGGAAGAGGGCTTGCCTATGGAGGCCAGGGTGGACGCGGGTGAGGTGACGAGCCTTCCCTCTATTCTCTTTTCATTGGACAAGGTTCTAATTAAATTAAGAAGGGATGAAGGTTAGAGGCTTACACTTTGATGGCTGACCTAAAATTGATCCTGGTAGGGGAGGGAGATTTTTCATTTTCATGCTTGGAAAATAAAGTGTGATCCTTACCTTCCCTAACATAGATATGAGGTTCTGGGTCTTTGAGAAGGGAGAGAATAGGACCCAAATCATTATCCTCAAATCCGGGAACTTCCCAATATTATTCCCGGGTGAATGGTCCTTATGAATGCGGATATACAAACCCATAGACACTCCATGAATCCTAACCCATTTTGAAAAAAATTTGGGAATCCTCTGACTACGGATATACAAACCCAATTAGGAGAGAAGATGATGTGCCTTTCCCAAAGGTTTGATAATTCAAGAGGATTGGGTGGAGGTCTCAATATAATCTATTTCAAATACGGGATCCAATGAAGAATAATCCTTTCCATGGATGGATTTGGAGGGGGCATGAAGGCATATAGACAGAAGAGAGTAAGTGAATCAAAGAGGGGAACCCAAGTAAGCAAGGGCATTCATGTATGGGAGCACAAGTTGACTTGGGAGACCTGATATTCACCTAAGTGACAAAATCCCTATATGGTAATCCTTTGGAGATTCTTGAATCAAGACTTCAAGAATATTAAGATGTGATCCTAGAATTGGGGCGCTCAGGTTCATGTGAAACAAATAGGTGGCACACATGTGTTTCTGATTTTTGAGAGGTTGGGTGATTTAGGTGCAAAAGTTTTATGGATTTCAAACACTAAAAGAACTTATATCCTATGATACTCCCCCAATTCATCCACATTAGGTGTTAATTAAATACCATTAATGTTTTGTATGACTTGGGAGAAGAACTAGGGTTACTAAAGCATCAATTGGGATTCAAGGAAAATCATTTGTACAAATGAAGGAACCAAGGGTCTATTTATAGGCAAAAAAATACCCTGGGTGAAAATGAAATTGGGTGAAGCACTAGGATGACAGGAGCATAGTTTGATTTTTACTAGTGTTATACAAGAAACCCCACAAATGTTGTGTCTTTTTACTTTTTATTTCTCAATATTACCTAAATCATACAAAATGTATGTTTAGTGAGTTGAGACTCAAATTTTGTTCATAGTATTGTTTTCAAGTTCTTAATATGGTCAGTACCACATCTCTTGTTGTTGGAATTTTAGATTCATACATATTGAACTATAAATTTCTAATGTTTATGGTCGAATATATTTACCGATATATTTTGAAATTAGATCCCAAACAAGACTCAATGGCTATGAATTGATTTAATATTCCTTAGATATTTCAAAGGGGAATCATGATCCATGATTTTTATGGTCACCAAATTTAAAAAATGTTTGAACATATGGGAAATATCTTCCATTAACTAAGTTACCATTATTTGATAAACTGGTTATGTGAGTTGTGTAATGCAGGGCCAACTAGGACATTTTCTGCATAACCAAATAGTGGATTCTTTTGATTGAGAGGTCATTTATCTAGAAAATTTTTATGCAAGGCCACCTAAGGGAACGTACTGCATAGTCAAGAAAAACAGATCTTAGAAATTTAGAATTTTACTTCTGATTGACAAGTGAAAACATGATCTGTATGACTCAAGACCACAGTGGGTGGTTTTTCCAAGGAATGCAATTTTATAAATAAAAGGGATATTTTATTCTAAAATATGTCATAAAAAGGAAAACCAATTCTATAAAAAAACTTTTTGTATGAGGACTGGTTAAAATTTATCAGAAAAGAGAATTTCTAATAACAAATTGTGCAGTTTCAATGCATGCAGCAAGGACATTGTACTATTCATAATTAAATCATGTAGTGAGGACATTGTACTGTGCAGTTTTAAGTCATGTAGTGATGACATAGTGTGGATTTAATTTAGGGTATTTAGCTCTGAACAAAGGTATGATAATCTACCAATTTCATGATAATTTTTTTGGTAACATATTACCATAATATGGTATGGAATGAAAAACTGTAAACTATGATTTGGGAATTTCTGGACCTGAAGAATGATATGATTAAAGGTATAAGATCATTAGAGGTTTTCTTTTCCAATAACGATGTTACTATTATTTGGGAAACCCATTATGGGGGATGTAGTATGTAGTGCCAACTAGGGAATATGATGCATAACCAAATAGTGGCATCTTTTGACTGACATGCCTATTATGTTGGAAAATTTTATACACGTCCACCTAGGGCCATGTACTGCATAGTCTAGTAAAAGAGCTCTTAACAATTATAATATTTTAATGCTAAATGTAGAATAAAGTTTATGGATATTTAGCTTCTCCAATGCATAGATTTCATTTTATAGAGAAAGGTATATTTATATAAAGAGGGTATTTTCAATCATGATTTTTATAAAATCATAGGAATAAGGTTTCTATAAAGGTTTAACCCAAATGTAGGGAGTATGGTGTTTGTAGTTTTAGGTCATACAAATAGGACGACTAATGGAAACAATATATGATATGTGGCTAAGTGATCCAGGGTTATTTAATAATACATTGAACACATGGAGAGATAGATGTGTAAGCCATGGTCATAATGAATTTCAGATCGAGAGAAAGATAATGGGACAAATAAACATGAATGACTATTTTATTATACAGATTCTTGTATATTGAAATCAATGTTTTGAAGGGGAAAAAGTCACTATAACTATTAATGAAGTTACGATAATTTGAAAAACTCGTTATGGGTGTTATATTATGAAGGGAAAACGAGGGAATATGTTTCATAGCTAAATAGTGGCATCTTTTGACTAAGAGGCCCGTTATGTAGGAAACTTATGCATGACCACATAAGGGAGCGTACTGATTAATCCTGAAAAAGAGTTCTCAGATATTAGAAACTATTTCACTAGAAACCTTAATAAAGATGATTAAGATCTGAAAATATTAAAGATTAAGATTGTGACGTGTGGAAGGGGGTATTGATTAATGAACAAGAGAAATATTTGAATCAATATTGTCCATGATTTTGAAGTCTGTTACATAGATCTAAATCACATGTAAAAATAGATAAACTCTTTGTTCCTTCGAATCAATATTATGCTATGCAGTTCAGAGTCATGCAGTGAAGACATTGTACTGTACAGTTTTAAGTCATGCCATGTGGACTTTGTGATGTGTAGTTTTAAGTCATGCAATGAGGACATTGTGATGTGCTGTTTTAAGTCATGTAGTGAGTACATTGATAACCCCATAAGCAATGTAGACACCTTATTTATACATAGAATCCATTTACCCGATTTCCTATCCCACGTGAGCATGGAACACATTTCATAGTTTCTATAATTGTATTAAATTTTTTAGGTCAATTATAGTTATTTTGGTTTGTTTCTGTTTTTTAAAAAATTTCATGGATTTTGGGATTTTATAAAGGGTATAAGAATTTTTTATATTTTTTAGGGTTTGTACTATATTTATGGGTTTTATGGTCCTTTAGAAATGTTTATGGGATTTTAGTTTTATTTTGGGGTTTTAATGTCATTTTTTGTTTTAGGTTTTTGGGTTTTTTAGATATTTTCAACATTTTAGGGTTATTATGGTTTTCAGATATTTACAGGGGGGTTTGTTTTTTGTTTTATTTGGGTTTTAACGATTTATTTGGGTTCTAGGGGTTTTAGTTCTTGGACGATTTTTAGGTTTTTGTTGGTTTTATTAGTGTTTTAGTGTTTTTAGTTTTTTTTTGTTTTTAAGGTGTTTTTTGATTTTTTAGGGATTTGTGGTGTTTCATGGGTGTTTAGGATTATTTTTATTTTCCAGGGTTTATCATGATATTAAGGGTTTTTGGATTCTTTGGGTTTTTAGGGTTTTCATGGGCTTTTAGTGTTTTTTTTGGTTTTTTTGGGTTTATCATGGTTTCTAAATATTTTAATTATTTATAGGATTTTTAATGATTTTTCAGGTTTCTATTGTGTTTTGATGTATTTAGGGATCTATGAATTGTTGTGTTTTTAAATGTGTTTTAGGGTTTTATGATATTTGGGGTCTTTAACTTTTTTAGGTTTATAGGGTGTTTTGTTTTATTTGAGGGTTTAAGGGTCTTTATGGGTTATATGTTTTTTAATATTTTAATGATCATTTAGGTTTTTATATTTTTTAAAATAAATTATGGATTTATAATATTTTAAGGGTGTTATTATATTTTAGCATTTTTAGGGTTTTTTGGGGGGTAATAGGGTCGTTTGAGGATTCTAACAGTTTTAGGGTCCTTTAGGGGTTTTATGATCCATTTGTGTTTTTACGGTCATCTATGCGTTTTTAGAGTTTTCTAGGTCCCTTTAGCTTTATTATCATTTTTAATGGTCCTGGGATTTTTAAAAAATTTAGGGGCTCCCATAATTTTTAGGTTTTTAACGTTTTTCTATGTTTTTGTGTGTTTTAATAATTTTCTATATTTTCTATGTTATTTATTCCACTATTGGGGGTTTACAGTTTTTAGGGTTTTATGTGTACATAGATTTTGAAGGTTATTATGGATTTTAGGGATTTTAGGGTCCTTTAGAGGTTTTTAAAGTATTTGGGTTTTTTTGGTCTTTTAAGGTTTTAAGAGGTTTTTGGTGTTTTTGGATAATTTGGGTGGTCTTATGGGTTTCATGGGTCTCTAAGGGGTTTACATATTTTTTAGTGGTTCATGGAATTTTAGAAATTTTATAGTTTTCTTAAGGATTTAATGGTTTTGGGAGGTTATCTATTGATTGAAGTTCATTTAGAGTTTTTAGGGGGTTTTAGGTTCCTTTAGTGTTTTTAGAGTCCTTTAAGCATGTTAGGGGTTTTAGTGAGGTTTAACGTGTTTTATGTTTGTATGGTACTTTAGGGTGTATAAGGGATTTATAGTCTTTTAGGGTCTGAGAGGAAATTATGTTTTTATGTGTTTTTTCATCTAAAATGGTGTTTTAGGGTCTATCTATGGTTTTAGGGTTTTTAGGATCATTTAGGTGTTTGTATCTTTTTGTGTGTTTTATGGTTATTTGTGGATTTTAAGAGTCTTATAATTTTTTAGAGATTTAGTTATTTTAGGTGTTTTAAAGGGTTTATGGGGTTTTAGGGATATTTATTCTTTTTAGAGGGTTTATGGTTATTTTATAGTTTTTAGGATTTTTTACCTTTTAGGGTTTTCAATGTTATATGGATTTTTTAGGAATTTATGGGTTTTATTTTGGGTTTTTAGGGTTTTTAAAAATTTATATTGTTATTAGATATTTTATTTGTCTTAAGGTCTTTTAGTGATTTTATAGTTTATATTAATTTTATGATTTCTAGGTTTTTTATGGTTTATAGTGTGAATTTGGATTATTTAAGGTCTTTATGGTTTTCGGGTTTTTTTAGTATTTGGAAGTTTTTTTGGGATTCAATGGATTTTTAGTGTTAATATTGTTTTTCCAGGTTTTATGGCATTCTAGGGGTCTTAGGGTATTTATGTATTGTTAGATTTTATAGTGTTTTTTGGGATTTTAAGGGATTTTAAGTAGTTTTTAGGGGGTTCGGGGTTTTAGGGATTTGTAGGGTTTTTTAGAGTTTTTAGGGGATTAAAGGACCTTTAATGGGTTTTAGGGCTATTTTACAAGAATTTTAGTGGGATTAGTGTTTTGAGTTATTTTATTGGTTTTGAATGGGTTTTAGTGAGTTTTAGATGTTTTAGAGGTTTTGAGGGTATTTTGGATTCTTTAGGTTTGTTTAGGGATTTTATTGGTTTTTAGTGTATTTAGGATTTTTTGTGTATTTAATTTATTTATGATTTGTTTTTATTTAGGGTATTTACTATTTTTATACTTCTTTTGGGTTTTAGGACATTTATGTGTTTTATGGCATTTTAGGGTTTTTATGAGTCTTAGTAGTTTTTAATGATTTTAGGGTTTATTAGTGTTTTATGATTTTTCATGAATTTTGAGGGATGTTTGTGTTTTTTTTTGTGTTTTTAGCAGATTTTAGGGTATTTAATGGTTTTCAGATTTGTATGGGTTTTGAGTTTTAGTTTCTCTTATTTTTCTAGGGTTTTAGGTATATTTTTTTTTGTTTTTTAACCTTTTAGTGTCTTTTAGGATTTTAGTGTTTTAGGTGTTTGGGGTTTTTTGTGTTTATGTGTTTTAGGGGGTTTTGGTGGTGTATGGGGTTTTTAGAGTCATCTAGTGTGTTTATAGGGGTTTTAGGGACAATTAAAATATTTAGTAGTTTTAAGATTCATTTTGCGATTTTAGGAATTTAGGGTGGTTTTAGGGTATTTTAGGGGTTTTATAGTTTTTTTGTTATTAGGGGTTTAAGGGGTTTTTATTAACATTTATGTTTTTTTATTTTTTTTTGTGTTTTTAAAGATTTTATGTGGTTTTTGGGGGTTTTGGGGTTTTATATTTTTTAGGTGTTTGTATATTTTTTTAGTTTTTTTGGTTTTATATTCTTTTCAATTGATTGAGGGGGATTTTAGGGGGTTTCACTGTTTGTTTGTGTTTTTATGGGGTTTAGTGGTTCTAGGGTTTTTGAGAGTTTTTAGGGTTTGAGATTTTTTCAACTATTTTTTTGTGGTTTTTTATTATTTTTTTGGTTTTAGGGTATTTTAGGGTATTTATATTATTAGGGTTTTATTTTTTTTAATTTTTTTGGGGTTTAAAAGGTTATTAGGCGATTTAGGGTGTTTTTGGGTTTTTGTGGTTTTAGTGTTTCATGAATATTTTGGGTTTTTAACGAAATTTATAGTTTTTTCTGTATTTGTGGTTTTTTTATTGAAAGGTATTTTTAGATGTTTTAGGCGTTTTATCAGTTTTTGGGTCTATATGAGTTTTTATGGGTATTTGAGTATTTTAATGGGATTCTATCATTATTTAGGGTTTTGGGGGGTTTTAATTTTTTAGGGGTTTTGGAGTTTTATGGGTTTTAAAGGTTTTTTAAACATTATAGGCTTTTTAGATATTTTATGATTCAGTTATAGTTTAGGTGTTTTTACGGTATTTCATATTTTACTGGTTTTTTTCTATTTTTAGAGTTTTCTCAATTGTTTAGGGTTGTTTTAGTTTTTTAAGGAATGTTAGGATTTTTATTTTATTTTGCGTTTTTTGGATTTTTAGGGGTTTTAGGGGTTTTATGTTTTTATGGATTTTTTTTTGTATTTTGTTGGGTTTTGTAGGATTTTAATGAGTTTATAGGTTTTTTAATGTCTGTTATAATTTTATGGGATTTTAGTGTTTTGTGTTGTTTTGTAGGATTTCTATGTTTTAGTGCTTTTAAATTTTTTGGGATATCTTAGATTTTTTTTGGATTTTTATTGGGGTTTTGGGGTAATTTTTTGGGGTTTTAGGGGTTTCATTTTTTTTTTGCATCTTTAGGGGTTTTAGATTTTTCATTCAGATTTTTGTGGAATCTATTGTTTTATGGTTGTTTGGGTTTTTTAGGGTTTTAGGTTCATTAATGGGATTTAGGGTTTTTTCAGGTTTTTAGGGTTTTATGATTTTTTAGGTCCCTAAAGTTATTTTAGTGTATTTAGGGATTTAGGGGGTGTGGTGTGGTGTTATAAGATGGTTTAGGGATATTTAGGTTTTAGGATTTTTTTAGGGTAATTAGGATTTCTGAGGGGATTTAGGGTTTTTTATATTTCTAGTGTGTTAACAGTTTTTAGGATATTTTAGGGGTTTTATATGGGTTTTGTATCTATTAAGGTCTTTGGGGGTTTAAAGTATTTTTTGGGTAATTTAGGTGTTTTTATTGTTTTTTATTGGTTGTCAGGACTCTTCAGGGTTTTATGGTTTTTAGGAACATTAGGGGTGTATTAGGGGTTTTTGGTTTTTAGTTTTTTAGTTTTTATGGTTTTTAGGGGTGTTATTTTTTCTAGTGATTTATGAATGTTTTTAGGGTTTTTATTATTATTTACTGGTTTTATGGTTATATTGGGTTCTTCTTTCATTTTAGGTTTTTAGGGGTTCTCTAGGCTTGCAAGGGTTTAGGGTTTTTGGGGTTTTTGGGGTATTAAATTTTTTATGGGTTTTATCATTTTTATGTTTATTTTAGAATTTCAAATTATATTTAGAGTTACTCTACGGTTTTTGGGATTTTTATGTTTTAGAGATTTTAGGGATTTTTGGAGTTTCAAGGGGTTTTATATTATTTTAGGGTTTCAATGTGTTTTATGTGTCTTTTTTTATTTTTTAGGTATTTAGGGTTTTAGGATTTCTTTTGTCTTTAGGCCATTTAATAATTTTTAGAGTCTTTTCTATATTTTTTTGTTTTAGGGTCTTTTAGGGGGATTTCATGTTTTACGGTATTTTTTGGGTTTTACAGTTTTTTAGTGTTTCAAGTGGGTTGTTGGGACATTTAGGGTTTTAGGGATATTTAGGGTATTTTAGTGTTTTATGGTGTATAGTGTATTTTAGGTGTTTTTCAAGTCTCTTTGGGGGGTTTTAGGGTTTTATGGCCTTTTTGGTTTGTTAGGATTTTTTAATTTTTTTTCAAATTTTTTACGGTTTATAGGGTTTTATGTGTTTATAATATTTTTGGGTTTTCCATAATTTTTGGGTTCTTATAATTTTATGGTTGGGTTTTGGGGTTTTTAGGGATTTTAGGGCGTTTATTGTTTTTTACATGTTTTAGTGTTTTTAGGAATTTTTCAAGTTAAAATATATTTATTGGTATTTAGTTGTTTTGATGGAATTTTATGGATAAAGGGGTTATACGGGTTTTATGTTTTTTGGGGTGTTTAGGGTTTTAGGTTTTTAAGGGTTTTATAGGTTTTTGTTTTTCAAGGATTTTAGGATTGTTTTTTGGTTTTCTAGTTTTATTCTGTTTGAAAATATCTGTTAATGTCATTTATAGATTTTATTTTTTAAGGATTTTTGTGGTTTAATATTGTTTCTATGGCATTAAGTGTTTTTTTGTGAATTTGGGAGTTTTAAGGTTTTATGGTTGTAAGGGTTTGTAGTCTTTTTTGGGTTTTTATTTTTCTTATTGTATTTTAGGGATTTATGGATTTTAGAATATTAATGTATTCAAAGGGTTTTATGGTTTTTTAGGTTTTAATAATATTATATTATTTTTATGGTTTTTGGAGTCTTTTAGTGTTTTAGGGTCTTTTATGGGAAAAGAAGGCTCGTGGCTAGGATATTCCTGACTCCCCAAAAATTATTAGAGAAAAGAAAGACACTGCATACAAGGGAGGGGTGAGGTCAATCAACCCACACCCAAAAGCCCCTAACAAACACACACCCAAAGACCACAGAAAGGAAACCCAAAAAAGGCACCAAGCATCCATCAGCAGCCCATCTTTGCACAAGATCTACCAACCTTCCTCACCATCATCATCATAATCTGCACCAGGGGGATCTACCTCAGCACCATAACCAGAGGCTGCATCAGATTCTACTGATTCCCACTCAGAAGAGTCATATTGCTTCAAGAAGTTTTCATAGTACTCCCTTAACCGCATCTGCTCCACATTCAGCTGTTTCTTGGTAGCCCTTTCACCTCCTCCAGAGGCATTTTCCTTAGCTTTGTAGGATGCTCTTGTGGACACAGTCTTTATCAAGGATGAGTAGTCCATCCTTGGCTTCCTCCTTTTTGGATCAACATGGATCCCAACAGGATTTGTTTCCTTCTCGGTGGCCTCCTCAAGCATGGACCTCTCCTTAAGGACCATATCCATGTTGTGATACATCCTACTATTATCCTCTTGGACTTGATTGGGAATGAAGGGGGATTCCTGGTTAATTGAACAGTCCGCAAGAACAAACGTGTTGTTGGGTAATGAGGTATAGGGCTTAGCCTTTCCCACCTGCGTGCTGCACGTCCCCAGCTAGGCTCAAGGTGGCCAGCCCTTGGGCTTGGGCCAGTTCCACACGGGATGAAGGGGACGAGTGGTTCGCTGACAAATGGTGCGCGTTTCCTTTGCGAGGACTCGAACCCAGAACCTCAGCGACGGGTCTCCACCGCCTTGAACCAACTCACCCAGCCCCCGCGGGCATCAAAAAGTGTTGTTGGGTAACGAGGTATAGGGCTTACCCTTTCCCAACTATGCGCCGCATGTCCCCAGCTAGGCCCAAGGTGGCCATCGCTTAGGTTAGGTGCGTTTTTAGTGGTTTTGAGTTTTTTCAGGGGTCATGAGGGGGGGGGGGTTAGGTGCATTTTTTTTATTCTTTTATGGTTTGTAATTTTTAGCGGGTTTTATTGGATTTTTCTATGCTTGTTACTATTTAATTAGTTGTTTTAGGGTTTTATGCGATTTTATGGGTTTTAGTTAATTTTAGGGATTATAGGGGGTTTAATGGATTTTTTTTTGTTAATTATAGTCTTAAATGAATTTTTATTTTTTATTTGTTATTTTATGTTTTTAGGATTTCATGGGTTTTTATGGGTTTTGGGTGATTTGTTATTTTAAAGTATTTCAAATATTTTTACGGAATTTTATTTTTTTATGGGTTCTGGATATTTGGGGGGGGGGGGGGTTTATTATCATTTATGGTTTTTTGAGTTTGAGGATATTTTAGGGTATATTGGTTTTTTTTGTTTTTTAAGGTTTCTAGAAACTATTAGGGATTATAGGTTTTTTAGATGTTTTAGGGTTTTAAATGGTATTTTAGTGTTTAATGTGTAGAGTTTGGGGTTTATTGTGAGTGTTTTAGTGTATAAGGTTTCTGCTATAGGGATTAGGGTGTATGATTTAAGGTTTAGGGTACAGGGTATAAGATTTGGGGTATAGGGTTCAGGGATTTGGGTATTTGGTATAGGGTATATATTGTTGGGTTTTGGGTTTGGGGTGTATAGTATAGGGGTTTGGATGTAGGGTCTAGGGTTTACATTGTATTGTATTGGGTTTAAGGTTTAGGGTATGGGGTATTGTGATTAGGGTTTATTGTTTTAGGGTTTTTAGATTTTTTAGTGGTATTAGGAGTTTTTAGGGTTGTTAAGGGTTTTATGGGTCTTAGTGGTTTTAGGTATTTTGGGGGTTTTTAGAGGGTATAAAGGGGTTTGGAAGGTTTTTCAAGTTTTCAATGGTTTTTTTGTATTTTTGGGTGTTTTTATATTTTTTGGTGTTTTAAGTGTTTTTGGTGGTTTTAGGGGGTTTTAGTTTTTTTAGGGGTTTATGTATTTTTAGGTTTTTATTGTTTTATGGGGGGGGGTTATTTTTTATGGGTTTTAAGCGGTTTTAGGTTTTCAATGGTTTTTTTGTTTTTTATTGTTTTTGGGATTTAGGATTTTTAGATTTTATTTAGTGATTTTTTAGGGTTTTACTGATTTTTTGTTCTTTTAGTGTTTTTTATTTAAGAGTTTTTATGTTTTGTGATTTTCTAGGATTTTATATTTTTAGGTGTTTTCGGGATATATGGTTTTAGGGTTTTTTTTTTCATTTTTTACATTCCTTCAATTTTTTTTTTGGTTTTTATGTTTTTTTATGGTTTTTATCTCCCTTTAGGATTTTTAGGGGTTTCAAGATCTATTAGGTTTTTTAAATCATTTAGAGTTTTTCAGAAATTTGGGGGTATTAGGTTGTTTTATGCTCTTTTTGGGTTTTTAGTGGATTTTATGGTTTTTAGGGTCTTTTTGGTCTTTTTGGATTTTAGATGTTTTATGGTTTTTAAAAGCTGTAAAGGGTTTTTATTATTTATTTATTGACTATAAATTATTTATGGATTTTTATTGTATTTTAGTATATTTATGTTTTTAGGTTATTTTCGGTTTTTAGGGTTTTTAAAGATTTTTTTGGGTTTTTGGGTTTTTATGATCCTTTCAGAATTTTATTGTTTTTCAGTATTTTTTATATTTTATGCTATGTTTCAGGATTTTACAGTATTTTAGGTTATTTTGTAAGATTCAATGGGTTTTTTTGATTTTTATGGTGTTTAGGGTTTTAGGGGTTTTAGTAGGTTTTGGGGTTTTAGGAATTTTTCTATTTTTTGGGTTTTAGAGATTTTAAGAGGATTAAAGCGGTTTTATGGGTTTTTATGAATTTTTAATGTGTTTAGGGTTTTCAGTATGGTTTTTAATGTTTTTGGTTTTAGGTATTTTATGTGTATTTATTCTCTTTTGGGCCTTTTATGATTTTAAGGCCTTTTATGGTATTTATTTTTTTTAGTTTTTATTAAGGGTTTTATGGATTTTAGGGGTTTTAGAGGGTTTTATGGTTTTAAATGGTTTTAGTGTTTTTTTTCATTTTTTTATGGTTTTAGGGGGTTTTAGGGTATTATCATTTTAAGGGTTTCCTATGTTTTTCAGTATTTTTCAGGGATTTTTATGTGTTATTTGGGTTTTATATCATTTAAGTGCAATTTTAGTATTTTAGAGTTTTTAGGGATTTTAGTTTTTTTACAGGTTTTTAGTTATTTTGGAGGGTTTTAGGCATTTTAGGGTTTTTAGGGAATTTTTATGTATTTAGAGTTGTTGGGACCAGGTTGAATGAAGATGAAAGTTTGAAGAGTTAGCTTTTGCAGAGTGTTGTATTTTGTTGTCAAAGGCGATAAATCAATTCACTTTGTAGAAGGATCATAAATCAGACGATGCTTTGCTGGTATGTATTCCACACAAATCATGAGTTAGGAGAACTTGTGATGCAAGCCTTATGAAGGAAAGGAGGAGAAATGATGATGCCAGACATATAATGTTTTGATTGGAAGGAATGATGCTGCTGGAAGATAGGAAAGATTCAGTTCCCATTGCAACTCTGACGATGCTTAAGCTGATCTATCAAAGGATAAATATCACGATAGTGGGATTTGTGATAAGAGTAGAAGAATGGTTATGGGAAGCAGTAAAGAGATAAAATGGAAAAGCAATAGACAATCTGGGGATGGCAGAAAAGCACAGTTTAAGGTGGCGCCGTTTTCCAGTGTTTGCCAAATTTTAGGGCCTGAAAATCGGGAGATGAAGAAATGTGCTTGGCAATGGATGTTGCGCATAAGATTGAAGATGGTTTATACGTGAAAAAGAGTTATTCAAGGTCAGAACGTTGAAAAATGAAAAAGGAATGGAGTGCGCAAAAATTTAGGCATGTTTCGCGCAAAAATAAAGTGGTGCGCACAATATCTGCGGGATGCGCGAAATAGTAGCGGGTTGCGTGAAAAATCTGCGGGATGCGCGAAATATTGGCTTGGTGCGCGAAATTGAGGAATGAAGTTTTCGCGCAAATGATGGTTAGAGATCAGAAGATCAAAAATTGGCAAAGGCATATAATGCGCGAAATATTGGAGCAGTGCGCGAAATCTGATGTTGCAGGAAAGATTGGGTTTGCGCGCAATGTGGAACGCGGTGCGGAATTTTGCGCGCAATTGGTGCTTCATGCTTAGAAGGATGAAAGATGGAAAAGGCATGAGGTGCGCGGAATATTGAAGCATGGTGCGAAATATGAAGTTGCATAAAAGAGTTTTTACACGCATGGAGGAGGTTTTACGCGCGGATTAGTGTTTTTCACGCGGATTCAAAAATGCCTATAAATATGAGGCTAATCCTTGTTAGTTGTTAATGCTCGACACTTAGAAGAAATCTCGAGCTCTGGTGCGCGTAAATTATACGCTAAGTGAGTTGCGCGAAAAGGAAGAAGTTTGCGCGAAAAGAGAAAAAGTTGCGCGCAAAAGGAAAGGTGTGCGAAAATGTTTTTTGCGCCAAAAGGGTTTTACGCGCAAGTCATTTGAATTGCGCGCAAGTCACCCTAAAGGCTGCGCGAAACATTTGGGATCTTCGCACGTATTCAGTTTTGCGTAAGAGGGTTCTTACCGGCTTCTGGGTAAGAAAGTGAAGATTTTTACTTCAGAGAATACATCTGTTCAATTGTAAAGAAGCACTGAAACATTGTGTTACCCTATTTGTGCTAAGAGGGAGCACATGCACTATTTGATTGTTTTTTAAAGTGCTGCAC
The DNA here is from genome assembly GCA_963277665.1 of Viscum album. Taxonomy (NCBI): domain Eukaryota; kingdom Viridiplantae; phylum Streptophyta; class Magnoliopsida; order Santalales; family Viscaceae; genus Viscum; species Viscum album. Next base: position 115,455,328 of record OY728133.1, on the reverse strand, counting down.
GAGTGTAAGGGTATATCCTACTCGTTGTATTCCACATCAAAGGATTGTTTTCTAGTGGATTGTGTGGTACTGGATTGTTTCCGTACCATAACAAGGACGTAGCTACTCTTGTTGAGTAGTGAACCTTGTAAATCTTGTGTTCCTGTGGTTGTGTGTGTTCAGCAGGGAAGAAACTCTTTAACAGGAGGCGAAGGTTGTTTCAAAAAAAGGGGAAACTTAAAAGGAAAAATATATCACTGATTCACCGCCTCCCCCTCTCAGTGATACTTAGATCCTGATTGGGAACTTCAATTGGTATCAAAGGGAGGTTTCCTTCGTTTACTCTTTGCGGAAGTGTTTGAAGAGAAGTTGTGATGGAAAATCTAAATTGCGTGAACAGTAAGGGGATTCCAATCTTTGATGGAAATAACTATCACATCTGGAAGGACAGAATGATGACGTATCTTATGTCTCTTGGATATGAAGTTCTTGAAACTACAACAGATGGATTTCCTGATATTGATGACAAGGTCCCTCTTACTCCTGTCGATAAGAAGAATCTTGAGAATGATGGAAGAGCTAAAAATGCATTACTCTCATCACTTTCTGAGAGTGAGTTTTTAAGAGTGAAAGGTGTCACTACTGCTAAAGGCATCTGGGATAAGCTAATGAATATCTATGAAGGTAATACAAAAGTGAAGAAGGCAAAACTACAAATCTGGAGGCTGAAGTATGAAGACTTGAAAATGGGAGAATATGAATCTGTTGGGGAATTCTTTACCAGAGTTAATGACATTGTCAGTACAATCAGATGTCTTGGTGAAAAGTTAGAAGATGATACAGTTGTTGAAAAGATCCTGAGAATTCTGCCTGACAAATTTGATGCTAAAGTTTCTTCACTAGAAGACAGAGATCCAGAAACATTATCTCTTGATGATTTTCACAGTACTCTCATCACTTATGAGATGAGAAGAGAAAAGACCATGAAGAGCAAGGCAAAAACTGATAGAGAAATGTCTTTCAGGGAAGAAAAGAAAGAGAAGTCGAAGAAAATTCTTATTAATGAAGAAGCTGGTGAATCCAACTCTGAAAATGAGGTATGTCAAAATTTTGATGAAATTCTATCCTTGTTTTCTAAAAATGTTAAAAGAGGCACAGGTAAATACAAAGGGAAACTCCCTTTGAAATGTTTTGAATGTGGAGCAGTTGGCCACTTTGCGGCTAATTTCCCTCAAAAGGGGAAAGATGCCGTCAGTGATGAAGAAGACAGAGGACCAAGAAGGTCATGGAAGAAACAGGATCAAAAAGATAAATATTCTGGTAGAAGTCAGAATAAAAAGTTCTTTAAATCAAAAAGAAGAAGCTTTTTGTCAAAAGATAAGGAAGATGATGATAGCGAGACTGAATCAGAAAAATCTGCTACTGAAAAAACTAGAGAGAGTACCTTTTTTGCAACAGTGAATAATGATGATTATGAGAGTAGTAGTACTGAAGAAGAAGAGACTCAACTTGAACAATATCTGAAAGAAGAGTTGAAGGAATGTTTGAGGAAGATCAGAAAACTGGAGAAAGAAAACAACAAGTTAATAAAAGAAAATTCCACAGTAAACAATCAAGAAGGTTTTACAGATGATAAAATCATGATAGAAAAAGAGATTGATGATCTGAAAAATTCTCTTGAGAATACAAAGAATCGTAATGATCATCTTGAAGTGAAGTTGAAGGCAAAAGAAGAAGAGTTGGAACTTGTCCAACAAAAACTGCATAAAGCTAAAGAAATGAATATCAGTTCCAAAAATTCTATCTCAGAAGTAGGGGAATGTTCCAGTAAGAATGAACCAAAAAGGGATCTACAAAACTTCCCTTCAAAGGTTGAAATGAAATACAAAACTGGTTCTGATAAGAACAAGGCTGGAAAGACAAAGTATGTCGTGAAAATCAGCAATGCAGAAAAATCAGAAGTGCATAAAAATCTTGAGTCAAGAAAAGCTTCTAATACTTCTGGTGCTGTTGAATCTGAGCTGAAGAAGAGAGTTACAAATGAAAATATGATGGTTTTTGAGAAGCGTGTTCACAACTCCATTCAGTATAAAGGTTTCAGAGGAAAATATTCTTTCTATGGTTACTGCTGGTATTGTGGTGGATTCGGACACATGGAAAGTATGTGTTGGTTTAACCAACAACATTACAACTATTCCAAAAGTTTTGAAGGACAAGGATTGAGGGGGAGTCAACACTTTCAAAATAGAAGATCTCCAAATAAGTTTCAGAAGATATCTGAGAATACTGGTGTGAAATTTGGGAATAGATTCCAACCACTGGAAACATATTGTGAAAGATGTGATCAACCTAGACATCTTTCTAAGGGCTGCCTTAGTGTGTTACCAGAGCAACAAAAGTTTGTGAATAATCCTCAGAAGACAGAGTTTTTAAAATACAAAAGGGACAAGTATGATAAGTCTGAAAAGAAAGAATTCATGGTTCTCTGGCCAGAACACATTGATTTGGATAGGAAATTGGAAGAAGCAAAACAGAAAGTGAAGGAAAAGGAAGAACAAAAAGCACTTGTTGTTGAAACAGCTTTGAAGGCTACCAAAGGAGAACGTCCATGGATTCTTGATAGTGGATGTTCATCTAATATGAAAGGAGACTTAAAGCTGCTGAAGAATGTGAAATACTTTAAAGAAGGAACTGTGACATTTGGAAATGATGATTCTCTAAGGATCAAAGGTGTTGGATCGGCCATCATTGGAAAAGAAAAGATGAAATCCAGAAAAACACTATATGTTGATGGACTGAAACACAACCTGCTCAGTGTGTCACAACTCTGTGATGAGGGCAACAAAGTGATCTTCAGAAAAGATGGATTTGTTGTAAAAAGTGAAAATGATGGAAACATAGTTACAAGGGGACAACGTACAAGAGGGAATTTGTTCCAAGTTGGGGATGGACATAACTCTTCTTACATGAGTGTGGTGGATGAAAATAAATTATGGCATAAGAGGCTGGGGCATATGTGTCAGAGAAATATGTGCAAGTTGTCAAAGAGAGAAAGTGTTCGGGATATGCCTAATTTATCAAGAGAAAGAGATTGGTGCTGCAATATTTGTGAGAAAGGGAAGATTGCTAATTCTATGCACAAGAGAGTTGAAATTCGCTCAAAAAGACCCTTAGAACTCATACACTCAGATATATGTGGGCCAATGAGCAAGCAATCTTCAAATGGAGATAAGTACTTAATTACTTTCATTGATGTCTTTACTCGCATTACTTGTGTTATGTACATGAGACATAAGTTAGATGCTCTATCAATGTTTAAGAGTTTCAGAAGGAAAGCAGAGAAAGAATGTGAGTATTCAGTGAAGAAGTTGAGAACTAATAATGGTGGTGAGTATAAGAATGAAGAGTTTGAAAGTTATCTTGAGAAACATGGAATTCGGCATGAGTTTAGTTCACCATACACACCTCAACAGAATGGGGTGGCTGAAAGAAAGAATCGAAGTCTGGTGGAAATGGGGAGAACTATGTTACTTGAACATAGTCTCTCTCATTATTATTGGAGGCAAGCCATGATCACTGCTGTGTATATTCAGAACCGGTGTTTCTATAGGCCAAACTCAGATATGACTCCATATGAAATGTTCTATGGAAAAACTCCAAGTCTGAAACACTTGAGAGTCTTTGGGAGTCCATGTATTATAAAGAAGAAAGCTGGAAATCTGGGAAAGTTCGAGCAAAGAGGAGATGACAGAATTTTTCTTGGCTATGCTCCAGAAGGAAGAGGATATAGATGCCTCAACAAAGAAACAGGAAGAATTATTGATTCTTCAGATGTAAAATTTGTTGAAAGTGCTGAGAAAGAAAAGCAGTCATATGTTGATGTGGAAGTCAAGAAGGATAGAGAATATTTTATTAACAATTCTGATAATGTTGTAGAATTTGTTCATCCTACTCAAGAAGAGGAATCTTACTCAGAAATATCAAGTGATGAGGATGAAGCTCAAACAACTCATCCTAGGTTGAGGAAACAAGTGGAGGCTCAGAACATTATTGGAGATAAAAATCAGAGGGTTCAAACAAGAAGAACAACGAATGCTATATCACATACTTCTCTTTATTCGAAAGTTGAACCGAATGATGTAAATGAATCATTTGAGCATCCAGAATGGGTTCATGCTATGAATGAAGAGCTTGATCAGATAGAGAAGAACAATACTTGGGAACTTGTACCCAAGCCGGACAACAAGAACATTATTGGTACAAAGTGGGTTTTTCAAAACAAGCTGAATGAAGAAGGTAATGTAATAAGAAACAAGGCAAGATTGGTCTGCAAAGGGTATTCACAAATTGAAGGCATTGACTTTGATGAAACCTTTGCTCCAGTAGCTCGATTAGAAACAATCAGAATATTTCTTTCCATTGCTGCACAACGAGGTTACAAAATCTTTAAAATGGATGTAAAATATGCATTCTTGAATGGTGATCTTGACGAGGAAGTTTACATTGATCAACCTTGTGGATTTGTTATTGGGAAAGATGAAAGCTATGTGTGCAGGTTGAAGAAGGCTCTGTATGGGCTAAAACAGGCTCCGAGAGCATGGTATTCTAAATTAGATACTTTCTTGAAGAAGATGAACTTTAAGAAAGGGAGAGTTGACAGCAATCTCTACATCAAGAAATGTCAGGAGTTTTCACTGATCGTTATTGTTTATGTCGATGATATTATATTTGCTGGAAATAATGAAAGATCATGTGAAAAATTTGCTGAGGAGATGAAGAAGTTATTTGAGATGTCCATGCTAGGTGAAATGAAGTACTTTCTTGGGTTACAAATTTCACAGAAGAAGAATCATGTTTTTCTGTCTCAAGAAAAGTATGCTAAGGAACTTCTGAAGAAGTTTGGCATGGAAAATTTGAAACCAGTTTCCACACCGATTTCAGTGGGAACCGAGTTGTCTAAAGATGGAGAAGGCAAGGAAGTTGATCAGAGAGAGTTTCGAAAACTGATTGGAAGTCTGCTATATTTGACTGCCTCAAGACCCGACATCGTCTATGCTATTACTTTATGTGCAAGATTTCAGAGTGCTCCTAAAGAATCACATTTGATTGCTGGAAAAAGAATTCTCAGATATATCAAAGGAACAACAAACTTTGGAATCCGGTATGACGGCTCTGAAAATATTGATCTATTTGGGTATTCTGATGCTGATTGGGCAGGAAATGTTGATGATCGAAGATCCACATCTGGTGGAGTATTCTTTCTAGGAAAAAGCTGTGTTAGTAGGCATACCAAGAAACAGAATTCAGTAACTCTTAGCACAGCTGAGGCTGAGTATGTTGCTGCTACTCAAGCTGCAACTCAACTAATGTGGATGAAGACTCAGCTGGAAGATCTACTTGTTGAAGTAAAGCTACCATTGCTCTTGGGTTGTGACAATCAGAGTGCAATCAATCTTACAAGAAATCCAGTACAACATTCTCGTTCAAAACACATTGATATAAAGTACCACTTCATCAAAGAGCAGGTTGAAAAGAATGAACTGAGGCTGGAGTATGTTCCTACATCTGAACAAATTGCTGATATATTTACAAAACCATTACTGAAGGAACCATTTGCAAAGTTGAGGTTGAACATGGGTGTACAACCTCCTTCTCATCAAGGTTAAGGTACATGTTTCTGTCCCCTCTCTCGTCTTAGCTTTGGATAGTGTTGTCAAGGGGGAGAATTGTTTCATAAATATATCCATAAGGAAGAATGTATTAAGGGAGAGTTGTGGGTAAGCTGTGAATTCAGCATGCATGTGAGTGAACTATTCTAACTATTTGTTGGAGTGGTTGTAGGAAACAAAGTTGTTTTACAAGAAAATTGCAAGAGTGGAGAATGCTGAAGTAAAAGATGGAAAGATGTTCTGAAGAAGGTTGAAGAGGTATGTTCATGAGATTTTACAGTCACTGCTTTTGGCCAGCATGGTTTTGGCTGTCAATAAATCTTGTTTCCTATAATGAGTTAGCTCACGTAGGCTTAGATTTGTTGATAAGTAATCCATTGCAAAAGGTTTCAAAATTCAGTGATTTATGAATCTTTGTTGACAACAAAATCCAAAGGGGGAGATTGTTGGGACCAGGTTGAATGAAGATGAAAGTTTGAAGAGTTATCTTTTGCAGAGTGTTGTATTTTGTTGTCAAAGGTGATAAATCAATTCACTTTGTAGAAGGATCATAAATCAGACGATGCTTTGCTGGTATGTATTTCACACAAATCATGAGTTAGGAGAACTTGTGATGAAATCCTTATGAAGGAAAGGGGGAGAAATGATGATGCCAGTCATATAATGTTTTGATTGGAAGGAATGATGCTGCTGGAAGATAGGAAAGATTCAGTTCCCATTGCAACTCTGACGATGCTTAAGCTGATCTATCAAAGGATAAATATCACGATAGTGGGATTTGTGATAAGAGCAGAAGAATGGTTATGGGAAGCAGTAAAGAGATAAAATGGAAAAGCAATAGACAATCTGGGGATGGCAGAAAAGCACAATTTAAGGTGGCGCCGTTTTCCAGTGTTTGCCAAATTTTAGGGCATGAAAATCAGGAGATGAAGAAATGTGCTTGGCAATGGATGTTGCGCATAAGATTGAAGATGGTTTATACGTGCAAAAGAGTTATTCAAGGTCAGAATGTTGAAAAATGACAAAGGAATGGAGTGCGCAGAAATTTAGGCATGTTTCGTGCAAAAATAAAGTGGTGCGCGCAATATCTGCGGGATGCGCGAAATAGTAGCGGGTTGCGCGAAAAATCTGCGGGATGCGCGAAATATTGGCATGGTGCGCGAAATTGAGGAATGAAGTTTTCGCGCAAATGATGGTTAGAGATCAGAAGATCAAAAATTGGAAAAGGCATAAAATGCGCGAAATATTGGAGCAGTGCGCGAAATCTGATGTTGCAGGAAAGATTGGGTTTGCGCGCAATGTGGAACACGGTGCGGAATTTTTCGCGCAATTGGTGCTTCATGCTTAGAAGGATGAAAGATGGAAAAGGCATGAGGTGCGCGGAATATTGAAGCATGGTGCGAAATATGAAGTTGCATAAAAGAGTTTTTACGCGCATGGAGGAGGTTTTACGCGTGGATTAGTGTTTTTCACGCGGATTCAAAAATGCCTATAAATATGAGGCTAATCCTTGTTAGTTGTTAATGCTCGACACTTAGAAGAAATATCGAGCTCTGGTGCGCGTAAATTATACGCTAAGTGAGTTGCGCGAAAAGGAAGAAGTTTGCGCGAAAAGAGAAAAAGTTGCGCAGAAAAGGAAAGGTTCGCGAAAACGTTTTTCGCGCCAAAAGGGTTTTACGCGCAAGTCATTTGAATTGCGCGCAAGTCACCCTAAAGGCTGCGTGAAACATTTGGGATCTTTGCACGTATTTAGTTTTGCGTAAGAGGGTTCTTACCGGCTTCTGGGTAAGAAAGTGAAGATTTGTACTTCAGAGAATACATCTGTTCAATTGTAAAGAAGCACTGAAACATTGTGTTACCTTATTTGTGCTAAGAGGGAGCACATGCACTATTAGATTGTTTTTTAAAGTGCTGCACGAGTGTAAGGGTATATCCTACTCATTGTATTCCAAATCAAATGATTGTTTTCTAGTGGATTGTGTGGTACTGGATTGTTTCCGTACCATACCAAGGACGTAGCTACTCTTGTTGAGTAGTGAACCTTGTAAATCTTGTGTTCCTGTGGTTGTGTGTGTTCAGCAGGGAAGAAACTCTTTAACAGGAGGCGAAGGTTGTTTCAAAAAAAGGGGAAACTTAAAAGGAAAAAGATATCACTGATTCACCCCCTCCCCCTCTCAGTGATACTTAGATCCTGATTGGGAACTTCAAGAGTTTTTAAGGTTCTAGTGATTTCTAATGGGTTTTATAGTTTTTAAGGTATTTTAATAGGTTTTATTGATTTAGGGGTTTGTATGATTTCATGGTTTTTTTTGTATTTTTAGTGTTTATTATTATTTTTAAATGTTTTTAGAGGATTTTGGTTCTTTTTGTGTTTTTTTAGTTTTAGATTTTTTTTTGGGTTTTTAGTGTTTTAGAGTATTCTGGGGGTTTTAAGGTTTTTTTATTTCTTAGGTTTTTTATTAGTTTACGGGTTATTTGTGTGATTTTAGGGGTGTTCGATTTTTGGGGTTTTAGGGGATTTTATTGTTTTTAGAGTTTTTAGTGTTACAGGGTTTTTATGGTTCTTTAATGTTTTATGGGTTTTTATGGGTTCTTAGTGTCTTTTGGGGTGATAGTGTTTTCTTAGGGGGTTTTCAGTTTTTATGGTTTTATTAAGGGTTCTTATAGTTTTTATGGTTCTTAGGGATTTTATTTTTTTAGGGATTAGGGACATCAATGGTTTTACTGTTTGTATAATTTTTAAGGATTTTAGGAAATTTTATGGTTTCAATGTATTTTTAGTGTTTTGTGGGGCTTTAGTTAATTTCTTGTGTTTTTAGAGGTATTGAGGGTTTTATTAGTTTATATAGTGTTTTTAGTGTAGTTTATGTTTTTTTGGGATTTTGGGTTTTTAAGAATCATTTATTAATTGTTAGTGGTTTTTATGATTTTTAGGGTTTTTGGAAATTTAAGGGTATTAGGGTATTTTAAGGTTTATTGTGGGTTGTTAGGTATTTAGGGTTTCAAAAGGTTTATAATTTTTTGGGATTTTGGGTTTTAGGTTTTTTTTAGCTTTTTAAGATTTAATTTGGTTTTATGGGTTTTAGGGGTTTTAGGTTTATTTTGGGGTTTCATGATATTTTTGGATTTCTTTGGGGTTTAATGGGTTTTTGGTAGAATTTTTTAGGGGTTTTCATTGATTTTTTATGGTTTTAGTGTTTTTTGGGATTTTATGGTTTTTGGGGTTTTTATCATTTTTTGTATTGTTAGGGTTATTAGTTTTTTAGGTTTTTAAGGCATCTAGGGACTTTTAGGTTATAATATGGTTATTTAGGGTCCTTTGGGGTTTTAGTGATTTTAGGGTTTTTAGGATGTTTTAGCTGTTTTTATTGGTTTTTAAATGTTTTTAGGTCTTTGGGGTTTATAGGGGTTTGGGTTTTTTATAGGGTTTTTAGGGATTATTTGGGTTATTGGGTTTTTATTATTTTTAAGGGATTTAGGTTTTTAGATTTTTTAGTGTTTTAGTTCTTTTTTAGGGTTTTTATGGGTTTCTAGGGTTTTAGGGTTTAGAGTATATATGTGATTTAAGGGTTTCTTAATTTTTATTAGGTTTTTCAAGGGTTTATTGTGTTTTTGGGTTTTAGTGCTTTTAATGATTCTTTTGGATTTAATAAGTTTTTGCGTTTTTAGGGTTTTTTGGATTTTTTGATATTTTTTAAGGTGTTTGGGATTTAGGGGTTGTTAGTGTTTTGTCAGTTTTTAGTACATTTAGGGTATTTAGTGTTTTTAGGGGGTTTATATGGTTTTATTGGGTTTTTAATTTTTTATAATTCTTGTGTTTTGGGGGGGTATAGGGTTTTAAAGGGTTTTTAGAGGATTATAGGGTTTTTTATGGTTTTAGGGAATTTAGGTTTTTTAGTTTTTTTAAAGGTTTAGATTTTTTAGAGTTTTTTAGGGTTTGGGGTTTTTAGGGAATTAATGGGTTTTATGGGATTCAAGGGTTTTTATGATTTAGGGGTTTTATGTGTTTTATGGTTTGTACGGTATTTATTGTTTTAGGGTTCAATTTTGCTTTTTGGGGTCTTTTAGGGGTTTGGGGTTTATCAAAATTTTAGGTTATTCAATGGGTTTTTAGGGCTGTTTTAATTATTTTAGAGTATTTTTTTAGTGTTAATGTCTTAGGTTTAGGGTGTAGGGAATAGAATATAGGGTGTATGGTAGAGGGTTGAGGTTGTAGGGTTAACGGATTATGGTCTAGGGTATGGGGTTTATGGTGTAGGGTATGGGGTTTATGGTGTAGGTCATGGGGTTTAGGGTGTACAATATCGGGATTATGGTGTAGGACATACGGTTTAAGAATTAGGGTGAAGGTATAATGTTCTGGGTTTAAGGTTTAGGATACAGGGTATAGGGCTTTGGGTGCAGGCTTTAGCATTTAGGGTGGAGGGTATAGGGTTTAGGCTATAGGATTATGTGTTTAGGGTGCATTTTTTGGGTTTTAGGATGTTGGGTTTATGTTTTATTGGGAAGGGTATATGGTTTAGTGTGAAGGGTGCATAGTATATTGTTTTGGGTGTAGGGTTCTGGGTTTTGGGGATACCATTCAGTGTTTAGGTTGTATAGTTTACGGTGTATGATATAGGGTTTAGGGTATAAATGTTAAGGATTAGGGTTTGGGGTATAGGGTATAGGTTGTAAATTTTAGTGTTTTTGATATGGGTTATAGGGTATAAAATTTAGGGTGTTGGGGTTTTGGTTTATAGTGTAGGATTTAGCGTTAACGGTTAAGGGTTTAGGGTTTAAGGTGTACAATTTAGGGATTAGGGTTTAGATTGTGGGGTTTATGGTATAGGGTTTATGGTGTATTGAATTGGGTATAGCCTATAGTGTATTGGGTATAAGGTGTAGGGTTTATGGTTTAGGGTGTAAATTTCATGTTTTAGGGTGTTGGTTGTAGGGTGTAGGGTTTAGGGTTCCGAGTGTATGGTTTGAGTTTTAAGGATTAGGGTATAGGGTTCTAGGTGTATTGTATAGGATTTAGGGTGTATGGTATTGGGTTTTGGGAGTATGGTTCACAGTGTTTTGTGTATGTTATAGGGTTTTGGGTTTAGGGTGAAGAATTTAGGGTTTATGGTGTATGATTTAGGGTTTAGGGTGTATGGTTATTGTTTAAGGTGTATGGTTTAGGGATTATGGTTCATGGTGTTAGGTTTAGGGTTTAGTGTGTTGGGGTTAGGGTATATGGTATAGGGTGTGTTGTTTGGGGTAAAGGGTATAAGTTATAGGATATTGGTTTTATGTTTTATGGTTTAGGGTGTGTTGACGCTCCTTTCAATACCAGATTCTAACGACTTGAAAAGGGGAAATACCTTAACACAAATTTATTCATCCTTTGAAGAAACATCAAAAATTGAAAAAGGCATGAACAAGGATTGCTTTGAGCATGGGCCGCACAAGTTCCATGATGGTCACGCAGGTATACCTGCGCGCCAAATTTGGTCGCATAGGTGACTTATGTGCCCTATGTAATTTTTTCTCAGGGTCTTTAGCAGCCTATAAATACCCCTTGTGGGCCCCCCATTTCACAGACGGAAAAATCCAGAAACTCAGATTTGACCTCTCAGCGCCCCAGTCTCTTCTCAAAGCCTTTCGAGCACTTATAAGGTAATTTATTACATAGAACGGAATATCAAAAGAGGGGGAACAAGGCCTAAGTGTTGAAACTCATCAACACCTGCGTGCCTAAGTGGCCATCCCTTAAGGGAAATGTCCACACTTGCACACTGCATTATTCCTTCAATAGAACCTTTGCACCACTCATTTAAAAGTCTTTCGGGATAAAACTAAGGGCTTGAGTTAAGTCTCGCCCATGTATTACCCTTAGGGTTAACCGTCGTGCAGGTACCCATGTGTCGCACAAGTACACTTGTGTGACCATGACTTTCACTCCCACACAGGACTTGTGCGCCTCTCTCTTTCTGGGTGCCCCTCCTGCCTATTCACTTGATTTCTTCAAATCCACATCTCCTCTTCAAGATTTAGCCTTCATAATCCTCTTCAAAGCCATTTTTGGAATGATTCCTTTGTTGGCTTCCTTATATGAAAGGTATTCTGTGGAACATCTCTTAAAACCTAGTAATTTACATATATTTATGTCACTATGGTTATATATTTCATTCATTCAACCTCACCCTTTAAGATGATAAGTTTCCTAACCAGGGCCTCCTTTTCAAGAGTAAGCCCCAGTAATAATTTCTCTAATTTGTTCATCTACCTTAGGAGTAAGCCCCACTCATAAATTCCATTAACTTAGGCCTCCTTCTCAGGAATAAGTCCTAAGTCTCAAGTCTCCTTAACAAATGGGCCTCCTTATCAGGAGTAATTCCCAATTTAAAATTTCCAAATATGGGCATCCTCTTTAAGAGTAAGCCCCAAGCCCCCTATTTCCTATCCTCCTTTTCAGGAGTAAGCACAATCATAATTTCCTAACCTGGGCCTCCTTTTCAGAAGTAAGCCCCAGTCCAAGTTCCCAAATATGGGCACCCTCCTTAGGAGTAAGCCCCAAATACCAAATTCCCGTAAACTGGGCCTCCTTTTCATGAGCAAGCCCTAGTTCTCAAGTCCCTTTAACCTAGGCCTCCTTCTTAGGAATAATCCCCAGTTCTCAAGTCCCTTTAACATGGCCCTCCTTTTTAGGAATAATATCCAGTCATAATTTCTCTTAACCAATCTTAACATCTTTTGATTTGGGCTTCCTTCTCAGGAATAAAACCCAACCAAAAGTCCCCTCTTAATTTGGGAATCCTCTTTAGTAGTAAGCCCCAAGTTAGAGTATCTAAATTTCTATAAAGAACATATACCTTTATGGACCTAATTTTCGGGCTTCTTCTCTACAGTAAGTCCCGATATTTATCTATTTGGGAAATCATACATACATAATCCCCATATAATTCCTTGTGACCAAATCTTTTGTGGAAAAAATTTTCAGATTTACTATACAACTTTTTTCTCACACCAAGCATGACTCACGTGAGCTTAGAGTGTAAAAGTAACCATGACACATCTCTTTGGGCCATTAATCATACATAAGTGCCACAATTCCCAACCGAACTATGTGGACTTTGATCTCTACCATAAAAGTGTAGTACATATGAAGCCTTTCTGATGTTCAAGCCCATCACCCATTAACTCTCATCCGTACCATATGACATTAAGCTATATCTTAATTCCTGAACTACGTGGGTTCTGATTCCTTTTATAAGCAAGGATACATAGGTAGCCCATCTGTGGGTACAATCCCAACTCTGAAATAATTCATGTCCTTCTAAACGACAATAAACTTCTAGTTCCTCACTGAGTGGCATTAAAACTAGTATGGTTATCATAATGACCAATAGATCTTTATATAATGTGTTTAAGGATACCATTGATTAAGAAGCACTAACAAATATAGATGATTCTCTATCGATGAAGAACCTCAAATGCATATAAAATATTATCCAAACCTCATACATATTAATCATTGATTGTCAAATCTTAAGGAAAGATCATTTTCATACTTGGTAGTGTAATAACGATTCACGGACATAACTTAAATCTATAAATAGAGTCCCAAAGTAGACAATAATTCTCCCCAAAAAGGTTTGATGAGTCCAAACACCCATCCTCTCGACCAATGCAAATTGTTAAGCCTCATCAGTCCACAAATAATAAGAACCTTCCTTTGGAAAGTAGGTCCAAATGGATATATAATCATTGGATGTTTTCGGTTCTATGAATAAACTTGTTAGAAACCAATTGGAATGTTTGAACCTTAAAATAAACGAGGTCATCCCCATTTATATAGGAAACAGGGTGTATTGTGTATGGTTAAGTGTAAAGAGTTTAGGGTGTGGGGTAAAGGGTTTCGGGTTTAAGGTGTATGGTTTAGGTATTAGGGATTAAAGTATAGGGTTTTATGTGTATTATATAGGGTTTTCGGTGTATGATATACCATTTTGGCAGTAGGGTTTATAGTTTATTGTGTAGGGTATAGGGTTTTTGGTTTATGGTGTAGGTTTTATTGTTTATGGTGTAGGGTTTAGGGTTTATTTTTACTACGTAGCATATAGGATTTTTTGTGAAGGGTTTACGGTGTAGGATCTTGGGTTTTGGGTGTATGGTTTTTGGTTTTGGATTTTGTGTATTATATTTCGTGTGTAGGATTTTTGGGTTTAGGTTATATGGTATAGGGGTTTTATTATTGTTAGAATTTTTTTTATTTCTAATGACTTTAGGGGTTTTTAGTGATTTGGCATTTTTAGTGTTTTTATGGTGTTTTAGTTTTTTTAGATTTTAATGGTTTTAATATTTTTTTGGGTTTATGTTTTTTAGGGGTTTTTTGTATTTTTCAGTTTTTATGTTTTTCTATTTTTTATGATTTTTAGGGATTTATGGTTTTAAAATGTTTTTTCAGGGTTTCTTAGGGTTTTATAGTTATTAATATTTTTAGTGATTTTGGGGTTTCTAGAATTTTTAATGATTTTAATGTTTTTATGATTTTTCTATTATTAGATTTTTTTATTTTTTATATTTTGTATTTTATTGATTTGAGGGTATTTATTATTTTTAAGGGTTTTTTAGTTTTTTGTTTTTCATGGGGTTTTCGATGTTTTTTATGGTATTTTATTTTTTTAGTAATTTCTACGACTTTAGTGTTTTTTATGTTTCTAGGATTTTTGGATTTTTAGTGTTCTTTGGTAAATTGGAATTTTTTGGGTTTTTAGTGGATTTTAGATTTTTTAGGTTTTTAGGGTTTTCCTGTTTTTTAGGATTTATAGGGTTTTTAGATGGCTTATGGCTTTTGGGAGTTTTAAAGATGTTTAATGTTTTTAAGGGTGTTTTCTCATTTTTATAGGATTTTTTTAATTTTTTAGGGTTCATATGGGTTTTAGGATCTTTTATGGTCTTTATGGTTTTAAGGATTTATTTGGGATTTTAGGGGGTTTCATGTATTTATAGGATTTGTTGGGTTTTATTTGTTTTTAGGTTATTTATGGTGTTTAGTGTTTTTAGTATTTTAGGGGGTTTAGTGTTTTTAGGTATTTTTAATATTTTTATATATATGTAGGGTTTTTAGGGTTTTAGGGTTTTTATGTCCTTTTAGTGTTTTTAGGGTTTTTAGGGATCTTAGGGTTTTTATGATCAATTATTCAAATTTTATGTATTTTGTTTTTTAGGGTTTTATATATTTATTGGGGGTTTGGGGTTTATGTGATATTTAGGGTTATTTGTGGGTTTTAGGGTTTTTTAGGTTTTAATTATTTTCAGTAGTTTTTCATGTTTTTAGGGGTTTTCATGTTTTTATGGGTTTTATAGTTTTAGGTGGTTGTATGGGGTTTTTTAGGTTTTTTAGGTTTTTATGGTTTTTAGGATTTTTAGGTTTGGAATTTTTTATAATGTTTTTAGGATTTTTGTGTCTTTTATGGTTTTAAATGGTTTTAGGGTTTTCATAGTGTTTTTCGGCATTTTTTTTATTTAGGGATTTTGGGGTTTTAGGGACTTTTAGTGTATTTTATAGTGTTTATTGTTTTATGGAATTTTATGTTTTTATAGTGGGTTTAGGGTTTTTTGTCTTTATTGATTTTTTAGGGTAATTTTAGATATTTCTATGTTTCTAGGTCTATAATGGTTTTAGTGTTTTTAGGGTCCTTAGGGGTTTTAAGGTTTCTTTTAAATTTTTATGATATTTTAGGATTTTATGGGGTTTTATGGCATTTAGGGGTTTTGAGTTTTTTATGCCCTTTGGGGTTTTAGGGTTTGTTAGGATTTTAGGGATTTTCAAATTTTTAGGGTTTTAGATGTTTTAGGTATTTTAGTTGTTTAAATGTTTTAAGGGCTCTAAGGATTATTATGGGTTTTACAATTTTTAGGGTTTAAGATTTTTTTTATGTTTTCATGGATTTTTAAATGTTCTTAGTGTTTTTTTTGTTTTTAGAGGTTTTAGAGATTTCAGAGTGTTTTGGGTTTTTTGAATTTTTTTATTGTTTTTTTGAATTTTAACAGGTTTTAGAGATTTTACATTTTTTTTGGTTTTTAGTGGTTTTTAGGTTTTTAGGGTTTTTAGGGTTTTAGTGTTTTTTAGGATTTTAGTTTTATTATGGTTTTTTACAGTGTTTTAGTATTTATAGCAAATTTTATGTTTTTATAGGTTTATTCCGGTCCGTTTTGTGTTTCTTATGTGGTTATGGCCTTTTATGGTTTTGGGGTTTTATGTTTTTATGTAATTTTAGGGGTATTATTAATTTTTTTTTGTATTTTTTGACTTTAATGTTTTTTAAAAGTTTTTATTTTTTTAAGGGTTTATGGGTTTTAGTAATTTTTTTGGTTTTTAGGATTTTTAAGGTACTATGGGTTTTTTGGTTTTGTAGAGTTTTTAGGGTTTTCATACGTTTTTGGGATTTTTGGCGTTCTTAGGTTTTTAGGATTTTTAGAGTTATATTTGGGTTTTAGTTGTTTTCAGTGATTTATAAGAGCATTTATGAAATTTTAGGATTTTAAACGTCTTAGTGTTTTCTATTGTTTTTGTATATTTAGGGTCTTTAATGTTTTTTAGGGTTTTGGGGGTTTTGGGGGGTAGTGGGTTTTAGATATTTTTAGGTTTTATTTGGTTATTAATGGTTTTTTGAGATTATAAGTGGTTTGTGGTGGTATTAAGGGTAATTAGGGTTCTTATAGTTTTTAAGGGACTGTGAGGATTATGGTATTTTTAGGGTTTTATGTTTTTATGGATTTTTATGTTTCTTTTGTGTTTCTATGGTTGTTAGTGAATTTTAAATTTTTTGGGTTTGTGCCTAAAATTTATTTTAAGAGTTATCAGGGTTCTGGGGTATTATTGGATGTTTTAGGGGTTTTAGGTTTATTAGGATTTTGGGTGTTTATGTTAATTTATAGTTTTTATGGGTTTTAGGTTTTTTTATGATTTTTAGTTCTTTTGGCGTTTTCTATGAATTTAGTTTTTTGTGGTTATTTGGAGTTTTTAAGTTGTTTTATAGTTTTGTGGATTTCATGTAAATTTTGGGTTTTTTGGATTTTTTTGGTATTAAGGGATTTATGGTTTTATCGAGGGTCATTTGGGTTTCATGGTTATTAAGTGGTTTTATGTTTTTAATGGTTTCTTCGAATTTCAGGGTTTTAGGGTTTCTAGGGGTTTTAGTTTTTTCAAGTATACCGTATGGATTTTTTGGTTTTTATGGTTTTTCTAGGGGATTTCAGGGGTTTTAGTATTTTTAGTGTTTTTAGGAATCTTAGGGGTTTTATGATTTTTATGGGTTTTTATAGGTATTCAGGGTTTTTATAGTTTTAATGCTTTTATTATATTTTGTATTATTTTTATGTGTTTTTATGAATTTTAGGTTTTATAATGGTTTTATAATGGGTTTTATGGATTTTTGGATTATAGGTGTGTTTTAGGGGTTTAGGGTTTATAGTTTTTAAGGATTTTATAATTTTAATGTTTGGAAGGTGTTTTAGGCCTTTATGTCTTTTTATTGGTTTTTATGGTTATTAGGGACTATTGTTTTTTCATGGGTTTTTAGTTTCATTTTATGTTATTTCTGAGGTTTTATAATAATTTTTTTTTGATTTTTTGGGGCCTTTTAGAGTTATTAAGGTGTTTAGGATCATTTACGGTTATTTGGATTTTTATATCATTGAATGATTTTATGGGGTTTTAGTTTATTTTAGGGTGTTTTGGGTTTTAGTGTCTTTTAGGAGTATTTAGGATCCTTTATACTTTTGGGGGATTGTAGGGGTTTTTATTGTCCTTTAGGGTTTTTTAGTTTTAAGTTTCCTTTAGGGATTTTAGTGAATGTAAAGGGTTTTAAAAGAACATTAGTGTTTTTTAGGTTTTGTGTTTTTGGGGTTTATGTTTTTTATGGATTTTATGAGTTTTATTGGATATTTGGGTATTTGGATTTTTTTTGGTTTTGTTAGGGGTTTTAGGATATTTCAGGGTTTTTTAGTGTTTTTTGTTTTTTCTCAGAGTTTTAGGGTATTTTAATGTTTCTATTGATTTTTTGGGTCATTTGGGAGTTTTATGGTTTTATTAGGTGCTTTTATGGTTTTAGGGTTATAACAGAATTCTATGATTTTTTACCTTTTTAGGGACATTTAGGGTTTTCGTGGGTTTATATGGTCTATTATGGTTTTTATGGGGTTTAGTGGATTTAATAGTTTTTGTGGTTTTTATGGTTTTTTAGGGATTTATGGTATTTTTAGGGGATTTATAGGTTTTTTCGGAACATAAATATTTCATAGTGTTTTTAGGGTACATTAGGATTTCTATGTTTTTTTGGGACCATGATAGGTTTTTGTGTTTTAATAGTTGTTTAGGGGTTTTGTGGTCCATTAGTTGATTTAGAGTTTTTGAGTCTTTTTTAGTTTTTTGGGATTTTTGGTTTTAGGGGTATTAGGATTTTTTTAGTCTTCTACGGGAGTTTAAGTTATTTTACGATCTTTTAGTTTTCTAGGGTTTTAATGTCTTTTAGGGTGTTTTTTTTGGTTTTAGGGTATTTTAAGGGTTTTAGAATTTTGTTGGTCTCTTAGTGGTCTTAGTGTTTCTAGATAATTTTAGGATTTTTAGGGTTTTAAGGATTATTAGGTGTTTCCTTGTATTTTAATGGGTTTTAGGTTATTTACGATGTTTTAGGGTTTTTATGGTTTTCATGAATTTTATGATATTTAGGGGTTTTAGAGATTTTCAGTGTTTTTAGGGTATTTTAGGGATGTTGATGTTGTTTTATGTGTTTCAAGGGTTTTAAGGTCCATTTGTTATTTTATTCCTTTTTTATTTCTAAGAGTTTTATATATTATTGGCTTTAATGTGTTTTATTATTTTTAGGATTTAATGGGATTTTGGGGTTTATTGGGGGGTTTTAAATGATTCTATATTTTTAGTGTTATTTGGGTTTTTTAAGAATTTTTTTTATTTTAAGAGGATTTGTGTTTTTTAGATTCATAGGTAGTGTAAGAGTTTTTTATGTTTTTAGGGTTTTTAGGGGTGTAGGATATTTTTAGGATATCTATAGATTTTATTGGTTTTTAGGTTAATAGTGTTTTAGGGGTTTATAGATTTTAGGTTTTTAGGTTTTTAGGTTTTTTGTGGTTTTAAAGTGTTTTATTGGTTTTTATAGTTTATTGGTTTTTATATCTTTTTGGGACTTCTATTTTTATGTTTTTTGGGTTATTAAAAAATTTACAAGGTTTTTAGGGATTTTTAGGGTTTTTATCATTTGGGGGGTTTTGTGGCTTTTTAGTGGAATTGGGGGTGTTTTGGTTTTTAATGATTTTTGTTTTCTCTAATTTTTTCTCTTTTTTTCGGGCATTTTGTGTTTTTTATAGATTTTAGTGGATTTTTAAGTTTTTATATAATGACATGGTGTCTTATGGATTTGGTAGTATCTGGTTCTTCATTTCGTTTTGGGTTTTTGGTGGTTTATAAATGTTTTTATAGATTTTATGAACTTTTTGGATTTTAGGTTTTAGGGCATTTTAGGGTTTTTTGTTTTTTGGGGTTTTAGAGGAATTTAGGGTTTTTAGGGTTTTTATTGTTTTCAAGGGGTATCCTATTGTTTTGAAGGATTTTATAGTTTATTTAGGGTTTTATGGTTTTTGGGGGACTACTGGGTTTTTAGGGGTTTTAGTTCATTTTTAATTATATACATTTTTAGGGTTTTTTGGATTTAATTGTATTTTGTAGTGTTTTAGGGTTTTTAGTGTTTTTAATAGTGTCAGGGTTTTTTAGGTTTTAGGGATTTTATTTTATTTAAGATTTTTATGGTTTTTATGTGTTTTAGGGTTTTTAGGATCTTTTATAGTATTTGGGTGTTTTTGGGGGTTTTATATATATTATGGGTTTTAGGATCTTTTTTGTATTCTACTGTATTTTGGGGAATTTTATGGGTTTAATGGGTTTTTATTGACTTTCAGTGGTTTTTTGGTTCATTAATTTTTTTAATGATTTTAGTGTCTTTTGGGTTTTGGGTATAGGGTATAGGGTTTAATGTTTAGGGTGTAGGGTATAGGGAATATCGTTTAGGGTTCATGATTTAATGTGTAGGGTATAGGGTTTTAGGTTTTGTCTATAGGGTATTGGTTTTTAGGTGTATGTTTTATGGTTTATTTTTTAGAATGTATGGTATATGTTTTACGGTGTAGGGTGTATTAATTTAGATATTAGGTCCCATTTATGGTTTTTACAATTTTTATGGTTTTAACAGTATTTCGTGAATTTAAGGGTTTCAAGTTTTTTATGTCTTGTTATGGTTTAGAGTTTTAGTGGTTTTATGGATCTTATCATTTTTTATGGATTTTATGTGTTTTTATAGATTTTAGAGATCTTATAGAATCTTAGAGTTTTATGGGGTTTGTGATTTTGATGGAGTTTTAGGGGGTTTATGAGTTTTTTTGGGATTAATGGGTTTTTAAGTGTTTTTTTGGATTTTTCTAGAGTATTAAGATTTTTAATCAATTTTTTTTTATTTTATAGGGTTTTACGGGTTTAAAGGTTTTAATTTATTTTATGAATATTATAGGTTTTGTAGAGATTAATTATAGTTTTTAGCGTTTTTAGGATCTTTTGGGGTTTTAAGTTATTTTATGGTCTCTCAGTGTGTTGAGGGTATTGTTCGGTATTATGGTTTATAGGGTATTTTTAGGATTTATACTCTTTTATGGATTTAGGATTTTATAGTTTTTTACTAGTTTTTAGGGGGTTTTGTGTTTTTAGAGTTTTTAGGGATTTTTATGGTTTTAGTGTATTTTAGGGGTTTTACAAGTTTAAGGTTACTTATGGTCTTAAGTTATTTTATGGGGGATTTTGGTCTTTTCTGTATTAGATCCTTTTAGACTTTTCAAGGTTTTTAGGAGATTTTGGGGATCTAAGTTTTTTTCAATGTTTGTATGGGTTTTTTTATTTTTTGGTGTTTATAAGATATTTTGGATATTTTAAGGGTATTTAGGGTTCTTGGGGTTTATTTACTTGTTTGGGGGGGGGAGGGTTTCCAAAAGGACATTCTTGGATTTTTATAATTTTTTGGTTTTTTTGTTATAGTGTAATTTTAGTGTGTTTCATGGTTTTCTAGGTTTTAGTGGATTTATGGGTATTTTGTATTTTTGGGTTTTAGGTGTTTTAGGGTTTTCCAGGTTATTTGTTTGTTAAATTTTTAATGGGTTACAAATACATTTAGGGATGTGAGAGTTTTTTTGGAATTTTTGGATTTTTACGGTTTTAGGGTGTTTTAGGGGTTTTAGGGTATTTTTTGTATTTTAGGGTCTTTTATATTTTAGGGGGTTTTCAGTTTTTTGTCGAATCTTAGGGTTTTGTGGGGTTTGGTGATTTGTAGGATTTTTTAGGGTTTTAAGGTTTTATAGGTTTTCTAAGGTTTTATATTATTTTAGAGGTTTCAGGGTTTTTTAGGGTCTTTAGGGATTCAGTTGTAGGGTTTAGGGTTTTAGGTGTCGGGTTTCTAGTTTTTGGATTTAAGGTGTTGGGTTTAGGTTTCATTGTATAGGGTTTAACGTATAGGGAGTAGTGTATAGTGTTTAGGGTTTAAGTTTTAGGGTTCATGTTTTAGTGTATAGTGCATATGGTGTACGGTTTTTTGATTATGTTTTGGGGTATGTGGTTTTAGGTGTAGGGTATTTGTTTTTGGTGCATGGTGTGGGGTTTAGGGTGTATGGATTCAGTTTTAGGTCGTTGGGTATAGGGAATATAGTTTATAATTTTTTATCATTTTTAGAATTTTGAGGGGTTTTCAAGGATTTATTGTTTTAGAGGTTTTTAGGGATTTTAGGATTTTGGGGTTTTAGGGTCTGAATGGTGTTTTTGGATTTTTGGGTTTTTTGATTTTTAGGGTTTTTAAATTTTTTGAGCGAATTTTAGTGTGTTTAGGATTTTACTTGTTTTATCCCTCCTGGAGTTTTATTGGTTTTTTTTGATTTTTTAGGATCATAGGTTTTTAAGTATTTTTACTTGTTTTTTGGGGATTTAGGGGTTTTTTGGTGGTCTAAGGATTTTCATTGTTTTTAGGGTTTTTTATCTTGTTTTGAAATTTTTGGGTTTCAATATTTTCATAGATTTTATGTATTTTGTGGTTTTAAAACTTAATTTAGTGTTTTTTTTATTTTCAAGGGGTTTGAGAGATTTTTATTTTTTTATTGGTTATATGTGTTTAATTTTTTTGGTAAGACTTCAATGGTTGTTCAGTGATTTTAATAGTTTTTGTAGTTTTATTGTTTTTATGGTATTTTAAGGTTTTATAGTTTTTAGGGTATTTTAGGGGTTTTATGTATTTTAGAATTTTTATTTTCCTTTTATATTTTCAATGGTTTTTAGGGTCCTTTAGGGGTTTTCATGTGTTTAGGGTCCCTTATAAGTTTTAGGGGCCTATTGGTATTATGATTTATTTATAGTATCTGTATATTTTAATTTATTTTTTTATGTTATTTAGTGTCTTTTGGGATTGTATCTATTTTGGGGTTTTTTGGGTTCTCCTAGAGGTTTTATGGGGTTTTATTCTTCAATGGGTTTAATTGGATTTTAGGATTCCTAGGACCTTTTAGAGATTTAGACACTCTTAGTGGTTTTTACGATAATTATTGTTTGTCAGGATTTTAAGAGTTTAGGTTATTTTAAGGGTTTTTGTTTATTTTATGGGTTTTAACAGTTTTAGGTTCTTTTTAGGGTTGATTAGGTTTTTTTATTTATTTTTAGGATATTAATTTGATTATGTTTCTAGGGGTTTTAAGTTCTTTTAGGGTTTTGATGGGTTTTTGGGGATTTGGGGGATTTAGTGTTTTTAGTGTTGTTATGGATTTTTAGTGTGTTTTTGAAGATTTTAGGGGTTTTGGAGTTCGATATGGTTTTCAAGGGTTTTAAATGTTTGTTATTTTTTAGGGTTTTAGACTTTTTTTAGGGATTTTATGTTCTTTTATGGAATTTTAGAGTATTTTTTCCTGTCATTATGGGACATTAGGGTATTTTACATTTTTTGAGTTGTTTAGGGTTTTCTAGCTCTTTAAAAGTTATTTTTGGGGGGGGTTCATTGGTTTTTAGGGGTTTTAGTGGTTTTTAGATTTTTTAGGGTTTTAACTATTGTTGATGGTTTTTAAATTTTTTTTGGGGTTTTAGAGATATCACAAAATTTTAAGGGATTGGTTGGATTTTGTGGGTTTTTATGTTTTTATGGATTTTTTGGTTTTTTAACGGTTTTAGGGTTTTATGGTGTTTATGGGTTATTAGGGTTATTAGGGTTCTTTAGGTGTTTTAGGATTCATTAGTGTTTTAGGGATTGTAGGCTGATATTATTTTTTAAAGGGTTTTGGGTTTTATTGGGTTTTCATGGATGTTTTAGTGTTTTTTTTTGGTTTTTAGGGTCTTATAAGGGATTTTTGTTTTCATTTGATTTTATGGTTTTTGGGTTTTAGGGTATATTTAGATGTTTTAGGGGTTATAGGTTTTTTTTATTTCTTATAGTTTTTTCAACTTTTATTAATTTTTAGGGGTTTAGGGTTTTTTGGGGTTCTTTAGAGGTTTTTATTTTTATTTGGGAATTAGGGTTTTGGGTATTTCATGGTTTTTATTGGTTTCTATGGTTTTATGGTTATCAGGGATTTTATGGTATTTTAGGTTTTTTTTGGTTTTATAGTGATTTAAGGATTTTAGTGATTTTTTGGGGGATTTATGGTTGTAGGGGTTTTATGGGGTTTAGGGAGGAAATGGTATTCAGTTAATTTTAATCATTTTATACGGTCTTTTACAGTATTTTTGGGTTTTCAGGGGTTTTTGAATATTTTAGTGTTATAAGTGGTTTATGTGGATTTACTGCCTTTTAGGGGGTTTTAAAGTGGTTTTGAAGAATTTTATTGGTTTTTAGTGTTTTTAGGGTCCTTATGGTACTTTAGATATTTTTCGGTATTTTAGGGGTTTTAGGGGTTTTATAGACTTTTAGAGGTTTTAGGGTGATTTTGGGGTATTAGGGATTTTATGGTTTTAGGTCTTTTAGGGGGTAGTGTTTTTAATGTCTTTTTAGAGTGTTTAAATGTATTAGGGGTTTTGGGGTTTCTGGATTTGTTGTATTTTTAGGTATATTTGGATTTCTGGGTTTTAGGGATTTGTGGGTGTTTTAAAGGGTATTTTGGGGTTTTCAAATATTTTTAGGGTTTTTAGGGATTTTTCGTTGGTGTTTACAGAGTTTAAGGGATTTAAGGGTTTTTGAGTGTTTAGGGTATTTAAGAGTTTTAGGTTTTTAGGATTTTCACATTTTTAGTTGTTTTATGATTGTTTTAGTGTTTTTGGGAATTTTTTTTAATTTTTTTAATATTTAGTTTTTTAGGCCATCAAGGGTCCTTTATGGTTTTCATCATCTTTTGCGTATTTATAGATTTTTGGGTTTTCAGGATCATTAAAGGTTTTATGGTTTTTTGTGTATTTTTTAACTTTTTATATTGTTTACTATTTATTTGGGTTTCTGGTTTTTCTTGGTTTTTTGGCTATGTAGTATTCTTTATGGGGTTTAGATATTTTTAGGTATTTTTCTTAAAATGTTAGGGTGTTTCAGTTTCGTTTTATTTTGAGTCATTTTTAGGGTTCTTTGGGTTTTTTAGAGTATTTATGGTTTTTTGGGTTTTTGGATTTTTATGTTTTTTACGGTATTTTGGTTTCTTGGGTTATTTGGGGTTCCTATGGATTTTGGTGTTCTTATCAGTTTTAAGGGTTTTTTGGTTGATTTAGTGTTTTATGGGTTTTGGGGGTTTTATAGGTTTTTTAATGATTTGAAGTTGTTCTTAGGATTTTTTAGTGTTTTTAGTATTTTTTGGAATTTTACTGTATTTCAATGTTTCTGGGTTTTAGTGATTTGAAGTGGTTTTAAGAGGTTTAGGGATTTTATGGCCCTTTATGGTTTTTAGGGTGTTTAAGGGTTTAACGGTTTTTTAGTTATTGTTTGGGGTTTTTTGTATTTTTATAATTTTTAGGGGATTTAATTTTTTTATATTTTTATGGGTTCTTATGGGTTTTTTTTGCGTTTTTTTGGGTTTAATGGGTTTTTAGTGGTATTTAGGATCTTCATGATATGTTTTTGGTTTTATTAGGGTTTTTATGGTGTTAGGGTATTTTTAGGATTCCATATGGCTTTTAGTATGTTTTTAGAGTTATTTTTTGAGTTTTTACTGTCTTTTACCGGCATTAGTGTTTTCATTCATTTATTTAGGTTTTATGATTATTATATATTTTAGGGGTGTTTTATGTTCTTTAGGAGTTTCAGAGGTTAATATAATTTTTATTATCTTGAGAGACTTTTATTTATTTGTAGTATTTTTATGGGTTTTGATTTTTTTGGGGTTT
Source organism: Viscum album (assembly GCA_963277665.1). Lineage (NCBI taxonomy): Eukaryota > Viridiplantae > Streptophyta > Magnoliopsida > Santalales > Viscaceae > Viscum > Viscum album. The sequence continues at coordinate 115,430,317 of OY728133.1, read as the reverse complement.
TAAATGTTTTAAATGTTTTTATGTTTTATAGGGTGTGTAGAATTTAGGTGTTTGTTAGAAATTTTTTGATTTTATTATTTTAGATATTGATGGGTTTTTAGTGTGATTAAGAGTTTTATGGTTATAAGTGTACTCTATTTTTAGGGTTTTTTGGTTTTTTAATGATTTTTAGGGGTTTTAGAGTTTTTAGGGGTTTTAACAGTTTATCGGGGTTTTGGGGGTTTTAGTGTTTTTAAAATTTTTTCATTTTTAATGGGTTTAAAGGGTTCGTAAATTTTAAGGGGTTCTAAGTGTTCTCATGGTTTTTAGTAGTTCTATGGTTTTAGTAGATTTATGATTTTTATGGAGTTTTCGGTATTTTTTGGTTTTTAGGGTTTCTTAGGGTTTTTAAGGATTTTAGGATTTTAATGTCTTTAGGAGTTTTTTGTTTATTTAGTGATTTAGAGGTTTTAGAGTTCTTAGGGTTCTTTATATATTTTTACCTTTAAGGGGTTTTGAAGGATTTTTTTATTTTTATGGGGTTTTAGGGGTTCTATGGTTTTTGGTGGTTTTAGGACGTTTAGGGGTTCTTTCAGGTTGTATGGTGTTCAATGGGTATTTTACTCTTTTTATGGGTTTTTATGGGATTTTTTTGGGTTTTTATGGGTTTTAGGATGTTTTATAGGTTTTGGGGTTTTAATAATTATTTAGGGTTTTTGTTATTTTAAGGATTTTGTGTAATTGATAGGGTTTCTACAAGATTTTAGAGTTTTTATGGTTTTCAGGGTCTTTTATGGTTTTTTTAATTTTTTAAGGTTTATATGGTTTTTAGGGTTTTCTATTTTATTTTACATTTTTTTTGTCTTTTAAAGAAATTTAGGGTGCTTTATGTTCTTTAGTTTTTATGGTGTTTGGTGATTTTAGTGTTTTAGGTTTTTTTTATTATTTTAGAGGCTTTTTGGTATTTTTTGGGTGGTCAAATTTTTTTGGGTGATTTGGGGTTTTTGGGTCCTCTAGAGACTTTTCTAGGATTCCATGGTTTTTAGGGGTTTTAGAGTTATAGGGTTTTTAGGGGATTTAATTTTTTTAGTGTTTTTAGGGTTTTAGGGTATTTAGGTTTTTATGATTTTAAGGTATTTTGATTTTTTAGGGTATAATATATTTTTGCGGGGGTTTATTGTTTTTTAATGTTTTGGTGGTTTTTTATTGGGTTTTAATGTTTTTTTTGGGGGGGTGTTTAGTATTTTTAAGGCCTTTTTAAGTTCTTTATGTTTTCAGGGTTTTCCATACCCTTTAGAGGGTCAATTGGTTTTATCTTCCTTTATTTTTTTTGGGTTTTTTATGGTCCATTAGGGTTTTGGAGGCTTTTATTCCATTACGTATGTTTAGGGTCCTTTAGGTGATTTAATGATTTTTCAGCCTTTTGGGTTTTTATGTATTTAGGGTATTTAATTGGTTTTATGGATGTTTTGGGTATTTTAGGTGGTTTAGTGGTTTTTTGAATCTTAAAGGTTTTTAGCATTTTTTCTGCCTTTTGAGGTTTTCGGTGTCTTTTAGGATTTTTTTTCTTTTCTAGGTTTTTAGGTTTTTTTAGGAATTTTATGGCTTTTCTCTTTTTTTTATTTTTAGGGTCATTTTGGGTTTTATAGTAGATTAAGAGTCTTTTTATTCTTATTGCTTCTTTGGCATTTTATGGGATTTTAGGTATTTAAGTGTTTTTAGTGGTTTTTATGGTCCTTAGGGTTTTAGGTGTTTTAAGGGCATTATTGTTTTACGGTATTTTTTCCCACTACTGATTTTTAAGGATTTATGGTTTCTAGGGGTATTTTAGTGTTAAAAGTGTTTGGGGTTGGTTTTTAGGATTTTTTGGGGTTTCATGATGTTTAGGGTTTTTAAGGTATAGGTTTTTCAGTGTGGTTTTTAGGGTTTTTTTATAGATTTTCGGTTTTTCGATATTTTAGGGATTTTATTGTTTTTATGGGGGTTTTTGGGTTTGTTAATGTTTTTGGTGTAATTTTAGTGTCTTTAAATGATTTATATGGATTTTTAGGTTTTGAATTTTTTTTATCATTTTTTGGGTTTTTTGGAGATTTTATGTGGTTTTCAGGTTTTTTAGGTTTTTAGTGTTTTTAGGGTTTGGGGTGTTTATGGATTTTTGGGTTTTTATGTTTTTATTGTATTTTAGGGTTCTTAATTTTTTTTATAGTTTTTAGGATTTTAGGGAGTTTTATGTGTTTTCGTGTCTTCTATTTGTTTTGTATGATTTTAAGGTGTTTTAGGTGTTTAGGGTTTTATGGTATTTTAGGTTTATTAGGGTTTTTGGTTTTTTGTTAACTTTTCTTTGTTTTAGGATTTTAGGGATTTTTAGTGTATTTTGATTTTTATGGGGTTTTGGGTTAAAAGAGGGTTTTCATGTTTTTTCGGGGATTAAGGTATTTTTAACGATCTAGTGTTTTTAGTGTTTCTTAGTGTTTTAGGGTTCTTAGTGTATTTTTTTTTATTTTCAGTTTTTTTGGTGTTTTAGGACATTTTAATGGGTTCTATGGTTTTTAGGGATTTTTGGGGTTTTTAGGTATTCTTTGGAATTTTTGTTTTCTAATGTTTTTAGTGTTTTTAGGGTTTTATAGATTTCTAGGGGTGCATAGGGGGTTTTATAGTTTCTTGGGATTTCATTGAATTTTATTTATTTTTAGAGTTTTTAGTTTTTTATGTTTTTATTTTTATTTTTAGTGCTTTAGAACTATTTAGGGGTTTTATAGTTTTATGGGGTTTAGGGTTTTAAAAATAGATTTAGTTGTTTAAGTTTTTCTAGGTTTTTTTGGGTATTTAGGTTTTCTGGGATTTATGTTTTTAAAGTGTTTAATGAGTTTTAATGAACTTTAAGGGGTTTTATATAGTTTTTAGGGTGTTAATGGTTTTTTATCTTATTAGTGTTTTTAAAGTTTTTAGGGGATTTTAGGGGTTTTAATTTTTTTTATAATTTTTATTGTTTTTATATTTTTTGTGGTTTTAGTGTGTTGGAATTTTAGGGTTTTTAGGGATTTTGGGGTTTTTTAGGGTTATTAGGGTTTTAGTGTTTTAATTAAATTTTAATTTTTTTACGTTTTAGGGGTATTAAGTATTTTTCAATGATTTATATGTATTTTTTTGGTATATTATGTGTATTTTAGGGTTTTGTGGGTTTCAAGTTTTTTAAGGATTATAGGGTTTTTAATATTCTTAGTGTGTTTATGGGATTTTGGATGGTTTTATTTGTTTTTATGGTACTTTAAGAATTTTAGGGCATTTTATGTGATTTTAGGGTTTTGGGGGGTTTTTAGTGTCTTTTGGGGGATTTTAGTGTCTTTTAGGGTGTTTATAGACATTAAAGTTTTTCTATTATTTTTATAAATTTTATGATATTTAATGTTTTTATTGAATTTTATGGGTTTTAGTATATTTACAGAAAAATGTTATTTTTATGTGTTTTAGGGTTTTTAGGGGTTTAAGAGAGTTTTATAAATTTTACGTCTTTAGAGGATTTTATGGTATTATGGATCCTTAAGCATTTTTAGGGTTTTCATGATTATTCAGGTTTATGGATTTAGGCTTCTTTTAGTGGTTTTATGGGATTTATGGATATCGGGTTTTAATGGTTTTTAGTGTTTTTGGGCCATGTAAGGGGTTTATGATTTTTATGGTTTGAATAATTTTTATGATTTTTAGGGGGTTTTAGAGTTATAGTATTTTTAGTTTTTTATGGTTTTGAGTATTTATATTTTTTTTATGGTTTTTAGGGTTTTGTTGTGGTTTATTAGGGGTATTACATTGTTAGTATTTTTAGGGTTTTTGTGGTTTTCATGTGTCTTTAGGATGATTTAAGGTTTAAATATTTATTCTGTTTTTTGGGGTTTTTTGGTTTTTAGGGGATTTGGGTTATTGGGCCTTTTATTATTTTTGGGTGTTTCGAATTATTAAGATATTTTAGGGGTTTTGGGTTTTTTATGATTTTAGTGATTACAAAGGGTCTTTTTGGGTTTTGTTGGATTGAAGGGGATTATGGAATTTTTAGTGCAATCAGAGTTTCTAAATATGTTTTGGGTTATTTAATGTTTTTAGGTTTTTCTAGGGATTTGATTCCATTTTTGTTTTTATGGTTTTTTTGTTCCACTTATTTTTATCAGATTTTTTGAGACTATGTGAGTTTATTTTTGTTATTATGGTTATTTTGGATATTTTTTTGGATATTTTAAGATATATTATAGTTTTTAGTGGGTGTAAGGGTTATTTGGGTTATTTAGGGGGTTTTAGGTTCTTTTAGTGTTTTTGTGTTTTTAGGGTTCAGAGTGTTGGGTTTATTTTTAGGTTGTTGGGTTTTATATTTCAGATTTATAGTTTAGGGTAGAGGTTTGAGGTTTATGGTATAAGGTTTAGGATTTAGTTTTTAGGATTTAGGATATAGGAAATAGGGTTTAGTGTGAAGGGATTTAGATTTAGGGTGTATTGTATAGGGTTTTCGGTGTAGGGTATATGTTTTGGGGTATATGGTATATGGTTTATGGTGTTTGCTATAGGGTTTAGGGTTTTTTTAGTATCCTCGGGTTTTTATTCATTTATATTGTTTTTCTATGTTTTAAAGGGTTTTATGGTGTTTTGGAGTTTATTTTCTTTTAATTTTTTAAGGTTTTTTAGTATTTTAGGGGATTTAGGGTTTTAAGGTGTTTTGGGATTTGGAGATTTTCAGTGTTTTAGGTGTTTTTAATGTTTTTACATTTTTATGGGGTGTTGGGGGGTTTAGTGTTTTAGGGGTTTTAACTTTTTATAGGTTTCTTGGGGTTTTATGTTTACCTACATTTTTTAGGTTTTTCGTTCTTTTAGGAGTTATTTTTGGTATTTTATTAATTTTTGGATATTTTAGGTTTTTAGGGTATTGTAGTTTTTTTAGGGGTTTTACATTTTTTTATGTTCTTTTAAGGGTTTTAGGTTCTTTTAGTGTTTTTAGTGTTTTTGGGTATTTTAAGGTTTATGTTATAGGGTTTTGTGTTTAGGGTGTATATATATAGTTTAAGTTGAAGGTTTTAGGGTTTAGGGTTTAGCGTTTATGGTTTAAAGTATAGAAGCTAGGGTATATGGTTTAGGGTGTATGATTCAGGGTTTAGGGTATCAAATGTTTGGTTGATTGTGTAGGGTATTGGGTTTATGGAGTATGGTATAGGGTTTTGGGTGTAATGTTTAGTGTGCAGTTCATTGGGTTTTTGATATAGGGTTTTGGGTGTAGTGTACATGGTATATGTTTGTCAGGGTTTTTACTATTTATAGAATTTTATAGTTTTTAGGGTTTTAATGATTATTTGAATTTTTAAGGGTTTATGATTTTTTAAGAATTTAGGGTTTTTATGAATTTACAGTTTTATAGGTTTTAATGGTTTTTAGGATATTTATAGTGTTTATGGATTTCTATAGATTTTCAGGGATTTAAGGTGTTTTTTGGTTATTACGAGTTTTTTTTGGATTTTGGATTTATATGAGCTATGTTTTTATGTTTTTAGTGTGGTTTTATGTATTTAGGGGTTTTCATAATTTTAGTGTTTTAGGGTGGGTTTTGGTTTCTTTTTAATTTTTTTGGTTTTTAGGGTTTTAAATTTCTTAGGGGCTTTGGGATTTTTTTGGTATTTATGGTCTTTAGTGTATTTTAGGGTTTCTAGAATCTTCTAGGGTCTTTTAGTTGTTTTAGGGTCTTTTGGAATTTTTAATGGTTTTTAGGCATTTTAGTGGTTTTTACGAATTCTTTATAGATTTTGTCCAATTTTTTAGTGTTAGGGGTTTTTTAGAGTTTTTGGGAATTTTTTATATTTTTATGGACTTTTGGGGTTTTTTGGTATTTTAGGGTTGGTATGGTTTTATTTATGTTTTTTGGGGTTTTAAGGTTGTTTAGGGTTTTTATGGTGATTAGGGGTTTTAGTGTTTTTATGGAGTTTTATTAGGTTTTGTGGGGTTTTATATTTTTCTTGGGTTTTTAGGGGTTTCAGAGTTATAGGGATTCTTAGGCATGTAAGGTTCGAGTCCAGGATATTCTTGGCCCCACAAAATTTAATAAAAGAAAAAAATCAAACAAGGGAGGGGTGGGGCCAAATATCCCACACCGAAAAACCCTGGATCCCCCCCAAGACACCAAAACCGCAAAAGACATGAAAAATAGAAGATAAAGAAGCATGAACTACAAATAAAGATCTCCATCCCCATATGAGTTCCCATTAGCACCATAACCAGAGGAAGCATCCTACTCCACCAATTTCCATTCAGATGATTCATTTTGCTTTAGGACTGAAAATTATTTTTATTTTCAAAACACTTTTTGAGAAAAAGTGAGAAACCATGGTTCAAACACAAAAGAAAATAACCAAACCATTAAAATACAATTTAAGACTACCAGAAATTGGCTCCCTAAATAGTTTCCATGAGATATTTCATACTTGAGTTTCTGGTTCATCCGTTAAGAGATATTCAATTCTTAATGTCAATTTATCCCAAGTATGAACATACTGCTCAAGGATGATATTCTCATTGTTGAAAACCCCAACTAAAATCATGTCCTATCTGTCGATCCAATTATACTGTTCCACATTAAGATTCATCCTCAAAGACATTCCCATCGCTCTAGAAACTTCTTCTTCAGTATCATTAAGTAACAAAATTTGTTCAACAGTTTCCTCATCTGAACTCATTAGTAAATCTAATGGTTGATCAAGATAATCATCGTCCATCTTCTTGGCATTTAATTTTTTCACCGAACGTGTCTCCATGGGAGGTAGCAAATATGAGTAATCTTTGCACTCTTTATGGATTCCCTTCCTGACCCCATCACTAGTCACACTCCCCTAGGCTTGCTGCTCATCCATAGTGTATCTGCTCTGATCGGTTTCAACCTCCTCCACCGGATCTTCATTAGTCAAACCATCAAAACGATTACCAAGCTCAATATCCTCCACTTCCCTTCTAGGACCTGATCTGGTTGGAATCTTAGTGGCCGAAACCTGTCCTACAACAGGTGACCAAACTGCCTCTGCATAAGAACCAACACCAGGAGTCGTGGGAACTCCCTCATGAGTTTCATCAATAACCCTCTCCATCTCAGAATGGGTACCATTTAAACCAGAATCAAAGAAAACACACACTACATTGCACAGAGAAGTCACTACCATTCGGTGTTTAATACCATTAAGAACTACAATCAACCTATTGAAAATATCCTTGACCTTGGGCTCAAGAGATAGAGGTACTGACTTCAAAGACCCTTTATTATGTGTGATCCGATTAGGCATTGAAACATCCTGCTTCACAGGAGGAGCATTATCATCAGCAACCAGGCTCATACCACTGTCAATAGGGGACACGACCGCATCATCCTTCTGTAGAGAGACACTGGTACCATTGGGATCTGAGTTACCCACTGATTGTTTCTCAGTGGGAACAATTCCGCAATCATCCAAATTTGAAGATTTCTGAAATAATGAATGACAGTCTCATTGAAGATGACCCAATGGACAAGACGAAGCACAAAATTCATACCAGTTCTCAAAAGCCACTAGTTGTTGGCACCACAGCTCGTTTTCAACCTCAATCCACAATTCTTCAACAGGGGGTTTGGATATGTTGACTTCCACGCAAATTCAGGGTGCTATAGGATTACACAAAGTCCTTGACCTCTAGTTGAAAGCAAAAAACCATCCAACCATATTTCATAACAATTGTAGAATTGTGATATAAGGACCCGAACTAAAACCTTATATAATATTTAATTAAATGAATAATTCAAATTGATGATCATTTAAGGTTTAGAGTTTTAGATAATTAGGACATAACTATTACATCTCAAAAGATTACAAAATAGACACTTCTACACAGTTTCCAGTTTTTTTACAAAACATGAACTCTTGAAAATAAGAGTCATGTCTAGTTCCATGTTTAAGACATCATGAATTTTCCTTGATCCCATCCATGTGAACGTTGTTTTTCATGAAATCAAGTTGGTGATTTCTGACGCCATGTACCGCAACCCCATAAATCTCTATTGATCGAGTCATCCGTGATCCAGGTGATTTCTTCATGGGCTTTCACAAATGGTTCCACATGATCCAAAGATACATCATACCCAAAAATCCTTAAAAGGATCCCAAGGGGAGCCAAGGGAGGGGATTTAGGGAGAACTTAAATCGTACAGATGGAAGACTTCTAAGAAAAATGATCGATGAAGTACAAAACCACGAAAATTTTACAGCATGTATAAAACTGCTACATACCATGGAAGGAAGGGAGAATAATAATAATGATGATGATGAATTGGACGTGAAATTAATTCGTTAACCATGAACCATATAAACTTCACAAATAAAATTACTGTGAACTACCATACCAATGCCCCTTCTTCAATATGGTGTACCACATAACACATCACTATACAGATGAAACCATTCCATGTGTTGCATTCCTCCACATAGATGGAATGCAGTGCTTCATACCACCACAGTATGTGGAAGGAACATCAGGTTGTGTACCACTACAATACATAGACCACACCCAGGACTTCATACCACTTTAGTATGCGGATGAACCCTCTACCAGCATAGCAGTATTCTATGGAAAGTGATACCCATCACGTAGCAAGAAAAAATATACATAATAGGGTTCCGTCAGGCGTTCCACCTTCCAGTTCTAATCATTTCCTTTCATACCCATCATGCCCCCATGGCTCCCCTGAAAACAATTAAAATGCATTATGACAAAGCCTCCTCTAAAGCTACCAGACCTATATGAACATACCTTCGACTTGATCAATGCACCCTTTTGAGTCTACATTCCTAGGTTAAAAGGAGACATGTGGGTAATTACTACAAATGTATGGGCCCCAGAGTGTTTCTAAGTCTAAATTATATTGGTAACATGAGGTCCAACCTTGTGATGATCACATGTACCTCCCCATTTTGGGGATCAAGGGTAATCACTGGATTTACCATTCAGTAAGGTAAAGTGATAATTCATAGGAATCATGAATACCATTCCTTTTTTCAAGGAGCAATACTTCTCCCCATTCCTTGAACCATCTTTAGGGACCCACCCCCTAGGTGACCCCATATAATTTCTATAGGAGGTTCCACTCCTATCTCTCTCAATAACAGCCTGAGACATGTCTGGATAGGTTTTGAAACACGACTATCATTGATATAAACAGTGAGGAAATTGGAACATTCAAATCATCTCTCTCTCTCTCTCTCTCATTGATCCATCACCACATATTTTTTCCTTCTTTGTCCTCCTTTTCCATGAAAGGATCAAGGAAGGCGTATGTTCTACCAGATCTATCGCATCCTCTTCTTTCTAACACTGAGCATGATTCTTGTGGGATTTGAGGTTAACAATGATTACAACATCCATATAACATTACCATGAACTACGAGAACTCTGATTCCCACCATTACTGGGATACATAGAAAGCCTTCCTAAGGCCCGAGATCAAAGCCAACTCATCCATGAAATGAGAAATTATGCCTCCCACAAATGGGCCTCCTAGAAGGTATAATAACCCAATCAATTCATGTTTCTCCTTAAAGGTAATCCTTTTAGGTGTATGTCCAAAATGAAATGAACTACAATAAATTTTATTTTTTCCCCAAACAGGATATGTAGGATGCATGTCTAAATGTCTGAGCTCAAAGGTGATCATTTTCAATGGTTAAGCCCCAATCATTCCCCCAACAAACATGGAACCCTTTACAGTATAAGACCAAACATAAACTAAACTATGATGGATTTGATTCCCAACTAACTAGGATATGTTGGAATCCACCCATATGTCCAAACGTAGTACTCAAATCACCATATTGTTCACTAGGGAATATCCCTGATAGGGACATTTCCACCAAAGAGACCATGCCTCTTCTGAGAATCCTGGGCCACTTCAGTTTATTTCCCACGTGAAATCTTGAATATAAGTATTCTGCATAGACGTCCTAGACACATGTTGTTAAACTACGTGGATGGGTCCTAATTGCATGACCTTAAGGGTGAAGTGTTCAATTAAGATGCACCGAACTATGTGGGTTTTGATTCCTCTCACAAGGATATGTTGGAAGCCCATCTTATGGGTTCGATCCTCATAGAGAAACAACATCTTTCCTCTATATATTACGATAAAATCCCAAGCACCACATCATACGACTTAAAATATCATTATCTAAGAAAATCCTAATCCATTTATATTAATGATTGGTTGTGAAACCCAGTAGTAATCCATAGACACATTTTTCGGAATGAACCATAGATTCATGAATATATGAACATTGATTAATTCTATATTATAGTTTAGAAGTAGGTAATAATTTCCCCACAAAAGGGTGTGATGAGCCCTACCTCTGATCCTCTCAATTAGTAGAGTCCATAAGTGTCATTGGCCAAATAATCATCCATCAAGAACCTTCCTTTGGAAAGAAGGTCCCTGGATCATGAATAAAAGGGCCATCAGGAATTTATGTATCCATGAATAAACACATTGGAGACCATCTAAGGACCTCATACAAAACATGAGCCAATTTCACAAACACTTACCCCATATAATTTCCCACACAGGATCATGAAAACAAGGCACCTCTTTCATAATGAAAAAGGATATATTACCCAGTCCCGAGAGGACCATATCGCCCCCACCCATAGGAGAGAAACACGAATTGGATGAAAATAAAAATGGGGAACCCGGCATGAAACTCTCTATAATAACTAGAAAGTAATTGTTATTGGTCAAATCATTTCTTTCTCCCACACACCCTCACCTCAGAACAAAACAAAAATGGTGATGCTGACATGAATCCTTAACCAAGTTGGTTGGTTATTCCCCCTCAATCCCCTTTCTCATTCAAAAGGAAGAAGGCCGACCAAGATACTAAATTATACATGTTCTCATGAGATGCTAATTTTATGGGGTTTTGTTTCATGTATATATCATATATTTTCCTGGATTTATGTAGAGCTTCCTACGATCAAATAATCTGACAGACTCCCAAAATTTTTCCCAGAAACGCATGTTACTGACCCTATAGGCTACCGATTCCCCAATAAAGAACATGGCTCCCACATCTACACAGTGTATTTGATGCTTTGTTTAAAATGTGCTTATCCATGAGTACCACAAAAATGGTACTATCCCCATAGTAGATGCTTAAATGAAGGCCCTCTGATCAGTGAATGCTTTCTATCATCCCCTTCATCTGTGGTGGGAAATCTAGAACATGATGGATCCACTAGTAATATCAAATCATTTCAGGCACCTTTCTCTGGAACGTGACAAAGAATACCACCCTTATTTTAGGGAGGCAGCTGATGTTAACACCAATGTCTTCATCCCAGCTACACATGAACCCCGATCGAGTGCTCCTGCCAGGGGATATTACCACAAGTGGAATACAACCCAATATGACCTCTCTATAATGGATCAAATTCCAAGGGATCCTAAATATGTTAAATGAAATTGATCCCCTTGTGCATCCCACAAAGGGAGAAAAATAAAAAATCAGGTGTAGGTCATTACCCTAGTTAATGAGGAAGAGATCCACTATACAAACATGAAAATATGTCACAGACTTCCATACAAATCTACCTCCTCTAAATCCCACCATGAAAATATGGCAGCAATATACGGGAATATATATATCCCTAATCTCTCTTATGAATACTACCATGGAAATAGGGTGGCACAATACAAGAAGACACACATTCCTACCAGTGATCACAAATCCCACCGCGCTGAGAGAGAAACAAATTATAGGCAAATTCAAATCTATTCTCATGCACAATAATCCCTCCATCCCAATAGTAAGGCAACCATATACAAGAAGGTATGAATTCCTACTGACACATACCATGATAGACATCTAAATAGGGTGGAAATCTATGGGAATTCATGTAATAATTACAATGAAAATGAATCCCACCAGTCAAATATGGTGGAAATCAATAGGCAGGTGAAAATTCCTACCTACCAATATCAATCCCACCATCCAAGTAAAATAATAGTATGAGAAAACCAAATGATGTTGTACATTGAAGAAGACCATAATACGAATGTGGTCAACACACAACCCCAAGAAAATTAAAATAAAAAGAACCAAATAAATTTCCTGAACACCCAAAAAGATTCCCAAAGGCCAAGAAACCCCCCACAAACTGAAGCATACAGGCAGCTAACACTCCCAACTCTGAAGACCTCATGTACACAACCACATCAATGAGCCTGACTGACAACACTCTACCAGAGGTTGTCATTATGGGCATCAATTTTTCCAATGATGATGCCACTCCCTTAAATGTTATCGTACACATGATCAAGAAGTAAAAAATGACCATAATTGGAGGTGTCTATTTTCAGGACATCTATGGGAGTTGATCATAGTTAGTGCCCCACACCATCATTAGCTCATTACACCAGATATCTTCCCTACTTTAGTGTCCCATACCACCGTAGGTCATCCCACAACCGTGAGTTCATTTCCATCTCCAAACAAATTTGATCTAAGGACCTCATAAGTGCACACAAATATTCCCAAATAACCATCCCAAATCCCATTGGGGAAAAACCCATCCATGAAAATTTTCATGCTAGAATAAAATCCCTTCACATCACAAAAATGTTTCCTCCATTTGTTTCTTTCATGACACTCTCCTACCACCACTATGTGGTCAACACCCATCCCAAGGTCAACTCACCAGATATTTATGAAGATTTCAATCATCTGTAAAGCTGATTAAACCACTCACATGAGATATCATCCATACAGTATTGTATCATTGTTCTTCCTCCATCTCCGCCATAGTTGTTCCTGCAAATCCACCGCTAGGATACCACCTCATCGCTAGGATCCCAAAACCTCCAGGATTCTCACCACAATCCCATCATTATGTCTCCATCAGGTAGTTCCACTTTTTTTAATTCCCTTGAGTTCATACATGAAACATTCCAAACATTGAATATTTTTCGACCTATGTAAAGTCATCATAGATTGTAAGGGAAACCCCTTCCTAGAACTGGGGGAGCAAGACTATCACCATAATTGGTGACATTCCACCCCATGACAATTTCATCATTGTATTATGGAGGTTCTACCTCTATAGATCTCATATAAATGGTTCCATACTGATTAAACAACTTGTTAATGCCAAATAATCATCCCACTATAGGATAACCCCAAATCCCTCCACAAAAAAAATGAATTGTTTTCCACACTTATAAACCAATAACTTACCTTATTTTCCCTCTTTATTTAATGATACTGTCAATGAAAAAAGATTTCTATTATACTCACCACACACTCCACCACATGCTACAGAAATTTCAAAATGCCCCACAATTTCATATTCAATCCTTTTTCTTGGAAGAACCACAACGCTGGATTAATCCCTGTATTTAAGAGAGTGAACCTCTCAATTGATGAAAGATAATATATCTATAATGAAATTAGGTTTTTTAAAATTTTAAGGGTTATTATATAATTTTAGAGATTTTTTGGGGGTTTACGTAGTTTTAGTGGGTTTTATGGGTCTTTGAGTTTTTAGGGTATTTTAGTGTTTTAATGGTATTCATGTAGTTTCATGGTTTTTAGTGTATGTTTAAAGGTTTTAATGGGTTTTAGGATTTCTAGGAATAATTTTGGGTTTTAAGGTATTTTTTTGAGTTTATAGGGTATTTATTATTTTTATGGTATATATGGTCTATAGTGTCTTTTGCATGTTTTAGGGACTTCTAGGGTCTTCCTGGGTTTTAGGGTCTTTTAGGGGTTTAATAATTTTTAGTTTTTTTATATTTCTTAAGGATTATAGGGTTTTAATGTATTTTTAAGAGTTTCTAGTATTTTCTAGTATTTTTTGTGTTTGTTAGGACATTTTATGTATTTTAGGTTTTTAGTGTTTTTAGGTTTTGGGTTTTTATGGGTTTTAGTGATTTTAGGAGTTTTATGGCCATTTTAGGGAGTTTTATGGTATTTTAAGTGTTTAAAATATTTTTTGGGGTTTGCGGTATGTTTGGGGAAGTAACTTTTTCTGGGGTTTTGGGGTATTTGGGTTTTTATGGTCTTTAGGGATTTTTGGATTTTTAGGTTTTTGGGGGATTTTAATGTTTTCTTGAGATTTTAGGGTTCATTTAAGGATTTTTAGGGGTTTTAGTATCTATTTTTGGTTTTCTAGGTTTTATTTTATTTCTAGTGAATTTGGTATTTTTGTGTAAATTTTGAGATTTTATGTTATTTTAAGCGTTTATAATGGTTTTAAGGTTTTTTCGGGCTTTTCAAAATTTTAAGGGGTTCTAGGGTTTCTAGGTCAATTTTGGGTTTTTTGTGTTAAAGGAAGGTTTTATGGGTTTTATGTTTCATTAATATTTTAGTGTTTTTGGGTTTTAATCTTTAGGGGGGGGGGTTAGGTATTTTAATGGTTTTATGGGTTTTATGGTTTTCAGTGGTTCTTGGTTGTCTAAATGTTTTAGCGTATTTTATGTTTTTCAAGGTCTTCCAAATCTTGGGGGGGGGTTAGTGTTTTTGGGGAATTTATGGTTTTTATTATCTTTAAGGTATTTGGGTGTTTTTTAGGTATTTTACAATTTTAAATGGGTATTTAAGATATTTTAGTATCTTTAGGGTCTATTTTGTTTTTTTCTTTTTTCTTGTGTTTTGGGTTTAGGGTGTTGTGTTTAGGTTGATGTGTTTACGATGTAGGGTTTAGGGTTGAAGGTGGCACATATACGGTGCATGGTTTGAGATTTATGGTATAGTGTGTTAGGTTTAGGGTGTACTATTTAGAATAAATGTTATTGGGTTTGAGATGTAGGGTTGTGGGATTAGGGTGTAGGGTATAGGGTTTTAGGTGTAATGCTTTGGGTTTATGGTGTAGGATAAAGTGTTTAAGATATATGACAAAGGGTTAAGGCTATAGGGATCTGGTTTTAAGGGATTTATGGTTTTAATGATTTTTATTTTGGATTTTTATGGGTTTTAAGGGTTTTATTAGTTTTTAGGATTTCAAAGGTATTTAGGGTTTTATGGTTTTTAATATTTTTTTTTCATTTTTTGTATTTTTTGGATATTAGAGTTTTTAGGTTTATTATGGTTTTAAGCTGTTTTTTAGTTTTTAGTATTTTTTTGTGTTTTTAGGAGGTTTTAATTGTTTTAAGGGGTATTAGAGTTTTTATCATTTTCATGGTGTCTGAGTTTCTTTTTTTGTGTTTTTTGTTTTTATAATTTTTATGTTTCTTATGGGTTTTATTATTTTAGGGTTTTTATGGTTTGTAGATAATTTTTTGGGTTTTAGAAAAATTTTATGATTTTTATGGTTTGTTCTTTTCTAGGGGATTTATGGGTTTTTTTTGTGATTTTTTGTTTTCTATATTATTAGGGTTTCTATGGTTTTTTGGGTTTTAGGTGGCCTAGGGTTTTTGGAGATTTTTGGGGTGATTATGTATTTTGTGGGGTTTTAGGTTTTTAAGGCTTTTGGGATTTGGATGTTTTTGGATTTTTTTAATGTTTCATATGGTTTTTAATGACTTATTGTGTTTTAATGTGTATTATGGTATTTGTTTTATGGACTTTCTAAGGTTTTATGGGTTTTAATCATTTTTTAGGTTTTTATGGCCTTATGGGGTTTTAGGGTTTATTGCATATTTCCTGTTTTTTTTGTTTTTATTCGTTTTTAGAGACATAGGGTTTTATATTTTTTAGGGATTTTAGGGGTTTTATGGTACTTTTGGATGTTTTAGGGTCTTTTAGGTTTTCGGGGTGTATTTGGTTTTAATAATTTTAATGGTTATTAATGGTTTTTGGTTTTTAGGGGTTTTATGGTGTTTTATCTTATTATTTGGGTTTTCAAAACATTCACGGGTCTCTAGGATTTAAACGGTTTATTGGGTTTGTAGGAATTTTTGTTTTTAGGGTTCCCATTATTTTTTTAGTATTTTTAGGTTATTATAGTGTTTTAGGGGCTTTATTGTGTTTTTAGTGTGCTATAGGGTTCTTATTGTCGTTTTAATGTTTTATTGTGTTTTATGGTATTTTGATAGTTTTATAGGGTCTAAGTATATTTTTGGGGCTTTAAGGGGTATTTTTGTTTCAGTACTAGAAATAGAACCTATACCCACGGTTTTAATCTGTGGGTATAGCACTTAAAAACATGGGTATAAGATATACCCACCGTTTCAAGAACCGCCAGCTGCAGTGCCATTGCAATAGGGCTATATCCACGATTTGCATAGAACTGTGGGTATAAATGAAGAAAAATTCACATTACCCACAGTTTAACTAACCGTAGGTATAGACATCTATACCCACAGTTTGAAAACCGTGGGTATAGTGATTTAAATCTTTCCATATGTACCCACGGTTTGCAAACCGTGGGTATAGTGATTTAAATATCGCTATATGTACCCACAGTTTGAAAACCGTGGGTATACTGAATTAAACTCCCAGAATGTACCCACGGTTTGCCAAACCGTGGGTATAGACTTGTTCCCAAGGCAGCTGCAACTCCACCTCCCTACCGTTCTTCACCTACAGACATATCAATCCTTCCATTCAAATATATCAGAAATCAACAATAATATGAAAATACCTACTCTGGTATATCAATACCAACATGAAAATACAATTGAAATTAGAGGACCTCGTCAAAGCATCTTGACTAAAAAACATAGGAAGACTCACATTCTTACCAAACACCGTACTGCTGCATGTGCACCTGTGCAAGCTTGCTGCTGGAGTATCCCATTAAACTGGTGAACTTCCTTTCACCCGAAATAACATTCATATCTTCAGAGTCAACAAAGCCAACATGATGTATCTGTTGAAAGGAAGATAAAAAGTTATCTCAAACCCATAATTGTGGTGCAAAGAAAGCAGTAATGAAATGAAACGCAGTCAAAAATCAGCTAATAAATCATGTAGATGTAACGAGTAAACGAGCAAAGCACTGAAACTGGACATGCTCATAAAGTTTTGCTCTTTCAATTTAAGAAGTAATATGTAAAAGAAAATGAATTTTTCAGACGAAAGAACTTACAACAGAATTCATGTTAACAATTCGACTTGGAGAAGCTCTAATAAGAGATGGAAAGAGAAAAACTGTAACTAATGCTGGAGCCAAATGATTCACTTGCATATGTTGCTCGTATCCATCCTCTGAAAACTTCTGTTGTTCTAATTATAATAAAATTTTATCTCATGTTGAGTTATTTTTGTAAGATTCCTCAACCCTATCACAACCTGAACCACTTTATGTCTAACCCAAACCTTTTTAACTCATGTCATGTCCAGATATCATGTCAAGTTAAAAATTGTCACCTCCAATTGAGGCAAAAAAGAAATAATTTTAAAAAATCTAATACAGAAATATGATGCCCCCATCAAACCGTATTGGCCTCCTACAATGAACATTAAAAACCTATGATCAAAGCACATGAAGGAATAATAAGTCATTTACCATTGGAATTCCCAAAGCCTTAAGATCCCCATCACCCATGTGTAATAGGGCTTCCATGTCAACCTAGAAAACATAAAAACATGAAAACATGAAAACATTAAAATAGAAAAGAAAGAATTTGTAGACATGAGTTGAATTCAAAAGCTAAAATAAATAACCCTCACTTATGGTTAACAATTAATAATGAAAATATTAACAACTTATTAATCTCTTATGTTAGTTTATTTCTCCGACCAAGAGAACTAGATTAACCTAGGAAGAATCAATGGACTTGACCATAGAGAAGTTCGGGATTTTAGAACGATATTGTAGCCAATTTATTCGACTCGTTCATGAATGAAAGAGGTGGACATATCTTGTTAAACATCCTTTGAAATTGATATCTCGATTCTATGTTTATTAATTGTCTTTAAATATCATTTAAATTCTTGTTTTAAAATTTTGTTTGAACTTATTTTTGCTTACAAATCACCAGGTTAACAATTAAGTAATGGCAGGATCTTTCAGATCACTCGTGTTCCTTGTGGGATCGACCTTGGACTCTCGTTGTTCTACACCTTAGTATTATAGTGAAGGATCAAGTATATTCATAAATTATAAACATGATAGTCAATTAAAATTAAATACATCGATCGGCGAGTCAAGTAGCTTCACCCGTTTAAATTATAGAAATACCATTTTATCCTTCAATCAATACTTGTACATCTCTTCCAGTTTCAAAATCATAGGTCTCATATGGGTACACAAACATTTACATGAAAATGAATGCATTGTTCTAGAAGTTCCATAGAATCATCATGTGATTTATTTAGTGTTTTAACATATTCATTCTAGAGTAACTGGGATAAGACCCTTTTCTTCTATCACCAGGCCTATTGAACCAGGAGCTTCCAAGAGGAACCTGACCCATTTCAAAGATAGTTCTCTAATTTAAATTTTTTGATGGTTAAATATATGATCCTCCCCCTCCCCCCTACCCAGCCCCTCCCCATCCCTCCCCACTGCCCAACCCTCACCCTCCCCCCTACCCAGCCCTCACCCTGCCCAGCCCTCCCCATCCCTCCCCACTGCCCAGCCCCTCCCCATCCCTCCCCACTGCCCAGCCCTCACCCTCCCCCCTGCCCAGCCCTCACCCTGCCGAGCCCTCCCCATCCCTCCCCACTGCCGAGCCCCTCCCCATCCCTCCCCAATGCCCAACCCCTCCCCATCCCTCCCCACTGCCCATCCCTCACCCTCCCCCTGGCCAGCCCTCCCCCTTCCCAGCCCTTCCCCTCCCCCCTACCCAGCCCTCCCCCTCCCCCCTGCCCAGCCCTCCCCATGCCCATCCCTCACCCTCCCCCTACCCATCCCTCCCCCTGCCTAGCCCTCCCCCTCCCCCTACCCAACCCTCCACCTACCCATCCCTCCCCCTACCCCCCTACCCAGCCCCTCCCCCTCCCTCCCCACTTCCCATCCCTCCCCCTGCACATCCCTCCCCCTGCCCAGCCCCCTCCCCCTCCCCCTCCCCTCCCCCTGCCCAGCCCTTTCCCTGCCCAGTCCCCTCCCCCTCCCCCTACCCAGCCCCTCACCCTCCCTCCCCACATCCCAGCCCTCCCTCTGAATCTCCCTGCATGAAATATGTAGATGCATGACATGTTTTATTTGGATGCATACCCAACTAGGTATGTTTCTACAACTGTTAGAAAACATCCTAAAATTTTGATAAGGTACTACAACTCACTATATTACAGAACAGATTATAACAAAAAACAAATCTAAAATCGAATGTCCAACTAAATATGTTCCCTTGAGGTATGTTTATTTAAGGTAATACAACTCACTGTAATACAAAACAGATTATAACACAAGAAATACCAGTCAAACTCATGAAGAATGTGATTATCACTGTATCATTTACTGCTTGAGTTGTAAACAATATAAACTTACATACATCATATCCTGTTGAAGAGTTAGTTGGGAAAAAAATATCTTCATAAATCCTCACTGAGACATAAATGATAAAGATCTCTTATGTTTCTTCTCCATGATTGTAAATCGAAGGCATTCATTCCATCATCCCATGTACATTCACCAATATTTCGGTTCATCGCTATGCTAGGATGAGAACAATCAAATTATGTCTAGAAACTCTTAGACATGACCTAAAAAAATCAATATACAATGGAGTCAATAGTGAAAACATATCACCTGCATTCATATGTTGGATGAAAGGGAGGTTAACTCCATGATTTTACGACCTATAACCTTCATTCATACAGTGTGTAAATGCAAATGAAAAATGATGCATGGTAGGGAGGTTAATTCCACAATTTTAGGAAAACATACCTGTTGTAGAGATCTGGCACTTATTAGTGCAGGATTCCCTTGATCTCTTCATGTGCAGAGTGAGTCACCTGCAATATATAAATAAAAATTAATCAATATTCATCTTAAAAGATGAAGTGCGTAATAACGTATGAAAAAGTATTATGCGAAGGGAAATACTGCAAATTGTCTAGGATATTATTTCAACGATATTACGAGAACATACCTATTGCGGGGTGAGCAACACATCGGTCAAGATTCGATTGAAGTGGCTGCTCTGGGCGGTTTTGTTAACATCCACCACACCCGTGCACTTGCTTTGTGTTTCCAGCGCACCCTTCAAGAACACATTCGGCTTCCAGAATGTTGATTCACTCTGCATCCCACATACCAATTATGGCCAGAAACAGAGAGGAAACAGAGCATTTGTGCTGCAATGAATAGTCAGAAATGTCAGGTTTAATGATAGCAACCAGAAGTGTTTACCTTCAACTGGAAGACAGTGCCCCATTGATGATTGTTCAAAAGGCACTGAAGAAAGGTGATGTCCTGGGAGTGGTCGATCCTCTAATGCGCCATGGTAATCAACTAAATCAGCTACAAATTCATTTCTAGGAGCACTTGAAGTCCTACTGCATCATATTATGAAAATATGAGTTTGGGGTTAAATTGGATATTTGAGGATGCAGTTGAGTAAAAAGAAAACTTGTCATGATGTAAAAAATGGTCTGGTAAAACCATACCTTTAGCGATGGTGGATAAGTCGACACTGTGTCCAGCTCCTCCCACAACCCCTCCCCCACCCCACATCCCCCTCCCCCTCCTTCCCCACTACCCAACCCCTCCCCCTCCCTCCCCACTGCCCAGCCCCTCTACCCAGCCCCTCCCCCTCCCTCCACACTACCCCAGCCCCCCTACCCAGCCCCTCCCCACTGCCCATTCCCCCTGCCCAACCCCTCCCCCTCCCTCACAACTGCCCAGCCCCTCCCCCTCCCTCCCCACTGCCCAGCCCCTCCCCACTTGCCCAGCCCCTCCCCCTCCCTCCCCACTGCCCAGCCCCCATGCCCAACCCCTCCCCCTCCCTCCCCACTACCCAGCCCCTCCCCTTCCCCACCTGCCCAGCCCCTCCCCCTCCCTCCCCACTAAATAGGCTTTTTTTGTGTGTTTGGAGTCTTACTAGAACACACAAAACCACATTAAAAAATTAGATAAAGGAAAGATGAAAACCATAAACATCATATAAAACATCTAAATTAGTTAGTCAGCTCTGAATATTCATATAACTGTCAGATCACATACCAATCAGTGCCTTTACATTTAATGAAAAAGATTAGAAGCAACTAAACCTTCTCAACGCCTTCAATAGATGAGCTCTTCTGCTTCAAAGTGGAGGACACTGTCATAGTCGCCTGATGAACATCCTCTACATGTCGAGTATATGAAAAAGAGATTACGTGAATGCAGCCCCTACCCTCCCAGCCCTCCACTGCACCCCCTCCCAACCTTCCCCTCCCAGCCCCCCCAACCCATCTACTGCAGCCCCCCATCCCAAGCCTCCCCTTCACTGCTAAAGCCAATATTATATTGCGAGATAATAATTAACAAACCAAACCATAAAACCAAAAATGGAATGTGAATATTACCTAAAGAATTGTCAAATAACACCCCCGATGAAAACATAATCCAAAATGCATTTCATTTCATAAAGAAATTCACATACAAGCCGTCCACCAATACAAAAAAAAGTAAAACTCCAACCCAAGTCTCTCTGCTAAGTCAAAAATGGAGGGGATTAATATCCCCCCATCACCATCATCGTCATCCCCATATAAATCATCATCATCATCAGCAGAAACATTATCAGCATCATCATCACCAGTAGCAACATCATCATCATCATCATCAACAGCAGCAGCAATCTCATCACCAACAACAGCATCAACAACATCCTCTCCAGCTCTATCGCCACCACCGTCATCACCACTAGGACCCTCATGGGAATCACCCGAGACATTATGTAAAGAGCTCATTGATGCAATACATGAATCAAAAGTGACAGAAACCTCTGGTGGTAGTGACTGACTCAACATTGACATAGCTTTCACGAAATGTTCATTCACTAGATTACTTTTTTCACGCTCCTCTAATACTATTTTCTTTGTCAAATCCAATTCAGCATGTGTACTTTCCAACACAGAGGCCTTAGAGGCATTAGAGGAGTCCGATGATGACCAATACCAAGAGGGGACAATGTTTTTGCCTGGTCTACAACAGACTCTTCCTGGATGCTCCACACCTAACACCTAACTCAAATGCTCATTTGGCCCTATGTTGTCAGATTCTTCATCCATGGCCTCCAAGGAAGACTGTTGAAATTATACACATATTAAATTATGAATTTTATATAAATGTTTGAAATATATATAAAAAAACTTACAATTTTTTCTTTTTTTTGTGAATTAACTGCAGTTCCATCTTTTCTTTTCCTACCGGGCAGAATAATTTGGCACGAGGTACAGGACCTTAAATTCCCCATTCAGCTTGCTGCATATGAGAAATACATAAATTTGGATTATAACCATATATGATAAATGCAAAAAATTGGATTGAACGTACCAGCCTCTTCTCATGATTGGGCATTGTAGTGCACCCCAATGTGTGTAGATATATCATTTCATCATTGTTTCTTTTTCTTTTTCGCTAACACTTCCTAAGAAACAAAAAAACAATACAAGTAATAAGAATTAAATTTTATATAAAAACCATTAAATATGGGTAGTAACTTATAGTGTTCAGTATTCCAATGTGCGATCATTTTTTGATATTGACTTTTTAGACAGTCAGGGTTTGTGGGTACACCCTCTAACTCGGTACCCACTCTGCTCCTCCAACCAATATGTAACTCATACTTGTATGACCGCCAATACTCTCCAATATCACTCAACCTAGCATATTTGGAAGCTTCACCGTTAGGAAAGTTAAATCGACTCTACAACGAAAATGTTAAGTCCTATAAATACATTACTAATATAAATATAAATTTATGAAATTTACGTACCCATATCTATGACCATGCCCTATACTTGATGTCAGCACTGATATTTCTCCATGAGACCGGTTCCACCAGAACAATATCATGATATTTGGCTAAAGTAGCCATGAAACTTATACACTCCTTAGCATTTTTACCTACCATTTAATTTTGAGGATTGTAATCCACCATAATTTGAGTTTTGCGATTCCAGAAATCCCGCATTCGAGTGCGCCCACATCACCTACTAGAAGATCCCACTAAATAACATAAGAGGTTAAAAGAGAAGAGTTAAGTGAAAATACAATAAGACAAAAGTGAAATGCTATATTTTGAAACATTTA
Source organism: Viscum album (assembly GCA_963277665.1). Taxonomy (NCBI): domain Eukaryota; kingdom Viridiplantae; phylum Streptophyta; class Magnoliopsida; order Santalales; family Viscaceae; genus Viscum; species Viscum album. The sequence goes on along the minus strand of OY728133.1, from coordinate 115,407,178 downwards.
TAATAATAAAAACCTGATGCAGGCTCCTGAATAGGCGGTGAGGCATCCGTGGACTGTGCTGGATCTGCATCCTCTGAAGGAAGTATCTGTTCCACATCATGATCCAGCTGATCTTCATGACTACGAGTGGAAAATGAAGGAACAGACTCAATATGTGTATGATGGATGGTATGAAAAGGAGGTGGTGTAGACATGTCAGAATATGCGTAGTTGGTTTGGGGATACATGAATGGATATTGAAATTGTGGAGGTGAGAACATCGGTCGAGTCGGCGTGGACATTGAATGGGAAAAAGAGGGTAAATGGGATGATGACGATAGCATGTATGGGAACATCCCAATGGTCTCAAGTGGAGGGCGGACATGTGTGGTAGATGGGATTTCCACTGATGGGTTAGTGTGGTTAGTGGTATGACGGGAGCTCCGCCTAGGTCTAGGAGGATCCCTACTCAGTCCCATACTAGGAAGAGGAATCTCTGAATTTATATATCCCTAAAATAAATTTGATCAAAAATATGAACTTCATAATATATGTAATGCAGAAGTTAAATATTAGAATAATTATACTCACTGAAGACAACTCACGCTCGCGTCTAACAGGATCAACATCAAATAATATTTTTTTGAGAGCTTCGGTAGTTTTCTTCGTAATCAGTATAAGAATGAAATAAATATTTTTTAGCAACAATTTTTAAAAATCATACATACAACTTAAAATCCAAAGAAGACAAAAAATGTCATAACAACATTCAGTAATGATAATTTACAACCATGTTATACAATTTTTAAACCATATTTTAAACCCAGTTTTCTGAATTGAAATAAATATAATTAAATGAAACGAAACCAAACAATACTAAAAAATACATATCATTCCAAACTAAAACTAAATTATAGTAATTACATTCGTACCAACTTGAAAAACTCACGTCAATTTAAACTAAATGAACTCTGAATATATATGGTTGCTTTTATATATTACCCTCCACTACCTTAGGTTCAACATAATCTCTCACAATGGGACAATTTGTGTCATCAAATACAATATTTTGGCTAACACCTATGGGGACGTCAATGGTGACAATTTCATCCCCAGCATCATGAAAAATATTTCTTGGGATTACTTCATTAATGACACCATAATCAGGTTTCAGATGATCTTTCACATAAAACACTTGTTTTGCCATTGATTCCAAAATGTACGGTTCCTCGGTATGCAGGAATCGACTCATGTCAATAACTCTAAATCCGCAACCATCAATGAATGTACCATGTAATGTCATTGAATCAAACCATTTACATTTCATCATAGTGACTCGACCTTGAGAGTAGTAATCCAATAACAATATTTTCTCAACCATTCCATAATAATACACATCTTCATATCGAGGTCGACTATCTGATGCACTGGCATAACAATCTGTTCTAGTAGTTAACATAAAACCATCATGATGTGTTCTCATTTTCACCACTTTATCAGTTGTAACAAATTTATATCCGTTGATTATTAATGATTTTCAGTCACGATCCAAAGAATTGGGACCAAAAGCCAATGCTCTTAATTCTTTAGAAATGAAGTCAGAAGGTAAACTCAATACCTGAAATACATATGAGTAATATAATTAAATATATATCTATATTTTATGTTATATAATTTAATGGTTATACCTTTTATTTCAACCAAGCTGGGAACTCTTGGCTATGCATAGCCTCTCTCCTTCTCAACGGCAAAGACCGATGAACTCTACTTATAATTTGTTTATGTTCTCTACAAAAAATGACAATAAATGTATAAGGTATATGTGATATGATATCGTATGAGATAACATATATATATTCAACTTACTTACTTGATATAGGCATCGAACAAACCACAATTAAACAAGACTGTTCGATTTGCCATATTCCGCTCTTCAAAGCTCAATGTAACCAATGTATATGACCTGACAATTCCACCTGTTTGGGGAAGAGATGGAAACGAGGGCTGAATTTCCTCACACTACTCATATTCATTTCTCATTGGTCGATTGTGTCTTGTGCTCACATCAGACAAATAAATTGAACAAAAATCCAAACATTCTTGGGCCAGATAACTCCTCACAATGGAACCTTCAAGATAATTCTTATTTTGGACATATGATTTCAAAGTGCACATATTTCTTTCAGTGGGATACATCCACTGAAAAGCAACTGGTCCCCCAAGAAGTGTCTCAGTTGGAAGATGAACTGTTAAATGCAACATGCAAGTGAAAAAAAGTAGAGGAAATTTTTTTTCCAACTCACACAAAATTAACGGAGCCTCTTGCTTCATTTTTATGAACAATGATTTGGATAACCTTTTAGCACAAAGTTCTCTAAAAATGACACAACTGAATCACTTCCACTCTTACATTATTGGATAGCAAATGCCGAATTGTTATTGGAATAAATTCATGAAGAAGGATGTGATAATCATGAGTTTTTAGGTATTTCAATTTCAAATGTATTCTGTTGACTCGTTTAGATATGTTACTGGAATAGCCATCTGGAACCTTGATATTCTCCAATATTTCCAGAAATTGATATTTCTCTGCTGGTGTCATCACATAAGAAGCACAGGGAACTTTCCATTTGTTTTCACCGATACAAACATGATGTAGTTCTGGTCGAATACCCCAATCCAATAAATCCTGACGAGATTGGAGGTCATCTTTGGTCTTCCCCTTTATATTCAAAATAATTGCAACCAACATTTCACATATATTTTTCTCAATATGCATTACTTCTAAAAAATGACGTAACAAATTAGTATACCAATATGGAAACACACAAAAAATACTTCTCTTTTTCCAATTGTAAGTGACTTCAGTATCATCATTATTCCTCTTTAGAGATTTCAACTGAACTTTCCCTAAGGAAAATCTGAAATCCTTCGATTCATCAAGCACATCACTTCCTGACATATGTTGAGGTGGTTCTTCAGTGTCAACATTATTATCAAACCTCCGACGCTTCTTCTTGTATTGATGATCCGTTGGCAAGAATCAGTGATGCCCCATGCAACTAAAACTACGACGATATTTAAGACTTCTCTATTGTGTATTCTTCATACAAACGGGACATGATAGTTTTCCCTTCTTGCTCCACCCAGACATCATTGCATAGGCAGGGAAATCATTTATGGTCCATAGAAGGGCAGCACGCTTCTAAAACATATTCTTTGAAGAAGCATCAAATGTCTGCACAACAAAATCCCAAAGTTGTTTCAACTCTTTTATTAAAGGTTGCAAGTAGACATCTATATCATTACCAGGATCCAAAGGAGTAGATATTAGTATAACCAAGAAATTGAAAGGTTTTTTCATACACATCCACATAGGACGATTACAAACATGAATAAAAACCAGCCACATGCTATGAGTAGTAAGCATCTGACCAAACGGATTAAAACCATCACATGATAGGCCCAATATGACATTACGCACCTCACCTGAAAAATCATGATGTTGTGCATCAAATGTTTGCCATGCTAATCTATCTGCAGGATGGACCAGCTCATCATTACCTTTAATTCTCTCAACATCATTCCATCGCATATTAACTAAGATTTATGGAGACATGAATAGATTTTGAAGTCTGGGAATCAATGGAAAGTGCCACATGACTTTCTGTGGCACATGAGATGGTGTTCCATCTTCATTTGTATTCCATCGAGATGTACCACATTCTTTACAGTCGTTATAGTCATATGTTTCCTACAAATATAAACTGAAATCTTTCAGACAAGCATGGAATTTATTAGTAGCAAATCCAAGCTGCTTAATTAACTTCCATGCCATGTAATGATTGGAGGGAATATCTGCACCATCATGAAGCAAGTTCTTCAAATATGTAAGAATATAATCAATGGATGTATTAGAAATCTCATACATGATTTTTCTATGATATAACTGCATTAAAATTTCCAACTTGGTCATTTTAGTACATTCTTGATATACTGGGGTTCTGGCATCATCCTATTAATTTTTCACTCTCTTAACATCATTGTCTTCATCATTTTCTTCGTGTGTAATGATATCATTGTCTTCTTGCACCGACATGTTATCTCTCTCGGAATGATGCACATATGGAAAACAATCAAATATCAAATTCTCCATGTCACTTCGTTCATTTCGTTTATGACAGTCGAAGATTGACTCGTCTCTCCATGGTGAAACCAAACATTATAGTTATCTTGAAATCCATATTTCGCTAAATGGTAACTAACTTCTTCTCATCTTAACCATGGTCTTCCAACAAAATTATAGCAGGGACACTATATACATCCTCCATCTGACACATTTTTAAATGCAAAATCTAAAAAATTCTCCAAATTACTTTGAAACTCGGTTGAAATCCGATCAGTACGATACATCCAGCTTCTATCCATTCTATAACAAGAAAAAAAATTATCATTCAATCAATAATGTAAACCATATTTAAAAAATTTATTTCAATCTATTTTATTATTAAATTAATCAATTCATATTAGTAGCTAGCAAAATATATTTAATGACAAGAGTAGTCCATGATTGAATAAGTAGCAATAATAAGAATGACCAGGATAAACCATCTTTCCATATTTATTTTCCATTTAAATCTAGAAAGGATCACATTGGATATCATTATAAATCCTAAACCTGGATAAGAAATCCGAGATTTTTTTCCTTTACAAAGATAATAAATAATATCTAGCAATAATAATAATAACAACAAACAAATGATAAATTATATTTAAATCTCAAGGACTGATTAAATTCTATGTAAATGCTTTGGTTACTTGGCTTAATAAATCATGCTCTAAACCATTACATGTTGTTCAATTCACCTTTAAATATAACATTGAAATTTTATGTTAATATAGAGTAAAAAACATTAAATTTAAAAAAAATATTTAACTAATTGTTTTTCATAATTTATGGAACATACATTATCAAGATTTGAAGATGATTTCCATGTGTTACTGGTCATAAAATTTAGTATGTTAATTATGAATCATTCCATGATTGGTTTAAGAATTATGTATGTACTCATACAATTATATTAAAAATAAATTATAAATGGTATTTTCAGATAAATCACTATATATGATCATAAAGTGTCTTATATAGTCTAGCATGCTTAAACAATTAATTGAGCATGATTTTCCAAATGCATTCAACTAAAATGTTATTGTACCACTCAATACAATAATGAATTATTTATTTTGAAATACAAATGAAAGTAAATTTCTCATTATTTAGGTTTTTCAAAATAGGTCAATACCATACAATAATATTTTGGAGTTTGTTTCAGCTTGGTGTTTAGTGGAAAGTAAGATATCAAAGAGAAAAAAATTTAGGCATAGAAAAAATCTTGGTGTGTTACAATGAATATTAAGTTATTCCTCCCTATGCGTTGTGATCATTATTGGTTTGAAAATCTATTCTCTTAGGATGGTATGAGCTTGGTCTTCCTAGTTTCACATCGGATGGTTTGCAATAGGTCATGACCACATTGAATAGCCCCAAGAGATGATTTAGATCTTTCAGTTCATCTATGCAGAGTTTTTTGGATTTGGTCATTTGAGAGGGTATGGCGTCAGCCATAGGATTGATACTGTTCTTTGACACAGGACACTTTCTTGTTGAATCACTCTTCAATGGTGGAGAGCTTCATCACATACAAATGTTGGGGAGGGGCAATTTTTATGTTGTCAATCTGGTTTTATTTTCCTTGACCCTTAGGGAATTATTTGTCCCAATTCATGATGTCTTTGGGTTTTCCCATTTATCCATTAAAATGAAATCTTATCTTATTAAAAATTTGAAGGCCTTCAGGCCATTGGAGGAGGTATGAGCTCGGTCAAGTGTCTTTCGAGTCATCTATTTATCGAACATTTTTTCCACACATAGTTAGTTTTTCTTGATAGTCACCCACTTCTTCTGGTATGGGTAAAGGTTAAATATGCCACCAATGTTGGGGCCTTCTCTAATATCATCTATCTGTAATCAACTGTGATCTTTAGAATGTCATTGAAGACAAATCATCCTTAAACAGTGTGGACCAATCTCATATAAAAAGAATAGTAGATATGATAGTCTGTGAGGTTGACCTCATTAGGTTTCTTAGGTTTTTGTATCTTGATTATGTTATTTTCCATGTATGTAAGGAAATAATTGTAAAACTTCTCATTTAATAAGTAATACACTTTTTCCATCTATTCCTCAAGTCATGGGTGACCCAGATCACTTTTTTCTTCCATTCAAGGTAGAATTTGTTGTTAATGCCGCTCAATGGGAGGTGTCATGGGATTTAGGGCCTTCCTAGGTGAATGAATTGGAACTACTGCTGTTTTTCGGGTAAGAGAATCATTATTTACCCTACTAGTCCTTTTTCTCTATGTCATGGGTTTCAGCCAAGATTTGGCCTAGGTTTTTTAAATGGAATCTTCTAAGCGTTGTGTTGTCTCTAAAAACTCAAATAATATTCCTAGATAATTCATCAAGATAAAAGGTGTTCTTATCCCATCCTAAATATTCCCATTACAAATTTCCATCCATTTATTTTTTGATAAAGGTATTCTGAGTGAATATGTTAAACTTTTCCATCTAGCGATGAAGTAAGAAAATCTATCACTTTCACATTGTTTGCAATCTGTGAGGTCAAAAATCATTATTTTCATTAACATGGAGTTTAAATGATCTAGGAATTGATAATGAATAAATTTTCATTCCACAATGGATCCTACCGAAAGGTTGTTTTACTAAAATAAGGTTGGTCCTACCAAATTACATAAAAAACATCTTAGTTTTGGTTCCTTCTACTGATCTTAGGGGCTCATCGTTAAGTCTCTTTAGGACATGAAGTGTGTGAGATATAATTTTGGATCTCCCAAAAAATCAAGGCTTTAGAATATAGTATTTTAAAAATTGGATAGGGTAAAGGTTTTATCCCCACATTCAGGATATAACTTATTTTTGGGTTGTATGGGGGTGTTCCTCCCTTCAATGGATTCCATTTTGGAATCCAATGATTCAGTGGTGTTGAAGAGTTCTTGAGGTATTATTTTCTAGGCCTCCTTCTAACTACAAGTATTGGGAAAGTATTGATGAGGTGGCCCCACCTTCATATCTTATTGATTCTCAATCTATACTAAGATTGAATGATCGCTCTAATGGGGAAGATGTTGTCACCATAATAGAAGAATGTTGTAATCATTCAAAACTTCTTCATTTATGTAAATAAATTTCTTGGATCTATACCCAACCTAACATTAAAATTACACCGTTTAATTCATATTATCCCTCTCCTGATGTATGTGATGAGAGTGTTTTGTCTCTTTTTGAAGATGATAGCCAGCAAAAATATTGTCCCTGATAGTTCCTCGTCGATATATCTGATATTCTATATCACATTCTCTTATTGTGCTAGTAGTTTCTCTATAGAGGTAATTTCAGTTCCCCTAGGTAGTGATTTGTATGTATCCACACATTTCCCTTTATCCTAGGCAGAGTTCCATCGAGGAGAGGGAAATTCCTCATTCGTAGGTTCCATGTTCTACATATTTCTCTGATTACGTGTATGTGTAGCCTTAGTTTGTTCATCCACATCACCTACCCCTAAATGAGAAGTTTCCACATCATTCCCCTAAATTTTTAAATCTTGGTTGACATCAATTTTTATATTAATTATGATGATGTTCACTAAGGTGTATCAAGTAGTGGGATTTACCCCATCACTCTCCACGCAAAAGGGAAATTATCCACTGTTTACTCCTCCTTTGATGGTTCCATTAGGGTCATTTATCTGACCCCTGGGCATATTAGTCCATTTTTTCTTATGAAACATATGGTTTTTAACTTCATTTATCGTAAATTCGCCTACCTTGGTCTATGAATAGTGATCATAAGGGAATTTCCAATCATACTTGTCGAGCATACCCAAAATGAAAGAGGTGTATCTCATAGTGGGAGGAATGATTGGGATGTTGACCATTGATAATTATCTTCAAAACTAGATAAGATTAATTCCTTTAGGGGTGATAATAATTATAAAAATTACCCTGGACCTATGGAATGGGAATGATTTGGGGCTGTTGTTGGCACTTTTTGATCCCATTTTTGAGGATATAAGGAATACAATCAAGGATATTATGGATCCTAAAATAGAAATTGAGATATAAATTCCCCCATACCTAGATGTTGGTGATGATATAGAGCTAACACTGATTTCTATAGGACATAAGGAATCCAATCAAGTATTTTATAACATAAGATGAGTGAATTGTTGTGTCATTTCACACATATTACTACATCATGTATGGATCAAAAAAATTCTGATCTATAATTATCTATATCCAATTTTTAGATATTCCATTGCCCATGAAATTCAATCTTATAAGATAATAGTTTCTTATTCCACACCTACCTATTGATTGAGAACCATTTACAACTTCACATTCCACATATAGAGTACCACACCAGTATCTCCATCCTATAACTAACATACATTTTCATATATTTTAATTTTTATCATTAATTATAATATATTTATTTGTCTTGTTATTAATATATGAAGATATGTATTCATACATGAGGACTGTTAGAATACATAATATATATAAGTTGATATTTATGATAACCCCAACTCTATCATAAATAATTCCCAATTTTACTAATCTATAGATATCCATGTGACACTTAAATCAACCAGTATCTAAGAATTCAAATCCTAGAGGTTAATCATTACACATGGTAACCCCTATAATCAACCAAGAATCATCGATAACCTCCCATAACATTAATGGAGCATCACAAGTAAAATTAACTAGTTTAAGAGATGTCGAGGCGGAGGCGAAGGCCAGGAGGTCCAGTTCGGGAGCTGGGATGCAGAGGTGGGATGAAGAGCTGGGAGGCGGAGCTGGGATGTGGAGCCGGTACGCAGAGATGGGAGGCAGATCCCGGACGCGGAGCCGGGAGGTGGATCCGGGACGCAGAGCTGGGATGCGGATCCGGGAGGCGAAGGCTAGGGAGGGTAGCGGAGAGGGGAGGAGAGGGCCGAGAGGTGGTGGTCGGGGAGGGGAGGACAGGGCTGGGAGTAAGGTTTAGAGAGGTAGGGTTGAATGGGGGGAGCTCCAAGTGAGGAGGAGCCCGATACTTCAGGCATAATGATGTTTTAATACCCATGGTTTTAATAAAACCATGGGTAAAGATAAATAAAAAACAACCTATTCCCACGATTTATAAAACCGTAGTAATATATGTGTGGGGATAAACCCCATTCCCAGAATTGTTTTTGAAGGTTTTTAGGGTTTTTAGGGTCATTTGGTTTTATAGATTTTTATCTTTTTTTGGATTTTAAGGGTTTTTGGGTGTTTTTATATTTTTAGTGATTTTATCTTTCTTTATCATTTTATGGTATATTTAGGGATTTTAGTGTTTTTATTATTTAGGTGGTTTAAGGGTTTTATGGTTTTTATGGTTTTTTTTGATTTTTATTGTTTTTATGGTTTTAGATTTTATTATGATTTTTACGGTATATTTTTTATTTTAAGGAGATTTTTCTATTTTTAGATTTTGGGTATTTTTAGGGAATTATGGGAATTTTTAGTTTTTAGGACCCTATTATAGTTTTTTGGTCTATTAACGATTTACGGTTTTTTTTCATTTATAGTTTTTAGGGTTTTTTTAGGTTATTGTTGTTATTTAGGTGTTTATAGGTTTTAGGGTCTTTTATTGTTTTATTGGGGTTTTCAGATCTTTTCAGAGTTTCTTGGGATTTTGGTTCCTTTTTATTTATTTTAAGGTATTTTTTCAGGTTTAGGGTTTTATCTGGTTTTAGTGTTTCATTAAGCGATTTTAGCGGTTTTGGGTTTGAAGGGGTTTAATTGTTTTATGTGTTTTATCTGCTTTTATGGTTATTATGGTTATTATGGATTTATGATTTATATTTATTCTAAGAGGTTTTAGGTTTTGTATTGTTTTTAATGCTTTTTAGGATTCTCAGGGGTTTATGGTCATTTTTTATTCGAGGTCATTTATTTTTTTGGAGGTTCTTCGTGTATAAGGGTTTTTTAGGTTTTTTAGAGTTTTTATGAACTTTTAATGTTTTTAAGGGTATTATAGTTTTATGATTTTGTTATTTTTCAAGGGTTTAGGAATTGTTTATTAGGATTTGGGGGGAGGGGGAGGGTTTTGAATGTTTCATTAGTCTTTTAGGTTTTTCGTGGTTATTAGAGGTTTTGGGTTTTTAGGTAATTAAAGAGTTTTAATGTTCATTTAGGATTTTTATAGACTATTTTTTGGCCATTGTGTTTCTTTAGGGATTTTAGTGTCTTTTTGGGATTTTAGGGCTTTAGGGGTTTTAGTAGTTTTAAAGGTCTTTTGGGGGTTTTAATGGATTTTAAGTTTTTTAGTATTTTTAGGGGTTTGGGGGGTTTTAAGATTTTATAGAAATTAGGTATTATAGGTACATTAGAGGTTTTATAGGATTTTTCGATATTGTAAGGGTTTGTGGGTATTTTAAAGTTTTAATGGAGTTTAGGGTCATTTAGAGATTTTAGGGTTTTTAGGATCCCCTTAAGATTTTAGGGTATTTTTAGATTGTTTAAGGTGGTTTTAGGGGTTTCAAGATATATTTAGTTTTTTCTAGGTTTTTTGGGTGTTTTTATGTTTTTCTAGGAATTTTAGGGATTTTAATTTTTTAGGTTATTTAAATATTTACTGTTTCAGTGTGGTTTTATGTTTTTTATGTTTTTATGGTGTTTTAGGTTTATTTTGTTTTTAATAGGGTTTTAGGGTTTTAGAGACTTTTGCATTTTTTATGGTCTTAGGGTATTCTATGGGATTTATGCTCTTCTAGCTCCCTTTATAGTGTTTTAGGGTGTTATAGGTATTTATATATTCTCAAAGTTATAGGTTTTTTTGGGATTTTCAGTTTTTAGTTTTTTTATAGTTAATAGGTTTTTTTATTATTTCATTATTCATATGGTTTTTAGAGTTTTTATGTAATTTTATGGTTTTAGGGTTGTTTTTTAGGATTCTTATCAGATTAGGTTATTTTAGGTATTTATTTGTTTGGGGGGGGATTATGGGTTTTAGGGTGTTATGTTTTTAAGATTTTTTAGGGGTTTAATGAGTTTTACAGTTTTATAGTTTTTATAGGTTTTAGGGGGTTTTAGTCTTTTTAAATATTTTATTAATTTATATTTGGGGTTTATGGGGTTTAAATGGTGTTTTTATGGATTTAGGGGTTTTATGGATTTTTAATTGTTTTCACGGTTATCATTTTTTATAGTTATTAGGTTTTTTAGTGGTTTATGGGTTTTATGGTGCTTTTCGGATAGTGTATTTTTTTATTTCTATTTTGGTAATAAGGTGTTATTTAGGGTTTTTATGGTCTTTTAGTAATTTTATGGGTTTCTGTTTCTTAAGTTTTTTGGGGGGGTTTTAATGGATCAGGGTTTTGGGGTTTTATGTTTATTTTGGGCTTTTAGAGTTTTTAGGTTTTTATTGTTTTATGTTTTTAAAGGGTTTTTATGTTTTTGTTTTTTCGGGGGGGTTTAGTATTTGTAGTGTTTTTAGGGATCATGGGTGTCTAAGTGTGATTATGATTCATTTTTCCTTTTTATATTATATATTAGTGTTATTTGGGGTTTTTAACATGTTTAGTGTCTTTCGAGTAGTTAGGGGTTTTAGGGGTTTTGTGGTTATTCCGGGTTTCTAGAGGGTTTTGGGGTTTTTAAGAATTTTTTAGCATTATAGTTTTTATTATTTTTAGTATATTTTATATTTTAATGGTATTCTATGATATTTTTTGGTTTTTAGAGTCATTTAGAATTTATTTGGACCTCATGGTTTTTAGGGGTTTTATGGCCTTTTATAGTTTTTAGTGTACTCTTTGGGGTTTTAGAGTTGTAATGGTCTTTTTTGTAATATTTATATTGTCTACGAGTTTTAGGTGTTTTTGTGGGTTTTATAGGTTTTAGGTATTTTATATATTTTTTAGGGTTTTATGGATCTTTTTGTTTTAGGGGTTATTATGGTGTTCAGGTATTGTTAATGTTTTAAGTGTTTTAATGTTTTTAGGGATTTATTGTTTTTTTATAATTTTTAGGGTTTTATGATTTTTAGGGGTTTTAAGGGGTTTAGAGTTTTTCGGGGTTTTAAGGTTGGGGGTTATGGTTTTTTTGGGTTTTTAGGGTATTTTAGGGATTTTATTGCCTTTGGAGGGTTTACAGTCTTTGAGCTGTTTATGGATTTTTTGAGTTATTTTTGGGTTTTTTAGGGTTTTTAGGAGTTTTAACGGGTTTAGTGTATTCTTAGTGTATTTTAGGATGTCTTTGTATTTTAGGTTCTTTTTAGAGTTTTAGGGGCTTTTCAGGGGTTAGTGTTTTTTGGGTTTTTGGGGTAATTGGGGGTTAGGAGCGTTTGGTTTTTAGGGTTTAAGGGTTTAGGTTATTTTTATGTTTTTTAGGTGTCTTGGGGGTTTAAATGTTTTTAGGGTTTTGTGGGGATTTTAGTGTTTTTATATTTTTTTAGGATTTTATATCATTTTGGGTTTTGGGGTTTTTAAGGTCTTTTGTTTTTTATAGTTTTAGGGGTTTTATGGTATTTTATATTTTTGAGCTTTTTTATATGTTTAGGGTATTTAAGGGTTTTTGGTGGGTTTAGTACTTCATTAGTTTTTTGGGGGTTTTTTGGTATTTCGAGGAAAATTGGGATTTATGGTTTTAGGGTTTTAATGTGTTTAATAGGTTTTTTGGGATTTGGGGGTTTCATAGAGTGTAAGGTATTTTAGTGTGTTTTAGGGCCATTTTAGGGATTTTGGTTATTATCCATTTTTTATGTTTTTAATTTTTTTTTTGAGTTTTAGGGACTATATGATTTTTTAGAGTTTTGGGGGTATTTAGGATTGTTTTCATAGGATTTATGAGTTTCTCGTGTTTTTAGGGTTTTTAGGGGGTTTAGGAGGTTTTAAGAGTTTTAGTGGTTTTATGGGTTTTAAGGATTTTTTTGGACTTGTTTTTGTGGTTTTATGGGGTTTTTATAGTTATTTATGGGTTTTGATGCTTTTTTGTGGTTTTAATGTTTTTTAGGGTTTTTTGGGGTTTTGGGTTCTGCTATAGTTTATTATGGTTTTTTGGTTTTTTTTTGTTTTTAGTGCTTTAGGGGTTTAAGGATATTTGAATTTTTAGGTTTTTAGTGGTTTTAGGGAGTATTATTATTTTAGGGTCTTTAGAAGATTTTATGGAGTTTATAGGTTATTTTTCATTTTTATTATTTTTAGGATTTTTAGGGTTTATGAATTTTTAGGGTTTTTGGAATATTTATTGTTTTTGGGGTTAGATGTTTTTTAAGGGGGTTTATGGTTTTTTTGTTTTAGGGTTTTATGGTTTTTATGTTTTTTATGTTTTCATTGGAATATTATTAGTTTTTGGGGGTTTGGGGTTTTAATGATTCTAGGTGTTTTTAAGGGTTTATGGGTTTTTAAGGGTTTTAGGGTTTTTATGGTTTTTATGGTTTTATGGATTTTCTGGTGGTTTAGGATTTTTAGGGGTTGTTATGGTTGCCAATGTTTTTTAATGACTTTTTAGGGGTTTTTATTTTGAGGTTTTTTATATTTCTATAGGGTAAAAGGATTTTAAGGTTTCTATGGTTATTTTTCTTTTTAAGCGGGTTTAGGGTTTAGGGGTTTTAGTAACTTTATGAGTTTTTAGTGGTCTTAGGGGTTTTTAATGAATTTATGTTTTTAGGTTATTTTGGGGGGTTTTCATGAGTTTATGATTATTTCTGTTTATTTTAGAAGATTTCATTTTTGAGGGTTTTTAGGGGTTTTTGGTTTTTAAGGTTGTTTGGGTTTCTAGGGGTTTTAGGGTATTTATGTGTTTTTAGAGTATTAGGGTTTTTGTTGATTTTTAGGTGTTTTAGTGACTTTTATTGTTTTTAGTGATTTAGGTTATTTTAAGATTTCTAGGGTTACATAGGGTTTTTTGGTGTTTTGGGTTTTAAGGTTTTTTTGGATCTTTTACGGTTTGGGGGTTTCTTTTCGGAGATGATGGAGATTTTGAAGTTCTCTGGGTTTTAAGGGGTTGTAGGGACATTAGGATTTTTAGATTATTTTTTAGGTTTTAGGGTTGTTATGGTTCATTAGGTTTTTTATGGTTTTAGGTGTTTTCAATATTTTTAGGATATTTTATGGGTTTTATTGGTTTTAATGGGTTTTAGGTTTCTTATATTTTATATGGTTGTGTTGTGGTTTTTGGGTTGTTATGGTATTCTTTTGGTTTTTGGTGTTTTTTGGGATTTTTAGGATATTTAAAATTTTAAGGATATTTGAATTTTTATTAGGGTTTTAAAGTCTTGTATGGGTTTTCTTATTTTTAGATTTTTTAATGTTTTAAAAGTCTTTCGATGTTTTTAGGGGTTCTAGGTCTTTTAGGGGTTTTATGACTTCTAAGGTATATTAGGGTCTTTATGGTGATTTTTTTATTTATCAGGGTTTTGGGCTATTTATGAATATTACTGATTTTTATGATCTTTTAGGTAATTTATGGTTTTTAGGATAATTTTAGGATTTTTTAGTTTTTTTATCACATTGTGTGTATTGGTGTTTTTTTATTCATTTTTATTTTTATTTTTTTAGTTTCTTTGAGGCTTTTTGATATTTTTTTATTTATTTATGGATTAAATGTTTTTAGGCATCCTTTAGGGTATTTTTTATATATGGAATTTTAGGTTTTTATAGTTTTATATGTTTTTTGTGTTTATAGAGTTATATTGGATTTTTCTAGGATTTTTATGGGTTTTAGGGGTTTATGGTTTTTTGAGTCTTCTAGGTTCGTAAGGGTTTTTAGGTTATTTTTGGGTCATTATTGTTTTTATTACTTTTAGTATTTATGTTCGTTTTGGTTTTTCAGATATTTATGTCCTCTTATAATTTTTAGGGATTTTAGGGTTTTTTTCTGTTTTTTTATTTTTAGGGTTTTTATGGGTTTTGGGTTCTTCAGTCAGTTAGTTAATTATCATGTTTCTTATGGTCTCTTTGTCTTTTAGGGGTCTTCTTGTTTTTAGGGGTTTTATGGTTTTTATATGTTTAATGGTGTTTGTTCTTTTAAGGGGTTTTATGGAATTTTGAATATTTTAGTGTTTTTAGGGGTTGTAAGGGTTTTTGGGGGTTTCAAGGTTTTAAGGGATTCAATGGTTTTTAGGATTTTTGTGTTTTTATGATTTTTAGTGTTTTTGTTGGGATTCTAGGTATTTTTATGGTTTCAGAGTTTTAGGGATATTTAGGGGATTTTGGATTTTAATGGGTTTTAGGGTTTTTATGTGTTTTTAGGGTTTATAGTGTTTTCATGGTTTCTAGGGGGTTTTAGGGTTTTTGATGTTTCTAGGATTTATAAGGTTTTATGGGTCTCAAGGGTTTAGTGTATTTAATGTTGTTTTTTGTTTTAGGGGATTTTGATTTTTTGGGGATTTTAAGGGCTATTATGGTTTTTAGGTGTTTTTAGGGTTTTTGTGGTTTTTATGGTTTTGCGGGTTTTCTCGGTTTTTAAGTGGTTTAAGGTTTTTGTGGTTTTATAGAGATTTTATTTAGTTTTTAGGTAATTTTATGGTATTTAGTGCTTTTATATTAATTTAGTGTTTATGGTATTTTTGGGTTTTTAGATCCCTTTAGTGGTTTTAAGGGGTTATAAGGGATTTTACGGTTTCTATTTTTTTTGGAGATTTATGAATTTTAAAAGGTTTTTATTTTTTTAGGTTTTATTTGTGTTTTATGGTGTTTTTATGGTTTCTAAAATTTTTAGGGACAATGGGTTTTAGGGTTTTTATGTTTTTTTTATGTTTTTTATTTTTTTATTTTTTTAGGTCTTCTTATTGGTTTTAGGGTTTCTAGTGTTTTTAAATATTTTATGATTTTTGGGATCTTAGGTATTTTAGGATAATTGTAGGCTTTTTAATATTTTAGGGGGTTTTAAGCATTTTAGGTGGTTTTAGGTTTTCTTATAGTTTTTAGTATTATAATTTTAGTGGTTTTAGCATGATTGGGTTTTAATGGTTTTTTAATGTTTTATGTATTGTGGTTTCATTTTTTATTTATAGAATTAGAGGGATTTTTGTCTCATTTAGAATTTTTATAGTTTTTTATCTTCTATTACTATTTTATAAGGACTTTTATATATAATTATGGATTTTAGGGGTTTTATGAGAATTTTGGAACTTTATTGTTTTGAAGGCTTATAGGGTCTTGAAAGCGTTTTTATTGATTCTAGGATTATTCTCTGTTTTTTTGTCTTTATGTTTTCTAGGGGTTTTAAAGATTTCTAGGACTTACCTTGGGGGGGGGGGGTTGAGGTTTTTTAGTATATTGGGGTTTTAGGGGGCTTTTTTGAGGTTTTATGGTTTTTAGGGATTTGAGGTATTTTAAAGGGTTTCCATTGGGTTTGATGGTTTTTTTAGTTTTCTAAAGGTGTTTTGGGTTTTTTTATTTTCAGGGTTTTACAGTGTTTTAGGGTTTTATGTGTTTAAATGATAATTATATTTGTTATGGTTTTTATGGGTTTTAAGGACTTATAGGGGATTTAGTGTTTTTTTGGTTTTTTATGGTTATATAGATTTTATTATTTCATGGTCTTTTGGGTTATGAATCTTTTTTAGTGTTTTTAATATTTTTGGGTCTTATAGGGCTTTATGGTCTTTAATATCCTTTTTCGTCATTTTATGGGATTTTTAGGGTTTTAGGGCTTTTAAGGTTTTATTGTTGGGGGTCCTTTAGAGTTTTTATGAAATTGTAAATATTTTTATGTGTTTTTTGGGTTGTTTTAGTTTTCAAGGGTTTTAGGGGTTTGTCTGGGCGGGGGTGTTTGGGGTTTTTGGGTGATTTTTTGTATTATGATTTTTATGGGTTTTATGGTTTTATTAGTTTTAGGGATTATTAATGTTATTAGTATTTTATGGGTTTTATATTTTTTAGTTTTTTTGTGATTTAGGTTTATTAGAAGTTTTTATATTTCAAGGGTATTTTTAGTATTTTTAATATATGTTATACACTTTTAGGGGTTTTGGGAATTTTTGGTCTTTTATGACATTTTAGTGTATTTTAGGGTTTTACTGTTTTTATTATTTTATATGTTTCATATAATTTTAAGGGGTTTAGGGTCATTTTAGGGTTATATAAGGTATATAAGGTTTTATTTGGTTTTAATGTTTTTAAGGTTTTTGGGTATTTTGTTTTGCTTCAAAATTTTAGGGTTTTTGGGTTTCAGGGTACTTTAGTGTTTTAGGGTTTTATGGTTTATTTATGGTTTTTGGGGATTAAAGGGTTTAATGGTTTTTATGGTTTTTATGTTTTTTAGGGGTTATTGTGTTTTTATAGATTTTAGTTCTTTTATAGTTTCTTATTTTTTAATGGTTTTAGGGATTTTTGAATTTTTATAATTTTATTAGGTTTTATATGTTTTTAAGGGTGTTTGTGTTTTATTTCTTTTAGGGTGTTTAATGTGTTCAGATTTAATAGTTAATTGGGGGTTATTATGTAATTATATTTGCTTTAAAAGTTTTATTATATTTTAGGGTTACTATTTGTTTTTAGGGTGTATTAGGGTTTTAGGGAATTTTAATGATTTTAGGTTCTTTTATCGGATTTTAGTTTCTTTTAGTGTTTTTAGGGTTGTAGGGTGTTTATGGAGTATAAATTATGTTGTAGGGTTTAGGTTTTAGGGTATAGGGTTTTAATTTTTACGGTGTTGGGTATAGGGTTTACGGTACAGGTTTTAGGTTTTACAGTGTAGGGTATAGGTTTCAGGGTGTAGGGTTTAAGGTTTTAGGTGTAGGGTATATGGGTTTAGGTATAGGGTTTAGTGTGTCAGAAATAGGGTTTTAGGTGCAGTGTTTAAGGTTTAGGGTTTAGGTTTTATGGATTAAGTGGTTTTAGTTTTTTAATACCATTTTAGGTTTTTAGTGTTTTTATGTCCTTTAATGGGTTATATAGTTTTTAGTGATTTTATGGTGGTTTAAGTGTTTTTATGGTTATTAAGGTTTTTAATGTTTTAGGTTTTTTACTATATTATTTTTGTTTTTATAGTTTTTAGGCGTTTTTATATTTTACAATGTTTTTAAGGTTTTTTCAGTTTTTAGGGTTTTTTATGTATTTTAATGATTTTTTTGTGATTAAGGTTTTGTAGAGTTTTTTATGGTTTTTATGGTTTATGGTTGATTAGGGTATTTTAGGGTCATTCATGGTTTTTTCTCTTTTTGGTAATTATGTGGGGTTTAGGGGTCTTTTTTAGGTTTTTTGATATTTTATGTTTCTATGTTTTTTTACAA
Source organism: Viscum album (assembly GCA_963277665.1). NCBI lineage: Eukaryota > Viridiplantae > Streptophyta > Magnoliopsida > Santalales > Viscaceae > Viscum > Viscum album. The sequence continues at coordinate 115,388,856 of OY728133.1, read as the reverse complement.
ATTTAAGGGTGTGTATGGTTTGTAGGTTTTTTAAATTTATTGGGATATTTTTGTGTGTGTGTTTTAAGTTTATTTGATGATATTTTATAGATTTTGTGTGTTTGGGAGAAATATATGGGTATTTATAGTATTTTAAGACATTTATGGTGTTTTAGGGTCTTCTAAGTGTGTTACTGGTTTTAGTGATTTATGGTTTTCAAGGATTTTTTTTATGATTTGTTTGGTGTTTTAGGGCTATTAGGGATTTTTTTTGTTTTTATGGTTTTTAGTGTATTGTCCTTTTTTGTACTTTTCATGGTTTATAGTGGATTGGGATCTTTTAAGGGTTTTATGGCGTTTGGTATTTTTTTGGTAATTTTTTTGTTTTGGGAGGACATTCTTGGGGTTTTTGGTTTATTAGGTCTTTTGTATTGGGGGGGGGGGTGTTATTGGTTAATTTTGAGTCATTAGGGTATTTAATGATATTTTAGGGTTTTAGGGTATTTTATGGATTTTTAGGTGGTTTTAGGGTATTATATGGTTTAATGGTTATTTTGGGGGTTTTATGGGTTTTTATGAATATTAGAGGTTTTTTGCATTTTTTGGGATTTAAGGGGTTTCTTGGGTTTTTACGATTTTTAGTATTTTGAGAGTTTTTAGGTGGTTTTATTGTTTTTATTTCTTTTTAGGGTCTTTTTAATGTTTGGGGGAGGTTTTAAGGGCATTAAATTGATTTAAAATGGTTTTTAGTGTATATTTAGGGTGTTTTAGGTCCATTTAGGAATTTTAATTTCTTTTTAGGGGTTTTAAGGGGGTTTTGAGTTTTTAGGGAGTTTAGGGTTTGTGATAAATTATTTGTGTTTTATTTTGTTTTTAGGGAATTTTAAGGGTTTTTTGGTTTTCAGGTATTTTTAAGAGATTTTTGTGGGTTTAGGGTCTTTCTTCTGTTTTTTGGGTTTTAAGGGACATTTATTTTTTAAAAGGGGTTTTAGGGTTTTAAATATTTTTAGGGGTTTAGGGGTTTTAGGGTTAAAATATGTTTTTATGAATTTTTTATGTATTATTATTTTTAGGATTTTTAGGGCTTTTTTGGTTTTAGGTTTTTTAACGGTTTACAAGGTTTTTAGGGTGTTCTAGATATTTTATGGTGTTTTCCATATTTTATAGTTTTATTGTTTTTAGGGTTTTTAGGGTCTTTTATGTTTTAGGGGGTTTTTTGGGTATTTTATGGTTTTAGGGACTTTTAGGGTTTGATAAGTTATTCCTATTTTTTGTGTTTTTGGGTCTTTTGGGGATTATGGTGTAGAATTTATGGAATAGGTTTTAGGGTTTAATGTGTTGGGTATAGTGTTTAGGTTGTAGGGATGAATGTTTATGTTGTAGGATGTAGGGTTTATGGAGTGGATTTTAGGTTATAAGGTGTTGAGTATTTGGGTTTGGGTTTTTGTTTTGGGTTTTGTTTTTAGTGTATAGTGTACGAGGTGTAGGGTTTAGGGATTTATGTTTGGGGTGTAGTTTATTACCTAGAGAATTTTAACGGAGTGACATTTCAATTGACAGGGTGTATGACACACCACAAAGAACATGTAAAGTATTATAACCTATCGAGATTGTATGGTATATTAACTATTTTAAATAAATTTAATGAATTTTCTATTTTTCAATGCGTCCAATACAAAATTATCATTCATCGTAGGAAATAACGAGTTTCTCCGATTTCATGTGTTACATGCAGTAATTAATATCTTCAATGGCTACCGTGACACACAAAAACGAGTTTTACCAAAAAATAATATATAATTAAAAATATGAGTAGTTAATATAACATGATATATAATAGCCACCAAAAATAGTGGTTATGAATAGTAGTAAGTAAAATTTCAAAATATATGGTTTACAAAAATATAAAATGAATTCATTGGAAACCAATTAATTATAAATTAATATAAAAACCAATTTAACATAAAAGAAATGTTTTCATTCTCACAAAGGTGTTTGGTCCTAATAAGTAAAATTAATTAGTATTAGTTAATGATATTAAAGAATTGTATGTTATATATTCCATTAAATATTTTTTATATTAATCCAATATATTTGATAAGCCTAAGATAAGAATAAATCCAATTTTATATTTTAAAATTGTATTTTTATAAAGAAATATTTACCGCCTTTTAATGGAGATCCTATTTTAAGTCCAAATTTTGAAACTATATGAATTTTATATTCCATAATATAATTTATTTTTTTAAATAGTAACATAAAAATTATCATTGTGTGATTTTTGGTATTTTTACAAGAAGTTTCATTTTTTGATAAATAGTGAAATATACTGACTTTTAATTGAATTTTTTTTACTATAAATAAATTATATTTTAAAATTGTTTTCAAGAACACATAATACCAATTATAAAAAAATTAATAAAATTTACTTCGTTGGAATAAATTTTAAATTAGAATTTGATATAAAAACATTTCATTACATTAAAATGTTTCACTTCAAAAATCAGCTTTGTCAACTTGAATGTGAGATTAAATTTAATTATTTATTTTATAAAATGTTGAAATTTGAATTTGAAAAAATAGGTTCTATATTTAGAGTCATAATAATTTATAATATCTTTTTTAGTCAACTTATTTCTTTAGAAAAAATATTAGTGAAGGTAATTAAAATTTATTACAATGATTATGGTAATGTTAATCCAAATAAGGCACTAAACCTTAAAATTAAGAGACAAAATAACCTATAAACATGTAAAGAACCTATTTATAAAAAATATATCGACAATAAAGTCTTTTTTATCTAATTTGGATCATTATTGGGGGCATATTATGTAAGGGAAACCTCTCAATTTTTTTACATTTTTATGATTACAAGAATTCCACTCCTCGCTTATAAAAAAGCAGTCACCCCTCCCACTAATTTACACGTCTCAATCCCTTTGGATCATCCAATACCTAACCATGTAATATGAATTATTCCATGCACCATTATCATAGAACCATCACATTGGAAATAAGTAAATATTCATTTGGTATAAACTGAAAGTAGTTACCCGAATAAGATGTAATATTCTTCAACAATCACTTTTGTTTCATTTACCTCTCAACCCCCTAAATTATTTTTTATATAATTATTATATAATAACATTAAAATCATATATATAATTATATTTTTTAATGATAATATTTTTACCAAAACTTTCATACACTTTAATCCAATAGTATACAAAATCTTCATTCGTGGGTACGACAGACTACCGCCTTGGAATCTAATATCATTCATTCTCCCATTTAACACCATTAAAAGATGGAAATAACGACTAATTTAAAGTTTATAATATATATATATATATTATTTATAATTTATTTATCCTTTTTTAACAATTTATATAACCATTCCATCATACCTTTCATTTTCTGGGAATATGATAACATTGTTTGTGGACATTTCGACTATAGCCTTCTCAAAGTGATTTGATTCGTTCAAGATAAACATAGAATAAATAAAGGATGATTTTAATAAAAATTGAAGAATTAAATTGTATAAATATTTTAATATAATTATAATATACATACATATATATATATATCATTTACATTTCATTCATTTAAATATGACTAAAATACGGAAGTTGTGTCCATGCATATGTATGGCCTATCATCTCCATGAATGGTGCATTTCATTTACCATCTCCAAAAATAATGGATTATTATAAATAAATATATAATAAATATATTTTATTATTATATCATGTTTTACATTAATTACCTTCTGAAATAATGACCGATTTAAGAAGAACAAAAATAAAATATCAAAAAATACTCGAAAAACTATGAAATTAACACATGATGTTGTGAAAATAAAGAATGATTGTTTACAAATGGGTAATAAGATATTATAAGAAGATAATATATTATATTATGAATATTAGTTTAGTCATTTTAAATGTTATTAACATGTTTTAATCCATTAAACATGGGGATAATGACGAAGAAACAAAAAGGTGGCTTAAGGTAAGGGGTTTCTTCTCAATTTAAATTCCATGGAGACATAATTGTTATTATAAACCTAGTTACTTTTAAATCTTTTATCTATATCCCTATAACATGTTATGTTGTGATTTTCATTTATTTTATGTTTTTATATTTTTCAACTTTTTTTATTCTTTAATGGCTCTCGAGATTCAAATGTCCTTCAAGTAGTAAGGGATTTTGTCCCAATTAACATTTCATTGAGTATTGATTGTTTGTATGCACATAATTTCATTTTTTGGTGTATATAATTCAATTTTACTTGTAATATCATTAATAATTCCTTATTAATGGAATCAATAGTTTCAATTTAAATTATTTCATCTAAGGTGATTTCAACATAATGTTCCCATGTTGTAGAGAAATTTCAAAACTCAATTCCTTTTCATTCGGTTATATTACATCCTCATTATCATTAATACTATTTAATTATGTGTATAATTTTTTTGAATATAAATTTACCTATTTAAACATAATATATGTGTATTTAAATTTAATACACATAATCAATTCATTTAATAATTCTCACTTCAACGTTATGATCATTTTATGGGTTTATTTCACAATCATGTTTTATTAGAGATTACATATTATTTAAGTTCCATTAAAGGAATTAATAATATTATTTATAAATAAAACCTTTAATTTTTATCTCCCCTAGATACTAATTTTATTTTTGATTATATAATTCAATTTTACCCTCTTTTTTACTCAAAATAATTGTGAAAATGTTTTTATGAAAACCCGACATCATTTCTCTATTTAGTTAGAAAACATATTTTCCTCTAAAAAACCATTTTTCTAAAAAACAATAAAAATTATTTTTAACATTTAAAAAATTATTATTTAAAGGAATCATTGCAATTTTTTTTTCTAATGTTTTTAGTGGAATATTCTTGATGCTTTGTGAACAAGGTACATTTATAACCATTTTTACTTTCTAAAATCATTGTTCAGTTTACCTTGTACGACATGTATGGAATTACCAATAATTATTCCATTGAATAGTCCTTTTCATGTTTTAAAACTTCAATTTTTAAAGAAAATGGTTTTTAATTTTATTTTAAAATTAAAAGATTTTAAAAAAAAATTTCATAATGAAAATGATATTTTGTTTATTTTTATGGTATTTTTATTCATCAATGAAATAAACCCTTTATCCTTACACCACATGGGATATGTTTTATTGATACTGTAATTTTTAATCTTCTATATGGTTTATGACTTCTTTGACCAAATATGGTATTAACATTCAATACCATGATTCTTTTAACACCCCAATAAATATTCAATTTCCTATTATAGTTAGACATTAAATTTCCCCTAAATATCAATTTTATTTATCACGGATATATTTATTCCCTAAACCATATACCATTTTTACATATGTTATTTAATTTTATTTTTATTTGATTATCATAGGAAAATATTGATAATTCTATATTAATTAATAAATACACATATTTGATATGGCATATTATTTATTAATTAAATTTATTTCTTAGTATATGAGGAATTCATGGATTGGTATAGATTAGAGGAACTCATAATTTTTATATCCCCTCGATACATTGATAGTCTCTCATGAGACAAATCAATTACAAAAATTAAATGGTTTCAAACCTATAGTATTAAACCATCTTATGAGAGGCCTTGAGGGTATTTGTTTTCAAGTTCCTCATAAATGACATCAAACAATCAAGAATTGTATTCACAGATATTTCAATTAATATTTTAGTTATCCATAGAATTTTCATATGATAAAATATATAGTTCTATTTCATTATCATTTTACTGATTAAATGGAATGTTTTTCAGTTAATTACTTTTCCATATTGATTATTCCTTATCCTGTAATTTTAATGTAATGTTCTTTCCTCTAAAAATGATGATGACCTTGTTCTCTTAAGGTTCAAACATTCCAATCGGTTTCTAATGGTTTTGTTCATAGAACCGGAAACATCCAATGATTCTATATCCATTTGGACCTACTTTCCAAAGGTAAGTGCTCATAAGTTGTGGACTGATGAGGCTTAAGAATTTGCACTGGTCGAGAGGATGGGAGGTCGGACTCATCAAACCTTTTGGGGGATTTATTGTCTATTCTGGGACTCCCTTTATAGATTTAAGTTATGTTCGTGAATCCTTATTACACTACCATGTATGAAAATTAGATTTCCTTAAGATTTGACAATCAATGATTAATATGTATGAGATTTAGAGAATCTTCTATATGTATTTGAGGTTCTTTATCGATAGAGAATCATTTGTGTTTGTTAGAGATTATTAGTCAATGGTATCCTTTAACATATTATATAAAGATCTCTTGGTCATTATGATAACCATACTATTTTTAAAGCCACTCAGTGGGGCACTTGAAGTTTATTTTCGTTCAGAAGGACATTGATTATCTCAAAGTTGGGATCGTAGCCGCAGATGGGATACCTATGTATCCTTGTTTAGAAAAGGAATCAGAACCCACGTAGTTAGAGAATTAAAATATAGTTTAACGTCATATGGGATGGATGATAATTAATGGGTGATGGGATTGAACCTTATAAAGGTGTCCTACGTACTCTAATTTTAAAGTAGAGATCAAAGTCCACGTAGTTCTTTTAAGAATTGTGGGGATTACGTATGATTAACAGCCCAAAGAGATGTGTCATGGTTACTTTTACACTCTAATCTCATGTGAGTTTTGCTCGGTGTGAGAAACACGAGGTATCAGTAAACCTAACAATTTGTGCCATGAAAGATGTAGTCATAAGGAATGATAAGGGGCTTATGTGTGTATGATTTCCTAAATAGATAAAGATCAGGACTTACTTTAGAGAAGAAGCCCAGGAACAAGGTCCATAAAGGTATATGTGCTTTATGGAGATTTGGATACTCTAACTTGGGGCTTACTCCTGAGGAGGATGCCCAAATTAGGAGACATGTGATTGGGTTTTTTTCCTGAGAAGGAAGCCCTAATCAAAAGAAGTTATGACTGGTTAAGAGAAATTATGACTGGGGATTATTCCTAAGAAGGAGGCCTAGGTGAAAGGGACTTGAGAACTGGGACTTACTCCTGAGAAGGAGGCCTAGGTTAATGGAATTTGGAATTTGGGGCTTACTCCTAAAAAGGATGCCCATATTTGGGAACATGGACTGGGGCTTACTCCTGAAAAGGAGGCGCAGGTCAGGAAATTTTGACTGGGGATTACTTCTAAAAAGGAGGCCCATAAGTAGGGGACTTGTGGCTTACTCTTAAGGAGGATTCCCATATTTGGGAATTTGAGATTGGGACTTACTCCTGAGAAGGAGGTCCATTTGTTAAGGATACATGAGATTTAGGACTTATTCTTGAGAAGGAGGCCTAAGTTAATGGAATTTATGAGTGTGTTTTACTCCTAAAGAAGATGCCCATATTAGAGAAATTATTACTGGGGATTACTCATGGAAATAAGGCCCAGGTTAGGGAACTTCTCATCTTAAATGATGAGGTTGAATGAATGAAATCTCTCACCTTAGTGATATAAAGATATATAAATCACTATGTTTTGAGAGATTCTCCACAAAATTCCTTTCAGATAAGAAAACCAACAAAGGAACCATGAATAAATGGATTTGAAGATGGTTCGGAGGCTAAATCTTAAATAGGAGAGGTGTATTTGAATAAATCAAGTGAATAGGCAGGAGGGGAACCCAAAAAGAGAGAGGCGCACTAGTCCTACATGGGTGCTCAAGTCATGGTCGCGCAACTATACTTGCACGACAAATGGGTACTTGAGCGACAGTCAACCCTTATAGTAATACTTGGGTGAGACTTAGCTAAAGCCCTTTGTATTATCCCTAAATACTTTTAAATTATTGGCGCGTAGGTTCTAATGAAGGAATAAGGCAGTGCGCAAGTGTGGCCATTTCCCATAAGGGCTGGCCACTTACGCGTGTAGGTGTTGATGATTTTCAACACTTAGGCCTTGTTCCCCCTATTTAGATCTTCCGTTCTAGGTAAGAAATTACCTTAGAAGTATTCAGAAGTCTTTGAGAAGAGACTAGGGCACCGAGAGATCCAAATTGAGTTTCTAGATTTTTTCGTCTCTGAAATTAGGGGCCCACAAGGGGTATTTATAGGTCTTTGAAGACCTTCGGTTAAAATAACATAGGGAGCGCAAGTCACCTATGCGACCAATATGAGGCGCGCAAGTATACTTGCACGGACATGATGAAACTTGCATGACCCAAGTTTAAACAAATCCTTGTTCATGCCTTTTTCAATTTTTGATGTTTCATAAAAGTATGAATCAATTTGTGTTAAGTTATTTTCCTTTTCATTCGTTAGACTCTGTGACGGAAAGGAGTGTCAACAAAAGTCCCCCCTCAAAGTTGGATCCGAAAGGAATGAGGATGTGACTTTGAGGTAAAGAAGAAGACAAAGGAAGGGCAGTACACAGGTTCAGAGCGTGCAGATTGCGGTGCGCAGGTACGAGCCGTGTTGGATTTGGCGTGTAGGGGTGCGGCCTTGCCTATAAATATGCGCCTCATTATCATGAAAATAAACCGGATTTCAAACATTCTAGCTCTCGCCACACAAGTTATCCTCATCGCGTAGGTTCTTGATTTTCCATGCTTTCACTACTTCTGTTCATGTCGGGCTACTGTAGAGGTATTTTGACCAGCGTGGTGATACCTACGCGACAAAAACATGTGCGACACAGTTACACATGCACGCCAAAATTGGACTTGTGTGCCTTAATGACTTTACCATTTTCACCTTTCTTCGCAAATTTTATAAAAAAATCAACTCACTTACGAGTTAATTATTCGACCTTCTTGCAGATTCAATGGATCCTAGAAGAATTGGAATTGTTGATGAACTGGATAGAAAGCATATTGCTGATATGATGAACATTGTTGGCCATGATTACTATGATATCTGTGATAACACTCTCCTAGATTTGGCCAAGTACTTGAAGAAGTATCATCTTAATTTTCCACAGAGCATCTACTTGCCTCTGTATGGCCATGGTCATTTGCAAGGAGTCAACATTCCAAATGCAAGGAATTATATGCCCGAGATGCAACCCCACTGCTAATCCTTTATTTCGGTTATGTTGTGCATTAAGAGAAGCAATAATTGTGTGAACATTCAAATTTTTCCTTCATGTCATTTCCTTGCAGATATAAAAATGGAAAACCATGGGCTGATATGTTTTCCGCTGCCAGTTGATGGAGAGAAGACTATCACGACATTAGAAACAATATCTAAAAAAAGTACTCTCTCCAAATGACTCTTTACTTCCAATGCTCCATTATCAAATCCATGTATCCATCATCAATGTCTCTTGGATGGAAACAGAGTCACTATTTGATCAGTAGAAAATTTTCTCAAACCATACTCAAGAACATTCTTTTACAATTGTTCCAATAAGAGTTGGTATCACTGCATCTCTTTTTTGTATCCAGTTGAATGAATTAATTCCAGGTGGTTGCTGATGAAGCTCGGGATGCCGTAAATCAAATAAAGATTTATGTTGAAAGCCTTTTGTAATTCTTGGAAAAGAGAAGAGACTCTAGTCTGTGGACGTCCTTCTAACTCTTTTGCATCAATGAAAGACACTTTCATCTTCAATCATAAGTACATGCCTTCTTTTTCTACCTGCTTTAAATTTTTACCTAAGCCAATGGTCCTAGTAAGCATAGTTTGATTTTTCTTGGATTATTATAAATAACCCTACAAACATTGAATCTTCTTATTTATCAATATTACCTAAATCATACAAAATGTATGTTTAGTGAGCTGGTACTTGACTTTTGTTCAGAGTTACCTTGTATTTTGTGGACAGTTTAAAGTCATGCACGTTGGTCATAAAAAGGAAAATATTTATGGACGAAATAGCTTTGACCGAATGGATTAAAATTAACTCAATTAGTTGATAATTTATTTGAAAACATATTACCACACTCAAGTGTGGGGGAAAACATGTAAACTATGACTTAAGAAATTTTGAATCTGAGGAATGATACGAATAAATGACTAAAATTCATTAGAAGAAGTATTTCCCAAGAATGAAGTTACCACTATTTGAAAAAAACATTAAGGGGTTGAATTATTCAGGGCCACCTAAGGGCATTGGCTGCATAGTCAAATAATATAATCTTTTGGTTGACATGTCCGTTATGTAGACTACTTATGCAAGGCCACCTAAGAAAACGTGCTACATAGTCAGGAAAAAGAACTCTCAGAAATTTTACTTTTCTACTGCTAAAAAGCAAGTGAAAGTTTATGGAGATTCAAATTTTCCAATGTATAGAGTCTTATTTATGGAAAGAGGTACTTGAATATAGAGAGGATATTTCCAATCAAGGTTATCAAATAATTGGATGAATGTCACTCTTGCAAAGGTCTGATCCAAACGCATGGAAGGGAAATATAAACCATAGACTTGAATACTTTCCGATCAGGAAAAATAGTATGGGAAAGATATGTTATGGATGACCATTTTTTTCGGATCCCTACATATTGTAATTAAGACAACTAAGGAAAAAATAGGTTTTCTTCCAAATAATGAAGTTACCACTATTTGAAAAACCCGTTAGGGGGTTGAATTATGTAGGTCCACCTGAGGGCATTGGATGCATAGTCAAATAATAGCATCTTTTTCCTGACAGGTTTGTTATATAGACTATTTATGCAAGGCCTCCTAAGAGAACGTGCTGCATGGTAAAGCAAAATAACTCTCAGGTATTAGACATTTTGTGACCAGAAGTCAAGAAAAGGGTTATGGTGATCTGTAAGTATTTAAGGTTAGGAGTATGACACAATAAAATGTAAATTATTCCATCTATGCAGAGATACACAAAACAATGCTAACCATAATCATGTTGTGGATGGGTCGTGAATTGAGGTGATGGACTTCACTACGTATCACATAAGGGTGGGAATCAAGCCATACATAGTTCTGGAAATACAGTTTAACGTCATGTGATACAAGAGTATGGGAGATCTTAGTTTAGGGTCACAGAGCTCAGACCAAAATAATGAATACACAATGTCTGTTTTATAAACCTGATGTGAATGAAGACTAGGGTTTTCATACCACATTCATGTTTTCATAAGGGGACTTTTTATCCAATGGACTGAAAGTGAAATTTGGGGTTAGGTGGAATTTTGGGTTATTCCCAAAGACTTGGTGCTAGATTCGAGGGATGCTCGAACATTCCTACGTATCCCATAAGGATGGGAATCAACCCGCACGTAGTTCTTGAAATACCCTCGGTACAAATTTGGTTCGTACAAGTGAAGGGTGAAAGGGGACTTCAGTGCAATGATGGTTTGACCCAAAATAAAAGGTACGAGCATTTCCATGTATGCACGTAGTCTTTAGAATATAACATGATCAGAGATTAATGTAAATAATGATTCCCTCTCAGGTGAGGGTGTCAAAGAATGTTGTAGTTTATTATTGTATAGGACAAAAATGCGAACAGGTTAACGTCATATAGTAAGGACGATGGTGAACCAATGTAAAAAATATTGGTTCTGGGGGTGGTTTCACGAATTAAAATTGTATGAGACGAAGGTGAACCGATGTGAAGAGATTGATTTTGGGCTTGAACCTCATGAGGTTACCTATGTACCCAGCCTAGAAGGCAAGGATCAAATTCCACATAGTTAGATTAAAGAATGAATTGGTAATCAAGTTGTTCTTGAGAACAAAGACCTAAATAATAGTTTTGGGACTTACACATGGTTAGCGGCCCAGAGAGTATGTTATGGTTGAAGTTTACTCTAAGCTCACGTGAGTCATACTCTGTGTGATAAGAAAGAGGTAGCAACAACCTTTACGATGCACAATTTAATGTCATGTAGTACATATGAAGGGACTATGCAGTTTAAAGTCTTATAGTGAGGACTATTGGTGCTGCACAGTTTAGTGTCATGTAGCAGGGACAAAATACAGTTTAACGCCATGTAGGACATATTAGGGGACTTTTCTCAGTTTTACATCATGTAGGATGAATGAGAAGTACATTTTAACATCATGTTGGATGATAAGGGTGTTGTACGGTTTAGCGTCTTATAACTAAGATGATGGGGACAGTACAGTTCAACGTCATGTGGGACGAAAGGGGGACTGTGTAGTTTAATGCCATGTAGTAAGGACAATAGAGGACATAGTTTAACATAATGTTGGACGTATTAGGGACTTTTTCACATTTTAATGTCATGTTGGATGATGACACAGTTTAAAGTAATATGCATGGACCAGAGATTATGCAGTTTAACGTCTTGCTGGACGGAAGGGACTTCTGTACAGTTTAGTGTCATGTAGCTAAGACGTTACAGTTTAACGTCATGTTGGACAAAAGGGAGTTTGCGGTTTAATGTCATGCAGTAAGGAATTAATAAGGAATGTATAGTTTAACGTCATATAGCAAGGATGAAACAGTTTAACTTCATGTTGGACATAAGTGAAAATAGTTTAAGGCCATATGAATGGACCGAAGATTATGCATTTTAACGTCTTGCTAGACGTAAGGGACTTCTTGTACAGTTTAGCAACATATAGATAGGATGTTACAGTTTAACTTCATGTTGGGTGAAAGGGAAAATAGTTTAAGGTCATATGCATGGACCGTGTAATGTATTTGTATTATAAAAAATACTTCTTCAGAAATTTGGCATTGGTTGGAGTCATGATGAGTTCTCTATCCATTGAGATTAAAGAATAAGCTCCATTGGAGTAGACCTTAATTATTGAATAAGGTCCTTCCCACTATGGCTCAAGCAAGGGAGGATTCTTTGCTAGTATTATTGGAGTTATGAGAACCAATACCAATTCTCCCTAAATGAATGAAAGAATATGAACTTTTTTGTTGAAAGCTCGTGCTATTCGATTATGATAGACTTCCAAGTGGTGCAAGGTGCATAATATTTTCTCGTCTAATCATTCCAATTCATCCAATCGCTTTTGATATTGTTCATCCGTAGATGAATGATCACAAATGAATAAACTGAGTGAGGGTAATTGAACCTCAATGGGAAAGACTGCTTCTGTTCTATATACCAATGAATATGGAGTTGACTGCATTGCAGTGCGGGTGGTGGTCTGATAAGCCCATAAAGTATGAAAGAGTTTATCAGGCCATGATTTCATATCTTTATCCACCATCTTTTTCAGTATGTTTGAAAGAGTCATGTTGAAGGCTTCTATTTTTCCATTGGATACTACATGATACAGAGAGGAATGGTTGGATTTGATGTTGTATTCTTTATACAACTTCTTTATCTTAGATAAATAGAAGTTGGTGACATTTTCCGTCAATATGGTATGAGAGAAACTAAATCTGGTAATGATGTTAGACTTGATGAAGCTAACAATGCTATTAGAACTGACTTCTTTGAGAGGTATTTCCCCTGAAAATTTGGAAAAGAAGTCAGTAGCAGTAAGAATTTACATAAAATGCTTGGATGTAGCTGAAGGATAAGGTCATACTATACCCATTCCCCATGTGAAAAATGGTCATGATTATTTAGCTGTATGAAGAAACTCTGGGGGTTGATGAATGAAGTTTCCATGTACGTGTAAAGAATGGAACTTCTTTGTGAAATCAACACAATCTTGTATCATTTAAGGCCAAAAGTATCAAAGCCTTCTAATTTGATCAGATAGTCTATGTCTGGACTGATGGGCACCACAGAATCATGCATGTACTTCTTTCATGACAACCATTGTCTCTTCACCGTCAATTCATCTGAATATAATTCCATCAAAACCCCTTTTGTAGAGAATTTTGTCTAGGTGATCTGGGCTATCATAAAGATTACAATTGACCACACGTTTCCAGATTTGTTCTTTCCCAGCTCTATCAGGTGTAAGTGTTCCATTTTGAAGGTATTCCCTGATAGGTGTCATCCATCCTATAGTATGACCATATGGTTCAGGAGTGGGACTAATTTCATTTGTTCTGATTTGAACATAATATGAAATTGTATGACGGTGGGCAATACTAATGATTGTCTCGTCTCGATTTAGATCAGGTAGAGCTGTGGCTATATTAGCTAGTGAATCATCTTGGTCATTTTGTGATAGCGGGACATAAGAAAATGTCAGTTCCGAAGGAAATTCTTCCATTAACTCTCTGACATAATCATAGAATGGGATTAAATATTCTTTTCTGATGGCATAATCCTTGTTTACTTGTTTGATTACCAAGTATGAATCGCCTTTCACCTTTAAGTGATTCACTTGTTCTTGAAGTGCCAACTCCAATCCTATGGTGAGAGCTTGGTATTCTGCTTCATTTTTTGTATCGCCTCCCAACAATGAGAAGGAATATGGTAGCACTGCCTTTTCTGGAGAAATGAGCACAATTCCTAACCCAAATTTGTTGAATTTATGATCTTCCATTTTCTTCCCTGTTGGACTTCTGCAAGCACCATCAAAGTATATTTCCCATGTTTGAATACTATCTTGAATAGAGAGGACTTCCTCATCATGAAGTTCAATATCTGAAGATGTATCTTCTATTTAAGGATGTTCAGCAAGTAAATCAGCCATATCTTGGCGCTTTATTTCCTTTTGAGACACATGTTGGATATCAAATTACTGAAAAATAACTGCCCACCTTGCTATAAATCCTGTAATCATTGGACGACTAAGGATGAATTGGAGCGGGTTATTGCGAGATACCAATTGGACCTCATGATGTTGTAGGTAGTGTCTCAACTTTTGAACTGAAAAGATTAACGCTAGGCAGCACTTTTCAATACTTGAATATCGGGTTTCTGCTTCAAGCATAGTCTTACTGAGATAGTAAAGGCTGTTTTCATTCCCAGCATTATTCTTTTGGGAAATGAAGGCTCCCAATGATCGCTCTAAGGCTGTCACATAAAGAATAAATGGCCTTACTTCAACAGGAGGCATTAATACTGGTGGACTCAAGAGATATTTCTTGAGGATATCAAGTGCTTCTTCACATTCTTCAGTCCACTGGTAGGTAACTCCCTTTTTCATCAATTTGGTGAAGGGTAAACTTTTTCCTGCCAAATTGGTGATGAAATGCAGAATATAGGCCAAGTGTCCTTGAATTACTCTCAATTCTTTCAAATTTCAAGGATGTGACATACCAAGGATTGACTTTGTCTTCTCAGGATTGACTTCGATACCACGATGGCGTACAAAAAATCCGAGAAATTATCCTAAGGTTACCCCAAAAGCACATTTTAAGGGGTTCATCTTCAAATTATTTTGTGGAATATGACTTCCAAATCAGCTATGTGATTAGAATGTTGTTTGGATTTAACCACCAAATCATCCACATAACATTCAACAAATTTCCCTAATAAGGGTTTGAAGATACGATGCATGACACGTTGATATGTTGTGCCTACATTCTTCAGGCTGAAGGGCATTACCTGATAGAAAAACACACCCTAAAGGGATCTGAAAGCTGTAGATTCTTCATCTTCTGGAGCCATTCAGATTTGATTATACCCATAATATCCATCCATGAAGGAAAGTGCTTCATATACAGTTGTTGCATCAATTAAGAGTTCTGTAATTGGAACTGGAAAATCATCATTAGGATAATGCCGATTAAGATATCTGAAATCAATGCAAACTTTAATTTTTCCATTCTTCTCTTTCACAGGGACAATATTAGCCAACCACTTGGGATATTGAACTTCTCTGATGAAGTGAGCTTTGATAAGCTTATCCACTTTAGCTTCAATTTTGGAAGCATAAGTTGGGTGTGTTCTTCTTGCAGCTTGCTTGAATCCTCGATGTTCTTCTGGAAAACCAAAAATATGTGTAGCAACATCAGGATCAAGCCCTGGAATCTATTTATAGTTCCAAGAAAATATATCTCGATTTTGCTTTAAAAATGAAATATTAATTTCTTGCTCTTTAAGAGTCATGGCCACACTAATTAAAGCGGGGCGTGGATCTTCCTTCATACCCATATTTATTTCACTGAGTTCATCCATAGTGGTAGAGATACCCTCTTCAAAAGTGGGAGGAGAATCCCTAAGATATTTCTCTTATTATTCAACATGTGTTGCTTCTTCTGTTTCTACTTGCATAGTAGATGATGAAGCAAAATTTCCATGACCAGGAGAGATGTTAAAATTTGAACATCTAGAAGAAGAGGCTTCCATTTCTGACACTATTGATGACGAAGGGTCTTCCATGGGTAATAAAGAGGAGATAATGGATTGAGAATCGACATCATCGTTCACCTCTGACATTGCTATAACTTCTTCTAGCCTTGTTGGTGAAGTATAGACTAGATGTATTTCAGAATATGAAATGAAGACATCTCCATTTGATCTTTCATCATTTCTTGGTGAATCACCACTTTCTCCCATGTTTTCTGGCTTGATTTTCGTAATTGACATTATGGAAGTTTCCATAAGAGTACTTGGATTCGGGTCTATCCTGTCCATTTGACTGATAGGCAACTCGTAATCTGTACTCACATGTGTGAATGGGTATACTGAAATCTTTTCCAAACCATATGGAGCATTAAACTTGGTAACCTCCTTTATTGTGGATTTCTCATTACCCTTCATGTGATAGAATTCCACCTCAATGTATTGAGATTCACATGTTTTGAAGGGGGCTTTATCACCATACAATGTCCCAATTTGACCATCGAAACAATATTTGAGACATTGATGGTATGATGAAGGGATAAATGCATGTTGATGTAGCCAAGGTCTTCCAAGAAAAACATTGAAGGCTGTATCGTGATGAACAACCATGAAATATGAATTGGATAAAAGGTATCCAAACTGAGTTCTGAGTGTAATCTCGCCCAGTGGTTCTTCTTCATTTTTATCATATCCTTGAAACATCAGAGTAGAAGGTGATAAATCAGATTCTGTGAGGCCCAATCGACGAAGTGTAGGAATGGGGATAAGGTTGACTCATGAACCATTAGCAATGAAAGATATTCGAATGTCTACACCATTGACCTTTCCAGATAAGTAAAGAGGTCTAATATGTCCATGCACAACATCATCCTCATCTTCATCTGTGAAAGATATCACTACATGGTATTCTGCAGGATTATTCTCTACATGGTAGACTTTAGATGCAACAATTTTTATTTCGAACTCCTGAGGACTTGAAAAAGCCTCAATGAGTGCCTCCCGAAGATCCTTGGATAGATTCAAGGCATCCAAAATTGATAACTTGACCGTTAATTGGGCCAGATGTTTCAAGACATCATTTTTTTGATCCAAAGGTCTACGTTTCCCACCAGAAACATGTGGTTTCACAGGCGCCTTAGAAGTTGATCCTTTGGATGTAGATGCATATTTTATTGGGGTAAGAGTTGGAAATACTCTTGGATTTGAAAGATTAGACTGAATATGTCTATCTACTTGCTGAGATGAATATGGCGGAACCTCTAACCGATCCTCCAGAATAACTGTACCAGGACTGAATTTGCTATACGGGGATGAATTTTCTTGTTCTTGTTGAGTCCACTGAAGGGCTCTACCACGAGTTTCTACTACATACACAGTTCTAATAGGGGTGGAATTGGAATAGTGGTTTCTGGGATATCCACTTCTTCCTCTGTATCCCAAACCTCTGGAACTCCCTCTAATTCCTCTGTTTGATACAGGTAATTCAGGCTCATCGAGCTCGAAACTGTTTTTGGCATAAGGATCTGTTAAGTGAATCCTATTAATAGAACCAACGATTAACTCTTCATCTGAGGAATAATATGCCTAATTAGCCAATTTATGCTGTGTCATTTGGTGGGACGGTGCCCGTGGCTTTGAAGTAGATGGAAAAAAATCTTCTAGAGTCAACGAAAACTTGGGATTTGACACGATCTCATCTTCTTCTGATTGTTCCTCTTTCTTTGAATTATGCCACCCCTTTGAGGATTTTCCCTCTGATGAAGAGGGTTTTTCTATGGCATTTATATAAAAAGACAAAATTGGTTTCTTCAATTGCGTTCGCAAAATGGCATGAGTTCGGTTGATCGTTTTCCGAACCATCCAATCATCATATTTCTACACATTTTTTCTTTTGACTTCTTTCAACTCGCCTTCTTCATCTATATTTATAGTAGTAACACATGATACCTGAGCTGAAGAACCTTTCAATTTGACCTGTCTTGAGTCCACCATATTTTTCAGGAGGTCAACAAAGACAAAACACTCCTGAATGGGATGCCTCAACACTTGATTAAATGGGTAATAGTTGGGACAGTCTTCATCTCCTTCCTTATTCGGCCTTTTGGGCCCTATCAATTAAACCAAATTATTTTCCAGAGACGAAATTAAGTATCTAAGAACTTGTTCATTTTGGAAAGAATAAACATTTCTCTTTAGATCCTCAAATTGTTTCCGTCTTTTATATCCTTGATCATCTTGACGAAATGGCCTCTGTTGTTGACGCTCAGGAGGTGGAGCCCTTCGATAAGATGAAGGTTTTGAATTAGAAGTAGGTACATGTTCTTGATTAAGCATAACTGTAGAAATATATGATTTAACCATTCTCATTACTGGATCTGATGGTATTACATGAGTTTTATCCTTATTCTTTATAAGAGAGTCTTCAATCTGCAGAGCGATTGAAGTAAGGTCTTGAAACCCTCCTATGTATTTCACAAGGGTCAATGGTGTGCGTAACTCATCACTCAAATTTTACACACAGATTGGAAACAACTCTTCTTGAGGGAGTGATAAGATGAGGGAATATGTTAATCCCTTCCAGTGAGCAATGAAATGTGAAACCCTTTAATTATCCCTTTGCATATAATTTTATGATCAAAAAATGTTTTCTTTGGAAAAGTTGAGCTGAATTGAAGAAGTAATCGTTGAAGGAGATCCTCCAACCTGGTAATTTACCAAGATTTCAAGCTTGTATACCAGACAAAAACAGGCCCTTGTAATGACTATACAAAACACCTGAGCTTAACTACTTCTTGTTGCTGAGGGGTTCCCATCACCGGATCGTAATGAGAAACAAAATGTGTTATGTGTTGCTCTGGGTCTCCCGAACCATTAATGATTGGGAATGTGGTAATTGAAAAACATGATGGGGGAGGAATTGCATCAACCCATTCAGGGTAAGATCTCTTCTTCGGTTGAATCTATGCACGCTTTCCCTCCATAGCTTCCAACAAAGCTGTTAATGACTCAATGGTAGTTATTAGATTTTGAGAAATATCCAGTTGATCTTGAACCTGAGTAGGTGAAATAACTGGATCTTGGACAGGTGTGGTGGCCGGTACTGTAACTGATGGTAGCACCACTGATTGTTGTTTCGAATGACCCATAGGACTAGACCTATGAGGGTGTACCGATAAATGAGGATACTCTTGATTCATATCAGTAGCAGCAACAAATTCCCTTGACTGACTAACTCCAACACGCTTAGGAGGAAAACTACCTTGAAGTAGTTCTGCATTCAACCTCTGTAATTCCTTCATTTCTTCTTCTTGTTGTTCAAATCTTTTATCTAGTGAGAGCGATTGGACTTCTCCAGAGGAAGGGTGGAATGTAGCCTGATTAGTTCCTTTCCCCATGTTAGATGCCTTTTGGAGAGGGGGAAGTTTATTATTTGAAGGAATACCTAGATTCTGAGTAATCATTTGATTTCGTGTATGCACACCTTCTTAATTTGCATCTGTGTATACAACTTCTTGAGTAGGATCCTCTTCATCTGATCCCTTTGAGTGAGCCTCATCTGGGGTATTAGTAACAATTACATTGATGACATTAATTGATCCATAATGCATTGCATATATTCAATAGGCATTTCTACGATATTGTCTTCTTCCATGTCCTTGATGAGACATTGCCTTTGGTTGATTTGATCCCTCAAGAACTTCTTGACGAACATTAATTTGGAGGGAGTCTCCTAATAATTCGTCTCTTCATTCCTCTTGGGGCTTCTTCCCTAATCGAGAGAAGACTGAATTTCTCTAAGGAAGAGATTGAGGATTTGAAAAAGTCCCCAGTCCTATGGACTGGGGCTATTCCTACTGTTCCTACTCAACTCCTCGAATCCTATTTTTTGATTCCGAGGGTTGGGTTAAAATTTTCCCCAGTATGGAAAGATTGGGTGGATCTTGAGTTGCTATATCTGAGACTTTCTTAAAATCTCCTCTGATCTTGCAGACTTTAGTCTGGAAATTGGCTAGATGCATCAACCTACATCCACTCTTATCACCTGGCTCAAATGAACGCTAGATGATTTCTGACACCTCGGACACTTAATGCTGTGCACGATCTAAACATAAAGCATGTTTGATATTCTAATTTTCTTGATGCAAGAGTAATTTGACAACTTGATCTCTGTATTCCTGATTTTGAGAAGAACTAGTTGAGGCCTATTCTTGAGCGAGCCTTTGATTACAAACAAATCCAATTGGCTGTGGCCGGCCATGGGCAATAACATTGCATGAGACCATTTTTGGCAGGCTTTGTTGGCTAGAGAGTACAGTGAAATGTAGTTTTCCATGAACACCCCATCCCATGATATGAATACCAGATGGGGCATTGGAAATTAACTAGAACGATATTCTTAGTGCGTCAAGGCATGAACGCTGAAGGGATCTCTACTTCTTTTCAGCCTTCGGATATCGAGAAACTGAGAGCGATGCCAAGTCAATTTGGCATTGTAACCCTTATATTATCTGGACATGATTTTCATATTCATCAGAAGATAATATTTTCTTTTTCAATTGAAAAAGAGTTTTCCACATGTTGATATGAATATCGTGAATAAAATCATCCGTCAACATCTGTAGAATGTCATACGGAGAGTCAGCCAATGGCCAAAACATGACTGGCACTTCACCTTTCGCTAGTTGTTTTCTCATATTAATCATTTCCTCTTTATCATTCGATGAATATTATTCTACCTGATTAGACCAGAGCTGGAGCTTCTTTGTTGCTTCATCAGATTCAACAATATTGGTAGAGAATTCATTTTTCAAATTAGAAGATGCATGACTCGGGGGTGGTTCATAGAATGACCTACACCCTGGGCTATCTTCTGGTTGAGAAAGTATTTCACCTGCTATTAGAAAAGCATCATATATGACTGGCTTCACATTTTCAAGTGCCTCAAGATAAGAGGGATTTCTCGTTACTACATTGTCTATTGGAGCATTTTCTAGGCAATGTGAATTACTACTGTGGTGAGGACTTTCACAGCTAGATTCATCATCATGGGGAGGACCACCATGGTGGGTTACAAAAAAAGATGAAACCTTTTTATCCTTAGTCTTCTGGCCACACAGAGGGTTCTTGTGGCTCTCATCTGAAGATGAAACTTCGAGATCAACTGAAATTCCATGAAGAAAGCCTTCATGAGGAAGTGTCTGATAAAGACCTTCGGAATTAATGTTCCCACTTTTGGGAACTAAGAGAGTAGAATCTTGAGTTGCAACATATAGTTGTCTAAGTGCATCAAGAACTCCAGAATCGAGTAAGGCCTTATTACAGATTAGCCCTTGGTTTCTTGACTATGCTAGACATGTCTTTTACTTAGACTCCTTCTTACTCACTTTGGGAACCACATGTTGATGAAAGTGGTTATTATGGACAGGTGTATGTGCCTACTCAAGAGAAATAGTCAGGTTAGGCTGATTATCTCCACTCAAATTAGGTGTATGTTCCTGACTTGGTTGTCCATATGACATGGGGGAGTATTCCCCACAACCCTCTTTGACTGGAACAGAGGTGTGTTTCTGTTTCGGAGTGAACTGTTGATGTTTCACTCCACTAGTAGGGATTGATTTTCATTTCTTTCCCTGAGATGCTGGTGAAGCTGTTATAATATCCTGGTAGGCATCCAGAATATGAGTTGGGATTTTATTCCGCTCTTTTATCATTGACAAAATGTGTTTGGTGACTTCAGCTGCCGAAACGGGGATATATGTCCATTCCGTGCTTGGATTAGGTATGTGTTCCTGCTCCTTTCCCCCTTTTTCTATCAGCGAATTCTGACAGTACTAATGTATGGGGGCAGAGAGTTGAGTCTACCTCCTGTTTGTTATTGGCTCTTTCCAATTGAATTCTCCAGGTGCTACCAAACGAGACTGCCGGTAGGCTTGATCAATACTAGCAGGTGTATGCGCCTGTTGATTTCACTCTTTTGAACATGGTTTATGAACCTCCTTCAATACTGGCAGACGAGACTGCTGGCAGGATTGATGAGTGTAAGCAGGTGTATATGCCTGTTTACCAATTGTCAACACATTGGGTTGGCGGGCTTCATCGTATGTAGTCAGACGAGCCTACTGACTATCTGATGATTTATAAATAGGTGTATGTCCCTGTCTATAGTACTCCTCTTGAATTGCCTGGTGGGAATAGCGTGTTGCTGCCAGGCAAGTCTGCGGGACAGTGGATTTAAAACGGACAGGTGTGTGTGCCCGCTCGTTGCTTTCCACCAAGTTAGGATGGTGCACTTTTCCGGAAATGGAAGAGATAAGAACCTGCTCCCTATTTACCAGTCGTCACCTCTGGTGGTTCATCTTTCCTGCTCGGGTTCGAGGAACCTGAGACGAACGCCTGGAGACAACACCCTCATCATGTTGAGGGCGCACTGTCGCACGAGTCTGGTGGTGATTATTGGTGGGAGCCCACAGGAAGGACTCATGTATCCTTGAATTAAGTCCTTCAGTGACCTTCTCATACACCTCCGCATAACATGGGAGGGACTGGTGATTGCGTTCCAAGGATAATGACCCGAAACAATTGGAGATGGTGGTTGGCACCACCTATTTCTTGATTGCTGGTCATTGCTATCCAGATGACCATGGTGAATTATTGACTTGGAGGTCTTGTTGAGCGGCCTCCATTGTTGGAATTGTACCATGTTGATTTTATTCCTTAACTGGTGCATTTGATACCCAGTGATGAAGATGCTGAGTAGGTGATGTCGTCCTCCAAGCGGACGAGGATCCAATAGGAGTAGCAGTAGATGTATTCACAGTAGAGGCATTCACAGGTGTGAACTTTGGAGAATCCATTTCTGTAATGCAAAAGATCAAGGAAAAGAGTGCATGTTTGATATAACATACATAATCAAGATAATTTCAGCCACTAAATCTTTTGGATGAGGACATATGTTATTGATTGTTTTGTTGGCACTCTCATTGATTTTAAATAGGGGCCTAACAAATAAGTAAAACATCATTTTAACTTGGTTACGGATTCACGTTGGGTTCACTATTTTTTGTTTCCTCTGGAAATGGGTATGAACTTGTTTACTTAAGGTTCAAACATTCCAATTGGTTTCTAATGGGTTTGTTCGTAGAAACGGAATCATCCAATGATTCTATATCTAATGGGTTTGTTCATAGAAACGGAATCATCCAATGATTCTAAACATTCCAATTGATTTCTAATGGGTTTCAATTTATAACATAAAATAATTTTGAGAAAAGAGAAAGGCATTTTGAGACGAAAATTCTGCAGCATAACGGCTATGTTATAAGGTTTTAGAAAACATTGAAAAGAGAGGGGACACGGGTCAGCCACTCCTAAATGATCCATAAAATAGTAGGGGGATAGAATATAATGGATTTAAGAACATGGTAATGAAATTTGAAAGATATACCATATGAAATGACAAACATGGAAGTGAGACAAAACAAGATTTCTCTTATGAGAATTCGGCAGCCTAACAGCGTCACTTAACTTCAAAGAAAATGATTTGACAAGATCAAATAGGGTCCCTAATAATATGATCATAAGAGATCATTATGATAGATATAGAGATCATACCCCATCATAAAAAAAACTTGAAAGACTTGACATGAAAATCAAACTTAAAAAAATGAGAAGGGTGAAAGAATCCCTTAAAAATTCGGCAGCCTAACGGCGTCACTTAAACATCCATAAAACGAAATGATGAGAGTAAGAGGGGATCTATCATCATATAAAAATGAAAAGGGAAGTAAGAGGAATATAAAAGAACATCCTCTCACATAAGAACATGGAGCATAAAAGGAATGACATAAAAAGGATTACATGAAAAGAAAGAGAGAGGTCGGATCCCTTGCCTTAAAACGTGACTCTTGAAACTCAATGTTTTGGACCTTGAGGGCTTGGGGGAACCTTGGGAGGACTCCTTGGGAGGTAAGGAGACCAGAACTTAGTTGATTATGGTTTTGGAGTTGAAAATATTAGAGGATGGCTTGGTATTTATAGGGAACGTGAGGGGACAAAGCATTAATGGCCAAGGGACACCTCAAAAGTGGTTTTCTCAAAAGCTTGGGCCCTCCCATGGTACTTCCCATAAAGATAGGCCACATGCGGACCCCCACACAATTATTCATCCCCCTTGTCCGGCCAACCCTTAAAAAAAATCATGACATCATCATGACACAGTTATGATGTCATTAAATATACCGAAACCCTAAAACTGTATTTTCACTATTCACTGAAAATTCAACTTTCTCAGAACGATCCCAAAATTTCACCTTAATCAAATATCAATGCTCTGATTTCAAAAATGAACTCCATTTTATACAAATAATTTTCTAAATATTTTTAATTTATTTTTTAAATAAATACACTATTCACCGAAAATTCATTTTTTCAGAAAAAACCACAAAAATTACCATAACATAATATCGGTGCTCTGAGTTCAAAAATGAAATCCATTTTATAAAAATAATTTTCTAAATATTTTTAATTTAATTTTTAATTTAAAAAAACACTATTCACCTGAAAAACTAATACTTGAATAATAATTTATGAAACCGTTATTTAACCATTTTATTGAATCACATTACTTAATCAAGGTGCCTAGATTATTTTAAAACTTTCTTTAAGTGAGATTACTAATCCATTTGGTCATATTACTAATCCTAATCATAAAATCACTATTCATAATTTACTATTCATCAAAAATTAAGTTGATCTTATTAGACTCCAAATTCCATTCTGAACACTTTTGTAGAAGACTATTTTTTGAAAATCATTACACATCATTAGTTATTTAGGGTTTTCATAAATATTTTAAAATATCTTTTTTTCCAAAAATTCATCAATAAAATGCATTTTAAAATTATCTGGACATTTGAAATTTCACAAACATCACTAAAGGAAGAAATCTCAATTTATTCACCCGAAAGGATTACACAAGGAAGCTAGGGTCTCGTCACATATCCCCTTATAACACCGGCATAAGACCTAAGTGTAAGGTGTGCTATGGTGAGAGAATCTGAGGGAGGCTTAGATAACATTGCCCTAGTAGTAATCTCTACTAACTTGAACTTCTCCCGCAGGTGTTTCCGTTCAAGCTTGACACGCTGGAGTTCAGCTTGGGCTTGGTCCAAAGCGAAGCCCACAGATGCTACCTCCTTCCCAAGCTCTGATAAGTGGGCTTCATAAGGTTCGAGTCTACTAGATGAAGCCATCGACTCCTCTTTCTACATTAACCATTAACATCTTATTAAATCAATAAGAGTAAGTTAATATACTACTCAAAAAGATTGGGTCGTTACATTCTTCCCCTCTTAAGAAATTTCATCCCTGAAATTTATTCTTGAGGCCTAGTCGAAAAGGTGAGGGTACTTTTGCTTCATTGTTTCCTCAGGCTCCCAAGTCGCTTCTTCATACTTATGATTCCTCCACAACACTTTCACAAGGTGGGTAGTCTTGTTTCGTAGAACCTTGTCTCTATGGTCCAAGATCTCCACTGGCTGCTCCTCATAGGAGAGGTCATGTTCCAGTTGTACCACCTCTGGGTTCAGTACATGCGAAGGGTCGGGTATGTACTTCCTCAATAGAGATACATGGAAGACATTGTGAACTTGAGCTAGGTTCGGTGGAAGTGCTAGACGATAGGCCACTGCTCCTATGCAATCAAGGATTTCATAGGGGCCAATGTACCTAGGGCTGAGCTTCCCTTTCTTCCCAAACCACATGACTCTCTTCCATGGAGAGATTCGAAGGAAGACTTTGTCACCAACACCAAACTCCAAGTCTCTTCGTCGATTGTCAGCATAGCTCTTCTGCCGACTCTGAGCAGCCTTTATGTGTTGTTGGATGGCATGAACCTGTACTGTCATTTCTTGCACAAGATCAGGCCCAAGAAGCTTCCTCTCACCAGTTTCATCCCAACAAGTAGGAGTTCTACACCGCTTTCCATACAGAGCTTCATAGGGTGCCATATGAATACTCGCATGGAAGCTGTTGTTATAGGAGAACTCCACTAACGGGAGGTGTTGATCCCATCCACCTTTAAATTCCATTGAGCATAATCTCAACATGTCTTCGAGTGTCTGAATAGTCCTTTCATATTGGCCATCAGTTTGAGGATGATAGGCCGTACTAAAATTCAATTCAGTATTCAGGGCATGTTGCAGACTTCTCCAAAATTTTTATGTGAATCTTGGGTCACGATTAGATACGATGGATAGTGGTACCCCATGTAGCCTTACCACTTCCTTCACGTATATCTTGGCAAGCTGATCCAGAGAGAAATCTTCCCGAATAGAGATAAAATGGGCTGTCTTGGTGAGACGGTCCACAATAACCCATATCGCATTGTTTCCTTTGGATGTTTTTGGGAGACCAGTTACAAAGTCCATGGTGATATTATCCCACTTCCATACTAGTATGGGTAGCGGTTGTAACACCCCCTTAGGAAGTTGTCTTTCTGCCTTTACTTGCTGACACACCAGGCACCTTGTAGTGTAATCGGCAATCTCCCTCTTCATGTTATCCCACCAATAATGATCACGAAGGTCTCTATACATCATAGTGCTTCCCGGATGTATAGAGAAAGTAGAGCTATGAGCTTCATCCATCAGTTCTTTCTTTATCTCCGGAATAGATGGGACACATAGTCTTGTACGAAATTTCAATACACCTTCTTGATCAATATTAAAATCAGGGAACTTCCCATCCTTTACGGCCTCAAACTTCTCCTGTAGCAAAGGATCTTCTTTTTGAGCCTCCTTGATCTTCTCTAGTAATGAATGTTGAGAAATCATTTGGGATAGGGTTGATGATGTCCCTTTCCTTATAATTCCCATTTCCAGTTTTACTAGATCTTTAATCAAGGGATCTCCTAAGATCCTCATTGTTGCCAGAACAACAGGATCTTTCCTGCTTAATGCCTCCGCGACTTTGTTTGCTCTTCCGGGGTGATAGTGTATTGAACAATCATATTCTTTAATAAGCTCCAACAATCTCCTTTGTCTCATGTTCAATTCTTTCTGTGTGAAAATATACTTTAGACTTTGGTGGTCAGTGTATATATCACATTTCTCCCCATAAAGATAGTGCCTCCATATCTTTAGAGAAAAAAAAACTTCCGCCAGCTCTAGATCATGTGTAGGATAATTCTGCTCATGAATCTTCAACTGTCGAGATGCATAAGCAATTACCTTGTCATTTTGCATGAGGACTCACCCAAGCCCTTTCAGAGATGCATCGCTAAAAATAACGAATCCTTCTCCGATAGAGGGTAGTGTTAACACAGGTGCAGTAACCAATCTCTTCTTCAGCTCTTGGAAACTTTCCTCGCATTCCTTTGTCCAGATGAACTTAACCCCTTTTCGAGTCAACTTGGTAAGTGGATTAGAAATCCATGAAAAGTTTTTCACAAACCTCCTATAATATCCTGCTAAACCAAGGAAACTACGAATCTCAGTTACTGTTGTGGGTTGAGGCCACTCCTCCACAACCATTGCCTTTGCAGGGTCAACCGAGATTCCTTCATTGGTTACGATGTGCCCCAAGAAAGCCACCTGTTGTAACCAAAACTCACACTTGCTGAACTTCCCAAAGAGCCTCTCCTTCCGCAGAGTTTTCAATATAACCCTTAGATGATCTTAATGCTCCTCACGACTTTTTGAATATATCAAAATATCATCAATAAAAACTACCACAAAGTTATCAAGGTAGTCCTTAAAGACTCTATTCATCAAATCCATGAAAATAGCAGGAGCATTAGTCAAGCCGAAGGGCATAACCGTAAACTCATAATGCCCATATCTTGATCGGAAGGTAGTCTTTGGAATATCTTCCTTCTTCACCCTCAGTTGATGATAACCAGATCGAAGGTCAATCTTAGAGAAGAATTGAGCCCCACGAAGTTGGTCAAATAAATCATCAATTCTTGGAAGAGGGTATCTGTTCTTCACTGTGATCCCGTTCAGTTCTCTATAATCAATGCATAGCCACATTGATCCATCCTTCTTCTTCACAAAAGACCTGGTGCTACCCAAGGAGACACACTCGGTCGGATAAACCCCTTCTCCAACAAGTCTTGGAGTTGTTTCTTTAGCTCTTCTAGCTCCACATTTGCCATTCTATACAGAGTCTTTGATATCGGTTGAGACCCAGGTACGCGTTCAATGGAGAACTCTACCTCTCTTTCCGGGGGAGGTCCAGGTAACTCCTCAGGAAATACATCCATGTATTCTTGAACAATATGAACATCTTCTATTTGTATGCTCCCTTTTCCTTCTTCATCATCACCGATTAACTCCATAAAGAAAGCTATAGGAGGTGCTTCTAGATAGGGATCAGTTCGGGATATCTCTCCTTGGAAGATAACTGTAGGTCGTTCATTCAAGACTACTGAGATTTCCTTACTTCTGCATTTGATCTTAGCATTATACTTTGAGAGCCAGTCCATCCCAAGTATAACGTCGAATTCTAACATGGGAATGACTACTAGATTTACAATAAGATTGTGCTCACTAAAGTAAACACTAGAGTCTCTAAACGCTGTTGATGCATGGATAATCCCACTTGGAGTCTTGAATGACAACTCTACCTCAATCAATTCAGGGAATGATTCTATATTCCTTGCAAACTTGGAGGAAATAAAGGAATGCGTAGAACCAGAATCAAATAAAGTACTTGCTAGTTTTGAGAGGACGACAAGAGTACCTGCTACCACATCGTTTGGAACTTCAACTTCAGTTGTTGTGATAGCAAAAGCATGACCTTTCTCCCTTGGCCTCTGCTGAGGTTGATGGTGATTCCCCTCCACCGCCCTCGGATTTGGACATTGATTTGAAAAGTACCCAAGCTGTCCACACTTGAAGCATGTGACTTCAGGTAGGGCCAGAAACATATTTCTTATGTCGTTAGTGTTGGGAAGTTGAGGCTTCACATCACTACGACAATTCCATGAAATATGGCCTTCTTTTCCACACCTATATCACTTACCACTTCCGATCAAGAAGTTCCCCGAATGCTTCTTTCCACATTTACTGCATGTGGCATGTTGCATAAGCTTTCCACCTCTTTCCTGATCAAAACTTCTTCCCATGCTCGGTTCTAGAGTTCTCTTCTTCTCATTAGATTTGTGAGACCATTGTGTCTCCCCAAACTCTAGTTCAACTTTCATAGCACTTCTAACTATTTCTTCATAGCTATCGTAGTCCCTGTTGGAAAGATTCTTCCGCAGATGTGGTCATAGTCCGCCAAATAATCTATCAACCTTCCCATTAGGGTCTATGACAAAGCTTGAGGTATAACGGGAAAGCCTTGTGAAGTTCATCTCAGAGCTTCCGACAGATTTGTTCTCCTTCTGCTTCAGCTCGAGAAACTCTTTCTCCATTTTCGTTCTCATGGAACGAGGGAAATATTTGTTAAAGAAAATTCCACTAAATTATTCCCACTCCATAGCTTCCATCTCTCCTCATGGCTTCGTGTTTTTGATCAGTGACCACCACTGATCAGCTTCTCCCTCTAGGCGGTAAATAGCAAGGGTGACTTTTTCTTGTTCCGAACAATGAAGTACAGAAAAGATCTTTTCAATGGAGCTTATCCATTGTTCCGCAACCAATGGATCAGTAGATCCACTGAATGTTGGCGGTCGTTGAAGCATAAAGGACTCAACAGAAAGTTGCTCCCTTCGTGGTGAGGTCGGCCTCTCAGCTTGATTCAAGTTATTACTCATAACTTGAGTCAGTTGGTTCATCATTCGCATGAATGTTTCCATTCCGACTTCCATCGGAGGGCCGTCAGCACATGGTGCATTGCGGTCACCATCGGAACGTTTCCTCCTATTGCCCACCATTTTGTAAAAGAATAAAACCTTAGTGTGAAACTTATTTCATTTATGAATCTTTTAACTAAGACTTCGTGCTTAGACAATTATACTTCTCTATAATTCCTTCATAATGATTCCTAAAAAGCTTGTGATCAACCAAACATATCCCCCGGGAGTGTCGTAACCAAGAGTGCAGCAAGGACCGTTATCGTGCACCAGTTTCCGTTCGAGTCTAGCTCAAAGCGGTGTTTTCGGGTTTTACCCCTATGTACATCTGTGCCAGAGCTGCCTCTACCTGCTCGTATCCAGACAGGGATGGATTTGTTTGATAAACCACTTACTCAATACTTACCAAATTACCAGGAAGTTTTCCTATATTTAAACTTTTCTATAGGGTTCTTCCTAAAGTTTTTATATCCTAATTTCCAAAAATAACTAAACCATCCTTTGATACCAACTATAGGATCCCGCCTTTTTATAACATAAACTTTAATTTCATTACACAAAACTGAGGATCTTTAAGGTTTAGTGTCTTGGAAACCAGGAAAAAAATACATGAAAGCAACATAAATCATTCTTCTTAAACACTTGAAAGGCTTCTCCTTAAGTTCATCCTAGGTTCATTACTGCATCTCATAACCTGGGGACATACATCAAAAGAAAGGGTAAGCAGAAGGCCGAGTAAGGGAAACAAGAGGAACATTTTACATGTGAACTTGATATACTTCAATAAGGACATGAAAAGAACTTTAAGGCATGAGAAAGAAATCATGATGCATTTCATAATAAAAACAACATTTTTCATAACTTGAAGATGTGACTATATCATTTAACATAGACAATCATGAACATATCACCAAGGTCCATCCCCAAGGTGTCATTTGAAAATTACCAAGGTTATTCACCAAGGTATCGTGAAAATTGTAATCTCTAGTGGTTACATCATTACCCAATGCATTGGAGCACTATCAGGGCGCACCCTTAAATTTGCCTTTATTATCATGTGAGACACATATATCATCATCAAACATTTCATAAATAACACATATAGCATAAAATAAATGGGTTTCATTTCATAATCATAACATTTTAAAAACTGCTTTAAAGACGTGATCTTTACGTCACTTTAAACCCACAGAAAGGGAAAGAGGGTCTCATGTATGTAAATCCCAGAATTAAAAATAGAATATTTTGATATATATGTGAGTACCCTTGTATAAATAATATCTTTGAGTATTCACTTTATAACATAAAATAATTTTGAGAAAAGAGAGAGGCATTTTGAGACGAAAATTCTGCAGCATAACGGCTATGTTATAAGGTTTTAGAAAACATTGAAAAGAGAGGGGACATGGGTCACCCACTCCTAAATGATCCATAAAACAGTAGGGGGACAGAATATAAGGGATTTAAGAACATGGTAATGAAATTTGAAAGATATAACATATGAAATGAAAAACATGGAAGTGATACAAAATAAGATTTCTCTTATGAGAATTCGGCAGCCTAACGGCGTCACTTAACTTCAAAAAAAATGATTTGACAAGATCAAATAGGGTCCCTCATCATATGATCATAAGAGATCAGTATGATAGATATAGAGATCATACCCCATCATAAAAAAAACTTGAAAGACTTGACATGAAAATCAAACATAAAAAAAATGAGAAGGGTGAAAGAATCCCTTAAAAATTCGGCAGCCCAACGGCGTCACTTAAACATTCATAAAACGAAATGATGAGAGTAAGAGGGGATCTCTCATCATATAAACATGAAAAGGGCAGTAAGAGTAATATAAAAGAACATCCTCTCACATAATAACATGGAGCATAAAAGGAATGACATAAAAAGGATTACATGAAAAGAAAGAGAGAGGTCGGATCCCTTACCTTAAAACGTGACTCTTGAAACTCAAAGTTTTGGACCTTGAGGGCTTGGGGGCACCTTGGGAGGACTCCTTAGGAGGTAAGGAGACCAGAACTTCGTTGAGGATGGTTTTGGAGTTGAAAAGATGAGAGGAGGGCTTGGTATTTATAGGGAAAGTGAGGGGACAAAGCATTAATGGCCAAGGGACACCTCAAAAGTGGTTTTCTCAAAAGCATGGGCCCTCCCATGGTAATTCCCATAAAGTTAGGCCACATGGGGACCCCCACAAAATTATGCATCACCCTTGGCCGGCCAACCCTTAAAAAAACTCATGACATCATCATGGCACAGTTATGATGTCATTAAATATACCGAAACCCTAAAACTGTATTTTCACTATTCACTGAAAATTCAACTTTCTCAGAACGATCCCAAAATTTCACCTTAATCAAATATCAATGCTCTGATTTAAAAAATGAACTCCATTTTATACAAATCATTTTATAAAAATTTTTAATTTATTTTTTAAATAGATACACTATTCACCGAAAATTCATTTTTTCAGAAAAAACCACAAAAATTACCATAACATAATATCAGTGCTCTGAGTTCAAAAATGAAATCCATTTTATAAAAATAATTTTCTAAATATTTTTAATTTAATTTTTAATTTAAAAAAAACACTATTCACCTGAAAAACTAATACTTGAATAATAATTTATGAAACCGTTATTTAACCATTTTATTGAATCACATTACTTAATAAAGGTGCCTAGATTATTTTAAAACTTCTTTAAGTGAGATTACTAATCCATTTGGTCATATTACTAATCCTAATCATAAAATCACTATTCATAATTTACTATTCACCAAAAATTAAGTTGATCTTATTAGACTCCAAATTCCTTTCTGAACACTTTTGTAGAAGACTATTTTTTGAAAATCATTACACATCATTAGTTATTTAGGGTTTTCATAAATATTTTAAAATATCCTTTTTTCCAAAAATTCATCAATAAAATGAATTTTAAAATTATCTGGACATTTGAAATTTCACAAACATCACTAAAGGAAGAAATCTCAATTTATTCACCCGAAAGGATTACACAAGGAAGCTAGGGTCTCGTCACATAGCCACTTATAACACTGGCATAAGACCTAAGTGTTAGGTGTGCTATGGTGAGAGAATCTGAGGGAGGCTCAGATAACATTTCCCTAGTAGTAATCTCTACTAACTTGAACTTCTCCCGCAGGCGTTTCCGTTCAAGCTTGACACGCTGGAGTTCGGCTTGGGCTTGGTCCAAAGCGAAGCCCACAGATGCTACCTGCTTCCCAAGCTCTGATAAGTGGGTTTCATAAGGTTCGATTCTACTGGATGAAGCCATCGACTCCTCTTTCTGCATTAACCATTAACATCTTATTAAATCAATAAGAGTATGTTAATATACTACTCAAAAAGATTGGGTCGTTACACACCAACAGCTTCTTTACCAAGAAGATCCATCCTCAGCCTATCAAAAACATCCTTAGTGGAAGGGTTTGGATCCTTGTCTGGGACCTTCTCTAGAAAATATTCCTCTAAGGAGTGGACAATAGGGTTTTTAGGAATTTTATTGGTTTTTGTATATTTTAGAGTTTTTAGGTGTTTCAAATTTTTTATTACTTTTAGCACTATTTCAGGAAGTTTTTCATTCTTTTAGTGTTTTTATGATTTTTATGTTTTTTGGGAGGGGAGGGGTGTAAGGGTTTTAGGGTTTTTGAGTTTTTATATTATTCTAGTTTTTATATGGATTTAAGTGATTTTTATGGGCTTTATAGGGTTTTAAGGGGTTTTATGGTTTTTAGATTATTTATAGGGTGTTTTGGGGGCTTTTAGGGGTTTTAGGGTTTTTTATGGCTTGTATGCCTTTTAATATTTTAATATTTTTATTGGTTTTTATGGAATTTTTTGGGGTTTAGGGTTATTTATGGTTTTTATTGTTTTTAGAGTACTATGGGTTTTATGGTGTTTTAGGGTTGAATAAGGGTTCATGGCATTTTTACTATTTTGATGAATGTTTATAGTCTTCTGATGGTTTTTGAGGGATTTTTGTTATTGTTTGGGTATAGTGATTTTAATGGTTTCTAGGGTAGTTTTGAGGTTTTATGGTTTATTTTAGTTTGTATTTTTTTTCGGGTTTTTCGGTTTTTTTGGTTTTTTTGGGTATTATGGTTTTTAGGAACATTTGGGGGTTTTAAGGGTTTTAAGGATTTTATGGGTTTTTTTGGGGGTTCCAGGGTTTGAAGGGGTCTTAGTGCCATTTATTTTTTTAGGGTTTGTCGGGTATTTTTGGAGTTCTTTATATTTTTAGGGTCTTTTGGTTATTTAGGGTTTTTAGGTTAATTTATGTATTTATGGGGTTTTAGTATATTTTTTAATATTTTAGAATTTTTATGGATTTTATGGTTTTTTGGGGTTTTAGGGTTTTTAAGTGTTCAATGTATAGTTTTTGGGGAATATTGTTTTGGGTTTTGGGTTTAATGTGCACGGTTATTGGTTACGATATAGAGATTAATGTTTAGGGTGGTGGTTTAGGGTTTAGGTTGTGGGGTTTAGGGTTTACGGTGTAGGGTGTAGAGTTTAGGGTGTAGGATTTTGGGTTTAGGGTTTTCGGTATAGGTTTTCTGGTGTAGGGCTTAGAGTTTAGGGTGTAATGTATAGGGATTTTTGAGTACGTTTTAGATTTTATGGTGTAGATTAAAATGATTGGTGTTTTTAAGGATTTTACAGTTTCTGGTGGTAATATGGTTTTTTATGGTTTTTTGGTTTCTTTAGGCATTTTAGGGTATTATATGGTTTTAGCAGTTTTAGTTTTTTAGTATTTTCTGGCATTTCTATTTTTAGGGTTTTTTATGGAGAATTTGTGTTTTAATTTTTTTTTCTTTTTGAGTTTTAGAGGGTTTTAGATATTTTAGTTGTTTTTGTAATGCCCCTACCCCAGTTACCTAGAGTCAGTGCATTATTACATAACATTGACCTGATCACAAAAGATCAAGTCTCAAAAGACCGATTAGTTTAGTATCTTTGGAAGAACTAGATACATTAATGAAGTTCACATTACATAAAAAAGTGAAAACTACAACAACATCTTGTCTATACACTCATATCCCCTTATACTATCCCTGCAGGTCATTCCTAAAATACTACTCGCATCCTGGAAAAAATAAAACATAGAAAGGGGTGATCTCAAATGCCCAATAAGGATAAAAATATAGCAGAAATTTTCATAAATAAGAATTAAAATTTAAGGCCATTTATAACTAAAAAAAGCCTTTTAAACATGAAATTCAGCATAATATGGCAGAAATCAAATGAAATAATGTCATTTACTTATTCACATGGATATTCTACTAGTTCAATAATCACATGCAATATCAATAACCACTTTCATAAATATGGAATGCATAATGCCTGAATATCATAACCACGTAGCCAAGGCCTCATTCCAAGACTACAAATAAGATTTTGTCAAGGCCTCGTGCCAAGAAACTAGTTTGTCTCATGAGACCCACCGATGCATCGAGGAGCTATAACAGGCTCCACCAGTCACTTAATAAGTCCAATGCATTCCTCATATGAACAGGTTTAAACATAACATAAACATTCGAATTAAAACTCGCATATAAAATGTAAATACTTTATCCATAAACCATGAATGGTGTAAAAATAACACATCCACAGTCCAACATAACACAAAACCTTCAATAAAATATGGATGTTTTGTATCATAATAAATCAACTTCAAATAAGCTTAAAATCGATCAAAGGATGTTGACATAGATGAAATCAAAACTATTTGAGTGAAATATCTCTTTTTTTGAAATCATTTAATAGTCACATAATTCTAAAATAAAACATTTACTTTGAAAATATTCTTATAATCTTGTAATAGAGGCTTCAAAGATTTTACAATTGTGGAAAATAGCCACACCCGCCGTATAAGATAAAAAAAGACATTCTTACCTTAATTTGTCGAAAAGGTTAAAAAGGTCCTTGTTTGGAAAATGACGTGAAGATTCCTTTATAAACTTCCTATAAAATGTAAAACAAGGGTATAAATGAATTTAACCCATATTATGTAAAATAGTAAGAATGTTTTGAAATACATTTTTAAGAAACATGGATATGGATGATAAAGAGGTCCCAGTAGATTATTACGTATAAACAACCTCGGATAATGAAGAGATTGTGAAATAAACCCTTACCTTGTACTTTTCCTTGGTTGAGGGTAGTTTGAAATTCTGTATAATGGTGAAATAATTGTTATTAAATTATAAAAGAATCATATACTTTAATATGATATCATATATGATCTTTTAACATTGATTTGTTAATAATATCTTAGTATTATCATCGTTTCGGGTGTTAACTTATCATTTTATTTTATATGTTTTGTTACACAATCCGTTTTTATGGATAGGTTGTTTCTTATTAATATCCATAATGATATCATGTCCTTAAACATTATTTTTAATCATAAAATTAGAATTATACTTTAATGGATATGATGGGGAATGAATCTCATCGTATTCGTGGAGAGGTTAGTCCGTACGTACGCACGAATGCTACTTCCATTTCATTTTTTCATTTTAAATGGAATAAAAACAAAAAGATAAATAGGTATATTATTATTCCAGTATAGTATAATATTTTATGTGTGTGACTTAAGTTCAATAACACCATCCTTTATACGTTCCATGTATGGTATGAACGAGTCATATCACTTTGAGGGGGCGGTAGTCCGCACTTCCTCAAATGAAATTATTGTATATATATATATATATACAACAGGAAATGAATAATGGTATGCTATAAAATGGAATTAAAGAAGCTTATATATAAAATAAAAATCATTAATATCATATTTAATTATAGTTCCATCATAATGGACACCGTGAGAGGTTGTAGGAGATAATTGAACAATCATCGTTTCATGAGGTGTTTGGTTTCCATCCACAGAAACATTACGTTTTTCACCCATTAGATGGAGGTGTGTGTACGTGTAGTTAGAATACTTCTCATAACAATATCATAGAATATTGTGGATAATGTTTTTGTTACAAAATAAAATAATAAGAGGAGTTTAGGGGTTGGATAATTAAAATAAATGAAAAGAAGCTAAGAGAAATCATTACCTTTAATTTGGGTAACTCCCTTTGGTCTGAACCAAAAAGCACTGTTGAAGTGCCTTCTTCCTAAGGTAAGGCTTCTAAGATGAGTATAGGTATGTAGGGAGATTAATTGGGTAGAGGTTGGATGATCCAAATGTCTTGAGAGGTGTGAGGAATTGGTTAGAAGTGGTGTCCTTTTATAAGGGGGGAGGGGCTCTTTAGGAAGGATTGGAAATATTATTTTATTATATAATGATATTCAGCTTATAAAGGTCCAAAACTCATTAAAGATGAAGATAAGATGACTCATGATCGAAATGAAATCATCCAATAAGAATTGGACATGTTTTTGGTATTATTGTAGTCTTTATAATTTTAATTATTTAAATCATTTGTTAATGAGGTACACACTACATCATTATTGTGTCATAAATAATTTAGTTTATTAGATGTCTAAAAATTATAAAAAAATACCATGATGTAGGAAATACTTTTCTATTTCTAATGAATATTTATAGTCTAAATGATAACATATATAACCCTATGTAAAAATTGTTTTTCTAAAAGATATATGCTTATGTCATTTTTGTGTTTACTTTAACTTAATTAATATAAAGTGTCATTATCACTTACAAGTGGCTCCATGGGGTCCCAAAATCTACCCCAATATTCCCATGGTGGGAAATGTGTCAAAAAATAGTGTTAGGACATGTTTTAGGGTAATTTAGTATTAATATAATATTATTTTTTACCCTTATTTACCGGATTTACCCTTTAACCATTGTAAATAAAATATTTACTGAAATAATTATTCAAAATGTCTAAAAATAAAAGTTACCTATTTACACAATCTGGAAATCTTGATTTTAAATATGGAATCCATTTTTATAAATTCAAAACACATAAGTTAGAGAAATTAATTTAATATTAATTCCCGTTGTCGAAACAAAAAGCGTGTTTTTAACAAATAATAACTATCAAAAGATTGACACTTTCTTATGTCTAGTTTAAATATGAAATTATGTCTAATGACCAAAATTGGATTAAATGGTAAATTTATAATATAATTATAATTTAAAATCACTCAAATTAATAATTTATTACTAAAAATTATTTCAATTAAAAAAGTGGTTTTAATTAAAATTTAGTATTTTTCACTATTCATCAAAATATGAAAGTTTTCAAAAAAGTACCAAAATTTAACCCTAATATAATTTTGATATTACGAATCCAAAAATGAAGTCTATTTTACCAAATTCAAAACAGAAAAGTTTAATTTATTTATTTAAAATTAATTCCCGTTATTAAAACCAAAAGGCGTATTTTTAAGAAATAATAACTATCAAAAGTTTGACACTTGTTTATGTCCAATTTCAAAGTGAAATTACTTACAATGACCATAATTGGATTAAATGGTAAAAATATAATCTATTTATACTTCCATGCTATTAAAATGTATAATTTAACAATATAAATTATTTTTTTTTAAAAAAGTTGTTTTCAGTAAAAATATAGTATTTTTCACTATTCACCCAAATATGAAAGTTATTAGAAAAACACCAAAAGTTTATTGAAACTAACTTCTTATGTTCTAATTCTAAAGAATATTTTTATTTTGTCCAGTTTAATATATAAAAGTATCAAATATTGGATTTAAAAAGGCTTCTCCATTAAAACGCGGTAAAATTGCATTTTTTGAAAAATAATTCTTTTATGTGAAAAAATGTATTTGTTCCTACATTATGTGTAAGAAACTCATAATATGGATT
The DNA here is from genome assembly GCA_963277665.1 of Viscum album. NCBI lineage: Eukaryota > Viridiplantae > Streptophyta > Magnoliopsida > Santalales > Viscaceae > Viscum > Viscum album. The sequence goes on along the minus strand of OY728133.1, from coordinate 115,350,062 downwards.
CTATAATTATAAGGATTATATAAAGTTCAAAATTCAGTTAATACTATTCATAACCGCTTTTGAATGGCTGGTTTGGTAAGTCATGGTGTGCTAGAACTCGGTGTTGCGTGTAGTGAAAGTTATTGAATTACTTTGAAGAAATAACGTACTATGAAATCCTGGGGTGTTACATTCTTCCCTACTTTAATAAATTGTGTCCTCAAAATTTGAAATTATTTTTCAAAAATAAAAGGTTAAAAATAGAAAATACCTTTGGGAAAACCTACATCAGAAATTAGGTAAATAAAATTTAGTCTTAATAAGAGGAAAAGGGAAATGAAAGGATCACCACCAAATTATGATCTCGATTAGAAGAACATTGGTGGAAATTAGAGACATATAATTGGAGTAAAATGTAAATATATTTAGGTAGCGATTTATGTCATCAATCACAAACAAGTGTAAAGTTGAGGGCCTTAAATTCATCAATCTATGAGGATTTAAAATATCATCTGTTAAACAAAACATGTGGTATTAGGATAACACATTTTTTGTTTTAAGATCCCTTCACTAAAGTATACTAATTAATTTATTCATTCAATAATAGAAGAAGAAAAATATATACTTGACATGCATAGTCCCATCCTTTAACTACGTTCTACAACAAACTCATCTTTCACTCTAAAAGATAATAGAACTTTAAAATAATATTCTATTTATCCTATTCATATAGTGTTTAAAAAAAGAATTTATAATTCATCTAGTAGAAGCATAAAAAACTACATTATTTAATCCAGGACATCGTGTGGGTCAGTGGTAGGTGATACACCCTTGTTGCCCTTCGGTTGTGGGTTCAAGTCTCGAGGCCTTGCCGGACGTGACGAGTTGCTGCCCGACCTATGGGTTGTCCTTTTTATGGAAATCCAAAAATAATATCAAACTAGATTTATCCAAATTACATCTATCCAAACTCACAGTCCAAAATTTATAAGGTAGGTAAACAAAATGAATATCCTTTTTTCCACGTAATAGCATGTGAACACCTTCATCATGTATTCTTTGAAAACACTACATCATTCTGAAATACCTTAAAATCTTATTGATTACATTCATGATCCCTTATTACTTATAGAATAATGGATATACTCATTCTATCCAAAAATGTTGTAAACTCCAAAAATGAGGGAATATACAATTCATTAATCAGTTTCAAGGTAGTCAAGAATATTCAATATAATTTATCCAAATCTATCATGTATTATTCCAAAATCACTACCTCAGTATCAGAACCATATTATGGTTTATGTTTCTCTCTACCATATATTTTCCAAAAATTTAACCTACTATTTAGTGACTTTTATTTGTTCCATGCAATCTCATGTCCTTAATGAAATAGTAGTTTTGAACAATCCTTATATACTCCATAATTATTATAACCAATACATTGTTGATACAACACTCAAATGTCATAATTTTCTATTAACAACATAAGAACTCAAATCATTCCTCCTCATCTGTGGTAGTATCATAACATGATTATTATCCAATAGCATCATTTGAGGCATACTCTGATGATTTGGAAATCGGTTCGTGTAGTGTCCCAACTCCTTGCAGATGAAGCATTGTACATTTGTAACCATTTTCTTACCCTTGTAGTTAGGTACATGGTGTCCTTTTTCTCCACACTTATAACAAACTCTCATTCCTTTCAGGAAAGTTCCAGGGTGTTTCTTCCCACAATTATCACATATGGGAAAATTATTCATTTCCATCTTCCCTTTATCCATCTTTCTCTCTTACATCCTTTTCTTCTCTTGCTTCCCTTCAAATCCATAGGACTCAGAGAATTAATTACTTATCTTATTAACATATGATACTATTTCTTCATATGTTGAGAATACATGGGAGACTATTTTCCTTCTAAATTTTGGCTTAATACCGTGAAAGATATGATCCTTCATACTCATTGGATCATACGTATTGCTGGAGTTCACATTCCTTCTACAGGAGGCCATTTCTATACAATAGCATAAACTAGGTCAGTTTATTAATTGCAATGAATAATTCCAAACTTTTAAAATACCTAACGTAAATTGAATAGTTTATGGATATAGTCCATAATCATAAAAATGTTTTCATTGAGTAAGTATATACTCATAATCCCTTCATAATGGTTTGTAACGAAAATGAGAATTATATTAAACATATTCCCCAAGAGTTTCGTAACCAAGAGTGCAGCAATGCCCGTTGTCGTGCACTAGTTCTCATTCGAGTCTAGCTCAAAGCGCTATTTTCGGGTTTTACGCCTAGTTACATCTGTGCCAGAGCCGTCTCTACCTGATCGTATCCATACAGGGATGTATTACTTGGGAAAATCACAAAATATCTACAATACCAAAATTCAAGGAAGTTCTTCTATACTAATCCTCAATGTCCATCATAGGTCTATGTGCTCTGATCAGAGTTTTTCTAAATCTATATTCCAAGGTTTGTACTAAACTTCCTATAATACCAAATGTGACACCCTGACCCCAGTTACCCAGAGTCAGTGCATTATTACATAACATTGGCATGATCACAAAAGATCAAGCCTCAAAAGACCGATTAGTTTAGTAGCCTTGGAAGAACTGGATACATTCATGAAGTTCACATTACATAAAAAAGTGAAAACTACAACAACATCTTGTCTCCAAACTCATATCCCCTTATACTATTCCTGCAGGTCATTCATAAAATACTTCTTCACATCCTGGGAAAAATAAAACATAGAAAGGGGTGAGCTCAAATGCCAAATAAGGATAACAACATAGTGGAAACTTTCATAAATAAGCATAAACATTTAAGGGAATGTATAACTAAAACAAAATCCTTTTAAACGTGAACTTCAGCATAATATGGCCGAAATAAAATGAAATAATTCCATTTACTTATTCACATGGATATTCTATTAGTTGAATAATCACATGCAATATCAATAACCACTTTCATAATTATGGAATTTATAATTCCAGATTATCATAACCACGTAGCCAAGGCCTCGTGCCAAGACTACGAATAAGATTTTGTTAAGGACTTGTGACAAGACACTAGTTTGTCTCATGAGACCTACCAATGCATCGAGGAGCTATAGCGGGCTCCACCCATCCCTTACTAAGTCCAATGTATTCCTCATATGAACAGGTTTAAACATAACATAAACATTTGTATTAAAACTAGAATACGAAATGTAAATACTTTCTCCATAAACCATGAATGGTGTAAAAATAACACATCCATATTCAAACATATCACAAAACCTTCAATAAAATATGGAAGTTTTGTAACATAATAAATCAACATCAAATAAGCTTAAAATCCATCAAAGGATGTTGACATAGATGAAATCAAAACTATTTGAGGGAAATATCTCTTTTTTTGAAATCATTTAAAAGTCACATAATTATAAAATAAAACATTTACTTTGAAAATATTTTTATAAGATTGTAAGGGAAGCTTCGAAGATTTTACAACGGTGGAAAATAGACGCACCCACTGTATAAGTTAAAAAAATACATTCTTACCTTAATTTGTCGAAAAGGTTAAAAAGGTCATTGTCTGGAAAAGGATGTAATGATTCCTTTATAAACATCTTATAAAAAGTCAAACATGGGTATAAATGACATTAACCCATATTCTATAAAATAGTAAGAATGTTTTGAAATACATTTTTAATAAACATGGATGTGGATGATAAAGAGTTCCCAGTAGATAATTACGTATAAACAACATCGGATAATGGAGAGATTGTGAAATAAACCCTTACCTTTACATTTCCTTGGTTGAGGGTAGTTTAACCTCCTGTATAATGGTGAAATAATTGTTATTAAATTATTCAAGAATCATATACGTTAATATGATATCATATATGATCTTTTAACATTTCTTTGTTAATAATATCTTTGTATTATCGTCGTTTTGGGTGTTAACTTATCGTTTTATTTTATATGTTCTGTTACATAAGCCGTGTTTATTATGGATAGGTTGTATCTTATTCATATCCATAATGATATAATGTCCTTAAAAATTATTTTTAATCATAAAATAATAATTATACTTGAATTGATATGATGGGGAATTAATCTCATCGCATTCATGGAGACGGTAGTCCGTCCGTACGTACGAACGCTACTTCAATTCATTTTATCATTTTAAAAGGAATAAAAAAAATGATACATAGGTATATTATTATTCCATTATAATATAATATCTTATATTTTTTACTTATGTTCATTAACACCATCCTCTATACGTTGCATTTATGGTATGAACGAGTCATATCACTTTGAGGGGGAGGTAGTCCGCACATCCTCAAATTAAATTAGCGTATATATATATATACAACATGAAAAAAATAATGGTATGCTATAAATTGGAATTAAAGAATCTTATATATAAAATAAAAATCACTAATATCATATTTAATTATAGTACCATCATAATGGCCACCATGAGAGGTGGTAGGAGATAATTGAACAATCATCGTTTTGTGAGGCGTTTGGTTTCCATCCACAGATAAATTATTTTTTTCACCCATTAGATGGATTCGTGTGTATTATAGTTCGAATACTTCTCATGACAATATCCTATTATATTTTGGATTCTATTTTTGTTACAAAATTAAATAATAAGAAGAGTTTAGGGGTTGGAGAAGTAAAATAAAAGAAAAGAAGCTAAGAGAAATCGTTACCTTTAATTTGGGTAACTTCCTTTGGTTTGAACCAAGAAGAACTCTTGAAGTTCTTTGTATCTAAGGTAAGTCTTCTAGTAGGAGTAGGGGGATGTCGAGAGCTTAATTGGGCAGAGGCTGGACGAGCCAAAAGGCTTGGGATGTGTGATGAATTGGTTATAAGTGGTGTCCTTTTATAAGGGGGAGGAGGGGCTCTTTAGGAAGGATTGAAAATATTATTTTATTACATAATAATATTCGGTTTCTGAAAAACTAAAACTCATTAAAGATGAAGATAATATGACTCATGATCGAAATTAAATCATACAATAATAATTTTATAGGTTTTGGTTATTATTTTAGTCTTTATAATCTTATTTATTTAAATCATTTATTAATGAGGTAAACACTACATCATTCTTGTGTGATAAATAATTTAGTATATTAGATGTCTAAACATTATAAAAAATACCATGATGTAGAAAATATTTTTAGATTTCTAATGAATATTTATAGTCGAAAATATAACATATATAACCCTATGTAACAATTTTTTTTCTAAAAGATATATGATTATGTCATTTTTGTGTTTCTTTAACTTAATTAATATAAAGTGTCATTATCACTTACAAATGGCTCCATGGGGTCCTAAAATTGACCCAAATATGCCAATGGTCAGAAATGTATCAACCAATAGGGTTAGGACATGTTTTAGGGTTATTCAGTATTATTATAATATTATTTTTTACCCTTATTTAGCGGATTTACCCTTTAACCATGGAAAATAAAATATTTACTGAAGTAATTATTCAAAATGTCTAAAAATAAAATTTATCTATTTACAAAATTTGTACCTCGTTATTATAAATATGGAATCCATTTTTTTAAAATCAAAACACATAAGTGGAAGAAATTAATTTAATATTAATTCTCGTTGTCTAAACAAAAAGCATGTTTTTAACAAATAATACCTATCAAAAGATTAACACATTTTTATGTACAGTTTAAATATGAAATTATGTCCAATGACCAAAATTGGATTAAATGGTAAAATTATAATCTAATTATACTTTAAAATTACTCAAACTCATAATTTATCACTATTAATTATTTCTATTAAAAAATTGTTTTCAATTAAAATTTAGTAATTTTCACTGTTCATCAAAATATGAAAGTTATCAGGAAAATACCAGAATTTCTCCCTAAGATAATTTCGATATTCTGAATCCAAAAATTACTTCTATTTTACCAAATTAAAAACATAAAATTTTCATTTATTATTTTAAAAATAATTCCCGCTTTTAAAACCAAAGGCGTATTTTTAAGAAATAATAACAATCAAAAGTTTGACACTTGTTTATGTCCAATTTTAAAGTGAAATTACATAAAATGACCATAATTGGATTAAATAGTAAAAATATAATCTATTTATACTTCCATACCATTAAAATTTATAATTTAACAAAATAAATTATCCTGATTAAAAAAGTTTTTTTCAGTTAAAATAGAGTATTATTCACTATTCACCCAAATATGAATTTTATCAGAAAAACACCAAACTTTATTGAAACTAAATTCTTATGTCCCAATTCTAAAGAAGAAGTATATTTTGTCAAATTTAATATATAAAAGTTTCAAATATTGGATTTAAAATGTCTTCTCCATTAAAAGGCTGTAAAATTACATTTTTTGAAAAATACTTCTTTTATCTGAAAAAAATGTATTTGTTCTTAAATTATGTCTAAGAAACTCAAAATATGGATTCTAAAATTATAATGATTATATAATGTTCAAATATCAGTTAATACTATTCATAACCACTTTTGAACGTCTTGTTTGGTAATTCATGGTGCGCTAGAACTCGGTGTTGCGTGTTGTGAAAGTTATTGAATTATTTTGAAAAAAAATAACGTACTATGAAATCATGGGGTGTTACATTCTTCCCTCCTTCAATAAATTGCTTCCTCGCAATTTGAAATTATTTTTTGAAAATAAAATGTTGAAAATAGAAAATACATTTGGGAAAACCTACATCGGAAATTAGGTTAATAAAATTTAGTTTTAATAAGAGGAAAAGGGAAATGAAAGGGTGACCACCAAATTATGATCTCGATTAGAAGAACAGTGGTGGTAATTAGAGACATATAATTAGAGGAAAAACTTAAATATTTATAGGCAGTGATTGAGGTCATCAATCACAAACAATTGTAAAATTGAGGGCCTTAAATTCATCAATCTATGATGATTTAAAATACCATCAGTTCAACAAAACATATGGTATTAGGATAATACATTATTTGTTTTAAGATCCCTTCACTAAAGTATAAGAATTAATTTCTTCATTAAATAAGAGAAGAATAAAAATATATACTTGACAAGTAGAGTCCAAACCTTTAACTATGTTCTACCACAAAATCATCTTTCACTCTGAAAGATAATAGAATTTTAAAATAATATTCTATTTATCCTATTCGTATTGGGTTAAAAAAATGAATTTATAATTTATCTAGTAGAACCATAAAAAACTACATTATTCAATCTAGGACATCATGTGGATCTGTGGTAGGTGATACACATTTGTCACCCTTTAGTTGTGGGATCAAGTCTCGCGGCCTTGCTAGACGTGACAAGTTTCCACCCGACCTCTAGGTTGTCTTCTTTATAGAAATCTAAAAATAATCTCAAACTAGACTTATCCAAAATACTTCTGGCCAAACTCATAGTCCAAATTTTATAAGGTAGGAAAACACAATGAAGATCCTTTTTTCCATGTAATAACATGTGAACACCTTCATCATGTATTCTTTTAAAACACTACAACATCCTGAAATACCATAAAACCTTATTGATTACATTCATGATCCCTTATTACTTATAGAATATTGGATATACTCCTTCTATCAAAAAATTTTGTAAACTCCAACAATTATGGAATATAAAAATCATTAATCAGTTTCAAGGTAGTCAAGAATATACAGTATAATTTATCCAAATCAATCATGTATTATTCCAAAATCACTACCTCATTATCAGAACCATATTATGGTTTATCTTTCTCTCAACCATATATTTTCCAAAAATTTAACATGCTATTGAGTCACATTTCTTTGTTCTACACTATCTCAAGTCCTTAATGAAATAGTAGTGTAGTACAATCCTTATATACTCCATAATTATTATAACTAGTACATTGTTGATAGAACACTCAAATGAAATAATTCTCTAATAACAACATAAGAACTCTAATAATTCCTCCTTATCTGTGGTAGTATCATAACATGATTATTATCAAATAGAATAATTTGAGGCATACTCTGATGATTTGGACATTGGTTCATGTAGTGTCCTAACTCCTTGCAGATGAAGCATTGTACATTTGAAACCTTTTTCTTACCCTTGCAGTTACGTACATGATGTCCCTTTTCTCCACACTTATAACAAACTCTCAATCCATTCAGGAAAGTTCTAGGGTGTTTCTTCCAAAAATTCTCACATATGAGAAAATTATTCTTTTCCCTCTTCCCTTTATCCATCTTTCTATCTTCTATCCTTTTCTTCTCTTACTTCCCTTCAAATCCATAGGACTCGGAGAATTCCTTACTTATCTTATTAACACAAGATACTAATTCATCATATTTTGAGAAAACATGGGAGACTATTTCCCTTCTAAATGATGGATTTATACCATGAAAGATATGATCCTTCTTACTCTTTGGATCATACATATTGCTGGAGTTCAGATTCCTTCTACTGGGGGCAATTTATATACAATATCTTAAACTATGTCAGTTTATGAATTGCAATTAATAATTCCAAACTTGTAAAATACCTAACGTAAATTGAACAGTTTATGGATATAATCCATAATCATAAAAATGATTTCATTGAGTAAGTATATACTCATAAGCCCTTCATAATGGTTTGTAAAGAAAATGAGAATTATCTTAAGCATATCCCCCATGAGTGTTGTAACCAAGAGAATTCCCAAGTACTGTAGGGGAGAATTCCCGAGTACTGTAGCAGGGTACTATAACAGCACTATAGCAGGTCACTGTAGTAGCAATATAGCAGTGGAGGGACTGGAGCAGGGTAATGTTGCGGCGGTGATACTGTAGTAGGGATAGTAGCTGCGCGGGTACTATAGCAGTACTGTTCACCGAGGGGTCCTTTGGGCCAAAAAATGGGCTTTCTATCCCTGTATGCAGGCCACTTGGCCTTGGGAATTCAGGATATGTAACGGGTCACCCTCTACCCAGTCTAAAGAGGTCTTTTATTTAATTATAAATTGAGGCTTCGGCCCCAAGCTTTTAAAAAAAAACCAAGAGTGCAGCAAGACCCGTTGTCGTGCACCATTTCCCGTTCGAGTCTAGCTCAAAGCGGTGTTTTCAGGTTTTACCCCTCGGTAAAACTGTTCCAGAGCCATCTCTACCTGCTCGTATCCAGACATGGATGTATTTCTCGGAAAACTCAAAAAATCTGTACAATACCAAAATTCTAAGAAGTTATTCTATATTAATCCTCAAAGTCCATCTTAGGCCTATGTGCTCTAATCAGAGTTTATCTAAATCTTGTTTCCACTGGTTGTACTAAACTTTCTCTGATACCAATTGTAACACCCCGACCCCAGTTACCCAGAGTCAGTGAATTATTACATATCATTGGCATGATCCCAAAAGATCAAGTCTCAAATGACCGATTAGTATAGTAGCCTTGGAAGAACTAGATACATTCATGAAGTTTACATTATATAAAAAAAGTGAAAACTACAACAACATCTTATCTCCACACTCATATCCCCATATACTATCCCTCCAGGTCATTCATAAAATACTTCTTCACATCTTGGGAAAAATAAAACATAGAAAGGGGTGAGCTCAAATGCCCAATAAATATAACAATATAGCGGAAACTTTTATAAATAAGCATAAACATTTAAGGCAATGTATAACTAAAACAAAAGCCTTTTAAACTTGAAATTCAGCATAATATGGCCGAAATCAAATTAAAATAATTCCATTTACTTATTCACATGGATATACTTCTATTTTAATAATGACATGCAATATCATTAACCACTTTCATAATGATGGAATGCATAATTCCATATTATCATAACCATGTAGCCAAGGCCTCGTGCCAAGACTACAAATAAGATATCGTCAGGGCCTCATGCCAAGACATTATATTGTCTCATGTGACCTACCGATACATCGAGGAGCTATAGTAGGCTCCACCCGTCACTTACTAAGTCCAATAGATTCCTCATATGAACAGGTTTAAACATAACATAAACATTCGTGTTAAAACTAGAATACGAAATGTAAATACTTTCTCAATAAACCATGAATGGTGCAAAAATAACACATCCACAGTCAAACATATCACAAAACCTTCAATACAATATGGAAGTTTCTTACCATAAGAAATCAACTTCAAATAAGCATAAAATCCATCAAAGGATGTTGACATATATGAAATCAAAACTATTTGAGAGAAATATCTCTTTTTTTGAAATCATTTAAAATTCACATAATTATAGAATAAAACATTTATTTTGAAAATATTCTTATAAGCATTTAAGGGATGCTTCGAAGATTTTACAATGGTGTAAAATAGCCACACCCACCGTATAAGTTAAAAAAAATACACTCTTACCTTAATTTGTCGAAAAGGTTAATAAGGTCCTTGTTTGGAAAATGACATAAAGATCCCTTTATATAATTTGTATAAAAAGTAAAACAAGGATATAAATGACTTTAACCCATTTTCTATAAAATAGAAATAATATTTTGAAATACATTTTTAAGAAACATGGATGTGGATGATAAAGAGGTCCCATTAGATAATTACGTATATAAACTTCGGATAATGAAGGGATTGTAAAATAAAACCTTACCTTGTAATTTTCCTTGGTTGAGGGTAGTTTAACCTCCTGTATAATGGTGAAATATTTTTTATTAAATTATAAAAGAATCATATACGTTAATATGATATCATATATGATCTTTTAACATTTCTTTGTTAATAATATCTTAGTATTATCGTTGTTTCGAGTGTTAAATTATAGTTTTATTTTATATGTTTTGTTACATAAGATGTGTTTATTATGAATAGGTTGTAACTTATTCATATCCAGAATGATATCAATTCCTTAAATTTTTTTTAAATCATAAATGGAGAATTATACTTGAATGAATATGATGGAGAGTGAATCTCATCGCGTTCGTGGAGACGGTAGTCCGTACGTACGCACGAACGCTACTTGCATTACATTTTTTCATTTTAAAAGGAATAAAAAACAAATGATACATAGGTATATTATTATTATATTATAATAAAATATCTTATATGTGTTACTTAAGTTCATTAACACCATCTTTTATACGTTCCATGTGTGGTATGAATGAGTCATATCACTTTGAGGGGGCGGTTGTCCGCACTTCCTCAAATGAAATTATCTTATATATATATATATATACAACATGAAATTAATAATGGTATGCTATAAAATGGAATTACAGAAGATTATATATAAAATAGAAAACATTAATATCATATTTAATTATAGATCCATCATAATGGCCACCATGAGAGGTGGTAGGAGATAATTGAACAATCATCGTTTCGTGAGGTGTTTTTTTCCATCCACAGAAACATTATGTTCTTCACCCATTAGATGGAGGTGTTTGTAAGTGTAGTTAGAATAAATCTCATAAAAATATCCTAGTATATTTTTTATACTATTTTTGTTACAATTGAAAATAATAATATGAGTTTAGGTGTTGGAGAAGTAAAATTAAAGAAAAGAAGCTAAGAGAAATCGCTACCTTTAATTTGGGTAACTCCCATTAGTTTGAACAAAAAAACTATTGAAGTGCCTTATGCCTAAGGTAAGGCTTCAAGGAGGAGGATAGGGATGTTGGGAGATTAATTGGTCAGAGGTTGGATGAGCCAAAATGCTTGATAGGTGTGAGGAATTGATTAGAATTGGTTTTCTTTTTATAAGGGGGAGGAGGGGCTCTTTATGAAGGATTGAAAATATTATTTTATTATATAATGATATTCGGTTTCTAAAGGTTTAAAACTCAATAAATATGAATATAAGATGACTCATGATCGAAATGAGATCATCCAATAATAATTGGACAGGTTTTGGGTATCATTTTAGTCTTTATAATCTTATTTAATTAAATCATTTTTTAATGATGTAAACACTACATCATTATTGTGTCATAAATAATTTAGTTTATTAGATGTCTAAAAATTATAAAAAAATACCATGATGTATAAAATATTTTTATTTTTCTAATTAATATTTATAGTTGAAAATATAACATATATAACCCTTTGTAAAAATTGTTTTTCTAAAAGATATATACTTATGTCATTTTTTTGTTTACTATAACTTAATTAATATAAAGTGTCATTATCACTTACAAGTGGCTCCATGGAGTCCCAAAATCGACCCAATGATTACCATGGTCGGACATGTATCCACCAATAGGGTTAGGACATGTTTTAAGGTAATTTAGTATTATTATAATATTATTTTTACCCTTATTTACCGGATTTACCCTTTAACCATAGTAAATAAAATATTTACTAAAGTAATTATTCAAAATGTCTAAAAATAAAAGTTACCTATTTACACAATTTAGAACTTTTATTCTAAATATGGAATCCATTTTTATAAATTCAAAACACATAAGTGGAAGAATTTAATTTCATATTAATTCTCATTGTCTAAAAAAAGCGTGTTTTTAACAAATAATAACTATCAAAAGATTGACACTTTGTTATGTCCAGTTTAAATATTAAATTATGTCCAATGACAAAAATTGGATTAAATGGTAAAATTATAATATAATTATACTTTAAAATCACTAAAATTTATAATTTATCACTATTAATTATTTCTATTAAAAAATTTGTTTTTAATTAAACTTTAGTAATTTTAACTATTCATCAAAATATGAAAGTTATCAGAAAAGTACCAAAATTACACCCTAATATAATTTTGATATTCTGAATCCAAAAATGAAGTCTATTTTACCAAATTAAAATCATAAAAGTTGAATTTATTAATTTAAAATTAATTCCCACTGTTAAAACCAAAAGGCGTATTTTTAAGAAATAATAACTATCAAAAGATTGAAACTAGTTTATGTCCAATTTCAAAGTGAAATTACATAAAATGACCATAATTGAATTAAATGATAAAAATATAATATATTTATACTTCCATACCATTAAAATGTATAATTTAACAATATAAATTATTTTGATTAAAAAAGTTGTTTTCAGTTAAAATATAGTATTTTTCACTATTCACCCAAATATGAAAGTTTTCAGAAAAACACCAAATATTTATTGAAGCTAAATTATTATGTACTGATTCTAAAGAATAATTTTATTTTGTCAAATTTAATATATAAAAGTTTCAAATATTTGATTTAAAAAGGCTTCACCATTAAAAGACGGTAAAATTGCATTTTTTGAAAAATACTTCTTTTATCTGAAAAAATGTATTTGTTATTAAATTATGTCTAAGAAACTCATAATATGGATTCTAAAATTATAAGGATTATATAAAGTTAAATATTCCATTATTACTATTCATAACCTCTTTTGAATGGCTTGTTTGGTAAGTCATGGTGCGCTATAACTCGGTGTTGCGTGTAGTGAAAGTTAATGAATTACTTTGAAGAATTAACGTATTATGAAATCTTGTGGTGTTACTGTTTTTAGGGTTTTTTTATCTATTTAGGGGTCTTAATATTTAGGGGTATTTTTAGTTTTAAGGGTTTTGAGGTTTTTTGGTTGTGAATATTTTTATGTTTTTTAGGGTTTTATGTTTTTTGAGGTTATTTATCCCTTTTAAATTTTCTTGAGTTTGGGTAGGGGTGGTTAGGGTTTTTAATGTTTTAAGGGTTTTAGTGTTTATAGGTATTTTTATGGTTTTTAGAGTTTTTTAGGGTTCTTTCATTTTTTGGTATTTAGTACTATTTTATCATTTTTAAGTTTTTAGGGGTTTCTATGGTATTTAGTGTATTAGGTGTTTGGTGGGGGGGGGGGTTAGGGTTTTTATGGTTTTTAGGGTTTTCAGGGACTTTTAGAATCTTTAATGTTCTTTTAGGGGTTTTCTTGTTGTTAGGGGGTTTTCGATTTTTTAGTGTTTTAAAGGGTTTTATAGTTTGAAATGTTTTTTATGTATTTAGTGAATTTAGATTTTTAGGGTTTTTAGGGATGTCATTTTTTTTAGCTTTATGGTTTTTCATAATCATTAAGAGTTTTTTAGCTTTTTAGGGATTTTAGGGTTTTTAGGGTCTTTTAAAGTTTTTTAATGTTTTAGGGTCTTTTAGGGATTTAGGATTTAGGATGTTTTATTTATGGTTGTTTAGATTCCATAATGATTTTTATGGGTTTTAGAGACATTTAACGTTATTATGTGTTTTTTGGGTCGTTTTGGGGGTTTTGGGTTTTATTATTGCGTCTTAGGGGTTTAGGGTATTTTATGGACTTTTAGGGGGTAGTGGTTTATTTAAGGGGGGTTTTTGAGTTTCAGTGTGTTTTAGTAGTTTTAGGGTATTTATGGGTTTTAAGGTGTTTTTGGGTTTTATGGTTTTATGGTATTATCTGGTTTGTTGTCATTTTATTTTGTTTTAGGGGTTCTAGATGTTTTTATGTTTTTAGGGAATTTTTGGTATTTATGTTTTTATGATATTTAGGGGTATTTAGTGTTCTTTGGTTTTTAGGGTATTAACTTGGTTTTATGATTTTTTTATTTTTTATGGTTTTTAGGATCCATTAGGGCTTTAGGCTTCTTTAGTGGTTTTAAGGGTTTTTGGGTTTTTTGGGTTTTTAGGGGTTTCAGCTTTTATAATGGTTTTAGGGGTTTTAAGGGGTTTTTTATCAGTTTTTATAGTTGTTTTTGATTTTTTCTATTTAAAATTTTTTCCGAGTGTTATTTTTGGGATTTCACGGTTTTTAGTGCTTTTATGTTCTTTTAATGTTTTTAATGATTTTTTTTGGATTTTATGTTTTTAGGGTTTTTTTTATTTTTTTAAGGATTTTATGGATTGTTATGATTTTTATTTTGTTTTTAGGTGTTTATAAATTTTATGGGTATATGGATTTTTAGTATTTTGATGATTATTTTAGTATTTTTAGGGATTTCTAGAGTTTTTATTTTTGTTTGGGTTTAACGGGGTTTTAGTGTTTTTAGGGATTTTAGGGGTTTTTAGTTTTTAAAGATTTTTATGGTTTTTTTGAGTATTATTATTTTATGTACTTTTATATTTTCCAAGGTTTTATTAGATTTTATAGTATTTTAGGGTTTTTGCAGCTTTTAGGGGGATTTTATGTATTTTAGGGTTTTAATGGGCTTAGGATTTTTAGAGGTTCTATAGTCTTTTAAAGTTATTATATGTTTTTCTGGTAATCAAGGGATTTTTTAGTTTTTGAAGGATATATGGTTTTTATGGGTTTTATGGTTTTCATGGGTATTTAGTGTTTTTAGTATTTGTCAGGGATTTCTGGGTATTAGGGTTTTTATGGTTTCTATGGGTTTTATAGTTTTTGTGGTTTTTAGATATTTTCTGGGATTTTAAGTGTTTTTTGCGTTTTATTGTTTTTTAGTGCCATTTGGGTTTAGTTGGGGGGGGGGGGGTTATGGTTTTAATTATTTTATGGTGTTTTAGTGTTTTTAGGGTCTTTTAAAAATTTTAGGGTCTTTTTCGGGTGTTAGGGATTTTAGAGTTTTTTAAAGTGATTTTATGATTTTTAGGACTTTTTAGTGTTTGAGAGGTTTTTATTATTTTTTAGGGTTTTTGGGTCACTTAAGGGTATTTTGGGGTTTTTATTTGTATTTTAGTGTGTTTTATGGTTTTTTAGGGTTTTAGGGTTTTTAGAGTTTTTATAGTTTTTAGGGGTTTTTGGATTTTTAGTTTCTTTTTAGGTGTTTTTGTGTTTTTTGGGTTATTAAGCATTGTCATGGTATTTTTAGATTTTTTTTGTTTTTTAGAACTTTTAGGGTTTTCTGTTTTTTCTGTTTCTAAAGGGTTCGAGGGTTACTTTTTTGTTTAAGTATTTTGGGGGATACATTAGGGATTTCTGGTTGTTTTTTGGGTTTTATTCTTCTTTTATAGTTATTAGGGGTTTTAGTGTTTTAGGGGGTTATGAGGGTTTTTGGGTTGTTGGGGTTTGTAGTAATTTTATTATTTTTAGAGTTTTATAGGATTTTTTGATTTTTCTAGGGTTTGTTAGGGTATTTAATAATTTTAGTGTTTTTTAGGGTTTCTATCATATTGAGGATTTTTTGGGTTTTTATAATTTTTATGGGAGTGTGAGGGTTTTCATAGGGTTTTAAGGGGGTTTAGGGTTTTCTTATGGGTTTTAGCGTATAATATTATTTTAGGGTTGGATGGGCTTTTAAGTGTTTTTATGGTTTTATGGGTATAATATTATTTCAGGAATAGGATGTAGGGTATAGGGTTTATGGTGTATGGTATAGGGCTTATGGTATATTGTATATGGTTCAGAGTGTACGGTATACTGTTTATGGTGTCAAGTTTAATGTTTAGGGTGTTGGGTATTTGGTTTAGGGTGCAATGATTACTGTTTATGGTGCAGGGTGTAGGGTTTTGGGTTTAGGGCATAGGGTGATGGGTTTAGGGTTTAGGGTTTAGCGTTTAGTATTTAGTGTGTAGGGTATAGGGTTTAGGATTTAGTGTGTAGGGTATAGGGTTTAGGGTGTAGGTTTTACAGTTTTAGGTGTTTCTATTTGGTTTAGTGTTTAGGGTTTAGGGTTTAGAGTGGTGGGTATAAGGATTAGTGTTTTGGCTAAAAGGTCTGGGGTGTAGGCTATAGGGTATAGCTTTTAGGTTTATGGTTTAGGGTGTAGGGTATAGGGTTTAGGATGTATGGTTTATTGCTTTTGGTGTAGGTTATTGGGTTTCAGGTGAAGGTTTTTGGGTGTTGGGACTAGGGTATAGGGTTTTGGGATTAGTTTGTATGGTATATGGTTTAGGGTGTAGGTTTTTTGGGGTTAGGGTTTGTAGTTTTGGGTTTAATTAATACGGTTTTTGGTTTAGAGGTTAGGTTATTTGTTTTAGGGTGTAGGGTATAGGGTTTATGGTGTAGGTATTAGATTTTTGGGTTTATGGTATAAGGTTGAGGGTGAATTTTATAGGATGTTGGGTGAAGGGTTTAGGGTTTGGAACATAGAGTATAGGGTTTATGGTGTATGATTAAGGGATTAGTGTGCTGAGAATAGTGTTTACGACTTACAGTTTAGGATGTAGGGAATAAGGCTTAGAGTTTAAGTCATAGGGTTTAAGGTTTCGGGTGTTGTATTTTTGGATTAGGATTTAAGGTATAGGGTTTATAGTGTATGGTATATGGTTTATAGTTTTAGGTTTTGGGTTTAAGGTGTATGGTGTAGGGTATGGGTGTATGGTAATGTATTTAGGGATTAGGTTATGGGGTCTATCGTGTATGTTTTATGAGTTATGGATTATGTTATGGGGTTTAGTATGTAGGGTATATGGTCTAAGGTGTAGTTTGTATTGGATAGGGTTTAGGGTACATCTTTAAGGATGGAGGGTATAGGGTTTAGGGTATAGGTTATCGGGTTTCCGATGTAGTTCTTAGGGCTTAGGATGTAGTTTATATGGTTTAAGGTGCTACGTTACGGGTTTTGGGTGTATGGATTATTATCTAGGGTGTATTTTTTAGGGTTTTGGGTGTATCTTATTGGTTTCTGGGTGTAGGGTTTAGGGTTTAGGGTGTTGGGTGTTGGGTATAGGTTTTATGTTATAGTGTTTATGTTATAAGGTGTAGGGTTGTTGACATTACTTTTTTAAGGAGGTTGAAGATATTATGAAGAGGGCCTGGTGTATGTTAAAGTGATAAAGAACATTATGGAGAACCAAAGGACATGTCCAAATCAATCGACGTGCACATAGCTCATGTTGCTGTCCTGCGAAGACGAAAGAAGCAGGATACCTATGCTAGGTGCCTATAGGGAGAAAAGGAAAATACACCCCTATGATGGAAATATGCATCATGGACCTTCTGAATCAACATGAGAGAACAAATTTCTATTCCTAGGTTCCCATATTTTCCTATAAATTGGACCCCAAGGCTCTCCATTTGAATAATTAAAAAAATCAAAACAACCCATGTAGCTCTCATTGTGCAGAACTATCGACCAGTTCCCTTGAAATTTCTCAGTTAGGTCTCCAAAACCCAAGAGAAGATATAATTAAATGGTATAAGCAAGATCAAAGTACCACCATGGTCTATATACATACGACACCTACATGGATAAAATATTCCCCTTAGTAGAAACCACATGTGAAAGGTCACTCTTCCACATCATGGACATGTGAGAGACCCTTTCAGAGAAACTAGAGAATACACAGGGTGCCTTGCAAAAATCCTCACTGGAGTGTTGTTTCCCTAGTGGACTATTTCATAAGGCATATCCATATCGTGCATGAATTTCCCCCCATGCGAGAAAAACTTTTAGTTCCTCTTAGGCCCTGCACGACACACCTATGTGGCATACCTATGCCAACGACCGGCACGCAAGACCTGTACTAGCCACCTTTCCGGCCCTTTTCTAACCCACTTAAGAAAATGAATTTTCTTCCTTGGATCCCTTTTCTAAATAGACCAAGTCGAAACCTCCACCATGTCATCCAGAAAAATTCAACAAAGGCGAGTAGCACACCCGTATTCCCTCCACTTGGGTTTGTATTCTTATGGTAAGCGGTTTCCTTCCCCTTCCAGATTGGCCAGTATGGGTCCTTATATTTTATATGGGATTGTATCCCCATGGTCATGAGTAACCTTACCCTAAGGAAAATGTAATGATTTTCTAGGACATGGATATTAGGGTTTGGACCATGTCTTTCCCTTCTCATGTCTAATACATAGATCCTCTTTTTCCTATGAGGGGGGGGGGGTGAGGATTGTTTTTATTTTATAGTCAACATGGAATTAGATCATAATCCAATTTCAGAACCAATTTTAGTGAATCCCTATAGGGTAAATCCCCTATCCTTTCTCATAGGAGTTTGTAGTTTTGATCTTATATACCTATAAATCATTTACCTTCAACCTTCACTTAAATTAAATTAATGAGAGGGGAGTTTCATAACCTCAACCTATTCTACCATCCTTCTCCACCAATTCCACCAGTGGAGATGGAAATGTGTTTGGATTGTCAGATCTTTCACTTCCTCTTCTTTCTCATATCATGAAAAACTCACATGGGATTAGGGGTTAATAGTGATCCTGACACCTACATTATCCATGCAATTTATTGAAAAATGGGTACATTGATTCTTGCTAACTAGTATACATAGGAATCCCACTTAGGGATCGAGCTCAATAAGAACCCTCCTAAAGAGTAATCCCCAATCATAATTCCCATAATCCAAGCATCCTTCTTAGTATTATGACCTGAGTTAACCCCCCCCCCCCCCACCCCAAAACCACCATGGGTTAATAAATTCATCATAGTCCCCTTTATATGGGATCCTCTTCAGAAATAAGCCCAAATATAATCCACTCAAATGGCTATACTCCCCTGTAAGACGTACCCTTCAGGGCCTCCATTGGCATGGGTCCTCACACCCGAGCTATGTAGAATTTGATTCCTATAAAAATGGGATATGTATAAATCCTCCCTACGGTCTAAACCAAATAATCTAACCAACCCTTTCCCTCTAGTCCACCTTCCTAACAGGCCATAAATTCAACCCGAGAATACTACTATCCCAGGATTCCTAGGATACAATGGCCTACGTCGTACACCATACTTTTACTAGAAACCTTCCATCTATACATCCTCACAACATAACGTTAAACTAAATGGTTAGGTCCTTATCAAATGAAAAAAATAGGTATGATGTGACCCATTTAGAAGAAAGAAACTATGTGGGTTATGATTCCATTCAAAATGATGCATAGGGAACCCATTCATGGGGTTGATACCAACATAAAAAAAATTGTATCCATGTATGAAGATAAACTATAGAGTACCCCACTTTTGGGATATAAAACTAGAATCTTCATGAACAAAGAATCAATAATCTATATATAAGGGGATATAATTAATAGAGAACCTCAGATAAATATTGATGTCTCTATTTATGAAGGTCCTATGATAAATATAAATGATTCTATATTATATACATGAAAATAATTTCTTATTATGTATATGGTAATCTACATCATAATAGTGATTGATTAAAGGATTTGAAATTATGTCATAAATTAATTATAGATCCCTATTGTAGGAAATAATACCCCCCCCAATAAGGGAGTGATGAGTCTGACCTCCCATCATCACCATCAATGTGATTTCATAAGCATCATTGGCCAAACCTAATTATGAGAACCTACCTTTGTAATATAGGACCCCATGGATAAAGAACTTTTGTGTGTTTCTAGTTCCATTAATAATCCCACTGGAAACAATTCATAAATAGTAATTCTCGACCAGAAAACCCATTTCCAAAGGGAATAAACAGGGGAACCCAATGTGCCTGAATGGCCTGAAGACCTTATTTTTTATTTTATTATAGATAATCCACCTTTTAAGGGTTTAAGGGGATAATGTAACCCACCTATGTGGCCCATTTCATTTTATAATAGATAATCAAACATGATGATCAATCATTCATGTGTTCATTCAATTGATATTATACATTGATAGATTTGTTTTTGTGTTTTCCATATCTACATGCACCGACTCTCCAAAATACCCTAAATCCAATGGACTCATTCAATCATTCACCAATGAACTCAATTTCTACTGCATGCACTAGGTACTTGTCCTGGAAAATAAGGTCATCCCCAACCCAATGTCTTCAACACTAGGTCACTAAATTTCTGCGCTGAGAGTACCATATAAAATCGTATGATCCCTACCCTGGAGGCCACCCGATACGCCCTCTTACTCAACCAACATGACTAATCGATCAGTCTTTGACGACCGGTAATCTTGAAGATGATGGTGCAAAATGAATTCTTCAACCGTTTCAAGAGATTATCCCCTAAATGTGAAAACTAGTCCCTCCCATATCTCAAGGAGGTAGATCATGATGCTTTATATGGATTCATACTGAAGACACAATATACCTTTATAGTGGGTCCTTACAACAACAACCACCACCAAGGATTTGTGGTCAGGAACCCTCAACATGATGAGGGTGTTTTACTCAACTGACTAGCCCAGGTTCTTCAGACCTTGGATCACAAGACAACCCACTGAGTAAAAAACCCCAAAACTAGGGAGAAAGGTCAAGCTTCTTCCTCCTACAGATTAACCCACTAACCCAATTTGGTGGAAATTTGTGAGTGAAAAAATACACACATTCTCCTTCCACCACCCAAGCATCAAACATTCCTAGAAGCATTTAAATAACCACACCATCCATATGTGGAAACATCCTGAAAGTAGGAACCTACACCTACAATCATCCCCCAAGCCTATCATTAGACTCATCTAGAAGCACCCAAATAAGTCTGGTGACCACGTGTGGTGGAAAATATTGATCATGAACACACATGTTCCATCATTCACCAAGCCTTCCAGCAGCCTCATCTGGAGGCACTTGGAGAAGTGAGTTATAAAGTCCCTACAACATGTAGTGGGAATAAAAAACTCTATTCCTGCATACATGAGTACTGTCGGTATCCATCAGAATGAAAGGGATGATATTATTAGGCTCATTCACCTAATATATATTTGTAATGGACATATATTCATGTTTCAGTCACTAATGTCACTACAAATATAATGGATATAGTGAAAGGGACACTACCAATTCATTCTCATATTCTGAATACATTTCATGATTTTATAACACTGATTAAAGTAGTTCCTAAGGGACAGATAAATAATTTTGTCCCCACAAATGGGGTGACTCATAAGAAAACACCCTCGAGTAGATACATACCTCTACTCTTGTCTCGGAGGGTTATGGGAAACTCCCCCATATTATATAGCAAGTCGGATTGAGAATATACACCATTTGAAATTAGATGTTATCATACTATCATAATGTCCACTCCATGGTAGAAACAAACACATGACAATGATAAAAACATCTCCTATAAAGTTTTTACAATCGCTTAAAATACGGAACCCGAGAAGAAGCCTTAATAAAATATATTACAAAACATAGAGTCAATCTATGATATGACTCTACTTAATGAAGGAGTTCATGAATCCCGAAGAACTTTATCTATGGAAACTCAAAATCCTACCCTTCCATTACCAAATTTTAGGAGTAGTAGAATTAATTATGATGGTCCCTTCTAGGATCATCACAATTAGATATTTATTCATAATGAAAATATGGTCGATCTTGAGATCCTATCTCTTGATGAGAGCCACGAAAGCCCTCCATCTGTCCATACGAATACGGATCAAAGGGTTTCATTCATACTTTAATCCAACATGGTAGTCCTCTCCAAGATGGAATTTGATTTTAATGTTATCTCCATAGTATTAATTCTCATTTTTGATAAAAATTCCCCAAATGATAATGCAGTGATGAGATGTCCCTCTTATCTTGAGGCACTTTCAAGCACAGTGCCGGTCATGTCTGATTCCTTGTCACTAGTAGGTGAAATATTTTCTCAACCATATTTCAACCCAAGGTGATGGTTATTTTCCAAAAATCATTTGGATCATATGTCTTCCAACATAGAAGAGGAAGTCTCAACCAATCCCATTGCTCATGGTAAAACAATCGGGAAACTTCCGCTCTGCTCAAACAAGGTTGAAGAACCTCCAGTGAAAGAAGAATTATATCTTCTAAACATGATGATCATATGGATAAAGAGAACATATTTGTCACGTTATACTCTTTATCCACCCCTCAAATATAGAATTACATAGGTGTTGGAAGAACATTTTATGGCCGAAACCTGCTAAAACATATGAAAAAATGATCATCTCCTAAAAGAAAATTTATTACACTATGAAAAGTATCAAAATCACATCAAGTTAATAGAAGGGTTTCAAATCCAAATTTACATGAAATATCACCTAGATTCATGACATCAAGAGATTGAGAAAAAATAGGTAGTCCTTCAACATGAATTCCTCAATGCATTATTGAGGTTTTACTAGCTGACCGCACATACCCAATCTGGTGTATGTATTAGAGGATGGGGTGCGCATGGAGTATTACATTTTTATGCATTCCCAATCTACAAAATCCAAAAAAATTTGTTATCTTTCTATTTCATCACCCTAGGACAACTCTAGCAGGCAAAATCTGTTCATGGCTAAAGATCTACACAACATGAACAATCCATCATTGACTCCCACCGATGTTTTTTCGAAGAGAGTACGCTATTGAGATACATTTGCATCAAGCATCTGAAAACATCGAGCATGTGTCTTGCTCAGAGGATTTCTATAACCAAATAGTACAAATGTCATAAATAGAACAACAGTATTACAAAACTAGCGATTTATAAGTGTGTAACTTGATGCACCAAGACCATGTGTAGATAATAATATGATAAATAAGAATAAAATATATGTTAATATCACCATATGATTTCAAAAGAAACCTTAGCCTATAGGGATGGGGGATTTTTTAACTGAACCCTCAAGGTCTGCAAACTCAACCTGATGGTTTGTAAAAGAGGAACAAGGACAACACCATCCCTCAGTGATGGGTGATTTTTAACCTATAAATTCCTCTCCTTAGTAGTAATATGTTTTCCCCAGATTAGGGAACATTTCATGGAATAAATCCTATTAGTTTTTTCCATCCTATGATCTGGTACATTCACATGGAACATGCATGGCTAAACTCTATGGGAATTCCCTTTTGGTAATTTTACACCTAACAGCTCCCAGGGAATCGATAAAGAAGATGAAAAGGTCTCTTGGAAGACACAGATGGGGTAGATCTAGAAAAATTACTTACAAAAATACTATAATTTGTTATGCATCATTGAACGTCATCAACTCTTCCATTGTGGACCCTTTATAACATGATACTAATTTAGAGGAATAAGAAGAGGGTGTTCCAGTTCAAAATGCGGTCCACACTAAAAAAATGAAAAATGTGTACTTACAAGAAACTAGATGTTTTCCCAAAATTTTGTAATCCTCTAAAATAATCCACCTCTACCTCCTCAAAAGTCACCTATTAAGGGAAAAGGTAAGGGTATGATTATGTCTCTAAATCCCCCCAAGAGAGGGTCTATTCCTTTCACTAGAGGAATTATTTTCTCATCAAGATTAGGATATGAATGAATTGTCAATAATCAAATTAGAGTTACTCAAATGAAATGTTCCTACTTGATATGATCCTCAATAAGATCCCCATCTTGTACCTCTAGTTGGTGCACCTCATCAATGTGGTTTTTTCTCAACAACTATATAAGACTGGGAACATCTTCTCAATGAATGATACCAACCACCAATATGTTTGGATACCGCATCATCGGATTGTGAATTACCACCATTTCGTGTGAAACCATAGCAGGGTCAAGCATATCCTCATAGTTGTTCCCTTATGGGTTACTCATGGAATGTTCCAGCAATACCACAACCAGTGGTCCTATAGGCTGCTACACCCATCCTATCTCCAGCCAATGAACCTGCTCAGGTCCCGGCTCAGCTTGACGTTCCTTGAATTCATATGAACACCACTAAGGCATTAAAAACTCAATTAGAATCTATAGAAGTATGGTGTATACAGATACATCTAGAAAACAAGTTTTACCTAGAATGGGTGGGTTATACCCCTCCCCCCACCAATCTTTGGGAATACTACATTTCAAATCATTAATGGTTTAAGAGGCCTAAAGAATCAAATGAATCATTTATTCTCTCATTATTACCCCATGATGGGTATCTATAAACAAAAGGAGGTAGTGAAACTCTATTTATTTGTATAGTCTCTACAAGGACCAGCCTTTTTGTGGTACACATGTATGATGTGTTGGTAAAACACGGGGTTGGAAGACCTTAGTCAGAAGTTTCTATTCCAGTTTATCTCAACTCTATAGAAGATGATAGTCTTCGACCTCACAAACTATTTCAAATGGGATACTAAAAGGGTATCATATTATATTTCATGGTGGATAGGATTGATATAATCTATAAATCTTCGACTCCCTCAAGAAGAGTTCATTCCCATATGTCTATCGAATATTCGTGAAGAGTTGTGCATGATGCTCATATATGTGAAGCACATAGGAGGTTTCAGGACCTTTCATAAATTGATCAAGAAGGTGAAAAATCCATCACAGAGAAAAATAAAAGTAATAAAGAGTTCCATCTACTCAGGGAAGTAGAACATAAAAAATTAGAGGCCATTGCAGTTATACTTAAGAAGACCCCTCTACCCTATCCTATTTCAACGCCTAGACCATATCATACCATTCCACCTCTAGAGATTCAGTAGCAGTGACCAAGTAATCAAGATGATAAGACATCCTATTAGAGAATTTAATCTGAGGAGATAAAAACCATGGTCTACCCTTTTCAATATAACGAAGACTTCATTCAATTTATATTAGCTTTGGAAAAAAAGCTTAATATAGTTTCCAGAGCCCAAGAATCCATAGAAGGATGGTTATGAAGATATACCAAATTAATTAACCTTCCATAAGATGTTGGGGAACCACATCCAAGATTGTTTTGTTTTAAATACCTACTATAGAAGATTTTAGACTTCAGGAATGTGAAGTTGAGTAATTCACCTACACAGATGGTGTATGTTTCTACCACTATCCTAGAAGAGGAAGAATGTGAACGAAATAAATTTAAGGGAAATATTTCATTGAATGTATATGACTATATTATCATAGATATGATAAAATGGACTCATTAGATTCTATGAACATAGTTCAAATATCAAATTTCTCCACTTTTGACTCCCGCTATGCCGTAACCAGCTTCATCTACAGCCCAATCCTCCAAAGGGTAGCCCTCCAAAACGTGACATGGCCATCATGAAAACAAGAATATGATAAAAAATAAATACTTACTGAAACCTAATTTGTTCTCAAATCTAGTGCAATTCGTTCCTATTGTCTAAAAAGTACAAAAACCACCCCATTTAATGGTATAGAAAGAATCATACAATCAGACCGAAGATTCATCTGATGAGGAATTGATCTTCAGTTCCATTAATTTTATTCATTTAATGGATCAATTTACATGTGATCATTACAATTTGGAATCTGGATTCCCTATTCTCGATTGGGGAAAGGGGGAAAGTAGTCATCAAGGTCAAGGATACTAGGGATGATATTTTCAATCTAGAAGTCACAACATCACCCAAAACTCTTCTCAAACCATCTACGTATCTAAAAAATATAAAATATATTCTGTGAGATTAGAAGGAAAAAAGAGTTCTTCCTCCACATGTCCTAGGGTCTAATTTAACATGATCATCTTAGAAGACTAGTTATATGACAAAACACTTCCCCCTTGATAGGTATGTAGACCCAAATGGCACAATAAACCAAGAGAGGATGCACCATCAGCTCTAATTTAAAATCTTGGAGCATCCACATAGAATCTTCATCTCTGAAATAATTTTTGAATGAACACTACCATACTATGAATCAAAGAGATTTGGATCATAAATATGATGTATCAATGTAATTGGCCAATGTTCTGGCCATGTTATAAATCTTGGATGCTTTAATTTTGTTAAAATACATCCATGAGGTACTAATAGAGGCCTTTCTAAGCCCATGGGAGTTTGAAGATGATATTTTTGTTGATGAAGTATATCATATAGTGAATAAACTAGTTAAATTTCATGTGGTCATCTCTTTAACAATCTAAAATGAGGATTCCATCATGCATCGACATGTTAGACCCTTATACATTTCCTGAAAAAATAAATTACATTTTTTTCTGATGAAACTTTATTGATAATGACTCAATAGCCTACTGTATCTTGGTCCGGAATCTTTTCCTATTGGGTCTCAATGAATCTCACTTGTTCCCCTCCACTATTATCTTACAGGGTTATGATAAAAAGGACCAAGATTTTATCAATGATATCATCCTTGTAATTTAGTTTTGGGATCTAGTCTCTGACTCAGAATTCATGGTTATTCAGTTAGACACATATTTCAATGTCCCACTAGGAAGACATTGGCTACATCAGCATAAAATAATTCCATCATCATATCACCTATGTCTCAAAAAAAATCAATGCAAAAATTGGAATATTTTATGGTGACAAGTCCCCATTAAAATATTGTGAGTCACATTATATTGATAATGTATTTTATATTAAGGGAGAGAAAAATTCAATGGTTGACGACGTTACTCAAACTAATTCCCCAAATGGTCTATAAATGACCCCGAATGACCCTTTATAGAATATTATCAAGGACTAAATAATTAATATTAATCTAATCTAAAGGGAGTGACTCAATTATATCACACAATCAATGGATTCTGTAATGTCACTCATGAAAACTGATCCTAACAGTGCTGAAAAAGTTAGAAACTCTCTAAATTGTGATGAAATCTAGGATGAAAATGTGACTATTACATCCTTTGATCTTGAAAAAATATCTATTTCATCAGTAGGAGTGGAAGAAGTAACTTTTTCAGTGGGAGAAAATAATGATGCTCCACCTCTATCCCTTGTTTTTTCCTACAGAGATCTGGAGATTCCTAGTGACACCAATTGATATGGGGATGATTACTTTATCGTTTGGAGTCCCTGATTACAATTCTCCCTGTAACTCTAAGACTATATCTTCAAAACCTACCTCCCATGTGGAGGTGTAAGAGGTATTGTATGAGGAAGATGAATAATATTAAGACCTCAGGTATTCCTATCAATCCTATGAAGATTGTGTTTCCACCACTGTGGATGATCTTAGGAAGATAAATACGAGTAAAAAGATAGATCGAATCTCCATTCTAATTATTGTGGAAATGAATCTCGAAGAACATAGGGTATATTAATCCATCTTAATGAATAATTGTGGAGTTTTTTCTTTTAATTAAATATATATTATAGGCCTTGACCCTGAGGTGTCCACCCATCACTAGGGTTTTTTATAAGAGCATTGGGGATAGATATAGGCAGTGAGAAGGAATCACCCAACTCACGCCTCCAAAATTGAGGTTTATGTGGAAAATCTCATCTAAGATGATTTTATCCAAGAGGTATAATAAATAATGTGGCTGGACAAAATTGTACCTATGAAGAAGTAGAATGAGAAAATCAATGATTATATTGATTTTTGAGATCTCAACTGACATTTACCAAAATATTATTTCCCAATTCTAATAAAATAAATAATTATTGGTGTAATGTCCATTTATCAAGTTATTTACTTAATGAATGGATATTCAGGGTATAATCAAATCCTAATGACCCTGTATTATAAATAATCAACATCTTTTTTAATCCACAAAAGAGGTATTATATTATCGTAAAATGCTATTTTAATTGAATATTTATATTGACACATACCAACATTCCATGATTCCCATATTCATACCTTTTTTGGGAAGTTTGTTGAATGTTACAATGATGATCTAGTTGTAAAATCGCATTAATGTTCTGACCACATAACTGACCTAAATTCCATCTTCAATAAGCTATTACAACATAACATAAAGATGAACCCCTTGAAATATGATTTTAGGGTAACATTAGGTAAATTTATTTAATTTCTTATACAACATAACAACATAAAAGTTGATCATTAGAAATTGAAATATATCCATGGGATGCCACCTTATTGAATCCTAAAAGATATAAGAGGATTTTAAAGAAACATGGCCTCCACTTGGTGCTTTATTGCTAACATTGCAAGAAAGATTCAACCCATCACAAAATTAATCAAGAAGTTGGCCATATATTATTGGGCCAATGACAATCAGAAATAATTTGAAACCATAAAAAAATATCTCTTTATTCCACCAGTATTGATGCCTTCTATTGAGGGAAGGCTGCTTAATTTGTATGTTACAACATTATAGTGATCACTAGGAACCTTACTCCCACAAAATATTAATGATGGGAATGAGAACAACCTATATTATCATAGTTGAATTGTTCTCAATGCTAATAATTGATACTATTATATTGAAACATACTTCTTGTAATTAATCTTAATAGTTTGGAAATTGAGGCACAATTTTTAGTAACATGAGGTCCATATGGTCTCTATAAATAACAATATCAAATACATCCTCAGTCTTCTAATGTTGACAAGCCTTCAAGCTTGGTGGGTGGTTATTTTTCAATAGTTTGATATATAGTTTGTTCCATAAAAATAAGTTCAAGGACACTCCTTGTCAAATTTTCTTGAAGTGCAACCATTTGTTAAAACTTCATTGTTAAAAACTGAATTTCTAGATGGAGAGGTATTATCCATTCCCAAAAACCCTAAAAAATGGGAAATGTATTTCGATGGTACATCCAAGAGTTGAAAAGGGATGAGAATGGAAGAACCTAAGATCAACAAATTTGGGATATCGATCATTCTATTTTACCCAGAAAAGGTAGTCTTACCATACCCCTTAATTTTATCTTAAGGATGTACCAACAATGAGGAAAATATCAATCTCTCATCGTGGGTATAGAACTGGTGATCCAAAAACTAGTGAATCACTATGAGGTAAAAATTGACATAGAGTTGGTAATCAAACACATCAACGAGGATTAGACCATTAGAAAATAAGATTTGATCCACCTATTTGACTATGAATAATTGTTGTTGAAAGAGTTACCTTCAAAACCAACATTAAATCAAGTCACATTATCACAAAATTACCATTTAAATACAATAGAAAATCATTCCACAACATTTGAATATCCAAATTGGAACAAAATGAGAATCACCATCACCCATCATGGAACTGTCTCCCCTCTTGTTGGAGTTGGAATAGAGGAGATAAACAAACTCAACCCTATCCATATTCCATATTTCCCTACCTGTGTCTGGGTTATTCCAATTATGGACTCCCTTGAGGATGGATTACTCCATGAAATAGGGCTGTAAAATAGAAAAGTAGGTGGCGAGATGACAACTTCACTCTATATGATGGCCTGAATAAAAAAATGTTCTCTACAAATGAGGATTTGATGGATTCCTTCATAGATGTATTCATGATAGGATACCATTACCGTTATAAATAATGTACATGTTGGGTACTAGGTAATCCATAAAACTAGATAAAATCTTTCCCAACAAATTCAATGGCTTGGGTACTAATGGTCTTCAATAGCACTTGATTCCACATAATTTACTAAAAAAATTCATTCTTTTAATGTGAATGCAAATTTCATTCATCAACTCTAGAGCTACGGAATACAACTAAATACTCATATTCATTTTCGACATGGTGAATTGATTTTATGGGACCATACCCTCCAATTATGGAAAAGAAGTTTAAGTATATCCTTATTGCAACTGATTTCCTCTTCAAATTGGATGAGGAAATACCCCTCAAAAAAATTGAGTCTGAAATAATTGTTAGCATCATCAAAACTAACATCATTAACTGATTTTGTGTAAATTAAACCATGTTGATGGACAATGGCACTAATTTCTATTCTGTTGAGGTAGAAAAGTTATTTCAGGAGTACAATATAAAATCCAACTATTCATACCATTATCATGCATTGGAAAATTGATAGATATAATATTGTAATAATAATGAGTCCAACATACTCCAGAAGATGGTGAATAAAAGTAATATGTGTTGTCCTAACATGATGATGCCTGCCTTATGGGCATACCAGACTATGAATCACACTACAACCTGAGAAAACCCATACTAGTTGGTTTATAGAACCTAAATTTTCTTTCCTATTGAAGATAAGTTTTAGTCCCTCCAAATTTCCATCTCTGACTAGATATATATATATATAAACTTTCATTGAAATGGTTGGTTGAATTAGATATACTCTATGAAAATATATAACACACCTTACCTAATTTTGAGGTCCAGTATAATCAGATAGTGTGAGATTTTAACAACATGCTCTTCATCCACTCTTCCATCCAAGGAGAATTGGGGTTGGTATTTATGAATCAAATGATACTAGGAAATAATCCTCTAAAACGTGATTTGATGTGCGTGGGAACTAAATCCATACAAAATTTCTACAAAAATGGAGCTCATTCATTGATGCTAATTGATGGGGAACTCACCACTACCCCAACCAATGAAAATTTCTTGATGAAATATTTTGTTCAATTACATGATCTACATCCAAGATGAAATATGTTAAACTTCATAGTGGGTCTTTCTCACATGACCCTAAAATGAACATCACTGTTTAATTTTTGAATAACAATAAAATTCATGATATAATTTCCTTACATAATGACCTTAAACTATATGGAATATTGTCCTTTCCATATGACATTAAACTACATGACCAATTTCCTTTCTGTATTAAAATAAACTGTAAGAATGCCTTTCCCCTTACATTATGAAATTAAACTACATGGTTAACATCTTTTTTCATTCAATGTAAAGAGACCCCTAGTGTACCATGAGATGAGGTACCCACCGTGGTCCTTTAAGAATGAGCCTTCATTTCTTTTATAGGTCCCAATTACATCACTCTAACCCTTTAGTGGGTTGAGATTCCATCATGGATGTACATGAGGAATAGATCTGGCCTTCCCCCAAACATAATTCCCATATATATCATTTCCACTCCACAATTGAATTTGGTCCCCTTTAACATGTATATATATGAACATTATCACATCCTTACTGCAAGACGGTGAATTGATCGACCTAAGTCCTCATCGTATTATGATAAAATGTATGATCCGTTCAAGAACTACAGATGGCATGATTCCTATTTCAATGAGATATGTAGGGATTCCCAGATATCTCATCCTAGTTCCACAAAAAAATTATGAAAAGAAAACCCTCTTCCTTTCCCCGTGTATGAACAAGATCTACAAAGGGAACTTTTCTAGATCATATGACTTGATTATCATTACAATGATATTCATAGTGATTCCTAGACCACAAGTATATGACCTATCCATTGTTTTAGAAAGTATTAAAATCCCCTTCCCCATGTAAAATCTTGATTAGTGTCGGGAACATCTGTTCTTCAAGAACTACATTTGGATTGATTCTCATTTCAATGATATACATAGTGATGCCTGGAACTCCTATCTTGAGTCCATCCATGAAAAAATAAATTGCACCTTTTCCCTATGGGTGAATCAGATCTACATAGGGAGCCTCATCAAGAACTATATGGGGCTTGATTCTTGCTCCCGGAAGATATATAGTGACACCCATGTCTTATCCTCTAGTCGAGTTCCAACACTTCTATCATGAAAGGTGACCAACATTATTCCAGAAATACATTAAACTGCCAGGTTCTACAAGAACTATGTGTGGATTAATCAACATTTCAATGAGATACATATTGATGCCTAGATCTCTAATAATGGGTCCAAACATAATCAAAAAATCCCCCACACCCTATGCATGAATATTGCCTATAGAGGGAGACTTAAATAACTATGTGTGGTCTGGTTCTTTCCCTGATATGATACGTAGTGACGTTCAAAATTCTAATCTCAGGTTTAGCCGCATTTTGACTACAAAGACACTTTATTCCCTATGTACGAATTAGATATATATAGAGAACCTTTGTATAACAACATGTCACATGATTCTCATCATAATGATATATTTAGAGAAACTTGCATCTCCATCCATAGACACCACCACCAAAAAACCTATATTCCCCTATCCAATACTCATGATTCCTTTATGCCGTTGAAGAAACCTTTTCCATCCCTTTTTTCTCACATTGATCATAGATCATGAGGGATTATAAGACTTATTAAAAGAGTTTAACCCAGATAAGTATGTAGTATCTATTCACATTTAAGTTACCCTAGAATATCACAATATTCCTTTTCAGTTCAGAATCACCCACCTCTTTTCTACATGATGATAAACTGCACGATTATTCATGAAATACATCATCCTGATTACCACCCCCTTGAGATACATAGTGATTTCCATATCTTCATTGATGAGACTAGACACAACACAATACATAAAATAATAACACTCTCTAATATACATGTTTTATATTTATGATCATACCGAATATGAGTTCTCACTCTATATAGGAACTAATATCAAAATAAAATACCCATTTTCCTCCTATTGTGACATCAATCATGGTGGGGGAAATATTTAAGAACTGCATACAACTTTATTCTTACTTCAATAAGATACATAGTGACTCTTGGGCCTTATTCCCTAGTCTATCAACAATATTCCACTACTCTTCACATAGATACACCTTCTTCCTTACCACATGACATTGAACTGCATGGCTAAAGACTTTATCACAAGAAATTAATCTACACATTACCCAGATAACTATGTATGGAATGACTCTCATCCCACTGAGATACGTAGTGACACCTAGTAATTACATCCAATTACTAGCCATGGGGTAATGATAAAATACCTATTTCATGTAAACAATCAAAAATCCATTTTGATATTTGGTTTCAAGTGCCCTCAATAAGGGCCCCACCAAGGAAATAGATATTCCCCTTCTACTTATATGTCAGACCTATACAAGGTACTTCCATATCCTGACCAACATTGGTATGAAAAATGCATTTCTTCTTGGACACATCCCTTCAACATACCATAGTTATAATCTTAAATACATTCAGAATTTCATAATCTCTACTCAGCTACAAGTAGGAGAATTTTTGTTACATGATATCTCTTTTTATAGACTAATATGCTCTAGTTGGGATTATATAAAATGGACCTTATAATTAGTATGTCAGCCAAGGGATGCCACTATTTTTCTATGATGTATATTACCTATTTGGCCTTTTATAAAAAAACCTCATAACAGGCTTTTCAACCACTTGTAACATCATACTTTGGGGAAGCCTCTTCTATCCCTTTATGTATTGATGATGGAATATTATATCTTGTGATTAAAATTCAGTATTCATTCCTGGAATATATGTCTCGTTTCGTCTCTCCAGATATGAACATCTCCAAAAACTAATTTTTCATATTTCCCCATAATGTGTTCAAATTATACCAAAATATCCTTGGTAAATTTGACCACATATAATCCATCATTTACATAATATTGTTGTCCTAGATGTATGACATAAAACTACATGCACCATACTTCTTGTGTGTTAATCATCCTTTCATAGAGATACTATTCCCCCAATTATTTATAAATCATGACTTCAAATACCCCTTTTGTATTTAGGTTCTTATCTCCTTAAACCAAATTCTATTCTTGGGGAGACTTTATTTTGCAAAAACATCCATAGGCTTTTAGTGATATAATGTCATAATTATTGAGAACTATTTTTTCTGACTATGTAGTATGCACTCTATATTTCCTTGAATAATTCACCCACATAATTGGTTTCCAACCAATGGATTCCAGTCCCTAACTATTCAGTACACATCCTAGTTATCCTTGCATAAAACAGCCCCCATACCTGGTTTTTCAAGAAGCGGTACCATCTTTCTCAGGAGAGTCCTCCACTAACCCAATAATCCCTTTTTTATATACCAATATTTGGACCTGGTAGTCCTTAAATCACATTTTAGAACTCTCTCCCCTCACACATGAATATGGCATCCCATTTCATGATAAATTGTAAAGAGTGGTAGAATCATCAATCTTCAAGTCAATGATAATGAACATAAATTATATCCCTATAATGTCCTTGATGGAATACATTAAACCACATAGAATAATTTCTATAAAATATGATTTTTATCTATAAAGCTTAATTTCCTTGCTTCATGAATTTAAATTGCGTAGAATAATTTAATTATAGTATGACTTTAAACTACATAATGTAATGTCTTCAAAATTGACCATCTAACAAAATTATTCCTTCTTCACACACAAAATTCATGTAGTAGAGGTTTCCCCTTCATGGAATGAACCTATATATATGACCCCTTTATTCTCACACATATTTCAATGGAAATAATACCCCTTGTGGTTTTGAGAAACCTAAATCTCCACAAATGTCCTTCACCTATGAGAAATAGAATTTCAAAATTCTTAAGAACTCCATTTCATGACTATGCCTTACGTTCCCCAGTTGGCCTTTGATAAGTCACCCACATATCAGGTCTATCAGTCTAAGGATACCACTACTTTACTATCTAGTATTCTCTATGGTCGTCCTTTCATAAAACAACCGTCATAACATGGTTTCCAACAATTCGTAACTTCCTCCTTATGAGAGACCTCCTCTCTTCACAGATACCATGTTTTGGATTTGGGAACCATAAAATAATGTTTTAGGATTACCTTTGAAGATATATGAAAAATATCCGAACAATCATATCCCGCAATCCTTATTGGGGTTCTCACCTCAAAGCTCATGGTCAGAGCTGTTTGTCCTAAACCATGATTATTTTTACTATGACTATCATTAAATTAATATTCCCACATAAATGACATAATGATAACAAAATTTAAAACCCACAAAGGGTACTATAGAGAGAAGTCTATTATCAGCTCACTATACCTACACTTTGTAAAATTTTGGAAATATCAAGAGATAAAAAGATAAAATTCACCAAACATGTTAAGATAAAAATACAGAAAGGGTGGCCTAAAAAAATTCCAAATCCCTCCCACTAATACTCTTTCCTATTTATGATTGTTAAAAATTAGGGTGTTGATATAAAATACATAATTTTGGTAGTGTTTTCCATATAACCATATAAATAATAAAATTATTCTCACTTTTCCCCTTGGTTTATGTAAAAGTTAGATCACCCCCATCCCTACCATTGTGATTATGATTAGCTTGTATGAATATTTAATGGTATGAAAATAATTCTTGAGGATATG
The DNA here is from genome assembly GCA_963277665.1 of Viscum album. Taxonomy (NCBI): domain Eukaryota; kingdom Viridiplantae; phylum Streptophyta; class Magnoliopsida; order Santalales; family Viscaceae; genus Viscum; species Viscum album. The sequence continues at coordinate 115,314,470 of OY728133.1, read as the reverse complement.
ATTATGTAAAGAGGTAAAGGATGAATACATATTTTATTGGAAACAAAATTCTTTTAATTTATAGAGAAATATCATAGGAGAATCCATAGTTTGGACTTTCTATATTGTATTTTACAAGAGGCGTTCAACAAATCTCTTCATTTATTGAACCGCCTCCAGATCCCCATAAGCTTCTCACTAAAGTTCATTTAGTCAACAAGATTTGGTCTCCTTTGCCTGGTGAGGCACTTTTATTTCCACTGTAATGAAAGATGAATCTTAGGATTGGTCCTCACTCAATGAATGGTGCAGTCGTTCGAGTTTACCCAGTGGATTATCCAACTCTGATGATGCTGTGAAACTTTATCATTCTTACAATTTATCATCCATTTAAATTATTCCAAAATTGTGTTATTGTTGGCCTTCTCTTGGGATAATGAGGCTTGAAGTCATCATCTTTGGTATTTAGTTGTCCTTTATGAGGTCTTGTCAATTTTTATACTGTTCATTCCACTGACAAAAGGTCTCTATAATAGTAGCGTAGATTGGATGGTAATCAAATACACTAAATCCTAAAATGTTATAATGAACATGAATTTAGAAAAAATGTGAAGGTATTTCTTCTAGAAACTTCTCATAAATTATTTTCTAGATGATCTTCCCGGTCCATCATCTTATGAAACTAAGACCATCCTACATCTCTATGTTAGACTGAGAGCCACAATATCAATGTGGGATGTACTATGGAAACAAATAACACTAATAAACTCCCTTCCCTACTCCCACCAAAAATGTTTTTGCCTTGCCTTCTGGTTATGGTTGAGATGATGTATAGGATTATCCCTCATACCTTGCAGTAGAAGATGATAATCCTAAACTGATGAATTTGAATCATTGATATTTCAAAATTAATAATAAGAATAGAGCATGATCAATGCATTAAATGACATTCACCAAAAAATATATCAACATATTATGTAGACTCATCCCTGATGTTCCCAACTTTAGTAGTCTGAATGAGTGCTTCCTTGTGGGGGATGCTCTCCTGAGCATTCTTTTCCACCATGAACAATAGTCCTGGAGAACCTCCCAATTCAAGAGTCTCAACTAGTAACTATCCAACAGTGGGGGTAGGATGGATTTTGATTCCCTAGTATTGAGGGGCCTTAGAATTATTCTATAAAAAACAATATGTGTACGTTGATCATTGATGTGAAATATTTGATAGAAGAAGAACAACTATGTACGTCAAATTCAAGAAAAATGAAAATCACTTCCATATAGTTCCTTACAAAAGTCCCAAAACTCTTTGATGGAACTTATAATATAAATTTCGTGATTAAAAGTGTCCACAACTACATGATATATGGTTATGTACATGAAAAAATCCTCATTATTTAGGGTCTCCAATATGTGTTTCTCGAGAACCCACATTGGATCTGTTAACATTCATCTCCATCGTCTCTATAGCCGGTATGACATTTCCATGCCTTTCAGAGTCATAACCATCACCAGTACCCTCCTCAGACTACTGTTGATGCTCCTTTCCATCATAGAGTCTGACAAATGTAAATGGGTAATACATTAAGTACACATATATTCATACTTTGAAGAATATCAAAAATTGACAAAGGCATGAATAAGGAACCCTTTAAACATGGGTCGCTCAAGTTTTCTTCTTATCATGCAATTCACATGCGTGCCATATTCCTTTTTTCACCCAAGGTTCCCAGTGCCCTATAAATACCCCCGGTGGGCCCCCCATTTCAAGGACGAATTTTACATAACTAATATTCAAGCTCTGGTTTCCCAATTCTTTGTCTGACATCTTATGAACCTTTCTAAGGTAATTTCTTAACTAGAATAAAAGATCTAAAGAGGAATAATAAGGCCTAAGTGTTAGAACTATTCAACACATGTGCGCCTAAGTGTCCAGCCCTTATAGGAAATGGAAACACTTGTGTGCCGCCTTTCCCTCTCATGGGAAATTGCACACCGCCCTTCTAGAAGCATCTTGGGATAATAGAAAGGGCTTGAGGCATGTCTCACCCTAGTATTACCCTATAGGTTCTCCTTCACCCAAGTGATCTCATGTCGCACAAGTATACTTGGGTGACCAAGACTTGCACACCCAAACGGGACTTGCGTGCCTGCCTCTTTTTGGGTGCCCCTCCTGCTTATTCACCTTTTTCTTCAAATCCACCTTTCCTCTTCAAGATCTAGCCTTCAAAACCCTCTTCAAAGCCACTTATGGAATGGTTTCTTTGTTGGATTCCTTATATGAAAGGAGTTAAGTGGAATATCTCCCAAAAACATGTGATATATATAACGTTATATCACTACGGTTAGAGGTTCACTTCCTTTAACCTCATCCCTTAAGATGATAGAATCATTGATATGGGATTCCTTCTTAGGAGTAATCCCCAATAATAAGTTAATGTCCCCCTTAATCTTGGAATCATCCTTAATAGGAATCACCAAATTAAGAATCTAAATCTCCATAAAGCGCAAATACCTTTATGGACCCTGTTAATGGGCATCCTCCTTAGGAGTAAGCCCCATGTACCTCCTAATTTGTGCATCCTCCTTAGGAGTATTCCCCAATTTAGAGTATCCGAATCTCCATAAAGCATGAATATCTTTATGGACCTTGTCCCTAGGCTTCTTTCCAGAAGTAAATCCTAGTCTTCACCTACTTGGACAGTCACACATACATAAGCCCCATATCATTCCTTGTGACCACATCTTTCATGGCACAAATCGTCAGGTTTACTAATACCACTTGTTTCTCACTCCGAGCATGACTCACATGATCTTAGAGTTTAAAAGTAACCATGAAACATCTCTTTGGGCCGTTAATTATATGTAAGCCCTGCACTTCTTAATCGAACTACGTGGACTTTGATCTCTGCATTAAAAGTAGATTACGTTGGAAGCCTTTCTAAGGATCAATCCCATCACCCATTAATTTTCATCCATCCCATATGACGTTAAACAATATCAAAATTCCCGAACTACATGGGTTTTGATTCCTCTTTAATCAAGGATACGTAGGTAGCCCATCTACGGGTACAATCCCAAATATGAAATAATCTATGTCCTTCTAAATGACAAAAAAAATCATGTTCCCCACTAAGTGTCTTTAAAACAAGTATGGTCATCATAATGACCAAGAGATTTCTATATAATGTATTGAAGGATACCATTGACTAAAAATATCCAATTTATACGTATGATTCTCCATCGATGAAGAACCTAAAATAAATATAAAATATTCTCTAAATCTCTTACATATCAATAATTGATTGCCAAATCTAAAGGAAAAAATCATTTTCATGCATGGTAAATTAATAAGGATTCATGAACATAACATTAATCTATAAGAGAGTCCCAGAGTAGGTATTAATTCCCCTAAAAAAGGTGTGATGAGCCTAACCTCCCATCCTCTTGACCAATGAAACTTCATAAGCCTCATCGGTCCACAACTAATGAGCAACTACCTTTGGAAATTTGGTCCAAATGGATATAGAATCATTGGATGTTTCCGGTACTACGAATAAACCCATTAGAAACTGATTGGAAAGTTTGAACCATAAAAAAACAAGGTCATCCCCATTACCTGAAGAAACAATAAATGGTGAACCCTATGTGAATCTTAACCAAGATAAAATGATGTTTTACTTATTTTTTAGGCCCCTATTAAACTCAATATGAGGGCCAACAAAGATTTCAATAACATAAGCACTCATCCAAAAGATGTACTCTGGCCAGACTTCTCTTGATTATATCTACTATATCAAACATGCACTCTATTCCAAGATCTCTCTATAACACAGAATGGCTGCTTTAAAATTCACACCAGTGAATGCTTTGGCCGCTACACCTTCTAGATCCTCATCCACTATGAGGACGACATAACCTACTCAGCGTCTTCAACGCTGGGTATAAAATGTGTTGGTGAGGTAATACCTTCAACATGGTACCATCCTGACTCTAGAGGCTGCTTGACATGCCCTCCAAATTAACAACTCACCCTGGTTTTCCGGACAACGATGACCAATGATCAAGAAGCAGGCGGTGCTAACCACCGTCTCCAACCATTTCGGGTCATTATCCTCGGAACACAAAAACTATTCCCTACCATATTATGGAGAGGTGAATGAGAAGGTAACTAATGGTATTAATCAAAGAAGACATGATTCTTTCTTAAGGGCTCCCATCAACAATCACTGCCACAGTCGTGCGGTAGTGCACCCTCAACATGATGAGGGTGTCACCTATAAGGGTTCGGCTCAGGTCCCTCAGAACTGAGCATGCAAAAAGAACTGTCAGAGGTAAAATCCGGTCAATATGGAGCAGGTTATTACTTCTTCACCCTTCGGAGATGTCCATGAAGCTAAAATGATGGAAAACAAAAGCATGAATATACACCCGTCTGTCCTGATGTTATTTCCCAGCAATCTCGTCTGGTAGTAACATGCCAATCCGACTAAGAAATTCTAACAGATTACTATAGGCAGGCACATACACCTTTTTATAATTAATCAGCCAGTCAGTAGGCTCGTCTGACTACAACCAAAGAAGTTCGCAAATCTAATATGGTGGAAACTAGTAAGTAGGAACATGCACCTATTTACAATCACCAATTCTGTCAGCAGTCTCATCTGCCAGTATTGAAGGAAACCCATCAACCATACTTGATGGAGAATACATATCAGGAACATACACCTTCCAATGTTCATCAAGTCTGCCAACAGTCTCGTTTGGTAGCACCCAAAGAAGTCAGTCAGAAAGCTCTGATGAAAAATTTGGAGGAGACTCAACTCTCTGCCCCCATGAATAAGTACTATCAATAGCTGTTGATAGGAAAAGGAGGATAAGATCAGGCACATACCCCTACTCCAGACACGTAATGGATGTATATTCCTGTTCCAGCATCTAATGTCACGAAACACATTATGGAAATGGTGAAAGAGTAGAAGCAAATCCCTGCCCATATTCTGGATACCTGTCAGAATATTATAACAACTTTAGTGACATCAACATCACATGGAAAGAAACATAAATCTATCCCTCTCAGTGGAGTGACTCATCAACATGTCACTCAACAGATGATACACACCTCTGTTCCAGTCCAAGAGGTTTGTGGGGAATACTCCCCCGTGGCATACAGACAATCAGGTTGGGTACATACACCCAATTTAAATGGAGATAATCAACCTAACCTGACCATTTCTCTTGAGTAGGCACAAGAATCTGCCCATAATAACCACTTTCATTAACATGTACTTTCCAAAGTGATTAAGAAGGCGTCCAAGAAAAAGACCCATCCATCACAGTTGAAAAATCAGGATAAATTATACAATAAGGCCTTGCTCAATAATGGAGTTATTGAAGCTATCAGACAATTATCTATTATAGATCAACATTATAATCTCTCATTTCCAAATTCTGTAAGTAACAACAATAATTCCGAAGGTCTTCATCAGACACTTACTCATGAAGGCTTGCTTCATAACAATTCGGTCAATCTCGAAGTATCATCTTTTGATGAGAGTCACGAGAACCCTCTGCGTGGACAGAAGACCAAGGAGCAAGAGGTTTCATCTTTTGCTGTAACCCACCATGGCAATCCTCCCCATGATGATGATTTTAGCTATGAAAGTCCTCTCTGCAGTAGTAATTTGTATTGCCTAGAAAATTCTTCAAAGGACAATGCAGTAATAAGAAATCCCTCTTATCTTGAGGAACTTTCAAATGCGAAGCCAGTCATATCTAATTCTTTACCGCTAGCAAGTGAAATACTTTCTCAACCAGAAGATATCCTAGGGTATAGGTCATTATCCAAACCACCCCGGTTTCATTCATCTTCTAATTTGATAAATGAATTCTCTACCAATATTGTGGAATCTGATAAAGAAACAAAGAAACACCAGCTTTGGTCTAATCAGGTAGAATAATCTTCATCGAATGACAAAGAGGAAGTTCTGAATATGAGAAAAAAACTGGAGAAAGGTTAAATACCAATCATGTTTTGGTCTTTAGCTGACTCTCAGTATGATATTCCATAAATGTTGATAGAAGATTGTATTCACGATATTCGTCTCAACATATGGAAAACACTTTGTCACATAAAAGATAAAATATTATCTTATGATTAATATAAAAATCATGTCAAGATAATAGAAGGGTTGTAATGCCAAATTGACTTGGCATCTCTCTCAGTTTCCTGACATCCAAAGGTTGAAATGCAGTAGAGAGCCCTTCAGCAGTCATGCCTTAGCACATTAAAAAGGTTGTGTTAGTTAATTACCAATGCCCCATCTAGTATTCATATCAAAGGATGGGGTGTTCATGGAGCACTTCATTTCACATTACTCTCTAGTCAATAAATCCTGCCAATAGTGGTCTCATGCAATGTTATTTCCCATGGCTGGTTGTGTGTAATCAGATTCTTTCTCAAGAACATGCCTCAACTAGTTCTTCCAAAAGTCAGGCATATAAAGAACAAGTTGTCTAATTACAGTTGCATCATGAAAATGAAAATATTGAACAAGCTTCTCGTTTAGATCAGGCACATCATCAAGTGACAGTGGTGCCATAAATAATCCAATGATTATCTGAGCCAGGAGATTTGAGTGGATGTAGGATGATGCATTCACCCAATTTCCAAACTAAAGTCTGCAAAATCAAGAGAGATGTTAAGAAAATTTTAGATATAACAGCTCAAGAGCCACCTCAGCTTGCTAGATGGGAGACTATTTTAACATAACCCATAGGATAAATAGATAGGATTCAAGGAGTTGAGTAGGAAAAACAAGAACAACCCCTGTCCACCGAACTGGGGAATTTTTCAAATTCTCAATCTCTTCCTCAGTGAAAGTCAGTCTTCTCTCGATTAGCTAAGAATCCACAATAGGAACACACAACCTAATTTTCATGATACTCTTTCCAAATTACGGTTCATCAAGATGTTCCTGAGGGATAAACCAAACAAAAGGTGATGTCTCATAAAGGACATGGAAGAAGACCATATCGCAGAAGCACTTACAGAAGGGCTGCAATGTGTTATGCATCGATAAATGTCATCAATGTCATTGTCATCAATCCCCCTGAACATGATGCTCACTCCGGGGAATCAGATGAAGAAGTTCCTATTCAAGAGGTTGTACGTACTGAAACAAAGGAAGAAGGTGTGCGTACACGAAATCAAAGGCTTACCCAAAATATAGGTATTCCTTCAAATAAACAACTCCCCCTTTACAAAAGTCATCCAATAAGGGGAATGGAAACAAGTTAGGTTACATTCCACCCTACCTCTGGAGAAGGCCAATCACTCTCATGAGAAGAAAGGTTCGCACAACCAGAAGAAGAAATGAAGGAGTTAATGAGGTTAAATGTAGAACTACATAAAGGTAGTCTTCCTCTTAAGCATGATAGAGTTAATTAATCAAGGTAATTTATTGCATCTACTGGGATGGATCAAGAATATCCCCCTTTACAAGTACACTATCACAGGTCTAGTCCTATGAGTCATACGCGGCAAAAACCAGCAATACTACCATCAGTGATAGTACCAGTTTCCACACCTGTCCAAACTCCAGTTCTTGCACCTACACAAGTCCAAGATCAACTCGACGTTTCTCAAAAGTTAATGACTATCATTGAGTCATTAACCGCTCGGTTGGAATCTATATAAGGAAATCGTGTGCTAGTTCAACCGGAGAAGAGAGCTTACCCAAAATGGGTGGATGCAATTCCTCCCCCGTCAAATTTTGCAAGTACCACATTCAAAATTTTTAATGGTTCGAGAGATCCAGAAAAAAACATAACACATTTTGTTTCTCGTTGTGATCATATGGTGGGAACTTCTCAAAAAAAAGATTTTTTTAAGATCAGGTGTTTTGTACAGTCATTACAAGGGCCAACATTCTTCTGGTATACAAGCTTCCAATCACAGTCAATTACTGGGTGAGAGGATCACCGTCAAAAATTCCTTCTTCAATTTAGCTCAACACTTCCAAAGAAGATAGTTTTTGATCTTACTAATTGTATGAAAAGGGAAAATGAAATAATTTTAGATTTCATAGCTCGCTGAAAGGTATTAAAATATTCCTTAAGTTTAGCACTCCCTTAAGAAGAGTTGTTTCCAACATGTGTGGAAAATTTGCGTGATGAATTACGCACACCATTGATCCATTTGAAATACACAGGAGGGTTTCAATACCTTAATTAAATCACTCAAAAGATCAAAGACTCTCTTACAAAGACTTCGGCTAAAAATCCTGTAATTCCATCAGTTCTAGGAATAAGAATAGTGAAAGCAGAGGCTGCTACAGTTACACTTAAACAAGAACTTGTACCTAATTCCACTTCAAAACCTTCATCATATCGAAGGGCTCCACCTCCTGAACATCAACAACAATGGACGCCTTGTCAAGATGATCAATGATATCAAAGAGAGAAACCGTTTGAAGATTTGAAGAACAAATTTTATTCTTTCCAGAATGAACAAGTTCCAGGCTACTTCATCTCAGCTTCGGAAAACAATCTGGTTCAGTTTCCAAGGCCCAAAAGGGATAAAAAAAAAATAGATGAAGACCTCCCCAACTATTTCCCATTTAATCATATGCTGGTTCATTATATTCAGGAGTGTTTTGTCTTCAAAGACCTCCTGCAAAAGATAGTGGACTTTGGAAAAGTAAAATTGAAAGGATCTTCAGCCCAGGTAGCTTGTGTTATTGCTACTGATCCAGAGGAATAATGTGAATGGCACAAAGTCAAAAGTAAAAATGCGCAGAAATATGATGATTGGATGGTCAGGAAAATGATCAACCAAACTCATGGAATTTTACAAACACAATTTAATCAACCAATTGTGTCTTATTATATGAATGTAACAGTAAAACCTCCTTCATCAGAAGGAAAATCTTTAACAAAGCAGCATAATTTGAAGAAATAAGAGCAGTTAGAAGAAGATGAGTCCATGTGAAAGACTAAATTTCCTTTGAATCTGGTAGATTTTATGCCATCTACTTCAGAACTACAAGAACCAACCCACCAAATGGAATGACCTGAATTGGTTAATCAGGAAGAATCATCATCACATGAAGAGTTGATATTTGGTTATATTAACATGATTCATTTAACAGGTCCTTATGACAGTCACAATTTCGATCTTGATGAGCCTGAGTTCCCTGTATCAAACAGAGGAATTAGAGGAAGAGACAGAGGTCTAGGATACTGGGGAAGATGTGGATATTCCAGAAGCCACTATTTCAATCCTACCCCTACTAGAACTATATATGATGTAGAAACTCGTGGAAATGCCCTTTAATAAGATCAACAAGAACAAGAAAGTTCTTTCACACATGGTAGATTCGGTCCGAATCCAGTTATTTTGGAAGACCGGTTAGAGGTTACACATTCTTATCCTCACCAAATAAATATACATGTTCAGTATAATCTTCCAATGCAAGGAGTATTTCCGACTGCTACCCCGATATAAGATGCATCTACTTACAAATAATCAACTTATAAGGCACCTGGAAAACCACAATTTCGTGTTGGGAAACACAGAACTTTGGACCAAAAATATGATGTCTTGAAACATTTGGCCCAAGTACCAGCCAAGTTATCAATTCTGGACACCTTGAATCTATCAAAAGATCATCGAGAGGCACTTATTGAGGCTTTGTCATGTCCTTAAGAATTCAAAACTGAAATTGTTGAGGCTGAGGTCTACCATATAGAGAATGATCCTTCATAATTCCATGCAGCGATATCCTTTACAAATGAAGATGAAGATGATTTTGTGTATGGACATATTATAACTTTGTATCTATTTGGAAATTTCATTGATATAGACATCCAATGAGCTTTCATTGATAATGGATCAGGATTCAATCTCATTCCTATTCGTACACTTCGTCGATTGGGCCTCACCAAATCTGATTTATCTCCTTCTAATTTGATGTTGTAAGGATATGATAAAAATGAACAAGAACCTCTGGGAGAGATTACACTCAGAACTCAGTTTCAAGACCTTGTGTCTAATTCAGATTTCATGGTTGTTCATCAGGACACAACCTTCAACATTTTTCTTGGAATACCTTGGCTACATCAACATGCGGTCATACCTTCATCGTACCACCAATGTCTCAAATATTGTTTCAATGGTCAAATCAGGACATTGTACGGGGACAAAACCCAATTCAAAAAATGTGAATCTCAATAAATTGAGGAGGAATTCTATCACATGGAGGGAAAGAATAAAATCACGACAAAGGAGGTCACCCAAATTAATGCTCCATATGGTTTGGAAAATATCCCAGTAAACCCATTCATACATGTGAGTAAAGATTATGTGTTGCCTATTAGTCAAATTGATAGGTTAGACCTAAATCCAAACACTATTATGGAAACTTCCATAAAGTCAATTACAGCAATCGAGCTAGAAAACATAGGAGAAATTGTTTATTTTCCAAGCAGTGATGAAAGCTTAAATGGAGATGTCTTCATTTCATCTACTGAAATCCAACAATTCTATACTTAATCAACTAGGCAAGAAGAATTTATAGAAATGTCAGAGGTGAACAGTGATGTTGATTCTCAATCCATCAACTCCTATTTATTATCCAAGGAAGACCTTTTATCATAAATAGGGTCATAAATGGTAGCCTCTTCTTCATGATGTTCAAGTTTTAACTTCTCCCCTGACCATGTAAATTCTGCTTTGTCATCTACTATGAAAGTAGAAATAGTAGAAGTAATACAAATTGAAGAAGAAGAGGATGATCGTAGGGATGGTCCACCTGCATTTGAAGAGGGTATCTCTACCACTGTGGATGAACTCAGAGAAATAAATCTGGATACAAAAGAAAATCCATGCCCCACTTTAATTAGTGTGGCCATGATTCTTGAAGAGAAAGAAATGTATACTTCCTTTCTAATGAAAAATCAAGATGTATTATCTTGGAATTATATAGAAATTCCAGTTCATGATCCCGATGTTGTCACTCATCATTTGGGTTTTCCAGAAGAACATCGAGGATTCAAGAAAACAGTAAGAAGAACACACCCAACTTATGCCTCCAAAATTGAATCTGAGGTTGATAAGATTATCAAGGCTAACTTTGCCCGAGAAGATTAATATCCTAAATGGCTGGATAATATTTTCCCTGTGAAAAAGATGAATGGAAAAATTAGAGTTTGAATTGAATTCAGAGATCTTAATCGGTATTGTCCCAAGGATGATATTCCAGTTCCGATCACAGAACTCTTAATTGATTCAACAGCTGCTTAAAAAGATCATTCCTTCAAGGATGGATATTATGGGTACAATCAAATATGAATGGAACCCAAGGATGAGGATCATACAGCTTTTAGAGCTCCTCAAGGTTTGTTTTTCTATCGGGTAATTCCCTTTTGGCCTAAAAAATGCAGGTGCGATGTATCAACATTCCATGAAACAAATCTTCAAACCCTTTTAGGGAATTTTTTTGAATGTTATGTGGATGATTTAGTGGTTAAATCCAGACAACGTTCTGATCACTTCACTGATCTGGAAATCATATTCCACAAACTTCGACAACACAATTTGAAGATGAACCCCTTGAAATGTGCTTTCAAGGTAACCTCAGGAAACCTTCTCGGCTTTGTTGTGCACCATCGTGGTATTGAAGTTAATCCTAAGAAGAAAAAATCAATCATTGGTATGTCAACTCCAAAAATTTTGAAATAATTAAGAGGACTTCAAGGACACTTGGCCTATATTCGGCGTTTCACTTCCAATTTGGCAGGAAAGTGTTTACCAGTTATCAAATTAACGAAGAAGGGATTCACCTACCAGTGGACTAAAGATTTTCAAGAAGAATTTGGTATTCTCAAGAGATATCTCTTGAGTCCACCAATATTAATGCCACATTTTTAAGGAAGACCACATATTCTCTATGTGACAGCTTTAGAGCCATCATTGGGTGCCTTTCTTGCCCAAAAGAATGATGTTGGGAATGAAAACAACCTTAACTATCTTAGTCGGACTATGCCTAAGGGATAAACTCGATATTCAAGTTTTTAAAAGTGTTTCCTAGAATTAATCTTTGCAGTTCAGAAATTTAGACACTACCCGCAACATCATGAGGTCCAATTTGTATCTCGCAATAACCCACTCAAATTTTTCCTTAGTCGTCCAATGCATACAGGATGTCTGGAAAGGTGGGAAGTTATATTGCAACAGTTTGATATCCAGTATGTATCTCAAAATGAAATAAAGGGCCATGCTCTGGCTGATTTCCTTACTGAACACACTTCAGTAGAAGATACATCTTTAGATATTGAACTTCCTGATGAGGAATTATTCTATATTCAAGATAATCCTCAAATGTGGGAAATGTACATTGATGATGCTTCCAGAAGTCCAATATGGAAGAAAATGGAAGATCCTAGATTCAACAAAGTTGGGTTAGGAATCAAGCTTATTTCCTTAGAAAAGGAAGTGCTACCCTATTTCTTTTTTAATATTGGGAGGCGGTATAAATAATGAAGCAGAATATCACGCTCTCATCATAGGCTTGGATTTTTCACTTCAGGCACTGGTGAATCATTTAAAGGTTAAAGGTGATTTAGACTGGGTAATAAAAAAAGTCAATGGGGACTATGCCATTAGAAAAGAAGAGTTAATCCCTTTGTATGATAACGTCATGGAGTTAATGGCAGAATTTCCTTTGGAATTGACATTTTATTATGTCCTGCGATCCCAAAATGCCCAAGCTGATGCACTGGATAATGTAGCCACATCCCTAGTAGATCAAAATCAGAATGAAACAAACATCAGTATTGCCCATCGTCGGGTAGTTTCACCTTTTTTGCAAATCAGAACAGAGGAAATCAATGAAATCAGACCCATTTCTGAACCATATGGTCATACTACAAGATGGATGACACCTATAAGGGAATACCTTCAAAATTGAACACTCCCACATAATAGAGCAGGGAAAGAACAAGTCCATAGATGTGTAGTAAATTTTAATCTTTATGATAGCCCAGAACAACCAAAACATTCTCTACAAGCAAGGTTTTCATGGAATTCTATTCAGATGTATTGATGGTGAAGAGGCAATGGCTGTCATAGATGAAGTACATGCAAGAGTCTGTGGTGACCACCAGTCTGGACATAGACTATCTGATCATATTTGAATACTTGGATACTTCTGTCCTTCAGTGATACAAGATTGTGTTTATTTCACTAATAAGTGTCATTCTTTCCAATTATATGCCAATTTCATTCATCAACCCTGAGAGTTTCTCTATACAGCTAAATACTCATTGCCGTTTTCCACATGGGAAATGAATGTAGTAGGACCTTATCCTCTGGCTACATCCAAGCAGTTTAAGTATATTCTTACTATTAATGACTTCTTTTCCAAATGGGTAGAGGAAATACATAAAAAATAAGTCATTTCTAAAAGAATTGTTAGCTTCTTCAAGTCTAACATCTTTACCAGATTTGGTGTCCCTCATACCATATTGATGGAACATGGCACCAAATTTTGTTAATTCGAGGTGAGGATGATTTATCAAGAATACAACATCAAATCTAACCATTCATCTCAGTATCATGCAGTGGCCAATGGCCATATAGAGGCCTTCAATAAGTCTCTTTCAAACATAATGCAAAAATGGTGGATAATGATAAGAAATAATGGACTGATAAACTTTTTCATGCTTTATGGGACTATCAGACCACCACCCGCACTGCTACACGATCAACTGCATATTCATTGGTATATGGAACAGAAGAAGTCTTACCAATTATGGTTCAATTACCTTCACTCAGAGTAGCCATTTGTGATTAGTTATCCACATGTGAACAATCTCAGAAGCGATTTGATGAATTGGAACAATTAGAAAAAAAAAGATTGTGCACCCTGCACCACTTGGAAGTCTATCAGAATCGAATATCACGAGCTTTCAATAAAAAAGTTTGTCTTTGTTCATTCATTCAAGGAGAATTGGTATTGGTCCTCATAACTCCAATGATACCAGGATAGAAGCCTCCAAATCTTGAGCCAAAGTAGGAAGGACCTTACTCAATACATAAGTTCTACTCCAATGGAGCTTATTCTTTAATCTCAATGGATGGAGAACTCATTACAACTCCAACCAATGCAAGATTCTTGAAGATGTATTTTGTGTAACAAAAGTACACATTTTTCCAACATGACGTTATACTATGTTCTTTTTTTCATCCTACATGATGTTAAACTATACATATTCATCCAACATGTCGTTAAAATGTGTTGTCCAAGCTACATGATGCTAAACTGTGCAGCACTGGTCCAAGCATATGATCTTAAACTATTTTAGTTCGTACTACAAGACTTTAAACTGCATGGTCCCTTTTTCCTTACTGCAGAACATTAAACTGCTTAGCCCCTCAATCGTCCAACATGACGTTAAAATGTGTTCCCTTTGTCATCCTACATGACATTAAATTGTACATATTTATCCTGCATGACATTTAAACTGTGAAAAATTCCCTAAATACGTCCTACATGACGTTAACTGTGCACATGTCCTTCACGATGTTAAACTGTGCATCTTTAGGGTTGTTGATACCTCTTGTTTCTCACACCAAGCATGAATCACATGATCTTAGAGTAAGCTTCAACCATAACACCTTCTCTGGGATGCTAACCATGCGTAAGTCCCAACACCATCTTCTATTTTTCCTCAAGTACAACTCGACCATCAATTCATTATTCAATTGAACTACACAGACTTTTATCCTTGACTTCTAGGCTGGGTACATAGGCAAACTCCTGAGGTTCATTCCCAAAACCAACATCCTCACATCGGTTCACCTCTATCTCATACGATGTTGATCCGTAAATCCCCCCTCCAAAACCAATATCTTCGCATTGGTTCACCATTGTCCTTCCTATATGACATTAAACTATATAGTCCCCCATTTTCCTCACTAAAAGACATTAAACTGCATGCCCATACATCTTAGCTACATGATGCTAAACTGTGCAGCATTGTTCCTTACATATGACCTTAAACTATTTGCACTTTTTTCCTGTACATCAATAAACTACAACATTATTTAACACCCTCACCTAAGAGGGAATCTTTATTGACATTGATTTCCAATCATGTTATTTTCCAAAGACTACATGCTTAAATGGAAATTCACGAACCTTTAATCCTGGGTCCAACCATCATTACATTAAAGTCCCCTTTCACCCTTCACATGTACGAACCAAATCTGTATAGAGGGTATTTAAAGAACTACGTATGGATTGATTCCCATATTTATGGGATACATAGGAACGTTCGAGTATACCTCGAACCCAACCCCAATTCTTTGGGCCTAACCCCAAACTCTAATTTCAGTCCCTTGGATGGAAATTCCTCCTAAAACACCTGAATGTTGTATGAAAACCCTAGTATTTATTCACATCAGGTTTATAACAAACACACAATGTGTCTCCCTCATTATGGTCCGAACTCTACGACCTTAAACTAAGATCTATTGTGCTCTATTCCCACATGACGTTAAACTGTATTTCAAGAACTATATATGGATTTATTCTCATCCTAATGATATATGTAGTGAAGTCCCCCATCTCAATTTAGGACCCAGCTACAACATGATTATGGTCAGCATTGTTCTATGTATCTCCTTCATGCATTGGACAATGCCCATTTTGATGTGTCATACTCCTAACCTTAAATACTTCCAGATCACAATAACCCTTTTCTTGGCTTCTGATCACAAAATGTCTGATACCCAAGAGTTCTTTTGACTGCCTATGTAGGACGTTCCCTTAGGCGGCCTTGCATAAGTAGTCTACATAACAGACCTGTCAGCCAAAAGATGCTATTATTTGACTACGCAACCAATTCCCTTAAGTGGCACTACATAATTCAAACCCCCTAAAGGGTTTTTCAAATAGTGGTAACTTCATTCTTGGGGGGAAAAATATTTTGTCTTTATTAGTCTTAAAGACGATATGTAGGGATCAACAAACACAACCATCCTCAACATATTTGTCCCATAATTTTTTTCATAATCTGAAAGTATTCAAGTCTATGGTTTATATTTCCATTCCCTGCATTTGGGTCCAAACTTAGTAGGAGTAACAATAATCCAATTCTTTGACAATATTGATTGGGAATATCCTCTCCATAATCAATTACCCCTCTTCATACATCAAACTCTATGCTTTGGAAAATTTGATCCTCCATAAACTTCCACTGATTTTTTAGCAATAGAAAAGTAAAATTTATGAGAGTTATTTTGCTTGACTATGCATCACGTGCCCTTAGGAGGCCTTGCATAAGTAGTCTACATAACTGAGCTGTCATCCAAAATATGCTATTATTCGACTATGCAGCCAATGAACTTAAGTGGCCCGGCATTATCCAACACCCTAACAGGTTTTTCAACAAGTGGTAACTTCATTATTAGGAAATACATTCTCTAATGCCTTTTAGCCCTTTTCCCATGTCATTCCTCAGATTCAAAATTTCTTAAGTCACACTTTAAAATTTTCCCCACCATACCTGAATGTGGTAATACGTTGTCAAGAAAATTATCAAGGAATTGAGTCAATTGTAATCCATTCGGTCAATGCTATTCGACCTTAACCATTATCCTTTTTATGTATGACATGCATGTCTTTAAACTTTCAACAAAAGACAAGGGAACTCTAAACAAAATTCGAGTCTCAGCTCACTAAACATAGATTTTTATGATTTAGGTAATATAGAGTAATTAAAAGATGCAAAGTTTGTGGGGTTGTTTGTATCAACCTAGGAAAAAAATAAATCTTTTCTTACTAGGCCAATTGGATTAGTTAAAAATAATTAAAGAATGTAGCAAGAGAATTCAGGAACAAATGATTGAAGATGAAAGTGTTTTTCATTGATTCACAAGAGTTAGAAGGAAATCCATATATTTGAGTCTCTTCTCTTTTTCAAGAATTAAAATTGTCTTTCAACATAACTCTTCATTTGATTTATGGCATCCTGAGCTTTATCAGCAGCCACTTGACGTTCATTAACTCAACCTTCATCACTCTTTTCATCTTGATGGAGTGATTTCTTGGCATCTGCGATGGCTTTCATACCATTGGTTTGAAATCTTTCTACTGAATTGTTAAACTGGTCAAGTTCCCTAGTAACAACATCTAACTGTTGCTGATGGTGCATCTACTAGACAACTTTCTCCTTGATCTTATGCTTCATCTCTTTCAACTTTGCAGCATGATCAGCTTCATCTCGGGACACCACAGCCTCGAATTCACGGATATTGGTCAACAACCTTGCTCTAGTCAGATCTTGACGGTACTTTTTCTCCTGCTCCCTCCTTAATATGTGTTGTTTCACTGCGGGATGGATATCTTGATACCCAAAACTACCAATTCATAACATGAAAAACAAGGATGACAGTCGCGGGATCTTCTAAGATAGCTCTTCAAGAGGCACTTCAGATATGATCTTCCATATATTCTGCCATGCCTTGCGACTTGAGAATTGGTGCGCCTTCTGCACCTATGGGTATGATTCAACATCACTATCACAGGGGGAAATATAGTCTAGGATTAATGAACTTAAATAACTACCCTGTTCTTCCCCTTCCCCCTAACCCTTAGTACATCAATTTCTACTCCTGTTGGGGTGGAGGCTGAGACTACACCTCCAGATCTAGCCAATGAAATTGATGACCCTGCATAGTCAATTTAATGTTTTGGTTTGTTCTAAAGGATAAGAAAAAGTTGATTAGGCTATCTTGCAAATTAATTACTTCCAAAAAAATTATTATCTCTTACCCAATAGTAGATCAACAACATGAGAAGGTTCCTCCCCGTCTGTCCTAGATTCAACAAGATTTTTAGGATGGATTTCAGGAATCTTTGGCCTGGTTATGCTCCACTTGAGCTAGTGTCTCTACAATGATAGGGTTGTCTCTACCCCCATCAGGAATCGACAGATCAGCAACATTCTCAAACGGAACTGCACATTTGAACCAATCATGGTCATAAATGTAATAAGAAAATTTTTTAACAGGATGAAGGATAACACTCACGTCCAAAATCTTCTAAATTACATGGTAATTTAACATGATCTAAAATTTCTGCAAAAGATAGGACACATTTCATCATTTCATCCAGTTATATCCCAGATTCCTGGTTAGTCTCACCAGTAGGAACATTTGATCTGTCTTCTTGATGACCCTCCTCCTACAACCTCCGACCCCGGATAGCTTCCTCAGATAAAATAGTGGATTCAGTTTCAGTGGTGTCCAAATGTTCTGGTGTAGGTGTTGAACCTAAAGCATCATAGAATGGAAGTTAGTTGATGTCTTCATTCAACGTTCTATGAAGTATTGTTTATTTACCAGAAGCAGGCTCTTCTCTCCTTGCATTAGCAACAGGAGCAGCCAGGTCAGCATGAATTTGTGACTGTTCACCAGTACCCTCTGTCGTCCTCAGAGGAGGGTCAATCCTCTCCCCTATAACAGAAATCGACAAATCCCATGCAATCCCAAGAAGTATGAGTAATCTTTTCAGGATTTAGGATTCATGAATATCTGAAGGACTTACCACTACTGATGAAGCGTTTAGCTATGGACTTATTCTTTCGATGCCTTTTCTTCTTGGATGTCTGGGGTGTATTGATATCATCACCTCCAAATATAGGTATTGGAGAGTGAAAATACATTTCTAATTCCTTGTACATGGCTTTCCGGCCTAGAGATACCTCACCCGGATCACGAGGAGATTCAGTGGCTCTAAATGCGGTGCCACTAGGGCTATACTGTGGTGAGGGGACCTCAGTAGTTCCTTTCATAACAATCTACAAGATGAAGAATGTAATTTCCTTATGTAACAAATCTTTGACTGAAATCAAGTTTCAAAGAAAATAAGGAATGAAACATACATCTTCAAGAGCCACGTAATCATGCCACTCCTCATCTACTGAATCACCAATCCCCACAGTGGTGCCATGATCCATAATTTACTTCACCCACTTGGTGATTGGAATGGAATCATCTGTGGCATATAAGAGAATATCCATCTCTCTGATGCAGACCTGCACTTCATCAGGGTTATCCTTGAAACAAATATCAGCAGAAGCCCAATGATTCCCTACTACAAGGATATGTATCCTTTCGCATAAGTCCAACCAAGTGGTTTCAGTATCACAATATAGACTCCTCCATGTCTGGACAGCCTCTGGTCATACATATTCAACATGTGCACCAGAAGGATGTGAGGAGGGTCCTGCAATCTTGGACATCAACTTCTTCCCAGCTTTTGAAATCATAGATAAAGGATAAAAAATTGAAACTTGTTTCTCTATAAAATTATGGAAATTAAATTTCCTCAATAATATAACTCACCAGGAGTCGATGGAATAGGTCTCTTGACTTTGGCAGGATGATTATATCTTGGATGAGGCCACTTTGACGCATGTCGTGCCTCACCATCCCCATCCTGGAACCCGGGGAATCAGCATCGGGTGTGGAAGATTCACCTTCTAGATGAAGGGTTTCTTTCATGAAATTTCTCTTATTTTTCCCCACCGGAGGAACAAGATGATTTAGTACCCCTTCAGGGTATGATACTACCCAATTCTCGACATACCATGTAGTCAAGTGACTCGCCGCTCCAGCAACTGGTAGATCAAACACTGCCCTGATCCTCTCCATAGCTGTCAGCAACCATAGAAGTTGGGAAACCATTGGATGCTGCTCTGACCTGATATGCAAAGGAGGGGATACAACAATCTGCTGCAAACACTTGAATTGGCATGCAAATCTATATGGAGAATAGGCCTCGCATATAATCTCTCCATCAATTCTAGTGGCCAATACACCATCTCTACAAGACAACATGTATGACCTAAATTCCAGGATAGTTGTTCCATCATCAACAAACTGCCCAGTAGGTGGGTTTCCATTAGGAAAAAATTTGAATTCATTGAACATGCTCAGCCTCACCTTCATATCATAGGAGTTAAGGGAGAACAAAAAAATCCATAATATGCCTGCACTGATGGCCTGAAATAACTTCTAAGAACCTGTACTTTGCTCTGTAGAGCGTATGTCCTGAAGTGAGTGGGGACCAATCCCAACAAAACATGGAATGGTCCCACTATTCTTAAAGTAGACTTACCCATATAGACATGGAGTAAGATCCTATGAATCTTTTCCAAAATTGGGGTGGTCAACCCAACCATTTTCTTCTCAGCCAACTTGGATGCAACAACGAAGGTCCCTGGTCTGACACCTCCCATGGAATCCCTAACTGGCAGAAGATAAAAACTAATCCATAAAGCTAAAAAGCTCGCCTGACGGGTCTTCTCAAGGATTCTTTGGTCCACTTCATACCCCGAATTTTCAAAATCTCCCACTTCTATATTTGGCTAGAATGTTCCAAGAGAACCCTTATTCTCTATTCTGGTGTAGCTGGTAGGACGAGTACAGGTGGGCCCCTTCTCCTTCTTCATTATAAGAAACATATCCATCCACTCATCTCGATGAATATCCTTTTTAGAATGAGTTTTGGTGGACTTTGAATTCTTGAGCATGTGAAAAGTTTTCAATAATTCTCAGGGCAAAGCCCGAGTCTTCTCCAAATCATTCCAAGTCAGCTTGGGGGGGATGAATTCATCATACATATCGCCCAAAATTGGAGCCCCCATGATCTTGTAGAAATCCATGAAAATAATTCCTACTTCTCCATGAGTCAGATGGAGAGAATTGGTTTCTGGGCTTCAGTGGCTGATTAGCTCCAGCACAAAGTTATCATTTCTGTAGACATATGTTTCCCCAACCCAGATGGATTCATATATTTCAACCCCCTTTAGATATTCAACAAACTCTGCACAGGTTTTTCACACCCAATATGCCCACATCCAAGTTAGCTTCACACCTCCTCCAGAACGTAAGGCCCTACTCTTCTTCCAGCCTTTGGATTTATCCATATGAGAATTTTGGAATATTTAGGGATAACAATGCGGCTGCAGCTCAGGCTTGTGAGGTTTCATATCTAGGGAACAAGGGCTCTAATGCATTATGTAGGACTTCTCCACGGTTCAAGCATTAACAAATGATCCTGCAACTAAAACATTTGCGGAAGAAAAATTTGTCTAAGTCTGAAACCAAGGATGATGGAGATAGTTTTTTGGATCTGGAACATTGACTCCTTATAGATGACCATGGCCATATAAAGGCAGATAAATGATCTGTGGGAAATTGACATGATATTTCTTCAATTACTTAGCCAAATCTAGGAGAGTATTATCATAGAGTTGATACTAATAATGGCCAATGATGTTCATTATATAATCAATTCTCTTTTTAGCCTATTCATCAGTCAATTCAAATATTTTTGGGATCCATTGAATCTACCCAAATATCGAATAATTAACTTTTAAGTAAGTTTATTTTTCATAAAATTTATGAAGAAATCGAAAAAAAATGGCTATGGAATTAAGGCGCGCATGTATAATATTGGCGCGTAAGTCTAATTCGGTCACGCAAGTTGCACTGCGCTATTACTGGTGCGTAAGTCAAAAATAGACTGAGGAATTGTGACGTAATGAATAGAAGTGCGAATGAGAAAAAAGCCAAGACACCAGCACGATTATAGCTCACTTGCGCCCCGAGAGCTAGATGATTTGGAATATGGGTGCTTTTCACGAGAGTGGCACCCATATTTATAGGTGAGGTCGTACCCCTGTGCACCGTAACCTGCGCGCTCAAAACCTACTCGCCCAAAATCCTTGGTTTTCACCTTTACCTCAGAGTTAAACCTTCTTTCCTTTTTTCGGATCCAACTATGAGGGGGACTTTTGTTGACTCTCCATTCCTTCATAGAGTCTAACGAATGGAAATGTGGAATACCTTAATTACAAAGAGAGTCATCCTTTGAAGAATATCAAAAATTGACAAAGGCATTAACAAGGAACCCTTTAAACAAGGGTCGCGCAAGTTTCCTTCTAGTCATGCAAGTCACTTGCACGCCACATATGGGTCACGCAAGTCACTTGTGCGCCCTATTCCTTTTTTCACCCAAGGTGACTAGTGGCCTATAAATACCCCCCGTGGGCCCCCCATTTTGAGGACGAATTTTCCAAAACTCAGATTCAATCTCTGGTCTCCCAAGACTTTTTCTGACATCTTCCGAACCTTTCTAAGGTAATTTCCTAACTAGAATAGAAGATCTAAAGAAGAAGAATAAGGACTAAGTGTTATAACTCATCAACACTTGCACGCCTAAGTGTCCATCCCTTAAGGGGAATGGAAACACTTGCACGCCACCTTGCCCTCTGAAGGGAACTTGTGCGCCGCCCTTCTGGAAGCATCTAGGGATAATACTAAGGTCTTGAACCAAGTATCTCCCATGTATTACCCTATTGGTTCTCCATCGCCCAAGTGAACTCATGTCACACAAGTATACTTGCGCGACCAAGACTAGCGCGCCCAAACAGGACTTGTACACCTTCCTCTTTTTGGGTGCCCCTCCTGATTATTCACCTCTTTTCTTCAAATCCACCTTTCCTCTTCAAGATATAGCTTTCAAAACCCTCTTAAAATCCCCTTACGACATAGTTTCTTTGTTGGCTTCCTTATATGAAATCATTTTTGTGAAATATCTCCCAAAACCTTATGATTTATATAACTTTATATCACTATGGTTAAGGACCCCTTCATTCAGCCTCATCCCTTAAGATGAGAGAATCATTGATATGGGCTTCCTTCTCAAGAGTAAGCCCCAATCATAAGTTAATGTCCCCCTTAATCTGGGCATCCTCCTTAGAATTAATCCACAAATTAAGAATCTAAATCTCTATAAATCACAAATACCTTTATAGAACCCATTAATGGGCATCCTCCTTAGGAGTAAGCCCCAAGTCCCCCCTAATTTGGGCATCCTCCTCAGGAGTAAGCCCCGAGTTAGAGTATCCAAATCACTATAAAGCAGGAATATCTTTATGGACCTTATTCCTAGGATTCTTTCCAGAAGTAAATCCTAGTCTTCACCTACTTGGGCAGTCACACAAACATAATCCCCATATCTTTACTTAGGACCACATCTTTTGTGGCACAAATCATCAGGTTTACTGATACCTCTTGTTTCTCACACCGATCATGACTCATGTAATATTAGAGTGTAAAAGTAACCACGACACATCTCTTTGGTCTATTAACCATACGTAAGCCCCACACATCTTAATCGAACTATGTGGACTTTGATCTCTACCTTAAAAGTAGAGTATGTAGGAAGCCTTTCTATGGTTCAACACCATCACCCATTAATTCTCATTCATCCCATATGACGTTAAACAATATCTTTATTCTAGAACTACCTGGGTTTTGATTCCTCTTTACACAAGGACACATAGGTGGACTATCTATGGGTACGATCCCAACTCTGAAATAATCTCTATCCTTCTTAATGACAATAAACTTCAAGTTCCCCACTGAGTGGATTTAAAACCAGTATGGTCATCATAATGACCAAGAGATTTCTATATAATGTTTTAAAGGATACCATTGACCAAGAATCACAAATATATACGGATGATCCTCCATCGGTGAAGAACCTCAAATACATATAAAATATTCTCTAAATCTCATACATATCAATCATTTATTTCCAAATCTAAAGGAAAAAATCATTTTCATGCTTGGTAAATTAATAAGGATTTGTGAACATAACATAAATCTATAAGAGAGTCTGATAGTAGGTAATAATTCCCCTCAAAAAGGTGTGATGAGCCTAACCTCCCATCCTGTCAACCAATGAAACTTATTAAGCCTCATCGGTCCACAACTAATGAGCACCTACCTTTGGAATGTAGGTCCAAATGGATATAGAATAATTGGATGTTTCCAGTTCTACGAATAAACCCATTAGGAACCGACTGGAAAGTTTGAACCTTAAACAAACAAGGTCATCCCCATTTCCAGAAGAAACAACTACCAAAGATCAATATCCCCCCTTTTGATGAAAAGGTTGTATCAACACTAAATACCGAAGGGTCTTCTAATGTGGGAAACAAATGTAATATATCACATGGAGTGGAATGTCATAAGTCATACGAAACACATAAGAGAGTATGTTTGAAATTACCATGATCCTATCCCTTTTCTATAGAAGTGGGGTCAGTTGTATTCATATCTTTCGACATCTCATCTATCAGGTTGACAGATTAATCAACATAAATTTTTCCCACCCCTAACGCATCCTCCTCAATACTGTAAGGGCTATTCCTAGGACCTCATAGATGGGAAATCAATGCGGAGCCAATAAAAACACACAGTCAAAAAGGTGTTTCGAGCAAGTTTCAATATCCATGTATAGAACAAAGACTCATTGTGACACATTCTATTAAAAAAATTCAATGCTCCATTTCAATTCATCTCATTATATAGTGAAGATAATGTATCACTCCTTTTGGAAACATATTCTTGGTGTAGCAGTCAAGGAAATCCATCCAGTATCCCCTATATCATATTCTTTTGACTTGGGGATAGTTATGGGGACCCAATAGATTCATTGATTACATTGTTGGAGGTGTTGGTGGTCCCATATTTTGGTGACCCAAGACACATTTCTACTTCTCCCTCTCCTCCCTCTCATGTTCCAAGATCCAAAAAAAGTACCCCTCAGGTATAATGATGGTGTTTGAAATAAAAAGAAATAGAATGAAAAAAAGAGAAATATGTCAATAGGGATAATGTAAATATACCATTCCTGCTCAAGGTGAATATATACCCATTAATGAACTCCACATCCCCTCATATCATACACTAAATTTGAAGCTGATACTTGACCATCAGTTGCATATATCATATATTTCAACTCCTTGAAATCCATCATTACTTCAGCACAATTATTCTCAAGGTGGATATTATAAGGTTCTTTGATAACTCCCAACTCTGTGATTCATAGTACATATTAGCAAAACTCCAATGAATCAATGAAATTATGAGTCATTCTCTCCAAAAAATTTATTAATAAGGTTCGCATGTAATTTGGATTTGATGTGGATAGATGTCTAGGAAAATATACACCCTATGATCAGGAAGCCTCTTTAGACCTCCTCTATCTATGAGAAGAATGAGGGGACAAGACTTCATCCTTCTCTTATTGGTGGAGACTATAATACATTAGAAATAATTTCTTTACATCTTAATCTCTAGGCTACATTGAGTTATTTTCCAGGAAAATTTCAAATGTTCCAAAGCCTCTGCATCATCTTTGGATCAGGCCTTCTTCCTACACATAACATGACGAATATTTGTTGTAGCCTTCACTTGATATGTTCCATTTTTCAACGCACCCTGTGGGAATGAAGAAATCCATTAAATGGAATATCTAATCTCCAGAAATATTTATTACTCCAATGGAGGTACCATGATTGACATTTTGGATGCCTACAGATCCATCATGATCCATAACTGTTGGGCTAGGGGGAAGGTGCTTATTGTTGAATAAATTTAAACTAGAGAAGAAACTAATACGGTGCATAACCCTCATAGATAATCTTACTATAAATATGTTCTTTGAACATGCTATCCCTAAATGCCATCATATATGACCTCATCTCATAATTATTTTCCCTTACCATCACTGCAAAAAGTCCAAGTTTGTGGGTTACCATAAAGAAAGAAATGAAAGTCTCTAAATATATTCAGAAACTTCAGCACATCAACATGCTTTAGGTTCAAATTATGAATCCCTAAGGATTTTTGAAAAAATAGGTAGAATTGTATTTTTTTGGATTTTAACTAAAATCAACACTGAAAATGAGTTGAATTGTTCAGAAATCTAGCCACACAAATCCTAAAATGACATCGATATTCTAAACAGGGCCTTCCCATTGTATGTATGAAATAAATAGAAATAGATCCTTTCTAAAATAGGGGAATCCATTATTATTTATTTTACTTTTTATATGTCCATGATGACAAAATTATTTTCCCTCATGCCGTCACCAGACTCATAGACTATAAAAAGATAATTGCTTAGCCAGATGGCAAGGAAGTCGGCCAGGTGAATATTCACATCAATATTGGGGATAACCTTGTAACCCCAATGCTTGTAATCCCCCTTGTCCAATGTGGGCTAGAACATACCTAAAACACCCTGATTCTCTGAATTTGTGAAAATAGTTGGGCACCTATAGGTAGGACCCTCTCCAGTTGATTCTATGAAATTCGTTATCCACATTCCTTCATGAAAATAAGCTCTGGAATATGGATCATGGTTGTTTTGAATTTCATAGCTATGTTAAAGAGATCATGGTCCAATGGTGGAATCCTTTCAGCATCATACCAGGTTATATTTGGAGGTATAAACTCATCAAACATTTCCCCAAGAATGGGGACCCCAAAAAGTTTGTATACAACATACACGATGATCCCTGCTTCACCATGTTTCAAGTGAAAGGAATTTTTATTTGGACTCCATAGGGTTAGTAATTTAGGAATGAAATATGGGTTCTTATAAAAATAGGTATATCCTACCCTAACAATCATGTAGATATAAACATCATGTAGCTCCTTCTTGAATTATGTGAATGTCTAGCTTGACCAGAGCACCCACATCCACTCAGTCCTAATTTACCCTTCAGAGCAAAATTTATAGTCTTATTTTCTTGGCCGAGTTTGATTATCTTTTAAGCATATAAGTAGAGTAATAATAAAGAGGCCACAAATCTTCAATACTTGGATTCATATTTTTAATGAAAACCTAGGATGAAAAATAAAACTGATAGGGATTGTTCAGTCCGTGATAAAAATACCCTTATAGGAAATGATAAAAGTTGGTCAGTTGATGTGATTCATGAACCAAGTCTCTAGGAATTATTTTTTAAATTTAAGAATATGAGAATTCTTTAGAATTATATGACCATACAGAGTCATGTAGTCACTTTTTGGATACTCACATTGATATGGTATTAAACACTTGGCATAATCAAGTATAGTAGATTAATAAATGTCATAATAATCATGTCTAATGGAATTTATTATATTATCTTAATGTTCAATAGCTTCTTCAATAGAGGTACTCAAAATGTCCATTCATAACCTATAAAAAAGATCCAAATTATCTTATTCATTTGAAATATGGAATTAAGAAGTTAAAATTTTTACTTTGAGAAACCATGAAAATTGGAAAAGAAGAAAACTAAGGTAGGTCCCTTGATAAGGGTTCTTGTTCAAGTCCAATGAATAGGGTTCCTACACAGCCCCCTTGATAAGGGTTCACGTGAAACTCCATTGACCAAGTCCTTCAAACAAGAACCTTAATGAGATGCCTCATCTAGACTCCTCAACAAGGTAACTTTGCACATCCCAATTTCTCTTAAAGTTGTTCCATGAGAGAAAATCCTAGAGACCTTCACAAAAAAATAATGCATCATAGCTGGTTGGATGACTTGTGCAGTGAGAAAAAAATATCAAATAATGCAATGAGAGGAAAAAGAAAAAGGAAGGGGTATTTATGGGCATTGTTGGTCTATGCCAACCACCTATGCCCAACATCTTATACAAGAACCCTATGTGGAAAACCCACATACACATCCTACACATCTAACTGATGTGATCAAATTATTCAATCCTTTATAATATTTTCACCATTATATTACCTTAGGACTAGACACTAATTTTTCATTTTGATCCAATCATGAGGGGAGGATTTTTTGAGATTAATTTTTATTAAGGTTGAGGAAAATATTATGAAGTGTACCATGGTTTTGTTAAAGTTCTAAATAATATTATGGAGAACCAAATTTTTTTTCCAAATCAACCAATGCACACATAGCCTGTGTAACTACATCGCACAGACCAAGAAAGCAAGATACCTAGGTTGGGATCCTATATGAAACCGAAGGAATAAACATCCCTACAGTAAACATCTTCTCCATGGACCAATGCCATTAACATAAACAAAAAACTTCTTTCAACCATGGTTCCATACTACCCTATAAATAAGACCCTAGGGCTCTTCATTTGAACATCTAAAAAATAAGAAACACCCCCAGTGCTCTCATTTCTTAGCACCATCACCCAGGTGCCCCAAATTTTTTTAGGTAGCCCTCCAAAACACGAGAAAGGGGAAAATTAAAGGATATAATCAAGATAATATTATATAAAGGGTGTAAATACATAAGACACCTAAATGGGGACCATTATCTCCTAAGGGGAAACCACATATATGAGGTCCCTCTCCCTCATCAGGGACAAACATGAGACACTTTCAGGGACACTAGAGAAGACCCAGGGTGCCCTGGATAAATCTTCACTCATGTTTTGTTTCTTTAGTTTCCTATTTACTTAGGAATATCCATCTCTCACATGCCTCCCCCCTGCGTGTGAGAAGAACTTTTAATTTTTCCTCGTCCCTTTGTATCACAATTTCACATCAAACCTACACCAATAACCTATGACAAGGACCTATGTGTTCAACCTTTCAAGACCATTTCCAAGTCACCCATAATCGGGCCTCTTCTTCCTTTGATCCCTTTCTAGAAGGCACCAAGTTGAAACCCACACCAAGACCATCCTACATAAAAACCCATCAAGAGTGGAACACCAAAATTCCCTCATCATGGGTCTATATGTTTTTTGGTTAATGTATTCCCCCAAATATCTAACTAGATAGTCTAGGTACTCAGACTGCTAATGTCTTTGTATCTCCATGGTCATAAGGACCCTTACCCAAGGGAAAATTACAAGAAATTATCAGTCATTGAGATTATGTTTTTGACCATGTCCTTCCCTTCTCATCTCTAAGACCTAGAGCCTTCAGTTCCTAGTTGGGATGGTAAGGATTATCCTTTGTTTTTCTTTCAACAAGGAATTAGATCATCATCCCACTATAGATACAATTATAAAGAATCTATCCAAGAGTAAGTCCCTGTCCTCTCTTGTATGATTTTGCATTCTTTCTCTTCCCCACCTCAATGTATTTTACCCTTATCACTTCATTGGGGTACAATAAAGTGATGGAAGTGTCACAACCTTGACCTATTCTACAATTTTCCTCCTCCTCCACCAGTAAAGAAGGTAAGCTATGTCAATTTATGATCTTTCAATTCCTCTTGTATATCACACTGAGAATGACTCATGTGGGATTGGGGTTAATGGTTATCATGAAACCCGCATGATCCATGTGATGTATTTAACAATGAGAACTCCGATTCATACTAACTAGGATATGTAGGAAGCCCACTTAGGGCCTGATTTCAATGGGAATTCTTATTACGAGTAATCCTGTTGACACTACTTTAGAAGAAAAAAAAGATTATGAATAAGTCCTTTGGATATTTCAAAGTATAAAAAAGAATTAAAAGGATGTAAAAGACATAGAGTACAAGGGGACTATGTGGGATACCAATGTTGGGGACCTCTGCAATATACATTAGAATCAAAAAAAGAAACACACATTCTACTCATATAGCCCAGTGTGTAGCCCCTACGGTGCATACCTACGTTGTAGAGCTATGTAGAAGAACTACGTGGGAATATAATTTTTGTACCTCTAGATAGAGGAGCTACACTGAAGAACTATGTGGCTTCCCAACACCGAAAAAATCATTTCGACCATCCCCCTTTCCTTGCCTATAAATAGGGACCCTAGGATCCCCATTTGGAACTAAAAAAGTTTGAAGAACTCTTGAAGCTCCCATTTCAAAGTTCTTTTTCCCAATTCCCTCAAATTTTCTCTGGTAGCTCTCTAAAAAATGAAATAGGGGAGAATTATATTGGATAAACAATTTTCAAAACCTTACAGTATTTGAAACACAAAACATTTGATTTAAGAACCATTATTCCTTAATGAAGAAGCTACCAACACAAGGCCTATTCCATAAGGACCTATGTGGGACTCTTCCAAAGACCCCGAAGGAGACCCATGGCGTTTATATTTAAATATCACACGGTTTTTGTCTTGTTGGTTATCCCTTTTAAAGAATTCATAGTTTTCATTCTACTATGTGAACCATTTTTTGGTCATTACTGTGACATGCATGGAACTCCTACATGACATACCTACACTCTAAATATGTGTTGAATAACTACGTCCATGAACTATGAATATCACCTTATAAACCCTATTCAAATCCAATAATGGTAGGGTATCTCCTTCATTGGTTCCATTTTCTAAAAGGGACTATGTTTAAGTCTCCACCAAAACCTTTTTAATTATCAAACCATTGGGAAAGAAACAACAACATGTCTAAAATTTGGGTATTTATATCTACAGTCAAATTTCTCCAGAATTTATTTATTAAAGCAGTCGGGATCCTTTGGATGTTTTTATATTTTTATTTCTACAGTCACATGGATCCTTAAGTTAGATGTAGTTTTCTAAAGTTTCTAGTATTTGATTCTGGGGATGGGACTTTATCCTCCCCTTTTCTTCTCTAAAATATAGAGCCTTCGTTTCCCAATAATAAGAGTGAGGGTTACACTATCTTTTACATTCAACAAAATAATGGTCTCCCTCCTGTCCTCAGATCCATTAAGGGAATTCCACTTAGAGTAATCCCATTGTCTTTTAGGTTGGACCCAATGATCATTACTTTTAATTCACATTGAAGGGTTCATTTATACTCACCCTCTCCCACTATTGCCTAGACTTCTATTTACGTATGTCCAACCACTTCCATCAGCAGAAGACAAAGTGTGTGGTTTAATGAATCTCTAACATCCTCTTGTTTCCCACGCATAGTATGATCCACATGGGATTAGCTATTTTTGATGATCGTAACATCATCCAAATCCATTTCATTTATTGAACTATGAGAACTCTGATTACCATCATAATTAGTATACATAGGAAGCCTTCACCCAGTGTCTGAGCTCACTAACCTCTTCATAAATCTAGCCCTAATTCCATTAATCTAAGCATCATTCTGATGATTAATCCATTAATTAATCCCCCTAAATCTCCCTGAGTTAAGACAACTCTAGTGTACCTTGTAATAAGGGAATACCCATATAAACTAATCACCAACCTATTTCTCTCAAAAGGTCATACACCACAGTGAGATTTACCAAACTACGTGGGCATTGAATCCCATCCGAGTGAGATATGTATGAAGACTCCATGAGGTTCAAACCTACACTCAAAATAAACCCTTTTCTTCTTGTCATATATTCTCTATTGGGCCTAATCATACTTGGAAACTCATATACTTTCTAAGTTCCTTAGGTTCCTTAGTCATAAGTCTGACACCAAGTATTGACTAAGCACCTTCGTCATAGTTGTCCTTACCACATGACATTAAACTATATGGTTAGGTCCTTATCACATGACCGTAAAAGGTATGATGTGTCCCATTAAGTAGAAATAGACTATGAGGGTTATGATTACTTTCACAAGGTTGCTTTGGTAGCTCATTTATGGGTACAATTTCAACATCAAAACAATCTTCCATCTCCCTGGATGATAACAAATTCTTGAGTGCCCCATTGAGTGGATTAAAAACAACATCATCATAACAAAGGATAAAATAATCATTAAATAGTATATGAGAGGGAACTATTCATGGATAACCTCTAATACATATAAATATCTCCATTAATGACCAACCTCAAATACATACAAATGATTCTAAAATTTACACATGCTAATAATAGATTACAAATTTCTATGGAAACCTATGTAATAATTGGTAAATTAATAAGGATTCATGAACATATCATAAATCTATAAGAGAGCCTCATGGTAGGAAATAATTCCCCCAAAAGGTATTGATGATCCTAACCTCCCATCCTATATACCAATGTTTGTTATTGAGTATCAATGGTCCAAACCTAATGAATTCACACCTTTGGAAAGCAGGTCCCTTTGGATACAAAATCATTAGATGTTTCCAGTTCAATAAATAAATCTGATGGAAACAGTCTAGAAGTAGTGATTCCTATCCAGTACACATGTTCCATGAGAAACAAAAAAAATAGTGAACCCGACGTGAATCCATAACCAAGTTGATAGTGTTACCCATCTGTCAAGCCCCTATCAGTTGATAAAGGATGACCAGATAATGAAATTAATCACAAATTTGTTCATCTAAAATATAATTCTTTAATGGAGTTCATTATTTGTATTTGTCATATATACATTCATTTTTTTAGAACTCCCTTCATTCTAAATGGATTCCATCATGTTTACACCTGTGAATGCCTCAGAATCTGCTCATGTTGAATCCTCCCTACTAAAATGACATCATCACCAAATCAGCATATTCAGAGATGGGTTTCCAATGCATTGGTTTGATATTAACCAAAAACATTGTACTATCCCGACCTTGGAGGCTGCCGGAAAATCCCTCCAAATCAAGAATAACTCATGGTCGTCTAGTCAATGATGGCTAGTGGTTCTGAAGAAGATGGTGAAAACCACCATCTTCAACCATTTTGGGGTTTTTTTCCCCGAACACTATCACCAATCCCTAACATATTCTAGGGAGGTCAAAAAAATTCCTACACATGGCCTCATACCAAATACACAGGGTTTCTTTCCTTGTACTCCTTCTAATAATCACCACTGCCAACACCATATGGTAATAAATCCTCAACATGATGAGGGTGTTATCATTGGATATTCGGCCGAAGTCCCTCAGACCCAGGCATGCAGGATGAAACACTGAGTAAAGTTTTTAGAAAAAACTATTTTAACTACACCCATGTTTGAACCGTTTATTCAGTAGAAACTCATGGGATATCCCTTTAGTGGGATCAGTAAGAACAAGGGAACTCTCCAAAACATGATAGAATCAGCCCCAACATTATCATATTGGAAGATTGATTAGAGAAAACACCACCACTCTCAGAGAAGGTAGATAGACCTATACAACCTAATCTACCAAGATAAAAAGTATTTCCAGCTTCTACCCTGACACATAGTACATTAACATCAGGAGCATCAACGTCCAAGGAACTTGTAGAACCGTATATCCATGCTAGAAAACACAGGACTTTAGAACAAAAGTATAAGATTTTGAAACAACCATCACATGTATTGGTGAAGTTATCAATAGCAGATGCTTTGAACCTATCAAAAGATCTTCGAGAAGAACTTATTGAGACTTTTTATGGGCCTCAATATTTTTGAAACCGAGGATGCTGCTACTATGGATTAACATATATAGAATGATCCTGTAGAATTTCATGTAGTTATAAATTTCATAGATCAAGATGAGGATGATGTTATACATGGACCCATCAAAACATTGTATTCATGTAGTAAGGTTAATGATAAAGACATCCAATGAGCCTTAATTGATAATGGCTCATGAGTCATCCTCATTCCAATCTGTACACTTTGTCGAATATTTCTAACTAAATCTAACTTATCACCCTCCACTTTGTTTTTGTAAGGTTATAAAAATAATGAACAAGAACCTCTTGGTGAGATTACAATCATAACTTAGTTTTGGGATATTGTAACTAATTCATATTTCAAGATTTTCTGATAGGACAAAACATTCAACATTATACTTTGAAGACCGTGACTATATAAACATAAGGCCATTTATTTTCCTTACCACTAATGTCTCTTGTATTTCTTCTATGGTAAAATTGGGACAATTAATGGTGAAAATGCCCCATTTTAAACGTGTTAATATTTATATATTGTGGAAAAGTTCTATCACACAATGGGATCAAGGTCGATGGAAAAAGATATAACTAGAATAAATGCCTCGAATGGCCTGGAAAAGATCGCATCTAACCCATTCATACATCTCAGTGTAAAATAAATCTTTCTTATTAGTCAAATTGAAATGATATACCCAAATACAAGAACTCCTCTAGTGACATCCATAATGTTAGTTTTGGAAATCGAGCCTGACACCATCAGATAAATTGTTGATCTACCAAGTAGTGGTGAAAGGTTAAATGGTGATGTCTTCATTTCATCCACCAAACATCAACAAGTCTTTTCTTAATCAATCAGTATAGAAGAAGTTGTTTCATTAATATAGAAATATAGGGATGTTTCTTCTCAACCCATCATTTTCTACTCAATGATCTAGGATGATCCATCATCATTAGTAGGATATGAAATGGTTTCCTTTTCTTCAGGATGTCCAAATACTAACTCCTCCCCCATCTCTAAAATTATTGCTTCATCACCTACCCTTCACAATGAAACATAAGGGATAACACATAATAAATAATAAGAATATGATCTTAAGGAATCCCCTCCAGCATTTTAGGAAGGCATCTCCACCATTGTAGATGATCTCAGAGAAATAAATCTAGGTATAGAAGAAGATCCACACCCCACCCTAATTCATCTACCCATGAACTTTAATGAAAATGAGGTGTACACTTAATTTATAAAGTGACACTGAGATTTGTTTTCTTGTAACTATATAGAAATTCCAAGATATGATCCCGACATGGCCACTCATCATTTGGGTTTTCTTGAAGAGCATTGAAGATTTATGTAGGAAGTAAGAATAACACACCCAACTCACACCTCTAAAATTGAAGTTGGATTTGAAAAGATTATCAAATATTACTTAATTAGGGAATGAAATATCTGAAATGATTGGGAAACATTGTCCAAGTGAAAATAAGAATGGGAAATCTGAGTTTTCATTGATTTTAGAGATCATAACTGGCATTGTCCCAAGGATGACTTTCCAGTTCCAATCACCAAACTTTTTATTGAAGAAATTGCTGGATACAAATCTATTCCCATCATGGATGGCTACTATGGGTACAACCAAATTCTAATGGCCTAAAAAGGTGAAGAATATAGAGATTTTAAATCCCTTTATGGCATATTTTTCAATCAAGTAATGTCCTTTTGGATTGAAGAATGTCGGCACGAGGTATCAATGCGTAGTGAAAAATATTTTCAAACCCTTCTTGGGGAAATTCAGTTAATTATATGTAGATTATCTATTGGATTAGTCCAGAAAACTTTCTAATTAGTTGGGTGATCTGGAGACCATATTTATTAATCTTGGGAAGTAATATTTTGAAGATGAACCCCTTGAATTGTGCTTTCAGGGTAAAATCAGGAAAATTTCTTGGTTATTTTGTATTCCATCGTGGTATTGATGTTGAACATGAAAAGGATAAGTCCATACATTGTATTTTACCCCCTCAAAACTTGAATGAATAGAGAGGCCTACATGTATTCTTGCCCTATATCTGGTGCTTCATAGCCAATTTTTTAGGAAAGTGTTTTTTCCTACACCAAGTTGATGAAGAAATGTTTCACATATCAGGGGACAAATGACTACAAAGAAGCATTTGATATCCTCATGAAATACCTATTGAGACCACAAATAATGATGCAAAAAATTGATGTGAATATACTCATTATTTATTTTATAGCCTTGGAGAAATTATTACCTTCATTACTTGCACAAAAGAATGATGATGGTAATGAAAATAACTTTTACTATCTCTGTAGAACCATTCATGATGTAGAGATATGATATTTAGATAATGCGAAAAGATGCCTAGTATTAATATTTGTATTTCAAAAATTGAGACACTTTTTTTAGCATCATGATTTTCACTTGGTATCTCATAATAACCTTCTCAAATTCATCTCCAGTCATCCTATTCTTTCCGGACTTATGGCATGGTGGGCGGTCATTTTGCAACAATTTGATATAATGTTTTTACCCAGAAATGATGTGAAAGGGAAAGATTTAGCAGACATTCTTTCCAAGAACCCATTTTCAAAAGAGACAACATTGAATAATGAATTTCCAAATGAATAAATCTTCTATATTCAAGAAATTCATCAAAAATGGGAAACGTACATTTATGATGCTTCTAAAAGTACAAAAGGGAAGAAAATGGAAAACCACAAACACTAAAAGTTGGATTATCAATTCTGGTTATCTCGTAAAAGAAGGTAGTATTGACATATTTTTTTATTTTTTTATAGAGTGGTACCAAAAATGAAGCAGAATATCAAGCTCTCAGTGTAGGCCTAGAATTTGCACTCCATGTACTGGTGGACTATCTGGAGGTGAAATAAAATTCAAAATTGATAATAAAACAAATCAATGGGGATCACACCATCATAAACGAATAACTATTCCCCTATGAAATTATGTTCAGGGGTTAATGGTGGAATTTTCCCCAAATAAAACATTTTCTTACTTCTCATGGTCACAAAATTCCAAAGATGATTCATTGGAAAACTCATCCATAACCTTAGAAGATCCAAATCAAGATGAAACAATCATTATAATTTTACATCGTCAAGTAGTTTTTCCTTTTGTTAAAATTAGAATAGCTGAAATCAATAGAATCAGTCCCCTTTCTAAGCCATCTGTTCTTACCATGGGATGGATGACACCCATCCTAAATTATATCTAAATTAGGGTACTTAAACTAGATATAATTAAAAGAGAATAGATTTGGTAATGAAAAGTTAGTTTCACTCTTTATGATGGTCATGATCATTAGAAGATCCTTTATAGTTGATGCTTCAACGAAATTATTTTCAGATGCATTGTTGGGGGTAAAAAAATTATTTTCATGAATGAAGTACATCATTGAGCCTTTGGAGATCACCATCCTGGGAATAGGCTTTCTAATCAAATCTGAATGCTTGGATTCTTTTGGCCTTCAATGCCACCAGATTTTGTCAATTTATATAATATGTTTCATCCATACCAGGTACATGACAACATCATTCGTCCAATCCCAGTGTTTCTATATACATTTAAATACTCCTGTCCATTTTCTACCTGGGGAATGG
Organism: Viscum album; assembly: GCA_963277665.1. Classification (NCBI taxonomy): domain Eukaryota; kingdom Viridiplantae; phylum Streptophyta; class Magnoliopsida; order Santalales; family Viscaceae; genus Viscum; species Viscum album. Next base: position 115,277,712 of record OY728133.1, on the reverse strand, counting down.
ATATAGTAGGACCTTATCCTCCAGCTACAGTTATTCAGTTCATGTATATTCTTACTACTAATGATTTCTTCTCCAAATGGGATGAGGAAATACCTCCCATTGAAATCAGGGCCAAAATAATTGTTTTCTTTTTTAAAGCTCATATAATTACTAGTTTTGTGTCTCTTATACCATATTGATAGAAAAAGACTGCAATTTCTATTCTTTTGAGGTAAATTATTTATATCAGGAGCACAATATCAAATCAAACCATTCATCTCACTATCATTTAGTGGCCAATGGATATATGGAGGCTTTTATCAAGACCCTATCAATTTTACTCCTGAATATAGTTGATAAAGATAAGAAATAATGTATTAGTAAACTTATTCTTGCTTTATGGTCTTATCAGACTACTACACATACTGCCACATAGGAAACTCCATCCACATTTTTGTATATAATAGAAGTTGTTTTTGTGATTGAATTTTTATTTCCTTCACTCTATTTTTTCATCCGTGATCAGTTATCTACATATGAGTAGTCTCAATATTGATTTGATGAGCTAGAATGATTATAAGAAAAGGGATTTAAAGCTTTTTATCATTAGAAAGACTATCAAAATTGAATAGAACAAGATTTTAATAAGAAAGTTCTCCTTTGGTCATTTCTTCAAGTAGAATAGGTATTAATCCCCAATACTATGTTGATACAAAGAATGAATCATCCAACAAATGATCCAAAGTGGGAAGGACCTTATTCCAAACATAAGGTCTAATATAATAGAGATTATTACCAAATCTCAATAGATGATGAACTTATTACAACTCCAACCAATGCATGATTCTTAAATAAGTACATTGTGTGAACACATCGAGTAATTTTCTAGTTTCAAGACATTAAACATCATACCAATCATATACATCCATGATTTAAAAACATAAAATGTGTACCACTTTTTTCCCTGTCACATGAACTTAAACATCATGACATCATTTGTACTCACAATATGACATTAAACAATACGGTTAATATCTTCTTCATTTCACATTATGAAATCCCATAAGATACCACAAATTGGAATGCCTTGTGGTCTTTATAAAAATGAGTAGCTTCTATGTGCAAGAATTTCTCACATCATTACTACTCCTTAGTGCCACATGATTTTCATTTCTCCCTATGGTTGAATCAGATATGTATGGAGACCACATTTCATGAACTATGTGTGTCTTGATTCTCATTCCAATGGGATACGTAGAGATTCTAATATCATCAATATTGGTCCCATCTGCAAGCATAAATAAATTCATTTCCCTTTTTCCTCCTATATATGAACCAAACCTATATTGATTAATCCTCTAGGATACATGGTTTTTTCTTCATACCATCTTGTGTCTTAAGTTAAACCATTATTCTGTAATGTGTTAAAAGCCCCCTTATCTCACATCAAACTCAATCGGTGTGGGTAATAACAATCTCAAGAACTATGTTTGTATTGATTCTCATTTCAATGGGACACAAAGAGATGCCTAGATATCCAATCATGTGTCCAACCACATAAAAAATCCTTATTCCCCTTGTCAAAACGTGATTGATATGGGGAATAACCTCAAGAACTACATGTGGATTCATTCATGCTTCCACAAGATACCCAGTGATGCCCGAGTCTAATATCATGTCTCAAACACCATTTAATTAATTTAACCTTATCCTTCATTTGTTATTCCTTTGTGTCATAGAGGATACCTTTTACCTCTCATTGTTTCTCACAATAGGAACAACTTATGTGAGCGTAGGAATTGGGTATGAAACTTATCTGCATAAATATGGTATTTCAATTTATATATTGGGACACATTTCCTCATCGCATTACAATAAAATACATGATCTATTTAAAAAAACTATGGTGTGTTTCAGTTCAAATTTTCTATGAGATACTGAGTCATTTCAGGTCAGTTCTTTTTCCTCACTATAAGATGCTATACTGCACCATATGAGATACATAGAGACCTACAGACATTTCAATCAGGTACATAGTTACATCATCATCCATTTAATGCCTTTCTTCACTTATGTGTAAATAAGATCAACATGATGCGATTCAATATGTGTTTCCATCTTATGTATGAACTTGTATTCATAAAACCCATATTATATCGCATGGGAGTTTGATTAGTGTGAGGAAATATTTATTTAATAACTACGTGTGGATTGATTCTTACTTCACTAAGATACATAGTGGAACCTGGGTCCTATTTTCTTATCCAGCTGTGATATTACTTTTCATGTCGGAATCACTTTACACCTCCACCACATGATGATAAACTATATGGACCTACAATAACTACATGTGTCTTGATTATAATTCTAATGTGATACGTAGTGATGTCTATACTTTCAATCATGGGACCAGATGTAGCATGATGTGAAAGTGCTTATTCTATCCCATGTATTAGTTAGATCTACATGAAAATATTCCAATTATATTTATATCAAACCCCCTAATGTTCATGCTGCATGAATTTAAACTACATAGTAGACAAAGAACATTGTATTGCTTGATTTTCGTCCTACTAAGATATATAGAGAAAAGTAAGACTTAGATCCTAGTTCCATCTATGGGATAAAAGAAAATTCTCTATTTCCTACATACAATTTAAAAAATCCATGTAGGAGTCCTTTATTTTTGGTCCTCTCTTAGAGATCCCATTAAAGAATAAAAATATATTCCCATTATACATATGATTTAGATCTATGCAAGGGAATTAACTCACATATCCAATGTTGATTAAATATTTTTCATGTGCATTGAAAATCACACCTCTCACATTTTAAACTCTTAATCTTGAATACTACAATATCTTCATAATATTTCGTTAGTTTTTGGTGGCAGAATTTCTGTTACTGGATAACTCTTTTTTTACTGTGATTTATGTTCTACAGGGCGGTCTTTTATAAAATTTCCCTACATAATAGTCTTATCATCCAAATGATGCCACTATTGGTTGTCCTACACATACCCCAGTTGAACATCCATAATACATCCCCCATAATGTGTCTTTCCAAATAGTGGTAACTTCATTCTTGGTAAAATTATCCTTTTTCCCATTCAATCGTTTCCAACAATATACAAGATTTTATATTTTAGAGTATTCATCTGTTTTATATTTTTCCCATATCCCATCTCTCAACCTAAAATCCTCCAAGACCATAGTTTACACATTTTCCCATTCCATGTGATTAAAGCATATTGAAATAACCATGTATAATTTGTTCACATATCCTCAATTGTTTCCATGATATTATGGTTTTAGTATTGTGAACTAAAACTATATGCACCATACTCCCTACATTTGGGCGAGACCTTCATAAGGAACCAATTCCTCTTTTTCTATTGAAATCATTATTGGAAGTATTTTTTATGTGTTCAAAAACTTTTTCCCATAAACCAAATTCTTTAAGATGGAAAAATATGAATCTATATAAACCTCATTAAGCTTTTAGCAAAAGATTGTCTGATACCAAAGATCACTTTTACCTAACTGTGCAATAGGTTCCCCTATATGGCATTGAATAAATATCCTACATAACAGGTCTTTCATCAGAAAGATTCCATTATTTGGCTCTATAGCATCTATCCCATTTGGCCCTGTATAATATAACCCCCATAACCAGTTCGTCAAATAATGGTAACTTTGTACATGGAAAAGGCTTCCTCTAATTCCTTTATCCCTTTTCCCACACCATTCTCTTGATCTAGAAATTCCAAAATCACAGTTTACACTTCTTCATTTCCATACATGAACATGGTAGTATGTTTCTAGACAAATTATCAATAAATTGGATACTTACAAACCTTTTATCAATGAAAACGACCTTAAATTAATGCCCTCCAATGTCCTTGCTACATGACTTGAAACTGCAGAGCAATATTCCCTTGTTGTATGACTTAGAACTACACAGCAAAATGTTCTTGCTTCATGACTTTAAACTAAATAGTAGAATATCAAAAAACCCCATTTTGACACATATACCCTCTTTTGAACAAAAAATTCATGTAAGAGTGGTTCATCATTCCTATTCTATATCAGCATGGGTGATACCATATATTCTCAAAAACCATTAATTTGAAAATCCACCCACATTGGTCTTGAGACATAAATTTTTTAACCCCCTTAGTTTATAAAAATAGAATGTAATAATTAAATAACATGCATGTTAGTCAAAATATGCCACTTTTGGATATGCAGCATATTCCCCAATTGGACCTGCATAATATTTCCCCCATAATGGTTTTGTCAAATTGTGCTCAAAGGAGACATTCTCTACAATGATACACCAAATTCTATATTTTTGACCATAAAAAATCAATCAAATAATGACTCCAGATTCCCCATGGATGTATATAAGAAAATATTAGGACATTTCTAGACATAAATATTTGATTAAATTTTAATCTCAAAATTCATGGTCTAAGATATTTGAGCCAAAAAATTATCTTTATTAGTCCACCATGAAAGACATTAAACTACCTACTAAAAAAGACATAACACTCGCTTGGTTGAAAACCCATAAAGAGAACTTTGGAAAAAATTTGAGTCTCAGCCTGCTAGATCTACACTTTTTATGGTTTAGGAAATATTAATTAATAATAATTCAAAAGACACAAAGTTTGTGGGGTTTTCCATACGACCCTAACAATAGTCAAACTATGCTCTCTATGCCCCTTAGGTTAGATAAAAGTTAAATCACCCCCATCCCTGTTAATTTAATTATGATTATCTGACATAAAAATGTCATATTATGAATATGATCTTTTATTGTGAAATTATAGAATGAAATCAGTGATACATACATATATATATTATTGGAGAGAAAATCATTTTCATTTTTATGGAAATATTGGGGGTCATCAACAAAATGGAGTTTCTATATCATGTATTTCAAAAATATTTCATCTTAACTCTTTATTTTCTAAATAGATTCATGGGACTTGTCAAATAATTGTTTAAGATATTTTAGTTGAGTAGTTTCAGCCTCCTCAGCAAGACAAAGTGTGATTTTCTTATTCCAATGGCAGTTAAACCATCAAATTGGGCTTCTCCCAATGATTGTTTCAGTTTCTCAACCATGTTTTTGGAAAAAATCCATTTTTTTAAGATGCATAATTTCCCTTCATTGTATCCTTAATTTTTTTATTGAAATACATCATCATTTATATATGTTTGAATTTTTATTTAGATATTGTTGTTCAAAAACTCTCCACGTTGGTATGTAGTTCAATTTTTGAAAGATCATGTTGAAATTTGTGTTCCTACTTCCGTTGGTGAAAAATTTCTTTCACCACATTGTAAAATGGGTGGTAATAAAATCCAAAAAATCCCATTACACTTAATATTGCTAGAAGTTAGCCAAAATTAGAGATAAGCTCCTCCAAAGGATTCTCATAGATTAAATTCCAAATTAATTTCTTGGTTTTTAACACAAAATTTTGTTAGCATATTATAACTCTAAATCTGAATCAGAATCACTACCATGAGGTAGAACATAATCCGGAATCATATTACTTATGGAGGTTCTTAGATATACTCCTTTCAAAGTAGTATGTTCTCCATCTTCCATTGTTGGTTGATCCAATGCATGAGCTTCACCTTCAAAATCAATCATGGGAGCCAATAGCCCTAAATGATGGATTATAATGATTGATAGATTCAAAATTAAAGAAATAGAAAAACAATATCAATAAAGTCAATGACATTTACCCAGAAGTAAGTTGACTACATGAGTATATTCCACCTCTGTATTCCAAGTTTTAGTAGTTTTAGAAAGTAATTATTGGAGTGGAGAAATCTCTCGATCTTTCCCAATACCTATAACCATAGACTCAAGTGCCTCTCCCAATATTGGATTTTATGTTAGTATATTTTAGACAATAGAATAGTATGAATTGAGTGGGATGCCTTGTTCTTGAAGGGCCTTCACAATGTTCTCTATAGATAAAGTTGCACAAAATGAGTTTTAATATGAAGTATCAAATCAATGAACGATTATGCATGATAAACAAAATAATGAGAATATAATCCTTTTTAATTACTCATGGATGTCCCAAAACTTCTTAAGGGAAATATTAATATCAATGTTTGGATTAAGGGAATCCATAATTTTACTCTATATGGCTTTGTATGTTATAGTATCCTCACCATTTAAGGTGTCCAAAAAATGTTGGTTGATGCCCAAATTTGTGCCAATGACATTTCTTCCATCAATTCATGAAATGGTGTAATGTCATCAGGTCTTTCTATGTTAGTATCAACACCGATATCTTCTTTATATTTCCCAGGATCCTCATTTCTTCCTTTTAGAAAAATCAGAATATCAACATTGTTAATCGCATGATCCATCAACATGATAATATGATCTGGGATATTATGGAAAAAATATTGTTAAGAAACATGTGATACCTATAATAAATGAATTTGATATTACCATGAACCATTTATCTATCTATTGAAATATAAGTAGATTTAGCCATATCCCTTGGAACTTCATCTATTAAGTTAAAATATTCATCTACCAAAATTTTAATTCCTCATGGAATTTTCTTCTCAATCCTTTAAGGACCAATTTTCTATCCATTAAGGGAGGAAAGAGATGTAGATCCCATGAGAAGATGAATGTGATCCCCAAGGTGTATAAAGAAATTCATAATACTAGACGATAACATGAATACTAACTTTTTTTACCTACACTTTAAATAAATCTCAATGCTCTCTTGAATTTCCTTTCATAAGATAGTAGAGAGATTGAAATAATCCTCTTAGAAGTAGAAACTGGTGGTATCAGCTGAGGATTTTCTATCATGATCACCTCCATCATGGTTTTCCTCCTGGGGAATGTCTTAGAGGTCCAATGGTTTCATCCAATTTATCATTAGGGGTGCCTATGTGTCCATATTTTTGTGACTCAAGAACCTTTTCTGAGGATCCATACCTTATTTCAAGCTATAAAATGAAATCGTATCAATATTAATGGTTGTCAATGAAGAAGTATAATTGAAACAAATGAAAATGGAAATATATTCTGAGTATTATAAAAAATTTCTCATTCCTCTTTAGGGTGAAAAATTACCCCTTCATGTATCCTTAAATTAATTATATTAGATACTCATTTTGAGGATGGGACATAGTCATCGGTGGTATAAATAAAGGTACCCATCTCTTAAATATTCTCCCATACTTCTTCTATATTACTATCCAAATGATAATCAAAAGGTTCTTTAATATCACCCACATCTGGTATTCAAAAGCATGATTGGAGGAATGCCCATGCATCCCTATGTTCACGAGTCAATATTTACCAATATTTAATAGATAAACGGTGAAAATAATTCAGATTTGATATGGATGGGGGTAGAAAAAACTCAACACACTCAGATTGGAAGGCCTCCTAAGGACTCTCTTCTTCTTCAGAAGAATTTTCTGATGGGACGGTAATCCCTTTTTGATGATGGAGACTAGATCACATCGCTCTTGGGGGTTTTGTTTCTTTATCCATAGTCTAATTGGTGGATCTTATTTAGAGATGTTTTGAAGGTTTTGAATATTTTAAAGCCTCTATATCATCATTAACTTTACAACTTTTACCATGATATCTTTAAAAAAATTTATCATGGTTGTTACCCAATATATTCATTTTTTAGTGCCCCATGAGGGTATATAGAATCCCATGAATTAGAATTTATAACCTCAAATCCAATTGATTCATCTAATTAAGTTAATTTAATTGACAATTTGGATGTCTATATATCCATCAGAATACACAATTTTCAAGATACCATTGGATATTTCCCTTTCCTAACATACATGGGTGGAAAAGTACTTGATTTTTTAGGATATTTTAACTGAAAAGAAAAACTATAAGGTACATAATCCTTAAAGATGATTTCACCATCATTCTTGGACAATAACACGATATCCCATAATTCCATCATATAGGCCCTCATCTCACAATTTTAATCCTTACCATCATCAACAAATGTTCTAATTGGTGGGTTAGAAAAAGGAAATAAGATAAAGTCTCCCGATGAATTTAGTGCCCTCAGTTATTTATCTGGTTTTAGGTTTAATGGATAAATCCATGATGGTTTCTATAAAAAAAATATAAACAAAAAATTGGGGCTGTAACTAAATTCAACACTGAATATGAATAATAGTCTGCTGAAATTTATCCCCAAAACACTTCAAATGGTCCCACAAGCCTAAATTGAGTATTCTCATTGTACAAATGCAGTGAGGAGTGACAAATTATTTCTAATAATGGGGTTTCAAACCTAATATATTTTCCATTTACCAAAATGGATGAAATAAAAAAATTCTCTGGCCTTACACTACTGCCGGAATCAGGGACTGGATAATTGTAAATGATTAGCCACATGGAATGGAAGATGGATAAGTGTACCTTTTCATCAATATCAAACATGACTTTATAACCCAAGTTCGTATAGTCACCTATCTTCAATGTGGGCTAGTATGTGCATGAAATCCCCTGATTATCCATAGTTGAGAAAATGTTAGGATGTACATAGGTAAGACAATTCTCTTTCATTGGTTCTAAATAGCTTCAATACACACACTTTCATGAATATCATATATAAATCTGAGATATTTCTTTTTCTTTTATAATATCTATGCTATTTTAAATAACTCAAAAACCAATGGTCTAGTCCTAGTAACTTCACCCCATGTTGTTACTGGTGGATTGAGTTCATCATAAATCTCACTAGGAATATGAATCCGAGATATTTTTTAGATATTCAATAGACTAATTCCAACCTCACAATTCCTTAAGTGGAATGAATTTGTTTGTGGACTCCTTCGGGTAAAATACTCTGGAATAAAGTCTTCTTTTTATATATATGTTTTTTATATCCAGATATCTTCATAAATTTAAACATTCATTAGTTATTTTCGGAATTCTACACAAGTCCGGCATACCCAGAATTCCCACATGCATTCACATTTAACTCTTAAATAATGAATGTTCATGTCTTCCTTCTATCTGTGAGATTGATCTGTCTTTGAATCATTAAATGTTAAATAATTACAATGCAACCTTATCTCTACAACATGATCTTTCATATCATGGGTAAAACCATTAGGTTTGTCTCCAATTGGTATTATTCCCTCATGAACAAGCATACCCTTTGTGGTAATATTCAAGGAATAACAGTTAGGGTGTTGGAAAAACCAAGTATTTGGAAAATATCTCTTATAAGATAAAATGTGGGAATCTTGAAAAATACCATGTCTGTACATAGGTAGATAATGACTTCATAAATATTCATGTTGTTATAGAATCAATATTTTCAGAAAACCAAGTAGGGTACTCTCAACAACATTTTAATAGTCTAGTAAAATAATTTTCATCATTTTCCTTTGACGAACATTAGCTTCCTCAGTTGCAATAATTAGGTGAGCCATTTCCTACAAAATAATTACAAAATTTTCCAAATTAAATTTAATTTTCACATAAGAAATTTCAAATTTTACATTAAATAATTTAAAATTTTGGAAAAAGAAAATCTCTATATAGCTCTTCCGTTGTGGTCATTTACATAGTTCCTTTAACAAAGATCCTTGTGAAATTCCTTTGATGATTTCATTCCATGTACCTGCATTTCTCAAATGGTTTTACCTTGATAAATTTTCAAGGGACCTATGCGAGAGCACAATGTGGTAAATCTGGAAGAACGAGCTATACAGCGAGAGAAAAAATCCAAAATTATGGGGAAATAAATTCGCAATGGAATGGGGGTACTTATAGACACTATTGGCCTACACCTCCAAAATATAAACATTTCCACATTATAGACCTACACAACACCACTACACCATTGACCTGTACGATATAGTTATGCTACCTACCTACTCAACATAGCTACATCGCATATGTTTATAGTTTAGAATTGACTCTCTGTATTCTTTTACCCATAATCTTGCCTCAGGACTCGACCCTATTTTCAATCAGATCTAATCCTAAGGGGGAGCATTTGGTGACAATCATTTGGAAGGAAAAATATTATAAATAATTCATTTGGATATTACAATGTATCAAAAGGAATCTAGTGGAAGTAAAAGACATAATGTGAAAGGGACCTATGCGGGAACCCTACACTGGGGACCTACACTGCATACCTAAGCATCCAGAAAACCAGTGCACATTCTACTCATATAGCCCAGTTCATATCCCCTACATTGCAGACCTACACTATAGAACTATGCATAAAAACTACATGACAATATAATTTTTGTACCCCTATATGGAGGAGCTAAAATAAAGAGCTACATAGACATCCTATGCCGAAAACTCCTTTTTACCATCCCCCTTCCTTACCTATAAGTAGGACCCTTGGGATCCCCATTTGTGGATGGAAAAAAATGTTGTACGAACTCGTGAATCTACCATTACATAGCTCTTTCACCCAGGTCCTCCAAATTTTCTTAGGTAGCTCTCTAAAAAACGAGATAAGAGATAATTATATGGGATAAGAAATTTTTAAATCCTTTCAGAGTATGAAACACTAAAAATATGATTTAAGGACCCTTCTTCCATAAATAAGAAGCTACCTATGGAAGGCCTATTTCTTAAGGACATATACTGGACTCTTCTAAATATACCAAAGGACACATTGGATGATTAGATTTTAATCCCACCCAAGTGTTTTCATCTTGGTTGTCCCTTTTAATGCTTTCATTGGCCTTGTTCTCCTGTGTTAAGATATTTTTAGTCATTACTTGGACCTACCCGGCACACATACGTGACATACCAATATGGTAGAGCTACGCTACATTGCTGTGCCTAGGACCTATGTATATCACCTTGCAATCCTTTTCAAATCCAATAATGGAAGGGTACCTCTGTCTTTGGTTCACTTATCTAAAATTGACTGTATTAACGCCTCTAATAAATCTCCTTACCTATCAAAATGTTGGTAAAGAGACATTATATTGTCTCTCATTTGGGTTTGTATATCTACAGTTATAGGTTTACTACATTCTTCTTCTTAGGGAGTCCTGATTCATGGAATGTTTTTATGTTTTTATATCTATAATTACTTGGATCCTTACCAAAGATATAGTGTTGGGAATTTCCCAGTATTGGATTCCTAGGATGGGACTCTATCCTCCAATTTTTGTCTCTCAGATCCAGAGCCTCTGGTTCTTAATTAGGAGAGTGAGGGTCACACTTTCTTTTCCATTCAATAGTAGAAAAGTCTCCCTCTTCTTCTGAGATCCATTTAAGACATCCATCCAAGAGTAATCCCCTAGTCTTTTGGTTTGGACCAAATGATCTTTACTTTAATTTTACATTGAAGGGTTCATTTCTCTATGACATCTCCCACCATCGCCTCAACTTATTTTGACCTAGGCCTGGCCTCTTCCATCAATGGAAGAGAAGGTGTGTGGTCTGTTGAATCTCTCACATCCTCTTGTTTCTCACGCAGAGTATGAACCATATGGGCTTAGAGATTTCTTATGATGAAAACATCCACACAATCCACCTCATTTCTTGAACTATGAAATCTCAGATTCCCATCATAATTGGGATAGAATGGAATCCTTCACCCAAGGTCCAAAATCACAAGATATACCTTTCAAAGATCCAATCCTAATTCCCTTAATCTGAGCATCCTTCTCAAGAGTAAGCCATGAATTAATCCCCCCAAATCTACAATATTTAATAATTCTCTCATGGACCTTGTTACAAGAGAATCTCCTTTAGGAGTAAGCACCAGCCTATTTCCTTCAAGGATTTATACACCAATATGAGATTTAGAGAACTACATGGTATTTGATTACCATCTGAGTTTGATATCTAAGAAGCCTCCCTGAGGTCCAAACCAAACACTCCAAATCAACCATGTTCTTCTTGGGCTATATTCCCATCAGCATCTAATCCATCATGGAAACTCGAATCGTTTCCAAGTTCTTTAGGATTATTAGGCATATGTTCCACACCAAACATTGACTAAGCACCTTCCACATATATGTCCTTACCTCATGACATTAAACTGCACAGTTAGGTCCTCACCAAAACACCATAAAGGTATGATGTGTCCCATTAAGCAAAATAAAACTACAAGGGTTCTAATTCCTTTCATAAGGATACAGAGGTACCACATTTAATGGTATGATCCCAATATCAAAACAAACATCCGTCTCCCTAAATGATAATAAATTATAGAGTGGCCCAATGAGTATCTTAACAACTAGCATCATCAAAAAAAATGGATAAAAATTCTAAAAATAGTGTATAAGAGGATAAAATTAATGGAGAACCTCAATTAAATATGGATACCTCTATTAATAAAGAACCTCAAATACAAAAGGATGATTCTAAATTTCACACATGCTAATAATTGATTATATATTTCAAGGAAACCATATGTTGAACTTGGTAAATTAATAAGGATTTGTGAAAATATCATAAATCTATAGGAGAGTCCCAAAGTAGGAAATAATTCCCCCATAAAGGGTTTTATGATTTCATCCTCCCATCCTCTCAACCAATGTGAATTATTAAGTATTGTATGTCCAAACCTAATAGACTCCTACATTTGGAAAGAAGGTCCCTTTGAATACCAAACTATTGGATGTTTCGAGTTCAATAAATAAATCCGATAGAAACTGTCTAGAATTAGTGAATTTTAACCAGTACACATGTTCCAGAAAAAACAAATCCCCAGTCATAATTAACCTAATCCGATAGTCATCTTTAAATGTAAACCCCGATTTAATCCCCATAAACAACAATTATTTAATACATACCTCATTGTCCCCAGTACAAGGGAATACTATTCAAGAATATTCCCCAAATTAATCATCTCAAAGAGCCATACCCCCCTTGGAGAATTACCCTTGAGGGACTCCATAAGCATGGTTCCTCACAACTGAACTACATGGTATTTTATTCCTATTCAAATGGGATACGTAGGATACCTCGGTAAGGTTAAAACCCAATAATCTAATCAAACCTATTCTATGTGGTCCACCTTTCTAAAACGGTCTAAATTCTACCCAAGAATCAATCCTTACTAGGTTACCAAGGTTTCTTCATCATAATATCATTACCAAACATTGACTAGGTACCTTCTACCTATATTTACTCACAACATGACATTAAAGATTATAGATAGGTCATTATCATATGAACCTAATAGGTAAGGTGTTCCCCATTAAGAATCACCTAACAATGTGATTTATTATTCCTTTTTAAAAATATATGTAGAGATTACATTCATGGGTCTGATTCCAACATAAAAAAAACTTCCATATCCTTGGATGACGATAAACTCTAGAGTACCCCACCGTGTGGCTATTCAACTAGTTTTTTCATGAAAAAATAATCACTTATATGTTTATAAGAGGATTTCATTGATGGAGAACCTCATGTAAATATATATGTCTCCATTGATGAAGAAACTCATACACATATAGATGATTCTTCATTCCCTACATTCTAATAATTGATCATTTATTTTAGGGTAATCTACATATTACAATAAATTGAATAAAAGATTCACTAATATGTATTAAATTTATAAGAGAGTACCATAGTAGGAAATAAATCCCCCCTAAAGGGTGTGATTATTCTGATCTCCAATCCACTTGACCAATCTATGTTATTAATTATAGTTGGCCAAACCTACCGATGAGCACCTCCCATTGAAAAATAGGTCCCCTTGGATACGCAACCATTCGGTGTTTTTGGTTCCATGAAAAAACATGTTGGAAACCATTTTTAAATAGTAATTCTTAACATGAAGACCCATTTCCAAGGAAAACAAGGGTATATGTATTATGGGGTTGGTTTTAGGGTTTATATTGTATGGTATGTGGTTTAGGGTGTGTGTTTTAGGGTTTAGGGTGTTGTGTATTGTGTTTAGTGAGTAGGGTTTAGGCTTTAGGGAGTAGAGTGTATAACTGAGGGTTTAGGGTGTAGGTTTTAGTATTCATGTTGTTGGCTATATGTTTTACAGTTACTTTTTTATAGTATTGGGTGAAGGGTATAGGGTTTATGGCTTTTGTGTTTTTTGGGTTTTAGGGATTCTAGCGTTTTTAGGTAATTACGGGATTTTATGGATTTAAGGTTTTCATAGGGTTTCCCATGTTTTTTTACTACTTTTAGGGTATTTTTTTGGTTTAATGTGATTAAATCATTTTTAGGTTTTTTTGGTTTTTTGGGGTTCACGTTTTTTACGATGATTTATTGTCTTTTTTTGGTTTTGTTGGATTTATAGGTTATTTTTTTTTTATCATTTATAGGATTTATGGTTTTTAGGGGTTTTTATAGTTTCTAGAGATTGCTTTTGAAAAACATCATTTGTTCCTGACAATTAATTGCAAGTGATTTAATTTTGAGCAACCCCTGACATCGGGTAAAACATCTTAAAATGGACTCCAATGGGTTTTGTTCGTGGAGACAATAACACCCAATGGATATAATATCCTTGATTAGTCATGTACCTACATTCCAACAATACTAAATCGTTGGGGAAATTGGTTGAGAGGATTGAAGGTCACACTCATCACACCCTTTGGGGTGGAAATATTTCCTATTATTTGAATCTATTTTAGATTTATGATGGGTTTGTGAATCCTTTTTTCATTAACATGTGTGTATAATATATATTGACCTAAGGTAAGCATCAATCCTTAATACACATGGGTTTAGAATCATCTATATGTAACTAATGTCCTCCATTAAAGGGGTTATCTATATGTATTTGAGGTTCTCCGTCAATGGTACCATTTTTATAAACAAAATTTATATTATTTGTTTGTTTTTTAGGTTGATGCTAGTTTCAATCCATGTGGTGAGGCACTTTGGAGTTTACATCCATCTAGGTGTAAAAGGTGTTTTAATTTCGGGATTGAACCCTTAATATGGGATTTTTATATATCATCATTAAAAGAATTATAACCCACATAGTTTGGTGCCACATATCTGGGAACATCACATTTTAACATCATGTGATGAGGACCCATCCTCATTATTTAACATAATGCGGTAAGGACCTCCGAGAGAAAGGTGTATGGTCAATGATGTTGTGAGACCGATGCCAAGGTGGTCCAAGGGACCCATAAGTGGTGTGGTATCCTTAGTGAATATGACCTCACTAGGGATGTGTCTTTGAGAACATTATTCTGGATTTTGTTGATGGGTTTGGACCTCAAGGTGGTGTCCTATGTATCCCAGTTAGTTGGGAATAAGACCCCACATTGTTTAGTTAGTGTCAGTGCTTATGCATAAGAGATTCAAGTTTAATGTTACATGATCAGGACCTATACATCAAAGTGTCACATCTGGTGTTTCATTATTTGAAATATTGAACTTTTGATTTTGAGGAATGGGTTTGGGGTTTACACCATTAGGGAGACCCATCACACATATGGTTTGGGATTAAACAGGAAAGTGGCCGATTTAAAATTTTGGGGTTGTGCAGATTTCATGTTCAGCACTAGCCTCTAATCCCACTTGAGCCATGATTAGTTTTAGAAACAAAATAAAATTCAGTGGATATGAAGATCCCAAGATCCACTATATAAGCTAGTGGACGATGTACTAATGCCCAAAAGAAGAGGGATAGGGTCCTTAAATTTCATATCTTTTATTTTTTTAGATAATCGGGATATCCACATCTAGTGATCTAATCGGCTATGACTCAGAGTAAGGAAAGAAGGATAAAAAATATCTCCCCTTGTGAGAATGGCTAGAGTATTACTCTAGTGGCGATTTCCTGAAATTGGTTTCATGGGGAAGGGTATCATTACCTATCAAAGGGAAAGGAAATCATAATACTTACCCTCAACACATGGAACCTATAGGTTCATGTGATCAACCCACGTTCAGAACCCTCATTAACATGAGAATGAAAACCCGAGGAAATTATTAGAGCATACCTTATTGTGGAGATTTCACATGAGACTCTTCTTTATATGGGTACTTAATCTTGAGAGGATATGTTGATGTGCCTGATGATCATATCATACATTTTTAGTCTCTTTATAAGGGGCTTGTCTTAATTCTATTATACTAGTTTGAAAAGGGTACAACATGGGGGGTTGATGACATGATTAATGAGAGTGATGGGATATGGAGATGATTATGCCCTAGGATTCCCCATCCAATGTAGAAGGTTCCAATGAGGGATGAGGTTTCCTCCACATATCATTTTTCTATGTGGGTGAGGGTACCATCTGAGTATCATTATGCTAAAACGAACAATATTTTTCAAACATAGCGTATTTAAACGTGGGGATAGGTTCCATTCACATCTTGTATCACTATGTGAGGATGATTTCCTTTCACATTATATTTCTCTAAATGGGGAAAGGTTCAACTTCAATATCATCTTGCTATGAAGAATTCTTATCCTCTAATGTGACATCCAATTATTCCCATTGGAAAAGAATACTCAAGGGGATTTTGAGTTCACAAAAGGTTGTATGATTTGTTTTCCTCTTAACTACTAGGTAGAGAATTATTACCTCCTCAGAATCAACATATCTCTCAAGATTCAACTTGGAGGATCTTATTTTTGTGTATCCTTGTCACTCGTATCCTTTATCTCTTTTTGATTCAATCCCTCTTGTAGTACCCTTGGGGGTTTTTTATAGGAGGGATAAGGGTTTGTATACCATTATGGACAATATTCTGTTATGGGATATGAGGCTTATTTTCGGGGATCTCAAGGAGAGTTCCAAAAATTTAAAACAACTTAATTAGTAGGGAGAGTTCATTGACAAATGGGGCCATCATTTTAGGGTGTAGAAATCACCTCTCAGTCCAAATAATGAAATCTATTCATTCATGGGTTCTAGAAGTACATCCCCATCCCATAAAATATAAATTTTTGGGGGTAATTGGTCATGGGGTAGAAGTCACTACCTATAACTACAATCCAATGGGGATTCATTTGTGGTTGTCGGTGATATCTCCTTCTACCATGAACTATTTTTTTCCCAATGAAATTTGAGAAAATGGAAGAATATCCTGTGGAGTGGAAGACTATGAATAAAGTTTCCCCTTATGGACTCAATTTATCCTTAAAATCATTTACCTCTTTGAACCTTTTTCATTAATATTCTTCTAAGTTTTATTTATACCTTTTTCCAAGTTTTAATAAATTATCATCTTCTTGAATTTGGTATTTAAAGAGCTATCAAATTCCCCCTAATATAATTTTCTCTGATCTGGATTTTGAGGATGTGATACCAATGAAGAAGCATTCTTGATTTGATTAAAATATTAGATAATGATCTATTTTTTTATGATCTAAGGGACTCAGGGATTATAATTTTGAATATTTCTAGGGACACATGGGAAACCCTAAAAACATTATTTCATTTTAATTACCAAAAAAATATTTTCTAAGTCCATTGTGGTGTGGGAATAGAGAATGTAACATAACTTTTTCTTAGGCCTCCCTTTATTGGTTTTAAAACCTAACATGTTTTTTGTATATTTTATTTTTTGATTGCTCAATTTTTCCAAAACCATGTGAAGAATAAGTTTATAAATCTAGAACATGACATTTTTTAGGGAATCCCCTTTTTCCACCTAATGTGTTTTGTATCTCTTTTTATGGGTAGTTTAGAGTGTTTCAAATTTGACTAATGTGATTGATATTTTTGGTTGAACAGCTTTGACCATGAATTACAGGAAAAGGTACCCAATATGGATTTCTAACTAAGAATGTCCCAACATTTTTCACAAATGAATGATAGTTTTTTCCTTACCCTATTTTTGTGATTTTTTATTCTGATATCTGATATATTGAATGAAAGTGAAGTAAAACATAAGAATAGTTTCTCACATGATGTTTTTAGGGTGTACAGAGGTAGGAAAAGCCTATCTATGTGACGAATTTCCCTTTGGTTGACTTTTTTTTGGGAAACATATGCGGTGCCAACTGGGGAACATTTTGCATACTCAAATAATGGTTTCCTTAAGACACTAACCCTCTATTTTAATTTTCTATGTAATTTTTTTAAATTAATATTTTTAAAGAACATGAATGGTGTCTTTTCAAGGGAATGATGTCTGAAAAAGGTCACAGTGTATGTATCAGCACTAGCCATGAATGAGAAACCACCCCTACAAAGATTTGGCTTGTGTAATGGAGGGATGGAGTGGGGTGCAGTTTATTAATGTGAAACTAAGATAAGGTCCATCTAGTTTAATGTCTTACATTGAGGATATTAGAGGTCTATGGTTTATGGTCACATATCTTTGACCGAGGGATAAACAATTTCCCTATTCACGATATTATATTCATGAATACTCTATTATCCTCAGGCATGAAGGGGGAAGGTTGTAAAATGTAATCTGGGAGTTTTTAAATCCATTGAGTGATGTTATAAATATACTTCATTGGGTCATATAGAGATATTAAAATACTCTTATGGGGAAGAATTTTTCAATGGTTTATAGGCCGTTGTGTGGTCAAATTATAAAAATTCAAGTGAGGCATGTTGTGTACAATCAAAAAAATGTTTCCTCAAAAAACTAAACATCTATTTCTGAAGAACAGTGTGGTTTATAAGGATTTGGACCTTCCCATAGAGATTGAGTTTTTAAAAGAGATTTTTTGAGAATGAAAAGATTTGTTCATGTCCAAACATCTAGGGGATGGGTATAAAAGTTTCCCTTATGATGTTATGATAAGGTTCCTTATGAATTTATAAACCATGTCTAGGGGAGGGACATGTTTTTGTGGATTGATCCATTATTGGAGACCCGGGTGTCAATATGAATGAGGTGAAGGAAGGAAACATGCCGTACAGAGGTTTTGGAATGTTCCCCCACACTCTAATCAAACTCTATTATGGGAAATGGAAATATTCCTTTAGATAGAAGCTCAAGAGTGTGGTGAGGCTCATTTTATACTCTTATATAGATCTTCTTCACGTATAGGATAGTGTATCATTTTTTTCTATTGTGTCTGAACCAGGATATAGGATATGTGTGTAGCTATATATTCCATAAAATCATGTATCATGACATACTTATTTCTTATAATTCTCCCCATGAAATACTGATTCGTGTGCAGGGAAAGGTTATTTTTAACTTTTTCTATGGATTGACCAAATATGGGACATTGGGAGGTCACTATTTACCCTGTAGTGGCATAGGTCAAGCCACACATAGATCATGGTATTATTACATTTGGCGTTAGAAATAACATTTCTATGTCTAACCCATATGTGTGAAAAGGGATACATTTTCATCTTATGGTTGGACCTAGTATTGAGTATCTTTACGTCACTACATATATCATCGAAAGATGAATCCATCCAGATGTAGTTCTTGGTAATTGTGCAGTTTTGTGTAGTGTGAATGGGACACTATCCATGTAGTTTAATTTCATGCGAAGTGGATGTCACGATGTCATATAGTTTTGGGTCATACAGGTAGGACTATATGTCATGGTAATGAGGAGTAATTGGAGGATTATAGAGTCGGGATGTTCATACATGCATTATACATGAGGGAGAAGAATGCGTAAACCATGATTCAAGGGATTCTTGGGTTTGGAGAAATGATATATGGAAAATGTTTGTTGGGGTTAATGAGATAAATAAAGACTCCCAGGGGGAAGAATTTTCCTTCAATTGGAAGATATATTTTTGAGGGAAACTTATGGAGATCCAATTACTGTATATTATTCATAACAGAATAATGGTTTCCTTAATACATTGGCCCCTCCCATCTTCAATGTCAAAAGGAAGAGGGTGAATATCCAAAATCACAAGGGGAATACTGTATGAGGAATGAAAGGAATGTATCTGAGTATATAAGAAACATTGATATTATGATTAGAAATGGACTGTTAAATTTCCTACATAGATCTAACTCAGATGTAGGGTGGTTTATTTATATTTCCATGATATATTCTCAAATTTGGAACCCAAATATGATATCTCATGCGTAGATCGTTTTTTTACATTGGATATGGGGACTTTTTTAAACCTATGGATGAGACTAAGACATGAGGTCTAGATATTACTACGTATATCATTAAAATAAGATTCAATATATAAATAGTTCTTGAGGTACCAGAATTTTATCATCATGGGGTAAGGACATGGGTTCTCTATTGTGAATATGAATAATATATTTCACATTTTAAGGTCTTATTCCCAAGACCAACTTATGTGAACTGATACACTTTGATCATATGGGGAATCCCCTACTGAAACTCCCAATCCCATATGAGATGTGATCTATGTGGGAAATAAGGTGGAAAAAGGTTTATTCTACCACATATAAGAAATATAACGACATATAGAGAAATTCATATTTGTATGGGCTGGGCCATGATAGAGAATCTAGGCATCACTATTTACCTATTCCAAATGAAAATCCTAACACATGTAGTTCTTAGAAAAATCCCAATGGAGATCAGGACCACACTTAGGGAGGATGAAAATTTTAAATTTCATTGCAGTGGGACCTAATATTAGAGTTCTGTAAATCACTACATATCCTGTAATATAATGAATCAATCTACATGTTTTTTTGGGACCCAGTGCAGTTTAACATCAAGTGGTGAGGATGAGGGTAAAGGAATGTGAAAGAAGGGAATTGTTTTGACTGGAACTAGAACCAGAGATTCAAGAATCACTAAAAATCCTATGTGGGTAGGGATCAATCTAGACATAGTTAATGATATTTATCTATACACATATCTGAGTCCTATACAGGGAGGGGAAGTTTTTATTAAAATGGACCTATCAACATGATCTTCTTTATAGTCCCATGCATTGATTTATTTTGTATGTAGTGGAGAGGACATTGTTTTCATGGAAGGGCCCATGAAATGAGGTTTGGGTGTCAATTTATATCTAATATTATTGTAATCATTCCACCCATAGTTTTTGATGAAAATATCCTTTTATAGTACTGACCTATACACAGAGAGGGATTATTTTTTTTACTCTCTGGTTGGATAGACCAGGATGTAGAATCTAGATGTCATTACATATCATGTGTAGGATAGAATCAATCCATATTATGTACTTCAATATGACATGGTATCTGAATGATGCCAGGTGAAATGTCCTCTCATTTGAGAAAGGTACAGTGTTTTCATGATTAATGTCCTACAGTGAGGACATTAGTGTCATGCATTTTATTTTCTTATGATATGGATGGTGTACCATGTTTCTTAACATCACATGATTTGGAAAATATTGTTTCAATAGTTATGGAAAGGATGATTTTTTAGAATAGTGAAAAACATAATCCTAAATTTAAATTAGGTCTTGAGACTAGAGTCAGGGAATACAGTCATCTTGTAAATGGATGGATAATTGAGGTTGGGACTAACATAAGAGGTTTGGGTGTCACTACGTATTCTCTGAAAACATGAATTAATCCATGCATAGTTATGAATTTGAATTCTCCATGCAGGTCTAAACCATATGTAGAGGGAGGAATTGTTACTATTTTTCATGGTTTGTCCTAGGATATAGGGTTCAGTTGTCAATACGTATCTTGTGATGATAGAAATCATTAATCATGCATTTCTTAATAAAAGAAGCCCTACTTGTATCTGACACTCACATGGGGATAATGGAATTTTATATTTCCACCAAAATATCCAATTCCTATTTGGTGAATCGTTAACTAAAATGATGGTTCCCATGCTAGTTAAAGTCACACAGTGTGGATGATGATGCCATGAAATATTTTTCCCTATGACATGGATGGTGATCTCACAATTTTTAAGCTTAGGAAACAAATACCGACTGCATAGTTTCATTTCTAATATCTAGGACCATCTACCATTTTGATAAAATCATGAAATTATGATGATAACCCCTAGTTTAAGTTAATAGAGCTCAGACCGAAGGTGTAAGCACTTAAAAGGGATATACATGATGTGGTGGCAGAAAAAATGTTGATGTGATTAAGGACCAAGAAGGAAAAAACACAATATACATGTTTTAAAGTAAGATCATATATTGTTTTATGTTTTGATGCTTGGAATATAGATTCTATTCTAAGGTCATGGTGTTCAGACCTAGGGAAAAGGGCTTCCCAAATAGCCATTTTTGGAGTAGTGGAGTGACAAACCAAATGTGAGTGAGGGCCTAGAAGACTTAGTGTTATACAAAACATTTCCAAAAGTCTTCAACATAGTTTAATGTAATATTTATTGGACTCAGATATGTAGTTTAACATCATATGGTAAAGAAGATATGTGTTATATAGTTTAGCATCATAAACCTTGGACAATTTATCATCTAGTCTACCATCATGTGATCAGGATGATTTATCATATAGTTTATCATCATCTTCTTAGGATTATTTATCATGAAGTTAATCATCATGTGATTATGAATATTTATCTTGTATATTATCATCATGAAATCAGGATGACTTATCATGTAATTTATCATCTTGAAATTAGGACAATTTATGATGAAGTTTATCTTCATGTGATGAGGATGATTTTCATGCAGTTTATCATCATGTGATCAGGATGATTTATCATGTAGTTACATGAAATAATTCATCAACAACATTGAAATTGTGGGAGTCATGATATGATATCCATCCATAGAAATTATAGGATACGATCCATTATATTGGACCTTATGTATGATGTATGGTCCCTACCATTTTGGTTCCAACCATGAAGGTTTCATTACAGGCCTCATCAATGTCTTGAGGACCAACACCATCTCTCATTCAAAGAAAGATTAGAGGATAACCTTTTGGTTAAAAGTTCATGTGATTAGATATTGGTGGACTTCCAAAATATGAATGGTCTAAAATCATTTCTCATTTGGGCACTCTAATTCTTTAAACCATATCTAAAATTCATAATACATGGATAATTGATCTCAGATAAAAATTCAGTGTGAGGTAAATTGAAATTCAATGGTATGGGACACCTCTATCCCATTTACTAATGATCATAGGGTATCATATGTGGTAGTGCGGGTCATAGTTAGGTAAGTCTCCAAGGAATGTAGGATCTTTTATGGCCAAGAAATTTTATCCTTATCTACCATATTATATAATATATTTGATAAGGTCATATTGAAGGCATCTATTTTTCCATTAGCCACAAAATGGTAGTGGGACAAATGTATGGAAAGGATGTCATACTTCTCATATAGATTTTCCAATTTAGCAGAACTGATATTGGTGTCGTTACTCATTTATATTGTATGAGAGACACAAAATCTAGTGATGTTGTTGTCTTTTACGAAGCTAACAATTTTACTTACCCTGACTTATTTGATGTGTATAAAATCATCACCATAGAGAATAAGTTGACTACAATAAGAATATACTTGAACTACCTTAATTTAGTGGGGGGATATGGTCTTACAACATCCATTCCCCATCGAGAAAATATATAGTAGTATATGGCTATGTGAAGATACTCCAAGGGTTAGTAAATTAAGATGGAATGAACATTGTAGTAGTATGAATTTTTAGTGAATTTAGTATAGTCATGAGGTAGAGATCACTAGGATTACCCATGGCATTGTAGTTTTTGGAAAATTTTGAGTTCTGATTAGTGGACACCACAGGATCTAGTGTTCACATCCTTTATGAAAACAAAGGTCTCTACTCAATCAATGCATCTAATACGGACCCCATCGAGGCTCCACTTATAGATTTATTTTCTATGGTTCATGATATCATGGTGAATAATGATAATTTGTCATCTTCATATTTTCTCTCCCTTATCTCGTTCGATTGAGAGTTATCCATTATGAAGGTAATATAAAAGGGTGTCATCCGTCTAGTGGTAGGAGAATATGGTTCCGGGGTGGGATTGATCTCATCAATTTCTTTCATGTTGGATTTAACAAAAGGTGATACCATCTAGTGGGGTGTAATGATGATGATTGTTCCATCCCAATTAGGATTAGCTATAGACGTGGATACATTTTTCATGGCATTATTCTGGGAAGTTTATGAACATGTAACATTATTCAATGTCGAATCAAATGAAAATTCTACCATTAATCCCTAGACATGGTTTATCAAGGAGTATTATCTCTAAATTTTTGATAGAGTAATAATTTTAACATGCTTGAGGAGCAGTTTAAAATCATTTTTTATCATCAAGTGATTTACATTACCTTGAATATCTATATCTACTCCTACAACGAAGGATCGATATTCTACTTCATTTTTCATGCACCCATCTAACAACAAAAATGATTAAGGCAACACTAACTTAACTAGATAAATGATAAAAATTCAAAGCACCACATTGTTGTGTTAGGGGTATTCCATAAGCATTCCTATTATGATTCTAAATGAACCATCAGAATATATCACCCATGTATGGTGACCTTCTTGAATATATAAAAATATTTAATCAAGTAGTTTACTTTCCAATGAATTCATTTCTACTCAGGGGTGATCTTCCATAAAATCTATTAATGTCGGGACATTGATTAATTTTTGAGGAATGAACTAGATTTTAAACTATTCATAATGACCCACTACCATGACAGATGTTCGATCAAAATATTATGACTAAGAATGTATTTGAGTGGGTTTTTATGGGATACTAAATGGACCTCATGATGCATTAGATAGGTCATCGGCTTCTAGAGAGAAAATATTATCACCAAATGGCTCTTCTTGATATCAGGAGAATGATTCTCGGCATCAATCAAGGATTGAATTAGATAATAGAGGTTATTTTTCTTTCAGAATCATTATTTTGCATGAGGAAGGCACCCAATGATCATTCTAAGGCTGTCACATACAAAATAATCTTCCTTCCTTTAATTGATTTCATTATAAATGTAGGGATTAAGTGATATTTCAGGAGTTTGTCAAATTATTCCTGACAATCATTTGTCCACTCATATCTAACCCACCTTTTCATCAATATGGTGAAGGGAAATCATTTTCTATCGAGGATGGATATGAAGTGATAGATATTTTTTAATTTTCATTTAAGTCATATAAACTCTATGTTGTTGTGAGAAGGTTTCATGCCAAGTATATGCTTTGTATTTATATTTTTGACTTTGATGACACTATGAAATATGATTAATATGAGGAATTTCCTTATGGTTACACTGAAATCACATTTTAAGGGGTTCATTTTCAAGAAAATATTTCACATTTTGAGGATGAATGTTTCATGATCTTCTAGTTGGTCAGAGAGTTGCTGAGATTTAACAACCAGGTCATAAACAAATAATTCACCAAAATTTCCTAATAAGGGTTTGAATATGCGATGCATGGAATGTTGGTATGTAGATCCATAATTCATCAAGAAGAAGAAAATTTCCAACAGAAAAATACTCCATTGGTTCATTTAATATTAGGGATTCTTAATATGTGTTTCAAGTCCCAAGGAACATGTGTTTTGGTTAGTAAACACTACTTATGGGCGGTTTCCATTGGATTTATTTATGGAACTAAAAACATCCAACAGTTCTTTGTCCAATGGGTCCTTCTATTGTATTACGATACATAAGAACATGAATTGGTCAAGTGGATGGGAGGTCAGACTTATGACACCCTTTTGGGTGGAATTATTTCCTATCTTGGGACTTTCTTCATATTTGAGATGTTTTCATGAATCCTTATTAACTCACCAAGTATAACGTAGCTTTCCCTTGGAATTTTCATTCAATTATTAGCATGTGTGGAATTTAGAATTATCCATATGTATTCAATTTGATTAATTAATGGATACATACTTATGTATTTGAGGTTCTCCATCAATGGTATTCTCTCATATACTATTTATATATTATTTTAACCATTATTATGATAATACTTGTTTTTAATCCACTCAGTAGGAACTCATGAATTTATTTTCAACCAAGGAGATGATGGATTTTTTTGATGTTGGGATCATACCCATAAATGGGCTTCCAACGTTTCCTTGTTGAAGGAATCAGAACCCTCATAATTCAGTTCCTTTTAATGGAAAGCATCATACCTTTTATGGTTGTGTGACACGAACCTAGCTGTATAGTTTAATGTCATGTGGTACAGACATATATGTGAAAGGTTCTTATTAAATTTTTGATGTGGGGTTTATGATTAAGAAACCTATGGAACATGGAAACAATATGGGTTTCCTTGTTGGATTAGACCTTGATGGGAATATGGACCTAGAATAACAAGGTTTATTTGAAGTGTTGGGTTTGAACCTCAGAGAGGATTCCAACGTATCCCATTTGGATGGAAATTAATGCCCATGTAGTTCAATGATTCTCATAGGTGAGTATTGTCCATTGAGAGAAATGAGTTTGGGCATACTTCCTAAAAAAGATTCATTTTTATGGATAAAATGAGATGGAGATCAGGCCATATAAAGGCTTCTTACATATCCCAATTATGGTGGGAATTAGAGTTCTCATAGTTTAAAAAATGGTGATGTCTGTGAAAATTTTATGATCATGAACAATCTCTAATCCCACGTGAGTCATTCTTGGTGTGACATTCAAGAGGATGACAATAATTCACAAAGCCACACACACTTTTCCCCCTCTGATGGTGGAAGAGGAAGTGCCTATAGCGGGAAAGGTGGATGAGGCTGTGTAGACTGGGGAAAAGGGGGAGGCAACGAGCCTTCTCTCTTTTCTCTTTACATTAGGAAAGGGTCCAATGTAAGGAAGGAGCGGAGATGAAGGATGTATAGAATAGAAATACTACAAACTCCTACTTGAAAAGTTAGGGACATAAACTAGTGTAGATTCCTCAAAACATGTTCTTGAAGGGAAGTGAGACTTCTCATTTGTTTAAAAGAAAAATTAGGTGTGAACCATACCTTCCAAACCAGAGACCTGAGGTTCCGAGTTTTAGAGATGAGAAGGGGAGGACATGACCCAAACCCGAATCCTATAAACTGGGAACTCCCCAACATTGTTTCTGGGATAAAGGTCCTTGGGACAATGGATATACAAACCCATAGACACTCAATGAATCCAAACACCATTTCAAAACAAATTTAGGAAACCTCATACTGTAGATATACAAACCAAAATTGGAGACAAGATGATGTGACCCTCCCAAAGGATTGATAAGTCCTAAGGTTTTCGTGAAGGTTTCAATATAAATCCTTTCAAATAAGGGATCCAATGAAGAAGAAGACATTATATGAATGGATTTGAACAATTATTTACGAAAGCCTTGTATAGACTGAAGGTAATAGGTGAATTAAATGAGGAGAACCCTAGTAAGTATGTTCCACACAGGTATGGGCATGAAAGTAGCCTTGGGTTTCCTGATGTAAACTTACGTGATGAAAAACATTGATGTTAATACATGGTAGGGACATTAATCAAGCCTTCAAGAGTATTCACTGGTATTCCTTGAAGTGGGGTTCTCATCTTCCTTTTATAGGAATTGGTGGTTCCATGTTTTTCTGATTTAGGGAGGTTGGGTACTTTGTGCATGAAAGTGTTATGGATTTCAAACACTAAATGAACTCATGTCCAATGATCCTTCTTCAATTCCTCTAATCTAGGTGTTAAAAAATTACATTGATGGTTTCAGAAGACTTAGCCGAATCACTAGGGAGAGAAGAGAATCAATTAGGCTTCATGGAAATTTTCTTATAAAAATGAAGAACTCAAGGGTCTATTTATAGGAAAATAAATGACCCTAGAAAAAATGGTGGTGGGGATAAAAAGTGGATTGATCAACAAAAATGTGGTGTACAAGTTATTTGGTGTCTAATTGGAGGCACTCAAGTAGGATTTTGCGTCACTGGTACCATGGGAACTACTTTGGGGACTTAGCAAAAAAACATATCCGTACAATAATAGAATGGTGGTGCACAAGTGTTTGTATGTAGGTACCTTGGGAACCTCTTTGGGGACATAACGAAAATAATTTCTCCATAATATAGGGGCTATGGCCTGACATCCCAACCTAGGATTCGTGCTAGGCTGCAGTCCCGACCCTTCAGGCCGGTTCCTTCATTACTGTCAGTGAACCCTATGAAAAATGCAGAGTTGCTTTGCAAACTTTTTGGGCCGTGTGGAAGACATTTTCCTTAAAAGTGCATGGAACACTTTTCATGGTGTCTACAATAATCAGGGGATATTTATATTAGATTCTATTCTAAATAGCTATCCATGAACGATAAAACCTAATATATGGTTGTTGCAGTGATCATTAGTTTTTTGGCAAGGACTGGAAAATCATCCTTTGGGTATGGACGGTTGAGATATCTGAAATCGATGCAGACCATGTTTTTAAAATTTTCTATCTTTATGGAGATGATATTGGCTAACCATTTAGGATATTGGGCATACCTAATGATTTTGTATCTGATTATATTTTCAATTTGAGCATCACTTTTTTCATCTTGTGTCAGGTACATCTTTCTGGCCATCTCCTTAACGCCTATGTGGTCCTCTGGTCGGACCATGTGGTGAGTGGTCACCACAGGATCAGGGATGAATATTTTTGTATTGTTCCAAGGGATCATTCTGTAAAATATCTTCAAGAAGGGGTATTGCCTCTTGTTCTTTATAATACATGCATTAAATTATGAATAAGGGCCACATGTCTTTTTCTGTACCAAAATTTATTTCTTTGAGTTTATCTATGATGGTAGAGACGACCTCCTAAAATGATGGAGTGGAATCTCTATGCTCCTCCTCCTATTCTTCTTCATACTATACACCTTCTTTATATTTTTTTATTGGGGAAGTAATTATAGGGATATGTTCTCTAGAGTTTAGATTTGAATATATATCTTTATATTTGAATGGTGAATAAAATTCCTTGGACTCAAAAGACAATGGAAGATTTCATTGAATATTTGGAAGATATGGAGTAAGAGAAGAAGGATTGTAGTTGTAAACATTGAGTGAAGATACATCCTATTATATCTAATTTTGTGAGGTAGGGATTTACTAGATCATAGGGGGTTGGATTAAAGAATTCTTCTTCTGATATTTCACCATTGTTTTGGGAGTCATAAAAATTTTCAACACAATTGAACTCATTTATCATGACTTAAATAATAAATAATAGTGAACATGAATCCAAAATTGGACCAATATTCTCAATCTATTTGATGGGTAACACATATTCCATGATGATCAATTGTAATGGGTTGAAAAGGATCATTTCCAAATTGTAAAGGGTGGTGATCCAATCAACGCCATAAACTAGGGGTTTCTTCATTTCCCCTTATAGAATTATTCATTGATATAAGGTGACTCATAGGATTAATACAAGGCCTTATCTGTATGAAATATCCTGATTTTACCATTAATTCATAATTTGAAGTATTTATGGTACTATGAGGTGGTTGTTCTGTGTCGATGCAACAAGCGTCTTCCTAACATAACATTAAAGGTTGTGTTTTTATGGAGCACTAGAAATTCAGAGTATGATAGGAGGTCTCTAAAATGATCCTTGAAATTAATTTGGACAAATTAATTCTTCTAATTTTGGAATAGCAATACAAAAGTATAGTGGAAGGAACTAGGTTATCCTCATAACATCTCAGCAGGTGAAGTGTTCATACTAGAATGAGCTTAACAATAGATTCATTATCCATGAAAACTTTTCAGACATAGAAAAATTGTATCCTACGAAACACATACAAGGGTATGATTTTCTCCTATATAATGACGTCATCATATTGTTTTTTGAAGGATAAATGAAACCATCATAAAGAAAAATCAATATCTACACTATAAACCTCGGTAGAAAAAAATTCAAATGAAAACTACTTGGGTCTTAAAAAACAATTATGAGTGATTCCTTAAGGAAATTTGAAAAACTCATGGTATCTAATATCGATATGATGGTTGGTACTGAGGCTAATTATTTCTGAATTTCATACTTCTAATCTAATGGAATTAAATTCCTAGTGTTGGGATTCTCATTCACATGAGTTTTAGAAGTTTGGGTATTTGATGTTGGCAGATCCGCACTTAAAATAGGAGTTTGAGATTATCCTATCCTTGGGGGTTGGGTTTGCCCAATCATTCTATCCATTAAGGGATATTGGACACATGTTCCTCTTTAATATTTTATTTTAGGGTGATCAGATCCAGGTGTCCTCTGGTATGTTTCCAGCGATTTTCCTATTATTGCTGGATCTGCTAAAGGGATCTTCCACGAGTTTCCACATTATTGATTGTATGAGTTGGGGTGTGTCTTGAATTCTAGTTTCATTCAAGACTATGTCTCCCATGGTATCCTAGGATCTTGAAAATTATTATTCTAGTTCTCCAATTTGGTACAAGGAACATTGGTTAATATCCATACTCATCATCTTGTAAGGGATCCCTTAATTAAATTCCATTAATGAAACCAAAGATCAACTCCTCATCTGATGAAGAGTATGGTTGGTTTATCATTTCAAGTGGTTTTGTTTGTTGGAACGGTTCCCATTATTTCATATATGAGGGTATAGAATTTGAGTTTGTTGATACCAACATTGGACTTGTTGTAGGTTCATCCTACTACACTTTTTCCCTATATTTCTATCTACTTTACCTTTTTGATGGTTTAATTTTGTGGCCTTGTAGGGAAAATTATGTCAGTTGTTTCGTAGAAAAAACGACTGGGGGAGTAGTTTTCAATTTCGAATATTATTAGAGAATTCCATAAGTTTGGTTTATTGTTTTTTGAGTAATATAACAATCTAATATATGTGACCTTCTCCTAATGACTTCTTTCCATTCACATCCTTTTTCAGGGGAACTGGCCGAAACATACTCTACTTCTACCGATGTCCCTCCTAGCATTACATTCCATGAATGTACCATTCTCTATAACCGGTATTTGTAGATAAACAGTTATTGGATGGTGTGAACCCTTATCTGATGAATGGTACAATAATATATCCTGTTTTCGAGACCTACATGGTTGGGTTTCTTGTTTTCTGACCAGAAAAGTAGATCATTGTCTATAGGAGTTATAAAATTGCCTCATAATTGATCATCTGAGAATGAGTAAAATGTATTTCGACTCTCTTAAAATGAATTATTCTTTAGTCCAATATTCTCATCATATCAATTTGGTGGTTTTGGTTAGTTCCCCTGTGGTGCTTCACAATATAGTGCTAGCATCGGAGCTAGATCATGTGTTGAGGCTGGTATAAGTGTGACATATGCCTTCATATACTTTCCCTCTCATTTCCCCGAGACTAGTAGAGTTTTCTGGGACATTATCTTATCCCATGGTATAGATTCATCCATTCATTGTGAAATAGGGGGAAAATCAGAAAATCTAGTTCAATATTTCATTTTTATGAGAGGAGTTAATAGCTCATTATAAAGGATATCAATGCAGAGAGCAATCATATCCCCCTGGGGAAGAAGTCATTTATAGGATGAGGTCATCCATTTCCGTATGGATATGAAATATGATACCCTCTAGATTTATCACTCTTTTAATTTTTATAGGTAATTTAATGTTATCATTTGAATAATTCATCTGAACTGAAATAGGAATTTCTAAAGGAGATCTTCCCCTATCGTTATTGACCAAGCTAGGAAACTGGGGTACCATAAGAAGGCTTCTCCTTTTAGGGTTCATACAAATCATTTGATTTTCAATACATTTTTCCTCTCAAGAGTTACCATAATGGGATCATAATGAGGTGTATAGTGGGTTAGATTTTATTCCATGTCACATAATCCATTGAATATAGGAAATGTAGGACACCTAAAATTTTGCAATTGCAGAGTGTCACTCACATAATCTGAGAAAGGTATCTATTTTGGATGTACTAGTTCTGGCCTCTCCTCGAAAACTTTTAATAGATCTGGATGTGGCTCGATGGTGTCATTAAGCCCCCGGTGAGATTTTATTTTCATAGGATATGGGATGGGTGCAGAAATGGGATGGATATGATGCACCATTTCTTCCAATATTTGATTCATATATCTGATTCGGGACATCATTTGAGGGTTCACATGAAACAACTATGGTAGTCTCCTTAATATATGAAAATATTAATACCCATCCCAGATTAGACCTAGGTTTTCTAATGGTCTAGGATCTATGTTGGTTGTATGTATTGTAACTAATACATTTTCCATGGTGAATCATTATAAATGAGGTACCCATGCTGGGAGTGTACATTAAATCACATCCTGAAAAATTCATTGATAGGAATGCCTCCCTTGAAAAACTCATTGTTGATTCCCCCAAACACATTCATTTTTTCATCCTTTAGAGTGAATCTTTATTTAAGAATTGGAATATAATATTCATTTATAGGAGTTTTGGGTCATATATGAATATTCTCATATTCTTCTATCTATTATAGTTTTTCTAATTTGGTAGTGCATGATTTATTGAGGGATAAAAAAATTCTAGATGACTCTCTAGCTTCGGGTATGCACACCTTCATTATCATTGTGGAATGCATCCCATATGGAACAATCATCTCTCTAATCTTATTTCAGTTTCCTTATTTCTATTTTTATCTATTGTATTGAAATCAATGAAATTCAATGATGTGTAATGAATTTTGGGCATCATACAGAATGTTAAATGATTGGAGCTTTTTTATCATTGTTTTCTAGACATATCTATTCCTTTTAGAGATCATCTTAGAGCTTCTTGTCCAAGGGTGCCTCAAAAGAATCCTATGAGAAGTTGTTCATATGACCCCCTCTATGGTGAATGGTTCATGAGATGGGATGAAATGGGAGGCCTTACCACTTTTCAACCTCCCTAACTCTAAGAATAATTATTTCTATTATGGAGGTGGTTTAGGTTAAAATTACACCATCCCTACAAGCTGGGGTTTATCATGTTCACTTGTTGTTATGTTGTGGTCTACATTTTTTGGTCTTACGAGGTCATATTAGGTTAAAATTTACCCTAGCCTTATTGGATGGCATATATCCAATACTAAAGATTCTACTATAGTTTTTGTTTTTATCTTTATCTCTCACATACCGGTTAGAGTGTGATCTAAATAAAATTCCGAGTCTATATGAAAAATATTCATTTTTATGACATTAACAGTGCTTGGTTATTGGATTATCTTCCGCAAAAAGGATTCATAATGTTCATGGTTTCCAAGTTCATGAGTTTTTTTTTATGGATTCAAAATGTCACTCCTAATGCTTTTTCAATTTAATCATAGCTGATTCTGGTAGAGTGTGTCGACTTTCCTGAGAATGGTATTTTCTTGATAGACTCCTTGGGATAATGAAATTACAATATGTCATTTCCAACTGATCTTACTAAATAGGAAATAAGGTGAAATGAAAATATCCATGTTCCCCCATCTCCCAATATGAACACCATTTGGGATATTACTAATTAAATGACACAAATTATGAAACATATTTAGTTATTCCAACTGAATATTTTTTTGAAACATCTGTAATGGTGTTCATTGTGCAGATGGGAAGGGATTCCAAATCAATATGTTAATGAATATTTCTCAATATTTTGAAATTTTATACATACTCAATGTAAGGTAATAGTTTTTATTTCAAGTTTTGGTTGGTTGTCTAGAGATTTAGGCAGATGTAGTGTATAAATTATTTTAAAAGCACCTATGGAATGTGGGACTGATATGTGGTTAGGGCCAAAACATAATGGATATATCATCCATATACAATTGTTTTATCATGAGTAATATATCTATTTTTCCTTTCATGATGATTCCTCAACATGATTATCCCATCATGGACAATTCTGGATGGTTTTACCTCATGTAGGAGGGTTAGTAGAGGTCTCGTTCGTATGGGAACAGTTGAGAAGAGGATCGAAAGATGATAATTATTCCAAGCCTTCTCCATGTTGAGGACGGATGTCACTGACCATTGAAAAGTTTTCTAGCATGTCAATACCCATATTTATAATGCCTAATTTTATGAGAGAGTTCTCATATATTACTCAGAAATGGGAGAAACATCCTTCCAATAGAAAATGATAATGTTGGGGGGACCTCCACAATAGGTTCTATCATGGAGAGGGATACCATCAAAGATCAATGTCTAACTGTAGGGATATGTTCTATAGAATAATTTATCAAGAGGACCTTCACGATGGAAGAATGTAATGGGAGGTCCTTCTTGTTGAAATATGGTTCCATTATAGGGATAAAAGTTTTAGAGAATTCCAACATGATGAGGACTACCATCATAGCTCAATTCCATACAATAGTGAAAATTTCAGCAGTGTATACCCTATGGAGGACCTTTAGGGAGGATGAAAAAAAGGGGAGGACCTTCTTGATAAAATAATTTCACACAGTATAGAGGAACTTCGCATCACATTCCATCATGGTAAGGTCTACCATCATAGCTCAATGTCAGACTGTATGTATAATTTCTATAGTGTATTCCATGAAGAGGACCATTAGAAAAGACAATATCGAGGGAAGGACCTTATTGATTAAATAAGGTGTCACAATAGAGAGGACCTTAGCAGTTCATTCCATAATGGAAAGGAATACCATCAAAATTAAATTTCCAACTATAGGGAGACATTATACAGCATATACCCTCAATAGGAACTTTAGGGTGGATGATAGCAAGAGGAGTAAATTATTTCTGAAATAAGGTGACATTGTGGAGAGGACCTTCCCAACACATATCTTAATGGATAGGACCAACAAACCATCTCAATTTCCAACTGAAGGGATATTTTATGAATCATATAACATGGGTAGGACCATTAGAGTTGACAATAACAAGGAGTGGACATTCATTCTGAAATAATATTTCACTTTAGGAGGGACCATTGTAGCACATTCCACCATAGTGAAGACTACCATCACAACTTGGTGAATGCCTATAGGGAGAAAATCAATAGTGTATACTCTAGGGAGGAAATTTAGCTAGTTTGATTGAAATGGGAGGACATTCCTACTAAAATAAGGTGCCACATCATTGGTGACCTTTGCAGTGCATGTCATCATGGTGAGGAGTACCATCACATCTCAATGTCTAACTATGGGGAGAATTTTTACATATGATAACCTAGGGAGTACATTCAGGGAGGATGACATCAAGGTGATGAAAATCTTGTAGTTAGTTCTTCTATTAATGAGTTATGCTACAGTGATGATCATCATGGGAGAAATTATCATGATCTGTCAGTTCATTCACATGAAGTAAGACATCATGGTAGATGCTCTAGGGATGACCTCCAAAACCACAGGTAAAAATTTTGTATGTTGAACTATTAAAACTACTACGTTCACTACCAAAACATGGTAATGAATTAGTAGGAACTGGATCCACCATTATTAGGTTTTTTCCATCAAGAATTCCAACTTATAGAGTAGATATGTAATGAATCTTCTCTTCATTTTACAGTTTTGATTGGTGTGTTTTCTTGTTCAGTGTTCCCTTGTGGGAGACTAGGGCAACTTGTTGTTGGTGATAGCCTTCATTATGGGTTCCCATTAAAGGGGATATCATGGTTCTCTATGATATATCTTCAGGCTTCCTGAGTTCTATAAGGGATATATACCTTCCCAAGTGTGGCCACCGATGTAGATCGGTGTCCCCCGGTTGGAACAAGTTTTTGTTTGAGATACTATTTTCCATTTATCATGGAATATTGTCGATGAACCTACAATATGAAAGAAGGTATTCTTGTATACTCTTGAGTTACCACCTCATTGTGTGGATGAGTAACCCAACATGGGGAGTTTGAGTTATGGGCTTGAATCCTTTCTATTGTCATAGATGTGAATACATATTTGTGAGTTTGTAGGATATGGTAAGGAATTGATGTTTGATCCTTCATCATTTCTGAAATGTGTTGAGATAAATCCTTGGATGAAGAATAAATAGATTCCCATTCTTATATTTAATATTGAATATTTTCATACTCTGGTCCTCCATTTTTTTAAGTATGTACTGACAATCCTTTTGTGTTGTGGTAGAGGTATGATTCTACCATTGACATACTATTAGGATATAATAGCTACATTCTCTAATTTTCAACATATTTGACTGATGGGATTCAAATTTTCAAGAAAGGACTTACATATTCTTGTCGTTTGTTTCTATAATATTTCCCAAAATTCATTGAAGGAATCCACTATAATTTTCATCTACTAATACTTTTCTATTGTATTTGAATTGTGGTCTTTGTATTGGAAAGAAGGGATTTAAATCTTATAATATTGTTTATTCTTAACTGACTGATAGAAATAATGTGTATTAGTATAAATATACATATTATATTAGTTTTTTATAGATGTATTTGATTGGAAGACTTCATATTTGAGGGAATGGGTTTTCATCCGCTTGTGGTTGGTTTCCACTATATTTGGTTGGTGGGATTAATGTTAATTGTAAGGGAAATGAATTTTCTTGTAATTTTTTCCCTTTTTTCATGGTTATC
The DNA here is from genome assembly GCA_963277665.1 of Viscum album. Classification (NCBI taxonomy): domain Eukaryota; kingdom Viridiplantae; phylum Streptophyta; class Magnoliopsida; order Santalales; family Viscaceae; genus Viscum; species Viscum album. The sequence goes on along the minus strand of OY728133.1, from coordinate 115,241,361 downwards.
TTGGTGATTAGTAGTAGAAATTTTACCCTGTTCAGAATTTTCCATCATATTTGACTGGCAGGAATAATAAGAGGGGGCATGAATACACATCTTCCCATAGCGTGCCTCCGTATTTTCATGTTAGGATTCTTATGAAGTAATAAGGTTGATTACTTATTCATAATAGTATGATCATCAACTCAATGAGGTTACCTAGGGAATTGTGTCTATTTGAAAATAGTAGTGGACGAGATGGTGTCACCCTTTTCATTGTAAGGATGCTAGGCTAAATATTGTTGGCGGTGACAATTTCCTAAAGGGGCCCATAGGTGTCACCCCTGTGATTCTGGGATGAATTCAATTGTGATTACTTCATCATACAACCTAATTTAATTGAGGAACTAATTATATTTTTCTAGGGATAGGCTTCAGAAATATATAGAGACTACTAGTGGGGTTATCTGGTTTTGTACCATCGACCTTTGCTGGGTGGATGGCTAGCGGGGCTTCTCAGGCATGAGGGCCTACCTAGCTTTCCAGAGGGTGGGGAGAGAACCATTATTTTGGTACTCCCTAAATAGTTCATATGAAACTAATTATTGAAGATACTGTGTAACTGATGGTGTCCACCGTTTACCTGAGAAACCATCCAGTGTCGTGGTTGGCACACAAGATTTTGAATGTTGGTCAGATGCCATTGGATTGAAGAGAGTTATGAAGAGTGCCTGAAATATGTGTGACAAATAAAAAACTCATCATTTTAAAATATCATGAACACATGATAAATGGATGGTCTCTTTTTCCCCTCTTCCATTTTGGATAAGAAATTGTCCTAATGTGGGATAATTATACCACCTTGGTTAATGGTTTACGTCAAGTTCCCCATTTTTTTTCTAACAAAAATTGCATGTTCCTAATGGTTGATTGTAAGGGGTTGAATTTTGTGTAATCAATGATGTTAGTAAAAACATCCTCAAACGGTCTCTAATGTGTTTTGTTTTTTTGGATATGGGATCACCCAATCACTCTAATATCCATGATTACTCATGGACATATATTCCAAATTCCATCATTCATTGGGGAACTTAGCCAATGACACTTAAGAACTCACATTGGTCAAGACGATGGGAGGTTGGGCTCATCACACCCTTTCGTGGTGAAATATTTCCTATTCCGGGACTCTCTTACATACTTATGATATTTTCTCCAATCCTAGGTTCATTAGCAATAAGGTATAGTACAAATTAACCTAATGTAATGATCAATCATTAATAAGAACGAGTTCACAGTCATCTATATGTATCTGAGGTTCACCATCTATGGGGATATATGTATGTATCCGAGTTTCTCCATCTACATGGATATATGTATGTGTTTAAAAGTTCTTTGAAACTTGTGTTCTAGTTTTATGAATCACTAATTCTAGTTACTTTCCATTGTATTTATCCATGGAACTGGAAACACCCAATAGTTCATTATTCAAAAGGGACCTTCTTTCCAAAGGCAGGAATTTGTTATGTTTGACCTTTATGACACTTATGAACATGCACTAGTCGAGAGGATGGGAGGTCGAAATCATCAAACCCTTTTTTAAGAAATTATTATCTACTCGGGGACACTCTTTATAAATTTTATATATTTTCATGAATCCTTATTAATTCAAAAAATATAACATAATTTTCCCTTGGAATTTTCAATCACTTATTAATATATTTAAAATTTGGAATAATCATTTTGTATTAACGGATATTCATTAATGGAGATATCATTTTGTATTCTATGTTCTCCATCAATTGTATCCTCTCATATACTATATAGAGATTAATCTAATCAACATTATGATGATACTGGTTTTTAAGACACTGAGTGGGGAACATTGGAATTTATTATCATCCAGGGAGAAGATTTTTTGTTTTGATATTGGGATCATACCCCTAAAATGGACTACAATTGCATCCTTGTGAAAGGAATCATAACCCTCGTAGTTCGGTGTGAATTAATGGGAAACATCATACCTTTTAAGGTCATGTGATAAGGACCTGGCCATACAGTTTAATGTCATGTGGTACATACATCTATGTGAAAGGTGCTTATTCAAGGTTTGGTGTGGGACTTATTTTAAAAAATCCCAAGAACCATGGAAAAAATATGGGTTTCCACGTATGATTAGACCCTATTGTGAATATGGCCCAAAGAGAAAAAGGTTGATTTGAAGTGTTGGGTTTGAACCTCAAGGATTCTTCCTTCATATCCCATGTATATGGGAATTAAAACCCACGTAGTTTGAAAAGTCTCATTGGAGAGTATAGTCCTTTGAGAGAAATGAGTTCAGACTTACTTCCTAAAAATTATGCCTTGGTGATTTGGGGTTTTACTTTGGGGCTTATTCCTAAGGAAGATACACAAATTAAAATAATTAGAGTTGGATTCTTGAAGATGATATCCAGTGAGATTGGTCCCTTAGAAATATTCCTATGTATCCTAGTTTGAATAGGAATCAGAGTTTTCATAGTTCATTATCTATTCAAATGTTGTGATCATGACCAATATCTTATCCCATTCAAGTCATGATTTCTTTGAGAAACAAAATGATGTAAAAATTCATCAAATTCACCCACACTTTTTCTCTTCCTCTGATGTAAGAGGGCGTGCCTACAGTGGCCTGGGTGGATGAGGTTGAGACGACCAGCCTTCCCTCTGTTCTCTTTACAATGGACAAGGGTCCACTGAAAGAAAGAAGGAATGATGGTTAGGGGATTACACTAGGATGGATGCCCTAAAATTGATCTTCATTGGGGAGGGATATTTTTCTTTTGATTTCATGGAAATATAATTGTGATCCTTACCTTCTCTACAAGAGATCTGAGGTTTCAGGTCTTTGAGAAGGGAGAGGTCAAGACCCAAACCCTAATCCTCAAAACTAGGAACTTCCCATCAATGTTACTGGGAGAAAGTTCCATGTGACTGAGGATATAAAAACCCACATACAATCATTTAATCATAACCCCATAGTGAAATAAATGTGGGAATCCTCTGACTGTGGATATACAAACCCAAATAGGAGACACGCAGATGTGCCTTTCCCAAAGGTTTGATAAGTTAGGAGGTTTTGGTGGAGGTGTCAATAGAATCCTTCTTAGACAAGGGAGACAATGAAGATTAATCCTTTCTATGAATATCATTGAAGATGGCCTGATGGGTTGTAGACAAGAGAGAGTAGGTGAATCAAAGAGGGGTTCCTGAGTAGGTACTGGAATGTTAGTATGGTCACACAATTTGGCTTGGGAAACCTGATGTTCATTTAAGAGACAAAAAAAAATAGTATGGTAATACATGGGATAGACTTGGATCAAGCCTTTGGGAGTATTCACAGGTGATCCCAAAAGTGGGGCACTCATGTTCCTATGAAAGGAATCAGTGGCACACAAGTGTTTCTGATTTAAGGTGGTTTGCTGCTTTAGGCGCAACAGTGTTATGGAATTAAAACACTAAAAATACATATGTAATATGGTCCTACTTCAATTATTCCTCTTTATGTGTTAAATAACTACCTTGAAAGATTCAGAGGACTTGGGAGAAGCACTAGGGTTACCATAGGGCTTTATGGAAATTCATCTGTACAAATGAAGGCCCTAAGTGTCTATTTATAGGAAAAAATAGGACCTTGGGTGAAAGAGGATCGGGAACACAAGTACCTTATTCCATGATGGTTTTTTTCTAGACTAAGTATGCACGTTGAGAACATATCCAAAATATATAATTCTATTAGCTCTAGCATGGTGGCCCGTAGGTATTTGTGTGTAGGTACCTCGGGCACTGCTTTAGACACTTATCCAAAACAATTTCTCCATACCATGGGTATTGCCCCCCGCACCCCTGATTGGGATCACTGCCAAGCTTTGTTCCCAGCCCTTCGGTCTGGAGCCTTTGTTGCCATCACCAACCCCCTTAAAAATTCATATTTGCACCGTGATCTTTCGAGCCCGATTGAGGACCTTTTGTGAAAAAGTGCATGGAAGACATTTCATGGTGTCTACAAAAGCCCCCCCTTAGAATTTGATTTGTTTGGAACCAAAATAATCTTGGTCTAAGGTAAAACTATTAAACATTGATTCATTCTATCATCATTTGGTTATATTTTGAGCTATATAATGTTTGGAAGGATGCTCTAATTTTTTCCAAAGCATTGAAACCTAAGGAGCATTGTTTGATTTTTAATAGGGTTATACCGAAAAACCCCAAAAAATTAATCTTTTGAATTTTTATTTCTCAGTATTACATAAACCATACAGAAAATATATGTTTAGTGAGATGGGACTCAACTTTTCTCTAGAGTTCCCATTGTGGGTTCTTAATCTAGTGAGTACCACATCTCTAATTTTTGGCAGTTCAGAGTCAAGCATGTTGGACTATAAAGGGATAATGTATTGGGTCTAATAGATTTGACTATAAATTTTGAAATTAGATCCCAAAAAAGTCTCATTTTATAAGAATTTATTTAATATTCTTTAAATATTTCCAAGTGGAATCTTGATCCATGATTTTTATGGTCACAAATTTTCAAACTTTTATCCAGATAATGGGAGTCTCCTCTAATAATGAAGATACCATTATTTTAAAAACTCTTTATGGGAGTTTTGTTATGTAGGGACACATAGAGAACATGTTTCACATCCAAATTATAGAATATTTTGATTGAAAGTCCCATTATGTAGGAAAATTTAATGCAAGGCCCCCTAGGGGAACGTACCACATAGTCAAGAAAAAGGGCTCTTAGGAATTTAGAATTTTATTGTTGATAGACTAGCCAAAATAAGATTTGGGTGACTCAAGACCATAGTGGGTGATTTTTCCAAGGAAATCAATGTTAATAATAAAGGGATATGTTATGAAGAAATATGTCATGAACATGAAAACCATTTCTATAAAAATTTGGTGAATGAGGAATGGTTAAAATTTATCAGAAAGGGGAAGTTATGATATCATATTGTGTAGTTTTACGTAATGAAGTGAGGAAATTGTACTGTGCAATTTTAAGTCATCCAGTGAGGACATTGTACTATGCAATTTTATGTCATGCAGTGATGACATTATACTATACAGTTTTATGTCTATGCAGTGAGGACATTGTACTGTACAGTTTTAAGTCATGTAGTGAGGTCTTTATCTTTGACCAAAAGTATGAGACTCTCCCAATTTCTGGATAATTTTTTTGGAATATACTACCATATTCACATAAGAAGGGAGAATTTTAAACTATGATTTGGGAATTTCTAGATCTAAAGTATGATATGAGAAAAATTCTAAAATAATTAGAGGAAGTCTCTTCCAAGAACAAAGTTACCCTTATTTGACAACACCATTTTTGGGTTTGTGTTATGCAGGGTCAACTAGGGTATATGTTGCATAGACAAATAGTGGAATCTTTGTACTGATATGCCTATTATGTAGGCATCTTATGCATGGCCACCTAAGGGGATGTACTGCATAGTAAAGAAAACAAGCTCTTAAGAATTTGACATTCTATTATTAAGAGTTGGATTTTTTTTGGAGATTCAGAATTTCCAAAACACGAAGTTTGGTTTTTGAAGAAAGGTAACTCAATATGGAAAGATTATTTCCAATTATATCTTCCAAAGAATCAGAGGAATATTATTTCTATGAAGTTCTTACCAAAACATAGGATGTATGGTGTCTATAGTTTGAGGTCATACAACTAGGACCATAAATGGAAATAATATATGATATGTGGTTAAGTGATCCGAGGTTATTTCATATTACTTTGAACACAATGAGAGAGAGAGAGATAGAGATGTATAATCCATGGACTTGAAGAATTTCAAATCTAGAGAATGATAATGGGAAAAATATTCATAAATGACTATTTTAAATTACAGATTCTTGTATTTTGTCATCAATGTTTGAAGGGGAGATAGACAATATAAACAAGAATGAAATTTCCATCATTTCAAAACCCCGTAATGAGGACTGTATTATGCAGGTCCGACTAGTGCATATTCCTCATTGTCATATAGTAGCATCTTTTGAATGAAATGCATGTTATGTTGGAAACTTATTCAAGGCCACCTAAGGATACATAATGCATAGTCGGGTAAAAGAGTTCTCAGATATTAGAAACACTGTCAGTAGAAACTGTGAGAAATATTGTGAAGATTTGGAAATATTCATGATTAAAATTGTAACATATGAAAGGGGGTAATGTTCAATGTACATGAGAAATATTTGAATCAATATTAGCCATGAGTTTTAATTACATTACAGAGATCTAACTCACATATAACACGTAGACTCTCTTTGTTTCCTTTGAATCAATATTATGTTATTTGGTTTAGAGTCTTGGTGTATAGCATCCCGTCTTTTTATAACATAACTTTTCATTCCATTACACGGAACTGAGGATCTTTAAGGTTTAGTGTCTTGGAAACAAGGAACATAAAACATGAAACAAAAAAAAAACATTCTTCTTAAACACTTGAAAGGCTTCTCCTCATGTTCACCCTAGGCTCATTACTGCATCTCATAACCTGGGGACATACATCAAAAGGAAGGGTGAGCAGAAGGCCCAACAAGGGAAACAAGTGAAACATTTTACATATGAACTTGAGATACATCAATAAAGTCATGAAAAGAACTTTAATGCATGAAAGTGAAATCATGAGGCATATCATAATAAAAATAAAACTTTTTCATAACTTGAAGATGTGGCTGCAACATTTAATATTGACAATCGTTTCGTTTCACCAAGGTCCATCCCCAAGGTGTCGTTAAAAATTACCAAGGTTTTTCACCAAGGCATCGTTAAAATTGTAATCTCTAGTGGTTACATCATTACCCAATGCATTGGAGCGCTATCAGGGCGCACCCTTAAATTTTCCTTTATTATCATGTGAGCCACATATATCATCATCAAAAATTTCATAAATAACCCACATAGCATAAAATAAATGGGTTTCATTTCATAATCATAACGTTTTAAAAACTGCTTTAAAGACATGATCTTTACGTCACTTTAAAAACCACAGAAAAGGAAGGTGGGTCTCATGTATGTAAATCCCAGAATTTATAATAGAACAGTTTGGTATATATGTGAATACCCCTTTAGAAGAAAGAGCTTTGAGTATTCACTTAATAATATAAAAGAACTTTAGAAAAAGAGAGAGACATTTTGAGATGGAAATTCTGCAGCATAACGGCTATGTTATGAGGTTTTAGAAGACATTAAAAAGAGAGGGAAAATGAGTCAAACATTCATAAATGACCCATAAAACAGTATATGGACAGAATAAGAAGGATACATGATCATGGTAATGAAATTTCAAGGACATACCATTTGAAATGAAAAACATGGAAGGAAGAAAAAAATTAGATTTCTCTTATGAAAGTTCGACAGCCTAACGGCGTTACTTAAACTTCAACAAAAACGATTTGAAAAGATCAAATAGGGTCTCTCATCATGTGAACATAAGAGTTCAGTATGATAGATATAGAGATAATTCCCCAACATAAAAAAAATGAACTTGAAAGAATTGACATGAAAGTAGATCTTCAAATTGAGAAGGGTGAAGAACCACTTAAAAATTCGGCAGCCTAACAGCGCCACTTAAAACATCAAAATACTGAATTGAAGCGATCAAATGGGGTCTCTCATCATATGAAAATAAGAGTCCAGTATGATAGATATAGAGATCATACCCCAATATAACAAAAAGGAACTTGAAATAATTCACATGAAAGTGGAACTTCAAAACGAGAAGGGTGAAGAACCACTTAAAAATTCAGTAGCCTAACGGCGCCACTTAAAACATCAAAATACTGAATTGAAGAGATCAAATGGGGTCTCTCATCATATGAACATAAGAGTCCAGTATGATAGATATAGAGATCATACCCCAACATAATAGAAATTAACTTGAAAGACTTGACATGAAAGTAGAACTTTGAAAAAGAGAAGGGTGAGAGAATCCCTTAAAAATTTCGGCAGCCTAACGGCGCCACATAAAACTTCAAAAAAATTGAGGTGAAGAGATAAAATGGGGTCTCTCATCATATGATCATAAAAGATCAGTATGATAAATTTAGATATCATGCCCCAACATAATACAAAGAAACATGAAAGGCTTGAATGAAAATAGAACTTGAAAACGAGGAAGGTGAAAGAATCCCTTAAAAATTCGGCAGCCTAACGGCGCCACTTAAACATTCTTAAAACGAATTGATGAGAGCAAGGGGGGGTATCTCATCATATGAACATGAAATAGGCAGTAGGATGAATATAAAAGAACATCCTCTAACATAAGAACATGGAGTATAAAAGAAAAGACATAAAAGAGATTACTTGAAAAGAAAGAGAGAGGTCGGATCCCTTACCTTAAAATGTAACTCTTAAACCTCAAAGGTTGGGACCATGAGGGCTTGGGGGAACCTTGGGAGGACTCCATGGGAGGTAATGAGACCAGAAATTCGTTGGGAATGAGTGGGGAGTCGAATGGATGAGAGGAGGGCTTGGTATTTATAGGCAAAGTGAGGGGACAAGGCATTAATGGCCAAGGGACACCTCACATGTGCTTTTCTCAAACCCATGTGCTCTCCCTTGTCATTTATCATGGAGTTAGGCCACATGGGGCCCCCAAAACAATAATTCATCACCCTTGGCCGGCCAACCCTCAAAAGATCTCATGACATCATCATGACACCGTTATGATGTCATTAAACATACCGAAACCCTAAAACTGTATTTTTACTATTCACAGAAAATTCTACTTTCTCAGAAAAATCCCAAAATTTCACATTAACCAAATATCAATGCTCTGATTTCAAAAATGAAATCCATTTTATAAAAATAATTTTCTAAATATTTTTAATTTAATTTTTAAATAAAAACACTATTCATCGAAAATTCATTTTTTTAGAAAAAACCCCAAAAATTACCATAACATAATATCGATGCTCTGAGTTCAAAAATAAAGTCATTTTTATAAAAATAATTTTCTAATTATTTTTAATTAAATTTTTAATTAAATAACACTATTCACCCAAAAAAACTAATACTTGAATAATAATTAATGAAACCGTTATTTAACTATTTTATTGAATCACATTACTTAATCAAGGTGCATAGATTATTTTAAAACTTTCATTAAGTGAGATTACTAATCCATTTGGTCATATTACTAATCTTAATCATAAAATCACTATTCATAATTTACTATTCATCAAAAATCAAGTTGATCTTATTAGACTCTAAATTTAGTACTGAACATAATTGTAGAAGACCATTTTTTGAAAATCATTACACATTTTTAATTATTTAGGGTTTACATAAACATATTTAAAATATCCTTTTTCTAAAATTCATCAAAAATATGCATACTATATTTATCCGGTCATTTCAAAATTCATAAACTTCATCATAAGAAGAAATCCCAATTTTTATTTAAAACAAGGATTACACAAGGTAGTTACGGTCTCGTTACATAACCCCTTATAATACCAGCATAGGACCTAAGAGTAAGGTGTGCTAGGGTGATAGAAGCTTGGGGCGGCTCAGTCAACATTGCCCGAGTAGTAATTTCTATCAGTTTGAACTTCTCACGAAGGCGATTTCGTTCCAGCTTCACATGATAAAGTTCAGCTTGGATTTGATCCAGAGCAAAGCCCAGTGGTGCTACCTCCTTCCCAAGATCTGTTAGATGGGCTTCGATCGGTCCAAGACTACTAGGTGAGGCCATCAAATCTTCTTTCTATAATAATTAACCAAGATTACTTATATTTAGAGACAATAATCAAAACGTTTTGTTCACAGCGGTCATGTTGACCGATGGTTATATAATAGTCAAAACCCACTGATCTCATTTTAATTATCATCATGTTTATCAAATAAAACATTTTTGTTGAGTATAACAATAACACATAAAATTAGGGAACAAAAATTATTTAAAAATTTCGGGTCGTTACAATCTTCCCCCCTTAAGAAATTGCGTCCTCGCAATTTTAAAATTGGGTTTTGAAATTTCATTGAAAGTCCCACATCGGAAAAGGAGTCAGTAAAACTATTACTTTAAAATAAAGAAAGGGAAGTACAATGGTCACCCGAGTTAACCCACACTAGGGTTCCATGTAGGAAAACATGGACATGGAGGAAAAAACAAAGGGTCAAGTTCTGAGGGAGAGTGATAGATAACATGATTAGGAGAAAGTTAACCATGAGAAAATCCCAAACTTATGATGTGTGTAAATGGTGTTTGATTACCTAGTAGGAAACATAAACCAACAACATTTTTGTTTTACGTTTCTTTTCATAATTTTGAGGATTTCATTTACTACATAGAACAAAAACATAAGAAAATATACCTACCTTCAAGTAGAGTTTCATCTTTTAACAAGTCCCTACCAACACTAATCTTTTCTCCAAATGATGAGAATTCAAAAACACTTGGTCTCATAAAAGCACAAGAATCATCTTCTATAGAATCACATAATCTACAAAAGATTAACTATCTATTTCTTCTATCTTTAAACATTATCCCAAAAACAGAAATGTTAAGGTAAAACAACTCTTCAAAAAGAAAGAATCCCATAGGAATGGAAACTACTTTTAAATCATAAAAGTTCCATGGTACTACCCAAAGTTCATCATAGACCATTCCATAAATAATGGTCCTTAAAATTCCTCAAAACAAACCAAACTAAGATTGAAACCCAAATACAATAAGGATTTGATAATATAGTCTTCCAAAACAACTTCATTGTTCATCTCCAGACAACATCAACCACTCCTAACATCTTATAAAAAAGTAGCTAACCTAAACATATTTTACCCAAGATAGGTTAGTCATTCCCATAAGTAACCTAAATTACTATAAGTTCACCTTAAATTCATCGATTCTTCAAAATATAAGTCAACCTTACTCCTCAATGAAAACACCGTAGTAATTTATTTACCTCGATCAAATATGGTTCCCAAAATAATGAACGTCTTCCAAAATAATAATCATATTTTAATCCCCTAATCATCCCTGTCATATTAATACGAAAATCGTCGCATTTCCTATCACATTGGTTGTCGGAACATGTTCTTCCATTTCCCACCATTAACTAAGAAGAGAAAGCATAATTAGGGGCTTAAGTACTTAGCTAATAATCATGAAAAGGAACTGAAAGCATATAAGGATAACTTGTATATGAAAGGTATACCCTAACTTGTGATCTCCTAGGTTCCCATCTAGGTTATGAATGATCATATATTCTTATGTGAACCTTTATTTTATTTTATCTTTGTTCCTTTAACAATGGTTCATACCAAGCTTATGAATTTACCAAAGCATATCCCCCGGGAGTGTCGTAACCAAGAGTGCAGCAAGGCCCGTCGTCGTGTACCAGTTCCCGTTCGAGTCTAGCTCAAAGCGGTGTTTTCGGGTTTTACCCCTATGTACATCTGTGCCAGAGCCACCTCTACCTGCTCGTATCCAGACAGGGATGTATTTGCTTGGCAACCCCTTATTCAATACTCACCAAAATACCAGGAAGATTTCCTATATTAAACTTTTCTATAGGGTTCCTCCTAGAGTTTTCATATCCTAATTTCCACAAATAACTAAACCATCCTTTGATACCAACTATAGCATCCCGTCTTTTTATAACATAACTTTTCATTCCATTACACGGAACTGAGGATCTTTAAGGTTTAGTGTCTTGGAAACAAGGAACATAAAACATGAAACAAAAAAAAACATTTTTCTTAAACACTTGACAGGCTTCTCCTCATGTTCACCCTAGGATCATTACTGCATCTCATAACCTGGGGACATACATCAAAAGGAAGGGTGAGCAGAAGGCCCAGCAAGGGAAACAAGTGAAACATTTTACATATGAACTTGAGATACATCAATAAAGTCATGAAAAGAACTTTAATGCATGAAAATGAAATCATGAGGAATATCATAATAAAAATAAAACTTTTTCATAACTTGAAGATGTGGCTGCAACATTTAATATTGACAATCGTTTCGTTTCACCAAGGTCCATCCCCAAGGTGTCGTTAAAAATTACCAAGGTTTTTCACCAAGGCATCGTTAAAATTGTAATCTCTAGTGGTTACATCATTACCCAATGCATTGGAGCGCTATCAGGGCGCACCATTAAATTTGCCTTTATTATCATGTGATCCACATATATCATCATCAAAAATTTCATAAATAACCCACATAGCATAAAATAAATGGGTTTCATTTCATAATCATAACGTTTTAAAAACTGCTTTAAAGACATGATCTTTACGTCACTTTAAAAACCACAGAAAAGGAAGGTGGGTCTCATGTATGTAAATCCCAGAATTTAAAATAGAACATTTTGGTATATATGTGAATACCCCTTTAGAAGAAAGAGCTTTGAGTATTCACTTAATAATATAAAAGAACTTTAGAAAAAGAGAGAGACATTTTGAGATGGAAATTCTGCAGCATAACAGCTATGTTATGAGGTTTTAGAAGACATTAAAAAGAGAGGGAAAATGAGTCAAACATTCATAAATGACCCATAAAACAGTATATGGACAGAATAAGAAGGATACATGATCATGGTAATGAAATTTCAAGGACATACCATTTGAAATGAAAAACATGGAAGGAAGACAAAAATTAGATTTCTCTTATGAAAGTTCGACAGCCTAACGGCGTTACTTAAACTTCAACAAAAACGATTTGAAAAGATCAAATAGGGTCTCTCATCATGTGAACATAAGAGTTCAGTATGATAGATATAGAGATAATTCCCCAACATAACAAAAATGAACTTGAAAGAATTGACATGAAAGTAGATCTTCAAAACGAGAAGGGTGAAGAACCACTTAAAAATTCGGCAGCCTAACAGCGCCACTTAAAACATCAAAATACTGAATTGAAGCGATCAAATGGGGTCTCTCATCATATGAAAATAAGAGTCCAGTATGACAGATATAGAGATCATACCCCAATATAACAAAAAGGAACTTGAAATAATTCACATGAAAGTAGAACTTCAAAACGAGAAGGGTGAAGAACCACTTAAAAATTCAGTAGCCTAACAGCGCCACTTAAAACATCAAAATACTGAATTGAAGAGATCAAATGGGGTCTCTCATCATATGAACATAAGAGTCCAGTATGATAGATATAGAGATAATACCCCAACGTAATAGAAATTAACTTGAAAGACTTGACATGAAAGTAGAACTTTGAAAAAGAGAAGGGTGAGAGAATCCCTTAAAAATTTCGGCAGCCTAACGGCGCCACATAAAACTTCAAAAAAATTGAGGTGAAGAGATAAAATGGGGTCTCTCATCATATGATCATAAAAGATCAGTATGATAAATTTAGAGATCATGCCCCAACATAATACAAAGAAACATGAAAGGCTTGAATGAAAATAGAACTTGAAAACGAGGAAGGTGAAAGAATCCCTTAAAAATTCGGCAGCCTAACGGCGCCACTTAAACATTCTTAAAACGAATTGATGAGAGCAAGGGGGGGTATCTCATCATATGAACATGAAATAGGCAGTAGGATGAATATAAAAGAACATCCTCCAACATAAGAACATGGAGTATAAAAGAAAAGACATAAAAGAGATTACTTGAAAAGAAAGAGAGAGGTCAGATCCCTTACCTTAAAATGTAACTCTTAAACCTCAAAGGTTGGGACCATGAGGGCTTGGGGGCACCTTGGGAGGACTCCTTGGGAGGTAATGAGACCAGAAATTCGTTGGGAATGAGTGGGGAGTCTAATGGATGAGAGGAGGGCTTGGTATTTATAGGGAAAGTGAGGGGACAAGGCATTAATGGCCAAGGGACACCTCACATGTGCTTTTCTCAAACCCATGTGCTCTCCCTTGTCATTTATCATGGAGTTAGGCCACATGGGGCCCCCAAAACAATAATTCATCACCCTTGGCCGGCCAACCCTCAAAAGATCTCATGACATCATCATGACACCGTTATGATGTCATTAAACATACCAAAACCGTAAAACTGTATTTTTACTATTCACTGAAAATTCAACTTTCTCAGAAAAATCCCAAAATTTCACATTAACCAAATATCAATGCTCTGATTTCAAAAATGAAATCCATTTTATAAAAATAATTTTCTAAATATTTTTAATTTAATTTTTAAATAAAAACACTATTCATCGAAAATTCATTTTTTTAGAAAAAACCCCAAAAATTACCATAACAAAATATCGATGCTCTGAGTTAAAAAATAAAGTCATTTTTATAAAAATAATTTTCTAATTATTTTTAATTAAATTTTTAATTAAAAAACACTATTCACCCGAAAAAACTAATACTTGAATAATAATTAATGAAACCGTTATTTAACTATTTTATTGAATCACATTACTTAATCAAGGTGCCTAGATTATTTTAAAACTTTCATTAAGTGAGATTACTAATCCATTTGGTCATATTACTAATCTTAATCATAAAATCACTATTCATAATTTACTATTCATCAAAAATCAAGTTGATCTTATTAGACTCTAAATTTAGTACTGAACATAATTGTAGAAGACCATTTTTTGAAAATCATTACACATTTTTAATTATTTAGGGTTTACATAAACATATTTAAAATATCCTTTTTCTAAAATTCATCAAAAATATGCATACTATATTTATCCGGTCATTTCAAAATTCATAAACTTCATCATAAGAAGAAATCCCAATTTTTATTTAAAACAAGGATTACACAAGGTAGTTACGGTCTCGTTACATAACCCCTTATAATACCAGCATAGGACCTAAGAGTAAGGTGTGCTAGGGTGATAGAAGCTTGGGGCGACTCAGTCAACATTGCCCGAGTAGTAATTTCTATCAGTTTGAACTTCTCACGAAGGTGATTTCGTTCCAGCTTCACATGATAAAGTTCGGCTTGGATTTGATCCAGAGCAAAGCCCAGTGGTGCTACCTCCTTCCCAAGCTCTGTTAGATGGGCTTCGATCGGTCCAAGACTACTAGGTGAGGCCATCGAATCTTCTTTCTATAATAATTAACCAAGATTACTTATATTTAGAGACAATAATCAAAACGTTTTGTTCACAGCGGTCATGTTGACCGATGGTTATATAATAGTCAAGACCCACTGATCTCATTTTAATTATCATCATGTTTATCAAATAAAACATTTTTGTTGAGTATAACAATAACACATAAAATTAGGGAACAAAATTTATTTAAAAATTTCGGGTCGTTACATGGAGTGAGGACATTGTACTATACAGTTTTAAGTCATTCAGTAAGGACATTGATATCCCCATAAGAAATTGAGACACCTTATTTATATATAGAATCATTTTACCCAATTCTTAATCCCACGCAATCTATGATCAGTGTGTAAAACAAGCAGCATTAAGGGTTTATTCTGTGAAATAAAGGGTGAAACAAGTAAAGAATAGGGGTATTATATTTCCATGTAATTTAATGTCATGTGGTAAGGATGAAGATGAACTGATGTGAAAAGAAAGACATCTCGAAACTGGACTAAGGGATAAAACCCAAGTGTCACTAAGGGTCATGTAGGGGTAGCGAATCAAGCCGTACGTAGTTCATTAAACATTCCCTATGCTGGTCTGATTCTTATATAAAGAATAAAAATGGGTTATATATATATATATATTGGCTGGGACCATGATTGGAGATCTATGTGTCTCTATGTATCTAATATATATGAGAATCAACCGATACGTAGTTCTTGAAACAATCATTCCCCCCCTAATCGAGTTTTACATGGGGAACAGGGGATTTTGACATGTTTTGAGAGAATGGTTAAACATAAGACACAACATGGTATAAGGATCAAACCATTTATCTTAAGAGAACAATCTATAGATATAATTCATATGAAAGAGGAGAAAAGCAAAATAAAAAGATTTTGTAGTTGTGGATGGGCCCAAGATTGGATATCCAGGAATCTCTACATATCTCATTGAAAATGAGAATAAATCCATACGTAGTTCATGAAACAATGTCCCTATGAAAATCTGAATAAAACATAGGGAAGAGAGGGAATCGTGTTCCACTAAGAAGTAGAAAATTATGTCAATGATGATTTCTTATGGAATATCCAAAAATCATGTAGATATTACATTATCCATATAGTTTAATGTCATTTAATGAGGACAAATGAGGTCATGTAGTTTAACATCATGCGACAAAGAAAAAATATGCTACACCTTATATTGTCATGAATCATGGATTTTTATGATTGTTATGAAGTTTAATGACTTGAGACTAGGACTTTGTGCTATGTAGTTTAATTTCCTGTAGTAAGGACACTTATTTTCAATTACACAAAGTATTTCTTCAATAATATCTCATTAGTTGGTGTTGTAATAAGCTCTCCATCCATTGAGATTAAGGTATGAGCTCCATTTGAGTAGACCTTATGCATGGAATATGGTCGTTCCCACTTTGTATCGTGATTTGGAGGTTTCTTTCCAGATATCATTGGTGTCTTGAGGACCAATACCAATTCTCCTTAAAGAAATAAATGGCGGTGAACTTTCTTGTTAAAGGCTCGTGTTATTCTATTCTATAGACATCAAAATGATGTAAAGTATGCAATATTTTTTCATCTAATTACTCCAGCTCCTCAAACCATTTTTGAGACTTCTCATCTATATATAACTAATCACATATTACAACTCTAAGTGAAGGAAACTGAATTTCAATTGGGAAAATGGTTTCTATTCCGTACACCAATGAATAAGGAGTTTATTAGATGGAAGAATATGTAGTAGTCCAATAATCCCATAAAGCAAGAAAAATATTATTAGGCTAATATTTCATATCATTATCCACCATCTTCTAGAGTATATTTGATATGGTTTTATTGAATGCCTCTATATTTACATTGGCAGCCACATGATAGTGAGATAAATGGTTGTATTTGATATTGTGATCATGATATAACTTCATTACTTCAATAGAATAGAAATTGGTGACATTTTCTATTAATATAGTATGAGGAACAAAAAATATGGTGATGATGTTAGTTTCAATAAAAAACAATTATTTTGGATATGATTTCATTGAGAGGAATTGCCTCTGCCCATTTACATAGGATGTTAGTAGTAGTAAAGAATATACTTGAACTGCTTCACCGTAGCTGGAGGATAAGGCCCTACTACATCAATTACAAATGTGGAAAATAGCCAAAAGTTTTTAAATATATGTAAAAACTCTAGGGGTTTATGAATAAAGTTGGAATGCACTTGTAAGGGATGAAATTTCTTATTGAAATCTGTGTAATCATGCATCATTGAAGGCCAAAAGTATTTGAGCCTTTAGATTTGATCAAAATCATATTCCTAGACCAGTGATCACCACAAGCTCCTGAATGTACTTCTTTCATGATAGCTGTAGTTTCTTATACAACTATACACCTGAAAAGGATTCCATCAAATCCCCATTTTTAGAGGATCTTCGGGTGATCTAAGCTATTATAGAGAGTAAAATTGGTTGTTTGTCATCAGATCTATTCTTTTTTAGCCCTATCTCATGGATGTAACCCATTTTGAATGTATTCTATGATTGGTGTTATCCATCCCATGATATGACCATATGGATCAGAAATAGGGATAATTTCATTAACTTCCTCCATTCAAGTTTGAACAAAATGTGATACCACACATCAATGAGCTATACTAATGATTGTCCCATCCCAATTTGGATTTTCCAAGGCTGTAGATGCATTAGCCAGTGCACAAGCATGGGTGGTATTTGATCGTAGGTCACAAGAAAATGTCTGATCTCAGGGAAATTCTACCATTAACCCTCTAACATAATCACAAAATGAAATTAAATCTTCTTTTTATGATGGATTTATCCCCATTTATTTGTTTGATTACCAACTCCGAATCACCTTTTACTTTCTAGTGATTCATATGCACCTGAAGTTCCAATTCCAAGCCTATGATGAGAGCATGATACTCTGCCTCCTTTTTGGTTCCATCTTTCAACAACAGGAAGGAATAAGGAAACTATACCTTTTATGGGGTGATATATAAATTCCTAAACCAACTTTGTTATGTTTAGGGTTTTCCATTCCCTATCCTGTTAGACTTATGGAGGCACCATAAAAGTACATCTCTCATTTTTGGGGAATATCTTTAATAGAGAAGACATATTCATCATGAAGTTTAGTACTCAATGATGTATCTTACACAAATAGGTGTTCTCTAAGTAATTCAGCAAGAGTTTGGCCCTTTATTGCCTTCTAAGGTACAAACTGGATATCAAAATATTTAAAAATAACTACCCACAATTCCTGATGTAATATAGTCATAAAACAACTGAGGATAAATTTGAGTGGGTTATTGCAAGATACCAATTGGACATCATGATGTTTTAGGTAGTGCCTTAATTTCTAAACTGAAGTGATTAATTCCATGCTTCACTTTTCAAAACATGAATATTGGGTTTCTTCATCATGCATAGTTTGACTGACATATTAATACTCGTTTTTATTCCCATAATAATTTTTTTGGTCAAGTAAGGCACCCAGTGAATGCTCTAAAGGTGTCACATAGAGAATTAGTGGTCCTCCTTTAATAGGTGGCATTAATACCAGTGGTGTCAGGAGATATTTCATGAGGGTATCAAATAGCTCTTGGAGGCCTTCATTCCATTGATAGGTGACTCCCTTCTTCATTAATGTGGTGAAGGATAAACAATTTCCTGCCAAATTGGCGATAAATTGCCGAATATAGGCCAAGCATCCTTTTACTTCTCTTAAGACATTCAAATATCATGGAGGTAACATGCTAAGGATTGATTTTTTTTCTTAGGACCATCTTCAATTCCATAATGGCGTACAATTATGCGGAGGAACTTTCCTGAGGTTATCCCAAAAGCACATTTCAAGGGTTTCATCTTAAAATTGTGTTGCCAAAGTTTATTGAATATGGTCTTCAGATCATCCAACTGATTAGAACATTTCTTGGATTTAACTATCAAATTATCCAGATAACATTCGACAAATTTATCTAGGAAGGGTTTGAAGATATGGTACGTGGCACGTTGATACGTTACACCTACATTTTTTAAGCCAAATGAAGTTACCCAATAGCAAAACACATATTATGGGGCTCTGAAGGTTTTATATTCTTAATCCTCTAGTAACATGTGGATTTTATTATACCCTGAGTAGCCATCTATAAAATAAAGTGCTTTATAGACAGTTTCTACATCAACTAAAAGTTCTGTGATTAGAATTGGAGAGTCATCTTTGGGACAATGTTGGTTAAGCTCTCTGAAATCAATGCGAACTCTGATTTTCACATTATTCCATTTTTAGTGGCACAATTGTGGCTAGAAATTTGGGATATTGAATCTCCCTGACAAATTTATCCTTTCTAATATTATCAACTTCAGCTTCAATTTTAGAGGCATGAGTTGGGTGTGATCTTCTTGATGCCACCTTGAATCATCGATGTTCTTTTGGAAAACCCTACTGATGAGTGGCTACATTGGGATTAAGTCCTGGAATTTCAATATAATTCCAAGAAAATATATCTTGATGAATCCTTCTAAATGAACTATAAGTCTCTTACTTTTCTAGAGTCCTGATGGAACTAATTAGAGTGAGACATAGATCTTCTTCATTACCCAGATTTCTTTTTTAGTGCTAATCCACAGTGGAAGAGACACCTACCTCATATCATGGAGGAGAATCCCTGAGATCTTAATCTTCTACAAATTCATTATGTGTAACTTCTTCTTTTTCTACATGCATTATATATGATGAATAAAAACATCCATAGTTAGGGGGAGTCACTATTTGAACATCCTGAAGAAGAGGCCACCATTTCTGACCCAACTGATGATGAATGTTCTTCTTGGGGTAATAAAGAAGAGATGATGTATTGAGAATCAATAACCATATATTCATCAAGTATTTGTATGCATCATCAAATATTATTGACGAAGAAGAGGCTTTTGGTAGTTCAATTGATTAAATGAATACATCTCCATTTAAGATTTCACCACTGCTTGGTTAATCAATAATTTCTCCCATGTTGTCATGTTCAATTTCCACAATTGACATTTTGGAAGTTATTGGATGAATGCTTGGATTTGGGTTTAACCATTCAATTTGATTTAAAGGTAACACATAATATGTACTCAAATGTAATAATGGGATTGCTAGGATGTTCTCCAAGCCAATTGGATCATTGATTCTGGTTACCTCTTTTGTCATTGACCTCGTTCCCTTCATGTGAGAAAACAATGCCTCAATGTATTGAGATTCACATGTTTTTAATAGGGACTTGCCACCATACAATTTCCATATTTGATCATTGAAACAATAATTGAGACATTGGTGGTATGAAAAAGGTATGGCCGCATATTGATGTAGCCAAGACCTACCAAGAAGATGTTTAATGGTTGTGTCATGAATAAAAACCATGAAATATGAATTAGACAGAAGACCCCCCAAACTGAGTTCTGAGTGTATTATTTCCTAGAGGTTATTTCTCATTCTTTTCATATCCTTGAAAAATTAAAGTATAAGAAGATAATTCAGATTCATTGAGGCCCAATTGACGAACTGTATGAATAGTGATGAGGTTGAGTCCCAATCCATTATCAATGAATTCTCTTCAGATGTCTATGTCATTGACCCTACCATATAGATACAAGGTCATGATATTTCCATGTAAAACATCAGCTTAATCTTCATCTGTAAAAGATATAAATTCATGATACTCTACATGATCATTCTCTATATGGTAAACCTCAACAGCATCAACTTTAGTTTCAAACTCTTGAGGGCTTGAAAAAGCCTTAATAAGTGCTTCTCAAAGATCTCTTGACAAATTTAAGGCATCCAAAATTGACAACATAGCTGGTACTTGGGCCAAATGTTTCAAGACAACATATATTCCGTCAAAATGTCTATATTTTCTAGCATGGAGATGTGGTTTTGTAGGTTCCTAGGAAGATGACACTTCTGATTTGGATGTTCCCTATGTCAGATAAAAAAAGAAAATAATCTTGGCTTTGGAAAATTATACTGACTAGGTCTATCTATCTGTTGAGGGAATGATGGTGTAACCTCTAATCGGTCCTCCAAAATAATCTAGTGAGGACAAAATTTGTCATGCGTGGAAGAATATCATTGTTCTTGTTGAGCCCACTGAAGGGATCTCCCACAAATTTCTATCGCATATGTGGTTTGAGCATGGGTAGAGTTAAAATATTAGTATCTATAATACCCATGTATTCCCCAATATCATTTACTTTTCCCTATTCCTCTGGTTCCCCAGTTAGATACAGGGAACCCATAATCATTATAACTAGAATCACCATTGGAATAGGGAACAGTTGAGTGGATAATGTTGATGGAACCAATGATCAATGCTTCATCAGATTAATATTCTACCTAACAAGTTGGTTTTGTTTGTTCCATTTGGTGGGGCAGGGCCCGTACTTTTAAAGCTAATGGAATAAAATCTACCCGAGTCAAATAAATATTTATCCTTAAAATGATATCACCTTCTTCTGACTACTCTATAACCTTCTGATCACAACTCTTATTTAATGATTGAATGTTAGAGGACATATATTTTGATGAAGATGATTTTACTTTGGGGTGTGTAGAAGGAGAAACCATTAGTTGTTTCAACTATCTTGGTGGAATGGCATGAGTTCGGTTGATCGTTTTCCTGGTCATCCAATCATCATATTTCTGTTCATTTTTACTTTTTAATTCCTTTCATTCACCTTCGATCTCTGGATTAGTATCAGTAACACATGCTAATTGGGATGAAGATCTTTTTTGTTTTACTTGTCCAAAGTCTACCATTTTTTGTAGGATTTATTTTGAAAACAAAACACTCTTGAGTGGGATTCCCCAATATCTAGTGAAAGGAAAAAAATTCGAATGATCATCATCTCTTTATTTGTTTATTTTCTTCGACCTTGGAGATTGAACCAAATTATTTTCCAGAGATGAGATGATGTAATCGGGAACCTGTTCATTCCAGAAAGAATAATCACTGTTCATTAACTGCTCAAATCGTTTCCTCCTTTGATCTCTTAGATCATCTTGATGAGGTGGTCGTTTATGCTAATGCTCAAGAGGAAGATCCTTTTGATATAATGATGGTTTTGAAGTAGAAGTTGGTACAGGTTCTTGCTTGAGTGTAACTAAAGTGGACTCTACCTTCCTCGTGCTCCTTCCCAGAGCTAATGGAATTACACGAGATTTAGATGTAGTTTCCATAATAGAATCATCTATTTTTTTCACTTGAATCAAGGTCTCTAAACCATCCTATGTATTTCATAGGGATCCGTCGTGTGCATAACTCATCAAACAGATTTTCCACAAAAATTGGAAGAAACTCTTCTAGGGGGAGTTCTAGATTTAAGGAATATGTTAATCCCTTTCAATGAGTAATGAAATCTAAAACTCTTTTATTTTCCATTTTTTTTTGGAATTTGTAAGATCAAAAAATACTATCTTTGGTAGAGTTGAGATCAATTGAAGAAGTAATTTTTGATGAAGATCTTCAAATCTAGTAATTGATAAAGATTGTAAACGTGCATACCATTCAAAAGATGGTCTCATAATGACTATACAAAACACACAAGCTTTACTACTTATTGTTGTAGAGGAGTCCCTATAATGGGATCACAATTTGAAAAGAAATGGTTCATGTGTTGTTCTAGATCTCTTGAACCATTAAATATTGGGAACATGGTATACTCAAAGTTTGGTGGAGGTGGAATTAGATCCACCCATTAAGGATATGCTTTATTTTTTGGCTGAACTGGCACACACTGTTCTTTAACAGCATCCAATCGAGTTGTTAATGCCTCGATTTTGTTCATAAGAACATGGGGGAATATATGGTTGATCTAGGACCTATATAGGTATAGCATCTAGATCATGAACTGATACAACGACTAGAAAAACCACTGGTGGTGGTGCTGGTATTTTCCATGGATAACCCTCGGGAATAGGCCAATAAGGATGTGTTTGATCCTATCTTGGTTGTGTACACAATAGAGGGAATTAATTATCTACATCAATAGTTAACACAAATCCTCTTTGTTGAGGAGATCCTAAAGTATTTGAATGTTGAGGATCTTTTTGGGGAGTATGTGTAGCAGAATTGCTGCTTCGAAGTAATTCTATATTGAGACTTCTCAAATCTTTCATCTCTTCTTCTTATTGTGAAAATGTCTCTTCAAGTGAAAGATATTTATTTTATCTAGTGAAAAAGTGAGATATAATCTGACTTTTACCTTTCCCCATTTCAGATTCCTTTTGTAGGGGTAGGAGTTGGTTATTTGAGGGCATACCTAGATTATGGGTAAGACTATGATTTTGGGTACGCACACCATCTTCATTTTCTTTGGTGTTTACCGTATTATGGATAAGAACTTTAACTTTTGATTCCCCTGAACTAGACCAATTTCATAGAGGATATTTTTCAATGTCATTAATAACATTTACTAACTCATATGGAATTGATAAAATTCTATCAGTATCTTTGAAAGATCATCTCATTATGTATTGTTCATGAGACTTTGTTCTTCTAAATTCTGAACTCCAAGGAATTGTATGGCAGATTGTTACCTGAAGAGAATCCTTGGATAGTTTAGTTGTATGCTCTATTTATGGCTTCATCCCTTATTAAAGAAAAAATTGACATCCATTGAGGAGGGTATTTTAAATGTGAAAAGCCCCAATCCCTACAGGCTGGGGCAGTTCTTGTTCTTATTCTTCAATTATTTTAACATTGTTTAATGAATTTAAAGGATGAATTAAACAAGCCCTCAGATCTGAATGTTGGGGTGGCTATTGAACTGATATGGATGATATTTGTGTAGTTTCGCATATGACTTTATGATTTTTTTGGATATTAGCTAGTTTCATTATCGAACAACCCCTAAAATCATCTATTTCCGAATATTGTTCGGCTATTTCAGACATTTGAATTATTTTATAACTGACATCCTCTAAGAGGAAGTCCTGATAAAGATTCTCATATTCATGATGTAAAAGTAACTCAAAAACTTGTTTTCTAAGGGCCTGACACTGATGAGAGCTACTAGAGGGAAATTATTGAGCGTACATTTGATTACAGATAATTTTTTTTTGATTGTAGCTATCCCTGGGAAATTACATTTCTTGAGACCACTTATGGCATACTTAACTAAGAATAGAGTGAAGTGAAATGAAATGCTCTATGTGAACCCTGTCCTCTAATATGAACACTAGATGGGGTGTCATAAATTAATTGTCATAGCCACTTTATAGCATTGAGACATACATGTTGAAGGGTTATCTTTTTCTTTTCAATCTTTGGATGTTGGGAAACTGATAGAGATTCCATGTCAATTAGACATTGAAATCCTTCTATTACTTTTATATGATTTCGAAATTCATCATATGGTAATAATCTTGTTTTCAAATGATGAAGTGTCTTCTATAAGTTAAGGCGGATATCATTAATGTAATCTTCTTCCATCAATTCTAGGATGTTCTACTGTGAATTTTCTAAAGCCCAGAACAAGACTGGTATTTCTCCTTTAGAAATTTGTTTCTCATGTTTATCGTATCTTTATTATCTTTCACTATAGGTTTCTCCTCTTTGTCTGAACAGATTGGGCACTTCATGATTGTTTTATTAAAAACATGGAATCAATCACTCTTTCCTCTACTGTATTAGAAGACAAGTGACCCAAGGGAGGTTTGGAGAATGACTGTTCCCTTAAGCTATATTTTGTTTGAGAATGTATTTTACCTATTAATGATATTGCATAAGACATTACTATCATTGTATTGGATAGTTTCTTGAGATAAGAGGTCTTTCTCATTACTACATTGTCAAATATATAATTTTTTCGACAATGAGAAAAATTAATGAGGAGAGGACTTTCCCAACGAATGCCAACATGGAGAGGACCACCATGGTTGATTATAGCATGGGATAGATCCTCTTGCTACTTGTTATTATATCCACATGGAAGGTTGCCATGGATCTCATCTATATATAATATCTCAATATTGACCAAATTTTCATGAAGAAAGCCTTCATGATGAAGTGTCCAGTGGGGAACTTCAAGAATTACTGCTAATACTCCCATAATTTGGTAATGTGAGGGTAAGATCTTGATCTGCAATAGATAAATTTCTGAGTGCTTCAATATCTCTAACATTAAGAGGATCCAAATTGCAGCTTGGCTCAAGATTTTACAACTATGTTTGGAGATATTTATTCATGGATGATATCTTAAACTTAGTTGGGGGAACCTTTTGGGAGAAGTGGTTATCATGGGAAGGTGTATGTGCCTACCTTAGAGTGGTTACTAGGACAGACAGATTACCTCCAATTGGAAAGGGATTATGTTCCAGATCTAGTTGTCAATATGCTATGGAGAAGTATGCCTCATGACCCTACTGGATTGCAACATAGGTATGTATCATCTTTGGTATGGCATGCCAATGTGTCTTCCCATGTGTCGGGATAGATTAATGTTTCAGTTCCCCTGGTACTACTAAAGTAGTTGTTATAATATTCGGGAATGCTTCCAAAATATGGTTAGAGATTTGTTTTTACCCTTTCACCATTGAGAATACATTTTTGGTCACTTCAGTGGCTGGAATGGGAATATATGTCCATTCCGTATCTAGATTAATTGTATGTTCCTTCTTATGTACTTCTATTCCTATCAATGGGTATTTACATTACACACGTATGGCGAAATAGAGTTATGTCTAGCCTAGATTTTTCATCGGAGATTTCCAACTATCTTCTCCAGCTACTGCCAAACGAGACTGTTGGTAGGCTTGATGAACGCTGACAGGCATATGGGCCTGTTTTCTATTTTCCATCTAGTAAGGTTGACAAGTTTCCTTAAATATTGATAGATGAGACTGGTAGAAGAATTGGTGATTGTAAGAAGGTCTATGTTCTTTTTTACCTGTTTCCCTCACATTTGATTGGTAGGCTTCTTTAAATGCAGTCAAATGAGCCTATTGACTGGATGATAATTTGTAAATAGGTGTATGTGCCTGGTCACGGTACTCCAACATATTTTCCTTGTAGTATAGGTCGGTAGATACCAAACTAATGAGATTGGCAGTGGAATTAGGATGAATGAGTGTATGTACCTACTCATTGTTCGCCATTATGTTAGGTTGGTGGACTACTTCAGAGGGGGAATTGGTGAGAACCCACTCCCTATTGAACAGAAGCTAACCCTATGGGTTCGTCTTGTGTTCCTAGGTCTATGGGACTGGCACTGAACATCTAGAGGCAACACACCCAGCATTTTGGGGGTTCACTACAACGAAATTCTACTAGAGGTGATTGTTGGTGGGATTCCTTAGGAAGGTCCCTTGCGTCCTTGAATTGAGGTCCTGAGTGACCTCTTGATCCACGTTCTGATATTATGGGAGGGACTGGTTGTTGTGTTTCTAGGATAAGGAACCAAAACGGTTGAAAACTGTGGTTGGCATCATCTGATTCTTGATCATCGGACAGTGCAGGTCGGGTGATTGAGTATTGTTATTGACCTAAAGAGCTTGTCAGGAAGCCTCTGCGTTTGGGATTGTGACGTGATGATAGTACCCTTTTACTTTCACGTTGGAGACCAATCGTTGAAGATTTTGGGTGGGTGATAACTTTATTCCCATGGATGAGGATCCAGCCTGAGTAGCGGTCTGGAAGTTCATAGATGTCTTTTTAAAAAAGCCATTTCTTACTAAAGGGAGTTCTTGAAAAAAACATGAAACGAAAATAAAATCCAATAAAGTGACATCATTAACATGGATACATACATGACTGATTGCTTTGTCTGGGCTTCCTTTATCAATTGATCAAGGCTTGGAAGGTGGGTATCATTATTCACTGGGATAAGTAATTAATTCGAGTTCACCATTTTTTGGTATAGTTCCTTGAAACGTGTGTTCTAGTTTTAATAATCACTACCTCCAGGCAGTTTTCATTGGATTTATTCATGGATCTAGAAACTACCATCAGTTCTTTATCAAAAAGAGACCTTCTTTCCAAAGGCATAAATTCATTGTGTTTTAACTTTACGATACTTAGGAACAAGAACTGGTTGAGAGGATGGGAGGTCGGACACATCACACCATTTTGGGGGAATTATTGTCTACTCTAGGACACTTTTTACAAATTTAAAATATTTTCATGAATCCTTATTACTTCACCATGTATAAGATAAGTTTCCTTAAATATTTTTAATCACTTAATAAGATGTGTAAATTTTTAAATTGCCAGTATGTATTCAAAGTTCTTCAATAATATAGATATCTCTATGTATTCGAGGTTCTCCATAAATTGTATCATCACATATAATATTTAGAGATTCTTTTAATCATTATTATGATGATACTGATTTTTAATCCACTCAGTGAGGAACTCTATAATTTGTTAATATATAGGGAGATTAATGTTTGTTTTGATATTGGGATCGTACCCATAAAATAGGCTACCTATGTATCCTTGTAAAAGAAACCATAACCCTCATAGTTCAATGCCACATAATGGGACACATCATACCTTTTAAGGTCATGTGATAAGGACCTAGCCATACAGTTTAATTTTATGTGGTATATACATCTAAGGGAAAGGTTCTTAGTCAATGTTTTGTGTGGGAATTATGCCTAAGCAGCCCAAGGAACATGGAATGAATATGGGATTCCAAGTAAGATTATACACTATTGGAAATATGGCCCAAGGGGAATAGGGTTGATTTGAAGTGTTGGGTTTGAACCTCAAGGAGGCTTCCTATGTATCCTGTGAGGTTGGGAGTCAAAGCCCATGTAGTTTGATAAGTCTCATAGGAGAGTATAGTACTTTTAGAGAAATGATATTGGACATAATACATGAAAAGGATGCCTTGGTATTTGGGGGGATTAATATAGGGATTATTCCGAAGTATGATGATGATATTAAAATAATTAGAGTTGGATTCCTGAAGAGTATATCTAGTGATCTAAGGTCCTAAGAACACTTCCTACGTATCCCAGTTTGAATAGGTATCAGATTTCTTAGAGTTCAATATCTGTGAAAATGTTGAAAACCTGATAAATCTCTAAACCCACATGAGTCGCGATCAGTGGGAGAAACAAGAGGATGTAAATGATTCAGCAAAGGCACCCACACTTTTCCTCTTCTACAGGTGGAAGACAGCGAACCTAAAATGACATGGGTTGACGAGGGCAAGGTGATGATCCATCCCTCTATTCTCTTTACATTGGACAATGGTCCAATGAAAGGAAGGAGAAATGATGGTTCGAGGATTACACCAGGATGGCTGCCCTAAAATTGATCATCGTAGGGGAGGTATATTTTTCTTTTTGTTTCATGGAAAAGCAAGTGTGAACCTTACCATCTGTAATAGAGATCTGAGGATCCAGGTCATTGGGAGGGAAGAGGTCAGGACTTAATCTCTAATACTAAAAACTGGGAACTTCCTATCACTTTTCTTGGGATAAAAGACCATATGAATGAGGATATACAAACCAATAGACACTCCATTAATCCTAAGATCATTATGAAGAAAATGTGGGAAAACTATGACTATGGATATACAAACCCAAATATGAGACATGATGAGGTGCCTTTCTCAAAGTATTGATAAGTCATGTGGTTTTAGTGGAGGTCTAAACAAAATCCCATTTTGATAAGGGTGACAATGAAGAAGAAGACATGCCATGAATGGATTTTAAGAGGCCTTGATTGATTTTTGACTAAAGAGAGTATGTGAATCAAAGAGGGTCACCCGAGTAGGTACTATCATAAATGTTTGGGAACACAAGTAGACTTCAGAGAGTTGATATTCACTTATGAGACAAAAAAATGTACATTAATAAATTGGAGAGACATTTCTATATCCTTCAAAAGTATTAATAGGTTATCCCGGGTGTGGGGTGATCAAGTTCTTATGAATGGAATCAGTGGCGTGCAAGTGTTTCGAATTTAAGGAGGTTGGGCGCTTTAGGCGCGAAAGTGTTATGTATTTAAAATACTAAAATGCCTTATGTCTTATGATCCTCCTTCAATTCATACAGTTTAGGAGTTAAAGAACTACCATGAATGTTTCATAGGAATTGGGAAAAGCACTAGGGTGACCAGAGAAGTAATTGTGCTTTAGGTAAATTCGTCCGTAAAAATGAAGGCCTGAAGGGACTATTTATAGGAAACAATTAGACCCTCAGGGAAAGGATATTTGGAGCACAAGTACCTTGTGAAACAATGGTGTTTTTTCTAGACTAAGGAGACACATTGATCAGTTGGCCAAAATAAATACTACAATCAGCTTCAGTATGGTGGTGTGCAGTTATTAGTGAGCAGGTACCTTGGACACCGCTTTGGGTACTTAGCCATAATAATTGATCCATACCGTGGGGGTTGTACCCCCACACCCATTCTTGGGATCAGTGCTAGGATACAGTATCGTCCCTTCGGGCTGGTGCCTTTGTAACCATCACTAACCCCCATGAAAAATGTAGAGTCACACTGTGAACCTTTTGAGCCTGTTTGAGGTTATTTTTGGAAAAAATGGCTTGGAAGACATTTCATGGTGTCTACATTATGTATCTAAGATT
Organism: Viscum album; assembly: GCA_963277665.1. NCBI lineage: Eukaryota > Viridiplantae > Streptophyta > Magnoliopsida > Santalales > Viscaceae > Viscum > Viscum album. The sequence goes on along the minus strand of OY728133.1, from coordinate 115,211,735 downwards.
TTCTATAAATTATAAATTTTTATGAATGGATAAGATATTATTTGGTTGTTTATTTGGATGATTATAGTTTAAAGCCACATGGTGAAGTTTTTTGAAGGTTACCCTCATCTATGGGGATGAAATTTGTTTTGATGCCATGATTGAACCCATAATATGGGATTACTATGAATCCAAATGAGATGAATAAAAACCTATGTACTTCGGTACCAATTATTAGGAACATAACATTTTTAAAGTTATGTGATGAGGATCCAACCATGCAATTTAATGTTATGTGGAAATGGTGTCTTGACAAAAGGTGCATTGCCAAAGATGGTGTGAGACTTATGGTAAGGTGGAATAAGGGACCAAGAAGAGATGTGTTCTCATAAGTGGATATGAATCAACTATTTATATGTCCCTGAGAACATTAGGGTGGATTTGGGTGTGGGGTTTGTATGTTATGGGGGCTTCCTATAGATCCAAATTATACGGGAATTCAAGCACCATGTAGTTCAGTTAGTATTAAGTATTACACATGAGAGATTCCCATATATGGGTTAATGATTGGTGATTAAGCATATAAACAGACCATATGATGCTACCTCCTTGGGAATATGCTCTGGTGAATTTTGAGGAATGGTTTTGGGTATTACACCTTATTGGAGGCCCATGGAACATATCCTTGGGGATTACATGTGGAAACTACCCATTTATAGGTTTGGGATCATTGGGATGTCATGATCACCACTAACCTCTAATCCCATGTGAGTCATGAATGGTGTAAGAATAAAAAGGATGCAATGGATCTAAATATCACCAATCAAATATAACTACTAGGGGATGAGGTGCTAATTTATATAAAGATAGAGATAAGGTCTTGTGTGTGGATTTTTCCTATTTAATTTTGGTAACCTATATATCCACATATAGTGATCTATCATTATATTTTGTGGGTTGTGGAAACAAGGAGAAAATGTACTACCTCCTCAAAGAATGTCTAGGGTATTACTCATGGAGGGATGCGCTGTTATTTTTTACATGGGGGTGGTATAATTCCCCGTAAAATGGAAAGAAAATCATGATTCTTACCCTCCTAGCATAGAATTGGGATGTTCACATGTGAAACCCAATTTTTTAACCCTTGTTACCATAGGAATGTAAAATTGATGGCATTCCAAGGGTCTTCTTTAATGTGTAGGCAAGACATGTGAATCTTCTAACAACATGTATGTAAACTCAAGTGGACACACTAATTTTCCTAATGTTTTTATTATACATGTCATGTGGATTTGGAATGGCCCTTGTCCTGATTCCATAGACTATCCCATAAAGTGTCCAACTGGGGGATGATGAAATGCTATAATGAAGTGATGGGGGGTTGAGAGTAAAACACCATAGGATGCCCCATCTCATATAGTAGGTTCTTAGGTTGGATGGGGTTCCCTCTATATAGCATGTTTCTATGCGGGTGAGGGTACATTCTATGAAGCCTTGGGATATGTGGACTTGGGATCAACATATATAGAGTATTGGTTCATGGATCTAGGTTTCATTTATGGAGATTGTTTCTACATGGGGACAAGTTCCTCCCAAATAGTGTTTTTTTGTTCAGGGTGGGATTCCACCATAATAGCTTTTTTCTATGTAGGATTCCTATCTAAAAATGGTCCATCTTTTTATACCTGGAAAAATGGTGTTAGAAAAGGGATTTTGAGTTTATGGATAGATAAAAGACTTATTATTTACTCCCTACTTTTATGTGGTTTATTATTACCTTATTGGAATAAAATATCTCTTTTTATTTGTCATGAAGGGTCTATTTTTTTGTATCCTCATCTCTCATCACTCTTAGTTGTCTTTCATTCAGTCCTTCTTCAACCCCCCCTGGGGTATTTTAAAAAATAAGTGAAGGGACAAGATAACATAATGGAAATTTTTATATGGTAGGATGTGAGGCTTATTTTTAGGTATCTGAAGGTGAATTCCCCATCTTGAGAAAGACATAATCAGTGGGGAGTGGTCTTTTATATAGGGGGCATAATTTATGGGGGGTCATCACCACCAAGCTCCACATATTACTTTTATTCATTCGCAAGAACTGGCGATAGCACCCCATACCAAGAACTATATAGTTTGCGAGGATGGTCATTTGTAGGGACTTAAATCACCACTATAACCCATAAATGAATGTGGTTTGATTCGTGTGTTTTATTAGCAACCACTCAACCAAAAAAATATTTCATTCTTAGGGTGATTCTTGAAAATGATTGAATGCCATGCAAAGAGGCAATCCATGAAGAAATTTATTCTTATCATATTCAATTATTCCTTCACGACTTCAACATATTTGGCCCTTTTTCATCAATATTCTTTTGGGTTTTTTTCTACCCTTTATATAATTTGGTATAATTTTCATCTTTTTTAATGCATAATTTTCAGGACCTAACATATTTTTTTAGTTTTTTATGGTATTAGATTTTTATTGAGTTTTATGGGGGATTGATTTTTTTGGGGTTTTAAAGATACTTATGGGGTTCTAGGGGATTTAGGGTGTTTTTAGTGAGCTTTAGGAGGTTTTCTATTTTTCTGTTTTAAATTGGTTTTGTAATTTTTAGTGGTTTCAAGGGTTTTTATTTTCTTAGGGGTTTGGGATATTTAGGGTTTTTTTGGTTTGAAATGTTTTTAAGGGTTTTTTGGGGCTTTAGATGTTTGAAAGGTTTTGTGGGGTTTAAGTCATTTTGGGGTTTTAGGAAATTTTGGGGGATTTATGGGGTTTTCGGTTCATTTAATGTTTCAGAGGGTTTTATGGGTATTTTAGCATTTTTTGGGGTTTTTGGGTTTTTAGGGTCTTAGGGTTTTAGGGTATTTTGGGGTTTTAGGGTCTTTTGGGTTTTTAGGGGTTATTTGGTCTATGTGTGTTTTAAATGATTTTATGTTCTTTATTATTTTAGTTCTTTAGGGTGGATTAAGGTTATTTTATATATTTTTTGTGTTTTTATAAATTTTAGGGGTTTTATAAAATTTTTATGAAAAATTAGGGGTTTTTTATTGTTTCTAATGTTTTAAGGTTTTAAAGGGTTTTAAAATAATTTTGGTGTTTTAAGGATTTTAAGGATTTTTGGGTAACTAATATTTTTTAGGGTTTTATGGTTTCCATTTTGAAGGGTTTTTAATGATTTTTAGAGTTTTTAGGGTTTTTATAATTTTTAGGGTCTTCACTAATAGAGATTTTCCCATAAATAGTGTGAAAACGTACCCTCAATAATGCTAAAAAACATCATTTTCATTATGAATTGTAAAAGGTGAGAGTTCAACTATATCGGTGATGATGGGAGTATAGATAAAAGACCATCATGTTATAGTGTTCTGTTTGTATAACAACACACCCAACAAACATCTGTAACCTCTATGTGGAAAATTTATATTTTTGTTGAAATAAATTTTAAAACATGAATAAAAAAACACTACTATAAAATATTCAACAATGTTTTGTAAAATTGAATTTAAAATTATCTAAAAACATTTTAAAACATTAATGTTTCATCTATTGGCACCCGTTATTCCATATCAAAAAATTCCACCCATGGTATCAGTTTCCAAAAAAATCACCTCAACCCAAGAGAAAACATCCACCAATATATGAAAACAAATCATATGTTAGTGATAATATTAAGAATGAAATTTAACATTAATACGATGGAATGAATTATGAAAATGTCAATTTTAAATAAAATGACACACTTGGAGTTACACTAGTAACACCATGTGTTGTATTATGGTTGGGTTAACTCCTACATGTCACAAATGGGTTATATATCATTTTCTTAAAGTGAAAAAACAAGCCGAAAGTGATTTCTCAGTTATTAATATGTCAGTTTTTCTTTTTATGAAAATTAATAACAATTTTAAATAAAGACACAGATAGAGTTATACCACTCATAACTCATTTCAGATTGATGTGGAGATAATTTATACAAGTCAAAAAGTACATATGGATTGTATTACTAAAGTATCAAATAGTATGAATGTGTTTTATCAGTTTTTAGAATTTTATTTGTTAATTTCACTAAAATTTATCTTCAAATTGGAAGCACTAATTTTGATTCATACCGATCAAATAATATTTCAGTTTCACTTAAGACTACATCCTACACATCACAAGTGACTTATGACTCACTATCCAAAATTATCAAGGAAAATAGAGTGTATTTTGTTATATTCAGTTGAGTGACACATGTTTTGATCTAAAATGTCAATTTTAAACTTATAATTGACACTTTGAGTTACAATGGTCACACCATTCATTAGATTGAGGTACATGGGATTCATACATGTCACAAATGACTCATGGGTCATTTTCCTAATATATCAAAACAATTCAAATTTGTTCTATTGGTTTTTGAGTTTTTCACTTGTTTCTTTTAGAAAAATATATGTTAATATTAAATAAAAACACATTATTTGAGTAAAAAATATCACACCATGCATTATATTGAGGTACATATGATTTTTACATAATAATAATGACTTATGGATAATTTTACTAATGTCTAAAAACTATTAGAAGTCATTTTATTGGTTTTCAGTATGTCACATGTTCTTTTTATGAAAATTATTATCAATTTTAAATATAAAGACATACTTAATGATATAATGGTCACATCATAAGTCAGATTGAGGACCAGCTGAATTCTGCCTGATTAAATTACTTTTCAATCATTTTCATAATGTATAAAAACAATCTGAATGTCTTTTCTAGGTTTTCCGGATATCACTTGTTTCAATTACAAAAATTAATTATAATTTTAAATAAATAAACATACTTATAATTATTCTAGTCAAACCATGTGGCATATTTAGGTAATTCCAATACCTAAACATCACAAATGACATATGGATTTATTTTTATAAGGTATCCAAACAATATGAATGTGTTTTCTTTGTTTTCAAAATGTCACTTGTTCTTTTTACTAAAATTAATGTAAATTTTAAATAAGAAGACACACGTCAAGTAATACCAGTCACAATGTGCATCGGATTGAGATGCAGCTAATTCCTACAAATCCAAAATGAGTCATTGGCCTTTTCCTAATATATGAAAACAATCTAAAAGAGTTTTCATTATTTTCAGTGGGTCACTTGATATTTTTAAAAAAATTAATGTCAATTTTAAATTAATAGAAAATCATGGGAATATATATATCACACAATGAATTAGATTGGGGTGTGGCTGATTCCTACACATCATAATGACTTCTTGATCATTAGAAAAGACATAAAAATGTGTTTTTTTCACTATGTCACTTATGAATTTTACTAAATTTAAAGTCAATTTTAAATAAAATTGCATACTTGGAGTCACACAAGTCACATTGTGCATTATATTGTGGTGTATTCTAGTTATACATGTGCCGAATGAATACTTTATTTTTTTCATAATGTATAAAAATCAATCGGAATGTGTTTTATTTTTTTTAGTATGTAACTTGTAATTTTTAATAAAAATAATGTCGATTTTAAATAAAACTATAGAAATTGAGTTGTACCAGTCACAACATGCATCATATTGATGTTCAATTAATTACTACACTTTAGAACTGACTTATGAATCTTTTATCTAAAGCATCAGAAAAATCCAAATGTTTTTCTTGGATTTTTGTATTTTACTTGTTGTTTTGACTATAATTAATGTCAAAATTAAACAAGTAGACACACTGGTAATTATACTAGTCCACCATGAGTTATATTGAGGTGATTCTAATTCTTACAGATCAAAAATTACTTATGGATCATTCTTGTAAATTATCAAAATCAATCCGAATGTTTTTTTCTTGTTTTTTTGTATGTCAAATAAAATTTTTACTTAAATTAATGTTAATTATAAATAAGTAGAATCATATCAAGTTATATGAGTCATTCCATGAGTTGGATTGAGGTTTGGTTTATTCCTAAACATCAAAAATGATTCATGCATAATTTTTTGTAATGTATCAAAACATTCCAAATGTGTTTTCTCTGTTTTTTGTATGTCAGTTTTTTATTTTACTAAAATTAATGTCAATTTTAAATAATTAAAAATACATGGAATTATAGAAGTCACACTTTGTATAGGATTGAGGTTTATATGATTCCAACACATCAATGATGATATATGGGTCGTTTTCCTAATGTATCAAAATAATCAAAATTAATTTTCTCTATTTTTAGTAATTCTCATTTTTTTTACTAAAATTAATATAAACTTTAAATAAAATGACACACACAAAGTTATACTTGTCAAACACTTGTCAAAAGTAACTCATTGGTTGTTTTCCTAATGTATAAAAATAATCAAATTTTTTTTCTTAGTTTTCAGTATGTCACTTGTTCTTTTTACTAAAATTAATACCAAATTTAAATAAATAGTCAAACATTGAATTATATCATCCACACCATACGTTCGATTGGGATGATTTTTATTCTTACCCATCAAAAATGAATTATGGATCATTTTATGAATGTATAAAGAAATTAAAAATTTGGTTTATCAGTTTTGAGTGTGGAACCAATATTTTTTATTAAAATGTTATTCGAAATTGGAAACATGCACATTGATTCATACAGGCTATATCATATGTTGGTTTGATGTGAGACGACTTCTGACATGCCACAACTAACATATGAATCTTTTTACTAAATTTTTAAGACAACTGGACTGCATTTTCTTTGTTTTTATTGAGTGACAGTTTTGAAAATAAAATGATTATTTTAAATGAACAATGGAGAACTCGAATCATTCTGGTCACACTATACATCCTACTAATTCACTTTTGATTCCTACACATAAAAAATTATGTATGGATCATTTTACTAATGTATAAAAATAATACGAAGGCAATTTTTTTGTTTTCAATATGTAAATTTTCCTTATTTACTAAACTTTAAGTCAAATTATTAAAAAAAGACTCACTTAGAGTTATACAAGCCACACTATGTGTCACATTTAGGTGCGGTTAATTATTACATATTATAAATGAATTATGAATTATTTTCATATTGTATCAAAACAATATGAATGTGTTTTCTTAGATTTTAGTATTTTAATAATTCTTTTCACTCAAATTAATATCAATTTTAAATAAAAAGTCACATTAGGACTTATACTTGCGATCACATACAAAATATCGAGGTTTGGTTGATTCCTACATGTCATAAATGACTTATGGATCATTTTCATAATATATGAAAACATTCCAAATGAATTTACATGATTTTTTCATATGTCACTTTTTCTTTTTACTAATGTTAATGTCAATTTTAAATAAATAAACACACCTAGAATTATATCACTCACACTGTGAGTCGTATTTACAACCTACTGATTCCTACATGTAAAAAATGACATATACATGATTTTATTAATGTACCAAAAAAATATGTATATTTTATATTAGATTAGAGTATGTTAGTTTAATTTTATACTATAATTAATGTTAATTTTAAATTAAAATAATCACTTAGAGTCATTTCGGTCACACTGCGTGTTGAATTGAGTTGCGGCTAATTCATACACATCCCAAGGTTTTGAAAAACTGATAACTACCAATTTTTATCATGCTTTTCATTGGATTTATTTTTCAAACATCCAACACTACATATTAACTCGATGTTCTTTTTCAGAATAATTTTTTCGGATAAGAATGTTGAGTCAATATATAGTGTTTTAGTTAGATAAATAATGTTAATTGAAAGTGTGTTAACATTGTCAAAAAGGAAAATTTATCACATTTGTGTATTTATTTTTTTAAAAGACAAATATGACTTCCAATATATATTTAAAAAAATTATGTTTTAGATAAAAATTTAATTGAAATTAAATTAAAAATATTATATATAATGATGAAATAATAAATTAAATAATTATTAGTAATTCACAAATTAATTATGGTTGTATGAATTCTTGACCACCTTCCTTGATGTAATTGCCTTAGTCATATCCTTAATGTTTAATCTCACATGATTATGAGCATCATTGAACAAAACACCCCAATTCGAACAAAAGAATCCACCTGTACAAGAACAAAATTCTTATATGAGTAATATAAAAAGAAATAAATTAAAAATATATTTGAATTAGTACATTAATTTTTAAAAAATAACTTCTCTATACCAAAATCAATATTATATATATGATTGGTAAGTGAAGGGAACATGATGAAAATAGATAAATTTAAACTCTCTCCGGGTGAAAAGGTTTTGAAGGAGAAAAATTATGTGGAATTTTTGGTCTAGAAAGGCATGAAATATGGAAACAAATTTTGTAAAATAAACGTAATATATGAGGAAAAAGGAATATAAAATAAATGTTTCATTTCATATTTTTCAGTAAAATTGATAAATTATAACCTAAAATTACCTTTACATCTTCCCTAAGTGATTCTTTCATTATAGTCTTTTGTTATGCAGGATTGGAAACATCATCATGTAGAGAAGACATTTTCTGCATTATTAGTCAAATATTTAAATAAGACTATGATAATTCATTATAGAATATGTAATATTATGAGTAAAATCATAGTATATTAAAAACAATATCCTTCATCATGTTATTTCTGTATATTATTCTACCAGGTAAGTTTCCAATTCATTTCTAAGAAAATCTATATCATCTTGTGAATAAAATTTTATGGGAGGTTATAGTAGTATTGGAAATATATAAATACAGAAAGGAATAATAAATATATAAAAATAAATTATAATTAACTTAAAAAATAAATCTTCATGGATGATACTTTGATGATGGAATATGATCTCTATCATAAATTTACAAATATAATAACCACAATTTTTTCTATTTTCTTATTTTCAACAGAACATAAACATTGAGAAAGAGTAAGTAATTTTATTTGATTTTTGTTTTCATAGGGAAATATTATTATATATACCTTTATAATTTTCCATTTATAAAACATTTCAGGCTTGTTGTGTTCATTTTTTGTCCACATTCCATGATTTTCATTATATTTATACCCCTCCCTATCATAACATAACTCTCATTGAAACATAATATAAAATACATAACTGGAATTTTAGTTCGAAAACATTCAATGTAGTTTATTATAAATTGAAAAAACATCATCATTTGTGGTTTGTTTTTTGGGTATCCATGTAGTAAATCTAGAAAAAAATATTTTGTGTATCCATATTGAATGAAATGAGCATCCAATGTTTATGAAAAACAAAAAAAGGAATAATTAATTAAAGAAATGAAAATATATTTGATATTATTAAATTTTTTATTTGTCCCATAAATTTTTGGTATTAAGAAGATTCTATCATCTACAAGTATTATTTCAAATGTTTTATCCAATTTGTTCATGATTTCATTTTGTAAATCTATTTATTTTTGTTCTGTAGAAGTGACAAGATGACTATTGAGTCTAAATTTATGTCAATGGGGTAGTACCATCAATTTTTATTGATATCTATTCTTGAAAAAATATATGAAATGTATTTAGTCATAATTAACATATTATATAATCTGTTGAAACAAAAAATATTGAAAACATACCCCATGTATAAATTTACAACTATACATCCTATCTATTATAGATGAATATTTCAGTTAAATTCTAAATAAAAATGTATTCTTTAACTTATAATATTTACATTTTTTCTTCAAAATCATCTTTGTGACTACTACCATATTGTAGCATTAATAATATATGAACCTTCAATGTTAGTAAATAAAGATATTGAATGGGTGGGGTAAAGGTTATTTTTGAAGAACTTTTCAATCAATTGGTTGATCCTTTAAATGGTTCTGAGTCAAAATTAACTTTCACACCTTCCATTTTTATATTTATAATAACATCCATTGGTTTATAAATTTTTTTATTAATTGTAAAAGGTTTATCATGAGAAATAAATCTAAAATAAATACCTCTTTGTTGATATGCATATTTACAAGACCTGATGGTCATGTGATGAATGTTCCAACATCTTAGAAGACCATATGAATATCTTCATAATCATGTGTGAAAAGGTAGCTCGGTTCTTGGATCATGAGATATGTTAATCACCTCTCCAATATGTCCCATTTGATATGGTATGTTGTGTAGACAATCATCTTGTATATTGGACACAGTATCCCTCACAACACGGAAATGTGTGTTTGTTTATAAACCTAAATCAAATTCATTTTCAACCTATAAAATTTTAGTATTGAGAAGTTATTACTCTCTATTTGATTCACATTTCACACAAACAATTATTATCATATTGATTACCACAACTAAGACAGATCTTTGAGGGGAATGTCTCACCTCAATGTTGGTGGGGGGGGGGGGGGTCATTACACACTAGTTGTTCTTAATTTGTTTTTCTCTTAGATTTAACCCCACTATAAAATATTCTAGAAACTCATCCTTACATTGAATTTTTTTTAATGGAATCTATTTTTGGTTTAATCTCTTCTATTTTTTTTATATTTATCCACATGTTCTGTCTTTCTCAATATATGTTTTGGGTGTCACCCCAAAACCCACACCTCTGATGTGGTCATACTATTATTCAGAAATCAAGGCCACCAATACTAGGTCTTCATCATTTATAGATTTTGATGATTCATGAGAACAAAGTTGGATAAAATATATAGTAAAATAATCAATCATTGTTATGTTATATGTATTTAAATAAAAAATATTATTATTATTTTATACTTACGCATGTTTCCCACACTTTTTGACTATTTTAATCCACTATTATCCCATATATATTTACAAATGACATGGGAGGAATTTGGATTTAGATTTGGATTCATCAATATGCATATAAGTAGAGGAATATAATTATGATGTTATTTCATGTCAAATAAAATTACTATGGTAGATTTAAAATATGTAGTATTTTTTTCAAGTGAATCATACTCTTTCATTGTTTTTTGATAGGGGTATGTTGGTTTTTCTATAAGTTCCTTAATTTCCTCACATAGTTATTGATTCATTTATAAAAAATTGTCAATAAATTTGATGAATACTAGTATTTAATAAAATTTTATTACCATCCACAATGTACATGAATAGAAATCTTTGCACGATAGACAGTAAATGCATCACATACTTCATGGATTATCATGTGAGCATACATAGGTGGTGGGTATGGTTCTATTTTCCCATTAACATCATTAATATTAAATATCATTGGAATTTTGTGAAATTCTACGTGAATTATTACAGAAATAGAATTAGTACAATTTTCTTTATGGGAGTCATCTACTGTAAATGTACTCTAAAAGGGATGATGATGATTTTGTAAATGATTCATTATTTTAATAGTATAATAGATATATAATATCAAAATTTGACACTAATCCCTTCCCAAATGGACATATTAAGAGTTGGAATAACATGATTCCAGGAATCTATATCAATCAGCACACACATCTGAGTGATGAGTTGAATGTAACTACCAAATACAACCTTGTTTGGGTTAACAGCATGGCCCCGCACATTCCACCCAACCTAGTATTTGATTCCTTATCTTTTCAATTTAATAATTTTTTTCTAACAGTTTTACTCTATAATTCTCATCTACTTTCTAAAACATCTTTTATTCATTTCCTACCAATTTTTGGATGAAAAATCATCATTATGTTTTTCATATGGATTTTTATAATCAACATGTGTAGAAGATTATTTTACCTCTACACTGGGAGTAACATCAGGGTGAGATAACTATTATTACATAATATTGGGATAAATATCATGTATAGAAGGTAATTTTTCTCTAACATGGGAGTAGAAAAAGGTTGAGAAACCAATTGTTACTCAGAATTGGGAGCATCGGCACATAATGAATACATTATCAACATAATGTGTTTAAAATTTAATTTATATTATATAAATTCAGTAGTGAACATATAATAACATGAGATAATACAATATATATTTAAAAATATAACATGATTATTGAATTCTCTTTTTTATTAATTTTAGGTATTTTACCCCACTATCGAGTATTCAACTCCCTTGTTTCAATTCTCCTCTAACAAAAAAAACCCACATCTACATTGGGACCACTCTAAAATGACTGTGATATAACAATGAAAGGGTCAACCTCTATTGAACTTTAATATGACCCATCAAGGGTTTTTATCAGTAACCAAATAGTTGATCACTTTCCTTTTGTAGGGTCAATAATATAAAATACATCTATATCCTGTGATTCTATTATTATTGGTTTTTCATTGTTCAATTGATTATTAAAATTCAATTTCAAAAATCACAATTCATCTATTTTAATATCATTCCTATTATTAACCAACATTCATTAAAAAAGTTTCACATAGAAAATCATATAATCTAAAACCCATATATTTTTTAATGGTTCCAAAGTGTGAAGTATTTTCATATTTTTTCACTTCATAACAAAAATAGGAATCAATTTAGCTATTAGTGTAACGCCACAATTTGTAATGGTACAACCTTTGTCATGGTAATTTTTATAGAACACATAACCCTTAATTACATAACTATTATATGATAATACATATGAACTTTGACCTATATATAGACATCAATATTGATTTAAAATTGAATTGATATTTTCATTGGACCCCTTAAAAATATAATCTTGACACAAACCTATAAACTGTTCATTATGACAATTTGATATCTATTTTTCATCCCTTGTTGGATCGAAATTTCTATCAATTTATTTATGGGTTTCAATATATGTAAAAAACTCCAAAATATTATAAAAATTTTATGGTGGGCATGCTCATGATCTTTAATATTTATTATGAAAAAAATCATTTCAGGAAATTCCTTCACCCACAATTTTCTAAGTGTGACAAGATTTTGGTTGAAAGTTTTTTCCCATATTGGACAAGTAGTCAGTACACAATTCAACGCCTTCCCCGACAATATATCTCTCTGTAATAAAACCCTTTGGATGACATCAAATTTTTCTATACCCTTCCAAAATATTCATATACCATTCAATGTGGTACATCCATCTATAATGTATAGGACCACATAGTCTAATCTCTCACACCAAGTGGACCACCAAATGAACCATCATATAAAAGAATGTTGGTAAGAAGAACATTTCTAATTCAAATAATATGATAGAAATTTCCTTTTCCATAGTTGGAAATTTTTTCAGGTCTATAACATTGCTACATATAGTTTTGAAAAATAAATCTATCTTGATTATTATATGATGAAAATTCTTGGAAAAGATTCAATTTAAATATATTGGAATTATATCTATCATAATTACAAGATAGTCATGTGATTTCAGATAATTAATCATTAAATAAGTCACTGATACTATATTATAATTATTTAATGAATACCACTATGGATCCTTTACATCACTCAAGAAGTTGAAAATTGATATCTCTCCCTCATAGAAGGTGTGTATGTAGTGGTAGGAAGAAACATTTGTTTCTCATTCTTCAATGGTGCCAACTCTTCAAGTATTTCCCTGCCAACAATGTCTAAACTTTCCTTAATTTCATCCTTTGATTTATCTGGGGCATTTAGTAATGTTCAAATGACATTTTCATGTACATGTTTTAAAACATGCCTAACATCAAGAAAATGGATATCATATAGACAATTAGAATATGGTAATTAAAAAAACTAATCACTTTTCCAAACCATTTTTCATTTAGTTTCTCAAAAAGGGTTTACCAAAATAATTTTTCACATTTTTTACTATCTCAAAAAATTGGGAACCTATTAGTGGATACAATGTTTTTTTCTTTTGAACATCCATTGAATATTGTCATAAAATATCGATACTTCTGTCATAAGAGTATAAATTTTCGATTTCCAAGAAAAAGTGTCCTTGGTGAATCTGTAAACCTAATTGACTATGTACCTTTTTCATAAATGGGACATCCTTCAGTTCCATTAATGTTATATCCTAAAACATTTACATAAGCATGGAAGACATTTATTGTCCCATAAATAATTTTTCTCAATGTTAAATCTTAATTTATATAAGACTCGTATAATTTAACACACAAATCCCAAAATAATTTCAAATAATCGGCCAATAGAGCCAAATAAACATCAACATCATTACCAGGTTGTTTTGATCTTCATATAAGCATAAATAAAATGATTTATTTTGGTTTCATGCATTACCATAGTGGAATGTTATAATTTAAAAATATAAACATCCAATTATTATGAGTGGTTATTTTAAAACTAAAAGGATTCACTCCATCTATAGACAATGTACGACGAATGTTCATCAGGTAATTTCCAAATTCATGATAATCATGATCAATTATCTTCCACCAAGAAGTGTTTGATGGGTGATGATGTTTCCTATCATCATTTATTCTATCATCATGCCATGTAAATTTCCTCATAATATCCTCACATCCATATAGGTCCCTAAAAATTGGAATTATTTAAAAACACCATAAAAATTTCATAGTACTGGATTCAACCTTTTAATATCAAGAAGTACGATACATTGGGAATTATTTAAACAATTTATGTTCATTGGGAAATAGTATACAATCATTTTCACATGGATGTAATATTTTAGCGGTCATTCCCATTGAACATAGTATTCATTTATAATTTTATGTTATTATAGGGATCTCATTATGTTCTAGGATCAAATAATTCAAGAGAGAAAGTAGTTCCATAAACATAAACAACTCTATCTATTTCCTGCTTTCAAATTATACAACACTAGTAAATCTAATTTTTTTTGAATATTTAGTGAAATTATTATATAGTGACATCTTTTATAAAATCATTATCTTTTGAATTTTTTTTGGAAAATCATGAAGTTCACCTTCAATATTCATTAACAATTCCGCAATACTATTGTCATCTTCATTAACACTTATTGTCACATCCTTGATGTGGTATTATTCATTGTCCTCACCTGTAATCATATCAGATGATCCATATAATGGAGTGATATCCAAGTCACCAGCCACATTCTCTTTTTTCCAATTTCAATTCCAACATTTATAACAATGATCAATTTTGTTGTAGCTAAATTGCTCCTTTAACTCTTTTGGACTAGTTAGTATTTAATAAAAATAACATACACACAAAAAAGGATTAGATAAGCATCATATTTATGATCTTTTTCAAACACGAGGAACTCTTTCACCCCATCATCATACTCATTTTTCATAAAATTATCTTTCATACATTCTCTATTCCTAGCCAATCTATTTAATTTGGTAATGTTAATATTTAACCAAATAAATACACAAAATATGTTCAACTAAATATAAACAACATGAATTTATTTAAAAATAACAATTTTTTCATGAGTATAAGTGTTGTATAACATTATAACCCACCATCCATCTACATACCCTTCCAGATTCAAATTGTATTTCCATTTATTCAAAACTAGTAAATCTGATGAACCAAAATGGTTAGAGGGAATCTCCACATGAATTAATCCATGGAGATTTGTTTCATCCTTAGCATGTTTGGAATTTTAAATTGTTCATATTATTATTCATTTATTGAGAATTTTGGGTAATTATTATCATTATATTTTTCACTTTTACTCTCTTCCCAAATTGTTTTGAATTGTGATAGTCCCCTTGTTTTCCAATGCACCCACATTTATATTGGTTCCTCTTAGATCCATCACTTACTAAAACCAAATGCATGAATCATGTGTAATAAATAATAATATCTCCCAATTATTTCTCTAGATAATTATTCATTCTATAAAATAATATTCTATATGATTAGGCATTGAAATGGGAAAAAAGGATGGATATAAAATTCATAGCATGGGAGGAAATATTATTATAATATAAATCACAATTATAAAGACATGTGTCTCATATTTTTAGTCATTCAACCAATTAAATAATTTTTTTTATATGAATTAAAACACACAAAAATATTATTTCCAAACCATTCATTTAAATTTAAGCACTATAACTTCAATCCATCACTATCATGAAATTAAATAAATACCCCACTCAACTGCATATCCAAATCATAAGGAAATCATCAGATCCCTGGAATGTGACCCACCACTCTCTAAGAAATCATTATAATTAAACCACAATGCTTTAGTCCTAATCACAACTCTTTCCAAAAAACATCACATCTCCCAAAATCACATTCCATGCCTATTTTTTAACTATTATATTGTCACTCAAAATATAATTTACCCTGACAAAACATACTTAAATTGAACAATCAAATAAACAATAATAATAGATAATTCATCTTTTATAAAAACTGTTAATACCATGTAGTTAATTTGAATCAAAGTTTATTTTCATTCATGGGCGATCTCATAAAAATGTTGATTTACATGAAAAATTGATTCATTTTCCATATATAAGTAATTAATTGTTTATGATAATTGATCATAAATGACAAACATGTAAATGATTACAAAGTAGAAAAATAAAATAGATGATGAAAATTTATATAGTTGTTATTAATCATCATGAAAACCATGTATAAAAAATATGACAATAAAATCACAAAAACAAGTAATTATAAGAAATTATTCTCATCGCATAACTTATATTTGGTGATAGGTGTTGGCGGGAGTAGTGGTTGTGAGAGAGGTAGTAGTGAGAGGGGCAGTAAGAGTGTTTGAGAGAATGGTGGGGGTGAGGGAGGTGACTAGAGAGTTGGTGGTGAGAGAGATAATGGTGAAAGAGGTGGCGAGAGTGGGGGCACTGAGAGAGGTGGTGAGGACGGTGATGATAGAAGCAGTGAGAGTAGCAGTGAATGCAACGACGAGAGTGGTGACACGAAAAAAGTAGGTTTCCACAAATTCTTGGTGGTGTGAGAGAGGGAATCATCTAATAGGGTTCATTTATAAAATAAGGTAATGATTTTATCAATGCTCTCTACAATGTGATGATAAATGTATGTTTTTTTAGCGCTAAAATGGAATGTGTTGATAAAAAGGAACTCTATTAGCACTCAAAAAGAGTTCACAAAAGTTGTCTTCATTAGTTTTAAAATTATTATGGTGATAAAGACATGTTTTATTAGTGGTTCATTAGTGCAGATAAAAGTATAATCCTAATAATTTATTTATATTATTATTATATATATAATCAATAAATAGATATTTATTTATTTAAAATTATAAATATAAATAAATATATTTATATATACTTGTATATAATTATATGTGTATATATATTGATAAAAAATATATATTTGTACTTTATAAAAAATATATTTATTGAAGTTCTGTAATTAGATATATATGTGTATTATAATTATAAATAAATAAATATTTATTTATAAATACATACATATATAAGTATATATATATTAAATATATATATATATATATATATATTAAATATATATATATATATATATTTGTAAATATATTTATATAATTATATATATTTATAAAATTCTAATTAATTTTTTTTAATTTTATTATTATTTAAATAAATATTTATTTACAATTTTAGTTATAAATAAATAAATATTTACTTATTTATATTTATAAATACAAATAAATAAATTTTTAAATATTTAAATATACATATTTTTATATTAATAAATATTTTCATATATTTATTATAATTTTATAATTATAAATAAATATATTTTAAAATAATACTATATATTTATAAATATTTATATAGACATATATATATTTATATAATTATATATATTTATAAAATTATAGATATAAAATTTATATTTATTATAATGTTATAATTATATATATATATATTTTAATTTCTAAATATAACAATAAATAAACATATTAATAAATATATAAATATATATATTATCAAAATTATAATAAATGTATTTATTGTTATTTTATACTTATTTTAATATATATATATTTATTAATAATTATAATTATAATTATAAATAAATAAGTAATTATTTATCTATTTTTAATTATAACTATGAACCATAATATTTAAAAAGATTTAAATAATTATAAATAAATAAATATATATATATATTAATATATAAATATATATTTACAAAATTATAATAAATGTATTTAATGAAATTTTATAATTATTTAAATATACATATATACATATTTATAATTATAGTTATAAATAAATATATATAAAAATTATTTATATATAATTTAAATTTTATAATTATAGGTACAATTAATATATTTGTAACATAAATTTATTTATTATAATTTTATAGTCAATTATGAGAAGAAAAATATGTTCATGGGTATAACTTGAATGACAATATAAATCATAAATAAAGTAGTAATCACATACATGAAAGAATGAATGATAATGGTTCCAATTATTAAATAAAAATTTCATGAGTCATGAAGACATTACATATGCATATTTCATCATAATAATAGCTAATATAACATTTAGAACATATATAGAAACCCAATCATGTCCACATATAAGCTTATGATTATAGATGATATCAATTATACTCATGCATGTCAATATATGAACATTAACATGTCCATAAATATCATCATGATCTCATGAGAGATATATATATATATATTAACTCAATTCACTAGATACAAATATTTATTTGAATATATATATATATATATGTGTGTTAATATTTATAATTGTATCTTTAATTATAAAAAATATATTTTAAAAGTATATATATATATATATATATTTATAATTGTAAATATTTAGTTATAGATACAATAAATAAATTTATCATATTAAAAAATATTATAATGTTATAATTGGTTATATATAAATATATTTACTTAAAATCATATATATACATTTTGTAAACCATTTTATATGTGTGTGTGTGTGTTGGAATTGTTAAAAAATATACATTAATATATCATATCTATAACAACTGTATACATTTTTTTAATTTTTGTATATAAGTAAAACAAATTATTTAAATATAAATATAACAATTTTATATATATTAAAAATATTTTAATATTAAAATCTCTTATTAGTGCTCAAAATAGTACTAACTAATATTACCTTTGTCACTAATTTTATCTTGCGCTGATAAAGGTGAGACTTTTATTAGTGAATTCCACTTAGTGACCATAAAAATTGGGGCATTCTTTTCTACGATATGAGATAGAAATTTTAATGTTTTAGTGTTTTAAGGGTCTTTTAAGGGATTTTAGGTTTTATAGGGTTTTAAGGGTATTTGGTGTATTTTTGGGTTTCTTAGTTTTATTTTGGGTTTTTATGGCCTTTTATGTTTTTAAGGATTTTTAGAGGGTTTGAAGGTTTTTTTGGGATTTTATGGGGTTTTATGATCATTTAGGGCTTTTTGGGTCTTTAATGATTTTCAATTATTTAGGGCCCTTTAGTGATTTTAGTGGTTTTTAGGTTAGTTTGGGGTTTTATTGGTTTTGGAATCCTTTAGGGTTTTTTGGTTTTTTTGATCATGAGGGTTGTTTTAGGGGTTTTAATGTACATTTGGTTGTTTTATCATTTTCTCAGGTCTTTTAGGGTTATTATTGTTTTTTTGGTATTTTAAGGTTTATTATTTTTTATGGCCTTTTAGGGGGATTAGGGGTTTTTTTGTCTTTTTATAGGTTTATGTAATTTTATGGTCTTTTATCGTTTTAGAGGTTTTATTTCATTTTAGGGTTATTTATGGGATTTTTTTTCTTTTAGAGTTTTCATATTGTTTTGGGGTTCTATTAGGGTTTTTATGGCCTTTTGGATTGTTATGGTTTTTAGGGTATTTTACAAAATTATAGGTTTTAGGGTCTTTTATACGGTTTTAGGGGTCTTAGGATCTTAAGAATTTATAATTTTTAGTGTTTGTTTTGGGTTTTAGGGTTTTATATTTGGGGGGGGGGGGTTGGGTTTTTAGGCTTTTATGGGGTTTTAGAGTTTTTACGGTCCTTAATGATGTTTAAGAGTTTATACGATTGTATGGGTTTTAGGGATTTTAATTTTTTAAGGGTTTTATGTATTTAGAGGTTTTATGGTGTTTTTGGGGTTTTAATGTTTTTAGGTTGCTTTATGCCTTTTACCAGTGTTTGTGGATTTTATGGAATTTATGGTGTTTTAGGGATCATTAGGCTTTTAAGGGTCTTTATCATTTTTAGAACATTTTAGTTTCTTTTTTGGAGTTATTGATCTTTATTTTATGTTATTTTCTTTATAATGTTTTAAGAGTATTTGAGGGGTTTAGGGTATTTTATGGTCATTTAAGGGGGCATAAGTGTCATTTATTTTTTATTGTCTTTTAGTGATTTTAGTGGTCTAATTGTCTTTTAGTGATTTATGTGTTTTCAGTGTATTTTAAATATTTCTAATTTTATAAGATATTTTAGGGGGTTTTGTAGTTTTTATTATATTTTATGGGTGGTCCAGGGGGTTTAGGGTTTTTTGGAGTTTGAAGTTTTTAAGGGGTTTTAGTGGTTTAAGGGTTTTCGAGGTATTTAGGGGTTTAGTGTTTTATGGGGTTTTATGGTTTTGGGGTTATAATTTTTTAAGGGTTTTTAGTTTCATTTATGGTTTTAAGGGTGTAATTTTTCTAGGTTTTTATGTTTTTTTTGGGGTTTTAGGGTTTTTATGTTTCTATAGGGGTTTTAGTGTTTTTATAGGTTTTAGCTGTTTTATGGTTTTTATGGATAAAAATGGAATTATTGTTTTTAGAAGTTATATAGTATTTATGGTTTTTTAGGTATTTTATATTTTTAGGGGATTTTTAGGGGTTTTAAGGGGGTTTTCATTTTTTATGGTGTCTTGGTTTATAATGGTTTTTTAGATTTTTAGGGTGTTTTAGTGTTTTTAGGGACTTTATGGTTTTTAGTGTAACGAATCAGGTTTTAATAAAATAATACATTTTCATATCTATTAATATTTATAAATAAGATATTAATTTTTTGTTAATGGGAACACTTTGTCATATAGTGTACTCAACACGCAACAATGAGTTGCTTAAAAATATTACATTCCACACAACATTGAGTTATACCCAAAAAAATAATATAATATTATTATTATTTTAACTAGTAGTTAATTCGAAGAAGTTGTATTGGTTGGAATAAAAATAACTAACTAGAATATTATATATAAATTTCATTACATTTATCCAATAATTTTTAGAGGCTTAAAATAAGACCGAATCTGATTTTAAGCATTAAATACTCTAATATTTTCAAAAGGTCATTTTACCGCCTTTTGATGGAGAACCTTTTTTAAATATATTTTTTACACATTAATATATTCTACATGATAAAAAAACATCTTATTTATATGCAGTACATCAAAATTTACTTTGGATAAATTTTTGGATTTTTTTTGGTAAAGTTCGTTTTTAATGAATAGTGTAATATACCAGATTTTATGTCAAAACATCCTTTTCATATAAATTATTTATATAGTTATATAGTAACTTTTATTGGTTTTAATGTTTAATGAGATTATATTTTTATCATTTAATCCAATTTTGGTAATTGTAAGTGATTTAACATTGAAACTTGATATAAACAAATGTCAATCTTTTGATAGTTTTTACTTCTTAAAACATGCTTTAGGATTTTGAAAATATGTGTCAATTTTAAATTAATTTCAAAAAATTCTGTGATTTTAATTTTAAGAAATTTATTCCATATTTCAAATCAGGACATATAAATTGTTTATACAAGTACATTTTATTTATGAGACATTATGAATAGTAACCTTCGTAATTATTTTATTTACCATGGTTAAAGGGAAAATATGGAAAATAAGGGTAAAAAAATAATATTTTAATAATATAAAACTATCCTAAAATGTGTCCAAATCCTATTTTATGTTATATTTCCAATCATGGGAATCGTTGGGTCAATTTTGGGACCCCATGGTGCCACTTGGATGTGACAATGTCATTTTATAAGAATTAATTTAATGTAAAGGAAAATATAACATAAACATGTATCATTTACTAAAACATTTTTTATATGGGGTTATATAAAATATATATTCAGATATAAATAGTAAATATAAATATAATAATATTTCTGACATCATGTAAATTTATTTATAATTTTTTGAAATCAACTAAATAAATATGTTTATGACACAATGGTGATGTAGTGAATAACTTATTAATGAGAGATTTAAATAAATGATATTATAACTATTAAAATAGATATTTTTTATACTTTTTATGCCATAAACGAATTTTATGGATGATTATAAATGTTTAAATTTAAATTTATGATGTTTTTATAAATAATCAAGGTTTTTTGGATTTTTAAAAAAGTCCTGATATGAATAGTATAAAAATTGACATAAACGAGTTTAAAAATATACTATATTATTAAATGATATAGTAGTTATAAAAATATAATATTCAATCAAATGACATAGATAATGTTGAAAATGTTATTAATGAAACACTTTAGGTTTTATTGGAACTTTATTGTAGCTATATTAACCATATATTATGAATATATAAGAAGACATGATAAGAGTTAAATTAGTTATCTAATGGTTAACACTAATAGATAAGGTTAATTGTGGTACCTAGACTTGTAAAAAACCTATATTTTTAGAGGTTTTAGACCCAAAAACATCTTATATTTGAAATAAAATATTTTGGGACCTTTATAAACCGAAAACCATTTTATAATAAAATAAAACCTCAAAACTTTCATAAAGTGCCCCTTACTCCCTCTTATAAAAGGGAATCACCCGTACCCACTTAATCACACATATAAAGACCATTGGATCAT
Organism: Viscum album; assembly: GCA_963277665.1. Lineage (NCBI taxonomy): Eukaryota > Viridiplantae > Streptophyta > Magnoliopsida > Santalales > Viscaceae > Viscum > Viscum album. The sequence goes on along the minus strand of OY728133.1, from coordinate 115,189,094 downwards.
TAAAAACCTAACAAAATAATATTCTAGAATACCTATCTTCCTCCTATAATCATGAAATTAGGTAAAAGGAAATTCTAGAATGTCTTGTATCTCAAATCAAAGGGAGTTACACATTTGAAGAGGCAGCGTATTCTGTAAATTCATTTCCATTATTTTACTTCATCAATCCCTATTATATTATTATTATTTGATTACATGAAAACAGTATTATCATAAATATAATAGTATTTCATTTTGATATGGATTATAAAAACACTTACAGATACCTCCATCTAATGCATATGAACGTACTGTTTCTGTGGACAACGAACTACTGCCTCATGAAACGATTACTGTTCAATTTTCCCCTACCACCTCTCATTTTGGACATTATGATGAAAAAATATCGATATTTGATATATATTACATTTATATGGTCTCAATTATTATTCTTTTTTATTTAAATAATACCTTTATTGTTTTTATAATTTGTAAATACAATAATTACATTTGAGGAAATGTGGACTACCACCCCCTCAAAATGATTTGACTCATTCATGCCATACATAGAACATTTAAAATATGGAGTTAATGAAATTATGTAACATATATAAAATATTATTTTACACTGTAATTATAATATACCTATGTATCATTTAGTTTTCATTCCTTTAAATATGAAAAGTAAATGAAAGCAACGTTCAAGTGTACGTATGGCTTACCATCTTTAAGAACAATGCATTTCATTTCTTATCTCCAAATGTTATGTACTGTTATAAATAAATATTTATACTGGATATATATGATATATTTGATATTTAATTCATGAATAATATTCTGGAGATGATTTAGTTTTGATCATATGTTCTATTTTATATCAAACAAATTTGTTTTCGACTGTAGTACCGAATATCGACAAAACGACCGATATGAACTTAAATAATAATTTAATTTTTATAACATGATGATAATTAATAAAAATTGAATAATAAACTTGAAAAATGTTCTAAAAGACGTATAAATTAACCTTATTTTATTATGTAATAATATTAAGAATGAACGAGACAAGTCAAACTCAAGGTAAGTGAATCTTTCACCCTCTTCTTTTAGTCAAAGATGTCTTTTATGTTATGTCTTCTAATTTTCATTTTTTTGTTGGGATATGTTATTATATATCTTGATTTATATAAAATATACTTCCATGTTATTAGAGACCCTATTATTTATCATCAACTCATTTTTTTATTTTTTACGTGATGTCGTTAGGCTGTTGAATTTTCATAACAAAACGCCTAAACTCAATTTCCACTCATTGGGTTTTACGCATATTTTGTTGATTATATTATGAAGATATTATGTATGGAGGAACTGTTTATTTATTTACATTTTTATTTCCACTTCCCTTTTTATGGATATACTTCTGTAATGCATAATCACTCCATTGATAAAATCTTATGTCATTTATAAGAACTTTGTTAGGGAAATCGTAGCTCAATATCCATGCATTGAGTTAAATATCCATGTCATTGGTTTTGTTTTTACAATAACATATTTGAATTAACACTAATATTTTTATAGATAATATCCACTTATATTGGGTGTATTTATATTTTTCACACATAATTATGTTATTGATTTATCCTTAATTTATTGATACGATCTTAGTAAAATAATATGTCTCAATCTTCTTTCATTGAGGCATATCTCGATAGTGTGCACATTTAATATCGTATACGGTGTATATATAACCCTTTTAACCTTTTATATATTGAATTTTTATATTCTCATGATATTTAATGTCTTTTTGATTTTATTCTTTAACTATTTTTATTCAACTATTTTTCAAGTGTTAGGAGACTATCTAACTGAAACATCATTTTAAATGTTTTAAATATTTATTCTTATAAATAATTGTCATTAATTTCCATGATTTCTAAATGGTTTAAAGAATTTATTTATATGTACATATATGTTTTAAAAATCTTACTCTCAAATTTCTTTTAAAATTTTCAATGTGGTATGGGACACATTGATTCAAAAATTTATTTATTAAAATATTTAAATGGTTTTGGAAATGGATTGAATATTTCAATATATTGAATGGATTTGTTGTGAATATTTAGTGTAATGTTGGTAACTTCAATATTTTATGTGTTATTATTATGTAATGGTACTTGGAAATTTGATGGGTGGTTATGCGATAACCAAATGAAGATGGTTCTGTGATTATCATAAGGTGGGTGAGCCCGAGACAGCTCTCCAATGCATTGGGTAACATGAAAGAGGTAAACGTTAATGTTTCCCTAATAGATTTAGAGAAACATAGTATGATGGGTATTCCTAATGTAACTCCCTATGTAGCTCTAAAATTTACAAAGTTAGTATGTTATGGTTTCCACATATTACCTTTATGATTTATGATTTTTGTTTGTTATTCATAAATATTATGATTTCATTAGATGTTAAAGATAATATGTTTTATGATTGAAAATTATGGTTTTTATTGATTTGTATGTATTTATGGACAAATTTTTTCATCCCTTATTTTATATACCTTATTGATCTTCATTTCTTTTCCCATGTTTTTGAAATGTTTTTCCCAGGGTATAAGTAAGGGTAAGATAACGATAGAATTAAATAAAAACAATTTCAAGAAAAATTTGTATTTTTATCTAATGAGTTTTATGATTGTGAAAAACATGGATAGAGTAGAAGTGTCTAATCTTTAATATTTGATATTTAATTCAATAATTATGGCTTAATTCTCTAAAAATCTGAACCTGAAAAGATACTCAATGTGAAATCATTACATAACTGAATATTAAGTAATGTTCAAGGCTGGGGTGTTATAGTTGGTATCAGAGGTTGCTTTAGATAAATTTAGAGGTTAGGGTGTTATATGGGTGTAGGTAAATGATCCCATATAACCAAGAGGGTTAATATCATATGGAATCATTTGGAGGGTAAATGTAAAATAGGTTTTTTTGATAAAAACCAAAACAATGGAGGTATAAAGGGGATGACAGATTAGAGTAATATAAATGCTTTTATGTTATCTTCACCTTATAGAGGATTATTTTTTTAATAATAATGTTTGGTTTCATCTTTATGTGTTTATTATTTTCACCAAATTAAGGATCATTTTTTAAGATAGAAGGAAAAAGGTATTGCACAACCTTCTAATCCCTCCACAACAATTTGATCATCACTATTACTGCAAAAGCCTATTCGAATGATTTTGACACCTTATTCAGTATTCAAATCACCTGCAAGAAATTGTTTGAGTTATCCAAAACCTACTCATTTATAAAACAATTTTATGAGTCATGGTATCTTTTTATATGATTTCAAGATTTAAATTTTTCTAACTCAATAGAAAAGTGAAATTACAAAAGTGGAGAAAACATTAACTTTTTGAAAGTATGACAACATACCGAATGAGAAATGGAACATCCTAAATATAAAGATATATGGATTCTAGGAATGGTTTGTTTTATTATCCATAAAGAATGAATCATATTTGGATTGATATTTATAAATGATGAAGATATTATATCTTTCGGAATGTTGTATTAATAAATAAGGTGGAAATTCATAGTTAATGGATCATGAAGGACACGAAATGGGTAAGAAGTCTGCATATAAGAGATTCAAGAGTTATGGTAGATTGTAGGATGAATAAATGAATATAGAGTATTATGGATATTTTGATAATGGGATTAATTTGGAAGAAATTTTCTTGTATTATTTACCCTGATGTTTGATATGTGAAAATGTTGTTCAAGAAATAATTATCTCTTCTTATGTGGAAATAATGGATTTCCTTAGGGGTTCATATGACCTTTTTTTGAGTTGATAAATTGTTATTACATTTTGGGATAAAAAATTAAAGGTATTAGATAACCTTTGAGGATATAATTGGTTACATTTATTTTTGATGAAATTATTTGATTTTTGAAAATGTTATAAGAATTATATGGTTTTAGAAAAAGGACAACCCATAGGATGAGTGACAAAAAATTGCGTATGGAAAGGCCAAAGGAATCGAACACACAATTGAGGGGTGACAAGGGCACATTTCCAAACAATTGCCTACATAACTTTTGTGGTTGGTATGACTTATTCTATTCAGTTAAATGATATTCTACATTAATAATAAGTTTATTTTGGGAAATTATGTTTTATAAAATAAATATCCTTAGTATAAGAAATTTACATGGTGATTAAGTGGTAAATGTTATTTTGGAATACAATCTCTCTTTTGGGAACACTTTATGTCAATGGAAAATTTAATACTAAGTGATTTAATTTGTGGATAAATGGTTCAAATTTTATTTTTGAAGAATCTATGTTTTTATTGTGGATGTATAGAGATTTGTGTTATTTGTGGAATTGATTAACCTATCCTAGAAAATATATTATTAGGTTAATTACTTTTCATTGTGTGAGTTTAAGAGTAGTCGATGTTGTTTGGAGAAAAATGTTATGATTTACTGGGGATTATTATATGATTGAATCCTTCTATGTTTTAGAATTCAATATTAGATGGATTAAATTTAATAATTTTATGGAAACATGTGTATTTAATGGTCTTTTTTGAACTTTGGTTATTGTGTGTTGAATTTTGGAGATTAAGAGTAGTATTGTTTTTAGAAAGCATTATATTTTGGGGATTATATGATCCTGTACCAACCATTTTTGTTTTGGTTAATTCAAAAATACAATGGAAATATATAGTTCATCTTTTGTGTATTATGTGATTCTATAGAAGTTGATTCTACTACTTCAGGTGTGACCAAGTCATCTTGAGTACTCATCATTTGGAGAAAAGATGATTTTGTGGTAGAAAATTATTAAGGGATGAAACTCTACTGGAAAAGTTAGTATATTTCCTTTTGTTATTAGTCAATATCCTAAATAAATTCCACAAAATTATGAAAAAAACCTCAAAAAATGATTTCCATTTAATTTTCCTAATATGATATCATATACCGTTTAACCCATCCCATTTTTGTGGTTTTCTTATTGTTAACTTTCTCCTGATCATGTTTTTTACCACTCTCCATCAGAACTTGATGGTATGTTTCTATTATATATCCATGTTTTCCTACGTGGAATCCTAGTATGGGTTATCTCATGTTACCATTGTACTTATTTTTCATTGTTTTAATGTGATAGTTTTATTGTCTATTTTTCCGATGTGGTACATTCAATAATGCTACCGAGCCTAATTTTAAAATTGCGAGGACATAATTTCCAAAAGGGGTGAAGGATATAATGACCCAAGAATTAAAATAATTATAAATTTTCATATATAAAAATATTTATAAATAGGATATTAATTTTATTTCAAATATGAAACTTGGTTTGATAGAGTACTCAACACACAACAAGTTTCTTTGAAATATTACGTTCCCCGTAACTTTGTGTTATACCAAAAAAATAATATAATATTATTATTATTTTAAATTATAGTTAATTCCCAGATGTTGTATTGGAGGAAATGAATAGAAATAACTAAAATATTATTATTAAATTTCTTTACATTTATCTAATAAATTTAAGTGTGTTAAAATAAGAATGAATCTGATTTTAAGCATGAAATACACTAATATTTTTAAAAGGTCGTTTTGAATCCTTTTGATAGAGAACCCTTTTTAAATATATATTTTGAAAAATATATGTGTTATATATGATAAAATGAACTTATTATTTAGAATTGTAAACTCAAAATTTAATTTGGATAATTGTTTGGAAATTTTCTGATAAAGTTCATTTTTAATGAATAGTAAAAAAATACCGCATTTTATGTCAAACCTTCCTTTTTCATCTAATTTTTTTATATTTAAATTGTAATTTTAATTGATTTTAAAGTGTAATTGGATTATATTATTATCAAATAATACAATTTTTATATTTGGAAAAAATTTCATTTTGAAATTGTACATAACACATGTCAATATTTTGGTAGTTTTTACTTCTTAAAAATATGTTTCTCCTTTTTTACAGTGGGAATTAATTTAAAATTATATTATGAAACATTTGAGTTTTTAATTTAAAAAAATGGATTACATATTTTTATTAAGGTGGCCCAAATTTTTTAAATGGTTACATTTTATTTTTTGACATTGTGAATAGTAACGTCAGTAATTATTTTATTTACCTTGGTTAAACGGTAAATCTGGTAAATAAGGGTAAAAAAATAATATTATAATAATATAAAACTACCCTAAAATGAGATATAATACTACTGCATGATATATTTCTGACAATGGGAATCCTTGGGTAGATTTTGGGACCCCATGGAGCAACTTGGATGTTAAAATGACATTTTATAAGAATTAATTTAAGGTAATGAAAAATATAACATAATCGTGTATATTTTACTACAAAAAATTATATGGGATTATATAAAAGATATATTATACTATAAATATTAAATAGAAATATAATAATATTTAATACATCATGGTATTTTATTTATAATTTTTAGACATCCTAAAAATAAATATAGTTATGACACAATGATGATGTGGTGATTACCTTATTAATGAATGATTTAAATAAATACATTTATATATATTAAAATAAATTTATTTTAACACTTTTTATGCCATAAACTAATTTTATGGAAGATTATGACTTGTTATATCTTAATTAATTAAGTTTTTTCGTAAGAATAAATTATTTATGGATTTTTAGAAAATTCATGATATTAGTAGTATAAAAATTGACATAAATGAGTTTTTAAAACAAATACTATTTTATTAAATTATATAATTGTACAAGAAATCTATTATTATCCCAAATGACTTATATAATGTTTAAAAGTTTATCAATTAATCACTTTATGTTATATTGTAATTTTATAGTAACTATATTAACCATATAGTATGAATATAGAAGAAGACATGGTATGAGTTAAATTAGTTAACAAATGGATAAAGCTAAAATTAAGGATAAATTTGTGACATAGACTTGTCTAAAACCTATTGGTTGAGATTTATTCAACCCAAAATCTTCTTATATTTTATATAAATTACTTTGGTTCCTTTTTAAACCGAAAATAATTTTATAATAAAATAATACGTCAAAAAATTCCTAAAGTGACCCTCCTCCCTCTTATAGAAGGGCATCACCCCTACCCATTTAATCATGCCTCTAAAGCCAATTTTCTCGTCCAAACTCTACCAAAATAATCTTAAAAAATCTCTATATTCCTTCTAGAATTCTTAACATTGGAATAAGGCAATTCAATAAATCATTTTGGCTCAAATCAATGGGAGTTACATGATTTAAGAGATAACCTCTTCTCTGAAGTTCCCTTCCATTATTTTACTTCTTCAGTACCTATTATATTATTATTATTTGATTAAATAAAAAATTATTATCCTAAACATTCAATGATGTTGTTATGAGAAGTATTATATATACACTTACACACACCTCCATCTAATGGATATGAACACACTATTTCTGGGGATGGTGAACTACTATCTCACAAAACAATGATTGTTCAATTTTCCCCTACCACCTATCACAGTGGCCATTATGATGGAAATATATTTATATATGATATATATTATTTTTATATTTTCTATATTATTCTTTTTATTTTTTTAATCATACCTTTATGCTTTCCATAATGTGTAAATACAATAATTTCATTTGAGGAAGTGTGGATAAATGCCCCCTCAAAGTGATATGACTCATTCATGCCATACATAGAATGTATAATGCATGCAATTAATGATATTATGTAATGTATATAAAATATTATATTATAATTTAATTATAATATACATATTTATCATGTATTTTTCATTCCTTTTAATATGAAAAAGAAATGAATGTACCCCATGCATTGGTATGACTTATCGTATCCATGAACGGTGCATTTCATTTCTTATATCTAAATGTTAGGTATTACTATATATATATATATATATAATGGATATAAATTATATATATGATATATAAATCATGAATAATATTATTTATATGGTGTAATTTTGACAACATGGATAATTTTACATTAAAAAAAATTATTTTCGACTCAAGTACCGAATATTGACAGAACGATTGATATGAACATAAATAATTATGTAATTTTTATATCATAATGATATGTAATATAAAATTAAAAATTATAATTAAAAATGTTCTGAAAAAAGTATAAATTAAATTAATTTAATAATTTATGAATATAAAGAATGAAAGAGACAAGTCTGACTCAAGGTAAGGGAACAATTTACCATATTCTTTTAGTCAAACATGTCTTTAATGTAATGTATTTTAATTTACATTTTATTATGTTGGGATGTGTTATTATATATATTTATTCCTGTAAATTGTATTTCCAAGTGATGAGAGACCATTTTCTCTCCCACCAACACATTTTCTGAATTTTACATGACGCTGTTTGGTGGCCTAATTTTTGTAACGGATCTTCTAAACTCAATTTACACTTATTGGGTTTTATGGATACACTGTTGATTATATTATGAAAAGATTATATCTAGAGTTACTTTTTATTTATTTACATTGTATTTTTCAATTTCCTTTGTGTGGATATACTATTTTCACAAATAATCACTCCATTGATAAATTCGTATGTCATTTATTTGAACTTTTTAAGGGAAATCATAGCTCAATCTCCATTCATTGTGTTAAATATAAATATCATTGGTTTTGTTTTTTCATGAAAACGTGTGAATGACCTATGAATTTTTTACAATTTATATTCACTTTTTCTTGGTGTATTTATATTTTTCACACATTATTATGTCATTCATTTATACTTAATATAATGATATGATCATTGTAAGTGAATACGACTCAATCTCCATTAATTGAGGCATATCTTGGTATTGTGCACATTTTATATCCTATATGGTGTATATATAACCATTTTAAAATTTTATATCATGCATTTATATATTATCATGATATTTATATTTTTTGATGTTATTCTTTAATTATTTTTATTCAACTGTTTCCCAAGTGTTAGGAGACTCTTTAAACGAAACATCATTTTAAAGGTTTTAAGGATTTATTCTTCAAAATCATTCTAATTAATTTCCATGTTTTCAAATATGTTTTAAGGATTTATTGATATAGAAATACATGTTTTGATATTCTATCTCTCAAATTTATTTTAAAAGTTTCAAAGTGGTATGGGACACATTGATTCAAAAATCAATTTATAAAGTTATTTAAATAGTTTTGGAAATCGATTGAATATTTCCATATCTTAAATTTATTTATTATGACTGATGAGTGAAATTTGGATAACATAAATATTTTATGTGTTATGATTATGTAATGATACTTGTACATTTTATTGGTGGTTATGTGATAAACCAAATACTGGTGGTTCTGGGATAAACTTAGTGTGGGTGAGCCTGAGATAGCTCCCCAATGCATTGTGTAACACGACAGAGATAAACGTTAATGTTCCTTCAAATATATTTAGGGAATAAACCATGATGGGTATTCAAAACATAACTCCCTATGTATCTATTACATCTAAAATATAATTATGTTATGGATTCCACACATTAACTTATTAATTTATGATTTATGTTTGTTATTTATAAATCTTTTTATTTCATGAGGTATGTTAAAGACCTTATGTTTTATGATTGAAAATAATGGTTTGATCGATTTTTATTTATTGATGGTCTAATTTTTTTGTTCATTTTTTATATCTCTTACTTAGCTTCATTTATCATCCCATGTTTTAAAAATGTTTTCCCTATTCTATAAGGAAGGGTAAGAGAAAGGAAGAATTCAAGATGATTTTTATCAAGAAAATAGTTGTTTTTTTATTTAATGAGTTTTATTGTTTTGAAATAATTTGCTATAGTATAAGTGTATACTTTGTAATATTTGAGATTTAATATAATATTTATGGCCTAATTCATGAAAACACTACACCTGAAAAGATACTCAATGGGAATTATGGACTTAACTCAAGATTAAGTATTATTTAAGGTTGGGGCCTTATAGTTGATATGAGAGGTAGGTTTTACATAACTTTAGAAGAAAGGGTTTTATCAAGGTGTTGGTAAATGATCCCATATAAACAAGAGGGTTATTATAATATGGAAACTTTTGCAAGGTTAATTTAAAATTGTTTTTTGGATAAAAACCAGAATAATGGAGATATAAGTACGTTGATAAATTATATTTATATAAATGTTTTTATGTTATATTTAAACAATAAAAGAATTATTTTTTGAATAATAATATTTAGTTTCATTTTTATGTTTTGATTCTTTTTAGCATATTAAGTATAATTTTTCAATATGGATGGAAATATATCTTGCACAACCTTCATATCCCTCTCCAATGATTTGATCATCACTACTACATGAAACGAAGGATCAAATGATTTTGATAGCTTATTTAGTATTCAAATCACTGACAACAAATTGATTGAGTTATCCAACACCTACTCATTTATGAAATAATTTTATGGGTCATGGTATCTTTTTCATATGATTTCAATATATCAACTTTTTCAACTCTATCGAATAGTTAAATTAAAGAAGTGGAGAGAACATTTGCTTTCTAAATGTATGAAAACATGATGAAAAGAATGGGAACCTCCTGAAGATCGTGATATCTATATTAAAAGTATGATTTATTTTCTTATCCATAAAGAATGAATCATATTTGGATTGATATTTATAAATGATGAGGATATTTGATCTGTAAGAATGATTTATTAATAAATAACTAGGAAATAAATAGTTAATAGATCCTGAAGAATGATGAATGAGCAAAAAGTCTACATATAAGGTATTCAATATTAATGGTAGAATGTAGGATAATAAAATTTTTATAATTTATTAAGGTTATTTTGAGGATGCGATTACTTTGGAATAATTTTTCTAGTATGTGAAACATTGAAGTTTGATATGTGAAAATGTTATTCAATAATAAATTATCTCTTCTTGTGTAGAAATAATGGATAACCATAGGGGTTCATATGATCATTTTTTTTGAGGTGATAAATGTTTATTATATTTTGGGATGAAAAATTGTGGGTATTTGATAAACATTGACAATGCAATAATTTATGGTTAATTTGAGTAAATTATATGATTTTTTAGAATTTGATAAGATTGATATGGTTTATAAAAATGGAAAACCTGTAGGATTTGTGACAACCCCTCATGTTCAGAAAGGCCATAGGAATAGAACCCATAACCGAATGAAAGCAAGCAAGAATCACCTACCACTAGCTTACATGATGTCCCTAGTTATTATGAAAAAGAATCAAAAGTAGCGTTCCTACATACATACGACTTATGGTCTCTATGAATGGTGAATTTCATTTCATATCTCCAAATGTTATATAGTATTACAAATACATATATATACTGTATATATTTGATATATATGATATCTAAATCATGGATAATATTCTGAAGATGATGGACTTTTGACCACATGGAAAATTTTACATCAAACAAATTTATTTTCAAATGTAGCACTGAATATCAACCAAATGACCGATATGATCTTAAGTAATTATATTATTTTTATAACATGATTATAAGTAATATAAAATTAATAATAAACTTTAAAAAAATTGTAATAATGTATAAATTAACCTAATTTTTTTATTTAAGAATATAAAGAATGAATGAGACAAGTCTAACTCAAGGTAATGGAATATTTCACACTCTTGTTTTAGTCAAAGATACATTTTATTTTATATATTTTTATTTCAATTTTCTTATGTTTGGATATGTTATTATAAACTTTTATTTATTTACATTTTATTTCCAAGTGATTAGAGAACCTTTTCTCTCCCATCATCTCATTTTCTGAATTTATATGTGACATTGTTAGGCTGCCTAATTCTTGTAACAGAACTTCTAAACTCAATTTCAACCCATTGGGTTTTATGCATACTTTGTTGATTGTATAATGAAAAGATTATATATGGAGTCACTGTTTGTTTATTTACATTGTAATTTCCACTTCGCTTTGTTGATATACTTTTTTAAAACATAACCACAACATTTTAAAATTATTAAGTCATTTATACGATCTTTGTTAGGGAAATCAAAGATGAATCCCTATTCATTATGTTAAATGTCATAGTCATTGGTTTTGTTTTTCCAAGAATATGAGTGAATTACCTTTGATTGTTTTACACTTAATATCCACTTATATTGGGTGTATTTATATTTTCCACACATAATTGTGTCATTTCTTTATCATTTAACAATATTAATAAGGGAATACATCTCAATATCCTTTCATGGAGGCATATCTCGATATTATGCATCTTTAATATCATATAAAAAGTATATATAACCCTTTTCAATTTTTGTATCATGAATTTTTATATTATCATGATATATAATGTTTTGTTTGATGTTATTCTTTAATTGTTTTTAATCATCTATTTCTCAAGTGTTTCGAGACTCATTAACTGAAACATAATTTTAAATGTTTTATATATTTATTCTTTAAATTAGTTCTCATTAATGTCCATGTTTTAAAAATGTTTTTAAGGATTTATTTATATGGATATATATGTTTTAAAATTATATCTCCAATTTTATTAAATGATTAAATGTGGTACAAGACACTTTGATTCAAAAATCTCTTTATTAAATGTTTTAAATAGTTTTGGAAATGGATAGAGTATTTCAATATGATGAACTGATTTATTGTGACTGATGAGTGAAATGTTGATAACATCAATATTTATTGTGTTATGATAATGTAATGTTACTTGGAGATTTGGTGGTGGTTACGTAATAAACCAAACATAGGTGGTTCTATGATAATCCTAGGGTAGGTGAGACCAAGATATCTCAATATGAATTGGGTAACATGATGGGGGTAAATGTTAATCTTTATCAAAAGGTATTATGTGATTATACCATGATGGGTAATCCAATCGTAACACACTATGGAGCTGGGAAAGCTAAAATGTATGTATATAATGGACTCCACAAGTTACCTTTATTATTTATGATTTAGGTGTGTTATTCATAAATCTTATGATTTCATGAGGTATATTAAAGAGCATATGTTTTATTATTGTAAAGTAAGGTTCTATTGAAATTTATGCATTGATGGACCAATGTTTTATTTATTTATTTTATATCCATTACTGAGCTTCATTGTTCATCCCACATTTATTATTTTTTTATGACATAATGTAGGGTAAGAGAAAATAACAATTCAACCATATTTTAATAAATAAAATAATTGTTTTTTATTTAATGAGTTTTATTATTGTGAAATAATTTGTTAGAGTATAAGTGTCTACTTTTTAATATTTGATATGTAACTAATAGTTGAGGCCTAATTCTCTAAAACTCTAAACCAGAAAATATTATCAATGATAGTTCTTGACTTAACTCAAGATTTAGTAATGTTTAAGGTAGGGGCCTTATATTTAGGTTCCATTTTTTTATGTGTTTTAGGGATTTATAAGTTTTTAGCGATTTTCATGGATTTTTGGGTTTTTAGGGTTTTATTGTATTTAGAGTTTTAGGGTTTTTAGTGTTTTTAGATATTTATATTGTTTTTGGGTTAATATGGTTTTTAGTGTTTTAGGGTTTTAGGTTATTCTGGGTTACTTAGTGTTTTGGGGGGTTTTTTATATTTTTCAATGTTTGTATGTTTTTACTGGTTTTGTGGTTTTTGTGGTTTTTAGGTGTTTAATATATTTTAAGAGCTTTTGTGGGTTTTAGTTTTTTGGTTTTATAGGGTTTTTTGGGGTTTGGGGGGGGGTTAATTTTTTTGGTCTTTACAGGTTTTAGTGTTTTTAGGGTTTTTAGTTTTTTGTTAGGTTTTCAATGGGTTTTAAGGGTATTAGGGATTTAATGGGATTTGTAGGGTATTATAGGGGTTTGGGGTCTTTTATTGTTTTTAATGGTATTTATGTTTTTTTAATGTTCTTAATGTTTAAAGGGTATTTTATGGCCTTTTAGGTTTTTTTTTGGGTTTTAAGGGTTATTTGTATTTTTAGGCTTTTTTAGGTGTTTTGGTGTTTCTAAGGTCTTTTGGATTTTTTAAGGTTTTGGGCCTTTTAGGGGTTTGGGGATTTTTGTGTTCTTTGAGGGTTAGGGTTTTGGGTATTTTAAGGGTTTAATGAATTTATGGGTTTTTATCTCATTTAAATTTATTATCATATTTTACTGGATTAAGGGGTTTATAGTGTTTTTAGTGTTTTTATTGTTTTATGGTTTAATGAGTTTTTAACGTTTTTTAGATATTTCAATGTTTTAGTCCATTTTTTAATTTTTAGTTATTTTAGTGTTTCTCTAGTTTTTTTTGGGGATTTTAGGGTTTGTAGAATTTTTAGTTTTCTTGTGGTTTTTAGTGTTTCAACATTTTTAGGTTCTTTTATTTTTTTTGCAGTTTATTGGGATTTTTTAATTTTTTATATGGTTTTATGTTTTTAGTATTTTTGAGGGATTATTGTTTAGTTTTGACAGTGTTTTATATCCTTTTAGGGGTTTAAAGGTGGTTTAGGGTCTTTTAAGATTTTTAGAGGGCTTTAGAGTTTTTTCTCACTTTTGGATTTTTATGACCATTTTGGATTTCAAATGTTTAAGGGATTTTGAGGATTTTTTTAGAGTTCTATGTTCCTTTATTTTTTTTATGTTTTTTAGGTTCCTTTTATTATTTTTGAGATTTTAGGACCCTTTTGGATTTTTGTGATCATTTACGGTGTTTATGGATCTTTAAGGTCTTTTAGGGTTTTTATAGTTCAATGGTGTTATAGATGTTTTAGGGAGTTTATGGTTTTTAGTTTTTTTATTGTTATAATGTATTTTAGAAAATTTCTTTTTTTAGAGCCTTTTAAGGGGGTTTATGGTATTTTTTGGTCTTTTAGTGTTTTGGTGTATATGTGTTTCTTTTAAGGGATTTGGAGGTTTTGGGTAATTTTAAGAATCTCTTATTGTTTTAGGGTCCTTTTGGTTTTAAGGTATTTTGGTCTCTTAAGGTTTTTAGGGATTTATTTCGTTTATGGGATTTGGGGGGTGGAGGTTATGGATTTTTAGTATTTTAGGGTTTTTATTGTTTTAATGGGTTTTCTTGTTCTTATTGTTTTTGGATATTTTATGGTTTTGTAGGGTCCTTTAGTGTTTTTTAGGTTTTGTCTATTGTTTTGGGTTTTAGGGTCTTTTAGGGGTTTTAGGGGTTTTTTAGGGTTTAATGGTTTTTTATTGTTATTCATAATTTTATGGTCTATAGGTTGTTTTATAGCTGTTACGTTTTTTAGGGATCTTAGTGTCTTGTGGGCCTTTTAGGTTTCTAATGGTTTTTATGATATTTTATGTGTTTTAGGGTCATTTAGATTATTTTATAGAGTTTTGGGTATTTAATGTATTTTTTTGGGTTTTCATGGAGTTTTTAGGATTTTAGTGTCATTTAGGGTTATTGGTTATTTTACTGTTTTTAAGAGATTTTATGTTTTTATTTTTTTAGTGTTTTCTTGGGTTTTTAAGGGTTTCAGGGTCCATGAGGGTTTTTATGGTGTTTATGATCATTATGGGTGTTTTTGATCCTTTTATTTTTTTGGGTTGTCTATGGATTTTTAGGGATTTTTATCTTGAGGGGAGGGGGTTTAGGTTTTTAGGTTTATTAGGGGTTTTTGGATTTGTAATGGGGTTTTAGATTCATTTAGGGGTTTAGGGGTTCTCTTACAATTTTTAGGGTTTTATGGGTTTTTTATGGATTTTTTGGATTTTTGGGGTTTTAGGTGTTTTTTATGGGTTTTATTGATTTTCTTTTGTTTTTTATATTTTTAAGTGTGCTTTGTGCACTTAGATGTTTTAAGGATATTTGGTTTTTTGGGTTTTTTAGAGTTTTTTTAGAGTTACATAATTTTTTATGTATTTAGGATTTTTTGGGTTTTTAAGGATTTTAAAGGAGGTTCCTGGAAATTTTATAGATTTTAGACGATTTTGGGGTTCTAGGGGGTTTTAGGGGTTTTAGGGATTTTAAGGGGTTTTCATGGATTTTTTGGGGGGTTTACAGTTTTTAGGGTGTTTTATTAGATTATATGGTTTTTAGGGTTTTTTCATTTTTAGGCTCTTATAATGTCTATGGTTTTTGGGATTGATTTAGTTGTTTTAGGGGATTCTATGGGTTATTAACAGTTTTTGGGGTTTTAGGAGTTTTGGGGTGAGGGTTAGTTTTGTTAGGGGTTTTTGTGTTTCTAGTTTTTTAGGGTTTTAGGGATTTTCGGATGCTTACCTTATTTTAGTGTCTTCTTGGGTTATTATAGGGTTGTAAGTGGCCTTTAGAAATTTTATTTTATTTTAGGGGTATTATGGCCTTTTGGGGACTTTATGATTTTTGGGGGTGTTTATGGTTTATTTGATTATTTTTAGGGGTTTAATTATTTTTATGGTTATTGGAAATTTTTGTAGTATTAAGGGGTTTTATGGTGTTTTTATGTTTTTTGGGTTTTAGAATGTTTATTTTATAAGGGTTTCTTTAAATTTTATGTGTTTTAGGGGTTTGGGGGTATTATTTATTTTTAGACTTTTTTTTTCTATCTGGGGTTTTTGGTGATTTATGTTTCTTATGGGTTTTAGGGTTTTATGGGTTTTTCGTATTTTTTGGGGATTTAATGGATTTCTAGGGGATTTCAGGGTTTTATGTGTACTAGGGATTTTTTATGGTTTTTATAGGATTTAGTGGATTTTTGGATTTTAAAGGTTTTTTGTTTATTTTTAATTTTTTAGGGTTTGTTGGATTTTTTAGGGGTTTTATGGTTTCTTCATTTTTATGGTATTTAGAGTTTTTTGGGTTTTTTAAGGGTTTTGGGGGTTTTCATAGTTTCATTACAATTTTTTTTGTTTTAGGGGATTTTGTTTTTTTAAAATATTTAGGCGTTTCTTGGGTTTTTATGGTTTGACGGGGTTAGGGATTTGAGGATTATTTTTGGTATTTAGGTTTTAGGGTTTTTATCTATATAGGATGTCTATGGTTTTTAGTATATTTATTGTTTTATTAGATTTTAAGGTTTTTGAAGGAATTTTTGGGTTAATAGGTTCTTTTATTGTTTCATAGGGGTTTAGGGGTTTTTAATTCTTTTATGGGTTTCATAGTTATTTAGGGTTTTAATATTTTTTGTAGTATTAATGGTTTTTAATTTTTTTTAAAGTTATTATGTTTTTAGTATTTTATGGAAATTAAAATTTTTGGTTGTTTTAGGGTATTATTGGGTTTTAGGTTTTTTTTATGGTTTTCATGTTTTTTCTGCACTTTTAGTGGTTTTATGGATTTTTGGATTTTTGGGATTTTAATGAAATTTTAAGCATTTCTACTATTTTATTTGGTATATTAGGTGTTATTAGGTTCGAAAATGTTTTAGATATTTTCTTATTGTTTTTGGATTTTAATTATTTAGGTGTCTTAAAGGGTTTTATGGGTGTTTTAGGGGTTTTATGGGGGATTTCTAGTCATTAAAGGGTATTTATGTTTTTATTTATTTTTTGGGTTTTACGGTTTTTGGGGTTATTATTTTTTTGGGGGGTAATTAATGTTTTTTGGTCATGTGTAGGTGTTTTTATATTTTATTTGAATTGTACATAGTTTTATGGATTTTTTAATTTGTATGTTCTTTTTTGTTTTTTCTTGTTTTAAAGGGGTTTTAGAGTCTTTTTTCCATTTTGGGACTTTTGGGATTTAAATGAGTTTTTAGGGGTTTATGGGGTTTTGTGTGTATTGTGTTTTTTAGTGGTTTAATATTTTTAAGATTTTGTAGTGGTTTTGGGGTCTTTTATGATTTTTTGGACTGAAAGGATTTTTTGTTATTTTTTTGATTTTATAATATTTCCAGGGGTTTTAGGGTTTTTCGGGTTTTTTGGGGTTTAATGATGTCTTTAGGGAATCCATGGTTTTTATAGTTTTTAGGATTGTTAGGTATTTTTTATGGTTTTTAGGGTTTCCAGGTTTATTTATAGTTTTGGGGTGTTTGTGTTCTTTGGAATTTGGAGGGGGTTAGGGTTTTTTATGGATTTTATGTTATCTATGATTTTAGGGGTTTAAGGGATTTAAAGGTTTTTATGGTTTTTAATAATTTTAGGATTTTAGGGACTTTAGGGTTTCAAGGTCGGTTTAGGGTATTCTACAATTTACACGGGGTCTTATGACCTTTTATTTTTTAAGGTATTTGATGATTTTAGAGTGATTTCAGGGGTTTGGGGAATTTAATAGGCATTTAGGGTTTTGGGATCTTTTTGGGGTTTTCAAGGTTTTTTTTGGTTTTTGGTGTTTTAATGGGGTTGTTTTGGTCATTTGTAATTTTAGGTATTTTAGTGTTTTTTGGGTTTTTAGGGTCTTTTATTATTCATGATTTTCGGTCTTGGACGTAAATTATAGGGTATATGGTTTAATTTCATGGTTTAAGGTTATAGGGTTTAAGGTTTATGGTTTAGGTTTTATGGTTTATGGTATAGGGTATAAGGAGTTGGGTTTTCTATTTATGGAATAGGGTATTGGGAATTGGGTTTAGGGTTGATGGTTTTGTGTGTGGGTAATAATATTTAGGGTGAGGAGAATATAGTTTATGGTGTAGGGTATAAGTTTTACGGTTTTTATGGTTTTTATGGATTTTAGTGTTTTAGTCTTTTTTAGGGGTTTTAGTGTTTTATGGTTTTTAGGATTTTTGTTTTTAGTATTTTGTGGTTTTAAGGTATTTTGTGGTTTTTAGTGTTTTTATGGGGGTTTGTGGGTTTCAAGGTTTATATTCGTTTTTTGGGGTTTTAAGGGGGTTTTCAAAGTTTTAATGGTTTTCTAGTTTTTAGGTTTCTTGGTGCTTTAAGGGTTTATAAGGGTTTTTAGAGTTTCTAATGTTTTTGGGGGTTTTCTGGGGGTTTTAGTCTCTTTAAGTGTTTTAGGGTTTTTAGTGTTTTTATGGGATTGTTTGGGTTTTTAAGATTTTTATCATTTTTAGTGGTTTTACAGTTTTTGGTTTTATTGGATTTTTGTGTTTCTAGTTTTTAGATCTCTATGGGTATTATGATTTTTAGGTTTTGGGTTGTTTTTTCTTTGAGTGTTTTTAGGTTTTTGGGCTATTATCCTCTTCATGGTTTTTAGTGTTTTAAGTGGTTTTTACGATTTTAAGGAAGTTTGATGTTTTTAGGTTTTTATGGACTATTAGTGTTTTAGGGACCTTTTTGAATTTTAGGGTTTCAAAGGTTTTTAGTGTCCTAGGTTTTTAGACACACTTAGGGGTTTTTTGAATATTTAATGGTCTTTTATATTTTTTTGGGTTTTCAATTTCTTATTTGGGTTTTCTGGTTTTGTGAATTTTATGTTTTTTTTCGGATTTTTAGTTTCTTTAGGGGATTTAAATTATTTTTTGAGTTTTAGGCATTATTATGATTTTGGGGGTTTAGGGTTTTTATAGTTTTTATGTCATATATTGTTTATAGTGGAATTTTTATTTTTTTAGTGTTTAATGATTTTTAGAGGTTTTAGGGTTTTTAGGTTTTTTAGGGTTTAGGTTTTTTAGGGTTTAGGTTTTTTAGGGTTTCAAGGATTTGTTGTGGTTTTATTAGTTTTTTAGTTTTTTTGTGTAGTTGTGAGTGTTTTGGTTTTTCAATAATTTTAAAAAATTTAGGATTTTTAAGTGTTTTTAGGGTCCTTTTATGGTTTCTATTATTTTTATGTTTTTCTAAATAATTAGGGGTTTAAAGGCCTTTGGGGGTTTTGAAAATCAATTTGGGTTGTTTACTATTTTTAATGTCTTTTACGGGTGTTTTATGATTTTTACGGTTTTTAGGGGTTTAAGGTTTTTAGGGCTTTTTGGATCTTTTAGGGGTTTTTGGGGGTTTTTGGAGTTTTTATTGTTTTTGTATTTTTATAAATATTTGGGTATTTTTGTGGTTTTTATGATTTTTAGGGTTTTACGGGATTTGTGGTTTTTACGCTGTTTGGGGTTGTTAGTGGGGTTTTGGATTTTTAATTGTTTGGGTGGTTTTGATGTATATTGGTGGGTTTTAGGGAGTTTATTTGTTTTTGTGGTTTGGGGGGGGGGGGGGGTTTGTCATTTTAAAGGGTTCTAAGTGTTTTTATAATTTTAGTGTTTCTAGGGGTGTTAGGGTATTTAGGTTTTGTTAATGTTTTGATATTTTTATGGTTTTTAAGGTATTTTTGTTTTATATTTTTTAGTGTTTTAATGATGTTTTGGGTATTTTAATGTTTTTCAGGTTTTTACAGTATTTTAAAGGTTTCATAATTTCATATGGGTCCTATGGGGTTTTAGTGTTTTGGGATTTCCTGGGGTTTTAGGGTCTTTTGGGTGATTATGGAGTGTTATGGTGTTTTTGGGGTTTAGGGTTTTAAGGTATTTTAGTGATATTCTATCTTATTAGGAATTTTTTGGTTTTTTGTGATTTTAAGGTCTTTTCATTATTTTTTTGGTTATTTCTATTATATTTAGGTGTTTTAGTATCATTTAATAGTTCCTTGTGGTTGTTAATCTTTTTTACTATTTATTGTTTTTTGGGGTTTTTAATGTTTTTATTTTTAGGGTTTTTCTGGGGTTTTAGGGTTCTATTTGTATTATAAGGGTTTTTTTGGGTTTTTAGTGTTTTAATGGGTTTTAGGTTGTTTATGTGTTTTTAATGTTTTTTAGGTTTTTAGAGTTGTTATGCTATGTTTGGGTCTTAATGTTTTTTTGTGTTTTTTGGTCTTTTAAACCTGTTAGTATATTTTCGGTTTTAGGGTATTTTATGGGTATTAATGGGTTTGGTGTATTTTTTAGGTTTTTTGGGCCATTTTGGTATTTCTGTGGGTTTTGAGTTTTTGATTTTCTTTAGGGTTGTTTAGGAATATTTATGGGTATTATGATTTTTAGGGGTTTTCATGTCCTTTATGGTTTTTATGGGTTTTTTTATCCATTATGGTTGTTTAGAATTTGTGGGTATTTTAGAATTTTTACAGGTTTTTATGATCCTCTAGGGTTCTTATAGATCAATGATCATTTAAGGGTTTTTAAAATACATTTTTGTTTTGGGGGGGGGGGTTAGGTTATATTAGTATTTATAGTGGTTTATGTTTTTTTTGGGTGTTTTGGTATTTGTAGACCTTTAGGATTTTTTGGAATTTTATTTTTTATGGGTTTTAGTGTCATTTATAGGTTTTTAATATTTTATTTTATTTGGGATTTTTAGGCCCTTTTAGGGTTTTTTACTTTCTTAAGGTCTTTTGTGGTTTTTAGGGTCTTCTTGGGATTTATAGGTGTTTAAGGTCATTATCATGTTTGCAGGGGTTTTATTAGTTTTTATTGTTTTTCAAGTTTTCAATGGGTTTTAGGATTTTAGTGTTTTTATTTTTTTAATGGGTTTTAGGGATTTAGGGGTTTTTTAGAATGATTTAATTTTTTAGTGTTTTTAGGGTATTGGTGTTTTTAAATGGTTTTTAGATGTTTTAAGGGTTTTAGGGTAGTTAGTTTTTTTCATGTTTTTAGTGTTTTAGGGATGAAAAGGAGTTATATTGTTTTTTAAGGATTATTAGGGGTTTTATATTTTTTAGGGTTTTTCGTGGTTTTGTGTTTTAAGGGGTTTTAGGGTTTTTAGGTACTTAGTGGTTTTAGATATGTTTTGGTTATTTTGGGGTTTTTTATTACTTTTACATTTTTATGGTTTGCTAAGGATATTCTTGTTTTTAGGTTTTCTTTGGGTTTTTAGTGGTTTCTGTGGGTTTTAATGTTTTTAGGGTTTTTTGGTTCTTTAATATTAATTTATGTTGTTAAAATTTTTAGGGTATTTAGGGTTTTAGGCTTTTAAGATTTGTTATGGGATTGGGTATTTTTAGTGTTTTATGGTTTTAAAGGGTGTTGAGGGTTTTTAATTTTTTTCAATATTTTTATATTTTTAGAGGTTTTAGGGTTTATATAGGTTTTTAGGGCCATTTATTTTTTTCTAGATGTTTTAGGGACTTTTAGAGGTTTTGGGTATTTTAGTGGATTGTTTGGTTTTTATAGAAATTTAATGGTTTTAGGGTCTATTATTTTGATGGTGTTTATAAAGGTATTTAATGTCTTTAGTGTTATTATTATTTCAAATATTATTAGGTATTTCACTGGTTTTAAATTTTCCAAGGGGTTTTTTTCACATTTAGGATTTTATTTTACTAGATTGTTTAAGGGTTTTAATGGTTTTTGGAGTTTTAAGGGTTTTAGGGATTTTTATGGGTTTTATGAGTTTTTAGGGTTTTATTGGTTTTTGAGGTTTAAGGGTTTTTGGAATTTTTAATGAATTGTTATGGAAGTTTAGGGATTTTCTGTGTTTTAGATCCACTATGAAGTTTTGAAAACTTTTTTAAAATTTTGGGGTGTTAGGGTTTTAATTTTTTTAAGAGTTTTCATGGCTATTTAGGATTTTTTGGTGTTTTGTGGTTTTTATGTGTTTTTACTATTTTTAGGGGTTTTAGTGGGTTTTTGGGGTTTTTTCTTTATTATTTTTTGGGGACTTACGGTTTTTTTGGTTTTCAATATTTTATGTTATTTATGGTTTTTAGGGTGTTGAAGGTTTGGGGGTCTTCTAGGATTTTTATAGGGTTTTAAGGGTATTGTACATGTTTTTATGGTCATTATGATCTTATTGAGTTTTTAACTATTTAGGTTCCTTTAAGGGATTTAGGGGTTTTAGTTTTTTTTGTATTAGGTTTTTAAGTTATTTTAGAGTATTTTGTGATTTTTTTGATTTTAGGGATTTTAGGGTTTTTAATGGCATCGGGGTTTTTGGGATTTTTGGGGGTTATTGAGGTTTAATGGGGTTTATGGATTTTGGGAATTTTATGAAATTTTAGGTGTTTTAGGGTCTAAGGGTTTTCTTTAGGTTTTAAGGTCTGTTAGGGATTGTATATTTTTTATGATTTTTAGGAGTTTTATGGGTTTTAGGTAATTTCATTGATTTTCAGAATTTTTTAGAATTTTGGAGGGTTTTTAGGGGTTTTCAAGTGTTTTGAGAGTTTTAGGGGTTTTAGTGGTTTCAAGTGGTTTTAGGGGTTTTAATGGGGTTTTAAGGGTTTTCGGTGTTTTCTAGGGTTTTAGGGTTTTTAGGATTTTTTAATTGCATTATTTTCTTTATGGGTATTTAGTTTATTTTTTGGGTGTTATAGTTTTCTAACGGTGTATTATTGTTTTTAGGGTTTTGGGGATTTTATATTATTTAAGTGATTTTAGGTTTTTTTAAATATTTCGAAGGTTTTGCAGTTTTCGGGATTTTCGGTCCATTTTGGGGTTTTACTGTCTTTTAGGGTTTTAACAATCCATTTTGGGTTCTAGTTTTTTTTGGCTTTTAGGGGTTTCTGGTTATTTTTAGGGTTTTTGGGTCTTTAAGGGTCTTTAATGATATTTTAGGGGTTTAAGTAATTTTTAAGTTTGTATAATGTTTTTATGGTTTTCTTGTGGTTTTGAGGGATTTTTAGGGGTTTTTATTGATTTTTAGGGAAATTTTAATATTTTATTGTATTTTTAGTGTTGTTAGGGTTATACAATTTTTTTGGGTTTTTAGGGGTTTCAGGTTTTTAAGTGTTTTAAGGGTTTTCTGTATTTTTATGGATTTTAAGGTCTTTTTATTTTTTATGTTTATTAGGGATTTTAGAGATGTTATAATTTCTTTTGTGTTTCTAATGGTTTATCATATTTTTTTTTGTTTTTTGGGGGTATTTTCTATCTTTTATGTTCTTTCGAGGTTTTTAGTTCCTTTATATTTTGTTAGGGTCTTTTTTGGGTTTTATCTATTTTAGGATTTTAGGGTATTATAGTTTCTTAGGAATTTATAGAGATTTAGGGTATTTAGTGTTTTTTTATCTTTTCATGATTTTTTTGTTTTTATTATATTTTGGGGTTTCATGGTTTTTGGGGTGTTTTAGGGCCTTTTTTGGTTTGTAATATTTTAGTGTTCTTTCAGGGATCTAGGGGGTTTTAATGGTATTCTTTGGGTTGTAGGGTATTTATTATTTTAGGGTTTTTAGCTCTTTAGGAGGTTTTGCTGTTTTAGGGTTTTATTGGATTTGACTATCCTATAGGGTTTTATTGGGGTTTATGTTGTTTTTAGTGGATTTTTGTTTTTCATGGAATTAAGGGTTTTTACAAAATTTTAGTGGATTTATGGGTTTAAAATATGTTTTAGGTGGTTTTATTTTCTTTTATCATTTCTAGGGTTTTAGGGGGGTTTATTGTTTTTTGGGGTATTGGTATTTTTAGTTTGAGTATTTAGGGGTTTTTAGGTTTTTTATTGTTTTTTGGGTTTTTAGTATTCGTAAGGGTTCTTAGGGTTTTATTTTTATTTATAGGTTTGGGGTTTTTATGTGTTTTATGGTTTTTAGGGTTTTTATGGTTTCTAGGTTTTTATGTTTTTTGTTGTGGTTTTTAATGCTATTATGGTTTTTCTGGATATTATGGTTTTTTAGTGTTTTTTGGGGTTTTAATGGTTTTTTTGTGTTTTATGATTATTAGCAATTTATAGATTTTTAGTTAGTTAAAATCATTCTTGAGTTTTTAGGGTCTCTTGGGGTTTAAAGGAATTTTATGCATTTTTGGGTGTTTAGGTTGTTTAGGGTTTTAGGGGTTTTTAGGGTTTTTAGAAAGTTAAGAGATTTTAGGGTTTTGTATAGTTTTTAGCATTTTGGGATTTTACTGTCATTTAGTGTTTTCATGGTTTTTAGTGAGTTTTTAGAATTTTTTAGGTTTCTAGGATTTTTAGAATTTAGAAGTTTTAAGCATTATCATCTATTTTTGGTTTTTTTGGATTTTTAGGTTTTTAGTGTTATATGGTTTTTTTGATTGTTTTACGTGTTTTTGGGAGTATTTTATAGTGTATAGAGTGTTGGGTTAAGGTTTTAGGGTATAGTGTATAGGGTTTTGGGTGAAGGTTTACGGTTTAGTGGGTTGGGTATAGAGTTTAGATTTGTACGGTTTAGGGTGCATGGTGTAGGGTATAGGATTAAGGGTGTAGGATCTCAGGTATAGGGTATAGGGTTTAAATTTCAGTGTGTTGGATTTAGGGTTTAATGTTTAGGGTTTATGGTTTACGGTTTATGGTATATGGTATAAGGTTTAGGGTGTAGGGTATATTGGTTAGGGTGTATGGTGTACTGTTTTCGGAGTGGGGTGTATGGTTTAGGTTGTTGGGTATAGGGTTTATGGTGTACGGTTTTGGATTTAGGGTGGATGGATTTGGGTTTAGGGTGTATAGTTTAGGGTGTAGGTTGTAGGGTGTAGGGTTTAGGGTTTAGGGTTTATTGTTTAGGTTTTATGGTTTAGGGTGTAGGGTGTAGGGTGTAGGTTATATGGTACAAGGAGTCGTATTTTGGGTTTAAGATCTAGTTTATATGGTTTAGGGTGGAGGGTATTGGTTTTAGGGTGCAAGGTATTGGTTTTATGGTTGTATAATTAATGTTTAAGGTTTTTGGGATAGGGTGCAGGGTGTAGGGTTTTGTTGTTTTGGTGTAGGGTACAAGGTTTTTGGTGTAGGGTACAAGGTTTAATGTGTAGGGTTTAGTGTATAGATTTTAGGTTATATGGTTTAGGGTGAATGTTTTTGGGTTTAGGGTTTATTGTCTTGGATATAGGGTATATAGTGTGTGGTTTAGTTTTTAGGGTGTATAGTATAGAATTTAGGGTATAGTGTTTAGTGTTATGGGTGTATGGTCTAGCATTTAGGGTGTAGGGTTTTGATTTTAGGGTGTAGGGTCTTCTATTTAGGTTTTATGGTGGAGTGTACTAGTTTTAGGGTGTAAGGTTTTGAGTTCATGTTTTTGGGTATACGATTTAGTGTTTTTCAGATTTTAGGGTTTTTTTTAGTTTTTTCAGTTATTCAGTTTTTTTTGTTTTTTTACAATGATTTTTTTGTGGTTTTAGGGGTTTTGGGAATTTTAAGGGTTGGTGTATAGGTTATTTAATGGCTTTAGGTTTTAAGGTTTTAGGGGTGGGGGTCATGTTTTTAGGGGTGTTAAGAGTATATTAGGAATTTTGTGGTTCATATAGGACTTTATGGTTTTCAAAGTATTTAGAGTTTTATAGTTTTTTGGGGGTTTTATTCTTTTTTTTTCGGTTTTAGTGTTTTTGAGGGATTCTGGTACTTGTTTTGGATTTTAATGGTAATAAATGGGTTTTAGTTTTATTTGTGATTTTATAATTTTTAGGGATTTTAGGGTCTCTTATAAGATTTATTATGTGAATTTTTTTAGGTGTTTTACCGACCATTATACTTTTATAAATTTTTAGGGTCTTTTAGGGTTTTAGGTCCTTTTAGGGGTTTTTGGGTTTTGTGGTTTTTAGTCATTTGGGTTATGTATGGAACTTTTAGGGAGTTTTATGGCCATTTCGGGTTTTTATGGTTTATAGGGTCCTTTAGGGTTTTTTGGCGTCTAAAGTCTTTTATGGGTTTTAAGGAATTTTTGTAATTTTGGTTTTTAGGGCCCTTTGCGGTTTTTAGTGGTCTTATAGTCATTGGACCGTTTATGGTATTTTATCATCATTTAGTTTTTAGGGTTTTTAGTTACTTTTAAGAGTTTTATTATTTTTACATTTTTTAGTTTCTTTCAGGATTTTTTAGGGGTTTGTAGGTTTTTTTGGATTTCGAGTCTTTAGTGGGGTTAGGGTTTTTGGGTGTTTTAGATTTTTAGGGATTTTCATGGTTTCTAGTAATTTTTGGGGTTTTAATGGATTTTTTTTGTTTTTTGTGATTTTATGAGTTTTAGATAATTTTAGGGTTTTTACTGTTTTTACGGTTTCAAGGATTTTTATTTTCGTAAAATTATCAAGGTTTTAGGGGTTTTAAGATTTTTCTTGGGGTTTTATGTGTTTTTAGTGTTTTGGGGGTTTTTATTATCTTTAGGGTTATTATGTATTTTTTAAGGATTATAGGGTTTTATGGGTTTAAAGGTTTTTTATTATTTTTGAGGTTTCTAGTATTTTTATTTTTTATACGTTTTAATTTTTTTATGGTATTTTGGTGTTTTAGGGTTTTAGAGTTATAATGTTTTTATGGTACTAAATTTTCATTGGTTTTATTTAGGATTTATAATTTTTAGGTTTTTATAATTTTTATGAGTTTTATTGTTTTTATTATTTTAAGATTTTTTTGTTGTTTTATGTGTTTATGGAATTTATGGATTTTAAGGTGGTTTATAATTTTCTAGTATTTCTATAGATTTTGTAGAGTTTTATGGGGTTTAAAGTTGTTATTGATTATATGCTATTTTATGGGGTTTAATGTCGTTTTATGTATTTTTAGTCTTTTAGTGTTTTGTTGTATTTTTGTGTTTTTTATGGTTTTATTATTTTTTAGGGATTTAAGTATTTAATGTTTTCATTAGATTAATAGGGTTTGTATGGTTTATAGTGGGAATTTGGGTTTTGCGTTTTTTGGATTTTAGTTTTTTATACCCTTTAGTTTTTCGGTTATTTTAGTGTTTTTACAGTATTTAATGGGTTTTAGGGGTTTTATTGTTTTAGGGTGATTTATGGTTTTTTGGGTGTTTTGGGTTTTTAATACATTTATGGGTTTTACGGGTTTTATGGGGTTTAGGTTATTTTATAGCATTTAAGGGATTTTGGGGGTTTTAGAGTTTTTAATGGGATATAAGGTTTTTAGGGTGTTTTTTGGGGTGTAGGGGATTTAGGGTTTTTAGGGTCATTACAGTTATTTGGGTTTTTATGATTTTGTGGTATTTTTAATGTATATAAGTATTTTTTGGTTTTTAGAGTTTTTAAGGGTGTTAGGGGTTGACATGAGTTTTATGATTTTCTTTATTTTTTTGTTTTGCTTTTGGTTTTCATGATTTTAAGGGTTTTATGGTTTTTAGGGATTGATATTCATTTTTTATAGACATAGGGTTTTTAGGGGTTTTAATGTTTTTTAAGGGCTTTCTAGAATTTTTATTTGATTTTATAGTTTTTAGTGTATTTAATGATTGTAGGTTTTTATGTTTTTTTAGGGTTTTAGGGGTTTGAATTGATTTTAGTGTTTGGGAGTTGGATACTATAGAGGGTTTTAGGGGTTTTAGTGTCTTTATGGGGTTTGGGGGGTTATAGGGGTTTCCCAAGTTTTTTTTGGGTTGTTTGGATTTCATAGGGGTTTAGGGTGTTTTATGGTTTTTGGAATTTTAGTGGTTTATGGGTATATTTAGGATTTTAGTAGTTTTAGGGTATTTATCAGATTTCATTTTTCTGTTGTTTTTAGGTTCGTTTATGGGGTTTTGGATTATTAAGGATTTTCTGTATCGAAGTGTTATTTTTGGGATTCTAATAAATTTTACAGTTCTTTAATGATTTTTATGATTTTAGGGTTTTATGATTTTCATAGGATATTAGGTTTTTAGGGTTTACATCATGTTTTGTAGGTTTTTTGGGTTTTATGTATTTTTGGGGGTTTAAGGGTTTTTATTGATTTCAGAGTGTTTTTAGTGTTTTATGGATTTTTTAGGTTTTTAATTTTCTTATGATTTTTGTGGGTTTATATGGATTCTATGTGTTTTTAGAGTTTTTATAAATTTTTATGTTATTTTTTTTTATTTTTTAGGTTTTTGGGTTATTTATGGATTTTATAATTTTAAGTGTTTTATAATTTTAATGGATTTTGGGGTTTTAGGTTTTTTATTATTTTTTGGGGTTTTAATGTATTTTTCTCTAATTTATATCTTTTGAGTTTTTAGGGAAAAGAAGGTGCGAGGCTATGTTTTTTGGTGGTTCTTTATTATTTTTTGGGATGTTTGTGGTTTTTAGGGTTTTTATGGTTTTTTATGGTTTTTAGAATTTTTAGTTTTTTGGGTTTTCTATGGTATTTTTAAGTATTTTAGGTGTTCTGTTGTTTTTTTTGGTATTTATGTTTTTAGTTTATAATGTTTTTTATGTGTTTATGGATTTTAGTGGGTCATTTATGGTTTTTGGGTTCTTAAGTTTTTTTAGGGGTTTTATTTTATTTTGTAGGGTTTTTTGGTTATTTTAGGGGATTTGGTGTTTTTAATTTTTTAGTTTTTATGAGTTCTATAGTTTTTAACATTTGTTGCTGGTTAATGAGTTTTTACTATTTTTATAGTGTATTAAGTGTTTCAGGGAGTTTTGGGTTTTAGGCTTTTGATGGAGTTGTTGATTTTTTGGTATCTTAGGGTTTATGGTTTTTATGGATTTTAGGGGTTTTATGACTTTTAGAGTTCTTCATATTTTTTATGGATTTTATTGTTTTAGGGTTTTTAGGGATTTAAATTGGTTTGGGGTGTTTTATGGGTTTTTCACATTTTTAAGGGTTTTAGTGTTTTAGAAGGTTTTATGGGTGTGATGGGGTTTTATGGGTTTTTTCCATTTTTAGTGGTTTTGGGGTTTTACGGTATTTTAGGTGGTAATATGGGTTTTAAGGATTTTAGGGTTTTAGGGGTGTAAATTTTTTTCATTAGTATCAATTATTTTTTATTTTTTTATGGTATTTAGAGTTTTATGGGGTTTTAAGGTTTGTTAGGGTCTTTTTGGGGTCTGGGGTCTTTTACGAGTTTGGTGGGATTTAAGGTTTTCCTTGTTTTTTGTGATTTTATTGTCTTTAAATTTTATTAGTGATTTTATGGTTTTTTTACTTTTTTTATTTCCTTTTAATGTTTTTATGGTTTTTAGTGTCTTTTAGTGTTTTTGGGGTTCTTACGGATTTGTTGTTTTTAGAGTCTTTTATTGTTTTATGGTTTTTATCATTTCATAATGTTTAGTGGGGTTTTATGTTTTTCTGGTTTATATGTTATTTTAAGGGTTTTTATGCTTTGATCATATTTTAGAGATTTTTTAGCATTAAAGGGTACTTTATAATTTTAATGGTTTTTATGGTACTGAAGGGTTTTTGGGTTGGGGTAGTGTTTTTTTCTATTTTAATGGGTTTTTTTGGGTTTTCATTTTTTTAGTGTTTTAGGTAAAACTGTGTCCATATGGGTTTTTAGGGTTATAAATGGTTTTATTGGTTTGTTAGTTTTTTTGTGTTGTTTAGTGGTTTTAATGACTTTTGGGATCTTCTAGGGCTGTTATGTTTTTATGGGTTTTATGTTTTTTTTGTTTCAGGGTTTTTAGGGACTCTTAGAGATTCTAGGGTTTATGGATTTTACAATTTTTAGGTTCCTTTAAATAATTTCAAGGTTTTTGAGTCTTTGGTGTTTTTAGTGTTTTTACGGTGTTTTGGGGGTTTTAAGTTCTTTTAGGGCCATTTATGTTTTTATGGTTTCTATTTTCTTTTTGGGTTTTATATTATTTAAATGTATTTAAGGGTTTTAAGGGGTTTCACGGCCCTTTATGGATTTTTTTGTTTTTTTAATATTAGCCCCTTTAGTGTTTTCATGGTTTTTAGGGTCATTTATGGTTTTTAGGATTTTAGTGTCCTTTTGGGTGATTATGAAATTTTGGGGTTGTTTATGGAATTTAGTGTCCATTATAAAATTTAGGGGGTTTAGGGTCCTTTAGAATTTTAGAGTTCTTATGGTCTTTAAGGACTTTTGTTTTTTATGGTCCATTAGGGATTTTAGGGAATTTAAAATATTTTAGGGGTTTGGTGAATCTTTCATTCTTTGATTTGATTATGTTATCTTTATAGTATTTTAGTGTTTTTATAGTTTTATGGTATTTAGGTCTTGTTTGGGTCCTTTTGGGTTTTAGGGTCTTATGGTCCTTCATTGATTACAAGGGGTTTAGAGGTTTTTTGGGTTTTTAGGTTTTTATGGGGTTGTATGGTTTTTAGTTATTTATTTGTGGGGGGGGGGGTTATGGTTTCTATATTTTTTTGGGTTTTTTGTTTTTTAGGGGTATTTTGAATTTTTAGAGTTTTTCAACATGTTAAGGGTTTCAAAGGGGTTTTATGGGATTTAATGGGATTTAGGTGGTTTTAGGGTTATTCGGGGTTTTAGGCTATTTTAGAGTTTTATGTTTTTTTTGTTTTATTAGTGTCTTAATAAATTTTTTTGGTTTTCTTATGTTTTAGTGTTTCATGGGTTTTAAGGGTGTTTAGTGGATTTAGTGATTTTATGGGGTTTTAGGGATTTTGAGGGGTTTATTTAGCTTTATTTGGGGTTTTTTGGGTTTTCTGAGGGTTTATAGGTTGTTTACTGGTTTTAGGGTTTTTATTGTTTTTTTAGGTTTTTTGAGATTTTTGTGTTTTTTGAGTTTTTAGGGATTTCAAAGGACTTCAGGGTTCATAGGGGTTTTTAAGATCTTATATATTTTAACTAAATTTAGGTTTTTATAGATTTTTTTTCGTTTTTTTAATTTTTAAAGGTTTTAAGGGGTTTTAGAGGTTTTAAGGTTTATGGTTTTGGATTTGAGTATAGGGATTAAGGTGAGGGTTATACAATTTAGGGTGTACCGAATAGGGTTTATGGTTTAGGGTATAGGGTTTAGGGTGCTGGGTTTAGGTTTTATAGTGTGGGTTATAAGTTTTTAAGTATACTTTATAGAGTTTAGGTACAATAATTAGGGTTTAGAGTGTTGGGAATAGGTATAAGGGTGTTCAGTATAGGGATTAGGTTTGTAGCGTATAAGGTTTATGTTTCATAGTTTTGGGGATAGTGTTTTTGGTGTAGTGTGTAGGTTTTACGGTATAGGTTATAAGTTGTAGGGTTTTTAGATTAGGGTTTAGGGTGTAGCATATATGTTTTGGGGTAAATTATTTACGATTTAGGTTGTAGAGAGTATTGTTTTAGGTGTTTGGTTATAAGGTATAGGATGTTGTTTTTAGGGTTTAGGTCGTAGGGAGTAAGGTTTTTGGTCTATGTTTTAGGGTATAGTGTGTGGGGTTTAGAATTTAAGATTTTGGTTTTAGGGTTTAGGGTCATGGGTATATAGTCTGGTGTGTAGGGTTTAGGTTTTAAGGTCAGGGTTATAGTGTTTAGGGTTTATATTTTAAGGTATAAGGTTTTGGGTTTTGGGATTATGGTTCAGCGTGTAGGGTATAGAGCTTAAGTCTTATGTTTTATGGTTTACAGTATGGAGTATATGGATTAAGTTGTGGGGATTAAGGTTTATGGTACATGGTTTAGGGATATGGTAGATGTTTAAGGGTTCAGTCTACATGTTATAGGGTTTAGGGTGAAGGGTTTTGGGTTTTGGGTGTAGGTTATAGGGCTTATAGTACAAGGTTTTGGGTTTATGTTGTAGTGTATTTGGTTTGTGGTGTAGGTTTTAGGGTTTATGATGTTGGGTATATGGTTTTGGATGTAGTGAATAGGGTATATGGTGTAGGGTATAGGGTTTAATGTATTGAATTTTGTGTTTAGGCTGTAGAGTATATGTTTTAGGGTGTAGGGTTTTGGGTTTTATGTGTAATCTATAGATTTCAAGGTGTATGGTTTAGGGTATATGGTATAATTTTTAGTGTGTAAGTTTTAGGGATGGGGTGTAGGGTACAGGGTTTAGTGTTTATGGTGTAGGTTACAAGGTTTAGTGTTTATGGTGTAGTGTTTAGGGATTAGGGTTTTAAATAAAATATTATAATGAAGATTTTCAAATTCATTTACTATCTTTGTTTTAAAAAAATTATCAATGAATGAGAAATCACCTCACTTTTTATGGTGACAATCATACTGAACATCATATTCATAAAAGTTCACTCAAAATTCTTACGAATGTACATCATATTTGGAAAAAGGATTTACTTGGAATAAAAATTACATGAGACACATCTTGAGTCTGTAATGATGTATTTTTCATAATGAAAAAAGAATCATATTTATTATGTATTTGATATAAATAAGACGATTTTTTTTAATTATTTATCTCCCACAACTAGTAAGTATGTTTTAAAACTTGTGATTATATTTTGATGAATTAATGGGGAGAAAAGGTACTTCCAATCATATTAAGGTTTTATTTTGGAATGAAAGAAGATTCTGGATGAAAGGGAAGTTATAATACCTTCCTTGGTAAGTCATACAATGATAAAACTAATCCTCAACATAATCAATGTCATAAAGGGAGTCTTGATTAAAATATTATATCTGTAGAAGAAGGAATATTATGAAATTTGATGTTTTTTTGTCTCATCATAATTGTATGAGAACAACGTATTCATAATTGTTTAAGGGCTGGGAAGGTTTTTTAGAAATGTGAGAATTTGAAGATGTTGGTTTTCAATCAGACCAAAAATCCAAAAGATTTAAATCTTTATAGAATGAAGTTAATGAGTATTGAAATCATGAGTTAGAAATAATTTTAGTGATAAAAGTTCTTTGGTATTGAATTCAGAAAAGAAGAAATAAAAGTAGTTAAAGAAGTTTGAGAAGATTTGTTGTCTCCATCACAATGATGAAAACAGAAAGTGAATTGGTTCTGATAATCATAATGAGAATACATATCTATTCATTTTTACATATTTTTAGGGAAACGTAATAAAGAAACTGATGATGAGTATATTCTTCTATCATATTGAGGAAATTTTATTGGGAAGAAAGTATTTAATATGTTTTAGATAAACATAATGAAATATCATCAGTTTTGATTTTTTTCCATAAGGTTCTAGAAAATCAGAGTGACCAAATATCTTTATTATAATGAATAAATTGTAATTGGAATTCTGAATAAGGAATAAAATTCAAACTGAAGATTTTTTATGAATTTTTAATTGTTGAATAAGTCAAATATATATTTGAAAATCAAAAAGATTTTAAGATTCAATATGGTTTTCATGAACTTAAAGAGAGAACCTAGATTTATGGGAGATTAAATAGTTGGTAAATTTTTTGAAGTAGGAAAATATTTTCAGAATCCCTCTTAAATAATTTTGTTGTGTCTATAAAAAGAGGATAATACATTGTCTATTCCATGAAATGAATTTTTCAAAATAGACCGGGGATATTATTCATAATTTAAGAAAGATGAGGATTCTAGTTTCTTCTTTCTAGATGTTTTTTTCGGGACAGAATAAATAAATAAGAAGAGATAAGACCATAATCAGAGTTTCTAGAATTGGAACAAGAAATTGTACTAATATTTTTGGACATGGGAAGATGAATATCAAGATTGTTTTAGAAGCATTATGATATATTATTAATTCCCTATTGTGCAATTAGGCTTGGGAATCTAGCTGTGAAATCAAATAGAGTATCATTATGAATTCCATGAAGTTTTTACAAGCATCTAGGTAAGAAAGTGAATAATTTTTTTGAAATATCATATTTTTTAATGTAGGACAAGAAGCATTGTAACATGTTTGTTACAAAATAAATATTACATAATTTTATTCTACTTGAATAATATGAATTATTGTATTGAACATAGTGCTACCTGAGTGTAAGGGAATATCATACTCATTTTTTCCAAAAAAGGATTCGTCTCATGTGGATTCTATGGTGTCAGATTATTTTTGAACCATACCGATGACTAGCTAATATTTTTGAGTAGTGAACATTGTAAATTCTTGTGTTCATGTAGTTATGTGTTTATTTTTTTTCATCACAAAAATAATATTTAACAATAGGAGAATTTTTTTCCTGAAGAAAGGAAATGTAAAAGAAAATAGATATCACTATTTCACACATCACCCTATTAGTGATACATAAATCCAAGATTGGTAATCTCAATTGGTATCAAATACTAATGTTCCCTTCATTTATTGTTTTCTACAATTTTGAAGATAATTTGCGATGGATAATAGAAATTATGTGAACCATAAAGGGACTCTTATCATTGATATAAAAAACTATAATACATAGAATGATATAATGATGCCTTATCTTATGTATCTTGGGTATGATGTTATTAATGATACATGGATTTACTCATATTTATGATAAGTTTATTATTACACATGTTAATGAAAAGATTAATTAGAATACCAAAAGTGAAAAAATTGATTTATACCAATCAATTTATGAATGTAATTTTTTAATAGTAAAAGGTGTTTCTTCTGACAGAGGTATCTGTGATAAGTTGGAAAACATTTATAAAGGCAATAAAAAAGTGAAGAATGAAAATTAATAAATATGAAGATAGTATTATTATGATCTAAATATGTGTGAAAAAGAATCTATGGGTGAAATATTTACTAGGGTAAATAACATAGTTATCACTACCAGATGTCTGGGTGAAAATTTAGAAGATTTTATATTTGTTGAAAATATCTTAATATTGATTCTAAATATGTTTTACTCAAAATATTACATATTATAAGATAAATATCCTAATACTCAATCTATAGATTATGTTTATAGTACTCTCATTACATATTAAATGAAAAGGGAGAGGGTTATGTAGTGGAATATAGTGACTTATAGGTAAATGTCTTTCAAATCCTTTAAGAATGTTAAGGTTAAGAAGGTTATTTAGGAAGGTGATGTTTCTAACCCTGACTCTATAAATGAGGTAATTAAAAATATAGATGAAATTTTATCCTTTGATTGTAATAATGTGAGAATAGGTAATGGTTAATATAGTAGTAAACATCCCATTAAGTGTTTTGAATGGGGGAGAGTTGGTCCCATTAAAGCTAATATTCCTCGACTAATGAAATAAGAGTATAGTGATGATGAAAAAAGAAGGAAAAGAATAATGTGGAAGAAACATGGTGATGATGATAAATATTTTTCTAGAGGAAAATATGAAAAAATTATTTAAATCCAAAATAATATGTTTCTTATCTGATAATGATAAATAAGTGTTAAATGAAACTAATTATGAAAAACTTTTGAAATGGTTACAGACAATAAATTTATTGCAACAGTGAAAAATAAAGTGTTCAAAAGTATCATTTTTGAATAATAATAATAAACTCAATTATAATTTCAACATAAAGAAAAATTGAAATATCCTCTAAGAAACATTGGAATTAATGATAAATAAATCTAGACACTAATAAATGAATACTCTTCATTAAATAATAAAGAAGTTTTTGAGGATGATAAAGTAAAAATAATAAAATAGATTTATTATTTGACGAAATATGTTAATAAATAATTATTTTTATTAATCATATGGTAGTGAAATTGAAGGAGAAAAAAATAAGACTTGGAAAATGTCTAATAAAAACTCTCTAAAGATACACAGAGAGTTCAAGGTTTTAAAAACTCTATCTTTGAAGTTCCTAAAATTTCTCATAAGGATAAAATTTTGAAAGATCAATAAATTTTACCTCAAAAGTTTGTTTGGAATGTTGAAATAATTTAAAATAAAAAAGAATCTAATATTGTTTTTTATATAGATGAGATTAACAATGATGAAAATTCAGATGATTCTAAAAGTCCTATGTTTGAAAAAAAAATCTATTACTTCTGGTTACAATAAGGCTAGAAAGAAATATATGCTGAAGAAAAATGTTTTATTTGAAAACAAAAATGTTGGTGGTCTAAAATGTTATGATTATAAGGCTTCTAAGAAACATACATACAAAAACTATTAGTCTGAAAATTTCAGAGGAAAATTTGCTTTCTATAGATACTGATCCTATTATTGTGGATTCAGACACATGAAAAATATGTTCCAATTGAAACAGAAAATTAGTATTATTCAATATGTTATGGATGTACTGGGTTGAGGGGGATTCAATCCTCTAAATATAAGAAGCGTGATATGGAAGTTCGGAAGAAACCTGAGATGGTTGGTGTGAATTTTGAAAACATTTTTCAACCACTAAAAACTATTTATGGAAGATATTAAAAACCATGACATCATGTTAAGGAGTTTATTATTTTTTTACAAGAAAAACAAAAGTTTCCTAACAGTTCTCACAAGCCTGAGGTTAATAAATAAAATGGAAAAGTAAAGGATCTTATTGTATAATCCAATTTGAAATCTATAAAAGGATAATGAACATTTATTATTGATAGTGGGAATTCTTATAATTTTATAGGATACATAATGTTATTGAAGAATGTGGAGAACTTCAATGAAGGGATAATGACATTTGGAAATGGCGAATCTCACAAAATCAAAGGTGTTGGATCAAAAATAATTGGGAAAGGAAAGATGAAATCCATGAAATTTATTATGTTGGTGGGACAAAACACAACTTTCTGATTGTTTAAAAAATTTATGATGATAGTAAAAAAGTTATCTTTAGAAAAGATGATATTTTTGTGAAATTTTAGGAAGATGAAAATATTGTTACAAGAGGTTAACATAAAATAGAACACATCTTCCATGTTGGTGAAATACAAAAATCTTGTTACTTGGTTATTATGGAAGAAATCTATTCTGACATAAAATGATTTGACACATGTTTCAAATAATCATGAACATGTTATCTATGAGATATAGTGGCCATGTAATTCTTGATATGTGAAGAATAAGATATTTTTTTAAACTATTTTTCAAAATAAAATATTAAAAATCACATTCTTAAGAATTTTGATATTTGTTAAAAAAACCCTATAACTTATTCATTCTGATATTTCTAGGACAATGAGAAATAAATAAAAATATGGAATTATGTACTTCCTCACATTCATTGATTACTTCATTACTTGTGTTTTGTATATGAAACATAAGTTATATTCTTTGAAAATGTTTAAATGTTTAAAAATGAAGGATGAGAAATATTATGAGTATTAAGTACTGAAGTTGAGAACTGGTAATGGTGATGAATACAAAAATGAATAATTTGAAAGTTATCTTGAAAATATTGAAATTCATAATGATTTTAGTTCACCATACACTCCTAAAAAATGTAGTTGTTGAAATAAAGAATATAATCCTTGTTGAAGTGGATAGAACTATGTTACTTGAACTTGGTCTCTCTCATTAGAATAGTATTAAATCCTTGATTACTGTTTTTTATATGAACGAAAGATTTTTCTATAGTCCATGATCAGATATGAATCTATATAAAATATTTTATGAAAAAACTTCATGTTTGAAACAATTAAGTGTTTTTGGGAGTCCATGCATCATTAAGTTGAAATCTAGAAAACTTGGAATGTTTGAAAA
Source organism: Viscum album (assembly GCA_963277665.1). Taxonomy (NCBI): domain Eukaryota; kingdom Viridiplantae; phylum Streptophyta; class Magnoliopsida; order Santalales; family Viscaceae; genus Viscum; species Viscum album. The sequence continues at coordinate 115,151,218 of OY728133.1, read as the reverse complement.
AATAGGTTATGAAGTAATTTTTCATAGATATGCTATAGAAGGAATAGGATATAGCTATTTAAAAAAATAAAAGAATAGTTGTTGACTCTCCCGATGTGAAAGTGGTTGAAAAATATGAGGAAGGAAAATATACTTCTACAGATAATGAATTTGAGTAGGTTATGGTATATTTTGTTAAAAATTCAGATAATGATGTCGAAAATGGTAATCTTACTCCAGAATAAGAATTATACACATCTAATTAAACTAAATAGGATGAAACAAAAATAATTCATCCCAGACGGAGGAAGCTAGTGGAATCATAGAATGTTATTAGTGATCTACAACAGATGGTTCATAAAAATAATAACATGAAAAATTGTAACATATGCTTACATGTATTCAAAATATGAAATTAATGATATGAATGAATCTGTTGAGAATATAGAATGCATTTATTATATAAAAGAGAATTTTTATTATATATAAAAGGCTTGTACATGGAATCACATAACCAATATGAATAAAAAAAGTTATTGGTACATAATAGGTTTCCTGTTTTAATTTGAATGAAGAAGGTTATGTGATATGCAATAAGGAAATATTAGTGAGAAATGTTTACTGAAAAATTGATTGTATTTATTTTGATGAGACTTTTTATCAAGTTGTAATATTAGAAACAATGAGAATCTTTAATTATGTCAATGTACAACGAGGATACAAAAGTATTTAAATGGATGGGAAGTCCACATTTCTAAATGGATATCCTGGTGAGGATGTTTATAATAAAACACAATGTGGATTTTTTGGTTGGAAGATGAATGTTATTTCTGTAAGCTAAACAAAACCTTTTATGGGATAAAACAAGCTTCCAGAGAAGGGTTTTCCAAATTGGATACCTGGTTGAGGAATATAATTTTTAATAAAGGAAGATCTGATAGAAATCATTATATTATAGAATGTCGTGATTTTTTTATAATCATAATTGTTTATTTGGATGAAATATTATTTTCTATGAATTATGAAATTACATGTGAAGGATTTTTTGAAGATATGAAACAACTTGTTGGAGTTTCCCATGCTGGGGAAAGTGAAATACTTTCTTGGGATTCAAATCCTAAAAAACAAGAAACACATTGTTCTTTCTCAAGAAATGTTTGTAAAGGAACTTCGTAAGAAGTTTGGTATCAAAAAATAGAAACCAATTTCCATACTAATTTTAGTGGTAACCATGTTTATTATATATTGAGATGTCTAGGAAGTCAACTAGAAATTGTTTTAAAAGATGATTTGATGTTTTTTATATTGGACATCCTCAAGACCAAAAATTGTTTATGTTATTACCTTTTGTAAAATATTTCATAGTTATCATAATTAATCATGTTTAATTTCTATAAAAATAATTATCTAATATTTATAGACATGAATTTATTTGGAATCCTATCTCATTGATAAGATATTATTGACTTTTCTGGGTATTTAGATGCTGATTGGACTAGAAATATTGGTGATAGTAAATCCAAATCGGGTGGAGTTTTCCATCTACGGAAAAGTTGTGTTAGTTGTATTATAGTGATAAAAAATTCAAAAACTCTTATCATGGATAAATATGGGTATTGTGGTTCTAGTCAAAATACAATCAAACTTATGTGGATGATAACTCGGTTGTAAGGCTTTATTATTGAAGTAATGTTTCTCTTTCTCTCATGTAATGATAATAAATGTTCAATAAACCTTACAAGGAATATAGTAAAACATTACCATTCCAAACATATTGTCATAGGTACCAATTCATCAAAGATCTTGTTAATATAAATGAATAAAATATGGTGTATGTTCCTACATCAGAAAAAGTACCAAAAATATTTACAACGAAATTACCAAAAGAACATTTTTATAAATTGAGGTTGAACATGGGAATCCAAAATCATTCTCATCAATCTTAAGATAGGTTTTTATCCAATTTCATATAAATATTGGATATTATTGTCAAGGGAGATATTTTTTTCATAAATATATCATTATGGAATCATGAATTATATAAGAGTTGTGGCTATGTTGTGAATCATGCTTGGATGTTGACAATGTGAAGAAATTCTGAGGAATAATTCTATGAAATGAATCTGGGGAATAAAAATGAGGTGGAAATTATAAATAATAAATCTTTGGAATAACGGATGAGGAAAAAATATGAGGATTTTTTTCCCGAGTCACTACTCTTTTATATAACGGTTTTTTTGTCAATGATTCTTATTTTCGAAAATGAGTTAGCTCATGTAGGATGATAATTATTGATAAGTAACACATAGGGTGATGTTATAATGTTCTGTTATTTATGAATATAAGTTTTAAACAATGTAAAACGGATGTAATTTTAATACTAGGATGATAAGGAAGATTATCTTATTTAGTTGTTGTATTTTCTTGTTAAGAAATTATCAAAGATAGGGAAATCAGATCACTTTGTTTTTTTGGTGAAGAATAGTAATGACCATCATATCTAGAAAATAGACCTTACAATGATTAATAATATCCATTGTACTTCAAAAAAATATTTAAGAAAATGCTCTTAAGACTCACCTTGTGTTCCGAATGATGTACTAATCATAATGAGTAATATAATTATATTCATCATGGATTCAATATAAATCTGACGATTCATTTGTATTTTTTATTTCCAAAAAATCATAAGTATTTTTTAAATCATATGATGCTATTCTGATGAATTAATTTATGAGAAAATGTGTTGACAATCATATTTAAGTTTGATTAGAAACAGTGATGTTTCTAGAAGAAATTTAAATTATAATATATTCCATGGAAAGTTTAATGATTCTAAATTTTCTCCTCAATGTAATAAAAGTCATTTGTTAAATCATGAAAAAATTTAGTTTTTGCAGAATAAAGTTGTTTTGAATGTTTAGTTTTTTTAATCTCAACATATCTATGTGAGAACATCATATTTAGAATTTTTTAGAGGATGAGAAGGATTTTTGGAAATGTAAAAATTATAATACATTATTTTTCAATTATAATAATAATGAAAAATATTTTAGTATTTAGATCATGAAGTTAATGAGTATCAAAATTTTTAAAAGAAATAATTCGAGTGATGAAATTCCCTTGGTATCTTATTTTTAAAAGAAGAATTAGTAGTGGTTTAAGATGTTTGTTAGGATTTGATTACTCTATTGTAATGATGAAATTTTAAAGAGAATCACTTCTGAGAATCATAATAAAAATAAATATTTTTTCTTTCTTACATTTGGTGTAGAGAAATCTAATAAATAAACTATTCCTGAACCTATTATTCAATCATATTGAAGAAATAAAAATGGGAAGATAATCTTTTTGGGGTGAATATAAATGAAATGAGATATCACTAGTATTGATTTGATAGCAAGACTTTTGAGAAAATTTTAGTGACCAAATTTATTTATCGTAATGATGAAATCATAATGGGAAATTATGACAAGGAATTATATTGGGAGAGAAGATTTATTATAAAGTCCAAATTGTTGAATAAGTCCAAGAGAGATCAAAAAGTCAATGAGATTTTAAGATACTACAATTTTCTGAAGAATTCAAAGAGGGAACTAATATTTAAGGAAATTAATGATTTGAGAAATTTGGTGAAGTGGGAAAAACTTTTTTTGAATCTCTCTTATACAATTTTTGTGTTCCTATAAAAGGGGGAGAGTTTATTGTGTATTCCAAGACATGCATTATTCCCAAAAAGATGATAGGTAAATTACAAAAAAATTTCAAGAATAAGTGTCTAGTTTTTTATTTCATGAATATGTTTTACAGACATAAGAATGAAATGATAAGAGATAACACCAAAATATTTGTATTTAGAAAATGATCAAGAGATCAAAATGGGATTTTATGAATTTTGTAGATGTAGTTCAAGATTTTTTGAGTAGTATTTTTTTAAATTAGATTTTGTTATTGGGAAATAATACATTGAAATCAAACTAGGAAAATGGACAGAGTATCATTATGATGTATAGAATGTTCTTACCAGCAACTACGTAAGAATGTGATGAGTTTTTTTGAAAGATAATAGTTTTTATGGTTGATCAAGAAGCATCGTAACATTTTTGTTAGAAAAAATGTATTACATCATTACATGCTACATGAAGAACATGCACTATTGTATTGAACATAGTGTTACATGACTGGAATGACATATCATACTCACTGTATTAAAAAAAAATATTATTTAATAGTGAATTGTGTGGAATTAGTTTATTTCTAAACCACACAAAATACTAGCGTCTCTTGTTGAGTAGGGAAGCATGTAAATTCTAGCATTCTCGTGGTAGTCTGTTTGATTTTTTTCAATACAGAATGAAATGTTTAATAGGAGGTGAATGTTTTTATAATTTAAGGAAAAATAAAATAAAAATATATCACTAATTCATCACTAACCCTCTTAGTGATAATTGAATCTTTACTGGGTAATCTCATTGGGTGTAGGGTATATTATTTAAGGTGTTGTATATAGGGTTAATTTTTTTTACAAAAATTGGAATTTAAATGTTATGTTAGATATTTTAAGGATTTCTTGGGTTTTTATTGGTATTTGTGGTTTATGTTTTTTAGGGTGTTTTAGGTTTTTTTATATATAATAGGATTTTAAATCTTTGCTTAATTTTTTCAAATTTATTATGGGTTTATGTGTATTGTTTTGTTTTTCTATATTTTAGGTATTTTAAGAGTTTTTTAGACTGTTTAAAGAAATTATATGGGTTTGGATGGTCGTAGGGGTTTTTTGGAGTATTATGTGTTTTATAATTTTTCAAGGGTTTGAAGAATTTTTTATATTTTAGGGTTTTTTACGGTTTGTGGATTTAGAGGTTTTCTATGGTTTTATGGTTTTTATGATTCTAATGGGGTTTCATAGGGTTTTTAGAAATATTTAGTTGTATTGGGGTATTTGGGTTTATTATTATTTTTAAATGTTTTTATGGATTTTATGGTTTTTACATTGTTTTTAAATTTTAATAGAATTTTGAATGTTTTTTAGGTTTTTTCAAATTTTCTGTTTTCTAGGGGGTTTGGGTTCTTTTTGGAGTCTTTTGGTTTTTATGGTTTTGATATTTTTTGGGATTTTATATTCTTAGGGGTAGTTAATATTTTAGTGGGTTTTAGTGTTTTTCAAGATTTTAAGGGTTTATTATAGAATATTATGGTTTTTTAAGGATTTCTTGGAGGGTTTCTATGGATTTTATTGGCTTTTAGGGGTTCTCATATTTTTGGGGGATTTAGGTTTTTAGTAGTTTTAGGGTTGTTTTATATTTTATTGGGTATTGAAGGGTTTTAGAGATTTTTTAGTGTTTTAGGGATTTTTTTGGTTTTTATTGTATTTTTCATTGTTTTTAGGTTGTTATGGTTTTAACAAATATTCAGGGGTTTTACGGTTTCTAGGAATTTCATTATGTTTGGGGTTATAGATGGATTTTATAGAATTTATGGTTTTTAATCGTCTTTCATGGTTTTATAGGGTTTATAGGTATTTTTATATATTTATGGTATTTTATGGATTTTTAGAGATTTATATGGGTTTTGGGGGTTTTTGGTGTTTTAGGGTCTTTTGGGGGTCATTAGATGTTTTAGTGGATTTATGGGTTAATGGGTTTTTATGGGTTTTGATATTTTTATAATTTTAGGGGGTTTTGGTATTTTAGGTGGCTGGGTTAATGGTTTTTAGCGGTATTAGGTTTTTTTAGTTTTTTGGGTATTTTTAGTGTTTTAGGGGTTTCTTAAGGTATTTAATGTGTTTCTAGGATTTTTAATGGTTTTAGGGTTTTAAATATTTTTATGTTTTTGGGGAATTTTTTTTGTTTCTAGTGTCTTATCAGGTATTGTACGATTTTTTGGGTTTTATCATTGTTGGTTTTTTTATATTTTTTCAAAATATTATGGTTTTTAGTGTTTTTAAAGGCTTAAATGATTTTACAGGTTTTTAGGGGTGTTTTAGTGTTTTCGGGGTTTTGACACATTTAATGTTTTTTGGGTATTTATTGGTTCTAGTGTTTTTGTTAGGGTTCATAAAGGTTTTAGTTTTTTTAGTGTATTAGGGTTTTTATAGACCATTCGAGTCTTTTTGAGTTTTAAGGTATTTGCCAATTTTTTGGATCTATTGATGTGTTTTTGTGTATTTTGAGGTTCATAGGGGGTTTTATGGATTTTATGGATTTTAGTTTTTTTATGTATTATAGGGAATTTTAGGGTGTTAAGGTATTTTTGGTATTTAGGGGTTTGAGGTGGTTTTACGGTGACATTTATAATTTTAATGGTTTTTAGGGTCTTTTGGGGTTTGTAGGGTCTTATGGGGTTTAAAGTGCCACAAAGGTCCTTTAGCTTTTCTAGGGTCTCTTTTAGTTCTTTTATTAGTTTAAAGAGTCTTTAGGGTTCTTTATGGGTTTTTTGGGAGGGGGGTTTAAGGCCCTTTATGGTTTCTCAGGTCTTTTCGTGGTTTATTTTTTTGAGGGCCATTAGTGTTTTTGGGTCTTTTGAGTCTTTATAGGTTTAGGTTTTTTTATGTACTCATTGGTTTTAGTGTATTTTTATTGGATTTTTGGGGTTTTAGGGTTGATATGGTATTTTTTTGATTATTAGGGTCTTTTAATTTTTAAGTCATTTATGGTCATGTAAAACATTTTTATGTTTTTTCGTATTATTAGGGTTTTTCAGTTTTTTGGGGTTTTCTATGGTTTTTATGGTTTTATGAATTTTAGGGGTTTTATATTTTTTGGTATTTTTAAATGTTTTTTTGTTTCATTAGTGTTTTAGTGTTTTATTTTAGTATTTACGGTGTTAGTGTTTTTAGGATTTAAGGGGTTTTAGCGGATTTAGGGTTTTTAGGGGATTATGGGTTTTCATATTTTTATAGTTTTATTTCGGGTTTTCTGTTATTATTTGTTTGAGATTTTATGGTAATTAGATTATTTCAGGTTTTTGTATTTTAGGTGTTTTAAAATTTTTTATGTCTTTTTGGTTTTTTATCCTTTTAGTATTTTTTTATTTTTAGAGTTTTAAACGTATAATGGTTTTTAGGCTTTTATAATTGATTAGGGTTTAAAGGGATTTTAAGGGTTTTAGGGTTCTATAGGGTTTTTATGGATTTTATGTGGTTTTATATTTGTTAGTGGTTTTAGTGGTTTTTTATATTTTATGTATTTTTATTGTGTTTGGAATTTTTTGGGGGGGCTTAATGATATGTGGGGTTGGGGGATATTTATGGGTTTTAAGGGTTCCTATTATTTTTTAGGGTTTTTACTATTTTAAAATGTTTTTAGGATTGTTTTAGGGTTTTATGTTTTGTTTGTTTTAGGATTTTATGTTTCTAGGATTTTTTATGGTTTCATGATTTTTTATTATTTCTCTCATTATTTCATTTTTTAGGTTATTTAGGTTTATTGGGTTTTTGTAGTTTTTATGGTATTTTAGTGTTATTTATGTTGTTCGATTGGTTTTTCGGGGTTTTAGGTTGTTTTAGGGTTTTTTTATTTTATGGTTTGTAGTGTTTTTTTTGTTTTTGAGGGTTTATTATTGTTTTTATGGTTTTTACATGTTTTAAAGGGTTTTTAGTGTATTTAGGGTTTTCTAGGTGTTTTAGGGTTTTAGGAGGATTTATCTTTTTTTGGAAATTTTAGGGGTTTTTAGGGTTTCATGGGTGATTGAGGTTTGTAGGGTATTTTAGGGATTTCATTTGGTAATTTGTTTCCTCTAGGATTTTTGGGTTTTAAGAGACTTTATAGGGCTGTAATTTTTTTTTGGGTTTTTAATATCTTTTTGGTGTTTTTTGGTTTGTAGATATTTTTTGGGATGTCTAGGGTATTTTAGGTTTTAAGGGGGTTTATGATTTTTTAGAGTTGTTGAGATTTTTATGGTTTTTTTGTTTTAGGGGATTTTTTTTGGGTTTTAGGGTGTTTAGGGTTTTTCATAGCATTAGGGTTTTAGGTTTTTATGTTTTATAATGTTATTGGGGTTTTTATATGGTTTTATGGGTTTTTCTTCAATTCTTTTATGTGTTTTGGAGGTTTTAAAGTTTTAATGATCTTTTATTTCTTTTTCATAAATTTTAATGGGTTTTTAAGGTTTTTTGTGAGTTTATAGTTATTTATGGTTTTTAGGTGTTTTCAAGGATTTCAAGAATTTTTAGGGTTTTTATGGTTGTATGGTTTTCAAGGGTTTTAGGGTTATTTGGTTATTTTATGGATTTACTGTTTTAAGCGTTTTTATTATTTTTAACGGGTTTCAGTTTCTTAGGGTTTTAGGTTTTTTAATGGGGCTTATGGTTATTAGTATTTTTATGTAATTTGGGGATTGTTTTGTGTTTTTAATGGATTTTAGTTTTATATTTGTTCTTAATGGTTTTCATAAAATCTTTTAGGGTTTTCTATGGGTTTTTAGGTTTTTAGGATTTATATAGTGTTTAGGGGTTTGTGGTATTTATATTTGTTATGGATTTTATGTGTTTTTGGGTGTTTTAAGTGATTTTGAATTGTTGTAGGGGGTTTAAAGGTTTTTTTGGGCTTTATGGTTTTAGGGGTTTTGGCATGTTTTGGATTTTTTTTGGGTTTTATGGTTGTCTTAGTGTTTTAATAATATATGGTTTAAGGTGTAGTGTTTAGGGTATTGGGTATAAGGTATAAGGTTTAAGTTTTGTGGTATAGGTTATAGTGTTTAGGGTTTAGGTTGTCAGTTAAAGGGTTTAGGGTGTAAGGTACAGGGTTTAAGGTGTTGTGTATAGGGTTTAGGGTGTAGGGTATACGGTCCAAGGTGTATTATTATGGTTTTGGATGTAGGATTTAGGGTTTATGGTTGTAGGTTTAGATTTAATGTTTTATAGTTTAGTTTTTAGTGTTTATTGTTTAGGGATTTGGGTCTAGGGTGTCAGGTGTTAGGTTTAGGTTGTAGGGTTTATGGTTTAGGATGTGTTCTACTAGGTTTATAGTGTGAGGTTTAGGGATTTGGATGTACTGTATAGGGTTTAGGGTTTATAGTTTAGGTTTTATTCTATATAGTATATGGTTTAGGGTATAGGGATCACCGTTTAGTGTTTATGGTTTAGGGTGTAGTGTATAGAGTTTATAGTGTACAATATTGGGGTTTGTTTGATGGGTGTAGGGTTTGGTGTCCATGATTTACAGTTTAGGGTATAGGTTATAGGGTCATGGGAGTAAATTTTAGGGTCTATTGTGAAAGGTTTGGGGTTAAGGGTGTATAGTTTAGGGTTTAGGTTGTACTCTATAGGTTTTTGTTTGTAGGATCCAGGGCTTAGGGTGGAAGGTATTGTGACCCCTCACATCATAATGGGTTGTGAAAAGTCGGGTAAATTTTAATTTTTATACCCTGAATTGTATGAGGACAAAAAATATAAGTTCTCCTATAAGATGACCAGGGATAATATTTATGTCTAAAGAATTGGTACCATAATATTGTTTCTACCATATGAAAAGATATTGGTGGAAATATTTGTTGTGAGAATTTTCACATTTTATTTAATAATTATTTAATTAATTACGAGTTTATTATTTTTTATTATTTTGGAGACATCATCCAATGGGGTTTTGAATTTATATTCTATCTCTATGGTTTATTCATTATTATGGGTTCCTATGTGAGGCATAAACCATTCATGGACATCAGTGATGGTCCCCTGACCCTTTTCTTTTCTATTTAATTGTCTTTTTTCACACTTTTTTCCATTTTTTTCACTCTTTTCCCATTATCATCCTTTTAACACCCCATGTGGGATTTGGTGTCACAATATTAAGATAGGGGGAGGAGGATAAGAAGTATAGGGATATAAGGAGGCACAATTAGGGGTTTTTCAATGGTCTGTATTAGAGTTTGGCAGTTGTGAGTGGGAGATTCAGCAGGATGTGTCGACGGGTTTTACCAAGATGTAAGTCCATTTTACATTTTTCACCATTAATCCCCATATTTTACGTATTTTTAATATTTAAATAATTTTTGGGTTTTTGGTGACCCAATTAGGGTTGATCTATGGATTTGGGGGAGAAGTCAGGTGTTTCAGACCATTTTGGGGGTTCCCTATTTGAGAGAACCCATATTCACATTGTGTAGTCCAGAGATCACATGTAGTGTGTTCTTAATGTTGTGGTATGATTCTATTTTGGTGAAAAAAACTATGTACCGGAGGTAAACTATGTGTATTAGAGACTCAGGGTGTACTGACGGAACACAGCCGTGCAGCGTACTTGGTCATAACCCGTGTGAGGTATACAACCAATGGCCATGTATTGTTCTTGGAAAGACCCCATGTGGGGTTACATGAATAGGTAAATGGCTGGGGATCCTGTGAGGGGTATACACCAAGTATTAATGCATTGTACACACTGAGTGGCTATGACATACATTTACATGTACCCATGCGGGTTATATGTTGTGTATAGGTTGCAAACCTTATGGACTTTGGGAAAGTACATTTTGAGTGGCCTGGGGAATATGGCTAGGGATGACCTTTGGGGTTATACAAGATGCACCCCTAAGTACATATCACTAAAATTTTATCAATTTTTGTTTTGTTATTATTTTCCATCCTATAGTTATAATTGGATTTATGAGTACTTCATTCTAATCTTTTTTTGTGAGTATATTGTTTGGTGGCAACCTTTCCACATTTAGAAGACATATGGATAGAATTTTGGATCGGTGAGTGTTTGAAGGATGTTTTTTTGAGGATTGGTTTCATAATCCTCTAGTGGGTTAGGTTGTGAGATGAGAGGCTTGGGTGAGGGTTATGAGCTCAACAATCAACATGGATCTGGTGTTCCTTAGAAACCATTTTAGGTTATATTGGATAGATTTTGGAATTCAGGACCATGTATTATATATGAGGAGATATTAGTTTGTCCCAACATGTCGGGACTATTTGATCATGGTTAGATTAGTTGAGGTTTAAATCCTTTGTTAATGGATTATAACTATTTGATATTTTTTGGTGGATTAGAATAATGCGATATTTGTTAAAAAAGAGTGATTTTGTGCAATTGAGATGAATTTGAGGTGCTATTGAGGGCACCCTTGTGGTATGTTTTCTGATTAAGTGATATATAGGTTCCATAGTTAGAAATTGAGAATGCATATGGGTAGTGGATTATAATATTCTAATGACACCATGTTGGGCCATGCTTTTTGGTGGTCATGAGGACCATTGTGAAAACCCATATATATAGGTATCCTTTGGCTTTGAATTCACATTGGAATTTTTTTAATCATATATCAAATTGTGGCCACTATGGACTGTTAGGATTTTTTTCACCGGGAGAGACCCGTTCTTTTGTATGAGATAGAAGAACCCCTAGTTGGGTCCTGATATTGTTGTAGCCATTGATACATTTATATATATATAGATGGACTTGTCCTGATACCTTGTGTTTTCCAAGGATTCCATATTTTTAATTCACTTTATGTTGAGATATATTTTAATGTGGGAGCCCTGAGTTTTGGTTTTCCACTATGGTGGGTTATGGAGATCCCATGGTGCATGTTTATCTGGATATGATGATCATGGGGGTTGAGGCATGCCTCATGCATTATTGGATGGTGGATGGTTGGAACTAATAGTTCATCTATTAAAATCATGGTGTTATATATTCGGTAACCCCATTTTTGGATGGAATTTGGATGTTGGTTATGAGGTAGTTTCATATTAGGATTTTTCCTTGAGTAGAAGACCCTTGTGATATCTTGGATCGAGTATTGTTCCTAAATTTTTAACCATCTATCTTTTCCATACGTTTTCAACAGTTAGATGGTATTAGGGAGATAATATGTGATATGATGAGTGGAAGCCCTTCTACTTTAGTGTGTTTCCTATATATAGTTTTATTAGGCTCATGAGATGATGAGGAACTCATAGAGTGTTGTTTTCTCCATTGTCAATGTTTTGGTGATTCTTTATACAAGGATGTTGTGTGCTTCTTAGTTTATATATAGAGAACCCCTATTATTGGTTTCATAGAATGTGCTTGATTGTTTCTGCATTACCATTATGATTGAAAAGTTCTCTCGTTGTGTCAGCCAATATGTAACTGCATCTAGTTTAAATAATTCTATTAAAGTCATGTAGCCCAATATATAGGCTTTCCAATGTGGATTCCTATGGCTACAACCTGGGGTCCGACATTCCTTAAAGTTGTGTATAGACACATTGGATATCTTTTTTGGATATAAAAAAATGTTCTGGAAGTTGTGTGGTGGTGAGATCCACATGCTCTATATAATATGGAGTGGACCAGAGTGAGGGTTGATCTACCTCGAGTGTAAAGATTGAACCTATGGCTGGTTGTTTATTTTTTTACATTTCCCCTTTTTACACAGTTTGTCTTTTATCATATATACTTCAATATTTTTACTAGTCTTCTCATGTCAGCGTGCATACACATATTATCACAAAATATTTTAGATTCACCATTGGGGGTGTCCAACTAAAATTTATTCCTCCCCCTATATATCTAACTTGATGTGCATGTAGAATTGATGTCTACATTCATGTTGGTGCACAGATTACATAGTGTTTTCGGTGCAAGCCTAATGATTCTTGATCGATCCACTTATTCGGTGCCTCTAGATCGGGCTGGGGCATCTCGAACATCGCAGAGATTAGTATTGCGGTATGTTTTAGTAATTGTAGTTTGTCCTTGCATATTAATCTTCATCATTTTATTATGTATATGTGGTAGTTCTACTGGGAAACCATATATTATATGTATTTCATTATTTGAAACTATATGAATGTGTGAAACATTACATTTTTTATAGCATGATTATATTTTAGGTAACTTATAATTTATACTTTTATGCCCATCCTTGTGCATGAGTATGGTTGTTTTATTATGTTGTTTACCTCTAACAATAGAGTATATCTTTTATACCATCACTACAGGTCAGTGTTCTCAAGCATTCACGGAGACATTCTTGAGGCCTTATACTAATCCATATCAAGTGTAATGTCAGGTTGACCCTAGCTAGTTCTTTATAGGTATATGATTTTTTGAATAGGGGTATAGGTTTAGGGTTTAGGGTGTTGGGTTTAGGGTTTGTGGTGTATGGTGTGGGGTGTATGGTATTTGTTTTACTGTGTATGTTTTAGGATTTATGGATTAGGGTCTTTGGTAGTGGGTTAAGGGTTTAGTGTATGGGTTTTAATGTGTAGGGTGTTTGGTTTTTGTTATAGGGTTTAGGGTGTAGAGTATATTGTTTAGTGTGTTGGATTGAGGGCTTAGTGTGTAAGGTATAGAGTTTAGTGTGTAGGATTTGGAGTTTATTTGGTTTGGTATAGGGTTTACGGTGTTGGGTTTAGGGTTTACGGTGTAGGGTATAGGGTTTTCGGTTTTGGGTTCTGGGTTTTGGGTTTTGGTTTTTGGTTTTTGGGTATTGGGTTTGTGGTGTAGTATTTAATGTTTACGATATAGAGTATAAGGTTTATGCTGTTTGTTTAAGGGTAATGGGTGTAGGTTTTACGGTTTTGAGTTTACGATGGAAGGTATAGGGTTTAGAGTGTATTATATAGGCTTTAGGTTGTAGGGTACAAGGTATAGGGTATGGGGTTTTTACTGTAGGGGTTATGTTTTAGTGTGTGGGGTTTAGGGTTTCAAGTTTACAATTTATGTTATAGGTTATAGGGGTTAGGGAGCAAGGTTTAGGGATTATGGTGTAGGGTATAGGGTATTAGGTTTATGGTGTAGGGTATAGGGTTTACGGTGTATAGTATAGGTTATAGGGTGTGTGGTATACTAGTTTGGGAGTATGGTTTAGTGTTTAGGTCATAGGGTATACAGTTTAGGTTGTAGGGTTTAGGGTTTTGGTCTAGGGTCTAGGGTCTATGGTCTTGGGACTATGGTTTATTGTGTATGGTTTAGGTTTTAGGTTGTATGAAATAGGGTTTCAGGTTTAGGTTTCAAATTTTATAGTGCATGGTAGGGTATAAGATGTAGGGTTTATGTTGTAGTGGTTAGGGTTTAGGGTCATTTAGGTGTTTTAATTTATAAATGTTTTTAGGACTTTATGGTTTTTTATTTTTATTTTTGAGTTTTAGGGTTTTTAAGTGTTTTTATGTTTTTATGGCGTCTTTGGTTTTTTTGTCTTTTAGAGTCATTTGGTGTTATTTTTTGGGTTTAGTGGTTTTATGGGTTCTTTGGTTTTTAGGGACATTAGTGTTTTTGAGGGGTTTTAGTGTTTTTTGGGGTTTTAGGGATTTTACTTTGATTAAGGGTTTTGAAGGATATTTATGTTTTATTATTTTCTAGGGGTTTTGTAGACATTTACCTATTTTTATGGTTTTTAGGATTTTTTGGGGATTTAAGGGGTTTTGGTTTTTTTAGGTTGTTTGGGTTTTAAGGATTAGGTTTTTCTGGGTTTATTTGGTTTTTTGTATTTTTAGTGATCTTGGGGGTTTTAGTTTTTATTTACTTTTCTTAGTTTTAGGTTTTTATTTTATTTTATGGGTTTTAGGTTTTTAGGGATTTTATGGGTTTAATGTTTTTTTAGTCTTATTTAATGGGTTTAGTGTTTTAGGGGGTTTTAGGGTGGTTTTTGTTTTTAACGATTTTAGGGTTTTATGGATTATTAGTGTTTTCAGGTTTTTAGGGATTTGTTAGGTATTATAGAGTTTATAACAGGTTGGTATGATTTTATATTGTTTTTATTGATTTTTAGTTTTTAGGCTTTATCGGGTTATTTATCATTTTTAGGGTTATTTATGCATTTTTACATGTTTTATGGTATTTGAAAGAATTTTGTTGGATTTAGGGTATTTTATGGGTTTTAGGTCTTTCTTTCGTGTATTTTAAGGCTTTAGAGTCATTTAATATTTTTTTGGTTTTTTATGATATTTTACGGTTTTTAGGTGGGTTGGTTTTTTGGATTTTATGTGTTTTAGGGCCATTTAAGATATTTTTTCTTTTAGTGTCTTTACAATTTGTTAAGGTTATTTATGGTTTTAAGTGTATTAGGTTCTTCTAGGAGTTTAGGGTTTTTAAGGTCCTTTATATTTTTTAGTATATTTAGGGTCATTTATAGTTTTTAGAGTTCTTTAGAATTTTTTGGGGTTTTACATTCCTTAACAATGTTTATGATTGTATGTTATTTTAGAATTTCCTTTGTTTGCATTGTCCTTTAGGTTATTTATATTCATTTTTGGGATTTTTTTTAATTTTATGGTTCTTTAGGTTTATATTGGAAATTAGTGTCTTCCAGGGGGTTTAATGGGTTTTAGGTTCTTTTTGGGTTTTATAAGTTTTCTGGGTCTTTTAATGTTTTTACGTTTTTAAGGGGGCATTATGGTTTTTGTGGTCGTTTAAGATTTTTTAGTGTACTTAAATGTTTTTAGTGTTTTTAAGATCTTTTAGTAATTTTTAGTGCATTTTATTGTTTTTAGGGGGTTTAAGGTTTATTTTTCATTTTTTAGATTTCTAGTTTTTAGGGTTTTTATATTTTTTAGTCGTTTAGGGTTTTATAGGTTTTTTTGTGTCCTTTATGGGATTTAGGTGTCAATTGTTTTTTGGGTTTTTAGTGTTTCTGGTGGTTTAAAGGATTATTAAGGTTTTATATTTTTTTTGTTTATTAGGGTTATTAGGTTATTTGGGTTTTTATTGTTTTAGGGGGGTTTTAACGTTTCTTAATTTTTTAGTGGTTTTATGGTTTTAGTGGGTTTTAGGGGGTATAGAAGCTCCTAGGATGGTTTAGGTTTCCCTATGGATTTTGGGGCGCTTTATGGTTTTTAATTTATTTTAGGGGTATTTAAAAAAAAGTGGTTTTTCAATTTTTTAGTATTGTATTGATGGTTTTAGGATATTTTATGGGGTTTTAGGGATGTTGATGGATATTTAGGGGATTTTTGCATTTTCTTGTGATTTTGGGGTTTTTTGATTTTGGAGGGTTTTTATGGTTTTTATGTTTTTCAGTATGTTAATGGGGTTTTAGGTGCTTTTGAGGTTTGATAGTGGTTTTAATTCTCTTCTATTGGTTTAAGTGTAATTTTTTGTTTTTTGGGATTTTATCATTTTGGGGTTATTAACAGTTTTTGGTTTTTTTACAGTTTTTAGGGTTTTATTGGAATTTTTAGGTGTTTTAAGGTTTTTTTTGGATTTTTAGGATCTTCATTGATTTTAGGGTTTTTATTATTTTTAGTGGATTAGGGTTTTACATTTTTTAGTTTATTATTAGGGTTTTTTGTAACGCCCAGACCCGAGTTACCCAGAGTCGGTGCATTATTACATAAAATCGGCATGATCACAAAAGATAAAGTCTTGAAAGACCGATTAGTTTAGTAGCCTTGGAAGAACTAGATACATTCATAAAGTTTACATTACATCATATAGTGAAAACTACAACAACATCTTGTCTCCACAGTCATATCCCCTTATACTATCCCTACAGGTCATTCATAAAATACCTCTTCACATCTTGGGAAAAATAAAACATATAAAGGGGGGAGCTAAAATGCCCAGTAAGGATAACAATATAGCAGAAACATTCATAAATAAGCATAAACATTTATAGCAATGTATAACTAAAACAAATGCCTTTTAAACTTGAACTTCATCATAATATGGAAAAAAATAAAATGAAATAATTCCATTTACTTATTCACATGGATATTCTACTAGTTGAATTATCACATGAAATATCAATAACCACTTTCATAGTGATGGAATGCATAATGTCAGACTATCATAAACACATAGTCAAGGCCTTGTTCCAAGACAACAAATAAAATTTTTTCAAGGCCTTGTGGCAAGACACTAGTTTTTCTCATGAGACCTATTGATGCATTGAGGAGATATAGCGGGCTCCACCCGTCACTTATTAAGTCCAATTCATTCCTCATATGAACAGGTTTAAACATAACATTCATATTAAAACAAGTGTATGAAATTTCAATAATTTCTCCATAAACCATGAATGGTATAAAAATAACACATCCACAGTCATACATATCACAAAACCTTCAATACAATATGGATTTGTTTTATCACAATAAATCAACTTCAAATAAGCTTAAAATCCATCAAAGGATGTTGACATAAATGAAATAAAAACTATTTGAAAGAAATATATCTTTTTTAAAGAATTTAAAAGTCACATAATAATAAAATAAAACATTTAATTTGAAAATATTCTTATACGATTTTAAGGTAAGCTTCGACGATTTTATAATGACGGAAAATATCCGCACCCGCCGAATAAGTTAAAAAACATTCTTACCTTAATTCTGTCAAAACGGTTAAAAAGGACCTTGTTTGGAAAACGAATAAAATATTCCATTATAAAAAAATTATAAAATTTATAACAGGGTATAAATTACTTTAACCCATAGTCTATAACATAGTAATAATGATTTGAAATACATTTTTTGGAAACATATATGTTGATGATAAAGAGGTCCCAATAGATAATTACGTATAAACAACCTTAGATAATGAAAAGATTGTGAAATAAACTATTACCTTGTAGTTTTCCTTGGATGAGGGTAGGTTAAACACCTGTATAATGGTGAAATATTTTTTATTAAATTATACAAGAATAATTTAAGCTAATATGATATCATATATGATCTTTTAACATTGCTTTGTTAATAATATCTTAGTATTATCGTTGTTTCAGGTGTTAACTTACTCATTTTTTTAAGTGTTTTGTTACATAAGTTGTTTTTGTTATGGATAGGTTGTATCTTATTTATATACATAATGATATCAAGTCCTTACACACTATTTTTAATCATTAAATGAGAATTAGACTTGAATGGATACGATGGGGAATGAATCTCATCGCATTCGTGGAGACGGTAGTCCATACATATGCATGAGCGACAATGTCATTTTTTTGATATTAAATTAATATATAATTGGACGATATATAATATATACAGAATAATTGTCATTTTATATTTATTATTAACATCAATTACACATCATTATCATACCCATCCAAATAATAATGTTTTGAATAACAATTACACCATGACGTGGAGACGGTAAGTCGTACGTACGCACGTATGTTGACATGTCATTCAAAGGATGGATAGAATGATGAATATGGTTGTTACATATTTATAATGAAATTAAAGTATATATAAGATACTGGATTTATTATTTTAGAATGGAAATAACAAAGAATTAATAAGTTGAAGAAGAAAGGAACATGAAAGTGGGTGGTGAAAACATTACCTCTTTTTCGGGTTCTTCCTTTTGATTTGATCAAAAGGGATCCTTAAGCTGGATTAATGATCAAACTAAGGCCTATAGGTTGAATTTAGGGAAGATGGGAGGATATTTCATCAGGGGTTGGCCGATCCAAATGGCTTTGAAGGTATGAATTAGAGAGAAGGGGAGTGCCCTTTTATAAGAGGGGTGAGGGGCACCTTTGAAAAAACTAGAAATATTATTTTCTAATAAATTCTTATTTCTGTTTCTAATGGCTCCAAATTGATTTATTTAGAGCATAAGGTGGGGATGGGTCTAAAATAACTCATCAAATAGGTTTTAGATAGGTTTGGGTCTCTTTATTAAACTTATCATTTAGTTTTAACTCGTAGTTAATTAGTTTGACATTTTCCATGTCTCTTTGTATTTTTATATTATATGATTAATAAACATACTATAAACATTCAAGAGACCCCCAGGTGGTCCATTAATGATAAAAATATAATTATATAAGTACTTTGGATGAACCTTATATTTTTAATAATAGAATATCAATTACTAATATAATATATTTTTGAAAAACTCTTTTATGTCAATTTTGACACTATTGGGTATTTTGTTTTTGATAAATTCATAAAAGCATTATTACTTCGAAAAAATTCATATAACCAGTCCTAATATGTCATAGTAATCAATAATATTCGTTTTTGGCATCAAAAATTTCAAATTATATTTATTTTATCATTTATAATACCAATTATTTGATTCTTTCATTAATAAAGAAAATAGTGCATCATTATTGTGTCATAAATAAATTTAATTATTCAATGTTTAAAAATTATAAATTAAATACGATTATGTATTAAATATTTTTATATTTTTAATGAATATTTATAGTCGAAAACATAACATATATATCCCTCTGTAATAATTTTTTTTCTAAAAGTTATATGCTTATGTCATTTTGGTATTTACTTTAACTTAATTAATATAAACTGTCAGTATCACTTACAAGTGAATCCATGGGGTCCCAAAATCAACCCAAATATTCCCATGGTCGGACATGTATCAAAAAATAGGGTTAGGAAAAGTTTTAGGTTAATTTATTATTATTATAATATTATTTGTTTACCCTTATTTACCGGATATACCCTTTAACCATGGTAAAAAAAAATTTTACTGAAGTAATTATTCAAAATGTCTAAAAATAAATGTTACCTATTCACAAAATTTGGACCTCCTGATTATAAATATGGAATCAATATTTCTAAATTCAAAGCACATAAGTGGTAAAAATTAATTTAAAATTAATTCTCGTAGTTAAAACAAAAAACATGTTTTTAAAAGATAATAACTATCAAAAGATTGGCACTTGCTTATGTCCAGTTTAAATGTGAAATTATGTCCACTGACCAAAATTGGATTAAATGTTAAAAATATAATCTAATTATACTATAAAATCACTCAAATTAATAATTTATCACTATTAATTTTTTTGATTAAACAAGTTGTATTTTATTATAATTTAGTAATTTTCAGTATTCATCAAAATATGAAAGTTATCAGAAAAGTACCAAAAATTCACCCTAAGCTAATTTCGATATTACGAATCCAAAAATGAAATCCATTTTGAAAGATAAAATGTATAAAATTTCAAAAATTTGGTATTAATATTCATAATGACTATTTTGATTGCTTGTTTTGTGTGTTAGAACTCGAAGTTGTGTACAACACACATCACTGTATTATTCAAAGAGAAGCATACCGTTGAAGCTTGGGGTGTTACATTCTCCCCTCCTTATAATAATTTCATCCTTGAAATTTCTAGAATACTACTGCATGAAAAGACTCGGGTGGTTATTCATTATATGTTCCTCGGGTTCCCTTGTTTCCTCTTCCATCTTATGGTTTCTCCATAGAACATTTACCAGATGAGTCGTCAGTTTCTCTGCATTTGTTCTCTTGTATCAAGAATCTTGAGAGGCTCTTCGCAATAAGACATATCAGGTTCTAGTTCTAATTCCACATAACTGAGTACATGCATTGGGTCAGGCATGTATTTTCTCAATAGTGATACATGTAACACATCAATAACTTTGGAGAGACATGGCGGCATTTCCAAATGATAAGCTACGGCCCTAATTAGTTCTAGAATTTCAAAAGGTCCGATGTACCTGTGACTCAATTTACCCTTCTTACCGAAACGTATAACTCCCTTCCATGGATATACCTTCAAGAAAACATGATCTCATACCTGAAATTCCAAATCTGTCCTTGGGTTATCGGCGTAGCTCTTCTACCTACTGTGAGCTTCTTTGATGTGGTTTTGGATTACCTTCACATTTTCCATCGTTTCCTCCACCAGGTTTGGTCCTACGAGTTTTCTTTCACCAACATCAACCCAACAAGTTGGTGTGAGACATCTCTTTCAATATAACTCTTCATATGGTGCCATCTGAATACTCGAATGGAAGTTATTGTTAAAGGAAAATTCTACCATAGGAAAATATTGATCCCACATACCTTGAAAGTCAAGTAAGCATGATCTCAACATGTATTCTAAGGTTTGAATAGTCCGTTCTGATTATTTATCTATTTTGGGTGGTAAGCAGTGCTCAAACGAAGTTCAGTATCCAAGGATTTCTGAAGACTTTTCCCGAATCTTGAAGTAAAATGAGGATCATGATCAGAAACAATCGTAGGGGTACTCCATGAAGTCTCACAACTTCATTAATATATAGTCTTGCTAGACGTTCAAGTTGTAGATCTTCGCTTATAGCAAGAAAATGTGCTGACTTGGTAAGATGATCAACAATGACCCATATTTCATCATTACTTCTCGGAGTCTTTGGTAGTCCCATGAATAATTCCATTGTGATATTATCCCATTTTCAATCAGGTATGGGACGAGGTTTCAAAACTCCACCAGGCTGTTGCCTTCCAGTATTCACTTTTTGAAAAACAATACATCTTGACAAAAAATCATCAATCTGCCACTTCATGTTCTCCAACAAAAAATGTTCCTTCAAATCCATATACATTTTAGTGCTCCCTGGGTGTATAGTGAAATTGGAACTATGAGCATCATCCCACAATTACCTTTTTAGATCAGTTATATCGGGAACACAAAGACTCTTCCCAAATTTCCAAATTCCATCTTCATACACAAAGTCATTCAATCTCCCATCATTCACAGCTTTAATCTTCTTGTGAATTTTTTCATCATCGGTTTGAGAACTCTTTATCATTTCTAGTAAAGATGGTTTGGAAACCATTTGAAAATGTATCGATGTATCACCTTCCATGGTTATTCCAATATCCAACTTTACTAGATCCCTGAAAATAGGATCCCACTCAACTCTCATCTTGTTCAAAACACCATGATCCTTTTTTCTCAAATAATATTCCACCTTAACTTTCTTCCCCAGGTGGTAGTGTATCATGTAATCATAATCCTTGAGTAGTTCAAGACATCTCCTTTGCCTCATGTTGAGTTCTTTTTGTGAGCAAATATACTTCAAACTCTTGTGATCAGTATAAATCTCACATTTTTCACCATAGAGATAGTGTCTCCAAATATTCAAAGAAAATATTATAGCTACTAACTCAAGATCCTGAGTAGGATAGTTTTTCTCATGAATTTTTAGCTGTCATGATTCATAGGCAATAACCCTATCATTCTGCATAAGGACACAACCAAGTCCTTTCTCTGATGCATCACTATAAATAACGAACCAATAATTCCCTGGTTGTAGAGTCAATATAGGATCATTGACTAATCTTATATTCAGATATTCAAAACATTCTTCACACTCTATTTTCCAAACTAATTTATCCCTTTTACGTGTGAGCTTTGTTAATGGGTTATCCCATCGGGTGAAATTCTAGATGAAACATCGATAATAACCTGCTAAACCAATAAAACTGCATACCTAGGTTATACTCGTTGGAGCTGGCCATTCTTGGATTGACTTGGTAGTAGAAGGATCTACAGAGATTCCATCCATAGAGACAATATGGACAAGAAAAGAAATCTCTTGAAGCTAGAATTCACACTTGCTAATCTTCCCATATAATTCATGTCTTCTAAGAGTCTTAAGGATAATGTGAAAGTGATTGTCATCATCTTCGTAGATTTTAGAGTATACTAGTATATCATCAATACATACCACCACAAAATCATTGATATATTCCTTGAAAACACTATTCATTAGATCCATGAATACATTGGGTGCATTAGTCAGTCCAAAAGGCATTACTGTAAACTCGTAATGCCCATACCTAGTTTGAAATGCTATCTTCGAAATGTCTTCCTTATTCACACATAACTGATTGTATCTAGATCGAAGGTCAATCTTTGAAAAGTATTGAGATCGATGCAGTTGGTCAAAGAAAACATCAATGTGAGGGAGGGGATACTTGTTCGTTATTTTTATAGTATTGATTTCCATGTAGGTGATACATAACCTCATAGATCCATCTTTCTTCTTAACAAAAAGGACAGGGGCTCCCCATGGAGAAAAACAAGGGAAAATAAATCTCTTATTACTAAATTCCTCTAGTTGTTTATTTAGTTCAACTAATTCCACAGTGTCCATTCTATAAGGGTTCTTTGATATAGGGCTTGAACCAGGAATTAAATCAATGGAAAAATCAATTTCTTGTTCTGGAGGATGTACATGTAAATCTTCCAGAAATACATCTACATATTCTTTCACAGTAGGTACTTCCCCTATTTGAACATTACTTTCCTCACCCACAGTTATTTCATTATCTTTCTCCCCAATAAATGAATTTAGTTGAGCTACTGGGGTGGATCTAGATAAGAATTAGGTGGTGATGATTCTGATCTAATGATAAGGTGTTCTTTATCATCATCATCAAAAATCATAACCTCTTCCTTATTACAATAAATCTTCTCATCATGGTCCAAAAGCCAATACATACCAAGGATTATATCCAATTCAATCATGGTTATGATGAGATCAGCAGATAAAGAACATTTATCTGCTCTAATGGGGACTGATTCACAAAACATTATTACAATGATACTTCCCTTATGAGTTTTGACTGACAACTCCTTTTCTAAATCAATTTTAAAATGTCTATTTTTTTTAAAAAAACTGGGAAGATATGAAATAATGCGATGATCCAAAATCAATTAAATCATTTGCTAAACTTGAGGAAACCATTAAATTACATGCCACCACATCTTTCAGAGCTTCTACCTCAGCATCAGTGATAACATAATCTTGGCCTTGATCCCTTTTCCTTTTCTAAGGTAAGTTCCCTGGACGCTTAGGAAATTCATTTTCATAATGTCCCATCTCCCTGTAGTTGTAGCATTTAACATCGGTAAATTCCTTCTTCCCCTTTAAATCACGAGCATGGTGGACTTTTTCACCACACTTGTAACAGACTCCCATTACTTTCAAGCAAGTTCCAGGGTATTTCTTCCCACATTTACTGCAGGATGGATATTCGACTTTTCCCTTCTTCCCCTTATTTCCATTCCCAGAGTGATCGACAGATCTTTTCTTCTCTTGCTTTTCTTTAAAGTCATAAGACTTATAGAATTCCTTTTCTGTAATAATATATTATGAGACAATATCTTCATACAACGAGAAGGATTGTGAGAATAATGCCCAATGGAGAAATGGTTTTATCCCATCAAAGAAAAGATCAATCTTACTTCTTGGGTTACATATATAATCTGCAGCATACCTTGTTAACCTTGTAAAGTTAGCCTTATACTTTTCAACATTCTCATCCTCCTTTTTCCTCAGACTCAAAAATTGACTTTCCATATATGCTCGATGCTCATGAGGAAAGTATTTTTCTAATAAAATCTCTTTGAACTCCCTCCATTCCATATTTTATACTTCATCATCTTCCTTGATGTTTTGAATCATTGACCACCATTGCTCATCATCTCCAGTGAGGCAGTAAACTGTCATGATAACTTTTTCCCTTTCACTACTCCCGAAGGCATGAAATATTTTCTATAAGGAATTTATCCATTGCTCAGCTACTAAGGGATTTCCACTCCCATTGAATGTTGGTGGTTTTTGCCTCATGAAGTGATCTAAAATTGATCCTCCATGCTATGGATCTGGCTACTCCATACGGGTAAGGTTATTTTTCATAACCCGAATGAGCTGTTCCATTATGGTGATTAGCTAATCAGCACCAGTTGCATCACCTGCTCCACTATAATTATCTTGAGCAAGAGGGAAATCCCTATAAGGAGTGAATTAATTGATACAGTTTCCATTTCTTCCACTAGGTGCTATTTCTAAACAATGGAATACACTAGATTAGTTTATGATCCACAATACATAAATCCAAACTTGTAAAACACTTAACATGAATTGAACACTTTATGGATATAATCCATAATAATAAAAAATGTTTTATTTGAGGAAGTATATACTCATAAACCCTTCATAATGGTTTGCAAATAAAATTAGAATTATCCTAAGCATATCCCCCAGGAGTGTCGTGCACCGGTTCCCGTTTGAGTCAAGCTCAAAACGGTGTTTTCGAGTTCTACCCCTAGGTACATCTGTACCAGAGCCACCTCTTCGTGCTCATATCCAGACAGGGATGTATTTCTGGGAAAACTCAAAAATCACTAAAATACCAACATTCTAGGAGGTTCTTCTATACTAATCCTCAAAGTCTCTCTTATGGCTATGTGCTCTAATCAGAGCTTATCTAAATTTAGTTTCCAAGGATTGTACTAAACTTCCTCTGATACCAACTACAACATTATGACCCCAGTTACCCAGAGTCGGTGCATTATTACATAACATTGGCATGATCAAAAATGGCAATGTCTTGAATGACCGATTAGTTTAGTAGCCTTGGAATAACTAGATACATTCATAAAGTTTACATTACATCATAAAGTGAAAACTACATCAACATCTTTTCTCCACACTCATATCCCCTTATACTATCCCTGCAGGTCATTCATAAAATATTTATTCACATCCTGGGAAAAATAAAACATAAAAAGAGGTGAGCTCAAATTCCCAGTAAGGATAATAATATAGTGGAAACTTTAATAAATATGCATAAACATTTAACGCAATGTATAACTAAAAAAAAGCCTTTTAAACTTGAACTTCAGAATAATATGGAAAAAATAAAATGAAATAATTCCATTTACTTATTCACATGGATAATCTACTAGTCAAATAATCACATGCAATATCAATAACAACTTTCATAATGATGGAATGCATAATGCCAGAATATCATAACCACATAGTCAAGGCCTTGTGCCAAGACTAAAAATAAGATTTTGTCAAGGCCTTGTTCCAAGACACTAGTTTGTCTAATGAGACCTACCAATGCATCAAGGAACTATAGCGGGCTCCACCCTTCACTTATTAAGTCCAATGCATTCGTCATATGAACTGGTTTAAACATAACATTCATATTAAAACAATCATTCTAAATGTCAATAAATTCTCCGTAAACCATGAATGGTATAAAAATAAAACATCCACAGTCAAACATATCACAAAACCATCAATAAAATATGGATGTTTTGTATCACTATAAATCAACTTCAAATAAGCTTAATATCCAACAAAGGATATTGACATAAATGAAATCAAAAATATTTGAGATAAATATATATTTTTTAAAATCATTTAAAAATAACATAATTATAAAATAAAACATTTAAATTGAAAATAGTCTTATAAGATCATAAGGGAAGCTTCAATGATTTTATAACGACAGAAAATAGCCGCACCCTCCGTATAAGTTAAAAAAACATTCTTACCTTAATTCTTGTTGAAAAGGTTAAAAAGGACCTTGTTTGGAAAATGACAGAAAGATTCTATTAAAAACATCTTATAAAAAGTAAACTAGTGTATAAATGACATTAACCCATAGTCTATAAAATATTAATAACGATTTTAAATACATTTTTATGAAATATTGTTGTGGAATATAAAGGAGTCCTAGTAGATAATTATGTATAAACAACCATGGATAATGAAGAAATTGTGAAATAAACCCTTAACTTGTACTTTTCCATGGCCGAGGGTAGGTTAATATTCTGCATAATATTTAAATAATTGTTATTAAATTATAAAAGAATAATTTAAATTAATATGATATCTTATATGATCTTTTAACATTGCATTTTTAATAATATCTTAGTATTATCGTGGTTTCGGGTGTTAACTTACTCATTTTCTTTTATGTGTTTTGTTACATAATCCATGTTTGTTATGGATAGGATGTATCTTATTCATATCCAGAATGATATCAAGTCTTTAAACACTATTTTTAATCATTAAATGATAATTATAATTGAATGGGTACAATGGGGAATGAATCTCATCGTGTTCGTGGAAACGGTAGTCCGTACGTACGCATGAGTGACAATATCATTATTTTGATATTAAAATACTATAAAATTGGATGGTATATCATATACATATAATAATTATCAGGTTATATTTATTATTTATATCAATTAATCATCATTATAATACCCATCCAAATAATAATGTTTTGAATAACAATTACACCACGACGTGGAGACGGTAAGCCGTACGTACGCACGTATGGTGACATGTCATTCAAAGGATGGATATAATACAGAATATGGTTGTAACATATTTATAATAACATCAAAGTATATATAAGACACTGGATTTATCATTTTATAATGGAAATAACATATAAATAAGAAGTTGAAGAAGAAAGGAACTTGAAAGAGGGTGGTGAAAATCATTACCTCTTCTTCGGGTTCTTCTTTTTGATTTGATAAAAAAGGATCCTTAGGTTGAATTTTTGATCCATCTAAGGCCTCTATATTAAACTTAGAGATGTTGTAAAGATATTTGGGTAGGTTTTGGCCAACCCAAATGGATTTTATGGTATGAATTAGAGAGAATGAGGAGTGCCCTTTTATAAGAGGGGTGAGGGGCACATTTGGAAAAGCTATAAATATTATTTTATAATAAATTAATATTCTGTTTCTAATGGCTAAATACTGATTTATTTCAAGTATAAGGTGATTATGGGTCGAAACAAACTCAAAAAATATGTTTTAGATAGGTTTGGATCACTTTATTAACCTTATCTTTTAGTTTTAACTCATAGTTAATTAGTTTGACATTTACCATGTCTCTTTGTATTTTTATATAATATGGTTAATAAAAATACCATAAACTTTCAAGAGACACCCACGTGGTTAATTAATGATAAAAATATCATTATATAAGTCATTTGACCGAATATTATATTTTTGAGAATATAATATCAATTATTAATATAATTTTTGTTTTAAAAATTCTTTGATGTCAATTTTGACACTATTAGGTATTTTGTTTTTGATAAATTTATAACAGCATTATTACTTTGTATAAAATTAATATAACCAGTCCTAATATGTTATAGTAATCAATAAAATTCTTGTATGGCATAAAAACGTTCAAATAATATTTATTTTAATATTTATAATACCAATTATTTGATTTTTTCATTAATAAAGAAAATACTGCATCATTATTGTGTCATAAATAAATTTAATTATTCAATGTCTAAAAATTGTAAATTAAATACCATTATTTATTAAATCGTTTTATCTTTCTAATTAATATTTATAGTTGAAAATATAACATATATAACCATATGTAAAAATTGTTTTTCTAAAAGATATATGCTTATGTCATTTTTGTATTTACTTCAACTTAATTAATATAAAGTGTCATTATCACTTACAAGTGGAGCCATGGGGTCCCAAAATATACTCAAAGATGCCCATTTTCGGACTTGTATCAATAAATAGGGTTAGGACACGTTTTAGGGTAATTTATTATTATTATAATATTATTTTTTCCCTTATTTACCGGATTTACCCTTTAACCATGGTAAATAAAATATTTACCGAAATAATTATTCAAATTTTCTAAAAATAAAAGATACCTATTTAAAAAATTTGGACCTCTAGATTCTAAATATGGAATCCATTTTTATAAATTCAAAACACAGAAGTGGCAGAAATTAATTTAAAATTAATTCCCGTTGTAAAACAAAAACGTGTTTTTAAGAGATAAAAACTATCAAAAGATTGACACTAGCTTATGTTCAATTTAATTGTTAAATTAGGTCCAATGAACAAATTTGGATTAAATGGTAAAAATATAATCTAATTATACTCTCAAATCACTCAAATTAATAATTTATCACTATTAATTATTTCAATTAAAAAAGTTGTTTTTAATTAAAATTTAGTAATTTTGACTATTCATCAAAATATGAAAGTTATTTGAAAAGTACCAAAAATTCACCCTAAGCTAATTTTAATATTTTGAATCCAAAAATGAAGTCTATTTTTAAATATAAAATGTATAAAACTTCAAAAAGTGGGTATTACTATTCATAATGGCTAGTTTTATTGGTTTTGGTGTGTGTTAGAACTCGATGTTGCGTACAACACACACTACTGTATTATTCAAAGAGAAGTTTACCGTGGAAGAATGGGGTGTAAAATTTTTATTGTTTTTTGGGGTTTTTTGGGAATTATTTTTTAAGGGTTTTTAGGAATGTTTTCAAGGTTTTTGGGTTTTTGGGGGTTTTCAGGTTTTAAGGGTATTAGGGTTTTATGTTTTTTTATGAATTGTAAGGTTTTTAAGAGTTTTAGTGTTTTTTTAATGTTCATAGTTTTTTAGGGTGTATTGAGGTTATAAGGTATTTTATGGTTTTATATCTTTTTATGATATTATGGATTTTAGGGACTTGAAGGGGTTTTTATAGTATTTAGTGATATTTAGGTTTTTAGTTGTTGTAATGATTATTTTGGGTTTTAGGGGCTTGAGTGTTTTTTATATCTTTAGGGGATTTTAGTGTTTTATGGTTTTTATATTTTTATAGTGTTTTATAGGTATTTTTTATTTTTTGGGATTTTAGTGGTTTTGGGGATTTTATTTATATTTCATGTTTTCCTACCACTTTCAATGTTTTCCGGGGTTTTTAAGGGTTTTAAGGATATTTATGTATATTTACTTTTTTTATGCTTTGGGGGGGGGGGTTAGGTTTTTTATGGATTTTAGGTTTTTGAGGGGTTTGAAATTTTTGGGGTTTTTTATGGTTTTATATCTTCTTAGGGGGGTTTTAGTATTTTTTTAGGTTTTAAAGGGTTTTAGAGGATTTTTGGGATTCTAGGGGATTTGGTTTTTTAGGATTTTTATGCAGTTTTGGGTTTTAACATATTTTTTTTGAGTTTTTGTGTTTTTTGGTTCTTTTTTGGCTATTATGGTTTTTATTCGGTATCAAGGTTTTTTGGTGTTTTAGGGTATTCTAGGGTTCTTAGGGATTTTGGGGTTTTAGTGGTTCTTATTTTATTTAAAATTGTTTTTATTGTTTTAATTTTTTTAGGTGTGTTTTGGGGGGTTCAGTGGTTCTTATGTTTTTAGGGGATATAATGGTTTTTGGGGGATTTATGGGCTATTATCGTGTTTTTTGGGTTATAATGGTATAATGAGGTTAGTAGGTTTTTAGGATTTTTTTCATGTTCTTTAGTGGTTTTAGAGTTGTTAGGGTTCTATGTATTAACAGTTTTAGGAGAATTATGTTTTCTTGGTTTTTTGGGTTTTCTTTCGGTTTGTAGTGTATTATTAGAGATTTTAAGGGGAATTTATTATTTTAGGGCATTTAGGTTTTTTTTGGTTTTTTAGTGTTTTATGGTGTTTCTAGATTTTTGGGGGTTTAGTGATGCTTTTGGGTTTTCATTATTTATGGAGATTTTAGGATTTTTATCGATTCTTTGGGTTTTAAGGGATTATTAGTATTTTTAGGATATTTTAGGATTGTTAGGGTTTTAGGGTTCTTTTATGTGTATTATGGTGTTTATATATTTTATGGGGAGGTTAGTACTTTTATAGAGGGTTTATGGAATTTTAGCTCTTTAGGGTTTTATTTTTTTTGGATTTTATGGTTTTATATAATTTTTTTTTGTTTTTAGAGGTTTAATTATTTTTTATGATTTTTATGGTGCGGGAGGAGGGTGTTTAGTGTTTTTAAGGGATATAGGGATTTAGGGATTTAGGGTAATAGAGATTCAGGTTTTCTATAGATTTATGGGTTTTTATATATTTACGAGCTTTAGGGTTTTTATCAATTTTGTTTTTGTTATGAGTTTTAAGGATATTATGGTTTTAATGGTTCTTTTTTGTTTTAGGTGTTTTTATTATTTTTAATGGTTTAATGTATTTTTAGGGGTTTCAAGGATTTTTTGGTTCTTTTAATTTTATGTGGTTTAGGATTTTGAGAGGTTTTTTTCATTTAATGGTTTTCCTAGTTTTTTGAGACTTTTAATATTTTTTAGAATTTCTAAATTTATTAGGGTTTTGGGTTTTGTGCTTTTGGGATTTTATGAATTTTCGTGTGTGTTTACAGTGTGGTAGTATTTGGGGGTGGGGGTTAGGTTGTTAGGTTTTTCGGGGTTTTGGATTTTATAGGTGTTTTAGAGGTATTTTAGGGTTATTTTTTGTTTTTAGGGGTTTTATATGGTTTGGATGTTTTTTGTGTTTTTTAGGTATCTATGGTTTTTTTAGGATTTTTATGACTTTTCCATGGGTTCCTACAGTTTTAGGGTCTTTTTATTTTTTATAAGTTTTTGTGTTTTATTAAGGGTGTTAGAGTTTTATTATGGGTATTAAGGGATTTAACTATGTTTAGAGTTTTTTGGGAATATTGGGTTTTTAGTGTATTTAGGGTTTCTTGGTGTTTCAAGGTCATTTTTAGGGTTTTCAGATTTTTATGGGTTTTATGGATTTTTATGATTTTGGAGGTGTTTTATGGTTTTAAGGTTTTTTTATTCTTAGGGTTTTATATTTTTCTAGGGTTTTAGGGATAGCTTTGGGTTATTTATGTTGCTTATTAACTTTTATGTGTCTTTTATTGTTTTTATATGGTTTTGGGGTCTTTTTGAGGTTTTCATGAGTTTGACGGTGTTTTAGGGTTTTTAGGTGTTTAACAGTCTTTTAAGGGTTTTAAGGAGTTTAATGGATTTTTCGGTTTTATAGGAGTTTTAGTTTTTAATGTGTTATTATGTGATTTTTGGGGTATTCTGTGTATTTTAGGGGTTTTATGTGGTCTAGTGTTTTTTTGAGTTCTTAGTGTTTTAGTTCTTTTTTAATTTTTTGTTTTTTACAGGTTTAATTTATTTAGAGGTTTAGGGTTATTCGAGTTTTAAGGATATTATGGTTAAATGGGTTCTTTATTGATTTAGTAGTTTTAGAGTTTTTACGCTTATGGGGTTTTGGGGGTTGGGTATGGTGTTTATAGATTTTTTAGGTTATTAGGGGATTTTGGGGGGGGGGGTGGGGTTTAGGGATTTTGGATTTCTAGGGTTAATTAGGGTTTTCAATGGATTTTAGAGTTTTTATGTTTTAAATATTTTTAGGGGATTTGGGTTTTTGGGTATTTCTGGATTTTTTTGATTTTTATTGTGTTTTAATTTTTAATGGTTTTAGGTTGTTTAGTGTGTTTAGGGGTTTAGTATTGGGTTTAATAGTTTTTATATGTTATTTAGTGTATTTATTGTTTCATTCTTTTTACTGTTTTTAGTGTATTAGGGTTTTATATGATTTTTAGGGTTTCTAGGATTTTGTAGTTTTCAGGGTGTTATTTGGGGCATTAAATTTTTTGGGGTTTATTGGTTTTCTATTGGTTTAAGGTTTTACATGGTTTTATGGGTTTTAATTTTTTGGGGATTCATGGTTTTTATTTTTTTAAGGGTTTTATGTTGTTTTTAGAGATTTTAATTTTTTTTGGGTTTTATAGGGTATTAGGGGTCTTACAATTTTTTTGGGTTTTTATGGTGTTAAGTGTCTATTAGGTTATTTTGGTATTTTATGTCACTTTTTAAATTTTTAAGGGGTTAGGGTTTTGAATGTTTATAAGGATTATTTAGGGTTTGGGGATATTTAGGCTCCGTGGTGCTTTAGTTTTTTTATATTTTTTAAGGGTTTTGATATGTATAAAGGTTTTTAGAGTTTTTAGGTTTCTTAGGGTTTTAAGGGTTTTTAGAAATTTTATGGTGTTTTTTGTGCTTTAGAGATTTTAGGGTTTCTAGTGGTTTATTATTTTCGGGGTTTTAAAGGTTTTTAGGATTTTAAGGGAGTTTTATCTTTGTTGGTGGTTTTATGGGATTTAGTGGTATTTTACCATTTTTGGGTTTTAAGGTTTTTAATGGTTTTAGAGGTTTTCATATTGTTAA
The DNA here is from genome assembly GCA_963277665.1 of Viscum album. Classification (NCBI taxonomy): domain Eukaryota; kingdom Viridiplantae; phylum Streptophyta; class Magnoliopsida; order Santalales; family Viscaceae; genus Viscum; species Viscum album. The sequence goes on along the minus strand of OY728133.1, from coordinate 115,118,797 downwards.
GGTCATTTAGCAGTGTTTTGTGTTTTTATGTTTTTAGGAGTGTTTATGTTTATTTTTTGTTTTTATGATCTTTGTGGGTAATATTGGGTTTTAGTGTTTTATGGTTTTTAGGGACATCTAGGAGGTTTTACGATTTTTAAATGTCATTTACGTTTTTAGGTATTTTTAGGGATTTTAGTGTCCCTTATGGATTTAGGGTTATTTGGTTCCATTAGTATTTTTAGGGGTTTTGGGTCCTGTATGGTTTTTACGGATTTTTAGGGTTTTAGTGTTTTCAGGGGTTTTTTTTAGGATTTTTAGAATTTTTAGGGATTTATGGGGTTTTTACGATTTTTGGGGTTTTAGGATTCTTAGGGTATTTTATGATTTTTATGGGTATTTTGGATTTTTAATGGTTTTATGGATTTTAGGTTTTTATTGTTTTATGCGTTTTAGTAGTTTTTTTATTTCGTTGGGTTTTAGGGACATTGGGGGATTTATGGGGTTTTATAGATTATTTTAAGTTTTTTTGGGATTCTCATGGGTTTTTTGGGGGTTTGGGTTTCAAGATTTTTTATGGATTAATGGGTTTTAGGGGATTTAGGAGTTTTTGGAATTATGTAATTTATTGGGGTTTTTTGGGGATGATCATGGTACATAGGTTTTTTAGAGATTTAATAATTGTTATGAATTATTAGGGTTTAAAATGGATATTAATAGTTCCATTTAGTTCATTGGGTCGCGGTAGTGACCAAAGATCTTGAGCGACCCATCTGGCAGAAGAACTTGAATGATAAAGAAGTACCGTAAATTTATTTTTGCTGATTCTATGTTCGATGTAAAATTTGTATAAATGATAACCCCTTTAGTTACATCATTCCTTCATATACATATATATTTAATATATTTGAATAGGGAAATGACTTAGAAGAACATTTTGTGCAACAACCCAGAAAAACATGGTCAACTACATAGTACTTGTTAAACTTCATAATCCAATACAATCACTCATATATGATAAGGTATACCTCATTTTGAAAGATCAATTACTACTAGATAATTCCATAGATTGAGCCAATTCATGTGAACTGTAAAACTGCTCGACTTATCAATTTCTCTAGTAAACTACTTGGGGCCAATGTAGTCGATATCGAATTAATAGTATTATGGGCTAGGTCAATGAACCTATTTGATGTTGTTAATTTCATTTTTGAGAATCCCATGTATGACAAGGATTCATCTTACTTCCCCACCATGATACTCAAGGTTGGGGGATAGGACTAGGTAGGGATGTGATAGATACCTTTCCATACATTATATCAAGAGTTCTTCACTTAATTTCTCCTGCAGTATTGAGTGTTGGTGGTATTTATCATGCTCTATTAGGACATGAGACTCTTGAAGAAGGGGTTTTAAGTGTTTTTAGGGTTTATTTTTTTAGTGTATAAATGTTTTTAGGGGCTATAAGGGTTCTTATGTTTTTAGGGTTTTTGGGATCATTTAGGGTTTTATAGGCTTTTAGGGTTTTTAACATTGGAGGATTCATTAAAAAAAATTAGTGTTTTAAGGTAATTTTGGGGTTTCAGAATATTTTGGATCATTAAGGGGGTTTTTAAGATATTTGGGTATTTTAGGTTTTTAGGGGTTTTTAGTTTCTCTTAGGATTTTAAGGGTACATTTGGGGTGATTTTGGGTCTTTAGTTATTTTTGGGTGGTTTGGGGTTTTCAGGGTTTTTAAGGCCCTTTAAGATATATATGTTTTTTGGGGGTTTAGTTGGTTTTTAGATTTTTTAGGGATTTTGGTCTTTTGAGGTGTTTTTTTGTTTTTTTGTTTTTTGGGGTATTTGGTTTTTTAGTGGTTTTTAGTGATTTTTGGGGTTTTAGTGTCTTGAAAACTTCACAAAGGGAAGTAAATGATCCCACATACACTTTTTAGAATAAATAAAACATTCCAACGAGTGAAACAAGGAAAATGGATGCAAATTCAAATTCAATTTTTGAGAAGAAACATGATGAATTTAATTTTATTTCAAGAGTTTTAGTGACCCACGTACCACCACTAGGAATGGTTCATTGATTTAATGAATCATAGGTACGTGGAAGGAACCACGATGTGACGGCCCATGTGGAAATAGCCGACAAAACCAGGACTCCATGAACTGTGTCGTTGGAGGAATCAAGCATAGAAATTTCGTCCGCATACCATTCCGCAAACTCAGAATTTCACGAATGAAGAAATATGACAAGGTTTCGTGGACTAGGACATATGAACTACAACCTCCACAAACCCTTGTTGACAGATACTTTCGTGGGTTGAGATATGTCTTCATGAGCTTCCGCAAATGATCCCACCTTCCCATAGATATGATTTTCCCAGTGTTCTATAAAATCTACATAAATTAAATTGAAGAGGTACGGATGAACAGAGAGAGGATACAGGTGGAGGAGAGAAGGAAGAGACCCTAGAAGCTTGAATAATTAATTCTAATACGGGGAACATTATGACATAGATTGATAATCATCAATGAAGTGAGAATTGTGAACCACTTTTCTGCATGTATAACCAGCCTAAAACCATAAAATGAAAGAAATTAATAATAATAAGTGAGCCAACAACATAATTGGTGCCATATCCAACCAAAAATTCCTTGCAGATGAACTCCTCCTGAACCATAGTTTCTAGGACCCCCCTTCAAGATGACACTCCAGATAGTGCATCGCTATGCAGATCCAATGCTTCACTATGTACTAAATCAGTACACAAATGGAACTCAAAGTTGCATGTAGAACCACATCTAGTACCACATACCACATTGGTATGTGGTGGTCTATACCCACACCCCTATTTTTCTAATATATGAAGACGACCCCTCTACCTGTATAGCATTATGCTGCACAAGGCAGACCCCATCCCGCATGAGAAAAAAGTATGCAGAATGGGGTGTCTTCGAGTGTCCCTCCACGCAGTTCCAATCATTCCCCACTCTTACCGTCTAGTCCTCCATACCTCCTCCATAATCCAATCCAACGACCTAAGGCCAATGCCTCCTCCAAATCCACCAGACCCATGTGGTCAGATCATTGGGTGCATCAGCACACCATTCTATGTCAACATACCCAAGTTAAGAGGAGTCGTGAAGGTTCTCCCCATAATGGTTCGGACCCCCAAAATGTCTCTAAGTCAACATTACCATGGTAACCCAGAGTCAAACATTGAGATACTGATGTGAACCTCCCTATTCTAAGGATTAAATAAGATCACTTCCTTTTTAATTCAATGAGGAACGGTGATCAGTCAAAGGAATCATCCTCACTTTTTCTTTTTGGAGAGAGGTGGAAACCCACCCCTTTCCTAGAACACATTCTGGGGCATCCCACCTGAAGTAAGTCCCTAGTCTTTTAAGCAAGACCCAATTACATTCTCATTCATTTCACAATGAAGGGTTCACTGCTTCTCACCCTCACCCATCATCACCTTAGCGTATTCCGTTATAGACCTGACTTCTTCCATCAACAGAAGATTAGGTGCCTAGTTTATTGAATATCTAACATCATCATGTTTCATACACCACGCTTGACTCACATGGGATTATATATTTTTTTAGGATTAGAACATTTACATAATAAAATTTTCTACTAAACTTTGTGAACTCTAATTCCAGTTCAAACCAGGATACATAAAAAACATTCTTGATGGCCCGAGCTCAAAGGGGTGCCCTTTTGAAAGGGTTCAACCAATTCCCCCCCCCCCAAATGGTTAGTTTCCATGCGTAATCCCATCCAAAATGAACTATGATAAATATAATCCCCAAAAGAACCGGGATACATATGAATCCTTTTTCTAAGCCCGAGCTCCATATCATCTCATCCACAAAAAGAGAAATCATGCCTTCTTCATGTGGGAAGCTTCCATATGTGAGCCCCACTAAAAACAAACTACAAGAAAACTGATTCCAATTAAAAATAGGATAATTAAGATGCATGCATGAAGGCCAGAGCTCAAAGGGGCTCCGTTCCCAAAATGATTCAACAAATCATGCCCTCAAAAAATGGGCCACACCCCATTTATAAGACCCAAGATAATAGAACTATGTAGGATCTGATTATTCTCTTGAGGATACATGTGATGCCCATATTATGGGTCCGACCCCATCATCAAACCATATTACATCTCTTATGAATGATGGTAGACTCTAGAGAACCTAATTACGTGGAATAAGTCATTATTGCCTCTATAGCATCAAATCCATGTACATCCATGACGAACCTTCCACCCAGGGGTATCACATGGATACACTCTTTTGGAATGAAATGAGGATTCAAGAACATATGAAGATGGATTAAATATATAAGAGATTCCCAAAGTAAGCTATAATCCTCCCCAAAAGGGTGTGATTAGACTGAACTCCCATCCTCTTGACCAATGGAGTCTTGAAGTATCATTGTCTAAATAGTCATCCAATGAAAGCATGCCTTTGGAAAAAAGGTCCATGAATCATGAATAATAGGGTCATTGTGTATTTTTTGATCCACTAATATACCAGTTGTAAACCATCTGAGGACATCGTTTCCAACATAGTCTAATTGCGCGGACACATAATCCCCTTGGCAATCATCCTCTCGGATCATGCAAATGTGGCACCTCCTTAGTAACCAAAAAAAGGATACGCTGCCCAATTCCTTTGGGATCATCTCTCCCTATCAATAAGAGGTGCGAAATGAATTTGGTAGAAACAAAAATGGTGAACCAGACATGAATCCTCCGCCAAGGTGTCGGTTTACCCTACTCAAGCCACATATCCTAAAAAAAGGGGGATGGGTGCTATGGTGAGTCGTCAAAAATGAATATAATTAGGATATACTAATTTGATTTGGTTTTTGTTGTCTTTATATGAAATATATATATGTATCAGGTTTATATAGTTCATCCTTCGATCAAAATGGAATCTGGACAACCAATGCAGAGACACACCTCAGCAATCTCTTAGGTGGTTGGGGACCCGAAGAAGAGCAAGACCCCCATGCCAACCCAGCGTCCTAAACAATGGGTATCCACCATGCTAATTAAATAGTACCACCAAAATTATACTCTACCCATAGCGGAGGCTTCAAGGCAATCCATTCATTCTGAAAAATATCTCCAACCTCCTCCTCAGCCATGATCGGCACCCCACCACAATGCGGCCCCAGTGGAAATCTCGAACCGTTTCAGGATCCTACCCTAAGAGCATGACAATAAATACCTACCTTATCTTAGGGAGGCAGATGAATTCTATGTTGATGACTTCATCCAAGCTGCACAACAGTACTAATCATAGGCCACTATGGAATAGTTTCACTGCCTACACCAGAATACCAAGTATCTTCACCATGAAGAGGATCTTATGTTGACGTAACTTTTTGATGTCCAAAAGACACATGCCCCTCATCCCGCCCTATCGAGGTGGCAAACAAACATCCAAGAAAATGTTATCACCCAGATTCATATTGAAGAACTCTGTTGTAAAAATGCAGAAGAATTCAATGGTAATACATATAACTCTACCACCTATAATCAAGCCCACCACAGAAATAAGGTTGTGCAATACGATCATGTTCATATTTGGGCAGTGCTCTCTGGTCCTCCTATGTAGATAGAGCAGGAAATTCTAGGAATACAGAAAAATCTACCATTGTGCAAGGATCCCTTCATCCAAATAGGATGAAAACTAGATATAGGAAGGCACAAATACCTACTGATTCATATCAATCTGGCCATCCAAAAAGGACAACAAGAAAATATTAGCAGAGAAAAATTCTTGCAGATGCATTCATAGAATGTGAGGAAAATATAGTGGCAAGCGAGAAGATGAAAATTCAAGCTCATAAAGATAAAACCCACCAATCAAATACAATGTGAACGAGAGAATACAACCAGCATCAGATTCATTCCTCTTTCCCAACATAAGGTAACTACCAGTATCAACTAGAAACCTCTAGAGGACTGGAGTAGGCACAAACGCATGCTTCAATATTAGAAGGGGCCTCCATACCCATTCTAGTCAAAGATATATCTGATCACATCCTTGAAAAGATGGAAGATCAGATGTCGATTCTAGACCATATCGTATTTTTCAAGATGTCATTGTATCTCGGACAAAGGTAAGGAACCTGACCCACGAATCGGTTTCCTCGAATGGGATATCTAACCCACAAAATGAATTAGTCACTCTACAGCAGTTACGAATCCCTACTCTAGTCCAGGAGGGTCGATAGAAATATCTCATTATACATGGACAATCAAATTGGGAAAAGTACCCATTCTAAATGGGGGATGCTAGTCTAATGTGGTGGAAGCTTCAGAGAAGGCATATATCCCTATGAAAACTCATGATGTTCTTCGGTGTATCCTGCCAGCATCACGAGAACCAAAAAAATAGGGACCCGTATATGATGTCTATTACCAACAATAGACTACCCTGGTTACATTCAATAGAGATCCTAAAAATGAAATGTTCCAATAGAAATTAGAAAATGAAGAGCACTTACATGATCACACTCTTATAGAATATAGAGTTCATGACACCCTTGAGAATATATTAATAAAGGATCAAGACCCTGTCAGTCCATTAACAAATTATGGAAGTGGAAGTAGGAGTTGAAAAGTCCCTCCCCCAATGATTCTACAATATTCTCTGAAGGTCCTCCCCAGAGCACCCACAGAGTCTTACTCCATGGGCTAGGAATGATCAATCATGAGATCCTTATCTCCTGATGCATGCCAAGGCATCCCTCACATTGGCCAGAAGATCGAATAGCGAGTTGACCCTCCACTTACTGTCATCCACCCTGATGGTCCCCCTAGTTATATGATATATATATATGCTTCTCCTAGCTGTCAGATGTTAATTCATAATGGTAGTACTCACCATGATAACAACCATTGAGAATGACTTCCCCGCAATGGTAGTTGTTGAAAAGGTCATCCCCATAACAACATCAAACAACAAGAAGGTCCAACCCTCATTGAATTACATCTTGAAGGCCCCCCATTGGATTTACACTATGGAAATTATCCCTATATCAATATATCATAATGTGATAGTATTCCCCTCCATCATAGTAGTCATCTAGAAGGTCCTACCCTTAGAGAAATCAAGTTGAAAAAAGGTCCCCAACACACAACATCCAGCCATGAAGGTCCCCCTAGGGCATACAACATAGGCATATTCCATGTGGTCATAAATATTGTTGAAATGGTAACCCTCTCTATTTTAGCATTGATTTTGAGGGTACTCCATACAATAAAAATTCACACAAGTAAGAAGGTCCTCCCCTTGCGGGAAAAAATGTGAGAAATACATCCTACACCGAGGCACTCTGATAAATAAAGTCAGACATGTGAGACACTCGGTCTATGAAAAGTGATATCCTTTCTCAATCATTGGATGGTCTAGGGCCACACTCATCATTCAATCCACCCCTGAATAGCTCACGTATCAATGAGGCTCCTATAATCCCTATTGTATGAAAAAAATAATTAAGAAGAAAGAATCCTAGGATTATCTAGTAGAGGAGACCATGGAAGAACAACAATAGGGTATGTTTCTCCTGATAGGTCAATTATATAAGGATAACATTCCAATTATGTATTGGCCCACAACCACTTCTCACATTTTCATACGAAGGGAAATGTCTAGGGAAGGAATGAATAAAATTGGCCTCAATATTTGGATGAATTTTTTCCATCTAAAAGAAAATTTATTTCCCTATAAATGGTATGAAAACAATGTCAAAATATTAAGAGATATTTTATGTCTATTAAATATAAAATACCTCCTATCTAAATGGAGTCCACAGTCAAAAAGGAGAAAAAAAACATGAACAAGCCTGCCTTTACGCACTACACAAGTTGTGTTGCCTCATCAGTGCCGCCCCAACTAGAGTTCATATTCAGGGATCGGGAGAACATGGAGCTCTACACATCACCCAATATCCCATGTAGCAGACCTCATTAGAAATGACATGTTTCAGTTTAATTACACAAAGGCATCAATAAAATGAAATCCCTGCTTTGGAAGGGTGGAATGCTCAATAAGAATCAGTTTGGAGTACATCTCTAAAGGGTTAGGGTAGATGAGATAAAGCCATAAAGAATCTTATGAGCCAGGAAACTAAGAACATCCAATATAAATCTAGGAAAATGGAATCCAACCAACAAGTAATGCTCATTTCCTTTCATGTAAATAAATCTTGGGGAAACCTAGTGCCATACCAGGTTCACACCGCTGTGGGAGGGAGTGAAAAAAGAAGGTGGAAATAATAGAAGTAACTGATTCATTATAGGGACATCCCCAAGCTGTAGGGATATGGGTATTTTATGTCAAAATCCCCACCATAAGACCAAAGAATCTAGGACATAGTGCATCAATGGATGAATTCGAGCATCCCCAACCCATAGGGCTAGGGGAATTTTCACCAAAAATTCATTCACATAGGATGTTGGTCTTCTCTGGTCTGGGAAGAATAATGTGTAGAGAGGTCAACTATTCAACCGTATCTCATGGTTCATACCCTCTAAAAAGAAGGAATATTATATGTTCGGATCAGGGATCACTTTAGGTAAATATTTTACATGAAATTTGATGTATATCTCAGAAAGGAAGGAGAAATCCCAAAAAAGTATGCATGAAGCTCTCTTATTATTCATCCCTATGTACAACACACCAAATGTGGTATGCATCAGGTAAAATGGCTACTTTCAGTCAAAAATATCTCATAATAAATAATCAGAATGAAGAGGATGCAAGAGAAGATGGTTCCCTCCTAGATGCATCCCACACTGATCCTGATGGCATGCATACCTGAAACTAGAGAGCTACCCTAAATTTGGTTTCACCCTTAGAAAACCCATTACTACCACCCTCTCAAATCCCCAACAAAGATATGAATAATTCCTAGATCATATATGATCCAACTCCTACTCTCCATGAGAATGTGTCCCTCATTCTTGAGTAATGATTCACCATGTAGGAAGATGAAATGAAGAGCTCAGGTGAATCAATGTCGAGCTTTGTCGAGGGAAATATCTTACCAGATTTGTTCTTCAAGAAGAACATCAATAGGTTCTCCTAGAGGATGTTCACCTACCATAGGAACTTGTCCTAGTAATTGAAACTAAGATAGGATGCCTATCCAATATATAACTTGGACTGTTAGTCTACCTACTTTCATCCCCAGAAGGACATCAATACTTTCCTCTACTAGAAAAGTATCTAGAATATGTTCAGGTAATCCCAAAAAGGATACCCCTAGCTTGGTAACTTCCCCAAATTTGAGAAGCATTGACTCGTCTAGCTTTTCCCCCAACTTCACCTGAACAAGATCAAGTTTGGTAGGATATGCATCAAGGGATATTGAAAATAGTTGAGAAATTGGTAGCCCAACTGGATGATATGGAAGAGAGGAGTGCTCTGATATGACCAAACCACAAACCTTACCAAAATGGGGTGAGAAATGTTCTGCCGCCACCAATCTTCAAGAACCCCGTATTCCCTGTGGTAAATGGTTAGGGGACCTAGATTAACATATAATACACTATGAATCTTACTATGACCCCATGATGGACATCCCAGAGCAACACGAATCAATAATACTCAGGTGAATTGATCGAACTCTGTAGGGTTCAGCCTTCATGCGGTATACTAGCTTTCTAGATAACTCAAGAATAGGCTGGGAGGACCTCCAGTGATAGTTTCTCTTCCATTATTGTTGGAAATTAACTAAGATAATAGTCAAGGATCTCATAAACTATAATAATTGAGAGAATGAAAGAGTTTCAAACTTAATAGCACGATAGAACAACCTTACCTACTCCCCAAACCAGCCACTCCCCTGGATGAGATGATTGTTATGTGCATTGATAATATCTATGACCAATTACAAAAAATTATCATCCTAGTGATGTATACAAGTGTGTTTTGAAATTTATCTTCCATTTTACAATGGATATAAGACTCCTTACAACAAACCAATCTCATGTATCAGGTGGACACATCGTCGCCAGGGAAAAGAACAGCAAAAGATTACCCGACTTCTGTCACACATAAGCCACCTCTGGCACCAGATCCAATGGTTAATACTCCAACAAACAATGAGGGACCCCATAGATTCCAACATACACTCCCACCATTATAATATGAGTGAAGGGGTGCCCAAATAAATCCATTCTAGGAAATATGAAATATTTTCTACTCATTCCTGGATAACCAATCTCCTGGATACTTTGTTGCCTCCATGAATTTAAACTCACTCCGACAACTATAGATAAAGAAATCCGATAAAGTGGGACCTGATGACCATCCAAATTATTTTCCCTGTCACTAGATAATAGGGAAAACCATTCAACAGTGCATCATCTTCAGTGACCTCTTGAGAAAAAATGGTGGATTCCAAAAAAGTCATGTGGGTTTTCCACCACCACAAGTGGTGTATGTCTTCACCTTAGAACTAAGAGAGGAAGGGAATTGAAAAAATCATCACAAAAATAATCTAACAGTTGGATGACATATAAAATAGTTAACCGAGCTCATGTAATCCTCCAAGAAAAGATACAGCAATTGTGCCTCCGATAGCTCCTGATGCAATACAACCATCATCCTCAGCCCTACAATCCTCCCATGGACAGATGAGAAGAATGATAGAGAAAGATGATGAAGCTTCACCAATGCCAAAACTAGTCCTAAAACTTTAGGACTTCATGCCAGTAGGCTTGAAAGAAAAGGAACCACCCCGCCAAAATGGGACAATGGGCATCACCCCACCAAATGACTCCATCAGAAGAAGACAGTTAGTTAGAATCATTGTCTGGTCAATAACTGATCTTCGACTCCATTAATTTCATTCACTTGATGAACCCCGTATCTAATGGGGACTATGGCCCCAAACCCAAATTCTCTATTTCCAATTATAGAGCGAGAGGAAGAGGTCACAGAGGCTGATGGATTCCAAGAAGGTGTGATTCTTGTAGGACACTACAAAAAATGACTACTTTGGAGGGGTTTATTTTTTAATTTAGAAGGGGTTACAACCCTTTATATATACATTAGCGGAAATTATGAGGAACCACCACTAATGTGGACACCTACTGTAATTAAAAATGGTTTTGAGGAATCGTTGGAAAATTCAAGATGAATTTAGCAGCAGTTACATTAGAGTTGGTTTAAACCACCTCTAATGATGCTTAAAAATCACCAAAATGATTTTTATTAGACGAAGTTATATCCAAAACCACATCTAATTCATAGATTTAGGGGATGTTTTTCACAACCTTTCTTAAAATCTCTATATCTTATAAAATATTCATTCGACCCAAACTCTATATCTCGTGGCCTCCCCCATTCCCTTCCAATCATTCTCAAGTCCAACTCTTCTTCCATCCCATTCTCTCTCAGCCTCCCATCCAATTACCTCATAGACCATGGCCACCCCTCCAATTTCCCCTAACTCCCCCTAAAATTCAACGTTTTTACCACACATGGGACACTCCTCGACAAACAAGTCCTACCCCCCCCCCCCCCCCGACGATATTTTAAAATTTTAGCTCGGTGGGACTCGAACAGGTGACCTACCTCTTGAAAGACTAAACTACTTACCACTATGCCAATTGGTCTTTGTTTAGTAAGGTACTCATTAATATATATATATATATATTATGATTATTATTTATATAAATAAAAATTTGAATAAATATTTAAATACATATTAATATATAACATATATATATTTTTATATAAATTGTAGTACACATTTTTATGTTATGTATTTATATTATATTCAATTTAAACATTTATATAATAAATATCTTATATATATATATCAATGTTAATTTGAGTAATTATACTTTATAATACTATTTATGTTATATATATACATATTTATTTATATATTTATAAATATATTTATATAAATTATTTATATACATAAATACATATTTATATAATATATACATATTTATTATAATATATATATATATACTTAATTTATTTATATAATGTATTCAGAAATATATTTCTATAATGTATTTCAATACGTATATTTATTATTATGAGCATTAATATATACTTATTTATAAAAAATTTTTAAAGTTATATATAATTAATATTATATGAAACACATATATATGAAATACTATTTATACAAATATTTATATAAGGTTATATGTAATATAATTATATATTATATACAATAAATATGTATATTATATATAATTAATATGTATATTATATATAATTATTAATATAAGAATTACAATTTAAACAAATATTTATATAATATATTTCAATACATATATTTACTATTATGCACATTGATATAGATGTATTTCAATAAATACAATTCTTTAACATTTTGTAAATTAATATATATTTATTTTTTAAATTGTACATCATATATATATTATTACTTATTTAATATAAAATCATTAAAAAATAATTAATAATATATTTATTATTAATATAATATAAATTATAAACACTACAAGATTGAGTTTCTATATGATATATTTTGAAGATAAATTATATTTAATTTTATATTAATAAAATATTATTAATATTTTATGTCATATATAATTAATATTATATGAAATACAGATTATACAAACAATTATATAATAATGTAAATATATAATATTATAAATTTATATTTATGTATACATATAAATACAATTAAATACAAGCATATAAATATTTTAGATACATTAGAGGGTGTTCAAAACCACCTCTAATTGAAAGTCATTAGTTGGGATTTTAAACCCCCTGTAATTTAAGACATTAGTGGGGGTTTTGAACCCCCTATAACTAATGACATTAGAGGGAGGTTTTTAACCCCTCTTATTAAAGGCATTTGTGGGGGTTTTAAACCCCCTTTAATTTTTGACATTAGAGGGGGTTTTAAAAGCCCTATAATTTAGTATATTAGAGTTGGATTTGAAACCCATCTAATTTAAGACATTAGAAGGGATTTTGAACCACACTAATTTAAGATATTAGAGGGGGTTGTGAACCACCACTAATATAATTGATTAGCATCAGTTTTGAACCCCATATATTTTCTCAAATTAATGGATTTTGGAAACCCCCATTAAAATCACACCAAATATTAAAAAAAATACTTTTAATAAAATTAGAGGGGGTTCCTAACCCCCTCTAAACCTGGTGATTAGAAGGGTTCACACATATCCCTCACTAAGATATATAGAAAATGAATTTAGAGGGGTTTCTGCACAACCCCCACTAAAAACTGCTTCTAATAACCCTATTTTTTTAGTGGGAGTCAGATCCTTGACCTCATAATAAATCAAACATTTAATGTTTTAAAAACTCCTAGAAGGATCCTACATTAGACACAATATGGAATAGAGTGTTTTCCTGCCCCTTCTGGAAGAAATATGAGCCCAATAATCATGAAGTATCCATTTGAGGAAGAACATATGTATAATATTCCCAGGTGTAGAGGCATACCATTTTGGAAAAACTCATAAAGCACGAAAACTCCATCATATCCTATCATAGAGGCCAGACCATCTACATTTAAATCTAAAACCCCCAATGTTCCCAATAAAGAGCACCCACCATGTTGGGAAGCGCCGACCATTAGAGTTGAAATATTATATTCTGAATTAGTCAGCCTCAGTACCATAAAAGCAATAAACCATGGATGCCTTGAGTATGTCAGCAGACCTTATAGAGATTCTAATCAAAGACATACTATGTCATATGGAATTTGAGACTTAAGTATTAGCTCCTAAAGTCTATCAGAAAGAGTCCAATCGTTAAGAATTCCACATTTTCTTCTCCTTCACAGATCGGGATAAAGATTCAATCATTCAAAGACACACCAAACACTTATATGTGTCTGGATTGATAAATGGCATTGATATTTATAGAATTTTCATAAAAAAAGGCTCTGGATTCAACCTCCTTTTGCTACGAACACTTCATTGGTTATGTTGTGATGAGGATAGTCTAAAACACTACACCACAAATCTTCTATGATGTGAAAAAGGTGAGCAAAATCTGTTCGGATGAATCAAGCTTAAAACATGTCTTGGTGACCTTGTGTCTAATTTTGAGTTTTTTTAGTGTGGAAAAGTATGGCCTTCAACATCTTGTTGGGGAGGCCATAGCATTATCTGAATTCTGAAATCCCCTCATCATACCATTAGTGAGTCAAATATTGAGCTAATGGAAAAAATGGGAAATTGGACACCGATAAATCCCCATTCACATCATGTGAGTCACATTACATTGATGCAAGGTTCTATAAACCTAAAGACAAGTAGACTTTGTCTAATGAGGATTATTGGATCACTGACCACAACGGACAGTAAATGGATCCATTAAATCCATTTAAACATATTAGGTATGACTATTTATTAACCATCAATCAAGTTTAGTGCCTATGTTTAATCTCGGATATAGACTCAGCTGTATGCATGATTTCCATTATGGCCACAAAGTCTAAGGATGCTGAAAAGTGTGATGAACCCTATGATAACAGGGAGGGATCAAACAAAAATGATCACAACCCATCCATGGGGCCCCAGATAGTACCTTCCTTACTCAAGGTAGAAGACTATGTCTTATGACTAAAAGAAAGCAAGTAAATTCCATCCTCATCAAAAAATTCACCATAGTCAGTTGGGAAAAAATGAGTTGTTTTCATTTCTACAAATCAAAGTTGTGATTTCTCTCCTAATGATGGAGATTTCATATCGAGAATCCTCTCTCTATGAGATGAAGAGAAATACAATAAATAGGATGAAGAATAATAATAAGAGTAAGATGACCTCAACTATTCCTCTCCCAAAATTTACGAAGGAATCTCAACCATGATCGATGAACTTAGGGAAATAAACCTAGTCACCAAAGATGACCTGTGGTCCAATCTAATTTGTGTGGATATCCCTTTAGAGGAGGAATAAGTATATAAATCCTTTTTAAAGTAGAATCAATATGTTTTTAAAGGATCTAATCAAAAATTCTAGGCCTCAATCATGAGGTTTCCATAGCCACCAGGGTCTACTGGAAGAGCATCTTCGCTATAAGCAGGCTGCAAGAACAACTAACATAATACATGATTTCAAAATAGAGGAAACATTTGACAAGATAATCAAAGATATCTTCATCTAAGAATTCTAATATATGATCTAGATGGAAAATATAGTCCCTATAAAAAAGAAGAATGGATATATTAGAGACTTCATTGAATTCAGGGACATCAATTGGAATCGACTGAAAGATGATTTCCTGGTCCCCAAATAGAAATGTTGGTTAATGCGACTGCCATATATGAGGCCCTATATTTTATGGATGGCTATTATAGATACAAACAGATATGAATGGGCCAAGAAGAAGAATAATTCACTGCTTTCGAGGCCTCACATTGACTATTCTATTATAAGGTGATGCCCTTTGGTTTGAAAAATGTCGGCACTACATATCAGTGTGCCATGCATCAAATTTTCAATCCCTTCATGGGAAAATTCATTGAGTGCTACATCAATGATCTAGTAGTTATATCTATAAAGTGATCATACCATCTGAGAGATCATGGAACTGTCTTCAATCGAATGTGACAATATAGTCTAAAGATGATTCCACAAATGTGTGCTTTCAGTATCACCTCCAGGAAATTCCTCAGCTTCGTCGTATGCCACAACGACCTCGAAGTTGTCCCTGAGAAGACAAAATACATCCTTGGAATGTATCCACCTTGCAACCTCCCTAAGTTGAGGGGTCTCTTGGGGAACCTGGCCTACAGTCATAACTTCATATCCAACCTTTAAGTTAAGTGTTTTCCTTTCACTAGGTTGATGAATAAAGGGGTCACATACAAGTGGGATAATGATTTTAATGAATCATGGACAATATAAAAATATATATCTTAATGCCACTGGTGTAGATTCCTCTAGTTAAGGGAAGACCACTCATATTGTACATAACTACCTTCAAATGGTCATTAGGATAGTTCCTAGCATAGAAAAATGATATCGGTAGTGAGAACAATCAGTCTTACCTTATCCAAATAATTATCAATATTGAGACACAATATTTAAGAATTGAAAATAACTGCATAGACCTAATAATTTTCGTTCGAAAATTCAGGAATTACCTACAATACCATGAGGTCTATTTAGTCTCCCTCTATAACCCGATCAAGTATATCATCAGTCGTCTTATGCTAATTGGATGCCTATCATGATGGACAGTCATCCTAAAATAGTTTGACATAAGGTATATCCCCTATAAATTTATAAATGTATAGGAATTCGACTATTTCCTAGTGAAAAACCCCTTAGAAGAAATCATCCCATGGGATACCAAACATCATGATGATGTCATATCATCAGTCCATGAAGACCCCCAGGCATGGGAATTGTACTTTTTTGGAGCCTCCATAAGCCTAATAGGGAAAAGAATAGAGGATCCCAAGCACAAAAATGTAGTTTTGGGAGTTATACTCATATCTACCGAAATGTCCATCTCGCCTTACTTTTTCCTACATTTGTAGGGGTGAAAAAATAATGAATTAGAATACCAGGCCCTCATTGCAGGCTTAGAGATGGAACATCCTGCACAAGACAAATGCCTAAATGTAAAAGGTGATTCAGTGTTAGTCATTAAGTAGGTCAATGGTAAGTATACCATTAATAAGGAAGTATTGGTACCTTGGATGAACCATGTTCAAGTGGTAATGTATGAATTTCCATCAAAACAAAAATTTACTTATTCTCCCTCACCCTCGATCAATGAATTCTCAAGACAATAAATTTGAAAATGTATCCAAAACCCTGGATGATCTATAATGGAATGAAATAATATTAATTATTACCTATAGTAGGATGGTATTATCATTTATTTAGAACAATAAGTAAGAAATTGACAAGATTAGCCCCGTTCCTGAGCCTTACATTCACACCACTGGTTGGATGAATCCCATTGAAATTTAATTCTGGAGGGGGGAAAACCTACCAGATAGGGTTGGAAGAAAACAGATCCAGAGGCAAGTAGTCAACATTGTTTTGTATGATGGAACAAACCAAGAAAATATTCTTTACAAAAAAAGTCATTGGTGGTGTCCTTATCAAGTGCATTAATGGAGAAGTGTTAACTTCCATCCTGAATGAATTGAACTACAAATCTTGTGGATCACACCAATCAGCATCCATGCTATCCCATAAAATTCTATTGCTTGGATACTACTGGCCCACTATGATATAAGATTGTGCAATATTCTCCATGAAGTTCCATTCCTACTAAGTCCACGCTAATTTTATTCACCAACCCCCATAGTTACATCACTAAACTATGTACCTATGTCCATGTTCTATATATGGTAGGGATGTTGTGGGAACATATCCTTCTAACAACAACTAGACAATTTAAGTTCAGCCTCATTGAAACCAACATCTTCCCCAAATGGGCCGAAGTCTTATTCCCTAAATAGGTTGAAAAAAATCATAGTTAGATTTGTGAAAGCCAATATCAATACCAAATTTTGTGTTACTCATACAATACTGAAGGGAAATGAAAGAAACTATTACTCTGTTGAGTTTGTAACATTATACTCAGAGTTTGGAATCAAAGTTAACCATTCATCCTGCTACCATGCAGCAGATAACATGTAAATAGAGGATTTCTACAAGACATGATCCAACATACTCCAAAAGATGGTAGAAAAGGATAAGAAACTGTTTCCAAACAAGATTCTCCATGCTTTATGGGCTTACCATACCACAACCCAAACTGCCACCCAGGAAACCTCGTTCTCACTAGTATACGGGGCATATGTCATTTTTCCCATTGAAGTTAAAGTACCAGCACTCTGCATTTCCATTTGTGATCAATTGTCCATGGATGAGAAATCCGAGAAATGGTATGATGAGTTGAAGCAACTCGATGATAAATGGTTGCACACTTTTCACCATTAGAATGATTACCAAAATCGGATCACATGACCCATCAACAAAAAGGTTCAGCTTCAGTGTTTCCTTGAAGGATAGATAGTTTTGGTCCCCAGAACCCCGATGATACTCAAGAAGAAACCTCCAATGCATGAGCCCAAATGGGAGGGTGCATATTTCATGCATAAGGTCTACTTCAGTGGGGCATATTATTTGATATCAATGGATGGTAAACCCCTCACATCTCCAACCAATGAACGATTTATGAAGAAATACTATGTGTAATGGAGAAATATTTGTCTTATCTTCATGTCGTTAAACAACAAATTGACATGAACCTCCCAAATTGCATGATGATAAATTTCATGGTCAAAATCATCCTAACTACATGACATTAAAATGTATGGAGTCCTTCCTTACCACATGAAATTAAACCTCATTATTTTATAAGAATAATGTATAGACTGATTCATATTAATTAGTGGGACAAGTAGCGACTCCTCAACCCTTAATCATGGAGTATTCATCACATAAACAAGAATAATGCTATTATATCCTTTATCGACCCATAATACGTCAGAAATCCTTGTCACTCCTTGTTTCACACATCGAGTATAACTCATGTGAGCTTACAATCGGTGGTAAAGGTTCCCTTGATTAAAAATATAATAGAGGAATATGATATAACTGGCCCCGTAGGTGGGGAAACCAAAATTCCCACACTCCATATGAGTGGTCTAGACCTATACAGGGAAAGCATTTACATAACAATGTATGGATTGATTTCTCTCCCTTATAGGATATGTAGGGACACCAAGATTTATCATCCTAGTATATCTACACAAACAAAAAAAATAAATGCCCTTCATTCATGCATAGGTCAGATTTACCTAGGTAAATTCATGAACGGTCCCTAACTACATGAAATTAAACTGAATGGTTCCCCAAGAATAAAGGGTGGCTCTATTCCTCAGTGTTACGAGGTCCCAGACATGCCTCCAACTCCGAGAACAATAAAATGAAATGAAATGACAGATGTTCCATGTATGAATTCAAACACCCTGAAAGAGTCAAAATATCTTGCTTCCCCCTACATATAATTCATATATATATAGAATATACCCTAGTTAATAGTTAAACATGATATGGATATTTCTTGAATTACCAAACAAATTTGTTCCATATGTTAAACTCCATTCTCTTAGAAAGATCGAGTCCCCACAAACATTCGTGGCAATTAGTGATGGAAGGAAAGTTTCATATAGACACCTTTGTTTGACTATGTCATATGTAGTCTAAAAAATCAACTATCAACCAAAGGAAGATTCACCCTGAGGAGAGTCATATCCATCCTCATTATGAAAAATGGATTCCAAGCTCATGTCATCCCTCTTGATCCAAGCCCCCCAGGACTATGGTTTACACATTTTATCTTCATTCATGTCTACAAAATACCAGAATATTGGGACCATGATTGACTCATAGTGATTTATGTTCTTTGTGATGAGTTGTATCTAGAACACAATGGTAAATTATGCAGCTGATGAACTCACCACACGATGCTAAACTACAAGGATATAAGTATCTCTGTTTCATGACCTTAAAAACCACCACAAAATTTCAATACTTAGATTCTTATCTTGGCTCAGCCTCCTCCAACCAAATTCATTTCCTTCCTACATATGGGATAGACCTACAAAAGGAATTTTCTTTGGGAATCCTATATAACAAAATTTAACCCTAAGATGATGTGTGGTAGATCCAAACCATACAATCCAGACTTATCCACAGTAATTATTGAGATTACCCCTTCTCTACTCACGAATTGAATAAAATCAGAGAATCTCCAGACAATTCCCATTTATAGGGATTATTAAAGGTAATTGTATTTCCCTTCTTTAACATTAGGATAACTCTACGTCCACCCCACCTGATGATAAATTGTGTGGAATTCATCCTAGATACCCAATGTTAATCTACACACCATTGGTATAAGCATAAAATGCTCCCAACCATTGTTTATGCCATCCTTAAGTGGTAACCCAAAATCCTCGTAATCCCTTGTTTATCACACTGAGAATAGATCACCCGAGCTTAGTGATCTTATTTGGATATCCACCATGACATCATGGAAAATAGGTCTAGGATTTGGGTCCTTACAACACAACCTTAAAATGAATGTTATAGTTCCCTTCCCCCTAAAGAACCCTGGGTTATGTCCATACAACGATAAACTATAGGGTACTCCATATTTGGGACAGATGCCTCACCTTATGTATGAATCATATATATGTATTGAATTACTTGTTCTCATGGGCAAATCACTGACCAGAAATTTCTAATGTACATGGATACACTACTTCCATACATAAAACACCTTGATTTGAGTAATCTTGGATCCCTATAACCCTCCATGGCCATCTAATATGGTAAGAAAATGTCAGCTGTACACCTTTGTTTGATAATTCACATCATTCCCTGGTGGCACTACATATGTTTCCTACAATATGACTTCCAATCAATGGAAAATTCTTCCTCAAGAGAGTCCTCTACTACCTCGGTATGCCTAATGACTACCAAGCCCTGTAACATCCCTCCTGATGCAAGTTCATGGTTTAAATTCTCGTCCCTTCCCACGTCCTAGATATATCAGAACATCCTAGCCCGATTAATCTATGGTATCTCTAAAATAATCTACCAAATAAATATGCACCATCCCTATGTACGATGTTTATCTATGTACGAAAACAAAAAAAACACCCCCCATGTATTTCCGATTTCCCTGATAAATTTCACCCACAAAATGTCCCCTTTCATGTTTAGGATCACCCCCTTAAATAAGACCTATGCTATGTCCATAAAGGTCCCAATCTCCATAATACTTCATTAAAATCAGAGAGGGAAGGATAGTGTCTTGTGGACACCTTTGGTTGACTATAAATAACCAGAACCAGGGGCTCTGCATATGTTTCCTACAAAACAGTCTTCATCCAAAGGTAAATTTGTCCTTAGGATAGTTTCTTCAAGTGTCTGTATGAATGCATACCATTTATGTCTCATCTCACTCCCCGAATCGGAAACCCCATGAATTACGATTTACATAATTTTCCTCTTTCATATTCCAAAAGATGAAAATAATTTATAATTGAACTAATGAATCATTTACTCTACCTTTTTTAGAGTTAAATGATTTCCCATAATAGGTTTTTGGTGTCCTGGTTATATGACATTAAAATCCACCATTCACCGTCTCTCCCATACAAAATCTAAATTTCTGTGGGAGAAGTTTCCCATTCAAATATTGTACAAATGCCATTAATACTTTCATAAATCCTTTCATAGATAGGCCACCCATTATGGTCCCCAACCATAAAAGGAATCAAACGTTTTATAAATCCCCCAATCCATCAGAAATGGAAGGACATTGACCAGCATACCCCATTGTTTGACTATGCACATCATGCCTATATGGCTCTGGATATGTTACCTAGGAAACAGTCATCAACCAAAGGAAAAATCATCCCTAGGAAAGTCCCCTCCTTCCTCTGTATTCCTAAAATGTATCCCAAGCCTCATATACATCAAGACTCACAATGTTATGGTCAATAAAATCCATCATGAATGTCTGAGAGTTATTAGGACATATTTGGATGATGAATCCCAAATTGGAGACCATATATAATCATGTTTGGTCAATGTTGTTCGACCTAAAATATCAGTGGTATGTCTGATTGGAAGGATCATAAAATGCCAATGAAAAAGACGCAATACTCGCTAGAGTAAAAATCTGAAAAGGGAAGACATGGATACAAGTTGAGTACCTACTTCGTTAACCTATACGACGTATCTTTTAGTAAAACAAATTCAGATATCAAATATTTAGAAGAGACATAAATATTTTTTGGTCGAAACCTCGCAAAGGGAGGCCTATAAAAATGTCATGTTATACCTACTAAGCCTGTACCAAACAGGCTTTGTAAAATGTTAGGGTATCAATGGAAAAGGCACTAATGATTATGGGGTTTTCCATATAACCCCAAAATGGTCTAACTATGATCGTTGAGTCCCATGAATTTGTCAATAATTTGATCATGATTCGATTATTTCAATTTACCATGTTAAATATCATGGTTTAAAATTAATTCATGATCATAATATTTTTTATATGTTTGATTGTGATTAATTGAATTTATAGGAAAAGTAAAGTGATAATTATTAGAGGGAGATATATTTACATCCTATTCCATAAAGATATGGAGGGTTTCCACAACTAGGATCCTCCCCTTTCATGTTGGACATGATCATTACAAGATATTTTCGACATAATCAAAAAGTTGAATCAATAATTGATGTGACTCCTCAATGTCCAGATAAATTTTTACCAAGTTTGCAGTCTCGGCCTCCGCACCTACTCACAACACATCCATTTCCTTTATAGCTACGATTCTAGTCCATTATCCTTCTTCCATCTACCATCTCCCCTCCTCAATAGTGAAATTGGCATGAGTCCTCACTTGCTTAAGTTTCTCTAGATTCAGGCTCTACTACTCCACTTACTTGTAATGTTTTTCCTCTAAGGAATATTTCTTTGTGCGATCATGTTGTATCCTCATAATAGATTCATATTAATTAGAGAATTTTCCAATGAGGATTTTCCGTGTAGTAGAATGATGATCAATTGACTCTACAGTATAAATTTTAGATTCAAGTGCACCAGATGCTTCCCCAACAGAACCAAAATCTATCACTATATCATAGATGTCATGATAGTCGAATCATCTGAATCCCATGATGTAAAACTGGTGGTGTAGTTTTTACATCTTCGCTAGAATTTCAGAATATGGAGTCTTAGATATTAATCTTCAAACATTCCTCCATTCCTTTTGAAAGATGGGACAATGGTCAACCATGCCTTCTCAGTCAGTCTCAAAGTCGCTCCCTAATGATGAAATATAGCCCAAGATTAATTTCACAAGAGAAGAACTCAATTCAATGGGTACAAAATGTCTCGATCCCTCAAGGGTCTCACCTCTGATGATTAAAATAGATGATAGAGTGGGAAATTCTTCCACAATTTATATTGCTTATGGCTATAATTATAGAAGTAGATGAAAGGTGGGTAATATCCTTGACTCCTAAAATAGAAAAAGTATTATGATTGAAATACTGGAGAAATAACCTCTATGAACTAGAGCTTAAATACCTCCCACCTCCCTAGTAATATCGCTACCTGGTACTGGTGGAACCACGTCATCAATCAGTAGTCATAACCCCCAGTATCTCAAGGGAACCAATGGCATGGGATCGTGCCTGACTGGAAGAACAACCTCTAGGACAGCCCTCGGATGGCCTGTCAGTGATATCAGGACCAGAAGGATAATCATTTTAGAAAATGATACTGGTCTTGAGATTCTGGGGGCTGAGACCGCAACTTCTCTCAGAACTGGAAAAAGGCATGATAGCCCGCTCCAAGATTTTCAGGGCAGAGAAAATAGCATCCCTAATGGTTTTGACCTCTATAGAGGTATGTTAATCTTGTGTAGGTAGAGTATCAACCTCCTAATGGACTCCCTTTATAGGGGAGTAGCCTAGTTTATCAAGAAATATTATTTCCTAAAGACATTAATCCTCTGTAACATCCTATGGGGCTTGGGGTTCTCCAGTAGATTCATTCCCTTCCATGATGGCTATAATGTTATTATCCATGGCAACAGGCTCAACAGGTTCAAACGAGGCCTCAACTACCAGATGTTATACTATAATTAAGGTGATACATGTCTGAGTAGGAGTAGGAATTCCTAAAGGGTCAATAATACCCTCATCCTCCTCATTTATCCTTTTCCCTCTTCTACGGTTAGTCACAATTATTGGAAAACCTTCCTCCTCTATAAAGGTAAAGAGATTCGTTGATGGTTGAGAATCTGACATCTAGTTGATGATAGGATCTGCATCCAGAAATGAATGCAATAGTGAGTCATGAAGATAAGTATACTCGGTTCTACCAACATGTTAATAGACAATTACTTGTGATTCCCCTCTTAATGCATCTTGATATTTGGGATACCTTCTTTTGTTTCCTTTATTTTTGTAGAGATGGATCCTAAATAAGAGCACCCATTGGAGCCATGGGGAAATTCCATGGATGGGTCTCTGATGAATACTTACATTTGTTCTTAGGCTATATGCGATCTCTTCATAGCCCCCCACCTCAATCAGAAGGGTACACTCCCCAGCTACGGTGACCCTGTGGGAATAAATTAGGTAAAAAACTGTTTCCTGAGACCAAACAATCTCATGCAAAGTAAAAACAGTGGGGCCCTTTACCATCTCCATAAAAAAGTAATTTAAGGACAAGGTTTGTGATTGTCATCGACTATGGGAGTACTACCACCAATGAAACTCAGTCAAACCATTAATCCCTTTATTTGGGGGTGTGAAGACACTTTTCCAATTTATTAAAATAAGCATCCACCTCATCAGGATCTTCTACAACAAAAATAATTGTGGGGGCCAATAGAGCCACTAATAGTGAGAAAGTCAAAGTGTCATCATTGATGTAGTCTCCAAATATCATTATCAGAATCATTTTCTCCTAGTTCATCCTAGACACTCCAAGCCTCTGAAAATGCACCTATGACATGGATGGCCAATGCCAGATGATTGGAATAGGGGAGAAGAGTGGGTTTCATCAACCATAAATGCTTCTTGAGTGTTTCTATAGTCTTAGAACCCGAGAAGAAAAAATATTCTGAGACTTTTGGGGAAAATAATAAGATTATACCACTATAGAAATAATAGTTGATTTAGTGATTTAATCTTCCTCATCATCATTTTCTTCTATCATCATGGAAAATACCTGATGCATGTATTTTTTGTGACTGTTTCGAGAATATATTAGTGTATCGATGTCCTAAAGTTAATGACACACATTCTTAGGATCCTCATCAAATGAGACGTCAGTAGGTTTGACACATAACCAAAGTCAATAAGGTCTACTTCCCTAGTCCAAAGGATCTTCCACAAAGCACGAGGGGACTAGTCGTGAGTGGATTGGATGCTTGTCAAAAGGTCCCATTACCTCCTTACCAATGGAAAATCCGCATCAAGAGGGATAGATGTTTTCCTCCCAATAGTAGCTTCGGAAGCTTGTTTAGCCACCCATGAATTCACAACCTCATCCTTTACAACTTTTCTTGGGGGAGATCCAAGAGGCAATTGATGGACTTTTCCTACCTAAGAGTTCTCGATAATATCCTTTTTTTCTTCTTCCCCTTGTCCCCGAATGTCTTCAAAGTTATTACGATAAGAACCAGATCAGCTAATTGGCCATATGGGAATGATTTAAAAAAGACCTCAGTATAGATTTTGTTGAGGAAGGGTACATAATCCCTAGAATCTGGAAGTCTTACCTTGCACTGGGTGTCCTCCTAGGTAAACATCAGCCACATTTGACGCAAAATCATCATATTTTTCTCTTAATGAGCAATGTTGAGAGTGAGTAGACACAGCTTCTGGACATAATTAAACTAATGAATGAATATACAATGTGCCTATCCCTCACTGAAAAGATCCCTTCCAATGTAAGAAACCAAGACACATTCTCTTTAAGAAAAAACGTAGCCTCGACTGACAAAGTCTTTAGATGCATTATACATAGTAGTACCTAAAGGGTAATCGTAAGGGTGATAAGAGAAAAGTTTATGGATGTTGATATAGACCCTTAAGTCTTCCTCATTATTTTAATTATTCTCCTCTTTCTTATCCTGTGAAGCCTAATCCATTGAAATATCCCAGCTGATACTCTGAAGATACGGTCATAGGATTGAATGTGGAATCGTCAAGGAATTGACTAAGGTATAATGCCCTATATGAGCTCTTATCTAGCCCTAAAGGATTTGGATGGTCCTAGTAATCTGGTATGGTTTCCCCCCTTCGCTGATCCTACCCGGAAAGAAATAAATCTTGGACAACAATAGAATAGATAGATTGATGCACCTACCAATGGCTAGCTGATCAGACATGATGAAAGTTGAGGCTCTCACACCACCACAATCTCATAATGGTAAGATCCATTTTCTCAAAAACATGTCAAAGAAGGATCCCGGAAAAAATAATTGGTCTACATCAAGAATGAGCCCCCATCACTATTCATTAAATTTCCCCTCTTCCATGGTTAGACAATAGGTACTCACTTGTCTATAGGTTTTCAGTGTAGGGTAGACCCTAGGTCTACGTGCGTGGGGCTCTTGGCCATTTTTCCTTACAAATATGAAAAACACTCAATGAAAAGAATTTATTGCTTCAGAAAATGATCACACCACTTCAAAAGTAACTTCACCTGAACAATGAGTTTCTTGGACAAAGGAGGTTTCCTCTCCTTGTTTTCCAATGTAGAGGTTGGAGGTAGTAATTCATTAGAAATGTCCCTAAAATAGGGACAGATGAAACTATCCAAATGTCCCAAAGGCTAATGTCGAATTGAACATGGGGTAAATGAAAATTATTGGTGTCTGGACACCACCGGCTCAGGAGATATGAAATGAGTGTGTTGGGTTAATGAGTGTAGGCCTGAGATACCGAAGTATCCTTGTATAGTCTTGAAATCTGTAGTTCAGCCCAAAATTCTTTGCAAATTTAGTGAACCAAAAAATGACCACCCACAGTCTAAACTAAACGAGCCTCCAGAGCTATGATCCTATCTGGATGACCTGGCATTTTTTTTCAATGTGGCCTTCCACCCAATTCTTTGATAACAATTTCCTATATTATCATGATTTTTTGTACTTACCCTTTGGTTTGAGGTGCGTAGATTAGCAGGGACCCCCCGACGATATCTCTATAGTGGTATCGTCCCCAAGAAGAAATTAAGGCCTTTTGGGATGGAGGTGTTAGTTGTCTAAGAAGAAGGTAGATCAGCTTGATTTGGTGCTCGAATTGACATATCAAACAATAGACCAAAAACATATGTTGGAAGAATGTCTAAAGCTAGATACTCCTTTTGACTCTTGGTAAGCAGACTTTCTAGAGATTTTTGTAATGGAGAATCTTACAAATTTTCATCAACCAAATTCTCTAGGTTTATTAATCATTCATCAACATCAGAAAGAGGGGAAGTAGCAGTATGCCTAGTAGGAACAACTAAATCTACGGTAGTATTTTCATGAGCCATTTAAGTCTACAAAAAAATATCCAAAAGGCCATAAAAAGATATTACAATGAGAAAATTTTTGGATGGGAGCCACACAAAATGGACAAGGGACATAAAAAGAGGGTCCCCATGGGGATCTTCATAACGATCCTAAAAATGGTACATGCAATCCATTACATGCATACTAAATCATAAACAAAATCAATTTATAGTATACTGCATCTTTACAAGAAAGAAATATCCTGTTTATATTCTTGGTATGCGAAAGGCTCATGTGGTGCTGGCGCATGGAGCATTGGCCAGCAAACTAAGTGGTACACGAAATAAAAAAATTGTGAACTGAGGCCTCTCAATGATGATATTTAATGTTTTATATTTTATATTTTAAGTTTATTTGAATAATGATTAATTTCATATTCACCAATTTAATGTTTGGTGTGTGAAAAAATGCAAATCGCATAGAATTATATTATGTAGATGTCTGAACCATAGATCAAAATTCCACAGTGCAGTTAATGGAACCCAGAATTTGGTTTGCAGTTAGAATAAATTGTGAAGAGTTAGGTTTGCAGAATGCATGAAGTGGTTTGTGAATACAGGTTTCACAAAGTAGTTGGTACTCAGACAAAGAGGAATCAAAGGGGAGGTCAAGAGAACTTTTATCCATGAGAAACGGTAAAATTCAAATGACTTAGGTCTCAATGAAAAGGCGTGGTCACCACTTATTGAACATGTCATTCCTACGACAAAACAGTACAATTATGGACCTCTTCTACATTGGAATAGCCTCCTATTCGTTCTTAACAGACACCATTCTAATGGGGAAAATTTGTAGGGTCCTAAAAACTTCTCAAAGGGATGTAAATACTCCCACAAGAACAATTCAAAAGTAAGATAATATTCCTACAAGTCCAGAATGGAAAATGGAGAAAAATTTAATTGAAAATATGAGAAGAAACTTAATGAAAAAAAATTTATTTAATGATTTTATAGACCCACAAACAATCACCAAGAAAGGTTTGTGGAGAAAATAAACAGCGAACCATCGGTACGTGGAAGGACCCATGAGTTTCTGGCCCACATGGTAAAGGAGGAAAAACACATGACGTTGCGAATTGTGTCGTTGGTCAAAACAGGCTTAGAAATTCTATCTGCATATTGTCCCATGAATTCAGAATTTCATGAACAGAGCAAGATGAAAAGGTTCCATAGACCATGAATCAGGAACTGTAGTCTCTAAAAACCCTAGTTGAGTGAGTCTTCTATGTGTTGAAATTTGTCTTCATGGGTTTCCACAAATGATGTCGCATTCCCACATATATGATATCCCCAGTTCTCAATAAAAGGAGAAAAAGATGAATAAAAGTGGGATGGATGAAGATAGATCAAAGATGGGTGGAAGAGAGAACAATGGAGACCCTATAGTCTTGAAGAATGAAATAGGATATAGGGAATATTCTGACATCAATTTAAAATCATCGATGAAGTGAAAATAATTAAGCACATTTCCACATGTATAACCAACCATGAACCATAAAATGTAGAAACGTAAAAATTATCAAGGGTCCATGAACCAAATTGGTGCCATCACCAACCTCAAATTCCTCATAGATGAACTTCTTATGAACCACAGGTTTCAGGACCGTCCTTTAATATGCTGATCTGTATAGTTCATCACTATGAAGATCAAACCCTATGATGTGTACTGTAGTAGTACATGGATGGAACCCAAATCATCATGGAGAACCTCATTCATGACCACATACCACTTTGGTATGTGGTGGTCCATACCCATGCCCACATATTGGTTCTGTACACATATAAATCCTCTTCCCGTATATTATTATGCTATGTGGGGTGTCCCCCATCCAACATGAGAAAATAGTATAAAGAATTGGGGGTCTTCGGGTGTCCTTCCCTCCAATTCCAATCATTCCTCTCTGTTACTGTCTAGTCCTATATAGATCCTCCACAAACCAGTCCACCAACATTAGGCCAAAACCTCTTCCAATTCCACCAGACCCATATGGACATATCATTAGGTGCATTAATGGGCCATTTTAAGTCTATTTAACCAATGTAAGTAGAGTCACTAAGGTTTTCCACACAATGGTTCAGACTCCTGGAATATCCCTAAGTCTACATTCCCATGATAACTCGGACTCCAACTTATGAAAACAGACATGAACCTCCCCTTTCTTGGGATTAAGGATGATCACTTTATTTTCTATTCAATGAGAAACAGTGATCAGTCGATGTAATCATGCTCTCTTTTCCTTTTGGCGAGAGGTGACATTTCTCCCCATTCCCAGAAAACATTCAGGGGTATCCCTCCTATCGTAAGTCCCTTGTCTTTCGATTAGCAACCAATGACCTTCACTTTAATTACACATTTAAGGGTTCGTTGACATGTTCCCTCACCCACCATCTCCTCGATTTCTTCCAACATTGTCCCGACCTCTTCCATTAGTGAAAGAGAAGGTGTGTGGTTTGTTAAATATCTAACATCCTCTTGTTTCTCAAATAGAGTGGGATTCCCATGGGATTAGAGATTTTTTATGATCACAATATCCACAAAATCATCTTTTCTCTTGAACTATGAGAACTCTGATTCTTGTTAAAACCAGAATACATAGGACAACTTCTTGAAGGCCCAAGATCAAAGGGGTGACCATATGAAGGGCTCACCCAATCCTATCCCCCCAAATGGGAGGATTCTAGGCATAACCCTCACCCAAAATGAACTAAAATAACAGTGATTCCCAACACAATTGGGATATATAGGAATCCTTTTTCTAGTCCTAGGATTCATATCATCTGATCCATGAAAAGAGAAATCATCTGCAAATCAACTAGAAAACTTCCATAAATGATCCCCACCCAAAATTTACTATGAGAAATATGATTCTTGTTCATTGTAGGATATATAGGATGCCTACATGAATGACCAATCTAAAATGGGTTCCCTTCCCAAAATGGTTCACCTAATCATGGCCCCGAAAAATGGGCCCCCAAGGTATAAGAACCAAGATACTCAGACTATGTGGGCTCTGAATCCTCTATTGAGGTTAAGTAGGAAGCCCTTATTATGGCACTAAAACCATCATGAAACCATCTTCCATCTATCCTAGATGACGATAGACTCTAGAGTGACTCATTACAAGGCTAAAGTCAGCATTGCCTTGGTATCATCAAATACATGTACATCCATGATGATCATGCAACCTAGGGTTATCCCGTAGATGCACTATTTAAGAATAAATAAAGGATTCATGAACATATTAACATGGATTAAATCTATAAGAGAGTCCCAAAGTAGGATATAATTCCCCTTAAAGAGTGAGATGAGTCTGACATCCCGTACTCTCGACCAATAGAGCCCCAAAGTATCATTGGGAAATCATCATTCAATGATTGAATGACTTTGGAATGATGGTCCATGACTCATGGATACCATGTCCATTGGGTATTTCTGGCTCCACAAATAAACCCGTTGGAGACCATCCGAGAACATCATGCTCAGTATAGGCCAATTTCCCGGACACGTAACCCCTTTCGAAATCATCCACTAAGATCATGAAAATGTGACACCAACATAGTATAAATAAAAGAACTATACACTTCCAAAACCTAGTTTGATTGTCTATGCTTATCAATACATGGTGTGATACGAATCGGGTCGAAATAGGGTTTCTGGGATATTTTGGTTTTTAATGTTTTTTTTGGGATTTTAGTGTTTTTTTGGATTTTAATGTATTTAGGGGTTTTGGGGTTTATACTGTCTTTAAGGAATATTGATTTTTAGGGTTTATATGGTTTTAAGAATTTTAATTTTTTAAGGGTTTTAATGGTAATTGTTTTATGTTCTTTTTGGATTTTTTTAATTTCTTTCTGGATTTTTGGGATCTTTTGGTGTTTTATGGGTTTTATGGTTATCTAGGGTATTTTATGAATTTTATGGGGTTTTATTGTTTTTATGATTTTTGGGATATTACTTAATTTTAGGGATTTCTGGATTTGTATAGGTTTTATAGTTTTAAGGGTCCTTTATGGTTTTTGTGGAACTTTAGGGGATTTTGGGGTTTTAGGGACTTTTAGAGTTTTTGGGTTTTTCATGGACTTTTAGTGTTTTCGATGTTTTTATGGTTTTTATTTTTTTTAGATTTATAAAGGGATCCTAGGGTATTTTATTTTATTTTTTTATATTTATTATCCTATGGGGTTTTACTATTTTTATAATTTTTAGTGGTTTTATGTCATATTGTGGGGTTTTATTTTTCCTGGGTCTTTTAGTGGTTTTATTACGTTTAGTTGTTTTATTGATTTTAGGGTGTGTTGGAGTTTTATTTTTGGTGATTTGATATGGTTTTATTATTTTTAGGATTTTTTAGGTGGTTCATGGTTTATAATAATTTTATTGTCCAATAGGGGTTTTTCATAATTTTAAGGGTCTTCTGGGATTTTGATTTTTAGGTGTTTAGGTATTTTTAGGTGTTTTATGGGTTTTATGGTTTTTTTAGGTTTTTTGGTTTTAAGGGTTTTTTTATTATTTTAGGGTTTCATGGATTTATAATTTTTAGGGTTTTGGGTTTTATGTTGATTTAGGGTGTTTATGGGGGTTTTCGGATCTTTAGGTGGGTTTATGATTTTTTGGGATTTTATTACATTTTATTGTTGTTAGTTTTTTAGGGTTTTTACGGGTTTTAGGGTATTTTATGAATTTTATGTATTAGTTGGTTTAATAGGTTTTAGGTTCATATAGTTTTTTATGGGTTTTTATGGTTTTTAGATTTTTTAATAGCCTAGGGGTTTTTTGGTTTTTAGGTTTGTGGGGGGTGAGTTTTTTTTTGGTTTTATATATTTATTAATAGAATTTGAAGGTATTTTTGGGGATGTTATGGGTTTTATGGTATCTATTTTTCTTGGGATCATTGGGTTTTAGGGGATTTATGTGTTTTTTGGGTTTTCATGGATTTGTAGGGGGTTTAGGGTTTATAGTGTTTTTAATGGTTTTAATGAAATTTTGGATTTTAATAATTTTTTTGGTTTATAGTAATTTTTTAGGTTGGTAGGGTTTTTTATTATCTATAATGTTTTTTATAATTTTTATGGTTTTGAGGATTTTTATTGTTTTTAGGGTTTTATAAATTTATTGGGTTTATAACTGTTATTTGGAGTTTAGGTTTTTAAGTGTTTCTAGGGTGTTTGGGTTTTTTTGGGTATTTTTGTATTAAGTTTTTACGTTTTCTATGTTTTATTAGTGATTTTAGGGTTTTTAGCGTGTTTTAGTGGTTTTTAGCGATTTTAATGTTTTTTAGGTTTTGAATGGTTTTCTAGTTTTTTAATGTTCTTAGGTTTTTAATGGTTTTAAAGGGGTTTTTTAGTTTTTATGGTTTTTTATGGTTTTAGTTATTTCTTTGGGTTTTTTGAGTTTTTAGGGTAAATATGATTTTAGGGGGTTTTAGGTGGTTTTTAGGGTATTTAAGAATTTTTTGTTTTTAAGTATTTTAGTGTTTTTTCAGGATTTTAGTATTTTTGGGTTTTTTAGGATTTCTGGGTTCTTATGTTTTCAAAGGTAATATAATGTTTTTTAGGATCTTTTAATGGTTTAATGATTTTTTATTATCTTTTTGGGTTTTTAGGGGGTTTAGAGTCTTTCATTGTTTTTATAGTATTATATATTTTAAGTTATTTTATAGGGGTTTTAGGATTTTTATTGGTTTAAAGGGTTTTAAAGATTTATTTTTATGGGTTTTTAGGGTTTTTAGGGTTTCTTTCATGTTTTTATGTGTTTCAGTGGCTTATTGTTTTTTCAGGGTTTTATGGTTTTTAGGTGTTTTTAGTTTTTTAGTGTTTTCACTAGTTTTGGGGTCTTTATAGGTCATTAGGGAATTTAATTTCTTCCTTCCATTTTTAGTGTATTTAAATTTTTTCAAGGGTTCTTTGTATTTTTTGGGTTTTAGGTATTGTTATGGATTTTTTTGGGTTGTTAGTTAATTTTAGAGGCTTTGATTTTTTTCATTGAACTTTAGAGTTTTTAGGGTTTCTAAGGAATTTTTTGGGTTTTAAATGTTATTATAATTGTTTATGGGTTTGGATTAATTAGGGGGTGGTTTTTAAGTAGTTTTTATGTTTTTTTTATTTTTAGGATATTTATTGAATTTTTAGGGATTAATTGTTTTTTAGTTTTTAATGGTTTTCAGTTCTTTTAGATGTGTTTATACGATTAGGGTCTTTTGTAAGGGTTTTAATGTCTTTAAATGTTTTAAGGGTTTTAGGTCATTTACAATTTATTTGGTTTTTAGGGTTTTCATGTGTATTTTTGTTTTTAAAGGGTTACTACTAAATAATCGCCCATTAGCGACAGCCATTGGCGGTTGCTAATGGCCCATAGAGACCGCTCAGTGACCTCCAACGGAGGTCGCTTTAGGCCCATCGTAGTAGGCCTAGAGTGACCGCTAGTGGCGGTCCCTGTCTTGATCCTCAGCCGAGCTAGAGAGACCACCAGTGGCGGTCGCATTTTTGATGCTTGGCCAAGCTATAGCGACCGCCAATGGCAGTCGCTATCCTGGAGATTTTTTTTAAAAAAAATTCACGGTTCCCAATAAAAAAACACGGTAAACTCGTAAGAAAAAAATTCCAAACAACATAAACATCAAGATCATCATAAAAAATAAATGACAGACATTCTTCAACGATCCATACTAGTGAAATTCATTTCAATCTTCTGCTTCAATAAACCTATAATAAGATAAAAAAACAATTAAACAAAACAAATGCAAATTAATCATATTTATTCAGTTAATATATATATATATAATAAGATTAAATCTGGCATCAAATTATGGGTGCTCTAATAATATAAAACCACCAATTTAAGAAATATTATAATTTTAGGATTTTTTTTCTTGTTTTGGAGTCTTTGGTTTAGCTTATGGAAGTGTTTTGTGGTCTATAAATTTAGGCTCTCCGTGCACACCGCTTGAAAATGTTAAAAAATATTCGATCATACTACACACACCACACATCTGATTGATGTGTCGTCTACTCCTACATGTCACGAATACTATTCCTATTGTTTTCGTGTGATTTCAAGTCATTATGAGCACGCTTGCTGTGAATTCGACTGTTACATGTTGTTTTGGTGTTTTATGACTCTAAAAATGAATTTTTGATCACCTCAGTCAAACTACAACTCCGATTGACGTTCCATCTTCCCGACTATTTCGAAATGCACACCACGGTTGTTACCATATGATTTCATGGCATTCCATGGTCGTTCGGATGGTTTTGACCACCCAATACGCCCTTTTAGAGCGCGCTAAACTGTTAAAAAAAATATTCAGTCATACCGCGCTCCCCGCATGTTCGATTGATGTGGCATCTACTCTTATATGTCCCTAATAGTATTCCTATTGTTTTCATGTGATTTTAAGTCATTCTGAGCACGTTTGCTCTGAATTCGATTGTTACACGTCATTTTGGCATTTTATGATTGTGGAAATGTGTTTCCGGTCATTGTGGTCAAAAGAAACCTCCAATTGGCGTGATTTCTACCCGACCATTTCACAGTTCACACAAAAATTGTTGTTGTATGATTTCATGGCATTCCGAGGTTGTTCGGATGGTTTTGACCACCCAACACGCCCTTTTAGAGTGCACTGAACTGTTCAAAATAGAATATTTAGTCGTACCGCACACATCTCACGTACGATTGATGTTTCGTCTATTCTCACATGTTACAAATAGAATTCCAACTATTTTCGTGTAATTTCCGGTCGTTCTGAATATGTTTTCTCTGAATTCATCGATTACACATCATTTTGGCGTTTTACGACTCCGAAAATGCGTTTTCTGTCACTATGGTCAAACGACACCTCCGATTGACGTGTCATCTACCCAACCATTTCCCAATTAACACCACAGTTCTTTTCATATGATTTAATGGAATTCTGAGGTCAATCGGCTGGTTTGGACCACCCAAAGTGCCCTTTAAAAGCGCACTGAACTGTTCAAAACAGTATATTTGGCCGTACCGCGCACACCGCACATCCTATTGACATTTCGTCTCCAGATACATGTCACGAATATTATTCATATTGTTTTCGGGTGATTTGAAGTCATTCTGAGCATGTTTTCTATGAATTCGACCGTTACATGTCGTTTTGGCGTTTTATGATTGCATAAATACATTTCCAGTCACCGCATTCAAATGAAACCTTCGATTGATGTGATGTCTACCCGACCATTTCAAAATTCATACCACTTTTGTTTTCGTATGATTTCAGGGCATTCTGAAGTCGTTCAACTGGTTTTGACCACGCAACGCGCCCTTTTAGAGTGTACTGAACTATTCAAAACAACATATTCAGTCGTACCACGCACACTGCACGTCATATTGATGTGTTGTCTCCTTCTACATGTCAAGAATAGTATTTCTATTGTTTTCGTGTTATTTTAGGTCATTCTAAGCACGTTTTCTAGGAATTTGACAATTACACATCGTTTTGGCATTTTATGACTCTGGAAATTCATTTCCAATCACCACGGTCAAAAAACACTTTCGATTGATGTACCTTCTTCCCAAACATTTTACAATTCAAACCATGGTTGTTGTTGTATGATTTCATAGAATTCTGACGTCGTTCGGCTAGTTTTGACCACCCAACGCGCCCTTTTAGAGCGCACCGAAGTGTTCAAAACAACATATTTGGTCGTACCATGCACACCTCATGCCTAATTGATGTTTCATCTCCTCCTACATGTCAGGAATAGTATTCCTATTGTTTTCATGTGATTTCAAGTCATTCTGAGGATGTTTTATTTGAATTCGACCGTTACACTTTGTTTTGGAATTTTATGACTCCGGAAATGCGTTTCCGGTCACCGTGGACAAACGACATCTTCTATTAATGTTACGTCTGCCTGAGAATTTAAAAATTCATACCATGGTTGTTGTAGTATGATTTCATTAAATTTCAAGGTCGTTCGACTGGTTTTGACCACCCAACGAGCCCTTTTAGAGCACATTGAACTGTTCAAAATAGCATATTAGGTTGTACCGCGCGCACCACACATCTGATTTATGTGTTGTCTCCTCTTACATGTCAAAAATAGTATTCCTATTATTTTTGTGTGATTTCAAGTCATTCTGAGCACATTTTCTTTGAATTCGACCGTTACATGTCATTTTTGCGTTTTGTGACTCCGGAAATGCATTTTCGGTCACCACAGTCAAATTACACCATCTATTGGCATGCCGTCTACCCGACCATTTCACAATTCACACCATGGCTGTTTTTGTATGATTTTATGGAATTCCGAGGTCATTCGGCTGGTTTTGACCTGCCAACTCACCCTTTTAGAGCACGCCAAACTGTTCAAAACAGCATATTTGGTCGTACGGCGCACACTGCACATCTGATTGATGTGTCGTCTCCTCCTACATATCAAGAATAGTGGTATTATTGTTTTAGTGTGATTTAAATTCATTATGAGCATGTTTTTTATGAATTCGACCGTTACACTTCGTTTAGGACTTTTTTAACTCCGAAAATAAGTTTCTGGTCACCACGGTCAAACAACACCTCCGATTGATGTGTTGTTTGCCTGAGCATTTTTCAATTCACACCATAGTTTTTTTCGTATGATTCCATGGCATTTTGAGGTCATTCGGCTGGTTTTGACCACCCAACGCACCCTTTTAGAGCACGCCAAACTATTCAAAATAGTATATTCGGTTGTACTGTGTACACCACATGTCTGATTGATGTTCGGTCTCCTCTTACATGTCATGAATAGTATTCTATTATTTTCGTGTGATTTGAAGACATTCTGAGTACGTTTTCTCTGAATTCGATCGTTACACGTTGTTTTTTCATTTTATGACTTCAGAAATGTGTTTCTAGTCACCGTGGTCAAACGATGCCTCCAATTGATATGCTGTCCGCCTGGCCATTTCAAAATTCACACAACGATTGTTTTTTTATGATGTCATGACATTCTGAGGTCATTCGGTTGGTTTTGACCACCCAACACACCGATTTAGAGTGCATCGAACTGTTCAATTTTTCATGTTTGATCATATCACACACACCACACGTCCAATTTATGTTCCATATCCTCCTACATGTCACGAATAGTATTACTATTTTTTTCTTGTGATTTCAAGTCATTCTGAGCACGTTTTCTATGAATTCGGCCGTTACCCGTCGTTTTGGCATTTTATGAAACTGAAAATATGTTTACATTCACCACAGACAAATGACACCTACGATTGACATTCCGTATGCCTGAAAATTTCAAAATTCACACCACGGTTTTTGTCGTATTATTTAATGGCATTCTGAGGTCGTTCAACTAGATTTGACCACCCAACGCGCCCTTTTAGAGCACGTCGAACTTTTCAAGACAACATATTCATTCGTACCGCGCACACTGCATGTCTGAATGACATGATGTCTCCTTCCACATGTCATGAATAGTAGTCCTATTTTTTCGTGTGATTTATAGTCATTCTGAGAACTTTTTCACTAAATTCGACCGTAACACGTTGTTTTGGCGTTTTATGAGTACGGAAATGCGTTTCTGGTCACTGAGGTCAATAGACACCTCCGGTTGATGTTCTGTTTACCCGAATATTTAAAAAATCACACCACGGTTCTTGTTGTTGTATGATTTCATGGAATTTTGAGGTTGTTCTGATGGTTTTGACCACCCTACGCGCCATTTTAGAGTGCGATGAACTGTTCAAAATAACATATCTAGCCGTACCGCGCACACTGCACGTCCGATTGACATTTTTTCCCCTCCTACATGTCAATAATAATATCCCTATTTCGTTCCTATGACTTCAAGTCATTCTGAGCATTTTTCCCTTGAATTCGATAGTTACACGTCGTTTTAGCATTTTATGACTCTGGAAATGTGTTTCCAGTCACCGCGATCAAACGACACCTACGATGGACATTCCATCTACTCGACCATTTCAAAATTCAAACCATGGTTGTTTTCATATGATTTCATGTCATTGAGAGGTCGTTCGACTAGTTTTGACCACCCAACATTCCCTTTTAGAGTGCGTCGAACTGTTCAAAATAGCATATTCGATCGTACCACGCACACCGCACATCCGATTGACATGTTGTATCCTCCAACATGTCAAGAATAGTATTCCTACTGTTTTAGTGTGATTTCAAGTCATTCTAAGCCCTTTTCTCTGAATTTGATTGTTACACGTTGTTTTGGCGCGTTTGAAAAGCGTACGTGGGGTGATCCAAACAAGAAGAAGAACCTCAGAATACCATGAAATTGGACAACAACAAAGGGTGGGTGAATTTTAAAATGGTTGGGCAGATGACACATCAATTAGAGGTTTCGTTTGACCGCGGTGACTGGAAGCACACGCCGTGTGTCGTAAATGGCCAAAACATGCATTTAATGGTCAAATTCATTCCGAACGACATCAGAATGACTTGAAAACATAGGAAAAACACCCTAATTATTATTCTTCAGGTGTAAAAAAATACGACACATCATTCTACCATGCAGTTTGCGTGGCACGACCTAATATGGGTTTTTAGGTGTTTTCCACGGTTGAAATGTGTGCGTGGGGGGGGGGGCTATCCAGGGGGGGTCTATCTGAGGTGGGAGTTCTTTGAGGTGGGGGGGGGGCTATTCGGTGGGGGGTGCATAATGAATAATTTACCTAATGGCCAATTGGACTAATGGTGTAATGATCAATTATCCTAATGGCCTAAATGTCAATTTTCCTAATGACCCAATGTCAAATTTCCCTATTTACGAATTCACCTAATTCCCTAATTCCCTAATTTAATATTGGCCAAACAAACAATTGTAATAATGGCCTATGGTATAGTTTCACAATTTGAATAATGGCATAATGGACTAATGGACATTTGTCCTACATCAAATTGGACAATTAGCCAACTGGCCAATTTCCCTAATGGCCTAAGAGCCTAATGAAAAATTATCCTAATGAACTAATGGTCAATTATCCTAATGAATTCTCGGGTGCGGGGGAGGTTGTCCGAGGTGGGGAGGGGGTTGTCCGGGGTGTGGGGGGGTGTATGTGGTGGGCCAAGGGCCTAAAAATAGTGAACCTAAGATCAGTCACCAAAAATAAGTTCCATGGTTTATATTAAAAATCACATGGTTTATAAAAAAATTCACAGAACATGCAATTGAAAACATTAGAGAATTAAATGAACTAAAAATATACAAATCAATAATCAGTTTCATGGTTACTTCTCAATTCGTGCACACAAAAATTGCATAAGGCCAAAATAAAAATGATACCCCCAAATCTCAAAAACTATCCCTAGTAACCCAACCTAAACATCAATAACAACCCCACAAATAAAAAATAAACACACCTCATGAATATGATGCGTCATGCGTGGTCATGACTGCTACCTCCATCCGGTGGGGCAGGGGCCTAAAAAAATAAAAATTATGAAGATTTTCATAACAAAAATAATAGAAAATAAATAAATAAATACAGTATAAACCTTCGTCATATGATCCCCTACACCATCACCTGGACACACATATTCCCACAGTGCTCTAACCTCAGCAATCAATTGCACATTTACCTACTCGGAAGCATGCAGTCGTGCCTCAAAATATCACAACTGCTATGTCATATGAGCAACAGCAGGACAGAAAACCGTAGTGTGTGATACTACTGAACGAGGAATCCCAGTTTCATAGGTCAAACTATATCCATGCCCATCCCAACCAATAATGCGATGGAAGATCTCATCCTTTCGCATGGGAAGCTGTCGTTGGTCCTCTGGCAGCTGTTCTTACTCATCATTAAATTGATCCTATGAAATGATTAAATATATATACATATATATGTTAATATAAAAATTTATGTAAGTATTGGTAATGATTACAATCACTTACTATCATTGCTATAGCCTTTGGATCATTTCGATCACAAGTCCTCATCCACACCGACATTTTATCAGTTGGTGCACCTTGATCTCGTAACTGTTATTGAATAGAATATAAACACAATACCATATTAATTAATAAATAAAAAAATGAATAATAAATACCCCATGTCATATCTGAGACACGTGACGAGTCCCGAGCGTATGAGGTGGTCCCTGCAACGCTCGATTCTCAGAATGGCGTGCTGACACCTCCTACATTCAATTAATTGAAATTTGAAAAAAATCACACATTCATGAAAATATATATAATAAAATAAATATACAAACCGAAACACCCTCATTAGAAAAATATGAAACTAAGTCATGCCACTGAGCCGAGAGGACACCTCTCGGGAATTTTTCTAGAATGTATGGGGCAGCCTCATTTGGTACCCAGTGGTCCCTATTGACTTTTCATTTATAATCCTTTCACATTTTATGAAATTTTCTCATACACACTGGCTGGAAATCATCGGGGAATACTTTCAAATTTTTCTATTAATTAAAAAAATAACATATTTTATTATTTTTAATACATAAGGAAGAAAGTAAAATGGTCTTCTTACCTGAACCTCCCTCCAAAGACGATCTAATGTGTCCTGAGGGATAAAATCCATGTCACATGTGGTAAATGGAAATTGATGTGGGTCATGTATTATATGACCCAACTGACAAATAAATACATGGGAATTCAATCCCACATGATGAAATATCTCATCAAAGGAAACATCAAACGTCGTGTTGGAATTCCATGATAAAATGCCATGAACAGGGCCTCTCTTGGGAGAGGAAGAAGCAGTCGAGTCTGATCCTATTAAAAAAAAATTTATATATAATTCGACAGATATTATAAATATATATATATATATATATATGTGTGTGTGTATTTATCAATTACATAAAAAATAGACACAACGACATTCAAACATACCTCAACCCAGATACGTAGATGGCTCAGATGGATGATGTGGATCTGCTACCTCTTCCCCTGAAATGCGTTCAGTCATAGAAAACATTAGTAAGGGGACTATCCAATGTTTCCAAAAGATAAATTGGATTTTTAAAAAAATCAAACTTGTACAGTTGTCAATCAAACAAAAAGGTATTGAATAATTAGTTGTGAATGGATTTTAAAAAATAATAAATTTAACAAAACAGATATACAAATTATGTACAAAACCAATTAATGATAGCCAAATTTCGGATTGAATTAATAAAAATTCAAGCAGCACATGAACCAAATGTAGAATACCTCAACGGGAAGATACATAGACAATAACATAAAGACACCAAAATAGAAATCACCCTAAATATTTATAAATGAATAAACTTCCAAAAGTGAGGATTAAAACTTATAAGGATTTAAAAAATGGTTATATAATTTATGATATCCAAGGACATTCAATACTGAACAGCGGGAAAACAATTATAACTTTCATTAAGAATGAAAATCGACCGTTTCTCCTTCAATGTCCGCTCTAACTCAATAAATATCTTCCTCACATTGAACTAAGGTATTTTGATCAAGCTTTTAGGAATCAAACGGAACTGTCTCAAGTTTATCTTGTAAAATAAAAACACTTCTCACCGTGAAAATTTCAGAACAACTTTCCAAATTGGATTTAAAGTCAAAGTAATGAATAATAATTTTTCCTCTTGTGATGTCAAAATGAAAGGTTCATTATCAACTCATTCATTTCTATATAACATATAGTTAAAATTCACTAATGAAAACTGATATTGTTTGACTTTACATCCACAAACTGGATCAACCCAATTACACTTTAACAATATGTACATCAACCCATTTGTGTACACAACTTAAATGATTTCTATCAATTGACTATAGTAATAACCAGAATCGAAGAATGGACAACCGATGCCACTATTTTGTGTTTCTCGTTTGACATCAACATATTTAATTTGAAATAGAAAACCATTAGCATATATAGATTTATAACGATGAGCTATTATAGATGGACCCTCATCCAGTTGGATAAATTATTCAGTTAGTGTGGGGTCACCTAAATCTCTCAGCTTATGGACCTAAATAATTCATAGAATTTAATAATGACTTATTAAGAAAGAAATTAATATAAAACTTCTCTCATAATGAAAATCAATTTATACATACATAATCCTTGAACCAATCATGAAATTGTGCATAATGAGATTGTTGAATTTGATAATCTTTTAAATGATACCTCTCTTCTTTCATATCATTAATGTGTTTCTTTCAAATGATAAACTTATGCAAAAACAAAAAACATGTAAAATTTAAACAATAAAACTGATAAGACATTTATTGCATTAATGGTGCAACTGATGGAGTATTTAACAAGATACATTGACGTTCTTGTATCCACTCGATGTTTTCCATATCAAATATGGGTCCTTATCAAACTAGACCATCATGAATCTGAGAGGAATTATCTATTTTTGTCTCAACATCCTTAAGATATTCTGCACAATAAATTAGTACACTCATCCATCAAATAACCATTGGCTATTGATGCCTCTGGATGAGCTATGTTGCGTACAAATCATTTCAATGTACTCAAATACCACTCAATAGGATACATCCACCGTAATTTCACTAGACCAACAAACATTAATTCATCAGTTAGGTGCACTTTCATGTGAACCATAACATCAAAAAAGGAGGGGGAAATAGTTTCTCAATGTTATAAAGCAGAGTACTATTTGGTCTTGCAAAATTTTTAAATCAGTCATTCGCTGATTTCTTCAAAAAATCTGTCTAAAAAAATTACTCTTCTCAATAAACGGTTGAACAACATTGGAGGAACAAACAATCACAAATTGTGATTGGAATCAAATTCTGAATTATTATGTGATTGTCATGACTTTTCAACCATTGCAATGTCCTACTTGTCAGATTCATACACTTCGAAATATTAGAAGAGTAACCATCGGGAACTTTACGCATCATCAAAATCGAAAGAAATATATCTTTCTCCTTTGTTGTCATTGTATAATGTACAGTATGAATATATGCCTTGTTTCCCTCAGCTAAATGTAAATGGAACTGTTTCCTTAAACCCATTTCTTCCAAATCAGGATGTGCATTAACATGGTCCTTAAATTTTACACTGACAACTAAAATGGTCCACAATATGTTATCACAAACATTTTTTTTCAATGTGAATGACATCCAAATTATGCTTTAGAATGTTCGTTTTCCAATATAGAAGACTATAAAAAATACTTTTATTTTTCCAATTGTGACTGAACTGCCTACCCACATCAAGAATATTACATAATGGTTGAGCTACCAAATCCTTAATTTCATATACTATGTGGATGTTTTCTTCCTCAATATGTGATAACCTTTTGACTCTTTTCATGATCTTTGGTACTGGGATGAACTCTCTAGATCCATAAAATGCCACTATGTCCTTTTATGAATCAGTGCTGAGGTGGGATAAAACGTCTGTGACCCATTTATGCCCATTTTTTGGAATGCTTAAGCCATATAGATTTTTTACTTTTATTTCAACATGGGAATGAAAATTCCTTTTTCGTACTCCAGCCTGATAAATTTTCATAAGCTGGGAATTCATTTATTTTCCACAATAATGCATCCAATTGTTTGAACATTTCATTCATTTCACAGTCATAAATCATTACACCATCGCCCAAAAATTCATTCAACTCATCAATCAATGGCTGAAGGTAAACATCAATCTTATCCACCGTACATCTAGGTCCATCAATAAAACTAGAAATTAATATAAATTGTTTCTTCATAAAATTACATAGAAGAAGATTATATGGAACCAACACCACGGGCCATGCGCTATGAGTTGCACCAACCATATAATTGAATAGATTGAAACCATCTACTGCCAACCCCAATTAGACATTATGAACATCTTTAGAAAAGTCGGCATGTCTCTTAGCAAAATCCTTCCATGCATGGGAGTCTACCGGGTGAGTTAACATATCATATTCATGAATTCATTGTGCATTCCATATCATGAAATTATAAACTTTAAATGACATAAAAAATATTTACCAACTCGGTTTAAGGGGAAAGTAATGCATTTTTTTTATGAAAATCGGTTTCCCCTGTATCGCAATCATACATTGATGAGTATGATTTCCCCTATTCTCTTTCCACCGAGAAGCACCAAAAACCATACAAATATCCAAATGGGAAGTTTCCTTTCTAAACAACATACAGTGGTTTGCA
Organism: Viscum album; assembly: GCA_963277665.1. Classification (NCBI taxonomy): domain Eukaryota; kingdom Viridiplantae; phylum Streptophyta; class Magnoliopsida; order Santalales; family Viscaceae; genus Viscum; species Viscum album. Next base: position 115,074,551 of record OY728133.1, on the reverse strand, counting down.
CATGTATCTATGGTCTCAATTGTAAAACCTATGTACTCTGTCAACTTACGAGCATGGTAATACGACTCGAGAAACATAGCATCGACAGGAAGAACCTTTTTCAATATCCCCAACAGCATGTCCAATGATGTGTCAGACCACTGATTCAAAGTATTAAAATAAAACAACTCCATGATAAATGACAATTTATTGTAAGAAGTACATCCAGGATATAATTATGTTTTTGCATCATCAAGTGCTTCATAAAACCTCCTTGAATCACGATCTTCCCCAGAGCAAAGATTTATCTCACCAATCTTAAGATTCTGGATGACATTGACAACAAGATTCATCCCACATACCATTTCAGTAAGCATTTCATGCATTGGATCATTCATCCTTGCATTAACATCCATCTAAACTACATTCATATTTTGACAATGAACATATTCTTCTCCATGACGAGTCCAACTCTTATAATTTTTTAAAAATCTGTTAAATAATAGGTTCTCCCTCATAGTATCTCATTTTAATTGATATATGATACCAAATTTTCTTCATGGACAACTAATATAGTCAGTTTCAAATCCTTTGGTGAAGTCAATAAATGGCATAATACCATTAAAATATTCTCTAGACGTTCGATTTAGAAGATCAATCCAACTCTTGTCCATAATAATATATGTATATCAAACATTTACACAAGACTTATTACATGAATTTTTCATATAAAATATATTTAAAATAAATACTAACCAATTATTTGTGTTCAATTGATAAAATAATCCAATTAAATCTCTAAATAATAAACAAGAGAATAGATAATGGAATGGATGTGTATGCCCATGTCATGTCATACCTGATTGCGCTATAAACCAGGAAGGAAGGGGAGTGGAAGATGGTGTTGTGGGGGATAGGAGAGGCAGCGGAGGGGAGCCAAAGTCGGAGACGGTGCGGCGAGGGAGGGGACAAGCATTGGTGGTGGCAGTGAGCCGAAAGAGAGGAGGCATTGAGGTGGCGACGGTGCAGCGAGGGTGGGATGATGAGGGAGGGGACAGAGGAAAGTGGGGAGCTAGAGTGGACGGGCAGCAGTGGAAAGGGAACAAGCAACGACTGTGTGGGGAGGAAGGGGACCGTGTGGCGGTGGTGCCATACATTAGGGGATTTTAGGGTTTTATATTTTTTAAGGTTCTAAGTGATTTATGTTTTTTTTTTGGATTTTTAATGGTTTTTTGGATTTTTAAAATTTTAGGGTTGTTTAGGATTTTTTTTTATTTGGAGTTTTTTTAGTGGGTTTATGGGGTCTTAGGGTTTTTTTTGGATAATTCTAGGTTGTTTGAGGGGTTTATGTCTTTTAGGGTTTTATAGATTTAGGGTTTTGGGGGTTTTTAGGGTTTTTATGAGTTTTATAGTTTTCAGTGGTTTTATGGTTTTTAGTGTATTATATTTTTTATGGGTTTTTAATGTTTTAAGGGTTTTAAAGGATTTTTAGTGTCTTTATTGGGTTTTAGGGGTTTTAAGGGTTTTCTAGGTTTCAGTGTTTTTTAATGATTTTAGAGTATTTATAAGAGTTGTAGTTTTTATGGGTTCTATGGTTTTTATGATTATTGGGTTTTTATGTATTTTAGTTTTATCAACATTATAGAGTATTGGGGATTTTTTGGGGTTTTAGGAATATTTTTTGGTTCTTTAGGGTTTTTGGATTTATTTAGTGTATTAGGAGATTTAAGGGAGTGAGGGATTTTAGGGGTTTTATGGATTTTTATCATTTTAGGGTTTTATAGGTTTTAGGGTTTTAAGGATGTTTTTAGGATTTATGTGATTTCTTACATGAAGTCATGACGTCTCAAGAAATTTGAATGAGCTGTGTTTTGAGCCTTTTTAACATATCATCATGTATCACTCACATTTCTTTGTTGGTGAAATCTCATTACTCCTTCAGAATGTATTGCAATACTTTTGATTTAATAACCTTATTTACGGGATGAATTGGGTGACCAATTCAAGTATCCGTTTTTATAAAAAATGGTTTTATGTTTTATTACATTTTAGGGTTTTAATTTGTTTTTGGGGTTTTGGGTATTAATGTATTTTATGTCCATTAGGTGTTTTAGAGGGGGTTTTATGGTAATTTACAGAATAAAGTGTTTTTTTAGTTTTTTTTGAGTTTTATGTCTTTTATGGTCTTTTATATTTTTTTATTCCTTTTAGGGTTTTAGGGGTTTTATGAGATTTTATGGTTTTTAGGGATTTTTAGGGGTCTTAGGGTTCTATGGGTTTTTATAGTTGTTCTGGTTTTTTATGGTTTTTAGTTTTTAGGGATTTTTAGTGTTTTAGGGGTTTTATAGTTTTTAGGATATATTTTGATTTATTTTTGGTGTTTTTCATCTTTTTTGTGTTTTTAAAGGTTTTTCCTACAATTTTGGGGTTCTTTAGGTTTTTTGGTTTTTTAGAGTCTTTTTTAGTTTCTATGTGTTTTACCATATTTTAGGGTCTTGATAGTTTTATGTTTTTGGGCTTTTTTATTGTTTTAAATTTTATTTCCATTAGGGTTTTAATGGGTTTTAGTGGGTTACGGTTATTAATGATTTATAGTTTTTAGATTTGGGGGGGGGGGGTAGGGGTTTAAATGGGTTTTTATATTTTAAAGGATCATAAGTCTTATAGCATGTTTGGGGGATTTATTTGGGATGTTGATGTGGTTTGGGGATTGGGGGGTTAGGGGTTAAGGTTTTATAGAGTTTTTTAAGTTTTTAGGATTTTTAGTATTAATAGGGTTTTAGGATATTTACATGGTTTTGAATGGGTTTTTAATGGTTTTAGGTTCATTAACAGGTTTTGAGGTTTTTAGGGGCCTTTTGGAGTTTTATGGGTTTAGGATTTTTTTAGGTTTATTTGAGTTTTGGGGGGTTTATGAGGTATAAATAGTTTTCTACGGTTTTTTGGTTTTATTAATTTTAGTGTTTTCAGTGCCTTTTACATGTTTTTATTGGTTTTAGTGTTTTAGTATTTTTATTGGTTTTAGGTTTCTTAAGGGGTTTTAGGGTCGTCTATTGTAAGTTCTAGTTATTTTATGGCATTTTTTTATATTTTCAACGTTTTTATGTGTGTTTAGTTGGTTTTTAGGGGGTTTAGGATTTTTTGTGCCCTTTAGTGATTTTAGATTTCCTTGGGGTTTAGGGTTTTTTGGGGGTTTAGGATTATTCTTATTTTTAGGAGTTTCTCGGTTTCTTCACGGTTTTCAATAATTTTTTGGTTTTAAGAGTTTAGGTCTTTGGTGGGGTTTAAGGTATTTATAATGTTTTATGGTTTTTGGTTTTTAGTGTTTTAGTGTTTATAAAAATTTTAGGTGTTTTATGTCTACTTCAATTTTTTAGGTTGGATTAAGATATTTTTATCATATTTTGGGTTTTTAGTGGTTTTAGATTTTTATATTTTTTTGGGGTTTTAATGCCTTTTTAAGGGTTTTATGTGTTTTCAGGTGTTTTAGTGTTTTATAATAGTTATGGTTTTAGGGGTTTTATGGGTTTTTATGGGTTTAGGGTTTTTAGGTTTTTTTGGATTTAAGAGTTTATAGGATTTTATGATTTAAGTATTTTTATAGTTTTAAGGGTTATATGGGGTTTTAAGGATTTTTAATATGTTTATGAGTATAAAAAATTTAATGTATTTTTTGGGGTTTTAAGGTTTTTATATTATTTTTGTGTTTTTATTTGTTTTTTATGATATAAGTTGACTTTTTAGGGTTTTTATAGTTTTATGGGTTTTTTGGATTATTTTAGAATTTTTGGCTGTTTAGGATTATTTTTGTTTTTAAATGTTTATTGGGTGTTTTATGGGGGTTTAAGGTAAATAGTTTCTTTATGTTTATGTTTTTGTCTTTTAGGCCATTCATTTATTAAAATATTATTAATGTTTTATGGTACTTTATGGGGTTTATGATTTTTTATGGATTTTATGGTTTTTATGAGGTTTTATTGGTTTTTAGGTTTATTATGGTTGTTAGGGGGTTTTAGTGTTTTTATTTTTTTTAATATTTTTATGGTATTTTAGGGTTTTTTAGTCTGTTGGTGTTTTTTTTGAGTTTTCTTGGGGTTTTGTGTTTTTTGGGTGGTTTTAAGATTTTTAGTGTTTTAGGGTTTTAGGGTGTTTATGATTTTTTAGGTGGATTGAGGGATTTTCAAGGGATTTAAGGTTTTTTTGGATATTATGTTTTTAAATGTTTCTTCACGGGTTTTTAGGGTTTTTTGGGTTTTTAATATCTTAAGGGTTTTAGTGTTTGAGGTATTTGAGGGGGTTTTGGGTTTGGGAGGGGGGGTTTGGGTATTTAGGGTGTTATTAGTGATTTTCTATTTTTGTGGGGTTTTAGGTTTTTTTGTGTTTAAGGGGTTTTTGGGCCTTTTTGGATTTTTATCTATTTTAGGATAATTAAGGGGTTTAGGTGTTTATTGTATTTTAGGGTTTTTAGTGGGGTTAGTTTTTTATAGTTTTTACTGTTTGTAAGGGTTTTTAGGATTTTAAATGGTTTTTAGTGTTGTAGTGTTTTTTGGTTTTTGGGTTTTTGCTTCTTTTAGGTTTTTGGGATCTTTTTGGTAAATTTAGTGTTATTTCATTATTTTAGTGTTCTTCAGGGTTATTAGGGTTTTTTTGTTTTTATGGGTTCTTTGTGATTTGTTTGGTTATTGGGGGTTTAGTGTCTTTTAGGGTTTATCTTGTCTTCATTAATGGTTTTCTGGTTTTGTGAGGTTTTTAGGTTTTATTGGATATCAATGGTTTTTATGGTCATTTATGGGTTTTAATGTCTTTAGGATTGTAAGGGGTTTTCAGAGTTTTTAGATTTTTTTTGTATTTTAATGGCTTTGCTAGGGGTTTTTATAAGTTTTAAGGTTTTTGGGGTTTTAGTTGTTTATGGGTTTTAGGGTTTTTTAGTTTATAGCACATTTAATGTTTATAGGGGTTCTCAAGAATTTTTAAATGGTTAGGGGTTTAGGGGATTTTATACTTTTTATTGCTCTCATGGTTTTTAAGGAAATTTATTGTTTTTTTGGAGTTTTAAATGTTTTAGGGGCATTATGTTTTTAGGATATTATGTGTTTTATAGGATATTTAGGAATTTTTTGGTTTTTTTAGGTTTCTAGGGGTTTTAATGTTTTTAGGATTATTTAGGATTTTCACATTTTTAGAGATTTAATATTTTTAGGGTTCCTAGGGGTTTTGTGATTTTTATGCCTTTATTTGGGAATTTGGGTTTTTAGGGTTCTAAGGATTTTTTTGGGTTTTTAGTGATTTTATAGTATTTTTTGGTTTTAATGGTTTTTTAGGGATTTTTTTGGGGTTTTAGGGGGTTTAGGGTTTTTAGGGACATTAGATATTTTTAGTGTATTTTGGGTCTTTTTAGTGTTTTATATGAATTAGCTATTTTTATGATATTTAATTTTTTTGGTGTATTCATGGGGTTTTAATGGTTCTAGGTTTTTAGTTTTATTTGGGTATTTTAAGGGGTTTTAGGGGGTTTTATGGGGTTTTAGTGTTTATAGGGCTTTCAGTGTTTTTAAGGGATTTAAGGGTTTTAGGGGGTGTTTATTTTTTCATGATTGTTTAAATGGTCTCTAGGGATTAAATTATTTAGTGTTCTAGGGTATTTATGTTTTTTTGTGGGGTTTTAGGGGTTTTATGATTCTTATAGACCATTATGTTTTTCATATGGGTTTTTTCAGTTTTTTTGAGGTATTTTAGGGGTTTTATATTTTTAACAATTTTGATGGGTTTTGGTATTTTTGAGTACTTTTAGGCATCGTTAGAGGTTTTATGAATTATGTTGCTGTTTAGCTGTTTTGGGGTTTTAGGGGTTTTAGGGTTATTTTGAGTTTTTTGGGTTTTATCATTTTCAGGTTTTTAATGGTTTTAGTGATTTAATAGTGTTTTTAGGGGTATTAGGGTTTTAAAAGTTATTATATATTTTTGGGTTTTTTCATTGTTTATTGTTTTTACCGTTCTGGGGGGATTTTTTTGGGGGATTCGGGTTTTAAGGCTCTATTTATGGTTTTTAAGACTCTTATGGCTTTCATATTTTTAGGATTTTTGTGTCTTAAGAGTTTTATGGTTTTCTTTGTGATTTTAGGGTTTTATACGGGTATTTATGGTTGTATTTCATTTTTTGGGTTTTAGTGGTTTTTAGGGGGTTTTGAGTTTTTTAGGGATTTTAAGGGTTTTATGGTTTTGAAGGGGTTTTAGGGTATTAGGGAATTTTTTCTATTTTAAGGAGGTTTTAGTATTTTTACGGGTTTTATGTTATATTAGGTATTTTATGGTTTTTATGGTTCTTTATGGTTTTTAGAGTCTTTTAGGTTATGTGGGGTCTTTATGATTTTTTTCACTTTTATCGGTTTTTAGTATTTACAAGGGTTTTAGTGTTTTTATGTGTTTTTAGGTTCATTTTGGGGAAATAATGGATTTTTTGGGTTTTTGGGTTTTTAGGGTATTTTAGGGGTTTTAGGTTTTTTTAATGATTTAAGGGTCTTTCAGGGGGTATTATTGTTTATTCGGGTTTTTGGGATTTTTAGGGTTTTGTGGGTTTTAGAGTTTTAGGTGTTTTTTGGGTTGGTAGGGGTTTTATGGTTTTATAGTCTTTAATTATTTTTTGGTTTATATACTATTTTTTTGTTTTTATGTGTTTTTATTGGTTTTTAGGGTTTTACGATTTGTGGGTTTTTTTAATTTTATTTTATTTTTAAGGATTTTAAGGGGGTTTATTAGTTTTGGGGGGTTTAGTGTGTTTTAGGGTTTATTGGGCAAAGAATATATGAGATCAGGCGCACCTGCTCCCTCTAATTTAATAATAAAAATGTAAATGAATTTCATTTCAAGTATTTATTAAGAATCAGGTATATATTTCACCCAACATATATGAGTCCACATAGGACACATGACACTATGGGATAAAAAAAATACCATAGCGAGCTTCTTTCCAGAAGAGCCTTCTCAGAGAGCACATCTTACACCGTGTTCACCTCCCGATAAGCATGTGTGACATTGAGAGTGAATTATTGGGTGTCGTTGAGGCACTAATTCTAGGGTGGTATAATTCCCCAAAGGACTCTCTTGGATATGTTTTTCAGTTCATCCAATGTAAGCATCGAGTCAGATTCAATCCAGAGAATCTTCCACCGGAATTGAATCAAAATATTGACTACCTTCATCATAGGCTATAGTTTAGCCTCAAAGGAACATCCATTTAAAATTAAGGGAAAAATCATCCTTTCACAAATCCCAGGTATTTGTGGAATACCCCACCACACCCTGTGGGGCACGGTTCCCCCAAGGCCGCACTATCCACATCCACCTTAATCCATGATGGAATCGGAATAATCCATCAAATAAACTTTAGCACCTGTGATTTTTTTCACCTTCAATACACTCCAAGAATATGTTGATTAATTGTGTTAGTGAAATTATTTTACATAAAACCTATTTGTATAAAATTTTCCTCATGGAAAGCCTTGTGAATGGCCACAATTCCACCATGAAAGGAGCTCCACTTGTGGTCAAAAGATGCTGCATTTTGAGCATCCCAGACATGAGAAATGATGGTGGAATCTGTAATGAGTAGAAGATTATGAACCTTCTCACTATAATTTAGAATAGTAATGTTGGATAGCTAGTAAATTGGATGGAAGTAAATAGAAATATGAAATCCAAACAAATCTTGTATTTAAGAACAGAGGATGGTTGCATATTTGCAGTGCAAAAAAAGGTACAGTGCACACTCCTCATCTCACATGTAGATATGAAAAATTAAGGAAAGTGGTAAACTAGATTTTTCGGGATAATCATGTACAAGAAATATATCCTTAAAAATATTCCATAGAAGTAGATTCTTAGAATGGGGAATGAATGGTTTCTGTAATTAGATCATCCAAGCTAGATAATTAATGTCCTTTATGTTTTGGTGTCGATTTAAATATCCAGCATTGAGTATCTGAACTAGAATCAGCTTCCATATGAGAGTGTCAACATTAATAAAATTGTGTATCTGAAAATCCAAAATAATGTGAGAAAGGAATATATTAGAAATCTCCCATGTTCTCTGATATAAATCATTAATAGAAATATGTTTTCAAATGGGTGGAGGCATCACTGACTCAACAAGAGTTCTGTCTAACTAGGTTGTTGTCTAGTAGTTCATGTTTGAATGTTTAGATGCAAACCATTTTGAGAAGGACATAATGACTTTGAAAGAGGCCCTAATTGTAGGACATGTGGAATAAGGGATATACCCTGAGAATCTGATGTGGATAATTTGGTTGAATCATTCATGAAAAACGTACATTCCTTCGTCTTGAGATGTGATCATTTTGCAAGTGAGTTTTTATAGTAGTGCATCATTAAATTTCCTTATATCCATGATACCCAGTCCCTATTGTCAATTGGTTTTGTTCATTACTTCCATTAAACAGTAACCTACTTCATTTCATTAATATTTCATATCTATGCCATTTTTCTAATCATGGATTGAAGGCACATGATAGGAGATACATGCCATCTATAGATGGATAAGGATTTAATGAACATAGAGGTGATGATAGTGTTAATTAAGAAGACCCTTCCTACATGGAACATATATTTCCCTATACATTTAGATTGTTGGTTAATTATCTTAATCAAAATAGTCTCAAGATGGTAGCTCTGGTCCTTTCTCTCAAATAGAGGAATCCCAAGACACTCAAAGTTGAGTGATCCCCTTTTAACACCAATGGTATAGCAAATTTGAACTTTTTTGGAGTCTAGTATTACCTTCCCAAATACCACTAATTATTTTCCCAATCTAATTGATTACCTTTCCACCACTTCATAGTGGTGAAAGATCTTATTTATTGATGTTATATTTCCATTGTCGGCCTACCCAAAAATGAGTATATCATCTATATAAAATATGTGAGAGGGCACATGGAGATCCCTTTCTGCCCTTATCGGTCTATAAAAGACATATTGGAAGAGGTCAATGACACAACAACTAAGGTAATCTTCATGAATTGTAAAGAGAAGTCTGGAGATTGGGACACCATTCATTACACCATTGGACCATTCAAAGAACCCCTTCGTGGAGCCATTGATGAGAATTGAGACTCTAGAAATTATTAATATGGTGTAAATCATCCTGATGAATGTGGTGGAGAAATCATTCTTACTAAGTACATTGAAGTTAAAGCTCCACTTTATGGTATCAAAAGCCTTTGAGATATCCAATTTCAATGAAACTTTCCCATATTTTTTCCATTGGAATTATATTGATCCCTTCTAAGTTAGGGTGGAGACAATGATGGATGTTTCTCCATAGAAAAAGCCCAAATTGGTTGGATGTGATAATGTTCTACAAAAGCCTACCCAACCTTGAAGTAAGAATATTCCTGGTAAACATTGGTATAGTGTTTCTAATAGTGACAAGGATAATGTATTTTATATTAACAACATTTACAATTTTGTAATTATGGAAATAAAGTGAGAACTGAATCCATGGGGAATAGATCTAGAAATAAATAACTCCCTAATCTCATTAGGGATCTCCACCTGTATGAAATTTTTATAGAACACTAATAACATTTTTTCCATGCCATCTGGTCCCACTTAAATCTCAATATTCAAAGTGTACATGGTATTTTTGACATCCTCTTCAAAGGGAGGGTTAGTTAAGATGGTATTCTAAATCTCATCCAAATAAGGTAGAATAGAGTTATCAAGTTGAGTGTTATACTTGCCTCCATCATCATTGTAGAACATCATGATGTACTCCAAAATAGAACATGAGTTGTCAGAAATGGAGGTGAGAAGATAGTGATTAATATGGATGGCATCAAGTCCTCTCTTGGAATTTTTTTATTTATGCTGCTGATGAAATAACATGGTGTTCCTATTCCCGTATTTGAGCCATTTATCATTGCATTTGTTATAATGAAGCCTTTCCTTGAGAGCGAGGAGGTCATCCAACTTGGAATAAAGCTGGAGTAATTCATGAGAGGAAAAAATCTATAGATGGTTGGAAATCTGGAAGTTGGACAGTTTATGTTCATCATCCTTGATATCCTCATCAAGCATGGAAAATGAGTTCTTAGCCCATTCCAAAAAAAACTATTAATTTTTTTTATCTTTGAGGCCACAATTTAAAGGTCACTTTCAACATATGTTTAATTCTGTCCATTTAAAACCACCTACCTATATCCTAGGATTTTGAACCAAGAGTTATTACATTTTAATGAATTTGGAGGTCACCTTAGGTTATCTATATTTATTTTAACAATTAATGTATTATAATCTAAATTAATTTTGAATAGAGTGAGCCCATAAAGAGAAGTGGGGAACCCCAATAATTGATCTGAGAGAATAATCTACCAAGATTAATTTCCTAACATCCATTGGCAGTGTACCTTCCCCATGTAAAGCTATATCTAGAAATAGGGACTTCAATGAGGTTAAAATGATCAGTAAACCTAGAAAATTCATCAGCAACAATTCTTGAGAAGTGGGAGCCTATATTTTCATACGGCCTCATAACAGTATTGAAATAAATGATGATTATCCAATTATGGTTTATAACCACATTCAACTACAATATACTTCTAAAAATATCCATTCTTATAATGTATAGGTTGGATGCATTCACAAAATAAAGGGTGATGGATTCACCGTGAATAAAAATTGAGAAGGAGATAATTTGAAGGATCATCTCAAATGAAAGGATATGAATGTCATCATGTTCGTGAACCCATATGGTTTTCAAATATTTTGCATGTATATTGTGAGTGACAAGAGAGTATCTAATATAATACCAATTAAAAGCCTTCCATTAATAAAAGTTCATCATAGGTTCAACAATTCCACCAACCATTGGATTGTTGGAGAGAATAAAATTCCTAAGGTCTACATTCAATGGATAATTCCCATGTTTTCACCAATTCCATAATATTCTCTTTACTAAATTTAGTTCATTACCTTAGGGTTGGGTGATCAAGAATAATTTGAAGTATCATATGAATGGGTGACCTTTCCATTATTCCTTTTTCCTTTTTTCTTGGGCCTACCTACCAGATTATTGAGTGGTTTGGGTTTATAGACTTCATACATCTATTAAACATCCTCAGTAGGTTGATTATCAATATCATAATCCACCTCAATTGTAACAACCTAGTACTTCCCACTAATATGGGAGAATTGGTTGATTGAGGATACTCCATTCATTAGTGGTTCACCACCCAGTGTTCTTTTGGAAGCCTTTTCTATGGACACCAATGTAAAATAATTCTTCCTTGAGTCTAGCCATTTTGATGGGGAATGAAATATTGTATCCCAGATGGTTAGTAGGATATAGGAGGGGCCAAAAATGATAAACTTAATCACATTGGAAGAATCAACTTCTAATTTACTTTCCTTAATAATGTGATATGTAGATCCCCTTTCCGGAATTGCGGCATCATAAGGAGGAGAGGCATCATGTCCCTTGACCTCGAAGGGAGCTCTTTCCAATTACTTTAGAATTATTAACTTATCCATATGGTTTTATGGAGTCTTTTTTTTGGAGTATATTATTTCAGAATTATAAATGTTTTTTATCTCAATGGTAGTACCAACAACAACTTCCTTCTCCCCATCTTGGAGGGGGTCGTTTAGCCCAATAACAGTGTGAGTTTCTGAGTTCACAACATTCATTATGGGGAAGGAGCCCTTATTAATAGGTTTAAATTGTCTATATGAATAATTGGGGAGCACCGTGGACCTGGGATTGGGAAAACCCAGTAGATGGGTGGGATGTTCAAAATAGAATCAACACATTCCCTAACCCCATCTTTTGAATCCAAATCGGGAGAAGAGTTCCCCTCCATATAATGAAGGGGAACCTTAGATTCTAGCTTAATATTAGTGTCAAAAACATTCAATAGCTAATCAGTTGCATTAATAGGGGTTAACTAGTCAACATTTCCACTAGTAACAATATTTTCAACTAAATAATTTCATTGGATACTAGCCATCACCTCAAAATGGATGGTGACTGACACCTTGGGGTTTTCCATGTATTCTTATGGTATTTGGGTTTTTAGTATTTTTAATGGTTAATATGGGTGTTAAGGGTTATTTATGGGTTTTGGGTTTTTAGGGTTTTGTAGGGTTCTGGGATTTCAAATGGTTTTATGGATTTTAGGGTTTTTAGAATTGTTTTAGGGTTTTTAGGGTATTATAGATTTTATATGGTTTTAGGGTTTTAATTGTTTTTAATGTTATTAGGGGTTTTTAAAAAATTTAGTATTTTATTTAATTTTAGATTCTATTAGTATTTTTAGGGATTTGTAGTGTTCTTATTGAATTTATGATTTTTTATTATCTTTTAGTATTTTTATGGGTTTTATATTCTTTTAAGGGTTTTTAGGTTTTTTGGACATTGGGGAGTTTTAGGTTTTTAATGGTCATCTATGTTTTCTAGTTATTTTATAATATTTTATTTATTTATGGTTTTTGCCTCTTTCACATAATATCAATGTTTTTATGGTTTTTTGGTTTTTGTGGATTCTAATTGTTTTAGGGTTTTTAGGATTTTTTTATCATTTTTATGACTTTAGTGTTTTTTAGAATTATGTTATTTTATGTTTTTGATGGATTTTATGGATTTTAGGTGTTTTTAGGGTTTTTAGGGAATTTTTAGGCTTTTTAGTAGTTCTTATGTTTTTATAGTTTTTATCTTTTTCCATGGGATTTAAGGATTTTTTAGAGTGGTTAGGATTTTTTACGTATTTAGAGGTTTATGGATTTAATTTATTTTAAAAGTTTTTAGTGTTTTATTTTATTTTTAGGTTCTTTTTAGTTTTATTTGTTTCGGTTATTTTAGGGGTTTTAGGATTTATTTGGGTGTTTGATGGATTTTAGAGTCATTTTATGGGTTTTGAACTTTTTAGTGGTTCAGTTTTAATAGGGTGTTTATGTGTTTTTAGGATCTTTTAATGGTGTTGGGGGTTTATATATTTTATGTATTTTTTGGGTTTTTTTGGGTTTTTTGGGTTTTTTATATTTTATGATTTTTAGGGATTTCTTAGATTTTTAGTGTCTTCTTAGTATTTTTATTGTTTTCAATAATTATCATGCGTTTTAGGGGTTTTAGGGTCACTGTATGGGTCATTATGATTTTTTTAACTTTTTGGGGTTTGGGGGTTTTTATGGTTTTAGGGGTCCTATTGGGTTTTAGGGTTCATTTATGGATTTTAGGGTTCTTTTAGGGTTTTGGGGTTATTAAGTTTATTTTTGGAGTTTGGGGTTATTTTATGATATTTCTAGATTTTTATAGTTTTTAGTAATTTTTTGGTTTATTTGTTTTTTTGATATTTCTAGGTTATGTTGGATTTTATAAGTTATTTTCAGTTTTTTAGTTTTTTATAGAGTTTTAATGTGGTTTTATGGTTTTGAATGTTTTTCAATGTTTCAGGGGGGTTTTACGGTTTTAGGGTTTTAGGGTTTTCTAGGATTCTTAGGGTTTTCATAGAGTTTTTAGACCTTTTTGGGATTTCTTAGAGTTTTTTTAGTTTTTAGGGGGTTTAGGGTTTCTATAGTTTATTAAGGTTTTTATATTTTTTTTATTTTTTATGGATTTTTTATTTATTTTACAGAATTCAGTGTTTTTATGGGATTATTAAGTGTGTTCATAATTTTTTTGGATTTTTATTAGGTTTTTAGGATTTTTAAGGTTCTTAATCTTTAGGTTTTATGGTGTATGATACTAGATTTAAGGAATATGGTATAAGGTTTAGTGTCTATAGTATAGGGTTTAGAGTGTAGGTTATTGGGTTTAATGTGTAGGGTGTAGGGTATATGGATTATGGTATATGGTCTAATTTTTTTTCGATGTAGGTTTTACGTTGTAGAGTTGGATTTATGATTTAGTGTATAGGTTCTAGGGTGAATGATTTAGGGTTTAGGGTGTATGGTATAGTGTTTGGGGTGTAAGGATTATAGTTTATGGTGTAGGGTATTGGGTTTAGGGTTTTAGGTGATGGTTTAGTGTTTCAGGAGTATGGATTGGGGTGCAGGGTGCTGCATATTGAGTTTTTTAGGTAGGGACTAGGGTTTTGGGTGTCGCGTATATGGTTTAGGGTGTACAATTTAGGGAACATGGTAAAAGGTATAGGGTTTATAGTGTTGGGTTTAAATATTAGGGTAGAGGGTATCGGTTTTAGGTTGTACAAGTTAGGATTTAGGTTGCATGGTATAGGGTATATATTTTTAGGTTTGGGGTTTAGGGTATATGGTTTAGGGTAAAGGGTATATTGTTTAGGGTGTAGGGTGTAGGGTGTAGGTTTTAGGGAGTAGGTTATTGGGTTAACGGTTAAAGATTTTGGGTTTTGGGATTTGGGTATATTGTATAGGTTATATGATGTAGGGTTTCAGTGTTAGGGTTTAAGGATATGGTATTGTAACATCCTATGTTTTTATGAACCATTTCTTGAGTAAATAAAAAATTTCATTTGTATCTTTCAATTCACTATGTCTAACATTCCTTTCACACTAAACCGACATGCCTTATGTTACACGCAACACCGAGTTGGCATATGATACATGAAACACTGAGTATATATTTTTTTCAATGTATAAAAAAACATTTTTCGGATTATGTTATACGTAACACCAATAGAAGATTCCAATACATGAAACAATGGGTCGTCATGCATTACACGTAATAGGGACCTTCCTCGATAGCTTGCGTTGTACGCAATACCGAGTTTCACAAAACAAAGACATATTATTTAAATATTTTAATTTAATGGTATATAAATTAGCATTTATGAGCAGTATTAACCGACTTTTGAATTTTATATAACATTAAAATTCATCTTATTTATTTTATAGATGTGATATAAGAACAAATTCAATTTTTTTGATAAAAGAATCATTTTTTGAAAAATGACGTTTAGACACCTTTTGAAGGTGCACCCATTTTGAATATTGTTTTTAGAAAGTTTTTATTTTTGATTTTATAAATATAATCTTCTTTTTGGAATTGGGACATAACTTTTTTTAAATTTTTGATAATTTTCTAATAAAAATCATATTTTAATAAATTCTGAGAAATACTGAATTTTAATTCAAAACTACATTTTCATCTAATTCATTTATTTTAATACATTATATTATTAATCTTTTTTAAAGTTTAATTGGATTATTTTCGTATAATTTAATACGATTTTTGTCATTGGCTGTAATTTCACATTTAAATTGGACATAAACACATGTCATCCTATGGATAGTTTTTACATCATAAAAACCCACTTTCTTATTTTGACAATGAGAATTAATTGTAAATTAATTTATGCCAATAATGTGTTTTAATATAATAAAAACATATTTTCTATTTCTAATTATAAGGTCCAAATTATGTAAATAGGTCCCTTGTATTTTTAGACATTACGATTAGTAATATCTGTAATTATATTTATTTACCATCGTTAAAGGGTAAATCTAGTATATAAGGGAAAAAATAAAATTATAATAATATAAAACTACACTAACACATGTCCTAATCCTATTGGATTAGCATTGGGTGACCAAAACAATCCTTATGCTGAATGTTTTGAATTTTAGAACCACTTGGGTGTGAAAATGACTTGTTATAATAATTAATTTAAAGGTAAATATAACATAAACATGTATATTTTTACTAAATCAATTTTAATTTTTTCTTATATAAATGATATAATTGACTATAAATAGTAATTACAAATCTAATGAGATTTCCTACATCATGGTATTTTATTTATAATTTTTAGACATTAAATAAATTTATTTATTTATGACAAAACGATGATTCACTGATTACCTTATTAATGAAATATTCAAATAAATGATATTATATATATTAAAATAAATGAAATTTTACATTTTGATGACATCCAAAAAAAATTTGGAAGAAATTGAAAAGTGAGGGATGATTTAATGCCTTTTGTGTTAATTAATCAAGTTTTTATGACTTTAACAAAAATCAATTACTAAATAGTGTAAAAATTGACATAAATGAGTTTTTAAAACAAATACTTTTTTATTAAATGATATAAATATCCTAAAAATATAATATTCAGCAAAATGACTTATATAATTTCAAAAAGATCATTAATTATCCCCTATTTGTTATATTTTTATCTTATTGAAACAATATTAAGCATATATTATGAAAATACAAGAATCCATGGTAAGAGTAAGTGTTTTTAACTAAGGGTTAATACTAAAAGATAATGTTACTTTTTGACCTCAACTTTTCTACAACCTATTGTTTGAGATAATTTAGACCTATAATAAAATTATAATTTAACTCAGTCTATTTTTTATCCATTATAATCCAAAAATCTAATTATAATAAATTAATATTTAAACACTATACTAAAGTTCTCATCACCTCTCCTATAGAAGGGCACTTATCCTTCTCTTTTAGTCAAACCTCCAAATCCTTTTAATCTTCTAGAACCTAACCAAATATCCAACCAAAATCCCTCAATTCA
Source organism: Viscum album (assembly GCA_963277665.1). NCBI lineage: Eukaryota > Viridiplantae > Streptophyta > Magnoliopsida > Santalales > Viscaceae > Viscum > Viscum album. Next base: position 115,058,049 of record OY728133.1, on the reverse strand, counting down.
TCCTAAAGGACAAATGCTTTTTATAAATCTATCCTTGGAATCCTTTTGTGCAAATCAAAAGAAGACACTCGAAAAAGTGGTAATTATTTTATCACCACTTTCAAAATTCATTTCTTCTTCTACTTCCTCTTATTATGTTTTCCCATAATAAAGTGATAAATAAAGTATATTATACATGATTTGATTTTATTATAATTATCGGACAAACTTATACCTCCTTTTATTCATCACATTAATAACAATATCACCATGTGTGTGTGTGTACGACTTATCGTCTCCACACTGTGGTGTAATTTGTTATTTAAAAATAATTAATTTGGAGGGTATAATGATGAGTATAGTGGATTTAAATAATTAATACTACATTATAATTATTTTTTATAATTAATATTCCATTCTATTCAATACCATTTAACCATAATGTGAATGATATCGTAGTTTGTGCATACATACATCCTACCATCTCCACTACACGATGAGATTCATTATCCACATTTACTATAAAAGAATGATTTTAAAATATATATAATAAATAAGAATAAAATATATCACATAATAATACTACTATATTTAATTATATATGTGTCAATTACTTTTTTCCATTCAATTCCATAAGAAAACAGAAATAGCATACATGCGCACGTACGACCAACTGTCTCTATGAATTGTGTATTCCATTCCATTTATATATCTATTATATATTTATATTTATATTATTAAAATTTATGATATATAAATAATTTTTTAAATGCAATAATTAATTAAATTATTATCTATGTAATATGATCAAGACCAACATGTTAAAACACATACGATAAATAAAATGATTATTACCAAAAACATTGCCTTAACATGGAATTGATAAATAAATGAGTAATATAAAGTCATAAGTGAATCATATATGATATTATAGATATTATTATGGTTTTTTTACAAGTTAATAATATGTTTAAACCCACTATAATGGAGTTTCAGACACATATGAAACCAATTAGACCTATGTTAAGGGATAAATTTGCAATCTCATTATTATTCGAGATTGTTTATTCGTAAGTATTTACTGGAGTATATTTTTCATTAGAGTCAATTTTTTCCTAAATATATAATATTATATCTATTCTTATACTATTTTTAATGTGAATTTTACCTATTGGTAAATTATTATCAAATGGTATGGAAGGAATCTTTCTTTCATTTTACATATGAGTTACTTTTTGACTTTTCCTGCAAATGTACAAGGAGAATGTTTTTAAAATTATACAACATGAAGGGGTTTTTATGCCTTCATAAATCATTATTTCATTGAATATTACTTTATATTATTTCAATATTATTTTCAACTAAATTATTTTAAAATTTTGTAGCATTTTTTAGAAAAGAAAACATTTTTAGAAGAAAAAAGTATATTTTCCACAAGAATTAACATCGAGTGATTTATCAATTTTATTTTCCATCTAAGATGATTCTATTTAAAAAAAATTATGTTTATATCCCTATTATTTTTATGATTTTATCGTGTTAATGATGGAATATTATTTTATATGGATTATGTTATAATGGAATGATGTTTAAGAAACCAATTTTATTTATTAGGTTATGCTCTAATGAATTAATTATATTTTTTGTGGCGAATATAAAAATGATTTCATTATGAGATAGGTGGGACCTATATCTCCCTCCAATTCATTGGGTAAGTATTTATATCTCATGATATAGACATGAATATAATGGCATGTAAATCTGGTTCAGTAATACATAGATAGAACGGAAAATAAATCTAGTTTTGTAATACATGGCTAGAACGAAAAGTAAACCCAGTTTAGTAATAGGATTTGTCCACTATGATGGTCTTGGAAGCAACGCCTTCGATAATATTGAAATCAAATAATGTGAATATTTTCATCATAAAATTCCATGTTATATTTCAATGTTATTTTATCATGGTTCATGTTCATTTATGATTTATGCCTTATGAACTGCAAAGATTTATTTCATGGGTCACGATTTTGATAATAAGAATTTATTTTATAGTTTTTACATTCTTATGTTTATTATTTTTTTATGTTATTAATGTATACAATTACTGAATATTTTAGCTCACCATTTTATGTTTTCTATTCGCTAGGATATAAAAAATGATTTTCAGTAGGAAAACTAATGGGTAAGATCATTATGATAGATGTTTAAGATCTTTCACTATGCCAGAAGAATGTGTTATGAGTTTACAAAGTCACTAAACTAATAAGTTATTTGGGTGTCTATTTGTATCATGTATTGATTATACCGAAAATGTAATTTAATGTTCATGTACGTCAATCTTGGGACTTTATAGTTGTTATCAGAGCATAGGTTTAGTTATCATTTGGAAACTAGAATTCAAAAACATTACTGTGATCCCTAGAGATAATTATAAGGTATGGCTAGGGATATCCCTATGGGTATGTATAACAATAGGTTATAGTCCTATAATTATGGTAATGATCATGAATAACTTAATATTAATACTAAGATATCATATATTGAAATATTATATGTAATTTACCTTATTTATGTGTTTTTAGTCTATGATATGTATTTCTAACAATTTTTTTTTCTAGTTTTAGTAAATATCTAGAACTACATAGAACATGGTTAACCATTTAAGTTTTTAGATGTGTACATTATATGAATAATGATGCTCAATTTCCTAAGTGGAAATATCTTGAAGAGAATAATGATGAAGGCACAAGTATTGGTCATATTACTGAGGATAAATAGATTATAAATGACATGTGAAAGGTATGTGATGTTATTCTAGTATTTTTACATTAATCCTAATAATCATGATATTGAGAAACCATAATACATGATTCAAATTTTAGTAAAGATGAATATGATGGATCCTGGCTAATGGTTTAAGATTAAGTTGTATGATTGAGGTTTATATGTTTCGGATTTCATAGATTATGTTATATGTACCAGGAAATATATATGTGTTTTTAGAATAAGTTTTTAATTATGTATTAGAAATAGTATGTTAAATAGTTATAAGGATACAAAAAATTGATTTGAGGGTAAGGTTATATACATTGAGAACACTTGATTAAGGGGATGGTAACCCTTAATATGCCCCTTATGTAATGATAATGATTCTTGGTTAAAGATATGTTGGATTTTAATAAGTAAATTGGAGGATAAAAGTTTCTTGAGAACTAATTATGTAGTTATTTACAAGATTTTTGTGCAATCATGGATAATGTATAAAAAAATTTTGGACTTAAGGAGTATATCTAATAAGATCTGAAATAATTAAACAAGCACATTTTCAATAAGGATATCACCGTGGCTGAAGAGAATACATGGTGAAGGAGTTCACATTTTTGGAATGTGACCAACCAGAGATATCCTATGATATATGGGGGATAAATGTTAAACCAATTTTTTTAACCTTTTCCTATAGTTTTTTATTTTCATCTTTCAAAATGGATGTAAGCTTATTAAATTTGTAGAATATTTAATCATCAGATAATGTTTGTTAGAACAATGTATTATTTCACCATATATAGGATTATGCATGTTTGATAACTTGTAATATCCTTTTTGTGATAATTAAATATGGAATAAACTATCATTTAATTTATGGATGGCATGATCTTTTATCACATTAGTAATGGAAAATTATACATCATTTCTATGAAAAATATATAAAGTGGAAATTGTTCAAGGAAAGACCAAAGAAAATATTTTACTAAAATCAAGTAATTATTTCTTCTCATGTTATTCAACTTTTGAAAAAGGATAATGAAACTAAAAAATGTTATCCTAGTACCTTCTAATATATTAAATTAAATGGTCCTTTAAATCATCATAGATTTGTGGATTTTTTGTTGTTAAATTTCTTCAAACCTTGTTCTCTATCACTATCCATCAGTACTTGATGGTTATGTTATTCTTCCATATCCATGTTTTTAATTCCCACGTATTTTCTCTTATGTGAAAACCTAGTGATGAGTTAATTTGGGTAACCATTTTCTTGATTAATTTCCTTTTCAAAATGAAGTTTTACTTTTCCTTTTTACGTTGTTGGATTCCATGAAATAAACTTTCATATAGTAAACCAAATATAACCCCAAAGAAATTCGGGGGGGGGGGGGGGGAATTCATTTTAAGGGGTGTATAATGTAACACCCAGAGTTTTTATTGACCATTTTATTTAATAAATTTAAATTTTCATTTATATATTTCAATTCACTAAGTCAAGCATTCCTTTCATAGTAAACCTACTTGTCGTATGCTACATGGAACACCGAGTTGGAGTACGATACACAGAACACCGAGTTTAGATTTTGTTAAATGTATAAAAGGAATATGATTTAATTATGTCATAAATAACACCAAATTAATATTTCACTACATTAAACATTGAATTGTCTTGTGTTACACACAAGAGTGACCTTCCTCAATATCTTGCATTGTGCGCAATACTGAGTTTCACTAAACAACAGTATATTATTAAAATATTATTATTTAATGGGATATAGACTAGATATTATGAATATAATTAACCAAATTTTGAATTTTACATAACATTAACATTTATATCATGTATTTCATAGAAATGATATAAGAATAAATATAATTTCTATGATAAAAGAAGTATTTTTAAAAAATGCATTTATGCCACCTTTTGATGGCACACCCAATTTAAATATAGGATTAACACTTTTATATATTATATTTGAAAAAAATAAATTTATCCTTTGGAAGAGGGTCATAAAAATTTACATTGGTTATTTTTTTGTATTTTTCTTATAAAACTCATATTTTTATAAATAGTGAAAAATACTGTATTTTAATTAAAAACTGTGTTTTCATATAATTTATTTATATAGATAGATTATATATTTAATTGGTTTTAAAATGTAATTGTATTATGTTTTTATCATTTAATAAAAAAAAATTCAATGGAAGTAACTTCACATTTAAGATGGACATAAACACATATCAATATTTTGAATGTTTTTACTTCTTAAAATCCTGATTTCTGGTTTTCACAATGAGAATTAATTTGAAATTAATTTCTTAAAAATATGTATCTTGAATTTAGAGAAATGGATTCAAAATTTTGAATCTTATTTTCCATATTATGTAAATAGGTCCCTTTTATTTTTGGACAATATGACTTGAAATTTCACTAACTATTTTTATTTACTATGGTTAGAAGGTAAATCAGGTAAATAAGGGAAAAAGTAATATTATACTAATATAAAAATTCCCTAAAACATGTCCTAATCCTATTGGATGATTCATGGCTGACCAAAACAATTCTTAGGCCAAAATTTTGGCATTTTAGAATCACTAGGGTGTGAAAATGACATGTTATAATAATTAATTTAAAAGGAAATATAACATAAACATGAATATTTTAATAAAAACTATTTTATTTTTATTTATATAAATGATCCCTTTTATTATAAATACTCATTATCAATCTAAAAATATTTCATACATGAGGATATTTTATTTATAATCTTTAGACATTAAAAAAAATTATTTATGACATAATGATGGTGTAGTGAAAAGCTTACTAATTAAATATTCAAATAATTTATATTGTAAATACTAAAATAAATGTAATTTTAATATTTTTATTCCATCCTAGAATTTTTTGGACTACATTGACATATGAGGGATGATTTAATTATTTTGGTTTGAAGGAATCATGTTTTAATGACTTAAACAAAAATCAATTACTAAATATTGTAAAAATTGACATAAAAGAGTTTTTAAAACGAATACTATTTTATTAAATGATATAATAGACTTAAAAAAATATAATATTCGGCCAAATTACATATATAATGTCACAAATTTTGTTAATTATCCAGTTTCGGTTATTTTTTCATCTTATTGTAACTGTATTCACCATATATTATGAAAATACAAGAAGACATGGTAAGAGTTACTATTTTTAACTAAGGGTTAATGAAAAAAATATAAGGTTACATTTGGGACCATAAATTGCCTAAAAACTATTTTTTGAGTAGATTTATAATTATAATAATATTATCCTAGATATAAATCACTTTTTATTCATTAAAATTTGATTATAAATTTATAATAATCTAATATTTCAAGACATTCCTAAAGTGACCATCACCTCTTCAATAAAAGGGAACTCCTGCTTCTCTTTTAATCACCCTTCAAAAGCCCTTTTTCATAGACAAAACACACCAAAACATCCTCCCATAATCCCTCAATTTATCTCAAAGTACACACAATGAGAAAAAAAACCATCCTAGGAAGACGTTTGGTGAAAATCAAATGGAGATACTCAAAAAAGAGGTATTTGTTTTATCAGCTCTTTCAAAATTATTTTATTATTCTACGTCCTCTTATTATGTTGTTCCCATAATAAAGTGATATTGTAAGTATCTTCTAAATTCATATATTTTATTATAATTATGAAACAAACTTATACCTCTTTTTATCTATCATATGAATAATAACACCACCATGCATGCGTACATATGACTTTCCATCTCCATGACGTGTTGTAATGTTTCATTCAACAACACATAATTGGGAGGGGTATAATGATGATTATAAAGGATTTAAATAATGAATATAACAAGGTAATTATTCTATATAATTAATATACCATCAAATTCCATACCATTTAACCATAAAGTGAATGACATTGTCACTTGTGCGTCCGTACGGCCTACCGTCTCCACGACACGATGAGATTAATTATCCATGTTAACCATTCATGAATGATTATAAAGTATATATAATAAATAATAATGAAATAAATCACATAATAATAATAAATTTTATATATACATATATATATATATATACATATATCAATTATTTTATTCATTCAATTCAGTAAGGAAACAGAAATAGCGGTCATGCGTACGTACGACCAACTGTCTCCATGATCAGTGTATTCCATTTCATTTATCAATATTATATATATATATATACTGAATATGTATGATATAAAAATCATGTTTTACATTCTGTAATTAATTAAATAATGATCTATATAATAATATCATGAATAACAAGTCAAAATACGTACAATTAATAAAATGATTATTACCCAAAACACTTCTATAACATTGAATTGGAAAATAAATGGATAATATAAAGTCAAAGTGATTCATATATTATATCATATATATTATTATGTTTCTGTTATAGTTTAATAATATGTTTAGACCCACTATATAAGATTTTGGACACATAAGGAAGAAATCAAACCAATGGTAAGGGATACTTTTTCAATCGCATTATTATCCAAGATGGTTTATTCCTAAGTATTTAGTGGTTTATATTTATCATTCATGTGTATGTCTCCTATATATATATTATTATTTATATTTATATACTGTAATTTAAGTTAAATTTTACCCATTGGTAAGTTTTTATTAAATATTATGGAAGGAACTGTTCTTTTGTTTTCTATAAGATATACTTTTTAATTTTTCCAGTAAGAGTACAAGAATAATGTTTTTTAAATGTATACGACATGGATGAGTTTTTACATCTTAATAATGCATTATTTCCATGAAATATACCTTATATTATTTCAATATTATTATCATTTGATTTCATTTAATATTGCATGGCATTTTGGGAAAATAATTCTTTTTTTGGAGAAGAAAGAATATTTTACTCAAGAATTAAGTTCAAGTGTTTTATAAATTATATTCTCAATTAACGATGATTCTATTTTATTTGGTTTATGATTCATATAACTATTATTAATAGGATTTTATTTTTTTAGTGATGAAATGAAATTTTATATGTATTATGTTATGATGGAACGATGTTTAAAAAACTCATTTTATTTCATGGGTTATGCTATGATGAATGATTTATAATTTTTTGGGGCACAAGTAAGAATGGTTTAATTTTGAGATGTGTGGGAAATATTTATCCCTCAAATGTGTTGGATAAATATCTATATCTCATGCGATAGGCATGACTGGAATGGAAAGTAAATCTATTATAGTAATATAGAGTTAAAAGGAATGTAAATATGGTTCAGTAATACATTGTTGGAATGACAAGTAAACCTTGTTCATTAATGGACTTTGTCCACTATGATGGTCTTGGAAGAAATGCGTTGGATACTATATAAATCATATTATGTGATTATTATTTTTTCTGAAATTCTAGGTTTTATGTCAATGATATTTAATCATGGTTCGTGTTCAATTATGATTTATGCTTTATGAACTGACATGATTTATTTCATGACTCACGATTATGAAATTCAAAATTACTGTTCATATTTTTATATTCAATTTTTATTATTTTTTAGATGTTCTTCTTTATTACCCTTACTGATTATTTCAGCACACCATTTTTATGTTTTCATTTCCCCAGGATATAAATAATGAATTCATGTAGGAAAACTAATGGGTAAGACATTTATGGGAGATTTTTAAGATCTTTCACCAAGAAAGAAGAATCTGTTCCATGTTTCCAATGGCACTAATCAAATAAGGTATTTGTGCATCTATTTTTTTCATGTACAATTTATTACAAAAAATATAATTTAATGTTCATGTACATCACGATTGGGTCTTTATAGTTGGTATCAGAGAAAATGTTTAGTTTACCATTGGAAACTAGTATGAAAAAACTTTTGTGAGATCCCTAGAGATATTTCGAAGGTAATTCAAGGGAATTCCTTAAGTTTAAGTATAACTATAGTTTATAGTCCTATAATTATGGTAATTATCATGAATAAACTAGTATTAAACCTATGATATCATATATTGAAATATTATAAGTAATTTAACTTACTTGTGTGTTTTTAATATCTGATATGTATTTGCCACATTTTTCTTTCTGGTTTTGGTCAATATAGAGAACTACCTTAAACATGATTAACCATTAAATTTTTCAGATATGAAAATTATGATAATAATGAATATTGATTTCCTAATTAGAAATATCATAAATAGAATCATGATTATGTTACATGTATTAGTCATACTGATGAGGGTAAAGAGATTTTAAATGCCATGTGAAAGGTATATGATGTTAATAAAGTATTTCTTACATTAAACCTACGATTATTGAGGTTGAGAAACCATAATTCATTTTTCATATATTTGGAATAATGAAGATGATGGATCCTAAGTAATGGTTTAAGAATAAATATGGATGATTGAGGTGTATATGTTTCATATTTCATAGATTATGTTATATGATCTGGAAAATATATATGTGTTTTTAGAATATGTTTTAAACAAAGGAATGGAAAGGATATGTTTAATTGTTCAAAGGATACAAAAAAGTGATCTAAGGGTAAGGTGATATACTTGGAGAACACATGATTAGGGGGAAGGTGACAATTAATCTTTCTATTATGTTAATATAATGATGTTTGGCTAAATATAAGTTCTATTTGTATAATTAAATTGGATTATGCTAGTTTATTGAGAACTAATTATAGAGATATTGAAGGACGGTTATTCTATCATGGATTAAGTATAAAAATTTTTGGGACTTAAGGAATATATCTAATGTGTTTTGGAATAAAGAAATTTTTTTTTCAATAAGGATATATGATAATTCAGGTTGTTATCATGACTCAAGGGAATACATGACCAAGGTCTTCACATTTTTGGAATGTGGGCAACTAGATATATCTTATGATATATATGAGATAAATGTTAAGCCGTGTTTGTGAACCTTTATCTATAGTTTTTAATTTTTATAGTTCATAAGGAATGTAAAGTTATCAATTTTTTGGAAATTTTAAACATTAGATGATATTTTTTTGAATAATGTTTTATCTCACCATATATGGACTTATGCATGTTTGATAACTTGGGATATCCTTTTTGTGAAAAATATAGATGAAATAAACTATCTTTAAAATTATGTACCACATGATATCATAACACTTTTGGAATGTCGAATTCAACTTCATTTCATTGAATAAGAGATTATGTGAAATTTTTTCAATGCATGAACAACAATGAGATTGTACTGAAATCAAGTTATTATTCCTTGTCTTGTTCTTCAACTTTATGAAAAGGATCATGAAAACCAAAAATGGTATCCTGGTACATTATTATCTGATGAATCAGTTGGTCCCTTAAATCATTTTAGATTTATAGAATTCTGAAGGTTAACATTCTCCAAACCTTGTTCTCTATCACTGTCCATGAGAACTTGATGGATAGATTTTTCATCAATATCCATATTTTCACTTCCCACAAATGTTCTCCAATGTGAAAACCTAGTGATGAGATTAATTGGGAAACCATTATGTTTCTACCATTCCTTATTAAAATGATGTTTTTGTATTAATTTATACTATGTGGGTTTCCATGAAATAATCTTTCAAGTAATAAACCTTTTATAACCCCAATGAATTTATTGGGAAAATTTCATTTTGAGGGTGGTCTAATGTAAAAACATGTGTTTTTATGTATTATTTTTTTAATAAATTAAAATTTTCTTTTATATCATTCAATTCACTTGGTCAAACATTCCTATCACACTAAACTGATTTGTCATATGTTACATGAAATAATGAGTTGGCGTATGATACACGCAACACTAAGTATAGATTTTGTTCAGTTAATCAAAGAACTATATTTGAATTGGTTAGAAGAAACAACAAAGTAATCTTTAACAACATGAAATACTGACTTGGATTTCATTACACACAAGAGTGACCTTCCTCGATAGCTTGTGTTGTACACAATACCATGTTTCACTAAACAATGATATATTATTAAATTATTATTACTTAATGGGATATAAAAATTATTTTGTGAGTATTATTAACAAAAATTTTAATTTTATATAAAATTAAAATCCCTCTTATGTTTTTATTAGACATGATATAAGAATAAATTCAATTTTTTGGATAAAAAAGTATTTTTTTAAAAATGCAGTTTTTCCACCTTCTAATAGTGCACAGATTTTATATCATGTTTTTTACAGTTATATATGTTATGGTTTAAAAATTAATAATCTTATCATTTTGAATCACGTCATCAAAATTTACATTGGTTGAATTTTTGGTATTTTTCTGGAAAAATTATTATTTTAATGATTGGTGAAAAATATTGCATTTTAATTCAAAATTTTCTTTTCATTTCATTAATTTATATAGTTAGATTATATTTTTTAATTGGTTTTAAGGTTTAATTTTATTATGTTTTTATATTTTAACACAATTTTTTTGATTTATCTAATTTTACATTTATATTGTACATAAACACATGTCCAACTTTTGATAGTTTTTTACTTCATAAAAACCAACTTCCTACTTTGGACAGTGATGATTAATTTAAAATTACCATTTCTAGATTATTTGTTTTGAATTTATAGAAATATATTTAATTTTTTAAATCATAAGTTATAATATATATAAATATTTACCTTTTATTTTGGGACATTATGAATAGTAACTTTAGTAATTATTTTTATTTACCATGGTTAAAGAGTAAATCAGATAAATAAGGGTAAAAAAATAATATTATAATAATATAAATCTTACCTAAAATGCGTCCTAATCCTATTTTATTAGTCACGGGGGACAAAAAAATCCTTAGGCCGAAATTTTGGCATTTTAGATCTTCTTGGGTGTGAAAATGATATGTTATAAAAAATAATTTAAATTAAAGGGAAATATAACATAAACATGTATCTTTTTACTAAATTTTTTTTATTATTCTTTATATAAATTATATATTCTACTATAAATAGTTATTATAAATATAATAATATTTAATAAATCATGGTATTTTATTTATAATTTTAAACAATAAATAAATTACTTTATATATGACACAATGATGATACATGGATTAACTTATTAATGAAACAATCAAATAAATGATATTATAAATATTAAAATAAATGTAATTTGAATATTTTGATTCCATAAAATAATTTTTTAGAAGAAATTGAAATTATAGGGATTATTTAACTTCTGTTTTAAGTAATCAATTTGATATTACTTTAACAAAAATCTATTACTAAATAGTGTCAAAATTTACATAAATGAGTTTTTAAAACAAATAATATTTTATTAAATGATATAAATGTCCTAGAAATATAATATTTGGAAACATTAATTATATAATTTGATAAATGTCATTAATTATCCCCTTTTGGTTCTCTTGGAATTTTATAGTAACTATAGTAACCATATATTATGAAAATACAAGAGGACATGGAAAGAGTCATTATTTTTAACTATGGGTTAATGCTAAAAGATATGGTTAATTTTGTGACCCAATCATGTATAAAACTTATAGGTTGAAATGATATAGACCTATCCTCATATTATGATATTAATAGATCACTTTTTATACATTATAAACCGAAAATAAATTTATAATGAATTAATATTTCATGACTTTCCTAAAATGACCATCACCTCTCTTATAAAAGGGCATTTATCCTTATCTTCTATTCACAAAACCAAATCCATTTGGATCTGTCAAACTCAATCCAATTCTACTTCCAACTTCCCTAACATCATATTCGAGGGAAAACATCTAGAATAAATCCAACTATGGAGACCATCTGTGCAAATCAGAAAGAGATACTCGAAAAGGAGTTAACTGTTTTATCACTTCTTTCAAAATTCATTTCTTCTTCAACATCCTGTTATTATATTGTTTCCATACTAAATTAATAAATAGAGTATCTTATACATTAAAATATGTTATTATACTTATTTTACACAATTATAAATTTTTTATCCATCCTACAAATCACAATATATCCATGTATGCGTACATATGGCTTACCATCTCCACGCCATGGTATAATTTATTATTCAACAATACATAATTTTGATGGGTATAATTATGAGTATAATCTATTTAAATAATAAATATAATATGATAATTATTCTTTATAATTAATATACCATCTAATTCTATACCACTTAACCATTAAGTGAATGATATCATCGCTCTTTCGTACATACAACCTACCATCTACACGATGAGATGAGATTAATTCTCCATATTAACCATTAAATTTTGGTTATAAATTATTTATAATAACTAAGAATTAAATAAATGACATAATACTTATAATTTATTTATTTATATATATATTCTTTACTTTTTTACAATCAATTCAATAAGGAAACAGAAACAACATTTATGTGTACGTATTGCCACTATCTCCCTGAACGGTGTAATCTATTTCATTTATCTATATTATATATACACATATATATATATTTATATTTATATACCAAATATTTATTATATATATATATATATATATATCATGTTTTACATTCTGTAAGTTAGTAAATCATGATCTATGTAACAAGATCATGAATGACAAGTCAAAACATGTACGATAAATAAAATGATTAATACCCAAAACGTAAATTTAATCTAGAATTGATAAATAAATAGGAAATATAAAGCCTTAATTGAATCATATATCATATGATAGAAATTATTATTGTTCTGTAACAAGTTAATAATATTTTTAAATCCACTATAAATTTTTTTTGGACACATACTGACGAAATCAGATATAAGGTAAGACATAATTTTGAAATCTCATTATTGTCTGAGATTGTTTATTCCTAATATTTACTTGGGTATATTTATCATTCCAGTATATTTTTTTTAAATATATAATAATATTTATATTCTAATAATATTTTTTAAATAATATTTTACCCATTTCTAAATTAGTATTAAATGGTATGTATGGAATATATCTTTCATTTTCCATACGAGGTACTTTTTAACTTTTCCAGTAAGAGTACAAGAAGAATGTTTTTAAACGTATACATCATGAATGGGATTTTATGTATTCTTAATGCCTAATTTACTTGAATCATCCTTTACAATATTTAATGTTTATTCTCAACATAATTTTTTGAAAATTTGACTTCGTTTGGAGAAAAGAAATCATTTTTTAATAAGAAAGGTTGTTATCCTCAAGAATTACGTATGACTGTTTTATCAAAATTATTTTATCTCTAAGATGATTCTATTTAAATAGGGTTATGTTTATATCCCTATTATTACTACAATTTTATTATGTTAATTATGGAATGAAATTTTATATGAATTATGTTATGATGATATTATTTTTAAGAAACCCATTTTTTTCTTGGCTTTTTCTATGATGAATGATTAATATTATTTTGTAGAACATGTAAGAATGAATTCATTATGAAATGGGTAGAACGTATATCTCCTTCCAATTAATTAGGTGAAGATTTATATCTGATGAGATAGACATTACTAGAAAATGAAGTAAATATGATTTCGTAATACAGGGTAGAAATGGAATGTAAATCCAGTTCATTAATACATTACTGGAATGACAAGTAAACCCAATTTAGTAATGGACTTTTCCCACTATGATGGTCTTTGCAGCAATTCCTTTGCTACTATGGAAATCATATTACGTGATTTTTTTCTTTCTATAATTCCATGTTTTATGTTAATGTTATTTTATCATAGTTCATGTTTATTTATTATTTATGTCTTACGAACTGCCAAGATTTGTTTCATGAATCTTGATTTTGATATTCAAAATTTATGTTCATGTTTTTATAATCTTATATTTATTTTTTGTTTGATGTTATTCATGTTTACCCTTACTAGGAATTTTAGCTCACCCATTTTATGTTTTCTTTTCTTCAAGATATAAATAACAGGTTAGGTAGGAAAAATAATGGGGAAGGTCTTTATCTGATATGTTGAAGATCATTCACCATGATAGAAGAGTGCGTTTTGAGTTTCCAAAGGCAATAAACTAATACAGGCTTTGGGTATATGTTTATGACATTTATTAAGTATTATGAAAAAGTATTGTAATTTCCATGTGTGTCAAGCCTGGGTATTTAAAGGTATAGTGTTTAAGTTGTAGGGTTTAGGGTTTAGAGTGTAGGGTATAGGGATTATGGTGTGGGGTTTTCTGTTTATGGTGTAGGGTATAGTGTTTTGAGTGTAGTGTTTAGTGATTGGGTTGTAGGGTGTAGAGTGTAAGGTGTAGGGTATAGGTATTGTGGTTTGTTATATAGGGAGTATGTGAAAGGGTATAGGATATTGTTGTTAGGGGTAGGGTAAAACATATAGGGTGTAGGATATGGGGTTTAGGGTTTAGATTATATGGTTTAGGGTGTTGGGTATAGGGTATAAGATGTATAGTTTTGGTTTCTCGATGTAGGGTATATGTTTTCGGCTGTAGGGTAGGGAGTGAGGTATTGGATTTAGTGTGTATGGTATAGGGTTTATGGTGTAGGGTTTATGGTTTAAGGTTTAGGATGACAGTTCTAGGGTTTTTTTAGGTTTATGGTGTAGGGTATAGAGTTTAAGGTTTAGCATCTAGGGTTTAGGGTATAAGGATTCAAATATAGGGTTTAGGGTTTAGGTTTCATTGTATAGGTTTTAGGGTGTACGTTTCATTGTTTAAGGAGTAAGCTATATAGTTTTGGGTGTTGGGTTAAGGGTTTAGAGTGTTAGGTGTAATGTTCAGGGTGTAGGTTTAGGTATTTGGAGTAGGGTATAGGGTATAGGGTTTTGTGTATTTGTAGTGATGTTTATGGTTTTCGGTGTAGGGTTTTGTATTTAGTGTTTTGGGTTTAGGGAGTAGGGAGTAGGTTTTTTTTGTTTTAGGGATTTTTTGGGATTCTTAGGGTTTTTTATGATCTTTAGTGATTTCAGGGTTTTTAGGGGTTATTAGGGTTTTTATGGTTTTTTAGTTTTTAGTGGAATTATAGAGTTTTTATTTTTTTGGGATTTTTTGTTTTTCAAGGGTTTTTATGATGTATTATGGTGTTTAAGAGTTATTAGACTTTACAGGGACTTTATTAGTTTTTGGAGTTTTATGGTTTTTGGGATTTTTTTATTTTTAGGGTCCTTTCTAGATTTGAAATGCTTTGTATTGTTTTTAGGTTTCTATAATATTTTATTTATGTTTTTTTGGGATTTTTAGGGTTTTAATTGGGGTCATATGGTATTTCCAGGTTTATTAGGGTTTTAGAAATTTTATGAATTGTTTGGTGTCTTAGGGTTTTTAGGATTTTTTGGTTTTAGGATTTTTTGGTTATTAGTATTTTTATGTTTGTTATGTTTATTATGTTTATTATGTGTTTTTAGTGTTTTCCCGGGTTATTTAATATTTTATTTGTGTTTTAGTTGGTTTTTATGGTTTTATGGTTTCTTTTTGGATTTTAGAATATTTTGGGTATTTTTAGGGTTTTAAGGGGTTTTAGGGTTTTTCAGGGATTTTATGTTTTTAGTTTTTTTCTATTTTTTATAGATTTTATGGTATTTGCGGTATTTTAGACACAAAATTTCTCAAAAAAATGATAAAATCCCGCAATGTTTTATTTATATTGAGTTAATGGCCAATAAAAGAAAGCATTAAAGAATCCAATTCCTCTAGGTTGAGCAATGTAAGCCACCAGGGCGGTCTAAAATCTCATGCAGGTTTAGGTAGTATGATAAATCATTTTTCTAGTATGCTCATACAAGCCCTACCTATGTGGCCCAACACGAGCAACCAATACCTATGTGAGGTTCCAATCATGGAAACATTCACTACAAACCTATATGAGATGTCTCCTTCACCGAGGGTCTTGTGTTTTCTAATAAATAGGACCCTTGGGTTCCTAGTTTGGGATGATAGAAATACCTAAAGAAGCCTATAAAAATTTCTCACCCCAGTACTTTACCCATGTCATATAAACAATATAGATATATATTCAAGACATAAAAGAAGAGTAAATTAAGGAGGTTAGTGGTATTAGGGTTCCTATATTCTCTGAAATATAAAAGATTTGCACAAGGCCCCACCTCTCTCTAGTAAAAATGAACATGGGAGAAGTCCCCTTATAGATATTGTGACATGAGTGCCATTTTTCCAAATAAACCATTAATGTCCCTTGGATCCTATAGAAATATATCACCAATGTTTTGTTTCCTAGGCTATCCATTTCCCAAAGACATCTAATGCCCGCCTAGCCCCACCTATGTGAGCCACATTCAGCTCACCCATACCTCACATGCACAAGCCACCGTTAGCTCACCCAAGAATCTCTTCTACAAGCATCCCTTGGAGCCCTATTTCATACCACCAATGGAAGGGAACCTATTTTTATGGATTTGTCATCTAAGGGGAATTCAGTCAAGGAATTATCTAGAACCTCCAAATATTTAGGATCAAAGCACGGGTCACACCAGTGCGTCCTATCATTTATAAATTCTGATGGTAATGAAGTTTGTACATTAATCCTACCTAAGAGGTGGTATCCTCATAGTGTTATGGATTATATATTCCCCTATTAACAAGGATATCAACCTTATGGATGATTATGGGAACCCTGGGTTGGAAACAAGATAGGATACAAGCACATCAAAGCCCTTCCTTCCCCCATGACTCCCCCAAATGATTCCACCCTCAGCTAATAGTTGATTAAGACTAAATATAACACCAGGGAATCCTTCTTAGAGTAATACCTAAAAATTTTTTGTTGGGAATTTACCCACCATCTATTTACACTCCCTCATCCACAAGCATACAAAGTATATTTTTTATTGTTTTTTATACCCTCCCCTTCTTGACTCACATGGCCTTAGAGGCTAGTGATGATCATGACATATTCATAATAACATACATGTATAAATATATAATTATTTTAAAAATATTCCTCTAACCTTTCTATGGGTCTCTTATTCAGTGTATTCCCTAAATCCTTGTTAGCATCATCTTAATTGGTCATATTACCTATGAGACAAACATTCAAAGGGCCAGATTACCAATGAATCATCCATGGGCCCCCTCCATAAGTGTAATCCCCAATATTTGAACTATGTGGCATTTGATTATTATAAAAATAACAAACTTAGTAATCCTCTCTATGGTTCAAACCCAACACCCTAAAAAACAACATAATCTTCTCTCGTGAATATTTCTAGAAGGGTCCTATCAGACTTGGGAGGCTATATTCCATTAATGTCTCTTGCATTGTTTCATCATAATTTCCACACCAGTATTGACTAGGAATCTTTCTCATTGATTCCTTGTCACATGATGTAAAAAAGTGGTGTTTGGTCTTTTCACATGAACTTAGAAGGCTTGATGTGTCCTACTATGTGTAATCGAACTATATGCATTCATATTCTTTTCAAAATGATACATATGAATCATTTCTCATGGGCCTAATTCTGATAAAAACAACAAATCTCATCTTCGTGGATGAAAATATATTCTATAGTGACACACATTGTGTCTTAAATCCGGCCTCACAATAAAAAATGACATAATAATCCCTAATACATATAAAAAATTTACCATTGTTGGGGAGCATCATATACATAATGATACCCCCATAGATGGAGAAACTCAGAAACATATGATTCATTCTAAATATAATACATAAAAATAATTTATTTTCAATATTAGTTAGGTCCATTCAATATTTAAGATCTAATAAAGTATTAACAAATATCTGTTAAATCTATAAGATCATATCAGAGTATACATTGATTCCACCCAAAAAGGTTCAATGAGCCTGACCTACAATATTATCAACCAATGTGAGTTCTTAAGTGTTGTAAAACAATCTTTTAATGACCACCTTGATTTCAAAATTAGTTTCCTAAAGCATCATGAATAATGTAACCATTGTTTGTTTTCAGTTCCATGAATAAACCTCATTTTAAACTATCCATAAAGGATGTGGAAGTATGTTCTTGAGGATAAGGGTCATGCCTCCAAAACAAAAAAATTCCATTCAACCCCTAGGTGATTTTTAGGATCCGAAACAAAATGTTCAACATTATATTAATCCTTAAGCAAATTAAATATGTTTCCCACATGTCCGGCCCCTTTTGCATCTCAAAAAATAAAAGAGAGCCAAAATGGGTCTAAAATAGTCGATTATTCATGTTTTCATTTATAATGATTATTATTTGAGGCTTTTTTCTGGTTTTTGTATTTCATATATGCACATTAATATCAAAAAAATCCCCATTTGATCTAATGGAGTAATTTAACTAACACAAATGTACGCATCAACTACAACCCAAGTTAGGTCCTCGCCTAATATGATTGAACCATCACTAAACCATCATCTTCAATGATGGGTTTCAAAATCACTAATTTAGAAGTGTGAAATAAATAATAATTTTTCAACAATAATGTACACTAAAAAATCCCCCAATCACATGAAGCCCCGGTAACCATCCATACTTTAATAGCTGATATCCAAAAAGAAGATGACAATAGTTTCTATTTTGAACCATTTCTAGAGAATTTCCATATAATGTAGCAATATATCCCACCCTTATCATTGGGAGGCTGATCCATAGGTCACTAATAGAATAATTACAAGAATACAGGGCTCCCTCTTGGAGTCTTCATCTAATATCCATAACCATCAATGATGGATGGAACAAAGTTATAATCATGATGAGGACACCACCCCATAGGTTCTATCGTAGGTCATTCAATCCCAAGAACTCAGGTTAGACCATCAAGGGTGGAAAAAAATCAACTAGGGATAGGTCCAGATCCTTTTTCCCACTAATTAAGACCACAAAAAATAATGTTGGAAACTATTATGTGGATGAAAATACATTCTAAGACCCCTCAAACCTACCTGCACAATTTTGTCAAAACTAAAGAAAACCATCAAAATATTATGACATATTATGAGAAGGTACAAATACAAGCTCATTTATATTAGGACTTTCATCAAAATCTAGTTACACTCAGGGAAACCAAATGAAAAATCATTAGAGAAGGCCATGGGAAGACCCTCATATATTCCCCCACAAAAGAATAATCTTAATATATGATGACTGTAAATGGATGATAGGATCATCCCAACACCACTTTTCCAAGTAGGAAATGGTCATATATCCTAGTTCTGAATACTGAATTCACTCATCATATCATCAAAATGTTTAAATGGAAGAAAATATTCATGATAACATCATACAAAATATCCATGATATAATTATGGTAGTGGAGGTGGTTGAAGTGAGGATACACAAGTCCATCCCTGAAATTAGTGTGACCCATTAAAATAATTGGATGGTAACAATGGAGAAGCTACATACTCCTCCTCTTATCCAGGAGGGTCATCTAAAAATTATGAGGACAAATGGACAGCTACATTAGACCTATATATCTTTTTCCATCATAAGTCATCATTCCATCCAAATGACCACTCTAGGGAAGGCATATATCCCTTCCAAAATTCAAGAATTCTTTTAAGAAATTATGAAAATAAAATCAGAGCTACACTAATAGGCCCAAATACGTGAAATTATTTATACACATAAATTGGTTGCAGTCTTCCTCAAGAGAGCATCAGAAACGAATCCTCACCAAATAAAATTAGAAAAAATGATCTGGTTTAAGAACCCACTATAGTCAATTCCAGTGTTATTGAATCCCTAATACATTTACCAATAGTTACTTAAGATCATACTCATCCATTACCAAATTATAGATTTTTTTATTGTAAAGTTACTATGTAGAAATATGGTTCTAGATGTTATAGTGGTTTCGCCTAGAAATCATACCATGAAGTCTATCATCATTTCAATAATCCAATCGATCACGATAACCCATCCCCTAATGTGTTTTTTGGAAACCCTCTTAATGGACATAAGATCAATCTGTATAGAGTACCTCCCCTTTTTATCATCCACCCTAATAGTACTCCCTAGGGAATACCATTCAATAATTTACCTTGTATACTGAGATCAATTCATTCTAGTAGTCATCCACATGATGGAATTCTCTATAAAGGTCCTCCCTGTAGTTGTACTTAATTCTCTCAATAAATCACAATCCTTATTGAATCAACAATGATAAGGACCTCATATCATGAGGAACTCAGAAAAATGAGGCTATTAATTTCAGAACCCCCATAATTTAATAGTTTCATCATTTCTCATCTAAAAGATTTCCCAAGTCAATGGACATTCTAGGAACTAAACCTAGATCACATGCCTTTCAATATGGTAGACAAGATACCTACTGACCCCACTTTCTACAAAAAAAGGAGGAAAATACCCACTTTGGTAAGATGAGGTAGATGCATCTCTATGAGAATAGTTTTAAAATATGTTACTTAGGAGAAAAAACTGGTTATGGATAATATACATGTCTTGTTATACCCTTCAATGACATCTTTATTTCACATTCCAGAGGTACTATCAGAATAATGCAAGCTCGACATCTGCCTAATCCTATGGATAAATCTTCACCACCTAAAAATGATGTAATTTCCTTATCAAGGGTATATAGACCATGTTGAGGTTATATAATAGCTTTATTATCAAATTTACATAGAATCCCATATAGCTACACATTTACCAAAATTAGAAAAACATCAGAGTCATCTTCAATTATCATGAATCAATGAATTGTATAAATTTTTTTGGATGATCCTAAATTCCCCATATGGTATCTATGTCAGGGGATGGGTAATGCAGGAAATTATAATTTAACCTCACACCCTAATCAAAAAAATCCACTAAAATTGACATCGTGTAATGTAGTTTTTTTAGGATGGTTGTCAGATACAAGACCCTCTCTTGAAATAATGTGGTCTAAGAATGAATTGGCCCTAAAAATGTTTTAGATGATCCATTATTGATGAGATAAATATATAAAATGTATCCTACATCAGGAATTCTATAAAATTGACCATGATTCTACTTTAAGGTAATACAATCGTCAAATAAAACTAATTCCTTCACAAGAAAGTGTCTAGTGTGTAGACCATATATTTCACCATACTCATGTTTGAATGATAATGCACAAAATATAAATAACCATCTTAATAGAAGTAACCATTGAAATAAAAGGGAATCCACAATCTATATGGATCGAGGATTTTTTTACCCTACCATTCCCTTTAAAATCAAAAAATTCATCCTGAGGCATAATAATAGTAGAATGGGAAAAACCCCATCCCATTGGGATGGGTCATTTTTTATCTTAACAAACTCTATAATAAAAATAAGAATTTTCCTATTTAGGAGGAATACTGAAAACCCTCTTATTTAGTCCCATCACATGATATATATCCCTCATTAGGATTTAATATCATGAATTGGTAAAACAATTCCCTTCAAATCACCCTCTTCCAAGTAGCTCCAAATGAATACATGAAGGGATGGAATAAACTGTGTAATAATAATAGATAATGGTGATTTCTAAAGTGAAAAATTATCCCATGAAAACATAGTTCTTTCAGTACAAATATATGGGGAAATCAACACTTCTATCGTTCTTCTTCCAAAACAAAACATACAATGCATTATGAGTCGTTAATCAACATTGGAGGTACTCATATGTATTCCTTATATGATGAATCCAATGAAAAATATATATAAGAGAACATTTACATTTGGAACATGGTCCACAATGAAATTAATGAAGGGGGTATGCATACAAGGAATAAAAATCTCTCTGATAACTTGGAAGTTTACATGAATGTTACCCCACCACCACCATTATACATAGGAAATGGGTAAAGGTGTGATTATGTGCCATCATCATCAAAAAATATTCAAATCACTCAAGATAGTATAGAGGTTCAAGTGGTATCATATTTAAATGAATGATCTATGTAGTTAAATATAGAACTACTCATAGAAAATGTTCCCATTGGATATGTCCTTCAACCGGATCCACCTATCACCATCTTAGATGGTACCCCTAAACAAAAATGGTTCATCATATCAACAAGAGTAGAGAAATAGCACCCTATCAACCCCAAAACTGGAAAAATTATCTTTTATGACCCAATTTTAATAGGATATAAGGAATTCCCACCTTTAAGGAACCAACCTGAACTGAAATAGAAAACCCATCAATGGATAACCCAAAACACTTGTATCGCTATGGTCAAAAGGAACCATACCCAATTGATAGTTGTAGGGAGTTCCGTTTCATAGAAACAAGGGATATGACATTATCCTCTCATTATCATCTTCATGACATGAATCCTCTTGTTCCATGAAGGATGGGTGAGGTGGAATTTTTATTTTCCATTCAAAATAAAGTGAAATTATCCTCATTATCTCAAGAACTAATTTTTGGGACTCATACCAGGAGTAAGGCCATAATCTTTCATCAGGATGTTTTACATTTTCTCCTCTCTACTTATTAACTACTTAGTCAAAGAGGGTATTGGAACCCAATAGATCTCCCCTCTCTCGTGCTGCCTTACCTCCTTAGTCTCTATAACCTAAACCCATTACAGGGTAAAGTGGAGAGAGGGTTGTTTTAAACCATTGGATTCTTCCACCATCATTCTAGTACATAGGAGGCGGGCATGCTCAATTCCCCATCCCCCCTATTGGGATCTGTCTCTACGTCCACCTGAAGGAAAAAAGAAGAGTGTTTAGTATCTTAGATCATTTGCTTCCTCTTTTTTTCACACCATGCATGACTCGCGGAGGTTAAAGGATAATGGTGATAATTAAATATTAATAATCCATATCATTGATTTAACTAAAAGAATATTTATTCCTATTATAATCAAGATAAATAGGATGTCCACTTTGGACCTAAGCAAAATGGGAATCCCCCTCAAAAGTAATCCCTAATCATAATTCCCTTCAATCCATACATCCTTCTTAAAATTAAGAACCAAAAAATCCTCCAAATCACTATGAGTTAAACACCCATCATTTTTCCTTTATTTTGGAATCCTTATTAGGAGCAACCCCTAATAATTTCATCAAATAGTCCAATAATACGTTTTTAGAAAAATCCCAAACATAATCATCTCAATGGATCACTCTATCCTATGAGAAAAACCCACAGAAAGCCTTCATAGGCAATGGTTCTTCACAAATGGAAATCATGGGATTTGATTCCTGACCATATGGGATGCACAAGAAGACTCCCTAAAGTCCAAACCCAACAATCCAAATCAATCTTATTCTCTCTAGACCATATCCGTAGTAGAGTTTCATTCAACCAGTAAATTCAGATCCCTTATAGTTTCCATGGTCCACTTCGATATAAGTACCAGACTAAACATTGACTTGGAATATTCTTCCTAGACATCATTTCCACAAAATGTTAAATTGTATAGTTGGGTCCTTATAACATGTGCTTATAAGGTATGGTTTTTTCTATTAAGTGGAACCAAACTATGTCGGTTCGAATTTTTTTGTAAGGATACATTGCAAGACCGTTGATGGCATTGATCCAAAAATTGAAGAAACTACTAGTTCCCTAAATTATGATACATTCTAGAGTTCCCCTCTATGTGGCTATAAAACCAGCATCATCATAATAACTAAAGAGTCACTATGTAGTACATAAGAGGATACCATAGATAGGTATCCTAATATACATTCTGATATCTCTAATAATGAAGAACCTAATATACATAAAAATTATTATAAAATCAATAAAATATGATAAATGGTTATTAATTCAAGGTTGACCAATATCGTACATGGGAATTAATAAAGTATTAATGAATAGTTTATCATCACTTTTTTGTGGAACATTAAATATCCAAGGGTTTTGTATCCAAGGGGATAAATAATCCAAAGGCAGATTTTCATTTGATGATTTGAATGAATTTTCATAACAACTCATCTTGGTTGCGTGCATGGGAGGTCAGGCTCATCACACCCTCTTATGGAGGAATTATTTCCTACTATAGGAATATTTTTATATATTTAAGAAATATTTTTTAGTAATTTATAAATTCTTAAGTATGATGTGGGAAACCCTTGAATTAACAACCAATTATTAGCATGTATGAATTTAGAATCATATGTATGTATCTGCGGTTCTTCATCAATGGAGATATCCATAATATTCTAAGGTTATCCATAAATTGTATCTTATTATTTACATCTTAATTATTCTTTCATCATTATGATGACAATAGATTTATATCTACATCGTGGGGAAATATGGAATTTGTCAATATCTAGGGAAATTGTAGTTGTTTCGATGTTGGTATTGAACCCATAAAAGATCTTCCTATATATCTTTAAAAAATGAATCAGAACCTATTTAGTTTAGTGTCTCTTAATGGATCACATCATACAATTTAAATTCATGTGGTAATGACCCAATTGTACAGTTTAATGTCATGTGGAAAGGAAGTCTAGGTGGAATATGTGCAGTCAATTTTTGGTGTGAGATTTATATGGACGTGTACTAGGGAATATTGGAGGAATATCAATTTCCATGTTGAATTAATTCATGATGGGGATATGGCTCAGAAAGAACATGGTTTGTTTGGGGTTTTGGGTTTGGACCTCAGGGAGGCTTCATATGTATCCCATATTGATGAGAATCGGATCCCTTATAGTTTGTTTGTTAATAACCCTTGCCTATGGAGGGGTTTTTCCGATTTTTCTCACAGGTGAGTGTGACCCTTTTAGAAGTTTATGTTGGTGATTATTACTAAAAATGATTCCTGTACTATTTTATGACACGATTGGGGCATAATTCTAAAGAGGATTCCTGGTTAAATAGACCATTATGGGTGTCTAAATCATGGTGATTTGGAGGATTGTTACAGGGATTACTCTTTAGAAGGATTCCCTCATTAAGGGGAATTATGATTGGGGATTACACCTGAGGATGGTTCCTATTATGCTTGAGGCATAAGTGAGTGTTGTGTATATCATGATTGTAATAGGAATTAGAGTTTATGTAGTTCAATAAATGGAATGTATCAGGCTAATTTCATGATCACCAATACCCTATAATCCCACATGAGTCATCCTCAGTTTGGGAAAATAAAGGAAGTGAAGAATCTAAGATAAGATGCACTCTGCTATTTCCCACAGGTAGAAGTAGTGATAAATACCAAATGGATATGGATGGGGTGTTGAGGATTCCCACCTCCTATAACCTAGGACAACGGTGGAAGAATATGAGTTTGTGGCATTTAACTCTCTTTACATAACCCAGAAATGGGTCCAGGGTATGGAGACCAAGGTGGGATGGTAGTAAGAATGAGGGGAGAGGGATGGTATCCCATCCCCACTCTGACCTAGTGGTTATGAGGCCGAGAGGATAAGGATTGAAACCTCATGTATGAAAGTATAAGAGAATAATTCATGAGGGATGCGCAAAAATTTGTTCTACAGATATGGAGGAGGATTTTATTCCCTATTGAATGGAAAAGAATGATTAATACTCACCCTCTTTTCTTGGAACAAGAGGCTCCAGGTATCAGATACGAGAAGGGGAGTACATGGTCCTAACCTTTTTTTTGTGAGACTAGAAACTCCATAACGTTGTCCCTAGGGTAGGGAACCTCATGACCATAGAGGTACATAGTCACATGCACCCTGAGGACCTTTAAAAACTAACCAAATAAGTGTGGTAAACCTTTGACCATAGGAATACACACCCAAATGGGGGACATACAGGTGTTTCACATTCCATGGTTTTGTAATTCAAGAGGCTTTTATAGGGGTTTCAAATTTTTCTCTCTTAGAAAAATGATCCAAAGGAAAAATGGGGTCTTTCTATGAATGTATTTGAATAAGGATTTATGTGTTACTCACATAGTTCCTCGGAAAGGGATCATGGTGTAGGGGTACCACACAGGGTCTCGGAGGAACTGAAAATAATTCATGTATGGTGGTAATAAGATTGAATGAGATGGATATGCCATAGGAACTAGACCAAAGGGGAAAATAACATGGGTTAGGCTTTTTCATGGTAACCCTAGGTCTCCTCTGGTGCCCTTAGAATATTGTTTGTGTAGGTCCATGATTAAGGAGATTAACCTCTCATAGGTGGTTTCTATTTTGGGAATACTGATCCACAAAATGCTTTATCATGTTTTAGTCCCGTATTGGAGAATTATCTTCACCGAACCCGTCAGTTATATTTTCTCACTCATTTTGGAGAGCTAGCTAAGAAGTTATAGGGGACCTGTGCAATGGTGTTGTGAAATTAGAGCTCCAGGGGGAGGGGTATGTTAATTTTTCAGTCATAAAAATGAAACACCTGACTTTCCAATATTTAGAGAAATACGGAAACTTGAGCGAGGGAGTCACTCAACATAGACTATCCGTATAGGATAATTATAAAGGATTACCACACAGATCTAATGTGCAAGTACCTATCATGGTGACACAAATTCAATGATAATTTTTTTAAATTTTGAGAGCCACAACATTTGATTCAGGGGTTCATTTGGGCTCTACAACTAGTACAACAAAATCTATATAAGATATATATGATAATTGATATGGTGAATTCACCGTATATTCTTGAAAAAACAAGAAAATTCATTTTATTTCATCAACACCTTTTTCATTGATATTTAAAATCCACTTCCTACTCTTGGAGTGGGGTTATTTCCACTTATACCTCATTATGGGGTATTATATTTCAATTTTGAAATACAGATTGCATATTCTTCAAGAAAGGAGAAAAATATCTAATCAATATTAAAATTTGTTGTCTGAATGAGGACATCCCGATTCAATGGAAAAGTGAATGAAATGCATTCTGCGGCATTAACACCCCTGCATAATTAGATGTTATGAAACTTAGGTGATTTATATAAACATTACAAGGTACATTCTTCATATGGTATAATTTTTTTTATTTAGTTAATAAAGGGATATAATGATCTCAATTTATAGTTTCTCTCTCAATTCATTTCAACGCTGCTAAATACAACAATCCTAGACCTATAACACTTCAAATAATGAGTGAATGAGAATGTGGTGGATTTTATTTCTAGGTTTAAGGGGTTAAATTACTCTATAATACTAAATATCCTGTTAGAATATCTATTGCCCCTCTATATAGAGAATATTTGTAAAATTTTTGGAATGTGACACATCTATTTAAAATAAAAAGGATTATTTTGAAATCTTTCCATAGCCTCTCATAGATTGGAAGACTACATATTGTTAACCATGTCCAAGTCCTAAATAATACCATCTTCTCAAGGAAAGATAATGGGGAAATAAAAGCAATCTACTGTCACACATAATCCAACCCCTACTCCAGCGCTAAATCCGTAGTAAGTACAATATCATGTAGAACATAATCATAAATGTTAGAAACATCATCCTATTTGTCAAGATGAGTGAAAGTGGAAGAGATGGAATCTAATTTAGGAACATAAGAAGGAATTTTATTCCTTATGATATGATAAATTCCATGGATAATTCTTCAAAACATTAGAAAATGAATTACTGAACATTCTATAGCCCAAAAGGAACGATCATGCTAGCCTCAATGATCTCTGTATCAATTTATCCATTCACTGGACACATGGTCACAATAACATGGAATATTGTTTCTATAAAATACATAATAAAAATGGTGGACTCTTGGAATGTGATGTTGGTAAAACCACCAGTGAAAGTGGCATGTGTTTTCAATGCAACCCCAAACGAATAGGGCGACTGGAATGATGTTTCTAGAAATGGATCATAGAATTTAAATGATTGTATAACTAGGAAAAAAATCAATTCAACTAATGATATTCTCAAGGAATAGTTGAATCAACTAATTTCTCCCCCAATTTCTCCTTTTTCGTCATGAAAAAACTCATAGGCGCCAAAATCCTCTATGAACGAGTCCTTTAAGTAGAAGAGTAATATGAAAATATAATGTAAAGAATAGTAAGGTGGTCCTATATGGAATAAAAAACCATCAATGTCTCTCTTTGTCATTATTACTCTATCCTAGAGAATATGGTAATTATCCCACCAAATGAAACCATAAGAGATGACCCATGAGAGGAATCCTCACTAGATAATGAACTGACCTTCAGTTACATTAATTTATTTCACATAATAAATAACTTAATTGATGATGAATATGTCAATATAATCATTCCATATACCTGATCAGTGATCCCGATGAAGATTCCACTATATCCAAGGGTATATGGAATTATTTATTCATGGTAGAACTCAATACACCAGTCACATCCCTGGTTGAAGTATCTATGTTGTGGAAACTCATGGGAAATCCCTATAGTGGGACAAAAAATATTAGTAATGTTCCCATACATATTTCAGGATCTCCTTAACCCAATTATCCAATAATATTGAATACAGGGGGTGAAAGTTCCTAATCAAACTTGTTGAGAAACAAGACTTTTAGACCTAATACACTAAGTATATGAGTTCCTTTAACTTATAGTTCAAGGGACGAACAACATCTGTCATGTACATCATCTCCTAAAGAACTTGTGAAAGAGTATCATAATGATGGAGAAAAAATAACATCATCCTAGGCGTCGGAAATTTTAATGTGATTGGGCATTTCACATTCCAGGTTATAAATCCTAGATGCTCTATATTTATTGAAAGACCACTGGGAAGCACTCATAGAGGCTTTTCTGATCCCTTTAGATCTTGAAGACGATGTTTTCACTACTCAAGTATATCATGTAGAGATGGATTCTATATAATGTCACATGATTATTTATTTCACAGAGAAATATAAGGATATTGTTATACCAGGTCACATCCAACACTTGTAAGTGTCTCTCAGGAGAGATGATGATGATGAACGATGGAATTTAATTGATAATGGATCTTGATTAAACATCATTACTATCGAAAAACCTTTTTAAGAGGTTTAAAATGAACCCCCATTTCCATTACCACTACAATTAAATTCATCTATGAAAAAAGAGAGCCAAATCCACATAGAAGAATCAATCTCAAGTCCTAGTTTTTCCACCTCATATTTAACTCAAAATTTCTGGTTGTTAAGTAGGATATGGAATTCAGCTTTCAACTATAAATTCCTTGGTGTAATTATCATGTGTATGTCTCCTATTTATACATCCAATGACTCAAATATTCCATTAATGGTCAAATTGGGTGTTTTTAGACGATAAAACATCATTCGAATATTTTTAATCCCAATATATTTTTATAGGATTCTACAAATAAGGAATGGGAACATCTCATGACTGATGGTGTTGGCCAGTTCACTACCCATAATGGTCTAGAAATGACACTTTCCATTACCTCTAACGATCTTAGTGAAAAATTTATTCTTCCCATCAATCATATCAATGATATAAGTTATGATTCAAATATACATTCAATGAATTTCATGATACAGTCACGACAGCAGGGAAAAAAATGATGATTGGTCATTGTTCCTCCAAAACATCATAAAATAATGGATGAAAATATCCTCACTCTATCACTATATCATCATATAAACAATACTTCATAAATTATGTGGTATGATGATTCTTTTCCTTCCATATGTTTGAATGTGGATCCATCTCTTAATTCTGAAAAAATTTCATTCATCACTTCCATACCCTATTAGAAATGCCAAAGGGAAAGAGCTCAAGGAAGATGAATAGGAATCCGAATAGCTTGAGGAACGTTGGTATTCCCATCTACCATACAGGGAAGGTGTCACATCCTCTATTGATGAACTAAGAAAAATACCCACAACCATTTTTTATTAGCGTGGACATGTATACTGATGAACGATTGGTGTATACTTACTTTCTTCAAAAAGCAATAGACCATTGTAGACGCCGGAAAAGTCCGTTGTTCCCAAACGAAGCTCCGGATGCGGAAAGCGAGGTCATATTTGGAGTCGGAAGGATGTTTCGGAGGGCCCGGAGGCCTTGCGCGGAATTTCAGAGGCCCGCGCGCAAAGGTGATGTTCCGCGCGCAAACCCCCCGGGATGCGCGCAATGCGCCGGTTCGGCGCGCAATTTTGCGCGCCGCGGGTCCGCGCGACTCCCTTGCGCGCCGCGCCCGATTCCGCGCCCGCGGGGGGAATTTCGCGCTCGCACCCTGGATTCCGCGCCCGGGGTTGCCTATAAATACAAGGCGACCCCCAACGTTTCAAAGGTTGCTGGAAGTCGAAACGTCTCCCGTGCGCGCAATTCAACCCCTTCCGCGCGCAATGACGAACTTCAGGTAACCTCCTTTCTTTCGCGCAAGAAAGCCTCGGGGTCCGCCTTCGCGCGCAATCCCCGCTGGCTCCTTTCATTTGACTAAACATTCACCCTAAGGCCTTTGCGCGCAAAAGAACCCGCTTGCGCGCAATTGCCCCCGGGGTGCGCGCAATCCGGCCTGATTGCGCGCACCCCCCCTTCTTTCAAGTGGACATTCATTAGAGAATGAGCCGTTGCCCCCGCGCGCTATCCGAAGCCCGGTGTGAGCAATCTCAAGCATCCGCGCGCAAGGCGCTGGCCCAATTGCGCGCCAGCCGCCCCGATTGCGCGCCGGCCCGCAGTATTGCGCGCAAAGCTTCCTTTTTGCGCGCAATCTGCCAGGGTCGTCCCCGTTGACCTCCTAAGGGTACCCGCCTGTGTGGCACCCGATGATTCTCATCCCGGGTGCCCGCACCGTGCGTTGCCTTCCCGTGCGGCCCTCCAGGCTTGCGCGAAGTGACACGCACGTATGTCCAGCATGACGTTAAACTGCATACTCGTCCAGCATGACGTTAAACTGCATATACGTCCTGCACGACGTTAAACTGTACATCGTCCGCGCTGCAAGACGTTAAACTGCCAAGTGCTTCGTCCGGCAACCTATGCCCAGCATGACGTTAAACTGCACACCCGTCCAAGCTGCACGACGTTAAACTGCCTAGCCCCCATCGTCCGCGCTGCAAGACGTTAAACTGCCAAGTGCTTCGTCCTCAACACATGACGTTAAACTGTACTTCGTCCGGCAAGACGTTAAACCGTCCGCTTCGTCCTCAACACATGACGTTAAACTGTACTTCGTCTGGCAAGACGCTAAACCGTCCGCAACCTGATCCCGTGCTCTGCACGCAGGGTCTCCCCCGGTTTGGACGTGGCCCCCACCCGCTCGTCTCTGCAGGGATGTCGGGATTGTCCCCCTTTTGGGACGATTTAATGGGAGTGGCTTTTCCCTACGGGGGCAGGGTATTACAAACCCCTAATTTCTCGTGGGAGGCTGCACATGTGTATCTCCATTGCGCCTCCCCACTGCCGAAGCCAGTAGAGGGTCTGACTGGGATCGAGGTGTCTTCTGCTCTCGGTCCAAGTCCCTTCCAACTGAGTTTTGCAGCATCCGGGCTGCCCCAAGTGCGTATGTCCTGACAGAATGAACTACGTGGACTTTGATCCCTGTCTCCTATACAGGGTACGTAGGAAACCTCCCCGAGGTTCAAGCCCACCACCTGGTCGTCCCGGTCGTATTTACGTCGGTTCGTCCATCAGTGGACCCCTCCAGGGTTCACGCTTGCGTTGATTCACCTATGAATCCGCCCCTGTGGGAGACTTCCCGTGTGTATCTCCACGGTGCCTCCCCACAGCCCCCCTTTTCCATTTCCCCTTTTATCGTCCAGCATGACGTGAAACTGTGATCCACCCGGCCGTTCCATCCCCCTCCGTGCGAGGTGGTTCGGTTCAATCCTCCGCCCGGCGGCCTCGACCTCTTCGTGAGTCGGCTTGCCGACGTCCAGCATGACGTTAAACTGTATGCCCGAACTACGTTGACTTTGATCCGTGTTAACGCGCGGTACGTAGGAAGCCCCTCTGGGGTCCAAGCTCTTCACTTCATCATCCATCCTGATCCTTACCCGGGCCGCCACATCCCGGTGGGGTCATGCCACTTCACTTCACTCCACGTTACTTGGGAAGCCGCCCATGTGCTGGCCCCAGCGTCGGAGGTTCCCCGCAAGGGGTTCTGTCATCTGATCCACTTTTTGTGTTGATCGGTCCGATGCCGTCCCCGCTGGACGTTAAACTCGCGGCATACCCCGTGTTAAACACGGGAAGCTGAGGAAAACCTCAGGTGACACAGTTCCCCGCACCTAGTACGGGATGCCTCAGGCCATCGTGCCTTCGAGAAGCCCTATTAGGGACGGAAGACAGACGTGCAGAGCCGCAGTGTTACGACACGCCCCCAGCACCCAGAGCCACCCGGCCTTCTCACCGCAGGTTGCTGCCCCGCCCAGACTCCTTGGAACGCCCGGGCGGAAGCAGCGTAATTAACCGGTGTCCATGAAGATATGGCGCCGGGAACGAGATTCACGAACATTCTTAAGTCTATGAGGGAGACCCGGATTAGGCGACAAGTTCCGAGGAGACGTCCAAGGAAGGAGAAGCCGACATCCCATCATCCCGGTTTCGATCAAGGAGCAGACGCCCCTGAATAAGGGACGGATGCCGCCCGCCCTTGGAAAGCGGGACTGCGGGACCACAAGCCGCGCGCCCATCCCCTCGGGTTGACGGGTGCACGCGCGAACGCGTCCTGGCGGAACAGCGTAACCCGACGCACATCCGCACCGAAACAACCATGTTTCATATAATTACATAAAAATTATGGGGCTGAATCATGAGGTTTCAACTCACTACATGGGTTTTCATGTAAACCATCGAGGTTACAAATACGAAGTGATAATGATGCACACAACTCTGGCCTCCAAAATTGATGATGAAGTTGGAAGGATTATCTAATTGAATTTAATTTTGTAAGTCTAATATCTTAAATGGTTATCCATTATAGTAATGTTAATTAATAATAATGGAACACTTAAGGTCTATATTGATTTTATGGATATACAATTCCATTTTAATAAAGAATATTTCCTACGTCCAATCACAAAAATATTGATTGACGCTATGGAAAGATATCAGGAAATTTGGTTCATGGACTTCAATTTAGGGTACAAATTTTTATTCCAGTTCTACTAAATATATGGGTTACACTGATTTTAGATATCCCCAAGTGGTATATTTATATCATGTAAATCCATTTAGTTTTATTAATGTTGGCATAACATACCAACATGTCATTCATCACATCTCTAAATTGTTTTTGGAGAGTTCTATAAAGTTCCATATTGATGATCTAGGGGTTATAAATTGTCAATGTTATAACCACATTTATAATATTGATACCATCATCAAAAAACTTCTATGTAATATCCCAAAAATGATCCTCGTTTAATTGTATTTTGAGTTACATCAAGAATGTTTCTTAAATTTGGCATATTTCATCATTTCATCAAAGTCAATCTTGAGAAGAAAAATGTTATCCTTTATTTTTCATATCCTTGAAAACATAATGAGTTAAGGGGATTACAATTAATACTTTATTATATGCACATTTCTATATAAAAACTTTTAGGTTAGTATTTTCTCTTCACTACTTCAATAAAAAATGGGGTCACATATCAGTGGACTGAAGAATTCTAGGAATCATTCAATAATATCAAGGAATATATTTGGAGTCCTCCAATACTGATGCTGTTTTTAGGAGAAGTTAGCACATTTTGTTGGTGATAACCATAGAATGATCATTATGGGTATTACATGCATAAAATAATGATTCCAGGAATAAAAAAAATATTCTATTATCTCAGTCAAACCATTATTAAAACTGAGAATCATTATTCAGATCTCAGGAAGAGTTTTCTATCAAAAATATTTGTTGTCAAAAAATCAAGAAAAATACCTAAAACACCATGAGATAATTTTTGTTTTGCAAAGAAACACACTCAAATAAATCCTCAACTCTCCTATATTTTCAGGTTGTTTAAAATAGTGGTATGTGATTTTACAACAGTTTGAAATTCAATTCATTCATTCCAAAGTGGTAAAATTCATGGCATTAGAGGACTTATTTATTGAAAATCATTATGTTGAAACAAATTCAATGGATACTGGATATCCTAATAAATATAGGTTCTATATTGAAGAGGTCCCCTAGATACAAGAGATTTAATTTTATGGTGCATCCAGAATCTCATCAAGTAAAAGAGTAGAAGAACCCAATCTTAATAATGGTTGTTTCGAGGTCTTTCTCATCTCCCCAACCAATAGAGTACTACCTTAATATTTTTTTTTGAGGCTATATAAATAATGATTATAGGTATCATACTCTCATTTTGAGGGTAGAACATTCAATTCAAATTCTAGTAATCCATTTTATGGTAAAATAAGATTCCGAGTTGATAATCAAATAGATTAATGGTAATTATTCCATTAGAAAGGAATAGTCAATCCCCATACTTGACTATGATGGATGAATTATTGAATAATTTACCTCAGATAAAACATTGAATCATGTCCCATGATCCCAAAATTACTATGAATATTCATTTCAAAATGTGATAGAACTTGGTGGATCTAGGTCAAGATGAAAAACTCATCAGCATTGCGCACTTCCGAATGACCTTTCCTTTTTTATGTTGACATGGAAGAAATAAATGAGGTTAATTCCATCCAAGAACTAGTAAATCATATTAATATTTTTTTGATTCTTATTATATAATACCTTCAAAATGAAGTGATCCTATAAGAAAAAATAGAAAAGAGACAACCCAAAGATGAGCAACAAACTTTACTCTTTATGAAGAACCAAATCACCAAAAATTACACTATAAATGGGGATTTGATAAAGTACATCACTTGTTCATTTATTGATAAGATATTGTTTTGATCATGGAAAAAGTTAATACATGGGCTTTTGGTGCATTACCACTAGTTCCCATACTTTCACTTAAAATCCAAAGGCTTGGATACTATTGTCCATCAATGAAAAAGAATTGAAACAAATTCACCCAAAGGTGTAATTCTAGAAAAGTACATTCCAAATGCATCAATCAACCCCCAGAGTATGTACACATTTCGAAATACTATTTTAAATGTTTAATATGGGGAATGGGTATTTTGGGGCCATTTCATCTCACCACATCTAGAAAGTTCACGTTAATTCTCACTATAACTACCTTTTTCTCCAATAAGGTTAAGGAATTTACCATAAAAGATGTTACAGTATAGAATATTATTGACATTATAAAATCCAATATCATTATAAGATTTTGTATCCCTCATATGATTCTAGAAGACAATGTCACTAATTCATGTTTGGATAAGGTGGAAAATTTCTATCTATATTACAATATCAAATCCAACAATTCATATTTCTATCATGCAGTGCCTAATGAAAATATATAGGCCTTTAACAAGACCTTGACAAACATAAACAAAAAATGGTGGGTAGAGATAAAAATTATTAGAATGAAAATATATTTCAATCCTTTTGGGATTAATAGAGTATGACCCACATCTCCAAATATTTTTCCCTGTAGTCAATGGTATATGAGACATAAGTAGTCTTTCCCATTGATGTAAAATTCCCCACACTTGTAATTTACATATGAGACCATATATCCATATTCAATAAATCCCAAAATTATATGGATTACTTTAAACTAATTGATGAGATAATAATGATAATTTTTAGCACTTGGATGTCCACTAAAATTTTCTACAACTGTCTTTAATCAAATATACTTTCCACTGCTCATTCCTCCAAAAAGTGATAGTATTGGTCATCAAGACACTGATGGTATATAGAGAGAATCCTCCCCGACTTGAGTCGAAGTGAGAGGGACCTTATCCCACACCCAAGTTGCACTGAAACAAATATTATTCATTTATCTTGATTGATTGAGAGATTTCTACCACCCCTAAAAACATAATGATTATCAATACATAAATTATATAATCTTTCAATGGTCTTAGTCACATTATCTAAAAAGGAATGAAATATATTTCTAGTCATGTGGCACAAAACATGATGACACTATAGTCTGAGATTTAAGAATCTATACTACATTTCCAAAAATCCTATTCAAAATATTTCAAATTGTATGATAGAGTCCTTACCACATGACACAAACCCACATGGTTTATGGTTCTATTGTAGAACATAAAACTACATAACATGTTGGTTCGTGCTTGAGTGGTTCAAACTCTTTAGTGTCAGTCTCCACCATTATAGAACTATATGTGGCTTTATTATCATTTTATGGGGATATATAGTGAATCATATATCGTATATACTCTTACCAACCACAATATATGGAAAATTTCCTCTTTCCTTCAAACAAAAAAATAAATCTATGTAGGGGACTTCATACTCTTTGACCAATTCCAGTCTAAATGCATCCTTTGTGGTTAGAATCATTCTGTTCACACATCATAATAATTTAACTAGGAATATTATGATCTCCATAAGCTTTCTCTGACCATCATTAATATATTTTATCATAACAAAGGACACATTTTTTTACTATGAATTGATACTCACT
Source organism: Viscum album (assembly GCA_963277665.1). Taxonomy (NCBI): domain Eukaryota; kingdom Viridiplantae; phylum Streptophyta; class Magnoliopsida; order Santalales; family Viscaceae; genus Viscum; species Viscum album. The sequence continues at coordinate 115,020,972 of OY728133.1, read as the reverse complement.
AGCCTAGAGTTCAATTTGTCGCCCCAAAAAATCCAGTCAACTAGAGGAATATCATCCATAACATAAACCTCTTCTATCCCTATAATCCCATACAAAATCATAATGAAAATCTTATTTTTGAACACGGTCCATAGTCTCTCTTTGTGTAAATGACCCAAATAACTTTTCCAAATTTGATAACCCCCATGACTATGGTTTTCAATTTCCTCCTTCACATCCAAAGTGTTTCTGAAAATATTTCTTCTAGTAAGCCCTAGGTTTCTCATCATTTCAATATTCATGTTCCTAGTTGTCTTAACTAAAACTACATGAAACCATTCACCAATACCATATGTTTCAAAAATATATGGTTAAAGTCCATCTTATGAAACTTTAATATGCTCTTAGATCTATGTGTGACTTGATTCTTACCCCTATGAGATACGTAGTGATGCCTATATCATACACCCTTGTCCAAACACCATATAATAAAATTTCTCTTGAAATTTTCATTATACCACCTCTATATGGTGAAATAATCATGTTCCATTTCTTATTTATGACTCCAATCATAGCTCATGTGGGATTATTAATTCATTAAGGGATCCACTTAGGACTAAGAAATATCAGTTCACATAAAGGTTATCATGGTCCTAGATGAAATAACAATAAATTTGCACACAATTTATTTACTGCATGATGTTAAACTACTTCGTTTATATCTCCTACCTGATGTAAAACTATTCATTTCTATATCCCTCACCTGAGTTGACCATAATACTATAAAATAAATTCCCCCTCCCTGTATGTGGTGTAGACTCATATAGGGAATATTTTTATAATAAATACTTGTTTCATGATTCTAATACTTTTGGGATACACAGTGATGCTAAAATTTTACAACCTAGAAAAATCAATATTTATACAAGAAATTACCTTCCATATGCGTATTTAAAACCTAAATAAGGATCATTTTTAGACTTCTGAGTTGATTTTTGTGTAAAATGTTTTTTTTCATATTCATAAACCTTCCTTAAATAAAATAAAACAATTTGTTTGGGGAAATAATGAACTCCATAATATTCCCCTAACCATCAATAATATAATGATTGCTAACATCAGGCACCTTTGTTTTGACTATGCATTGATAAACCCCAATTTGGATTTTAATAATTTTCCCCCAAAAGAACCATCAACTAGAGGAACCTTCTTCCAAAGAAGTAACATCTTCTATCTCTATAGCACCCAAAAAAATTATACTATAGAAAAAATTTTGAACATGTATTGTGATAATACCTTGCATTATAGTCCCATGTAACATTTCAAATCTAGATTCCACTAGAATGAAGCATCATCCATTCTCTCATCATACCTCAAAATGATTATACATTCTTGGTCATATAACTTTGAAATGGAAAATCTATAATTTTTCTATAAAAAAATGAACATGAATTAAAACCCCTAACTTCATTTCCACAAGATGGTAAACTACACAATCCACATCCTGGTCACACGATATTAAAATTCATAATGCTTAAAAAGTTTTCCAGGAAGATAATTTCCTTCTAGTGATGGTCATACACCACACCACCATGAAGAAGCACATATTTATTGATTATCATCTAAACATAGTATGTATAAATTCCTATAATATATATATCCTTTCCTTAAACATTGGTAATAGAATTTATAATGCTAGAGTAAACCATTATTTGAACATAATTTGATACTCCCAATATATCTTTGCATATGTCACTCCTATAAGGCTAGTCCTCCAAAGGTAGATTCATCATCAATAGAAACCTTTTATGACATTTTAATCCGTACAAAATTTTCCTAGAAGTTTCTTTTCAAAAAATTATAGTGATCATTACTTTCATATGGCATCACGCCTTTTTATTAATTAACTTTTCCTTCCATTTTACAAACATAGGATCTTTAAAAGTCTAGTGCCTTGGAAATCCAAAACATAAAACATGAAAACACAAAACATTATTCTAATCCACTTGTAGGACTTGATAATTTGTTGTTCATAAGAACAATTATTTCATCACATAATCTAGATACTTACATCAAAGGAAAGGGTGAGCAGAAGGCCGAGTAAGGAAAACAAGGGAATCAGTTTACTTGTGAAATCAATAAGAAATTTATAAATAATATTAATACATGTAAAATACAATTATAGGAATATAATAATGAAAATAACATTAATAATTACTTCAATTTGTGGTTAAAACATTTAATTTAGACATTAATGAACATATCACCAAGGTTCATCCCCAAGATGTCATAAAAATTTCCAAGGTCATTCACCAAGGAATCGTGAAACATGTCTTCTCTAAAGATTAAATTATTTACACAATGAATTATAGAACTATCATGGTTCACCCTTAATATGTATTTATTTTCACATGATCCACATATATCCTAATCAAACATTTCATAAGTAACTCAAATATAATTCAATAAATGGGTTTCATTTAAAAAACGCGACGTTTTATAAGTGCTTAAAAAAGATCATTATGTCATTTATAAACCATGGAAGGGAGTGAAGGTTATATGTATGTTAATTCCTGAATCAAATATATCATTTTTATGTATTTATTAATACCCCCTAGAAATGAAAATAGATTTGGGTATTCGCATAAATAATACAAGATAATTTCTTTAGAAAAATAGAGTGATTTTTGAGATGAAAATTCAACAGCATAACAGCTATATAACATGGTTTTAGAAAACAATAAAAAGATAAGAGACAAGGGAATACCATATATAAATGAATAATTTATATTATACGTACATAGTAAAAATAAATAATATCATGGTGTGTAATGACACACCACATGAAAAGGAAACTTGTAAGAAAAGAGTGAATGTAATTTCTTTTACGAAAACTCGGTAGTCTAACGGTGTCACGTAGAAAAATAAGTTGATGAGAGTGGAAAGGGTATCTCATAAATTAGAAATGAAATGTACAGTAATAAAGATATATAAGAACATACCCTCACATAATGAAATAGAAACTAGAAGATAGAACAAAAAGGAAGTCAGGACATAAAAGAAGAGGGTGAAAGGTTCCTTTACCTTGAAGAGTAACTTCGAATGCTTGATAGTTGGGACCTTGGGGGGCTTAAGGTCACCTTGAGGGGATGCCTTCAGAGGAAAAAAACAATAACTTCTTTTATGAGGATTTTGGAATGAAATTAATGAATAAATGGCTTGGTATTAATAGGAAAAGTGAGGGAATATTTAATTAATTTCCAAGGGACACCTCATCAGTGGTATTTACAAAACCATGGGACTGATCATGGTATTTTTCAATTATATTGGCCACATGGGACACCTCATAGAATATATTAATGGTCAAAAGTCAACCAAATTTATTACATCATGATTACATCACCAGGGATGTCATTAAACACCTGAAACTCAAAACTATATTTTTACTATTCACCAAAAATTCAACTGTTTCATAAAAATCCAAAAAATTTACCATAACCTAATATGGATGATCTGAATTCAAAACTGAACACCATTTTTTAAAAATAATTTTCTAGGTATTTTTAATTTAGTCTAAAAATAAAATCATTATTTATTAAAAAACAACTCTAAAAATATAACTTCCATTGTAACACCTTGAAAAAGTAATCATGGTCCCATAAAAAATCGTATAACCATAAGACAATAAAGTAAAAATTTAAGATTAAATTTAATGAAAATAAATTTTAATTTTAAATTATTAACCTAATTAAAAAATTTTAAATAAATTATTATGATATACAAAAATACCAAAACTTATATTATGACCACTTTTTCACTTTTAAGATGTCTAAATTTTATTAATTCACTCATGGGTGAGGTTTTTATTTTTTTGGCCAATTTACTTGTCATTACTATTCATTAGGGTATGTTACTATTCATACTTTATTATTCCCTAAAAAATGTTAATATTATTAGACTCTAAATTTCTTACTGATCACAACTTTAGATGACCATTTTTTGAAAAACATTTCACATTATTAATTATTTAATTTTTACATGAATATTAAAAAAAACCCTTTTTATAGAATTCATCAATAATATTCATACTATATTTATCCGGACATTTGAAAATCATAAATTTTACCATAATAAGTAATAAAAATTTTATTTATACCAAGGGATTACAAAAAGTATCTAATGCCTCGTTACATAGCCCCTTATAACACCTTCATTGGACCTAAGTGTAAGCTGTGCTATGGTGATAGAATCTTTGGGCGGCTTGTACAACATTGACCGTGTTGTGATTTCTATCAGCTTGAAATTCTACCTTAGGTTAATCTGTTCAAGCTTCACATGTTGACGCTCAGCTTTGGTTTGGTCCAGAGCAAAGCTAAGAGATACTACCTCCATCCCAAGCTCTGACAGATGGGCATCGTACGACCCGAGTCCACTGGATGAGGCCATCGACTCTTCTTTCTGTATTAATTATCCATGATCACTTGTATTTATAAACAATAATTGTAACGTTAAGAGTTTTTTTTTTCAACAATCATATTGTCCAGTAGTCATATAACAGTCGAAACCCAATGGTTTCACTTCATTAATTAAAGGATATAGTTTTTTGAAGTATAAAATGAAATAACACACAAATTTAGGAAACAAATATTATTAAAATTTTTGAGTCGTTACATTCTTCCCCGTTTTAGAAATTTTATCCCTGAAATTTTAACTTGTTCCCTAATAAAGGATAAGGTGTGGGTACTTCTGACTCATAGACTCCTCTGGTTCCCACGTGGCTTCTTCACATTTGTGGTTCCTCCACAAAACCATAACAAGGTGGGTCATCTTGTTGCATATAACATTGTCTCTATGATCCAAGTTCTCCACTGGCTGCTCCTCATAATAAAGTTCATGTTCCAGTTGTACCACCTCTAGATTTAGTATATGTGAAGGTGAAGGTATGTACTTCCTTAGGTGGGATACATGGAAGGAATCATGAACTTGTGTTAGATTTAGAGGAAGTGCAAGATGATAGGCCATTTCTCCCAAGCAATCAAGGATTTCATAGGGGCCAATGTACCTAGGTATGATGTTACCTTTTTCACAAACCTCATGAATATCTTCCAAGGTGAAATTTGAAGAATGACCTTGTCATCAACATCAAACTCCATGTCCCTTCGACTATTGAAGGCATATCTCTTTTGTCGACTCTGAGCAGCCTTAATGTTTTTCTGGATGGCATGGAACTTTTCTGTCATCTCCTGCACAAGATAAGGCCAAAAAATCATTCTCTCACTAGATTCATACCAAAAAGTATAATTTTTATATTTCATACCATATATAGATTCATAGGGTTCCATTTGAATGCTCAAGTTGAAGCTTTTGTTGAAAGAGAACTCAACTAAAGGAAGATATTGATCCCATCTACCTTTAAATTCTATTGAACATGTTCTCAGTATATCCTCAAGTGTTTGAATAGTTCTTTTAGATTGGCCATCAGTTTGGGGGTGATAGGTCGTACTGAAATTTAATTCCATACTTAGAGCATGATGAAGACTTCAATAAAATTTTGATTTGAACCTTGGATCACGGTCAGATACGATAGTAAGGGGAACTCCATACAGACTTACCACTTCTTTCACATAAATCATGTCATGTTGATCAAGATTGAAATATTCTCTTATAGAGACAAAATGGTCAGTCTTAGCGAGATAGTCCACAATAACCCATATCGCATTATTTCTTTTGGATGTTCTCAGGAGACCAGTGATGAAGTCCATAGTGATATTTTTTCACATCCATGTTGGTATGTGTAGTGGTTTCATTAACCCTTTAGGAAGTTGATGTTATGCCTTCACTTGTTGACAAACCAGGCACCTTGAAGTTTAGTCAGCGATCTCCCTTTTCATATTATCCCACCAATAATGATCACCAAGGACCCTATACATTTTTTTCTTCCAGGATGTATATACAAATTAGAGTTATGAGCTTTATCTATCAGCTCCTTCTTTATTTCCAAAATAGATGGAACACATCGTCTTGTACGAAATTTCAGTATACCTTCAAGATCAATATTGAACTCAACAATCTTCCCATCTTTCATAGCCTCAAACTTCTTTTGTAACAAAGGATCTTGTTTCCATTATTTCTTGATCTTATTTAGTATTGACAATTGAGAAATCATTTGGGTTAAGTTTGATTATGTCACTTCCCTTATAATTCCCATGTCCACCTTTACTAGGTTATTGATCAAAGGATATCTTTGAATCCTCAACATAGAATGAACTACTGGGTCATTCCTGCTTAATGCTTCAAAGACTTTGATTTCTCTTCCAAGATGATAATGAATTGAACAATCCTAGTCTTTGAGAAGTTCCAACCATCTCCTCTATCTCATGTTCAATTCCTTTTGTGTGAAAATATACTTCAATATTTGATGATCTATGTATATATCACATTTATCCCCATAAAGATAGTACCTCCATATTTTTAGGAAAAAAAGACTGTAGCCAGCTACATATCATGCGTAGGATAGTTTTTCACATGAGTATTCAACTATTAAGATGCATAAAAAATGACATTGTCATTTTTCATGAAGATGCACCCAATCCCTTTCAAATATAAATCGTTAAAAATAATGAATCATTCTCCTCTAGAGGGAAGAGTCAACACGGGTGTGGTAACCAATCACTTCTTCAGCTCATGGAAACTTTCCTCACACTCCTTTTTCCAGATGAACTTGACTATTTTTCTAGTTAACTTGTTTAATGGATTATAAAGCCATGAAAAGTTTTTCACAAACCTCCTATAATATCCCTCCAATCCAAGGAAACTATGAATCTAAGTTATTGTTGAAGGATAAAGCCAATCCTCTACAACATTTGTCTTTGCAGGGTCAACTGGTATTCCTTTATTGGTAACAATGTGCCCCAAGAAAGCAATTTGTTGAAACTAGTATTCACATTTGTTGAACTTCCCAAAAGGCCTCTCCTTCCAAAGAGTTTGTAAAATATACCTCAAATGATCCTCATGCTCCTCATGAATTTTTGAATATATCAGAATATTATCAATAAAAACTAGAAAAAATTTATATAGGTAGTCCTTAATGACTCTATTCATCATGTCCATAAAAATAGATGGAGCATTAGTCTGTACGAAGGGCATAACAAAGAACTCATAATGCCAATATCTTGATCAGAATGAATTTTTTGGAATAACTTCTTCATTCACCCTCAATTGATGATAACCAGATCCAAGATCAATCATAGAGAAGAATTGAGCCCCAAGAAGTTGGTTAAATAATTCATCAATTCTTAGAAGAGGGTATTTGTTCATCCCTATGATCTCGTTCAGTTCTCAATAATCAATGAATAACTACGTCGATCCATTCTTCTTATTCACAAAAAGAACTGGTTCTCCCCTGGAGACACACTCGGTTGGATAAAACCATTCTCCAAAAGATCTTGGAGTTGTTTCTTTAACTCCTCTAGCTCCACATTTTCCATCCAATAGAGGGTCTTTGACATTGGATGATATTCTGGTATGAATTCAATGGAGAACTCTACCTCTCATTCTAGGGGTGGTCTAGATAAATTTTTATGAAATATATCAATGTATTCCTATATGATTGGGACATTTTCTATCCTCAAATTCTTATTTCAATTGTCGTTTTCACCAATCAACTCCCAAAAGAAGGATATAAGAGGTTCTTCTAGACAAATATCAGGTTGAGATATCTTCCCTCAGAAAATAACTATAGGTTTTCCAATCAAGACTACTGATATTTCCATGCTTCTGTATTTTATCATAGCATTATACCTTGAGCGCCAGTCTATCCGTAGTATAATGTCGAATTCCAGCATGGAATGACTACTAGATTTTCAATAAGATTGTGCTCACTAAAGTAAATACTAGTGATTCATAACACTAACAATTCATGGATAATCCCACCAGAAGACTTGACTGATAACTCTACTTTTAGTCAATCGAGGGTTTATTCTAAATTCTTTTCAAACATGGAGGAAATAAAGGAATGCGTAGATCCGAAATCAAACCAATTACTTTCTAGATTTGAGAGAACAACAAGAGTACCTTCCACCACACCATTTTGCACTTCATATTTAGTTGTAGTGATTAAAAAAGTACAACCTTGCTACATTGGTTGTTACTAAGGCTGATGGTGTTTCCCCTCCACGGCCCTCAGATTTGGACCGCGATTGGAAAAGTGCCCAAGTTGTAACATCCCAGATCTGGGTTCCACAGAACAAGTGCCCTGAACCCGGTTGGTCACATGACCTCAAGCGTATTTCCCCAAATTCTAGAGGCCACCGACAAGAAGTAAGGGCCTTGGACTGATATTGGGGAAACTATGCCCGTATTTGTCAATGTGTAGCGCAACAGAATAAATATAAAACAAAAAAGAAAAAACTGTAACAATATAAACATGAAATGGATAATAGAACTAAAGTAAAATATAAACAGATATCATATATATAATGATGCACCATGTCACTAATTCTAAGAATGAAGCCAAAACAGGATACACTGCAATTAGATACAATACAACACAATGTACAAAGTAAAGTGAATCAAAACCAAAGTAGTGAAATAGGAATGTAGCAGCATCACAAGCCTATGCTCGGTCCCATGATCTCCAACTCCTCTGCAACAATCATGCACCTTTGTAGGGACTCTTTCTGTTATCTACTCCTATAGATAAATATTCTGTTTGGGCCCAAGACATGACCCAAATAGGGTGTGAGAAATAAATCCCAGTAGGCATCCACCAAAGGCCCATGCCCAACTACCAGTGATGATGTGAAACATCAGTGTGAAATAATGAAATGAATTAAACTAAGAAGTACTCAAAAGTAAACATTCCTACCAGTTATATTTCCAATTTAATAATTATTTAACAATTCCAAGGCAGTGCTTTATCTTGGGAGGTATCGCGTAAGAAATCACCACAATGAATATTTAAAGTAAACATTATCCTCAGACATGTAAATCCTTACCCTAAAGTAATCAGAATTAAAACCCTAATGTGACTTCCCTCAGGCATAAAGATTATTGCCCTCAGTCATATGAGATATTTCCCCCAGGCATGGAAGCTACTGCCCAGAGGCATAAGGAAATTTGCCCTTAAGCTAAACAAAACACCGCCATCATGCTAAGAAAAACACTCCCCTTAGGATAGGCAAGTAACCAGCCAAGCCCAAAACATAAAAAAGAAATTTATATATATATTTTATCTCACAAAAAACTAAAAACATGCTATAATCACAGCATATCCATGGGTATCTTGGCCAAATGGCTAAATAAGGGAAACACACTCACGAGATGGCCCTAGATCGAGGCAACGATCCCAAACAACATTTTATACTTGTTCATTAAATTACCTATGAAGATATAGATATCTTAACAGTCAAGGCCTTTGTGATACAACACCCCAAACATGGGTGCATAGCACTACGGTATAAAAAATAAAATTGATAGTTGGAAATAAACACTAGACCACCTACCTCGATCTCATGTTATCATTATACACGAAAGGTGCCTCTCGAAACAACCGATAACGACGTAGATCTAGGATAAACATTTAACCATTCAAACTCAAATAAATTCCCATAGGGAACGAATTGGAAGGATAGGTTCATGATGATAGAAGATCTCACCAGCGTGGTTCAAATGAGATTATCAGTGATGGAATTTGAGTCCCGGTGTGTGATCGATAACTCCTCCAAGTCCTAAAATCCTCCCCCGTTGCCCCAAACGAGTTATATGCCTCCTCTACGGAGTGAGGAGGCTACTACCTGTTTTAAATGAGAAAACATAACTACATGGAATGTACTCTCAAGTACATGACTTGTACTTTCCAATTTTTTAAATGTTCCTATGGCATCCATTTTCCACCGCCTCACTTTTCATCTACCAACTTGGTTACATGGCGTGTATTACCAACTACACAGCATGTAATATTGTTCCGCTGGCAGCTACTCTCACCGCCTCACTATTAACATGCTGACTGATTACACGACGTGTATTACTATGTACACAGCATGTAGTAAGTTGTTACACCATGAATTTCCAACAAGCATACAGGCCTTGTATTCTCATCCCACTTGGACAAAGTATAGGGCATGTGCAAAAGTACACGGCATGCACCGATAAATTTGGGATTTTCCCACAATTTTCCTTATTTTCTCAAAAAAAACTAAAGGAAACAAAAAATAAGAAACCTGTAACTCATGAAGAAGAACCGGGTTCTTACAAACTTCCCCACTTAATGAAATTTGTCCCTTCATTTCCCTTCCATGGATCGTGAAGATAAAGATGATAAAAACTATGGCCACTAAGCATGTCTGTCAGTCTCCCGCTCCCAGGTTTTGTCCTTCCCTTGGACATACTTCCATAGTACCCATACAAGAGGAACTGACAAACCTCAGAGAACCTTTGTGCTCTTATCTTCCATACGAATGGGATGCTCCTCAGTGAATGCATCAAACTGATGCTCAACCTCCTCGTGAAGAAAATCATGAGATGGGTCTGAGTGATAACGGAGTAGCTGAGATATGTGGAAAATGTTGTGCATGGCCCGTTACCTCTGTGGTAACTAAAACTACTAGGCAACCAGCCCGACTCTCTCCAGAATCTCAAATGACCCCACATACCTCGGTGAAAGTTTTCCATGTCTTCTGATCCGCGAATGTCCCATCCTCAGTGAAACATGCAAGAAAACTTGATCCCCAACCACGAACTTCAAGGGTCATCTGCGGTGATTGACATAACATTTCTGATGAGACTGTGCAGTAGCCATTTGCTTCTAAACCAACTATACCTACTCTGAAGTCTCCCGCACGAGACATGGTCCTAGTAAATCTGCCTCACATGCCTCCAACCAGCACAAGAATGATCGACATTACCTACCATATAAAGACTCGTAAGGTGCAATCTCAATTGTTTCCTGAAAATAATTATTATAGGAAAACTTGACCAGGGGTATGTTCTTCTCCCAAGAGCACCAAAATTTAATGACGCTTTCACTCATCATGACCTTTAGCACCTATATTGTACGCTCTGACTAGCCATTAGTTTGAGGGTGGTAGGCTGTTCCCAGAAGCTCATGTGTACCCAGTGCCCTCTGAAAACTCTACAAGAAATGAGACGTAAAATGGGAGTTCCTATATGAAATGATAGAACGAGCAAACCCATGAAGGTGTACTGCCTCTCAGATATAAAAATTTACGAGAACATCATCACCAAAGTTCACCTTGATTGGAAAAAAGTGAGCTACCTTCTTAAGTCTGTCGATAAAAACCCATACGACATCACTACCTTGAGGTGACCTCAGAAACTCGGTCACAATGTCCATCGACACATCATCCCATCTACACTCCGGAATGGGTAACTGTTGTAACAGTCTGACTAGCCTCTGATGCACCGCCTTCACCTACTGACAGGTGGAACATCTCGTAACAAAACCAGCTACATCTATTTTCATACACAGCCACCAAAACTGACATCTCAAGTCACGGTACATTTTGATAACTCCGAGATGCACTACCCAAGATGAAGCATGAAATTCTTGCATCATCTCTTCCCATATATCTTCTAGAACCCACACTCGTCCATGGATACACAGAACCTCATCATCACCTATCGTCCAACCAAGAGGAGGTTCCTCACTTCCCACAGACTCCCATAGAACTAGGCTTTCAGAATTCAATAGTTGTCTCATGCTCACTCTATCCAGGAGGATAGAAGTCATAGCTAAGGATGAAAGATAGGTTTTCCCCTGACTATCATGGACATCTAAATGAATCTAAGAGAACAAATTCATAAGATGCCACTCACCACTGGCCTCCTGAACTGCCTATATCTGAGTGTTCCTACTCTGTGCATCAACTACTTCATTACCTTTACCTGGGGTATTGGAAAGCTTGATGTTAAAGGACTAAAGGTATTCAGCTCACCTTTGTTGTTTCAAATTCATGTCACGCTGGGTAAAGATGTATTTAAGACTTTTGTTGTCCGTAAACATCACGAAATGTTCTCCCAAAAGATAATGTCTCTAACAGCATAATACATGAACAACTATTGCCAACTCGAGATCATGCATTGGGTAATTCCTCTCATGTGGCCTCAACTGCTGAGAACCATATGCAATTACTCGATCGCACTGTATCAACACTACTCCCAGCCCAATACCAGATGCATCACAGTAAACTGTATAGATATTCCCTTGCACTGGAAGTATCAGGAATGGTGCTGATTTCAATCTTAAATTTATCTCTAGAAATGCTATCTCTCTTGCTTCTTACCAAACGAACTTCACACCCTTCTTAGTCAAACCCATCAACAACATTGATAAGCAGTAGAAGTCCTATATAAAGTGCTTGTAGTAACCGGCCATCCCTAAGAAACACCTTATTTCAAACACGTTCTTAGGCTACTTCCATGAAACTACTGCTATCACATTCTCTGGGTCTACCACAACTCTTTCCTCTGAGATAATATGACCCAGGAAGTGTATCTGTTCCATCCAAAAGTGAAACATTGAGAGCATAACATGTAACTAATTCTCTCTCAGTGTACTCATTACGATCTCAAGATGGGTGGCATGGTCTTGTTGGGTGTGAGATTACACCAAGATATCATCCATGAAGACTACCACAAAAGAATCCAGATAAGGGTAGAACACACGATTCATTAGAGCCAAGAAAACTGCTGGCGCATTCGTGAGTCCGAACAGCATGACCAAGTACTCGTATAGACCATATATTCTCCGAAAGGTTGTAAGTGGTATGTCCGATGGTCTAATGTGCAACTGATGATATCATGATATCAAGTAAATCTTTTGGAACACTCGTTCTTCTCGATGTTGATCAAAAATATCATCAATACTTGGTAAGGGAAATTAGTTCTTAACCGTCAAATAGTTCAACTTCCGATAATACACATAGAGTCTAAGGGTATCATATGCCTTATTCGCAAATAGAACTGGACAACCCCAAGGAGAAGTATTGTGTCAAATAAAAACTGTTTCCTGAAACATTTTCAACTGCCTCTGGAGCTCCTGAAATTCTGGTGTAGCCATCCTGTAAGGAGGAATGGCCACTAGTGCCACACCTAGCATAAGCTTAATAGAGATATCCACCTCTCGCTATGGAGGTAGACCTTATAAGTCATCCTAGAATACATCCCAGACATGATTAACCACTAGAGAAAAATCCTTATTACAAGTTGACTGGTCATCCAGATATAAAGTCGGAATCTGGACTGTCACTCCCACTCACCCACGATGCTCGGGTCCATCTCAGCTTGCCTGGACATCCCATTCACACTTGTATAGAAACTCTATTCCCTCTGGTGATGTGAAGCTCACCCTGTGATGATATCAATCTACAAAGGCTTGAAAGGGTACCAACCAGTCCATCTTGAGAATGAAATCATAAGTCGTCATGTCTAAGACATAAAGGTCCCATAGAAAGAGACACCCACCGACCTCTAGGGGCACTCCTTGCACTAACGCACGCCTGCTGTTCTAATCCCCAACGGAGTATCTAGCATCATAATATCAGGAAAAAAATGAAACCCAGAGCCCAAGTATCTCCAAAATGGCCACAGATATGAATCTATGTTTTACACCAGTATCTAAAAGTATCAAAGATAAAATAGAAGCAAATAGAATAGTACCTCTGATAGTGGAAGGTACGACATCCTGCTTCTGTGGGGTCTGTTGCACTGCATGTGCCTGACCAGTGCCGCGGCCCTGCGACACAGCCTGGCTTCCCTGAGCTAGCCCACCTTACTATCTCTGAGACCATGGTGTCTGGCTACCACGACCATGAACACCACCCCGACCTGAACGTCCTGACATATTCCAATTTCTTAACTGGTAAGAAGCTAATGGATGTACTCTTGCATGTAGATTCTTCACAGAACCCCTCTCACTCGTCACTGGTGGAAATTCCTTGAAAAAACGTTGAAGATGACCCATCTTGCCATATGCTCGGCACTCCACTGGGTCACATGGACATTGAGGTCTCTTGTGCCCCTCTTTACCAAACTTGTAGCACTTCACTTGACCACCTGAAGAATTATTCTGGCTAGTACTGTCACCATGTGAGAAATCCATCTACCTCCTCATCTTGTTGGTAGAAATAATACCAGATACTGGAGCTAAACTGCCCTGGTTCGTACCACTAGCTTCCCGCAGGTTCCGCTTAGTGATCAGCGCCTGGTTCACAATAGCATGCATTGTTGGAAACATGAAAACATTCAACAGTGCTCGAATTTCATATTAAAGACCATCCTCAAAGCATCTATCCCTCAACGTCTCATCACCCTCTAGAACAGGTGAAAAACATTTAATCTCAGTGTAGCGAGCAGAATAGTCCATCACTGACATGGCGCCCGACTGCAGATTCATGAACTGTCGAACTCGATCTGCCGTTAGCATCTCCGGAAAGAAAAAGTCATACAAGACTGCCTGAAAATATTCCCTCTCCATTTCTATGTGATGCTCAGTTTGGGTGGTAACATCCCACCATCTCTTTGTGGAATCATGAAACATGTAAGTAGCGAGCTTGACCCTCCTCACAGGAGGCGTCTCCAGATGCTCAAATATTGTCTGCATAGAACCCATCCATGACACTGCAGCCTATAGTCCTCCATCCCTAGAAAATGTAGACGGATTCTGCTGCTTGAATATACGTGTCAGCTCTGCCATAGATGTGGCAACCAACGGTACTCCCTGGAAGGTCTTCATAAACATCATGAAGCCTTCACGGAACTGCGCATCCGCGTCTACATCCTGTGTAACGGCTGGAACTGCATCTTCCAATGCTGAAGGATCTATCAGTAGCCCGTGGCCTACCATCGTAGGAGTATAATCGTTGCTACTCTCTTGTAAAACAACTCCAGGTTGGCTCGGTGGCATGACTCTACATGGTAACATACACGCCTTAGATTAAGATCATAAAGGACTAAGAACTGAATGTGTAAGAAGGGAAAAAGGAGAAGAAAAACATTCCAGTCGAAAAACAAGATTACACGGTGTGTATAATAACTACATGGAATGTTCCCTTATTTCCTTCACATGGGAATGTACTACTGCCAGAAATAGTCGTGTAACACCCCAAACCCACGACGTGTACTTGAATTTTCTTCCCCTTCCCAAGTCCTTCTACACGGCTAAGCCACACGGATCTCCTTAGAACGAGACTACATAGCATGTATAAGGTCTACACGGCATGTAATATATGAGCCATAACGACCCGTGTTGTTTGAGATATGGTTGGATACATGGCTCACACTATACAATGTGTTCCATATGGACACGATGTGTACTTGAAAAGATAACATCGACCCATGTTGTTAGTTACACGGTCAGATTACTAGATTACACTACACAACATGTTCAGAAATGACACGGCATGTTTAGGTGAATATTTCTCGATCCATTTTGTTAGTCACATGGTGGACACAGGGTCAACATGACACGACATGTACAACAGGTACACGACGTGTTTTCTCCAGAGTTTTCCCAACCCGTGATTATGCCTACACGGACTATGACACGGTTAGAAACTACACGATGTTTACTTAATTTTTTTTTTCATTTATTCTTGAACAGAAGAGTACATGGAGTGTAGTAAAAACTACATGGCATGTATTCTGTGTTTTTCTGTATAGTATGCCTAAGAAACTACTATAGAGCCCAGAAAAACACTGAAACGAACACCAATGTTCCAAATTCCTATCTGTGAGTGCCCATACTCCCCGCGAACCATATTTTGGCATCTTATACATGTTATAACAATTTAAAAAAGTCAATGATCCACCAAATTCTGGTTAATGAGGGACCATACTCCTCAAATATCAAATCTTGGCATTCATTCACAAAACATTAAATAACAATACTCTATCAAATAGAAGGTATTTTATCAAGGAATCTATCACAACTACATGTAATTTATAATGCACCTACATGACTTGGAAACTATGTATGACATGTTATTCTAACATGTGCCTAAATGATGCATGTGATGGAATACCCTCATCTAATCAGGTAGTGATATAAATAGAACCTCAATAATGTCAACAATAATAACAAAAAACATGTGAGTCCGCCAACAGTGAAAATGAGATCAACCATAAACTTGCAAAACCAAAACAAATTGCAATAAATGATGTAGATTCGCTTTTAGCTATACACGTGTTAGCTAGTCCCGGGTAAAACTTATTACCAAGTACCTATTCCATCCTTTCCCTGACTATAGGCTCCAAACAGTATGTCAAGAGAAAATAATCCCTCGGATACCACTATGTAACGTCCCGGATCCGGGTGCCACACAACAGGTGCCCCAAACCTAGTTTTTCACATGAACGCAAGAACATTTCCCCAAATGCCAGAGGCTACTGGCTAACAGCGAGGGCCTAGGACTGATAGTGGGAAAACTATTCCCTCATTTGTCAAAGTGTAGCGCAGCGGAATAAATATAAAACACAAATGAAAAAATGTTAACAATATAAACCTAAAATAGATAACATAACTGAAGTAAAAGATAATTAGAAGTAATATATATAATGATGCAACATGTCACTAATTCTAAAAAAGCATCCAGAACTGGATACATTGAAATCAGATAAAATACAACACAAAGTACAAAGTACTGTCAAACAAAACCAAAGTAGTGAAATAGGAATGAAGCAGCATCACAAGCATAACCTCAGTCCCATGCTCCCCTACTCCTCATTAACAATCATGTACCTATGTAGGGACTCTTTCCCTAATCAAAACCTATAGTAATATAATTTGTTTGGGCCCAAGACATGACACAAACAAGGTGTGAGAAATAAATCCCATTAGGTAACCACCAAAGTCTCGTGCCCAATGTTAGGGAAGATGTGCAACAATAGTGTGCAATAATGAAATGCATTAAACTAGGAAGTACTCAAAATTAAACATTCCTACCAGTTAGATTTCCATTTTAATAATTATTTAACAATTCGAACCATGTTCTTTAGCTTGTCAGGTACAATGTAAGAAATCACCATAGTGAATATTTAAAGTAAACATTGTCCACAAACATGAAGATCCTTACCCTTAGGAAATCAGAATCGAAACCCTCAGGTGACTGCCCTTAGGCATAACAATTAAATACCTTAGGAATATGAGATATTTCCCTTAGGCATGAAAGCTACTTCCCACAGGCATAAGAAAAGTTTCCCTCTTGCTAAGTGAAACACTACCCTCAGGCTATGAAAAACACTTCCCTCGGGCTATGAAACTAACCTGGAAAATCCCAACAAATAAAAAAGAAATTTATATATATATATTCTCTCAATAAAAACTCAAAACATGCTATAATCCCGGCATACCCATGGGTATCCCGGAAAAACGGCTAAACAAGGGAAATACACCCACGAGGTAGACCTAGATCAAGTAAACAATCCCAAATAGTAGTTTATACTTGTTCATTAAATTACCTATGCAAATATAGGTATCTTAACAGTCAAGGAATAAACCATACGACACCCCAAACATGGACGTGTTGCACTAAGGTACACAAAATCAACTTGATAGTTGGAAATAGACACCAGGACACATACCTCGATCTTCTCTGATAGCTATACGTGAAAGGAACCTCCCAAAACAACTGAGAATGATGTAGATCTGGGATAATAATTTATCCATTCAAAATTAAATAACATCACATAGGGAATTAATTGGAATGATAGGTTCATGAATAGAGAAGATATCACCAGTGCGTTTCAAATGAGATCGTCGAAGAAGTAATCAGAGTCCCAATGTGCGATCGGGAGCTCCTCCAAGTCCAGACCTCCTCCCATGTGGCTCCCATTGAGTTCTACACCTCCTCTATCGAATGAGGAGGATACTAAATATTTTTAACAAAAAAACATAACTAATCATCATGTACTCTCAATTACATGGTGTGTACTTTCCATTTTATTTACTGTTCCCCTAGCAGCCACTTACCACCACCTCACTGTTCATCTGCCAACTTGGTTACACGACATGTATTACCAACTACATGGAATGTACTATAATTTTTCTTGAGGCTACTCTCACCACCATATTATTCACCTTCAAACTAATTAAATGGTATGTATTACTAAGTACATGGAATGTAGTTAGTTTTTACACCCTGAATCGCCGACAATCCTACACGCCCTATATTCTCATCCCGCACAGCCAAAGTACATAGGGTGTGGAAAATTTCACACCGTGTACCCATAAATTTGGGATTTATCCCCCCCCCCATTTTCATTATTTTCTAAAAAAACAATTAAAGGAAAAGAAAAACAAAAAACTTATACATCCGGAAGAAGAACCCAGTTCTTACACAAGTTGTCTACACTTACTACATTGGACATCAGGTTGGGCCTACACCATATTCCCCTTATTGTTAGTTTTGGGATGTTGTGACTTTACCTCACTATGATAATTCCATGCAATGAAGACATCTATAACACACATGTATCACTTCACGCTCCCAAGCAATCTATTCCCCGAATTCTTATTCCCACATTTATTACATGTGGGACATTGTACATGGTTTCCTCAACTTCCCTGATAAAATCTCCTACCTAATCTTGGATCCATTGATCATTTCTTATCATTGGATTTATAAGACCATCGTGTATCACCAAACTCTAGTTCTACTTTCATCACACTTCGAACGATATCCTCATAGCTATCATAATCACGGTTGGCTAGATTCTTCTACAGATGAGTTATCAGTCCACTGAATAATCTATCAACCTTAACATTTGGATCCATTAAAAATATAGAGGCTTAACGTGAAAGCCTTTTTAAGTTCATCTCGTAGATTCTAACATATTCATTATCCTTCTTCTTTAGCTTAAGAAACTCCTTCTCTATTCTTGTTCTCATCAATCGAGGTAAATACTTATTGAAGAATATTCCTCTAAACTCTCCCACTCCATATATTCAACTTCCACTCTTATCCTAGTTTTTCTAATTGGTTCCCACCACTGATCAGCTTGTCCCTATTATAGATAAACTGTCAAGGTGACCTTCTCTTTTTCAGAATAGCGGAGCACAGAAAAGATCATCTCAATAGAGCTGATCCACTATTCAGAAATCAACGGGTTAGTAGATCCCCAGATTGTTGGTAGTCATTGATGCATAAAGGATTCAATATAATGTTGTTCCTTTTTTGGTGAGAATGGTATCTCATCTTGATTCATGTTGTTTCCCAAAACATGAGTCAGTTGGTTCATCATTCATATGAAAATTTCCATTCCGTTTTCCATCAGAGGGCCATCAGCGCATGGTCCATTGCAGTCACCATTTTCACAGTTCCTCCTATTGCCCAACATTTTCTAAAAAAATAAAACCATATTGAGAAACATATTTGAAATATGAATAATTTAACTATAAATGATTTTATGTCTTAAAAGATCATGCTTTAAACCATTACATTTCTCTATAAATCCATCATAACGATTCATAAAAAGCTTATGATTAACCATACATATCCTTGAGGAGTGTCATAACCAAGAGTGAATCAAGGACCAGTGTCGTATACATGGATACCCTGTGTCAAGCCCGAAACTCATTTTCTTCATTTTCACTCCTAGGTACATCTATTCCAGAGCCGCCTCTACCTACTCACATCCAGACAGAGATGTATTTTCTTGATAAACCACTTACTCAACACTCACCAAAATACCAGGAAGTTTTCCAAAATTTAAACTTTTCTATAGGGGTCTTCCTAAAGCTTTCATATACTAGTTTCCATAATTAACTAAATAATATTTTGATACCAACTAATGCATCATGCCTTTTTATTACATAACTTTTCATTACATTTTGAAAATAGAGGATCTTTAAAGTCTAGTGCCTTGGAAATCATGAACATAATACATGAAAACATAAAAAATTATTCTAATCCACTTTTAGCGATTCATAAAAAGTTCTAACTAAGAATAATTATTTAATCTCATAACCTGGAGACTTAAATCAATGGAAAGGGTGAGCAGAAGGCCTAGTAAGGAAAACAAGTGAATAAGTTTACTTGTGAAATCAATAAGAACTTGATAAAAAAACATAAAGAAATGTGGAATGGAAGTAGAGGCATATCATAATGTAAAAAAATTGACTAATAAATTGAATATTTTTCTACAAAATATAATTTAGACATTCATGAACATATCACCAAGGTTCATCCCCAATCTATCATAAAAATTACCAAGGTTATTCACCAAGGTATCGTGAAAATTGTCATCTCTAGAGATTATTTATTTAAACAATGCATTGGAGCGCTATTAGGGTGCAACCTTAAAATTTATTTATTTTCATGTGAGACACATATATTATAATAAAACATTTCATAAATAACCCAAATAGAATAAAATAAATGGGTTTCTTTTAAAAAACATGAAATTTTAATGGTGCATAAAAATAAGATCATTATGTCATATATAACCCATTGAAAGGGAGTGAGGGTTATATTAATGTCAATTATAGATTAAAATAGATTAATTTTGCATATTTATGAATACCCCTATAAATGAAAATATATTTGGGTATTCATATAAAAAATACAAGATAATTAATTCAAAAAAATAGACATATTTTGAGAAGAAAATTTGGCAGCATAACAGCTATATAACATGGTTTTAAAAAACAATAAAAAGAGAGAGGACAATGGTCTCCCATAAATAAATGAATAATTTAAATTATAGGTATATAATAAAAATAAATAATATCATGGTGTGGAATAAAACACCACACGAATAGGAAACTTCAAAGAAAAGTGAAAATACGATTTCTTTTACGGATATTCTGTAACCCAACAGTGTTGCTTATAATTCAGAAAAATAAGTTGATGAGATAGGAAAGGGTATCTCATAAATTGAAAATTAAATATAAATTAATAAATATATTGAATAACATAACTAATCATAATGAAATGGAAACTAGAACACATAATATAAAGGATGTTATGACTTAAAAGAGGAGGGTGAATGTTACCCTTACCTTGAAGAGTAACTTTGATAGCTTGAATGTTGGGACTTTGGGGGGATTGAGGAAACATTGGGTGGACACATTGGAAACTATAAATATTATAACATTGTTGAGGAGGATTTTGGAAAGAAATGAATGAGGTAATGACATGGTATTTATATTAAAAGTGAAGGAATATTTAATTAATATCCAAGAGACTCTTCATTGGTGGTATTTTCAAAACCATGGGGTTGCACATGGTATTTTTCTATGTTATTGTCCACTTGGGACACCACATAACTTATATTACTATTAAAAAGTCTACCAAAAGTATTACATCATGATTACATCATCAATGATATCATTAAACACTGGAAACTCAAAACTGTATTTTCACTATTCACCGAAAATTCAATAGTTTCAGAAAAATAACAAAAATTTACCCTAAACTAATATAGATTCTCTAAATTCAAAAATGAACTCCATTTTATGACATAAAATTGTTAATTATATTTAATTTAATTTTTAAATAAAATCATTATTTATTAAAAAAACAACTCTAAAACATTAACTTGTTTTGTAACACATTGAAAAAGTAATCAAGGTCCCATAAAATAATAAAATAACCATAAGAAAATAAAGTAACAATTTATTATTGCATTTTGTGAAAATAAATTTCAATTTTAAATTACAAATTTAATTGCAAAATTGGAAATAAAATATTTATGGCATACAAAAATACAAAAACATAAACTATGATCATTTTTTTACTTTTAAGATGTCTAAATAGTATTTAAACACTCATGGGTGAAGTTCCTATTTTTTCTTGATATCAAATTCATTTCTATTCATATATGCATTTTAATATTCATAATTTACTATTCACTAAAAAACACATTGATCATATTAGACTCGAAATTTCTTACTGATCCCTATTATAGAAGACCATTTTT
Organism: Viscum album; assembly: GCA_963277665.1. NCBI lineage: Eukaryota > Viridiplantae > Streptophyta > Magnoliopsida > Santalales > Viscaceae > Viscum > Viscum album. Next base: position 114,999,057 of record OY728133.1, on the reverse strand, counting down.
TGAAAATAATTTCACATTATTAATTAATTAATGTTTACATGAATATTTTAAAATACCCTTTTTAAAAAATTAATCAATAATATTGATCCTATATTTATCCTGACATTTGTAAATCTCAAATTTTACCATAATAAGAAATAGAAATTTTATTTATACAAAGGCATTACAAAAAGTATCTAAGGGCTTGTTACATAGACCCTTAAAACAAATGCATAGGACCTATGTGTATGGTGTGCTATGGTGATAGAATCTTGGTTTGGCTTAAACAAAATTGCCCGAGTGGTGATTTCTATCAGCTTGATCTTCTCCCTTAGGTGATTCCGTTCAGGATTCACATATGTAAGCACAACTTGGGCATGGTCTAGAGCAAAGCCCAAAGATGTTACCACCTACCCAAGCTCTGACAGATGGGCTTCATACAGCCTGAGTCTACTAGATGAGGCCATCGACTCTTCTTTCTATATTAATTAACCAATTTGACATGTATTTATAAACAATAATTGTAACATTAAGAGTTTAGTTTACAACAGTCATATTGACCAATGGTCATATACCAGTAAAAACCCAATGATATCACTTCATTAATTAAAGGATATTGTTTTTTGGAGTATAAAATGAAATAACACACTAATTTAGAAAACAAATATTATTAAAATGTTAGGGTTGTTACATTTCATACTTGTTCCATATCCTTACTTGAAATCCATTAATCAAATGATTATGAATTAAAATTTACTGCATCATATTTAATATGTGTTGGAGGATTATATTCCAAGAAAATAGGTTGTTGTTGTAAATTCTATAACTTAGGGCTAAAGTTGTCCGATCTGAAATAGTAGAATCATTAGTCCATATTACAAAAATATAAACATACCATGAAAAAATACATAGTACATTCTATGATGTAAACCTATAAAAGAGAACATTGGGAATGAGTTAAGTTTTATCTCACTAGACTTTTACTCTACATGGATTATGAAAAATAAACTTCCGAAATAAAAATAAAAAGGCATAAAACATTTTAGGTTCAAACCCTTCAAAGGGGGTCCTAATAAAAATCCAACTCCCACTCCCAAAATCTTCTTCATATCTGACATAGTAAAAAATTAGGGTAGTGATGAAAAATATAAAAAAGTTCATAAGATCCATAACACGATTCAATCAATAGTTGATCTATTCTCACTATATCCAAATACCTATGAAAAAATTAGAGCACCCTCCTATTTCCATCATTTTGATTACGACACATTGACCAAATGATGTATATCTAAACAAAAAAGCTTCAGTGTTATGTTATAATTGTAGGGGGAAACATGAATGAAGATATTAAATATTGGGAACAAAATTAATTCCATTAATGGAGTAAAAAGTATATGATAATCCATATGTTTGAACATATTGGTCATATTTTACAAAATACCATCAACATAACTCTTGAATTAAATAATTATCTATCATGATTTATCAATAGAAAATAAAATATCTGCTATATAGGTATTCTCAACCCCCTTTTAAATTTAAATATCCTCTCCCATTTCTACAATAACTATCATTCCTTCATCGGGGACCTCTTCCAACAAATGGTGAAGTTGTACGAGCTCCCCTCTAGCTCTAACCATATATTTTTGGAGGTAATATATTTGAATGTATCTATTATAAATATATTTCTTACAACCCTCAAAATTCCTTGCATAGATGGGATCCTCCTATGAAAATGAATCTTTTAGATCATCTTTATTTGTGAGAATCTTTTATTTGATAAGAATCTTTTGTGACTTATGGACTTAATACCATCGGTGCACTATATCTTTTAGTATCATGCTAAACATGCTCTGGAGATATGGAGTTGTGATGATAGATCTGCCTTAAGATTCATCGGGATTATATCTTAGATGATCTTCTATATAAACTGATTGAATGCCCAAGAAACATCTAAATCCATCTATATTTTAATGGATCTAGTCCATGGAGGAGAGTTTTAGTCCATAATTATTTCTCATATGGAATAAAATTGAATTTATATTCATGGAGTAATGCAACCCTTACCTTTTATAGTCTGGTGAGCTAGGTTGGAGGCATCCCCTTCAGTTGTGGCCACTCAAATTGAAGGTTCTAAAAGATAAAATAGTTCGTCTACAACATTGGTAGATTGTAAAGAGATAGGTGAAAATGTGATAAAATAATCTGATGGTACTCACCCATTGAAATATCATTTGTTTGTCCGGATTCCACCCTATCATCCCTAACCTCAGTGGCCTGATCAAGGATTTCTAGATGAGGAACTGACCCCTACGTTTTCTCTACGGTGAGTTGAAATTCTCATGAGAACACCCCACATCAGGACCCTCATCTATTACTCCATATAATACTTGACTATGATAGACATCGACACCATAGTCATGGATTACCTTGGTGATTTTTTTTACGGAAAATCCTACAGAAGTCAATATTTCATGTAAGGTATCAAATATAAAAAATTTGGTCTTGTATGTATACATAAAATATAAAAACTAACATCTATACAATTACTTATTAAATTCATCAAACTTATTTAAAGTCTAACAAAAATAAAGATGTTGAAAAAAATTCTTCTTTGATCATTATTATATTATAAGATACTTCAATTCTCATAGCAACCTCACTAGTATGGATATCTGAGACATTTTATCCAAAACCAAAATTAGCTCCTGCATCATCTCTTTATACCACCATCTTGACATGTACAACACTCTAAAGCCTCATCGAATAAATATTAGCACCATCACCATGATCAGATGGTGTGGATTCCCCATTATCCCTTTCAGGGATGGTAAAAGGTCCACTAATAGTGGTTCTAGTGTCCTCTAGTGTATGAGAAATATAAAAAATATCATAAGGAATAGAATTTTGTAATAATAAAATGACACCATATAATTAAAATATTATATTACTAGCACCCTCTTACATATATACAACAATAAGAATAAATATAGATTAAACTTTGTGAGCTTCTCCTATCAAAGAGACATATTAACCAGCACAAGTTTGTGCCACATTTGAAATATACCCCTAAGTATTAGAAGGATTAGAGTTAGAGGCTTTGATTATGTAATGTAACTAGGATCCTATAAAATTATTGTACAGTCAAATGGGTGCATCAGGCATGTCATAAGTTTAAATGGATGTGAAAAAACATACAATAGTGAATATACCTATCAAATGGATTTTATAACTTTAATTTCCTCCCTTGATAAGGCGAGAGACCAAAGTATTTCATTTAAAATGTTGTCACTATATGTAGAAATTGAGAATTCCCTCAATATGTCTCCTTCTCTATCATTATATAGACCAAGGATAACTCTGAGGACATTGCAGTATAACACCCCACTCTGATGGGGGTTTCCATTAGACCATATTTTGGTGACTCACGCATCATCCTAAATGACCCTTCTTCTCCTAAAAAATATAAATTAAAGCCCCTAAAAATTAATGATGATGAATGAGGGTGGGAATGGTGGTGGGAAGATTCATAGATAACTCATTAATATATATGTAGTCATACCATTCACCATTTTCTTGGTTATCCACCACTTCATTATAATTTATGTTTATCATATATTCCACCATTTTTATGGATTTTAACCAATCATAAATGGACTATTTTACCATATCCAACTAATGGACATATTTCCCCACCATAATAGGATTTATGTAAAATAGAAGTTCCTGAATTTCATTAATATAACCAAATATTAGGATATATATATATATATTTGATTGGAAAAATACACATAAATCTCTGATGTCATAGGGTTAACTATACAAATATTGGAATTCCATAGGGGACACATAATCTAATATTAAAATGGATGGATATGAAGAGAACCATAAATATTTAGATTTTCACATCTTACCAGACACATAAACCTCAACGGTGGGCTATGTAGGTAACTCTAAAATCCCCTCCAAAAGGTGATTATTGGAACACCTTATCTCCGTTATAACCAAGTTATTATTTTTGGATTGGGATTTCTCAGTGCCACAAGACTAGGGATATGGTGGAGTGTAATCACTATCACATACATATTTAATCTCCCTTCCATTTTGGTATTTTTTATAAGTAGTTTGAGTATCCTTAATTAAAGGTACTTCCTTGAATAATACCCCCATTTGGAAATGAGGAGATATAGAAATGGGAATATTGGTAATTTTACGAGATAGGTATATTCGAGGAAGTTAACTCAATGATCACCAAATATTCTTATTAATCTATGAGAACACAAATTTTCCTTTTCCACTATAGGATGTTTCTCTATTTTCTCATCTATATGAGGAGATATGGTGAGACATGTAAAAATATGATCTTACATGAAACAGTTTAGGGGATGTTATACTCACATATAATTTCACAATTGACTCATGTCTCAAATAATTAATCATTGATGGAAATAATGTATGGTATGCGATCCAAAGTATTATGAATATTACCAATGATCATTATTTTATATGGAACACCATACACGAAGAAGATTAAGAAATTAATCATGATCATAGTCTTCGAGGCTACCTCATGTTTCATGACTATAGGTTTAATACCAGGGAGAACCTGGAGGAAGGGTTGAAATTAGGATTCCATGATGTTTACCACGCCAAGAACATCATAGAAGATAAAATGATCTTTTATCCATACTTATTTTATGTGGAAAGTCCTTGAAATTTAGAATGATTACTTCCCTATGTGTAAGTGAAGAACGAACCAATGGATCATTGCCAGTGTATAATATATCAACACTCTTTGTCCTCCTTCATCAGGCTTGTATGACATGACTTATATCCTATTTCACACAATAATGTTGGATTCACAGACCAATATCATATATTTTCTTACTAAATAGCCTGAAATTTGGTAGGTATAGTCTTAGAATAAATTGATGTCCTCATAGAATACCCTCATTTGGTGTATTCACCCTACTCTACAATGGGAAAGTATCTACCTTGGATGCATATCTCATTAATTGAAAGACATCATGTGGGATGTATACACATAGGTACCTACCCAATGTGACCAAATGCATTTCACTCTCTCATGTCACATCATGCAAGTCACTCCCCAAGTGAACTCACACATATTACTCTCCAAAGTGAACTCATTTAGATCACATGGCCAAGTAACCTCATGGAATTCACTAGACCAAGTGTCCTCACATAGGTAACTCACACAATTGACCTCGAACATATCACTTTCACATGTGACCTCAGAAATTTCATTTTACCAAGTTACATCATACAGGTTTCTTGCCCAGGTACAAATGTCATGGTTATGGTATGTAGTATAGATGACCAGTGAAGATGAACAATTCAAATGACTAGTGCAGAGAGAGCGTGTGAGACATGATCACCATTTATCCAAAGATACATGATGAGACCCATGGATCCTATTTAATAGCCTCACCCAAGTGTTGTTTTCCATGGTTTTAATCTCCAAAAGGCTTCTTCATCTCAGCCATTACTACACTACATGATACGTGTTTACCTCACCCTTCCCTTACCTTCATAAGATGTCCATAGATCCCTCTTTCATACCACCGATGGTAGATAACCTCTTCATATAGTCCCGACATATAAATGGTAAAAAGTAAAGACCACCTCCAAATACAGAAAATATTTTTATTAGATAACAGGTCAAACTACTATGAATTATCGATTATACATTCCAGTGGTAATGGTGGTCCTCCATTTATTCATCCTAATAGGTGGGATCCTTGAATTTTTCTTGATTATACATTTTTTTGGTAAAGAGGATATAAACCATATGGATAAAGACATGACCCTAGGGTTAATAAAAGAGAGGACTTGAGAACATAATTCCCTTTATCTCTCTCAATCTCTCTTGAATGATTCAACCATCATATATTAAAAGATTAGAAGTAAATATCACACTAGGGAATCCTTCTTGGAGTATTATACTTGTATTTTATAAAAATAATTTCCTAACCTTATTTATCCCTACCCTCATCAACAAACATATGGAGAAGATTATATAACTTTTTTTATCATACACTTCCTTTATTTTCTCACACCAATCATGACTCATGGGGGATTACAGGTTAGTGAGGGTCATGTCTTCCACACATTCGAATACTCATCTTAACATAGAATTATATTTTGGATCTTCCTCTAAAATTTCCATGGGCTTCCTATTCAGTGTAATACTCAAACCCATATTACCATCCTCTCAATGGGACATATTCCATATGAGATAAAAATTTAAAGGGCCACACTCCCAATGAAGGAACCATGAGATTCTTATATAGGTGTAATCCCTAATATCCGAACTATGTGGGATTTGATTACAATATAAATAGGTTACATAAGAATCCTCCCTGAGGTTCAAAAACTGCACCCCAAAACTCACCCTAATTGTATATCATCAATATTTTCCAAAGGGTCATATCCAGCCTGGTAGTCTACATCCCCTCCAATTCCATTAGGTTACATCAGCATAATTCCTACATCAAACATCACTAAAAACATATTCCCTAGATTTCCTAGACACATGATGTCAAACAACATTGTTTGGTCTATTTCACATGGCTATAAAAGGTTTGATGTGTACCGTTAAGTGGAAACAGAATATGTGGGTTCTGATTCCTTTCAAAATTATACACAGTAAGCCCCTATCATGGGCCCGATCCCAAAAGAAAAAAACTCCCACCATCCTATACGATGATAAATTATAGAGTGCCTCACCATATGGATTATAACTAGAATCATGATAGTAAAATACATAAGAATCTATAATCCATATACATATGGTACCATTGATGGTGAACCTCAAATATATACAGATATCCATATTTATGGAGAACCTCAGATACATATAGTTGATTATAAATCGAATAAATTTAAATAAATGTATGTTAGTATAATGGTGAGACATTTTATATTTAGGATTTTAAAATTATTCATTAATATATATTAAATCTATAATAGAGTCCCATGATAGGAAATAATTCCCCCCCCCAACTGTAACGAACACAACCCCAACTCTATCAACCAATGTGAGTCCCTAAGTGTTGTTGGACCATCTCCTAGTGACATCTTATTTTTGGAATGTAGGTTTCTGAGATATTATGAATAAGGGAACCATTTTGGGTTTTTATTTTTATGAATAAAACCCATTGAAAACCTCCTAGAAATGCAATGGAAATTTTTTTGTAACGTGAAGGGTAATTACATCATTTCCAATAAATTTTATTCAAACTCCATGTTATGTTCATGAAAAACAGTGTTTAATGGTTCTGGGTGCCATTAAGGGTTTAATAGGGTTTTAGGGTATATATTATTTGTAGAGTCTTCTGGATTTTTGGGGGTTATTTAGGGGTTTTAGGGGTTTTACGGTTTTTATGGTTTAAAGGGTCTTTAATGCATTTCTACATGTTTTTCGTTGGTATTAAATGTTTTTATGATTTTTAGGGTTCAAAAGGGTTTTAGGGAATTTAGTGCTACTAGAACTTTTATGGTTGTGATTGGTTTTATGGGGGTTTTGGCTTTTTGGTGTTTTAGGGTATTTTTAGGGGGGTTTAGTGATTTGCAGTTTTAGGGGTTTTGGGCAGTTTAAGGGGTTTTAGGGGGTTTAGGGTTTTAGTATTTTTAGGTTTTTTAGGTGTTTCAGGGAAAATAAGGATTTGGACTCGGGGAACCTGGTCCCCCAAAATTTATTATAAAATAGAAGGGACTAAAAAAAATTACAAGGAGGGATTAAAGTCCTGGGTTTGCAATACACCCCTCATATCAGACTCCAAAAACCATATTCAGGATGATGGGGAAACAAAAGACCATGTCAATTAGGTGTATATAGGGTTTTAAACAGTTGTTGTTTTATTATGGTTTTCATAGGATTTTTGGGGGTTCTAAGGGGTTTTGTGGTTTTTAATGTGTTTAAAGGTTTTTTTAATATTTGTACGGTTTTGGGGCCTTTTCTTATTTATTTTTAGGGTTTTAGGGTATTTATAGGTTTTTAGTTTCTTCTAGGTGTTTTAGGGGTTTAATGGGCTTTTAGGTTTTTACTGTTTTTTTGTTTTTGTGTTTTTATGTGTTTATAGTGTCATTTAAGGGTTATACTGTTTTTAAAATCTTTTATTATTTTTGGGGACCTTTATTGGTACTAAATTTGGATTTTAGGGGTGTTTATGGGTTTTGGTGGTTTTATGGAATTTTGGATGTTTTTAGGGGATCTATGAGGTGTTAAGGTTTTTAGGGTTTTTAATGTTTTTAGGGGTTTTAGGGTTTATATGTGTTTGGGGGATTGAATTTGTTTGTAATTTTTGTGATTATGTATTAATGTTTTTATGGTTTTATGTGTTTTTAGCAAGTTTTTGGAATTTAGTCTGATTTGTTTTTTGTTTTTTGGAGGATTAGTATCGTTGAATGTTTTGAGTGTTTTTTTCGTTCTTTTAATGTTTTTATGTGTTTTAGGGTTTATTTTAATTTGGGGTTTTATGTAATTTATGTTATTATATGTTTTTTTGTTTTTTGGTGGGGTTATGGGGTTTTCCGAGCTTTCAAATATTATAGGTTTGTTTATGATTTTAAGTGTTTTTAGGGAATTTTATGGTTTTAGTGTTTTTAGTGTACTTTTTTTTAGGATTGTATGGTTACTTTATGTGTTTTTAATGATTTTAAAATCCTTTTGGGGTTTTATGGTTTTTGGGTTCTTTAGTGGTTTTACACATTTTATGGTCATTTATGGTTTTTAGTGTTTTAGGGTCTTTTCTATTTTAATTATTTTTATGTATTCTTAATTTTTTTTGGTTTTAGAGTCTTTTTCCATTTTTATGGTATTATATGGCCTTTTAGTTTTTTTAGTGTATTTTTTTATTTTTAAGGTATTTTAGAGTCTTATGGGTTTTATGTTCATTTAAGGTATTTAAGGTTTTAGGTTATTTTTTTTGTCTTCTAGGTTTTATAGTCTTTTTGGGGATTTTGGGGGATTTTGGGAGTTTTATGGGTTTCTATGGGGTTTTAAAGGTTTTTAGGATATTGTTTTTATTTCATGATTATTTTTTTGGGTTTTTAAATGTTTTTAGTGTTTTAGTTTCATTATTTTCTAAATGTTTTTTTAGTTTTTAGATATTTTAGGGATATTAGATATTTTAATATTTTAAGGGTTTTTAGTTCTTTTATGGTTATTTTGATTTTGTGGGGGTTTAAATTTAAATGGTTCTTATTGGTTTTACATTGGATTTTAGGTTATTTTAGAATTTAAGGTTTATTAGGATATTTATAATTTTTAATGGTTTCCTGTGGTCTTAGTGTTATTTAGGTTTTTTAGAGGTTTATTTCTTTTTAGAGTTCAGAGATATATTTAGTGTTTTAGGGTATTTTTTTTAGGGTTTTAGGGATTTTTATTATTATTTTAAGGTTTTTAGAGGGTTTAGAGGTTTTGTGGTTTGATAGGGGTTTCTAAGGATTTTTTTTATATTTTTTTGGTGTTTTATATGCTTCTATATTTTTTCAGAGTTTTAAGGGTCTTTTTATTTTTATGGTTTTTAGGGTTTTTAGTATTATTATTGGTGTTATATATGTTTTTAGTGTTTATTGGTTTTTTGGGTATTATGGTTTTTAGGGGTTTTAGGGTTCTTTCTGGTTTTTAGGGTTTTTTGGTGTTTATGTTTTTTTTATTTTTATGTTATTTAATGGTTTTTGGGGTCGTTGAGGGATTTTATTGGGGTTCATGTTAGTTTATTGTTATTATAGGTTTTAGGGTAATTTTGGGTCTTTATTTGGTTTTTTTTGGGGGGGGGGTTGGGATCTTTTATTAGTCTTTATGTGTTTTAAGGTTCTTTTGGGTTTTATGTTTTTTAGCATTTTTTCAGGGTTTAAGTATTTTAAGGGTCTTTTTGATATTTTTGGATTTTTTTTATTCATTGCATGTTATTTAATGATTTCGATGGGTGTGATTATTTTTTGGGTTTTTTTATTTTTTTATAGATTTTTAAGGAAATTTAGGGTTTTTAAGGCTTCTTAGAGTGTTATGAGTATTACTTTTTCATGGATTTGTAGAGGTTTTTAGGTTTTAATGGTTTTCATAGGTGTATTTTAAGTTTTTATTGAGATTTAATGTTTTAGGGGTATTATGGTTTTTAGGATTTTGAGGATTTTTATTGTTTAATTTGTTTTTTCTGTGTTTATGCTTTTATGTTTCCTTGGGTGGTTATGGGTTTTTACTTACTTTGTGGATTTTAATATAGTTTTAGTTACTTTTAGTGTTTTGTGGGTTTTTAGGTCATTTCAGAGTTTTTAGTGGGTTTTTGATCTTTTAGTGGTTATTTACAGATTTTAGGGGTTTTAAGGTTTTTAAGGGTTTGTGGGACTTTTAGTTTTTAAGCGTTTTTTTGTTTTTATGGTTTTCGGGTTTTTAGGGTTTAAATGATTTTATGGTTTTAAATGTTTTTTGGGGTTTTTGAGTTTTAAGGGGATTTATGGGTTTAGGGTTTTTAGTTATTTTTAGGGTTTTAAATATCATTAATGGATTTTAAATAATTTAGTAATTTTTTAGGATTTTACGATTTTAGAGGGTTTGAGTGTTTTTTGAGGGTTGTCAGTGTTCTTTTTATTTTAAGGGATTTAGGATTTTTATTATTTTTAGAGGTTTTAGGGTTTTAGGGTATTTTACTGTTTTTAGGCTTTTAATGGATTTGTGAGGTTTTAAGGGATTTCATGGTACTTTTGGGTCATTTTATAGTGTTTTAGGGTATTTTAGATGGTTTTAAGGGTTTTATGGTTTTTAGGGTTTTAGTAATTTTTTTGAGTATTTTTTTTGAATGTTATGGGTTTTAAGGTATTTAGGTTTTCAATGGGTTTTTATATTTTTTATGGACTTTTAGTGCGTCTTAATGATTTTAGGGCCTTCTAGTGTATTTTTTTGGATTTTGGATCTTTCATAGTTTATTTAGGATGTCTAGGGTCTCCTGGGGATTTATAGGCGTTTAGGGTCTTTTAGGTGTTTTTAAAGAGTTTAATGGTATTATTTTATTTTTAAGGGTTATTAGGTTTTTGTTGGTTTTAGGGTTTTATATATTATAGTTTTTTAGTGATTTTTAAATATTTTTAGTTTATTTAGGGTTTTAGGGTAATTAGGGATTTTAGTTGGTTTGGGGGGGGGGGGGGTTAGGGCTTTTAGGGTTTTTGAGGATTTTAGGTTATATTTAGGGGTTTCCTAGTTTTTCAGGGTTGATTTTTTTAAGTTATTTATGGGTTTTATGGAATTTTGAGTGGGATTTACGGTTTTTAGGGATTTAGGCTAGTTTTATTTTTTTGGTTCCTAAGGGGTATAGGTCTAATAAGGTCATTTATGTGTTATTGTGGTCTTTCAGGTTCATTTGGGGTTTTGTGGTCTTTTAGTGTTTTATAATTTATAGGGTTTTGCGGTTTTTTTAGGGATTTTAATATTTTTTTTAATATTGTTTTTTTTATGGATTTAAAATTTCTTAAGGTTTTTTTAGTGTATTATGGTTTTTTATGTTCTTCAAGGGTTTTTGGGATTTTAGGGGTTTTAAGTTCTTTTTCTGGTTTTAGAGTTTTGTTAGGATGTTTACGGGTGCATTAGGGTCTTTTTAGGGGTCTTAGGTGTTTAGAGATTTTAGGGGTTTGTACGGTTTTTATGAGGTTTCATGGGTTTTTATATTATTAGTGGATTTTATTGGTTTATTATGGCTTAGGAATCATTTAGGGTTTTTTGGGTTTTATGGTATTTTTGGGTTTGTTAGGTTTTTTGATTTTTAGATTCTTTTAGGGTGTTTTAGTATTTTAATGGGTTTGTGGGGTTTGGGTTTTTTTGGATTTATATTGATTTTTATAGGGTTTTAGGTATTTATATGTTTTCATGTTTTCTATGGTTCTTTGGGTCTCAAGGTTTTTATGGTTTGTAGGGGTTTGAGGTTTTGTGGGGGGATTTGGGATTTTTTAGTGTTTTAGGGCTTTTTATGATATTTTTTGATTTTACGTGTTTTAGGGTTCTTAGGGTCTTTTTTGATTCTAGTGTTTTAGGTTATTTATTGATGATTAAGGAATTTTATGTTTTTAGGTGTTATATGATCTTTTAGTTGTTTTATTTTATTGTATTGGTTTTAAGATGAATTTATTATTTTTTTTCCTTATAGATTTTTTTTTGGTTTTCAGGTATATGGTTTAGTATATATGGTTCATATATTATGGTATAATCAATAGGGTTTAGGTTTTAAGCTATAGGATTTAAGGTTTAGGTGTAGGATATAGGGTTTAGGGTTTAGAGTTTAGAGTTTATCTTGTAGTGTAGAGGGTCTAGATATTTTAGGAACTTTTTTTAATTCAAGGGGGTTGAGGTTTTTCTTGGGATTTTATGGTTTTTTCGGTTTTTGTGGTTTTAGGTTTTTTTATCTTCCAATGGGTTTTTTATATTTTTAGTGTGCTTTGGGGATTTTGAGGAATTTTTTGGTTGTATATGGGTTTTAGGGTTTATAGGGACCTTTAGGGATTTAGGTTTTTTAGGGTCCTTTTTGATTTCTTGGATCCTTTAGGGTTTTCAGGGGGTTTTCCTTTTAGTGTTTTTATAATCCTTTATATTTGATGGGTTTTAAGAGTCTTTTTTATTTTTTTGTATAGTTTAAGGTATTTTAGGCTATTATACATTTTTTAGAGTCTTTTATATATTTTAGTATATTATATGGGTTTTATGGTTTTTAGGGACGTCGGGTTTCTTAGGTGTATTAGAGTACTTCGAGTTGTTTTAGGGATCTTAGTGTTTGTAGGGGTGTTAGTATATATAGAGGTTTTTATTTATTTTTATTGTTTTTTTATTTTAATGGGTTTTGAAGGTTTTAGGTTTTTTTTATTTTTATAATATTTTAGGTTTTTTGGTGTTTTTTAGGGATTTTGGTTTGATAGTTATATTTAGTGGTTTTTAAGGATTCTTAGTGGTTTTGGAATCATTTTGGTTTTTTTGGATTTTAGTGGATTTTGGGTTTTTTTGGGATTCTTGTTTTTAGGGTTACTAAGGAATGTTGGGTGTTTTAGGGGATTTTATTGTTTATTACGGTTTTTATAGTATTGTGTTTTCTGATCTTATTCTCATTCCATTTTATTCATGTTATGCTTATGCATAACACATTTTTAGCCATACTGATAATTTGAGCTCACTCTTTCTAATGGTTTCTTTCCCAAGGTTATGAATAATGATTTATGTAGGGTGTGACTATAAGGATAACATAAGGGGAAGATATTTATGGTAAAAATTTAATATCTTTTTCGAAATAAGATTATTGTATTTCAAGTTTCCAATGGCACTAAGATATCATAATTTTGAGTCACGTAACATGTATTGGATGTTTATAAGACTTGAATCATAATTAAATAAAAAACAGTATCCTTTAGAGTGTGGCATTGGTAAAAGACATGGATTTGTGGCATATTCATAACCATAGGAAATAATTTCCATTATAGTCAAGGAAAATTAACATAACTTATCATGGAACTCCATGGGTGACTACACCTCCTAGGAGGGTCACAACAATATCCCCATGGTTTCTCGTTATTTATATTGAAATATTTTCACCCCCCCCCCCCAATTCATCATACTAGCCAATTTCATTTCCAAGACTATCATAGAGGAAAAATTTCATTAGTAAACTGCATTCACTCCCCATTCCATTCCAATATATTTCATGGGCAATTAATATTTACCCAATTCATTAGACTTTATATAGGCCCCACCCATAACATAATGAAAATATTACAAATGTGTGCCCCAATATCATAAAACATTGATCATATCATAACCCATGAATTGAAATGGGATTTAAAAAAATTATTATATCATAACCTATGGAAAAGTGATATGTTTCAGAATAATTTTATCATTGAATAACTAGTGGAAAACTAATATGGTTTCATAATAATTGTACCATTATATAACCCATGGAATCGAACTGGTTTTCATAAAAATCTTTAAATGAGAAACCATTTTGAGAAAGAATAATAATATTATAATTGGTTAATATCGAAATAAAAAGATAAGATACATCAAAGGATATCATATTAAATGGAGAAGGACTTTCAAAATCACTTGAAACATTTTTTAAGGAAAATAATTTTTCTTTAAAAATAAAATTTTAAATCTTAATTGTTTTTAAAATCCATTAAATTGAAAATACCAATGAAAACATATGAAGAAAGAAGTAATAACCATTTAAAAAATCAATAGTATAACAACCATTCAACATTGAAAAAAATATTTTAAAACATAAAACATATAAAAATTCAATTTATTTTAAAATAAAGTTATAAAAATATATATTATTCTTAAAATTAAATTATGTCCATGATATTGGGATGTTTTGTTCATTCTGTTCTCGTTAAAACAATGACTCATTTCATATATTCAATAAAACCCAAATGATATTTTTTTTGAAAAAAAAATGAATAATACTCTAATTATTTTTTTGAATAAATTAAAATTTTAAAATATTTCATTAATAAGTAATTTCAATATTTTAAAAATCAATTTTGAAATCATTTCGGGAAAACATGGGTTTAGAAGAAAAATGGTTTTCCAATAAAAAGATGACTTTTCGTAAAAATATTCTTTGGGCTCTTAATTACATATAGAGAGGAAAATAAATAAATAATATGTATTATCTAGATATAACTTTAGGATTCGAAATAAATCAGTATATTGTGATATATATCATAAGGTTTCATCGTTGTAAGCTATATCACGATCAATCCCGATAAACGATGAGATTGTAATATAACAACCTTTCAACATTGATAACTTTGAATCATATGAACCATGAAAAAATAATATTAAATAAAACCTATAATATTATTAAAATAATTATATTCATAATATAAAATTTTAATGGGGTTTTATATACACCTCATAGAATAAGATAGGTGTATAACAGAACATATCTCTCAAAGAAGAAAAATTGACAGAATATCCATTCCCACTTTGATAACTTTTGAACCAAAAAATGAATGAAATAGAGATATTAAAATTGACATTTATGTCCCATTAATTATCATCATAATAAATTCATGTTAATTATAGAAACCACATAAAAGAAATAGTTAGTGAATATGGAATGTGTTTCACAGAAGTAAAAAAGCGCGATAAAAATTTGTTACCTTAATTCTCGACTTCTTTCATACACATTCAAATATACTATATAAAAAATATATGATTACTATAATTATATTAAATAAAAAAATATATATATATATATATATCATAATTTATATGATTTAATTATTTACTTTTGTTATCCATTTATTAGAAATTTCATGTCAAATTCATGTTTCAGGTAATAACCGCTTTGTTTTTTGTATATGCGTCGATTTTTTTTAACTCCTATTACATTGATTATGGTTCCATGATCTCCAGAATAATAATAATGAAATTATTTTAATATTTATAAGTCAATAATAATTTTAATACCCATCATGAAATATGGTTTTGTGAAATGATGTAAGTTACGTTCATATAGATTGTAGTATGTACCTACACATGAGTTACATTTAAATTTTTCAAAAATAAATATGGAATGTAGGTATGTAATATATTTTAATCAAATAATTATCATAATACCATAAATATAATGTTATTTAATTAAATATACATATACATATCATCCACTTGGTGTGGTTATGAAAATAGGGTCACATTGCTTTGGGAAGGCAGTTGTACACACATCCATGAACAGCATTATTAACATTCTGTGAGTGAAAACTTATGAAATAAAAGGACATAATATAATTAATAATCATAATTATGTCATTTAAATCATAATTATTTCATTAATATCACATAAATTCTTTAAAATAATCCTTATTATCTTCCATGTTAGGCGTTAGTGAAAACAAATCTTATCGCTTTGACAGGCGGTAGTCATCCGTACACACGAGTGAAAATATCATATCCCCTATAGAATGGAATGTTAAAAAGGAATATTTTATATAATTAGGTAGGATTATATTATAAACATCATATATATTCTTTCAATCCATAATCATAACCAAACATTAGAGGTGGTAATGTAAAAACGATTGACATCGTTTCATGAGGTGGTAGTCCGCTGTACACATGAACAATGATTTTGTAACCCATTTGATAGAAGAAGATATAGTTTTTGGTAATTACCTTAAAACACAAAATATAAAAAAAAAATCAGATTATATAGACTTTATATCATCATTTTTTAATTGTAATTTAAATAGGTGGAGGATGAAATAAAAAAACCACATTAATGAACATTTTCTCTTCTTCAGGTAACCCCTTTTGGTTTTCAACAAAAGCCTTAATAGGTTGTATTTATATCTAAAAAATTGTATAAATTTTATTAGTTATGTTTTAATGTGTTTTAGGGTACTATTTGAGAAAACAATGGTTTTATGGTGTGAAAAAGGGAGGATAGGAGGTGTCATTTTGTAAATGAGGGGTGACATTTCTATAAATACCTAAAAATATTCAATATTTGCAGGTCGCCCCCACCTCATGTGGATCCTAAATTGTTAAAAAATGTAGTATAGGGATGATATGGTATATAAAAACATCCACCCGAAAAAAATATTTTTTATTAATGATGAAATTCATTATTCTTTTAGTTTTACTCACTTTTACCAATTTGACTTTCACCACAGTGAGTATTTTTATTTTTGACCTTGGTAATTTAGCATTTAATCCTACAATAAAAAGGGACTATTTATATAAAAAATGATAATAATTATGAAATAAAATTTAGTAAATAAAAGTAAAATGTGTGTGAAAGGACAATTTTAACCCAAGTACAAGAAACCCACAAAACCTCATTTTAACCTTAACAACGTTAATTAATTTTCGATTGTTTTATCTAATAATTCTGTTAAAATTTTAATTTTTCCTAAATATTTTTCATATATATTGTTTATTTAAAATATTGAATACATTTTTCCAAATTAAATTCACATAAGTGACAAAAAAATAATTTAAAATTAATCCCGTAGACCTGAAGATAAATAAAGTTTTCATATAAAAAATGTTTAAAACATTACAATGGTTTTATTTAAAAATTAAATATAAAAGTAATTAAAATATCCAAAAAAAATTAATGGATTTATAGTTAAACAAATTTTAATTTGAAATAATTTTTAATTTTAATTTTAATTTATTAATAAATTGAATAAAACTGCACTTATCAATCAAAATTCAGTATTTTCCTCTATCCATTAAAAAATGAATCATTTCAAAAAAACAAAAAAATTCACCCTAAGATAATTTTTATATGATTATTTAAAAAAATTATTTTTTTCAAAATTATTTTTATAAATGTTTCAAAATTTAGTTTTAAAATAAGTATTCAAAAAGGAAACAAAACTATATTTGAAAAGATAATGTGTTAAGCATTAAATTAGATTTATTCTTATATATTGTGTATAAAACACATCTAATGAATTTTAAACAATTTATTAAATATATAATATATAAATTTTAAAAATAACTCATAAAAAGTTTATTTTTTAATTTATTTGAGTAAAATGTGTTTTTTCAAAAAATTGGTTTTTTAGAAAAAATTTCCTTAATTTTTATTTTTCTTTTCATTTTAATTTTTAATTATTTTTCTTCCTAATAATTGATTTTACATACATTTTAAAACCACATATTTTTATAATTTAGTTAATACTATTCATACCCACCATTCCAATAGATTTGTGATAACTATCAAATAATACTATTTTAATAATATGAAATATTTTTTTTAATGTTAATGTTGTGTGAAATGAAAACTAAACTCAATGTTTTGTGTACCAAAAATTATAAATAAAATAATTTAATTCCAAAATATATTTCAAAAAATATTCTGTTTTTGCATTCTATGCCCTATTAGATTAATTTAAACCCTAGAATTCATCTTGGTAATCAAAGGTTCAAAGTTTGAAAATTAATTAATAGAAACCCACATCCTAAAAAGGTTTAATAAAACATCCTCTTAAAAAAGAGAAATGTATGTGAGAATTTCATCTAGAATAGCACATACTAGGTTTCCATACAGAAAAACATAGGTTGTAAGTGAAAACATGAACATAGAAGAGAAAATTGACACTCAAGTACTGATAGAGAGTGATAGAGAACATAGTCAGGAGATAGTTCATGACCACAAAATCATAAAACAAAGAGGCATGAAAAAGGAAATTGATATGATAACAAATAATAAAAGCATGCCATTAATTTATTTTAAGACCCTCTTCTTAAAGTTAAGAAATTCTTTATTCACATATTCATAAAACATATGAATGTTTTCTTATTGGATATCTATTTATTTCATAAGAACAATTTTGTCCATTGGTTGGGACATGTTCAATTTAGACATCATATATTACTCTAAGAGATTAATTATTCATCTTTTAAGTACTAAATAAGATCCTTAAAATAAATATAATTTATTCTGTCTATCCCCAATTAAAAAACTTTAAATTAGTTATCCAAAAGGGATAAATCATAATATGGTCATGTACTATTTTAATCCATAAAACCTCATCCAATGATCAATATAAACCATTTGTTTGATATTTTTACCTTATAAAATATCTAAAAACATTCTAAATAAATACCTTTAGTTTGAAAACTCAATAATAAATTAATCCTCCAAATCAAATTAACCATCTCTTAACAGCCACATGCCAAAAATTTGAATACCATGGTCATATATTTTCCTAAATCTTGGTAATAACCATAATTACCATAAAAACATAATGAAAAAATCCATGCTTCCACATCTCATGAATAAAATAGTAGATTATTCAAATATTATATTGTCAAATAATGTTGTAAAATCCATTAATGAGAACATAAATCACTTTTTCAACACATACAAATATAGTTATCAGGTCATCAATATGATCCAATTTAATTTAACCATATCAAGTGTCATTTAACCCAAACTAAACACAATTGTTTGAGACTTTGGATCATATTAAGGGGTTTTTTCCTTAATAAAAATATCACATCTCAATTAAATTTATTTTCTATTCCATTATTATCATTTATCATAATTTTTATAATCATAAATTAAAATATTATAATGAAAAATATGTCATAACTTGCCCCCTGGGGCCTGTGTGTGACAACCTTGAGCCCACATCCCATAGGTTAGGGGCTGGCGACCAGTGCTAAGTCGGAATATCCCACAAATGGGAGGAATTTTCCTAAGATACTACACACACACAACCAACTACAAGCCACATGGTCTAGAGAGTATAAACAATAAGTAATGAAAATGAATGCATACCACTACAGCCCAACAACGAGTATGACAGAAAGTAAAGCAGCAAAGTGAAACTAGGCCAGAAACACAGGCCCACAAAAAAAGACAATTGTAAAGTCTGAAATGGAAATAAGGGAACTAAATCCATTGTAGTATGCTACTGGAAACACCTTGGATCATCTGATCTCACATTGTATGGTCCGGTTATGGTCCTGGTACTGGTCCTACACCTCATAGGACTCCACCAATGTGTCAGTAAGCTGCACAAGACATGACACGTGTGCCCAAAGCTTGGGAAGGGGTGAGTAAAACAATACTCATTAGGGGACCCAGATAAAAAAAGTAAAATACCACATTGGAAACACCACAAAGAAGTTATATTCAGCTCAACACAGGTATATTTCAACTTTACATATAATAAGAACATCCAGGTATTCTCGTAAAGGATTCTAAGATGCAACATCTCATCCACTGCTAACCATATAGTTCAACTCGTAGCATGCTCAATTCAGGGAGGTCCCACTCCTCAAGCTATCTGATTGTAAGCATGTAGAACAAGTATACCAAAAGAATCCAAGAGAAAACATGGTCTCAAAATTCCACTATGTTTTCATGAGATGTTTGGTCTCACTAAGATAAAGAGTCTCGACATCACATCCAATACTTGGTCATAAAATTCTTCTCTAGTCATGAACGTTCTAGGAGAAAACTCTCCATAAGCTATGAATTAATTAGATATCCTCAAAAAGTGGTCCATCTACATTGGGTCCGGCCCAATGAAGACATAATGAGAAGTACCCTAAGTACACTGATCAGGTCAATCCATGGAGGAATGAAATATCTCGATACACATATAGGTGGTCCTAAACCCAGGGCTCACTATGATACATCTTGTCCCTATTGGAATTATCATCCTAGATAGGATATGGTTCCCCATGTAAATATTTTCCACACCCATGTCTCAAAACCAATCTAAGGTACCACAACTAGAAGTCAGACCCAATCATGCTTCTGATTGTGGTACATGCTCCACATAGACCTACAAGGGAACTGAGAACTGCAAAGTCATTTTGACCTGCTGGTTCACCTATATATACTCATCGCATAGGTATAATAGGTCACCACAATTCTCATTGAGATAAATCACTTCTAAACATGGGCCATTCACTATTATAAGAATGGGATCCTACATCATACCTTCATAGATAATCCAAATAATATCATCTCAATTTCTACTTTCAACGCCTATGATGGGATTGGGATCCTGTATCAATACAATGTAGTAAATAATGAGAAAATTCTATCAAAACCTTCTATCCCTACTGATCTACTATTAATACATCTAAAATGGAACACCTCATCACAAGGGTATAAATACTGTGGACATATTTTCAATCAGATTTACAGTTTGAAAGATACAAGAATTTTAGTGAAAGGGGGGGCAGATGGGTTTAGCTCTAGTCATACCAACCCAAACCAACCCATACTGACACAGTTCGGCCAACTTGACTTATCCCAGTCGAGTTCTAGATGTCCCGGTTCATCCTAGCCCAAATATCACCACCCTTGGGAAGTGGGTTCAGCCCCTCAGGCTGCCAGGCATCCAGGTACTCCTCTGACCCAACCTACGCTTGTGGGCCCATTTTCATCTAGCCATGAAACCCCGCACCCCAATTCCCTTTAGCCCGATTCATGCAAGTAGTATGGAAGATTCTAGCTCAGAAGCGCCAGCTCATCGCATCCCCTTCGCACCACATGATCGGCTATGCTGGCAGCTGATCTCCACACGCGATTCAGTGACTGTGTTCCCCTATCTCAATGTGGAATAGCCGCATTACAGGCATGACCTATCCATGTCCCTAGCTTCCACCCATTTATGAGCTACCGTAGGATCCTATGATCGCCACCATGAGCGGCTAGCTTCCGTTGCACCTGCACGTGGCTTCCACCGATACCAGCACATCGGTGGGATCTTCTATGCGCCACCAGATATGCTCTAATGGTCCATTCCTTGATCTGGAAGACATATTCAAATCATCATACACATTCTTCATTGTCATGGTTTTAAAATCATTCCATGATCCAGTTTTAGTGTGAAGACATTCACATATGATATATTCTGCACTCCCTTAATCTATTTTCCACCATCATCATCACACCTCTGTTGTGTTGTTTCCATCCCTAATTTATGATATCAAATCGTTGTGCTAAGGATAGGTTGCAAAACTATTCACTAATCTTAAAATTTCAAGACATGGTCCAAATGATGAATTCCCACTCTGAATGAAGAACAGAGGGAGGAAAGGCATGAATCAATAAATATGAACGGACCTCAATATTTGTTCATGTTTATTGGGGTTTGTTTCCAGTAGAATGGTTACCCAAAAATCGAAAAGATAATCTGCCGTTATAACCCCAAAAATTGACCCCCCATAAGAATGATCGAACCACAATTCAACCTCTTCAGGCATTGATCCAGGTTCACTATTAGAATTTAAGAATAGGGAAAAGAGAATATATACTCAACAACCCCTTCATGGATTTTGGATCATTCAACATTGAAGGATGGAGTTGTACTCCATTGTTCATCTAGCATTCACTACCACAAAATTGGGCAAGGCAGGCGCCTACCTTTATCAGCACTAACGGAAAAGCACTGATAAAGGTGTAAGACTTTATCAGTGCAAAAACAAGCACTAATAAATGTACCCATTATCAGTGCTAAAATAAGCACTGAGAAAGGTGTACCCTTTATCAATGTTTTTTAGTGATGATAAAGGATACATTTATCAGCGTTTTAATTATCCCTTTATCAGTGATTTACTTCATCTGAAATTATTATATTTATATTCAAAAATAAAGTTTCATTTATACATAAAATAAAAAACACATGTTATAACTAAATATATTTATATAATTAAATAATTATTATATTAATAATAAATATTTTTATTCGATTTATAAGATATATTAGATTTATTAATTCATTATATTTATTAGATTTATTAATTCATTATATCTAATAGATATATTTATTATATTTTCTTATATTTAATGTATTTTTTTATAAATATATAATAATTTTTAATATATATGTATAATTAAAATTATTTAATATATATGTGTTTTCCAATGAATTGGGTTCAATGAATATATCATGCATATATGTTATGTGATCATATATGTGCATGAATAATGTTCACTTATAGATTATAATTACATATCATGTTGATGTGTTATTGATTTATAATTCATTATGTTACCCATATAATATATATGTTCTAAAAAATGTTCACATATAATTAAAATTACATTATATTTAAAAAAACATATTTTATTATATTTTCAATGATATATATATAAATAAACCTTTCAAATACATTTTTAATTATAATTATAATTATCGATATATAATTAATATATTTATAATATTTTAAATATATATAAATAATATATTTATTTTATATATTTATATGATTATAAATATAATAACTATATTTCTTATAATTTTATATGTATAAATAAATATATATTTATTTAGAGTTATAATTATTAATAAATATATATATATTTATCATAAATATCATGTAAATAAATATCTAATAATATAAACAAATTATAAATTTATACATTTATCAGCGCTTTTATTAGCTCTGATAAAGTATGAATTTATCAGTGCTACGAAAGCGCCAATGAAGTGGGTCTTTATCAGCACTAAAATGAAAAGCGCTGATAAAGACACCCTTTATCAGTGCTACAAAAGCGCTGATAAAGTCCTACCGTTATCATTGCTAAATACGCTGATATAGGGGGTCTTTATGAGCCCTTTTCGTTTTATCACTGATAAAGACCCCCTTTATCAGTGTTTTTTACTACTGTGGATAAAGGTCCCGACGGGATTTATAAATGACACTGAGTCCTCCTCCTCCTCCCTGCACCCTGCCAAGATCTCGCGAAAGCCCTACCCTACACCTATGTCACTGCCTCCTCTTTGTCGATGCCTCCTTCTCCTCCTCCTCTGTCGTGGTTTCCGCCTTATTATCCACCACCAGCGCCTACTTCTCCTTCTCCTCCTCCTACTGCGGCTCCACCTCCCCACACCCTATCAAGATCTCACAGAAGCCCTACCGTGTGCCACCACCGTTGCCTCCTCTCCGCTGCTTCTTCCTTCTCCTCCTACTCTTCCGCGGGCGCTGCCTGATTCTCCTCCTCCGACGCCTACTTCTACTCCTCCTCCTCCTCCTTCCGCAGCTCCTCCTCCTCCTCCTCCATTGCGGCTCCTCCTCCTCCTCCTATGTCGCGGCTCCACCTCCTCCTCTTCCCCCTCCTCCTACTCCACTGCCTCCGCTGCCTTTGCTACCTCTGAGCTACCTCTGCTGCCTCTGCTGCCTTCACTACCTTCACTGCCTCCGCTGTGTCCACAGCCTCTGCTACCTCCACTACCTCCGGTGCCTCCATGTTGCCTCTGCGCTACCTCCATGCTGCCTCTGTTGTCAACGCCTCCTCCTCCTCCGCCACCGGGTCCTCCTTCTTAAGGTGAGTAAAATTGAATTTTCATTAATGGATTATGTTTTCATTTACATTCAATATTTTGATTAATCATGATTTGGCATGATTCTTGTGTGTGATGCTTGTGTGGGTGACACGTGAATATGTGGTTGGTTACTTGTTTGATCTTGATTAGATCTCCCCGCTATATCCTTGTGATATAAACCTAAATAGATAGAGTATTTTTTTGAAAGGTTGTTACACTAGATTATGATTTCACTCTGTCTAGTGTCCCATAGTATGAATCTTTTTCTGATTTTGGAGACTACCCCATAATTAGGCCAAGAAGGGTTTGAACCAGCCGTGTTGGTGAATTCATGTCATCAGGTGAGGCATGCCAACAGGGTGAGACATATGTTTAGTATTTTCTATATTGTACACTATATTGTACACTATTCTCCATGGGTTCGAAAAAAAACATTCCTTAATAGGGTTTCTAACAATTCCTGCCCACTACACACTCTCTCTAGGTTGGGTCATATACCAATTTAAATATCACATCCTTTGTTATAACATAACAGTTCCACCAACCTCTCACATTGGGTGTGATTCACATATCCTCTAATTCCACAACATAGTATCTTCTCCCCTCTCACTTACGGTGGGTCTCACCAACAGATCACAAGAAAACAATTTGAGGGAATCTTTATAGACAACCTCTCACAAAACTACTCCAAAACAATACTAAGTGATCCCCATTTCTATATCTCACATCATATTATCATACAAAAAATGATCTAAGGAGGGAATCAAAATATCCAACCTCTATCACAAGTTAAAATGAACCATCAATAGGTGGATTCCATGGATGTCACACACCAATCCCCTTTGACTAATGCCTTCTCACTCAAAGTAGGGTCTTACCAACACCATATCACTTAAATAAAGGTCATACATCTTGTCTCATGCAACAAAACTTATAAATAGTGATCTAAAGAGGGTATCTAGATAACCAACCTCTCGTACTAGCTAAACTGCATCATCAATAGGTGGGCCCCATGGGTGATCATACTCCAACTAAGTGAAAGTCATATGATGTCCCAATCTCATTGTCGGTCAGACCATAAATGATAAAAGCCACCATCCATTTATTCTTTCATAATATTCTCCTTAAAACCATCTTGGTTATACATTAAAACTATTCCCAACCTATCAACATTCTTATTCCGCCTATAAGGGAATCTGTTGGGACCAAGTTGAATGGAGAAGAAATTTTGAAGAGTTAGCCTTTTCAAAGTGTTTTATTTTGTTGTCAAAGAAGATAAATCAATTCACTTTGTAGAAGGATCATAAATTAGACGATGCTTTGTTGGTATGTATTTCACATATATCATGAGTTAGGAGAACTTGTGATGCAAGCCTTATGAAGAAAAGGGGGAGAAATGATGATTCCAGTCATATAAAGTTTTGATTGGAAGGAATGATGCAGCTGGGAGATAAGAAAGTTTCAGTTCCCATTGCAACTCTGACGATGTTAAAGCTGATCTAACAAATGATAAATATCACGACAGTGGGATTCGTGAT
This sequence comes from Viscum album, assembly GCA_963277665.1. Lineage (NCBI taxonomy): Eukaryota > Viridiplantae > Streptophyta > Magnoliopsida > Santalales > Viscaceae > Viscum > Viscum album. Next base: position 114,973,726 of record OY728133.1, on the reverse strand, counting down.
AAGAGCAGAAGAATGGTTGTGGGAAGAAGTGAAGAGAGAAAATGACAAACCAATGGACAATCTGGGGATGACAGAAAAGCACAGTTTAATGTGGCTTCGTTTTCCAGTGTTTGCCAAATTTTAGGGCCTGAAAATCGGGAGATGAAGAAATGTGCTTGGCAATGGATGTTGCGCACAAGATTAAAGATGGTTTATACATGAAACGAGTTATTCAAGGTTAGAACATTGAAAAATGAAAAATGAATGGAGTGCACAGAAATTTAGGCATGTTGTGCGCAAAAAAAAAGTGGTGCGCGCAATATATGCGGGCTGCGTGAAATAGTAGCGGGTTGCGCGGAAAATTTGCGGGATGCGCGAAATAGTACCGGGTTGCGCGAAAAATATGCGGGATGCGCGAAATATAGGAATGATGTTTTTCGCGCAAAAGGTGGTTCAAGATCAGAAGCTCGAAAATTGGAAAAGGCATGAAATACGCGAAAGATTGGAGCAGTGCGCGAAATATGATGTCACGGGAAAGACTGGGTTGGCGCGCAATATGGAATGTGGCGTGGAATTTTGCGTGCAATTGATGCTTCATTCTTAGAAGGCTGAAAAATGGCAAAGGCATGAGGTGCGCGAAATATTGAATCACGGCGCAAAATATGAAGTTTCATCAAAGAGTTTTTACGCGCATGGAGGAGGTTTTACGCGCGAATTAGTGTTTTTCGCGCGTGGTCAAAAATGCCTATATATATGAGGCTAACCCTTGTCAGTGGTTAATGATCGACACTTAGAAGAAATCCTGAGCTCTGGTGTGCGTAAATTATACGCTAAGTGTGTTGCGCGAAAAGAAATAAGTTTGCATGAAAAGAGGATATCTGCGCGGAAAATTGAGAAGTTGCGCGAAAAGAGAAAAAGTTGCACGCAAAAGGAAAGTTGCGCGAAAACATTTTTCGTGCCAAAAGGGCTTTTTACGCGCAAGCCATTTGAATTGCATGGAAGTCACCCTAAAGGTGCGTGAAATATTTTGGGTCTTAGCACGTATTCAGTAGTTAGTAAGAGAGTTCTTACCGGCTTCTGGGTAAGAATGTGAATATTTGTACTTCAGATAATACATCTGTTCAATTGTAAAGAAGCACTGAAATATTGTGTTACCCTATTTGTTCTAAGAGATAGCACATGCACTATTGGATTGTTTTCAAAGTGTTGCAAGAGTGTAAGGGTATATCCTACTCATTGTATTCCACATCAAAGTATTTTTTTCTAATGGATTGTGTGGTACTGGATTGTATCCGTACCATACCAAGGACGTAGCTACTCTTGTTGAGTATTGAACCTTGTAAATCTTGTGTTCATGTGGTTGTGTGTGTTCAACAGGGAAGAAACTCTTTAACAAGAGGTGAAGGTTATTTCAAAAAGGGGAAACTTAAAAAGAAGAAGATATCACTGATTCACCCCCTCCCCCTCTTAGTGATACTTGGATCCTGATTGGGAACTTCAGAATCTACTAAGTTATACAAACCTAACCCATCTCTACTCATTGATACCAACACAGACTCATCCCTACATGGTAATGTCACAACCCACATGATATAATTGATCTAGGCCTCAATAGTCTAGTATATATCATCTTCTAATTCCCACATTAAAACTCATTAAAACTAAATAATGACCATCCTATGAAACTCACACTAAGAGCCTTGGATACTCTATGATAAGTCATCCAGACTATTACCATGACCCTCACTTAGGTACCATATCATATCTCCCCTTGGAGATCTCTTAATCCAATTATAAGGAGTAAATCCTCTATGTCACACTTCACCTATCCCTATATGGAATATCCTACTTATCACACACACCATGACTCTTATATAACCTTAAGAGGGTGTTCCCCATCATACATGAGATATAAAACTACATTATCCATCTTCTTTAATCATAAGACTCTAATACCTACTCAAAAAGTCTTAGAAAACCTAAATAGACTATACAAATATCATTCCAAACCCGATCCTCTCATAAACACAACTAGAAACCTCACCTCCATGGAGATATAATCTCCGGATGATCACAAAATCACAAACATTCAATAGAACCCACACTCTATATACATTGTGGATCAAAAACACCCTATTTCTTTACCTAGGTTTCTCTTGATTTATATCCCTTTCACTGGAACACATATTCTCATGCATGAATTCAAAATCATGCATAAATTGGAACATGGGTTTGTATTATAGGCTCCACCTACCTCAAAAAATGGAGTAACCCCCTCACCAAGATCAACTCATCCTCAACCAAGACTATACATGCCTTATCTAATCTTGTACCAATTATTGAGAAACAATATCAACGAACAATTCCCAAATAATTAATTATAGAAACTTATAATTAATTATTCACTTTAATATAATTAGGAGTAATATTTTAAAAACTCACTAGGAAACACAACACCCCCTAAACCACACAAAACATGGTGTGTTCATCATATGAGGATAAACTATAGCCAATAAAATAAAAATCTACATCATCTGAATTGATTTGAAGATGATATAGTGAAATCATCACACAAATCCTAGTTAAAATCATCCCAAAAAATATGTAAATAAATTATAATAGTAATGGAGGAAGTATGAGGGAAGTTCTAACTAACGTACTATAAAAAACTCTCAAGAACCACACCTCATCAGGGGGGATCAAATAGAAGAAGAGAATGGATGAATCCTAAGAACCACCCAAGATTTTCTGTTAATGAGCATGCCACCCAACATTTTTGAAGTGGCTAAATTTTTATGTAAATTATACACATATTCCTTCTCCCCTAACTTATATACCCATCCTTTAGATTTCAAGTAGGATGAATATAAATATTGTGTGGATTAATGCCAATCGGTTGACAAAAGAGTATGAAGAAGGGTTGAAAACAACATAAGTGACATACAACAAACCGAGAAAATGTGTTCGAATTGTTTTGATACTTTAGGAAATCTATCCATGAGTCATTTATGAAATGTATGAATCAACCACACTTTAATCTGATGCACAGTGTAACCAGTATGGCTAAAAGTGTCTGATATCAGTTTCAAATTGACATTAAATTTAGAAAATAATGCAAATGACAAAAGGAAAACTGAGAAAATGTATTCAGATTGTTTTGATACTTTAGGAAGACAATCCATGATTCATTTGTGACATGTACGAATCAACCTCACCTCAATCCGATGCGCAGTGTGACCGGTATGGTGAAACGTGACTGATATCAGTTTCAAATTGACATTACCTTTAGAAAACAATACAGGTGACATACAGAAAACAGAGCAAAAACATTCATATTGTTTTGATACTTTTGGAAAATGATCCATGAGTCATTTTTGACGTTAAAAATCAACCTCATATCAATCCAACACACGGTGTAACCAGTATGGCTAAAAGTGTCTGATATCAGTTTCAAATTGACATTAACTTTAGAAAATAACACAAGTGACATACAGAAAACTATTAAAATGCATTCGGATTGTTTTGATACTTTATGACAATGATCCATGAGTCATTTTTGATGTTTAGGAATCAACCGTACATCAATCCAACACACAGTGTGACCGTTAAGTCTAAAAGAGTCTGATATCAGTTTCAAATTGACATTTACTTTAGAGAACAACACAAGTGACATACGACAAACCGATAAAACACATTCATATTGTTTTGATACTTTAGGAAAACGATCCATGAGTCAATTTTGACGTGTACGAATCAACCACACCTCAATCCAACACATGGTGTGACTGGTGTGGCTAAAAGTGTCTGATATCAGTTTGAAATTGACATTAACTTTGGAAAATAGCACAAGTGACATAGGGAAAACCGAGAAAACATGTTAGGATTGTTTTGATACTTTAGGAAAACGATCCATGAGTCATTTGTGACATGTACAAATCAACCGCACCTCAATCCAACGCATGATGTGACCGATATAGCTAAAAGTGTTTGATATCAGTTTCAAATTGACATTAACTTTATAAAATAACACAAGTGACATATGGAAAACCGAGGAAATGGATTCGGATTGTTTTGATACTTTAGGAAAATGATTCATGAGTAATTTGTGACATATAATAATCAACCTCACCTCAATCCGATGCACAGTGTTCCCAGTATGGCTAAAAGTGTCTGATATCAGTTTAAAATTGACATTAACTTTAGAAAACAAAACAAGTGACATACGGACAACCAAGAAAATGCAATCAGATTTTTTTTGATACTTTAGTAAAATGATCCATGAGTTATTTGTGACATATACAAATCAAATTCACCTCAATCCGATGCACAGTTTGACCGGTATGTCAAAAAGTGTCTATTATCAGTTTCAAATTGGCATTAACATTAGAAAACAACACAAGTGACATACGGAAAACCAAGAAAATGTGTTTAGATTGTACTGATACCTTAGGAAAGAAATCCATGAGTCATTTTTTTTGTGTAAAAATCAACCGCACCTAAATTCGACGCATGGTGTGACCGGTATGGCTAAAAGTTTCTAATATCTGTTTCAAATTGACATTAACATTAGAAAACAACACAAGTGACATACGTCAAACCAAGAAAACGTGTTTGGATTATTTTGATACTTTAGGAAAGTGATTCATGAGTCATTTTTGACATTTAAGAATCAACTACACCTCAATCTGACGCACAGTGTGATTGGTATGGATAAAACTGTCTGATATTATTTTCAAATTGACATTATCTTTATAAAACAACAAAAGTGACATACGAAAAACCAAGAAAATGCATTCGTATTATTTCTAAGGATCTGTGAGTCATTTAAGACATGTAAAAATCAACCGCACCTCAATCCGATGCACGGTGTGACTGGTATGGCTAAAAGTGTCTGATATCAGTTTGAAATTGACATTTACTTTAGAAAAAAACACAAGTGACATATGGAAAAATGATATAACATGTTTGGATTGTTTTGATACTTTATGATAATTATCCATGAGTCATTTTTGATGTGTACGAGTAAACCGCACCTCAATATGATGCACAGTGTAACCGGTATGGCTAAAAGTTTCTGATATTGATTTCAAATTGAAATTAACTTTAGAAAACAACACAAGTTTCATACAGAAAACTAAGAAAATGCGTTCTGATTTCTTTGATACTTTAGGAAAACAACACATGAGTCATTTTTGATGTGTAGGAATCAATCGCATCTTAATCTGACACGCGATGTGACTGGTAAGTCTAAAATGTCTGATATCAGTTTCAAATTGACATTAACATTAGAAAACATCACAAGTGACATATGGATAACAGAGAAAACTCATTAAGATTGTTTTAATACTTTAGTATTATGATCTATGAGTCATTTTTGACATTTACGAATCAACTGTACCACAATCCGACACATGGTGTGACAGTTTTGGCTAAAAGTTTTTGATATCATTTTTAAATTGACATTGAATTTAAAAAACAACACAAGTGACATACAGAAAGACAAGAAAACAAGTTTGTATTGTTTTTATACTTTATGAAAACAATCCATGATTCATTTGTGAAGCATAAGAATCAATAGAACCTCAATCCGACTCACGGTGTGACCGGTATAGCTAAAAGTGTCTGATATTAGTTTCAAATTGACATTAACATAAGAAAACAACACAAGTGACATACAAAAAACTAAGAAAACATGTTCGGATTGTTTTGATACTTTAGGACAACGATACAAGAGTCATTTTTGACGTTTAAGAATCAACCGCACCTCAATACAATGCAAGATGTGACCAGTATGGCTAAAAGTGTCCGATACCAGTTTCAAATTGACATTAACATTAGAAAAAAACACAAGTGACATATGGAAAACTGAGCAAACGCATTTGTATTGTTTTGATAATTTAGGGCAATGATCCATGAGTCATTTGTGATGTGTACGAATCAACTGCACCTAAATCTAATGCATGGTGTGGCTAGTAAATCTTTTCATTAGATAAATAATCAGTATTTATTAAATGAGATAAATCATCCAAAAACAAATTGATTTTACTTTATTCTCATTCATTGTTATAAAATGAAAACATTTGAGTTTATCATTTCATTATTTTAGTTTTTCATTTCCATATTAATGTATTTTTTCATATTAATTTTTGAATTTATTTCATTATTGTATTAATAACATAATATTTGTTTTCTTATATAGGTGAATTCTTTCCTTGAGTTCGGATGCTTTGTTCAACAACAAATACCGTGGACAAAATTTTTTGAAAGGGGATCACAAATATGAAAGGATGAACCAGTAATTTTTATAACTATTATTGGATAATTGTAATTGCAACCATGTAAAACATTGTTTGAAATGTATATAGTAGTGTGTTTTTTATTCGTGTTGTTAAGTATATGTATATCGCATTGTTGGTCAAAATATTTTGTGTGCTGTGTCGACATTCAGTTCTTGGTTCATGTGCAGGTGCTATTTTGTGTAGGTGTGCAGGTGTGCAAGTGCTGGTTGTGCAGGTGTAGGGGCAGGTTCCTTCATCAGTTCTTTTTTGAGCACTGATAAAGGATTCAGTTAACAGTACTAAAAGAGTGCTGATAAAGGGCCCTACTATCAGCGCTCAAGATAGCGCTGATAAATTCCCCCCATTATTAGCGCTAAAAAAGTTCTCATAAAGGACCCCATTTATGAGCACTCTTTTTAGCGCTGATAAAGGGGACCCCCACCCTTTATCTATTCCGACATTAACATCACTCTTCTAGCTCTGTTAATGTCAGTTTTTAGTGTTGAAAAAGGTCCAAGTTGTAGTAGTGATTGAGCTTTGATTAGTTTTCTAATATTATCCTTGGTGACCCTTTAAAGATAAATAAAGGGAATAAGTGTCTTCGTCATGATCAATTCTCCATTATTCACATACCGATAGGAGACCTCCATTGGTTCAATGGAAATCTAGAATAGTTTTAATGATCCCACATTTCTGTGAAGGCATTATTTAATGAAACGCAAAATCAACATTTCTGTTACACTAAGTTGCTGCATTGTTACACTATTTCATTTATGACATGAATCAGCTGCTCCGTTTTTGCATTGCAGTGAATGTTTTTCAACAAAATAAACTTTATTTGGTTTATTATATTTTCCTTTAAAATTATGAAAAAAAATATTTTCCATAATAAAACTATGACAAATGAAATTTGGTCCTCCCAAAATAAAAAACAACTACTCTAAAAACAACAGTTACCTTAGATTTTATATCCGCGAACTCATTTAAAAGTTCCAAAAAATAAGCACATGCGTTATTTAAATTAACATTAACAAACATCAAAAAAAATTTCGAGATCACCGGACCTCAGAATCACATTTCGTCTTAGCACATGGTCTTAAAATACTCATAGATATTTTTTTAAAAAAATTACATTGAAATTTTGGGACATTACATTCTCCTCACCATAGAGATTTACATCCTCGAAAGCCAAAATAAGTGCTAAAAAAACTAATGGTGAGATTAACAGGCACGAATATGAGCTTCTGACTCTTATGTGATCCTCTTAAGATCCCCATGCTACCTATGGACACGCACTAAGGGAAAAGGTCATTCATAAAGGATCCTTGATCATTTTTTGGTACTCAACCCAAGACACTACAATGTCAATGTCTATATTTCCCCAAATTTTGACATGAAAGTATTATACATGAATCTCTTTACCTATGAAAATTGTAAGAAATTGTATAGTTGATCTTACTGCGAGGTAGAGTCAAATAGTACTCTACCTTTCCAACTCTATATAGTACCTGAAAGAGGTACTATTAACCATAGAGATAGCTTTCCTCCCTGGAAAAAATATCCACAACCCTCATCGAGGTGAGACCCAAAGAATACACTATCTACTTCCTCAAACCAAAAAGGTCTTCTTTTTCTACCAACACAAAACATTAGATAGATCTGTGTATACTTCATCCTCTATTATATAACCTAAACATTCCCTTCAAATGCCTCTACAACCCCTTCTACAGCTATGATGTTAAGCGAGAATCACTATATGAAATAATCGTTGACAAAAATCCTTGGAGTAGAACTATCTCCTTCATGTAGGGGAATCCCAAGACCTATACTAAAATATACTCCTAGGTATTTATAAACTGGTCCAACTCAGTGAGTTAGCAAAGATCACCCTAATGGTATCATGTCTCTTAGAAGTATGTGGAAAACTCATCATGAAGTCATCTGACATCCCTTCCCACTTCCTTCCAGGTACCCCAATAAAAAGAAGGATCAACCCATGAAACAGGTTCAAAAAAGCATTAATATTTTTATCTCAATAGGTAATCCCAGCTTCAACCTGTTCCATCACCCTTGATGTCCTCCAATTAACCCATAGTCATACCCCAATGAATCTCACCACCTTTGGTGTCCACTGCTACAACCGTGCATCCTTGGAAAATAACAACATGTTCCCAACCTTTTTAATATCCATTATGGTTATTCCCTATGGACAAATGAGAACATAAATACTGACATTAGGTTTACCCGAGTTTTTCCTCTCAGAACCATTTAAGTGTGGATGGGTAATAAACAACAACTGGAGATTAGATGCTTCATTCCCATCAATGAAGGGTAATCAAAATGAGGCCAACGACTCTAATTCATCACTTAGTAAATGATAACTATATTTATATTCATATAATATGCTTCAACATTCATAATCGATGAGTTCACTGCAAATCCAGCCTTTTAGATTATCTATCCCAATAAAGTGACCTTCTGAATCCTAGAAAGACTCTTCTAGAGAATTATGTGTAGTTGGTTCTCCTGATGTTGGTCCAGGACCATCCATAAGTATATCGTGTGCTCCCCATCAGACATTGAGTACAATAATATGTCATTAAAAATGATCACCTGGGTCTACCTAGGGTGAAACATTGGGTCTTACTAGTCCCTTCCTCAGAAAGTCCCCCATTTTCAACACTAACTTGTGAATCTATTTAGTAGCAATCTGATATACTAGTGTAAATATTGGTGCCACCCCAGGCTGTAGAAAAACATAGAAGTATAACTCTCAGTGGAGAGGTAAACCTAGAACATCTTCATGGATGCCGTCCTTATACACTACTTCTACTAAGAAACCTATGGAATCATAACATCTACTACACCTAGGGTCAGTCTAGACAACTAAATAGAAATTAGCTACACCCTCCTCTACCTGAGCCCATCATGAGTTGCATGGATTTCCCCTTTACTGATAATGGGAAATCTAGTTCCATAATTATGAACGATCCACATCATTCATTCTAAAACAACCAATATGAGTATGAATTGAGGATTTAGTCCATATTCAAAATGATATTGTAGGGCCTTGATGCCACTACCAAGAGATCCCTACCAAAGTACTCACCTCTAAGAGTCATCTGCCCCTATTAGCACTAGTGTGTTGTCATTGGGTATCCTCCAGTATGAGTCTAAAAATGTGAGGATCAAGTCAACTGTTTAACTGGATCCTCTAGGTATCTAACCAGAAAATTGGAAGGAATGGAAATCTCTTGCTCAAGTTTCTATCAATACTACAATGAAATTAGAACAACATAGATCATACAATGAATCATATTTAGAGTCTTGGGGACATAAGCCTTGATAACCTGTAACTGTATCCTACCCTATCCTCCAACTCCCAGAGTCTGGTGTGGAACACCTGTAGGGGGTAGAGGTAACATATCTAAATTTTGGCCACCTCATACTACTTCCCTATATCTCTTTCAATGTCTGCCACTCAAGATATCTATCTTCTCTAACTTCTACATCTTCCATGGTGATTCATCAATCACCTCTCTAACAGCTAAATTAATAATGGGGAAATATCATGTGGGATTCCTTCATTTTCCACAAGTGTAGAAAATACTTTTCATCTGGGAACTAGCGCATCCTCGGAACTTCCGATGAAATCTTTAGTATTGCAACATATGTTTTCCACCATCAATCAGTAAGTCCTAATAACTCTACTTACTAGGATTTTACTACCTCAGAAGCCTATGATACACATTTTAACCCTTTGATTCACCATATATCATCAAAAGAGCCATCTATGACTCATTTTGGCAATATGCATCCACTTGAGCTCCTAAATGTGGGTATTCTATTTGATCATTAGGAGAAACTGTCACTACTGATCATCCTAAAGAAAAATTTCTCGATGATTCTCTCCCATCAAGGAGGCCTTGTTTGATCATCAGGACAAACTATTGATCTTCCTAGGGAATCCTCACTGGCTGGCATCAAGAACACATCACGGGGAAAACAATATGTATCACGATTAAAATAGTATACCTAGTGAGTAGACTCAAGGATGTAGTGGAAAGAAAAAACCCATTCCTATATGACGCATGTTACTTTATTTCCCTAAAACTATTGTTTTCAAGTACCGAGTTGAAAATAGGTTCCCAAAGTCATAGTGTATGGATCCATTGTCTTTCGTACCAACACTGGAGTCCCTAGCCAGAAATCTTTACTCAAAACACTTATACCTATTTTACCAAACAAATCTCTTAGACTCTCGGTCCTAAGGTAGAACTGATCACCTCTAATACCACTCTTTCATGACCCATCCCCTGAGGGATGTTCCGTGATAACCCGAAGCCCACCTCCGATAGGCCATAGTTGGAGACTAGCATCGAGTAGGCCTATCCGACAAATGGGATGAATTTTTCTCATATCATGTACACACACACACAACTCTAAGTCAGAGGAGCTGAAGAGTAAAAACAATATACAATGAAAATGAATGCATACAACTACAAACCCAATTATATTTTATGAAAAAAAGTAATGTATTAAAGTGAAACTGGTACCGAAACCCAAACCCTCTAAAAAAGACAGCTGTAATGTCTGACCTGCAGACAAGGGCATTGAAGCTACTATTGGATGTTTCCAAAAACACATCACCATGTTTGATCTCATAAGGCACCGTCCAGTCCTTTTCCTAGTCCTGCTCCACCTAGTAAACCTCCAAAGCATCGGTCAGCTACACAATATATGACACATGTGGGAAAATCCCATCTAGCAGTGAGTATAACAATACTAAGTAGGGGACCCCAAAACCAAAAGTAGATGAACACAAAGGAAACACAAAGAAGAAGGTACTTTCATCTCAAAATAGGTATATGTCAACAAAAAATATAACAAGAACATGAAGGTATACTCATAGAGGATTCTAAGATGCAATGTTTCATTTACTGACAACCATATTGTTCCGCTTGTAGAATTATCAATTCTGGCGGGTCAACTTCTCATGCTATCTAAAAGTATGAAAATAAAACTATTCTAAAAAAATTATAGAGAACAAATCTGGTCTCAATACACCACCGATGTTTCCCTGAGACGTCTGGTCTCACAAAGAAAAGGAGTTTCAACATCCCAACCAATCCTTTGTCACTAGATTCTTTTCAAGGTGCACCCGTTCTGGGAGAACTAACTCTTTGAGCTATATTGTCCTAAGAGTACCTCCCAAAGAGGTCCCTCTTCATTGGTCCCCACCCAAATAAGACAGAGTGGGAAATACCAGAAGAACATTGATCAGGTCCTGTCTTGGAGAAAGGAAATATCTAGATACACAGATAGGAAGTGTTGCACCCATGGATCACTAGGGAACATCATGTCCCTACATGAATTATAATCCTACATAGGGTATGGGTTACCAGGTAAATATTGGTCAAACCCATGCCATGAACCCTGTATAAGGAACCATGAATAAATGTGTGGACCAACCAAGACTCTTAGTGTGGTACATTCTCTATATAGACTTGTTGGGGACTAAGACAAGAAGAGAAATTTCGACCTGCTGGGTCACCTAGATACGATTGTCACTTAGGCATGCTAGGTCCCCAAGATCTTCATTGAGCTAACTCAATTTAGAACATGGGACATTATCTATGGCAGGAATTTTATCCTGTATTTTACCATCATAGAGAATCTCAAGGGTATCATCTCAATATCTATTGTCACCCCCTATGACGGGATCTTGATCCTATATCGATCCACCATAGAAACAAAAAATAGAATCCCAAAAAACCCTCATATTCTAAATACAACCCCAATAATCCATCTCAAGAATACCACCTTATCATAATGGTCCCAACACCGTATACAACTCATCAATTGAAATTAGGGTTTTAATGTTACATGCATTTTAATGAAAGAGGGGTTGGTTGGGATCAGGTCTGGTCTAACCCGATCAGACCGACCCAACCTGACCTGGCCCGGTCGGGTCCAGAATGAACCTGTACATCATGGCCAAAAGGTTACGCCCTGTGGGAATATTGCACATGGAATGTTGGGATGTGGGTCCAGCTTGTTGGGCCACCTAACTGCCCGGTACTCCTCTGGCCTAACCCAGACTGGCGGGCCGGTTTTTGTCTGGCCGGGCCACCTGATGGCCAAGTCCCCTTCATCCCAGACTCTGCTGGTGGGCTAGACCAATCCATCCTAAATGCAGTATCTATCGATAACCCTTCACACCATGTGTCTAGCTTGGATGACTGCCTAACTCCGCACGTGGTTCGTTGACCATGAGGCGCCAACTCGACATGGCACAACCACATCGTTGGCCCGCCTTGGCCGTGGCCTTTGACACCACTCGCAGTTGAGCCATTGTGTGTTCTTATGGTCGCCTCTATGGTTGGCTAGATTTCAGTACACCAACACAGGACCACCGCTAGTTGTATCTTCTATGGTCCACTAGATGTTCTCTACGGCTCCGTTCATCAATCCAGAAGATGATATGAAATCATTGGGCAATGTTATTCATCTCCAGGTGTTCAGAATCTTGACATGTCCCTTTTTGGTGTGAATACAATAGAACATGATATCTATATCACTGCCATTATCCATTTTTTAATCGTCATAGTTCCACCTCTAATGTGTCATGTCCATCCCAGATCCTTGATGTCAGATCATTGTGCCAAGGATTAGTTGTGAAACGTTCGATCAATCTCCAAAGGTCAAGTTGCATGTCAAATGATGAATTCCCATGATGAATGAATAATAGAGTGAGGAAATTAATTAATCAACAAAGATGAAAGTGCCTAGATATATGTTCATGTAGATCAGGGTTCTTTTCCATTAGAACGATTAACTAAATACAAAAAATATAATCTCCTATTAAAACCCCACAAATCGAACCCTTCCTATAGAATGATCGAACCAAGATTCAACCTATTTGTTGGTTTATCCTCATTCATCATTTGAATCGAAGAACAAGGAATGGAAATATTGAAATAACAACCCCTTCCTAGAGTTTGGATCAGTCATCATTGAAGGATGGAGTCGCAGGCTGTTGTTATGTTATCCTTGGTCTTTGATTTGTAGTTTATCGTTATTGTTGGCAACCCTATGATGAGGAAGTAAGCGAAGAATTTAATTCATCACTCAGAAAAACAAGCCATACATAGGATCATAGAAAATAAAAAATCATGTCAATGATCCCTCATACCTATGAATACATTAGTTGGTGAAAGGTGTTTCAACGTTTATATTAAGCTATGTCACTGCATAATTGAGCTATTTCATTTATGAAATGAAATAGTTGCTCCGTCATTGCAATTCAATGAATGTTTTTGAATAAAATCTCCTTTCTTTAGTTTATTTTATTTTTATTTAGAACATTAAAAAAAATTCTTGCTACCGACCTATGCTAAACGAAGTTAGGACCTCCCTAAACAAAACCCATTGCTCTGAACACAATGATGCCATCATATTTAAATTTTGAGAACTAGTTTAAAAGTACCAAAAACCATACATGGGAATTATATTAATTAATGTAAAAAAGTTCAAAAATTTGATTCAGGATCATGATGACTTGGAATCATGTTTCATCTCTGTGCCTGGTCCCGAAATAATCCCATATAATTTTTTAAAAAAAAAATTATATGGATATTTTGGGACATTACAAAATACATAAATATTTTTTTATTCATATTACATAATACTTCAATTTCTATACATAAATACATAAATTAACCCAATTCAATCTAAAACCATTAACTATGATTAATTTTATTATTCATTAACACTTATTTAATTTCATATATCTCTTTTAATCTCTTTATCATTAGTAACAAGACCATTAATCATACAACTTCTAGATTCAATTTTAAAATATTTCTTTATAAAACATTGATATACAAGGTACTAATAATTTTCACGTTGAAAAAATTCAAACATTTATTATATATTGGGAAGACTATTATTCTCATCCATTTGGTTAAGACAACATTTCATTTTTCTATTTAAATTACTTGATTTATGTCCTTATTTTCCATGCCCAAAACATCTTCTCATCCCTCTAAGATATTACATTGATTTTTTCCATCCAAATTTGTGGAATGTAAAAATCCAAATACACTTTAATACATGGTATCCACTATACAAATTATCGGTGAACACTACCATTCCCTTATTTGGTGAGTCTGAATGTTGATTAATACATGTTTTCTATTATATGACACCATAGGTTTATCCAAGTTCTTTTATAGTCATAATTTATTTAAATCCCTCATGATGGTTGGAAATGATTTTCATACCAACCAAATTATATCCATATGGATTTTTAAACTAGCTGTGTACTACGGGATGTTTTCAGGAACCAGGTGATGAACGAGTCCAATTCAATGCACCCATTTCAGAGTTATTATCCCTGGTTTCCTCTATGTTAGAGCCACATCAATTTTTATTATCCAATGATGGATTTAATTTCATGGAAACAAGTTCCACTATCCTTTACAAAAAATTCATGACATTTTCTTGTACTTTTACTCATAAATAGACTTATACTTTGAGATATCCCTAGATATTCTCTTTGAAATATCTCTTGGGATCTTGCAAATGTTTTCTTATCCTAGTTCCCAACATTAACTAATAATTTCTTATAATACAAATTATAATGACCCAAAGGTGTCATACATTGATTTTACTTCTTTTTATATGAATATTCATTACCATACACAGACACATACAAATAATATACAATATTTTAGTGCCTTTTTAATCTTGGAAAACAATATTCTTAATTCCTAAACTATCATAAAAATCTTCTATAAATATTTTATCATTAATTTCTATTCATAGAATTACCCTATATACAACATTTTCTCATAACTTGTGGAAAGAAAACATAAGAAATGGGGATCCTAAATGGTTTGCAAGGTTAAAAATGGAAGATATTTGTGCATTAAATGAATATAAGGGAATGAGAACAAGGTCATAATATTTGATGAAAATAACCGGCATATCAATGAAGATAATAATTAATCATTCCATACAGATTATTAGTACAGAAGGCATGAATCACAAGGAAATAAAATAACATTATTCATGATACAATAACATTTTCATATAAGTCAGGGATTTTTGGAATAATCATAATCATAGAAAATCATTTCTTCTATAGTCATGGAATATTTCCAATACATATCAGGCACTACATGGGTGGATATACCTGTTGGACATGATATAACAATACCCCCAGTGGAATACCATTCCTCATTATGGAATTGGTTCAGACCCCAAACCACCATAGTAGTCATGGTTTACTCCTAAGATCATCATAGTGGAAAAATTCACTTACCAAACAATGTAAAATCCCTATTCTAGTCTTCTCTATCTTATGAGATATAAATCATCACTAAATGAATTGGAGGTGAATCATGGTCACACCCATCGTATAATTAAAATCAAATATATGTATTCCACAAGATCATAAATCATTAATCATAACATCTACCATGAAATGAAATTGGATTTCTATTCATTTAGTCATATCAGAACATGGGGAAAAGATATATGTTTCATAATAATTTCATAATTTTATCTTTTCAAAACCTGTGAAAAAATTATTGGGTTTTTTAATAATTTAATAATGGAATAAATTGTCGAAGATAGTAATGTTTCATAAAAATATTGTCACGATGAACCACTCATAGAAATAATATCAATGATATCATTGGGTCATATCCCTAGTAGATTGTAAGATACATCAATGGATATCAACTAAGTTGGAGTAGGTTTTTGAAAGATCACTTGGAAATTTTAATATTGAAAAAAAATTATTTTAATATCACTTTTTAAAACATAAAACATTTCCAATACCATTTTCCTTGAAAATAACTTTATGAAAATGTAATGAAATAATTAAAATTCATTTAAATCATTTCATGTGTAAAATAACCATTAATCAATGAAAAAATAACTTTTTAAAACCTAATAAAATTTGAAAATATATTAATTTGTAAATAAACCTTTATACTTATATTGTAATAATAAAATAAAATAATAGTAATGATGATGAGAAGTTTTTTTGATGATGTACAAGATAAATCAATGACTACTTTCACATTTTCAGTAAAATCTATATAGGTAATGTTTTGGAAAAAAATGTGATGATTCTTTTAAAAAAATTAAAAATTAAGAAAATGTAAAAATTTATGTAACAAATATTTTTAATAAATTTAAGAACGATTTTTAAAACATTCTTAGAAAACATGGTTTTAGAATAAAAAGTATCAATAAAAAAAGATGACTTTTATTTATAAAATTGATTTGAACTCTTGATTAAATAAATAGGGAAAATTTAGGGGAGATAATTTATTATCTATAAATAAATATTATAATAAAATAAATTTTTTTAATTAAATGTAGATAATAATATTTTAACATTGGATGCATAATCATGAGAAATCACGATAAAGGATGAGACTATAACATTATACCATTACCACTTCTGTAACAATAAATTGTAAGACCAATGAATAAACATTAAATTAATCTTATAATATCATGAATATAATAATATTAATGATATTACAACTCAAATGGGTAGTATATACACCTCATATAATATGATTTTTGCATAATAGGACACATCTTAAAGCAGACAAATTGAGAGAAAAATATTGCAATGCTTTAGTAACTTTTAAACTATAAACCATATTAATTATAGATAACAAAATACATATATAAATACAAACAATTAATTTAATAGTAATCATAAAGTACATTAATCAGAGTTATACACACAATGTAAATGAAATAGTTGGGGAATATGGCATGTGTCTCAATTAAGTAAAAAATAGAAATAGAAATGCCTTACCATAAGTCTCGACTTACTTAATACACATTTAATGATTCTATTTTATAAATACAACTTCATTATTAATATAATACAGAAATATACATATATATATATATATCATACCATATATTATTTACTTATTCCCTTTTATTACCCGTTAATTAAAAATTCCATGTTAAAATAACATTGTGGTCAATAACCTCTTTGTTTTTCGTATTTGATTTATTTTTTTATTTCTAATAAACATAATTTTATAATGGTTCAATAATATTTAGAGTAATAATAATTAAATAATTATAATATTATTACATAAATAATACTTTTAATACAAATCAATAAATAATGTTTTTGATAAATTTTGTATATTGTGATCATGGAGATAGTAGGTTGTACGTACGCATAAGTAACATTTACATTTTTCAATGATCATTATATGAAGGAGGTAAGTAATATATTATCTTCAGAAAATTAACATAATATCATATAAATAATATTATTTCTTTAAAGATGCATATCCATCTCATTAAAGTGGTGTGGAAATGATAAGAGATCCGCATTGCTTTGTGAAGGTGGTTGGCTACACATACATGAACGATGTTATCATCTTTCTATGAGTGAAAACATAAGAAATAAAATGATATTTTATCTTAAAAATGATTAAAATTTCATTATGTTCATAATTATGTCATTTATATCACATATATTTATTATATTTATTCTTATTATCTATAATATGAATCATTAGTGAAAACGAATCGCATCTCTTAGTAAGGTTGTAACCCATCATAAAAACGAGTGAAATTATCATATATCTTATGTAATGGAAGGTAAAAGTTGTATATATGATATAATGACCCCAAAAGTATAATTATTTTATAATTTTAATATATAAATTTTGATCCATCTTCATACCAACCCGTGAGAGGTTGTAATGAAAAAATGAATGACATCGGTTGGCAAGGAGAAAGTCTTCCTTACACATGAACGATGATTTTATAAACCATTTAATGTAATGGGAAATTGTTATTGGTATTTAAAATAACATAAAAATATATAATAATATGAGATATAATTAGGTTATTATATATTCATGGTTTTATAATAATTGATGGAGGTGGAGGACGAAATGAAATAAAAATGCTCGTTGAAGAATGTTACCACTTCTTGGGTAACCTCTTTAGGATTAATCCTAAATAATTATTAGGTACGATTTATGTCAAAAATAAGTCGTATATAATAATAGGAGGTAATTTTTAAGATTTTTTTATTGGTATTTTCTGAAATTTATATGGGTTGAAAGCGTGAATAAGAGAGGAGATGTGGTGACATTTTATAAATGATGAAGAGTGCTATTTTCAAAAATACCCAAAAGTATTTTAAATGGGAGTTAAATATCAGATAATGTGGATAAAAAATTGTTAATACTATATTTTGTGAATTATATGGTTTATAAAGACCTACAACTCAAAAAAATACATGTTTTAAACATCTCATTTCATAGCCTTTAAGTTTTACCCACTTTTATCATTTTCACTTTCACCACGATAACCAGTTTTTTATATATAAAATTTATCCTTTAGGTATAAAAATAGAGTTATCATATAATTTATACCTAATTATTACAAATATTAAATTAAAATTTTAGCATAAAAAATCATTTTTTTGGAATGTTACTTTTAACATTAGAACATGTAACGAGTAAAACCCCACTTTAACCGTAATCATGGTAATTAATTGTTAAATAGTTTCAATCATAATTATGATAAAAAATTATGTTGAAAATTTTATATAATCTAAATTATGATGATTCTAAATATGTAAACCATTATTACTAATTCCATTAACATAATTGAAAAAATTTAGACGCGCAGATGTGATGAGAAAATAGGTTTTAAAGAAAAAATAATCAAAATTTTTTACTGGGTTTATATCAAAATTCAATATGAAATTGATTAAAATGGCCCAAATTGGGTTGTTTTTATTTATAATTGAATTAAATTTACTTTAAAATAATTTAAAAGATAATTTTTCTTTATAAATAAAAAAAATGAAATTGATGCTTTCATTTAAAATTCTTTATTTTTACTATTCATAAACAAATGAAACATTTCAAAAATATAAAAAAAATAAACTGAAGATAATTTGTATGGTATTATTTAAAAAATTAATTTTATTTTTTTAAATTAATTTTATAAAAGTTTCAAAATTTAGTTTTAAAATAAGGGCAAAACGAGGGGACAAAACCTCTTTTTTAAAATAGATTTCTTAAATGAAAAACTGGATTTTTTTCTTATCTCTTTTCTAAAATAGGGATTATATAAAAAATAAAAAATTTATTGAATATATAATATATAAATTTCATGAAAAGAAATAAAAAAAAGTGTTTTTTTATTATTTTTTCTAAAACCTGTTTTTTTAATAAAAATTGATTTTTGGTAAATTGATTGCAATTGTTTTCAAATAGTTTTCATTTTCATTTTTAATTAGTTTTTCAATAATAGATTAATTTTCTATAAATTATGAAACAATTTATATTCTAAATTTTGTGAATTATATTAACACTCACCATTTCAACGGCTAGGTTACAACTATCATATAATAATATTTTAATAATAAGATATGTTTCATTTAAACTCTATGTTTATTCTAATGAATGTAAAACTCAGTGTTGTGACCAGTATAAAAAATAAAAATGATTAAATTTAATTGAAAAAATATTTCATAAAATCCTTGGGTGTTAAATTTTTTTAGAGTTTTTAGGTGTTTTTTGGGGTTTTATGAGGTTTATTGCTTTTAGGGGTTATCATGATTGTTATCGTTTCATTTTATTTTGGAAATTTGAGGTTTTTTTGGTTATTTAGGGGTTTTAGGGTTTTTAGGGTTTTTAGGGTTTTACATCTTTTTAGGGGTTTCTAAGGATTTTAATAAAATATAACTATTTTTAGGATTTTTATGGGATGTTATGGACATTTTTTAGTGGTTTATGGTTTTTAGGGTTTATAGAGTTTTAAGGTTTTAGGAATTTTAGGGGTTTTAGGGGATTTAAGGGTTTTGTAGTGTTTTTACGATTTTTAGGTCTCTCTAGGTTTCAATGGTTTTCTAATGGTTTTAGGTCCTTTTAGGGTGTTGGGTATATGTTTTAGGGTTTACGATATAGGTTTTTGTGTGTATAGTTTAGGGTTAAGTGTGTGAGGAATAGAGTTTGGAGTCTATGGTTTATGGTTTTGAGTGTCTGGTATTGAGATAAGTATTTAGGAAATAGGGTTTAGGGTTTAGTGTGTATAGTATATGGTTTAGGGTGTATGGTTTAGGGTGCAGGGTTAATGATTAGGGATTCAGGTTTAGTGTTTAGGGTTTAGGGTTTAGTGTGTATGGTATAAGGTTATAGGTGTGGAGTTTAGTGTTTAGGGTGTTGGGTATCGACTTTAGGGTATTGGGTATAGGGTTTTGGGAGTTTGATATTAGGCTTAGGGTTTAGGGCATAGGGTTTATGTTTTTGGGTGTAGGGTTAAGGTATTAGGGTTTAAGGTGTAGGAATTAGGCTTTAGGGTGTATGGTATAGGGGATAGGGTGTAGTCTTTATGGTTTATGGTGTATGGTATGGGGTTTACGGTGTGTGATTTATTGATTATGGATTTTGGTTAGTGTAGGTTTTTGGGTTTACGTTGTAGGGTATAGGGTTTTGGGGTGTATGGTTTATATTTTTCGTTTAGAGTGTCAGGTATAGGTTTTACGATGTAGGGTATTGGGTAGAAGGTGTATCGTATAGGGGTTAGGGTGTATGGTTTTGGGTTTTGGGTGTAGGGTATATGGTTTAGGGTGTGTGGGTTAGGTATTAGGGTGTATGGTATAGGGTTTATGATGTAGGGTTTGTGTTTAGGGTGTGAGGTTTAAGGTTTAGGATGTAGGGTACAATGTTTAGGTATAATGGTATATTTTATGGTGTAGGGTACAATGTATAGGATGAATAGATTATGGTTTAGGGTTTAAGGTATAGGGTGTATGGTGTTGGAAATAGGGTTTATAGGGTAGGGTATGAGTTTTCACATATAGAATTTTGGGTTTTGGGTTTTCTGTGTAAGGTACATTGTATATGGTTTAAGATTTAATGTTTATGGTGTATATTATAGGGCTTATGGTATATGGTATATGTTTTAGTTTTAATGTTATATGTATTATGGTGTAGGGTATATGGTTTAGGGTGTAGGGTTTGGGGATTAGTGTTTAGTGTTTCTGGTTTATGGTCAAGGGTTTAAGTGTTAGGGTGTTGTGTATAAAATATATGGTTTGGGGTTTGTGGTTTAGGGTCTATGTTTGGGTTTAGGGTGTAGGATTTTTTGTTTAATGTGTTCAGTTTTGTTTTTCAAGTTCATGGTTTAATTTTTATGTTTTAGGGGTATAGGATATAATGTCTATGGATTAGGTTTTTGTTTTGTGGTTTAGGGAGTACAGTTTGGGTGTAGGGTATAGGGTGTAGGTTGTAGGGTATAGAGTTTAGGGTTTATGATTTATGTCTTCAGGTGCAGGGTATGGGGTTTATGTTGTATATTTTAGTGTTTAGGGGTATGGTTTATCGTTTAGTTTTTTGGGGTTTCGGATTAGGGTTTATGGTGTAGGGTTTAATATTTAGTGTGTTGGGTGTAGAGTATCAGGAGTATGGATCGTTGTTTAGTGTGTATGGTATAGCATATATGGGTTTTTAGTATTTTTAGGGGTATATATATTTTGTGTGATTTTGGCCTTTTTAGGCATTTTAATTGTTTTTTATGGTTTTTATGTTTTTTAATATTTAGGGTTATTGTTTAATTTTATGGGTTTTATGTTTTTTAAGCGTTTGAAGATATTTTTAGTTCTTTTAGGGGTTTTTAGTTTTTTTATTGGGATTTTAGGTTTTTGGATATTTTCAGTTTTTAAGGTTTTTATTGTTTTTTCTAGGTTTTAGGGTTTTTAGGATTTTTTAGAATTGTTTATATTTTTAGGATTTTAAGGGGTTTGTTAGGGTTTAAGAGTTTTCTTATGGGGTTTTAGAGTATTTTTAATATTTCATTATTAGTTTTTACGGTTTATTGTAGTGTTTGTGTTATTTTGGGGTGTTTGTGTTTTATGGATTATTAGGGTTTTGTGGTTAATAGGATTGTTTTATGGGTTTTAGGGTTTTAAGAATTGTTAGTGTTTATTGTGTTTTGGAATTTTAAATTTTTTTAAAAAGTTTTTCCGTTTTTTTCATTTCAAGCGGTTTGTGGGGGGATTAAGGGTTTATAGGGGTTTTAGGGTTTTTAGTTTGTTTAAGGTATTTAAGGTTCTTTAAGTCAATTTATGAATCCTGTAACCTCAAAAAACAAGATTGAGATATTTCAATAAATTTGGAAAAGGTTGGAAATGAAACCCTAAAAAATATTGAGGATGATTTTTATAGGGGCCCCATCGTGAAGCAAAATTCCCTTCAAGGGCTGCCACTCTGCATGATGATTATAGGCATCATGAAGAACCCATAAATAAAAATAGTTTTTTCTAATAGAGATGATGGTTTCTATTCCCAAAAAATGAAACTGAATTCATTTCAGGGGGAGGTGGGGATTTACATCATCTAAATAGAATATACCCATGAACTAAAATAGTTTGTGGGATGAGGCGGTAACATCTAAGACCTGCAAACAACACCTAAGACATATATGAGATAAATGTGGTGATTTAAGACTCTGTGAATGTACATTACCTAAGAACTAAAATAGTTTGTGGAATGAGGAGGTAAAATCGGCTTCCCACATATGAAACCTATGTTTTTTTGTGGGACCGAGGTAGTGATTTATCCCCCAAAAATAATGTCCCTTCTGACTAAGTCATTCACGGGCTGTGAAATCCTCCATGGGATCCCAAAAAAGTGGGTCGTGGCCCAGCTCAGATGACCAAACATCATAGTTTCTGGTCCGTATCTTATTCTATAAATACACCCTAATGGAAACCAAAAGAAATATCATCACCTGAACATATTAATTGAAATGATCATACGAAAGGAATCAAAAAAATATGAGTCCTTTGATGATTCCCTAAAGGTAACCCCCCCCGTATAGAATAATAGATGAAAAAATAAATCATCTTATGGTACGAAAACCCAAAGTCCTGATGTGGACATAGTACAAAAAGGAAAAAATTAACATCCAATTTGATAATATGAATCCTGCATAGAAAAACATTATGTGGGAGGGAATCATCCCCTTGTAGAAAAATGCTACATGGTAAAAACCCAGTCCCGCATAGAAAGATTTTGTGCTAGAGGAACCTATCCCTGAGAATCAGTATGCTATTTAGACTAAATCCAATGATTTTTAGAACAATTATAAGTGAATTATCCCCTTACCCACATAACAACATGCTATGTGGAGGAAACCCCATCCCTGGAAAGAAGATACTATGCATAATGAGGCATCTTAAGGCCTTACACTCTCTAGATCTCACCATTCACTTCTATCATATCATTAGTCCCCATATTGGCCCTTCTACAATCAATTGTACTAGAATCAGGATATTGCCCCTTCCAAAGCCACATTAAACATATGATAATATCATCATACACATCATCATGTCCTTTTAAGATTACATACCCATGATAAGTGGAGTCGTATGGGTATCCCTAGTAGTAAGACGGGCCCTCATAATGACCTTGGGATTACATTCCCATGGTAATGAGGATTCTGACATTGGTTCACTCATGTGAACCACTCTATTATAAAGATTGATAGGAACTAATGTACTTTCTATTTGATGAGGTACAGTGTTGAACATTCCATTCTTTCTTGATAAAAATTTTAGGACACTCCACTTGAGGTAATCCCCTAGCCTTTTTTATAGGATTTGTCCCTTTTTTCTCCTCTTATCCTCTACTCAGGATGTATCCGGATAGATCATCCAACATGACTTTTTGGATATGAAAATAATAGAGGAAAAAGTATACTCAAATCCCCTTTATCCCTCTATTTGGGCTCCAACACCATCTATCTGCGGGTAGGGTGAGATAATGTGATCATCATATCTATCACATCCTCTTTTTTCTCACACCGAGAATTTCTCACGTTGGTTTATATTTTAGTAGAAATTATGAAATTTGCATGATCCCAACCCTCAAGTGGGACTCCCACATGGTATAAAACTTGAATCCACACATAAACCTTTAAAGGGACATATTCCCAATAAATCATCACCAAATAGGCCTTCCCCATAGATGTAAGACCCAACTTTAATCAACATGGGCAGACTTCATGCATAAAACCCTACCATTCCCCTCTAAACAAGTAGAATCCAGGAATAGGCCCTAACCATGTCCCCTTGACTGGGCCTCCTCTAAGGTTTAACTTCAGTCCTACCAAACTACATGGGATTTGATTCCCCACTAGCTAGGATGTTTTGGAATCCTCCCTGTGGTCAAAAACCAGCACCCAAATCAACCATAATTTTATTCAAAACGTATCCCTGGTGGGGAAATGTTTACATTATAGACTACATCTCGTTTCGGTCCCTCATGTCACATTATTATATGTCCCACACCATTGGTGATCAGACACCTTGCACCTGAAATTCATTTCTGCATTACGTTAAACAACATGGTTGGGTCCTCATCACAAAACCTCAAAAGGTGATGTTCCCTTTTAAGAGGTACCAAACTATAAGGGTGATTTTACTTACTAGGATATATAGAAATCCCATTTTATGGGTTTTATCGCAACATAAAAACAACTCACATACCACCTGGATGATGATAATGTATAGAGAACCCCATCTTGTGGATTAAAACTATAATCATCCCAGTAAAAGACCAAGAAACACAATTTTTTCACAATATGGTATTATTTCTAGAGATCCTATGATACATACAGATCCCTCCATTTATAGAGAACCCCATATACATACAGAAGATTCCAAACCCATGTGTAGTCATAATAGATCATTTCCTCAGTGTAATCCATAATATACACATTTGGGAATGAACCAAGGATTCGAGAAAATAGCTGAAATCTATAAAAGAGTCCTAAAACATGTAATAGTTCAACACAAACAGGTGTGATGACCCAAAAATCTCATCCTCTTGACCAATGTGATTTCACAAGTTTCACTGCAAAAGTTACCCAATGAGTACCTACTGTTGAAATGTAGGTCTTCGAATCAGGGTTATGAGAGCCATTGGGAATTTATGGCTCCATGAAGAAAATCCATTGGAGACTGTTCGAATACCTTGTACACATCGTTAGTGATTTTAAAATATTCAACACAAATGAAATCAACCATTCCAAACCAGGGTATAAAACCAAATTCGATGGACAAAAAATGGTGAACCGAATATGAATCCTTAACATCGGTGGAAGTATTACCCTGCTTCAGACCCCTTTCACATCCAAAATGAAGAGGTTCAGGTGAGACCATCAATCACGCATGTTCTCAAGAGATTATACTTTGAAAATTAATTTTTCTATACCTATACAAAATATACCACATGAAATTTTCATATTATCCTTATATCAAATGACATCTCAAAAAATTTCACATACATGCATGTCATCCACTATACCATTAGGGTTCTCCAGGAAGTAGAGGACTCCATCACCCACAAACCATCATCAATTTTTGGTCTCAAATTCATTGGGTCAATAATATCACCAGAAGGGCACTCCTCCCACCCTTGAGGTAGATAAGAAGGCCCTTCAGGCCTTAAAGCCCCACTATTTGTCAATCGGACAATTGTTGGTGGTCCAGAACCAAGCAACTCAACAAACCATCCCCTACCATTTTTGGATCCTATCCCTAGAATGAGACAATGAGTGTCTCCATTATCATAGAAATGTTGATGATATCATCACCAATGTCTTTAAACCTTTAGAACAAGGGTCTCACTCAAAGGCCCCTATCATAAATCATCACTACCAATTTCGTGAAGCCCATCATAATCATTATGAAGAGGATAAAACCCTTAGATCCCTAGCTGAAGTCAAGCAAGTCCAGGTCCCAAAGGTGTCTTGTAGTGGGAATAAATCATATAATAAGAATCATGATATCATCCTTGTTCCTTATATAGAATGATTCCAAATAAATATGTCATAAATCAATGATTGGGCATATATTCCTACTAACCTTCATGATGTCTGTCAATCAAATGTTGTTGAATATTATAGGCATATGAATATTCTTTCTAAGGGACCTGAATCTTGCTATGTAAATATGGTAGAAAATTGGTATATGAAAGTAAAATATCCCAAATATGAAGCACATCAGTCAAATATGTTGGGAAGAAACAAGTAGGCTCAAAATCCAACCACTTCTCTCCAACACCATTGTGAAAATATGGAGGAAATTTTAAGAATAATGTATATTACTAAAAATGGAAATGAATCCCTCTAGTTAAATATAATGAAAATAAATGAGAATATGTACATTCTTGCTCATTTATATCAAAAACATTATTCACATATAATGGCTACCAAATACAAGAATATGATATTTACTACATATAAAAATAAAGACCGTAAATCAGATAATATGGGAACCAACTAGCAGATGTGAATCCCTGATCACAAGATTGAATCTCGTCATTAAAATATAGAAGAAATTGGAAATTATATATGGCGTATCCGAGTGATAATTCATGGTAATACTCGTATCTTCTCACCTGCACAAGATAATTGTTCATACATACTGTAAGAAAATAGAGGACCAGAGTAGAAACATTTTCTAACTCCAACATCAGAAAGGGAATATATTCCCATTCGATCCAAATAAATCTCTAAAAAAATACTAGAAATGATGGAGATATAGTCATCAAATACTGACCATATCTAATATAATTAATAAGACATAATCACATCCACATAAATAATAAGGAATCATACGCAGAATCAGGCTTCCCCATGTGGTGTTACTAATCCCAAAAATGAGGTTTTCTCACCAAAGAAGACATTTACTCCCTCTCTTTTCTAGGATGGTTTTTAGAAAAATTCAACGATAAATGGACAATAGGATTTGGAAGAAATATTTATTCCTACTAGGGGACATCGGTCCACTTTGATGGATGCTCAAGTTAAGGCACATATCCCTATAATAAATTAGTAAGCTCACTGATGTATCACATTATCACTGTATGATCCACTCAAACTGGAACCTGTATATGAAGGTTTTCACCTACAAAAAGTAACCCCATTCATACATAAGAGTGATCCTAAAAATGAAGCTTTCTAAGGGAAATTGGAGAATGAAGAGATGATCCATGACCCTACTCTGTTAGAACATGGAGTTTTTGATGCCATCTAACACCTATTAATGACGGATCAGGATCCTCATAATCTTTTACCAAATTATGGATGTGGAATAAGTAGTTATGATAGTCCTCCCTACGACATTATTACCAGTAACTCTAAATTTTCTCCTCAATGAACATATCATGAATTATACTTCGTAATAAAAAAACAAATGATCATGAGAGACTATCATCATATGAAAATCATAGTATCCCTCAATGTGTCCATAAGATCATTTATCATGAAGCTCCTCCCCAAATTATCATTTTACCTAATGGTCCATCATAGGATATACACTGTAGAAATATTCCATGTAATCAGACATCAAGAAATGATGGTACTACTCATCATAGTGGCATATGCTGCGAATTTCCTCCACTAGTTAACATCGAACTGGAAGGTTCTCATAAGGGTATACTCTATCGAAAGTCACCCTGTAATTGGACATCATGCAATGATGTTAGTTCTCACCATTTTGGAATGGACTAAAATGTTCTTCCTCACAGTCAAACATAATTTTTTCTAGAAGGTCCTCCCCTTTCAATATTATTCTCAGAATGTCCTCCCAAGGGTATATTCTACATAAATTCTTCCAAAAGTCAGAAATCAAGTTATTTTGTTAGTTCATACCACTATGTATTTCTCTGATAATTTATTCCCTACAGTGACACCTCATTTCAACAGGAAGGTCCTCCCATTTCGGTTATCCACCCTAAAGGTCCTCCGCAGGGCACTATAAATATCTCCAGATAGTCAGAAATAAAGATATGATGGTAGTCCAAAAAATTGTGGAATGTATTTTGATGTTCCTCCCTATATTGACACTTTATTTACATAAGAAGGTCCCCCATTTGCTGTTTCCTGCCCTAAATATCCTTCTAGGGTATACACTACAAAAATTATCCCTGTAGTCGAATGTCAATTTATGATGGTAGTCCTTTCTATTATCACATGTGCTGTGAATATCCTCCCCATAGTGACTTCTCATTTCATGTATAAGGTACTCCCCATTCAGTCATCTACCCCAAAATTCCTCCCTAGGGTATGTGCTATAGAAATTATCCTAATTGTTGGACATCATGTGATGATGGTATATCTCACAATTTTTTCCATGCGTTGTGCAGGTCCTCCCCATACGGACACATCATTTATAAAAAAGATCATCCCCATGTTGTTGTCCACCATGATGGTCCTCCATAGTGTATAAACTATAGAAATTCTCCATATAGCCATACCTAGAGTTGTGCTGGTATCCCTCTAAATGATAAATCCTTCTATGATGGTCCTCTTGTAGTTAGATTTCTGGTTAGTAAGAGGGTCCTACAATTTCCAATTCATGTATAAGAAAGCCCATATATTTTATGTTTCATGAAACAATGAGATAAAACTTGTTAGATACCCTATTAATAAAAATAAACATCTTCTCTCAACCAAGATATGTCCTAGGGAAACTCTCATCTCTTGAACCACCCCTAGTTCATTAACATATCAACGAGACCCATACTACCCTGGCTATTTGTGACTAGATCATCAAGAAAAATTTAAATTGGGAAGATCAAGTGGAGGAGTCCCTAGTGTAAGAACAGGAGGATATGTAACTCACGAGAAGGAAACATTCCAAGGATGAAAAACAAGTTATGTTTGATCCCACATCCCCTTCGTAGTTTAACATACCAAGGTAGTTTTCAAAATAATGAATACATAACATTTTTCTCAATCTATGGTCAACCCTACTATACCTGAAAAAAATCATTACAATGGGTATGTAGACCATGTAAAAATATAGGGAGAGAATCTTTGTCAAATCGAATTGGAATACCTTTAATCTGCTCATTGAACATAATCAGGGAGTTGGTTGAAAGACCTCAATCTCACCAACATCAATGCACTACATAAGTTTCATTATCTTATCAGTGAATACCTCCTAATGTTTATATTTGAGGATGGATAGAGCGTGGATCATTTCATTTCCCCCTAAGCCACATTCAGTATAACCCATTGAAAATATCATCCTATAATTTCATTATCCCAAAGTGAAAATTAAATGAAATCCTTTCCCAAGAAAGGTGATATGATCAAAAAGAACCAACCATGAGTAAGACTCAAATGAATTAGTCCTGACAAGGGAAATCCATCGAGAAGTTCCTGAAAAAGGAAATCGATAAAATTTAGAAGGATTCCAGATTAAGGGAATCTAATAATAAATAACTTATAATTTACTTGTAAAAAATACTTCCCATTCAATCTCGACACCATATCTAGCTCAAACAAGAATGTAAATTCATGAGATCAAGAATGCAGTTATAGATGCAGTAACCAATTCCATATTGGATCCTCCCTAATCCATAGGTCTTGGTATGGGTCGTTTTCCACACAAAACTCCCACTCATGAGCAAAAATATAGTTTGGGGCATAATAAAAAGTGAATTGGAGAAACCAAATCCTACAGGGTTGGTGGAATTTTTACCTCAAACACCCATCCAATAAAAATAAATCTTTTCTTATTTAGGGAAGACGATTAGTCGAGAGGTATACTGATCCATCCCATATCATGACTTATTCCCCACCCCCCTAATGGAGGTGTAAAAAAATTACATACAATGGCTCCTGTTAAGTTAATCATCACCAACAATCTTGAAGAGGATCACATAATTAAAGGGTGGGATCTAACAAATAAACCAAATATCCCACCCACCATTTAATAGTTAGAACACTGCTCACAATGTTTCATGTATCAATGAACTTCATGGACGTCAAACCTATAGACCACATTGAAAATTATGAAAATTTAAAAGTGATATTATAGTATTTTTCTACCTTAAATCTGATCCACACTTATATTAAAGGTGTGGTTACCCAGAACCAGAGGATTGGCATGAATTTGGGTGTTCCCTCAGAAAATCCTCCTCCATCTCCTTAGTGAATCTATAACAAAGAAGGGAACAAAAGTAAGTTTATATATAAACCAACTACACCACTTAATGATAATTATCCCCTTATGTTCAAAAAAGTATTCTCTTGGTGGGGAGAAGAAAAGGAATAGTTTATATGAGTTAATAATGTTCTACTCTAAGGTAGTTTTACTATTGAATATGTTTCCTTGGGAAAGACATAATACACAATTATCACAAGTTTCTCTCATACTCGAGTGTTTATCCATGAAAATAAAGTAATTACATGACATACAACCAATATGGATCCTGGACCATCAGTATAAATCGACCAGATCATGAACTATATCACTATTTCCCTCCATTAGGGAAACAAGCATAACATTTATTGGAAAATCCTCCGACGAAGTCCCTGACCGGATATCCGCCTCAAGTACCAGTATAACAACCATGTCAGTTCCCACCACTTACTTCCCATGTCCAAGACAAGGTTAAATAGAATAAAAATCAAGAATATATAAACATCATAAGGTCCTTGGAAACTTCATTGAAATCCATGGAGGATTGGAACACTCAAATATTGTAGAAACAGAATCCTTTACCAGATTGTCTGATAGACACGGCCCCACCACCAAATTTATTAGAGCCCAATGCTTCTAGTAATCAATGTCCCAGAAAACCTGAAACAAAATATAACACAATATGTATCTAATTATGATCCCATGATGGGAGCACTGGGGCTCACAAAAAGTACCTACCTCACCAACTAAGGCATAAGAGTTTGTATCATCAATCAAAGTAGGAGAAGAAATTCTTCCATCCCTCACTCCATACTCCTCATAGTCTCAAAGGAATACCCCATGGAAATGGGTTCGAGAAATTTTATTCATCTTTTAAATACAAAGATATTTATTCCTTTACTGACTCTAGATATTTCTTCTCAATATTTTTTTCCACATAAGAACAATAGGATGAGCAAGAAGAAGAGGAGTAAAAGGAAGAGGAGGAGGACCTTGGGGATTCTCCTCCGTCATTTGAGGAGGGAATCTATACCTCCATTGATCCAATAAAGGAAATAAATATTTGTATAGAATAAGACACACAACCCACAGTGATGATGGTACCCATGTCTTTAGAAGAGAAAGAGATATAAACATCATTTATAAGTAAACATTGATATATTTCATCTTTAACTATATGGAAATTACATGCCCCAATCATGAGGTGTCCACTCACCACCTAGTCCTTCAAGAGGATCTTCACTGTTATAAACAAGAATCCAAAAGGATGAACCTGAAACATGCTACCAATATTGAGGAAAAAGTTGACAATATCATCAGAAGAAAATTCGTTAAAAAACTCAAATACCCAACCCTTAGGCTTATAGAGTTCCCATAAAAAATATGGATGGAAAAATCTGTTTCTATATAGGTTTCATGGATCTCAACTACCACTACACAAAGGATGTTTTCCATGTCCTAATCACAAAACTATTGATCAATTCAACCCATGAATATCAAGATATCTTTTTCATGGATGTTTTTTTCTGAAATAAAATCCCAATTGAATAAGAATATGAATAAGACACCTCCTTTGGAGAACCCAGTGGTTAATTTGATATCAAGTATTTAACTTTATCTTGAAGAATCTTAGTTCCACATTTCAATGCACCAAGAAATACATCTTTAAAACCTTCCCAGGGATATTCATCAAATGCAATGTTGATGAACTAGTGGTTAAATATAAAAAAAATGGAAAACATGCCACATATTGGAACTCTCTTCAACAAACTGGGAAAAAATATTATCAAAATGAACCAATTAAAACAATAATTTGGTGTTAAGTCATGGATGTTTCTCACCATCATCGTATTCCATCATGGCATTGATGTTGACCTATAGAATAAATTGATGAGATTTTCCCAGATCCATACCCATATGGTCCTAACACCAACTGAATGACCCCCGTTGTTTACTACATTTATAATGGATAGTTCCCATGGGATAGGGATAAAAGGTATTAAATCCAAAGATGATCAATTATCATTATTCTGTATAATGGAACAAATCATCAAAAGGTCCTCTACAAGTAGAGCCTTTACGGAGTCCACCTTAGGTTCATTGATAGAGAAGAGAGCATTGTTGTCAGGAAAAAGTACACACCGAAGCCTTTGGTGCCCATATATTAGCATCCAATCTCTCCCATCAAATTCAATCACTTAGATTTTATGGGACCACTATAGTGAAAGACTATACTACATTCACCAAAAATTTCTATTATTACCAGGTTCATGCTAATTTTATCCAATAACTTCTAGACTTACATCGCATAGCCATGTACACTTGACCCTTCTCTATATGGGAAATGGACATATTGGGAACATATCATTCTACTAGGGCCAAGAAATTCATGTATATTCTCACATTAAATAAATTATTTTCTAAAGGGGAAGCAGTTGAATCCATAAAGGATATCAGGGAATGAAACATTTCCATCTTCAAGAATCACAACATAATCACCAGATTTGGTTTCCCTAATACTATACTGATGGGAAACAAAATCAATTTCTATTTTGATGTAACTATATAAGGAGTAAGTCCAATCATTAATCTTACTATCATGTAGCTTCTAATATAGAAATAAAGGCCTTTAACAAGACATCATATAATATGATCTAGAATATAGTAGATAAGGATAACAACTCAGGGATGCACAATCTCTTCCATGTTTTTTGGCTTTACCAGACCATGACATGCACTGCAACCTAGGAAACCCCATACTCATTAGTATATATTAAATAAGAAGTCCTACGCATCGAAATTATATTTCCCAAACTCAGAATTTCCATCTATGATCAATTATCAAAAGATGATAAATCCCAGAAAAGTATTGATGATTAAGAGTAACTCAATGAAATGATATTAGATAACATACACCATTTGAATGATCACTAATACTGGATTGTATGAACCTTCAACAAATGGATCACCACCAATCTTTCTTTAAAGGAGATATTTTGTTAATTCTCTAGATATCAATGATACTAACAACAAAACATCCAATGTTTGAACCAAAATGGGTGGGACCTTACGCCTTATATATGTTCTACTCCAATGAATCATATTCTTAATTTCAATGGATGGTAAGTTTACTATGGATCCCACCAACATAAGGATCATAATGAAATACTTTGTGTATTTACATATCCATTTTCCTTACCGTATGATGATAAACTTCAAGGAAATTTTATCCTTACCACATGTAGATAAAATTCGTGGATCATTCTTCCTAATTGTACGATGATAATTTTCATGGAACTATTTCCCTAGCCACATGATTTTTATTTATATAGAGATCATCACCACAACATGAATTTAAAATATACTGCCATCATTCTGATCATAGGAAATTAAACTATAGGATTCATCATATTAGGTGAATAATGCTAAACTATGTAGCATCAATGGTCTAAATTCCATGAACATTAATTAGAAATTAACATCCTTACTGCATGATGTTAATCTACACAAGGTCCATAATCTCAATCAACACATCACCATACATGAGAGATATCTATATAGGAGAAAGAATAATTTACCCTATTCATGTGTGAGATCCCGATCAACATAGGAAGTCTCTTTCCCTATAACTATAAGTGGGTAGATTCCAGTCAGTATGAGATATGTACTAATTCCGAGACCCTATGTCCAATGCCCAACAAAAATAAGGGTAAAATTCCCTCCTCTCTATATGGGATTGAACAACATCGAAAATTATCATCCAGAATAATATGTGGCTGTAATATTATTTTTAGATGATAGGTATTTATAGTTATACTCTTTTTGTCGATCCCAACAACAAATTTCCCTCCATCATGGGATTATTTTTTTACTATCCTTTCTCCTTAGGGAAAATTTTCATGTCATTATTATTCTTATTTTTTATATTTAAAATCGACCTTCTCATATTTCCTCACTATATGATGTTAAACTACATGGAACTATTGAATCTTCATTTGAGAGGGCATCACTATTTGTTTAATTTATCTACCATTCCATGTTTAAGAGCTAAATATGGTGTAATTACCATTCTATGGGATACATAGTGACTCCTAGATGCCATATCTCAGGTATAGTCTCCCCTAAACATATATATATCCCCCTCCAAATATATGATCCTAACTTTTGAGGGGAGTTTTCTTTCATGAAATTCATAAGGCTTGATTCCCATATACATGGGATATGTAGAGGTGCATAAACATTCTATCAGTGATCCCTATGGTAAATTCATTCAATTTTCTAGCCTCATATCCTAAGTCTTTTTTAGGAGTTTTTGTTGTAGAATATGCCCTTTTAGATTCTCATTCACATTGGGTTATAGTGACTACACCATGAACATCCCACTAGAACCCTTCTTCTCCTACCATCTACACACCATGAAATTAATCAAAGATACCAATTTCCTAACTGTAAAATTATAAATCTTGTATCACCATCTGTCCAAGTTGTATGATGTTAACATACAAAACAATAATCATCCTCACTGTATAAAATTAAACTCAACATCTAAATCATGATTCCCTCACCAGATTGGGAACCACGCCGAACATCGGTCATTCACTATGCTGTGATTGAGGAATACACAGATATATATTTCAATCATCATAGGATACATAGTGACACCCTGATCTCCAATCTATGCCCTATACATAATGAAAAAAATGAAATTACCTCATCCCTGTTTGTGGGTCAGATGTGTATAGGGATCTTGTTACTCAAGAACTATGTGTTTCTTGATTCTTGTTTTGACAACATATGCAAAAATTCTTTGGAATAATGTCCTAGAACCATCTATATGTAAAAAACCCATATCATGCATGAAAATTTATGTAAGAGATCTTGAATTTTTTTCCCACATTCAAGGATTCATCAAAAAAATAGAAATCCTCATATGTATGAGTTAGATATATGTAGGGATTTTCCCTCTCCAGGGAAAATCATGGTTTGAATGTTCCTTTTGTGACTAGGAAAATCCCTTCCATTCATAAAACTCTATTAATTTATCAATTTTGAATCATCATCATCCTTTCCACACCATATGAAATGGAGGCTCAGTGTCATGAGAAATCCTTTTTTGACTATGCACATTATTTCCTAGTTGTCTCTACATTAGTTTCCCAAAAGAAAGTCATATCATCCAAAGGAAAATACATCCCCTCGAGAGGCTTTACTACCTCTATAAACCCAAATGGATTTTATTCCCCATATAATTTATCCTTATCCAAAAATCCATAGAACAATGGTTTAAACATTCCATCTCCCTCACAGTTGATTCATGTAAGAATATCCCAACCCAATTATCCTCCATTTACTCATAGTTTCTAGGAAAACTGGGTTTAACCATAAGACCATCGACTACTAGACCCCATTTCCTAATTAAATTATAGTAAAAAATGAATGATATTAAGATATATGTATGGTTTGTTTTCTATTAATATAGGATACATAGGAACACCCAAACCACATATTCCATGTCCAAACATGAGATAAAAATGTATCCTCTTTTCCTATGTATGGTTCAAACCTTCCAAATAAATTTCCATACAAAAATATAATTTTTCCCTACTTGTTCTTATTTATGAAATTGATATTATCGGAGTGTCTGATATGAGCAATTCTCTATAAGTGATCATGTATTCAAAAAAATTCCCCACTCATATGTCTGAGTTCGATATGCATGTATGTTTTTAATATGAGCCTCACCCTCTTCATGAACTCATATCAAGAGGTAAATTTTACTTTTTCTATACAATAGTTTTATTAGCATGTGGGGGGCCCTTCCAAGAACTAAAATGGATTCATTCATGCCATTGTAGGATTTGTAGTGACACCCATTCCTCTAGTTTTGGGCCCAGCCACAACTTCCCTTTTTCTTCATGTCGGGTGATCCATGTCCTTATTGAATGAAAATAAACTATAGGTCTAATGTCCTTTTATGATGACAATAAAATGACTAATTTTTCTTGAACTATTTACACCTTTATTCCCACCCTTGTTAAATACATAGTGACAATCGGATCATGAATCATGGGTCCTTCTATAATCGATAAAATGTGTCCCTTCTCTATGCATAGGTTTGAACAAC
Source organism: Viscum album (assembly GCA_963277665.1). NCBI lineage: Eukaryota > Viridiplantae > Streptophyta > Magnoliopsida > Santalales > Viscaceae > Viscum > Viscum album. Next base: position 114,937,323 of record OY728133.1, on the reverse strand, counting down.
ATAGGGAACCTCCTCATACCTAATTAGAGGGAAAATATCATCTTATTCTATGTAAATTGCTTCTTGAAATTCTCCTTTCATGTTCGATAGCTCCCCTTTCAAAAACCAAAATCTATTTCTATAAAAGAATGAATCCCCATTACATTCCATAGACATAGAAAGTGGAGGTCCAGTGTCCAGATGAATCCTTTATTTGACTATTTATAATATTCCCCACTTGGATCTGCATATGTTTCCCAAAAACAATATAGTCAACCAAAGTCAAATTCATCCACAGGAGAGGTTTTTCCTACCTCTGTACACCCATATTGCATGTACATACCTCATAACTCTATTGATTTAGAAACCCCCACCATTAAAATTTAAAACCTTCTCCCCTTGATGTATGGAGGTTATATAACATTCTTGGTCATACTACTATGAAAAGGGAGAATCATGTCCCCCTTTGTTAGAGTAAAGTGATCATAAATGTTAAATCATTAACATCATGGTCGTATGATTTTAAAATATGGAACCCATGTCCTAGTTTTATGATGTTAAACTACACCATGCTTCAAACCTCTTTTATACAATCCAAATTATTGTGGGAGTTCTTACCTATTCATGATTACAGCTGATAATTATTCCCTCACAAATGTTATGTGTAACTCCCTTAATAAGTCACCATTCTCGGTCTTGGAAAATAACTAAATTCCCATAAAATTTCTTGGACATCATAAATAGAATGTCAAAATCCAAATTAATATTTTATATATAAATGAACAATAGGCCAATGTTGTCTCTACATATGTCACCCACAAAAAATCCCTATTTCCCAATGGAAAATTCATCCTCATGAGAGGCATTCCCTACATCTATACTACTATACAACATCTTTTTTGAAACCATTATTATGGTTACATATAACGTACTTTCGCCATATCATATTTTGGATTCATAAATAAAACTACAAGTGTAAATAAAAATCCCTCATTCTGTTTTGAAAATTATTAGGACTTTCAAGGATGAAAAACCATATTAGGGCCCTTGACCTACATTTTATGGTCAAAGCTGTTCGAACTAAAACCTCAGTAAAATTACTATAGTTTGATAGAATCTAAACATCCCATGAAAAGAAATAAAAAAATGTCTAGGATGAAAATTGTAAAGGGATCCCTAGTTAAAATTTAAGTATGATATCACTATAGTTATGTTTTTTATAGTTTACAAAAAATATCGAGTAATAAAAAAAATAGGTAGAATACATGTTTGGTCATAAACCCCCAAAGGGAAGAATAATATAGGTTGTTCTCCTTAATCTTTAAACATAATGGGATTTGGAAAAAAAATTAGGGTTATAACAGAAAATAGACAATTTTCATGGGGATATTCATTTAATCTTAGTAATAATCCAACTATGATCATAGAGTCCCTTGGTTCAGTAAATAGTATTATCTAATTTTCTAGTTCAAAATAATACTAATTTCTACATCAAAATATCCTCATCTTCATACTGATTAGAACCCATTCTGATGGGGGAATTTTCTAGGTCCTAAAATATATGAAAAAGTATTGATATATTTTGATATATTTGGAAAAGGTTTGAAGCAAAACCATAAATAATATTAAAAAAATTCAATGGGGAATGACCCTAAAGCACAAATCCATTTGTGTACCACCACTCTGCATGATGATCCACATCATTGTGAATTAATGATTAAGGAAAGTAGTTCATAGAATTTATAGGATGGATTCAAGGCCTGAAAAAAATATAGTTCTTTTACAGGATGGAATTGGTGATTTCTACCTCTTCAAAAGTATACCCCCACCAACTAAAATAGTCCATGGGATGAGGAGGTATTATTGGCACCCCAAGAACAAAACCTATGTTGTTTAATTGGATGAGAATATGAATTATGTCTCCATAGAAGAACATTCCCAATGAACTAAAAAAATTCATTGGACAAAATTCTACTATTGGCCCCCCAATAAATAAACCTATGTCATTTATGAGACAGGGTGGTGATTTCATCCTCTAAAAATGATGTCCCAACTGATTATGTCTTCCTCTAGTTGGGGCATCCTCAGTGGGATCCCACATAATAATACTCATAGCCCACCAAAAATGATGAGCCACATATGTATTTGGTCCCTATGGTCTTAAATAAATAGACCCTAAGGGGGACATAAAGAGAGATCCACACCCAAAAATATGAACTGAAAATATCTAAAGAATTGAACCATGAAAACTAGAGTCATTTAATGATTCCCTAAAGGTAAAACCCACCATATAGAATTTAGGAGGAAATAATAAATCATATTGTGGTCCAGGGGCCCAAATTATCTTAGTGGACACAATCCTATAAGGCACAAACTAGTGGACACTTTTCAAATAGGCATCCCACAACGAAAAATGATATACACATGAAACCCATCCCATTCAAGTGAAATGCTATGCAAGAGGAAATTGACCCTGTGTAAAAAAATGCTACACAAGAAGATCCATGCGCCATGAAGATTCACACTATGTGGAAAAAACAAAGGCTTGCATAATATAATGATACATGGGTGGTTATTTTACCTATATAGAAACATGATTTGTAGAGGTCACCCCATCCAGCGAAAGACGATTCTATGAAAAATGTTGAATCCTATAGTGTTCTACAAGAATCATCCCATCATTCTCTTTCATCGTATCATCGGTCCCTATGATGGCCCCTCCATGAACTAGACTATCGAAATCAGGCTAAGGCCCCTTCCAAATCCCCCTAACATGAATGATTAGAAAATCAGGTACAATAGTGTGTTCTTTTATGTTTACATACCCACGGTAAGAAGTGTCATGTGGCTGTCCCTAGTAATAAAAAGGACCCTCGCAATTACTATAGGTTTACAATCCCATAGTAACACCGATTCTTACATAGAGAAATCACATGAAAATAACCATGATTGGGATTGAGAGGAACCACTAGACATTACCATTGATGAGGGATAGTGTTGAACATTCCTTTCATTATAGAGAAAAATTTTAGGGAACCCCTCCTGAGGTAAAACACCATCCTTTCTTATGGTAGGCATCCCTTTTTTCTTCTCTTCGCCTCTGCCCGAGATGTATCCGAATAGATCACCGAATATTTCTATCATGATATAGATATGAGAGAGTAAATAGTACCTCTAAAACACCCATTCTCCTATACTTTGGTCTCCATCACAATCCCTCATAGGATAGGGTGGTATCAAGTTATCATCATATCTACTGCTTTTTTTTCTCACACCGAGCAAGAATCACATGAGATTAGAGATTAGTGGTGATTATGACATCTACATGATCCCAGATCTCAAATGGGTCTTATAGATTGTATAATTCCCAAAACCATACTTCACCCTTCATAGGGAAATATTCCCAATGAAGCAGCACCAAATAGACCTTCTCTAAAGATATAAACCCAAATTTGAATCCACATGGGAAACAACCATGTTTAACCCCCAAACATGTCCCTATAAATGGGTGACTTCTAGGCATGGACCCCAACCATGTACTCTTCATTGAGAATTCTCTAATGTGTATGTCCCAGTCCTACCAAAAAGCACGACTATTGATTCTCCACTAACGTGGATACATAAGAATCCTCTCTAAGGTCCAAGCCTAGCACCCAAATCAACCCTAATGTTCTCCAATCCAAATCCATGTTAGGGTAATATTCACCCAGAAAACTACACCTCTTTTGAGTCCCTTGGACCACCTCGACATAAGTCCCACACCAACATTGGTCGGGCACCTTCCACCTAAATTTCATAACTGCATGATGTTAAACTACAGGGTTTGGTTCTCATAACATGACCTTAAAATGTGATTGATCAAGTAAAGTGGAACCGCACATCATGGGATCTAATTCCACTAATAAGGATATATAAGAATCCAATTAAATGGGTTTGATCACAACATTAAAACATCTCTTCTATCTAATGCGTGATTATAAACTCTAGAGCACACCATGACATGGATTAAGACTAGAGTAGTCCCAGTAACGGACTAAAGGATCCATGAACTATCCAAAAAATGGTAACCTTTATGGAGAACCTCAAAATCATACTGAACCCTCCACTGATGGAGAACCTTAGATACATACAGATGATTCAAAACCCACACATAGTCATAATGGATAATTGAATTAGAGTAATCTGTCATATATAAATTTTATAATGAACCTTAAATTCATGATCATATCTAAAATCTATAAGAGAGTATTGAAACTTGTAATAGTTCCCCCAAAAATGGTGCAATGAGATGAAAATACCATCATACCAAAAAATGTGATTTCTAAAGTGTGGAAGAACATATTACCTAATGAGCATTTTAATTGGAATGTATGTTCCTGATCCTTGGATATGAGATCCATTTGGAATTTTTGAGTTCATAGACAAAACCTGGTAGAGACCATTCAAAAACCATAAACCCAACGTCACTAACTTCACACCATTAAACCCTTTAAATAAACTATTACTAAACATGTTACAATACCATCATTAAGAAAAATAGATATTTATTAGGTTATTAATTTTTTTTTGTTTTTTTGTGTTTTTAGGGTCTTTTAGGATTTTAGGGTCTTTAGTGTCTTTTAGGGTTCTAAGGGTATTTTATATGTGTTTTATATGGTTTCCAGGTTTTTTTAATATTTGAGGGCTCTTAATTTTTTTATGGGGTTTTAGAGGTTTATTTATCATTAGGGTTATTTAGGTTTTTCTGTATTTGTGGTGTTTTATATTTTAGGATCTTGTGGGTTTTTTGGATTTTCTAATTTTTTACTGGTTTTATGGGGTTTTAAGGAGATATTAGACATTTAATTTCAATTCTGTGGTAATTTAGGATATTTTGTATTTTATGGATTTTTTTTGGGTCTTTAGGGGAAACATGGTTCTTTAGGGTTTCATAATTTTTTTTTTTGTTTTAGAATTTTTTAGGTCGTTAATGTGTTTTGGGGTTTTAAGGGGTTTACGATTGTTTTTTGTTTTTATGGATCTTTTAGTGTTTTTAGGTATTTTTATGTTTTTTGGGTTGTTTATAAATTCTACTGTCTTATAGTGTTTTTATAATTTCTGTGGGTTTTTTTAGGTTTTTAGGTTTTTAGGGTTTAAATATTTTTTGGGTTTTTTGGGGTTCTTAGGGTTTTTAGGTGTGTTATAGTTTTTTGGGTTTTAGGGGTTCTCTTGTGGGGTTTTAGACGGTTATAGTGGTTTAGAGTGTTTTTGAGTTTTTGGGTCTCTTTAACAGTTTTTCAATGTTTTTTGGATGTTTTGGTGCCTTTTATACATTTCTAGGGTTCTTAGGCATTTTATGGTTTTTCAGTCAATTATAGTTATTAATATTTTTATGGGATTTTAGTTTTTTTTTTTGTTTTATTGTTTTTTAGGGTCTTTAGGTGGTTTAGTATTTTTTTTGGGTTTTTATGTTCTTTTAGGGATTTTAGGGTTATTTTAGGTGGTAAAGGGTTTTTATGGGTTTTTAGGGTTTTTAAAAAATTATAGTGTACCTTAAGTTTTTTAGGGTTTTAGGGATTTTTATGGTTTTTTTATAATTTTTAGGTGGTAAAGGTTTTTTAAGGTTTTTTTGGGTAATTTAGTATTTTTCAGTTTTTAGAGTATTTTATGGTCTTTTAGGGTTACCAAGGTTTTTATTTCCTGGTAGGTTTTTTAGGTTCCATTAGGGTATTTTCTAGTTTTTAGGTACTTTTAGGGATTTTTATGATTTTGTAGGGTCCTTTAGGGATTTCAAGGATTTTAGGTTGTTTATGGTATTTGGGAGTTTTGTGGATTTTTAGGAGTTAATAGTTTTTTAGGTTTTAATGTGTTTTAGAGTTTATCATGATTTTTAGGGTTTATGATTTTTTTTGTCGGTTCATGTTTTTATTGGTTTTTCTATTTCTTTGGGTTTTAGTGTTTTTAATGTTTTTATGTTTTTTAGTATTTTTTATTTTTTTAAATAATATTTAGGGGTTTAATGGTTTTTATAGATTTTAACATTTTGAGGGGTTTTAATTTTTTTAGGGGTTTCTAGGATTTTCGTGTTTTCAGGGGTTTTAGTGTTTTAATGTATTTTAGTGTTTCGGGGGATTTAGTGTTTATTGATTTTTAAAGATTTTTTTGGGTTTTATAAAAATTTTAGATACTTTTATATAATTTAGTGTTATTTATGGGTTTTAGGGGTTTTGGGAGTTTCAAAATTTGAAGTATTTTTAGGGATATTTGGGTTTTTATGTGGTTTTAGTGTTTTTATTATTTTATTGTGTTTTCATATTTTCTTGGTATTTTGGGGTTTTTGATGATTGTTTTAGAGTTTTATTGTTTTTATTTTTGTTATGGATTTCAGGTTTTTTAGTGGTTTTTGGGCTTTTTAGTGTTTTTATGTTTTTTTAGGTTTTTGTGATTTTACGGTTTTTATGGTTTTTAGGGTTTATAGTAATTTTAGGGGTGTAAGGGTTTTTAGTATTTTAAGGTTTTTTGGAGTTTTGGGGGGTATTAGGTTTTTTAGGGATTTTATATGTTTTTAGATCATTAAAGGGTTTTAGGGTTTTTTTCTCTTTGGGGGTTTTATAGTTATTTTGGGGTTTTAGAGTATATTTGTTTTTTTGGGTATTATTAGGGTTTTAGGTTATATTTTAGTTTTTTTGGGGTTTTTGGGATTTTTATGGATTCTATAGGAATTTAATTTTTTTTTGGGTTTTTATGGGTTTTAAGGTTTTTGAAAGTTTTTAGGGTTTTTAATATTTAAAGGAATTTTATGGATCTTTATGGGGTTTATGGTTATTTGTGATTTATGTGCTTTTATGTTTTTAAATGGTTTTGGGTTTTATGGATTTTAGGTTTTTAAGGATTTTTTGGGCACAAAGCACATTTGTGGTTTTAAGTGGTGTTTTGGGTTTTTATATTTTTTGGGGGTTTTCATGGTTTATGGGGTTTCATGTGTATTTTTATAGTCATTTCAGGTTTTAATAAGTTTTAGGGGGTGTAGAGGTTTTTTTGTGTCGTTTTAATGGTTTTAAGGGTTTGATTAGGTTTTTGGGATTTTTAATGGGTTTTATAGTTTTTAAGATTTCAGGGTAATAAATAGGCTTTGAATAGTTTTTTAGGGTTTTAGGATTTATAATTATTTCAAGGGTTTTAGTATTTTATGTGGATTTTGGGTTTTCATTGTGTTTTTTGGATTTTACTGTTTTTTTTTGTTCCTAAAATTTTTATGGTTTTTATGGATTTTAGGTTTTTAGGAGGTTTTAGGGGTTTTGTTGGGTTTTAATATTTTTTATGTTTTTTATGGGTTTCATATCTTTCTTAGTGTTCTAGGTTTTGTTATGTTTTTAAGGGTTTTTAGTTTTCTTGTATTTTTTAGGGTTATCTATTTTTTAGGGTCTTTATGAGTTTTTATGGGCCTTTTGGAGTTTTTATTGGGTATGTGGGGTATTTTATATTTTCAGGTATTTTAGGGGTTTTATGGGTTCTAGGTACCTTTTGTGGGTTTCAAGGTATTTTATGGTTTTTTAGAGGATTTAACACTTTTTTGGGGGTTTGGTGTTTGGGGTTTTTTGGTTTTTTATTGGTTTTTAAGAATTTTTGTGTTTTTATGGGTTTTAAAGTTCTCGTGTATTTTCACAATTTTTAGTACTTTTGGGTTTTTAGGGTTTTAGAGTGTTTATGGTTTTTAGTGTTTTTTTTGGTTTTCTAGGGGTTTTAGAATTTTTATTTTTTTGTGTTTTAGTGTTTTATATAATTTTTCTATTTTATGGGTGTTTAGGGGTTTTTATGTATTTTATGAATTTAGGGGTTTTAGGGTTTTAGTTGTTTTATGGGGTTTGTAGGGTCTGTGGATTTAATGGGTTTTGGGGGGTTTTGAGGGATTTTGGGTTGTTTTGGGTTTTTTATCATTTCTTTTGGAATTTTTGGTTTCTTATGGGTTTGTGGTATTTCATGGTTTTTTGGTTTTAGATTTATTATGTTTTTATGGTTTTGATGGGTTTTATTGTTTTTTAAGGATTTAGATTTTGGGGGTTTTACATTTTCATTGTCCTTTTGGATTATTAGGTGTTTTAAGGTTTTTTTTTGGTTTTTAATGTTTTCTAAAATTATTTGTGATTTCATTGTCCTTCATGAAATTTTTTCAATTTTTTATGTTTTTTGGGGTTTTAGGTTAATTTAGGTGTTTTGGGGTTATTCTGGTTGTTTAGATATTTTAGGGTGTTTTGTATTTTATGGTTTTCAGTGGAATTAATGTTTCTTGGGTTGTTTGTGTTTAATTGTGTTATATGATTTTTAGTATTTTTTAAGATCATTTAATGTTTTTAGGGTTTTTAGGGGCTTTTAGGGTTTTTTTTGGGTTTTTTAGGATCCTTTAATGTTTTTACGATTTTTTTGTGGTTTTTAATGGTTTACAAAGATATTATTTAATTTTGAGGATTTTTAGTCTAGTTGGGGTTTTTATGGTTTTATGGGTTTTAAGGGTTCTTAGGGGTACTAGTGTTTGAGTGATTGTAATTATTTTTTTGGATTATGAGGGGTTTTTGGGTTTTCAAGGTTTCTTATGGATTTTAGGGTTGGTTATGTTTTTTTGGATTGTTAGTGTATTTTACAATGTTTAATGGGTTTTACTGTATTTTATAGGTTTTTAGGGTCTTTTAATATTTTTAGGGGTCGTAGGGACTTTAGGGTTTTTGTGGTTTTTAGGGTTTTAGATATTTTTGTGCCTTTTACAGTATTTAATGGCCTCTTATAAATGATTAGATTTCTTAGGGTACCTTATATTCTTTTATGTTTTTTGGGGATTTACAGTTTTATAGGGTTTTTAGTGTCCTTTGGGGTTTTATTTGGCTTTTAGGGTCCTTTAGGTTTGAATGTGGATTTAGTGCGTTTAGATTCTTTTAGGGTTTTTACGAACTCTTACAATGTTTTTGAGTTTTTTTGTTCCTTTTAGGGGTTTTAGGGTCTTTACTCTCTATTAGAGGTTTTAATAACATTTTGGGTTTCTTAGGGTTTTTTTATGTTTTTAGGATTTTTATGGGTATTTTTTTTTATGGTGGTCAGGTATTTCAGTTTATTAGCATTTTTAGGGTTTTAAAGGGGGTGTTATGGTTTTAAAGGTTTTTTTGGTAGTTTTAGGGTTTTATGGTTTTGAGTTTTTTAAGGTCACTTATAATTTTTGGTGTTTAAATGTTTTTATGATATTTTAGGATCTTTTAATGTTTTTATGGTTTTTAGGGATATTTATGGTGTTTCATGGATTTAGGTGTTTTGGGGGGATTTGGTATTTTCAAGATTTTTATGGTTATCTAGGGTTCTTTCTTAGTTTTCTAGTGTCTTTTATTTTTAATGGGGTTCTTTCATTCTTTATTTTTTAATGTTTTTTAGATTATTTATGGAATTTTTGGGTTTTTAGGGTCTTTCATGTTTTTTTGGTCATTTAAGGCTCTTTTGGTTTTTAAGGCTTTTATGGTATTTAGTGTCCATTAGGTTTTTTAGTGATTATAGGGTCTTTTAGGATTTTTATTGTTTTTTGGGGTTTAAGAGTATTCTAGGGTTTTCGTAGGGGTTTTAGGGAACATTAGCGGTTGTTAGGTTTTATAGGTATTTTCAGGTATTAGGGTACTTTATGGTTTTATAATTTCAAAATAATTATAGTGTTTAAGGGTATTTAATAATATTTTAGGGTTTTATGGTATTTCGAAGGTTATTTATTATTTTCAAAACCATTTAGGGTTGAGGGTTTTTATGTTATTTTAGAGGGGTTTGGGGTTTTTAGGGTTTTATTGGTTTTATTACCATTTATGTGTTCTTTATATTTTTGGAGATTTTATGGTTTTTCTCGGTTTTATGGATTTTCAGGTTATTACCAATTTAGTGTTTTTTAGGTTTTTAGGATGTTTTTATGAATTTAAAGGAGTTTTGGGTGGTTTATGGTTTTTAGGTTTTTTAATGATTTTAGGGGGTTTTAGGTTATTATAGATTTTATAGTTTGTTAGAGTTTTATGGGTTTTTATTTTTTAATGTTTTTGTTATTGGTTTTAATGATTTAGTGAGTGTTAAGGTTTCTATGGGGTTTTAAGTGTTTTTCTTGTGTTCTCAGGGGTTTAGGGTAATTTGGGTGTTAAGGGTTTTTAAGGTTTTTAATGGTTTTTATGCTTTTCTAAGTGTTTTAAGGGGTTTTAGGTTTTTTATGGTTGGTAAGGAGGTGTTTTGGGTTTAAGAGTTATTATGGTGTTTTAGGGTTTATAACATATTTAAGGAATTTAGGGGTCTTACAGGGTTTTTTGGTTTTTAGGGTTTTTAGGGTTTTCAGTTGTTCTATCGGTTTTTTTGGTTTTAGGGATTCAGTGGAGTTTTATATTTTTAAGCACTTTTGGGGGTTTGGAATTTTTAGGGTTGTTTTATGGTTTTTAGGTTATAGGGTTTGGGGTGTGGGATTTAGGGTATAGGTTATTGGTGTTAGGGTTTATGGTGTTTGGTATGGTCTTTAATTTTAATGTTTTGGGCTTTGGGTATATGGTTTAGGGTGTAGGGTATAATGTGTAGGGTATACAATTTTGGGTATAGCATTGTAGTATTATGGTGTGGGGTATATGATTTATGCTATAGTGTTTATAGTTTAGGTTTTAAAATTTAGGATTTGGTGTCTACAGTTTATGGTTTAGGGTGTAGGGTTATAGTGTTAAGGTGTAGGTTTTAGGGGGTAGGGTATGGGGTTTGGGGTGTAGGGTATAAGGTGTAGGGTATATGGGTTAGGGGTGAGAGTATTTGGTTTATGGTGATGGTTATAGGTTTTTAGGAGTATGGTTTAGGGAGAATGGTATAAGTTATAGAGAATAGGGTGTATGATTTTTGGTTTAAGTTATAGGGTATAGGATTTAGGGTGTAGGTTTTAGGGTAAAAGGTGTATGTTATACTCTTCAGAGTGTTGAGTTAATGGTGTCTGGTGTAAGGTATAGAGTTTATGGTGTAGGGTTTTATGTTTATGTTGTAGGGTGTTGGTTTTATGGTGTAGGGATAATGGTATATTGTATAGGGTTTGGGGTGTAGTTTTTTTGTTTTTGGTGTAGGGTATTGGGTTTAGATTATATGGATTAGAGATTATGCTTTAGGGATTAGGGTGTAAGTTATAATGTTTAAAATGTAGGTTATAGTTTCTAGATTGTATGGTATAGGGTTCATGTTCTAGGGTTTAAGGTTTAGAGTGTAGGGTGTAGGGTATAGGGTTTTGGGAGTATGGTTTAGGGTTTAGGGTTTAGTGATTAAGGTATATGGTATATGGTGTAGGGTTTAGGGTGTAAAGTATAGGGTTTAGGGTGTAGGGTTTTAGGTATTTGGTTTAGGGTAAAAATTTTAGGGTTTATTGTATAAGTTTTAGAGTTTATGTTATAGGTATTAGGGAGTAAGGATTGGTATTTATAGTGTAGGACATATGGTTTAAGGTGTAGGGTTTAGGGTTTAGAGTGGTGTTAATAGGTTATAGGGTGTTTGGTTTATGTTTTGGTGTGGAGGGTTTAGGTTTTTCGGTATTGGGTTTAGGATTTAGGGTGTATGGTCTAGGGTTTAGGATGTATGTTTTTTGGATTAGGGGTTTGGGTATAGGGTATTATGTGTAGGTTTTAGGGTTTACATTATCTGCAATAGGGTTTATGGTGTTGATATTTGGATACAGGGTTTAATGATTGAGGTGTCGGTTTAAATTTTAGTGTGTAGGGTTTAGTTGTTAGGGGTTTTTTGGTTATTTGTGTTTTTTGGTGTTGTTTTAAGATTTTTATGGGAATAGTTCTTTTGTTGTAGTCCATTGTGTTTTGGGTGTAGTGTATGGAGTTAGGGTGTAGGGTATAGGTTCTAGGGTGTAGGATTTGGGGATTATGGTGAAGGTTATAGAGTTTTGGGTGTAGGATTTGGGGAATATGGTGTAGGGTATATGTTTTAGGATTTTTATGGGGTTTATGGTATTTTAGGATTTATGGGGGTTTTGAAGGTTTTTTTAGTTTTAGGGATTTATGTGTTTTAGATTTATATGGGTTTCAAATTGTTTTGTGGGGTTCTATAATATTTTTAGTGTTTTTAGGGTTTTCGGTTGTTTTATGGTTTTGAGGGGTTTTGTGGGTTTTAGAATTTTTATCATGTTTTTAGGGTTTTTTTATTTTTAGGATTTTCAGGGGCTTTAATTGTTGTCAATAGTAATTTTAAGAATTACTAGGATTTGTATTGGGTTTAATGGGTTTTTATCGTTTTTAGGATTGTTGAGTTATTTTGGGGTTTTTATATATTTTTCAGAATTTTAGGATTGATTTAGGTTTTCATGGTATTTACAGTTTTTATGGTGTTTTTTGTTTTTTGGGGTTTTAGGGGGGGGGGGTTTAGTTTTTAGGGTTTGAGAGTTTGTTAGGATATTTGTATGGATTATTTTTTATTCATCAGTTTTTATGGTTTTTGGGCGGGGGGGGGGGGGGGGGGGGGTTGGTTTTTTAGGGTTTTTTTGTTTTTGGTGTCTTATGGTTCTTTGGGGAATTTATATTTTTTAGTGGTTGTTTATGATTTTAATCTTTTATGTTTTTTAGGATTATTTGGGTTTTTAAGATTTTTTATTGATATTTTCAAGTCTTTTATGGTTTTAGGGTGTTTTAGGGTAGTTATGGTGATTAAGGTTTTTAGTGGTATTTTAAGAGTTTTTATGTGTTTTAGGGGATTTATGGATTTTTTGAGTTTGGATTTAGGAGTTTTTTGGGTTTAAAGTGTTTTAGGGGGAATTTCGGGTTTTTAAGGTATTAAGGTTTTTTACAAATAGTAAGGTTTTATGGGTTTTGGTTTGTTATGGATTTTAATTATTTTATAATATTATTTATTGTTAAATAGTGTTTCTTAGTAAAATTTTAGGTTTTTTCGTTTTTAGTGTTTTTTATGGTTTTTGGTTTTTAAAGATTTTTATGGTGTTTATGATTATTTTAGGGTTTCTTTCAAATTTTTGGGGTTTTAATTGTTTTATAATGTTTTGGGTTTTTATAATGTTTATGGTTTTCTGGTTTATTATTATTTTTTCATTTTTTGGGGTTTTAGGGTTTATTAGGGTTTATTATTGTTTTTTTAGTGTTTTATAGTTTTTTTAGGTTTTTAGATTTTACTGGAATTCATAGGGTTTTGGGTTATTTATGATTTTTTTGGTCTACAGGGTTTTAAGGGTTTTCATTAAAAAATATTTTTTAATTTTTAGGTTTTTTGGGATCTTTAGTGTTTTGGGGGGTTTTAGGGGTCTTTAGGGTGTTTTACTAATTTTAAGGTTATTTTACTATTTTTTATTTAGCTTTTAGGCCCTTATAGATTTTTTTATGTTCAGGGTCTCCTAGGAATTTTAATGTTCTGAAGTTCATTTATTGATTTTAGGATTTTTATGGTTTTTAAGGTTTTTAAAGAGTTTTAGGGTTTTATGGGGTTTAAAGGGTTTATATGGATTTATGGATTTTAATGTTTGGGGGTAGGTTTTCAGGGGTATTAGTTGTATTTTATGTTATTTTGGTATTTTGTAAAATTTGTAGGGTTTTAGGAATTTTAGGGTTTTAATGGATTTTTTATGACTTTTTTCAGTTTTAGGTATTTTAGTGGGTTAGGTATTTTAGGGGTTCTTAGTGTATTTATGGTTTAAGGGGGACTTCAATTTTTTGGTATTTTAGGGGTTTTAGGGTGTTTATTTTTTTGTGGTTTTTATTTTTAAGGCTTTTCATGGTATTTTAGGGGTTTTAGAGTTTTTAGTGTCTTTTTTTGGTTTTGGAAGATTTTAATTATTTAAGTGTTTTTAGGGTATTTTTTTATTTTTCGGATTTTGGGGTTTTAATGAACTTTTAGTTTTATTAGGTCTATTTAGTGTACTATTATATTTTTTATGTTCTTATGGGGGTTTTATTGGGTTTTTTGTTTTTTTGGATTTTTTTGGGATTTTATGGTTTTTAAGGGCTTTAGGGTCTTTTCAAGGATTTATTGGTTTTCAAGTTCCTTTTGGGTTGTTAGGGTTAGGATCCTTGGGTTTTTTAGTTTTATTTGCTTCCATAATGGATTTTTTTTATTTTTCTTTTAGGGTTTTAAGGATTTGATGGTCCTTTAGGGTTTCTTTGGGTTTCAGGGTCCTTTTAGATTTTTTAGAGTTTTAGAGTCTTTTGGGGGGTATTAAGAGATTTTAGGGCCCTTTAAGAGCATTATGAATTTTAATGTATCTTAGGAGTTTTATGTTAATTTTGGCTTTTAGGGGATATTAAATTATCTATGCATTTTTAGGGTTTTATGATCTTTTATGGATTAGTTAGGGTTTTGGATCCTTTATAATTTTAAAGTTTTTTCGTGTCCCTTTATGATATTTTTGGGGTTTTAGGGTTTTTTATGGTTTTCAGTATTTTATAGGTTTTATGATTTTTAGGGTTTTAGGGACATAATATTTTTAGGGTTTTTAGAGTTTTAAGGGATTTTTAATGTTTCTAGTTTCTTTTTGTTTTTTTAGTATTTTTTATATTTTTGGGTTTTAGGGGTTTTAAATGTATTTATTATTTTTTAGTGTTTTTGGTGTTTTGTAGGTGTTTATGGTTTTAGGGTTTTAAATGAGTTTTTATGGGTTTATGGATTTTTATTGGTTATATAGGGGTGTTAGAGTTTTTAGGATTTTAAGGTTTTTAGGGTTTTTAAGGGGGTTCAGTGTTTATTATGGTTTATTAGGGTTTTTGGATATTTTTAAGGGTTTTAGGGTTCTAGGTTTTATTATGGTTTCTAGGGGTTTTAGTGTCTCTTTGGGATTCTTTGGGGTATTTATGTCTTTTAGGGTTTCAATGGAATTTATTAGTTTTGGGTTTTTATGGCCCTTAAGTTTTTGTTGGTTTTTTAGGGTTGTTAGGTTTTTTAATATATTCTGGGGTTTTATTGTTTTTAGGGTGTTTAAATATTTTTATGGACTTTAGGGTTTTTAAATAGTTATTTAGGGCCGTTTAGGGGTTTTAGGGTCTTTTAGGAGTTTTTAGGTGTTCAGGTTTTTTAGGGTGTTTTAGGGGTGATTTTTTGTTTTTATGGGTATATGTGTTTTATTGGATTTTTATTAGCTTTAGGGTATCTGAAGGGTTTTAGGGTTTTTAAGGTCTTCATACCATTTTTATGGTTTTTGGGTTTTCAGGATGTTTAATGGTTTTTGGGTCGTCTATGGGTTTTAAACGGTTATATTGGGTCTTTAGAGTATTTAGTGTTTTTAGGGGTTGTAGGATTATTTGGGTCATTGTGGGTTTTTATTATTTTAAGGGATTTTAAGGGGTTTTAGAGACTTTTGGGTGTTTCTGAATTTTTTTCTAGGTTTTAGGGGTTTTAGTTTTTTTAGGTTTTAAAGGGTTTAGGGTGTAATGGTTACTAGGGTTTTTCAGGGGGTTTGATGGGTTTTTAATATTTTTAGGGTTTTTTGGGTTTTGGGGGTTTTAGGGATTTTTATTTGTTTTAAGTCTTTTTGTGCGTTTTCAGATTTTTAAAGGTTTTTTTTGGTTTTTTTGGATTTTTTAGTTTTTTTGATTTTTTATGGTTTTTATAGGTTTTTAGGGTTTTAAATGGGTTTAAGTGTTTTTAGGGTGTTTACCGTTTTTTACGATATTTAGTTTTTTAGGATTTCACGGGGTTTTATGGGTATTTAGTTTTAATGGGATAAAATGGGTTTTTTGGTGTCAATGGTTCTTTATGGGTTTTTGGGGGTTTAAAGGGTTTCTAAGGTTTATAGTGGTTTCAGGGTTAAATGAGGTTTTTAGGGTTTAAGTATTTTTAGAGGTTTTATGGCTATTTTAGGGTTTTGGAGGTTTTTTCGATTTTTTTGGTTTTTAGGGTTTTATTGTTATTTTAGTGGTTTTCTGGGTTTTAGATTTTTCTAGGTCTTTTCGGTTTTTTATGGTTTTCTGTGTTTAAGGATTTCTTAGGGTTTTTTGGATTTTTAGAGTATTATAATGAGTTTTTACCATTTTTAGGGTCATTAAGGAAAATTTTTTATTGCATTAGGTGTTTTAGTGTTTTTAGGGTTTTTTGTGTTTTAGTGTTTTTTGTGATTTTTATGGGTTTTAGGGTTTTTTTGTTTATTTTTTGAGTTTTTAGTGTTTTTAGTGTTTTTATTGTTTTTAGTTTTTTTAGTGTTTTCAGGGTTTTTAGTGTTTTTGTGTTTTACAATTTTTAAGGGTTTTATAGTTTTTAGGGTAGAAGGGGTTATGGGTTTTATGTGATTTTTAGAGTTTTTGGGTTTCTTAAGGGTTTTATGGTATTAAAAAAGTTTTTAGGTTTTTTAGGATTTTTAAATATTTTTGGGATTTGAAGGATTTTAGTATTTTGTTAGGGTTTTAAATGGATTTTAGGTTTTAGGGTTCACGATTTTTTGGGGATTTATAGGTGTTTTTGGGATTTCATTGGGTTTTAGTGGTTTTACGAGTTCTTTATGTTTTTTTGCATTTTAGGGTTTTAGGTGTTTTTAGTGGGTTTTATGGTTTTAGGGGTTCATTTAAGGTTTTGTTTAGATTTGTTTTTTTTGGGTGTTTTTATTGTTTTTTGGATTTTTTATGGTTTTATGATTTTTCTGGAGTTTTTTGGTTATGAAGGTGTTGTAGGATATTTTATGGTTTTTATATTTTTTTCAAAATGATAATATTAGTTTTAGGGACATTTATGTATTTCTTAGGGATTTCATGGCCTTTTGGGGATTTTATCATGTTTTAGGTTCTTTTAGGGGTTTAATGGTGTTTTAGGGTTTTAATAGAGTTTTAGGGTTTTATAGAATTTTTAATTATTTAGGGTATTTTATGGTTTTGAGGGTTATTAGGATATTTTAGGGTTTTTAGTATTATTAAGGTCCATTTGGGTTTTTGGGTTTTAGGGTCCTCTATGATTATTAAGGTTCATTTGGGATTTTATGGTTTTTTGTATTCCTTATTGTTTTATTTTTGATTTTTAGGATATTTTAGGGTTTTATGGTTTTGAGTTTCCTTGAAGGATTTTAATGGTTTTTAGAACCCTTAGGGATTTTAGAGTATTTTATGGTCAAGTATGGGATTTAGGATTTTTAGTGTCTTTACAGTGTTTTAAGGGGTTCGAGTTCCTTATGGTGTTTAGGGGATTTTAGGGTCTTTTAGGGTTCAATTAGGGTTTTTAGCATCATTTAGGGTATTTTTATTTGTTTTTGGGTTTTAAGGGGTTTTAGGGATTTTAAGAGTTTGTGGGGGTTAAGATTTTATTTTTTTAGTTTTATTAATGGATATTAATGATTCTATAGTTTTTAGGGTTTTTACTGTTCTTTGGGGTTTTAGGGTTTTAATTGTTTTTAAAGTTTTTATGGGTTCTTAGGGTTTCTAGGGGGTTTTGCGTATTTATGGTTATTATGGTTTTATGGTTTTTTCGGGTTTCTAGGGTTTTTGGGTTATATGAAGTTTTAGGGATTTTTAGGGGCATTAATTTTTTTGGTTTTAATTTTATTATTGGGTTTTTTTAACATTTTTACAGTTTTTAGGGGTTTTTATGTTTTTTAATTATTTTGATTGTATTTAGGGTTTTAAGGGTTTTCTGGTTTTTCTGGTTTTTAAAGGTTATTAAGAGTTTTCAGAAGTTTTTTTATAACCATTATCTTGTTTTTAGAGTTAATAGGCATTTTAGAGTTTTTAAAATTTTTAGGGGTTAAGGGTTATTGAGGGTTTTGTGGAATTTTTAGGGGGTTTAAGTGAATTAGTGGGTTGATGGGTCTTATGAATGTTTTAGGGTTTTTAGGATTCATAAATGTTTTGAGTATTTTAGGTGGGTACAGTGTTTTTAGTGTTTTCTGTTATTTTAATGGTTTTAGGGGTTTTAAGGTCTTTAATCGTTTTTATTGGGGTAGTTAGTGTGTTTTATATCTTAGAATTTGTCTTGGGTATTTTAGGATATTTTAGGGGGTTTTAATTTTTTAGTGTTTTTTTTGTATTTTAGGGATTTTTATTGGATTTTATGGGTTTTAGGGATCTTGGGCTTTTCAGTTTTTTAAGGGTTTTGCAGGGTTTTAGGGTTTTTAGGGTTTTATAATTTTTTGAGTTATAGTTGGATTCAAGGTATTTTAGTGGGTTTTAGGGTCATTCATGTTTTATTGTTTTTTATTGTTTTGATATAGTTTTAAGTGGTTGATGCGGTTATAGGGAGTTTTAGGGTTCTTTGAGTTTTTTAGTATTTTTTGTTTTATATATATATTTATGGTTTTTTTGGATTTTTGAGTTTTTGAGTGTTTTTTTTTTGGTTTTTTCATGAATTATCAATGTTTTTAGGGTTTTTATGGTTTTATGAATTCTATGGGTTTTTTGGGGTTCGGGGTTTGTATGTTTTTTTTGTTATAGGGTCTAGAAAACACTTCAAAGAGAAGGAAAGTAATCCCACAAATTTGACGAACTAATAATACGTAGGATCGATTGAATGCTTGAGAATAATATTGATGAAATAGAATTTAACAAAAGACCAAATTGGTCCACATACTGATTTATAGGAATATTACGTAGATGAAATTTCACGTGATCCTAACGGTGCATGGAAAGCCCACAAAATGCTAGCCCGAGAGGCATTGGCCAGAGAACGAAGTAGTTTGTGGAATAAATGAGGAAAAATTTCTATCCCCCATGAACCATGTTATTGGAAGAATGGAGGTGGAGAAATTCCACCCACAAACCATCCCCCATGAACGATGTCATTGGAGAAAACATGAAAGAGAGGTACGCCACCATACACCACCATCAAAAATAAAGTTCATAGACAAGTCGAGGTTGGCGGTGTCCCATGAACCATGTCATTTGTGGGATTGAGGCAATTATTTCCACCAACGCGAAATGTAGACCCATGAACCTTAGTTGACCAAGTCATTCGTGGAGTAATTTATTTCCCCATGGGATTTTGAAAAATGTGTCGTGTGACCCATAGATACATCCACCTCGACACTCTATAAAATGACCCCAAAGGGAGATGATAGAGGGATATAAATAGATAAAGGATTTTATTTTCGGAGAGGTTAGAGTTTACAAACTGAATATTTTGAAGGAAATTAATCGGCGAATTACGAAACCACGAATGATTTCTAGTAGGAATAATCATTCCTTGAACCATAAAAGAAGAAGGAATCATAATAATATTGGTGAACTATGAACCTAAATGGTGAACCACAAACCATACTCCCTTCCCAGAAGAACATCCCATGAACTGCAATATTAATGCCCCTCTTCAGTCTGGTGTACCACATAGAGCATCTCATTGTGGATGAAACCCTGCCTCATGTAGCTTTCTTCCACACCTATGGACTCCTATACGACATACCACCATGGTATGTCGACTAAACATGAGGTTGGGTACCACTAAGGCATGTGAACCACAATCAAGTTTGCGTACCACTCCAGTACACAGATTGAATCTTGGTATACTTACCACCTCAGTATGTGGACAAAACCTACCATTGCATTGCAGTAGGCCATATAAAGGGTACCGTACCTCACATGAAAAAAATGATATATGGAGTATGGTACATTCGGGATTTCTCCCTTCCGATTCGAATCATGCCCTTCTATTTCAATCCCATCCTCTGAATCCCCTCTCCTAACTAGTTCATCGGGATCATGCCAAAGCCTCTTCAAAAGGCACCAGACTGGTATGACAAAACCATTAGACACCTCAGTGTGTCCTTCTATGTTTACATACCCATGGTAAGAGGATTCACGTGCGTAATCCTAGAAAGCGTGTGGACCCTTGGAATGTATTTAAGTCCACATTCCCATGGTAACTTAATGCCCAACCTTGGAATACTCAGGTGAACATCCTGATTCTAGTGATTAAGGGTAATAATTGGATTTTACATTCAACGAGGTACCATATAAAGTCAAAGGTATCATTTCATCATTTCTTTTTGATAAGGAGGGATGCTTATTCCCTTTCCCAAAACTAGCTTTAGGGAACCCCAATAAGGTAACCCCATAGACTTTCTACTGGATGCGGCACTCCAACTCCTCCCAGGCTTGGCCAAGGTCATGTCCTTATATATTCCTAAATGATCCTATCCTAGATATCAACATGTGTGAGAGTTGACACATTCAAATACACTCTCTCTCTCATCAAGTTGTTTCCCAATACTATTCCATCGTCATCCTCCTTTTCCATCAAAGGAGATAAGAAAGTGTGTGGTTCTTCAGGTCTATGTATTCCTATTTTTTATCACATTGATCATGACTCACATTGTCTAAGAGGTTGATGATGATCACAAACGCCAAACCACAACCAATGAACAATGAGAACTCTGATTCCGGTTATAAACATGATTAGTTGGATGCATGTTTGAAAGTCCAATCTCAAATAGAAAACTTCCATTCATAAGCCCCAACCCCAAAATAGACATGGCGAACTATGATTCCATTACAAAATAGGATATGCTAGAAACCTATCTAAAGTCCTGAGATAAAATAGGATCCATCTGAATGGTTAATCCTTAATTATTCCGACTAAAAACATGTCCCCTTTTATGGTATAATCCCCAATTTAAACTGAACTATCATGTCTTTGATACACAACTAACTGGGATTTATAATAAGAATCCTTATGGTCCTAACTGAACACACACACCGTCAATGTTTTCACTGAGAAATATCCCTAGTTGGTCCATATCCACCTAGGAGACCATGCCCCTCCTAAGCATCCTAGGTGACATTATTGTATGTCCCACATGAAATCTTGACTTGGAATCTTTCTCTTAGATGTCCTTGCCATATGACATAAAACTACGTTGATGGGTCCCAATTGTGCAACCTAAAAAGGTGATGTGTCCAGTTAAGAGGCGCCAAACAACATGGGTTATGATTCCTCTCAGGGGGATATGTAAGAATCACATATTATGGGTTCAATCCTGATAGAAAAATAACTTTTGTTCCCCTGGATGATGATAAAACCTAGAGTGCCTCATCATACATCTTAAACTACTGTTATTGCAGTAATTTTCAACCCATTCATATATATGGTTAATCTAGAATCCTAGGGTAACCCACTGACACATTCTTGGGAAATAACCAAGGTTCATGAACATATGAACATATCTTAAATCTATAAGAGAGTCCCGGAGTTGAAGATATTTCCCCAAAAAGGGTGTGATGATCTTTCCCTCTTATCCTCTAAACCAATGCAGTCTCTAAGTGTCATTAGCCAAATAATCATCCACTGAGTGCCTGCCTTTTGAAAACAGGTCCATGAATCATGGATTCCATAAAAATTGGGTGTTTCTGGCTCAATTAGTAAACTCGTTAGAGACCACATGAGGAAAACATACCCAACAAAGAACCCTTTATATTAATAAACAATTGAGTACTATCTATCAGTACATTTCACCCCCCCCCCATGGTATGACAATAATTGGGTCAACAAAATGGTGAACCTGATGTTAATCCCTAACCATGGTGGTGGTATTATTCCACCAAAAGCCCCTTTCATCCAAAATAGGAAGACGACCATGAAAGATCATCAATTCTTCTTGTGATCATGATATGCTACTTTAAAAGTGTTTTATTGT
Source organism: Viscum album (assembly GCA_963277665.1). Taxonomy (NCBI): domain Eukaryota; kingdom Viridiplantae; phylum Streptophyta; class Magnoliopsida; order Santalales; family Viscaceae; genus Viscum; species Viscum album. The sequence goes on along the minus strand of OY728133.1, from coordinate 114,915,791 downwards.
ATATATATTTCAAATATATATATATATATATATTCATGGAAATTCACATAGTTCTCATCAATTGAAATAGAATACAGAAAATTTTCTCAAACACACATGTCAGTGACCCTAGAGGCAATAGGGTCCTTGACAAAGAAAAACAATCTATCTAATACCCATGGCCTTAAATTATTTTTTTCAAACACATTGGTCAATGGGTTCCAATGTAATGGTACTCTCCCAATGGTGGAGGCTGTAAGGTAGGCCCTCAAATCAGGGAAAACATGTCATCCACCTTTTCAGATGCGACTGGAAATCCATCACAGAATGACTCCACTATATGTCTCAAATCATTTTGGGAGAATTTAACTATAAAAAAACAATGAATACCATCCTTATCTTAGGCAGAAAGGTGAATTTTACACCAATGACTTTATCCCACCTGTATAGTAACCCTGCTCAATGGATCATGTCGGTGGACGTCACCACCAGTGGTGTACAACCCGATATCCACGCACTGAAGAGGATCCCATACCAAGGGCACATGATGAATTTTAATGTTCATGTGCCCCATGGTCTAATCACCGCAGGTCAAAATTTCTAATCAAGATAAGGTTATCAACTTGGTTCTTGAGGAGGAGGTCTGACACACAAAATGTGGCGACATATAATGGGAAGGCATACAATTCTTCCCCTCCTACTGAAGACTTCCATAAAACATGGAGGTGATCCACGAGAAAATGGATATCCTCTATCACTCCTATGAAGACCATAACAAAATTAGAGTGGAATAATAGGATAAAACTCACATTACATATAGTGATCTTCAATTCCACCTTACAGAAAGATCAGAAAATTATAGGCAGATGAAAATATCTACCTATGTGTAAGAATCCTATAACAAAAATTGGATGACACCCAGTTATAAGTAGTCACAAATCCCTAATGATGCACACCACGCCCGCCATCCAATTGGGGTGGTAACCCATGGGCATCTATATAACATTGTCGATGCATAGAAATCCCACCAGTCATATGCATTGGAAACCCATAGGTAGTTGCAAATTCATACCTACCACAATAAATCCTCCCGGCAACATACAGTGAATATAAAATATGACCATAGTAAAATAACTACAGATTAAAATCAATCATGTGTGAAAAATATAGTGTAAAATGTACATACTCATATTCCTACTCACAAATATAACATACTCCAGCCAAATATGGAGCCAATAGGGGAAGACAACTGGAAGCAGATTCATTCCTCTTCCATAAAATAGAAGAATTTCCAATACCAACATTTAACCAATGGAGGATTAGAGTAGAAAAAAACTCATGCTCCGACATTGAAATGGTTATTCATACCCATTAAATCCAAAGACATATCTCAACACATATTGTCTAGGATAGAAGACCATACATTAATTCTAGACTATATCCTATAGGCATGTATGGATGTCATTATGTCAGTTGAAATAGAGAGGAGTTGGAACCATTATCCCATCACATCAGGGAGGTTGATTCATCCAAAAAATGAAATTTTCACCCTATATTAGAACTTTATACCTGATCTAGTCTAGAAGGTTCTAGTGCCATAATTTGTGAATCTAGGATAACTAGATCGAGAACAAACAATGTTTCCCACAAGGGGACCCTGGTCCAATGTAGTGGCTGCTCTAGGGTAGGTATATACCCCTTTTATAATGCAACATTCATGCTGATGCATCCTGGAAACATAATGGTAACCAACCCAATATGGTCCCATATGTGACGGTTGCTACCAACCAAAGGAACCCCTAGTTTTGTGCAAGAGAGAACCCAAACAAGAAATTCACCAATGGAGACCTAAAAATGAAGAGCACATTCATGATTATACTCTACTAGAAGTTGGGTTTCTTGACACCATCAAACATTTATCAATAGAGGGTCATGATTCTATTAGCACATTACCAAATTATGGATGTTTTAGTATTATTTGTGAAGGTACTCCCCTCTATGTCGCTACCAGTCTCTCTAAAGGTCCTCCCTAGAGAAACCATGGGGGATTACTCAGTGGGAGAGAAATGATTGATCACAAGAGCCTATCTCCTACTGAGTTTTAGGGCTACTCTTCCCTTGACAAGAAGATAAAATAGAATGATGTTCCTCTTCTTGTTGTTATCTTTCCTGATGGTTCTCCCCAGGGTATATATTGAATATATGCTTCTCCCTATAGTTATACTTCAAGATGTGATGGTAGTTTCCTCCATGATGCTAGTCGCTATGAAGGCCCTCCCAACTTCGACATCAACAAACAAGAAACTCATCACCTCATTATAGTACATCTAGAAGGACCTCCCTAGAATGAAAAGTACATATACCATCCCTGAATCTAGAGTTATGATGTTAGTCCTCTCTATGATAGTAGTCCTTGTGAAGGCCCTCACCTCAATGACACCAAGAAACAAGAAGGTCCTCCCCTTTCTTCAGTCCACCCTAAAGGACCTCCCTATGGTACACACCACAAAATAACTCTCAAAATCCAGACATTACGCTACCATGGTAGTCCTCTCCATCACGGCACCAATTCCGAAGGTATTCCCCATATTCAAAATTTACACTAGGGAGAATATTCTCCCCTCATCGAGTCAAATGTGATAAATCCCTCACTTTTCGAGGAACATGGAAAAATGGAGTACGGGATGTTGGATACTCTCTCCATGACAAGTAATATCCTTTCTCATCCAGAGGATGGCCTAGGTACGTGCTCACATTCTATGCCACCCTCATTCCATTCACATGCCAATGAGACTCCCTCAACCCCCTTGCTTGGAATGAAATACTTAAGTAGCATTCAAACTAAGAAGATCATGCAGAAGAGTCCCTAGAGGAACATCAAAAAGATATGTTTCTTATGAGAAGAAAAGTATATAGGGATGAAATACCAATTATTTATTTTCCCACAACCACTTCTCATTTCAACATACCATGAGAGTTTTCATAGAAATGTATTCATAACATTCAAATCAATATTTGGACAACTCCCCGCTAATTAAAAGTAATGTTTTTCCCTATGATGGGTATGTAGACCATGTTAATGTAATGGGATATCTTCACCATAAAATCAACTTGGAAACCCTTCTATCTGAACAGAGGCCACAATCAAATGGAAAAAGAATTACCTTGTTCTGGCACGCCTCTATGCGCTACACATTTTGCGCTGCCTAATCAGTAATGCCTTGTATAGTGTTCATATCTGAAGATGGGGAGAACATATATCTCTATACTATACCACACATCCAATAAAACAAAACCCACTGGAAGTGAAATCCTATAATGTCATCATTCCCAGATGGCAGTTAAATGAATTCTCACCTCATGAACGGTGGAATGCTTGATAAGAACAGTCCTTGAGAAAGTCTGAGAAGAATAATTCCTGATGTGAGAAGGCCAGAGAGATGATCCCAAACCAGGTCACTAATAACATCGAATTGGCCTCCCGCCTAAGGTAATCCAATCTATGATAACTGATCATGTCCTCAAGAGAAAACAATTCACATTCAGACCTGACACCATATTCGGCTCACATCGGCATGAGAATGTGTGAGATCAAGAAGGAAGAATTAGTTGCATCATCCACAGCAACATGGGATAAACCCTAGACCATAGGGATATGGTAATTTTTTTAACCAAAATCTCCCTATAAGACCAGCAACAATAGGCTGAGGTACGTCAATATAAGAATAAAAGAAACCCTAAACCATAGGACTGGGGGAATTTTTACCTCAAATTTCAACCTAATAGATGTCATTATTCTCCCATATAGGGTGAATAATGGATATAATGCTCACTTTTTACATCTTGTAAGGTGACTCACATCCCCCAAAATACAGGAATGGTGCAAGGTCATATTTGGGCACTCTCTGAGTCACTCTTCGCCAAGAAACCAGATGTGTGTAGAATGGACAAAGAAGATCAAAAAAGGACCCAAGAATCAATCCTAACATTCATCACATGGTACGACACTGCCAATACAGTATGAATCAATGAACATCATTGAAATCATCACCACATACCTCACTAAAAATGATACAAATAACATAGAAACTGGAGAAGATGGTTGAATCTATGAGACGACCCACACGGAGCTGAGAGGTTTGCACACTCGAAACCAATGAGTCATTTTAAATTTGGGTTCCACCTTAGTTAAAATTTCATTACCTCGTACATGAATCCCCAAAAATATAATAATAAGAACAAGGTTAATGAACCACCTCCTCCTTCCCGTGAAAATGATTCCCCTATACTTGTAGAGAGATTCAATTGAGAGGATAAAGAAATGAAATTGAAAATGTGAATCAACACTTAGCTTATAAGATAATTTCGTCCTATTTGGTATGTTCCTTAGGTGGAGTTTCAACCTACACTTAAATTATATGTTTCTCTACCTCAGCATCTTATCTCGATGGATGAAGCAAGGATAGAAGGTTCATTCATGGCGGTGCGGGGACCATCTATCTACCTGATCCAAATCCATGTAGAATGTCAATATTTTTTCAATTAGGGAAGAAACCATAATAGATTCAGGTGAATATAAAAAGGATTCCCTAGACTAGGTATCATCCTCAAGTTCCATATGTTTTGATATATCCAATATTTCCCCTACTACACCCGCTCATACTCAGGTCCAACCATACATGGATAAAGGGATCATGAATACAGTCACGTTATTAACAACTCCAATAGAAAAATGGAAGGAAGGAATGCTTAAAATAAATTGGAATTGAATCCCTACCCCGAATATGTAAGTAATGTCCCTCCACCACCAAATTTCGGGAACCTCATATTCCCAGTGTCTAATGTCTCAAGGGACTCGGAGCATCATCTAATGAACAACTCTTCTTAATATGATACCATGATGGGAAACCTATATCAACAAGAAGCTGTGATTCTCATATTAATTGTGCGGACTCTACAAGGTTCATCCTTTGTTTGGTGCACCCGTTTTCAAGCTATCTCAACAATCAGATGGGAGGATCATTGTCCCTGGTTCCTATTATAGTTCAGCTCGATGTTTCAAAAAAAAATTCAATGACCACATGAACTGTAAACAATGAAGGAATGAAAGAGTTTCAGGATTCATTTCTTGATTGAAGTTTCTGACATACTCCATTAACCAGAAACTACCCCCAAGATGAGATGTTGTCCATGTGCATCAAAATACTTCATTAAGATCCATATACACCACATATTCTCGGAAAACATATAATTGGGATCTGACACATCATTATCATCTCTTAGAGGATATAAGATTCTTTATAATGGAATAATTTCATTTCCAAGGAAGCCCCATTATCCCCAGTAAAAAAGAGCAGGAAGAGATGAAGTGGATTCTGTCAGGATTAAGCCACCCCTTGCACTATCCCCAACTCCAAGGCCCCCCACCAAACCATGCAATGCCTTGTGGACATTATCAAATACCCCTGAAATATCAAGACAAGCGAAGGGGTGCAAAAATAAGTCAATTGAAGGAATTCATGAATAATTTTTCTCATTATAGGATGTCCAAGTCCATGGATACTATGTAATTACCATGAATTCCAACATTATGTGGCTTATAGAGATGAAGTGGGATGATGAAGCAGGTCTTGGTGACTATCTAGATTACTATCCATTCCACTAGATAATGGGGAACAACATTCAAGAGTGACTTTTCTTTATGGACCTTAGGCATTGAGTGATAAATCCTAGATAGGTCTAGTTGGGACAACCACCAGTGCAAGTTGCATATGTTTCCACCACTAACACAGATGAAGAGGGGGCGTGAAAAAAGTTTTTAAAAAATAGAAAATGATCAACAGTTGGTTGAATCGGAAAAAACTAAACTGATCCTACTGTATTCTCCAAACATAGTTGAAGCAACCTTTTGTGACACCAATAGATCTTGATGCAACACAGTCGATAACCTCTTCCCCACAAGAATCCAAAGGTTGGGAACCAAATAATCAGCCTAATTATAAGGGAGGAAAGTAATAAAAGATTTATGTACTTTCCCAAAATCCAAAGTTGGATTTGACACTCTCAGATTTAATTCCAGAAAATATGAAGATATGGGCACTGCCCCACCAAACTACACCAGTGGGGGAAGATGATAAAGTAATTTAATCATCCAAAGATGATATTATCTTTGGCTCTGTCAATGATATACACTTTAAGGATACCTTCTCCGATGTTGATTATGGTTATCAACCAGAATTCCTCACACCCAATTGGGTGGCCAGAGGAATAATCCACGAAGGCCAGGGATATCGAGGGAGATGCAACAAAGGAAAAATCGTGCTTATAGCTCCACCTCCTCTCATAACGCCAGCGTTTCATAAATATATGGAAGAACCCACATGTGGATCCAATTGGGACAAGAAAAATCTCATTCCACCAATAAATCCACCACATTGTAATTAATATTAAATATTTATAAGAGGTATAACATATGACTAATTTCCCTCAGTAGGGGAATAGACCTTCCGGGACCAATCTGGAACGAATGGAAACTCCTCCAGCTATGACCCAAAGGGTTGAACTATCTTAATAAAATGATTAATCCCCTAAAGCTCTTGTAAAAGGAAATCCCCATGTTGAGAAGTACCACCTTTTAGATCATAAATACAAAATTCTAAAATAGATAGATTAAATTACAACAAATTTCTCAATCGTGGATTCACTGAATCAATCATCAGATCTCATGGAAGAACTCATCAAAGCTTAGAGATGTCTAAATGAGTTCAAATCTGAGGTGATCACCACTAAATTCTACTGGACAGAGAAAATGCTGAAAAATTACACACATTTATTACCTTCACAGGTCAAGAAGAATAATCCATCAAGCAATGATGCATCAAACCCATATATGTGTCTGGCATAATAAATGTTATCGACATCTTAAAAGTATTCATCGATAATGGCTCTGGGGTTAATATACTCTCATTGGTCACACTTTGTTAGATTGGATGCAATTAAAATTATCTAACGCCCCCACACCATGACCATGTCAGGCTATTGAAAAAAGTGACCAGAAGATGTTAAGTAAAATCAAGCTCGAAACTCGATTTGGTGACCTCATAGATCACCCATAATTTTTGGTGGTCTGAAATAATACGTCCTTTAACGCCTTGCTAGGGAGGCTCTGGATTCAAAAACACATAGAAATCCCATCCTCATACCATTAATGACTGAAATATAGAATTAATGAATATATTAGGGAATTTCAAGCATATAAGGCCCCATTCTACCTCTGTGAATCACATTACATTGATTAATGATTCTATTAACCTATGGGGAAACAACCCTCACCTGACATTATTTTTTTGGATTCCATCCAAAATGGTTTGGAAATGATTCCCACTTATACCCTCATGAATATCATGGAATAATATGTAATTTACATCAATCAAATTGAAACCACAATTTCAAATTCTAAAGCATATTCAAGAGTCCTCGTGAATTCAGTCATAGTTCCCGGGCCTGATACTATTGAAAAAATCACGGACCCTTCAAGATAATGGTGTGGGATCAGATTGAAATGCCCCCAAATCATCATCCAAATCCCAAAAAATTCTTTCCTCACCATATAATGTAGGAGGAAGTGGTTTTTAACTCAAATATTATGAGGAAACACTTTCACCCCTCACTGTATCTTCTTGAGAGAAGCCCCCAATGATGGAAGAGTTAGAAGATATGACTTCACCTCCCAGATACCAAAATTGAAACTATTACCTCAGGTATGGTGAAATAATCTAAAGAATTGTTTCCCCATCAGAAGATGAAGCGTAATATGATAAGGATTCGGCAGAGGATGAAAAACAACCCAAGGGATTCCCCTCTAGAATTTGAGGAAGACGTGTCCACCACCATTGATGAACTCAAGGAAATCTTCTTGGGTATAAAAAAGTCATGTGGTCCACTCTTGTTGTTGTGTTCATGAATTCCAAATATAAAGAGGTATAAATGTATTTGTTAATGAATATTAGAGGTGTTTTCACCTATATTATATAGAAATTCCATGTATCAATATTGAGGTGGCCACTCACCACCTGAGCCTGCCATATGACCACCGTGGTTACATGAAAGCTTCCTGATGGAAACACCAGACACATGCATCCAAAATAGTGGCTGATGTTTATAATATCATCAGATATAAAGTAATTTAGGATTTCCAATAACCCATATTTATAGAAAAAATTGTCCTCATTAAGAAGAATAATGGGCTAATTAGGCTCTGTCTTGATTTTGGGGACTTCCACCGGCACTACCTGAATGATTGCTTCCCAGCCCTAATTAATGAATTGTTGATCGCTGAAAATGCTGGATAAGAGGTTCTCTATTACTTGTAGCGATATTCAAGATATAAAAATAACTGAATGTCCTATGAATATGAATAATCCACCACCATCAGGGCTCTGTAGAGAGTTTTTTCTATAATGTGATGCCATACGATTTGTAAAATGTCAGTGCCACATATCTGTACACCATGAACATAATTTCCAAACTATTTTTAGGATTTTTCATTGACTAAAACCATGATGATTTGGTGGTTAAATCCTGACTAATCTAATACAATCTAAAATATTAGGAAACTATCTTCAATAAACTATAACAATATAGTTTGAAAATGAACCCCCAGAAATTTTCATTTGGTGCTACCTCAAGGAAATTCCATGGATTCATCATATGCCACCAGGGCATCAATGTTGGCCCCAAGAAGAAAAATTCCATCCTTGGTATTTCACATCCTCACAACCTCATTGAGTTGAGAGTACTCCAAGGACATCTTTCCTATATTCAAAACATCATAGCATACCTCATAAGAAAAGACTTTCACTTCACCAACATAATGAAGAAAGAGGTAGAATATCAACAGACTGAAGACTGTCTTGAAGCTTCGAAAATATCAAGAAATATATTTTGACACCCAAATTAAAATGACTCTTATGAAGGATGTACACTAATTTTATATGTAGCCACCTTGGAGCACACCCTAGGTGCCTTCCTCCCACAGAAGAAAGATCTCGGCTACGATAATAGTCTCTATTACCTCAGTCAGACCATGATCGATGTTGAGACTCATTATTTAAATATATAGAAGACCTTCCTTGCATTAATTTTTTCAGTCTATATGTTAAGGAATTAATTTTAGCACCACGAGGTCCAATTTTTCTCATGTGGCAACCCACTCAAGTATATTCTCAGCAGAACAATTTTAACGGGATGCCTGTCACGATAAGCGGTCATCCTGCAACAGTTCGATATAGGGTTCATATAGTAGAAAGCAATCAAAGGTCGTGAATTAACAGATTTCATGGAGGAGAATCCCTTGATGGGGATGGACCCATTAGATGTTTTTAATCTTGATGAAGAAGTTTTATCTATTCAAGAGGACTCCCAGATATAGGGAATTCACTTCTACTATGCCTCTAGAAACATAACAAGAAAAATAATGGAAGACCCCAAATTCAAAAAAGTGTGTTTGTGAGTCATAATCATATCCCCAAAATGGATGTTCTTCAATATTCCTTCCTACTATCATATGGATGCACAAACAATGAAATAGAGTACCACACCCTTATTGCAGGCCTAGAGTTCGCACTTCGAACACAATCTGAACACCTCAAGATTAAAGGTGACTCATAACTGGTCATCAATCATTTCAATGGGGACTATGATATTAAGAATGAGGATTAGATCCCTTTGATGAATCATGTATGAGATCTTATGGAATAATTCTTATTATATCCGACATTGACCGATGTCCCCTGGTCACCAAATGTGCATGCTGATGCATTGGAAAATGAAGCTGCGACTTTAGCTGACCTGTATCGGTACGAAACAGTCATCAATATTTCACACCATTAGATGTTATTACCATTATTTCAGGCCAAAATGGATGAAATTAAATAAATAATTCCCATCTATGATATGTATGGTCCTACCATAATTTAGATGACTCCCCTTGAATATTACCCTCAAAGGGGAGAGCTCCCACCAGATCGGCCTAGACATGAACTAATCCAGAGTATGAAAATAAACTTCATAATGTATGATAGAAAAAACTGACAGAAGGTCCATTATAATAGAGGCCTTATTGGAGTCCTTATAATGTTAATTGATGGAGAAGAGACCATTATCTCCATAAATGAAGTGCATGCCATAACTTGCTGAAAAAATATATTAGACTCCAAGCTCTCAGAGTAGATTCGAATGGTTGGGTACTATTGGCCAACCATGTTGTAGTATTGTTACCCATTCACCAAGAAGATTCATTTTTTCCAAGTTCATGAAAATTTTATCTCCCAGCCCCTAGAGTTACTTCACGCTTCCATTTAATCCTAGCCATTATCGATTTAGTTAATGGATATACTGGGCTCGTACCTTCATTACATGGCATGAAAATTCAAATATATTATCACAAAAACTAACTTCTCTTCCAAATGGGAAGATGTTTTACCTCCCAAAGATGATGGGGAAAGTATCACTGTATGTTTTTTGAAAACCAACAACATCACTAGTTTAGGTGTCCCTCATACAATATTGATGGATAACGATGCCAATTTCTTCTCTATTTAATTGTACAATCTATATTAGAAGAATGGAATCAAGGCCAACCATTCATCCCACTATCATGTAGTGGAAAACGGAAAAATATAGGCCTTAAAAGGACCCTATCCAACATACTCAAGAAAATTGTAGACCAAGATAATTAATCATGGATGGATAAACTTCTACTTGCTCTGTGGGCTTATCGAACCATCACCCACACCTCCACTCAAGTAACCCCATACTCATTAGTATACAGGATAGAGGTCATTCTACCCATTGAAGTTCAATTACAATCATTTCATGTGGCAATCTGTGATCAACTATCCATAGATGAGCTATCCAAAAAAAAATTCGATGAGATGTAGAATTTGGAAGAAAAAATTTTGCACACTCTGCACCATTGGGATGTTTCTTAGAACCCTATTGGATGAGTCTTCAATAAGAAGGTTCGCCTCCAATATTTCCTCGAATGAGAAATGGTGCTGATATGCAAAACACTGATGATAATTAGAAAGGAACCTCCAAAGATGGTGCCAAAATGGGAAGGATTATATGTTATACACAGGGTATATATCAATGAAAAATATGCCTTAATTTTATTTTATGTAAAACTCACCACATATCCCACAAATGAATGAATATTGAAGAAGTATTTGGCCTAATCATATCAAACTCAGCTTGGATTCCTAATAGTAAATTGAATAGCACCGCCCACGTCTATGTTGCATGACGTTTAACTGTATAGAAATGGTCTTGATCACATGAAATTAAACTGCATGATGAACCCATCTTAGCTAAAATAAATTAAACAACATAGCGACATATGCATCCACGCAGTATAATGTTAAACTACCTAGAATCTTCATCTATTTCGTAAGACGTTAAACTATATGGCGACCATTGTGCCCTGAACAATGAATTGTTGTGCGTAAATCCGATCCATGCAAGAAAAATATAAACATTACCCTTTATATGAATGGTTATGATCAGCATAGGGAGGGAAATTTATATAACTATGTGTGGGATTTATTCTTTCCCTAGTAGGATATATAGTGATTCCTAGGTCCTACATCATAGTCCAGACACCAACATCAGACAAAAAACAAAAAAAATCCCCCTCCTTGCATATAGCCTGAGCCTATATAGGGAGGTACGTTTACATAACTACATATGTCTTGATTCCTATTCATTAATGGGATATTTAGATACACCATGACCATAAGTCTTGGTCCAACCATCACAAGACATGAAATCCCTCTGTTATATCCTCTGTTGCCTATATATTACTAGGGAACTCCTTGTTGCTATTTGTTTTGAAAACCGAGTACAAATCACATGATCTTAGGAATGCGGGTATGAATTTACCCCCACGAACAAAGCATAAAGGGGTATAATAATCTTACCATATTGAAAAAAGTGTATAAAATTCCATCTTATTCATGCACATGTCAAATTGGAATAGGGAGTCCTTAGAACTGTGTATGGATTTATTCCCATTCCTCAATGGGATATGTAGTGACACCTAGATCCTATATCCTAGTCCAGCCACAAGTCATGGTCAATGATTTCCATATCCTTGCATATTGGTCAGACTTTCATAGGGGAATCCGTGCAATGTCCTAAATCTATGACATTAAACTGGAGTGTATTTCTAGAACTACTTATGGATTGATTCCCACTCATCAATGGGATATGTAGAGACACCTCTACCCTATGTCCTTGTCTAGAAATGACATGATACCAATAGACCCTCCTCTATGCATAGGTAAGACTAGCACATAGAGTTTTCATGAACTACATTTGGCTTGATTACTTCCCCTATAGGATATATTTTGATGCTCAGATCCTTCATCCAAATCCAGCTGCCATTCAAAAAAAACTAATAATTTCTTGTTCATGGGACAGACCAGAATAAAGAACATGTTTTCAGAACTATGTGGACATTGATTCCAAACTAATTGGGATACGTTAGAAACCTCCATGAGGTTCAATCCATACACTTCACTCACTTCATCATTTTCACTTTGGTTCAATCTCATCCTTACTGTATGATGCTAAACTATATAGGAAAATTTAACTACCTATGGCTTTATTCCCATCCATTAATGGGACTCGTTGTGACTCCTAGTTCTTCCTAGGTCCAACCTCCATGAAATAAATACCTCTCCAATATATAATCCATATTTTCATAGGGAAATTAATGAGTCCTAACCACATGATGTTAAACTATGTGGCCAATGTTGTCCTTACCACATGATATTAAATTATAATGTATGTTAAGAACTATGTGTGGCTTGATTCTAGGTATAATGAGATATATAGTGGGACTTTGGCTATAAATCATGGATCTAGAAATTCATAATAAAAGAAAGAAAACAAAATCCCCAATATCTTATACATGAATTAAAAATAGATGCATTAGATTTCAAATATGGGCCCTTACATCCAGAAAGTGTCAAAAGACCTTTCTTCCCTTTACATAAGAATCAGATCTATGTAGGGGATCATGTACCTCATAACTAATAATCTCTTGGATATTTCTCATGTACCCATACAACCAATTTCCATCCATCAAACTCCTTTCCTCAGAAAATCATGGATCGCCATAATCATCCTTTGTTATCAGAAATAGACAGTTAGTGTCTTGCATACACCTTTTTTTATAGTGCTCATAATTCACCAGTGGATCTGTATATATTTCCCAAAAAATGGATTGGAAACAAATAGAAAATTCATCCCTAGGAGAGGTTTTCCTGACTTATGTATGCCCATTGACTCCTATGCCTCATGTCATCCCTCCTAACACGAGGAATCCTAAAATCATGGTTTATTCCTTCTTCTCTTGGTCATGTCTGGTCCATACGAAGAAAATCGCAGCCTGATTGTCTCATATTTATGCATGATCCCATTGATATTTCATCCTTGAAACATGACATTATGTTGTGTTGTCAACATCATTTCCACAAGACTTAAAACTGCATAGACCCATAATAAAAAGCTCGTTCACATGGAGCCACTAAGATTCTCACCCCATGATGTTAAACTACGTGGCCCAACAATGCTCTTTTCTAGGATACTTCCATCCTTATGTGGTTGAGTAAAACCCTTATTTCCCCTTATTTCTCATGTCGATCATAGCTCATGTGGTATTAGAAATTTTGGCATGGGATCCCCCACCTATGGAAAATAATTCTACAATGACTGGCCCTTGTGGAATGACTTAAAAAGAATATTATTGTTTTCTAATTAAAATTGGGAAACCTAATATCCTAATTGTATGACATGAAACTACAAGGAACAATAAATATAGATAAAATTTCCCCTAATATTTATGGATGGACCAAACTTGTCTTGGAAATCTAATTTCAGGACAATATGTTCTTCCAAACTAGGTACTGATTCAACAAAGTAGTAAAAATGTCCCGCTGCACAAAAAGGTCAAATATTTGTGAATAGACTCCCAATACCTATAATAATCACAACTTAAGTGTTTCTAATATGTCCAAACCAACTCTCTTCATTAATCAAAATCCATTATTTGAGTGATCATGTATGATCATGATCCTTTATAGCCATCAAAAACAGAAGGTAAATATCTGCAGACACCTTTGTTTGACTATGCACACAATACCCTATCAACTCTGCATACATTTCCCACATGAAATTCTATAAACCAAAGTAAAATTCATCCCCCAAAAGGGATTTTCTTATATTCGTATGAAAAATTGATTCCATGACCCATGTAATTCTTTCTAATACAATTGCCATTGAAACCACAGTTCACAATCTCCTCCATACCCATGTCCTGGACATGTCAGAACACCCTTGTTCAATTAACCTCCAATTACATAGAGATTCTATATCAACATCCTAATCACATGAAATTTAAACTACACGATACTCGATACACTATGTTTACCCTTAGGACAAATTAGGTCAAAATAGTATTTCCCCTATTGACCCTACACAAAAAAGGAATCTATTCCTAAATGTTTGACACACGCCGCGTCTCATTGGTGAATCTATATCCAAAATATAAAGGTCACATCCATATGCATGAATCATATCGACATAATAATGAGCCTTAAAATAAGTACCCATGGATTGATTCATTTTATCACTAGATACTTAGTCACATCCAAATATCATAAGTCAGATCTAACCATGAAATAGTATTGTCCCATCCCCACCCATGCAAGGATCAGAGCGACATAAGGAAACCACACACATGGATGGGATAAAAATGAATCCACCAATTGTCAGTATTCCCTATAAAGTTCAACCTGAAATTCCCCATTTTCATGATCAAAAACCCTATCCACACAAACTACTCTGCATCTATAATTTTCTACATCACCATAACCATCACTATCCATAAAAAATTGTTAGCCAAGTTCCTACGGACAATATTTTTTGACTATACATTCATTTTCCTACCGGCTCTAAATATGTTTCCCACAAAAATTTCTTGTCAACCAATGGAAAATAAATCTTCATTAGAGGAATTTACTATCACATTATGCCCCTATTATTTTTACATATCCCCTCATTCCTTGGTTTTAGAACTTCTCGGATTACAGTTTACATCTCCTCCCATCATGCCCGAACGTGATATAAGATTACTATCTGAAATGTCAAGTAAAAATTAATTGTTTCCCCCATTTGGTTAGAGTAAAAAAATGTCATTAAACAACATGTGTCAAAATACCTGGTCGTAAAATGTTAAATTATACAATACGCTAGCCCTCCTTTAAATAATTCCAATTTGTGTGGGAGTGGTTGTAAACCAGAACCAATATAAATACCCTAATACCTTTAGACATTATTCCCTAAATTGTCCACCAACTATGGCCCCATATAGAAAAATAGATCCAAAAATCTAAATGAATTTATCGGCCATTGGAAATGGATATCTAGTGTCATGTGCTCACATTTGTTTGACTATGCATACAATACCCTAGAAGATATGTATATATTGTCCACAAAAATGGATTTCCAACCAATGCAAAATTCACCCCAATAAGAGGACATTCACACTTCCATAAATCCCATGTATTTCATGCTTCATATCATGTCCCATATCCATAAATCACAAGTTAGGATCATGAAAAATCCCTCATCCATGTCCAAATATGTTTGGGCCATTCTCGGTTAATGACTTATAAATTGGGTCCCTTCCCCATAACTCATGGTCAAAGCTATTAAAAAAACATTCATAATGATAATAAAGTTTTCAAGACTCGAAAATACTGATTAAAATGAAACAACACTCTCCTTGGTGAAAACCCACAAGTGGGACCCTAGACAAAAGTTTAGTAGCAGCTTGCGGAACCAATACTATATACGGTTTAGGAAATATATCACACTATTAGAAAATCATCAATAGGTGAAAATATTGTTTGGTAAAAAACCCACAAAGGGTGGCCTATGAAAAATTAATGTTAAACAAGATAATCCAATACCATAATGGGATTAGGAAATAATTAGGGTGATCACAAAAAAGGCACAGTGTTTGTAAGGTTTTCCATGTGACCGTGGAAAGTGTGAAAATTCACTCACAAATCCCCTCCGATCAGGCAAACAATAAGGCTTGATTTGATTATTTCATTAATCCTAAATTATGAATCCATTTTATATCCATTTGAGATTATGGTTTAAAATTTATTTGATCATGATTTATTGACATTTAAAGATAATTATGGAAAAGAATTAAGAGAAAAATATTTTCACACTATTTCAAAATTGTATGGAAGGAATAAAAAACCTAGGGACTCTCCACGTGGGAAAGACATGACCATTACAAAATATTTTCAGTTGAATCAACGAGTTGTATCAATTCCTAATTTGAATCTTCAATGGCCTGATGAAGATTTACCAAAGTCGTGGTCCGGACCTCTACAACATCCGGTAATGCCTCCTCCTCTCATGCTACCTCAAGGCTAGCCTTTTATCTTTCCTCTAATATCCATTTCCCCTCATAAACTATGGTCATGGGATCATTACTAGTTGATTGACTTTAGTTTCCCTCTCTTCTATTCTAGATACTGATCAAGTTACTCCACTAGGATTTTTTTTTTGTTTTCCCTCTTTATCCTCGTGATTTCATTGGATTGTTCGGTAGCTTAATTAATAAGAATTTTTCTTGATGCAATAAGATGAGCCTTATATTATATAGTAGAAATATGTTATTCCATCATTCCAAAATTATCCCTATCCATAATCACCTACCACAGGATTTAATTAATGTCTTGGTAATCAAATCCTCCAAACCCAAAGACTACAAACTGGCGATGTAACTTTGGAATCCTTATTAGCATATTAGAATGTGGTGTTTGAGAAATAAATAATTAGATGTTCTTCCATGACTTTTTATGACCTGGTGAAAGGCTGAAGATGTCCTCTTGATCGGTCATAGAATCAATCCTAGATGAAGAAATATATTTAGGAATGAACACCACTAGGGAGAAACCTGATTAAATGGCTACGGAATGACTGGATCCCTTATCAGCATCACCCATAATAGTTACAACAAAGGTAAGGATCAAAGCCTCTACCACAATTTCCAATTCATGAGGTTGTGATCCTAAATTTAGAAATAACTAAATTAAATGACCTTTATCCCTGAAAAAATGAAAAAAAGGAGGTTGTATAAGTATTGGGAAACTACCCTCCACATATAAAAACATCAATGACGTCAAATTTCATGTTTGGATTACTGAAAAATGAATATTTTACTATATCTTCAATGAAAAATTTAGTTTTAGGGATATCCAAGAGAACCCAAGATCAAGGCCATGCTCGACTAGACCAGTAGCTTCTAATGAAGCTTCCAGAAGATCAATCATAGAAATTATCCTCATAGAAATAATTATCCTGAAAAAAGTAATGACATCTAGTTATAATCCCACAGTAACCATAACAATATACACTTCAGTACTCATAGAAAAAGGCACAATATCTCGTTCAAATTTTACAGAAGTTGGGATAGTAGCCTCCCCCGTGGGTGTGACTTTTGGTGGATTAGGATCTGTAAGCTAAATTGGATTGTATATTTCCAATGGAATTCCCTACACAAGGGTGAGGATTTTCTAGTACGAGACATTTGAATCTTTAAAACATGGATCCCCTCCAGTATCCTGAGATAATTGGGGCCCTTCACCCAATTCATCTCATACTATCAAATATACCCATATCTCCCTATAGAAACAAGATCAACACACTCAATTGGGATTTCAACAACTAAATTATCCTCCCCTATCAAGGAAGAGGTTGTTTTAGTTAAAGAAGGAACATCTAGAGGCCTTAGAATACCCCTAGTCACCTTTATTGGTCCTGTTTCTCCCCCTTGTTCAACCATGGCTGCTGGTGTTCCTTCTTCTAAATTAAAAGTAACAGGAGCCGTAGACGATTGTGAATCTATATCTTGATTACATATTGGTTCTTCATAAAAATATGAACACAATAAATAGTCATAATGATAAAATTGTTTGGTCTAACAACTATATGAGAAGATATGAATGTTACTTGTAATCCCCTTTCTAATGCATTTTGACTGTTTGAACTCTTGTCAGTGGTTCTTGGTATGACATGGGGATGACTCCTTGAATGGAATATAATTTTGATCAAGGGGAGAGAATTTCCTAGTAGGATCTGTAATAACTACCTTCATATGTTCGGCAACACCTAGAGAACCTTCCATAGAAATCCCTACATCTGAAGGGACATGCTACCTAGGTGAAGTGACCCTGGGGGTGTATACTGTAGAAATAACCATCTCTCAAGACTCCATAGGTCCCTGTGGATGTAAAAGAAGAGACTTGAAAATCATCACAATTATGGAAATTAATGTTTGGGTTAGTAAATAGAACAAATTATTCTTCCATATTAATTAGCTCTAGGAGTACCACCATCTATGCTACCCGGTCAGACAAAAAAAGCATATCTTTGGAAACATGGAGACACCCGCCCATCTCACTCAGGAATGAGGCTACCTCATCTGGTTTTTATTCAGTAGAAATTAAGGTTTGGGAAATGTCTTCCCCAAAACCTAGAATATAAAATATTCCTCTTTAAAGAAGTTTCCAAATGTTTTTTATAAGAACCATTGGCCCTTATGTCATTCCAGACACTCCATGTTCTTTGAAACACAACTGTAATATGGATGGCTAGTGTTGTATGATTGTCCTAGGGAAGAAGAGCTAGTTTCATTAGTCTCAATTACTTCCTAGGGGACATTGTTACCCTAAGAAACTCTAGATCTAAAAACTTATGATTCTTTTGGAATGAGTGAGGAGCTTCCCTCTCTCTAGATACAACAGGAAAATTAGAAATATTGTCACCCTCAGAAGGGTGATCATCATCATCACCCTCTTCATCAGTCTCTAATTGTATCATGTTATCTACTCGATGAGAGTGTTTTCAATAAATTTTCAGGGAATGTATTAAGGATTAATGGACTAAAAGTTAATGTATTACCATCTTAGGATCATCATCGTAAGAAATTTTAGTCGGTGATGACACACGAACAAGGTTAGTGATGACACACACACACTCTCTCTCTTTTCAACTAATAACCACATGGTGTGAGGGGACAGATCATGGAAAGATTGTAGATTATTCAAAATATCCAATTTACTCCAGGTGACTTGAAAGGAAGAATCAAAAGGGATGGATGGTTGACTCCCAGTGGAGGCCTCAATAACTTCTGAGGTCGCACTCCAAGGTCTCAAGAACTTCATTAGGGGTTCAGAAGCAAGAGTCTTCCGAATGAATTTCCCTTTTCGAGAATGTAAAGTAGCTTCCTTTTTCTTCACCTTCCCGATATCCTCTAATTCCTTTTGTGTCGTAATAGTGGTATATATATCTTAAAGTTTGCCATCTGAATATGATTGATCCCATGCCTCAATGCAACCTATTTCAGAAAAGGGAATAGAACACTCAAAATATGGAATATTAAACTTGCAATGAGTATCTTCTTCAGTAAAAATTATCCACAACTATCGGGCAATCAGAAGCTGTTTTTCCTAATATACGCTATTGATGTCAGGGGGACACATCATCTTGATGACATTAAACTGATGAACAAACCAACAAGGTTAATATCCTTCATAGAAAAGTTCTCCATCAATACGGATGACCAAAATACCATCTCTCAAAGAAAAGAGGTAGCCTCAGTTGATAAAGTTTAATGAATCAACGTTCATAATGGTACTAGTAGGTAAAAAATAAAGATGATAGATGGTTGGTCATGATAGTTGATTCGAGCCATTAAATATCATTTGTTATTTTCTTTCTAGTATTCCTACTTATCCTGGGTAGCCCAGTCTGAAAGCATAACCCTATTGGTTCATTGAAGTTATCGTTGAAGAACAACATGGGGAATTGGAAAAGTATAGATAAATGTGTAGCCTTCTATGTTCTCTCTTATCTAGAACTATGGGAATTGGATTTTCCTAGAAATTAAGTGAGGTTACCTTCCCTCACTAACCCAACCTAGTAAAAGATTGATTTTGGCCAAGAAAATAATAGACAGATTGATGCATTTTTGGGTGGCCAGTTGGGATTCCATGATGAAGGTTGTGACTCTTGCACTACCATAGTCTTACACTGGTAGAATCCAGCCACTCAAAAACATGCCAAAAATGTCTTCCAACTGAAAATATTTGTCCACGTCATGGATGAGTTCCGATCCCCATTTGGGGAACCATCCCTCCTCCAAGTTAGGCCCATAAAAACCTACTCACCTTTGAGTTTCCTTGGACTGACATGACCTGAGTTTGTACACACCGGGCTCTTGACCATATAACTTGGAAAACTTATTAATGCTCTTAGAGAAAGAAATTTATTTCTATGGGTAGGGGTCAACATTTTTCAAATGTTTCTTTTCTTGGGAAATGATCCTTTTTTCCAAAGGTTGAGTTCTATCGTCATTTTCCAAGGTGGATTTAGGATATTGACACTTTTCATAAATGAACTTGACAATAGGGACCCCCAAAATCATCCAAACATCCAAGACACAATTTTCAACCTCCACATGGGATAAATTAATGTTTTTGGAATCTAGAATCTATCTACTAAGAAGTTATCAAATGAGGGCACTAGTCTGTTGAGCATAGGTCTAGGATACCCAAATAACCTCATATAACCCTACGACATACAATTAGACCAGGAGTTCTTCACAACTATGATTGACCCTGAACAAAAATCCCCAATACAAGCCAAATGAACCTCCAGAGTGATGGTCCCACTTCATCAAGCATCCATGTTCCTCATTTTTGTGGCCTTTTGTGCAATGCTATGGTAGCAATGGGACATTTCATCTTGCTTTAGCCAAACATCCTATAGAGCACATAGATCATAGTTCAATAAGAACCCACTAGAGTAATCCTTTAGTATAAATCGTCTTATTGACAAGATTTATGCCTTAGGAATGGTGCTTTAAATTATACATAAAGTAGGTTGGTCATCCACATGTGGCTTTAGAATAGATGTATCAGATATTAGACTGAATCCATAAATGGGATGCTGGTCTAAGATTTGGTACTACCTCCGGTTCATGGTAATCAGTTTCACTATGTATTGATACAGCATGACGACATGGATTTTGTTGTCAATAGAGTCTTCCATACTCTTATTCCTTTAATCTATAGCTGAAAGGGGCTGATGAAAGCATTAGTAACTGCAATAGATTCTATAGTATCTTGATGAAGATCGATATCCTTCCAGAAACAAAAATCCATAAAAAATGGTCAGTCCATCAAAATCATTGGGAAAATACCAAAAGTTGATAAAGGACTAATGAAGTTTACTTAAAGAATGTCTCTACATACTAAACAACATAAATGGTTCGTGGAATGCATTCCTCGTGAACCAGTAGTTCACAAAATTCTCTGCAATAAGAATCGAACAAGAAGATATTTTCAGCAAACCAAATTCTTCACAGACTATGTGAGTTGTGTACCAAGCCTTGATATGATGTTATCAGAAGTGAGGTATAAAATTTTATGTTCAAAATTTAATGTTCATTTTTCCAAATTGAGGATTAGTCCATGGATCAGGCGAACCATGTAGTGTCTTACTATGTTGCAACTCAAACATACATTTTATGTTTCAAAAATTGGTTTTAAGATTCATAGATTAGTTAGTGGATGAGAATGACCATGAAGGGAATTTAGTTCACTAAATGTGAGGAACGGTTTGCGGAAGAGGGATTTTTCAATAAATCTAGTACATAGAAGTATGAAAGTGCAAGATTACTTGGCTGTTGACTTTTCTCCAAGAATTTTGGTAAATGAAAAATTACATGTGCCACATATATATAGGCATGGTACCCCAAAATGGTTCTCTTTATACCACAAACATGTTTAGTGTAGTACTGATTTCTACATCAGAATGACAGATTTTTCATCCTGATTAAAACCCATTCCATTGGGGGCATATGAAGAGTCCTAAAAATACCCAAAAAAAGAAAATAATCCCACAAATTTGATGAAAGAAAGAAATTCAGGTTTGATTTAAAATGTTTGAAGAATACAGAAAAATAAAATTTATAAATGGACTAAACTGGTCTGCATAATGATTTATCTAAATTGTATGTGGATGGAATTTCCCATGAATCAAACAGTATGTTGGCATTGCACAAAAAGATGTCTCTTGAGTCATTGTCTAGGGAACCAAATAGTTTGCATAATAAATGAGTAATTCTGACTATCACCCATGAACCACATCATGGGTAGAATAGCGGTAGAGAAATTCCACTCAGGAACCATCCCCTACGAACTATGTCATTGGAGAAAACCTGAGAGAGAGGTATTCCCCCGAACATGGTCGCCACAAATTTAGTTCACAGACAAGGAGAAGCTAGAGTCATCATGAAAACCAAGTCATTTGTAGGATTGAGGCATTTATTTCTTCCACCACAAATCACATCCCCATGAACATTATCCCCACAAACATTGGTTGACTGAGTCATTTTCTATTCAGATGATTTCCCCACCGGCTTCCACAAAAGGTTTCATGTGACCCCAAGATACAACCTCCTTGAAAATCTATAAAATAACTATGAAGGGAGATGTGGGAGGGATATAGAGATATAGAGGTTCATATATTCAGAGATCATGGAGTTTACAAATGGAATACTTTGACGGAACACGATTGGCAAAGTATGAAACTATGAACTGTTTCCAGCAGGTATACACATGCCAAAATCCATAAAAAAAGAAGGAAAAATTATAATACAGACGAACCTAAAACCTAATTGGAAAACCATGAACCATACTCCATTTACAGATGAACTCCCCAGGAAATGATAGACTAATTCCCCTTCTTCAATCAAGCGTACCATGTAACACATCTTTATAAATAAAATCCCTACACATTTAGCATTCTGCAACATCGATGGACTCCAGTGCCACATACCACCATGGTATGTGGAGGGAACCTGAAGCCGCATACCACTATGGTATATGAACTACATTCAGGTCTGCATACCTCTTTGGTTTGCAGACAGAATCTAGGTCTGGAACCACCTTAGTAGGCAGACAACCCATTGACCCTTATATCTGTATGCCATGCAGCGGGTACCCTACCCCGCATGAACAAATGATATTATGATTAGGGTACCACCAGGATTTCTAACTTCTAGTACAGATCATGCCTTCCCCTTTCCATCCCATTCTTTAAATCCCCTGTACTAACTATTTTATCTACATCATAACCAATACTCTTCCAAATCCACTGACCTATATGCTGAAATAATCAGGCGCATCAGCGCGTCCTTTTGAGTTTCAATACCCATGGTAAGCAGAGTCATGTGGGCAATACTATCAATGGTGTGGACTCCCAAAATGTCCTTAAGTTGAAATTCTCATGGTTACCTGGTGTCCAACCTTCGAATACTCATGTGAACCTCCCCATTCAAGGGATGAAGGGTAATCACTACCTTTTCCATTCTATAAGGGACAATGGCAAGTCAAAGGAATCATGCCTGCATTTCCATTTTATAAGGACTAATGCTTATCCCCTTTCCCAAAACATGATTTTTGGGAAACTCATTGGCGTGACCCGATAGCCTTTCTACTAAAGTTTTCACTTCTACTCATCTTGGGTTTGACCCAATACATGCCCAGATAGATTCTCAAATGTGTCTATCTTGAATATCAGCATGGGTTAGAGTTGTAACATTCAAATCCCATCTCTCTCCCATTGAACCATCTCACCAACCTCTTTGGGTTTCGTCCTCCATTTACATTATAGGAGAAGGGTAAGTGTGTGGTTTTCAAGTCTACAACTTTTTCTTGTTTCCCACATAGATCATGACTCACGCGAGATTAGATGTTGACGATGATAACATTATCCACACCACACCCAATGAACTACAATAACTCAGATACCTCCTCTAACCAGGATATGTATGATGCCTATTTGAAGGCCCAAGCACAAATGGAAGGCTTACATGAGTAATCCCCACCTCCAAATGAACTACAATAAGTCTAATTCTTTCCCAAAATAGGATACAACAGATGGCTGTCCATATGTCAGATCTCAAAGGGGATCCATTTCAAAGGTTAATCCCCAACCATGGCCCCAACATACAGATCCTCCTTTATCATATAAGACCCAACATAAACTGGACAATGAAGGCTATAATCCCCAACTAACCTCGATACATTTGAAGCCTTCCTAAGTTCAAAACCCAATAACCGAACAACCCTAGTGTTCACTGAGACATATTCATGGTAGGGCCATATCCTCGAAGGAGACCATGCCTCTCTTAAATTTCATGGGACACTTTGATGTAAGTCCCACATGAAATATTGACAATGAATAATTCACCTATATTTTGTTACATCATAACATTAAACTTGATGGATGGGTCCTCGTTACATGACCTTATGAGGTGACATGTCCTGTTAAACGACACTGAACTATGTGGGTTCTGATTCCTCTCATGATGGTACATAGGATTCCCATCTTATGGGTTCTATCTTAACATCAAAACAACTTTTGTTCCCCTTGGGTGATGACAAAATCCAGAGTGCTTCATTATATGGCTTAAACTATAATTGTCTTAGTAATTCCATACCAATGCATACATATGGATAATCATGAATCCTAGGGGAAACTAGCATACAAATTATTCGGAAAAAACCAAGGATTAACGAACATATGAACATTGATTAATTATATAATAGAGTCCTATGGTAGAAAATACTTCCCCTCAAAATGGTGTGATGATGCCATCCTCTCATCCTCTCGACCAATGGATTCCTTAAGTTTCATTGTCCAAATAATTATCCAATGAGTTTCTGCCTTTGGAAATAAAGTCAATAATTCATGTATTCCAGATCCATTTTGTGTTTCTACCTCCACGAATAAACTGATAGCCATCTGAGGACATATTACCTGATGAGGAAAACTTCATAATATCGTAAAATTGATTACTATTCGTCGAGCCATTTATCATGCCCCCCCATTGTACAATGTGAATCAGATAAAAAACAATATTTATTATAACTTTTATGGTTTAATAGGGGATAAATGTTTTTTGATTTATAGGTATTTTTCATTTTAGGTTTTTATATTTTTTAGGGTTTTAATGGTTTTTAGGGTTTCATGATTTTTATGGTTTTTGAGGGTTTATTAGTGTTTTCCGGTTCTCTTATGGTTTTTATAAATTTATGGTATTTATGGTTTTTAGGATTTTATGTGTTTTAAATGTTTTAAGGGTTTTCGGGGTATTTAGCGATTTTATGATACTTTTGTGTTTTAAGGGGTTTTAGGGTTTTTAGTGTTTTCATTATTTTTTTAATGTTTTTAGATTATTTTATATTTTTTGTTATAATTTTAGTGTATAGGGTTTAGGATGTAATATATAGGATTTCAAGTGTTTCATATATGGTTTACGGTCTAGGGTATAATGTTCTGGGTCATGGTTCATGGGTATAGGTTGTAGGGTTTAGGGTTTACGGTGTTAGTTTTATGGTTTAGGGAGTAGGGTATAGGGTGTAGAGTTGAGGGTGTGGGGTTTAGGGTGTATGGTTTAGTGTTTTAGGTTGATGGTATAGGGTTTATATAATAGGGTTAAGGTTTTAGGGTTTAGGGTTTGGGTTTTGGGAGTAGGGTTTATGATTTACTATATAGGTTATAGGGTTTAGTGAATACAGTTTACGGATAAATGATAAGGGATTAGGTTATATGGTATAGGTTGTGGTGTTTAGGGTTTACGGTTCAAGGTATATGTTTTGGGTTGTAGGTTTTATGGTTTAGTGTTTAGGGGAGAGGGTTATGGGTGTTTGGTTTAGGGTTAATGGTGTCGGGTATAGGGTTTAGGGTATAGGGTTTAGTGTTTAGTGTGTAGGGTACAGGTTTTTGGATATAGGATTTAGGGTATAGGTTGTTGGGTTTAGGTATTATGGTGTTGAATTTTGGTTTTAGTGATTATATTGTAGGGTTTAGGGTGTAAGATTTAGGTTTTAGGGTGTAGGGTATATGGTTTTTGTTATAGGGTTTATGGTTAAGAGTTTAAGGTTAAGGGTTTAAGGTTTGGGGGATAGGATTTATGGTTCACCATATTGGTTTTAGGGTGAAAGGTATATGGTTTATGGTCGAGGGTTTATGTTTTATGGTGTAGGGTGTGTTGTTTAGGGTATAGGGTTTAGGATGTAGGGTTTAGTGTTTAGGGTTTAGTATTTAGGTTTTTGGGTATATGGCTTAGTGTTTAGGGTTCAGCGTGAAGGGTCTAGGGATTAGTGTGCATGGTTTACATTATAGTTTTTGTCTTTTAGTATCTAGGGAATAGGGTTTTGGGTTTATGGTTTACTGTGTAGAATTTAGGATTTAGGTTTTTGGGATTTTGGTGTAGACTTTAGGGTTTTAGGGGTAGGCTATAGAATTTTGGGTGCATGGTTTATGTTGTATTGTATAGTGTTATAGGTGTTTTTTAGGGTTAAGCTGTAGGGTATATGTTATTTGGGTGTATATTTTAGGGTTTGGTGTGTAAAGTATTGGTTTTCAGAATTTTTAATAGTTTTTAATAGTTTTTATGTTTTTAGGATTTTTATTCATTTTTAGGGTTTTTAAATTTTTACTAGTTTTAATGTTTTTAGATTTTCTTTCAAAAATTTTATGTATTTTTATACGTTTTTTAGTTTTTGAGTGTTTTAGGATTTTTGATGCTCTTTGGGTATTTAGTAGTATCTATGATTTTTTCTGTTTTTGGGTTTTTTGGGCATTAGAGGTTTTTGGGGGTGGATTTTGTGTGTTTTAAGGAATTTTAATGGTTTTTTAAATTATTAGGTGGTCCTTGGTGATTTTAGGGTTTTCTTGGTGTTTTTGTTTTTTTCGGTATTTTGGGGTTTTAGGTGTTTTTAGTATATTTTAGGATTTTATGGTTTTAGGGGTTTTAGTAGTTTTTGGTGGTTTAAATGTTTTTATGTTTTATTAGTGTTTTTGTGGGTTTAGGGTTGTAAATGGTTTTTAGAGGTTTAGGGTTTATGATATTAATTTTTTTTGATTTTTTTACATTATTAGTGGTCTTAGGGATTTTTAGTTTTTTATCATGTTTTTATGGATTTTATTATTTTTATGATTTTTACAATTTTTGTGGTGTTTTATGGTTTTTTGATTATTATATGTTTCTCTATAGTTACATGGTTTTTATGGGTTTAGTGATTTTAGATGTTTAAATTTGTTTAATGGTTTTTATATGGTCATTTAGTGTATTTTTTTATTTTTTTATTTTTAGGGTCTTTTGGTGTTTTGCAAACATTTATCAGTTTTACGATCTTTTATGGGTATTTTGAATTTTAATTATATTTATTATTTTTAGTGTTTTTTAGGTTATTTTAGTATTTAAGGAGTTTTTTGTCTTTTGGGTGTTTTTAGTGTTTATTTTGTTTTTGGGTGTTTTTTATTTTCTGTGATTTAGTGTTATTTTTAGGGTATTTGGGGGTATTAAGGGTTTCTGATGGGTTTAGGTATTTTCAGGTTCTATAGGTGTTTTTGGGTTTTTGGGGGTTTATCTGGTTTTTAGGATGGTGTTATGGTTTTTTGGGTTTTTTCGATTCTTAGGCATTTTTGGGGTTCCGAACTTCTTTTGGGTTTTTGGAATTTTTTTATTTTTTAGGGTTATTTTAATATATTAATGGGGGTTTATGGTATTTTTTGATTTTATGTTAGGGTAGTGTTTTTATGGTCATTTAGTGTTTTTTGGGTATTTAGTGTTTTTTAGGTGTATTATGTCATTTTGGGGTTTTTAGGGTATCTTTGGGGGTTTTGGGGTTTTTATGATTTTTTGGGTCATTTAGATCTTTGTTGGATTTTAATGGTTATTAGGGTTTTTAGGTTCCTTTCAGTTACCTAGGGTTTTTAGGTTCCTTGAGTGTTGTTTTGTTTATTTCAATTTTAATAGGGTTCTTTTGCATTTTGAGGGTTTTAATGGTCATTTCTAGTTTTTAAGGATTTTTTGTTCTTTATGGTTTTTAGAGTCCTTATGTGGTTTTGGGGAATTTTAGAGTGTTCATGGTTTTTTAGGATTTTTTTTGTCTTTATGGGGTTTAGGGTATTTATATTATTTTAGGGTTTACTAGGTAGGTTATTAGGTTTTAGGGTATGTTAGTGTATTGGGGTATCTTGATTTTTGAGGGGTGTATGGTTTTATGGGATTTTAGGGTGATTGAGGATTTTGAGGGGGATTAAGGTGGTATTCGGGATTTACGTTGATTTTAGTGATTTAGGTTATTAATTTATTTTAGGGGTTTTCACCGCCCTTTAGGGTTTTATTAGGGGGTTTTTGATGTTTTATGGACTTATTAATATATTTTGGGATTATTTAAGGGTTTTAGGGTTCTATGGAATTAAATGGTTTTAGGGGCATTAATGGGATTTACTATTTTTTGTTTTTATAGTTTATTATTTTTATTAGGTTTTTTAGGGTTTTTAAGTATTTTTGTTTTTTAGGGTATTTTATTTTTTAGGGGTTAAGGTTTTACGTGGTCTAATGGGTTTTAGGGTATTTATGGTTTTAGATTTTTGTTGTTTTTTGAGGTTTAAGAGATTTTAGTGAATATATGGGTTTCAAGGTTTTAAATTATTTTTTGGATATTTTTAGTGTTTTTAGGTTTTTAGGGGTTTTAATGGGTTTTTTGGGGTTTTTGGGTTTTTTTAGGGTGTTCAGGTTTCTTATTATTGGTACAGTTTTATTTTTTATCATGGGTATTTAATGGTTTAGTGTTTATAGGTGTTTTAAAGGGTTTACCATTTTAGGGGGTTCAGTAATATTTTTGTGTTTTTAGAATTTTAAGTGTTTTCAGGGTTTTAGGGGTTTTACGATTTTTATGTTTCTTAGGGATGGATGGATTTTTATTTTTTTAATGTTTTATAAGGGATTTTTGGTTATTTTATGTTTTTAGTGTTTTTGTGTGTTTAAGAGGGTTTTACAGTCTTTTAGTTTTTTTTTGTTTTTAGGGGTTTGAGGATCATTGAGGTATTTATGGTTTTTTTGGTTCTTAATGTGTCATAGAGAATTTTTTTGGGGTTTTAGGGTTTTTATGTTTTTAAGAATTTTTCAGGTTTTAATGAATTTTTATAGTCTTTTATTAATTGATGGTAATTATTGGTTTTTTAATGTTTTTATGGTTTTGAGGGCTTCTTAGGGGTTTGGTTAGGGACTTTGGGTGTTTTCATGTATTTATGGGTTTTATATATTTTTAAAGACTTTTTATTTTTGGGTTGTATTTGGGGTTTTTATGATTTTTGAGTGTTTTTTGGTTTTTTCAGGCATTTTAATTTTTTGAGGTTATTTTAATTTTTTTTTGTTTTTAGTGGTTTCGGGGTTTTATGGTTTTATGGGTTTTGTGTGTTAGAGTGTTTTAAAATGTTTTTAGGTTCCTTTTAGTGATTCAGGGGTTTCATTTTTTCTTGTATTTTTAGTGTTTTATGGTTTTTATTTATTTTTGCCTTCTCTTAGTTTTCAATTTTTTTGATAGGGTTTTTTGGGGTTTTGGGTCTTTTATGGTTTTCATGTTTTTAGTGGTTTTTGGTATTTTTAGGGTCAATTTATTATTTTAGTGATTTTTATGGATTTCTTTTAGGGTTTTAAAGGTTTTTTCTATTTTTTGGGTTTTTAGGTATTTATAGTTTTGTTAGGGTTTTTAGGGTTTTATGGTATTTAGCATGTTTTTGGGTTTTTATGGTTTTTAGTGTTTCTGTGTTTTTAGGGGGTTTTTTCATTGGGATTTAGTTTTAAATGTTTTAATTATTTTTTCATATTTTTACCGGTTTTAGGGTTTCCTTAGGGGTTATAACATTTTAATGGTTTTTAAGGTATTTGAGAGTATTTTCTGGGTTTTAAGGTTTTTAGGGTTTATATATTATGTATGGCATTGAGGGGTTTAGGGTTTTTATGGTTTTTGGGTGTTTTATGGTTTTTGGGTGTTTTAGGTTTTTTAGTGTGTTTAGGGGTTTTATGGGTATTTTTTTGTTTTTATAAGGATTTTACAGTCATTAATGGTTTAGGGTTTTTGTGATATTTTAGCAATTTTTTATGGTTTTAAGGAATTTTGTGGGGTTTAGGGTTTTAACAGTTTTATAACATTTTTACTGGAATACCGTTTTTCATATGGTTTTATGGTTTTTAGGGGGAATGATAGGGTTTTGGGGATTTATGGTTTTAAAATGTTTTATGGTTTATAGAGGTTTTTTGTTTTCATTGGGGTTTTATGATTTTTGTGGTTTTATGTGATTTTAGGGGTTTATAGTTTTTTAGAATTTTATGGGTTTTATGGGTTTCGTGGGTCTTATGGTTTTGCGCGTCTTTATATTTTTTAGTGTTTCTTTTGGATTTTATGGAGTTTTAGAGTTTTTTACAGATATTATTTTTTAGAGTTTTTATGTATATTTTGGTTTAAATATTTTTTTTATCATTTTTAGGTTAATTTTAGTTTTTAAGGGGTTTTAAAGATTGTTATTGATTTTAAAGGAATTTATGGTTCTAGGGTTATATGAGTTTTAGAGGTTTTGGATTTGTTATAGTTATTAATAGTTCTTAAGGGTTTTATGGTTTCATTTGGTTTTTGTGGTTTTAAGGATTTTAAGGCCATTTAGGATTTTAGGGGTGTTTAGTGATTTTTAGGGTTTTGTGTCTTTAGGGTTATATAGGGTATCTTTTGTTTTTAATAATTATTAGTGTATTTTGAATTTTTACTTTTTTTGGGTTTTGTGGTGGTTTTGGGGTGGTTTTGGGGTTTTGGAGTATTTTAAGGGTTTTTGGGTTTTATGAGTTTTTGGTTTTTTGGTTTTTAAGGGATTTTATGGGTTTTTTTTGGGTTTTTTGGGTTTTTTGGGTTTTCCAACATTTATTGGGGGTTTTGGGGGTTTTTTTTATTTTTTGGTTTTTAGGGGTTCTTAGTGGTTTTAGGGGGGGGTTTGCCTTTTTAGAGTTTTTAGTGTTTGCATATGTTTAAAATGATTTTTATTGGTTTTATGTACTTTAGGTTGCATTATGTTTTTTATGGTTTTAATTTTTTTTATTGATTTTTGTAATTTTCACTATATTTTAGTGTTTCTATAGTCTTTAGTGGATTTTATTAATTTTATGGGTTTTAGGGTATTTTAGGATTATTTTTTGGGTTTTATAGATTTTTAGGGACGTTTATGGATTTATGGTTCCTAGAGGGGTTTAAGGGTTTTAATTTTTTTGGTATTTAGGGTCCTTTAAAGATTTTAGTGTATTAGGTTCCTTAAGGATTTGTAGGGTTTATACCATTTTTATGGATTTTAAGGGTTTCTAAGAGTTTTTAGATTTTTTATTTTTTTAATTATTTTTACTATTTTAAAGGATTTTCGGGGTTTAGAGTTTTTATAGTATTTATGGGTTTTTAGGTTATTATGTTCATTATGTATTTTATAGGTTTAAAACGATTTTAGGTTTTTTAGGGTCATAGTGCATTTGAGGGGTATTAGGGTTTTTATGGGTTTCTCAGGTTTTTATTGTGTTTTCATGCATTTTGGAGGAATTTTTGGGTTTTTTGGGGATTTAGGTTTTTAATGGATTTTTGTTTTTTTGGGGGTGTTTGGTATTTTGGTGATTTTTTACAGTATTTAGGTGTTTTAAAGGTTTTCAGTGTTTATTATGGTGTTCAATGGTTTTATGGTTTTTATGGGTATTATAGGTTTTGAGGGGTTTCTGGTTTTTTGGGTGATTTTACTATTTTTAGGGATTTAAGGCACTATTAGGGTTTTATGGGATTTTTATTATTTTTCGGTCTTTTATACTCATTAGGGGTTTTATGGTATTTTAGGGTTATTGTTGTTTTAGGATATTTAAGGCATTTTAGGCATTTTAGGGAGATTTAGAGGTTTTACGGGGTTATTTATTTGAGGGGTTTTTGGAGCTTTTAGTGTTTTAGTGTTTTTAGAGTCTTTTACTATGCTTTAAGGGGTATTAATATACTTTAGTGTTTTATATTTTTTATCCTTAATTGTTTTTGTTGTTTTTAGGGACTATTATATTTATTGGGGGTTTTAGTGGCCTTTACGGAGTTTAGCGGTTTTGGAGGTTTTTTGGTTTTTTAGGATTTTTAGGTATTTTAGAGGTTTTGGATTATTAGAGGTTTTTAGGTATTTTCAAGAGGATTAATTAATTTTTAGGGATTTAGTATTTTTATGGATTTTGGGTGCTATTTTGGGGTTTAGGATATTTAAGTTTGTTTTGGGGGGGTTTCTGTTTTTTATGAGGTATTAGGATATTTTTGGATTTTAGGGGAATTTATTATTTTTCCGGTTTTTAAGGGTTTTAGGGGGTTTGTGATTTCTAGGCAGTTTAATGGTTTTTTGGGGGTTTTATGGGTTTTATGATTTTATCTTTTCTTTACGGTTTTTAGGGGATTTTGGGTTTCAGTGAGATTTTATATATTTTATGGGTGTTTTTTTGTTCTTTGGGGTCGTTAAAACTTTTATGGTTTTTTTAGGATTTTTAGGTTTTTTGGAGTTTTTTGGTTTTTAGGGTATTTTATTGTGTTGGGTTTTTGGGAGTTTTATGGGTTTTATGGTCATTTCGGTTTATTCGGCCATTTAGTGTCTATTTTGGGGTTTTAGGGTGTATAGGTGTTTTTATGGTTTTCATTGTTTTTAGGGGTTTTAAGGGATTTTATGGTCTATTAGGTGTATTTTAGGGTGTTCTTGGTGTTTTTAGTGTTTTAGGGTCTTCATGATTTTTGTGTTTTTTTAAGCATTATTGGTTTTTAGGGTTTTATTGGTTTTATGGTTTCTAGGGTTTTAGGGTGTTTTAGGGATTTTGGTGTTTCGGAGTTGTTAAAGCCTTTAGGGTTTTTATTTTTTCAGCGTTTTTAGAGTTTTATAGTTTTTATTGTGTTTGGAGTCTTTAATGGCATTCTTAGAGTTTTAAGGGGGTCGTTAGGTTTTTTAGGATTGGGGGTTTAATTTTACATAGGTATTTTTATGGGTGTTTAGTTTTTTATGTTATTAAAAAATTTCTAGGTTATTAGGGGTGTTTAGTTTCTAAAAGGGTATTAGTATTTTTTTCATTTTTAATTATTTTTTGTTTTTATGTTTTTTTTATTTTTTTTTATTTTTTAGTGTTGTATTATTTTTTAGGGTTTTTTAGGTTTTTTAGGTACATTTAGGGGTTTGTGGCCTTTAGAGTTTTTATGATATTTTAGTGTTTTATATTTTTTGTGGATTATGATATTTAGGGTTTATTATGGTTATTAGGGGTTTATATTGGGTTTTTGGGTTTTAATGTGTTTAGGGTTTTTAGGAATTTTTGTATTTATTATGGTTTTCTAGTTTTTTGTGGGATTAAGGTATTTTTAAGTAGTTGTAAGATATTTTTTTGGGAACATGTAATGTCTTTAGGATTTTTTGGGGTTTTATGGTTATTTGGGTTATTATTATTATTTATGGGTTTTAAATTGCTTCTCTATTGTTTGGTTTTTTATTGTGGTATTATGGTTTTATAGGCTATTAGGGTCTTTTAGGTGTTTATTGGGGTTTGAGGGACCTTTTAGTATTTTTTTTGTTTTTTGGGGTTTTTTGTCCTTTTAGGGGTTCTTGGATTTGGGGTATGGCCTTTTAGATTTTTTATGATGTTTTAGTAGTTTTTATTATTTAATTATAACCTTTTCAGTTTTATGGTGTTTTTATGGTTTTTAAGGGTTTTATAGTTTTATTTGGATTTTTGGGATTTTAGATTATTTAGGGGGGTTTTAATGGTTTTAGGGGTTTTTATAATTTTTTATTTGTTTTAGGGGGTTTCGGGAGATTTTTAGGTTTTAAGGGAGTTTAGTTTCTTGTAGGTTTTTAGGTTTTTTGGAACTTTTAGGATTTTTGGTGACTTTTTGTATTTCTCTTGGTTTTAGAGTCAATTAGGTATTTAGGGGTTTTTTATGATTTTTTTGGAGTTTTATGGGTTTTTAATAATTTATCATGGATCTTCTCTTATTTTATTATATATTTTTTTTAGTTTTTTAGGGTTTATGGTAAATGGTTTATTGTTTATGGTTTAGGGTTTAGGGTTTTATTGAGAATGTTTTGGGTTTAAGGTAAAGAGTTAAGGTTTTTGGTATAGGATTTAAGGTTTTGTGTCTAGGGTATAGGTTTTAGGGTGTATGGTTTATATTTTAGGGTGTAGGTTATAATGTATAGTTTTATAGGGACCTTAAGGATTAATATTGGGTTTTCATTATTTTTATGCTCGTTTTTTGTTTTTCAAATATTAGGTGCTTTAGGGGAATTTAGGGGTTTAGTGTTTTTAGGGTCCTAAAGGGTATTTTAATGTTTTTTTGTTATTATTAGATTATTAGTGTCTTAGGGTCCTTTAGATTTTTTTGGTATTTTTTGGGTCCTTTGGGTTCTTTAGGGAGTTTAGGTTCTTTTGTATTTCCTAGTGAATTCTAAGCATTTTTTTGATTTTTTTAATGTTTTTAGGTTATTTTGAGTTCTTTATGTCTTTTAGGGGTTTTAATGTATTTCTAGGTATTACTATATTTATGATATTTTTGTGGGTTTTAGGATTTTTTAATTTCCTTATAGGGTGTTTACCATCTTTTGGTATTTTTTCGATTCATTAGAGCTCTGTTAAATTTTTACTTAGTTATAGGGTTTTTATTGTTTTTCTGGAATTTAGTGGTTTTTTGTAGTTTTTATGATTGTTTGGGAATTTGGATATTTTTAAATTTTTTGGTTTTTCTATGGGTTTAAAGTGTTTTAATATTTTTATTGGTTTTCATGTTTTTTTGGGGTTTTATGGATTCAAATGTTTAAGGGCCTTTTGGGGTATTGGGTTCTTATGGTTTTTCAGTGTTTTAAGGGGTTTTAGGATTTTTATTGATTTTATGGTTTTAGAGGATTGTCATAGTTTTTATAGTATAACGGTTTTTTAATTTTTTAATGTTGTTTAAATAATTTTTTTATGGTTTCTTAGTGTATTTATTATCCTAGTTATTTTATGGTTTTTTTGGGTTATTATCTATTTTAAATTTCTATAGGTTTTAATGAGTTTTAATGATTTTTTTGGTCTTTTAGGGGTTTATAATTTTGGGTGTATTTTGGATTTTTAGTTTTTTAAAAATTTCAAGGGGTTTGTGGTTTTTTGTGGTTTTAGGGTTTTAATGTTTTCTTTGGGTTTTAGTGTTTATATGGTTTTTTGAAATTTTTAGGTTTTTTATTGGTTTTAGTGTTTTAGGGTTTATTAAGGAATTTAAAGGGTTTGAGGGTTTCATAAGATTTTTAGGTCTATTTAGATTATTTTAGGGGGGGTATTAGTTTTAAGGGATATTATGGATTTTAGATTTTTTTTGATTTTGTGGGGATTTAGGGTGTTGGGTGGTTTTGTGGTGTTAAATGGTTTTTCTGGTATTTGGGAATTGTAGGGTTCAAGGGGTTTTTTTATTATTTTTGAATTATTTAGGGTGTTGATAAAGAGTTTTATTGTGTAGTGTTAGGGTTTAATGAGTTGTTTATATGGATTATTATTTAGGGTGGAGGGTTTAGGGTTTAGGGAGTATGATATATGGTTTGGGGTGTTGTTCATAGGATTTAGGGTGTTGGGTATTAGGATTAGTGATTAAGGTTTAGGGTTTAGGGTGTATAGTATAGGGTTTAGGGTGTAGGGTTTGTGTTTTGGGTGTAGGTCATAGTGTTTATGTTGTGGGGTTTATGGAATATGTAATATGGTGGAGGGTGTTTTTTATATTGTTAAAGGTGAATGTTTATGGTTTAATGAGTAGGGTTTGGGGTTTTGGGTGTAGGGTTTAGGGTATAGGGTTTAGGGATTAGGGTTTAGTTTCATGGGTCTAGGTTTTAGGGTGTAGTGATTAAGGTTTAGGGTTTAGGTTGTGGGGTATACTTTTAGGGTTTAGGTTATAGGGTTTAAGGAGTAGGTTATAGGGTTTAGGTTGTACGGATTCATGATTAGGGAATTGATTTTTGGGTTTTGGAGTAGGGTTTAGGGTTTATTGTATAGGGTTTATTGTGTAGGTATTAAGGTTTATGATTGGTACTAAAAAATTTTGGGTGTAGGGTTTTGGTTTTTGGGTGTAAGGTATAGGGTTTAGGGTTCTGGGTAGTGGTTCTAGTTTTTATTATGTATGTTCTAGTGTTTTAGATGTATGTGGTACAATTTAGGGTTTAAGGTGTAGGGAATAGTGTTTTGGGTGTATGGATTACTTTTTAGAGTACCTGTTATATGGTTTAGGCTGTAGTATTTTGTGCTTTTGTTTTATGGTTTAGGGTTTTGTGTTTAGGGTATAGGACATAAGGCTTTGGGTTTCTTTTTGAGGGTTTGGGTTTTTTAGGGTTTTTAGATTTTTTATGATTTTTATTGGATTGGGTTATTTGGTTTTGTTGTTGTTTTTATGGGTTATTTGTTTTTTTTTAGTTTTAAGGTTTTTTGTTCATTTTAGTAGTTTTATCATTTTTAGTTTTTTAGGATTTGTAGACATTCTTTCATTTTTATAGGATTTTTGGGTTTATTAGTGGTTTTGGGTTTTTATTGTCCTTTCTTGTATTTTTCTGTTTTTAGGGTTTTCTGTGTTTTTAGTGTTTTAATGATTTTCAAGGTTTTTTAGGGTTTAATGATTTTTATATATTTTTAGATAATTTACTATTTTATGGATTATCATACCGGATTTAGTGATTTCAGGGATTTCTTAATGTTATGTAGTTTTTATATTTTGTTTGGATTTCTATGTTTTTAGTGTTGTTATGGTTTTTTGTTAATTTTGTGAATTTTTGTTTTTCTTGTTGTTTTATATTCATTTAGGGTTTTAGGGTTTATTAAGGGTTTTATAGTTTTTTTGGTTTTCATGGTTTATAGGGGTTTTCTAGTTTTTTTCTAGATTATTATATTTTTTGGGTATGAATTTTTTCACGTTATAATATTTTTAGGATTTTAGGGTTTTATGGGTTTTATGGGTGTTTCAGAGAGATGGGGTTGTATTTTTTGTATTCTGAGTGTTTTTAGGGATTTTACATTTTTAATTTTTTAAGGGGTTTAATGGGATTTTAGGATTTTAATTGGGGTTTAATATCTCTTAGTGTTATTTTTAGGGTCTTTTATGTTTTTTTTAGGGTTTTTAGGTTTTTAAAGATGTTTTTTTATTTTTACTGGTTATTTTAATTTTAGATTTTTTATTGTTTTTAGGGGTCTTTTGGGGTTTTAATGTTTTTTAGTACTTAAGGGTTTTAGTGGGTTGTTAGGGGTTTTAGGGGGTTTAAGGGTATTTAAGTGTTTTATGGTTTTAATGGTTTTTATGTGGGGTTTTGGGTTTTTATAGTTTTATGTGTTTAATATTTTTTTTGTGTTTTTGGATGTTTTCGAGTTCTATGATGTTTTTTGGGGTTTTAGGTTTATTATGGTTTTTAATGGGGTTTATGGGTTTTAAATGTTTTTAGTTTTTTTGGGGTGTTTATGGTTTTTTGGGCTTTTAGTGGGCTTTAGTGTTATGTTGGGGTTTTTAGTGTTTTATGGTTTTTAGGGTGTTTATAGTATTTAGGGTATTTAGGGAATTTCTGGGGTTTTAGTTATATTTAGTGTTTTAGGGTTTTATGTTTTTTAGGTTATTTTAGATT
This sequence comes from Viscum album, assembly GCA_963277665.1. Taxonomy (NCBI): domain Eukaryota; kingdom Viridiplantae; phylum Streptophyta; class Magnoliopsida; order Santalales; family Viscaceae; genus Viscum; species Viscum album. Next base: position 114,878,147 of record OY728133.1, on the reverse strand, counting down.
TTTCTATGGGTTTTAAGGTGTTTTAGGGTTTTTAGGGTTTTTATGGTCTTCTAAGGTTTTCAGGGGTTTTTGGGGTTTTTAGATTATTATGGGTTTTAGGGGTTTTAGGGTTTTAAATTGTATTCTGTATTTTTTAGTATTTTAGGTTTTTGAGTTCCTTTATGGTTTTTAGGGTCCTTTATGGGTTTTAGATTTTTTTGGTCTTTTAGGATTTTAGGATGTTTTATTGTCCCTTAATTTTTTTTAGAATTTTTATATTTATTCAATGGGTTTTAGGAACTTTTTGTTTTTTATATGTCTTATTAGGGTATTATTTTTAAAATCCTTTAGGTGTTTTAGGGTATTTTATGATCTTTTAGGTATTTTTAAAACTTTTTAGTGTCCTTTCAGGGTTTTTAGGTTTTTTGTGATTTTTAGGGTTTATAGGGTTTATTTGGTATTTTACGATATTTTGTATAATGTAGAGTTTTTTTTAAAGTTTTAGGTTTTTTGGTCGTTTAAGGATTTCTAGGGTTTTTATGTTGTTTAGAATTTTTTGTGGATTTATTTTTTTTAGAGATTTATTGATTTTAGGTTTTATAGGGGTTTTAGGGTTCTAGGGTTTATAGGGTTTTAGGGGTTTTTATTATTTTTATCAGTTTAGAGGATTTTTCATTTTTTATGGTTTTATGGTTCTTAGGGGTTTTTGGAATTTTACAGTATTAATGGGTTTCCACTATTTTTTAATTTTGTAGTTTTTTACTAGTTTTTAGTTTTAAGGGGTTTTAATTGTTTTTTGGGTTTTTAGGGATTTCTATTTTTTAGGTAATTTTAGGGTTTTTTGGGGTTTTAGAGTTCTTAGATTCCATTAGGGTGTTTTAGGGTTTTTATTGTTTTTAGGGTTTTAATGGGGTTTAAGGGGTTTTTAATGTTTTTGTGTTTTAGGGATTTGAGTGTTATTAGGTTTTTTAGGTTTTTTAGTGGTTTTGAGATTTTTTTATTGTTTTAGGGTTTTTAGGGTTTTTAGGATTTTGATGGTTTTTAGTATTCTTAATGATTTTAATGCTTTTATGGTTATATATATTTTTATGGTTTTTAGGGTTTCTTAGGTTTTTAGGAGTTTTTATAGATTTAAAGTTTTAGGGATTTTTTTGTTTTGGGTAGTTTATTGGGGTTTTATGGGTTATTTTAGGGTTTATACTATTTAGGGATTAGGGTGTGGGGTATTGGGTTTGGGGTGTAATGTATAAAGATTATCATGTTACAGATATGGTTTAGGGTGTCATGTTTAGGATTTAGGTAGTGCAATTTTGGGTGTACGGTATATAAGTATTTGGGTATAGTGTATAGGGTTTATGTTATAGGTTACGTGGTTTAGGGTTTAGGGGTTATGGTTTATGGTGTAGGGTATATGGTTTAGGCACTTGGGTACATGGTTTTTGTTTTAGGGTACGGATTTAGGGTGTATGGTATGGGATCAGTAGTTTCAGATATAGGGTATAGTGTTTAGTGTGTAGGGTTTAAGGTTTCGGGTGTAAGGTTTTTGTCTTAGGGTGTAGGTTTTAGGGTTTATTGTTTAGGGTGTTGGGATAAGGGTTAAGGGTGTAGGGTGTCAGGTTTATGGTTCAGGGTTTAGGGTGTACAGTGCAAGGTTTAATGTTATTGGTAAAGGGTTTATGGTGTAGGGTTTATATTTTATTGTGTAGGATATAGGGTTTAGGGTTTAGTGGTTGGGGTTTAGTATATAGGTTTTAGGGTTTAATGTGTAGGATTTATGGTTTAGATTGTAGGGTATGCGGTTTAGTGTGTAGGCTATTATGTGTAGGCTATTGGTTCCGTGATATATGGTTTAAGATTTTGGGTGTGTGGTATAGGGTTTAGGGTCTTGGGCTTAGAGATTATGGTGTAGGGTATACAGTTTAGGGTATAGGGTTTTGCATTTAGGATGAATGGTTTTGGGATTGGGGTTTAGAGTATAGGGTGTAGGTTATTGGCTTTTGGGTTTATTGTGTAGGGTATACAGTTTAGTGTTTATGGTGTAGGCTTTATGTTGTAGGGTTTAGGGTTTAGGTTTAGGGTGTAGGGTAATTGATTAAGGGTTTAGGTTATAATGTTTAGGGTGTAGGTTATATGGATTATGTTTTAGGGTTAGGATATAGGGTTTAGGATTTAAGATGTAGGGTATATGTTTTTAGATGCAGGTTTTATGGTTTATGGTGTAGGGTAAAGGGTTTGGGGTTAATTATTTATGGTCTGGGGTGTAGGGTATGGGGTTTACATTATAGGATATAGAGATTAGTGTGTAGGGTATTGGGTATAAGGTGTAGGGCATAATGTTTAGGGTGCATGGAATATGGTTTACTGTGTGGGGTTTACAATTTAGGGGGTAGTGTAATTGTTTTTTGGTGTAGTATTGTGGGATTAGAGTGTACAGTATAAGGTTTAATATGTGGGGTTCATGGATTAGGTTATTGTTATTATGAAATTTTTTAGGGTTTAGAGTTTGGTTTGTAGGGTTTAGGGTTTAGGATGCCGAGTTTAGGTTTTATGGTTTTTTTTCCTAGGATTACAGTAGAGGGTTTAATGTATAGTGTGTAGGAATAGGTATTCAACTGCATGGTTTAGGGTTTACTGTGTGGGTTATAATATATAGTGTGAAGGTTTTATGGTTTAGGGTATAACGTATAAGGTTTATTTTTAGGGTTTAGGGGTTAGTGTGAATGGTATATAGTTTATGGTGTTTTAATTCTTTTTAGGATGTTTTTAGATTTTTTAGGGTTTTGGGATTTTAGTATATGATTTAGGGTTTATAATGGTGGGTATTAGGTTTATGGTGTAGATTATATGTTATAGGGTGTATATTATTTGTTTTAGGGTTTAGGGTGAAGAGGTTAGGGCATATAGTTCTGGGTTTAGTGTATTTTATTAGTTATTTTTGGATTTTTATGGGTTTTAGGAGTTTTAGTGGTTTTAGTGGTTTTTATTTTTTTTAGGATTTTTTAATATTTTAGAGTTTTTAGGGGTTTTTATCATTTTTTTATTTTTTAGTATTTATGTTGTTTTTTGGGTTTTATGAGTTGATAGTGGTTTTAGTCTTGTTAGGGGGTTTTCGAGTTTTATGCTTTCTATAGGGGTTTCATGGTTTTTAGGGTTTTTATGGAATTTTTATTGTATTTTGGTTTTTTCCAGGGTTTTCATAGGTTTGTAGGGTTTTGATATATTTTTAGACTTTTTAATAATTTTCTTATGGTCCTTTATTATTTAATAGGTTTTCAGGGTTCTATAATTTGGGTTTTCTGTTTTTTAGTGTTTTAGGGTATTTTTAATAGTTTTTTTTATTTTCATCTTTTTTACGTTTTATAGTGTTTTTGAGGTCATTGATGGTTCTATTTTTTAAGGGGTTTCAGGGTTATTACGGTATTTTAGGGTTTTTATTGTTTTACTGTTTTTAAGGAATTTTTTTTATGTTTTCGGGTTTTTTTGGGTTTTTTAGTGTTTGTATGGCTATTTCAGGTTTTTTATGTTTTATTGTTTTTAGTGTTTTTATGTGTTTTGAATGATTTTTGGGGTTTATTATTGATTGGTATATTTTTTAGGGTTCTAGGGGTTTTCTATATGTTTTAAAGGGTTTTAAGTTATTAGGGGTTTATGGTTGTTTTAATATTTTTTGTGATTTTTCTGTTTTTACAGTTTTGGGGCGCTTTAGGTGTTTTTTGGGTTTTTATAATTTTCTAGATTTTAGGTGTTTTGAGGGTTTTTATAGGTTTTGAGGGTTTTATAGTTTTATATGGTACTTAGGGTGTCTGATATTTTTTATGGGAATTTTAGGATTCTTATAGGGTTTTTAGGGCCTTTCAATGGTTTTGTTTTTTTATTTTCATTATGAGAGTTTTTGGTTTTTTCAGTTTTAAGGTCTTTTAGAGGTTTTAGGTTTTTGAGGGGTTTTTATGGTATTTAGAGTTTTTTTGAGATATTATGGTTTAGTGGGATTCAAATAGGTAATTTATGGGTATTTAGGGTTGTTATAAGGTATAATGTTTTTTTATAGATTTAAGGTTTTTTTGGGGTTTTTTGGGTTTTTTAGGGTTTTTATAATGGGGCGTTGGATTTTTAAGGGATTGGTGTTTTAGATTTTGAAAGGTTTTTAGTGTTATTATGTGTATTTTCTGTGTTTTTAGGTAGTTTTATGTTCTTTTATATTTTTTAACGGGTTTTATGGGTTCTATGGTTTTTAGGGTGTTTTAGGGTCTTTTACAAGTTGTAGGGTTTTGTGTGGCTTTTATGATTTCAATTTTTTGGTGTATTTCATAAACTTTTGTGTGGTATTGGGGTTTTTATTGATTTTTAGTTCTTTAGTGTTGATAATGATTTTTAGGGTTTTTAGGACTTTTAGGGTCTTTAGGTTTTTAGGTCGTTTGACATTTTAGGTTAATTTAATATTTTAGGATTTTAGTGTGATATTGAAAATGTTATGGTTTTTATGGCCATCTAGGGGTTTTAGGTACCTTTTGATGTTTTAGGTCCCTTTATGGATTTTTGTGGTTTTTATGGGCCTCTAGGTTTTAATGTTTTTTTTTGGTTCCTTTAGGGTTTTGAGGTGTATCTAGATTCTTTATAACGATTTTAGTGTATTTTACTAATTTTAGTGTCATTTAGTGATTTTAGGGGTTTTATGGGTGTTTTAGGTGTTTTTAGAGTTTTTTTGGCCTTTTAGTTTTTTAGGATTTTTAGGTTTTTATTTCAAGGGGTTGTAGTTTTTAGTTTATTAGGGATTTGAAGGGGCTATTTAGGGTTTTTAGGGTTTTGGGGTTTTTCAGTTTTTTTAGTTATATATATATATTTTTGGATCCTTTAGATATTTTAATGGATTTAGGGTTTCTTTTCTTTATTGTAATTTTTGGGGTTTTATTGTTTTTATGGGAATTCCATATTTAGAGGTATTCATGGTTTTTATTGTTTGATGAGATTTTAGGTTTTTAGGGGTTTGTAGTGTTTTTATGTGGTTTTATGGTTTTACCCTTCTTAGAGTTTTAATTTTTACATTTTTTTGGGTTATTAGTATTTTTAGGGTTCTTAGGGATTTTAGTGTTTTTGGTGTTATTTTTTGTGTTTTAATTTTTTTAGGGTTTAGGGTTTTAATGGATTTTAAGGTTTTTAGGGGTTTTATGTATTTTTTTTGTTTTTTTTTGAGATTATTTATGATTTTTTACAGTTTTACTATTTTTTGGTTTTTTAGGTTTTCATTGATTTTTAGAGTGGTTTAGGGTTTTAGTGATTTTAGAGATTTAAGGGGTTTTACTATTTCTTTGGTGTTTAGAGTTTTTAGTGACTTAGGGGGTTTTATTGAATATAACGATTTTATGTGTTTTTATGTATTTTATTGGGGTTTAGGAGTTTTAGTTCTTCATGTTTTTTAATATTTGGATTTAATTTTAAGGATTTTGGTGTTTTAGAGTTTTTATTGTTTATGGGTTTTAGGGTTTTGTATTTTTTTCGTTTTTTAAGGTTTTACGGATTTTACGGTTATTAAGGATGATTTGGGATTGACGGTTTTCTATTTTTTTTCTTGGGTTTTTACGGTTTTATGAATTTTATGGTTTTAAGGATCATTTGGGGGTTTCGATTTTCCTTGAGTTTGTTTTCGTAAGGTTTCTATGGGTTGTCTTATTTTTATGGTTTTTAGAGGGTTTTTTGTATTTTATGGTTTATTAGTTGATTTTAGGGTTTTTATGATTTTTGGAATTTAAAGGAGTTTTAGTATTTCTATGGGCTTTAGGTTGTTTGGGGTCTTCATTGTTTTTATATTTTTTATTGTTTTTAGGTGTTTTATAAGTTTTATGGATTTTTATGGTTTTAGGGGTTTTTAGATTTTTTTTTGATTTAGTGTTCTGGGGGGTTCTTTAATTTGTTTTGATATTTTTCAGTTTTTTTAGTTTTTAGGGATTTTATAATCTTCTAGTATGTTGAGGTTTTTAGGGTTTAGGGGGGTTTTATGGTAATTTTTGAGGGTTTAATGTTTTTCTGGTTTTTAGGGATTCTAGGGTCTTGGGGTGTTATGGATTTTAGGGATTTTAGTGCTATTTTCATATTTTTAGTGCTAGTTATGGTGTTTTAAGGGTTTTGGGGGGTTTATGGTTTTATGTTTTTTTTAACAGGTGTAAGTGATATATAGGTATTTATCATTTTTAGGGGTTTTTAAGGGTTTTAGTGTTGGAGGGGGTTTTTAGGGGTTTTTTTCATTTTTTCTGGTTTTAATTGTTTTAGGGTGTTTTGTGTTTTTTAGGGACTTTTTGATTTTTAGGGTTTTACAGTATTAGGGTCCTTGAATATTTTTAGGGGTTTTAGGGGGGTTTATAGTTTTAAGGTTTTATAGTTATAAAAAATAGATTTTTTTGGGTTCTAATGTCTATTATAATTATTAGGGTGATTTATGGTCCCTTATAGTATTTATCTGATGTGAGGTTTGTTGGGGTTTTGTTTTCTAGGGTTTTTTATGTTTTTTTGGTTTTTAGTGTTTCATGGATTTTAGAGTTTTTAGGGTGATTTAGTGGGTTTGAGGTTCTTAGGATCCCCTTTTGTTTTTATACATTTTAAGGTACATTATATTATTTTAGGATACATGTTTTTGTTTTAGGGGTGTTCAGGGTCATTTAGTCATTTTAGTGCTTCTAGGGTCCTTTATGACTTTTAGGGTGTTTAGGTTTTTTATGTATTTTTATGGCCATTTAGGGTTTTGTGGTTTTTACTATCTTTTAGGGTCTCAAGTATTTTTTGGGCTTTTAGGATATTTTGGGGTTTTAATGTCATTTTGGTATTTTAGGGTTTTTATGGTCTTTTAGTGTTTATGGATTTTGCTGGTCATTTAGGTTTCTTTCAAATTTTATTTGAATTTTAGGATTTTAAGATATTATATGGGTTTTTGAGATTTTTAGGGTATTTTACGGGGGTTATGGATTTTTGCGTTTTTTAGTTTTTTATGGTTTTTTTGATTTTTAAGGGTTTTTTACGAATTTTTTGTTTTTTAGGGTTTTTAGAGTGCTTAGGGATTTTTGGGTTTTAAAGGGTATTTATTTTTAGTTGTTAATTTGTTTTTTTGGGTTTTTAGGGTTTTTAGGGGTCGTATGATTTTTAGTGGTTTTTTTGGTTTTTAGGGATTTGTGGGTGTTTTATGGTTCAGGGGATTTAAATGGTTTTAATTTTTTTAATATTGTTAGTTTATTAAGTGTTTTTTATGGGTTGTAAATGTTTTTTAGAGTTTTTATAATTTTTAGGTTTTTAGGGGATTTAAATTGATTTAATTGTTTTTAGAGGTTTAGATATTTTTTTGTTTTCTAAATTTTTGTGGTTATAGGGTTTTTATGGATTTTTAGGTTTTTAGACATTATTATGGAATTTAGTAATTTTATGTAGTTTTAGGATTTTTCATGTCTTGTTAGGGTATTTAATTTTTTTTATAAATGTTTTGTCAATAATTGGTCGCCCAATTAATGCCCTAAAAGAATCTATTAAAAGGAACGATTAGATTGAAAATAAATGGTGTAAATATCTTACACCTACAAGATATTGAGGGAAATACAAACTGAGATTTCCAAGAAAAACAAAAAAAAAGCACAAAATATGACAGAAACGTCTTCTTATCGTTCATTCAAAGACTTCCTCCATGAAGGTTAGTGGAATCACTATCCAAAACATGCCACAAAAAAACTACATCACCATTCCCCATGTATAACAAGCATGTTCCAAAACATGAAATGCACTCATCATATCAAAATCCATAGGTCAAACAAGATCTTCTAGATAGAACATAAATCCAAATGAAGTCAGATGAAATTCAGCCTCAGGTTACCAGTATTTTTGGGGCTTTTATGACATTATGGGTTTTTAGGGATTTTTAGTTTTTTTTGTTTTAGTGACTTTTTAAGGATTTTAGGGGTTTTAGAGTCATTTAGTTCTTATAGGTGTTTTTGGGTATTATAATGTTTTTATGGAATTTTAGTGGTTTTAGGGGTTTTGGTGTTTTTAGGGGTTTTGGGGTTTTAGAACATTTTTTGGGGGTTTATGGATTAAATGGTTTTAAAGGATTTTTATTGTTTTAACTAGTTTTTTAGTTTTTTAGGTTTGTATGTGGTTTTATGTGTTTTATAGAATTTAGGATTTATTTGGGTTTTATATGGGTTTTGGGGGTTTGGTAGTTTTTATTTTTTTAGCTTTTTTAGGGATTTATGGTTTTCTTTGGGTTTTTATACATTTTATGGGTTTTATTGGGTTTATGTATTAAATGGTTTTTTTAGGATTTTTTGATTTTGTATGATTTTTTGTGCTTTAAGGGGGTTTTAAGGATATCGGTTTTTTATAATGTTTTTTGGTTTTAGTGATTCTTATAATCTTTTAGGGTTTTTAGGTTTTGAAAGTAATTTTATATTTTTAGGGATATTTTGAGTTTTAGGGTTTTCTAGATTTTTAAGGTTTTCAGTGAATTATAGTGTTTTTAGGTTTTTGGGGTTTTTGTTTCATAATAGCTTTAGGGGTTTCAGGGGTATTATATTTTTTAGTGTGTTTTTGGGGTTTTATGGTTTTTTATTGTTTAATTAGTGTTTTTAGTGTTTTGCTAGTAATTGTATTGTTTTTCGGGTTTTTTGAGTTTTTAGGTTTTGTATGGTTTTGAAGATTTTATTGTTTATTTATGATATCTAATGAGTTTTAGGGTTTTTAGATTTTATTATATTTTTTGGGTTTTTTTCATTTGGAAAATACTTTACTATTGTTTCCTACGGGGATTATTCAAGGAATTGAGAACACCCAGTTCGTTTATTCATGATGTCTCGAGAACCGTCTTTCTAGATGTGGTTGTTCATTAGGAAATACTTCCCAAAACACATAGGGACTCATATTGGTCAAAGAAGATGGGACGTTGGGCTCATCACACCTTTTTTGGGGGAATTATTACCAACACTCTAACACTCTTATATATTTAATACATATTCTTGAATCCTTTATTAAGTCCCAAATATTGACTAGGCACCCATGGTTTAATAAGAAATTGCTAGAATTCATTGGATTTAGAATCATCTGTATGTATCTGAGGTTCTTCATCAATAGATACATTTGTATGTATCCAGGTTTCCCCATCAATGGTACCCTTTTGTTCATAGATTATATATCCTTATGTAATTTTTTATCATGATTTTATTTTTAAGCTTTGTTGTGGGTTCTCTATAACTTATCATCATCTATGAAATCAAGAGTTGTTTTGGTGTTGGGATTGGGATCCTGAAAAAGGATTCCAATATACCCTTGTTAAAGGAATCAAAATCCACATAGTTTGGTTCCATTTAATGGGACATATCATACTATATAAGGTCATGTCAGGAGTAAAAAACCATGCATTTTAACATCACGCGACAAGGAAATATGGTTGAAAGTATCCCAGTTAAGGGCGGGTGTGGGACTTATGCCTAAATGTCTTGAGGGACCTAGATGGAATATAGCCTCATTGGTAGGTTATGACCCAATTGGGAATATAGTCGAGATAAGACTATTGTGAACACTGTGTGTTGTGCTTGAACCATAGGGATGATTTCTACTTATCATTTTGGGATAGGAGTCAATGACTATATATTTCATAATGATGGTGTGTATATCTATATAGGGGGGCCAAGGTTTATTCATAAAAAATATGAACCTTTGATTGGTTTTATCATAGGGAATATGGCCCTTTAGGAGGATGGCCGCATGGTTTTGGTGAATATACCTAGAAGGATCCCCATGGTGTTTCTTCTTTGGGAATATATCCAATTGAGTTGGTTACATGTTTTTAGGGATTGTAACTAGTATGAGTCCCATTAATTATGGTCGAGACTTATACCAGATAAGAGGACCAATGGGTAATTGATCGTGTTGATGACATGATATCATCAAACCTAAAAACCACATGAGTAATGATTAGTTAAAGAAATAATAGGATGTGGAAGATCTAACAATCAATAGAATATCCATCATCTACTGGTGGATAAGGATATGGATATGGAAGTCGGGGGAATGAACTATAATAAATACTCAGGTCATACTCAATGAGGGATTCCCTTACCTGACATTGGATACTCGTTCGAGGGAATATTAGGATGAATTCATGATAGGTTATATGGAAAGAGATATGATTTTTACATGTTCCCCTCACCTATCTAGTATTCCACCCTATGTAATCATATTTATCCCTAAGGTTTGGATCTTCATTACAATGGAAATTTATAAATGATAACATTATTAGGATCCCACCTATTAGGTCAGATAAATACAACACAACCATTTCTAAAACAATGTGTAATCATGAAAACTTGTTGGTGTGCCCTGTTCTCTGACCATACAAATGTTAAGGCTTTGGGGGGAGGCCTTTGAATGGCCCCCCTCAGAAGAGGGATCCAAGGGAATACGCTCCCTATCATTGATGAAATAAAAGAGGGAACGAAGGTTGGATCATTCATGTGAGGTTTGGGTGAGCTGAAGGGGGGTTTGAAATAAGGTGGGTCTATGAAACCTAGAAGGGGGTCTCAGGAAAGGTGGAGTTTGGTGATCAAGAAGCGACTCACCTCTACAGGGTATGAATGAAATAATGGTGTTTTACATAGGGTGGGCCTGGGTGAACTAAGACCCCCTTTGGGAGATGGACAATATAGGTAATAACACATGGATGTGGCCTCACTCTAGGCTCCAAGGGTCTCCTCCAGTGTATTTGGAAGGTTCCCATTCAAATACCATGTTTGGAAAAGGGCCTTCAACCTATTAAATTTCAACAAGGGGGATGTGTTTCACAACATAGGTCCTTTATGTTTGAAAAATTGGAAGAAATATAATCTGACTACACCCCTTTATTCCACATTCTTCTAGGTCTTAGAGAGCTACGTCCAATGTTTTTGGGGACCTAAATAAAGTATTATGGATAGTTTTTATTATTGGATTCTTCTGGTCTTCAATCCTTGTCAAATTATGATCCCAATGGTCTTATTTATTGGACATTTTGACACCATAGGTGAAGTATGTGGTTCAATATAGTATCTCATGCTAGGTATCATGTAATATGTCTCTCATGAAGGTTTCACCTACGCAAGTCAATGTGAATTCATTGACCCTTGTAATGATGCTCAGTGGGATGGTCTAGACATGAGTGGTGAAATTATTCTTGAAATCTATAAATTAGTGGGGAAAATGTTTGGCACTTTCACATTATTGCATGTGAAGAATCATGTGATCCATTATTTCATTCTCTTCTTTGTTGATTTATTTATTTTCTGTTGAAACATCTCATCCTCGTGTAAGAAATTGAGTTTTGAAAAAATCCCCCATCTTCGGGACTGGATCTTATTGCAAGAAGAAGTTTTCATCATGAGGTATAAAAATGTGGACGTTGATAGATTTCTCATTTGATAGACTCTACATGTTCATGTATATTCATGATTGGGATTTAAAAAAATTATGATTTATATATCGCGGATCAGAGAAGTGAAGGGATGAGTTTCACATGTATATCATGTAGGTGGGTAACATAAATGTTTCACACAGGTTGATCATGAAGGAATTTTCAAGTCTATAAATTTCATTTATTTCCAAAAAAATCGTCTTCTTTCCTTCACACTACCATGTATCACTATTTATCTTACTATACAAGTCCTCTTCACATTCCTTATATTAATTCTTTACTCACGCATACACATTATTCCCTTATTTTAACTACATAGATACCAAAGTGAGTGACCTATGTGAGGTCACTCCCTTCCCAAATTTCAGAATATTCCAAATGAAGAATTAAAAATCTAATTAAAATCCTGGTATTTCCTTTTATATTTCCAATGGATACTCAGATGTTTAGAGTCTCTAATGAACAATTTTGTTAATGTATCATGGAGATGCAGTAAATCGTATTTATAGATTATTATGAAGAACATGACACATATCCATTGGATTTTAAAAATCATTTGAAGACATATCTCCATGAATACCCCAAGAGTGATCAGATTCAACTCTATATCCATGAGCTCTTTAATTATGTAACCATTTAAAAGGTAATTAATTATATGCCACATTCCTAGTGCCAAGAGTTCCAAATGTTTACCAAGTTCAACATCTTGTCTAGGTGCATATATACAAATGAGGGAATAGTACCCTCAACCCATATCCTATATCATATTAGCTATGACCTATATTTAATGACTCACATGCATGATTCAAAGTTATACTACTACCACTATATATTTCATGCTTCAAATAAAGAATAATAAAAAGTTAGTAAAGAAGAATTAGACCTCAAATCTATGGGAGGTGTTATGCTAGAGTGGATGTGGGAATATTGGGTGCACCAGACTTCTATTAAATTTGACGTTGAACTATAAATATTTTGTATCAATGAGGATATTTGGGTGGCCCATATGAATGTGTACAATAATCCGTATATCATTCCTGAGCTACTAAGCTGAAGGATCCCACATCAGAATACATTCCATCTAACACACTAAGAAGTTAGTATTAGTTTGTGGGATATCTATAAGATCTCAGGAGAACCCCTTCATGGATATATATATGTGGTGAATTTATCCCATTTAAAGAGATTTAGGATGATGTTGAATGAAATCTTGTTTTGGATATGGAGATTTTACTGAATTCCCAATATATCATGAAGGATGACCCATTCCTAAGGTGGAATTGCACAGTGATTGGTGGATGAATTCTTTCATGGATCCACAGGGGGAGGCTCCCACATGAAAATGTATAATGGGATGTTCTATAATTTAATATAAAGGAATTCCAATAAGATTTTGGAATACGTTTAAAAAAGGATATTACAGCTGATGGAGGTATTCAATCAAGTCTAACATGCCCGCTAGGAAACGTATTGTTGGATTCTTATAAATGTTGCTAAGAATCTCTATACTTCTAGTTCATAGATGATATAATGTTGTGTTTTTTGGGACATTTTTCATGGAATCCAAGATAGAAATGTGATTCATATAGGGATGAAAACTTTCATATTGTAAAGGCTTCACTGGTTCTTATTCAATGTCTATATGGGAAAGGACCCCTTCATAATGTGAATTCTATTTTAGATAATGTGGGGGTATATTACATATAAATTTATTTTTTATATCTTACTATGTTGAATACAAGTTCATAGAGGCCAATTATGGACATTCAATCTACCTATTTCTAGCATCAAACCATTTTATATGATGTATAGTGAATCTTTAAAGAAATAGACTCTATTGAGAGAGTTCATATTCCGTCCATATGGGTATCTAACCTATAGGAAACATAATGATGATGAAAAAGATAATGATGAACTGAGATAATTCATGATTTATTATAGGGATGGTGTTCATGAATCCTATATTTATGAAATGTTTATACATGAATCCTATTATTCATATATATTTTCACATCAATTTAAAGTCCTCGAAACAACCAACAGTATCCCCTTTCATTCATCTCTGACTTGGGAAGAACCAAATGCTGGCCCGAAAACGTTTGTTCCTCAAGGATTTAGAGATAACTCAAGTGTTAATTAATCTTCCTACATAATGTGAATCCATGCAGTTGACCTTCTATTATATTGAATATTTGATTTCATAATATCCTCTTGGGGTAATTACATTGAGCAACCCCATTGAGTTGAAGCTATGAAGACTACTTGGTAGGGTAATCATGGTCGTAAGGCCCATCCAAATCCATAAGGTGATAGTATTGATGCCCTGACTCACCCTAGGGACATTATGCATGTAAAATTCATCCAGTTGGGATTAAAAGGGTTTCTCCAGTTGAGGTTGATCGGAGATTATAAATTCATCACCATCAAGAGAATATTCAGGCTTCAGTTTCCTATACATCAACCATGATAGCGAGATTTGGGAAGCTAGTGTAATTGAAGAGTGTTGATTCTACATCAAAACATACAGATTAACCTCATCATACATGAAACTAAATAAAATTTATATTTTGGTCGGGATATAATTCTAACACAAAGTCCCTATGGAAATTTCCCTACACTGGCGCTTAGATTACATAGATTTGGGGATATTCAAGTTTGACATGACCTTCAATTTTATTATATCATGTTGATGTACGTAAACATATTAGAGAGATAAATATTATCATTTATACCATAAATAATTAGATCCCAACAATAAAGAGAGTGAATGATATTTTGGATGAAGGCATCATTGAGTGTGTTGATCAATCCACTAATGAATGGGTTGAATTCAATGATGTGGGTGATGAATGTATTCTTCTCTCTATCTTACTTATTATCTTATTTTTTTGTATTAGGGTTTGTTTCAAATTAATAAATACATTTAAATTATTGAGGGGAGAGGTAGAGGTCCATAATATAAAATCATTGAGGTATCGACTAACGGAAACCACCGTTGTGGTTGGGGGAGCTACTCCTAAGACCTAAAAGATATAATTAGGCCAAACCACAATGGATTTGAATATAGAGGGAGTGGCTACTCAACTTACACCTCCAGTAGAAACATTTAAGGAGGAGAGTGTTATCCTTCCTCCATTGAATGTGAATTAATCAAAGAGAGTAAAGTCCTTTTCCAAGAACATCATTATTCAGGGTGATCTTACACGACCTTATTTACTATTGACTTGTCCAGAATAAGTGTTTGATCATGCTTGTGGGTTGAAAGATCAACTCCTCTATACTCTCTCAAGGGTATTGAAGAATAACCATTTATAACATTAGAGGATATTCTAGATGGGGCATAGATTACTGTTGGTAAGTTCATCCCTTCAACATGAGAGGCATTAAGGGATGATACCACATTTATTCATCTTACTTCAGAGAAGGAGGAGAATTTCGGTAATATCAAATAAGAATAATAATGTGTCCTTGTTTGATCAATGACTTCCCTTGATTATGATGTTTCAGATCTATCACATAAGCTTCAATTCCACCAAACCACTTTCATTATTCCTATTACCATCCATAATGGGATAATAATGACACTAGATAGTCTCATGATGGTTATGGTGAAGATCTAGATTTGGTGAGGCCTGAATGGGTCATACCAATAAATAAGGTGGAGGAAAAAGATTATGGAGGGAATTATTTGGGTTTTGAACCATGTTTTGTGGATATTTTATCTGGTGAGGTTTCTATGAGAATTGATGTATCATAGAACAAATTAGTGTAAATGTATTTTTATACATGATTTTAATTTCCATTACTCTTTAATAGAGTTTTATGAATTAAATAATAAGATAGAAAGTTATTTTTTCTAATTTTTAGTTTTTCAATCATGTATGAACACATTATATTTGATTCCATATATCAAAGGTCATGAATTATGGAAATATTTCAATAGAAAACATATCCAAGGTGATCCATGTCTATTTCATTGAGGTCTATCCTACTCATATTATGGATGGAGTGTTGGTATAGGGTCCGGAAGTATGAGGTTCCTGTGATACATTCATAGTGGGTTCTAGGATAAATCATGAGTGTTCTCCCCATCACGAGATCATGATCCACAATATTGTGGTAGGGGATCAGAAGGTGGAATCAATTCAAGTGTATGATTTATCAATGGGTGGTATTTATTAGTCCTTATGATATCGTTTTCCATTTTTCTTTTCAATATCCAAATGTTCATGAGTAATTTTATTCATTATTTAGTTCCATCAGTTTCTATGGTCAAACACAAATGGGAGGCCTACACCCCAACTCAATTGATTGGTAAAGGGAAGGGTTACATCACACCAAAGAAGGAAAAATAAATTCAATTCAATATGAGATATAATTTTGGTGTACACCTATCCTCTCGATACCATCACCACATAAGTATGGGAGGCTTAGGATGTTCTCCATGATTGTCCCTATTTCATATGGAATGAAATTTCGGATCCATTATAATGAACACCAATGGTATATCTACCATGAAAACTGAATTTGATATATATAATTTTTAACAATTTTTTGGTATGGGTGAATCAATTACCCCATGGTCCACATTATTATCAAGGAGATCATTCACTGAATGGAGAAAGATCATATATCAAAATTGATCCTTTTCAATGTAAGAATCCTCAACAAAACTAGTTATCTTTCAGTTCCATTATCCTAGATGAATCTCAACAATTAAAAATAATTTGAGGATTTAAAGAAATAGTTTGATGATAAATCCCTTCAAATATTTTTTCTGTAACAAGATATGGATACTGCCATAGGGGATCTCATTCAACTTCGTCATTTACGAGAAGAATTTCAATATGATTTGAAGACATCCATTTCAACCATGTTGGAGGAGAATTTTTATTCTGAGATGGTTGGGAATACCAATCTAGTCGGGATTCCAGGGGCTGTTGATAAGGCTTTGGAGAATCTTTATCAATTAAAACGTTTTGTTTATGAACTTTTGTAAATTATGATTGAGAGATTCCATTTTGTGCAAACACATATGAATTTTTTGCACTAATGGATGAAACATTCTCCATTGACCATATATATATTTTTGTTGAAATATTTACTTATTATTATAACATAATGAATTAGCTAGTTTTTTTTTGTCAAAACATCCTTATTTCAATGTGTCGTAATCACTATAATAGGAAGAGAAATATGCTCTAGGTTTTTTAATGGTCTTGGGACCATGTGTGTGTAATTTGTCTATTTCTAGAGTCAAATGAAATACCCTAAAATTATTTTTTATTTTTTTAGATTTATCTTAGTTTTCCTTAGTAAAATATAAATGTGATTAGAAAGTGAAACTAAGAATTTTCATATACCTCACTTTTCAGGTTTTTTACCAAAAAATTATCACGAATTTTAAATTTTAATCACTCAATTTAAACTAGTCCATGAAGTGTGAATTCCTAGAATGATGTGACTCAAAATATTACTAGGATTCCCTTTGTGGTCTTCTAGCCCGGTGAATGTCACACCTCTCTTTATTGGATATTTCAAGTCTTACAAGTATGACTAATTCAACTGTTATTTTAGGTCGAATAGATTTTACAATTTGTTGTGGGAGTAACGACTCTAGTGTGATTTACTGGATAAGAATGTTCCAATATTCAATAGGTAGAGGGGGATGTTTTAAGTCAAGAAATTTTTATTTATGATTATGAAAGAATTATATGAGATAATTATATAGATAATGATCCTGAATAATGTTTGAAAATTTATTACAATATTTTTTTAGGTCCAAAATAGATTAAATGATCATTCCCAATGGATGAAAGTTCGTTTAGTTGATAGGACCTACTGGAGAAAACATAAAAAAAATCAAGAATATTCCATATTATTCATAGTAAAAACTATCATGTCCTTCAAATTTGGATGCCTGTATAACTGATGTAAAAATGGGGTTTATGATGATACAATTTTATCAAGACCATATATGGGGTTTTTGTGAAAAAAATGTGTCTTTTATTGAAAGAGGCATCTTGGTCACACCAACAATGGATGAGAAACCCCCAACACAAATTTGATTTTTACTCCACGAAGGTCCTTTCTATTTAGATCAAGATGTTGAAAATGAGTGGTCCTGGAATAAGTTTAAAACATTTAGGATGAGTTGGGGTTGTATCCATGAGTGGAGGAATCCATAAATTTTGGTTGTTGGAGAATATGGGCCTAAAATGGTGGATCTACGCATCCCTGTGTATGTTATTGAGATGAGAATCAATATACATGTGGTTCTTGAGAGAAACATATTCAAATTGATCTAAATCAAATATAGAGAGGTCCATTTATATTTATATTTTTATATTCCTAGGTTGAGAGATCTGGGAATCACTATGTGTCTTTATGAAATGTGAATCATGCCATACATGGTTTGTTGGGGTGCTGTGGTGGCTGACTGACACCCTAAGGAATGACTCCTTTTTATTGAGGGTTGAAGCATCTTGTTGTTTAATTTCCTAGGAACAGGACATGGACCTTGGAGTTTATAACTTTATGATAATGATTTTGAGTGATATAATTTAATTTCATTTATATTTGATCGAAATATTAGTGAGTTTCCATTTCATGATGATCTGGAGGATAACATTCCATCATTTTTAATCCTGAAGAGGAAAAGATGTAAGGTAAAATATGGGGGATTTTGAATTTAAAAATTGATATGAGAAAATTACGATGGGAATTTCCATAGATAATGCTTGGAAAATATATTTCAGAATTATTTTTTTGGGGAATACAAAGATAAAATAGGTTACTCTTAAGGATGACGGTATCTTTTGTTATAATTCCTTTTTGGGGATAAATATGTAATGTCATACTTGGGCTTATTATGAATAGTCAAACCAAATGTGTATTTTAGATTCTGATATTATATACTGACAGATGGGTAAATCTTATTGATATATGAATTTGTCCATGCCTGGAGTTTTATATTCATATGGAAATTTTATAAGCATAAAAGGAGCATTTTATTTTATAAATCAAAAAAAAGGGTGAAAAGATTCCAAAGGAATTTCTGAACCATATGTAGGAGGAGGAATTTCCTATCAAATTATGGTTGGTATATGATATAATATACACATTTCTCTATATATCTCCTCAATTAAATAATAAATACACATATAGTTCTTGGGTATATTCCCCACACTCTTATAATTCATGTATGGGGATGGTTCATTATATCATATTGAGTTGGGCTAAGATACAAAATCTTGTAATCACTATATATCTCATAATGGTGAGATTCATGACATACCTAGTTATTAGAATGAATATTCCCCATAAGAAAGTGTGGTGGGATTATAGTTACAAGGATAGTTGTCTTCTCAAGTGAGGTCCATATCAATATGCATTTTTACATCAAGTAAGATATATCAAGAATGAATTTTAACATCTTTCGGAAAAGTAATTTAGTGTGCCTATTATGGTATTTCATCCAAGATCACGATAGCCCTGGCAGAAATTGATACATATCACTCGTGTGAGGAATCCTTGAAAAAAATTCTTATGCCCCTGTGATCTATGCTCTGTGTGAGAAACGGGGAATTTAGAAGGTTTCATTCATCACACAGAAGGAATTAATGGAATGGTCGGTGGATTTTTTACTATGCGGTGGTTGTACCCGGATGTAGAATATGGGCATCGCTACATACCACATAGGGGTGAGAATCAAGACGTATATATTTCTAAGAGCAAAAAAACATCGAATTAGGGGGTATTTAACCAATAATATTAATGTTATGCATTAAGGTGTAAGGTTACCAAATGTGAAAAATAAAGGAATGAAACTGCATAAAAATTGTCTAGATGTTCATGGAATCGTCTCATGGGAGGAATCTCGTGTTTGTAACATTAGGATTCCATAGATAGTTCCAAATGTATCATATTCTTGGTAGACATAGTAAGATTATATTTTAATGTCATGTGCTAAAGACATTTTCTTATAGTTTAATATCTCATGACTATGATAATATGTGCCTCACCATTTATGTTCATGCGACAAGGACATCTCCACAGTTTAAAGTTGCGTTGAAAGGACTAATTGTGTGTTGCAGTTTAATGTTATCCAATTATGACTATAATTCATGGAAATGGTTAGAGATATAAGGAATAATGGGACAAGGAAGTTATAACTCACTACAGATGTGAAAAAGGATATTGTAAGCCATGATTTTGGGGGTTCTCTGATCAATATAAGTGATATGGAATATGTACATAAGTTGTGACCAAAAATATTTTTTGAAAACTAGTTTCTATCAAGATATCTTCAAGGTGTATGGAGATAGAAGTGGATTATTTTGTGGATGAATGTGTATCTTATCAACAGTCCCTTTGGGGGAGGCTTATTGAAATCTAAACTGGGGTGTATAATGCACAATCAAAAAAAATCATACAGAGTGAGAAAATCTATTACTGATGGCTGGTGAGATCTTATAGATATCTTAATTTTATCAAGATAAGGATTATGATGTGTTTAAGAGATATTTTCAAGAAAAAAAAAGATTCATTTGGACCATCCTCATAAATCATATGTGAATTTATCTACATAGATCTGGCTCACATGTATATAAGGGGAGTCTTTTTTCCCAAATGTTGGGCCCACAATTGAAAGGAAAAATGATGAAATCTGCTATATAGATCATTGTTTTTATTCATGATATAGATAATTTTACTTACATTTCATTTGTTCACATGAAATCAGGCCTTGGAGACACTACATATCACATTGATATGAGAATAAAGCCACACATACTTCTATAATAGAGGTGTGGTGGGATACAAGCACCAAGTACTATGGTCCACTCAAGCACATACTTGAATATTATACAGTTTTACATTGTGCTTCAAGGAAGTGAACCATTATGTTTAACATAATGCGACATGGAATTTTATTACCATTTAATATCTTATGACTAAAAGTTTAGGCTATACAATTTAATGTATTACATCTTGGACTATAGATTCATATAGGTTTTTATCATACTACTTAAACCATAAGTTATGCCTTCTAAGTTCATAAGATGAAGATCATCACTCATGATCACATGAATCATTTCCTAAGAATAAAATCATTTTTAGAGTATATAACATGATCATGATACATAAATATCAAGTAATTATTTCTGTTATAGGGGACCTTTTTTGTGATAAGGTCCCTTCCACTTTGGTCAAAAAAATTATGTTTCTTCCCCAGTATCATCTGAGTCCTTTGAACCACTACAAATTCCCCTTAGTGGAATGAGCGTAGGATATATTTTTTATTAAAATAACATCCTATATGATTTTGGGAGACTTCTATGTGATGCAATATTTATAGACTTTTTCACATATAGTCACTACAATTCATCCAACTATTTTTCGGATTTCTTTTCTTTGGATAGTTTATCACTTATGAAAATATGAAGTCTGTGAAATTTAACTTCAATGGGAATGACTATATCTATCCCATATATTATTGAATATGGGGTCACTTGGGTGGTAGTGTGGGTCATTTTCAGGTAATCGCACAAGGAATAAAAGATCATCTATTTTCAAGTGTTTTTAGATTTATCCACCATCTTCTGAAGTATATTTAATAATGTCTTAGTGAAGGTCTCTATCTATATATTAGTCACGATGTGATAATGATCCAAATTGTTGTATTTTATATTATATTCCTAATATATATTTTTCTTGTTAGTATAATATATATTGGTAACATTTTCCATTAGAATCATATGAGCGACATGAAATATACTAATTATATTGGCATTCATGAAGCTGAAAATTATTTTGGTCCTAACTTCTTTGTGATGTATTCATTTATCACATTTGAAGAAGAATTATATAATAGTGAATTTGTATTTTAATTTTAGGTATATATCTTGGGGAGATATCCCTAAAACATCAATTTCCAAATGAAAAATGGCTATGTGTATTTTGAAGTATGTAGAAACTCTAGAGGTTAATGGATGATGTTTTTTGTGCACTTGGTAGGAATGAAAATTTCTAGTGAACATTGGGAAATCCAAATTAAATGAAGACTAGAATTATCCAATACTTATCATTTGATATTAAAGATTGAACCCTAACTTGTGGAAACCATAGGCCCCTATATGAACTACATTCATGATATAAAAAGTATCTCCTTCTTCAAATCATCTGATACATACCCTGTGGAAGCCGAATTTATATTGAAAATTTTGGAGATTTTGGTAGTCATAAAGAGTAATGTTAATTGATAAATGTTGGGGTTTATCTTCTCTATATTTTTCTGATGATATTTCACTGTCTTGAAGGTATCCCAAAATGGGAGTCATCCATTCATTATAAAGAGATTCTAGTTCAAGAATGGAATTAATGTCCCTGATTTCATCCATGTACACATGAAAAAATGGTGACAGTACACAATTGTGGTCAATGATGATGAAAATTTCATTCTAGTATAGATCCTCTAAAGCCTTAGCCTCATTCTCATATTCATATTCAAAGGCATGATTTGATAATAGGATGTGATTAAATGTCATTTCGATGGGTAATTCTACCATTAATCATTGTACTTAGTCAAATAGTGGGATTATGTTTTATTTTTTAATATAGAAATAACCATTGATCATTTTGATTACCAATTATAAAAGACTTTTTACCTTCAAGTGATCAACTATAATTTTATGTGCCAGTTCCATATCTAAAATGAGGGCCTAATATTATTTTTCATTATTTTTTTTCCATTTAATAGTGGAAAATTTTAAGGTAAGACTACCTATATTGAGGATATGATAACGACTCCCAACCTGAATATATTGAGACTTGGGTCTTCCACTCTCTTTCCTGTTGGGCACCTAGATGAACAGACATAATACATAACCCATATCTAGGGAGATATTGAATATATAATATCTCTTCATTTAAAAAATAAATATTAAATGGAATTATTTTGGTATAGATTTTCTCTATAAGTATCTTTACTAAGACACCGACTATAGAGGATTGTTCTGAGTCACCAACTGAATGTAAACCGCATCAAGATGGCCTCCCATCATACCAATAATTCGGTAAACATAGGATGGATGAGAATGTATTTAAGTGGGCTACTATAAGAGAATAAGTGGAATTAATAGTGTTAATGGTAGTTCCTTGTCTTCTGAACTTTGAATATTTACACCAGACAACTCTTCTCGATATCTGAATTATGAATCTCGGCATCAATAATATTTCGACTGATATAATAGTGATTTTTTCATTACGGAAATCATTATTTTATATATCTATTGAACCCAATGATCATTCTATGTTTTTTACATACTAAATTATAGTATTATCCTCAATAGTTTTCATCATTATTAGTGGATTTAATATATATTTCATGAGACTCTAAAATTATTCTAGATAGTCATCAGTCCACTAAAATATGATCCCCTTTTCTCCAAGCTAGTTAAGGGGAAAACATGTCTTTAAAGATTTATATAAATAAAATAATGCGAGTGAAGAGTAATTTTAATCCACTCAACTATTTGATTATTAGAGAGTTTAAATATCAAGTATATCCTCTTTCTTTTTGGGATTTACTTCAATTCCATTATTTTTTAATACGAATCTAATAAACTTTCTCAAGGTATCCTTGAAACCACATTTCAAGGGGTTAATTTTTAGGGTTTCTATCATATTTTATTTAATATGTTTTCAGGATCAACTAGTTGATAAGAACACTTCTAACATTTATCCACCAGATCATTGAAATAGCACTTGATAGATATCCCCCAAAAGGGTTTCAAGATATGATGTGTGCAATGTTAGTATGTTTTACCAAAACTCTTAAAACCAAAGGGAAATACCCAATATTAATACACACATTAGGGTGATTTGAAAGTGGTTGTTTCTTCATATTTAGGGGGCATATAGATTTGTTTATACCCTAAATGGCCTTATATAATGTAAATTTCTTGAAATCCATCCTTAACATCAATCAATAGTGTAACTCCCCATATTCATCACTTTCTCACATAGCCAAAATGAGGTACATATGAGACTTATAGAACAACTCCTCATACATCAGAGGCTACTGACAAGTATCGATTGTTTGATATCTATACAATGGAGTATATTTCCTATGGTATGGAGTTACACATATGTGGAAGAGTAATATGAATTTCCATAATCAAAGTAGTAGAAACAATAGAAATGATATAATATAACTTGGAAAAGAAATTAGAAACCAATAACCAATAATAAAGAATCATGTAGTGACAGGATGAAATATAAGTCAAATTTTAGCATAAAACATTGCAAAAAATGAATCAGGAGAAACAATATAATCCCAAAATTCTACAGTCCCGAACCCCACTTCGAACCCATATCCCAACTCTATCCCATCTATCAAGTAAAAAACAATCAACAATAAGGTATGTTTCCAACATCCAAGCATGAATCCATGTAATCTTCTTAGGTAACAAATGATGCTTGAATAGTTTGTAATTAAATTTTAGTAGGTCAAACCCACTATGTATAAATATAATTTTTTTGACACTAATTATATGTAATAAAATGATAAAATGGTGTATTAATTAATCAATTAATATATTTCATTAATCAACAAGCTTAGGTGACATGCTATAATATCACTAATAATATAGCACAATCATTACAAAAATATCTATATATCATTGGAAAAATAAACCACAACCATAAAATTCGAAAAATCACAAAAATATGGATCACGCCCACTATGTAAGAATTTTGATATGGTACTAGGAATATCCCTATTAAGGTAAGAATAATGATATGGGATTGGGTAGATCCTACTCAATAAAAGAATCACAGAATGGGAATGTGCATAAACTCCTAAATATAAGCATTATAGCATGGTATTATGCATATACCACTCTATATAAGCATTATTCCATGGGACATGGAATATGCTAGAGTATGGGACTTGGACAAGCCCACTCATTATATTCATTGTAGCTGATCACACAAAAAGTCATAAGAGCAAAGATATCACAATATCAAATCATATGACTCAACAATTAATTATGAAAATTACCATTTATCTTTCAATTATTCATTCATTTATATCTCAGTTGATCCACAATCATATCAATAATAACTAATCCATTACCTAGGGATTATATAACATTAATTCCCCTTAGGTCCCATGACATGCTAAGTACACTTTAATCCATTTTTCAATTTGATTTTAATCAATGGATTTATCACTGAATGGGTACCCAAAATCATTGTAAGGATGAAATTGATCCATATGTGATTCGAGGAAATAATCCAATCCATTATTTGATCAATTACTGCACATGTTATGTTTGTGCAATATCAATATTATGCATACTTGACAATTATCAAAACACAATGTTATGTTTTAGACCCCATAACATTAACTGGTGATTAATGAAACAATTTTAATGGATGTATTCAAAATGGATGATGGAAACAAATTATCACAAAAAGAACATAGATCAACATAGGTAAAGATAAAAACTAAAAATGTAATTTGCTCAAAATATTTACACTACAATGAATGAGGAATGATGGGAATGAAGGGAAACATAATAAAAACACTCACCATGGATCATATGTGTAATCTGGGCATCCAAAATGGAGTAAAGGGACTGAAAAGCACTAGGAAATTTCCTAGGACTATGTGGGAAGGGCAACAATGATATAATTAAAAAACATCTAGGATGTAGACTTTAAACTGATCCTCATAATAAATACATGAATTATAATCTATATACCTGTCATTTATTTATTTTTAAAGGCTTATTCTGAAAATCCCTTTCAATTTTAATGTCTATATCGATCAATAATGAAAAAACATGAATTCAGTTCCTAAAATTTAACCACATCATGTAATGAATGAGATCGTGACATATATCTAACTACAGTTACACATTGTTTAACATGTACATGGATTATCAATGATCTGCAGAACGTTTTCAGCATAGTTTCTACATAAAGGTCCATACCACCACCAATGCCTCCCAAACACATGGGAATCCATTATAAGTCCATTTCAAATGTTTATACTGAGAATCCATTATTAAAAATAATCATAAATCCCTAAACATTATGCCATTTTACCCAATAAATGTTGTTTATATATATACAAGAATCAACAACCAAGACTTAAAGAAAAACTCAAAGAGGGAAATAAATGTAAAAATAAAGAATATTAGACCCATAAAACTATATAATAGCTTGTCTCTGAGCTTATCTAATAGTAATTTTCTTGTTTATGAAAACAAATTCCATCCACAATGCTTGAATACCTGACTCCCTCTCCTAGGCCTCCACTTAAACACTCCCATGCTGCCACAACAATCAAAAATGAAGTATAGTCATACAATAGAGATACATATAACTACGCTCCATTATCCACATAAGATTATATTCATAGGGAACATCATCACCAATATTGATTCCCTTGATGCATATCACATGATATGGTTCATGATAATATCTTTAAAGATGCAACATGTAAAACACATGGTGCATGGTATTGTAGAATTGTTGAATGGGTAATCAGTATGCCACTAGAACAAACCTATCTAATATCTCAAATTTCATAACAACATGGGTTCTAGATTTCCCTATTTTCAAATATATAATTACCCCACCCAAAGTGATACCCTATTTAGAACACAAAGATCAACCACACAATCAAGATCTCTTCACTAATTTTCAATGTAAGATTTCTTCATGTATTTCATGGTTGGTAACCACCTCTTGATCAAATAAACCTTGTAAAATGTCTCCTACACAATACTAGGCCAAAAAAGCACTAACTCTCCTACATCCATCCAAAAAATAGGGGAATAGAAAATCATAAAATTAAAATCCTCAAAAGTTACTATATGGATTGATACATGGAATATATTATTATATGAAAACACCATGAGTTTCATATGATGCTCCCATAAACCACCAAAATACAAATCATAGGATCATAAAATAACCACTAGAACCTGAATATTACACTGAGACTGACTATCAATTTACAAATGATATGTTGTGATCAAAATAACCTATGATCCTAGAGCCATCTAATGACCCTGATAGAACCACAATATGAAATTAGGATCTATGTCTAAAACAATACTCCCCAAAACACAAAGCAATTGAACTATATCATGCATGTACAATATACTCATATCACCGATATTTATGGTCTCTATAATTGGGAATATATGGGATAACATAATTCTTATATCCATGATCACCTATATAGTATCATGCTTATGGGTTGTCCTGGGAAATCCTACAAGAAAATCTATAGTGAAATCAAACCATTTTCACTCCGGAATGGGTCAAGGCTGCAATAACCCAACTAGTCTCTGATGATTTACTTTCACCTCCTGATGGGTGAAATAAATCTCCATAATGACTGCTACCTCCTTCTTTAACCATTACAATTGTTACTATCTATGGTGATCATGATACATATTTTTTCAAACTAGGATATTCCAACCATTTAGCTTCATAAAAGTCTCTCATCCTCTCATCACACAAGCCCATAGAAACCCAAACATTGACATGTATAATAAGAGAAAGAAATATTTAAAGAGGCCATCTAGATGGTTTATCCCAACCATGTAATCTTTATCTTATAACTATGATCATTGGATCAGAAAATTATCAGTCTTGATCTAGTCCCAATGAATGGGTATCAGAGATATCAAATCCAGATTTACTCTTCCCTTAAACTCTTGGACATCATGAAGCATGTCTGCAAGTAATTCCATCATCTTACACTACTATCAATACTCTCATATTGTCTTAATCTGTGTCCTTCATCTCAAATAATTAGAAATGTTTTTTCCTTATCCATTTAATAATCCAATTTGATGCAAAAAAGACTTCAGATACTCAACCAAACTCCTCTACTTAAGTTTCAGGTGAAACTGAGTATATATTTACCTGATGATATTATGGTACATGGAATCCAAAAAAACCTCACCCATAAGATCGTGCCTCCAACATATTATTTCAAGTACCATTGTAGCTAACCCTAGATCATGAGTAAAGTAATTCCTCTCATGTGGTCTCAGCTATCTTGATCCATTTCCCACCACATGATATTGTTTCATCAGAAATACTCTGAGTACAACTATGAATACAACATAGTAAATAGTATAATAATTTCCTAGAATTGGTAATGTGAGGATATTTTTTGTGGTAATCCTTCTGTTAATCTCTTGAAAATCTAACTTGCAATCATCTAACCAAAATAATTCACACCATTTTGGGTCATCCCTAACATCGGTGTTTCCAAATGGAAAAATTCATAGTTAAAATTAATATAAAAACCTTTTAAACCATTAACAAAAATAAATATAGAATAAATTATTGGGTCTCCACAAATATATGATAGATAAACCTTCCTTGGGTTCACTGACACACATACCTTTGAGATGACATTACCTAATAAGTTCACTTTATCAATCTGTAAACCACATTCAGTTATATTAGTGTAAAGATGATTTTCTCTCAATTTAATAATGATCATGTCAAGATGTTTCTAATGATCATCTACTATAAGGGATTACACTAATATTATGTTGAAAAAACAAAAAAATGTCCCATAAACTAATGAAAGATCATATTCGTCAAATCCATGTATACCACAATAGTATTGGTAAAATAAAACAGTATCTCTACAAACTCCTACAAGCCACGTCTAATCCTAAAGGTAGTAAAAGGTATGTGTGAAGGTCTCATACTAAACTAGTGATATCCAGATCATGATTTTTTCTAGGATAAGATATTATCACTTGTCAAATGATTAAATGTGTCATAATAGCATGTAAAAGGATATTTTTTCTTGATCATCATTTGGTTTTTGACCAATGAATTTTATTTATTTATAATAAGAAAATTAGATGAAAAGGCTACAAAGAGAACAATCAAGGTGGTGTAAAATAGAGAAATACAAAACAATCACCTTGAAAAAAATGAATACCCTGAGGATGAAATGATCCCATGTTAGTGAAAATAAGGAGATAATCATCTTGAGAAGATATAGGGGAAAGAAAATCAGAAAGTATATTACCCTCATGACAAGTATACAGAATAGATATGTGATTATTCGTAACAAATTACATCTCTTGACTAAGTATTCAATGGACCATGGTATGTGATTTTTACCTGAAGAAGCATTGAAGATAGAATGAGAATATTTATCAATATCTCAAACTGGATTCTACCTCTGATTACATAAGAGAAATCCTATCAACACAATGTGAGATACTGTATGGAGAGAATCTCTACTCCCAACAAATACCGATAATGAATCCCCCATAGATCCCCTATAATATCTAATAACAACCCCACCATTAAAGTTCCTCATTCCACAAGATCCATCAATTATCATTTTGTACCCAAACGGGGCCTCTATCTAACCCCTGATCCCAGAGAAATAGGTGAGATGTTGAGGGAGACACGAGAAGGGAATAGGGGAATAAGGGAATGATTTGTTCCCAAGACATTATATAGCCTACAGAAATCTAGAATATGAATTGTATAATTAAATATAATACCAATAAAAATCCGTTAAATTAAGACATTGTTTTCCATTTTTGAAAGGTGAAATAATCATAAAGCTAGTGGTTATAATAATGTATCTGGATTTCCTCTCGGAACTTGGTCTATCCACCCCAACAAACATGCACTATTGGAACATTTCAATGGAAATATAGTGATCTCAGCAGCTTGTAAATTGCCCAAATTATATCCATATCAACTTGGAAAACTCACTATTAAAAAAATGGTTTTTTGATTCAAAATATGGATCCCTATAACAAATACTATTTGATTCAAGACTAATCCCCCTTTTTTGGATATTAACATCACTAGGAATGGCATTAAATCTAATATTCCACACCAGGAGGAGGAATTTCATAGGTAGTTCCTTGCACCAGATAGTTTCACCCCAACATCCAGAGATAAATCCAAGGATAGAATATTAAGAAATTCTTTGAGCGAGAACTTACCAGTTGAAGAGCCTATGAATACCTTTTTTTCAAGAACACTGTATGAAACTATGGTATCAAATATATCTTTATTACTATCATCCATGGAAGTATAGATCATTTTGTGATGAGCAATGGCCTTATTGAAGATTATATTTGGAGTAGGAAATCCCAGAAACCCATGATTAGACCCTGACTAGTTATGAATCCATAATATTATATCCCACATTCCATGA
This sequence comes from Viscum album, assembly GCA_963277665.1. NCBI lineage: Eukaryota > Viridiplantae > Streptophyta > Magnoliopsida > Santalales > Viscaceae > Viscum > Viscum album. The sequence goes on along the minus strand of OY728133.1, from coordinate 114,848,517 downwards.
TCCACTGGCAGTGCTGTTGTTGGATAGCTACATGAGGCTGGAACCGTCTTTGATTTTTGGACGGTCTAGATCTAGAAATATTCCCTTCTAAACCATAGATTCTAAACTTATAATTTTCCCACAATGGAACACCCTAAATTATCTTATAGGAAATCTTAGAATAAAGACCCATCATGGTTCTCAAGATTCTATTTAAGTTAATACCTCTATCTTTAACTATATTTGGAAACTAGTTCTAGGAATCCCAATGAAATTTACCCTTTAGATTCTCACCCCAAATAAAGGATACCAATACACTATCAATGTTGGATAACACCAATTTAGGAACCATTATAGTATAGAATAGAATCATTGGGACTAAGGAAAGGATCGTGTTTATCAATGTAATCCTCCCTTTAAAAAAAGAATCTATTTTCCAATTAATGATGCAACCCAAAATTTTATCGATAACTATATTTGAAATATATGATGAGGAGGGGATTAGAGGGCATAGAGGAACCCATGTAACACATGGTAAAGGAATCTTTTTGCATACCCAGAAGAGTTTCCAATGTTCTAGTTCTTTTCTCCAAATATTTTCTATGAATAGAAAAAAATTATTTTCTCCCAATTGATATATTTTCCACTACAATTTCAGTAAAAAACTAAAACATAATTAACCCCAAAATATACCTTCTAATCCCATTAACAATGATAATGGTTTAATATAAAAGCATGAGATGAGATATATCCCCATTACCCCATTTATTATGATAAGGAAGAAACTTTTTCATTGCATTGTAATGATCAACATAGCAATTGAGAACATCCAGAGCCATGATAAAGAGATATGGAGAGACAGGTTAACCCTTCATTAAACTTATAACAGATTTAAAAAATACAAATTTTATCCCATAAAGGAATCAAAAAACCATGGAGAGGTAAACAAGAAGAATAATAAATCAATAAACCAAACCGAAAAAACCCATTTGTGAGAGGAACTTGATAAGAAAGATCCATTGGTCTATACCATAGGAATTTATCATATGTAATTTGATGTCCATATTTCAATGAAAATATTTCAAGTTAAGATCAATGATATCTTCATGGGGAAAGGCTATAGAGTCTTCAATAGATATTCTCTTCATGAAACCCTGTCGCCCATTATCCACCCAACATGGAATTTATAGAGAATGTTTAGATTTTAATATGAATATCGAGACATTATAGGGTACATTATATAGAATGACGGGATGATACTCATTCAATGAATGTTGGTCTTTGACCTTGGGCACAAAAACTAATTTTTAATCATAGACCACACATTGGTGGTTACCAACAAGGAATTAATCTTGCAACACACTGATAAATAGCTTCTTATAAATTCCATAGTAATTCATTATGAAAGAGGATGAAAAAGAATCCTGGCCAGGAGTGATGCATGGATTTATTGACCTAGGGATTCATAAATTTCATCACCTTTTGTGATAGCACTCAATTGATAATTAACTACTTCTGATACCTGGTCCTCGATTATGTTAAATAGATTTGTGAGACCCCTACGATAGAAACCATCCATACATGGGATTAAAGAATCCAGAATAGACATAAAGTGTGATTTCCCCATTTTCCCGACAAGATCTTTGTCATTATTATTGGAACCATTATCCATAATATTTTTAGGATCTATGAGCATGAATTCTTTCTTGATATAGAAATGAAAATATATTTTGTATTGGTATACTTGTTAATACATTTAACACAATATTTCTCCCATGAAACTCTTTCCTATTTCAATAGAAGATCTTCCATAAAATCATTCTTTCATTGAAAATCCTCAAAAACCTCATCATCCATGGTGTTCTATAGACTAAACTCCATCCAGTGAATATCAATACTAATATTCTCAACTTCGAGTGCATATACAGGAAAAAAAATTTCCCTAGAACAAAAAATCCATTTAATATGACTTATATTATTAGGGATGGAAAACCATAGAATACCTTCACTGAGTAGTCAAGGTATTTCATACAATTTTTAGGAAGTCTGGATTGGCCGCCCATGCAGATAAAAAATGAAAAAATCATCTCCATTAATTATGGACTTCATGATAATTTAGAGTGGTGAGTGGTCAAATAATCCAAGATCCATGTGATATTTATTTATGTTAGGAATAGAAGAAATGTCCTTTGCATTAACTAGGCATCGGTCATAACGACTCCAAAAACATCAATTCCCTTATTGGTTATTTCACCATGTGAATAGATTACATGATAAGATTGCATCTAAGAGACCATTTTCCCCCATGAACATGAAAAAGGCCTAATGAACTATTATAGGGAAGGGATCACATCCCATTTTTCACTGAGGATCTGAAACAATATTTAAGTCACCTCCGACTATACAAGGATCGTCACTTGGGTTGAAGTTTCTTAAATCGCCCCACAAAGACACACAAGATTGAGAATCAAATTTAGCATAATCTGCTGAAAGAAAAAAAACCTTATATTTGACAGATATATTGATATTAATGAATTGGAATTTCATAAAAATAATATCAATAGATACACCAGATTTCCATAATATATATATGTGATATTTGGAGGGGAATCCACTTAGAAAACCATAAGATCCTAAGAGATGAGCAAAGAACATGATATTAGAAGAGTCCTTCATAGTCTTCATAACTACAAATACAGAGATAGAGTGATGGAAAACCTTATTGGAGATAAAATACTATTTAAATTGAGAGCCTAAACTATGTAGAGTCCATGGAAGAAAATTAATCAACAGATAATGATTTGTCTTGCACTGGCCCATGACTCTTGTCGTTGGAATATTTTAGCAGACTTGGAAGAATATTTGGATTCCAATTGAGATTTAAATCTAATGTGAACACCATTTAGGATCCCTATATACTAAGGAGTTTAAGGTTGACTTTTGGATACCAAATCCTATAGATTCTATGGAATTTTTTCTATAGGTGAAGGAACCAAGGATATATCATTCGAATTGGGGGAGAGAGGGATGAAAGCTTCAGATTAGACTTGAAAATGATTCTATGCAAAGTACCCTGAGTCCAACTCCTTAATTATGAGGCACAAAGATGATGAGGAATATCAAGGCACCAAATGATTCTCAGAGATCAATTAAAGCAGGATAAAGCATCGAATCATGTTGGGAACCTGGGAAAGGCAGACCCTAGGAGGGAACGGGACCAGAGCATGACTGTGAAAGACCATGGACACCAAGGATGTAGTATAAGAGTAGGAAAAGTATTTTATGTCTATAGGCATGGATTATATCTTCACACTCCTCCACCAAACTAAGGGATCTGTCATTTTTTCAGAAAGAGTGGATGTAGGTAGAATAATAGGCCCCTTCAAACCATGACGGGGCTTAGAGCTCTCTTGGGACTTAAACTGATTAGACTTCCTACATTAGTATGTCATGTTCCCTTCATGGTGACAATGGGAAAAGAAGAAGGGTTAAGAAGTATAGACTAAAAATTGTTAAAACTCAGGCATTCCTTCTACTCTGATCAGAAAAGCGAGTTAGAGAGGAAGCAATAAATACTACTCCACACATATTCAGGTCGTCATAATTTCTTCTAGGTGAATAAACCGATTATCATCATAGAATTAAGATCCCAAAGTGTTCCCAATTCCACTAAGGAATCTAAGAGACATGGAAGGTAATGGAAATGATGGGTACAATATCCAAACTGCTTCCCTTGAAATATCCTTGTTGGGATGAGCATCCATCAACCAATGAAAATGAGATAATCTCCAACGCTTAATAAAATGAGGGTTGTATCACCAACCAAAGATTAACTCATCCTATGATGAAAGAAAAATGAGAATCATCATTTTATTATGAATCTAAACCCTATCTAGTGATATTAAATTCAAATAGTTGAGAAAATGATGAAAAATATGAAGATGCAGCTTTTCAATCCCAAATCCAGCTACTAGATTTCAATTAATATGCGTGGAATATTTGTGAAAGAATGAATCAGAAATATATAGTTCTAGAATATTTCAATCCAAGTGAGAATAAGAACCCTGAATGACCTATGAGACTACTTTAGAACTAATATGTGAGAAAGTGTTCTTTCACAGAACCTCCTTCAAAGAGGGAGCAGGTTGTGGATGACTATAAGGAGGCTCGCAAGGAAAGGAAACATTATTAGAGAAAAGAACTAGAGAACCCCATTGAAACATACTTGTCCGTACGAAACATTTACCTTTTGGTGTGACTCAATAGGGAAGGAAATAAATTGGATCACCTTTGGAGACCAAATCGACCATGAACTCGATCTCCCATTTGGGTGGAAAGCTATAGAACTCTCAATAAAAAACATCCAAAAAATTATCTACTACCAGAAGAAAATAATCCTTCTTCATTCAAACATAACCTATAATAAGGCTTTATATCTATGACATGAGACAACATAATATTTACTAAATTAGTTCTACATGACCAACCTAAAGATTACAATCACCTTGGAGAAAATATATACCTTCTTCTAGAGATATAATGTTAACACGCCTCCAGTAATAGTCAACATGAGAACAACACTGGACAATGAAATCTATGCCAAGAATCAAATTGAAACCTATATTTTCAATCTAAAATGTTTCCCACAAGAATTGGTAACTAATGATCTCAATAGAACATGCCATGCATCATTTGATATTCTTTGACCACACTCCCAACAGTGTGTCACTGGTCAATGCACTGTATGAGCATTCCATAAAAAAGAACAAACCATTTTAAAAGAGAGTAGATAAAAAATGAATGTGATAAATCTATATCAATAAAAATTATTGAAATGGTAGATGAAAAAATAATTATACCTCTGATAGTATAAGTTCATGCATCTACAATAGTTGGAGTAGTCTTCATAATGTCCAGATGATCATCCCCTCTACTCGAGCTCCATCCTAACTTCCCATAGACATTCCATCTTCCTAGTACTATTGTATCTATACTAGGGTTCCATATCATATTCCATGACCTAAAAATATATTGGAACTCTAGTTACCTATATGGTGAGGAGTAGATATGTTCTTTCCAGACTCAGGTACTATTCTCGGTCCCCTACTACTATTATTATATTGTATTCTCATATAAACCCTCTCTGGGTGGACCATTACACTATAATAATGACACATGAAAGCCATATATATAAACTAAGGCCACTTGTGGCCCAAGTTTATATTCTGAAAGAACTATAATCAAACACATTTCTGATATGGATGCCCACTTTTTTGATTGCTATGACCCCTGGTGCTTCGGTGAAAACTATCATAATGACACTTATATCCACCGAAAGAAGTGCTCCCTGCTCACCTTTATAAAACATATTGACGACTACACAGGGATTCTCCGATATTTTCTAACCTGATGAGTACCTAATTAATCCCATCTAAAAAGCTACATATGTGAAAAACATTCACCTATGATTTTATCTGATGTAAAATCCTATCAGGAAAAAACCTAACCTGATGGATCTCAACCGCAGCTAAAGATGGCGTAAAGCACTACAGGTCAATGAAACGTTCAGTGTATTCCATCACCTACATTCCCTTCTATGTCAAATTTGTTAAATCACAAGACATATCACCCCAAAACATATATGGATAGAAGTGGATCAAGAACAACTTCTCAAAGTCATTCAAATTTAACTCATCATTCTTCCCATCATTCTTCAAAATATTCTACCAATGGATGGATGCCCCATAGAATATCTACATAAAAATATTTACCCTCATATTTTCATGTTACCAAAGATGACTGAATTTTATTAGGACTAACACAATACAAAACTCGGTGTCCTAGGGGCCTCTCTCAATAGTGAATATAACAATATTTTGTAGTTCAAACTCTCTCATCAACTCTAACATCAAAGGCATGGTTTTAATTGTTTCCACTTCCATGGATCCCATAACCCTCAAAAAAATATCATGAAGTTGAACATATATCTAGTCTTCAGTATCAACAGGAAGATCCAACATAGCTATTTTAGGAGCATTCTAATTTCCACTCACATGACACTCAACTCACAGATGACAAGGGGTCAGTTTATATACAATACAAACAAACTCTTTATAACACTTTCTACAACAGCATGGTCAACCACCTCAGATAAAAAATATAGAGAGTCACTACTCCTGATCTCTCTTAACATTAATTACAGGGGTTTAAACATGACATAACAATTAATTTCTTTCCATTTATCAGATATAATAGGTTTCTCATACCATAGTTCTTATATTAATATACACTATAAAAGAAATAAATGTATACCTATCATTAACATTGACTTCCTATATATAATGTTATGTGCCTATAATTATGCATGCATACTCATCTATTTCCATACCGGTCCATGAGTAATGATATCAAGAATTGATATCATCATGAAATGATAACACAACACAACATGTGAATCGCTCAATGTAAAATAACATCAACTATAATAATAAATGAGTATAAAAACAATAAAATCCCTAGGAACTCATATATTTCCACAATAAATGTGTTTTATACTCCCATGAACATGCTCAATACCAAGTCCCAACACATCCTATTGTCCATTCTACCTTTACAAAATTGTAAATCAATGTAAAATGAAATCCTTCTCCTCTGATAAAACATTGTAACATCCCTTAATTCCTCACTCTGACACATATCTTAAATGTGTTGGTTATGAGACTGCAGGTGTACCTCCCTGTACACCATAGTCCATTGACTAGAAGCATGGGTGTGATAAGTACAGTGGGGATACTATCCCCGCTTGTATGGAGTTTTACATAAATGGAAAATAAATATAAATAACCATAATCAAGATTATAGACATATCTAAAACCATATAATAAAAATGGGAGAATAATGGAGAAACCAATAACCAATAATAAAGAATCATGTAATGATAGGCTGAAATGTATCTATAATTCAAATCATAAACATTACAAATAAAATAATCTACTGAGATTAAGAAATACCAAAAGTCACTATTCCCAACCCCACAAAGAACCCATGTCCAAACACTATCCCATCCAAAAAGTGACAAATTGATTAGCAATAATGCCCCTTTCCCTAGCACAAACATACATCCATGTAATATTCTTAGGTAACAAACAAAGATCGAACAAGGTGTGAGTAAAATAATGTAGGATGACACCAACATGTATAAATATAACTATTATGATAATAAGTCTATGAAATAAATAAATACCCCAGTGTACTAATTATTCAGTTAATATAATATAGCAATCAACCTATATCATCCCCAATTCCATAATATCTCTAACCTTTAGCACAACCATGCCACCCCTAGCCATGTATCCATGGAAGAATCAAACAAATCTAGGATGATCCCACTATACATGAATTTAGGAATGGGACTTGGTAGATCCTACCAAGTATAATAACTATAGTATGGAACTGGGTAGTTCCCCCTCAATATAAGAGTCACAATATAGGACTGGGTATACTTTAATTAGTATAAGAATTACATCATGGGACTGGTCATAACATGCTCAATATAAGAATTAGAATATAGTACATTGAATAAATCACTCAATATATGAATTATAACATTGGATTGGTTTGATCCCCCTTAATTAAAGCATTAAATTAGGATAACAAAACATGTCATAACAGAAAGGATATGGCAATATCACATCATAATCCTCAATGGATAATTCTGAATATTACCATTTATCTTTCAATTACATTTTCATTTATATCTCAAATAATTGAAAATCATATCAAAAAATTATATGAAATTACCTCATGATTATATATTAAGAAATCACATTATCTCTCATGTCCTACTAAACACACATTAATCCATAACACAATTCAATTTAAATCTAGGGTTTTCTCACCCAATGGGTAGTCAAAATGCTTTGTCACAAAAAATTGATCCCTAAATGATATGAGGAAATGATCTAATCCATCATTTAATAAATCAATGAAAATTTTATGTTGGTGAAATCAAAATATTGCACATACATTCCAATTAACAATCAATAAGTTTACGATTTAGACCTCATACCCTTAACCAGAGACTAATGCAACACTTTTGTTGGGTAACACCAACAAAGAAGATTAAGAAAACGGTTATAATGAGATTCTATATTATTCCAGGTCAATATAAAAGTAAAAAACAAGCCATGGTAAAAATATTTAAGCTGCAATGATTGAGGAATGAAATGATAGAAGGGAAACCTAAGGAAAAAACTCAACATAGAGTAGATGTGTAATTGGATCATCTGAAATGGAGGAAACATACCCAAAATATCATAAAAATCATCTTGGCTGTAATAGATGAATGATGACATGGTGGAATGAAAAAAATAATTCATTATTTAAATTTTAAACTAATGCTCAAGATAAATACGTAATGTGTATTCTAATTAAAAATCATGTATTTATTTTTGAAGTTGTACACCAAAAAACCCATCCCCTCATGTTAATATTTATCCCAATAAAAAAATATACGATTTTAATTATAATAATGACTTGTAAGAACTTCATGCCATGAACCACTTCATCAAATGTGTGTGGAGGAAGTTGTATGTCATGTTACGTGTACACAATATGTAAATTATCTACAAATAGTGTTCATACCATTTTCTACATAAAGGTGTAAACAACCTCCAAAGCCTCCCAAATTCATGGGAAACCATCAAAATAATGTTTAACAATTTTATACCCATACTCCATTAAATGAAATAAATATAACTTCCAAAACGTCATGTCATTTTATACAACATACTCTATATGTATCTATAAACAACTATAATAACCCTTGTACAAAAAATAATAATTTTTTAATGTTATTATTATCAAAATAAATAGTTATATTCACTATGTTAATTAATTTTTAAAATACATAATTTTATTAAATAATTTTTTTAGATTTTTATATTTAAATTATTTATTTTAAAAATAATAAATTTTAATATGAAAAAAATCATATTTTAATTCAACATGTTGAAATTTTCTTAGTATGATTTTTTGAAAATTTTCAAAAATTGTTTTATTTATCGAGATTTGTAAAAAATGCATTTTTTTAAATACAAAATTTGTTTGACATTATAAAGATATAATTATGATATAAAAATTATTAAACTTAAATAATGACTAAAATATGAAATTATAATATAAATATTGTGCAATAAATAATTCATAACATTTATGTTATATTTTCTTTCATGATAAGAATAAATGTCATTATCAGTGTTAATGCATTGCCTACACATTGTTGAAACACAAAAATTTGGTTCTTTAAAGAGTAAAACTGAGTTCCAAAAAATATTGTATCACATTATTAATTAATTATTATTTGTTGTTGATTTTTTATTGATATTTTGGAATTTTATAGTTATATAACATAAATCATATCTAAATTTCTGTTCATTGCTTCTTCAAGACTTGAAATGTCATATTAAAAATTAAAGAAGTTGTGTAGGCAAGGATATCATTAAACTTACATAATTAATTTATCTAAATTATTATCTAAATCCAAATTAAATTATTTTTATTATATTAATTTATTATTATTTTCTTATATGAAATAATTAACATCACTAATTATGCAACGCTAATGCATCGCTTTTTCAAGCATAAGAAAAATAAAGAAAATTATTTTAATGAAAATTTTAAAATTCACTTAATGACCCAAAAAATTGGATAAGTATTATTGGTTTGTTATATATCAACCATTTTTGGGGGCTAAAATTAATGACCAATCTGATCCACCTAGATATTATTAAGACCCTTAATAATATTTTGTTTAAAATAAATACAAGTTTTTCACACAATAATTTTTAATTAGTATAATATTTTAATTTATGGATTTATAATAAAATTGGACAATAAATATTTTTTTTAAAGATAATAAATTTATATTATTTATGGAAATTTATTTCTAATTTTTAGGAAACAAATAAATACCTTAATGGATTTCACAATGTTGATGCAATAATTATTTAATTAATGAAAAAATAAAATTAATGTTCCTATAAATATTAAAATATTTATTTTTATATTTTTAAAATAATACATTAATTATATATATAAATGAGTTGTCAAGGATATATAAAAAAATAAAATTTTATTCTTTGTTTTAATGTTCTTAAAGTCATAGTTATCAATTGTTTTTACTTTTCAAAATTTATTTTTCAGGAGTAAAATGTTTTTATAAAATATTTAAAAATAAAATAAAATATTGAATAAGATATTATATAATTAGATAATGTATAAAATGTGATCCCATTTATCCTTTTTGTAATTTTTAATGTCTTTACCCCTATATTAGACTTATTATATTTTAATATTTTAAGTAATTCAAAAATTTCCTCTCACCTTGATTATGAAAATGATCTATTTAAATCAATTAATTTAATCACCTTATATCTTATTTATTAACTATCCTCTATAAAATTATCTAAAAAACATCCATATCTATATTCTAAATGTATTTTTTAGGAATAACATCAACTTTTGTGGTATTACAGAGTTTAGAAAAGTGATTTTCTTATGAAGAGGAGGATAAAGAAACCTATGTGATGAGTTGGACTCAAGGTAAGGGGATTATTTTGAAATATTTATTTTAATTTATATAATCATATATTTTTAAGGAAAATATTTTATCATCATAAATGATTTTATATATTTCCATCCTCTATAAATTTTCTTGACATTTTATGCATTTTATACTAACTTTTGTTTTAATTTCAAAACATTTATGTTCATGTATTTTAAATGTATGTTTGTTTGGAAAATGGATTTGTCCAAAAAATTATATTATATTCAATATTATAAATTATTAAATTATTTTATTCTATCAAAATAATGGTTTTTTATTTTTTTAAGTTGTAATTGAGAATGTAAGGATCATATAAAATGATTTCATAAAATTAGGGCACAAGAGTGTTGAATGATATGATGCGGTATTGGGAGTAGACCCATGACCTCAAGGGGATGTTGTCCCATATGTGATGCAAATACGTGGCCTCATTTTGTTTCTTATGGCTAGATTAGTATCATGATTAATCCATAAATGTTATTATTTTTTTAATGGAAAACACCCAATGTTGTATTTGAAAAGAATTATTATTTTGCATATATATGGATTTTAATGTAATATAAAATTATTAAGGGTATTTAGAAAATCTATAAAACCAGTTTTTAAATTTTTTTAATATAAATTTATTTATTTGATAATTGATTTTAAATGTAGTTATTGTATTCAAAGAAAGTTGTTTTGAAATTATTTACATCCCATTATAGGAAAAATCAATGTTCTTCTTGTGTTTAAATTTATTTTTCAAAGGATTAGAGGAATTTATATTGTTATTTATATCATATAAAGATGTAGAACATGTGAAGAAATATGTTTAATTTATTTTAATATTTGTTGAATTAAATTTTCAATGTCTAATTCTCTAAAACCTAGAAAAATGGTATTGGCATGTAAAATGTTTTGTGTATTTTATAGTGGTGTTTTATAAAAAAATAGACATCATTTTTTAGCACTGAATTAGGAAGCATGGTTTCAGGGATTTACATTTGGTATCAGAGAATTGTTCTATAAAAATATAGAGATTGGGGGTTATAGTTTTAAAAATAAAATCCTCATGATATAATTTTCATTATTTTAAACTTCTATTTTATTGTGTTTGCTCAAAAATATAGAGGTCCATCCATTCAAATTTATAAGATGGGATTACGAATTTTATTAAGCTAGATTAATGAATTATGAGGGTGAAATTCTTTTAACTAGGGAGGTTAGAAAGAAGCAAACCTGGTACAAATATAATTTTTTTTTTCATATTATTATTTTATTTTTATGTTATTATATTCAATATGTTAATTAATTTTAAAAATAAATAATTTCATCAAACTAATTTTGTATATTTTTATATTTAAATGATTAATTATTAACTATAGGATTTTAATTTTAATTCATAATGTTTATATTATATTCATATGAATTTATTATAAATGTGTAAAAATGTTTTATTTTTGGTGAATAGTAAAAAATTCACATTTTTTAAATGCAGTATTTTTGTGACATCGTTAAGACATAATTATGATATAAATTTTTTTAAACTTATAGAATTAATAACTTTTTAAATTATCATAGAAGTTTTGAATAATATATAATTCATAACTTTTAGGTTATAATTTATTGCATGATATTATAAAAGTCATTGTCGGTGCTGATGTAGTTCCTAAACAACATTGGAAAAGTAATCTTTGGTTCCTTATAGGTAATAATTGAGTGATAAAAAGTATTTTAACAAGTTATTTGTTAATTATTTTTTAAAATTTATGATTTTGGATGATATTTTATAATATTAGAGTTACAAACATAAATATTATCTAAATTCCTTTGCAATGCTTAAGAAAGGCCCAAAAAGTTAAATTAACAAATTAAAGAATCTATATTAACTTGGATAAAATTAAATATAATTATTGAATAAAATATTTATTATTATCTGTTACCTACTAAATTTATTTTTATGATTTAATTTTTTTTAATTTTTATATTTTAAATAATTATCCTTAATTCTTATGCAACACTAATACAATGATTGTGTAAGTAGAAGAGAAACCAGTAAAATGATTATAATTAAAATTTTATGAATCGATAAATGACTCTAAATTTTTTATAATTCTTATTGGATGATTATATATTGACCATGTCTATTTTAGAGTCAAATTAATGACCATTTGGAGTCACTTATAAGTGATTAATTCACTCTATAATATTTTATTTAAAAAATTCACGTTGTCCAAACAATAGTTTTTAATTAGTATAATATTTTAATATATTGTTTTATATAATATTTTTTAGACAATAAATATTATTTTTAAATATAATAATTCTACATTCTTCATGGAAATTTATTTTTAATATTTAGGAAACAATTAAATACCTAAATGGCATGCACAATGATGATGCATTAATTATTTAATTAAAGAAAAAATAAAAAAAAATATTTTTAAATTTATTAAATATAAGTATAATTTAATATTTTATTATAATAAAGTAATTATATAGACAAATATTATATATATAGAATAAAAAATTATTCGGTTTTAATTTTAATCTAAAATTTAATTTTTTTAAAGTCATAGTTATAAATAGTGTTCAATTTGACAAATTTGTTTTCATGAACAGAATATTTTATTAAAATAATTAAAAATAAAAAAGTCATTTATTAAGAAAAAATATTATTATATTATCTCTAAAATATGACCCGCTTTATCTTTTTAAAAATTTGGGAAGTATTTACCCCTATATTGGACTTATAATATTTTAATATTTTATGTCATTCTTTAATTTCCCACAACCTTGATTATAAAATGGACTCTTTAGATCACATAATTTCACCACCACAAGATTTATTTCTCAATTATAATATATGAAACTATACTCTACCCTTCAATCCCCACATTCTAGGTATATTACATTATGAAAAACACCATATGGGTTCTTAAGTTTTTAAGTAAAGCGATTTCCCAAATAAGACGAAGATATAGAATTCTATGTGAGGAGTCAAAAAAAGATAAGGGGATTGTTTTGAAGGACTTTTTTTATTTATAGAGTATTATATTTTCATAGAAAATATTTTATTTTAATTTATTATTTTAGGTATGTCCATCATCTAAAAATTTCATCGGAATTTTATGCATTTTATTAATGTTTTTGTTTTAATTTCAAATAATTTTTATTCATGTATTTTAAATGAAACTAATTTTTTTCTAGAAAATGAATTTCTAACCAAAATTAGATTATTTTAAATATTATAGGTTATTAATTTATTTTATTCAATTTAAATAATTGGTTTGAATTATTTTTGGGTTATGACGGATAAAAGAAGGAACATTTAGATTTTTTATATATATATTATGGAACTAGTGTATTTAATTGTATGATGTGGTATGAGGAGTAGATCATTGACATAGAGGGGAAATTGTAACACATGTAGTATGTATAAGTGTCCTTATGGTTTTACTTATGGTTTTATGAGTATAATCATTTTCCCATATATTTCATTATTATATAAATAGATAAATCCAAAGAATTATTTCAAAAGAATTATTATTTAGAATATATATTGTTTTCAAAGTAATATAAACTATTTAAGAGTATTTATAAAATGTATAAAACCCCTTTTATAAATATTAATTTTGTAAAATAATTTATTTAATAAATTTGTCCAAAGAGATTTATATCTTTCAATGAAGGGTATTTCCATATGACATTAAAAACCTTTACAAGGAAATCTAATGTGCACCCTATGTTTAAATTTATTTTTCATCTGATTATTATAATTTTATTGGTGTGTTTATCATATAATAAATAATCACATGATTATAAAAAAATTAATTTTTTTTTATTTTTTTTAATTTAAATGTAAATTTTTTAATCTTAGAAACCTAGATCAAAAAAGGACCTGGCATGTAAAATGTTATGTGTGTTTTTCAGTTTTATTTTATAAAAATAATGTACACAAATTTTATTACATAATCCAGAAGCACGAGTTTGAGGATTTAAAATTACTTTGAAACCATGGATTTACAGAGAACTCAATGTGGAACATATTTGGAAAATGATAATACCATACAACTAGTTCTGTGATGGGAACATGAAAATCATCATCCAAACAATACTATTTGATATCTATGATGTCGATGAAAGATCTAATTTCCACATTGTTCATCCTTATCAGAACATGTTGGCTTGAAATTTTGGATACTAGACATTCAGAATGAAAATGACCTTGATTATATTTTCAATATCAGCTTTAATTTTAGTGGCGTTAGTTAGGCGCATCATTCTGGATACCTATTTATAACCCCAATGGTTTTTTAGAAATCCTAGGTGGTGAGAGACCACATTGGGATCAAATCCCATCATTTTTATATAATTATAAGAAAACACATCCTAATATTTCTTTATAAAAAAGGTATATACCTCTTTTTATTCATATAACATGACCATTATAATCAATGTGGATCATGGGTTCTTATATGAAAAAAGGTTTATATGCCAATGTTCATTAATAATGGTAGATAAACCTTCTTCAAAAGTTGGAGGGGCATCCTTGAGTTCCCCCTCCTTATCCTCATCTTCTTCTTCTTCATATTCGTTTTCCTCTTCCTCTTCAGCCCAAATCATTGGCGATGTAGGTGATGAAGGAAATTTTCCAATATCTGGTGATCAATCAGTATTTTGACATCTGGAAGATAATACAATTTCTTTCAACTAGACTAATGGGATGGGCATTCATTGAGTCTCTATAGGGGAGAATACGGAAGGAGACGAAATATATACACTTACCGCTGGTGATATGATATATTATTCGGATTTAGTTGATGAGGCAGGGGTCTGGTAAAGTTGAGGAATGGAATGATGGAATTTTCAACCAATATTTTACCATATTTCAAAGGGTCGATGATCTTTGTGGTACTTTTGGGATCAGTCTTCATGACTAATATCATGAATGTAGCTGAATGTATACCCAATCGGGACATATATCATATAAATTATTGATGGAATAATACATCACACCCGATACAATTTTTCATTTTTTTTTTATTCCTTAGTGTTTGATCATTATGATAATGTTCTAGTTGATTTCCCGTTGAGAATTTCCATGGTTTGGAGTTTTTGGGTTTTTTGGGACTTGTGCAAGGTTGTGCATTGTTTGGGGTGAAACTGTATGGATGGTTAAGGAAGAGATTTTTTCCAGTTCATTTTGTTCTTACATGGTATGTATTGTATGGTTTGTACCTATATTGGCCCAAAACATGCATTCCAAAGGAGTAAAAATGTGACATGTTGGTGGTGTCTCGTGTATGTCCCATGAATTGTGCCAGGTTAGATGAAACCATGAGACAAGAGTGTGGGATGATTTTCCATTTTGATAGAACCAATTTGCATTGTGGGATCCATTTTTCCAAAATCATGCTTCCATCCCATGTGTTTGTCCCCTCCTTCCAACATGGTTCATGTGTTTGGCACATAGTTTTGAAAACCATGCATCCATATCGTGTGAATTTTATATAATCTTGAAACCATGAAATTCCAAGTTTGACCTTATTATGTTTTAACTCCAAATCAACTACTCTCCCTCTTTCTCTCTTCTGATGCATGAAGGGGGATCCTATACCCTTCTCCCAATGTTTTTGTTTTTCTACTATCTCTCCTACAAGGTTTATATATTGGTTTCTTTTGATTTTTGGTAATTTTACTCCTCTCTGTTTCTCCCTATCTTGGTTTCTTGGTTATTTTTTCTTTGATACCACTTGTTTGGTATTTTGGATTAAATTTGTCTTATGTGGGTTTTGTTCTTTGAAGTTTTGCTGTTTGGTTTCTCCTAGTCCTTCTTCTTCATTCTCTTGGTATTTCACCACATTATCACCTTTTTGGGGTAGCTGTTTCCAACTATTTCATTTTTTTAACATTACATTTAATGCTTTATTTCTCAAAAATAATTGTCACATGTTTTATTCATGTCTTTGAAGTATTAGTTTTATTTATTATGCCATTTCCATGTTGTCATTTTTTAGGAAAATTGGTTTTCAAATGGGTTCCTTATTTATACCTATATATACATGTATCAAGGTCACTAGTGCAGAAAACGTTTTTTACGTCGGTTATTTTTAATTTTTTACGTCGGTTTCTAGCCGACGTTAATACGTGGGACGTTATAAATAAGGTTTTTTACGTCGGTTATTTATAAACCGACGTCAAAAAACATAAAATCGCGATGTTTATCACATCGGTTATTGAAGAACCGACGTTATAAATTGGGGTTAGGGTGGTTTATCATGTCCGTTCTATAAGAACCGACGTGATAAACCGGGCTGAGCGTGGTTTATCACGTCGGTTCATATAAAACTGACGTGAAAAACTGGGGGAGGGGGGTTTATCACGTCGGTTATTGACTAACCGACGTGATAAACCGGTGGGAGGGGGTTTATCACGTCGGTTAGTCAATAACCGACGTGATAAACCCTTGTGCAGGCCGTTTAGCACCTCCGTTATTCAATAACCGACGTGCTAAACCATTCTCTAGGCCCTTTATCACGTCGGTTATTAAATAACCGACGTGATAAACCATTCTCCAGGCATTTTATCACGTTGGTTATTAAATAAACGACGTGATAAACTAGTTTACATGCCTTTTATAACGCCGGTTATGAAATAACCGACGTGATAAACTATTTTCCAGGCATTTTATCACATCGGTTATTAAATAACCGACGTGATAAACCCAATTTTTTTTAAACAGAATGCAGTGATCTTCTCTCCACCAGAATCAACCATAAAATAAATCAAGAAATCATACCACAAAAACAGAAGTACATCAAAAATAAGCATGTAAATAGATAACATATAAAACTTACCCACTAGACAGAATCCACCCTCATTTATACCCCATGGACAGCCCTCCCCCACCCCGTTGGAGCCCTCACCCTCATGTATACCCCCTGGAAAACCCTCCCCCACCCCGTTGGAGCCCTCACCCTCATGTATACCCCCTTGGAAAACCCTCCCCCACCCCATTGGAGCCCCCACCACACTCCTGGACTGCCCCCCGACCCCCGGACACCCCCAAACACCCCTTGACAACCCCCCACCCGCCTGAACAGCACCTCCTCACCCCCTCACCCCACTTGACATCCCCCACCACACCCCCGGACAACCCCCCACCCCTGGACAGCACTCCCACACCCCTGGACCGGCTTCACACACCCCTGGACATCCCTGCCGCCCCTCCCCCACAGACCCAAATCCATACCAGAAGAACCATCAAAAGTAGACCAAAACAAGAAGTAGAGCAAAATTAAACATTCACATATATAACATTCAAAACTTACACTGTCAACTTCAAAAAAAAACTAAATCAAACCTAAACAACTACCAAATAGATAATTAAAACGACAATATTCAAAATTACATTTTACATTACAAACAACTAAAATTCAATCAAACCTGTAAAATAATTTGACCACTCCACTTGTACGTGTTTGATGACTTCATCAGTATAGGGTTGAGGGTCATCAAAAAGCTACAAATGAAAAAGAAGATAGTTTACGTGTATAATGAATAAATCAAATTGAAATATGATGGCAAAGTTTAAGAGGAAATCGTACCAGGTCAAAATTCACAACTGTCCCAGTTGTTATTATTTCATACATAAATATTAACATATAATATCCGCATTCGATGAGGCCTTGTTGTTCATGACAATTCTGTTTTGAATGAGTATAAATTCAATATATTATTTTTATGTAATAAATCAAAAAGTACAAATTATAAATGGAAATTTACCTTCGCCTTTACATATTTGATCTTTGCATTTCTTTTCTTTGTGTTTTTTCGAAAGTAGGCCCATGCACTGTTAGAAAAATAATACGAATGGGGTAAATTTAAAATTTATTATAATATATAAAACTATTGAGAAATTGAAACTTACTTTTCCAATATATTCTTAAAACTTGCCCACACATCACCATGAACAGAGCATATCCAATAAAGAGCTTTCTCCCTTGGGGAAAAAATCCCTAACATCCAATGATTACTGATAAAAGGAAATTTAACGTTAGTGGTTTTTTATGTTAAAAGATAATTAACTATTCGAGAGAAATGTGTTTCATACCTCTCACAAAAAGGCATCATCCAACATTGTTGGATTATATTCTTTTCAAATCTTTCAGCAATATAAACCATTCTTTGTTCCTCAGTCAATGCACATGCTTCAGGGGAAATCAATTGCGGGTCCATGAATCCATATACTTCTGTCAGTTCATTCCTCTCACAAATTTTATAAAGATACCTAATACAAAACATATATAAGTATACATTTTTAATAAATATAACGTAGGGAAAAGGTGTTAAGACTTACATGGAAAAAATTTGCACCACGTTGATGCCCAACTTATCTCCAGTAACAAGCTCCATGATATCAGATTTTGTAATCCCCACAGTTATTTCACGTCCACAAACATGAGATTCCATTGGAAACTCATAAAAACACAACAACAAATGTGAATATCTTGACAATCTGTCAAGACCACTGGAATCTGTATTTGATGTCATAGCCTGTTGTCTTTGTTGTTGTCTATACAGTATTTCTTTACCTTTGAAGTATTCCTGTGAAAAAAAAATTGAGAATTATAGTAGTTTTCAAATGATAAAACAACATTAATAAAAAAATAAAATAAAATATATAACATTCATACCTCTATGGTAATGAGTCGAAGAAGTCTGGATGGCCAAACTATAAAATGGTCGATACTCTGTCCAACTGTCGCCACCTCATCTGTAGGTATTGGTACCCTAGCTGATCTATCTATAATATCCTGTACAGTGACCCTCTGATTCTCTACCTCTAATTTTTGATGATGAACTGTATCTCCTATACAATATACCAACCCGTATGCTACTATATGATGTTGAGAATCATCATCATACAACTCGCAATATGTAGGAAGCTGCGGCGGAGGCGTAGGATAAAAAATGGGGTCCGCAGGCTGAGGTGGGGGAGTGGGAGCTACTGGCGGAGGTGGAGGATAAATAATGGGGTCTGCAGGGGGAGGTGGAGGAGTGGGAGCTGCAGTCTGAAATTGTCTTTTCATTTCTGCAAACATAGATTGCACCGAATCTCTAATCTTGTCTTCCATCGTCGCATTAATATTTTGAACTTCAGCCTCCAAGGATTCTTTTTTTTATAAACCACCTCAATGTTAGAAGTTGAAGAACGTGGAAACACTTTTCTTACCGATAAACCTGTCGGATATCCTCTTACACGACCAGGATGTTCGGGCCTTCCCAATGCTGCAAATAAAATATCTTCCCACCCAGTAGTTGTAAATGTCTCCTCTGAACTTTGCTCCTCAAGAGAGTCCTGTATTAATTAATTGAACATTTCTGTAATGATTGAAACTTATATGAAGAAAAAAGTTAACTTAAATAAATTAAATAGATATCTTACAATCCTCTCAGCTACGATTCTTGATTCTTCCGAAAGATATTGCCCTTTTTTTCCCTTCCGAGCTCTCTTCCATTTTTCATGTCTAGATGGAGGGGATGGAGGGGCCACCTCTCCAAAGCTTGAAGACTCAGCTCTTAGTTTTTGAAATTTTTCCGCTATCATTTTTTCTTCCAATAATGTATACCCTCCCCGAGATAAACTATCAGGGTATACATTTTTAGATTGGATCTCCTGGTGATCTTTCCTTGTTTTCTATAATTTAAGAATAAGAAATCATTAACAAAACATTAATAAAATCATTTATATAAGAAAGTATATAAAAGTTTACATTGCCCATACCAGAAATGACTCTTTTTTTCTACTTTCAAAAAACTGTCTCCATGTGTCTTCATCTATAAAAGGATATATACGACATGGATTGTCATGACTCCTATGACCATAAATGAAATCAGATGTGAGGGTGGATTTGAAATCCCTCCATCTCCTGGCAGCCAACGATAAGCATTTCTTCCTGACTCCTCCAGTGTCAGGAATATCAAATGTCATCTGATAAAGAAGAGGTTAAACATATTATATATACCAGAAACATTAAAAGAATGGTCAAACAATGACAAAACATCTTACCAAAATAGTCTCCCACAACTGAGAGATAACCGCTTTATCCACACCTCTCCAATCATCATACAAAATGCTTACTTTGGTCTTAGCCTGAGTTGCAACAAAACTCTTAAAATCTTTGGCATTCGGACCTCTAGGAATATCATCATCATCAAACTCAACTACTATCCTCTGATCCTGCGTACGGGCAAGTGATAATTTTGGTAAATGTGTGCAACCACGTTTACCATCCTTTGAACTCTTTTTCGTAATAGGAGCATGTGAATGTTCATCCCCAGAGGTATGACCAGCAATATGATCCTCCCCAGAATCATGTGTTTGATCATCTGAATGATCTGTCATTATCCTTCAAATCAAAAAAACAAACGTCAGTTCACAAATATACAAATTCAAATATTTTAATACTACTGTAATCAGAAAATAGAAAAGTGTACTGGGTTACATAATAGTAAACATTGGTAATATGGTAAGCATGTTAAACAATGGTAAAGATGGCAAAGATGGTCAAGATGGTCAAAATGGTCAAGATGGTAAAAAATGGAAAAAATGGTAAACCTGGTAAACATTGTAAACATGGTAAAGTAATTGTCATTGAACAAAAATAATCATTTTAAAAATCATGTAATGGTTATAAACTGTTAGGTCGCAGAGAATTTCCTTCTGTCTGGGTTCCACCGGTGGACCGGTGGTCATCCACCGGTTGGCCGGTGTCACCAGGCAGTGGGCAAGCCTACGGCCTGGGTCCTCCGGCTGGCCGGTGGGCAAGAACCGGTTGGCCGGTGCCCATACCGGCTGGCCAGTGCGCTAACACCGGCTGACCGGTGGCTCCGGCAGAAAGAAATTCTTCTGCCAGAGACCACCGGCTGGCCGGTGGTCATCCACCGGTTGGCCGGTGTCACCAGGCAGTGGGCAAGCCTACTGCCTTGCCCTCCGGCTGGCCGGTGGGCAAGAACCGGTTGGCCGGTGCCCATACCGGCTGGCCGGTGCGCTAACACCGGCTGACCGGTAGACTCAGAGAGTCAATATCATCCTTCTTGGGCCAACTCATGGGCAACCTTTTTCCTAGCATCAAAACACTTGAAAACAAGTTAGAACATGATGAGAGTGATTGTGATCATTAAAATCCAAGAGAGAGGGGTACAACAATAAACATGATAAAGTAAACTAAACAAACTTAAAACAAACAATAACATATACTTATTTTATTTTAAAACATTTTTTAATAAATAAAAAACTTACAATATCTAACATTTATGGAAAAAATAAATGTAAACAAGAAATAAACATATGTTACCTGTAATTTTAGGAATGTACAGATGGATTGTTTTCCCAAATTCCTTCATCGTGATCGTTCCTTATGGCACAAACTATGTATTCAACATGATCGTCATTATGTTCTGTTGATATTTCCATTGAAGTAGGGATCTCACATAAATCATCATATTCATCAAGTTCATCCTCACCAACATATTGTTTTTTTCATTGTAAAACAACATCCCACTGCATATCTGATTGATCTACTACATAAAAAATTTGTTTTGCATGTGTTGCCATTATAAAAGAATCAGCTGTGCCTTCCAATCTATTCAGATTAACAAGTGTCATTCCAAATTCATCGTGTATGACACTGTTGTTACCGTTAAACCATTTACAGTTAAAAACGGGAACTTTAATTTTAAAGTAATCAACCTCCCATATGTCTTCAATCACTCCATAATATGCATTTGATGCAGAAATTGGGTTTTTGTCCTTAGCACTCGAAAAATGCATTACTTCTGCAAACACCAATACACCACTATTCTGAACCGCACTTCTGTTGTCCTGAGCTTTTGTATGAAATGTATAACCATTAATGTCATAACCAGACCACGTTATCACATTTAAACATGGACCACCCACTATCCATTTTAATGTCTCTGATATATCTGATCTACCAAGCAAAGTCTTTTTAATCCATGACAAAAAAGTTTTGTTGTGCTCATTCAAAATCCACATTTCTTTCTTCTTTGGATGACATTGTTTCAACTCATTAATTTGCAATGTGATATATGGTTGAGCATCAGCTATGTTCTTCAAGATGTATGATTCTAACTTCTTCATCTGTTCAGCTGACAATGATTTGACTTTCAAGCCACGAATCCCCTTTCCCTCATTATTAACTCGTTCATGGCGAGATGGAGGTAAACCTATGTGTTGCGCCGCAACCAAGTAGCTCGTACAAAACTCTGCTACCTCCTCAGAAATATACTTTTCAATAATGGAGGCTTCAGGTCGATATAGATTTTTAACATACCCCTTTAATATTTTCATATACCTTTCAAAAGGATACATCCAACGAAGATATACAGGTCCACAAAGCTTTATTTCTCGAACCCGATGAATCATTAAATGCACCATTATATCAAAAAAAGATGGAGGAAAATACATTTCCAATTGACAAAGTATTAAAATTGCATCCTTTTCCAAAATGTTCAAAGCATTCACATCAATCGCCTTGTTACAAATTGAATTGAAAAAATTACACAACTTCATTATAGTCTTTCTGACACGAATGGGCAATATTCCACGCAATGAAACTGGAAAAATTTGTTGCATCATGACGTGACAATCATGTGATTTCATACCTATCAACTTCAAGTCCTTCATTGAGAAAATTTTTTTTACATTAGAAGAATAACCTTGAGGCACTTTGGTATCATGAAGACACTGACAGGAGCTAATTTTCTCCCTCTTCGATAATGTATAACAAGCCGGGGGAAGAAATGTTCGTCTTCCTTTAGGAGTGGGAGCTAACTCCAAACGTATTCCCATTGATAGTAAGTCTAATCTTGCATTCAACCCATCTTTAGTCTTTCCTTTAATATCTAACAATGTTCCAATCAAAGAATCACAGATATTCTTCTCCACGTGCATGACATCAATATTATGTTTAACTTCATGATACCTCCAATATGGTAGCTCAAAAAATATTGACCTTTTCTTCCAAATATGTCTATCATTACCAGATTTCTGTGTCTTTCCCAATGTCACGTTAAGGTTTTTCACCCTCTCAAAATACTGATCATGGGATAAAGGTTTTGGAGCAGTATTAAATTCTTGTGAGCCATTAAATGCCTTTTTTAGTCTTTTATAAGGGTGTTCCATAGGCAAAAAATTTCGATGACCCATGTACACTGTTTTCCTCCCATGATGCAATTGACAATAGGACGTCTGTTGTTCGCAAATTGGAAATGCTTTATGCCCTTTCACACTGTATCCAGACAAATTTCCATACGCTAGGAAGTCATTTATAGTGAACAGAAGCACTGCATGCAGTTGAAAATATTCCATTTTATAAGAATCATACACCCTAATACCATCAACCCATAACAGTTTCAAATCATCAATCAACGGTGACAAGTAAACATCAATATCATTACCGGGTTGCTTTGGACCAGAGATCATTGTACTCAAAATGACATATTTGCGCTTCATACAAACATCATGAGAGAGGTTGTAAATTACCAATAAAACAGGCCATGAACTATGTGTGCTACTGAGTGTTCGGTATGGATTCATTCCATCTGTGCACAACCCTAGTCTGAGATTTCTTATTTCATTTCGAAATGTAGAATACTGCGCATCAATTTTCTTCTATTGTGGGCAATCAGCTGGATGATGTATTTTTCCATCACATACCAGCTCTTCAGCATGCCATCTTAACCTTTTTTCATCATGTGAATTAGAAAATAAACGTTTGAAATGATTAATTATATGAAGATACCAAAATACCTTTGAAGGGAGCTTTGTAATATCTACATCACCCTGTGATTTTTCTTTCACCTTATACAGTGATGTCCCACATTTTGGACACTCTGACATAAATTCATATTCCTTCCTATATATAATGCAGTCATTCGGACAGGCATGTATTTTCTTGTATCCCAATCCCATCGGGCATAATATTTTCTTGGCTTTGTAATGTGAATCTGGAAGATCGTTATCTTTTGGAAGAATGTCTTTCATCAATTGTAGCAGCTCTGTAAAACTTCTGTCACTCCATCCATGCTTCACCTTTAGGTTAATCAATCTTAACACCGCCGACAGAACCGTAAAATCTGTACAACCGGGATATAATGGTTTTTCAGCATCACCATATAGACGTGCAACTGTCGGTTCTATCTCAATTTGTTCTGCTACAATATCGTGAATCATTTCTTCAATTCCATCGGAGTTACCATCTTGCGAATCATCATCATCAGTGACATTCCGTCCAGTTTCACCATGCCAAATCCAAGGACTGTAACTCGTATTAAAACCATGACAAATCAGATGATCTTTTATCTCTCTACTTTTCAACTTCTTCATATTCAAACATTTCAGGCATGGACAGAAAAAAATGTCACTACTTGGAACATTTCGTTTTGCAAATTCCAAAAAGGCATCAACACCTTCCTCAAATTCATTGCTCATTCGATGTGTCATAATCCAACTTCGACTCATTATTACCTATAACAAATATCAACAAAAAATATATATTTTTAAGACAAGACAAATCATGTTTATATGAAAAAAATAATAATTTGAATGTAAAACAATTTAAAATATAAAACAAATCTTGAAAGTAGTAGTAGTTTTCATAAGTACCCAACACCAAATAGCTATACATCATAAGTGTCATGTTAAAAATATGAATATAGACCATTTGTTTTATGTTTAATAATATTGTCATATTATCTGATCATTCTGATTATATATTAGAATTATTATATCCTTTTGATCCGATATATAATCTAAGAACATTAATATTTCTTTAGAAAAAGTAATGTTAATATCATAGTAATGTAAAAAAAAGTATATGTCGAACTATATATATGTAATACCAATAAAAAAATACATATGTGTTTGGCATGGGTTTCACACATAAATCAACTCATCTCACAGATTAAATTTTTGAGCCATCCTACATAATACTTATTTTTATAACTTAGGGATTGAAAATAATAATGTTGCTGGGAGAATGGAACGTTACAGTACCACCCATTATTTTTCAGATTTTGTTGAAGCTAATCCACAATGTTTTAATAATCATTTTCAAGTTTAATGTTGCAAGTTGAATGAACATAATAACCATTTGAAATAAAAAAAATTCCACGAGATTCAAAAACGAACGAAAAGCACATCAAGAATCAAAACAAAAACGAACGAAATAAATTCGTGGAAGGCTTACTTGAATGTCGCGAGTTGAGAAGATAGATCCGATAGCAGTGAAGAAGATAAACAATGAAGCCAAAATGAGTGTAATGCAGGAGATCAACGAGCCGATTAGAGTTTACCGCACGAGAGAGAGACGAGCCGGCGACTGTCAATTGAAAAAATCGTAAATGACAGAACGCGGGCTTTAATTTTTTTAAATGCTTTATAATGTCGGTTATTATATAACTGACGTTATAAACTATTTTTAAGCTTTTTTATGTCGGTTATGTTATAACCGATGTAAAAAACACCGCGCTTTGGTTTTTTACGTCGGTTATTTGATAACCGACGTAAAAACCTCGGTTTTTTTACGTCGGTTACAAAATAACCGACGTCAAAAACCCCCGCGCATTGATTTGTTACGTCGCTTATCAAATAATCGACGTAAAAACCCAACAGGCGCGATTTGTAACGTCGGTTATTAAAATAACCGACATGAAAAATCTACTCGCCGCATTGTTACGTCTGTTATATATAACCGACGTAAAAAATGGTGACGTAAAAAACGATTTCTGCACTAGTGGGTGATATAATTTAATTAGTCTTTTAAAATTGATTTCCATACATTAATATCGGTTTTGACCATATTTGATATTTTTTAGTTAGGTGGAATGTGTAATTGAGCTTTGTTTGTCAGTTTGGATCCTTTTTATGGATTGGGGTTTATCACTGGATCATTGGGATAGGTTCAAATGTTATTTGTGGATCATTAATTAGAAACATAAATATTTTTATTATTTTCCATATATATTCCATTGGATGTGGGAATGTCCATATGTTCACAGGGTGTACATATGGATAGGAACACACACATATTGATGGAATTCCATAAAATTTTCCATCTTAAATCACAATTTACAAAACACTCTTCTAATATCCTTAGTTATCTATTCCACTTCATATCCCAAATGGTTTTTCTAAAACATATAATGTGTTCTAAATGGATATGTGGTTAAAAAAATAATCCAAAGTTGTTTGTAAATTTGTTATCTAAAACATTATCTATTTTCGATCTTGAATCTTTTCTGATAACCCCCTTTTTTAAAAGAAAATAGGGAACCTTCTGAGTGTGAATGAAATTTTCAACATGGTTTTTAAAATATTGTTTAGTGGAAATTTATTTTCCATATAAATGGATTTATATTTTTAATTATAACGGAACCATTATTAATTCATGAAATTTCAAAAATTGGTTCTAAAATAATATGACGTGTAGGCCTCGTTGGCACTTTTGAGAGGATATATGTTTGATGGGAAACCCTATGATCATCCGTTTGATGAGAATTGTTTTACATAGATTTTGTTAAAAAACTATTCAAGTTATATAAAACAACATCAATGAGTTATTTTTAATTCCAAGTGTGTGATGAACTTATAGTTTTAATTGTATAAAACTTTCATGGGATTCTGAGATCTCATCCAGAGGTTTGACTATTGATTTTATTCTAGTCATAATTTTGTGAATTAGAACCCCTGGAAAGTGGATAGTCTGGGTGGTATTTTACATAGGTGAGGCTTGTTTAGATCATCCATGTTTGTTATAATGTATGGAAGTACACCATATACGAGAGGTGGGTCCGAACTAAGTATGTTTAGGGATATCTTCTATGGATGTTTTGGAAAATACCATGATTACATATATGCTTGATCTTTCTTTATTTTACAGCACCATGGTTACCTTTTCTGTTATTGTTTTATCAAACATGAGTTTTATCCTTCATTTATGGTTTTTAAATACCTTGGTGGTTATTCTTATTCATTATTTCGCATTCAACAATATATTTCCCGAGATGAGTTTCCAAAAAAATGGTTTTCAAATTTGGTTTTAAAAAAGAAATATTTTTTTAGATATTTAAATTATAAAACCATATTTTATATCTTTGCCTTTAATAATTCATTTATGGACAATTTCGGGATTGGAAATGTATGGACACTATGGTGTTTACCAAAAAAAGAATATCTCAAGACAAAACACCAATCTAATTGTTCCACCTGACCATAGTAGTCCCAATATATTTTCAAAATCAGCATGATTTCTAATTTATGTTTGATGTGTTCTAGTTTTACGGATGTTAGTGGCTAAGAGGTCCCACAGATATCTCGTTAGTTCTAGTTGGTTTCAGTTTTTCCTACCTTGTTCTACTGTTGTTGAATCTATATATGTTTCTGTTTCAATTTGTTTTCAATGTATGGATTCCCCATTTTTTACTATTTTATCTATATTTTTTATTTATTTCTATTTCTGTAAGGGATATATCATTTATAATGGTATTATATTGAATTTATGGCACTAGTTTCGAGCCTGCGAGGACCAAGAACGCTTCTCGAGCCTTGTTTTGGACCAACTCGGGTGATTGGATTGGCTTTACCCTAGATTATTAATTAAAACATTTTATCAAATGGGCCAATTTTAATTTGGGTTTTCATATAGTTTTGATATTGGACTGTCGAAACTCATGTGGTAGGTTTGGGAAGAGCATCATAATGTCACACTTGATTTGATCCTTAAGTTTCTAAGGGTGGTCTAGGAATTCAACATTTTGATTGGGTTTTTTTTGTTTTTTAATTGGTTCTTGTTTGGTTTGTGTGGTTTGGGGAATGAAATTATAAGTTTAAAAGTGTTTCACGGTGATCTTTCATGGATTAGAGATGCATGTGGACCCCATGTGCATGATTCCATATACTTCTAGTGGTTAGTTCATGATAAGAGGATGATCTTATAATCTATGTAGTGTGGTTATGTATGGATGCTAGTTACTAATATCTATAGTTTTGGTGTGAATTATTATTTTCATTTATTTTGGTCAGTGTGAGTGGATTTTGAATGAAAAAAATTGTTTTTGGAAAAAGGGGTTCCAAAAGAAAAATGAATTTGAGACATAGATTTTTTTGAAACATGGGTTCAGTATTTGGAATGCTTCTCTAAAGTAAAATGGATTTGAATTTGGAATTTAAATGGTTGATCTTAAAATTTGATATCAAATTTGTTTCATTATATCATGATTTATATGATTCATGGTTTTTGTTTGTTAATGTTCTTTCAGTTGAAATTTTTGGTTGATGATGTTTTAGTTTTTTTTTATATAGTATGCCCGTAGGAAATTTCCCAAATGTTTTAATTGAGTAACTACCTTTTTTTGTTCCCATACTCCTAATGGGGAGGAAGATTCTATCACTTATCATATATTTGTATTTTTTTCATGGCGATAGAGTTCCATTAGAGGTTGTGGAATGTATTGAGGAAGTCAAAAAAATCATGTCTTTGGGGGCACTGTAAGATATGAGGGTTTTATTTGTTCTATGATTTTTTAAAGGTCTGTGTTTGGATGGCTAGAAGATGATTCTTCCTTTATATTTTAAATTTGGGGTGTCTTGGAAAAATATTATGTCCAATTTTATCCAATGGTTCATACATGAGGAAGTGAAATTGAGGAAAGTGGGGAAGCTCTTGGGTCTTCAGCAAGGTCAATAGACAATGAAGTCTAATATTGATCACTTCAATTATATGGTTTCTTTTTCCCCTGAGAGAGTACCAAAATATCATATGAAAGATCATCTCTTTTTTTCTTGTATGTATTTTGGAGATTAAGGATTTATTTCTCCCATACATGGATGTTTGGTTTTTCATGCTAGTGGATGAGGTGTTTTTGATCAATTTAGTTCCTGAAATATTGTCTATAGTAGTTGGAAATCTAATTTTTCTTGGTAATCAAGATGTTTCTCCACTTGGTGGAATGTTTTTACAAGAGAAATACAATTATTGGATTTCTCTTTCATCATGTACTCCATCCATTTCTAAGGACCACCCAAAAATATTCTTTAATTATAGAGAGTTTTGGAATTCAAATCCATCGTTATATAGTCCTTAGAGGGTGTGTTGATGATGTGACAATTTGAGTCACTTAGAGACGTTCTACATGTGGCATTCCTAGAATGGGAATTATCAAGTGGATATTTTATCTATTAATTTTATAGAGATAGATTTTTAAAGTAACCATGAATTTTTCCATATTCCCTATATTAAATGTTTTCATATTGTCAAAAATTGAATAGTGTATGGATTTTCGACCCAACTATTGTCACCGACATCCGAGTGGGGATGGTCTGTGTTCTCTTTATTGTAGTTTTTTTTGAAAATATATCTTATTTTATGTGTTTTGTATCCTTTTATTCTAGAAATTTTTGTATTTGTTTTTATAAATGTGAATATTTGTGCATTTAACCTTTTGAGGATCGATTTAGATTATGGGTTATTCTTTTTTGGCTATGCATGTGTATTGTATAAAAGATAAACTATGGTTGTTCTATTCCAGTTGGTCCATGTTGGATGGTTTTTATGGTTGGAAAGACCCTTTATTTTTCTTCCCCATGGTCATCCTTGTGGAGTTTTTTCTAAGATCTCATCTGGTATGACTTTTGGAGTTGAAAGGTCACACTAGTGTCACTGTGGACTTGTTTGGTTTTATGTTCTATCTTTGTTTCTCATTTTTCTGGGTGAATTTCTTAGGAAATAAAGATAATTTTTTGGGGATAATTGTAACAATAGATAATTATTTTATTTTATACTATTTATTTTTATATATTCCTCGGTGTGTATTCCTTTAAATGATGTTTGGGTTGAGTAATTTGTGAGATTTTTAATGTTATAGCTGTTTTAGGTAGTTTTTTTTCACTATACACATTTACTATGTATGGTATAGGCAGAAGTATTTCTAGTAAAATTTTTTCATGAAAGGTTTTTCTTATTGGGAAATAACATAATATTTCCCAAACCATGTGATCCAAAGGAGTAAATGTGAATCCTATCGATGGTGTCTAAGGTAAGGGGCATGAATTTAACACAGTTAGAAGAAACTGTGCGGAAAGAGTGCAGGAGGAATTGACATTTTGAAATAAAAAATATATATAGTTCCCAAAAAAATCATAAAATATGCTTCTAACTCGTGCAGGTGTCCCCTCTTTCTAGTAGGGTTCACATTGTTGGTTCACGATTTGGAAAACTATGTAGCCAAACTGTGTGACTTTCCTAGAATCATGAAGACATAAAATTCCAATATTTCCCTTTATATGTTTTAACCATAATTAAATATTTCTCCCTCTTTCTAAATTTTTTCACATGAAGGGGGATCATAAATACCTATCCCTTGGACCATATTCCTCCAATGTTTCTCCTTAAAGTATTCTAGGTATGTTTCCTTGGGTTTTTTGTCACCGCCCCCCTTTATTCTATTTCTATTGGTTTCTTGGTTCTTCTTGGTTATGATCCATCATGGGAGATCACTAGGTGAAGGTTTTTATTACGTGGATTACTCTATTTGATGTTATCGTGTTTGGTTTTTCTTCTTGGGAATTCTTATTTATACTCTTGGAGTCACATCACAATCGCAAACCGTTGAGGTTTGTTTTTCCATCCATTTCCATTACAGAACATGCAATTAGATTCATGGGGACTCTTAAAAAAATTTAGAATGTGTTATTCATTTTTTATGCACTAGTTTGATTATTATATTATTTACATATTTTACTTTTGATTAAAAT
Organism: Viscum album; assembly: GCA_963277665.1. Classification (NCBI taxonomy): domain Eukaryota; kingdom Viridiplantae; phylum Streptophyta; class Magnoliopsida; order Santalales; family Viscaceae; genus Viscum; species Viscum album. The sequence goes on along the minus strand of OY728133.1, from coordinate 114,817,111 downwards.
GGGTTTTCAATGGATTTCCATAGTTTTAAAAATATTTAAATGTATAAAATTTCTTTGATAAAATTTCTAGTGGTATTTTAAAATGAATTTGATTAAATTGATATTGGGTGTGACCTTTATTGATCTTTGGTACTTTTGTGGAATATATAATTAAGCTTTGGGTGTGTGTTTGGTGCCTTCGTTTGGTTTGGGTTTTATGTGTAGATCCCTATGATGGGTTGTATTGTTACTTGTTGTTCTATAATCAGAAACATTGATATTTTTATGGGTTTAAATATATATTCCATTGGATGTGGAAATATACATATGTTCATGGGATTCACATATGGATATAAACACGCACACATAGACACATATATATATATATACAGAATTCCAAAAAAATGTCTATCTTTAACCCTAATTTTCAAAACACTCATCTTCCATAATTTTTTCTCTCTTCAACTCTATCTCCCAAATTTTTATTTTAAAAAATATAATGTGTAATAAATGGAAACTTGGTTTCCAAATAGAATAAAATGTGTTTTATAAATTTTTTATCTAAATCATGGACCATTTGATACCTTGAAAGATGATTAAACATTTATTAATTGTTAGTTTGACACCTTCTGAGTCTGAATAAAATTTTCACATTTATTTGGAAAAGTTTTAGATAGGAAATTTATTCTAATTGAAAATGGTTTGATATATTTAAATTTAAACAGACCTTATAAATTTTGAAATATTTTGGAAATTGGTTTTAAATTCATTTGATGTGTAGAACCATTCTGAACATTTAATAGGTTATATGTATGATAGGGACCCCTATAGCCATCTTTCTAGTGATAATTCCATTATATATATGGTTTTTGGTACCAAGAATGGAATTCATTGTGGAATTTATGAGAAATGTTTAATTAAAATCAAGTGGTGACCACCTCAATATCTTTCATATTATTATCATCGGATTCTAGGATTTCATATAGATGTTGGTGTGATTATTTATTTATAATTATCATTTGATTGATTATAAACCCAAGGAAAAATGATAGGCCAAGGGGATCTTCTACTAGTGAGGCTAGTTTAGTGTTACCAAGTTGGTTATTGATTCTAGAGGTGAACCATATGTCAAAAGATGGGTCTGAATCTAGTATGTCCATGGATTTAATCGAGGGATGTTTAGGAGATTCACATGATTATATATCTATAATTTATTGATATATTTTGCAGAACCATGTTCACAAATTCTATTAGTGTTTGTGTGATTTTACTTGTATAATTTCTTTCATTTATGGATTATTTTGATAGACCATTCTAGTTGTTCATAGTCTTTATTTCTGATTCTTCTAAAACCTTTGTAGGTTATGTTTCCTAATTTTATTTTTGGTTATAAAATTTGAATTTATAAAGTAAATATATGTTTGGATCATTAATTTGTAAAGATGTTATTTTTTACCATTATTTTTTAACTACCATTTATGGACTTCTTTGAGAGAGTCCATATGTGGATTCTGTGGTGTTTACCTTCTGGGAAATTTTATTATCACACCCTACTTGTGCCACTCATCATCGATATACCTAATAGGTTATGTAGGTTAATAATTTCTTATGTTGTCATATGAGTTGGGATGGTTTTATGGAAGTTGGTGACCATGTGGTCACCTAGATTTCATTTTGGATCTAATTGAATTCTATTTTTTCTATTTTTTTTGATATTTATATCTGGATCTATTTGTTCATCTATTTATATTATGGTTATCGATTCTCATTTTCATTACGTGTTCTATATATTGTTTATATATTTATTATATTTATTGGAAAAATCATTCCCAATGGTATTATCATTGATGCTCAGAACATCTTTCCAGCATGGGAGGATTGGGAAAAACACTCAATCATTGTCATGGGCCAACTCGAGTGACCAATTCCTGGTTTACAATGTTTTGTTATTAAAAAACACATATTATTTGATAATATATATTAGAGGATTTTTTAGGGTCGTTTATAGACTATTTAGGGTAGATACCCAAGCTACACCGTCATTCATGGGTTGTTTACCTTCCATCTAGTTGAATCCTGCATCAATATATTATGATTCTCATGATTCAAAAGAGGATTTTCACCACAAAACACTCCAGATTTCTGAATAATACAGTACATGATACATTAGTAATATGACGATAGGAATTCAACATATTGATGAAACTAAGGCCCTATTAGCAGAAAATTTAATGATGTTTCCTTACAAACTAACAATGTAATGCCCCGACCCTAAAAGCCCTAAGTCGGGGCATTATTATGTATCATTGGCATAATCATGAAAGTTGAAGTCCCAAAAGTCCGATTAGTTTAGTAGCCTTGTAAGTACAAGATACATTCATAAAATTTACATTACATCCTAAAATGAAAAACTACAACAACATTGTCTCCATAGACATCACTGAGATCCCATAGACTATCCCTGGAGCTCAGTCATAATATGCTTCTTTGTATCCTGGGAAAATAAAACATAGAAAGGGCTGGTCTCAGATGATCAGTAAGGATAACATTATAGAGGAAACATTCATAAATAAGCATAAACATTTAAGGTAGTGTATAAGACCAGAACCAAAGCCTTTTAAAAATAAACATTAGTATAATATGGAAAATATAAAATCAAATAATGCCATTTAATTATTCACATGGATATTCTACTAGTCAAATGATCACATGAAATATCAATAATCACTTCCATAATGACGGAATGCATAAAGCCAGACTATCATAACCACATATTCAAGGCCTTGTGCCAAGACTACAAATAAGATTTTGTCAAGGCCATGGGCCAAGACACTAGTTTGTCTCATGAGACCTACTGATGCATCAAGAAGCTATAGTGGGCTCCACCTGTCACTTACAAAGTCCAATTCATTCCTCAAATGAATAGGTTTAAACATAACATAAACATTTGTATTAAAACAAGTATATGAAATGTCAATACTTTATTGACAAACTGTGAATGGAATAAAAATAGTACATCCACAGTCAAACATAACTCATTCAACACAATATGGAATATTTTATTGTAACAGATTAACCTCAATCAAGAATAATTAAGGATATTGAAAAAGATGAAAACAATCATCATACTATTAGAAAGAAATATTCCCCTTTTTCTTGAAATCATTTAAAAGTCACATTATTTTTCAAGAAACCATTTAAAAATAGATTTCTTAATCAAAGTGTCCCATGCCATATTAAACCTTTTTAAAGGAATTTTAATTTTAAAAACATTAATGTTCATATAAATAAATCCTTAAAACCATTTTTAAAACTTGGACATTAATGAGAAATATTTAGAATAATAGATCTTTAAAACATTTTAAATGATATTTTAGTTAGAGTTCCTAACCAAAAGATAGATACTTGAATACCAATAATTGAGGTAATCAAAACATTTTAATATCATGTGAATAAAGGGATTCATGATATTCTATGTCAAAGTAAATTATATAAACTATATAAAATTGATTTGTTGTATAACAACAAAGAAGTCTCAATGGAATCTAAATTTAGATGAAATATCTTATAAAGAATGTATCCTTGGGTTAAGGATAAATCAATGACATAATTATGTGAGAAAAATATAAATACACTCAATATGATTGTATATTCAGTGAAAATCAATCCGAGGATATTCACACATATTCTTGTAAAAACAACACCAATGAATTGGATATTTAACTCAACAAATTGAGATTGAGTTAAAATTACTCTTATAAAGTTCATATCAATAAATTGATAATTTATAAATAAAGTTATTATGTATATAAAAAGTATATCCACAAAAGGGGGAGTGGGATTTATGACATAAGAAAATGAGTAGTGATTTCACACATAATCTTGGAGTAAAATAATCAGTGAAGTATGCGTAAAGCCGAATTAGTGGAAATTGAAATTTTTAATTCCCTTGACAATTTGGTAACATATGAAACATACATACCATGATTGATGGATCATACAATGATGATTTAAATATCCATAAATTAAATTATATTACATAATTAATACAATCATGGGCAGTACACACACCACATGCAAAAAATAAGTGGTGAACAATGGAAATATCATGGAATTAAAAGTGAGATAAGAAACCCCTTATGTTGTACTATTTCCTTTTTCGAGGGTATGTTAACCTCCTGTATAATGGTGAAATAATTTTTATTTTATTATACATGAATTGTATACATTAATATGATATCATATATGAACTTTTAACATTGATTTGTTAATAATATCTTAGTATTATCGTCGTTTCATGTGTTAATGGATTCATTTTCCATTATATTCTTTGTTATGTGAGAAATATTTTTTTTTGGATGGGATGTATATTATTCATATACAGAATGTTATCATGCCTCTAAAAATTATTTTTAATCATAAAATGAAATTTAGTCTTGAACGGATACAATGGGGAATGAATCTCATCGCATTCGTGGAGACGGTAATTCGTACGTACACGCGAGCGACAATATAACTATTTTGTTATTAAAATAATATATAATTGGATGGTATATCATATATAAATAATCATTATCATGTTATATTTATTATTTACTTGAATTACACATCATTATTATACCCATCCCAATAATAATGTATTGAATAACAGTTACACCACGTCATGGAGATGGTAATCCGTACGTACGCACGTATGGTGACATTCATTCAAAGGATGGATAGAATAATGAAGATGGATGTACCATATTTATAATAACATCACAGTATATAGATGATACTGGAGTTTTTTTTATAATGGAAATAACCAAAAATAAGAAGTGGAAGAAGAAAAGAACATGAAAGAGGGTGGTGAAATTATTACCTCTTCTTCGGGTTCTTCCTTTTGAATTGATCAATATGAATCCTTAGGTTGGCTTTCTGACCAAATTATGGCATCTAGGATGAGTTTAGGGAAGTTTAGAGGATATTTGGGTAGGTTTTAGCCGAGAAAAAAGGATATTAAGGTGTGAATTAGTGAGTTGTGAGAGTACCCTTTTATAAGAGGGGTGAGGGGAACCTTAGGAAAAGCTAGAAATGTTATTTTATAAGAAATTCATATTCAGTTTATAATGGATTAAAAGTGGATTATTTAAAGTTTAACGTGGGAATAGGTTGAAAACCACTAAACCAATAGGTTTTAGACTGGTTTGGGTCCCTATTTTAAATTTATCCTTTTGATTTATCTCTTAGTTAAATAGATTTACATTTACCATGTCTCTTTGTATTTTTATATTATATAGCTAATAAACATACTATATACTTCCAAGATCCCCCCAAGTGGTCAATTAATGATAAAAATATCATTATATAAGTCCCTTCTCTGAACCTTAGATCCTTAGGAAAAGAATATCAACTAATAAAATAATATTTTTTTTAAAAACTCATTTATGTCAATTTTGACACTATTTAATAATTGATTTTTGTTAAAGTCATAAAAAATTTATAAATTCGAAAAAAAATTATTTAAGAAATCCTAAAATGTCATAGTTTCCAATAAAATTAATTTATGTTATAAAAACTTTCAAATTATATTTATTTTAACATTTATAATACCAATTATTTGATTCGTTCATTAATAAGGAAAATATTGTATCATTATTGTGTCATAAATAAATTTAATTATTCAATGTCTAAAAATTATAAATAAAATACCATTATGTAGGAAATATTTTTACCTTTCTAATTAATATTTATAGTCTAATATATAACATATATAACCCTATGTAAAAATATTTTTTCTTAAACAACGTATGCTTGTGTCATTTTTGTAATTACTTTAACTTAATTAATATAAAGTGTCATTATCACTTACAAGTGGCTCCATGCGGTCCAAAAATAGACCCAAAGATTCCCATGGTTGTAAATGTATCAAACTATAGGGTTAGGACACGTTTTAGGGTAATTTAATATTATTATATTTTTATTTTTATACCCTTATTTACTGGATTTACCCTTTAATCATGGTAAATAAAATATTTACCGAAGTAATTATTCAAAATGTCTAAAAATAAAAGATACCTATTTTCCACAATTTAGACCTCCTGGTTATAAATATAGAATCCATTTTTCAAAATTCAAAACATAGAAGTGGCAGAAATTAATTTAAAATCAATTCATGTTGTCAAAACAAAGAGCGTGTTTTTTATGAAATAATAACTTTCAAAATATTGACACTTGTGTATGTCTAGTTTAAATGTGAAATTACATCTAACTAGAAATATTGGATTAAATTGTAAAAATATATTCTAATTATACTTTAAAACCTCTAAATAGAATAATTTATCACTATAAATTATTTAGATTAAAAAAGTTGTTTTTAATTAATGTTTAGTATTGTTCACTATTCATCAAAATTTGAATGTTTTCTAAAAAATACCAAAAATTCACCCTAGGATAATTTCAATATTCCGAATCCATAAATGATGTCCATTTTGAAAGAGAAAATTTAAAAAGTTTCAAAAAGTGTATATTACTATTCATAAGGGCTGGTTTGAATTGTTGTGGTGTGTGTTAGAACTCGATGTTGCGTACAACACACGCTACTGTATTATTTAAAGGGAAGCGTACTGTGGAAGCTTGGGGTGTTACATTCTACCCTAATTTAAATAATTTAATCCTCAATTTTTTTTAAAATTGGGCTTGGGAATATAATGGAATGTCTTACATCGAAAAAAGATTCAATAAAACTATCACCTTAAAAGAATGAAAGAGAAGTACAAAGGTCACCAAAGATAACCCATACTAGGATTCCATGTATAAAACCATGGATATAGATGACAAAATAAGTGTAATGTTCTGAGGGAGAGGGATAGAAAACATTATCAGGAGATAGTTAACAACAAAAAACCACAAACTTGTGATAGAAAAAACGGTCATTAGTCTACCAGTAGGAAAACTAAACGGACAACATTTTTTTAGATACATTACATAAATATGAGGAATTCATTTATGAGATTGACTAAGAACATAAAGAGATATACTTACATTTTAAGTATAGTTTCATTCTTTAATAAATTTCTACCACTAACTAATTTTTTTTAAATGATGAGTATTCAAGAAGACATGGACACACTAGAAGAGCTAGAATAAACTTTTATAGAATCACATGATCCAAGAAGGATAAACTATATATTTAACTTGTATTTAGAGATTAATCAAAACCAAAATGGTTAGTATAAGATCTGATGATCCCCAAAAAGGATATTCCATTAGAGAAAGAAACACTAATATTAATTTCTAAAACTAAACCAACAATACCCCAATGTTAAATAAATACCATTAAATAAACAATTGTTTTTAAAATCCTTCACTATAATCCAAACTAATATTGAAACCCAAAACATAGAATAATTTGGTTATGTAGTCTTCCATGTTAAATTATATCTCCAAATGACATCAACTAATCTTAATGTCACAGTCATAAAAGTAATTAACCTAATCACATATTCTCTATTATTGGTTAATCAATTCCATAAATAACCCATATCACTATAAAACCACAATAAAAACATAGATAAAAATCAACCATTACTCCTCATATTAAATCCCATAGTATTCTATTTTCCTTGGTCATATAGTGTTCCCAACCAAGCAAACAACTTCCAAAATAACATTTATCACTTAATAACTGAATCATTTTCCTATACAAAGTTATTCATTTGATAAGACATAAGATCCCAAATCGACTTATTATTGATCAATAAAATCATTTAACTAAAAATAATTAGTTTTTCTAAATAGGTACTTCACGTAGTCTAGTGGTAGGTGATAAATCTCAACTTCACTTTGGTTGTGGGTTCGATTCAAAAAGCTTTTTCCGACACGACAGGTTATCACACGATCTTCATGTTGTCCTTTTTCAAAAATTATATTTTATAACATTACCAAAATGAGATATATTTCTCAAAATAACCATAACATAATTTAACCACAAATGTAATCTCATTCCTTGAATTTTCATCCCAAAATATAATAACTTGTAATTTCCTCAAACCCAATGATCATATAAAACCAAATGTTTATTTATATCTATATCCACAAGAGAAAAGATCATTCTTCCTAAAATATCATTTTCACATGACAAACTGCAGGGTTATAAATACAAGAAAAAATTATTCCTAAGTAATTCCATCAACAAGGTGTACTAATACTTTTAAAATTTTCTCCAACCATTTATTTCCACATTGCTTCTTCTTTGACCAAGAAAATATCCTATGGAATAGGGAATTCACATGGGTAATGGCCAGGTACCCTACTTTTACAACAAATGACTGTAAATGGATTCTTGGGACAATTTTTATTTCTTCCATAGTAATCTTCATTTTTCCTCGGCAATTCTTCAATTTATTTCCTTCTTTCCCACAAGTAAAGCATTTATTTGTTCTAATGAGACACTTTCTTGGGTTTCTCCTTCCACATTTCTTTCCTGATGGAATTTGAGGATTCTTTTCTCTATGGTCTCCACTACTGGAGCACTTATAATTCATCACCTTTATCTTCTTTGTTGAGTCTGGGAGTTGGTTAATATATATGTTGTTGATCATATTTTTGGAAAAATGATTTGGAATGAACATGATATCTTTTACACCTATCAAATTTCCATTTTGTTTCTCATTTCCACCACCATTCCCACATTGTACAACTTGCTCAAAGTTACTATGACTTCCTTGGAATCCAGCCATTGACTAAAACCGAAAATCATTATGTGAGTAACGGTATTCATAAAATCATTTAGAGAATATCATGCCACCATATTTTCAATTTGAAACACCTTATGATTAACCTAGGTCATTTATTCTCATATTATATTAAAAATACTTAAAATCAGTTTGTAAAGAAAATGTAAATTATCCTAAGCATATCCCCCGAGAGTGCCCTAACCAAAAGTGTAGTAAGGCCCGTTGTCGTGCACCAGTTCCCGTTCGAGTCTAGCTCATACCGGTGTTTTTGGGTTTTACCCCGAGGTACAGCTATGCCAGAGCCACCTCTACCTGCTCATATCCAGACAGGGATTTATTTCTCAGAAGACTCAAAAAATCTCTACAATACCAAAATTCTAGGAAGTTCTTCTATACTAATCCTCAATGTCCATCTTAGGTCTATGTGCTCCAAACATAGTTTATTTAAATCTAGCTTCCAAGGTTTGTACTAAACTTCCTCTTATACTAACTATAACACCTCGACCATAGAATCACGGAGTCGGTGCATTATTACGTATCATTGGAATTATCATAAAAGATCATGTCTTGAAAGACCTATTAGTTTAGTAGCCTTGTAAGTACTAGATACATTCATAAGGTTTACATTACATCATAAAATGAAAAAATACAACAACATTGTCTCCATATACAACACTGAGATCCCATAGACTATCCCTAAAGGTCAGTCATAATATACTTCTTTGCATCCTGGGAAAATAAAACATAGAAAGGGGTGAGCTCGGAATCTCAATAAGGATAACATTACAGCATAAACTTTCATAAATAAGCATAAACATTTAAGGCAGTGTATAAGACTAGAACAAAATCCTTCTAAACATGATCTTCAACATAATATGGAAATGATAAAATCAAATTATTCCATATACTTATTCACAGTGATATTCTACTAGTCTAATGATCACATGCAATATCAATAACCACTTTCCTAACGATGGAATTCATAATTCCAGACTATCATAACAACATAGTCAAGGCCTTGTGCCAAAACTACAAATAGGATTTTGTAAGGGACTTCTTCCAAGACACTAGTATGTCTCATGAGACCTACCGATGCATCGAGGATCTATAATGGGCTCCACCTGTCCCTTATTAAGCCTAATGAATTCCTCAAATGAACAGGTTTAAACACATCATAAACATTCATATTAAAACTAGCATATGAAATGCCAATACTTTATCCACAAACCATGAATGGAATAAAAATAGCACATCCATAGTCAAAAATAACTAATTCAATACAATATAGAAGATTTTATTGTAATAGATTATCCTCAATCGAGAATAATGAATGATATTGACAAAGAGGAAAATAATCATCAAACTATTAGAGAGAAATATTCTCCTTTTCATAAAATCATTTAAAAGTCACATTATTTGTCAAGAAACAATTTAAAAATAGATTTTTGAATCAAAGTGTCCCATAAAACTTTGAAACTTTTAAAAATAATTTTAATTTTAAATACATTAATGTCCATATAAATAAATCTGTAAAACCATTTCTAAAACATGGACATTAATGAGAAGGATTTAGAATAATAAATCATTAAATCATTTAAAATGATATTTTAGTTAGAGTTCCTAACCAAAAGATAGACACTTGAATACCAATAATTGAGGTAATATTTTTTTTAATATCATGGGAATAAATGGATTCATGATATACTATGTCAAAGTACATTATATACACCATATAAAAGTGATTTGGTGTATAATAATAAAGAAGTCTCAATGGAATCTAAATTGAGATGAAATATCTTATAAAGACTATATACTTGGGTTAAAGATAAATCAATGACATAATTAGGTTTGAAAAATATAAATACACTCAATATGATTGGATATTCAGTGTAAATCAATCAGAGGATATTCACATATATTCTTGTAATAACAACACCAATGAATTGGATATTTAACTCAACAAATGGACATTGAATTAAAATTAATCTTATCAAGTTCATATCGATGACTTGAGAATTTATCAATGGAGTTATTATGTGTATAAAAATTTTATCCATAGAAATGGGAGTGTGAATTTTGACATAAGAAAATGAATAGTGATTTCACACATAATCTTGGAGTAAAATAATCATTGAAGTATGCGTAAAGATGAATGAGTGGAAATTGAAATATGTAATTCGTTTACCAATTTGGTAACATACAAAACATGGATCCCATGAAAGATGGATCATACAATTATGATGTAAATATCCATAAAATTAAATTATATTACACAATGAATATAATCATGGGCAGTACACACACCACATGCAATAAATAAGTGGTGAACAATGGGAAACTCACGGAATTAGAAGTGAGATATGAAACCCCTTACTTTTTAATTTTTCCTTTTTAGAGGGTAGTTTAACATCTTGTATAATGGTGAAATAATTTTTATTGAATTATAAAAGAATTATATACATTAATTAGATATCATTTATGATCTTTTAACATTGATTTTTTAAAAACATCTTAGTATTATTGTCGTTTCGGGTGTTAACAGATTAATTTTCCTTTATATTCTTTGTTATGTGAGCCATATTTGTTATGGATGGGTTATATCTTATTAATATCCAGTATTACATCATGTCTCTAAACATTATTTTTAATCATCAAATGAAATTTAGTCTTTAATGGATACGATGGGGAATGAATCTCATCGCGTCCGTGGAGACGGTAATCCGTACGTACGCACGAGCAACAATATCACTCTTTTGATATTAAAATAATATATAATTGGATGGTATATCATATATACATAATAATTATCATGTTATATTTATTATTTACATGAATTAAACATCATTATTATACCCATCCACATAATAAATATCGAATAACAATTACACCACATCGTGGAGACGGTAATCGGTACATATGCACTTATGGTGACATTTTATTCAAAGGATGGATAGAATAATGAACATGGTTGTACCATATTTATAATAACTTCACAACATATAGATGATACTGGAGTTATTTTTTTATAATGTAAATAACAAAAAATAAGAAGTGGAAGAAGAAAAGAATTTGAAAGAGGGTGGTGAAGTTATTACCTCCTCTTCAGGTTCTTCCTTTTGATTTGATCAAAATGGACCCTTAAGCTGGATTTATGACCAAATGAGGGAATCTTGGATGAATTTATGGAAGTTTAGAGGATATTTGGGCAAGGTTTAGCTGTGAAAAATGGCTTTTAATATGTGAATTACTGAGTAGGGGGAGTGCCCTTTTATAAGAGGGGTAAGGGTCACCTTAGGAAGAGCTAGAAATATTATTTTAATAATAAATTAATATTCAGTTTCTAATGGATAAGAAGTGTATTATTTAAAGGTTAAGGATGGAATAGGTCAAAAACCACTCAACTAATAGTTTTTAGACAGGTTTGGGTCACTATTTTAACATTATTTTTTGTTATTTAACTTCTAGTTAAATAGTTTAACATTTACAATGTCTCTTTGTATTTTTATATTATACAGTTAATAAACTTACTATATACATCCAAGAAGCCCCAAAATGGTCAATTAATGATAAAAAATATCATTATATTAGTCCTTTGTCTGAACCATAGATTTTTAGTAATAGAATATCAATAAATAATATATTATTTTTTTAAAAAAACTCATTTATGTCAATTTGGACACTATTTAATATTTTATTTTTGTTAAAGTCTTAAACAAATTATAAATTCAAAAAAATCATTTAAGCAATCCTAACATGTCATATTAACCAATAAAATTCATATATGTAATAAAAAATTTCAAATTATATTTATTTTAACATTTATAATACCAATTATTTGATTCTTTCATTAATAAGGAAAATACATCATTATTGTGTCATTAATAAATTTAATTATTCAATGTCTAAAAATTATAAATAAAATAACATTATGTAGGAAATCGTTTTATCTTTATAATTAATATTTATAGTGGAAAATATAACATATATAAACCTATGTAAAAAATTGTGTTGCTAAAGGATATATGCTTATGTCATTTTTGTATTTACTTCAACTTAATTAATATAAAGTGTCATTATCACATAAAAGTGGCTCCATGGGGTCCAAAAATCAACCCAAATATGCCCATGGTCGGATCTGTATCAACTAATAGGGTTAGGACACGTTTTAAGGTAATTTAATATTATTATAATATTATTTTTTACACTTATTTACCGGATTTACCCTTTAACCATGGTAAATAAAATATTTACCAAAGTAATTATTCACAATGTGTAAAAATAAATGTTACCTATCTACACAATTTGGACCTCCTGGGTCTAAATATGGAATCCATTTTACTATGTTCAAAACATATAAGTGGCAGAAATTAATTTAAAATTAATTCTTATTGTCAAAACAATTAGCGTGTTTTTTAAGAAATAATAACTATCAAAAGATTTACACTTGTTTATGTCTAGTTTAAATGTGAAATTACATCCAATTACCAATATTGGATTAAATTTTAAAAATATATTCTAATTATACTTTAAAACCTCTCAATAGTATAATTTATCACTACAAATTATTTGGAATGAAAAAGTTGTTTTTAATTAATGTTTAGTATTTTTCACTATTCATCAAAATTTGAATGTTTCCTGAATAATACCAAAAATTAACCATAGGATAATTTAGATATTCCGAATCCTAAAATGATGTTCATTTTGGAAGATAAAATTTATAAAATTTCAAAAAGTGGATATTACTATTCATAACGGCTAGTTTGATTGGTTGTGGCGTGTGTTATAACTCGATGTTTCGTACAACACACACTACTTTATTATTCAAAGGGTATCATACTGTGGATGCTTGAGGTGTTACAAAGAAATATTCCGAGTCAGATATGAGTTCTCTAATATAATATTTGATATTTATTCTACGAAGTGGCTTTTTTAATCTTTTTTACTACCTGGTAGTATTATAGAAGAAGGGGATATATGGACCTCGCTATAACCCAGTTTAAAAAGTTTTTATATTATAATGAGGTTGAATGATAATCCATTATTAATGGAGTCCCTTAAAATATCAATATTATTTATCAGGCCATACACATATAGAGGTCTAATGTGACCATGTTCAATGACATATTTTTCATTCACTGGGAAAAATATAATCATTTGAAATTCTGTAGGATTGATCTATACATGATATAATTCAGTAGTAAATACCTAAACCTCAAACACCTAGGGTATCAGAAAATACTATATGAGTACTTTCCTAAGGTCTTTGGATAAATTTAGAGTGTCCAGGATTGATAATATAACTAAAACTAAGGAAAATAACTTCAAAATTCTATACATCTAGGCTAATGGTTTTCACTTACTAGCATGATACATTCCTTTAACAAGTGATTTAGGGGATCAAGTACTTGATAAATATAGATCGATCCTTGAAAGTGAATTTTAATGTTCTTCTTTCCTTGGTGGGTTTTTCCAAATAGGTCAACCTTCTTACTGAGGTTGATTTGATGACTGAATACAATATAGTTTTTCTTACTTGATGATTGGGTCAAGGAAACACATAGAATATGTGGGAGAACAACCCTTCCCCTACTAGGCTCACTATAGTGCTCTCCCAATATATTTTATAGCATATAGTTCTAAAATGGATAAGGTCGATTTATTGAATTAAGTCATGACTGCATCTTATCGGGTATCATCATCTCGTATTGCCTCTTCCTCTGATTAACCAATTGGATGTAGTGAAATCTAGTTAATGGAAAGAATATTTATTAGATAAGGAATCCATTAATTTAATGGAATTAATAGAATCAAAGATTAATTATTATTCTATTGAGGATTTCGTCTAGAAGGAAAATTTATGTGGTAGTGTTTAGTGGGATGGTTCCTATGTCCTCATGGATAGAGTTATAATTCAAAGTGAGTAAGGGATATTTTTGGAATCCATACAATAATGTCTTATCATACATGACTCTTTCTTTTTTGATTTCACCACTTCCTGGAAGACTGGTTCCTAGAGGACTTTGACCCCAATGAGTTTGGTAATGCCTCAAAAGGGAAACTATGGTTATAGTAGGTTGATTCAACAACCCCATGATGATATCATGATTTCTATTAATCTTTTTCCTAGTCATATAATAATTCAAAATTTGTAAAATCCTTTTTATAAACAACTTTCCACCCACCTTATTCCTATGTGGAGGTAGTAGAAACACATGCTCCTTGTGTTTGTGGTTATCCCAACATCACATTCCTAGAGTCCACTATTTTTTATAAGACTTATTTGAAAAAAAATAATTCCAAGATAGGATTACCCAATATTTGGTGAGGGGTTCATCAATTAGGTATATCATTGAGGCTGGCTAAATTGGGCCACCTGTTATTTGGAATGTTGAGTAGGTAGTTCCCTAAAGGTACTTTGATGTAGCTGTTGAACTTTTCATATGGGAAAAAATAAAATTTATTTCTCCATTCTTAAAAATATTTTTATTACTTTTTTCTTCCACTTTTCCTAAGAAAGAGGGTGTTGTTACCGAAAATAATTTGGTTGAACCACATGATATGTTGTGGGTTTTAGAGCTAAATCTACCACAGTAGTCTGATTAAACATAACAATAGAAACATATTCTTCCCCAATTCTATTTCCTTGAGTTTATTAAATTAGTCCTCAATAATAGTAAATAACAATGGCTGATAAAGCATCCCTTTTCCTAACACCTTTATTGCATGTGAAATAGCCCATATGAGATCCATTTACTAAAATAGATATAGAGGTAGATTTAAAAAGAGTGCATATAATGCTGATGAAAGTGTCATTGAAACCAAAGCTCTAAAGTACCTTGAAAATAATGTTACAATCTATAGTATCAAAGGATTTCTTAATTTCAGGTTTAATAGCAATACAACCCCCTCTAGAAACATTGTTAAGGGAGTTGGCACATTCTGATTCCAAGAAGATGCAATCTTGGGTGGAACGTCCCTTAATAAACCCAAATTGATTCCATGAAATAATTTTATTCCATAGGGGGGAAACCTATTTGGTAGAAGATTAGTGATGATTTTATTAAAAATTCCTTAGCTCATTATGAAGAGATATTTGTTCAGGCTATTAGCTAGAACAAATCCTTTGTTTTCTTTGGTAATAATTTCTCTCTCACTCGTAAAACTAGCATCAATGATATTTTAGGCATTACTGAAGGATCCTTTCCCCTTACTTATCTGTGTGTTCCCATTTTATGGGGTTGTCCTAAAGCCATATTCTTCAATGTAGTTGTTGATCAGGTTACCAAAAAATTGGCTGCCTGGAAGGGTAAATCCTTCTCCATAGCTGGAAGTACTTATCTCGTAAGGTCCACGATTTTTTCAAAAACGGTTTACCTGATGATAGTTTATAAATGGCCCATTGTTCTCTTTAAAAATAAGAATATGTACATTAAAAAGGTCATCTGGACTGGTAGCATTCAGGGAAGAAAAAATGTTAACATCCCCTGGTTCACCTACTATAAACCCCATGAGCAGGGTTGTCTTGGAATTAAAAATGATAAACTTTTCAATGAGGCCCTCTAAGCTAGGTTCACATGGCGTCTGATCAAAAACCCCTCAGAATCCACTGATTTTCTTAAAAAAATTCTTTCCATAGTTAAAAAAATGAAACATGAACCATATGAACTCATCGATCTGGCCTTCCATCAAAAACTACTTTCCAAATATTATGAGTAATTCTAGATGTATGGCTTGCATGGATTCTTCCTTGCACTTCTGGATTGAAAATTGGACTTGCTCTCCCCTTATCTCTATTCTTCTGCCCAACAATTCCCTTGAAAATCCCAATGAAACTATTATGGATGCTCTCCAATCTCGCCATCATATTCTGAGTAACATCCTTTATGTGGTCGATAACTATACCTTCTCTCTCTCTAAGGACTTCCTAGTTTGGGAACCAGCCCACAATTGTGTTCTTGACTCTAAATGCTTTTACAATCACAACTACTATACATTGGATCCAATTTTTTTTGGTTAAATCATTTTGATAAGCTCTAGATTAAACCTTCAAGGCTCAATCTTGTTGGGCACATTACGCACAACCACCTTTCTACTGAGGTCTGTCTCTAGACCTTTGGTATCCAACATTGCTCCAAATTTCATTTTTTTCATCAACATAGAGAAGACACAAATAATTTATTTTTTTCCTATTCCATGGATTCTGATCTCTTGAATTTTATCACTGATATTTGAAATTGAAGATTTTTATTCTCTGACTCTATTTTTGAGCTGATAAAATGTTGTGTTGAGCTTGACACTTTGCAGCAAATCAAGAATCTTTTTCTGACTGCGGTGACCAAGATCCACCACGTCATCTGGTATGATCGTAACTCCATTTTCCACCAAAAAACCTCATTGAATCTAACTACAGGTCGGATGAGAATTATCATCACCATTAAGGAGGCATCCTCACTACATAAAGCACATTGTGACAACTCACTTGGTGACTTTGTGATTCTTCAACGGATCCAGATTGAGAGACTCTATAGACCTCAGAGACACACTTTGGAGGTGTTTTGGAAATCCCCATTGCAGGTTGGATCAAGGATAATGTTGATGGATCCTCCAAAGGGAACCCTAGTCCTGTCGGATGTGGTTCCATCTTTAGAGATTGGCTTGGGCAATGTCTTGGATACTTCCATGAAGGATGCGGGATTGCCTCTTACCTTGAAGGTGGGAAAGAGGTTGTGATTCATGATATTGATTTTGCTAAGAAAAAGGTCTAGAACAATATCAGGATCAAAAGATACTCAACTACCATTATCTATGCTATACAGAATGGCGTGGTCCACCTTTCCTGGCCACTCACTACTTGTTGGATGAAATTCCAAGCTTCACTGCTAGTGCTCAGATACATTTCCACTCATTCCAACAAAGAAGCAAACATGGTTTCTGATGGTGTGGCCAACAAAGGGATCAACAAAATCATTACTTGGTTGGATGAGTTACCGATTGATCTTCTTCACTTATTTTAAAAAGATTGTAATAAGATCTCCTCCTTCCGACTTTTTTAGTTCGTTCTTTCTATTTAATAAATTGGGTCTTGGTCTTTGACCAGGGCTTTACCTTTTAAAAACAATCTTCCAATATTTCAGAAAATGTAGCAAGGTCCTAAAACTCACCTGTATATTTCATGGGGGTGAGAGTAATTCCTATCTCATCATGATAATTCTATATATAATGGGATAAAAAACCATATTGTGGAAGTTGTATGTTTATGGAGTAAGTGAGTACCTTCAACCTAGAAATTAAATTTAAAACTATCTCATTCTCTCACAGTTTTCATTTAGAGAATTCATGTATTGTTGTCTTCTATAGAATTGTGCAGAATTGAAGATACTATCGATGAAGATCTACCCATCCCCTGGGTTTTCAGCCAATAAAGTAGTATATCAAACAAAGGATGTCCCTTGCAATGTTTGTAAGTAGATTCTATGTTTCACTACTTTTTTTTCATATAGGTTCCCATCATTGGATAAAAAAGGAACAGAAAATGAATTGGATGCTTCTTTGGGTCCTCTATGGCATTTAATATTGGAAAGATAGTGCTCCCAATTTTTGGAGGGGGATTATCGCGTCAACCCATTCAGAATAAAGAGTCCTTTATAGTTGTAATGGTGTGCATTATTACTCCACATCTCCCATTTTGACTTCCAATCTGTCAATGGTATTGATAAATCCTTGGGGTGTTTTGATGAATAGAATATAGAATTGGGCCACCAATAGGTATGGCCGGATGTGTCATCTCTACTAATACCTATGGATGAAAATCAGCATCGTTTAACATTTTTTTCTTTCCCAATTTTAATTTTAGTATCTTCTCTGGTGTAGGGGATTCATGATAAACTACTGTGATTGGGTCCAAATAAATAGGTTTTATTGTCTTATGGTTGAGTGAGTGATATATATATTATCTCATTGATATTAAGAGACCTTCTTATTGAGGTTTATTAGTGGTGAGGGTGAGTTTAGTATCTGCTTGAAGGACATCCCAAGATGGAACATTTCATCTGAGTTGTTCTACATTTAACTTCCTAAACTCTTTTGGTTAAATCACATATTGAGTGAACCACTCTTATATTGTTAGTGATTTGACAATTTTTATAATAATATAGAATCTATTAATTCTTTTAATGATTTATTTGATGTATGGTCTTAGTGGGGGTAGTGGTGGATCATTCATAGAATCCACCATGTTTTTAGTCAGATTTTGATTCCTAGTATGCACACCTTATTTGTTTTTTTCTATTTTGTCATGATTCCAATGGAATTTTCAACTTCTCCCTATTATTCACTGGTTTCACCCTCTGATACATATTTATGAGTAGTTCTGATAATATCCAATGGTGAATAATAAACATAAGTGTCACATTGGAAGTAGAATTTTATAAGGGATATTGGCTCTATGATATGTATTAAACCCAATATGATCTTTAGAAGTAGTTATACCCCTAATAAATCAATTTTGTTTTTGATTGTTAATGGTTCTCTTCCATTATTTCTGGAATTTTCATAGAGATGCTTTGAAATGGTTTAATTGAGGGCAACCACTAAATAATTTATTGTTCATCCTCCTAATGAGGTAATTGGGTCATGAAATAAGAAAACTAAGGGGATTCATTTTATAAATCTCCTCCTAAATGGGAAATGACTGACTTCTATTGAAAAGTATGGTGATTTAAAAAATACACTAGCCCGGAATATTGGGGTTTCTCCCATTCCCCTACTATGATGCACCAAACTGAATTTTTTGGCATTGAAGGGACATGTCATTATAAAGATCCCAGCATCCTGATGAGATTGTGCTTCTCCTATATCGCAAATGATTTTGATACTATGGTGGATATCTTGACATTGTGCATTCTCGTTAGAGAATAAGCATGATGCATTATGTAGTATATACACAATCCACATGTTTCTAGTGGAATCAGTGGTATTCAATGATTGGATTCCTATAAGTTATAATAATGGAAGTTATTATTTGATTCTTATTATAGGATACCTTTAGTAACTCACTCTCATTTGTCCTGACATCACTAAGACTTGTTCAGGTCCAATTATTTTGGAATTAACCATATTTTTTGAGTAGGGATCATATCCTAGATCTGTCTTGGAGAAATTACATTACACGATGTCAACTCCACTGGATTTTTCTGGCCAGAGAAAGTGGTGAAATGAAATGCTCCATGTTCACTCCATCCCATGATACAGACACTAGGAGGGGTGTTTATGATTATCTAATGTAATTTATATAATGCACTGAGGCATGAGATCTGAATATACTTCTACTACATTCCCAATTTTGGGTGTTGCGTATCTAGAAGGACTGCCAATTCAATTTTTTGATGAGGTGATTCTATTACTTTTATATGGTCTTCATACCCATCTTATGCCAATAACATTTTTTTATAGTGATTAAGATTTTTCTAGCAGATGATACAGATTTTTTATATGAGTTTTTATAGTAGTTCCTTTAAAATATCATACAGAAAAGTGGATGATGTCCAAAATATGATGGGTATATTATACTTGTCCAGTTGTCTTCCCATAAGCAATGTACTAACATGTTTTTCTTTTCCAATGGGTTCCTCAACATGATATAACTAAATTGGATGATTCCCTATTGATTTATTATAAAAAACATGGTTGGTAGGGATTTCTTCTATCATATTGGAAGGCATGTGATCTGTGGTTAATTCAATGTATGTTTTTTACCTTTGGATAACTTCTAATATATAAATAATTTCACGTTTCAATGATGAGGCATCAGCCAAGAATGATATCTTTTTCCCAAGTGACATGTTATTGGGGGGATTTTTCATAGTTTTTTCGGAAAGGGGAGGACAGTTTTTGAGGAAATGTAGTGTCAATGTAGGGAGGACATTAAAAGCTAATTCCAATATAAGGAGGACCACAATCACATATTGAAATCAATATATAAATGGACTTAAGTTATAGTATACCATGTGGAATACCATCAAGGTGGAAGATAGTAAAGGGATATCATTCTGGATATTTGTTCTTTTAGACATAAGGAATGTTTCAATAGTTCTCATCAAGAGATGAGTTATCCTGATTGGTAATATTTTGGTTCTTATGTAATCCTTCATGGTAACATATATAAGAAGGTCCTTCAGAACTACAAGAATAAATGTTATGGGGAGAAAAATATCAATTGAACCTAATATCTCTATAATATGTAAATTCATGACTAATATCTTTACCCGATATAGTTAAATTTTAGGGGAATTCAAGAACATGTGAATTGACAACAGCTGGTTTGTGAACTGGTTCTTCATTTCCCAATCACATTTTGTGAGGCTTATTTTTTGGATGATCTTTAATAGGAGACTCGGGTAACTTTCTATGGATAACCACTTTCATATATGGGGTTTTTTAATGTATATGTCATGTTGTAGCCAAAATATTTTGTCAGATATATATAATTTTGACTGTGATATATGCCTTCCATGGAGTGGAAACTAGAATAGCCCGATGTACTTTAGTTCGTATGGGGATATGGGAAAATTCCAGTTGTAAATAAACATGAAATTTTTTTAATGAACCTAAAAGAAATAATAAATTATATTTTTATACTCTATAGTTTCCCTCACGTTACATTATTGAATCAAATTAATTATTCAGACAAAAATTTATGTCTTACCTTTTAACACTGCTACTATAATGATTATATCTTGGAATGTTTTAAAAATATTCTGATGGATTCAAATATTCCCTTAAATCATTATCAATATATTTTGAGTGACTTCATTGGATAGTATGATGATATATTCACATTATATGTTTCTATAAAGGGTGTAGGCCTGCTCTTGTGCAATATTTTTCAGTTAGTATATACTGACAATATTCAAGGGTGGGGCATAGATATGGGCCAACCCTCAGATTTATGCCAAGAATTTTCATCTAGTTTCACTGATTTCTATCCGATCATGATGGATGGATTGGTATAAAAAATTAGTAATTTTAAACTGGATGTTGCTTTATACCATATTTTGTTGATGGGTTCCTTTGATTGATGCAAAACGGTTTTGGGGTTTTGAGGGGAATGAGAAGGAATATACATCTTTTCATAATTTATTTCTTTTTGTGTTCATGGACTTCTTTGGTGGGAACATGGATGTAATGTAATCATTGGTTTTTTAAATTTCAACCATAAATAGGATTTCCTTATATATTGGGTCTTAGGGACTAGAAATAGAGCCTATGGGGTGGTGTCCTCATCAGGATGATGACTTTGTGTCGCGTGGAATTAATGGAGGTAGCTACTATGTGGATCCACTTGGTGGCCCCCTATATTTTTATTATGAGGTCATTGTTGAAAACTTTATGAACTATAGATATGTGGTAATTGGTGACCACTTGATCATTATTCATAAGATAAGGGGGAATCTATTTTTTTTACTCGAGGGAATAGCACCAAAAATAGTTTGAAATGATAACTTGTTCGTTATTTAACTTCATCATCAACAATTTCTAGGTGGACTACTGGTGGTGTTTTATTTCATAGATAAAATATCATGAGTCCTCTATAGTCAATAAAATAAAATTAATATGGTAATCTTGAATCATTGTGTTCAAAACCTATAGATGAAGATTTCAGGTCAGTGATGGTGTCCTCAAGATCAATGAGGACCCATCTTGGGCAACAGCTGATGTATACATCTAGGTTAGCTATAAATACTCTATTGAATCAAATGGATTTCTTATTTAATAATATTTTTTGCACATAACATATAAAAATAATAAAAACCTTTCAAAATAGCATATTAATAAATAAATTAAATTCCTAATCGATAGTTTTAAATCGTTTTTTTCACCGTGTTCACTTTGTGATACCCCAAAAGGGGACTTCTATGTGGTAAAAACATTCATATTGGTTAAGTATTCATTTTAAAATCACCATTTCTTCATATATAAAATAATTCCATGTGGTTTTCAATGGGTTTATTCATGAAACAATAAACACACAATAGATACCTTATTAGAGATGTCTCAGGAACCTATTTTACAAAGGCAGGTGGTCATTGGTAAATAGTTCCAACATTACTGAGGGACACCTAATGGTTGAGAGGTGGGGGTTGGGATCATGATACTATTTATGATGAATCAATACTGATGTTTTCCTATCTCTTATATTTCAGACAGATTCATTAATAATTTATTAAATCCCAAATATAGTCCATGTCATAGTTTTTAACAATAAATTTTTAGCATTAATTGGATTTAGAATAATCTATATGTATATGAGGTTATTTATTTATGGATAGATCTATATGAATCTACGATTATCCAAAAACGTTTAACTTTTGTTCATAGATTATATATTCATATGTCATTTTTTATCATGATGCTGTTTTTAATCAGCGTAGTGGGGTGCGTTAGAATTTATCATCATCCAGAAAAACTGGATTTGTTTTTGTTTGGGGCTTGAACATTGGAAATGGTATCTATATGTGTCTTAGTTAATGTAATTAGAACTCGCATTGTTCAGTTCCACTTAAATGGACACATTATAACTTCTAAGGTCATGTGATAATGAAAAAACAATGCAATTAAACATTGTCTAATTATGAAATCTAGGAAAGAGGTTTCCAGTCATGGTCTAGTGTGAGAATTATTCTAAAAAGGAAAAGGGGGGAACTAGAAGGTGTGTATAATCCCAAGATACATATAAACCTACTGAGAATGTATCATGGAGATGATTAGGGTGAAGCTGGTGTGTTGGGTTTGAACCTCAGGGAGGCTTCATGTGTACCATGTTTGTATAGGAATCAAATCCCACACAGTTTATAAATTTGGGGATTACACATATATAGGAGACCTGAGGTTAATTCATTAGGAATATTCCCCTTTTAATGTTTGTCTCATAGGTAATATATCCCTTTGAGAGGGTGGTAACATGGTTTTTTGGTTTACACTAAGTAGCATTGCCAAGGCGTTTCTCATTCAAAAATATTCCCCTTTGAGGTGGTGACATAGTTTTGGGGATTAATCCCAGTAGGAATATTATTGGTTGTGGTTGTGGATTATACAGAATGGGAGGACTGATATGTATTTTATTTTCTAGATTACATGATCACCACTAACCACTATGGCTACATGATTCCTGTTATGTGTGATAATTAAGAGGAAGTAGAATATCTATAAATAGTCACTATCTCCTTTATATGTTGGTGGTTGAGTGTGGGGATTTGGAAGGGGGTGGAATTCTCTATAAGAAATTTTAGTGTAACACCCAATTATTTTATGGTATATATCTTTTTAAATAAAATATTTCCAATATCTTATGTTACACTGAACACTAAGATTCAAAAAACCATTAATATATTATTATTTTATTATAATAGTTATTAGCTAGCCATTAGAATGGAGTGAATGAATGAGATTAAATAAATTATGAAATTATATTTTAATAATGTTCATAAAATTAATTCATTGATTACCAGTTAATTATAAATGAAAATAAAATCACATTGAACATAAAGGAAGTGTTTTTATAAGAAAACTATTTTATTCCAAAAAATCATCTTATATTAATAAATTAAATTAAAATCTATTACTGAGAGTAATTAATTAAATTTATATTTTATATATTACTTCATAAATATTAACTTTATTCAATATGATTGATAGGCATAAGATATGAATAAATCCAGTTTTAAACATAAATTCTATATTTTTTTTAAAGGCAGTTCTGACACGTTTTGATGGCGCACCTATTTTAAATTTAAATTTTGAAAAATTTATATGTGTTATTTGAAAAAATAAAATTCATTTCTGGATGTTTAATATCAAAATTATATTATGTTGATTTTTTGGTATTTTTCTGATAAGTTTCATTTTTGATGAATAATAATGAGTATTTAATTTTAATCAGAAACTATTTTTTTATCTAATTTATTAATTTAGTAAAATTATACCTTTAAATTGGTTTTAAAGTATAAATGGTTAATGTATACATAATGAAATCAAATTTATGTAATTTTAATGACTTTAACATTGAACATGGATACAAAAACATTACAATCTTTTGATCTTTTAACTTTAAAAACCCACTTTTTCATTGGGTTTGTGATGTTAATTTTAAATATATTTTTCAATTTCTGTGAATTTAATTTAGTTAAATGGATTCCATATTCATAATAATATGGTATATATTGGTTTTTAATTTAAATTTCATTTGTTTGGCCTAAAAAAGTTTACCACGGATAAATTTTTTTACTACGGTATTGGTAAAAAATGATGCATATTGAAGTTAAAGAGGT
This sequence comes from Viscum album, assembly GCA_963277665.1. Lineage (NCBI taxonomy): Eukaryota > Viridiplantae > Streptophyta > Magnoliopsida > Santalales > Viscaceae > Viscum > Viscum album. The sequence continues at coordinate 114,792,090 of OY728133.1, read as the reverse complement.
AAAGGACTTATCTATATAAAAATAAAACATCTAATGGGTGTTTGATGTTTTTATTAACCCTAATCAGATTATATAGCATTAAATAAAAATATAATTCATTGAAAATAATTCCCTTTTAGTGTGGTTGAATTTAATATTAATGTATTCATTATTTAACCACTTCAACCCACCTCTCAGCATGTATTAATACCACCCCTCACCTCCCCATTTCAACTCAATATCCAATAATATAATCTATTATCTACCATAACCTATAATTTTCACTCTTCCCATTCCCTATTTCTTTTAATCTCACCAATAGACAAAATCCAAGGTCCTTATGGTGTCCTTTAATCCGACGATATTCAATTGTTAATTTTCTCAAAACACATCTCTAAATTTATTTTATTCTTATAGTTTATCATCATATCTTCTATCCTTCAATGAATTGTAATTATAAAATCATGTGTGTAAAATAATATTAAGCTTATAATTGAATATATTATATCAAATCCTTTTATTACCCCTTCTTATTCAATGAAATGAAACCATTGTCCATGTTATGTCGGTTAGTCACATTCGAGAAATTTTTTCTTTCTTTTTTCCATTACCACATTCAATTATGGTCATACAACTATTATTCTTGAAAAATAATGTTTTAATAAGTATATTATATCATAATTCAGTATCTATAATTAATATAAACACATAATTATAAATAATATGAAACTAGTTTGTCATGTTTGGAAAAACCACCAAAATAAATTAAATATTTTTCATGAACATATTAATTTATGAATCATCCTAATGTAAGAAAAAAACAATATATAGGACCATTAATATATATATAAGTTCATCAATACTATTCCATTCCATTTCTATCTTTTTCATTTCATTTTACAGGAATATCCATAATTTTACTCAAATTAAATGATCATTAAACCATGAAATGAACACACTAAAAACCATGAAAATAATGAAATATTATTAATTAATAGTTCATTGGATGTTATAAAATCATGACATAATGTATTATAAATATTAATATTTTTTAGGAGCTATTTAAGAACATTATTTAAACCATTATACAAACGTTTAATAAATGTTACACTAAAGGAAAGCATGAGGTTAGAGGTTCCTTTGTATCACTTTTACTTCAGTGAGATATATTCTTTAATCAATGTTTATTTTTTATGTGTGGTGTATGTATACCTCCCTTTTATGTATTATATAATTAATATCATTATCTTTAGGGTATTGAATGTTTCATTTTAGAATAATTACTTTTATTGGTCATACAATTCGACTAATTACAAGTTGTAAGGGATTTATTAACTCAATTTTCATTTATTGGGTTATGCATATATTTCATTTTTTATGTAATGAAATAGTTATGTGTGAATTTACTGGTGATTATTTCATGTTTTATTTTAACTTTTTTCTGTTTTTAGTGAATAAACATAATCGATCCATTTTATTAATGAAATTATCATTGTAAGGGACTTCATCCCAATCTCATATCATTGATTTATATTTTGATGTTATATGACCACCTCCATTTTGTGGTGTATTTGATGCCCCATTTTATATATCCTATCATTAATCTCATTCTGTTCATGGTATTCAAAAGATTCAAAGTGTTTGTTTTAACTCAAATATGTTATTAACGTGGAACAAAATGGTCTGACGGAGACTAGGAAATATATCCTTTTTTATCTTGTGAATGAGGTTCCATTGTTAAGTGATTCACGTTGGGTTCGCCATTTTTTCAATCTAAAAACATTATTTTTGTCCCGATGGGGAATGAGTCATTTTGGTTCTATTTCAGAGTATAATTAGTCCTTAATCCCTGACATCAGTTATAAGATCTTCAATGGTCTCCAAAGGATTTGTTTGTGGAACTAGTAACCCCCAAGGACTATCAAATCCATGATTTATGGAATTGATTTCCAACGTAATGTGTCCATTGGGTGATCTGACCAATGACACTTGAGAACTCACATTTCTCGAAAGTATGGGAACTATGGATCATCCCACCCATTTTAGGGGAACAATATCCTCCACTAAGACTGTTCTATAGATTTAATCTTTTTTCATATATTCATGAATGATTAGTTCATAACCAAGCATGTTTCTATGGTATACACTAGTATTAGTAGTTAAACACAATTACACAAAGGTTTGGAATCATCTAGATGTATCTGACATTCTCCATCAATTGAAGGATCTGTATGCATTCGAGGTTCTCAATCTATGGTACCTTTTTTTTTGAAAAATCAAGGATTATATGGTTATTATCTAAGATAATATTGGTTTCAAACTATTTGGGATGATGCTCTATATTTTATCATCATCTATGGGGTACATGAGTTGTTTTGATGTTGTGATTAAACAATTAATATGGGATTCCTATATATCTTCACGAGAGGAATCAGAACCCACAATGTTTTGGTCTCTCTTTACTAGACACATCACATTTTAAGGTCCTATGACAAGGACCAAACCCTGCACATTAACATCATGTGGTAAGGAAACAAAAGTGAAAGGTTTCCAAATCAAGGGTTGTTTTGTACTTAAGCCGAAGTGGATTGAGGTACCAATAAGGAAAATGATATCTTGGGTGGATGTGACCCTACTAGGGATGTATCCCGAAAAAAATTAGGGTGATTTGGAATATGGGTTTGGACATGAGGGTGGATTCTTATGTATCCCAATAAAAATGGAATAAACGCCCTTATAGTTCATTTTGAGATGGAACATACACTTTAGAATAGGCTCATTAAGGAAGCATGGTTGGGGCTTATGCATAGAAGATTCCCTTTTGACAGGATTTGGTTGGGGCTAACACCTTCTGGGAGGCCCATTTTGATTGAATTTGGAGATTACATTAATGGTGAAGGAATGTTCATTGGATTGAAGTTGGGGATTCCAACTATGAAGATGGCCCATTCTTCGGGTTGATATGAAGGTCATGGCTACCACCATCCTCTAAACCCATATGAGTCATGATTGGTGTGAGAAACAAGATAAGGCAGTGGATTTGAAGATCACACATCCCACTTCATCTGCTGATTGATGGAACTAGAGAACAAGGGGAGAGAGAAAGTTCTTTGTGTGCTCCCATATCATATTTTTATTTCATATCCTAGATTGTATGATTTGGTAACCTATCTTAATATATCTTAGGAGAGAGAAGAGAGGAGTGTATGTGCATCCTAACATAACAAAGGCTTGGGGCTTACCTCAGTGGTAGTGCCTTGAATTTGGTTCGGAGGGGGGGGGGTATCTCCTTCCTTGTAAACATGAAATACATGTGTGATACCTTCTGTTCCCACCCAAAATGGGGAAGATCATGTGATTATCCTATGTCTGAACCCTGTTTTACCATTTTAATGTAAACTTATGGTAATTTAGAGGGTCCATCATACTGTTGGGATACCTAACATGTCTCTAGTTACCATGGGCATAGAAACTAAAAAGTACACAATGGTGAGACTAATGATTTTATCATATGGTTCTGGAGGCTTTTGAAAAGGCCTTATATTAATGTTTTTGGACTGGTATGTAGAGGATTCGACATGGGGACTGTGGATGCGATGGAATGGAATGATCAGGTTAGAAGAGCGGAACACCATAGGGTAACCCCCCTTTATCATGTGGGATAGGGGTTCTTTTTTTTATAATGTTGCTATGAGAGTAAGGAGGTTGTCCAAATACCATTGTGGTACCCAGACCTAGGTAAAGTCCGCATAGCTTTTGGCTACATGAGGCCAGGTTTCATCTGCATAGCATATTATTATGCAGAGCCAAATTCGTCCCAAGTAGTGAATTGAAACACGAGGTAGTGTTCCAGCTACATAAATTTTTACTATGTAGGGATCCTGGTTGTGAAGAGGTAATTGGTTCTATGCCTCTCAAGGAGTATTCTAGTGAGTGATCTTCAGTCTTTGGATTACCAATTTTAATTTATTCTCCTTCTAAATGCTATATGATAGTGATTTTACCTTCTAGGAATTATCAAATGAATCTAGATTATATGGATATTTTTATTTCATCTTTAAATTGTTGATCCTTTGAAAAAATGTTGATATTCCTTTTTGGTCTCTCAAAATCTATTTATAGGGAAGTGGGGAAATGGAAACCAATGTAGCCAGTTCATTATAACGATGTTGCAATCCTACTTTTGTAGAAACTCATGGCCATTACCCAGCTTATGGATGACTTAATTGGCAGAGGCTATTGGGTTATGGTCAGTGTAGGTGAAAATCACCTCCTAATGCCCATGAATGACTTCATTTAGTTTATAATAATCCATTTTCTTTTCCTTAATCATGGACCATTTGAATCAATGGGTGTTGTAATTCATAGGGATATTTTCTCCACCCTCATCCCACAAATGACCACATTCATGGAACTAACACCAATTTTTTCATACCACAAATGGTTATTCTCATGTGAATCATTGCGATGTATGTTTCCATATGGGATTCCTTTTCTGAATTCACTCATTTTTAAAAAATCATTAATTCATCCATTGGTTTAGTTTCATTCTGTTTCCATTTTCATAGGATAATTTCAATTCCCTATGAATAGTTTATAGGACCCAAAAAATGCACCCCATTAGAATAGGTTCTAATTGGGATGAAGAATAGGATTTTAAAATTTATAATTCCTTACTTATTTTTTCGATTTTTCAATATTAGGGTGTACACATTAGAGGGGCACCATTCCTATATAAAGGTGTACCTTGTCATTTTCCTCAACCGTATTTCTCAGTGAACAAAGCACTCCCGTGACGCACTATTGATCACCTGCTCTCGTGTACTACAACCCTTAATGGATACATTTCTTCATGAACTAATCATTGGATTTTTAACTGAAAATTTGAACCCATGATTGGTGAGTTTGTATTCTTTCATAGAGGGGTTCATTTTGCGGCTTTCATGTTCTAGGAAATAATAGTTTTCTGGCCAAAACATCATGATCTAGTGCCTTACAAGCTTCCATGAACATTAAATTTGTGGATAGCGTAGTTCATGGACCATTCATTCCTAGTATGACTAGATTGAGGATTACTTTTATTCCTTTGTCAATTTTTTTAGTTTTACTCAAATTTTTGTATGAACCTTTGATACAAAAATTAGATTCACCCTTTTCATGTTTCAATGAATGTAGCTAGGATGAGAGAGGCTATGGCTGATATTGTTGAAGGTGATATATGTTCATACATAATTCCACATGTGGTTATTCTGAAATACATCATTTAATTGGAACTTATGGACTATCCACTACCCATACAACTTCCAATTACCAACATTATACTTCAAGATGATGCACCTCCACCACAAATTGACTAGAATATCCTTATTTTATGCTGAGAGTTTTCTCAGTTGAGTGATCGAGAATATGTGGTTTCTATAAGTGATATAGTATTTAGATGAGGCAAAAAATCAATTTTTTTGGATGGATCCATGTGGAAATAGAGTAATCAGTGTGACCAAGACACATATTTGGATTCATTTATTCATAATTATCCATCCATTGTCAACTATTCGTGAGGTAACCCCAACATGATCAATAAATCCAATTGGGATATGTGATATGGAATATATTTCTCTAATGATTAGGCCTATGAATTATGGTTTCATTCAAAATATTTGGAATCCCATGATCCATTGGAATCTATCAACTTGTACTAGGCAGTTTGGGTTTCCCGATTTTCCATTTATTCAACATGCGAGATACTACCTGAACTACTCAGATGTTGGTGTTCAAGCACCAACACCTTCCACTTGCTCCATGGTGAAATGGTATTAGTTTAAGGGATATCTACCAAATATGGGGACTTCCTAACCTCAGCAATGTGTACAATTAATTTTTCATGGAGGCCTAAACCTAGGGAAATGTTGATCAAATATATCTACTATCATAAGAATTTTTTATTATGGTGGAGAGATTAATTTGTTAGACACAACATTCTTTATCAATCATTTTATTTGAGAATTGAATGTGATTGTTCCTGAAATTAATTTGACCAAGGTCAAGGGTTTTCCACAGCCGAACAAATATAACCCATAAGATATGACATATCCCTGGCACTACCTATAAAACTCTCGAGTCGGGTTAATATACCACATGGGCTTTTTGAAATCCAGTCAGACGTATCTTCATATCATAGATTAGCTAGATTATTTTTCAGTTTCATTTGTGGATGTATTTTCCATTCTTGTGATGTTTACACTAGTTTCAAAGTTTTCACATTACTTATGGTGGCCAATTTGGCCAAAGGAAAAACAATTAATCAAGTTATTCCCAACCATGCCTAAATTTATGATTTATTAGGACAAATAAAGGAGGGAAGAACTATACATCGTCAAAGTGGGCCATTTATAATTTTATATGTCTAGATAGCATATTGTTTCTCCTATTAAGAGTATTGACATACCGTGATGGTTACTCCTTCATACTTCCACTAGACTATACTCAATATTGTCACGGTCCATCCCAAAACCATGGATGTTGATAGTACAGTTGAATTGTTGTGTGAATTTTCTATTTTATTCTTTGCACCTCACTTGGTACCTCATAGAGAAATGAGATATGATGTGAGTGATTCTTCATAAGAATGTTCTTACATTATTTCACTACATGATGGAATCCTGAGTACTCATATTGAAAAAGTAAATATATGTGAGTCGTATACCCTATATAGGTCTTCTGGTAAATTCAGATGCCTTCAGAATGTCATGCCTCTCCCAGTTACACAGGATAGAAAATAATCCATTCTGGTAAACCTTATCTAGTTTTGTTTGATGATGGTGTAGGAGGAATATGGTACAAGATTTATTATTCCTCCCATAACAGCCTTAACATACATGTCATTAGATTGTGCTCAACTGTGGATGACTTTTTACCCCGACTGAATATTGGTGAGATTAATTTGACGAGTGAAAAGGTTGTTTCCCACTACCACTCCCATAAAAGTTGTATCAACCCCCCTATTCCAATTGTAAAGAGTTTTCCTATGCACCATCACATGCCTTGGGATGGGACTTCATCCTTACACCCAATATCTGTAGATAGAGAATTGGGTCATTTATCATTGGTTGAAATTGTTGGCGGTCATACTCAGGCTATCCCATGTGGAACATCACTAGGAATTCTTGAAGTCATAGACAACCCCACATACTTATCTTCCCACGGTGAGCCATCTATTGAGGTGATAGATATCCCTACTTATGAATCACAACATAGATTAATGCCATTGGCCACATTGGAACATCTATATTTTATTCCCGTGATAGTAGGTGATCAGGTCCAAAGTCCAGATGTTATCGGGTGTTGTAGTGATGTGCCCTAAAAGGGAATGGCTTCAAATTTGTATATTAGTCACTGAAACCCCTTCAGAATAATTTACTAAACAAGAAGACACTCTTCAAAAATTGTTTATTGACTAGTTCGTAGATGGATTTAATTATTATAAAATTAAATTTCTTCCATATCACACCGTCTTATCATGAGAAGACCTATATGTTTATGAACATGTCCTTTATCAATTCAATACCTTCCCTCATGAAATAGTGTAAATGAAAGATATTACCACTAAGCTACATTACCTGGTGATAGGGGAAGGGAATTATTATGGTCCTGTGATGCCACAAAATGAGGAGTTATGGGATTGTGAAGCTTGTGATGCAACATTGAAATCATAACTATCGTCAGCAATAAGAAATATTGTAGATATCATAAAAAAGGGTATGGATCTTAGGTCCACTTTTAGAAAAATATTCCTAATGGAAGAGCCTGAGGTTGGCAAGCATACATCCTCGGAATGGGATCTTGATGGTCTTCACCAAGCAGTGGTATATTTTTTACTATAGCAAGCAAGGTTTCACTATGACCATTTTCGTTTTCCCATGTTTCCTCTTATCTTGTTATCAATTTCACTGTAAAGAGACTCCAAAATATAGAAGTTCCTCTTTATTTCTGGAATGAAAGACATTTATTTTTTTCTCCAAGAATTCCCTTTATTTTCTCCTCAATTGAGAATATTCATTAGATATTTATTTGAATCATGATCTGGAGTAATTCAACTGGAATAATCAAATAATTATCCTTTTTTTCTAATCAAAGGTACTCAGTGAGTGTGACATGACTATTTATAGGGCCACATGAATTACCCAACATGTTTTATACCTTTTTTTTCAATATTCATAATCATTTCATAAGCCTTTTATGATGTAGGCATAGTGCGCATAACATTCTTTTTTCTTAGGTTTTCCTTTGTGATTTTTTGACCTAACATAACTTGTGTCTCTTTTTTTTGATTTCTTGATATCATTCATAAACCCTAAAATGTGTTAGTCTATTGAGATGATACTGTAATTTTTACCCAATGTTTCATTTACGGGTTTTCAACCTTGTGAGTTTCACGTCTCCTTTCATGGGAACTTTAATGACTTGTAAGTTGGGCTATAATTACTAGTTTTTTACGTAGAATTGTTTTGATCATGACTTTATAGGTTGAGGACCCCAATAAAACATATTTCCATAGAATACCCTAATATTTTTCATACATGAGTGATGGATTTTTCATGACCTTGGTTTTATGATTTTTTTGTGTGATACATGATATGGGGCATGGGATCCATTAGGGGATATAGAGGTAGGAAAATTCTCTCCCACAGATGAACTTGTATCTGGATGGAATTCCTTTTTGTGGGAAACATATTTCATACTGTTGTGGTATATTTTTCATAGTCTAGCATATGTGTACTCAGGACACTAACCATCCATTTCTGATGGCTATGGTGATTCTGCAAGACTTTGGACTTCTCAAAAACACGAGGTTGGCATGTTAATAGAGTAGTATATGAAGAGTATGATGGTATATATTTCAATGTAAAACATTAATGGAAGAAAATTCCAACACTAATAAGGATTTTATAAAGGAGAGTTGATGTATGGTGTAGTTTAACGTCATGAATCCAGGACTTTTGGGGTTTTCAAATTCTTTTTGACTAAATGATGGGAAATGACTCACCCTTTTCATAGTATCCTGACCCAAAAGGTTTTAACATGTTCAGAAATGAATAATGTGGTAAATGATGTAAAATATAATTTTTTGGAGTTTTTTAATCCAACTAATTATTAGCGGCATCAAAACCATTAGGCCATATAGAGAGAGGAAAAGCCTCTCCTAAGGATGAATTTCTCTCTAGTTGGTATTCCTTTTTTGTGGAGAACATATGTAGAACTATCAGGGCATATTTTACTTATTCAAGATGAGATTTCATCAAGACACTGAGAATCAATTTCTTAGTTTAGTGAAAGGAAATTTGGACTCATACATTTATGTGCACAGATCATGGTTATGAATGAATTTTACCTTACCATGATAGGGTAATTTCAAGTCACAATTTCCCAATGAAAATGATCTATACATTATTCCCACACTGGGATGGGGTGGTTCCCTTTCATGGGACAAAACCATTCATATGATAGAATATTGTCTATAAAGTTTAAATTATTGTGTTAATGGCAATCACATATCATATCCTCCCATGTATATCCAGCTCATGCATAGGAGTGGGGGAGTTGTTTGAATATGAGGTTAAAAGTGGGGAAAATATTACATTGGACTCTACCATATATATTTAGTTAATGAATGGGAGTACGAGGGAGATCAATCTTTGCCCTGTCAGAAATTTCAGGTGTAGATCTGGACTGTACATACTGACAGTGGGGAAATTTATGTCTTATGGCTAGACCTAAAATATGATGTTGTGGTTTCACCATGTATCCTATGAGAATATGATTCAACCCACAAATAAATATAAGAGTTGAAACTCCCTACATAAATATGAACAAAAAAATACAGAGGGGGTTTAAATTTGTTAGGTTGATAGAACATGATATATGAATCTTGGTGTCACTATGGAATCAAACCACCCTTAGTTTTTTATATCATGCAGTTTAATATCCGGTGATTTGGAATTTTTCCATGCAATTTAATGTATTATGGTTAGGGAAGTGGAATCAAAGTTTATTACCATGTTACATGGACTAATTTTTCATGGAAATCATGAGTAACATGATGGACAATTTAGCCAATATATTATGTCATGCTTTAGACATGAAGGGGGATAAAGTTGTAAACTACTATCCGGGGGAATCTTGAGATGGGAGGAATGATATGGGGCGTGGGAGCCATTTGGGAATACAAAGGTAGTAAAATCCTCTCATAAGGATGAAATTTTCTCTGTTTTATATGCCTTTTATGGGAAATTTATACAAATACTAGGAAATATTGTGTATATTCAAGAAACGGTGTCCTCAGGACACTAACCATCCCTTTCCGATGGACATGGAATTTTATGAAGACTCGTGATTCCTAGGGAGTAGAGTTTTGTGAATGGAAAAAATGTTTATGAACACACAATAAACATTTAGGATACAATTGGCTATAATTTAGGGATCTCCCAACATAGATTTCACTCATATTTAGGGGTATTTCGATTTCTGGATAGATCCCAGATATTAAATCCATAATTGAATCCTTTTTCAAGGATCTCTATCCATGTGTAGAATATTGGGGTTTTTTTATCTTTTACTGTGGTTGGGACCATGATGTATAATTAGGGTGTCACTACTCACCTTATTGAAAAAAAGATCAGGATATACATAGTTCTTAGGGATGGTCCTAGGAAAATATGATTCTTTCACATGGGGGACTTTTTTGGTGGTCCTATAAATAAGACCTATTTAGAAGTCCACAACATCGACATGGCATGTATATATGGGGATTATGCATTTTATGCCTTTGGTAGTGGCTAGGATAAGATGTGATATCTAGGAGTTGTTACATATCAAAAAAGGACAAGAATAAAGTCATATGTAGTTCATGAAATTCCATACAGTTTAGATTCATGTTGTAAAGTCATAGGTGAACTGAATCTAATGTTAGGGAATGTTGGGAATGGGTCCAATGATGGAGACTTAAATATCACTACATATCTTCTAGGGATAATAATCAAGATGTACGTAGTTATTTTATGACAATTATTCAACCATGTTTCACCCATAAGTGTGGGAGGTCATTTTTTTCATTGTTGGGCCCATTATGTAAGATCCAGGCATTACTACATACCTCATTGTCATAAGGATGAATCCACACATAGTTCTTAGAAATATTTCTATCCAGGTCTTCCCATGTATGGGAATGGGATATATTTTTTAGTTTTTTAGTCGATGAACCTAGACATAGGAATCTGAGTGTCACTACATATCACATATATATAAGAATCAATTCACATGTAGTTCTTGGAGTTCCATGCAGTTTAACATCATGCGGTGAGGAAGAAGGTATAATGACATAAATAAATGTAAATTTCATGATTTGGCCAAAATATTATAGGTTGTTCATGACTATGTATCCCCTGATAATTTGAATCAAACAACTCATAGTTATTGAAGGACCTTGCATTTTAATGTCAGGTGGTTAGGACATGTGGTATTACTTTTATGGTTTTTCATTCATGACTATAATGAGCATATTTTATAAATTTTTCATTTCTTTTGAGGGAGTTTCCTTACCAAATTTTCTAATATCGCCTGATATTTTCTTGGTATGAGAAACAAGGATTGGCAAGGGTTTCTTATGATGTTGAGACATGTGTGATTACAATAAGGGATATTGGTGTCCTGTGGTGGTTGTAAAAAGATATAAGAGCATGGATACCCTATGTATCTCATTGAAAATGAGAATCAAGCCATACCTAGTTATATAAGTTCCATGAAGTTAAATGTCCTATGATAAGGATTTTAATTCTATGATGTTTAATTCATACAATAAGGACTTCTATTCATGTATTTTAATCTCTTATGATCCAGATGATGGATGACATGCAATTTAACATCTTAATCTCAGAACATGTTCATACTGTTTAATTTCCTATAACTAGGAATAATTGGAAAATATTAACATAATGTTTCCAGGATGAGGTCATTAGGCTACATGAAATATTTCTTTAGGAACCATGCATTGGTTGGCACTATAACGAGATGGCCATCCATGAAGGAATATGAACCATTAGAGTAGATCATAGGTATTACATATGGTCCCACCCATTTTGGTTCCATTTTGGGAGGTTTATTTCTAAGTATCATCATAGTTATGAGGACCAACACTATTTCTCCTTTGAGGAATGAACATTGGCACACCTTTTGGTTGAAGGATTATGCAATCAGGTTTTTGTAAAATTCTAATGCAAGGTATGATATATCTTTCCATCGAGTTATTCTAATTCATCTAGTCGCATCTGGGATTTTTCATCTATGGAAAATTGGTCTCAAATGAAATCATAGAGTTAGAAAAATTGATCTTCAATAGATACGACCACTTTGGTCTCGTATACTAATGAATACAGGGTAGATTGTGTAGCAGTACAGGTGGTTGTTTGGTAATGCCATAGAGCATGGATGAGCTTGTACGGCCAGGAATTATTTTCATTATCTACTATCATTTAGAGTATATTGGGTTGGGTAATGTTCAAGGCCTCTATCTCTCTATTTGATACTTCATGATAGTAGGGATTTGGTCTTGACACCATACTTCTGATATAAATTTTCCAAAATAGATGAACAAAATCCGGTGCCGTTATCCTTCAGTATGGTGCATCAGACACCAAATCTAGTAGTTGTGTTGGTCTCCACAAAACTGACAATGATCCTTCCCCTGAATTCTTTAAGGGCTGTAGATTCTGCCAATTTGTAAAAAAAATCCATTTCTATGACGATGTATTTTAATTTCATATCCATGGTGGGTGGTTATGGTCCCTCAAAATCCATTCCCCATATAGATATTTTATAAGTGTACTTGGCCGTGTCAAGTAACTTAAGGTGTTGGTGGATGAAATTTTCATGAATAGGGAAGTATTTTCACTTTTTGGTAATTTTTTTGCAGTCCTTAGTCACACTAAACTAATAGTTTCAGAGCCTTTGAATTTGATTGGAAATCTTGGAGACTCATTGATGTTCACCAAATTCTCCATTGTGTGCCTATTTCGGTATGTACGTGGCCCCTTCTCAATCAAATCACCTAAGAAGGACCCCATTAAGGCCACACTTATAGAGAAATTATATTGATTTAAACCATCATATATTACAAAATTAATTTCCCGTATCAGAATTTTCTCCCTCCTTACTCTTTCTGAGGGGAGTTCACCCTTTTGGATATATTTCTTAATGGGATACATCCAACCATTGGTAGGAATATATGGCTTAGTGATAGTGAAAATTTCATTGATGTCTTATGTATCGACCTAAACGAATGGCGATACAATCCATCGGTGCACAATGATGATGACATTTTCTACCCGATCTAGAGTTGCTAGAGATGTGGAGGAATTTTCCAAGGCATCATCTTCAGCATTATGACCATGGAATATAGGTTAATTTAATATCTAAAGGAAAATCTACCACCATTACACAAACATGATCAAATAAATGGATTAGATCTTTCTTTTTGATAGTGTAATAATAATTAAATTGCTTGATGACCGGATCTAAATCACCTATTATAATAAAGTGTATGACTTATACTTGATGTTCCAGCTTTAGCCCTTCAATGAGAGATATATATTTTTCTTTACTGTTTAGACACCCTTTTGACAGCATGAAGGAGTAAGGTAAGACTTCATATATAGGATATATGGGTATGATTCCCTACCCTACTTTTTAGAGCTTTGGATCTCCCATACTCTTTCCTATCAAACTTCTAGATGCACTATCAAAATATATCTCCCATGTTTGGGAGTTCTCTTGAAATGAGAAAACTTTTTCATTTAGAAATGTATTTTATGGGGAATTTATTTCTACCGAGGGGTGTTCTTCTAGGAAATCTTCTTGTACCTGGACTTTGATGGATTTTTTAGGAATTAAATGAATGGGAAACTACTATATAATGATATCCCACCAAAAAATAAATTCAGTCAACATTGGATGGGTGATAATATACTTGAGAGGGTTGTTGCGCATGACCAAATGGAACTCAGGGTGTTGCAAGTAGTCTCTTATTTTCCAGATCATGAAGACTAGTTCCAAACAATTCTTCTTGATATTTGAGTAATATGTCTCAACATCAATCATGTTTCAACTGAGATAGTAGAGGCTATTTTTATTGGTGATGTCACTATTTTATTCATAGAAGGAACCTAGAAATTTCTCGAAGAAGGTCACATATAGTATGAGTGGTCTCCCTTCAATGGGAGGTGTTAGCACTATCATACATAAGATATATTTCTTGAGGTTGTCAAATGATTCTTGAAACCCATCAATCCACTGATATTCAACCTACTTTTTTATCAACATGGTGAAGGGAAAGGATTTTCCAGCATGGATGGATATGAAGCACTAAATGTAGGATAGATATCATTGAATCACTCAGAACTCTGTGATGTTGCGATGAGGCGTCACACCAATGATATCATTTTCCATCTCGGGGTAAACATCAATTCCATGATGACATATGATGAATCCGAATATTTTCCATATAGTAACACCAAAATCTCATTTCAAAGAGTTCATTTTCATTTGGTGTTATCGCAGATTGTCGAATACTATTTTGAGAGCAATCAGGTGTCCGGGACATTTTCATTATTTAAACACCAGTTCATCAATATAACATTTAATGAACTTTCCTGAGAAGATATTCAAGATCTATTGCATGGCATGTTGATATGTGGCACTGACATTCATCAGGCTGAAGGGAATCACCCTATAGGAAAATACTCTCTAGATACCCTAAAGGAGGTGGATTCTTGATATCATCTAGACATTTGGTTTTGGTTGTATGATGAATATACATCCATTAATGAAATAACCTGATATCTGGTGGTTGCATCGATCGACAATTATGTGATCGAGACAAGAAATTCATCTTTCAAACAATACCAGTTGAGATCTCATAAATCAATGTAGACTCTAATTTTTCTATTATTATTTTTAATGATTACTATATTGGATAGATATATTGGATATTGGACTTCCTAAATGAATTTGGTTGTGATGATCTTGTTAACTTCAACTTCGATTTTTGAAGCATGTGTTGGGTGACTTTTTTGGCCACCTGTTTATAACCCCGATGATCTTATGGAATGTCTAGGTGGTGAGTGGCCACTTATGGATCAATTCCTATCATTTCAGTGTAATTCAAGGAAAAAAATCTCAATTATTTTTTAGGAATTTGGTGTACACATCATGCTATTCAGAAGTAATGGTCTCATTAATTAAAGTGGGCTACGGGTCTTCTTCGGTACCTGGGTTGATTTTTTTAGTTCATTAAATATGGTAGAGAAACCATACACAAATGATATAGAGTAATACCTAAGGTATTATTTCTCTTCATATTCCACATAATCCTCATCTTCTTATTCATCCAATGGAGAAACAATGTTTAAGTCAATATCTCTAGATTTTGGAGGAGATTCAATACTGTGACCCTCCGGGGATGAAGTAACATCATATGGCCTAGGTGATGGTGGGGGATGTTTCTAAGTGGGTGTAATGATGTGTGAAAGATTTATTTCTTGATCTCCTACCTTAGTTGGTGACATAGGTATTTTTTAGATCTTTGTGAATGGTTTATAGGAATTTTTATCAGAGAATTTAATATTGTCTTGGGTGTCATCATGTACCTCAATGCTACTAGAATTAAGTTCCATGACTAAAATCAATAAGACTATCAAAATAAAAATTTGAATTTGGAATCATGCACTCGACCTGATTAATTGGAAGTAAATATTACTCACCGATCTACTTGAATTTGGTGTGGACCATCTCTAAAAAGATTAGGGTAGTGACCCTATCAATACCATCGACCAAGGGTTAATTCCCTTTATTCTCATAGAATACTACATTGATATAGTGTGGCTCACATGACCAAAACGGGGCCTTATCAGTGTATAACATCTCATCTTGTCCATTATTGAAATATTTGATTCACTAGTAGTATTATGATGAACTTGTCGCCTACTGATACCACCTAGGGCTTCCTAGTAGAATGTTGATAGTGGTGTTATTCCAATCCACAAGAAATTCAGAGTCATCTACAGGGTGTCGATTTGAGTTATAAGCTTGCTTTGTCCCAATGGTTTCTTCACACATTTTTCATTACCCAACACAGGTATGGATAAGGGAATTAGGTTATCTTAAATGTAGCCCATCAGAATAAGTGTTCGCACTATGAAGAGATTAACACTAGAGATATTATCAATGATGAATTTTCAAATATCAACACTATTTATCATGTTGAAAATGTACAGGGGTATGATGTGTCCCTTAATAATGTATTCTTTACCTTGTTCTATGAAATATATCACTTAATGATGGTTTGAGTGGGGGTGTGGATGTAAGCTTGGTTTCGTCCACAACGTCATCTTATTTGGTATCTCTGGCTCCTGTGACATTTTACTCCAATTAACTGATTATTTGTGGGTTACATGGGTCCATAGACATACTCATCATTGGAGAAGGGGTCCATTAAATTAATGAAATTAACAAGCCCAAAAATAAAGACTTCTTTCGACCATGAATCTGCCTAATCAATTTCTTCCCATGGTGCCATTTGGTGGGGCTTTGCCCGTTTATTCATATTTGATGGTATGAAATCCAAGAGGGGCAAAGTTATTTTTCTACATGACATGAATTCATATTCCTACTCTTTCTACCTTCATTCCCCCTTATATTGTCTCCACAATGGTCAACATGAAGAAGATTTTTGGGGCTTAGGATTTCAGATGTGTTTTTGTAGGAGCAATTAGAGATAAATCTAGTTTTTCCAACATTGATTAGAGAATTACATGAGTTAGATAAATTTAATTTCGAGTCATCGAACTCTATAAATTTTTTCGTATATTTATCAAAACTTAATTACACTCATCTCCCTCATTTAAGGAAGTGGGGGATATAGAATCCACTTGCGCTGGTGGTGGTCCCAATTTTACTTTCCCAGAATCTATCGTTCAATGTAGGAGGTCATTGAAGACGAAACACTCCTGGATGGTGTGTCCTACTATCTAGTGGGAGGGAAAATAATCTATCATGTATTCAAGAGAAAATTTCATTTGAACTTTTGGTTATACAGTATCGAGATGGTTTTAGTTCATTACGTCTATAAAATAGTCATTGACATGAAAATCTAATAACGAGTAGAAATAGTTCCTTCGTTCAATGAACTTATTTATCCTCGGTCAACATCACTAATATTGATTAAGAGGGGGTTGTTTTTGACATGTCGGGGGGTCCTTCATGATTCAGTGTATGGTTTGGAGCTGGATCTTGCATTGGGGGTTCCATGATCATAATAAAAGTCATTTATACTCTTACAACTCTCTTTATAGGGGTCGGTGGGGCTTCCCATGACTTGATTCTAATTTGTTGCAAGGAATCATTTATTAAATGGGATATATCGTAGAAATCCTAGAACCCACTTATATATTTCACTGATATGAGAGTTGTCCTCAATTCATCATGGAGATTTTGGAAGCATATAGAGGGAATATCATCTTCGGGTAGTGGCTGATTAAAAGAGTAGCTCAACCAATTCCACCTGTAAATGTTGTTCGAGACACTATCATTCTCCAACTATTGGAAGTTCATGAGGTTGATGGTTGTTTGTTTTAGAATTGTTGAACTAAAACGGAAAAGGAACATCTATTATAGATCTTCCCATTATATTACTAACTGAGCAGAAAAAATTATGTGCCTTAAAAAGGGTAAGACTTGTAGGGTTTGCATGAAGTATCTATGTTTAACTGCTTCTTATTTATCTAGGGTTACCATGTGATAGGATTCTTAATGCATCATATGTTGTTTGGAGTCACCTAAGACATTTAATAATAGGAATACAAGGTTCCCAATGTTTCGTGGTGGTGGGACATTACTCACCCAGTTCGGGTAAGGTTTAAATTCTAGTTGTATCAGAGCACACATGACTTCCATGGCTTCCAATTGAGCTTCCATTGACTCGATGGTATTCATGATACCTGGATGGGTATATGGATGGACTTGAGCATAGTCTAGTGCAGTATAGGGCACATTTGGTCAATTCGGTGCTGCTTCTACATTATGGGAATACCCAGCCATGGGAACCCTTTATATATTTATCTGAACCTATTCTTTTTGTTTTTTTAGTCGGGAAAAATATTGATATCCCTTTGGGATTGGATTCAGTTAGACTGATGGGCCCAAAAATGTTTTGGATGAACCTCTCTTCCTTGCTTCATTCATCAGGATGGACAATTATGGTTGAGGTTCATCTACAAGGAGAATATGTTGAGGTTCTTCTGCAGGAATTTTAGGAGAAAACTCTATAATATAGCTTTTCTTAAGTATTTCAGTAAGGATTTGACTTATTTATTTCATCTATTCCTCTTATCAATATAATTTCCCCTCAAGTGTATGAGACAGGTTGTTACTGGGAGGAGAAGGTATGTTGTATATGACATTTATTTTATGCTAATTATTTTTAAATATTCACAAATGAGGTAATGGGGGATTAGAATAGGGAGCTCCCAAATTTAAGCCGGCCCTTTGATTACGAGTGTGCACACCATCATGTTCAGTGTGAACCAAATTCTAGGTGGAACCACACTCTTCTTTCTCTATTACATTTTCTTCATCTTTATTGTGGTCTATGGTATTGATTTCCATGATGTAAAATAATGCATAATTCATTGTAGGTGGCATGTTGTTTGTTGAATGGAAGGAAATATTCCCTTGTTGGATCCTCCCATTCCATTCTAGTATTATTTTCTCACTTCTTGTAAAAGAGTAACTCATAGGGAACCATGATCTGTTATTTTTGTACACCCCCCTTTTGGGAAATAGAATCAAAATATAGGATAGGTTGAGTGACCAATTTACTTGTCATACTCCCCATGTGGGAATAGACTGACATCCATTATGTGGGTGATTGAGGTAAAAACACCCTCAAGCATACAGGAAGGGGATTCTCCTATTCCAATGTTATGATACCTAAGCCAAATCTTCTGGTCTTATAGGGGTATTTTGGGTTTATAATTCCATAGCCCTTTAGGCTGGGGCTAATCTAGTATTTTAGTAATATTTTTTCTATTTATTATTTCTTGATCTCATTCATTCTCCTTCAGGTGCAAACCAAATATTGTGTCGGGTCTTAACATCACTTATTTTATTTTTAGTACATTTATAAATCTTGTTGATTGGACACCATTAAATGAGAGTCCTGATGAATATTCTTGACTTCCTGATTAAGGAGACTTTTAAAGTATCACTCTCATTTTTTCTAACACATTTGAGAATTATTTGAGACTAGTTCATGTCGAGCATACCACCTCTCTAGTTAATTAATTATATTTGATTATAGTATTGGGATAATTACATTATAAGATTAATTTTCTAATGTGTTATGTTAAATTGGATGTCGGGTAAATTTAAATACTACATTCTCTTCATATCCCCAAATTTGAATGTTGGATAGGGAATCATTGATTAAATGATGAAACTTATGAAACACACTGAAGTAGGTTAGTTTATGATCAATCTCTTATATATTTGATTACATATGTTGTGAATATGGGAGGGATTCTAGGTCTATTTGTTGGTGGAGATCCTCTAATACATGGAAATGGTTAATTTCCCCTTCATAGGGTAAAGAAATTATTTTTAGGTGGCAGAGATATATCCAAATATTAAGGATAATATATGTATTCCTTCCTCTAACAATTCCTTCAGTATGTCAAACTAGGAAGTGTTTGTGGGCCAAAACTTAATTGGGAGGTCATATTTGGTTAATTTTATTCTAATGAGAAACATATCTATTTTTTATTCTACAAGAGATTCCTCTACCTGATCGTCCCAATTTCAAAACTTATTGATAATTTCATCAAAAGTAGTGGGGTTTGTAGGGATCTCGTTATTATATGAATGGTATGGGGTGGATTTGAAGATGAGAGTGGCCATAAACAATATTAGGGTTGAGAAAAGATATCACTCTTCATTAACAGCATATCTAAAAAGTATATCCCTATCCATCCATGTTTCTAAGAATATGAGTGCATCCTTGTACTGACATTGAAAGGGGGGACCTTCTTACTAGTGTGAAAATTGACTTTGGGTCGGATATTAACAGCTAGTTCCACAATGGTGATGGCTACAAATGCAGATTAGATTTTTTTGTAGGGAGAATATATGTGGTGTGCATAATGGAGATGAACTTCATAATGGAAATAAAAAAGAGGAGGTCTTTCATGCTGCTTGATGTCATTGAGGGGAGGACATTCGTAGTGACTACCATCATGGTGAGGACTACCATCATAGCTTGATGTCCAACTGTAGAGAGAATTTCTACAGCATATACCCTAGGGATGATCATTAATGTATATGATAAAAATGCGAGGGACATTTTTCTGTTTGATCTTACAGTTATGTGGAGGGATACTGAGATGATCATGAAGATATAGGATCTTATGATCGATCATTTATTTACCATGAAGTAAGCCTCTATGGTGCATGCGGTTGGGTGGACCTTCAGAGCTGTTGGTATCAATATTGCATGGAGGAACCTCAAACCTACTACTATGGATTCTATAATTTTCTAATGTATTTGTAGAATCATGATCTTATATTGGAAAATATTTTATGGCATCATGAACTTATGATTATAGTATACGAGGGTCATGAATGTGCTCTTCATTTTCCAGTTTCCATTGGTGCATTTATTTTTTGGGTTCTCTCTTTTGGGATTCTAGGGGAACCTGCTATTGGTAACAACCATCATATATGGGTTAATGTTTGAGTGGTTCATGTTATGGTACAGAGATACACCGAGGATCATCTTGTCTTTTGGAAGGTAAATATGTCTACCCTAGAATGGCCATCGTGGTGGACAAGTGTCACCTAGTTGGAATGACTATTTATTCACGATCTGGTTGTCCATTCATCTCGAAATATATCTAATTACCCTCTTTTACTTGATAAAGTATTCATATATACTATGCAGTAACCATCATATTTCGTGGGTGAATTACCCCACATGGAGATATAGGGTTTTGGGATCGACTCCTTGAAATTTAGATGGACGTTATTATGTTGTGACATGTTTAGAGGATATGGTCAAGAATTGGCATATGATCCTCCATAATTACCAGGATGTGTTGAGAGATGCCTTTGGATGGAATATGTATGAATTCTCATTTCAATGTCAGATCAAGAAAATGTACATGCTCTCATCCTCTATATTCTTTTAGTGGATATTGGTGGTTCTCCTTAGTTGGGGAAGAGTAAGGATTCTACCCTTAATTCATGGTTGGGATATTCTAGCTATTATCTCTGGTTTCCATCATATTTCATTGGTGGGATTCACATTTTCAGGAAAGAATTTACATCTACTCGTTTTCTGCTATATTTTTTTAACATTCTTGATATGAATCCGTAAGAATTCATCTCTACATCTAATTGGTTTACACCATATTCTAATGGGGTATTCATGTAAAGGAATAAATTTGCATCTACCTATAATTGTGTGCCACCATATTTTAATGGTGGCCGTCGTATTCATTTTTAGGTCTTTATGACTACCCATTATTTACCATTCTATTTGGATGACGTGATTGTTGTGAATTATTAGGAATTTTTTTCTTCTTATATATGGTTGCCTTCATATTTTGATCATGGTATTATTGCACATTAGTATGGTTTTTCATCTGCCTATAATTTTTCTACCAACATTCTTGGCGGGTCTGACGAGCACCGATAGGAATATGCGCTTACTCATATTTTTTCATTGTATTTTCATGGAAGAAATCATAAGGGGGATAAGGAATATATGTCTTCTCATAGTGTGTCTTCATGTTTTTATGGTGGTTATCCTCCTCATGAATCCAGTTGATGACCTATTCTAGGTTATATGTTTTTCTCCCTCCGTAGGAAGCTCGAGGAGCTTGGGTATTTCTTCCCTCAACAGGAACCTTTGGAGGAATCTTCTCCTTAAAGAGAGGATACTAATCCACATAGAGTTAGTGGTGATTTATTTTAGTAGGGTTCCATGAGAGAGGCTCATGTTCCCCATGGATAAATTCATTGACGGAATCCTCATTCACATCAATAAGATAATGGATATAGTAATTGTCATGTTCCATCGATAGGACCCAAAAATTATTAGAGATGGATAGTGGCGCTATCCTATTCTGGAATGTCAGCCTATACTAAAGAGGTGGTTGATGTGACTTCACTAATTGGCGGGCTTATCTTGTAGCCTTTACTGTGGGGATAGTACCATTATTTTGGTACTCCTAGATCATCATATTTGAAAACCAGTGTTGGAGATGCTGGTTAGGTGATGGAGTTCCTTGCATTGTATAAGACTCAACCAGTGTGTTGATCGACATGCGTGTCTATGAGAAAATTTATTATTCCATTGGATTGAAGGTACAATTGAATAACTACAATATATGTTAAAATTACAGACAACAAAACACCATCAAAGTAGCATCTCATTCCCACATTCATAAATGACGATCTTTCTAGGACCTCTTTCTTTTTTGAGGTGAAATGTGATTTCGAGGGGTAATACTACCACCATGGTTAAGGATTCACTTTGGGTTCACCAATTTAACATTGACATGAAGATTTTATAGATGAGGAAAAAAATTATCTAACAGGGACTAGGTGATACATGATTTCTTTCGTGTGAAGGTGTTGCCAAAATTAAGTGATTTAAATCAGGTTCACCATCTTTTCTTCAACCTGAAAAATGTGATTGTTTTTTAATTGGTAATGTGGCTCATCGGTTTGACTGTTGGGACTTAATTGTCTTGGTGTCAATTATAAAATCATTTATGGCCTCTAAAAATATTCTTCATAGATCTAGAAATACACAACAATTGTCATATCAATAAATCATAGACCTTATTTCCAAAGGTAGACATTCATTGGATGATTTTTCCAATGACACTTAAGAACTCACAGTGGTTGAGAATATGGTAACTCATGATAATATCACTCTTTTTGGGGGAAATATTTCCATTTCTAGGACTCTCTTCAATATTTAAGTTGTGTTCATGTGTCAGTGAAACCTTAGTTCATTCCCAATCATTTGTTTTCAATATATCACTGGGGTAGTAGTTAATCATGATTATTTATGTGTTTGGACTCATCTAGATGTATCCAATGTTCTTCATTTATTGAAAGATATTTATGTATTCTAAGTTCTCCTAAATTTTTTTCATTTTATGGATAAATTTGGGATTCTTTAGTTTTTCTCTAATATAGTTTTGGTTTCAATCCATATGGGATGGAACTCTAGAGATTATCATCATCCAGGGGGGACGAAAGTTGTTTTGATGTTGGGATTGAAACCATAATATGGGATTACTATGAATCCTAATAAGATTAACTAGAACCCACATAATTTTTTTATTCATACTAGATACATCCCATTTTATGGTCATGTGACAAGGTCCCAATATGGTACTTTAACATCATGCGGAAAGGACACACATGGGAAATTATGCTTGATCAAAGGTGGTGTGGGACTTGTGCTGAGGTGGCCAGGGGTACCCAGAAGGGTTATGGTCTCCATGGTGGATTGGAACCTACCATGGATGTATCCCGGAAAACATTAGAGAGATATGGATGTTGGGTTTGGACCTTATGGAGGCTTCATAGGTATCCCAGTTATCTATAAATGAAATCCCTTGTAGTTCGGTTTCATCTATGACTTACACATTAGAGGAAGCCTATTAACGTGGCATAGTTGGGGCTTATTCCATGGAGATGTTTGTTTGAGGGGGTCTGGTTGGGGGATACACCTTCTTATAGGCCCATTTGGATTGAAGTTGGGTCATAAATCTATGGGGAAGTCTTGTTCTTTGTATTGATGTTGGTGATAAGATTTATAGATAAGGATCATGCTTTGAGGCCTTATAAAGGTCATGATCACCCTCAACCTCTAAGACCACCTGATTCATTCTCGGTGTGACAAACAAGAGGATGAAGTGGATTTGAATATTTCATGTATCACTTCAACTGTTGATAGATGGTACTGAAGCCCATGTGGAGAGAGAAAGGGATTTGGGTGTGTCTATGTTCTCTTTTTTTCATATCAATGATATTCATATTTAATGACCTATATGGATATGTCCCGATTGAGGGTAGAGAGGACCGAACGTGAAAATCCTATAAGAAATTTTAAGGGATTACCTCAGTAGGAGTGCCTTGAATTTAGTTCTAGGGGGAGGATCATGTTTTTATAAAAAAATAAATAAATGTGTTATCCCCTATATTACCACCCAAAACAGGGAGGTACATGTGAGTATCCCTTGGTTAGACCCTAAATCTCCATGGTAATGTAAAATTATGGTCCTTCTGGGTGTCCATCTTAGTAATAGGATAACCAACATGTCTCTTCATACCATGATTATTCAAACTCAAAATGAATCATTGGTGAACCCAATGGTATTTTAAAATGGGATAGCCATCTTTGGAAATGGATTTGGAACTACTTCGTTGAACTTGTTTGCGGAGGAGTCGATATAGGGACTTATGATGTGAAAAAAGCAAATGATCAGGGCCAGAGAGTAGAACATCATATCGCCCCCTTCATTTGGTAGGTTCTCACAAATGATAGGGTTCTTCCACATAACATGTTTTTCATGGTCAAAGAGGTCATCTACATAACATTTTGGTACACATACCTGGGTGTAGTATGTGTAACATTCGGTTTCGCGGGTCCAAGTTCAATCCACATAGCATATTACTATGAGTGGATGAATGCCTTCCATGTAGTGAATTTATACATGGGGAAGGGTTGCATATGCATAGTATTTTTCTATTTGGGGTTCCTAGTTGTGAAGGGACATTGGGTTTATGCCTCTAAGGGAGTATGCCGGTGGTGGATTTTTAGTTCATGGATTACCAATGTTAATTTATTCTTTTTCTTAATGCTCTGAGGCAATGTTTCTACCTGTATGGAATTTTCGAGTGAGTTTAGATATTTTATAGCATTTGATTTCATCCATTAATTGTCTATCCTCCAAAAAAATGTTGGTCTTCCCTTTAGATACCCTCAAACTCTATATTCAGAGAAGTGGGGAACTAGATGCTGGTGTAACCAATTTGTTGTAATGAGCTCACAATCCTTATTTTGTGAAAGCCTTTGGCCATTACTTGTCCTATATATAAATTAGTTAGAGGAGTTCTGGAGGTTACATTCGGTGGAAGTGAAAATATGCACCTGGTTCCTACAAATGACTTCATTTCATTTATGATAATTAGATAGATTTTCTATCCCCATATACCATTTTAGTCAATGGGTGATGTAGTGAATGGCATTAATTTTTACACCATCATCTAGAAAACAACCACGTTAGCTGAACTAGTGATGTTATTTTCCTCGAGTGAATATTTCTACTTGTGAGCATCATCGTGAAAAAGATTTCCATGAAGAGCATCATTCCTTGCAGGGTTTCCCCCATGGCGGTCCGAATGTTTTTCCTTTGCCGATTTTTTTCCTTTTCTAAATTTAATCATTTTAAAAAATTCTTCAATTCTTCATTTGGTTTTGGTGCCTTCCTTTTCCAATTTCATTGGATAATTTCAATTCTTGTTATAATGTTTCTAGAAACCAACAGTGGTATGGGACACCTTTATTTAAAACTATCTTTTTAAAATTTATTTTTTGATATATAGTGAAGTATTTGGAAATTAGAGAATGGGTGGGGACCATATATATAAAAGTACTTTGATGCATCGTTAGTCTCATGAGACGAGTAATGTGGACAAATTAGATTTTTTATCCATAATTATTAAACATTGTGAAGGGTCATGACTTTAGGGGATCATGTGACATATTCATGAATTCAAATAATTAATAATTACATTCTTTAAGAATTCATTTATCAGTATCCTAATGATTTTCACTATGAAAAAATATGTGGATTCATTTAATTCTCATTTATTTTGTTAAATTAAATGAGTGTGATCATTTATTTACCATTCCATACTTATTTTTGTTATTGATTCCAATTAAAATCTATTGTACTTAACCCTTATTGATTATTTTAGGTCACACATTTCTTATGGTTTGTCTTCCAATGTTTTCCAATAAGCTTATTGTTATTAATATGTAGGTTTATTCTATGGGGATAGTGGTGTTATGAATGAAAATAATTTTTTTGTTAAAAATTAATTTTAATTTTAAATATGTATATATTTTACCAATACTATTTAACTATCTAGTACTTTGAGATGTGATCCCTTATAATCATGAAAATTTCATAATTTAAGGCACCGGATCTAAGCTACTAGGTTAAGGGTCATCACAACTAGGGGATTAGATTATGATGGATTGCCTGCCATGAAATTAATTCCACATCTTCCAGTATATGAAAAGATGAAATTGTATATACATTTTGGATTCAATTAATTAATTATGATTCATTTTTTATTAAATAATGAATTGAGTATGTGATGATTTCTAAATAAAATATGTATTCATGACTCCAAAGAAAAATCTGATAAAATTGTCCAAATTTGGTCATTACACATCATGAACCACATACACAACATGTATTCACTATTCAAATAATATCACAAGTCTTGAATCAAGTCATAGTGAATTTACAAGTCCTAAAAAATTATATGAGATGAATCTCTAAAACAAATCATGTATCATTTTAAGGACACTTCCCTATTAAATTTTTTGTAATGAGAAGAAACATTTAATGAGTTCCCATTACACATGACATGATTCTCATCTATAAATCCTGAAGATTCAGGTTGAAATTTTATCCATATCCAAAATAAACAGAGAAAAATTCAGATCAAAATTACATGACGTGTGAAGATTACACATCATGTAAACTCCCATCTAATTATTTCTAGGGTGCGAACAACTGTGGTAATACTTTCATATTTTCATTTTTCTCTCTTTGTATAGCACCTTATCAATAATATTTTATACCTACTCATCCGTAGGTGATACCATTTACTTTTTTGACTAAATACATGGTTTGTTGTTTGATTTTTGAGGTTTATTCACTTATTTAATCAAAACTTTCCTTTCCCAAATCCAATTTCCATTTCATTTTTGTCTCGATTGAATCTACGCACATTGTTCTTGATTTTTCAATATTTTATGTAAGTGTTGGATTGGTTTCTTCCATGTATTTATATCAAACTAATTGATTCTTGAACACTTGATTAAAAAACTATTGTATTTCATCTATTTTATTGAT
The DNA here is from genome assembly GCA_963277665.1 of Viscum album. Taxonomy (NCBI): domain Eukaryota; kingdom Viridiplantae; phylum Streptophyta; class Magnoliopsida; order Santalales; family Viscaceae; genus Viscum; species Viscum album. Next base: position 114,764,836 of record OY728133.1, on the reverse strand, counting down.
CTATAAAGCTTTTATACCATTATTTATTTGGTTTTGATTATTACCATCATGAGATAATATACCACTTAGTGTAAGGGTATAGATTATGGGTGTTATAAACATAATGAATCTACAAATTGTATCATGGTAATCCTAATTCTCGTAATCAGGTTAAATAAAACTATGTATTCTATGATTTTATGAATCCATGACCATGCTGAGTTCAAATGAATGAACCTGACCGGATTAGAGTATAGTAGGCTATGGCCAATAAATTATGATACTTTATACCATAGAATCTATGATTAATGAATCTTGGTTTTTAGCTATATCTTGATCGTAGTATACTTTAATCATAGATATATCTTGTTGGTTTGACCATAATCAACTATTTATATATGTACTGCATCACAACATAGGACCTAGGACTATCCAATGTTAGGATTGAAATTATCCTATTTACCTAAACCATGAAATTGAATCTTATCCCTATCATATTAATGAATCATAAACTAATAGAAATTGAATTAATTAAATAAAAAACCCAATCCAATTCACGAGGGATCCTATTAAAAGTTTTTGATGTCACTGGTTTATTATTTTTCAATCATTCCCAATGGGATTGACCCCACACAACCACTCTACTACACCATTTTAGAAAGTGTACTATGGGTTAAAAAGAAATTCTAATCTGAACACCACTCATGAAAACTCAATGAAATGTGAGAGAGAATCAAAATTTGGATCTTTTCTAAGGGATATAACTATTATTATAAATTTGAACCTTCATTATAAACCTGAGATACTCTAACTCATCCCCCTTTCCCTTTTCATACATTTTTCATTCATTCGGAATAAATTGTGACCTATTTCCTACCAGACTAGTTCATACGTGAGGGACCCCTAAACCATTTAGGGAGCCTCAATTCACAATAATGACTTAGCTTTTTCCTTAAAATTTAAAGGTATATTTTGGCACATTTCCATTCAGGAATGGTATACTGTAGCAATCTTGCTAGTTCCAACCCACCCATAATCCAAAATGTTCCACTATCACTAGATGGATATCAAACCCTACAACTGGGGAAAGCCATCTTGGATTATGGATAGAAATATATCAATGGTTCCAAACCCAAAATTATGCACCCTCATACCTAGGTATACAACTTTTAAATAATACCTGGACTCATCAGCATGATCCATAACATGTGTAAATTTAGAAAATTACAGAGTGATACACCTCACGAGCACATCTCTAACTTCCTGTAATTCTATGATAGCTTCCATAATAATGAAGTGTCTCTTTATGAAATAGGATTTCATTTATTTCAATTTTTATTAATTAATAGTTCCAATGAAATGCTAAAGATTCAATATTTCTATATAGTCATGATTTGGGATGATTTAGAAAAATTCGTTGATAGATAATTTCCCCTAGTTCAAGCCTAGAAACATCATAATCACATCCAAAAAATTTCCTAAACAGATGTAGATTCATCTTGGGAGGCTTGGGATAAAATTTAATAACTAAATTTGACATTACCACATCATTGAATGGATGTTTTCCTTCACCGAAGAACCTTCTATCAATGTATCCAACCCACTACTCGCATAGTAATTGATTCCACCACTGATGGTGGTCTAATACTGAAAACACCTAATGTGGGCCAAGAACTTCTAGAAACATTCTCCCAAAATGATAGTATATAAAAACTTTGTCATGGAATTTCTCATAAATTAATTCACTAATATAACGAAAATCCATGTCTAGCAACACAAGTTGAGCCCCTCACAATGAAGCTGGAATCTCTTTAGCTACCTACTGCGCCACCACCCCTCCTACTCCTATTGTAGATAATCAATCCTGTGAAATGTGTGGTGGATAAACCATATATCAACACTTAAGGGAAATATTAGATGACCAAAATATTCTAGATTATAATTACATTATTTATAATAAAAAAATATAACAATTACAACAATCATTATAGAATTACGAGTAGAGTTCATCTCAAAAGCCGCCATAATATAACCAAGGGTATTACTAGTAGAGAAGTGTTAAAGAAACAAGGACCTCCTAGATATCCACATGATAATATTATTCCTAGATCACCTCAATAAGGAACTCAATAGATATTTCCTCCTCAAGGCCATCAACATTTTCAACTAGCTCCACAAAGACCTTGATAATTGATCCCACCTCTACAATAAAACTTTGAGAATTTGATCACATGACTCATCCATAATGAGGATTAGAGGATTAAAACCAAATTAAAATAAATTAAAAATAAAATGGGTGACCTTCAAAATCATGAACATCAGATGGGTCAAATCTCAAAGACATTTTCTGATATATTTCCATGTACTCCATCTAGTAATAAGGTGACATACCCAAATGTAGTGAAAAAGGAAGTTGTAATTAGGAGTGAAAAAGTTTTGGATTTTTAGAAAACATGTAGAGGAGAAGAGAAAAAGGTTGAGGAAAATGAGAAATTTTCAATAATAATTGATGAGGATGATAATGAGAGGTAAAATATAACTGAAGAAGAGAAAAAAATCGAATTAACACCACCAGAAATATCTCCAACACAAGAGAAAACCAAATATGTTATCTACATTTCACCACCATCTTACAAACTACCCATCTACATCCTAGAATTAATAAGAATAATATTATTCTAAGATAAATAAAATTAATTCTAAGATATTTTCAATCAATATATTATCATCGTCCCATTATTTGATGTAATTTAGAAAATGTCTACTTATATGAAATTTCATAGGGAACTACTGCCTAACATGATAAAAATGGAATACTTGAGACACATTTCCATGAATGAAGATTTTTATAATATTATTCAATGGAATATTCCAAAAAAGATGAATGATTATAAAATTTTATCAATTTCTGAAATATAGGAGAATTCAATTTTGGAAGATCCTTGTGAAACTTAGGAACTAATATTTTCCTCATGCCAATGTGTGTATTCAAAAAGTTTGCATTCAAGGAAATAAAACCAACTAGAGTGACACATAAATTAGTTGACATACCGGTAAAGTATCCTCAAGGGATTATTGAGGAAGTTCTTATAAAATTAACAAAAATTTATTTTCTATGTAGACTTCCCCATTTTGGATATGGAAAAAGGAGTCATTCTTATTTTCCATTTCATCTATTCCTAGCCAGCAGGAAGGCTATGATTTATCTGAATCAAGGGAGACATATTTTTAGAGTAGGTTATGAACACGCTGTTTTCAACCTAGAGTATGCTATAAACACAATATATTTATATTTTTACTTCTAATAAATATTTCTTTCCCTAGAAAAGAATTAGGACATTGAATTTGAGGATGATAGTTACTAACTATTTTCTGATAAAAAAGTGTAATATGATTTTGTGAAAATAAACTAAAACAAACCTCTTAAGAAGAAAACTATAATTCAATTTATAAATTTTTTCATCCAACCATTGAAAATGGAGTGGAATTCTATTCCATGTATTCTCAAGTATTGATTTCTAGAAACTATAGTTGCATTACCATTCATCGTCAACTCAGAATGGACATATCCACTATAAGAGAAGTTGAATGGTGTCATACAAAGTCATAAGATCTAAATTTCCTAGGGATTATATAACATCAAAGATATCATCCCCATAAACAATTATCTCAATATATTATTACAATAAAGGAAATCCAAACCCCATTCCTATAAGATACCCACCCCAAAATGAAATATTTTATTGATAAAGAAATACTGAGTCCCTCAGATGCTGGAATAATTTTTTTAATTTATGATAGTGAGTGGGTGAGTCCGCTATAAGTAGTTACAATTAATGGTTGTATCGTGTTTGTAAAGAATGAAGAAGATAAATTGATCTCAACTCAGACCATCAGTGTATGGTGAGTATGTGTAGGCTATAAAAACTAAAATACAGAAACTCAAAAAGATCATTTTCTATTTCCATTCATTGATAAAATAATTGACATATTATCATGACATGATTTATGCTATTTTCTTGATGGATATTTTAGTTACAATTAGATTGTAGTCGACCCATCTGGTTACCCAAAAACTAATTTTACATGCCCACTCACTACATTTTCTACATATGCATTTCATTTGGTATATTCAATGCACCATTGACCGTTCAAAGGTTCATTATGGATACATTAAATGATATGGAGGAGTAATAATTGAAATTCATTATAAACTATTTCATAGTGTAAGATATATCCATAAATTTGTGCTTAAGAAATTTGGAATTTGTTTTCAAGTGATTTTAAGAGAATTGTTTAATTTTAAACTGGGAAAATTCCATTTTATATCTCAATGAGGGATAGTCGTCAGACATAAAATCAACAAGGATACCATGATAGTTGAGCCCACAATGATCGTGGTGATCAATGATTTTTCTAAGTCCTCAACTGTTAAAGGTGTTAGGATTTTTTTTTCATTTATGATTCTACCATAACATCATAAAATATTTTGTGAATGTTTCCCACCCCTTGGGAAACACTTGATAAAATGATATTCTATTTTATTAGAGTGAAGATTGTCGATAGGAATTCAACATTTTATAGAAAAACATGGTGGAAACTCCTATTTTTTGTTTCACTAGACTAGGACAGAGGCACTGATTTAATGTGAAATTTAACTGAACTGGTTATAGGTCATTACATAGGATAGTGGATTGTCCATGTTTTCTTTACCATATATTATTACATCAATAACTAGATTAATGATTATGTAAACTAAATAAACAAAAAAAAATGAACTCATGAAATTTATCATTACTTTCAAATGGTTTCGATCATACATAGTTTTTTTCAATGTGACTGTGTACACTAATAATTCTACCCTAAAATATTTTTTGATTAAAAAACACTACAATGAAATACTAATATAGTGGATCCTGCTTCTATATGAATTTGTAATCATTAAAAGAATACATGAAAGGGGGGATAACAGTGTTGATGACCTTCTATCCTAACTCCCTTTACCCCTCATTGAGGAGGATGACAATATGGATATCAAGGTTTACATCCTCAACGAAGCTATTTTTAACCTAAAAAATATGGAATGCTCCTATTTTTTCAACATCGAAATCTATATCTCTAATATATACCTATAACAATATCTCTCTTACAAAAAAAAGGAATATCATTAGTCAATTATTCACATAGTTACTGGAATGAGATTCTACTTTTTTTTGTGTTGTGTTGATGGATTATTGTGGCGCTGAATCCCAAAGGATGAGATCCAAATTGTCTTAGACAGGTATTAAACTTCACCAACTAGATTGAATCATGGAAGAAGATGAATAGTAGAAAAAATAACACAAAGTGGATTATTTTGGACCACACTCCATCAAGATGCATGAAAATTCTACCAGAGTTCTGATCAGTGCCAACTAACTGGAACAATATGGAATAAAAATAAAATGCCCCAAAACATGATCATGGAGGTAAAAATATTTCAAGTATGGGGAATTGAATTTATCAGGATATTCCCTAATTCAAAAAAAAATTATATATCCTTTTTTGTAATTTACTATTTTTCAATATGGATAGAAGATGAAGCTACCACTAATGAAATTGAATAAAAATTCATGAATTTCATAAAATAATGTGTTTTAAATGTTTGGATTATTTTGAATTTTCATCAGTAATTGGGGAACATATTTAAGAAATAATGTTGTTAATGGACTATAAGAGAAGTATGTAATCATTTATAACACAGTAACTCCCTACAACCTAAAATCAAGTGGAAAATTTGGAGTGTTAAATATGGAAATAACGAAAATCATGGAGAAGAACATGAAAACAATTAAAAAGAATTTGAGAATAAAGTAGATGATGCACTCTAGGAATACCACACTATGTAAAAAACAACCATCAATAACAACCCCATTGATTAATGTAGTTAAATACATATAACTAGAGAATCACTCATAATAGGAAATTGAAAAATGGAATATGTAATATTAAAAAGATAGTAATTTAATTATGTTACAAATTAATTTACATGAGAAATAAGGAAGGACTATTATGAGAACTCGATGATGTATAAAAAAACAATATATGTAGTAGAATAAACAGTGCATCATGTGATGAAATTTTTTACTATGAAATAAGGTCTTGTTATTAAATTCATAATTATGTTTTTCCTCATAAAGATCACATACATATCGTCAAGACCCTTCATGGTTGTAAAATTATTCTCTTATGGGACCAACATAATTTTGAATAGAGGAGAACCACCTTTCAATGTTACTGTTAAGTGATTGAAATTTTACCATGAATTGTTCCCTAAGGGATGTGCACCACGTTAAGATTCATCTAACTTCCATTGATCATTATTCTCAACATTAAATGATGTTATTAATTGGAGGTAACACATGATTGGTCCACATATATTTTTATCATATATGGTTGAAATATTGGGCCCATACAGTGGGAATATCAAAATTTACACATCATGTAATACAATACATGATGTGTGAGGTTCATGGACCAAAAAAATTATTTCTTTATTTATCCATCATGTTATATTATATTTTTTAAATTTCAAGATAATTAAATACCATGAACACTAGGACTGTGACAGAAGCCCCCCTCCCTTATTTTCTCCACTCTCCCACCACTTGAACTGAAGAACAGACCCACCTATCACTGAATCCTCTCCATCAACTCAATCTCACAACAACCACCCCCTCTCTCAAACCCATTTCTCATATCTTTTATACAACCTTCCCAATCATCCACATATGAAATAGATTTCTTGAAGACTGTTCGTATAGGACCTACAGATCCCATGATTAGGTGTGAGGATTCACCTCCAACCAATAACAAAAGGGATCATACACCTCCATCACATCCTACCTCTTACTCATCAAGATCTACAGATGCCTCCAAAACATTATCGAACACTATGGGGTTTCACTATACCTTAAAAGGGTCATAGGATTCAGTATTCCCCCATATGCACCCCATCCTTCATTTATCCAACCCTAAACATCAGGTTACATAGGTCCATTAGTTGGTGAAGCCCATGCATACTAAAAAATGATTGTTCCAGAAATCCTTTTCCATATACACATAATCTTGAATGAATTCCATCTTATAGACCACATTCACATCTCCACCATCATCAATATTCATGAGGATAACAATAGGGAGCTATTCAGAGAGTTTTTAGATAGTCTTGAGGTGGTTGTCGATATAATCTGATACTGTCTAGGTGGAACACAACATGATATCTCCTTCATCAAAATTGACATTAATCTACGTCATTATTATACCTAATTCACCACTTACCTTTTATTTCAAACTCAAAATGTGAATATGAGAATGTTGGATGAATCCTAGATTGGAAGGATGACTTCTTGGGATCCTTAGAGTATAGACGATCCTCGTATTATGAAATCCACTCAGATATTAAGTACCACACTTAATATTCTTCACTGGGAATTGACTCATTCCTGCTTCTCTTCTGTTGAGGATCACAACAGTTTTAGCGTATTGTAAGTCCCCATCCTCAACACTATAGTGGGTTCCCTTCCATTAACATGGCATAAAATTTATAATTTTCAATTTTTTGAAAACAAGGCATGAGGAATGATGATGAGTTTATCCTTCATCACTAATCTTTTCTATAATCTTAGTGCCTTTGATTCCTCCCTTCCCATCACCTATCTCGTACTGATGTAGTCGATCAAATTCAATATTCTTCAAAAAATTATGTTTTTATTGAAATATAGTGACAACTATCTATGGGAACTGATATGAATTATTGATACTAAAGATGACCCAAGTGACCATAATGACACCCTATCCCCTACTCCAGACAAATACAACCCTCCCTTACTACTACCACATCCATTACCACCCATAAATCCACCACCACCATGCCCTAACCAATGATAACTCTCATTCCACCCTCTAATACATCCCATATCTGTAACACCCTAAGGTTTTATGAAAAATATTCTTTTAATTTCATTAATGTCTTGTGTTTTATACTACACCAAGATTACCTTGCGCTATACGCAACACTGTATTGGCTTGCAGTATACGCAACACTATTCTTGGATCGTGTTACAAACAATTTTGATAATAGTTATTCTACGCAACATTGAGTGTATATATATATATATATTCAATTTATAAATGAAATATGGTTGGATTCTGTTATATGAAACAATGAAGGATCCTTTCACAACACGCAACCCTGACTTGGCTTTCATTACACGCAATTGCGACCTTCCTCGATACCGTGTGTTGTACGCAATACCGGGTTTTACTAAACAACGATATATTATTATAATATTTTTATGAACTAGCCATTATGAATATTATTAACTAAATTTTGAATTTTATAACATTATTATTCATCTTACACATTTTCTATAACATGGTATAAGAACAAAATAAATTTTTCTGGTAAAATAAGTATTTTTAAAAAAATGCAGTTTTGCCGCCTTTTGATGGAGCACCCACATTAAATATAGTTTTTGAAATGTTTATAAGTTCAATTTGACAAAATAAAATTCTTCTTTGGAATCATGAATTAAAAATTTACTTTGGAGAAATTTTTTATATTATTCTGGTAACTTTCATATTTTGATGAATAGTAAAAACACGCTATATTTTAATTAAAAACCACTTTTCTCATCGCAATAATTTATAAGGTTAAATTATAATATTTAATGGTTTTAAAGTATAAATAGAATATATTTTTACCATTTAATATAATGTATTTCATTATCATTGATTTTACATTAAATTCGTAGTTTAAATCCATTCAATCTTTTGCAATGTTTTAAAGAAAAACCCGTTTTCTTTCAACAATGGGATTAATTTTAATTTAATTTATCAAACTTTTGTGTATTGAATTTGGAAAAATGGATTCCATATTTGGAATAAGTGGGTCCAAATTATGTTAATAAGCTACTTTTTATTTTTGGGAATTATGAATAGTAGGTACGGTAAATTATATTTACCATAGTTAAAGGTAAATTGGGTAATTAGGGGTAAATATAATATTATATAATTACCCTAACACATGAAAAAATTCTATTTTATGGCTAAAAGTTTACCCATATCACGTAAGGTTCAGATTAGAATCATTTAATGAACTTTTGTCCATGAAAATAACTTAATAATTATTAAAACCAAAGAAAGTGACAACATGTCACTCTCTTAAATCTTATAAGTATAATAAATGTACTTTAGTGATAAACATCATAAAACATCGAACATGAATAGTATACAAAAATATAATAAAATTATATACATCATGATAATTTATTTAGAATTTTTAGGGATTAAATAATTGTCATTAATGGTGATACATTAATGATGCAGAAATTATTTATTAAGTGAAAAATCAGTAATATAGTTCTTATTGAAATAATAATACCCATGAAAAGGCCCACAAACGTTACCAAAACTTATTGGTAGTGTATATATATACCATAATAATCCAATGACTTAATATATAACCGTTTGGAGTCTTATAAAAGTTATTAGGACACTTATATTATTTTATTTTAAATGATGCCAAAGTTGTCACCTTCATAATTTAATAAATATAACAATTTACATATTCTGATTTTAAGATGATAAATTCGAGTAAATGTATTATTGTGAAAGGTAAAAGATTTATCTTCATCATAGGAGTTTATTTTTAATTTTTATGCAACAAATATATTATATTAAACAATTATACAAAAATGTTGTAGTAATTATTTTATTAAGAGATAAACCAAATAAATGGTTTTAAAAAAAATAAAATAAATATTATATGAACTATTTAATTTGCTCTACTAATTTTCTAGACACATATGGACTTTTATGAATATATTAAAGGTTTAGTTTGAACATATCTTCTGTATATATTTTATTTAAATTCATATAAAGGAATAGTGTCAAAATTGACACTATTTTTATTTTATAAAAATAACATATTATAAAATTGTTTAAACATGAAACAAATATTTAAAAATTATAAATTTAGATTTATATGGTCTAAAATGTTATAAAGAATCCAATTATGGACAATTAACAACAAATAAGTAATTTTTTGTTATAATTTAATATTTAGAATGTTATTACCACAAATAAAATTAAATTGATTAAGTAAGGATAAATCAAGTTGATAATGTTTAAAATAATTTCCTAATATGTATAAATTTTATTGTTTGATTCTATTACAAGACTATCTCATCTTATATTTGAATATGAGTCATTTTTGGAGGTTTTTAAGTGGGGTTAGATTTATTATAAATTAATATTTTTAAGAATTCCAAAGGTGCCCCTCTCCTCCCTTATAAAAGGGAACCTCCTCCCTCTCTTCCTCACACCACTTTGAGCCTTCAAGCTCGGCCAAACCCTGACAAATTCTCTTCTCCACTTCCCTATAAACATCCTAAAGGTCCTGGTATTCTTCAAAAACCAATTTTAGTGCCCTAAGAGGAGGTCTCAAAGAGGCGCTTCAAAGAAGAGGTAATGTCCATTACCGATTCTTTCACCTTTATTCCTTCTTCCACTTCTTCTTATTAGGTTGTTTAATTATGAAGTAATAACATCAGTATCACTCATATAATGATATGTTATTATAATTATGAAACAACCCTATTTCACCATCGATCCATCCTACGGAAAACGAAATCACCGCGCGTGTGTACGTATGGAATACCATCTCCACGCCGTGGTGTAATCTATTTTCCACCACCACCTTACTTGGATGGGTATAATGGTGTAAATAATAACTATATATTATTATTGTAAAGTGATATTTATTCTGTAATATTATACATACACTTAAATACAATTCCACGATCTTGGGAATGATATCATAGCTCGTACGTACGTACGGACTACCGTCTCCACGACGCGATGAGATTCACCCTCCATGTTAACCATTCATGAATGATTATGAAGTATATATAATGAATAATAATGAAATATATGACATAATAATGATACTGGATTTATGTATATATATATATATATGTATTTCATTTACTTAATTCCATTCAATTCAAAAGGGAAACGAAAACAGCGTTCATGCGTACGTACGGCCTACTGTCTCCATGAACGGTGTATTTCATTCCTTTTATCGATCTATAATATATATGTATATGATGAATATATATTATATATAAATCATGTTTTACATTCTGTAATTATTTAAATCAGTATATAAGTAATAATATCAAGAACGACAAGTCGAAACACATATGATAAATAAAATGATTTTACCCAAAATGCTACTTTGACATGGAATTTACAAAAGAACGGGTAATATAAAAGTCATAAGTGAAACATATATGATATCATAACAATGAATATTATTCTATAATAAGTCAATGACATTATTTAAATCATTATACAGGAGGTTCGGATACGTACGAAGCATATCGTACCTAAGGTAAGGGATAATTTTGAAAATCTCATTTTTATCCGAGATTGCTTATTCATAAGTATTTACTGGGGTTATTGCTATCATTCATGTCCATGTTTTATAAAAGTGTATTAATGTATGTTTAATGTCCTTTTTACCCATTTTGACTTTTACTACATGGTATGTATGGAAACTTTCCATTACGAGGTACTTTTTAACTTTTCCGTCCAAAGTACGAGAAGAATGTTTTTTTAACGTATACAGCATGAAAGGATTTTTACGGTTTTATAAAGACTTATTTTCATAAAGCTTCCTCCAAAAGATTTCATGACTATTTTCAAAAAAATATTTGTCTTTTAAAATTTCATGAAATTTTGTGAAAAGAAAATGATTTTGAAGAAGAAAAGATATTTTCCTCAAGAATTCATTTCAAGTGTTTTATCAAAACCAATTTCATCTAAGATGAAATTATTTCATATGTGTATGTTTCAAGTATAATGTCTCTATGATATACATGGTTTCACTTTTCTTATTTTTAAATGATATCCATTTCTTTTATATGGATTATGTGATGATTGGATTATGTTTATGAAACCCATTTTATTCGTTGCGGTATTATGAATGATGTATGTTTATTTTGTGGCACAAGTAAGAATGATTTTATTATGAGATGGGTGGGACCTATATATCACTAAAATTCATTGGGTAAAGATTTTATATCTCGTGAGATAGAAATGACTGGAATGGTAAGTTAATCCAGTTCAGTGTTACAGGACTGAAACGAGGAGTGAACTCGATTCAGAATGGAACTTTGTCCACTAAGATGGTCTTGGAAGCAATGCATTGGGTACTATGGAAATAATTACATGTGATTAATGGATGACACAATTACATGTTTTATTCCCATGCTATTTTATCATGGTTTATGTTCCATTGTGATCTATGCCTTATTTACTTCCATGTTTTTTGTCGTTGCTCAAGATTTTGATGTTTAAACATTATTTTCATGTTTTTAAGTTCAAATGTATATGTTATGTTTTATTTTATCCATGCTTACCCTTACTGAGCATTTGAGCTCACCCGTTTTATGTTTTATTTTTCCCCCAGGATCAAAAGAAAGGTTTTAGGTAAGCAAACAAAAAGTGGAAGATCTTTTTGGGAGATGTTGAAGATCTTTCACAACGATTAGAAGATTACGTTCCAAGTTTCCAAAGACACTAAACTATTATGGTCCTTATGTATCTGTTTTTGTTATGTATTAAGTATTCCGCAAAAGTAATGTAATGTCCATGTATGTCAAGCTTCGGGTCTCTACAATTGGTATCAGAGGAAAGGTTTAGTCAACCTTTGGAAACTAGGATGCGAGAACTTTATTAAGATTCCTAGAGATATGTCTATGGTATATCTAAGGATGTCCCTAAGGTTAAGTATAAGTATAGGTTATAGTCCTAGAATTTCTCTAACGATCTTATAATTTAACCAAAGATGTTAGATATTGAGGGTACTCCCCCTTTACTATGTTTTTTCCCTAGCATGATTTTTTCCTCTCACACTATTCTTTTTGGGTTTTAGAAAATGGCTGGAAACAGGAAGATTCACGATAATGGAGGATATGAGGGACAATGGAATGATATTATTCATGAGCAACCAAATGAAACGGGATATGGATGTCCAAACATCATTGTTATGACTAATCAGAAATCTCATAATATGATCAATAATCTCAACTTTGGTAAGTTTCCCGACTCAGATAATAAGAGAATGATGGAGTTTCATGATGATCATAGAGGAAAGAACGTTCAATTTCCCTCATGTAAATCATGTGGGAAGAGGCATCAGGGAGATTGTTTCAAAGGAACTGGAAGATGATTTGGGTGTGGAAAAGAAGGACACAAATCTAGTAAGTGCAAAGGAAAAGGTTCAGTTAACACCATGGATGAGGATAATGGTATTGCTACGACATCAACAATGGTTAAATGTTTTAAATATGGAATGTACGGGCATTATGCAAACCAATGCCATAAGGGAAAGTCTCATGAAGAGAATCAGTACAGCCGTATGGGTAGTATTTATGTTGATGATGATGAAGAGACTACAAATTATATGTGAGATGAAAGAATTTTTGAAGCTCGGTTAATTTTTTAAGAAGGTAGTGGAATGATTGTATGTTTATCAATTGTCATGTTGTATAGTTAATGGTACTATGGAATAAAGAATCATATAAGGATTGTTACACTATTTTTTTCCTAAAGTATTTTAAATTATATATTGAATGGTACCGGTAACCATGGATGGTTATTCAGATATTTTGGGAAAGTAGATGATATGCGCATAATGAAGGGATAAGAATATAATGAGATGTTTGATTGTATTCATGAGCTCATGACTGATATAAGGACTAAGTGATATTATGGTTTGATTATATAGATTTTTGTGATTTTGGTATGAGTAAAGAGTTACCTTTTGACAGTATTCGTGTTTTCACTAAGGTTCTATGTTAATTTATCTTTCAAAAGGAATATATGACTAAGGTATTCAAGTGTTTGGAATGCAACCAACAAGATATATCTTATGATATACGTGAGATAAATGCTTGTATTCACATTCTTGGTAGATAACCTTTATAGTAATTGTTTTCTTTATAATATGATCTTGGAACGAAGTATTTTATATAAGCCAAAATATTGGAATGGATTATGTTGGATATAAGTTAGTATTGTTTAAGGATAAAACTTTTTTCGATATTATTGATGGATGTTATGGTAATGTAGTTTTAGAAAAAGGAAAACCTGCAGGACGGGTGATAGCCCATCGCGTCGGACAAGGCAGTGGGAATCGAACCCACAACTGAAGTGCGACTGGCCTTTATCACCTACCACTAGCCTACAGGAATTCCCTGGTTAGTATAAACTAGATTTATTTTATTAAGCGGTATGATATATGAAGTATAAGTTCATTTTTGGAACCATATACGATTAATTTAACCATATGATGGACTTAAAACTTTTGCAAACCTTTTGTTTGAAACAGATGGAAGGACCCATCATTCTATCACATGATCTGTTAACACATCACTAATAACAAATTCAACTTCATTTCTTTAAGGGATGAAGTGGAAATTGTTCAATTCACGAACAACAGTGAGATTGTACGAAAATCATGTAAGTATTTCTTTTAATTCATCAAGTTTAGGGAAATGATCTTGAAAACCAAAAATGTTGTCCTAGTGACCTTATATCCAATGAATCAGATGGTACCTTAGATCATCACAAATTTATCGCTTTGTGATTGTTGGCTTTTTCATAGCCATGTTCTCTACCACTCTCCATCAGAACATGATGGTAAGATTTTTATTCCATATCCATATTTTCACCTATGTTCTCCTACGTGGAAACCCAGTGATGAGTTAATTTGGGTAACCGTTACATTTCATACATTAGTTTTTAAATCCATGTTTTGTTATTCCTTTTTAAGATGTGGTTTTATATTAGACAAACTTTTGAGTAGTAAACCATTTATAACCCCAATGAATTTCGAGGGCGAAATTCATTTTAAGGGGGGTAGAATGTAACACCCCAAGATTTTATGAAAAATATTTTTTTAATTTCATTAATATCTTGTGTTGTATGCTACACCAAGATTACCTTGCGCTATACGCATCACCGTATTATCTTGTAGTATACGCAACACTATTCTTGGATCGTGTTACAAACAATTTTGATAATAGTTATTCAATGCAACATTGAGTGTATATATATATATATATTCAATGTATAAATAAAATATGGTTGGATTATGTTATATGAAACAACTAAGGATTTTTGCACAACACGCAACCCAGACTTGGATTGAATTACACGCAATCGCGTCCTTCCTCGATAGCGTGTGTTGTACGCAATACCGGGTTTTACTAAACAACGATATGTTATTATAATATTTTTATGAACTAGCCGTTATGAATAATATTAACTATATTTTGAATTTTATAACATTATTATTCATCTTACACATTTTTTAGAACATGGTATAAGAACAAAATAAATTTTTCGGGTAAAATAAGTATTTTTCAAAAAATGCAGTTTTGCCGCCTTTTGATGGAACACTCACATTAAATCTAGTTTTTGAAATTTTTATAAGATCAATTTGAAAAAATAAAATTCTTCTTTGGAATAAAGAAATAAAAATTTACTTTGGATGAATTTTTCATATTATTTTGGTAACTTTCATATTTTGATGAATAGTAAAAACACGCTATATTTTAATTAAAAACAACTTTTTTCATCGCAATGATTTATATGGTTAAATTATAATATTGAATGGTTTAAAGTATAAATATAATATATTTTTACCATTTAATATAATTTATGTCATTAGCATTGATTTTACATTAAATTCATAGTTTAAATAAATTCAATCTTTTTCAATGTTTTAAAGAAAAAACCGTTTTCTTTCAACAACGGGATTAATTTTAATTTAATTTCTGCAACTTTTGTGTATTGAATTTGGAAA
Source organism: Viscum album (assembly GCA_963277665.1). NCBI lineage: Eukaryota > Viridiplantae > Streptophyta > Magnoliopsida > Santalales > Viscaceae > Viscum > Viscum album. Next base: position 114,748,938 of record OY728133.1, on the reverse strand, counting down.
AATGGATTCCATATTTGGAATTATTGGGTCCAAATTATGTTAATAAACTACTTTTTATTTTTGGGAATTATGAATAGTAACTACGGTAAATTTTATTTACCATAGTAAAAGGTAAATAGGGTAAATAAGGGTAAATATAATATTATAAAATTACTCTAACACATGCCAAAATTCTATTGTATGTCTAAAAGTCGACCCATATCATGTAAGGGTCGTATTAGAATAATTTAATGAACTTTGTTCCATGAAAATAACTTAATTATTATTAAAACCAAAGAAAGTGACAACATGTCACTCTCTTAAATCTTATAAGTATAATAATTGTAATTTTGTGATAAAAATCATAAAACATCGAACCTGAATATTCTACAGAAATATAATAAAATTATATACATCATGATAATTTATTTAGAATTTTTAGGGATTAAATAATTGTAATTAATGGTGATACATTAATAATGCAGAAATTATTTATTAAGTGAAAAATCAGTAATATAGTTTTTATTGAAATAATAACACCCATTAAAAGTCCCAAAAACCAGACCAAAACTTATTTTTAGTGTATATATATACCATAATCATCCAATTACTTAATATATAACTGTTTGGAGTCTTATAAAAGTGACTAAGACCCTTATATTATTTTATTTTAAATGATGCCAAAGTTGTCACCTTCATAATTTAATAAATATAACAATTTACATATTGTGATTTTAAGATGATAAGTTTTAGTAAAAGTATTATTGAGAAAGGAAATAGATTTATATTCATCATAGGAGTTTATTTTTAATTTTTATGCAACAAATAATTATATTAAATAATTATACAAAAATGTTGTAGTAATTATTTTATTAAGAGATAAACCAAATAAATGGTTTTAAAAATAATAAAATAAATATTATATGAACTATTTAATGTTCTCCACTAATTTTATAGATAAATATGGCCTTTTATGAATATATTAATTCTTTTAGTTCGAACATATCTTCTATATATATTTTATTTAAATTCATATAAAGGAATAGTGTCAAAATTGATACTATTGTTATTTTATAAAAATAACATATTATAAAATTGTTTAAAAATCAAACAAAATATTTAAAAAATTTAAATTTAAATTTATATGGTCTAAAATGTTATAAAGTATCCAATTATGGACAATTAACATCAAATAAGTATTTTTTTTTATAATTTAATATTTAGAATGTTATTACCACAAATAAAATTAAATTGATTAAGTAAGGATAAATTAAGTTGATAATGAATAAAATAATTTCCTAACATGTTGAAATTTTATTGTTGGATGATATTACAACCCTATATCATCTTATATTTTAATATTAGTCATTTTTGGATGTTTTTAAGTGGGGTTAGATTTATTATAAATTAATATTTTTAAGAATTCCAAAGGTGCCCCTCTCCTCCATTTTAAAAGGGCACCTCCTCCCTCTCTTCCTCACACCTCTTTGAGCCTTCAAGCTCATCAAACCCCTGACAAATTCTCTTCTACACTTCCCTAGAAGCATCCTAGAGGTCCTGAATTTCTTCAAAGACCAATTTTAGTGCCCTAAGAGGAGGTCTCAAAGAGGTGCTTCAAAGAAGAGATAATGTCTGTTACCAATTCTTTCACCTTTATTTCTTCTTCCACTTCTTCTTCTTAGGTTGTTTAATTATGAAGTAATAACATTAGTATCAATCATATAATTATATGTTATTATAAGTATGAAACAACCCTATTTCACCATCTATCCATCCTATGGAAAACGAAATCATCGCGCGTGCGTACGTACGGAATACCATCTCCATGTCGTGGTGTAATCTATTTTCCACCACCACCTTACTTGGATGGGTATAATGTTGTAAATAATAACTATATATGATTATTTTAAAGTTATATTTATTCTGTAATATTATACATACACCTTAATACAGTTCCATGATCTTGGTAATGACATCATCGCTCGTACGTATGTACGGACTACCGTCTCTACGACGCTATGAGATTCACCCTCCATTTTATCCATTCATGAATGATTATAAAGTATATATAATGAATAATAATGAAATATATGACATAATAATGATACTGTATTTATGTATATATATATATATATATGTATTTCATTTACTTAATTCCATTCAATTCAAAAGGGAAACGAAAACAGCGTTCAAGCATACGTACGGCCTACCGTCTCCATGAACGGTGTATTTCATTCCTTTTTTCGATCTATAATATATATGTATATGATGAATATATATTATATATAAATCATGTTTTACATTCTGGAATTATGTAAATCCAGATTTAAGTAATAATATCAAGAACGACAAGTCGAAACACTTACGATATATAATATGATTTTACCCAAAACGCTGCTTTAACATTGAATTTACAAAAGAACGGGTAATGTGAAGTCATAAGTGAAACATATATGATATCATAACAATGAATATGATTTTTTAATAAGTCAATGACATTATTTAAATCATTATACAGGAGGTTCGGATATGTATGAAGCATATCAGACCTAAGGTAAGGGATAATTTTGCAAATCTTATTTTTATCCGAGATTGCTTATTCGTAAGTATTTACTGGGGTTATTTCTATCATCCATGTCCATGTTTTATAAAAGTGTATTAATGTATATTTAAATACCTTTTTACCCCTTTTTACTTTTACTACATGGTATGTACGGAATCTTTCTTTTACGAGGTACTTTTTAACTTTTCCGTCCAAATTACGAGAAGAATGTTTTTTAACGTATACGGCATGAAAGGATTTTTACAGATTTATAAAGCCTTATTTTCATGAATCTTCCTCCAAAAGATTTCATGAATATTTTCAACAAAATATTTTTCTTTTAAAATTGAATGACATTTTGTGAAAAGAAAATGATTTTGAAGAAGAAAGGATATTTTCCTCAAGAATTCATTTCATGTGTTTTATCAAAACCAAATTCATCTAAGATGAAATTATTTCATATGTGTATGTTTCAAGTATAATGTATCTATGATTTACATGGTTTCACTTTTCTTATTATGAAATGATATCCATTTCTTTTATATGGATTATGTGATGATGGGATTATGTTTATGAAACCCATTTTATTTGTTGGGTTATTATGAATGATGTATGTTTATTTTGTGGCACAAGTAAGAATGATTTAATTATGAGATGGGTGGGACCTATATCTCCCTCCAATGCATTGGGTAAAGATTTTATATCTCATGAGATAGACATGGATGGAATGGTAAGTTAATCTGGTTCAGGGTTATAGGACTGAAACGAGGAGTGAACTCAATTCAGAATGAGATTTTGTCCACTAAGATGGTCTTGGAAGCAATGCCTTGGATACTATGGAAATCATTACATGTGCTTAATGGATGCCACAATTACATGTTTTATTCCCATGCTATTTTATCATGGTTTATGTTCCATTATGATCTATGCCTTATTTACTTCCATGTTTTTTGTCATTGCTCAAGATTTTGATGTTTAAACATTATGTTCATGTTTTAAGTTCAAATGTATATGGTATGTTTTATTTTATCCATGATTACCCTTACTGAGCATTTGAGCTCACCCTTTTTATGTTTTATTTTTCCCCCAGGATCAAAATAAAGGTTTTAAGTAAGCAAACAAAAAGTGGAAGATCTTTTTGAGAGATGTTGAAGATCTTTCACCATGATTAGAAGATTACGTTCTAGGTTTCCAAAGACACTAAATTATTACGGTCCTGGTGTGTCTGTTTTTGTTATGTATTATGTATTCCGCAAAAGTAATGTAATGTACATGTACGTCAAGCTTCAGGTCTCTACAATATCCCTTATCCATCCTCCAACACATTTACTAATCTAACACATACCCCATACTACACAACAGATCTATGGTATATGAACCATTTCATCTCATTGAATCATTGATGTATTTCCCACATCCTATGAATCTCTTTTATATAGTTTCCAAAATTTACTACATCTGCCTCCACACTAACCCCTGCAATATCTCTCTATTCACCTTTAGTATAAATTCAACCTCCACAATTCATTCCCTAGACACCACCCTGATTGACCTACCCTCCGAGTTGATATACACTTTTACCAACAAGATTTTATGGTAGAGCATTCCTGATAAAGAAATGGACTATCTCCTCCATCATCTTCTGAAGTACCACTCATAGATCTTAATTCTAGATCCATGACCACCATCTAGATTGATACCTCTCCACCATCATCCACTATGATATATTCCATCACTATGAAACCCTCTATTATAGTAGATCCTCCATCCCCTTCCTTTATAACAAATATTGGTCAGAAATGTTAGTTTTAGATAACCTCTCATTGGGAGAGGACTCTAGATGAGAAACTGGATGATTTTGATTATTCAATGTATCCTATTCCCCTTTACCATTTGTTACTCTACATGGGTTTTCACTTTTTGTACTTACATTCTATTTCACTGATGTATAATTTTACATATAATAGATATGAGATATATTTTTTACTTCATTAGTTCTTTGATTAATTTTTATTCATTTTCTATTTTACATTAGCCATGTCAACCACATCTACCTCTTGCATGGTCATCAAGATTCATGTTTCACCACCATATTTTATTGTACTTTATATGACTCTGCATTTGAAAGATGTTGAGTTCTATCTTGAGAATATTTAACTAGATATCCATTATCATCAGAGTTATTCACCATGAGAGGAATAGTTTCTTTTATGGCCACACGAGATTCATGATCTGTATGCATTAGAGGTTATCAATCCCAAAAATAGTCCATGTGAGCTTGATATCACGGACACTAGTTCTTGTAGGAATTATAATAATTCTGAGAAGATATACGACACATCCAAATACTTTTTTTCATCAATTTAGTAGATGATGTCTTTGTTAGTGCTTTATTGTAGGCCACCCTGTTGACACTATGAAATATGTTCCATGCACTTTTTCAAAAAAAATTAATATTTAATCATTATTTATATTTCATTTATTGATTTTGAGAAGAAATAAGTTGTTATTCCATAAAAAGGAATAAAATGTATTTCCATACATTGTATCCCAAAACATCATTGACCGGACCCAAAAAGATCATAGTGGGACTGTACATTTTCCTTCTAGGTCTGTAAAGTTAGTGAAGGGACCAACCTGAAGTGTTGGTAAAATAGGTCAGAACTGATATTGAGTAGGGGTGTGGGGGTGTGGTCCACATGGTATGGAATTTCATATTCACCCAAGTGAGCTGCGCAAGTACCCCAAACACCATCAGTTCACAAGGTAACTGCACCAAACCCTACGTGACCAACCAACATTAGAACCTCCAAGATACTTTTGGTCCAGATAGAATCTTATCTCGAGGTCTCATATTTTCCAATAAATAGTAACTCAAGGACTTTATTTGTATGATGGAAGTTCTAGAACACTAACCAACACTCTATTCTTCCTAGTGCATCAGTCAAGCCATAAATAACATTCTAGGTAGCTTTCTAAAACATTAGTAATAGAGAATGAAATAGGGATATTGAAATTAATTTTCTACTGGGGTTTTATATAAAAAACACTAGTGAGAGTTACTTTTTGTCCCCATAATTAATGATTACTAGTGCGAGGTACCATTACCCAAAAAGGAAATAATTAATGTCACCTCTGAGAACACATGTGGTGACCCCTGAAGGCTTGGGAAAGGTCTCTCCCATGTAAATTCTCCTAGGTGGTCATTCACTTATGGTTTTAACAATTCTTCTAGGCCTACCTTGGTAGAGCACCCCTTAGGTGAGCCACTTTGGTTCTCCTAAAACTCCAACCTACATAAGAAATTCTTTTGGCGTTATTCAGAGCCATCCATGGAGGACCCTCTACTCCTTTGGTTCCATTACCTGAGAGAGATCATCTCAATGCCTCCACAAAGAATCTGGACTTGGAAACCCATTGGAAAAGTAATACTATCATGTATGATTTTTGGATTTGAATAATATGGTTAGAGGTTTCCTATGCTTTCCCTACCAGATGGTTAAGATCCTAAGGACCTGCTTGAATTTATATTTCCCAGTCATGAGGACCCCTACCCCAGGGATAGTGTTGGGGTGTTCTAAGTCTTGTAAATAAGGTTCAATAAAATTTCCTTCCCTTGTCACCTATGATAACTAGAGCCTCCAATTATTAGTAGTGAGGCTGAGGATTGCATTTTATTATCCATTAAACATGTAATGACATCCTCCTCCCTCTCTAAGAGACCAATTTTTGTGTAACCCTCTGAGATTAACTTTATATCTATTCTTGAAATGGGTTATACTATTGCTTATATCTATGTCAAAGACATTAGGATAGAGGGAGGATGGGAACCTGTGCCCTCTCCCATATCTTCTACTTCCTTACCTCTTCTATATCCGTACCCATGACTCATTCTAGGGTAAATTGAAGAGAGAGAAGTTTCATATCCCTTGAATCTTCCACTATATCCTCAGCCTCATCCATCAATAGGAGGGGGTCAGAGAAGGTCGTCACATTTAACTCCCCATCCATATCTCTTTTGTAGTTGTCTCCAGGTGCACTAGCAGACAATAATAAAGTGTGTGGAATCTTGGAATATCAGTTTCCCCTTGTCAATCACACTGATGATGACTCATGTGGGATTAGTGGTTAATAATGATCATGACAACTGCTTGATCCATGAGACATATTTAACTATGAGAACTCTTATTCCTTTTATAATTAAGATTTGTAGGATACCTGATTAGGGTTCAGGGTCAATGGGAATCCTTATCAAAATTAGTACCTAATTCTATTGAATTTACTTTTAGTACCCTCTTCATGAGTAATCCTCAAAACACCCCTATAAATACCCATGAGTAAAACAAACCTCATGGACCCTTTAATCGGGAATCCTCATCAAGAATAATCCCCAACGTAATCCTCTCAAAGGAAAATACTCTCATGCAATACAAACCTTATAAAAATATATATAGGTGAGGTTATTCATTACCAAAATATGTTTCCATTGATTCATGTCCATATGGGTCATGTAGGAAGTCTCACTGATGTCCAAACCCCACCCCCAAAATCAACCCTATTCTCTATGGAACACAATCCTGGCAGGGTTTAACCCAACCTGGGAATCCATATTCCTCTTAGGTTCCATGGGATGCTTCAGCATATGTCCCACACCAAACATTGACAAGGAACCTTACACCAAGATGTCATTTCCACATGATTTTAAACTATACGGTTGGGTCCTTATCACGTGAACTTAAAAGGTTTTATTTTCCCCATCAAGCATCACTGGACTATGTGGGTTTTGATTCCTTTCACAAGGATACATAGGAATCCAATTTATGGGTTCTATCCAACCTAAAAAAAATATCTCCCTGGATGATGATACAATCCAAAGTTCCCTACTATGTGGCTAGAAAACTGTCATCATTGAAATAACGACAATAGAAACTCTATGTTTTACATAAGTTGATACCATAAATGGAGAACCATGGACACATAGAAAATATTATAAGATCTATAAATGATAATAATTTATTATTAAATCTAGGATAACCAATATCATATTTGGTATTTAATGAAGGATTCATGAGTATATCTTGAATATCTATGAGATTCCAAGAGTAATAAATAATTCCCCCCAGCCGGGTGTGATGAGCCCGAACTCCCATCCTTTTGATAAATGTGAGTTCACAAGAATCATTTCCAAAATACATAATGAGTTCATTTCTTTATAAAGTAGGTCTCTTTTGATATATAACCATTGGGTGTTTCTATTTCCATGAATAAACTCATTTACAACCATTCCGAAATTGAAAATTTTCATGAAGCGTGATTTTTTAGGGGAAAAATTATGAACATGATGTGACCCCTTAACTAAGATGCTTGTGTAACCCACTTTTCAGGCCCCATTAATTTGAAAAAAAATATTTCAATGCAAGAAAATAAATCATGCTTGTTCTCTTTAAATTCTGATGTTTCTTTGATATAGTTCCTTGTTTTTTGTTTTTCATGTTTCAAAGAACATGTTTCAAAGAACCCCCTTCAAACCAATTGAGTCATTAAATCTTTCATAGATGAACCCATTAGTTGTTGTACCCACTACATCTTAGTCTAAGAGAAGGATGTCATCACCAAACCAATATATTAAATGATTTGTCTCAAAATTTATGGTATAGAAATACCATCAAAACAACATAATCCCAAACCTAGAGGCCGACCGATAAGCACTCCAATTCATAAATCATTGGTCCTAATGCAGATGATGTCGACCGCCGTCTATATCCATTTAGGATTCTTGTCCCAAAAACAAAACAACAAATACTCTTGTATATCAGGGAGGTGGATCAAGATGTCACATATGACCTCATCTAAGAAACATATGGGTCCTTCTCAAGGGATCCTTCCATAAATAATTTTCTCCAACACCACATGGTACTAAACTCTCAATGTGATGAGGGTGTTGTTATCTATTTTTCCTCTTAAGAACTTATATCCCAAGCATGGAAGATAGATCATAGGGGATGAAAATCATCCATTATGAAGAATGGACACAACTCTTCCTCCTCTATAGAATCCCCCCAACCAAATTTGGTAGAAAATTATCAGTGGTCTGATACGCCTACCTTCCTTTATTCATCCAACCAGCAGACTCACATGGCGACATTGAAAGAATCCCACATACCCAAATTTGAGTAAAATTGTAAGATGGAACATACAGTCATCTAACTTCATTCATCTAGCCATCAGACACTCCTGGAGGGATTCAAATAATCCCACCAACCCAATTTGGAACAAATTATGAATGATCGCATACACCCATATACCTTCATTAAGCCATCAAGAAGACTCACCTGGTGGAATTCAATGAAGCCCCTCAATCATATCCAGCTACAAACCACATGAAAGAACATACAACTACCTTAAATAACCAAGCCTTATAGAATCATCATCTAGAATCACCTAAAGAAGTTAGTCAAAATGTCCCGATGACAAGAAAGGGGAAGACTCAACTCGATGCACCCTAAAAACAAGTACTGTTAGTATTTACTGATAGGAAATGGATGAAAAGAGCATGCACATACACCTAATCTAGATATAGAATAGTAATATATCTCTATTACAATTGTGTAAGTCCCAAAGAATATTCTTGAAATGGTGAAAGGGAAGACATAAATCCAAGCCCATATCCTACAGAGTTTCCAGTAAATCTTAATGGTGAAAACATTAGTTCTAGAGGGAGAGATACACACCTATTTTCCCATAAGTTGGGTGGCTCGTGAGCATATAATACAAGATATGATACATACCACTTCTCTCATATAGAAGGTTCATTGGAAAAACTCTACCATATTATATAGACAACCATATCGAGAACATAGACCTACTCCAATTTTAAATAGTTGTCCCATCCTAATGGCCATCCAAGGTAGGAAGAAATAACTACCCTTATCAACCACTTCTCCCAAAAAGTGGTCGTAATAACATGTAAGAAGGAATCCAAGAAGAATCCTCGCCAAAAAATATTTATCTGATCTATGATCCCGCTCAAATTAATGATAGAGTTCATGAAGCCCTCAGATGTTAATCTATCACGTCTGATGTTCCTACCCTACCATTACCAAATTATGATAGCAGCACAAATTGTTACAAAGGTCCTCATCAGAAATTTCACCATGAATTCTTTATTCATGACTAAATTTGATCAATCTCAAGATCCCATCACTTGATGAGAGCCACAATATCCCTCTGTGATCCTAGAATATCAAGGAGATAGAGGGTATCCCCTTACTATAATCCAACATGGTGTTCCACCCCATGATAGGGTTCACTATAAATGTTATCTCCATAGTTAGGATTCAAATTGTCATGATAATTGTCTAATTGACATTGTAGTTACAATAAAGACCTCCTATCTCGAGGAAATTATAACAACTAGTCAATTAATGTCTAATTTCTTATCATTAGCATGTGAAACCCTTTTTCAATCAAAAGACAACCCATGGAAACAATCATTCATCGAAGCACCCTTGGGTTACATACATTCCAGTGTGATGGAAGAAGACCATACTAATCTCACCATTTATGATAAAATGGTCATGAAACATCATCTCTTGTCAGAAAAGGTAGCAGAACATCAAGGGAAAGATGAATAAAAATGATAATCATGAGGAAGAAGTTTGATAATAATGATACACCCGTCATGTTTTGTACTTTTTCTACAACTAAATACAGCATTACATTGGTGTTATTGGATTATTTGATACACAAAATTCAACTCAAAATATAGAAACATATTAATCATTTAGAAGAAATTTCATTACCTTACTATGAGTATGAAACTCATGTCAAGGTAATAAATGGATTGAATTTCTAAATTGAATTATTGTTGCTATTAGATTCATGACATCCAAATATCACGAAATAGCAAGGATCCCTTCTTCACATAGGCATTAGTGTATTAATGAGGTTTGTGCAACTGTTCATAGATACCTTGCCCATTTTCATATTAGTGGATAGGGTGTACATGGAGAATTGCATTTCACTCCACTCCCTAACCAGCAAATCACTTTAAAGGTTGTATCCTGAAATTTCATACCCTATGTTGTATCCAACAAATGGAATATGTTCATGACAGCGGATATGATCCACAAAAACAATCCCTAATCGACTCTCACATAAGTCAATCTAGAAGAGATATATTTGTTAAAATATATATTTTCTAAGCATATAATAATATCGATATATCCTCCCACATAGAGGATGTTATCCATTAGAGTGATTAAATATCTTGAATAGAAAAATAGTCTTTAGAAATGGGCCATTTATGTGCATGTTGAATGATTCACCTGACCCATGTTCAAACAAAACTCTATAAAATCAGAAGACCAGACAAAATATTATCATCCATGGTAGTTCAAGAGCAACCACACCCACAGTTATGGGGGGAGGGGGTTATTGCAACCCTCATGTTTATCCAACCAGGCCTGAAGGGTTGTTATGGAGGAACAAGAATATCCCCATCCCTTTGGGATGGTGGCTTTTCACCTCAACAACCACCTTCTATATAGGAATATATTTTCTACCCAATATGTAAGATACCACAGAATAACTCCTCCCAGTTTTTCCCATATGATGATATGATATTTTCACATTGGTCACACATGAATGAACTGTCTAGAGATTCTCTTCTAGTTACTACCTGCCAAAAAATTCCTAAGGAATTTGAAAACGAGATCACAAGGACTAGTGGAGAGTGTAGAAGAAGGATGCCTCACAAAGAAACATATAGAATGACCACAATGAACTTCACATTAGTTAATGGCATCACTGATTCCCTCTAGGATTCTTTCGAACATGTATCTAATTTAGAAGAGATAGAAGTGATAGTTCTCATACTTGACATGTTCCAAAATGAAATAATTGAAGGAGGTATGCACACCTGAATCCAAAGGTGTTCCATGAATTTGGGATGTCCCATGAAAAATCCAACATTACCTCCTAAAAATAAGGAATAATTTAAATGTCAAATCATCTATCACCTCCCTCCTAGAGAGGGTTAGTTCCTTTAAATAGAGGACAGAATTTCTCATCATGTGGAAGAGAGAAAGAATCTAAGAGAATAATTTCACAATTAATATAAGATAGCCTTCTGGATTGGTATTTTCTGCAAGTAGATCCTTAGCTACCACGCCCAGTTGGTACTCCTCAACAGAGAGAGTTTTCTATAACATCTGAATCAAATTTAGAACATCCTCTCAATGAAGGGTACCAAAAACTAATATATTGGGATACAAGAGTAGAACATCATGAATAACCTCCATTTAATGTGAAACTGAAGCTGGTTCAGGAACATCCTTACATAACATCCCCTATATGCTACCCACAACAGATACTAGAAGTTCCTTCACTGGTGATCCTACATGGAGCTGCACCCATTTAGGCACCAGTTATCGCACCTTTCCATTTTCTATATCAAGAATACATTCCCATAATTCTTATGGACACCATTGATTATTTAATGGATCTATTTGATGATATATAATATTGGTGTGTATCGATACCGATATAAAAGAATTGTTACTATGAATGGGTAGATTCGACTATCCCCTATCCAAACATCAGGAATCCTATATTTCCAATCATCAATGCCTTGGGAGACCCATAAAATCCCCTGAGGCATTTTTTCTCTCACTATGATCCTATGATGGGAACCCATGAAAATAAGGAGGTATTGAGACTTAGGAGATTTATTATATCACTACAAGGACTACCATTCATGTGGTTCATAAGTTTATAGTCTCGGTCAATTAATTTGTGGGAAGTTCTTTGTCAGAAATTCCTTTTCCAGTTCAGCTCAATGTTGCAGTAGACAAGAATTTTTTATCTCACAAATTGAAAACAATTGGAGAATGAAAACAACTCAAACTTCATTTCTCTGTTGAAATGATTGACATACTCTAAAAATCTACCAATCCATCAAGAAAATTGTTTTCTAATAAGTGTATCAAATCTTCATGATCAATTGTGTTTTTTTAATCCGCCTAAAATGCTTAGTAGGGATTTTGGACCTTGCCACAAATTCTCAATAGTTGCATAACTCCATTGTAGAGACCAATGAAAATTCCCTATTAATCCCATCAACTCAAGGGAGGAGAATAAGAAAAGTATAGACCATTTTAGTTACACTTAAGTAGCACCCTAAAACCCTCCTACAAAAAATCCCATACCATACCATACGACCCCATATCATGAGATTTTCTAACAATTCCTTCCTTGTATATATTTTCATATAGATCAGAGGAAGATAAAGTTTTAGGAGTTTAAAAACAAGTTCTATTCTTTTTAAAATATCCAAGTCCCTAACTACTTCATCTCAGCATGGGAAAACAACTTGGTCAAGTTTAAAAATACAGTAAATCTCATGATTGAATGCGATGTGGATCTACCAAACTATTCCCGCTTCCATAAAATGATGGTGCACCACATGATTGATTGTTTTGTTTTAAAATTTCTCCTACAATAGATAGAGGTCACCATGAATGTGAAGATGAAAAATTCACCTACTCAGGTTGTGTATGTTTCTATCACTAATCCATATGAAGAAAATTGATAGATATTGGTTAATAGAATGAGTGCATATAATTTTTGTGACTGGATGGTTATCAAAAAAATCAGCCAGACTCATTCTATTCTCTAAACAAAATTTAAACAACAAAATAAACATCCAACAACTTCTGATACAACATAACTAGCACTATCAATAGCTCAATATATTAAATCTTTGTCCTAAAAAATGTGACATGAACAAAAGGATAAGAACAATATTAAATAATATGATCTTTTACCAAAGATAAATCCATCATTAACTTTATCAGACTTCATTATAATAGTCCCAATATATGGTCATCTCCACACCAAATGGCACAGTGAGATTCCACATATCCGATAAAATCTTCATCAAATAAGGAGTTGATTTTTGGTTCCATTAACATTATTATCTTAATGGATCCATTAACACGTGATTATTTTGATTATGATCCAGAATTCCACAGAATTGATTTGGGAACTAAGAGATGAGGACGTCAAAATCTATAGTACATGGGAGGATGCAGTCATGAAATAATGAACTACTTCAACCATTCGCCTAATTAAAACATCTACACCACCAAAAATCATGAGAAATATCTTTAACGAGATATGAAGGAACAAGGGAGTTCTTAATACATGCATGGAATGTCACAACCCCCTCCCACCAAAGATTCCCCTCCTAAGCTGGCAATGGTGAAAGGGAGATAATGACCCCCGAGTCCGGCCTCCAGTAGGCCTTGGGATGGCGACTAGCACCAAGGGTATGAGTTTTCACAAATATGGGAGGCATTACCCTTTTATTATTTTATGATCAGAAAATATGACAAGTCAACCACCAAAAAGGAAAAGAAAACATGTATATAAATAAACCCAAACAAATCCCACATGCATGTTTAAATAGTTCTAAAACAAGGTACAGGTAAATAAAAACTCAAAAGTACAATACCAAAAGAAAAAAAGAGTACAACAACTGAAACAACTCCAACTGTTCGACTAGTAGGGCCCCGCACGACCCTGGTAGTCCTCCTGGAAACCTGAAAGTAAATGTAGGGTGATCATAAAAGTATAATCAGTAGGGAAACATAAAGCTCTAGTGCACAAGTGGGGAGACATCCTAATGTCCTGTGAGAACAACAGAAGAAACCTAGCAAGGAATTCTATCCACCCCACCTCACCAGCCACACTCACCAAAAACACAATCACCACAGGTAGTGGTATATAAGAACAAGAGTATTGGGTACCCCGCACCATTCCTCATTAGTTAGCTGCTCTTCCTAATGGTGAACATCCTGACGCTACCACACTCTCCCCGCCCACACACACCTGGGCCTCACAAAACCACACATCCCTCCCGCACACACCTGGGCCTCAGAACCACGTATCCCGCCCGCACACACCTGGGCCTCACAACGACGTATCCCTCCTGCACCCACCTGGGCCTCACAACCATGTATCCCGCCCGCACACACCTAGGCCTCACAATGACGTATCCATCCCGCACACACATGGGCCTCAAAACCATGTATCCCTCCCGCACACACCTGGGCCTCATCCCGAAGAATCTTGGGAAACAGTAAAACATGCCCGAAGAGTCTTGGGCTAGAACAACCATAATCAAAACCTACCCGAAGAGTCATAGGTGTAAGGTCACCTCAAGCCATCACAGCCTAGGAGAGAAGGAGCAGGAAAGAGCTAGTAACTAAGGGAAAAACACCCCCTCCCGTGAAATGGGAGTGTTCGACACTAAGTGCTCAAAACGGGTGGGGTGCGATAAAACACAAAAGATACAGATATATAAATGTATACCAAATACATAGCCCAACCTATGGATTCTAAATAGAGAAACTGAGAACGTGCCTCATCACTGCTACTCTGAAGCATGAATACAATAAACAACCCCAACCCCATTTTGGTTTTCACGTTTCAACAGAATTAGTTTATTAGTTCCTTAACTACTGGGAAACCATCCACAACCAACCACATCGATAGTTCGTAAAACATATCCCTGCCATCCACAAATCAAGTTAGGAAAACACAAGCAACACAACCAAGTCCTTTCTTATTAACCAACCAACCCCTTGATTATTAATCTCGTTACATTACCATGACCACCATTCATTAACTCTTCCACTTTTATTTATTATTCACAACCCATAGTCCTTTCACATTTAAACCCATCCCTGCAGCCCCGCTGCCAACCACCATAACCACAAATACACTGAAACCCATACATCATCATCCCTTGATACCATTTATCATAGCCCCGCTGTCCATCACCAACATAACATTCACACCAACCCACAACCAAGTCAACCGTATCCCTGATACTCACCCGATCCACAACAACCCACAATATACCCCCATCGCATTCCGCGTATCCAATACAACACCCACATGTTCATTATTCCATTTTCTTTAACCGAGTTTATCACACAAGGGTACTAGATTTTAATCAGCCAACGTTACGTGATTTAATCAATTTCCACATTCCGCATAGTTTCCACCCAAAAAACGGTCTAGAAAGAGAGGGAAACATTTAATTGTTCAAGCAAAGGCCCCCAACGACTGTGATTTTCAGTAGGCATAATCCTATTTAATTCACAACATAATATCACAGGATATAAGATAAACATAACAACTTCCCCATTTCCGTTATTTAACCAGTTATTATATTTATTTAATGGTTCAATTGTTTTTCATGAAAACAAGAGGATACCCACCATGCATGCTGCACAATTTAGAGAGACGAAGGTAAGATCCCTACCTCAATAGGTTCTGATCACAATGCTCCCGTGGATCAACATTAGAAGACGTCTGTCAGCATCCGTCACTTCCATCGAGTCCTGGAAAAACCTCCTCGGGTGGAAGTTGGAAAGGAAGGGCTGAAGGAAGGACAACAGATCCAATCTCATAAGTTCCACCTCATCATTATGATCTTGTGGCTGCCGACGGATCATAAATCGGAGGTTGGACGAAGAAGTTATGAAAGAAAGAGCCTTTGAGTTTCTTGGGAGAACTCTTCTTAAACGAAAGGGGAGAGGGGTGAGTTGAAAAGGAGGAGGGGACCCCTCCTTTTATAGGAAAGAAAAGCAATAGTATATGGAATGTACTTTATTGTACATGGCATGTACTCGGTTATGTCACACAGTCTCCACGTGGCTTCCAACACAGATCCACGACTGTTGACTGGTCAACACACGGTTTGAGGGTAACGCATACGCGGGGAAGGAATACACGGCGTGTAGTTTGGACACACGGCGTGTACCCATTTATTTCACACGGCAAGGACACGGCCTTCAACACAGGGTATACCTGGCAAGGGGGTACACGACGTGTACTCAAACTACACGGTGTGTAGTTTCAAAATTCTGTAAAGTGTGGGAGAAGTCCATTTTACCCTCCATAACACTTCATGGCATTCTTTTTGACAAAGGAATGGGCTGGAGAGGTCCGGGCCATTACACCAGATACCTCTTAAAACATTCTCATCCCTGAGAATTCAAAAACCAACCCATAGGAACCCAAAAAGATACCTCTTAGGGTTCTCGTTATAACAGTAACCCAACCAACAACCCTAATCATAGGTGTTAGGAATTCCCCCTCCTATGTTGAGATATTATCCGCTTTAGGCAGCACTGACTCACCTGCACGGGTTTAATCACATCCTCATTAATCCATCTCAATTAAGAATTGGGTCTTCCCACTTTCTTACATTAGGATTTTTCCAACTTACACTGCCCCAACACCGCACAACCCACACATTTCCCGAACACGTGGTTTGGGGAAAATTACTTCTTCTATATCGAAATATTATCCGCTTTAGGTGGTACTGACTCACCTTCACGGGTTCAATCGCATCCTCATTAATGTGTCTCGATTAAGAGTCATGTTTTTCCCATTCCGCATACATCTGAACACGCTACACACTTCCAAAGAACAAGGAAACAAAATGTCTCATAACCGACAAGGCAAACATTCCATATATCAAAGGTATAGAGTATAACATCAACACAAAGCTCAGAAGAATGAGGGAAAACACAAGTCAAAACAACTCTGGGTACTGAGCGTGCATCTGGGCCTCCCACTCCCAAGTGCTCTCCTCGAGGCCGCCATGCCTCCACAACACACGAACCAAGGGAATTGTTCGTCCACAGAGAACCTTCTCTTTACGATCCTCGATTCTGACTGGTCGTTCCTCAGAGGTCGCGTCGTCTCCCATATCTAACTCTCCCTTGTCGATAATGTGACAGTCATTGTGTAAGTATCGATGTAGCTAGGAGACATGGAAGACGTCATGAACCTTCTCCAAGTGAGATGGCAGGGCTAGCTGATATGCTACCTCTCTGACTCTCCTCAGCACCTTAAAAGGTACGATGAACCTAGGTGAGAGATTGCTCCCTTTCCCAAACATCCGCTACCCCCGTCGATGGGAAACCTTCAAGAACACATGATCTCCCACCTCGAACTCCAAGGGCCTCCTCCGACGATCAGCATAAGACTTCTCTCAGTCCTAAGCCGCTTTTATCCTCTCACGTACAAGCTGGACTTTCTCTATGGTGCTATGCACAATCTCTAGCCCAAGAGCACCTGTCTCACCAACCACTGACCAGAAAATGGGTGAATGACATGGCCTTCCATACAAACCCTCAAATGATTCCATTCCAATATTTGAGTGGAAGTTGTTGTTGTAGGCGAACTATACTAAAGCCAAGTGTCGTACCCATGATCCTCCAAAATCCAGAATGCATGCTCGCCGCATGTCCTCCAACGTCTGGATAGTACGCTCTATCTGTCCATTGGTCTGGGGGTGGATAGTAGTGCTAAGGTAGAGCTGGGTGCCAAAAGCATGGTATAAACCCCTCCAGACTCGTTAGGTAAACCGAGTATCCCGATCTAATACGATAGTCTTCGGAACTCCATGAAAATGCACAACCTCATATATGTACCTCTATGCTAAGGTACTCACTGGTCCTGACTCATTAATTGCTAAGAAGTGAGCTGATTTCTTCAGTCGATCCACCAATACCCAGATAACATCATAACCCCCCTGAGCTCTGGGTAGTCATGTGATGAAGTCCATTGATATGTCATCCCACTTCCACTCGGGGACATCTAAAGGATGCAACAAACCACTAGGAACACGATGTTTATCATTCACTTGCTGACACACCCGGAATTTAGCCACAAACTCCGCCACTGCCGGTTTCACCCCGGGCCTCCAAAACTGTTCCCTCAAGCCTCGGTACATTTTTGAAACTTCTGGATGTACTGCCAAGGCTGAGCTATGGAAATCATGGAGAAATCCCTCACGCATTGTCTCCGGGACAAACAACCTTCCATGGAAAAGAATCTGATGTCGGCTATCCTCTGACCATCCTTCTAGAGTGTTCCCCTAATTGACACGATCCCGCATCACTTCCGCTTTGGAGTCCCCCCACTGAGACTCTTCCACCTGCTGCAACAAGGAGGACTGCACCATCATCTGAAACAACTGGCCTCTAACACCTTCTACTCTTGCATCCAAGTGCAAGGCAGACAACTCTCCCATCACTTTCCAAGCATCAGTGGATTCTCGAACCACTTCCTTATGTAACTTCCTGCTTAGGGCATCAGCCACAACGTTTCCCTTAACTTCAGTGTAAGAGATATCGAAGTCATTGTCTTGGAGAAACTCGACCCATCTCCACTGTCGTAAGTTCAGGTCACGCTGGGAGATGATATAAAGAAGGCTCTTATGATCAGAGAAGACCACAAAGTGATCCCCAAATAGGTAATGTTGCCACAACTTCGGTGCGAACAGTACTGCTGCAAGCTCTAGGTCATGGGTGGCATAGTTACGCTCGTGAGGGAGTAACTGAATAGACCCATAATAGATCACACACTTCTTCTGCATTAGCACGCACCCCAGACCAAGGCTAGAAGCATCACAAAACACCTCATACAACAACCCATCCTCTAAAAACCTGAGTACGGGAGCACTGACCAACTTCTCCTTCAGGTAGTCAAAAGTGTTCTGGCACTGCTCGCTCCATTGGAAGACCTAGTTCTTCCTTGTCAAAGATATCAATGGGGGATATACTCAAGAGAAGTCTGAAACAAACCTTCGATAGGAACCTGTTAACCCCAAGAACCTACGAACTTCTACCACGCTCTTGGGTGCTTCACAATAAACAACTGCCTCCACCTTCAACGGGTCCACTGACACTCCATGCTAAAACACTATGTGACCAAGGAAGTGTACTTATTGTGTCAAGAACTTACACTTCGACAATTTCCCATAAAGATGGTGGTGTCGAAGGACTTCCAAGACTGCCCTGAGATGATCAATGTGTTCCTCCTCTGATCTTGAGTAGATCAGGATGTCATCGATAAACACAATGACGAACCGGTCCAAAAATTCTCGGAAGACAATGTTCATTAGTCCCATGAACATAGCTGGTGCATTTTTTAATCCAAACGGCATCACTACAAACTTGAAGTTCCCATACCTGCACATGAAATCCATCTTCAAGATGCCACTGTCCTTCACCCTCAGCTGATGATATCCAGATCGTAGATCAATCTTAGAAAAACAACTTGCTCCCCTCAGTTGGTCGAAGAGATCATCTATCATTGGAAGGGGGTAACGGTTCTTGACCATTACCTGGTTCAACCTTCAGTAGTCTATGCATAGCCTGAGACCACCATCTTCCTTCATCATGAACAAAACTGGAGCACCCCATGGCGATACACTGGGTCGAATAAAACCCTTCTCCATCAGATCGTCAATCTTAATATGCAACACCCGCAACTCTAAAGGTTCCATCCGATAAGGGGACATAGAAATCGGATGGGCACCAGGCTATAAGTCTATCACAAACTCAACATCATGTTGGGAGGGTAGAGTCACATCCTCCTCAAGAAGAACATCGAGGAACTCCCCAACAACCTCTGGGATATCCATCATTTCAATATCAGCTAGAACCACTGATAACCCGCCTAACAAATAATGGAGAGGCTCCACACGCCGGCTTCCCACCTAATAGCTCCTCTAGCCAACAAAAGATACACGTTTCCCGTCCACGTCGGAGAACAGGACCCTTCTACGAAAGCAGTCGATAACGGCACTAACAGAAAAAAACCAATCGATGCCTAGGATGACATTGTATGGCTGCATCTATAATAGAAGAACGTCCCCACTAGAACGATGTGGTCCCATAGTCAGTACACATCCCCGACAAACACAAGATACGATGGTATGTCCTCCAAGTGGTGTACTCAGCATCAGTGGTATGGAAAGTATCTCTACGTCTAGTCCCAAAGCATGGGCTAGACCAGGTGCAACAAAGGAGTGCGAATCTACCAAATCGAACAAAGTATAAACAAGAGTGATGAACAAAGAAATCGTACCTTGCACCACCTCTGGTCCTGCTGGAGTTGTCAACTCTGTTGCGTGAAACTGTCCACGCCCAGCTCCTCTTCCTCTCTGATGTCGTCCACCTCCCCAACCATGCCCTGGTCGAGGTCCCTGAGGAGCACCCTGAGTTCGGCCTCCTCCCGCAAAGTCTGCCCTCGGAGGAGCATGGTCCTGCTGCTGCTGGAAGGGCCTCACCAGCAACTGGTGCTGCTGAGGTGGGCGCTGAACCTTCCCACCTCCACCGTACTAATCTTGGGTCGGGCACCGAATCTGAACATGCCCGAAACCACCACACGAAAAAAACATCAGTCCCGGGCTCTTGAAAAAGGGACGAGGACCCGAAGATCGAAACTGGAACTGCTGGGGCCTGCTCCCCACTGGCCTGAAACTAGATGGTCTCGTCGCATGAGACCTGCTTCTGACTGCCATCCCCTTCGACGAGCCCGGCTGGATCCCCTATCATGGTGCACCTCCCAAAGAGTGCATCCTCTCTACAACCTCTACCTTCTTCTGTACCTCCAAGTACATCAGAAGGGTGAAGGGGGTGACAACATACTGGAGTGATGGACGAAGCACCTCCTCCAAATGTCTCTCCCGAGACTCCTCATCCGGAAGGAGATCCGGATCAAAGCGCAAGAGATCCTTGAACTTGATCCCCAACTCTCGTACTAACATACTCCCCGGATGAAGGGAGATTAACTCTTGCTGCTTCTCCGCCTTGATCATGGAAGAAAGGAATTTGTCTCGGAATTCCTTCTGAAAGTCTGCCCATGGTACCTCTTCCTCTATCCTCTCTCTGAGGTAGAGCGTCCACCACTTTCGCGCTGCACCTCTCAGCTGACTGACTTCTAGGGGAACCCAATACTCCCTCGGAGCACGGATCAAGGTAAAAGCGATCCCTAGATCCTCATGCCACCCCTCCATCTCCATATCCGAAGTATTACCCTCATACTTCTTGAGGGTTTGCTGCTGGAAAGAACGAAGAGTCTTCTGCCACTGGCTATCTTCCTCCTCTTGGTCAATCCTCAACTGATCGACCGCCTGAATTTGCTGGACCTCGACCGTCTGAGCCACCCGGGGACGACGTCCAGGTGCTATAGCGGTACGGTAAACAAGGATTGCCTAATCCCAATTAGTAAGGAAATTATCAAGGTTTTATTTTATCATTTTATTTCAATTTCTTTCCCAAAACACCCAAATCAAGTAAAACACAATCATGATGATGCATGTACCTTCCCCAGAGTCTCTACCCTACACTCAATGTAGTCTCACTTTGTCATTCGGTAGGCTTAGAGTCCTTGCATCGGATCACGGGGGGCCCTAAAATCCCGTGTCCTAGCCTGTCTTCCCTGGCCTATGTCACGCATCAAGATTAACTAATAATGTTTCCCTACCATGCCATGAAATCTTCACTATGCCTAACTCTAGACTCCATCCTATCTCTCAACCATCAACTCTGATACCATTCTATCACGACCCCCTCCCACCAAATATGCCCCTCCTGAGCTGGAAATGGTGAAAGGGAGATAATGACCCCCTGAGTCCCACCTCCAATAGGCCCCGAGTTGGTGACTAGCACCACAGGTATGATCTTTCACAAATATTGGAGGCATTACCCTTTTATTATTTTAAGATCGGTAAATAGGACAAGTCAACCACCAAAAAGGAAAAGAACAAGTGTATAGAAATAAACCCAAACCAATCCCACATGCATGTTTAAATAGTTCTGAAACAAGTTATAAGTAAAATAAAGCTCAAAAGTACAATACCGAAAGAAATCAAGAGTACAAAAACTGCAACAACTCCAACTGTCTGACTAGTAGGGTCTTGCATGACCCTGGTAGTCCTCCTGGAAACCTAAAAGTAAACGTAGGGTGAGCATACAAGTATACTTAGTAGGGAAACCTAAAGCTCTCGTGCACAAGTGGGGAGACATCCTAATGTCCCGTGAGAACAACAAAAGAAACATAGCATGGAATTCTATACACCCCAACTCACCGGCCACACTCACCAAAAACACAATCACCACAGGTAGTAGTATATAAGAACAAGAGTATTGGGTACCCCTCACCATTCCCCATTTGTTAGCTACTCTTCCTAATGGTGAATGTCCTGACGCTGCCACACTCTCCCCGCCCGCACACACCTGGGCCTCACAAAACCACACATCCCGCCCGCACACACCTGGGCCTCACAACCACGTCTCCTTCCCGCACACACCTGGGCCTCACAACAATGTATCCCGCTCGTACACACCTGGGCCTCACAACCACATATCCCACCCGCACACACCTGGGCCTCACAACCACGTATCCCGCCGGCACACACCTGGGAATCACAACCATGTATCCCACCCGCACACACCTGGGCCTCACAACCACGTATCCCGCCCGCACACACCTGGGCCTCACAACCCTGTATCCCGCCCGCACACACCTGGGCCTCACAACCACGTATCCTGCCCGCACACACCTGGGCCTCACAACCATGTATCCCGCCCGCACACACCTGGGCCTCACAACCATGTATCCCGCACGCACACACCTGGGCCTCACAACCACATATCCCACTCGCACACACCTGGGCCTCTTCCCAAAGGTTCTTGGGAAACAGTAAAACCTTCTCAAATAGTCTTGGACTAGAACCACCCCAATCAAAACCTACATGAAGAGTCTTAGGTGTAAGGTCGCCTCAAGCCATCACAGCCTAGGGGATAAGGAGCAGGAAGGAGCTAGTAACTAATGTAAAAACACCCTCTCCCATGAAATGGGAGTGTTCGGCACTAAGTGCTCAACATGGGTGGGGTGTGATAAAAAACAAAATATATAGATATATATATGTATAACAAACACACAGCCCAACCTGTGGCTTCTAAACAGAGATACTGAGCACATGCCTCGGCACTACTACTACGAATAATTCATACAATAAACAACCCCAACCGCATTTAGGATTTCACATTTCAACCGAATTAGTTTATTAGTTCTTTAACTACTGGGAAACTATCCACAACCAACCACATCGATCGTTCCTAAAACATATCACTGCCATCCACAAATCAAGTTATGAAAACACAAGCAACACAACCAAGTCCCTTCTTATTAACCAACCAACCCATTGATTAATATTCCTGATACATTACCATGACCACCATTCATTAACTCGTCCAATTTTATTTATTATTCACAACCCATAGTCCGTTCACATTTAAACCCATCCCTGCAGCCCTGCTGCCAACCACCATAACCACAAACACATTGAAACCCGTACATAATCATCCCTTGATACAATTTATCGCAGCCCCGCTGCCTATCACCAACATAACATTCACACCAACCCACAACCAAGTCAACCACAACCCTGCTTCTCACCCGATCCAAAACATCCCACAAAACACCCCCATCACATGCCATGTATCCAAGCCAACACCCACATGTTCATTATTCCATTTTGTTTAACTGGGGTGATCACACAAGGGTTCTAGATTTTAATCAGCCAACATTACGTGATTTAATCAATTTCCACATTCCACAATGTTTCCACCCACAAAATAGTCTAGAAAGATAGGGAAACCTTTAATTGCGCAATCAAAGGCCCCTAACGACCATGATTTTCAGTAGGCAGAAGCCTATTCAATTGACAACATAATATCACAGGATATAAGATAAACATAACCACTTCCCCATTCCAATTCATTAACAAGTTATTAACTTTATTTAATGGGTCAACTGTTTCTCATGAAAACAAAAGGATACCCACCCTGCATGATGCACAATTTTCAGAGACGAAGGTAAGATCCCTACCTCAACAGGTTCTGATCACAACGCTCCCCCAGATCAACTTTAGAAGACGTCTGTAGGTGTCCGACACTTCCGTCGAGTCCCGGAAAAACCTACTTGGGTGGAAGTTGGAAAGTAAGGGCCTAAGGATGGAAAACAGATCCATTCTCAGAAGTTCCGCCTCGTTGTTACGATCCCATGGCCACTGACAGATCGTAAATCGGAGCTTGGACGAAGAAGTTATGGAAGAAAGAGCCTTCGAGTTTCTGGGGAGAAATCTGCTCAGAGGAAAGGGGAGGGGAGGGGTGAGTTGAAAAGGAGGAGGGGAACCCTACTTTTAGAGGCGAGAAAATCAAAAGTACGCGGTGTTTACTTTATGGTACACAGCTTGTACTCGGTTATTTCACACATTATCCATGCGGCTTCTAACACAGCGCTGTGACCGTTGACTGGTCAACACCCGGTTTAAGGGTAACGCATACGCGGGGAAGGACTACACAGTGTGTAGTTTGGACACACAGCGTGTACCCATTTATTTCACATGGCAAGGACACAACCTTTAACATGGGGTATACCTGGGAAGGGTGTACACGAGGTGTACTCAAACTACACGGTGTGTAGTTTCAAAATTCTGGAAAGTGTGGGAAAAGTCCATTTTACCCACCAAAACACTTCGTGGCCTTCTTTTTGACAGAGGAATGTGCCGGAGTGGTCCGGGCCATTACATGGAAAGTTATGACCAAACATGATCAATCCAGAATATGGATTTTTAGATACTCCACTACATCCTTGGTGGGTAGGATGATGAAATTTTCCTAATTTACATATAATAGAAGCACTTCCAACTTCTACCCTAAAGGATGGCCCATCTACATTTGGAAAATAAGATCCTAAAGTTCCTAATCAATACCACCACGATTATAGAAATCACATACCATTAAACCAGAGAAATATTGTCTTCATGTAATTAACACAATTTGTAGCTATGTTATCAATCCTAGATGCTCTATGTCTATTAAAGGCCCTCTGGTAAGTACTTATTGGGGAATTATAAATCCCTCAGGTGTTTGAATTTTAGGTTTCTACTTGCTATGGTATATCATAAATATAATTGTCCTTCATAATACATGTGTTCATCTTTTTCATAGACTAGGTTGAGGATGTTGTCAAACAAGGACACATTATGCCCTTGTACACATCTAGAAAGATAAATTATCTTGATATTTGATGAGTCTTTATTAAAAATTTCTCAGGAGTTAACCTCATTATTGTCCATACACATAGAAAATTAGGTATTAATGAATCTCACTTGTCTTTATCCACTATGATGTTACAGGTTTACGATGATAATAATCAAGGTAATATTGGGAAGATCACACTGAATACTTAGTTCATGGATCACATGACTGACTATAATTTAATAGTTATCAGGTAGGATACAACTTTCAATGTTCTTCAAAGAAAAAAATGGCTACATAAACATAAATATATTCTTAATCATACCACCAATGTCTCAAATATTATATCAATTTTTAAAATTGTACATTTTATAGTGACAATTACGCATTTAAATATTGTTACACATAATACATTGATGTGGGAATCTACCATAAAGGTGGAAAAAAATCCATGGTTGATAATGTTACCAATATTAATTCCCCAATAGTCTAGAGATGATCCCAACTAATCCTTTCAATCATCTTAGTGCAGCATACTTCCTACTCATCAACCAAATTAAACGGATGGGATCAAATTTGAGAACCCATTCAACAGATTCTTTAATGTTGGTCATGAAAATTGAACCACACAGTACATGGGAGTCATCAACCCTCTGAGCAGCAATGAAATCCTGGAAGAAAATGTCTTCATTCCATCTCTAATATTCATAAAATAACTTATTTATTAGATTGGATGGAATAAGTTATCATGTCAATGGATTAATATAGATATGATCATTATTAGTCTCTCATATCCCCTTTGGAACCCTGAAATGGAATTATTCCATTGATTTATCTGGAAAGGATTTCTTCATATTATGGATGTATGAATGATGACGACTCCCCGGAATCAAAATTTATATCTTCATCATGGACTCCCCATGTAGAGGTAAAAATAAATAAAACATGAGGTAGAAGATAATAATGAAGATATCAGAGATTCCCCACCTACATTTGAGGAAGGAATCTCCAACACTATGGATAAACTCATATAGATAAATATGGGTACAAAAGAAGGATCATGACCCAATCTGATTAGTTCGGTCTTGACTCACGAAGAATGTAACATATAAACATCCTTATTAAAGAAGCATAAAGGCATGTTTTATTGGAATTACAATGAGATTCTAGGACTTTTACCTAAGGTGGACACCCATCACTTGGGTGTTTCATAAGATCAGCAGGGATACGAACAAGAAGCCAGGCTGACACACCCAACCCATGCCTCTAAAACTGAGGTTGAAGTGGACAAGATCATCTAGTGAAACATTATATGAGAGGTGGGAATCCAAATTGGTAGGAAAATATTTTCCCAGTGAAGAAGAAGAGTGGGATAATAAGGTTATTCATTTATTTCAGAGATCTCAACAGGAATTGTTCCAATGTTGATTTCACGGTTTCAATAAAAGAACTATTCGTTCATGAAACTACCAATTCTTAATATGTATCCTTCATGGATGAATATTTAGGGAAAAACTAGATTATAATTGCCTTATAATATGATTAATCAACATCTTTCATATCCCCCATGGGGTATTCTTATATCAAGTAATTATTTTTGGTCTAATTAATTCTGGTTCCATATACCAACATGCCATTCATCATATCTTCAAACCCTTCTAAGGGATGTTTTGTTTAATGCTACATTTATTATCTAGTGGTCAATTCCCATAATTGTTTTGAGCACATGGATATCCTATAAATAATCATCAGCAATATTCATAATCACAGATTGAAGTTTAACAACATGAAATGTACTTTTGGGTTAACCTCAGGGACATTTCTCACCTTTTTTGTATGCCACCGTGGCAGAAATGTTGATCCCCAGATGAATAAAGCTATCCTTTGCATGTTTACTCCTCAAAACTAGAAAGAGTTAATATAAATTCAATAAATCTTAGCCTACATATTTTGATTTATAACTATCCTTAAAGTAAAGATTTTACCCTTCACAAAATTTATTATAAAGGAGGTCCAATATTAGTAGACCACTGACTTTCATGAAGAACATTCCAAACAAAAAAAATATATATTGAGATCAATGGTGTTGAGGACAAATATTGAAGGAAATCCTTTTATTTTATATGTGAGAACCTTAGATCAATCATTGGGTTCCTTCATTGTGAAGAATAATGATGATGAGAAAGAAAACAACTTTTATTATCTCAGTCAAACCAGTATTGACATCAAGACTCATTATTAAGATATTTAAAGGAGCTATTGGGCATTAATCTTTACATTTCAAGTGTTAAGGAACTGTATGGAGCACCAAAAGATCTACTCGGTTTCCCAAAATAACCCACTAAAATGTATCCTCAGTTTTCCTATGATTACATGACATTTGAAATTGTTGTAAATTATTCTCTAGTAGTTTTACATGTAGTTCATGCCTCAAAATGTAGTGAAAGGTTAGGCCATAGAGGGCATCCTTGGCAAACACCAATATGTAGAAGAGAAGTCCTGAAAAACATAATATCTAGATGATGAGATGTTCTCTATTAAATATTCCATTACAGTACTAGAATTCAAACATCAAACTCCAATGAACCACCTAGTGGTGAAAGGCAACTCAGAGTTTGTAATCAATCAAAATAGAAGGGATTATGCCAATACAAAAGTGGACATAATTCCCCGATTTGATTATGTCCCATTCTAAATGGAAGAATTACCCTCCGAGAAAACATTGAAATACATATCATGATCATAAACTTCCTAGTATGATGTATATGAAAATTCATCCACATCCCTATCATATCAAAACTGAGATGAAACAACCATCATTATTTCCCATCGCTGCATGGTTTCACCTTTGGTTGATGTCAGAATAGTGAAGATTAATGAAATCAGCCCTGTACCTAAGACATATGATCCTACCATGGGATGATTGATTCCTATCAAGGAATACTTAAATGATGGAGTACTCCGACAAGATAGAGATAGAATATAGAAGATATAGTGGAGAACAACCAATTTCACTATTTTTGATGGCCCAAATCACTAGAAAGTCTACTAAAATAATGGGTTGTATGCAGTCATTATCATATGTTTTGATGAATAAGAGACTTTAGATGTTGTGGAAGAAGTATATATAGGATCCTATGGGTCCCACTAGTCTGGGTACATGATTTCTTATTAGATATGAAGTTTAGGATTGTAACAGCCCAAGATTTTATAAAAAAATATTCTTTTTAATTTTATTAATGTCTTGTGTTGTACGCTACACCAAAAGGAGCTTGCACAACACGCATCCTTGACTTGCCTTGCATTACACGCAATCGCGACCTTCCTCGATAGCGTGTGTAATACGCAATACAGAGTTTCACTAAACAATGATATGCTATTAAAATATTATTAAAACTAGCCGTTATGAATAGTAATAACCACTTTTTAAATTTTAGAAATTTTAGCTCTCAAAATGGACTTCATTTTTGGATTCGGAGTATCGAATTTAGCCTAAGGTGAAATTTTGGTACTTTTCGGATAACTTTCATATTCTGATGAATAGTGAAAATTACTAAATTATAATTAAAAACAACTTTTTTAATCGAAATAATTAATAGTGATAAATCCTTAATTTGAGTGGTTTTAAAGTATATTTAGAATATATTTTTACAATTTAATACAATGTTGGTCATTGGATGTAATTTCACATTTAAACCAGACATAATCAAGTGTCAATCTTTTGATAGATATTGTTTCCTAAAAACACGCTATTTGTTTTAACAGCGGGATTTAATTATAAAATTAATTAATGCAACTTTTATGTTATGAATTTGGTAAAATAGACTTCATTTTTGAATTCGGAATATGAAATATAGCTTAGGATGAAATTTTGCCATTGTTCTGAAAAACATCAATTTTTGATGAATAGTGAAACTACTAAGTGGTAGGTTAAAAACTGAATTTTGCATAAAACTTAATTTTACCGCTTCTATGAATGGAATTTCGAAACTCCGACAGACACGGTTGATATCAGTAAGTAAAATGTGGTTCAATGAGATAAAAATAATTTTTGGTGAATAGTAACTTTTTACTTTTTTTTACCGCGGTTAATAGTAAATAGGGTAACTAAGGGTAAATATGATATTAATATTACCCTAAAACATGTCCTAATTCTATTGGACAAGTGTAATTCGACCAAAAACAAACTTAGGAATAAAATATGACCATTTAGGCCCACTTGGATTAGATTAGGACATTTATTATTATTTAATTCAAAGAAGAGTTAAAAGAGTTAAAATCAAAGTTTATTCACTAAACCATTTTTAATATGGGGTTATACATAAGATAAATTCAAATATAAATATTCATTAGAAATCTAAAAATATTTCCTACATAATGATATTTTATTTATAATTTTTAGACTTTAAATAAATTAATTTATTTATGACACAACGATGATGCAGTAATTACCCTTTTAAGGAAATATTAACATAATTGATGTTATAAATGCTCAAATGAATGTAATTTGAGACTTTTTATGACTTAAACTAATTTTTTAGGTTACTATGATATATTAGTGTTGATTTAATCAACTTGGTTCGAACATATATTCTGTTATCACTTTCACAAAAATCATATATCAAATAGTGTCAAAATTGACACAAAATAGTTTTTAAATCAAATATTATATTATTAATTGTTATTTTATTCCTAAAAATCTAAGGTTCAGCCAAATGACTTAGATAAGGATATATATATTAATAATAAACAATTTGGGGTTCGTTTGGCATGTTATAGTAACTTTATTAACCATATAGTGAAAGAAAACAAAAAGACACGGTAAAAGTTAAATTAATTAACTTAGAGTTAAATCTAATTGATAAGGTTAAAATAATACCCTAAACTTGTCTAAATCCTATTGGTTGATAGGATTTCGACCCATCCTTACTTTATCTTCGAAATAAGACCCTTTGGAACCATTATAAACCGATTTTGACTTTAATATAAAATAATATTTTGAGATATTCCTAAGGTGCCCCTCTCCTCCCTTATAAAAGGGCACCTCCTCCCCCTCCTCCTCACACCAATTTGAGCACTCAAGCTCGGCCAAACCCTGCCATTTTATCCTCTCCACTTCCCTAGAATAATCCTAGAGGTCCTGGTCTTCTCCAAAGACCAATCTTAGTTCCTTAAGTGGAGGATTCAAAGAGGTGTTCCAAAGAAGAGGTAATATCCATTACCGATCTTTTCAATTTCTTTCTTCTTCAACTTCTTCTTCTTTAGTTGTTTCATGATAAAGTAACAACATCAGTATTACTTACATACTGATATGTTATTATAAATATGAAACAACCCTAATTCACCTTCTATCCATCCTACGGAAAAATGAAATCACCGCGCGTGCGTACGTACGGAATACCGTCTCCACGCCGTGGTGTAATCTATTTTCAACCATCACCTTACAAGGATGGGTATAATGGTGTAATGAGTAACTATATATGATTATTATTAAGTAATATTGATACTTAAATAATATATATATATACTCCAATACAATTCCACGATCATAGGAACGATATCATCACTCGTGCGTACGTACGGAATACCGTCTCCACGATGTGATGCGACTCGTTCTACATGATCTTCATTTCATAATGATTATATAAATGAATTGAATGAATGAATATGGTATATACTACACTAATACCATTCTGGAAATGAATTATCTATAACCTAAAGATAAGAATAGAATTTATTCAACAAAACACGCATAAGAACAAAAAGTTATAAAGACCCGAGTAACAAGTAACAATGAAATATTACTAACAAGAAGCTAATAATATGACCATATATGATATCATATCAATATGTATGATTCTGGAATAAGTCAATAACATTATTTAAACCATTATACAGGAGCTTCGGACACGAACAAAGCAAATCGGACCTAAGGTAAGGGAAATATCACAATCTCATTTTTATCCGAGATTGTTTATTCGTAAGTATTTACTGGGGTGTATTTTATCATCCACATCCATGTTTCATCAAAATGTAATATTATTTCCATCCACCTACAATTGTTTAAAACCATTTTTACCCTTCGGTGATTTTTTAGTAATATGTATGAAAGGAATCTTTTGTCGTACGAGGTACTTTTTGACTTTTCCGACAAAAGTACAAAGAATGTTTTTTTTAACTTATACGGCACGAACGGATTTCTACTGTTTTATAAAGCCTTATTTTCATGAAGCTTCCTCTAAAATATTTCATGACTATTTTCAATAAAATCTCTTTCTTTTAAAATTTCATGATGTTTTGTGAAAAGAAATTGATTTTGAAGAAGAAAGGATATTTTCCTCAAGAATTCAATTCAAGTGTTTTATCAAAATTATTTTCCATCTAAGATAATAAAGGGTTCTGTTTCTATCCATATTTTTACATTGATTTGACTATGTTGTGATGGAATTATTTTTATGAATTCCTTTATCTTATATGAATTGATTTATGATGTCATGATGTTTCAAGAATCCCATTTTTGTTACATGTGTTATGCGATGATGTATGTTTTATGATTATGTGGCACACATAAGAAAGGATTCATTATAAGATGGGTGGGACCTATATCTCCCTCCAATGCATTGGGTAAAGATTTTATATCTCATGAGATAGACATGGCTGGAATGGTAGGTTATACCGGTTCAGTGAAACAGGACTGAAACGAGGGTTACTCGATTCAGAAAGGGACTTTGTCCACTAAGATAGTCTTGGCAATGAGTCTTGACTAACAAGAAATGATTCTCTATGATTATGTGTGAATGCCACAAATTTTCATGTTTTATGTTATGATTATTGTGATTACATTTCACTGCCATGATTTACCCCATGTTATGAAATTATGATCTCTTTTGCAGGTTAAGATTTCCAAAAGTTATGTGCTTATGTATATGATGTGATTGATATTTCTTTTGTTTACCCTTACTGAGCATTTGAGCTCACCCTTTTATGTTTTCTTTTCCCCAGGATATAAAGAAAGGTTTTAGGTATAAAAAAAGATGATCTTTATGGGAGATGTTGAAGATCTTTCACCACGATTAGAAGATTATATTCCGAGTTTCCAAAGACACTAAACTATTACGGTCCTTGTGTGTGTGTTTTTGTTATGTACTAAGTATTCCGCAAATGTAATGTAATGTCAATGTACGTCAGGATACGGGTCTCTACAGTTGGTATCAGAGGAAAGGTTTAGTCAACCTTTGGAAACTAGGATGCGAAAACGTTAGTGAGATCCCTAGAGATATTTCTAAGGTATGTCTAGGGATGTCTCTAAGGTTAAGTATACGTATAGGTTATAGTCCTAGAATTGCACTAACGATCTTCGAATTTAACCTAAGATGTTAGATATTGAGGGTACTAACCCTTTATTATGTTGTTTTCCCTAGCATGATTTTTGCCTCTCACACTATTCTTTTGGGGTTTTAGACGATGGCTGGAACCCGAAGGAACCGTGTTAATGCGGAATGTGATGGGCAATGCAATGATTGTCCCCCTGAGCAACCAAACGATATGGGAGCCGGAATGCAAAATCTTGTAGCCATGCTCACACAACTTTCTCAAGATATGAATCATGCAGGACTTCCAAACGAGAAAAGGAAGGAGCAACATTCTGTTGAATCCTTCATGAGGCAGCGTCCACCTTCTTTCAGTGGGTCTACTGATCCATTAGTTTCTAAACAATGGATTAGTACTACTGAAAAGATATTTTCAGTTCTTCAATGTTCTGAACATGATAAAGTCATCCTAGCAGTGTATCGTTTGGAAGGAGATGCTGATCAATGGTGGAATCTTATTAAGAATACGAGGCAAAGGGATGAAATTGAGTCTATGGAATGGGACGAGTTCAAGAACTTATTTTTCAATAAGTACTTCCCTCGTATTCTCCGAACAAAGATGGAGAAAGAGTTTCTTGAACTGAAGCAAAGGGATGATGAATCTGTTGGTACCTATGAAGCGAATTTTACAAGCCTTGCAAGGTACGCTTCTGGAATTATCATCCAACCTGAAAGTAAAGTTGATCGATTTTTCAGTGGCTTAAAACCAAGTCTTCGAAGGGCATTAGCTATAAGAGACTTCAGTAGCTATGAAGAAATTGTGCGTTGTGCTATCAAGGTAGAAATGGAAGTTGGTGTTACATATCCATCTCATAGGTTTGACAAGAAACGAAAGATGGAGTTCAAGGAGAAAACTCAGAATAATGGTGAAAAGAAGATGAATGTTTCCTTATGCACAATGTGTGGAAAGAAGCATGGTGGAGATTGTCTTAAAGGGACTAGAAAATGTTTTAAGTGTGGAAAAGAAGGTCATCGAGCAGCTGAGTGTCGAAGTAATGGAAAATGGGATTCTAATGAAGTGAATAAAGCAAACACTGCAGAGAACGTACAACCAACACTTCAATGCTTCAAGTGCAAGGAAATGGGGAATTATGCTAATAAATGCCCTAATCCAAGGGTTAGTGATGATCGACATTGGCAACCGCTTAAGGCAAAGGACAAAGGGAAGTCACATGCGATCACTATTGGAAATGTTGAATATGACAACGATGTGGTGGAATGATTAAGTGTTTATGTAATGGGATTCCAAAATAATGTTGTATCTTGGAATATTGGAATATTTATGTATTGGTCTAATGTGGTATTCAAAGTGATTGAGATATTATGTGCATAATGAAGGGAAAACAAGAAAATTAAATGTTTAACAGTATTCATGAGCTCATGATTGATATAAGGACTAAGTGATATCATGGTTTGAGTATATAGAATTTTGAGGATTTTGGTTTGTGGAAAGTGTTAACTTTTAACTGCACTCATGTTTTCACTAAGGTATTCAAGAGAATACACGATTAAGGACTTTGAATGTTTGGAATGTGACCAACAAGACATATCTTATGATATGAGGGGATCAACGACAGTATTAAATCCCTGGTAATCGTTGTCACTATATTATGAGAGTGGACTACAGTATTATGTATAAGCCTAAAGATTAGACTGGATTATGTTGGACATAAGTTAGTATTGTTTAAGGATAGAAGATTTTCGATATTATTGATGGGATGTTATAGTAACGTAGTTTTAGAAAAAGGACAACCTGTAGGACGGGCGACAGCCCATCGCTTCGGACAAGGCTGTGGGAATCGAACCCACAACCGAAGTGCGACTGGCCTTTATCGCCTACCACTGGCCTACAGGAAGTCCCTGTTTAGTAGAAACTAGTTTTATTATATTAAGCAGTATGATATATGAAGTATAAGTCCATTTTAGGAACCATATATGATTAATCTCACTATAGATCGACTTATGCATATAATTTTTCCTAACCTTTTGTTTGAGACAGATGGAATGACCCGTCATTCTATCACATGATCTGCTAATAACAAATTCAACTTCATTTATTTAAGAGATGAAGTGGAAATTGTTCAAGGCACGAACAACAGTGAGATTGTACCAAAATAAAGTAAGTATTTATTTTAATTCAAATTTTCAACTTTAGGGAAATGATCTTGAAAACCAAAAATGTTGTCCTAGTGATCTTATACCTGATGAATCGGATGGTACCTTAGATCGTCACAAATTTATGGATTTGTGATTACTGGCTTTTCCATAGACATGTTCTCTACCACTCTCCATCAGAACATGATGGTTAGATTTCTCTTCCATATCCATATTTTCACCTATGTGGAAACCCATTGATTAGTTTATTTGGGTAACCGTTACGTTTCATAATTTTGTTTTTAAAGATTGGTTTTGATATTCCTTTTTACGATGTGGGTATCTATTAAAGAAACTTTCGAATAGTAAACCATTTATAACCCCGACGAATTTCGAGGGCGAAATTCATTATAAGGGGGGTAGAATGTAACAGCCCAAGATTTTATAAAAAAATATTCTTTTTAATTTTATTAATGTCTTGTGTTGTACGCTACACCAAAAGGAGCTTTCACAACACGCATCCTTGACTTGCCTTGCATTACACGCAATCGCGACCTTCCTCGATAGCGTGTGTAATACGCAATACCGAGTTTCACTAAACAATGATATGCTATTAAAATATTATTAAAACTAGCCGTTATGAATAGTAATAACCACTTTTTAAATTTTAGAAATTTTAGCTCTCAAAATGGACTTCATTTTGGGATTCGGAGTATCGAATTTAGCCTAAGGTGAAATTTTGGTACTTTTCGGATAACTTTCATATTCTGATGAATAGTGAAAATTACTAAATTATAATTAAAAACAACTTTTTTAATAGAAATAATTAATAGTGATAAATCATTAATTTGAGTGGTTTTAAAGTATATTTAGAATATATTTTTACAATTTAATACAATGTTGGTCATTGGATGTAATTTCACATTTAAACCAGACATAATCAAGTGTCAATCTTTTGATAGATATTGTTTCTTAAAAACAT
The DNA here is from genome assembly GCA_963277665.1 of Viscum album. Classification (NCBI taxonomy): domain Eukaryota; kingdom Viridiplantae; phylum Streptophyta; class Magnoliopsida; order Santalales; family Viscaceae; genus Viscum; species Viscum album. The sequence goes on along the minus strand of OY728133.1, from coordinate 114,713,049 downwards.
GCTATTTGTTTTAACAGCGGGATTTAATTATAAAATTAATTAATGCAACTTTTATGTTATGAATTTGGTAAAATAGACTTCATTTTTGAATTCGGAATATGAAATATAGCTTAGGATGAAATTTTGGCATTGTTCTGAAAAACATCAATTTTTGATGAATAGTGAAACTACTAAGTGGTAGGATAAAAACTGAATTTTGCATAAAACTTAATTTTACCGCTTATGTGAATGGAATTTTGAAAATCCGACAGACACGGTTGATATCAGTAAGTAAAATTTGGTTCAATGAGATAAAAATAATTTTTGGTGAATAATAACTTTTTACTTTTTTTTACCGCGGTTAATAGTAAATAGGGTAACTAAGGGTAAATATGATATTAATATTACCCTAACACATGTCCTAATTCTACTGGACAAGTGTAATTCGACCAAAAACAAACTTAGGAATAAAATATGACCATTTAGGCCCACTTGGAATAGATTAGGACATTTATTATTATTTAATTCAAAGAAGAGTTAAAAGAGTTAAAATGAACGTTTATTCACTAAAACATTTTTAATATGGGGTTATAAATAAGATAAATTCGACTATAAATATTCATTGGAAAGATAAAAAGATTTACTACATAATTATATTTTATTTATAATTTTTAGACTTTAAATAAATTAATTTATTTATGACACAACGATGATGCAGTAATTACCCTTTTAAGGAAATATTAACATAATTGATGTTATAAATGATCAAATGAATGTAATTTGAGACTTTTTATGACTTAAACTAATTTTCTAGGTTACTATGATATATTATTGTTGATTTAATCAACTTGGTTCGAACATATAATTCTGTTATGACTTTCACAAAAATCATATATCAAATAGTGTCAAAATTGACACAAAATAGTTTTTAAATCAAATATTATATTATTAATTGTTATTTTATTCCTAAAAATCTAAGGTTCCGCCAAATGACTTAGATAAAGATATATATATTAATAATAAACAATTTGGGGTTCTTTTGGCATGTTATAGTAAGTTTATTAACCATATAGTGAAAGAAAACAAAAAGACACGGTAAAAGTTAAATTAATTAACTTAGAGTTAAATCTAATTGATAAGGTTAAAATAATACCCTAAACTTGTCTAAATCCTATTGGTTGATAGGATTTCGACCCATCCCCACTTTAGCTTCAAAATAAGACCCTTTGGAACCATTATAAACCGTTTTTGACTTTAATATAAAATAATATTTTGAGATATTCCTAAGGTGCCCCTCTCCTCCCTTATAAAAGGGCACCTCCTCCCCCTCCTCCTCACACCAATTTGAGCACTCAAGCTCGGACAACCCCTGCCATTTTCTCCTCTCCACTTCTCTAGAATAATCCTAGAGGTCCTGGTCTTCTCCAAAGACCAATCTTAGTTCCTTAAGTGGAGGATTCAAAGAGGCGTTCCAAAGAAGAGGTAATATCCATTACCGATCTTTTCAATTTCTTTCTTCTTCAACTTCTTCTTCTTTAGTTGTTTCATGATAAAGTAATAACATCAGTATTACTTACATACTGATATGTTTTTATAAATATGAAACAACCCTAATTCACCTTCAATCCATCCTACGGAAAAATGAAATCACCGCGCGTGTGTACGTACGGAATACCGTCTCCACGCCGTGGTGTAATCTATTTTCCACCTTCACCTTACAAGGATGGGTATAATGGTGTAATGAGTAACTATATATGATTATTATTAAGTAATATTTATACTGAAATAATATATATATATACTCCAATACAATTCCACGATCATAGGAACGATATCATCACTCGTGCGTACGTACGGAATACCGTCTCCACGATGTGATGCGACTCGTTCTACATGATCTTCATTTCATAATGATTATATAAATGAATTTAATGAATTAATATGGTATATACTACACTAATACCATTCTGGAAATGAATTATCTATAACCTAAAGATAAGAATAAGAATTTATTCAAAAAAACACGCATAAGAACAAAAAGTTATAATGACCCGAGTAACAAGTAACAATGAAATATTACTAACAAGAAGCTAATAATATGACCATATATGATATCATATCAATATTTATGATTCTGGAATAAGTCAATAACATTATTTAAACCATTATACAGGAGATTCGGACACGAACAAAGAAAATCGGACCTAAGGTAAGGGAAATATCACAATCTCATTTTTATCCGAGATTGTTTATTCGTAAGTATTTACTGGGGTGTATTTTATCATCCACATCCATGTTTCATCAAAATGTAATATTATTTCCATCCACCTACAATTGTTTAAAACCATTTTTACCCTTCGGTGAGTTTTTAGTAATATGTATGAAAGGAATCTTTTGTCGTACGAGGTACTTTTTGACTTTTCCGACAAAAGTACGAAGAATGTTTTTTTTAACTTATACGGCACGAACGGATTTCTACTATTTTATAAAGCCTTATTTTCATGAAGCTTCCTCTAAAAGATTTCATGACTATTTTCAATAAAATCTCTTTCTTTTAAAATTGCATGATGTTTTGTGAAAAGAAATTGATTTTGAAGAGGAAAGGATATTTTCCTCAATAATTCAATTCAAGTGTTTTATCAAAATTATTTTCCATCTAAGATAATAAAGGGTTCTGTTTCTATCCATATTTTTACATTGATTTGACTATGTTGTGATGGAATTATGTTTATGAATTCCTTTATCTTATATGAATTGATTTATGATGTCATGATGTTTCAAGAATCCCATTTTTGTTACATGTGTTATGCGATGATGTATGATTTATGATTATGTGGAACACATAAGAAAGGATTCATTATAAGATGGGTGGGACCTATATCTCCCTCCAATGCATTGGGTAAAGATTTTATATCTCATGAGATAGACATGGCTGGAATGGTAGGTTATACCGGTTCAGTGAAACAGGACTGAAACGAGGGTTACTCGATTCAGAAAGGGACTTTGTCCACTAAGATAGTCTTGGCAATGAGTCTTGACTAACAAGAAATGATTCTCTATGATTATGTGTGAATGCCACAAAGTTTCATGTTTTATGTTAGGATTATTGTGATTACATTTCACTGCCATGATTTACCCCATGTTATGAAATTATGATCTCTTTTGCAGGTTAAGATTTCCAAAAGTTATGTGCTTATGTATATGATGTGATTGATATTTCTTTTGTTTACCCTTACTGAGCATTTGAGCTCACCCTTTTATGTTTTCTTTTCCCCAGGATATAAAGAAAGGTTTTAGGTATAAAAAAGAGATGATCTTTATGGGAGATGTTGAAGATCTTTCACCACGATTAGAAGATTATATTCCGAGTTTCCAAAGACACTAAACTATTACGGTCCTTGTGTGTGTGTTTTTGTTATGTACTAAGTATTCCGCAAATGTAATGTAATGTCAATGTACGTCAGGATATGGGTCTCTACAAGGATACTTCCCACCATCAATGAAACATGATATCGAAGAATTAACCATGAAATGTCATTCCTGATGGGTGTAAGCCAACTCCATCCATCAACCCCCTGATTTTCTGCATACATCCAAATACTCGTGGACATTTTTTACGGGGGGAATAGATGTACAAGTGTTGTACCTTCTATGTATGACAGATTATTTCAAATAAATCTTGACTGTTACTAATTTCTTCTCTAAATAGGATGAGGTGATACACATCAAAGCATTTGGGTCCAAAAGTATTTTTGTTTCATCAAATCTTACATATTTAGCAGATTTGGTGTCCCTTATGCCATATTGATATAAAATGACACCAATTTCTATTAAAATGAGGAAGAAAAGAAATATCATGAATATAATATCAAATTCTTCCATTCATACTACTATCATCTGAAAAATAATTGATAGATAGATGATTTCAACAAGACCCTATCAAACATAATCTAGAATATGGAGGAAAAAGATAATAATTATTGGCCTAAAAAGATATTGCATTCCTTAATGGATAACCATAATACGACTCATACTTCCACACAGGAAACACTATATTCACTAGTATATGGGACAGAAACAATCTTTTCCATTGAGGTTTAGTTTCCATCACTCTATGTTTCCATATATAGTCAGCTATCTAGAGTGTGTGAATCAACTAAATGAATTGATGTGACTGGATGGAAAAATATTTCATACCTTGCATCACATGGAGGTCTAATATAATTTCATAGCACATACCATTAACATGAAGGGTAGTCTCTATTCATTCCTTTAATGAGAATTTTTACTGGTCATTTTCAATCCAATGATAACTAGAATGAAGCATACTAATTTTATGCTGATGTGGGAGGGACCTTACTCCATACACAATGTCTACTCTAACAAATAATATTCCTTGATCTCAGTGGTTGTAGAATTAATCACCACTCCAATCAGTGAAAGGCTTATAAAGAAATATTTAATGTGATCACACAATGTTAATCCTATCTAAATGATGTTAAACTGCATAACACCATATACATCTCCACTTCTAGATGTATAACCGCATAGTTGGTTCTAGTTGTATGACCTGAAACTGCAGCATATCATTCTTTCTTATCGCATGACATTAAAATGAAAGATTAATTCCTTTATTGTTTAATGTTAGGAATCCTAAAATACCATGAGTTGACAGACCTTATGGTCCCATGAATATAAGGAAGAAATGATGGGTAGTTCCCCAACATAAAACCCACTCACATCACAACCAACTAATTGTGGAGATTAGGATCCAGTATAGGTATAATAACTAATGTTATCATGTACTTATTTCATTATGTTAAATAACATGGAACATATATGAACTATGTGTGGTTTTATTATCATTCCAATGAGACACATAATGATTCCCAGATCATCAATATTGGGTATAACCACAACCACAAAAAAAAAAGAACAAGCCCCTTCACTCCTTATGTGTATGGGTCATACTTTCATTAGGAACATTTTCCAGAACAATTTTTGGCATTATTATCATGATTAATGAGATATGTAGTAACACCCATATCTCTTATAATTGGTCCAGATGTGATTAAGGTAAATAAAATCCCCTTTATTCCTTGTCCATGAATCAGATCTACCCATGGAATCATTCTTGGACATGGGACATGATTTTCATTACAATGGGATGCACAATGATGCCTAAAACTCACGATTAAATCCCAAAAACCTTCCTAAAAAATTTTAAATACATTTACACATGTCAAAACCTAGTTGATGTGAGGAACTATATTAAAGAACAATTTGTGGCTTAATTCCTTCTTTTACAAGATACTTATTGATGCCCAGGTCTCTAATCCTGACTCCAACTACATTTAAACCACAAATCCCATTTATTCCCTATATATGAATTCAAACCCACACAGGGAATCGATTTTCTTAGCTATATGTGGCTTGATTATTACCCCAACAAGATACGCCAGGACACCCAAGTCATATACCATGGTCTAGTCAGAACATATTCCCTTTACTGCCAGTTCATCTTCAACCTTAGTATATGATGTTAAACTACATGGGATTTCAAGAACAATGTATGGGTCGAATCCTATATTTATGAGATACATAGTGATTCCTAGATCATATCTCTTGTCCCAACCACCATATAATTGAAATTCCCCTACCCTTCCCTTATGTTACCCTTACTCTATAGAAGAAACCTTTAATACTCCTTGTTTCTCACAATGATCATAGATCATTTGGGCTTAAGAGTTTTTTAAAGGTTCTCTATATTTAAATTATGTATATCAATTCCCATTGGGGTTATCATGGTTTGGCTATAAGACCCCAAAAGGATTACCAGATGTCCTCGTCACATCACATTAAACTACATGTTCTATTTAAGAACTACATGTAGCTTGATTATTTACCTATAATGAAATGTAGTGATGTTGTGGTCCCATACCTTGGTCCAACAATAATATTAATTCTCAAATTTGAGTCACCCGTGTCCTTATCACATGATGAAAAACTGCAAGGTTCTTTAATAACTACTTTTGTCTTGATTCTCACCCCATTGAGATACATAATGACATAAAGATCATCAATCATGGTCCATTCCACATAAAAACATGGGAATAGACTCCACTATCAAATGTGCGAGAAATATCTATATGAGGAGATCCAATACGAGTTATCACCCTATGATTGAACCCATATCCAATCCCCCTATATCCACCAAAAATTAATTCAATCCATATGGGAGACATTTATTATAGAACATAGTGTGGGTTGATTATCATCCTATTGAGATACATAATGATGCATAGGACTTAATCTTGGTACTATAAATTAGGTAAAGTAAATTTCCCCTTCTCCCATATACAAACAAAGTTCCCCACATGATTTTTTATTTTGGGTCCCCCCATTAGGGGTCCCACCAAGGAAATAGAGATGCCCCCTTATATGTATGAGTCGTATATATACATGAGACTTCCAAATCATGGCCAATATCAGTCTAAAAACATCTTTTGTGCTCATACAAATACCATACACATCTCATAATCCTATCATGAATATTTTTATATAATCATAATCATTCCTCAGATTACTGTAACTGAATTTTTGGTACATGAGAGCTATTTTTCATGACTAGGCAGTATGTTCCATAGTTGAACATCATAAAAAACCTACAAAACAGGTTGGCCAGCCTTAGGATATCACTATTTTATAATTCAGTACACACCCTAATTGGACATTCCTTAAACATCCCATAAAATAGATTTATCAAATAGTGGTAATTTATCCTTTGGGAGAAGCCTCTTCTATCTCTATAAGCATTAAAGATAGTATGATGGAACTCATGATTCAAAGTAAGTGTCAATACCGTGCATATTTATCCCATTTCCTCTGTATCGATTTGAATACCTCTAAGGCCATGATTTTCAATTTCCCCCAAGATATCCTAAGTATAATAGAATTACCTTATCTCGATAATTCTACATATAATCCGTCATTTCTACGATATTATGGTCCTAGTTGTACAACCTAAAACTAGAGGCACCAAAATTCTTGCACTTGGGTCAGACCAACATAAAATGATTATTCCCACAATTATTTGGTAATTATGATATTGAATAACCCTTTATAATTCATGTAAATTCCTCCAAAAACAAAACATTATGCTTGGGGATATCTGAATCTGAATAAAATTTCATCATCCTTTAGAGATAGAGTCTCAGAATACCTGATAATTATTTTTCCTAACTATAATGTATTTTCCCTAGTCAGACCTTCCTAAAACATCCAAAAAACAGGTTTTTCAACAAATGTATAACACTATTTGACTATGTAGTACGTTCCCTAGTGGACCTTGCATTAATCCTCACACAAAACAGGGTTTTCTACGAGATATAACATCATCCTTAAGAGAGACCTCCTCTAACATCATAATCCATTTAATATACTACTCTTCAGGTCAGGAAGTCCCCAAATAATAGATCACAACATTCTCCTCTCACACCTAAATATGGTATAATATTTCAAGAAATATTACCATGAATGGTAGAATAAAAAAACATTTAGAATAAATATAATGACTTTAAAATTATATCCCCCTAATGTCCTTATGGCATGACATTAAACTACATACCATAATTTCCTTGTGGTATGACATTAAAATACATAGCATAATCTCCTTGTGGTATTGATTTATACTTCATTGAATAATTTTTTTGCGGTATGAATTTAAACTACATAGCATAATGATCATCTAGTATGAATGTGTCCTACATAATACAATATCCTTACTTTAAGAAAATAAACTACATGTTTAATGTCCCAATTGCACGATGTTACACCGTAAGATACTTCAACTTTTTTAGAAAGGCACCTCCCCCTAACATTGACCATCTAATAAAATTTACCATCCTCCATTTGATCCAAATTCATGTAGGTGTGGTTTCCAATTCAGGGAAACACCAATACAAATATTCCCTTCATTCTAACACTCCTTTGGGAAAACCACCCATCATGGTATTGAAATTTATGATTCATAAACTACGCACACTATAAATGTAATTTCAGCATTAATGTGGACTTATTTTCATGACTATGATGTAGTAAACCCTAATTGGGTTTACAGAAGTTGTTCTAAAATATCTGTTCATGTTAAGAAATGAAATCCACTATTAAATATGTAGAATGAAACATAATCAACCTTTCATAGAACAACCCAATAAATGGGTTATTCCACCATTGGTAACTTCATCCTAAAGAAGATACCTCCTATATTCCATAATATCATGTTTTGGATCAAGGAAGAACAAATTTGGGGGTCATGATTCTTCACTGAATATCTAAAGAATTTTAGAAAATTCATGTACAAGATGCCTTTATTTGGTCCATAATCTCAAAAATTATTGTCAAAGTCATTCGACCAAAAGAACAATCCTCATTAATATGGCTTGGATACCATTAAAATACCTATATTAAGAAACATAATACTCACCTATTTAAAAACCTATAATGTGTAATCTGAAAAAATGTGATTCTTGACTCGCTATAAATACAATCTGTATAGTTTAGGAAGGATCGAGTAATGAGTATAAAACAAGAAAGAACTTGTTAGGATAAAACCCCCAAAATGGAGGTCTATATAAAATACAAGTATCACCCTGTATGTCTCCTTTATATCAATCTTTGGAAAAATTTCTGGCGATGACACAACATACAAAATGTTTGTAGTGTTATCTATAAAACCCTGAAAATATTCAAACTATGTTCTATATATCCCATGGATTAGGAAAAGAATAGATCATGCTCTCACACTTTAGACTACTACATGGTCCATAAAATGATCTTGTAATGCATCACAGTTCCCTACAGTTCCATAGATCTAGATTATTTTCATTACGAACAAATATAAATCTTTTGGGGGCTTTTGTTGAGACCGTGAAATGTGTTCCATTTACTTTTTCCATAGAATTCATTATATAAAACTCACTTAGACATCAAATTTTTTGTTTGAGTGTAGAAACAACTTTATTCCAAAAGAAGGACTAGAATGGATTTTCATGTGTTGGGACCCAAAATGTCATTGTCTGGGCTCGAAAATCCCATGGTGAAACTATCTATTTCCTAATGTATTTTGTTACCATAGTGAAGGGATCATCCTAAGGTGATGGAACTGCATAACAACAGTGATCCAAAGTAGGGGAGTTGGGGTGGGTCTCCCTTGACATGGAATAGCAGGTTCACCCATGTGATCTATGAAAACACCCCAATTACTGTCAGTGCACAAGGTACCTGTAGAGAATGATGCATGACCAAACTACACAAGCTACTGCACGATACACCTGATCAAGATAGAACAATCTCTCAAGGTCCCATATTTTCCTATAAATAGGACAATAGTGTCTTCATTTGTGTTATATAAATTCATGAAGGAAAGGATATGATCTATTTGACCTTGTACATATCTCAATCCATCCACAACAATCTAGGTAGCTTTCCAAAGCTTAAAAGAGATGTATTTAATGGGAGATACAAAAACTAATGTCCTCCCATTGATTGAAAAAGCACCTGCATGAGGCACTCACTCACCACATCATTAATTAAGACTAGGGCAAGGTAGCATTTCCCAAATAGGGACCTATGTAAGTCACATATGAGAACACATATAGAGACCACTTAAGGCTTGATGAAGGTCTCTCTTAATTGTTGTCTCCATGGTGGTCCATCACTCATGGTGCTACCAATTCTCCCATGCTTACATACATGGATTACCCCTTGTACAAGCCACGTTGGTTTTCCTTAAAATCCATCCCATGTGATCCATTCTTAAGGCCTTCTTGAAAGCCATCCATGGAAGTACCTCTTCTCTATTAGCTCCCATGTTTAAGTGGGATCAACTAAAGACTCAACAGAATCCTCCTAACCTAAAAAACCATTGGGAAAAGATATAAACATGTGTCTCCCAAATCGATTAATATTTCTATGGTCAAAGGATTTCCACATATTCCCTACTAGACAGTTTTGATCCTCCATACATGCATGGATTTTTATTTCCATGGTCACAAGGATCCCTACCCTAGGGATAGAGTCAAGGTGTTCCTAGTCTCAGAAATAGGGGTCAGGACCATGTCTTTACCTTTTCGTCTTTGAGACCTATATCCTCCATTTTCTAGCTAGGAGGGTGAGGATTCCACATTATTTTCTAGTCAAATTATAATTTCATCCTCCTCCCTTAATATGGGACCAATTTCTGGATATCCCTCCATGAGTAATCCCGTAGCCTTTCTTATTGATGTTTATATTCTTATTCCTCTATACTTCATAGCCAATAGGACCCAGATGGGTGGGGAACCTGAGCCCTCTCCCCTCTCTCCTGTTTTTTTCACTCTTTCGTCCCTATACACTAGACTCATTCAATGGTAATGTGTAGATATGAAATTTCCATATCCCTAGCCTGCTCTAATATTTCCTCGGTCTCTTCCATCAGAATGGTTGGGTCAAGGATGCAGGAATGTTCAATTCCCCATCTCTCTCCCTTTGGGGATTATTTCCATGTTCACTATAAAAAACATCAGAGTGTGTGTTATCTCATATCTTTTATTTCCACATGTTTCCCACCGCAAGAATGACTCAAATGGGCATACAGGTTAATGAATATCATGAAATATGAACAATTCATACAATATATTGAAATAAGAGAACTATGATTCATGGTATAATTTAGATTTTTAGGATTCCCCATTAGGGTCTGAGCCCAATGGGAATCCTCCTCAGTAGTAATCCCCAATCCTATTTCCTTTAATCTAGACATCCTTTTCAAGGGTAAGACCTTAAAAATCCTCTGAATTACCATGAGTCAAACTCCCTACTTTCCCCTTCAACTAGGGATTCTCCTTAGAAAAAAGACACAACTTATTCCTCTCAAATGACCATAATACCCAATAATAAAAATCTATCTACATTCTCTATACATGAGGTTCTTCATTACCAAACTATGTGGGATTTGATTCCCATGAATATTGGACATGTAGGAAGCATTTATGATGCCTAAACTCAAAACCCCAAATCAACCATACTCTTTCTAGGCCTCATTATCGATGGTGTTTAATCCAACATGAGATTCCATATTTATATCAGCTTCCCTGGGATGCATTGGAATTAGTCCCACACAAAACATTGACTAGGAAACTTCTCCTAGACGTCCTTTCCTCATTATGTTAAAATTTTTGGTTGGGTTCTTATCACATGAAATTAAAAAGTATTTTGTGACCCATAAAGAGGCACCAATTACATTTTTTATTCCATTTACAAGGACACATAGGAATCCCATTTATGGGTTCGATCCTGATAGCAAAATAACTCTTATCTCCCTGGACGATGATACACTTAAGAGTGCACCACTAAGTGTCTAGAAAACCAGAATCATCATAATAATTACTAGATAATCGATAAGTAGTATGTTAGAGGATTCTACTAATTGATAACCTCATATAAATAAAGATATATCTATTGATGAAGAACCTTGGATATATACAAATGATTATAAGATCTATACATGGTAATAATTGATTGTTAACTCAAGGATAACAAGCATCATACTTGGAAATTAATGAGGTATTCATGAACATATCTTCTATCTATAAGAGAGTCTTAGATTAGGAATTAATTCTCCCAAAAAGGGTATAATAATCCCAACCTCCTATCCTCTCGACTAATTTATGTTCTTAATAAACCTTTGAAAAATACATAACAAGCTTATTATTTTGGAAAGAAGATACCTTTTGATAGAGATCTATTGGGTGTTTCTAGTTTCACAACACCCCATTGGAAACCATTCAAAAATAGAAAATCCTATAGACGTGTGAATTACAAGGGTAACATACCCATATCAAATTTTTTTTCATTACTTTTAGCTAATTAATTTGGAAACCAGTTTCTTCTTTTAGATTCATTTATGTTAAATCACATCAAACAACATTGTAACCACACATATTATTTTATCAATGATTTTATTTATTTCAATTAATTTTCATCAACTACACAAATTATTAATTTTAAAATATTTAAGACTATGGACTAATGTTTTATCTATTGTAGAATTTTTCATTCTAAAAAATTATGTAGGTAGAATAAATTTAAAATAAGAATCTACCCTGATCCTCGTATAATTAATCTCATATATATAACTCTAGATTCATTAAATTCATGGTGTAGTTTCCATTTAAATTTTCCTATGTCATATCTATCACATCTCTCCCATAATTATTTCCAGGAGAGTTTGGTTACTATCTCATTTTATGTATAGGGGAGTCATATATAGACATCATTAGTGATAAATTTTAATTTTTTCTTATTTTTATCTATCTTGGAGAAATGTTTCATTGAATGGATGATTTAAACTTAAAAAACTCATTACATCCATTGAAATAAAACAAAATTTAAGAATTTAATATTTGATAACAATGTTTTTCCCATATTTATATTTTTAGCATGATTACTGATTTTTGTAATTTAATTCATACGCAACATTTTTTAAACTACATTTTATTTACATAGTACTGTCATTTTTACACTGATTGATTGCTAGTTTTTTTGTATACCCCATTATTTAGAAAATTCTATGCCCACAATTTACTATTGTTATCTCTTCATATTTCATGAGTCAAAATCAGGACATGTAAACCTTTCATAACATTCATTTAGATATTATTGAGGCTATGACAAGAAAAATATATTTTAATATGATTGCGGAAATATTTATTGAGTTACTTTTTCTTGAGACCCAAAAATCATATTTCCTTTATTTAGACCATAGTTTCCATGAATGACCTATTAAATATGAATATATTAAAAGTCAATTATCCCTTCCTACCCTACTTATGGTATTATTAATGAGTATTATTTGAACTATTGTGGGGGAATATTCAGCTAATTGATATAAGATGTATTGATTTAGGATTTCTATTGTGGTACATTAAAATAATTATTTTTTATCCATGTTTTATTTAACACCTACCCTATTACTTTGATATATATATATATATATATATATATATGTTTTATATTAGGAAGGAAAAATATCAAAACTTCTAAATCGATGAATCCTATGAGGGGTCTATGTTGTTAGGGAGTGGATAAGAAATCTTGAATAAACATGAATTTCAAAAGGTGTATAATAAAATAAAGGAAAAATAAAGGAAATTGTTACATTTTTGATACATGCTTGATATATTCGTGGATCCATTTTGAGATGTATGGGGCATGGACATATTTTTTTGTCTTCAAGGATCCATTAAATGGCACTATACCCATTAATCTTTCCTTATACATTGTATGTTAGCATAAATTTTGAGATAATTTTTTACTTTCAAACAACCTACCCTAAACCTTAGAGTCAATTGATCCTTTTTTATGATGCCTACCTAATTAATTCTGTATTTTTATTTATAACGTGGACATGATAAAACCAATTAATGCCTATTATTAGGAACATTTATACTAGTAATGATCACAACTCTAGTGAAATTTTACCCAAAGTGATTAGAAAGGCGTTATTGTGAGGTAAATTTATATATGGTTATATAATTTAAGAAAAAATTGTGATTTTGTATTTAAAATATTGTGTGTTTAAATAATGAACTGAAAAATGAGGCATTAATGATTAATCTATAGTATTAATTTTGGAGGACTGAATTTTTTTACCTAAATTATGTTTTATTTTTCTAGTTGTAATTCATATTTATTGTTTTAGAAATTTTTTATTTTGGAATCCATGTTGAGATGATTTTTTCTTGAAGATAAGTAATTTCTCAACTATGGGGAGATTTGATAGGAGAAAACTGTATATAATATTTGGATTCACATAAGGATTGTTGATGCATTATTCGATAATGCACTAGGAATGTGTTGATTTTTTAGAGAAAATATATCTAATAATTCAAATGGAAATCTTTCAAAAAATGCAAAAAGTGGAATTTACACATTGTGAAACACATACACAATGTGTATTCATCATACATAGCATGCCCAAAGTCATGAAGAAAGTCGTGAGGTATAGAAAAGTCATTAAGTTATTACAATTTTTGAATCTTTAATACATGACATGTAATATTTTAAGGCCACTTATAGTTTAAAATTAATGTTTTGAAAATAAACTTGTCATGAGTTTTAATTACACGCTATGAGATGAGTCACATCTCTGAATCATAAAGATTCAAGATGAGACTATTTCCATAATTAAAATATGTGGAGGAAAACTTAGATCAATATTACAAAACATGAGAATATTGTACGTCATGTAAATTGTAGTTTATTTATTTCTAAGATGCATGTGGATTCACACATACGTCTTGATTTTTTTCTTTGTTTCACTATAATTTTCTCCCTTGATTTCTCTCCCAACTGAACATTCGGTAAACCTTTTATCATTTTGATTTATCTCATGTGCCTTTGATTGCCTTATGAGCATTCTTCACTTAATTCATCACTATTTACCATTCTGGCATCTGTTTTCCAATTTCATTTCAACTAACAGTGGATGTGCACTATGTTTGAGCTTATTTACTATTTCAAGTAAGTGATTTAATTTATTATTACTTTTTTTGTTGTGAACATCAGGATTCTTTAACCATAAATATAAAAAATATTTTATTAGAACCATTTTATCGATCTATCAATCTTGTCATCTATTTATTCTTTCATTTCTATTATTACATTCATGAGTGGATAAAATTCTTAGGGTAATGGTTGAGAGTGTTGGTGTTATAAACATAATAAACATCTAAATCATAAATTGGAATCTTTAATTATTATAATTTGGTAAAATTACATTTGTTTATTAAATTATTTTAGGCAACCCTAGCCATGGTAGTTCAAATGAATAAACTTGGCCTGATTTGTGTAAAGAAGGATTTTACCATTAACCTATGATACATTCTACCATAAATGATATGATTAATTAATATATTTTATTATCTATATATGAACCAATGAATAGTTTCATCTTATATAGATCTTCTAACACCCCGATATTTTATGTGAAGTATTATTTTTAATTTATTTGATGTCTTGCATTGTATGCTACACCAAGATTATCTTGCGCTATACACAACACCGTATTAGCTTGCAGTATACAAAACACTATTCTTGGATCGTGTTACACAAAATTTCTAGTTCGTTTGATAGAAGTTATTCTACGCAACATTGAGTGTATATATATATATTGAATATATAAATGAAATATGGTTGAATTCTATTCTACAAAACAACAAATGAATATTGCACTACACGTAACCCTAACATGGATTTCCTTACACGCAATCACGACCTTCCATGATAGCGTGTGTTGTACGCAATACCGAGTTTCACTAAACAACGATATGTTATTAAAATATTATATAAACTAGCCGTTATGAATAGTAATACCCACTTTTTGAAATTTTCTAAATTTTATCATTCAATACGGACTTCATTTTTGGATTTGGAATATCAAAATTATCCTAGGGTGAAGTTTTGGTATTTTTCTGAAAACTTTCAATTTTTGATGAATAGTGAAAAAATTGGGTTACTATTTAAAAAACGACATTTTATTTAAATAATTATTTATTTTATTTAAATTTATTTTAGGTAAAAATTGATACATAATATCTATATAAGTTCAATTTTATTCATTGGAGTCATTTTATAATAATTTTATATATATAAAAATTTTATTACACTTTTGACCATCTTTTACCCACCTCCTAGGAGAATTTGCAAATATACATAAAACATAATTTTACCGCTTCTGTGAGTGGATTTTCAAAAATCCAAGAGACATGATTGATATCAGTATGTAAAATGTGGTTCAATAAGATAAAAATAATTTTTGGTGAATAGTAACTTTTTACTTTTATTTACCACGGCTAAAATTAAATAGGGTAATTAAGGGTAAAATGGTATTATTATTATGCAAACACATGTACTAATTGTATTAGATAAGTTTTGTTCGACCAAAAACAACCTTTTGGATAAAATAATACCCTTTAGGTCCACTTGGATTAGATTAGGACACTTATTATTATTTTATTTAAAGAAGAGTTAAAAAGGTTAAAATCAAAGTTTAATAACTAAAACACTTTAAATATAGGGTTATACATAAGATAAAATCTACTATAAATATTAATTATAAATATAAAAATATTTCCTAAATAATGGTATTTTATTTATTATTTTTAGACCTGAAAAAATTTAATTTATTTATGAGACAATGATGATGTAATAATTTTCTTATTAATAAAATATTATCATAATTGATGTTATAAATACCCAAATAAATGTAATTTTAGACTTTTTATGAATTAAAATAATTTTATAGGTTAATATGAAATGTTATTATTTATTTAATTAACTTTTTATGAACTAATAATGTTGTTATATTTTTCAAAAAAATCAATTACCAAATAGTGTCAAAATTGACATAAAATAGCTTTTAAAACAAATATTATTTTATTAATTGTTATTTTATTCAAAAAAATATACGGTTCGGCCAAATAACTTAGATAGGGTTATATATATTAATAATAATCCACTTGGGGTTCTTTTGGCTTGTTATAGTAAGTTTATTAACCATATAGTGTATGAAACAAAAGACAAGGTAAAAGTTAAATTATTTAACTTAGAGTTAAATCAAAATGATAAGGATACAATAGTAACATAAATTTGTCTAAAACATATTTGTTGATAGGATTTATACCCATACCCGCCTTATCTTATAAATAAATCAATTTTAAGCTATTAAAAACTGAATATGACTTTATTATAAAATAATATTTTAAGTTTTCCTATGGTGCCCCTCTCCTCCCTTATAAAAAGGGCACCCCTTCCCTCTTCTCTTCACACCCTTTTGAGCCTTGAAGCTCTTCCAACCCCTGCCAATTACACTTTTCAACCTCTATAGTTATATCATACAGGTTCTAGCCTTCTCCAAAGACCAACTCTAGTGCCCTAAGAAGAAGTTTAAAGGAGGTGCGTCGAGGAAGAGGTAATTTCTTCTACCGACTCTTTCAAGATTCATTCTTCTTCAAATTCATCTTCTTTAGTTGTTTCATTATAAAGTAATAAAATAAGTATTACATATATATTGATATGTTATTATAAATATTAAACAACCCCATTTCACCTTCTCTCCATCCTACGGAAAATGAAATCACCGCACGTGCGTATGTACGGAATACCGTCTCCACGCCGTGGTGTAATCTATTTTTTCACCAGCACCTTACTTGGATGGGTATAATGGTGTAAGGAATAAATATATATGATTATTATAACATCATACTGATTATAAGATATTATATCATCCACTCCAATTCCATTCAATAAATATGGGAATGATAACATCGCTCGTGCATACGTACGGATTACCGTCTCCACGACGCGATGAGATTCATTTTCCATGTTAATAATTAAAGAATGATTATAAAGTATATATAATAATTAATCATGAAATATATGAAATAATAATGCTTCTGGATTTATGTATATATATATTTATTTCATCTACTTAATTCCATTCAAGTCAATAAGGAAAGGAAAACAACATTCATGCGTACATATGGCCTACCGTCTCCATGAACGGTGTATTTCATTTCATTCATCTATCTATTATATATATGTATATACTGAATATATATGATATATAAATCATGATTTACATTCTGGAAGTAATTAAATCAGGATATAAGTTATAATATTATCATTAACAACAAATCGAAACACGTACGATAAATGAAACAATTTTACCCAAAACGCTGCTTTAACATGGAATTTTCAAAAGAACGAGTATTATAAAGTCATAATTGAACCATATATGATATCATAACAATGAATATGATTCGTTAATAAGTCAATGGAATTATTTAAATCATTATAAAATAGGTTCAGATACGTATGAAGCATATCATACCTAAGGTAAGGGATAATTATTCCAATCTCGTTCTTATATGAGATTGTTTATTCGTAAGTATTTACTGGGGTTATTATTATCATCCATGTCCATGTTTTCTCAAAGTGTTTTAATGTATATTTAAAGTCTGTTTTACCCATTTTTGACTTTTACCTCATGTTATTAAAGGAATTTTTCTTTTGTTTACCATACGAGGACCATTTTTACTTTTCTGACAAAAGTGCGAGAAGAATATTTTTTTAACTTATATGGAATGAATGGATTTTTATGGTTTCATAATGCTTTATTTTTGGGAAGCTTACAATACAAGATTTAATGACTATTTTCAAAAAAATCCTTATTTTAAATTGCATGGAATTTTGTGAAAAGAAATTATTTTGAAGAAGCGAAGATATTTTCCTCAAGAATTCATTTCAAGTGTTTTATCAAAACCCTTTTCCATATAAGATGGAAATATTTCTTATGTGTATGTTTCAAGTATAATGTCTCTATGATTTACATGGTTTCTTTTTTCTTATCATGAAATGATATCGATTTTTTTATGGATTATGTTATGATGTTCTGATGTTTATGAAACCCATTTTATTATTTGGGTTATGATGAATGATTTATGTATATGTTGTGGCACACGTAATAATGATTTCATTATGAGATGGATGTGACCTATATATCCCTCCAATGAATTGGGTAAATATTTATATCTCATGAGATAGACATGGCTGGAATGGTAAGTTAATCCAGTTCAGTGTTATTGGACAGGAATGAAGAGTGAACTCGATTCAGAAAGAGACTTTGTCCACTAAGATGGTCTTGGAAGTAATGCCTTGGAAACTATGGAAATCATATCATGTACTTAATGGTTTTCCACAATTACAGGTTTTCTTCCCATTCAATTTTATCATGATTGATGTTCCATTATGAAATATTCCTTATGTACTTCCAAGATTATGTCTTTTCTCAATATTTTGATGTTTATATTTTATGTTCAGGCTTTTGCATTAAAATGTTTATGGATTGTTTTATGTTCTCTATGTTTACCCTTACTGGGAATTTGAGCTCATAGTTTATATGTTTTCTTTTCCCCATGATATAAAGAATATTTTTAGTTAATAAAACAAAAGGGGAAGATCTTAATGGGAGATGTAGAAGATCTTTCACCATGATTAGAATATTATGTTCCGAGTTTCCAAAGACACTAAACTATTACGGTCCTTCAGTGTTTGTTTTTGTTATGTATTAATTATTCCTCAAAAGTATTTTAATGTCCATGTATGTCAAGCTTTGGGTCTCTATAGTTGGTATCAGAGGTTCAGTTTAGTTATCCTTTGGAAACTAGGATGTGAGAACTTTAGTGAGATCCCTAGAGATATTTCTAAGGTATGTCTTGGGATGTCCCTAAGGTTAAGTATAAGTATAGGTTATAGTCCTAGAATTACGAATCTGATATTATAATTAAACCTAAGATGTTAGATATTTAAGTTACTCCCCCTTGATTAAGATTTTTGCATCTCACACTATTCTTCTTGGGTTTTAGAAAATGGCTGGAAAAAGGATGTTTCACGATAATGGAGGATATGATGTACAATGGAATGATATTATTCATGAGAAACCAAATGAAATGGGATTTGGAAGTCCAAACATCGTTATTATGCCTAATCAGCAATATCATAATATGATCAATAATCTCAACTTTGGTAAGTATCCCGACTCATCTAATAAGAGAAAGATGGAGTTTAATGATGATCATAGAGGAAATAAAGTTCACTTTCCCTCATGTAATCATATGGGAAGAGGCATCAAGGAGAAAGTTTCAAAGGAACTGGAAGATGCTTTGGGTGTGGAAAAGAAGGACACAAATCTAGTAAGTGCAAAGGAAAAGCTTCAGTTAACACCATGGACAGGGATAATGGTATTACTATGACATCAACAATGATTAAATGTTTTAAATGTGGAATGTATGGGCATTATGTAAACCAATTCCCTAAGGTAAAGTCTCATGAAGAGAATCAGCATGGTCGTATGTGTATTATTTATGTTGATGATGATGAAAAGACTACAAATGACATGTGATATGAAAGAATTGTTGAAGATCAGTCAGTGGTTTAAGAAGGTAGTGGAATGATTTATGTTTATCAAGAGTTATGTTGTATAGGTAATGGTACTATGGAATAAAGATACATCTAAGGATTGTTATACTATTGTTTCTCCTAATGTATTTGAAAGTATATGTGGAATGGTACCGGTAACCATGAAAGGTTATTCAGATATTTTTGGAATGTACATGATATTTTTAGAATGAAGGGATAGAGAGATAATGAGATGTTTGATAGTATTCATGAGCTCATGATTGATATAAGGACTAAGTGATATCATGGTCTGAGTATATAAAATTTTTGGGATTTTGGTATGTGGAAAGAGTTAACTTTTAACAGCATTCATGTTTTCACTAAGTTTCTATGATAATTCATGTTTCAAAAGAATACATGAATATGGTATTCACATGTTTGGAATGTGACTGACAAGATATATCATGTGATATATGGGGGATAAATGATGGTATTCACATGCTCAAAAGATAACATTTCTAGTAATTGTATTCTTTATACTATGAGCTTGGAAAAAAGTTTTTTGGATAAGCCTAATGATTGGAATGGATTATGTTGGACATAAGTTAGTGTTGTTTAAGGATAGAACATTTTCGATATTATTGATGGAATGTTATAATAGTGTAGTTTTAGAAAAAGGACAACCTGCAGGATGGGCCACAACCCGTCACGTCGGACAAGGCTGTGGAAATCGAACCCACAATCGAAGTGCAACAGGCCTCTATCACCGACCACTGGCCTACCGGAAGTCCCTGGTTAGAAGAAACTAGTTTTATTAAGCAGTATGATATATGAAGTATAAGTCTATTTTTGGAATCATATACGATTAACCTCACCATATATAGACTTATGTATATTTGATAAATTTTTCTAACCTTTTGTTTGAGACATGTGGAATGACTCGTCATTCTATCACATGATCTGTTAACACTTCATGAATGAAAAATTCAACTTCATTTTTTTAAGAGATGAAGTGGAAATTGTTCAAGGCACGAACAATGGTGATATTATACTGATATAAAGTATGTATTTCTTCTAATTCAAATTCTTCAACTTTAGGGAAATCATCTTGAAAACCAAAAATGTTGTCCTAGTGCCCTTATATCCGATGAATTAGATGGTACCTTAGATCATCAAAAATTTATGTCTTTGTGATTGTGGGCTTTTCCATAGCCATGTTCTCTACCACTCTCCATTAGAACTTGATGGTTAGATTTCTCTTCCATGTCCATATTTTTACCTATGTTCTTCTATGAGGAAACCCAGTGATTAGTTAATTTGGGTAACCGTTGTGTTTCATACTTTTGTTTTTAAAGATACGTTTTGGTATTCCTTTTTACGATGTGGGTTTCTATTAAAACTTTCGAGTAGTAAACCGTTTATATCCCCGATGAATTTCGACAGAGAAATTCATTTTAAGGGGGGTAGAATGTAACACCCCGAGATTTTATGAGAAGTATTCTTTTTAATTTATTTTACATCTTGTGCTTTATGATACACCAAGATTATTTTGCGCTATACGCAACACCATATTAGCTTGCAGTATACACAACACTATTCTTGAATCGTGTTACACAAAATTTAAATTTCGTTTGATAGAAGTTATTCTATGCAACATTGAGTGTATATATATATATATATATTTAATGTATAAATAAGAATATGGTTGGATTCTATTATACACAACAAAAAATCAATCATGCACTACACGCAACCCTGACTTGGCATGAATTACACGCAATCATGACCTTCCACGATAGCGTGTGCTGTACGCAATACTGAGTTTCACTAAAAAACGATATGTTATTAAATTATAATATAAACTAGCCATTATGAATAGTAATATACATTTTTTGAAATTTGATAAATTTTATCTTTCAAAACAGACTTCATTTTTGGATTCGGAATATTGAAATTATCCTAGGGTGATTTTTTGGTATTTTTCCGAAAACTTTCAATTTTTGATGAATAGTGAAAACACTAGGTTACTATTTAAAAATTGACTTTTTATTTAAATAATTATTTATTTTATTTAAATTTATTTTAGGTGAAAATTGATACATAATACCTATATAAGTTCAATGTAATTCATTGGAGTCATTTTATAATAATTTTAGATATTTAAAAATTCTATTAAACTTTTGAAAGTCTTTTACCCACCTCCTAGGAGAATTTACAAATTTACATAAAACATAATTTTACCACTTCTGTTAGTGTAATTTAAAAAATCCAAGAGACACGTTTGATATCATTAAGTAAAATGTGGTTCAATAAGATAAAAATAATTTTTGGTGAATAGTAACTTTTTACTTTTATTTACCACAGTTAATAATAAATAGAGTAATTAAGGGTAAAATGATATTATTATTACCTTAACACATGTCCTAATTCTATTGGATAACTGTAGTTCGACCAAAAACAACCTTAGGGATAAAATATTACCCTTTAGGTCCACTTTGATTAGATTAGGACACTTATTATTATTTTATTTAAAGAAGAGTTAAAAGGTTAAAATAAATTTTTAATAACTAAAACATTTTTAATATAGGGTTATACATAAGATAAAATCTACTATAAATATAAATTATAAATATAAATATATTTCCTACATAATGGTATTTTATTTGTAATTTTTATACATTATATAATTTAATTTATTTATAACACAATGATGATGCGGTAATTACCTTATAAATGAAATATTAACATAATTGATGTTATAAATATCCAAATAAATGTAATTTTAGACTTTTTATGAATTACACTAATTATATACGTTAATATGACATGTTTTTATTGATTTAATTAACTTTTTTATAACTAATAATGTTGTTATGATTTTCACAAAAATCAATTACCAAATAGTGTCAAAATGGACATAAATAGTTTTTAAAACCAATATTATATTATTAAATGTTATTTTATTCTTAAAAATCTACGGTTCGGCCAAATTACTTATATATGGTTATATATATTAATAATGATCCACTTGGGGATCGTTTGGCATGTTATAGTAAGTTTATTAACCATATAGTGTAAGAAAACAAAAAGACACGGTAAAAGTTAAATTATTTAACTTAGAGTTAAATCTAAATGATAAGGATAAAATAGTAACCTAAACTTGTATAAAACCTATTATTTGAGAGTATTTAGACCCATACTTACCTTATCTTCGAAATAAATCCATTTAGAGCTATTAAAAACCGAATAGTACTTTATTATAAAATAATATTTTATGTTTTCCTACGGTGCCCCTCTCCTCCCTTATAAAAAGGGCACCCCTTCCCTCTTCTTATCACACCCTTTTGAGCCTTGAAGCTCGGCCAATAACTGACAATTCCCCTTCTCAACCTCTCTAGTTATATCATAGAGGTTATGGTCTTCTCAAAATACCATCTCTAGTTCCCTAAGAAGAAGTTTAAAGAGGTGCATCGAGGAAGGTAATCTCTTCTACCGACTCTTTCAAGTTTCTTTCTTATTCCACATACTCTTCATTAGTTGTTTCATTATAAAGTGATAACATCAGAATTACTTATATACTTATATGTTATTATAAATATGAAACAACCCCATTTCACATGCTATCCATCCGACAGAAAACGAAATCAACGCGTGTGCGTACGTACGGAATACCGTCTCCACACCGTGGTGTAATCTTTTTTTCCTCCACCACCTTACTTGAATGGGTATATTGGTGTAAAGAATAACTATATATGATTATTATAATTTCATACTTATTATAATATATTATATCATCCACTCCAATTCAATTCAATAAATATGATAATGATATCATCACTCGTGCGTACGTATGGATTACCGTCTCCACGACGCGATGAGATTCATTTTTAATGATAACAAATAAAGAATGATTATAAAGTATATATAATAAGTAATAATGAAATATATGAAATAATAATGCTACTGTATTTATGTTTTTATATATGTATGTCATCTACTTAATTCCATTCAAGTCAATAAAGAATGGAAAACAGCGTTCATGCGTACGTACGACCTACCGTCTCCATGAATGGTGTATTTCATTTCATTAATATATCTATTATATATATGTTTATACTGAATATATATGATATATAAATCATGATTTACATTCTGGAAGTAAGTAAATCATGATATAAGTAATAATAATATCAAGAACAATAAATCGAAACACGTATGATAAATGAAACAATTTTACCCAAAACGCTACCTTAACATGGAATTTTCAAAAGAACGGGTATTATAAAGACATAATTGAACCATATATGATATCATAACAATGAATATGATTATTTATTAAGTCAATTACATTATTTAAATCATTATACCGGAGGTTCGGATACGTACGAAGCATATCAGACCTAAGGTAAGGGATAATTATTCCATTCTTGTTCTTATCCGAGATTGTTTATTCGTAAGTATTTACTGGGGTTATTTTTATCATCCATGTACATGTTTTCTAAAAGTGTTTTAATGTCTTTTTAAAGTCCTTTTTAAACATTTTTGACTTTTACCACATGTTATGAAAGTAATATATTTTTTGTTTACCATACAAGGAACTTTTTGAATTTTCCGACAAAAGTACGAGGAGAATGTTTTTTTAACTTATACGGCATGAACGGATTTTTATGGTTTCATAATGCCTTAGTTTCATTAATATTACTCTACTAGATTTAATGACTATTTTCAAAAAAATCCTTTTTTCAAATTAGATGGAATTTTGTGAAAATAAAATGATTTTGAAGAAGAAAGGATATTTTCCTCAAGAATTCATTTCAAGTGTTTTATCAAAACTATTTTCCATATAAGATGTCATTATTTCTTATGTGTATGTTTCAAGTATAATGTATCTGTGATTTACATGGTTTCACTTTTCTTATGATGATATGATATCAATTTTTTAATGGATAATGTTATGATGGGATGATGTTTATGAAACCATTTTTATTCTTTGGGTTATGATGAATGATTTATGTATATGTTGTGGCACACATAAGAATGATTTCATTATGATATGGTTGGGACCTATATCTCCCTCAAATGCATTGGGTAAATATTTATATCTCATGATATATACATTGTTGGAACGGTAAGTCAACCCGGTTCAGTGTTACAGGACTGGAACGAGGAGTGAACTCGATTCAGAAAGGGACTTTGTCCACTGAGATGGTCTTTGTAGTAATGCCTTGGATACTAGGGAAATCATATCATGTGCTTAATGGTTTTCCACAATTACATGTTTTCTTCCCATTCTATTTTATCATGATTTATGTTCCATTATGATATATGCCATACGTACATCCAAGATTTATGTCTTTGCTCAAGATTTTGATGTTTAGATTTTATGTTCAGGTTTTTGCATACAAATGTTTATGGATTGTTTTATGTTCTCTATGTTTTCCCTTACAGGGAATTTGACCTCACCCTTTATATTTTTTCTTTTCCCCAGGATATAAATAAAGGTTTTAGGTAAGAAAACAAAAGGTGATGATCATTATGGGAGATGTTGAAGATCTTTCACCACGATTTGAAGATTATGTTCTGAGTTTCCTAAGACACTAAACTATTATGGTCCATTGGTGTTTGTTGTTGTTATGTATTAAGTATTCCGGAAAAGTAATGTAATGTCCATTTACTTCAAGCATTAGGTCTCTACAGATCTAATTGGTTTGACCATAATCAACTAGTGCTCTAATCACCACTTCATAGCCCAATCCTCAGGGATTTCCCATGTCAGGAAACATTTTATTATTTTTACCTAAACCATGAAATTAACCCTGATCCCTATCTTCTTCGTGAATCATAAACCACGATCAATAGTGTTTATCAAATCCAAAAACAAAAAAAATTGGGGACTCCTAAAAATATGTTTCAAACTAATATATTCCTTGTCTTCCAATATTTACCTAAGTGATTTACCCCACACTACCACTCTACTAGGCCATCATAGAAAGTATAGTTTTGTATTAAAAGAATTTAAAAACTAAATATCACTTGCATGAATTAAACAATGTGTGTAGTCATACTAGTAGACGAGGATGAGGTCATGGCAGCGTAGTTACGAAGAGATACATGGCTTAGATGTTCTCATATCCAATCTTATTTTCAACCACGGTGACCTATCATTAAATCCATTGTTTGTATTCTTATTACCATGAGAATGTAAAATTATGAAAATTACTAGGATCCCACCTATCCGTTAGGATAAAAATGGGACCTATATTAGCATGGGAATTTATAATCGCGAGGACACCCTGATTTTACCTATTCTATAATCAGACATATCTGTAGTCTTTAGGGGAGGAATTGGAATAGTCCCCTTGGTTGAGAGGTCCAAAGAAAAAGGAACCCTTCGATTGATGAAAAAATATAGATAAAACTATGTATCATGTAGGTGAGGCTTGGGTGAACTGAAGGGGGGTCATTGGTAGGGTAGAATTTGGAAATATTGTTGGGGGTCTCATAGAAGGTGGAAATGGGTGAGCTAGAAGTGATTCATCCTTGTAGGGTCTATATGGACTACTCATTCTTAAAGGAAGGATTGACTGGGAGGACTAAAACTCCCATTGGGTGATTAAAAAATTGGGTAATAGCTCAATTGAGATGCCTCACTCTATTTTCCAAGGGTCTCCTCAAGTGTTTTTTAATGGATCTAGTGTTACTCTTGATTCTTGGAAGGGTCCTTCACTCTAGTAGTTTTTTATTAGTGGGAAGTGTCTCCCCACATAATCCCTTTGGGATTAACACACTATTGGAACTCTAATCCCGCTAATCTCATTAATTACCTCTTATTTGGAGGATTTGAGAGCTATGTAGAAGGTTTCAAGGACCAGGTAGAAGGACCAGTGTGAGAAGATCTTTTAGGACTCCTATATTCCTCCATTTATGTCAAATGAGAATCCTAAAGTTCCTATTTATAGGTCGTTCCGGGATCTTGGATGAAGGAGGATGGTTGTATAGGCCTCTCAGGCTATGTATCTCACACTAGTGTGACTATCATGAGATAGTACACATGTCTACACCTACATGTTGAGGGTGGGAGAATAGGTATATACTAGCATAGTGAATCTGGCCATGTTATTTTGACTTGTGTGGGGATACCAACAGGGCCTTGCATGAGATTACTTGGGTGAACACATTTGATACCTATTGTCTTTCACTTTAAATGAGTTATTTTCCTTTTAATATTCACATATTAATGTGAAACAATGAGTGTCAAAAAGTTTTCTTAAGTTATTTAGGTTTTTTTTTGGATTTTATAGTTTTTAAGGGTTTTGGGATATTTAGGGTTTAGATTTTTTGGTGTAGTGTGTTGGGTTTAAAGTATATAGTATTGGGTTTGGGGTTTATTTTATAGGGATTAGGGTTTATGAGTTTTAAGTGGTAGGGATTATGGGTTGGGGTGTAGGGTATAGGATTTATGATGTGTTTTTAAGGGTTTAGGGGGCAGTTCTTAGTGTTTAGGGTGTAGGGTATAATGTTTAAGGTGTATCATATATGGTTTAAGGTGTATGGTTTATGGTTTGGGGTGTTGGGTATAGGTTTTAATGTGTAAGGTATAGGTCATAGAGTCTATGTTATGGGGTTTATGGTGTATGGTTTATGATTTTTGGGTGTGGGTATAGGGTTTAGGGTGTAGGGTTTATAGTTAAGGGTGTAGGTTGTAGTGTTCATGGTGTAGGGTATAGGGTTTGGGTGTAGGGTTTCAATATTAGGGTGCATGGTATAAACTTTAGTGTATGTGGTTTAGAGTTTAGGTTGTATGGTATATGGTTTATGGTGTAGGATTTATGGTGTAGGGTAAAGGGTTTAGGGTATAGGGTTTAGGGGTATTGTTTTGGGTTTAGGGTGTACGGTATAAGGTTTTAGGTGTATGTTTTAGGGTTTATAGTGCATGTATTAAGGATTAGTGTGCATAATTAATGGTTAATGGTGTATGGTACAGGTCATAGGCTGTGGGGATTATGGTTTAGTGTGTGCGGTATTGGTTTTAGGGTTTTTTTGCGTTTTTTGGGGTTTTTTTGGATTTTATTATTTTTATCTATTTTTTAATTTTTAGGGGTTTTATATTTTTTATGGGATTGTAGGGGTTTTAGTTTTATTGGGTTTTCATTTTTTTAGGTTTCTATGGTTTTTAAAATTTTTACTACTTTTTATAGTTTTTTACATTTTTTACTATTTTAGGTGTATTTAGTGTATTTGTTTGGTTTTTAGTGTTTCTTTTGGGGTTTTTGGTTTCTATAGTTATTAGGGGTATTTATGGTTTTAAGGTTGTTTCAGTTTTTTTTATATATTAGAATTTTTAGTGTTTTCAAGGTTTTTAGGACTTTTTGGGAATGAATTTTAAGAGTTTTAACTGTTTTCTTTGGGTTTTTAGTGTTTTAAGAGATTCTTAGTGTTTTCATTGGATTTTTCTAGGTTTTTAGACGTTTATGATTTTAGGGTGTTTAGGGGTTTTAGAGTTTTATGGATTCTTTAACTTTATTTGGATTTTAGAGTTTTATATTCTATTAAGGATTTATGGAGTTTTTTTTAATGTTTTGTGGGGTTTTAATGATTTTTTATTTTTATTATTTTTTGGTTTGTTTAGGTTTTTTATTGTTGTTTTAGTGTAGTTTGGGTGTTTTAGGGTGTTTTAGGGTTTCTATATTTTTTGGGTTTTTAGGGGATTTAAGGGCATGTTGGGGTGTGGGGGTTTTTTAGTGTTATCGGTTGTCTATGGGTCTTCAATGGTAATTTAAAAATATTGTGGGGTTTTTAGTTTCATTTATGAGTTTTAATGGTTTTATGGTATTTTTAAGTTTTTGTGGGGTTTAGGGATCTTAGGGTTTTTTATGGATTTTTTTTTGTTTGGGGTTTTTGGATTTTCTATGCATTTTAGGGTTTTTAGGATTTTTATGGGTATTAGTATTTTATGGGTTTTTTTGGGGGTTTAGGGTTTTTAGGGTGTGGGGTTATTCAAGATTTTAGGGTTTTTGGGATTTTAATGGGATTTTTTGGGTTTATTGGTATTTTAGGATTTGGGGGTAGGTTTTTAAGGGTTTTAAGTGAATTGGTGTCTTTAGGGTTTTACAATTTTAAATTTTTTATATTATAGGGATTTAGTGGAATCAATGTTTTTAGTGTTTTTTAGGTTTGTAGGGTTCTTTAGGTTTTCTATGGTTTAAACGCTGTGACATAGATTTTATGTTTTTTTTTGTTTTGGGTTTTTCTAGGTTTTTTTATTGTTTTAGGATGACTAAGGTGTTTATATAGGGTATTTTTTTAGTATTTTTTAGTTTTTATGGTTTTATGGTTTTTGAGAATTTTCAGGGAATTTTTGCGGTTTTATGGGTTTTTGGGTTTTTATAGTTTTAATGGGGGGTTTCGGTTTTTATTATTTTTTGGGGGTTTTAGTGTTTTTTGGGGTTTTAGTGGTTTTTTTTGTTTTTATGAGTTTTAGTGGATTTTAAATTTTTTAGCATTTTTATAATTTTTTCTCTTTTAGGGTTTTTAGAGTGTTTTTTTGTTTTTTATTGTTTTTATATTTTTTTTATGGTTTATTTGTATTTTTAGTATCTCCATGGTTTTAATGGGTTTTGGGGTTTTTGGTGTTATTATGATTTTTTAGGTTTTAGGGGGGTGCTCATGTTTTTATGGGTTTTAGCTGGTTTTTGGATTTTTATTGGTTTTAGGTGGTTTTAAGGATTTGGAGATTTTTAAAGGGTTTTAGTTTTTTTAGGCTATATATTAATTTTTAGGTTATTTTAAAAAATTTATGGTATTTAAGGAATTTTTGGGGGTTGTTTGTTTTTTTATTTGTTTTGTTTTAAAGTTTGTATAGGGTTTAAGAGGGTTTTAGGGATTTTAGAGGTTTAAGGGTCTTTATTCTATTTTTGGGTTTTAGGTGTCGTTACAGTTTTTAATGTGTTTTGGGTTATGAGGGTCATTTAATGTTTTTATAGTCTTTTAGGGGATTTTAGGGTTCTTTTTTGGTTATAATGTTCTTTTTTTTAATGATTTTATGGTTTTTACGGTTCCTTAGGGGTTTTAGATTTTTCAGCGTCCTTTAGGGTTTTTGGGTTTGTTGGACTGTTAGGATTTTTAGAGGTTTTGGGTTCCTTTAAGGTTTTGGGGGATTCTTGGATGTTCTAGGGTATCTTAAAGAGTTTTATGTTTTTTGGGTCCTCTGTGATTTTTTTGGGGTTTTAGAGTCTTTATTTGTTTCTGTGGTATTTTATGGACTTTTTTATGAATAATGTCTTTTAGTGAATTTTAGGGGGCTATGGCGGTTGTAGGGTAATTGTAAGGGTTTTAGGGGATTTAAGGGGTTTAGGTTCATTTATTGGAATTTAGGTGTTTTATGGTCTTTTAGGGGACTGTTTGGTTTTTTTGAGATTATAAGGTATTTTATCATACTTGGATTTTTAGGGAAATTAGGGATTTTATGGTTTTAGGGGGTTTCTCAAACCTTTACAAGTTTATTTGGGGTTTAGGGATTTGAGGGTCTAATTTGGGTTTTAATATTGTATTTATTGTTTTGAGGGGTTCTATGGTTTTGTAGGCTATTAAGAGTTTTTAAAGTTTAAATATATTTTAATTTTTTTAGAGTTATTATTTCTTTTTGGGTTTTTATTCTTTTTATAGTTTTCTTGTTTGGTGCGTTTTTAGGGTTTTAGTGGGTTTATGGGTTTTAATGGTTTTCTGGTATGTCGGGTTTTACGAGGTAATTTGGGTATTTTTAAAAAAATTGATTTTTAGAATTTTTAGGAATTTTTTTATTTAATGGGTTTTATTATTTATTGGTTTTTTAGGTAATCGGGTTTTCTAGGGTGTTTAGGGATTTTTAGGGGTTTTAAGGATTTTTTAGCAATTTAAAGGATCTTATTGTTTTTATGGAGTTAGTGTTTTTTCAAGTAATTTTCTGTCTTTTAGTGATTTCATGGGGTTTACGAGATATTACAGATTTAGGGGATTTAATTTTTTTTAGAGTTTTTAGTGCTGCTTTAGTGTTCCAAAATTTTTAGTGGTTTTATGTTATTTTTGGTTTTAATGTTTTTAGGGTTTTTTATGTTTTTTTTAGAGATTTTGGGTTCTTATGTTTTTTAGGGATTGGAGTTTTATATGGTTTTAGGGTGATTAGGGGGGTTTAGTGCCTTATATGGTGTTTAAAAGACTATTTATAATATTTTAGGTTTTTTATATGTTTTTAAAGGGCTTTTAGGCTTCTGGGTTTTTTATTGATTTAGTAGTGTATGTTATTTTATGGTTTTTGTTTTTTAGGGTTTTAGTGGTTCAACAGTTTTGGAGATTTATTATTGTTTTTAGTATTTTTAAGATTTTTACTGATTGTATGAAGTTTTATGGTTTTTTTTTGTTTTTAGATTTTATAGGTTTTTAGGAATTCCCAAGGATTTCTAGACTTTTTAGAGTTTTAGTGTATTTAGAATATTTATGGATTTTCTCAGAATTTAAGGGTTTTAATTTTTTTTGGGTTTTTAGGGTTTTAAGTCATTTTCATCTTTTTTTATAGTTTTAAGGGTTTTACAGTTTTTATAGTTTTATGGTTTTTAGATTTTTTAATTTTTTTATTGTGTTTTAGGTTTTTAGGGTGTTCTTTATTTTAGCGACCTTTTGGGTTTTTATGGATTTTATGGCTTATCAATTTTTTTTTGGGTTTTGGTGTTTTAGTGATTTGAAGACTTTTTTGTGTATTTATGTCATTTTTATATAATTTTATATTTGTTAGGGTTTTGGGGTTTATATGGATTTTTAGAGTACTTATATATTTAGGTATTTTTTAGTACATTTGAGTGTTTTAGGGTTTTCATAGGGTTTTAGGGCTTTGATAAGTGTTTTGGTGGTTTTAGGTATTTTATGGTATTTTATGTTTTTAGGGTTTAATGGTTTTTGGGTTTTATAGTTTTAATATTTTTTGGGGGTTTTAGGATTTTCGTTGAATTTTTACATTTTTAGGGGTTTTTAGGTGTTTTAGGGTTTTTGAAGTATAAGGGATTATGGTTTTTAAGGTATTTTAGGATTTTTAATGTTTTAGGGGGTCTAGTATTTTATTGGTTTATATAGGTTTTATGGTATTTGGTTTTATTTTAAAAATAATCATTTTTCAGTTTTAGGGGGTTTAGGTTGTTATAGTGTTTTTTGTGTATAAGGGGGTTTAGGGGTTTTGACTGGTTTTTTGGGTTTTTAGAGGTCTTTTCATGTTTTTATGATTTTATAGGGTTTTATTTTTTATTATTTCTGGGTGTTTAAGAATTTTTGTGGGTATTTTGGTGTGTTTATAAGGTTTTAGGGTATTTTAGTGTTTAAGGTAATATAGGGTATTTTAGTTTTTTCGGGTTTTCATTGGTATTTATAGGTTTTAGGGTTATTTATTATTTTTATGATTCTAATGGTTTATGTGTTATAAGTTTTTTAAGGTATTTATAGAAATTTAGTCATTTAAGAGGATGTTTTGGGGGGTTTTAGTGGTTTTAATGTTTTAGGTATTTTAGGATTTCCGGGTTTTTATATTTGTAAGTGTTTTAAGTGTTTTTACATTTTTTGAATTTTAATGATGTTATTGATTTTTAAGGATATTACCATATTTTTGGATTTTATGGCCTTCCAGGTTTTAAGTAGTTTTTTGCATTTTTGGGTTTTTAGTGGATTTTAGTGTTTTTGGTTTTTTAATGTTTTCAGGTTTTTTATATTTTTATGGATTTTATAGTTCATTTAATGTTATTAGGGTTTTGTCATTTTTTAGGGATTTAGGCATTTTTTGTAGTTTTATGTATTCTTAGAGTTTTGATGTTTTTTTTGTTTTTTGGGGTTCAAAGGACTTTTAGGTTATATATTTTTTTTGTGGATTTATTGATTTTTAGGGGTTTTTTGTTTTTTTGGGTTTGAAGGTGTTTTGGTCTATTTAGGGTTCTTTAGAGGTTTTAGGGATTTTATGTTTATTAGACTTTCTGGCTGTTTTTAGGTATATTTTTGGGTTTTAAAAGTTTTTATTGGGTTCATGGATTTTTAGGGGTTTTTGGGGATTTCATGTTTTTATGGATTTTAGAGGTTTTTAGGGTATTTAGGGTTTTTAGATGGTATACGGGATTTAGGTTTTAATGTTTTTATGATAATTAGGGTTTTATTGGTATTTTAAGGTTATATATTTTTTAGGGTGTTTTAGAGTTTATATGGAATTTAAGGTGTTTTATAATTTTTTAGGGTCATTTAGTGCTTTTACGTTTTTAGTGGATTTCAATATTTTAAGGGATATTTGGTTATTTATGGATCCTTTGGTTGTTTTTTGAAGTTTTATATTTTTTTACGGATTTTAGGTTATTTTGTTCATTTAGGGTATTTGGGTTTATTGGTGGTTTTAGGTGGTTTCTAGGATTTTTAGTTTCTTTTTGGGGTTTTAAGGTCCTTTATTGGTCTTAGGGTTTTAGATTCCTTTAGGGGTTTCAGGGTCCTTTGTGGTTTTTTTGGATTTAAGGTGTTTTAAGGTATTTAGGGTTTTATGGATTTTATGGATTTCTGTATTTTTAGAGTTCAAGGGCCATTACAGATGTTAGGATATTTTATGGTTTTTAGTGTTTATAACATTTTTAAGGACTCTTCTAATTTTTTTGGTTTTATGGTTTTTTATGTGTTTTAAGGTTTTTGGGTTTTGGGGTTTTTGTGGGTTTTTAGGCAGTTTAAGGAATTTATTTGGGTTTTAGGGGTTTTTAGGTGTTATATATGGTTTAATAGGGTTTTGGTGATTTTAGGTAATTTTTGGTTTTTAGATTTTTTGTAGGGATTTATTGGATATTTTCATGTTTTTAGGGGTTTTTATGGTGTTTAAGTGTTTTAGGGGTTTTATGGATTTTTTGGGGTTTTAGGGATTTTAGGTTTTTTGGGGGATTTATTTTGTGTTTTAATTTTGTTTTATTGGGTTTTTTTGGGTTTCTATGGAATTTATGGTTTTATTATTTTTGTGTGTTTTATGGTTTCTAGGGTGTTTTAATGTTTTTGGGGTCTTTTAAGGTTTTAGGGGTTTTCTAGATTTTAGGGTCTTCTAAAAAATATAGGGGTTTTAGGGACCTTTAGGTTATTGTAGTGATATATTATGTTTTATTTGGTATTTAGGGCTTTTAGGGTCTTTATCATTTGTTGGGGGTTTTGGTCGTTTTGATTTTAGGATTTTTTGCCTCTAAGGTAATTTTTTATATTTTTGGGTTTTTAGTTTTCTTAATATTTTTTAGTATTTTAGGGGATTAAAGGAGTTATGGGTTCCTCCAGGGGGGGGGTTAGTAATTTTACTATTCATAAAGGCTTTTAGGGCTATTATGGACCTTTTTTAGTTTTGAGGCTTTTATGGACATTAAGGGTTTTTTGGGAATTTTGGGGTTTTAATGTTTTTATATGTTTTAGGGGGTTTTTTGGGGGTGCATTTTATGTTTTTTTAGGTTTTTTTATGTTTTTAAAGAGTTTTTAGGGTTTTGAGGATTTTTGGATTTTTTTGGTTTTTAGTGTTTCTCAGTGTTTTAGGGATTTTGATGGTTTTTGGGTTTTAGAGTAATTCTAGAGATATATGTTTTAAAATGTATTTTGGATTTTTTATGATTTTTTTGGGGGGTTTAGGGGATCTTGGGTTCCTTAAAGTTTTTTTTTGGATTTAATGATTTTTATAATTTTTAGGGTCTTTAGGGTTTTAGTAATTTTTATGGTATTTAGGGTATATTGGGTTTATTTTAAGTTTTAGTTTTTTTGGGTGTTTTTAGGAGTTTTAAAATATTTTATGGGTTATTTGAGTGTTTTAGTGTGTTTTAGGGGTTTTTTTTGGGTTTTTTTATTTTTATTTTGTTTCAGGGTTTTAGTGTTTTTTCGATTTTTTTTGTATTTTTAGGGTTTAATGGTATTTTAGGATATTTTAGTGTTTTTGGTTTTTTAGGTAATTTGTTGGGTTTTTTGGGTTATAGGACTTTTTTGGTGTTTTATGGTATTTTTGATGTGTTTTGGGATCTATTAGTGGTTTTAAGAGTGTTTATTGGTTTCAAGGATTTTATATGTTTTTTTGATTTTTTTAGGGATTTTAGTGTTTTTATGCTTTTTAAGGATTTTTAGGGTTTTAGTCTATTTTTGTGTTTTTCAGTCTTTTATGGTGTTTTTGGGAAATTATAGTCTTTTATTATTTTTATTTTTTTTGTGTTAGGGGATTTATGTCCTTTTTACTGGACTTTATGTGTTTTAGGGTCTTTTAGGGTTTTTAGAGTCTTTTTGAGTCATGTTACATTATTTAGGGTTTGTAGGGTTTGTAGGGTTTTTATATTATAAATAATTTAATGGGTTTTAAGGTGTTTCAAAGGATTTTAATTGGGTTTATTTTGTTTAGTTTTTTTAGGGTATTCTTGTATTTGGGGGTTTTGGGGGGTTTTACAGTTATTTTATTGTTTTAAGAGTTCTCATGGTTCTCTGATTTTTAGGTTTTTTAGGGTTTTAGGATTATTTTATTTTTTTCTATGTTTGTTATGGTTTTAGGGTTCATTAGGGTTTTTATGGGTTTTAGATATTTTCGGGTCATTGGATTTTTAGTTTTTATGGTTTTCATGAATTTTATGGGTTTATTGGGTTTTATGGTCTTATAAGGGTTTTATGGGATACTAGGGTTTTTAGAGTTCTTATTGTTTTTAGTTTTTTATGGTTTTTAGTGTTTTTATGTGTTATAATGGTTTTTGGTTTTTAAGGTTTTTGGGGTGATTTATATGGTGTTTATGAGTATTTTTTGTCTTTAGAATCCTTTTAATGTTTTATGTTTTTTGGGTTTCTATGGTTTTTAGGGTTTTTTGTGAGGGTCATAGGGTATTTTAAAATTTTATGTTTTATAGGGTTCTTAGGGTTTCATTTTTTTCTGTGGTTGTATTTTTTTATAAGGTTTTAGTTTCCTATGGGTTTTATTGGGGTTTTAATATCATTTTGGGTTTCTAGTGTCCTTTGGGTTTCATTGGCCTTTTTTGGTTTTTTAGATTGTTTTGGGTTTTTAGGGTCATTTACTATGTCTTATGGTTTTGAATGTATTTAGGGGTTTTCTGGATTATTATATTTTATTTATGGTTTTGGGGGTTTGGGGGGTTTTGTGGGTTTAAGGTTTCTAGGTTTTTAGGGTTTTTAAAGAATTTTAGGGTAATTACGGTTTTTAAGGGAGGGCTTGGTTTTAGGGTTTTTATGGGTCTTTAGAATTTTTTAGGGTGCGGGGGGGGGGGGGGGTAGGGTGGTTTTGAATTTTAAGGTGTTTTTGGGGTTTTTATAATCTTTTATGTTTTTAGGGTTTTTTGATCTTTAATGGGGTTTTTTGGGATTTAGGTTCTTTTAGGGTATTATGGATCTCTTATGAGTTTTGATGTATTTTCTGGGTTTAAATATTTTTAGGGAATTTCTTGGATTTGGGATCTTTTAGTGAATTTATTTTTTAGGTTTTTTTGATTATGTTGTAGGGATTTATTTTTAAGGATTATGGTTAAGGAAAAGGGTTTATGGTTTATGTTATAGTTTATAGGGTTTTTGGTTTATGGTGTTGTGAATAGTGTTTATAGTTTTTTTGGTATTTTTTTAATTTAATGGACTTTTTTGTTTTTATTGAATTTATAATTTTTATGGTCAGCCAGGGAATTTATGGTTTTGTGGGATTATACTTTTTCGTGATTTTTGGTTCCTTTAGGGGTTTTAATGATTTTAGGGAATGTAGAGTATTTATTGTTTTTTGGGTCATTTAGAGTTTTTTGGGTTTTTTGGGTCTTTTATTGTTTTTTATGTGTTTTAGGTTCCTTCATGGTTCTAAGGGTACTTTATAATTTTTAAGGGATTTTATGTTTTTTTGGGTTCTTTATGGTACTTTATGGTTTTAGTGTATTTAGCATCTTTTATAGGGTTTATGGCCCCAATGTCTTGAAGGACTTATTTTTATTGATTTTTAACAACCCCCCCCCCCCCCCCCTTCAAGTGATGAGGGGTAACCATTACATGACCCATAGGCATAGAGATTACATGACCTGTAGTTCTTAAAGGAAATATCAAAACTATAACTATATGGAAGTGCACCTCTCCAACATCCGCATCGTGATATCCAATCTCCACCTTCACATGGTTGTTCAACTAGGCTTCTCATGAATGAAATGTCTAGTCTTTATGAAAACACAATACCCACTCTTTCTTCCTCTCCTATTATCTTCTTCTTCAGTGAATACGCCTTCTTTGAATCATCATCTCGAGTCTACTCTTTGTAGAGTTTTTCTGGCCTATTAAGAACAATTTCAGGTGGCCTGCAAGCATTGATGTGGTTCAAAGGCCTTGAGGTTTCCCAAATGCTTTATTTCCCCAAAGGCATTGGGTGGCCCGAGCGCCTTGAAATTCTTGAGGACCTAACTGGAGTCCCGAAAGCAAAAATAGATTAATAGTTCCTACTGCTATAGTACCGAATAGTACATGCTTCTGTGCCTGCACAATACTACTACTGTAACTTAGAAATATGTCTTCGCCAGGATATGAACCCTGGTATCTTCGATGCACTTTTCAAGTCCTCACCTATGGGCTAAGGTTGTTGATCTTTTACAAGGTTTATGGGATTTTATGTACATTGGAGTTTTTAGTATTTTTAGTCATTTTTAGGGTTTTTAGGGGTTTTATGGTTTTTTTGTTTCTTAACATTTTATGGTTCCTTTAATATTTTTAGAGTTTTATCATATTATTCGGATTTTAGTGGTTTTAAAAGGTTTTATGGGTTTTAGTGTTTTTGGGGGTTCTAAGAGGATTTATGGTTTTTATGGTTTTGACTGTTTTTTAGAATATTTAATGTTTGTTTAGTTTTTTATGGGTTTTTATTTTTTATGGTCCTTTAGGGTTTTTGGTATTTTTAAGTATTTTTTTGATTTTCAGATTTTTTTGGGTTTTAGGCACTTTATTAATTTTTGTGTAAGTTATAGTTTTTACGTTTTTTACAGTCATTCATGGTATTTTTGGAATTAACGGTGTTTTATGATTTTTAGTGTTTTTAGATTTTTTTTATTTTAATAATGGATTATAATGTATTTGGGGCATTAGGAGTTATTTTGTTTATAGGGTTTTTGTTGTTTTTAGTTATTTGTGTTTTTAGTGTATTAGGGGTTTTATAAGGTTTTAATTTTTTTAATTGTTTTAAGGGGTCTATGGGTTTTAGGGTTATTTTGGGTTTGTATAGTTTTTATATTTTTTTAGTGTTTAGGGGCTTCTTTTGGTTTATTGCAGGATTTGGTTTTTAAGTGTTTTGAGGTATTTTGGGTTTTTAGTGTTTTGGTGGTTTTGAGGGTTTTTAAGCCTTTAAGGATTATTAGGGGGTTGGGTTTTTAAGTTTTTTAGCACTTTTCTAGGATTTTTAGATATTTAAGGGGTTCTAGGAATTTTTTAGTGTTTTTAGGGGGTTTAGAATTTTTCGTGCTCCTAGGTGGATTTAGGGTATTTAGTGTTTTTAGGTGATTTGAAATATTTTTATATTTTTCAGGTTATCATTGTTTTAAGGATTCATAAGTATATTCTGGATTATTTTTTAGTTTTTAGGGTGTATAGTATAGGGTTTATGTTGTACGGTGTAGGTTATAGAGTTTAGGGTGTAGGGTTATGTATTTATGGTGTAAAATATAAGGTTCAAGTTGTAGGATTTTGGGTGTAGGGTATATTGTTTTTATATAACTGGTTAAGGTTTTAGGGTGGGGGTTTAGTGTTTATGGTTTAGGCTATAGGTTATAGGGTTTATGGTGTAGGGTATAGGGTTTATGGTGAAGGTTTTAGGGTGTAGGTTATAGCGTTTATGGTTTAGGGTGTAGGGTATATGTTTTAGGGTGTAGGGTATATGTTTTAGGTTCTATGGTTTCAGGTTTATTGAGAAAAGTATAGGGTTTGGGGTATAGGGTTTAGGGATTAGGGTGTAGGTTATAGGGTTTTAGGTGTAGTCTATTTTTTTTGAGTGTAGGGTATAGATTTTAGTATTTAGGGTATAGGGTATAGGGTGTGGGGAATATGGTTTAGGGTGTAGGTTTTATGGTTTCATGTTTAGGGTGTTTGGAATAGGGTTTATGTTGTATGGCTTTGGGTGTAGGTTATATGGTTTAGGGAGTAGGGTTGATGGTTTTTGGTTAGAGTTATCGGGATTAGGGTATATGGTTTAGTAGCTAGGGTTTTGACTATAGAGTTTAGTAGTTTGGGTGTGGGATATAATGTTTAAGGTGTATGGTGTATGGTTTGTATTTATAGTGTATTTTTTAGGGTTTCAATTTTAGGGTTTAGGATGTATAGAAAAAGGTTTATGGTGTAGGGTTTAGGTTTTTGGGTCTATGTACAAGGGTTTAAGCTGCGGGGTTTTGGGTATAGGTTGTACGTTATAGGGTTTAGGTTGTGGGGTATCGGGTTTAGTTCTGTAGGGTTTTTGGTTTATGATGTATGTTATAGGTTTTATGGGCTAAGGTTTTGGGTATATGGTGTAGGGTAAAAGTTCTATGAGATTTAGGGTTTTCTGTGGTTTTAGGATTTTTATGTTGTTTTTTTTGATTTATGGTTTTTTCATGTTTGCAGTGTCTCTTTTAATTTTTTTTGTTTTAGGTGTTTCAATAGATTTTAGGGGTATTATAGTTTTTTAGGGTTTTTAGTATTATAATAGTTTTCTTTGGGGTTTTTTGTTTTTATGGATGTATTTGGGAATCGTAGGGCTTTTAGGGTTTTCTATAGTTTTTTGGTTTTTTAT
Organism: Viscum album; assembly: GCA_963277665.1. NCBI lineage: Eukaryota > Viridiplantae > Streptophyta > Magnoliopsida > Santalales > Viscaceae > Viscum > Viscum album. Next base: position 114,673,307 of record OY728133.1, on the reverse strand, counting down.
GTTTTTGTGTGTTTTTAGGGAAATTTTTGTTTTTTTAGTTTTTCATTGGCTTTGTTTATTTTTATAGATTTTTTGGATTATTAGTGCCTTTAATGTTTTTTATGATTATTGGGTTTTTGGGTTTCTATGTGGTTTAAAGTTATTTTGGTTTTATGTTTACTTAAATTTTTAGGGTTTTTGGGGGGTTTCAGGTGGTTTTAAATTTTTTGGGGTTTTAAGGATTTCTTTGGTGTTTTAGGATTTTTAGGGTTGTTTGGGTTTATGGTTTTTTAGAGATTGTAAGGGTTTATGGTTTTTAGGGTTGTTAATGAATTTAAGGGAATTTTTTGTTTTTAATAGGGTATTGAGGGCCATTTATGGTTTCTAATTTTTATGGGCTTTTAGCGGTTATAGGGGCTTTGGGTCTTTTATGTTCTTTAAGAGGTTTTATGGATTTTTTTGGCATTATAGGATTTATGGTTATGAAATGTTTTTTGGGGGTTCGAAGGCTTTATAAAATATATGGTTTTTTGGGGTTTGATAGTTTTTAAGGTTCTTAAATTTTTTTAAGGATTTCAGGTGTTTTATTTTTTTTTTCTATTTTTTAGAGTTTTTAGGGTTTTATGGGTTTTTAGTCTTAAGCAGTTTTTGGGAGTTTTTTTTTGATTTTTTTTGGTTTGTAGTGATTTATGGGTTTTTTTGGTTTTAGCTTGACTTCAGGTTTTAAGTTGTTGTTTGGGGTTTTAGTTTTTTTATTTTTTTAGGTGTTTAGGTGTTTTAGGCCCTTTTTTGGATTTTAGTGGTTTAGGAATTTTTTAATTTTAGCGATTTTAGTGGGTTTAGGGTTTTATGGTTTAAATGGTTTTAGGGACTTTTAATGGGGTTTAGTTATTTTGGTATGTTTTTTTTGGGGTATTTTATAGATTGCATGGGATTATATATTTCTTTGGGTATTTTTGTGGTTTTTTTTGTTATTTCAATGTTTTTATGGGGTTTAAGTTTTTATAGTTTTGGGATTTGGGGTATTTAAAATTTTAATTGTTTTTAAGTTCTTTTATTTTTAAGTGTTATTTTGAGTCCTTTAGGGGTGTTTGGGTTTTTTGGGAATTTTTATTGCTCTTTGGGTTGTCTAGTTTCTTCATGGCCCTTTATGATCTTCAGGGGTTTTAGGTCTCTTTAAATGTTTTAGGGTCTTTTAGGGATTTTAGGGTACTTTAATATTTTAAAGTTATTTTAGAGTCTTTAACGGATTTTATGATACATAATTGTATTTTTTGAGTGTTATTTAGTTTTTTACTATCTTTCCACGATCTTAGTGGTTTTAGGATCTTTTAGGTTTTTTGTGGTTTTTATCGTTTTTTGGGTTTTATAGTTTTTAGTGATTTTTAGTGTATTAGGGTATTTTAGGGAGTTTTTAAGGTTCTTTAAGTTTTTTTGTTTTTAGGGGGTTTTAGTGTTTTTAGGATTTTTAAGGGTTTTAATGGTTTTTTTGGCTTTTAGTGTCTTTAGGGGATTTATGGGCCTGAATGGATTTTAGAGGTTTTTAGTTTTTATGGTTTTTAATGTTTTTAGGGATTTCAAGGGTTTTTAGGGTTTTGTTGTTTTAAGGGGTTTTAGGGTTTTTAGTATTTTTATTATTTTTATGTTTTTTAAATGTTATTAAGATTTTTAAAGGTTTTTAGTGTTTGTTCGGTATTTTAGGGTCTTTTTTGGTTTTTTGGGTTCTTAGGGTCTATTGGGGTATGTTATAAATTTAAGGGCTTTTAGTTGTTTTAGGGCTTTACGGTTTTATATTGTTTACAAGTGTCTAGGAGTTTTAGTTTTTTAAATGATATTAAAATGGTTTTTAGGGGTTTTGGGGGTTTTTATGGGTTTTTATGTTCTGCTGGAGTTTTTAAGTGTTTTACTATTTTTAGTGTTTTATTTGTGTATTATGGTTTTAGGGGTTATTAAGGTTTTATGGGGGTTTGAATTTTTAGGTTTTTTAGGGGTTTTAGGTTTTTTTGTTTTTGGGTGCTTTTGGGTTTTGAGGTTTTTCTTATGTTTTTTAGGTTTTTCTTAGGGTTCTTTAGGTTTTATGGGTTTTAGAGTTTTTAAGGATTTTATGAATTTTGGGTTTTTATATATTTTAATGTTTTTAGGGTGTTTATAGTTTTTAATGATTTTAAGGGTATTTAGGATTTTTGTGTTTTCCAGTTTTAAATGATTTATATGGATTTTTATGTGTTTTAAGGTTTTTTGTTATTTATGGTTTTTCTAGGGTTTTCTATTTTTTAGTGTTCAAGGGTTATTTTGGTTTTTAATGGTTTTTGTGGGTTTTAGGATTTTTAGGAGATTACACTTTAGTTTTTATTTAGGGATTAGGTTATATGTTATATAGTTTATGGTGTAGTTTATAGGGGTTGGGGTGTATGGTGTAGGTCTTAGTGTGCCAGGTTTAAGGTTTAGGGTGTAGAGTATAGGGTTTTCCCATTAGTGTTTAGGTTTTAGGGTGTAGGGTATAGGGTTTCAAGTGTGGGGTGTAGTTTTTAAGATGTAGATTATAAGGTTTATGATGTAGGGTTTACGTTTTAGTGTGTAGGGTATAGGTTTTATAATGTAGAATTTAGGGTTTATTAATTAGGGAATTTGGTTTATGTGTTGGATATATGGTTTAGGGTCGAGGTTATATGAAATAAGTTTTAGGGTGTAGGGTTTAGTGTAGAGGTTATAGCTTTTATGGAGTAGCGTTTAGGATTTAGGGATTATGATGTAGGGTATAGTGTTTTCTAGGGATTAGGGTTTAGGGTTTTGGGAATAGGATTTTTGTTGTAGGATTTTATGGTTTAGGGTGTATGATATATGGTTTGGGAAGTAGGGTTTAGGGTTTAGGATGTTGGATATAGGGTTTAGGGTGTAGGTATTACCTGTTAGGGTTTAGGGTTTATGTTTTAGGGTTTAGGGTTTAGAGTTTAAGGTTTATGGTATAGGGTTTATGGTTCAGGATTTAGGTTTTAGGGCTTAGGTTATTGGATATAGGGTTATATGTTTAGGGGGTAGGGTATATGATTTTGAGTATACAGTGTAGGGTTTTTGGTGTTGTGTTTTGGATTATGGGTTTATTGTGTAGGGTAATTGGTTCAGGGTGTAGGGTATATGGATTTGGGTTTAGTATTTAGGGTTTAGGGTGTATGTTTTAGGGTTTAAGGACTAGGAAAAAAGATTTTGGGTGTAGGGTTCAGGGTTTACGGTTTTATGTATAGGGTTTGGGTTGTAGCATTTAGGGATTTCTGTGTATGGAATAGGGCTTAGAGTGTATGGTATATGGTTTATAGTGTAGGTTATCGGGTTTATGGTGTATGGGATTGAGATTAGGGCATAGTTTTTAGTGTTTTGGCATATTGTTTAGGGTTTATGGTGTAGGGTGAAATGTTTAGGGTGTGGTGTTTTGCGTTTTTGGTTTTGTTTGTAGGTAAAGGGTTTTTTGGATTTGATTTAGGGTTTGGTCTATATGGTACAATGCTTAGGGTGTATAGTTTTTGTGTTTAGGTTTTAGGGTATGATGTTTAGACCATAGTGTTTTGAGTTTTGGGTGCAGTGTCTATGGTTTTGGGTGTAGGATGTATGGTTTTTTGAGTAGGGTATATGGATTCAGGTGTATGGTTTAGGGTTTTGAGTTTAGGGTATCGGGTTTAATGTTTTTGGTGTAGGTTGCAGGGATTAAGGATTACTGTTTATGGTATAGGTTTCATTTTTTTGGGTTTTAGGGTTGTTTTATGGTTTTTACAGTTTATTGTTTAGGGATTAGGGTATAAGGTTTGTGGGGTATATTATAGGGTTTAGGGTGTAGGGTGTAGGGTATAGGGTGTATGCTTTATGTTTTAAGGTGTTGGGTATTGGGTTTTTGGTGTGGGGTATAGGGTTTTTTATTTTATCAGTTTTTGGATATTCTGGAATTTTTATTTTTTTCTATGGTCTTATTGGGTTTTTTGGGGTTTTATGGTTTGTATGGTTTCATGGGTTTTGTGATTTAGGAAATTTTAGGGGTTTTATGGTGATTTTACAGTTTTAGGGTTTTTATGGTTTTAGGGAATTTGTGTTTTTAGGCTTGTTTAGCTTTTTTAATTCTATTCATAGAGTTTTTTTATGGTTTATAGGTGTTTTAGCATTACTTAAATATTTTTAAATATTTTAATTGATTTATATGTTTTAGGGTTAATGAGTTCTAATTGGATTGTTTTCATTATTTCTCTCTTTTTAAGGATTTTAGGGTAATTTACCAGTTTTACTGTTTTTATGGATTTTAGGTTTTTATATTTTGTGTTTTTTTTGTGTTTTTTCATATTTTGAGTTTTTTAGGGAATTAAAATATTTTTGGGGTATCATTGGGGTTTTAGTGGTTTTTACATTTTTTAGTATTTTTCTGGTTTTGGGGTTGTTTAAGTGGTTTCGAGATTTTATGGTTTCTTAGTGTGTTTTAGGGTTTTTAGGGTTTTTATGATTTTATAGGGGTTTTTAGGTTTTTAGGTTTTTAAATATTTTTTGTATTATTGGGGTTTTTTGTTTATTATGGGTTTTAGGGTTTTTAGGGTTTTACTTGTTATGAGGCCCTATACGGATTTTATTAGTTTTTAGATCAGTTAATGATTTTTTGTCTTAGGGTTTTTATGGATTTTTTATGTTTTTAGGATTTTTATGGTCTTTATTGTTTTAGTGCTTTAAAGGTTTTTTGGGTTTTTGAAGGTATTTAGGGGTTTTATGTTTTTGCGGTTTTTGGGGTATTTAGGGTTTAAATGGGTTTTAGGGTTTTAGTGGTATTTATAAATTTTCAGGTCCTTTTAGGGTATTTAGTGTTTTTATGGTTTTTATGGGTTCAAAGGATTTTTCAGTTTTAGCATCTTTTATGGGTTTTATGGGGTTTTTTCGGGGGTTTTAGGATTTTAGGGTCTTTTATGGTTTTTTGGGTCCTTAAGGGGATTTTTTGGGTTTTAGGGTCGTTAGGGTCCTTTAAAGTGTTATGATTTTTAGGTATCATTATAGATTTTTTTACGGTTCTTTATTTTATTTGAGGGATTCTTATGATCCATTAGGGTTTTAGGGGATTTTAGGGACGATTAGTATATTTTTTATTTTTGATCACTCATTAGGCGTTTTTAGTGTTTTATGGTATTTTAGTGAATTTTTTTGGTTATTTGGCCCTTTAGTGGTTTTGGGTGCTTTTCGATTCTTCTAGAGTTTCTAGTTTATTTTATTGTATTTTAGGGTTTTATGTATCATTTAAGGTTTTTAGTATTTTATGGTTATTTTAGGGGTTTTAGGGGTTTTCATGCCGTTTTTTGTTTTTTTTATATTCATGGTCATTTTGTCTTTGGGGGGTGGGGTTATTTGTTTTTATAGGTTTCATTAGATTATTAGGGTTTTAAGATATTATTAGGTTTTTAGTGGTTTTTAGGGCCTATAGGGTTTTAAAGGGTTTCTAGGGGTTTTTAAGGATATAGGATTTTAAGGTTTTCTGTTTGTTAGGGTCTTTACTATTCTTAGTATTTTGGGCGTTTTCTGGGTTTTTTGGGTTTTTTTATATTTATGGCTCTCAAAATGTTTTTAGAGTTTATTGTGTTTTTTGGGTTTTTAGGTTTTTCATGGATTTCGATGGGTTTTTAGGGGTTTTTAGTTGTTTTAGTGATTTTTTGGATTTAAAGGGTTTTTAGGGTTTTATGGATTTAGAACATTGTAGGAACTTTTTTATGAATTTTATCTTTTTCTTGAGTTTTATGGGTATGATGGTTTTTATTGTTTTCTACTGTTTTTAGGCACTCTTAAGAGTATTTATAGGTGTTTTAGTGTTTTTAGTATGTTAATGGGGTTTTATGGCTTCTTATCATTTTAATGTTCATTTCAGATTTTATAGATTTACGTTTTTTGGTGTTTTTAGAGTTTTAGGGTTTTTATCAATTTTTTCATGTATTTGGATATTTTTAATGTTTTTATAGTTTTTTAATAAGGGTTTTTTGGGGTTTTATGGTACTGTGTTCTTCTTCAGGTATTTAGGATTTTTTTTTGATTTTTTAGGGATTTTAGTGATTTTAGGGTTTTACGGTTTTATTAATGGTTTTATGGGTTTTTAGGGTTTAGGAGTTTTAAGGATTTTTTGGTTTTATGATTATTTATTGTTTTTATGAATTTTAATGTTTATAGTGTTTTTTGGATTTTTATGATTTTTTATGGATTTTAAGGTTGTTTTAGGGTTCTTATCATTTCAAGGGAATCCAATTTTTAGGGGTTTTAGTGTTTTCATAGTGATTAAGATTTTTATGGGGTTTTTACGAATTTTAGGGTTGTTTAGGGTTTTTGGAATTTTCATGGATTCTAGTTTATAGGGTGTTATGGTGTTTAGAATATTTTAGGTTTTTAGGGTTTTATGGGCTTTATGGGTTTTAGGGTTTTTTAATTTTTTATTTGTTTTATGGGTTTTATAAGGTTTTTTTATTCTAAAGGTTTTTAGTGTTTTTTCATTTTTAGGTATTATAGGCTTTTTAGTATTTTAGGTGGTTTTAAGGTTTTAAGTGGTTTTTCAGTTTTTTGGGGGTTTTACGGTGTTTTAGTGTTTTTTGGGTTTTTTAGGGGTTTTATGGTGATTTTGAGGGGGGTCAAGTCTTAGTTTGTTTTATGTGGATTGTATAGTATTTAGGTGTTTTTAGGAATTTTTGTGGTGTTTATATATATTTTTGTGTATTGTGGGGGGGGGGTTTAAGATTTGTAGAAGTTTTTATGGTTTTAGTATTTTTTTATGTTCTATAGTTATTTTTAATTTTAGGTATCTTCTGTATTTTTTAGTGTTTTAGGTTTCTAGAAGTTTTTACCATTTTTGGGATCATTTATATTTTTTATGGGTTTCTAAAAATTTTATGGTCTAAATGGTTTTTAGGGTTTAAGTGTCTTTTAGGGAAATTAATGAAATTTTAGGATCCCTTACTATTTATTTTTTATATGAGTTTATATTAATTTTAGGGTCTTTTAGTATTTTTAGGGGTTTTGGAATCCTCGTGGGTTTTTTTGGTTTTCAGGGTCCTTTTGTGTATTAGGGTTTTGAGGTTCAGTTTGTGTATTGAAGGGATTTTAGGGTGCTTTTTTATGACCCCAAAGGGTTTTTAGGATATTATATGGTTATATGGTTTTTAGTGTCCTTTATGGTTTTAGTGGGTTATAGAGTCGTTTAGGTTTTTACAATATTTTATGGTATTATATGCATTTAATGTTTTTAGGGAAATTAATTTTTTAGGTTTTTAGTAAATTTTAGTGTTCTTGGAGAGGTTTAGAGAATTCTAGGGTTCTTTTAGGGGTTTTAGGATATTTTAGGGGTTTTATTGACTTTTTGGGGTTTGGGGAATTTTAGTGTATTTAATGTTGTTAAAGGGATCGTGTTTGTTTTCAAATTTTATGGTTTTAAGGTCTTTTGGGGTTTTAATGATTTTAAGGGGTTTTAGGGTTTTTATGGTTTTATTATCTGTTATGGTTTTACAATTTTCATAGTTTTTATGTGTTTTAAGAATTTTTATACTATTTTTAGTGTCTTATGGGTTTTTGGTGTTTTTAGGTTTTTTATACTTTTTGTTTTTTAGGGTTTGGGATTGTTTTTCGGGTTTTAGGGGATTTATGGTTTTTATGGGTTTCATGGTTTTTTGGGTTATAATGATTTTAGTGTTATTCGTGTTTTAGGTTTTTTAGATTTTTAGAGGTTTTCCATTTTTTTGTTTTATTGGGTTTATATTTTTTTAATTATTTTTTATAGGGAATTTATGATTTTTTTGTTTTTAAGTGGTTGTAAGGGTTTTTAGGGGTTTTCATATTTTTTTTTGGGTTTTTAGAGTTTTTATATTTTTTTTGTTGTTTATCAGTTTTGGGGTTATTTGTTTTTAGAAATTCTTTAGGGGTTTTAGGATTCATAGGGTTTCAGAATTTTAGGGGTTTTAGGGATTTTGTGTTTTCATGGATTTTTGGGGGTTTCTTATTTTATAGGATTATAGGGTGTTTTGGGTTTTTATGTTTTTTGTTTTTTGTGATTTTTTAGGGTTTTTAGGGTTTTTGGGATTTTAATGGTTTTATGTGTTTTATGGTTATTTAGGATTTTTAGGGTTTTGTGAATTTCATGGATTTTTGCGGTTTTGGATGAATTTTGGATTTTATAGGGTTATGAAATGCCTTTTAGGGGGTTTAGGTTATTTTAGGGTTTTTTATGGGTTACATGGTTTTATAGGTTTTTTGGGGTGTTAGGGTTTTTATGGTTTTTAGTGTTTTTAGGTTTTTTAGGGATTTTTAGTCTTTTAATGGTTTCTCAACAAATTTCATCATTTTTTTTATTTTTAGGATTTTTACTGTTTTTGTTGTTTTTAGGGTTTTTATTGTTTTATGGTTTTATTATTGTTTTAAGGTTCTTTTAGGTATTTTCTAACGTTTTAGTGATTTTATGTTATTTTTTGGATATTCAAGGGTTTCAGGTTTTTTGATGGGTTTTTATGGGATTTTAGGGTTTTTAAGGTTCTTTCATTTTTTATGGTCTTTTGGGTCTTTTATTGGTTTTATGGGGGTTGAAAGTGTTTTTATGTTTTTTTGGATTATTAGGAGTTTTTAGGGTTTTGGGATTTTATTTTTCTTTTATAGGGGTTTTATTATTTTTTTTGTTTTCTAGTATGTTAGGATTATTAGGGGATTTAATGGTTTTGCTGTTTATTAGATGTTAAGGGATTTTATTGATTTTAGATTTTTTATGGCTTTGGAGGGTTTTATAAGGTTATTATGGATTTGTTAGGGTATTTAGAGTTTTAGGGGTCCATTGTTATTTATGGTTTTTTGGGGTTTTAGAGTATTTAAGGGTCTTATGGTTTTTATATATTTTATTGATCATAATGTTTTTAGGGGTTTTGGGGTTTTTAATGTTTTTATGGTTTTCAAATATTTATTTATGGTTTTTGGAGGTTATTGGAGTTTTTTGGTGGGTTTAGTTTTTTAGGATTTCTAGTGTTGTTTTAAGATTTCTAAGTTTTTTGGTTTTGGGGGTTGGGTATATAGATTATGGTTTTTAGTAAAGGGTTTAAGGTTCATTTTATATTGTTTAGGGTGTAGGATATTGAGTTTTGGGTGTAGGATTTAGGGTTCAGTGTGTAGGGTACGGGGTTAAGGGTAAAGGGTTTTGGTTTTAGGGTATATGATTTATGGTGTAGGTAATAGGGTTTCAGGTGTATGTTTAAGGGTTTTGGGTGTAGGTTATATGGTTTTGGTTTTATTTTCTATGATTTTGGGTGTGGGTATTAGGTTTAGGGTGTAGGGTTTATGGTTTAGGATGGAGGGTACTATGTTTCAAGTGTAGGGTTAAGGGTTTAGGATGGAATATATTGGGTTTAGGGTGCACAGTTTATTGAATAAGGTGCATGGTGTAGGGTTTAGGTTTTCGTTTTTTAGGTTTAAGGAGAAATTTATAGTGTTTATTGTGTTGTTTTATTTTTTAGTGTGTAGGGTATATCGTTTAGGGAATTGGGATTAGAGTGTAGGGTAGGGTGTAGGTTATAGGGATTAGAGTTTACGGTTTAAGGTATAGTGTTTACGATACTAGGTTTATGGAATAGGGTGTATGGTTTAGTGTTTAGGGTATTGGTTATAGGTTTTAGTTTTTTGCGTATGAGGTTTAGGGTGTAGAGTCAAGGGTTTAGGGTTTAGGGTAGAGGGTATAGGGTATATGGTATAGGGGTTTAAGGTGTTGGGTATTTTGTATTGTGTATAGGTTTTAGGGTTTAGGGTTTACGGTATAAGTTATAGTATTTAGGGTGAATGTTTTAGGGTGTAGGCTATAAGGTGTTGGGTTTAGGTTATAGGATATTGGGTTTAGTCTTTAGGTTATAGGTTTTTGGGTGTATTTTTTTGGTTTAATGGTCTAGGTTTTATGGGGAAGGCTATAGAGTATAATTTGGGGGTTTATGATTTTAGTTAGTTTTATGGATTCAATGGGTTTTTATGATTTTTAGGATCTTTATCGATTTCAACGATAATTAGGTCTCTTTTGTTTTTTATTATTTTTAGGGGATTTAGTATTTGTAATGTTGTTGGGGGTTTTTGTTTTATTGTATTTTTTTGGTTTTAAAGTGTTTTTAGTTTTTAAGGTGTTTTACGGGTTTTGGAGTTTTTTTAGGTTGGGGGATTTGGGAAATTTTTGTGGTGTCAGGGGTTTTTCTAGGTTTTATATGATTCAGGTGTTTCTATGGTTTTTATAAGTTTTAGGGGTTTATGGTTTTTTGTAATTTTTAGGGGTATTTGGGGTTTTTGATGTTTCAGACAGTTTTCATGGGGTATTTGAGCTTTTTGTGGGTTTAGGGGGGTTTAGGGTTTTAGGGTCATTTAGGGGTTCTTAGGTGTTTAAAGGGTTTTTATGGATTTTAGGGTCATCTAATATTTTTTGGGTTTTGGTGGTTTTTAGGGTATTTTAGGGTTTTGGGGTTTTTTTTTGTTTTACGATATTTTAGAGTTTTTGATCTCCTTTATGGTTTTTTGGATGTTTTCAGAGTTTTTTGTTGGTATTGGTTTTTTTGGTGGCTTTGATGGTCTTTTAAGGAATTTAGGTGTTTTAGTGTCTTTCTTGGTTTTTGTGAGTTATGGGGTTTTAGGGGTCCTTAGAGGTTTCTTGGATTTTAATTGTTTTGGGGTGGTTTTAAGATTATTTGGGTTTTTTTATATTTTTCCTTGTTATTATAGTTATGGTTGGGATTTCCTAGTTTTATAGGATTTTTCTTGTAATTTTAATGGATTTTTATTTGATTGTGTTTTTTATAATTTGTTGGTTTTTTCAAAATTTTATTTATTTTAATTTATTTTATTGATTTTTATGAGTTTTAGGCTCTTTATGGGATTTAATGGATTTTTAGGGTATTTATGTGTTTTAGGGCCTTTGGGTTTTATATTTCTTTTGTATTTTTATGGGTTTTTGTTCATTTAATGTTTTAGGGGTTTTATGGTCTTTTTATATTTTTAGGGGTTTTTATCTTCGTTGGGATTTTATGATCAATTAGGATTTTTTATAAGTTTTAGGGAGCCTGATAGGGTTTTGGGTTTTTGGGGTTTTATGGTCCTTTATGGTTTTAGTATCTTTTAGGGTTCTAGGTAATTTATGGTTTTCAAGATATTTTTCTTTATTTAGGAATTTAGGTTTTTATGGTTTTATAGGGTGTTTTGTGTATTTTAGGGTATTTTATAGTCTTTTAGGGTTTTAGGATTTTTAGTGTATTTTATGGGTTATAAAGATTTTGGGAACTTTTATGTTTTTAATTGGTTTTATGATCTTTTGGTGTTTTACGGTTTTTAAGGATATTTTGGGGTTCATTGTTTTTAGTTACTTTTACGGGATTTAGGATCTGTTGGGTTTTGTTATGGATTTATAAGGGTGTTTATGTTTTTACGTACTTTTATGTTTCTAAGGGTTTTATATATTATTAATGATTTTAGGGTATTTGGATTTTTTTTGGGTTTTATTGTTTAAAAGAAATTTTACGGTTCTTTATGGTTTTAGGGTTTTAAATTATTTAATGGTTTTTTTGGGATTTAATGTGTAGGAATTTTAAGGGTTGTAAGGGGTTTTAGAAGTTTTGGGGATTATAACAGGGTTTCTAGTTTTTCGTCCCTATAATGTTTTTTTCATTTTTAGAGTTTTATGGATTTTTGAATTTTATGGATTATTAGAATTTTTATTGGTTTCAGAAGATTTTAGGGGGTTTGGGTTTGTTAGAGTTTTCCATGGCTTTTTGGGTCTTTTGTGGTTTTTTGGGTTTTAAGGGGTTTCTATGGATTTTAATATTTTTAAGGGGGGTTTAGGGCTTTTAGGTTTTTAGGATATTTAGGTTTTCTAGGGATTTATTCTATTTTAGGGATTTTAGAGCCTACATGAGGATATTAGGTGTTTTTAGGGACTTTAATGTTTTTAGTTTTTTTGGGGGTTTTAGGATTTTTATAGTGTTTAATGTATTTTAAGAACTCGTAGACTATTATATGAGTTTTATGGTTTTTAAGGGTGTTTTAGAGCCTTAGGGATTTTAGGGGATTTTAGTTGTTGTATGGTTTTAATGGATTTTAAGGGTTTTTAGTGTATTTGCAATTTTTTAGTGTTTTTTGGATGTTATATTTTTCGTGTTTTATGTATTTTTTAGTTTTTATGTTTTATTTCGGATTTTTTGAGATTTCAATGAATCTAAGGGTTTTTATGGTGTTTTATGGTTTTTAGTACATTTATGGTTTTTATTATTTTTGTGTTTTTTTATAGTTTTTAGGATTTTAGGGTTTTTTAGAGATTTTATGGATATTTATGTTTTTTATAGTTTTTAGGAGTTTTGGTAATATTAGGGTTTTTAAAGGTTTTAGGGTTTTTCATGGTTTTTAGCTGTTTCTAAGATTTTAGGGTTTTCATAGGGGTTTTGTGAATTTTATGTTGGTTTTAGAGATATTTATGAATGTTTAGAGTTTTGTGGGATTTAGGGGTTTTAGCGATTCTGTGTTTTAGTGGTTTTTTTTTGGTTTTTCACATTTTTAGGGATTTATGGTTATTACAGGGTTTTGGGTTTTATAAGGGTTTTTTATGGTTTTCAAGGGTTTTAGTGGTTGTAGGAGTTTTTAGAGTTTTTAGGGACATTTTGGTAGTTTAGGGTTTTTAGATATTTTAGGGCCTTTTAGGGGTTTTTATGGGTTCCTCGGGGTTTTATGATTTTAAAGGGTTTTTATGGTTTTTAGGGATTTTAGAATATTTATAATACTTATATTTTTATTGTTTTTCTATGTTTTTAATGTTTTAGGGTTTTTATGTTTGTTAGGGACATTCAGTTTTTTATGGGTTTGTGATTTTTAGGGTGTTTTTTGGTTTTTTGTGTTTTTTCCTATTTAGGGGTTTTAATGTTTTTTTTTGGGTTTTTTGAGTTTTAAGGATTTTTTTGGATTATTTTGGGATTCAATGTTTTCAGTGTTATTTTAGGGTTTTTAGTGTTTTAGGGTTTTCATGGATTTTCCTGGGTTTTGAGGGTTTTTAGTTTTATACAGGTTTAGGGGGTTGAGTTTCTTCAACTGTTTTATGGGGTTTTGCTGGGTTTTGCTGGGTTTTGGTGTCTTTTTGAATTTATGCTTTTTAGGTAATTTTTATGGTTTTTATGGTTTTAGGATATTTTGGGTTTTTGAGGTTTTTGGGTCTTATTAGGGTGTTTTATAATCTATTAGTTTCTTTTATGGGTTATAGGGGTTTTAGGGTGGTAAGGGGTTTTTAGAGTGTTTTAGGTTTTTTAAGGTTTTATGGTTTTTAGGGTTTTTTAAGATTTTATGGGTTTTATGGACTTCTTGGGTGTTTAGGGTCCTTCAAGGGATTTATGAATTTTAGGGATATTCAAGGATCTTCTTTGTTTTCAGGGGTTTTGGGTTTTTTTGGAATTTTTAGGGGTTATAGAGTATTTTTAATGGGTTTTTAGGGTTTTATGGTGTTGGGTCCTGAGAAATACGCATGTAAAAAAGAAAATATTTCCATGAGTTTGTTCAATTATGAAAACAAACATGAAGAAATTTTTTTTTGAACAAATGTTCAATGAAAGTGAAGTGAAAAATGAGGGTGAGGGTCCGCATAGAAAAATGTGTTATTGGAACGACTGGTTCACATGGAATTCCAATGTTCTTTGAGTTATCCCACGAAAAATAGTTCATAGGATGAGTCAAAATTACAAGTTCTTATGAATGAAATCAATTCATTTTTGGGTATGAACGATTATTTCATCCCCCAAGAACATCCACCCCCCCCCCAATGAAAAGTTGATTATGGGTGAGGGTTATTCGTTCCATCCCAATGAATGAAATCATTTGTGAGCCCCAAACTCTTTTCCAGACTTCGACATTTTAAATATCGTGACTCACCATGGATGACTGACCATCCATGTAATCAATCCCTTGGATCCTCTATAAAACAACCATGGGGCAATCCAAAAAAGATAATCATGATGAGATATGGTGTTAGTGACAAGACATTGATGAAATTTTGTGAAGCCCCATCCCCTGAACCATACATGGATGATCCTTCATATAGCCCTTGGTCATTTGTGGTATGAGGTGTGACTTTATGCCCTCCTTCATTTTGAATCACTTCATGATGCTCCTATGAGGCTAGCTCATATGAAAAAATCTTCTTTACCAACATCCATTCATGGATATCCCTTTTTAGACTCACATATTGAAAAACACTTTGTGGAAAATTCTTTGATGATGAGGCTATGAAGATGACCCCTTTTTGGACTCCCTTTTCGGATAATACTTCAGGTAAAATTCAATACAACCATCCCTATGTTCCCATTTTCAAAAACATTCAAACCCACTGGTCCATACCACAAGCAGTACACCCCTTCACCCATGCTCAGGATCAGTTTCGGGTTGTGGTCTAGGCCCTCCTAGCTAATCCCATGGATAACATCACCAGCCACCATTAAAAAAATAGAAATGAACCAAGAAAGTTTGTAGCCAGATCGAGGAAATTTTGAAATGTAGTGTATATATCCCTAATTTCCTCCCCATATAATACAACTATTCAAGATACTTCTCCACACTCCCTGAAATATGTGGAATCGACATGACCGTCCAGTTCCCATTCTCATGTCACACGTTGATATTCTAATCTTGAATTCCACAAGTACCTTGAGTTAAACATTTATCAAGAAACTCTTATAACCCCATCACTGCACTCCACTACTAGGTTTAACCCTAAAGATCCAAAATCCATTGAAATAAATCTTCTTTCTATTCATCCTGAAAACATGAAATTAAACTGAATGGAACATATAGCTATAACATGACATTAATATATGATTCCATCATCCACACAACAAGACATTTAAATTCAATTTTGTAATCCCCATAAAATGATGTTAAACTATGTTGTTTTAGTCCTACCTATATGACTTTAAACTATATTATACACAATATAACAAGAATAGGATGCCTCTATTTGATTAAAATGCAGTTTTTACTCGTCAATAACAAGATTCCTCGTACAATGATCATGATATGACATCCAATTAGTAAACATGGTCATACACTTTCGTGTAATACCTTTCCAAACGTAAATTACTAGAAGTTCAGATTCTCCTCATGGTTCCAAAACAATAAGGTAATCCCTCTGGGAGTAATCCCCTAGCTGTTCTTGCAGGGGGGGTATCACAGTTACTCCACTTCTCTAGCTCGAGTCATAACTTGATAGATTATTATATGTGACTCTCAAGGTTAAAAAAATAAAATAGGTAATAGGAACACTAAATGATCTATCTTAATCCCTTTGGACTCAAACATCATCCATTAGTGGACAATATTGATTGTATGATATTCATATGTACTTCTTCCACATGTTTCTGAAACCAATAATTACTCATGTCTTCTTAAAGGTTAGGTGTGATCAAGACATCAGCTTGATCTCAAACCTTCAATGGGCCTTCTCGATAGATATAATCCCTATCCTTTATTCAGATGAGCCTCTTTTTCAGTATAAAACCTAATCATATTCAATTAGATCTCCTCCAAAGGTTCAATCCCCCATAAATTCTGAATTACAAGGCCATTGATTCCCAAATATAAAAAATACATAGGAGACAACCTTGAGGTCCAAACTGACACCCAAATTCACATTATTTTTCTACAAACGACATTCCCAGTAGGGTAACATCAAACATCGTGTGAAACATTACTTCCAGGTCCTATACATCGCCATATTTATTGGGTCGCATCCCCTATTATATCATTACCCCACCCAGGATGCAACATCTCTTCTAGGTCCCTTGGGTTACCTCAGTGTATTCCCAACACCATCCTTGGCCATGAACCTTTATCCAGGACATCCTTTGTACATCACATTAAATAGCATGGTTGGTTCCTCATAAAACGATCTTACAAGTTGATTTCACTTGTTATGTGGAAATTAACTACATGGGTTTTGACTCCAATCATAAGGATACAAAGGCAACCCATCTTATTGTCCAGATGCATACATGAAAACAACTTTTATCTCCTTGGGTGACTGTAAACTATAGATCACCTCACAACATCGATTGAAACCCACATCATCCTAATAAATGAACAAATAATCACTAATTTTTAAATAAAAGGAAACCCTTGATGGATAACCTTTGATACATAAATATTAACACATTGATGGAGAACCTTAGAAACATATAGATGATACTAAACGCATACATAAAATTGATTGTTAATTAGGGCGATTAAAATCATAGTTGGGAATGAACAATGGATTTAAGAACATATCATAAATCTATAATAGCATCATAGAATAGGAAATAGTCTCACAAAAATTGTGTAATGATCATGAATTCTCATCCTATCATCCATTGTGAGTTAATATGTTCTATTTTTCATGTTAACCAAAGAACACATACCTTTGAAATGTTGGTTCGTGAGTCATCATGAATATAATAGTTGTTGGATGCTTCTGGATATATGAAAACAACCAATTGGATATAGTTTTGATGTAGTAAATCAAAAATGAATGATTTTACAAAATTCAAACCCCAATAATCAATCAAAGGGCACCTGAATTTCATTGAAAACAAAATGGTGAACCTTGTGGGAATCCTTATCCAAGATGGTGATGTCACCCACCCATCAAGACACACTCGATTTCAAACAAAATGATGGCCATAAAAATTACTGATGGTGCACATGCTCATTTTTTGAGATGATATAAAGATGGGGTATTAATATGTGTGTCTATCCTACATATTGCATGAACATTCCACCAGAAAAGTTATCAATACAATTGAGTATCATCCGTTCTCACAGACACATGTATTAGCCACTGCATAGGCTAGTTACAAAACCAAACAGTGGACACCATCCCCCACAGAATGTCGTTATTGGTAGCTTTGAATTAATTTCGTAGGTATTACCACTATAATGGTACTAACCCCACTATAGAGGCATTTTGATAGGCCCTCCAGTTTATGAATCCTTACTAGTTATCTTCCCAATGACAATTTCCAATCAAAACCTATCCATCCCCATTATCCATCACGAATTGTTTTAGGATCCAGTCCCTAGAACATGACAACATGTTCCTACCTTACCATAGGGAGGCTCATGAAGTGATGAACTGTAACATCATCCCAACAATTTAAGGGTCCCACCAAGGTTCCCCTTTTGTTAATCATTGATGTCAACATCATGTAGATTAGTATCCTCAATTTGAAGAGGATACCATTCTGTGTGTCCCAACCGAGGTCATGCAGACCTGGGTCCCTAGGATGGCTCGTGGAGGGAGACAATAAAAATATCCAAAATATGAAATCATTATTGTTCTTTATGAAGAATCCTAAAATAAAAATTATATTTAAAAATATGAGTTGACGCAAGTTTTTCCACTTTCACACCAAGCCTTCCATGTAAATATAGTGGAAAACTACATGCTACTTCACATTTATGCACACACACATTATGATATTCAATAAAATATTGTGAAAAAATAAATTTAGGTATATATACCTTCTCTAGAACAACATTCCATCCATGAATAAAGAACAAAAATCAAAGAACACAATTGACCTATCTCAGCTATAAATCAGGGGTCGATCACATTCGTACCCTGACATCGTAATGGGCATATATCTCCATTCCCGCCAAAAACGTTTTTCATCGCATCTAAAGAATGATGGAGGGATATAAAATAATTCATAACCTTTCCTAAAAACCATCAATGAAATGATTTTTTCAGTGAAAATATCATGGATTTGGGCCCATGACCTCACCACACCAAGTGGGGTGACTCATCGACCAAACAATATGACCACGCAGAAGTAGATATGCATCCATGATAACATACAGGCTGTTTGTTAGAAACATACCATGATAAATAGAATTTAATATTGGGGAAAAATACCTTTTCAAACTGGGGTACCCTATTCCACTTTTTTCACAACTCCTGGGATGTCATATATCCCTGCGAAAATTATGGAATCTTTCCACTATATCTCAGAAGAATCTTGGGAGCCACTTGAATAGTAACCCATATTTGAAATTCATCACTTATAAAAAGTGGTCCCAATTGATGAAAGATAAAACCTAAAAAAATTATGACCAAGGTAACTATAAAATGAAGATAAGATGCACAAGCCTTCTCTTATGATAGTTGGAGTTCTTGAGGGTGTAAATCATTTATCACTAGAAAACCAATATCATTCCAATCTATTACCAAATCATGGGAGTGGAAGAGGTATTTTTAAAGGTCCTCCCTACAACATTATTAATAGCTACTTGGAAGGTCCTCCGTAGAGCATCTACCATGAAGGCTTACTTCATGATAAAAAATTGATCAATATTAACATACAATCTCTTGATGAGTGTCACTGTAGAACTCATCATTGATAAATCATCAAATAGAATTAGTGTCCCCCCTTTGATTTTTTTCTTCCTAGAGGTCCTACACAGGGTATAAACTATATAAATTATCCTTGTAGTTGGGCATTTATCTATAATGGTAGTCCATTCCATGACGAAATTATCTATAAAGGACCTCTCCACAGTTTCATCTCATTTCAGAAAAAAAAAATTTCATCCCATTTCTTTTTTCCTCCATGATGGTCCTCCCAAGCATACCTGTTGTATATATTATCCCTATAGTCTGAAATAGAGTTGTGATGGTAGTCCTCTCCATAATGGAGTTCTTTAAGAAGGTCCTACCAATATTGATATCTAATTTCAGCAACAAGTTCCTCCCCTTGTTGATTCAAATAAGAGAAATCCATCATCTTCTAAGGCACATTGAATTATAGGGCCAGATATATTATATACTCTATCAATGATATGAGAAATCCTTTCTCAAACAGAAAATGAAATAAGGAAACACTAATCCCGCAATCCACCCTAAGATCATTCCCATGGCAATGATACCTCCACATACCATGGTATTATGAAAAACCCGGTAATAAGTAATCATGTTGGGATCATAATTTAGAGGAGAATGGGTAGAAGAATAAAAGGATATTTTCATAAACCAGACCGAGTTGACCCTGAACCAGTCTCCCAAGCCAGCCCATGACAAGCCTTGAGAGGCATTCTCGATCCCCTCGAGAGGCCAAAAAGCACTGAGGGCATCAGTATCATGATAAGGGAATCATTTCTCCCACATATAAACAATTAAACAACCAGGGGAAAGAAATGGACAATCATGTACACATTCATAAAAAAGTTCAACTGAACATTATTAGCACATGGAAGTGAATGTAAAATTGAACAAAACAAATCAACTGAACAAACATGATATCTAACTATCTCTATGTGACCCCATTGGTCACTCTCCAACATAATGATCAAATGTCTCCCAAGAAGATCAAACATGATTCGAAACACTCACAAGGGATAAAAATAGAAAAAGACTATAGACGTGATTATTAAAACCTAGTTGGTTTGCTCGATATTAATTTCCCAATGTACTTACTTTAAAATAAAATAAATATCCATTCCATGTTTGAAATACAATTTATAAAATTATGCTTTCCAAGCATGGTTCCATGATATAATCATTATAAAATATAATGGTTTAAAGTTTTCATAACCAGAAATGATAGTCTTTTATTGAATTTAAAACTTTGAATTTAAGTTTCTTTTATTTTATAGGAACTACATTGGGGATAAAATATCAGGATAACCATTAATACTCACTCCTTTAGTATTATTATATTTTTAGAACTTGTGGATGTTTCATCTCAAATTCAATCGCCCTAGAAGAAATGTGATCATTGTGTTGAAGTGTGAATAACAGGATCACATAGAAACAGTTAGTGGTTAGGTTTGGTCAATTGAGTTTTTTGGTTCAGTTGAACATTCACTTCCATGTGAAAATAATGTTTAGTTAAACTTTTATATAAATGTGTACTAGGTTGTATGTTTCTTTCTTCTAGTTGTTTAATTGTTTATATATTTTTGGAATCATTAACTTGTCACTCTATTGATGTCGTCGGTGCTTTTTGTGATCCTGGGAGGAACGGAAACACCTCCCGGGACATGTCATGAGCTATCCTAGGTGACAGGTTCAGGTCCGACTCGGGCTGGTTCGTGAGAGCTATGTTTCTCAGGAGATTTTTTTTTCTAAGATGATGTATTCATTATTTTTTAACCCTAATCAACTTTTCTTAGGAGAGCCTTGTCATCAAATCGACCTGAAATCCCACCCATATGTGCGGAAACCAAAATCGGAGATGCAGAGGAAATATTTCCAACTGACCAACCTCAGTGTATTTCATGAGTTTCATCATCCAATTGATGACACCACACCCGGTGATCCCATTCAAGGATGGGGGAAGATGGAGATTTTTATTTCACCCAATTAACCATTAAGAAACCCCACTAGAAGTTAAATCCTGTAATGTTATTATTTCAATGAAACTATTGGTGAATAACCATGCTCAAAAAATATGGAACACTCAATAATAATTTTACATGAATAATTACAAATTCATCTGGAATAATGAGTGAAATCCATTGAAAAAATCATGAACCTGAAAAAATATAACATTGAGAGGGACACTCAATTAAGGGAATCCAACAATCAAGCACTATGATTTTCATTGAAATAAAGTGTTTTGTGTGGGGACACAACATTATACTTGGATCACACATGAACAAGGACATGAGAGATCAATAGGTCAGTGAAAATACTAGTTTTTTTTAATTCCATGATCATCTACTACCTGTAGGGATGGCGAAATGTTTACAAAAACATCCCCCGTATGACTGAAAAATTCAGAATGAGGAATTAATAAAAGAGAACAGGAAAAAACCTTGCCTATTGGGATATAAATATTTTTACCTCAATGTCCCCTTTGAAAGAGATAGGTCTTTTCCCATCCATGGATGATCATAAGAAGTAATGTGGTATAGTACTCCCCATCTCAAAACTCATTCCTCAAAAAAAAAATTATCCCACTTGGCTGCATAGAGGATCACTCCGAGTCACATATCATATGTAAACACAAAGAAGAGCTCATAAAAAAGGAATAGATCAAATAATGTATGTATACATCCCACATATCATTCATAAGATAGTGTGATCTCCAAAATTCATTACACGTTGGTGAACATCATAGACATTAATCCTAAAAATGACACCAAAAATGATGTAAATGAAAAAGATCAAGGGGTGTATGGTTCCATTAAATACACAATCTATGTTGGGATGAATGAAGGTTGTGTTACCCAAAACCCAATGATTTCCCTAAACTTGGATGCTCCCTCGATCAATCCCTTACCACCTCCTCAGTGAATATTTTTCAAATAAAAGAATAAATAAAAAGTCACATTCAACCCACATCCTCCTCTTAGGGAGGTTGATATCCCTATGATCGAATAATGATTCTCTCAAACAGAGGATGAAATGAGAGGTTTCTGGGTACTCAATGAAAAATTGCTCTGAGTTAGTATTCCTTCTGAATATCATCTAAGAAAAGAGCCTCAACATACTCTTCCAATAAGAGTACCTTTTAAAAGGTTCATCATAGTGACTAAAGGAGGGAAAAAACAGCCACCCAACTCCACACCTAGAAAATAAATTTACCTAGACATTATCATGGATTGATATTAATATTTCCTTATATTAAAGATACATCCAAAAAAGGTGTAGGAAAATCATCAAAAGATGTTTGTCACCATATATAATCCATAAATAATAATAGAACCATTATGTTATGTCATTTCCATTGTTGTACCTATCAAATATTACGTTCAACCATATTTTCATCAAGGGAATATTAACACCATTGTTCCATTTTGAGCCCAATTGGAATTCTCGAATGGGCAACATTCCCCAATACATCTAGATCCAAGACCTTAACATGAATGGATGACTAACACCCCACCCCCATCTAATGTTTGGATTCCTATGATTCTGATATTCAATGGATCAGTTGACCTGGAACAACATATGATTAATTGTTAATACCATTGTGATCCCATGATGGAATCTATAGAGAAACAATAATTAGTGATACTCATATGAGTCATACAAACCTTGGAAGGAACAACTTTTGTATTGTACACCATTTTGTCAGCTCAGTTGATTACAGGATGAGAGATCGTCATCGGTAATTCCACATTCAGTTCTACTAAATGCTGTAAAATAAAATAATTATTGACCTCGTGAATTGAAAAAAATGAGAAAAGGAGAGTTTCATATTATATTATCATAGGTAAATGCATAACATACTCCTTAAACATTCCACTTCACTAGGAAGACATGATTTCTCTCTAAATATTCAACATTCCAGACATACTATGAATTTATCTCATCTTGGTGAAATATACAGGTGGATTTGGAGATTATTCTTCCATTCATCAATGAATAGAAGATAAGATACTATCAACTAATCTCAATTCCAAAATATCTCTAGTATTCCATGGGAAACAAACCAGACAAGATGTGGTGGAATCCCTCACAAATAGGTTTTTCTCTATACAAACCCCTTTTCCAAGACTCGCACTATATCATGTGGTGACCCCTGGGCATGAACAGTAACCCTAGACTTTCTATGATAAGAAAAGGGGACCCAGTATGGATAAAATCATGGTTTGAAGGAACAAAGTGTAGTCATTCAAATACCATAAAGTATATTACTACTTTATAGCTTCTATAAACAGTGATTTTCTCTACCTACCAAAGCCTAAAAGACTAACCATGTATGTCTCAAGGACCAAATGGATTATTTACCCTTCCACAAGACATTTATTCACACCATTAAAGAATTATACTTCTTGTAATACACCCTATAAAAATATAGGATTCTGGTAAAGGGAATTTTTGAAAGCTACCACTACAGGTAGCATATGTTTCCACTACCACCCTTGAGGAATACGATGAGTGAAAATTGGTCATTAGTAGAAGGGTACAAATTTTTTATGGTTGGTTAAATGAAAATATGATCAAACAAACTCATTTCATTATTCAAGAATAGCTAAAACATTCAACTATTCCCCCATCTTATTCTTATATAACACATCCGATATCCTCATCCTGACAATCCTCCAAAACATATCCTTAAAAAAATAGCATGGATATATGGACATGTAGAATGAATTGGAGGTTGAATCTACATCATGTCCAAATATAGCTCTAAATCTCCAAGTCTTCATGCCTTTAAATTCAAAACAAAATGCACCACCCCTCCAAATGGAACAACAAAAAACAGTCATATAGACAAAGTCATGGTCATATAAGGATTTAATCTTTAGTTACATTATTGTCATTTATTTCATAGATCCATTTTTTATGATGTCTTTGGATCTTAACTCAATTTACACACACTCGATTGGGGAACGAGAGGATGAGGTGATAGGGTCTGAGGATACCACAGAATAAATAGTTGTGGTGGGAACAAAAATTACTGCCCCATTCCTAACCAAACAGTCAATGTTGCTAAAACTCATGGAAGATCCCTTCGGTGGGTCCAACGGGAGTACGAAAATATCATGTAACTTTCATGAAGAAACTCTAACCCAATCACTTTTGAATATCAACTAAAGGGTTTACATGTTTCCAATAACCCTTTTCTTTTAGGAATACCTTCCTAGCCCAACCCACTAAGGTCTTGAGCACCTCCATCTCTTTTTTTATATGAAAATACATCCACATCATGTACTCTAGCCCCAAAAGTGATTATGGATGAGAATCCATACATTGGGAATCATAGAGCATTAGACCAGATGTATAAAATCCTAAAACGTTTAGCCTTGGTACCATCCAAACTATAGATACTAGATTCCCTCTCGTTTTCAATATACCTCAAGGAAGAACTCATATTTATTTAATAAGACCCAAAGAGTTTAAATCTATATTTTCCACTACTATGTTCTATTCAATAGATACCTATCCATTGGAATGTATCGTGGTTATCTAATTCATATATTGAGATGAATATGGAATTATATAGGGACACATCTAGGCTATATACATTTACGTTATGATAAACGATGTTCTTGTATAGAAGGATTTCATTGAAAATGTATATGGAGTAAATATCATCTCAGTATGGGTAATTCATCATCTCTCCTACAATGAGGATAAACTAGAGCCTTCTACTCTGACACTATAGGGTTACGAAAAAAGTGAGCAAAGGACACTTGGTTAAATCTTCCTTAGGGATAAATTGAGATACCTCATATCTAACTATAATTTTTGGTCATCTGATCATATATAGACTTCAATGCCTTTCTTGGAAAGACCTAACTGAATCCACACACAAAAATACCCTCATTTTACTATAAATGCATCAAATAATGCATTAATGGACAAGTGTGACATTTCATTCCAATAAAGATCCATTTGAATCAT
Source organism: Viscum album (assembly GCA_963277665.1). Lineage (NCBI taxonomy): Eukaryota > Viridiplantae > Streptophyta > Magnoliopsida > Santalales > Viscaceae > Viscum > Viscum album. Next base: position 114,648,973 of record OY728133.1, on the reverse strand, counting down.
ACAAGTCACATTATGTCGATGTAAGATTATATTATAGAGAAGGGAAACAACACCTAGTTTATGTCATTTATCCGGTCACTCTACAAATTTTTTTTGGAAATGGTCTAGATCAACCCCTTAAAACTATAGAGTGAAGAATAAAAGTTACACATAAATCATATCAAACATATATTTACATATTTAGTTATATATTAAATAGTCTTTATGATTTCAGTCATGATCATTGAGTCTTGTAGTGATGAAAAGTATGTTGACTCCCCATATAATTTTGGAAGCTTTGAGGAAAATTCCTTCTTTCCATCTTCGTATCTCTAAGAATACCATGCATCCCCAACTGAGGTAGAAGTAGTTGTATCATCACCAAATAAGGATGAAGACACTTCTCCTCCACTCTCTCTTGAGTTTCAAGGAAATCCCACCCTATTAACTAGATTAGAGGAAGTCTCTTCATCTTTTTAATATTAATATATTGAATCCTCCCCTAGATCTGTAGGACATACCCCATTACTTTCTCCCTATATTGAACAAGAGGAATACTAAGAAGAGTAAGAAGATAAGTGTGGGGAACATAAAAATTACCCTAAATAATATTAGTATAGTTCCCCTACCACCACTAACAAACTCAATAAAATAACTCTGGGTACTAAATAAGACCCATGACAATCCCTAATCAGTGTAACCATGTCTTCTGAAGAGGCAGAGATGTATACCACCTTCCTAAAGCAGCATCGATATGTGTTTTCCTATTAATAAAAAATTTGGACCTCTACCCTAAGTGTCCACACATCACTTGGGCTTCCGAATGGGATACCATGACTATAAATAGATAGCTAGGTGGACACACCCGAACCGTGCTATCAAAATTGAATCTAATGTTGGAAAGATCATGATGGACAAGTTCATTTGAGAGGTCCAATATCCAAAATGGTTTTCTGATAGAGTCTTTATCAACAAAATGATCATTAAAATTATATTATGTATCAATTTTATATTTTTCAACAAGTAATATCCAATTTATGATTTCGTAGTCCTGATTAAAATACTATTGATTGATGAAACATTTAGATGTCAATATGTCTCTTTCATTGATGTATATTTAGGATACAATCAGATCTGAATTTCTAAATAAGATGAAGAGTCTTCCACCATAAAGTCTCCCAAGGTATTTTTTTTATCAGGTAATACCCATCAAACTAAATAATTCTATAGCTAAATACAAATGTTCAATGAATCAAATATTCAAACCCTTCCTAGGAATGTCCTTAGAATGAAAAATTGATGATCTAGTGATTAAATATCAACAATGCTCTGACTGCATGGTATATATAGAATGGTCTTCAACAAATTATGATAGAACATCCTAAAAATGATCCCATTAAAATGTCATTTCAGTACTACCTTAGAGAAATGTCGCATCTAATTCATACTCCATCACAACATCAATGTTGACCCTGATAAAAAAATTACCATATTAATTTCATCTCCATGAAACCTCCCAGAGTTGAGAGGAATTTAAGGACACTTAGTACACATCTGTGGCTTTATATCCAACCCTGTAGAAAATTATGTACCTTCACCAGGTTGATCAAAAAGGGGATTATATATTAGAGGAAACATGATTGTCAAGAAGCATTCGAAACTCTAATGAAATATATCTTGATCCCACCAGTGTTGATGCCAAATATCATAGTGTAGCGACTTATTTTGTATGTGACTACATTAGATAAATCACTAGTTACCTTCCTTATGCAAATGAATTAAACCATCATAAAAACTACTTGTACTACCTCAATATAACCATGATTTATGATGAGACTTCTTATTCATTTGTCTAGAAAATATTTTTGGCACTAATATTTGTTTTCAATAAACTAAGGAACTACGTATTGAATCACAGGGTCCATTTGGTATCTCATAAAAACCAACTAAAATACATTGTTAGTTCTTCAATGTTCACCAGACAACTATTATAGTGGTAGGTAATCCTGAATTAGTTTTACACTCATTTTGTGACTCAAAATGAATTAAAAATATATTCATTAAAAATTTCTGGTAGAGAACCCCTTATTAGAAATTACATCATTGGATACTCAACTACCTAATTAAGATGTTTTCACTATTCAAGAGGACCCTTATATAATGGAGATGTATTTCAATGGTTCATACAAAAGTCTGATAGGAAAGGGAATGAAAGTCCCCATGCTCAAAAAGTGGTTCTAGGAGTCATGATCATCTATACATCATAGTAAGTCCTTTCTTACTCCTTCCTTCTGTCAAAAGTGTTAATGAGAAATTCTAAAGAATATTAGTCTCTAATTGTAGGGATATAGCTGGAACTTTATGTAAAAGTTTGTCACTTGATGATAAATTATTATTTGAAACTAGTCATCAATAAGATTAATAAGTATAATTCCATAAAAATGGAATACTTAATACCCTACTAAACCATGTATAGGGAGTAGTATCATAATTACATTTAGATAAGAAATTAACTCACTTCCCAATGTGATTGAATTAAAAAGATGATACCTTGGAATATTTTCCATATCTCTAGCTAATCTATACAAAGATAATACATTCATTAGTATTGTGCATCATAGGATGGTATCAACTTTCCTTCAAGACATTATTTAAGAGATTGATGAGATTATCCCCATCCCAAAACAATATATTCCTACCAATAGCTAGATGACACCCATTGTGGACTACCTTATAAAGGAAGATCTTCCATCGGATAGAGCTGTGAGAGCACAAATCTGAATATGAGAAATTAACTTTGTTAAATATGATAAAAAACATCATAAGGTCCTCTATAGGAGTATCCTTTATGGGGTCTTTCTCTGGTGAATTGATCAAGAAGATACCACTTCTATCATGAAGTAAGTGAAAACTATATTCTAAAGAGTCCAATAGTAAGTATTGAATCCTTCCAATACAATTTTAAGGACTAGATTCTATTATCCACAAAAACATAGGACTAAATCAAATTTTCAAAAAAATTATTCCATTCAGGTTTATAAAAACTTTATTTACCAACCCCCAGATTTGTTGCACACTGCCAAGTACTCATACCCAATTCCCATATGGGTAATAAATGTCATGGTAACATATATTTAGGATACAAAAAATATGTTCATGTCCATTATTACCACAAAAAAATTATTCTTCAATTGGGTTGCGGTTATAACCCTCAAAGAATTTGGGGAAATGAATATTGTTATCTTCATGAATGTCAACATCGTCACCATATGTGGTTCCCCCATATAATACTGACATAGAATAGAATCAATTTATACTATTATTAGTTTTATAAGATATATCAAGATTATGAAATATTTTCTAATCAACCAACTCGCTACCATGTACCGACAAATAGATTGATAGATGCCTTCAACAAGACAATGTATATTATACTCTAGGGGATGGTATATATGGATAAAAATTGCTAGATGGATGATCCTTTTAATTCCTTGTGGGTTTACTAGACCATGACCTACACTTCCACACCGTCATCCCCATACACCTTAATATAAGGTATAGAGGTGGTTCTTCTCATCGTTGTTCAGTTTAACTCAATTCTAATTTCCATTATGGATTAGTTTTCCATTAATGATAAATCTCTTAATGGCATCATCAATTTGAGAATCATGATGAAAAAATATTACAGACATTAACTCATCATGAATTACACCAAAACTATATCATGTGAGCATTTATAAAAATATTAACCTATGATCTTTCCTTAAAGGAGAGATGGTGTTAGTCATCAGGACTCCAATGATACTCAAATAGAAACCTACGAAGATGGAACTGAAATGGGGGGACCTTATGCCATACAAAATGTCTAATTCAATGGATCTTATTCTCAAATTTTGATGGAAAAACAACATACTACTTCACCCACTAAAGAAAGGTTATATATGAACTATTTCTTGTAATCATGTTGTAAATCTTCCAAATCGCATGATTTCAAAATACATGGAAAACCATCTTGATCTCATTACATTAAACTGCATGGTATATCATCCTGATCACATGATGTTAAACTACATGGTAAATCCACTTGATCACGTTACATTAAATTTCATGGTAAATTTCCCAACTTCACTACATTAAACTGTGTGGTTGGACTTTACTGCATGACATTAATAATCACGAAATCATTGTCCTAGTCACAAGATAATTAACTATATGAAAATAATGTCCTCATTGTATGATGTTAAACTACACGACACCATATTGATCTCACAAGAAATGAAATCACCCCCGTCATTGGATATCTACCATTCTATACTCAAGAACTATGAGTGGATTAATTCTAGTCATTGTAAGATACATAGTGATACATTGACCACATACTTTAGGCCCAACGTCAAATCTAGACCCATTTATACAGTGATTTTCCTACATTCCTTTGCCCTCAAAGACTTTTTTCACATAGGGATTATGATTATTATAGGTAACCAAAATAATACTTCATATAAATTAAATAAACAAACATCATCATCGAATAACATTAAACAACACAAGAATCATTATTTCCATTGATGATACATTGCACATGATTTAAATCTGCATGGGGTATATATGAAATGACCATGTCCCCATGTGAGAGCTAGATCCACCTAGGGAGTATAATTCTCAAGAAATATGTGTGGATTTATTCCTTTCATCACAGGATATGTAGTGATTCTTAGAACTATAATCTTGTTCCAATTATCAATACTACATTCTTTCCATTTTGAGTGGCCCGCATCATTTCCATAGAATATTAAACAACATGGTACCTCAAGAACAATTTATAGATTAATTATCATTAAAATGTGAAACATAATGATGTTCAGTCCCTAAGTCTTGGGGATAGTCATAAAATATAGTAAAAATGACACCCTTCATAGATGGACCAAACCTTCGTAGAGAGTTCGTATCCTAAACAATATATAAATTTATTCCTATCATCACAAGATATGTAAAAATTCTCAAATTTCAATTCATGGGCCCAACTACAACATTCCATGTCTCTCATATTGATTAACACTTTTCCTCACCTCATGAAGTTAAATAATATGGGATTCCTAACTACATATGTCTTGATTAATTTCAACATAGAATACATAGTAGATCCTGGATTTTCAATCCGGGGTCTAGCTAAAAAAATCAAAACAATCAAAGGAAAATTTTCCCTCCCAATTTATGGGCCATACCTTCATATAAAGAAATTTATATAACTAAGTAAACCGTAATTTACATTCTGATTGGATATGTAGGGATACTCTATTCTCTAATCTTGGTCCAACAACCTCTAAATAAAAATACTTCAATCCATTATTTTTATCACCTCAATATTGTAGAAAAAACCATTTCCAACCCTTATTTATCATACCATGTATACCTCACATGAGATTAGAGTTTTAATAATTAATTCTTGATATTATTAATATTTATGGTCTTGGTCACAAGACCTTAAAAGGAATAATGTTTTTCCATACCACCTAACATGAAACTGAACGGACAAGGACAATTTAAGTACTACTATGTATTGATTATTCCTATCACATGATACATAGTGCCACCCTAGTCTTTAATCTAGGGTGTACCCACAATATTTCCTCTTCACATTATGAAACACATTTCTTTAATGGATGATTATAAACTGAATGGGGGAATTTCATTGTCGCCTGAAAATAAATTGCATGGTACCTCCAGAACTATATGTGTCTTGATTCTTGTTTTTGATGTGATACATAGTAAAACATAGAACTTATTTAATAGTCCCATCCTTTTAGTAATGAAAAATATTTTCCCCATATCTTATGCATAAATAAGGATCTATACAATATATATCAATTTTTGGTTCTACATTCACGGATTTTTTAAGGAAAAATAATTTTTCCCTTAAACATTATTCATATCTATATATGTAACTTCAATATACATGTCCAATTTTAGTCTAAATTATTCTTATATTCACAGACACATTTCTTCCCCTGATTATACTCTATGTCCTGGTAAATTTCATATCTCCATTATCATTCTCCTTCAAAATAAGATGGAGGGTCATTTTCCAAAGGTCACCTTTGATTAATTATGAAAAATATTCCCATGCTTCCATTGCAAATGTTTCCTAGGAAAAATGAATGTCAAACATTAGAAAATTCATCCCCACGAGAGGACTCTTTTATCTCCATAATCCCCAAATTTATTTTTTTCTCATATCATTTATATTAATCGTAAAAACCCCAAAATCATGGCTTACATTTTATTCCCCCACCCATTTATGGGGAATGTAGGAACATATAGGCCTGATGAGCCTTCATGACATTTTTTCTCGCTGAATAACTTACAACTGCAAGACCACATGTAATCCTTACCATGCAATGTTATGCTGCATGGATGATGTCATAGTTTAATGATACTAAACTATTAAATTTCTAGGAAATTTATTTTTCTTGATTTCTCTTATAATGGGATATGTATTTATGCTCATATATTCCTTCAAAGGTCCATTAATGAAACAAAAATTACTCCTCATTTTCTATGTATGGTTCAGACCTGTAAAAGGGGTTTCTGAAAAATGAACAATGTGTAGTTTGATTCTACCTTTGACAAGATACATACTAAAATCCAAATAAGATGAATTGATCTTGATGATACAATAATAAAATTCTCCATCATTCCTATACAATAGATAGTTCTTTATAGGATGGTAAAATGCAACTCGCACCCCTCTTATGAGACGGTATTCAAAGAAAGACGCACCTATCCCCAAACAATAGATTGATAAATGTGTACGGAATCCTTCTCTGAACTACATATGTCTTGATTCCTTCCATTGTAGGATATGTAGTGATTCTTGGACCTCCAATTTTGTGTGTAGCCACAAAAAAATATAAAAACATTCCTCTCCCAGTGCATGAGATATATCATCATGGGGAACATTCCTAGAACTAAATATGTATTAATTCTCATTTTTATGAGATACCTAGTGATGAAAATACCATATATCTCAATCCCACCCATCGAAAATAAAAATATAGATAAAATAATTCCTTTATACGTATGGCTTATATGTGCGAAAGGGAAAACATTCTACCCATTCTCAGAAAATTTGAAAAATAATTCTCCTTCTATATTCAGTCACTTTCTATTTAAAAACCAAAATCTATGTACATGGATTTTTCAATAACCATAATCCTGTCAAGTCATTCAAAATAGAGGGTCAGTGTCTTGAGGACTCCATTTTTTGACTATTCATAATATGACTCATTTGGATCTACCTAATTATCCTATACAAATCATCATCAAACAAAGGAAAATTTTCTTCAGTAGAGTATTTTCTTATCTTTATACACCCTAATAGAATTTTACTCTCATAACACTCATTGGATTCATGAACCCCCATTTTAGAGCTTACAACCTTTCCCCTTCATGCCTGATGGTGAAGGAATATTGTTGGACAGATTACCATGAGAAGATAAAAAAATTTATCTCCATATCAAAGATAAATGGCCTTAAACTGTAGTATCGGTACATCCTTTTTTGTAAGAAATTTAACTGCATGGTCTTTGTCTTAATTTCATTTCATTAAACATCACAATTATCCAACCCTCCTTCACATTTTTTTGTAGTAGTGGTTTCTCATTTTTGGATAGAGCTGGTACAAATTCCCCCATTATTTATAGACATCATACCCTTAACAATAAACCCTTCATGGTCTTGAAGAATACATATTTTTACAAACAATGTAGTGATTAGAAATTTAGGGTCAGTTTCCTATGGAAACATTTATTTGGATATGCAATATATTACCTTGTTGGATCTACATAAGTCACCCACACAGAAGGCCTATCCACCAAAGGAATACTAATCCTCAGGATATTCTTTTCCTCTCTTTGTATGCACTTAAATCATAATGATGGAAACTATATTTTTGGTCGCTCCACATGTACTTTTGTCATATCATGTAATTGATTCATAAACCATAAAACAAGGGCCAAAACCCATATTCATGTTTGGAAATTGTTTTGAAATTATTGGAACATAAGTCTTATTAGGTTCAATACCCCATAATTCATTTTCAATGTTATTCGACATAAACATCATCCACATTTATCTAATTTTCATTAATCTAAACTACCCACAAAAAGAGACATAGTACTCTCTATGTTGAAAAGAATTATAGGGAACCATGGATAAAATCTTATTTGTAGCTCTCTAAACATTCACTTTTCATTGTATGAGAAATAATCGAGAAATCAAAAAAATAAAAAAATTGTTAAATCAATAACCCACTAATGGTGTCTTAATAAAATTCATGTTACACCCACTAATCCTATACCATATTGGACATATGAAAAAATTAGGTAGTTGATAAAAAAGGCATAATGTTTGAGTGGTTTTCATGTGACTGTATCAACAGTCATGCTTTACTCAATGAGTTCCTTGGATCCATAATGTATTATAAAATATATAATCTTCAAACTCAATAAAAAAGACCACTTTCTTCATTGAAATTTCCTCATATTCTTAGTGATCAGAACCCATTATAATGGGGGCATTTTTCGTGTCTGGAAAAATCTGCATGTAAGAAGAAAAGAATTCAGTGAGTTTATTAAGGGAAAAAATGACCCAGATGTCATGATTTTTTTGAATTTTTTTCAATGGATAGTAATACATGAAGGACAGATAGGGTTCATATAGAAAAATTTACTATGTGTAGAATAGTTCAAAATGGTGTTCTTCCATTCCACAAGGTATCCCAAAAATTAAATATTCTCTTGGGATTGGACAGAACCACTTGAAACTATGAAGAAAATAAAATCTTTTGTGGAGATGAATAGTGATTTTTGTCCCCCATGAATGACCACCACCGAAAAATGAGAAATCTTATCCAAATAAGGGTGGTTATTTTAACTCCCCAATAATGAAATTTTCTGGTACATGGGAATACTTTCGGGGCTCCCACAATTTATGTCTTGTGTCCCACTAAGGAATTCCATATATCCAGGTACTTAGTCCCTCTATTCCTCAATAAAACAACCCTAGGGAATCCAAAAAAGAGAATAATTAATAGATCCTAAATGAGTGCCAAGAAACTGATGGACCTTTATAGAGCCACATCCCACAAACCATACATATATGACCTTTTTTAGATACTTAGGTTATTTTCAGAATGATGCAGGATTTATTTCCCCCCATATAGAGAATCACTTTAGGATGCTCCAATTAGGCCAGCTCTTATGCAACCATCTCCTTGGTGAAAACCCCTTCGGGGACAACCCTTTGCAGACTCCCATTGTATAAAATCCTTTTCAAAATATTCTTCGTATAAAACCCTATGAGGATTAACCCTTTACGGACTCCCAGCATGGAAGGTCCTTCATAGAAAACACTCTGCAACCATCCCTATGAGCCCATTTGTAAAACCATTCACGCCCAATGGTCCATACCGTGAGAATTATGCCCCCACACCCCCATTAAATATATAGGTCATGTTGTAGTATCATCCCTCAATTCTAGTCCATTCACATAAATCACTACCCCCATCAAAAATGGATAGTCACATAGTGAACATTTTGGGTCACCTCAATAACATTTTTGGTTGCGGCCTATGAATCCCTAATTACCACCTTGTATTATTCCATCAATCAAGATACTCCTCCAAAATACCTAAAATTACTTGATTTTACTTATTACTATAGGCCACGTTCCAGTGTTATAATTCGATATTATCCTCTTGGATTCCTATATTACCTTGAGTTAAATAGTCCTCAAGAAACTCTTATAACCCCATCACATGATTCCACTTCATGTTAAACCATAAATGGATTCTGTTACATATGTATCACACCAAACAATTCTTGTAATATTACTCCCATCATACTGAACACATGAAATTAAATGGTATAGAACATTTTTTGATAAAATGATGCAAAACTATGTTGTCTTCTTTCCAAAAAATTTATGTTAAACTATGATTTTTTCATACCTATGATGTGAAGTTAAACTATGTTGTTGTATTTCTAGAAAAATGACATTAAACTGTTGTATACACTATATGATAATGTTAGTATGCCTACTATGATAAACATAATAGTCTTTATACATCAATCAAAATATTCCTCATTCAATGATCTTGATATTAGTTTCAAAAAGTCAAAATGTTCATCCTCATAGGTGTAATCCAAATACAAAAAACAAATTCCATGAGTTGAGATTCTCATCATGGTTATAGAACCAGAAGGGAATCACACCTAGAGTATTCCTTAGTATTTCATATGGGGGGCACTCTCATTACACTTCACCTTCCCAGGTTTTAGACAAATAGATCACTATATTGACTATCCTGGTTTCCAAAATAAAAGAAAATATGGGCAAACCTGAAGCCCTCTCCTCCTCCCTTTGGGATCCACCACATATCCATCAGCAAAAAAAATTATTCCAGTGATGTTCAGATATACATCATTATAATATTTCTCACACTGAGCATTACTCACATGGGATTATAGATTTTTGGTGATCAGGAAATCCTCATGATCCCAAACCTTCTTATGGTATTTCTCCATAGATGAACCCCCAACCTCAATTCAAATGGGCCTCGTGTTTGGTGTAAGCCCCAACTAAATTCAAATGGGCCACCTCTATTGGTGTTATACCCAACCCATATATGTGGGATTGGATTCCCAACAAGCTATGATATGTATGAGGAATCATTTATGTCCAATCCCAACACCCACATTCATTCTAATGTTTTAAAGGCCATATTACTACTAAGGTCATATCCAACATGGAGGGTCACATTTCATTCGGGCCCCTTTCATCACTATCCTTATCGGGTCACATCCCAAGTAATATCTTCTCCCCACCTAGGAGTTAACATATCTTATAGGTCCTTCATGCCTCCTCAGCATAAGTCCAAATGTATCTTTGGGAAGAAAACATTCTCCTTGAAGTCTTTTCCACATGGTATTAAACTACATGGTTGGGTCCTCATCACACAAACTTAAAATGTTATGTTCCCTGTTATGTCAAATTTAACTATGTGGGTTCTTATACCATTCACAAGGATACATGTAAAGCCCATCACATGGGAATGATCTCTAAAAGAAAAAAATTGCATCTCTCTGGATGAAATTAAACTCTTGATCACCTCACTACATGGCATATAACTATAATTGTACTAACGAACAACCCAATAATATATAATCCATTCATAGAAGGGATCCATTGAGAGATAATGTTAGATACATAGATATTATGCCATTTTTGAATAACCACATATATAGATAGATGATTTCGAACACATACATACAACTAATTGTTTGTTATGTGTGATCCATGTTATACTTGGGAATGAATAAATGATTTACAAACAAATCATACATCTATAGGGTACTCTCAAACAAGCAATAGTACCCCCAACATGGTGTGATGATCCTAAAATCCAATCCCCAAAACCAATGTGAGTTCTTAAGTGTCGTTGTCCATGTTACCCAATAAACACAAACCTTTTGAAAGTAGGTCCATGAGTCATCGTGGATATAATAGTCATTTGGTATTTCTAGCTCTATAAACAAAACCCATTGGAGACCATTGTAGATTAGTGAACCCGATATGAATGGCTGTACAAAACTCAAAACCCTAAAATCAATCATCAGGTGCATTATTTTCATCATAAACATAAGATCTTTTGGGCATTTAGGGTCCTAGGGTTCATTAGTATTTATGGGATTTATAGTTTCTACCGTTTTTGTGGTTTTTGGTATTTTTATTTTTTCGTTCTTTTCAGATATTCTAAGGGTTTTTAGGGAATTTTATTCTCTGTAGTGTTTTTTGGTTTTTTGGGTTGATATGGTTTTTAGGGGTTTTAGGGTTTTCATGGTTTTAGGGTTTTAAGGTAGTTATGGGGTTTTAGGGATTTAGTCAAGTTTGGAGGGTTTGGTTTTTTAGGACATTTCATGCATTTTTAGTGTTTTTAGGTTCGGTTAAATTTTTTTACATTTTCGGTTGTTTTTGGGTTTCTTATTATTCGATAGGGTCTCCGAGAGTATTTATGGATTTTAGGGATTTTAGGGAACTTTTAGGGATTCAAGGATTTAATTTTTTTAGGGTTTTATGGTTTTTTCCCTTTCTATGATTTATAGGGTTTTAGGGTTTTTAGAGATTTTATGTGTTTTTAGTGTCTTGTATTGGTTTTTGATATTTTTATGGTTGTTAAAGGCTTGGGATATTTTAAATGGTATTATGGTATCTTGGGAATTTTAGTGTATTTTTAGGGGTTTTCTATCTTTTAAGGGTTTTTAGAGTCTTAATGTGTTTTTAAGATTTTTAAGGTATTTTTTAATTTTATTGTGTTTTTAGGGGTTTTTTTATTTTTAGGATTTTTTGATATTAATGTTATTTAGGGTTTAGGAGTTTTGTGGGGTTTCCATGTTTTTAGGGTTTCAGGATTTATTAGGAGTTTTTAGAGGTTTTAAAGGATTTAGATATCATTTATGTTTTTATAATTTAAGGTTATTTTAATTTTTTTGTGGTTTAGGGACTTTTATTGGTTCTTTAAGATATTTTATGGTTTTAGGGGTTTTATGTTTTTTAGGGTTCTTAGGGTTTTAAATTTATTTATGATATTTTTGGATTTTTAGGTTATTTTAGTATTTTTAGGGGTTTTGGATTTTTTAGGGTTTAGGTTAGATTGTTTATTATTTAGAATGAATCGTTTAGGGGTCAAGCTATATTTTTTGGGTTAAGGGTTTAAGGTTTAGGGTGTATGGTGTTGGGTTTAAGGTTTAAAGTATATGGATTATGTTTCTGGATATAGTGTTTAGAATTTTAATGGTGTTTTATTTTTTTAGTTGGGTTTATAGGGTGATAAAGTGTTTATGATCATTTACATATTTTAGTGATTTTATGGTGTTTTAGGGATTTCTATGATTTAAGGATCATTAGGGTTTTAGGGTTCTTCCGTTTTATCTATATTTTATGGTTTATATGGTCATTTTGGGGTATTATTATTTTTATGGTCCTGTTGATATTTTTAAGATATTAAGTTATTTCTAGGTTTTAGGGTCCTTTTTAGTTTTTAGGGATTTTAACATATTTAAATGAGTTAAAGTAATTTTTTGCCTTTTAGGTTCTTTTATAAGTTGAATTGTCTATTAGTTGTTTTAGTGACTTTTAGGGTTTTTTAGGGTTTTTTGTGTCGTTTAAGGTTTCATTTGGGTTTTTTAGGACTATTCATGTTTTTTTTTTACTTTTAGGGAATTTTTGGATTTTAGGGAATATTAGGATTTCTTAATGGTTTTAGGGTCTTTTAGGGGTTTGAGAGTTTTTATTTTTCTTATGGTTTAGGGTTTATAAGGTTGGGGGGATTTAATGGTTTTAGGGGTTTGAATATTTTTATGGGTTTTATGTTTTTAGGGTTTTTAGTGTTTTTTAGGTTTTTTAGCATTTTTTAGTATTTTTTGTGTTTTTTGGTTTTTAGTGATTTCATGGTTGTATATAGTATTTTCAGATTTATGTATTTTTTGTCTTTGGAAGGGATTTTAGCGATTTTTTAATGTTTTTAGTGGATTTATTGTCTTTGGGGTTTTAAAGGGTTTGTGGTTTTTTGTTTTTTTACATTTTTTGGGGTTTTAAGATTTTTATGGCTTTTAGGGGTTTTATGGTGTACAATGGTTTTTACGGTTTGTTTAGGGTTTTTTTAGGATTTTTTATAGTCTAGGGTATTGGGATTAAGGTGTAGGTAATAGGGGTTTGGATTTTGTGTATAGGGTTTTGTGTTTAGGGTTTGGGTTTTATGGTGTATAGAAGATGGTTTAGAGTGTATGGTTTAGGTTTTAGGGTATAGGGTATAGGATTTATTTTGTATGTTTTAGGTTTTTGGGTATAGAGTGCAGGATTCATGGTGTATGGATCAGTGTTTAGGTTGTTGGGTATAGGATTTATGGTGAATGGTATATGGTTTATAGTATAGGATATGATGTTTATGGTGTAGTATATAGTGTTTATGGGGTAGTGTTTTGAGTTTATTGTGTAATTTATATGGTTTAGGGTGTAAGGAATAGGGTTTAAAGTATAAGGTTTATGGTTTATGTAGTTGGGTATAGGGGTTAGGGTGTAGGGTTTAGTGATTAGGCTGTAGGGTATAGGGTATAGGGTGTAGGGTTTTGGGTGTATGGTTTTGGGTATATGGTTTGGGATGAATGTTTTAGGGTTAGGGTTTATGGTACAGGGATTATGGTCTATGGTTTAGGGGTTAGGGTGTTGGGTATAGGGTTAGGGTGAGGGGTTTAAGGCATAGGGTGCTAGGTGCAGGGTATAAGGTTTCAGGTGTAGGGTCTAGGGTGTTGGATATAGTGTTTAGGTAGTATGTTTTAGTGTTTATAGTGTATGGTATAGGTATTAGGTTTTAGGGTGTATTTTTTAGGGTTTAGGGTATATAGTGTGCGTTTTATGGTGTTGGGATAAGTATTTTGTGTGTAAGGTTTAGTGTTTATTTTTAAAGGCTAGGGAGAAAAATTTAGAGTTTTGGGTGAAGGGAATAGGGTTTAGGGAATAAGGTTTAGGAATTATGTTGTCGATTATATGGTTTGGGGTGTAAAGTTTAGGGTTTAGGGTTTCAGTAATATGATATGGGGTTTTTTTAATATTTTCAATGGTTTTTAGATTTGTCTTCAGTTTTATGATTTTTTAGGATTTTCTAGGTTGTTATGGTTTTTAGGGTTTTAGGGTTTTTAGCTATTTTTAGTTTTTTTTGTGATTTTTCTGTTTTGGGTTTGTAATTTTTTTTTTGGTTTTTATTGTTTTTTATGATTTTTTTTTCATATTTAATGTTTTTTAATTTTTTAGGGACATTAATTGGTATTAACGTATTTGTTTGGGTTTTAGGGTGTTTTGTGTTTTATGGTAGTTTGGTTTATTTTAGGATTTTAGTTTTTTATAGTTTATAAGAGATTTATAGTTATTTATGGTTTTTATGATTTGATCGGGATTATAGTTTTTTGGGGTTAATTATGTGTCTTATTATTTTTAATAAATTTTATCAGTTGTAGGGGTTGTAGGGGTTTTAGGGGTTTTAAGATCTTTTAATTGTTTTAAGAGTTTCTAAATTTTTTAGATTTTTAATATTTTTGTGTTTTAGTGGGTTTATGGTGTTTAATTGTTTTTCAGACGATTTTATCCTTTTATATGGGTTTATGGTTTTTTAAAATTATCTGCATTTAGGGGTTTTTGGGTTTTAGGGACTTTTATGGTTGAGGGTATTTGGGGTTTTTTTGGTTTCTTTTTGTTTTTTTTGGTTTTATTAGAGTTTTTATGGTTTTTATTGGCATTTATGGTTTTTAGGGTTGTTCAAGTATCTATGGGTTTAATTATATTTTGATATTTTTAGGGTTTTTTGGTTTTTTGGGTTCATTATAGTTTTAGGTTATTTATGGATTGTAGGGTTTTTAGAGATTTTAGTGTTTTTAAGGGTTATGTGGGTTTAATGTGTTTTCTAGTTTAATATGTTTCATGAGTGTTATTTTAGTGTTTTTAGGGGGGTTTAATTTTTTAGGGGTTTTTAAGGACTTTTTGGTTTTTAAGCATTTCTAAGCTTTATAGGGTTGCTTAGTGTTTTCAGGGTTTTTTGGTCATTTATGGGTTTTTCAGGATTTAGATTTTTTATTCTCTTTTATTGTTGTGGGGTTTTAAGTGTATTTTTGGAATTAATTAGTTTTTTTTATATTTTCCTATTTTTTTTCAAACATTTTATCTGTTTTTAGGTTTTTTTATTGTTTTCTTGGTTTTTAGGGTTTTAGAGTTCTAGGATATTATAGGGGTTTTATTGTTTTTATGGTCTTATTAATTTTACAGGGTTTATGGTTTTTTTGTTTTAGGTTTTTAATGACTTTTAGGTCAAGAACGCTTTGAGACAAAGCTAGCTTGATCCCCCAAAATTTATTAAAAAGAACATTAACAACAAAGCGTAATAAGGAGGGATTACATAGCCAGGTTTTCAATTAACCCTTCAAATCAGATTCCACAAGAAGAGATCAATAAAAAAAGGGTGTTCAAGGACCACATGTAACACCTCTCCATGATAGCCTGCTTGGAAGGGGCATCTGCAACCACGTTCGCCTCCCGATATGCATGTGTCACATTAAGCTTCAGCCTCTGACCGAGGGTAAGGCACTCAACCCATTGAGGAAGAATCTTTCAGGGGAAATTCCTGGATCTGTTATTAAGGGAATCAAATGCAAGCATGGAATCAGATTCAAGCTAGAGAAGGCTCCATCCAAAGTGGACGGCATACTTAATCGCCTTTATCATAGCCCACATTTCAGCTTCGAGGGCACACCCATCACCGATGAAGTGGTAGAAACATCCTTCGATGAAGCCTCGGTTGGTGCGGATGATCCCACCACACCCAACAGGACCTAGCATGCTCAGAGCCACACCATCCACATTGACCTTAATCCAGGAGGGGAGTAGAGAGATCAAGCTGATGAACCTGAGAACCAGTGGTTTATTTGCCCTGCCAGAAACACCAAACAACCGAAGTAAAAGGAGGTCATTGACATCATTTGCCATCGAACCTGTCTGAGTGTGGGACATGACATAGAACACTTTATGGATCATCACCACACCAACATATAGGGAGATCCTTTTCTTTTTTAAGGCAACCGTGTTTCGAGCCATCCAAATATAAGAGATGGTGGCAGCTGCAACAACAAGAAGGAAGTGATAAACTATATCACTGCAAGCCCAGCTGGTCAGGCTGCCCAGAGGCTTGAAGAGAGGGTTGTCCAGGCAAAGAGGAAACCCAAACAACTGCGGCAAGTAATCCTAGATCACAGCACCAAACCTTCATTGAATAAAGGTGTGTTGAATAGTCTCTTTAGTACATAGGCAGAGAAAAAAAGCATAGTACTACTTGTGACCAGATTTTTTTAGCTAATTTTGTAAGTCCAGCCGGTTTTTCCACATTTTCCAAAGAAGCGGGTGGCTAGTGGGGGGATGAAATTCCTACTAAAGATGGAGAGTGTGGCTAGTGTATGGGATCCCCAAGAACAATTATACTAGTAGTAATCATTTGTGTAAAGCTGCCCAAAAATGTCAGGTTTCCAGATCAGTGTGTCATTATCAACAAAGGTGTATCTATGAATTTGAATAACAATTTCATATGGGAGGATCATCTCAAATTCTTCCAAAAAGTGAATAAAGGTCGTGATATACAACCTTCAAAGGCCAGTTGGGGGAGTCATATAGTCATGCAGATTCCGATCAAACTAGGATGCGGACCAGGAATTCAAATACGAGTGGTTAGAGACAATCCATTTTGAGTGAGAAATGATTCTCCTATACGAGACACAAATTGTTGGCCAAACAGAGGAAGGGAAGTATCCTGTGTACTCATCAAAGATGTTAATCACAAACCTCTCCCAAGTGAACCCCAAGCATCCACCCATAGAGTCAAATAGTTCCTAAGTGAATTAGGAAAAGATGGCGTCATTAAACATTTTGATAACCTTGATTCCAATCCCCCCAAGGCATTTGGCTTAGTACAGTCTTTCTAGACCACCGAAATCAATTTCCTTTCACTGATGCATCCCGTCCAAGAAATGTTCCTAGTATTTGCTTGAAGATCCTTGATAAGGCTGGCCAGCCACCTATAGATGGAGAAAGCATATGTGAACATAGTGGTAATGATCAAATGGATGAGGGAAACCCTTTCAGCTTGTGAGAGGGACATTCCTTTCCATTTAACCAGTTGTTGTGTGATTCTAGTGGCAATGCTCCCATGGTGACAATGGTTGACTTTTTCGAAGAATATGGGGACTCCCTGGTAATGAAAGGGATGTGATACTCTCTTGACCATGATGGACTGTGCAATGGAAATATGTCGAGGGTGGGATACCCCCTATCTAAGGACAATATATGATTTATTCTAACTGATATATTGTCCCACCACACATTCATAGTGTTGGAAGATCATTTGAATTGAGGATAAAGTCCATTTGTCAACTTTCCCAAAAATAATGATATCATCATCATAGAACAGTTGAGATGGAACATGAAGATCTCTCCCTGATATAATTGGGTTGATGTGGCTAGCATGCTTTAGGTAAATGAGGAACCTGCTGAAGTAATCATCAGTGATCGGGAAACGAATTCTTAAAATCGGATCTCCATATCTGACCCGCAGGAGTAGGGAAGAAACCCCTTAGGAGATCCATTAATGAGAATGAAGACCCAAACACTGCTTAAGATGAATGTGACCATCTTAATGACGGTATTTGAGATATTTTATTAGGATAGGACCTGAAAAATGAAACTCCACTTGATAGTGTCGAAATCCTTAGAGATTCCTATGTTTAGAGAGAAATTTCCATGTAGGGAGTGCTTCCGCATGATGTTGATGCCCTCTAGGGCGGTGAAAAGACATTCATGGATATTCCTCCCTGAAACAAATTCGAATTGATTTTGATTAAGTATATCCCCTACAAATTTCTCAATTCTCATGACCAGAATCTTGATGATGATTTTGGGAACAGTATTCCCGATAGCCACTGGTCGGAAGTCACGAATGTCTATATCATTGTACATTTTGGGAATCAGAGCAATGAAATTAGAGTTGACACCATGTGTGAATGATCTAGATTGAAAGAATTAGCTGATAGTGTTGGTAATGTCCACATGCATGATATCTCATTAGGACATGAAGAACATGTTAGTGAATCCATACGGCCCTACTGCACTATCCATGTTCAAATAGAACAAGGAAGCCTTGATTTCCTCCTCAAATGAAACAATCGTTAAAGCATTATTCTACTTATCATCAACACATGGTATAATGGAATACATCAAAGGAAGGGCATAAATCCCACCATCATCAGTATGCAGCCTGTTGAAGTGATCAACAACAACATTGGAGGTGGCGTCCTCTGAAGTAAAGGTATAACATGAGATATGGACTGATTTTAAGAATTTTTTATCCTTTTTCCCTCTATTCAAATGGTGAAAGAATTTGGAGTTGTGGTCCCCATATTTAAGACATCTAACATTGAGTTGATTTTTAACCAGCTTCCCCTTAAGTTCCAGAAGCTCACCAAGCCTGGATTGGAGCTCCAGCACCTCTCGATAGGGTAGAGACGAATGTTGGTTGGAGGATTGGAGGGAGGAAAGATGGTGTTCAGCTGCCTAAATATCATCATCCAACCGAGAGAAACAATTCCTACTCTAACCCTTGAGAAGGGATTTGACATTTTTTAGACTAGATACCATGATAAAGTAATGGTTTCCATGGATATCATCACTCCACCCATTGGTGATAATTTCCCTGCAGCCTGGAACCGGGATCCAGGAATTATTGAATCTGAAGGGTAGGGGTGATGAACTTTATAAGATGATAAAGAAATCATAAATTATAGTATTATGGTTTGAACTAAATTTAGGGAGATTAAATCCAGAGACCTCAAAAAGATAATTCTTGTCACTGATCCTGTTGAAGCATCTGTCAAGCTTGCTGGCTTTCCTACCCTTAATACTGAATCTTTCCCATGTAAAAGAGGCACCAGAAAAAAGGGACTTCCGTGATATCACAATTATGTAAGAAGTAGGAAAATTCCATAGTAGTCAAGTGAGAGAATTTGGAGCCAGTCCTCTCATCCGAACACAGTACAATGTTAAAGTCTCCAATGACAATTTTGTTTTCAACAATGATCCATTCAGGTGAGCCAATTTCCCCCATAGGACCCTTCACCTTGTGTATGAGAAAGATCCATACACAAAGGACAGGGAAGAAGAAACATCATTAAAGCCAAATAACAGGGTAATGATTTGGGGACTCACATCTAAAGACAGTAGTTAGATGTCATGAGGCTTTAGGACCTATATGGTGTCTAGGCCATTCTCATTAGAAACCTTTTCAACAAAGGAGTAGCCAAGGTCACCCCAGTTGAAACCCATCAAGTTATCAAAAGAGATCATCAGTTCATCAATTCCAATAATCATGGGTCTCTAGGAAGAGAGAAAACGCCAAAGGGATGAAGAATTGGAAGGGTTCCCAATCCCTTGGAAATTCCATAAAAGGATCCTCATTAATTAAGGAAATTAGGGGGCACCACTATTACTTTACCTTTTTCCCCTTTCTTCTCGGGCCTGCCTACGTGGTTCTTCTTAGGGAAAGAATCACATAGATTTGATATTTCAATACATAGACATCCAGAGGTTGAGGACCATCCTCATGGGGTAGATCCTCATCAGCTGTCTTGGAGGATCCTTCCATGCAGTCTATAGCCTCACCAGACTGATCTTCATCCTGATCATCCCAGAAGCTAGCACTGAGAGGTGTGAATTTATTCAGGGTACAATGTTTTGTTGTGGGGGGGGGGTGGCCCTTTCCAAGATATTCCTGGTATCCTTACTAGAGGTAAAACATGTAAAGGAGTCATCAAACACCAATGGAAGAGCCTAAGGTGCACCGTCATTCTTATATTGACAGGACACATCTTCCAGGATACGAGATCCCAGAGGAGCCTCCACAGTCATGACCTCCAGAGATCCATGGATGGCAAAAACAGTAGGTCCTGAGGCCACAGATGCTGGAATAGCCAGCAGTTCGATAGGCGGGGGTTCACCTATCCCAGCCGGAGTGGGAGGCCTAATTATACTAGACACAAGGGGGAGCGGGGCTACATAAACATCATCATTCAACTCCAGGATAGAGGGGACGTCAAGGCCAGCAGCCACTACTTGTATATGAGGGAGAGTATTTTGGAAGAAGGTGTTATCCACCACCAGTGCCTCATTAGGCAAGCCTACAGAAGGCTCCGAATGAATTACCACAACATCAAGAGACTTGTCAAGCATACGTTTAGAGGAGGTAGAGGTCTGATTAGACACAAGAACAAGGACCTGGGAACTAGGGGTTTGATCCTCCCTACTGCAGCTCTATGTTTCCTATTACAGGAATAATTATCATGCCATTTAAGCATGAAATTGGAACACACCTTCAATATTCTACATTCTGAAATGAGGTGCCCAAAGAGATTGTAGTTAAGGAAAAGAAGAGGCTTGCGCTCATAATGAATTTCCAACGTGAATCTATCCTCAGTTGGGTTGAGAACATCCTCCTCAACCAGCGTGGATGCCAAATAAACTTCAACAAGGACCTGAGAATCGTGACTATATTGTGGATTATCCATCTATTTATAAATGCATATAGGAAACCCCGCTAAGGAAGCAATTTCACATATAATTTTAGGATACCAGTAAACCCATCTTAGCTTAAAGATACGGATCCATACATGCGTAGAGGTATTATTCATGTTCGAGGGATCAATTTTCTAATCCAAAACATGAATCAGAAGGAGGCTGGGCTTCAAATTGAGAAAGCCAAAGCTCCATTCTCATCATTTCCCTTCATACTAAGGGAAGAAAATGTGCTCAAATCACCTCCCTCTAGAATTCATCCACGATTCAGTGAAACCCTAGATATCCATGATCATATTAGAAAGATCAGAAAATTTCCAGAGTCGCTCACCATTAGGATTCAACACCCTAGAAATTAGGGAGAAGCAGTAAAGATTGAGCCTTTCCTCCACTACCTCATGATTAGCCAATAAATGATCCACCCTTCCATACCTAGTCACTCGATCGAGAGAGGGAAAATCAAAATCATAAAAGGTAAATGAGTTCGCCAATTTCACCACTTCTGCAAAATTAAGATTCAATCTCGATGACGTCTAAACATCACGAGTCACACCATTCTTTGAGGGTGGACAGTTACAGAGATAAAAATCTCCCAACTAATACATAGCTCTAGAAGAGCCAGAGCCAACTCTACCTTTCCATCAGGGGGTGACACGACCATGGGACAAGCAGGATCCCCATCTCTGATGGACTCCCTTCCTCGATCCATCCTATCTTTGTGTCTTTTAAGGATTTGATAGGGTTTTTGGGGTCTTTTAGGGATTTTGTGGTCCTTTTGGTTTTTAAGGTTTTCATCAGTTTTCTGACAATTCATTAGGGTTTTTATGGTTTTTAGGGTCTTTTAGGGTTTTTATGGTTATTTTGGGACCTGTGGGTTCTCATAGTCTTTTATCTTTTTAAGATCAATATGGTATTTTAGTGGTTTTCAATTTCTATTGGGGTTTTAGGGTTTTTTAGAGTCTTTTCGGGTTCTTTTAGGGATTTTTAGTCTCTTTTAATGTGTTTGGGGTCTTTTAGGTATTTTTTATTTTTATAGAAATTGAGTAATCTATGTTTTTTGGGTTAAAGGGTATTTTAGGGTTTTTAGTATTTTACTGTTTGTAGGTTTTTTAATGTTTTTAGGGGTTTCTGTATTTTTTTAAATTTTTTGTTTTTTTTTTGTGTTTTTAGTTTTTTAATCAGTTTTTATTGTTTATATGTTTTTTAGGGTTTTTTGGCTTATTAGTTTTTTTATGATTTTTGATGTTTTTTAGTGTGTTTATTGTTTTTTATTTTTTTCGTATTTTTAGTGTTTTAAGGTTTTTGGTCATTATGTTTTCTAGGAGTTTTATGGGTTCAAAATTATTTTTAGTATTTTTTGGGGTTTTTGATGTTTTAGGGATTCTAAGGGAAATAAGGGGTTTTTTATATTTTATGTTTTTTAGGGATTTTATTTATTTGTGTGAATTTTATGGTTACTTATTGTTTTCAGGTTTTTTATGGGTTTTAGTGTTTTATGGATTTTCATGGGTTTATAAATTTTTTAGGTTTTTTAATGTTTTTAGAAGTTTTTAGTGTTTTTATAGTTTTTAGGGTTCTTAAGGGTTTTTTAGATTTTCTATTGACTTTTAGAGTTTTAATGTTTGGTTAGGATTGTTTCTCAAATTTTACGATCTTTTCATTTTTAGGTATTTTTAATGTTTTTTTGGGTTTTTTAGTGTTTTATGGGTTTATAGTTTGTATATGGTTTTACGGATTTTTATGGTGTTTAATTTTTTTTACGTTATTTTTGGGACATTATAGGGTTATTTAGTGTATTTTAGAGGTTTTAATGGGATTTATGGTCTTAAAAGAGTTTAGCATTTTCTTCAAAAAAAAATATGATTTTATAATGGATTTAGGACATTCTAGATTTTTTATGCGTTAAAAGGTTTTTATAATGTTTAGGGGTTTTAGGATTTTCAGAATTTTGGGGTTATTTGATTTTTATGTTTTTTATCATTTTATGGTTTTAGTTGGTATTAATTTTTTTTACTAGTTTTTGAAATTTTTTGAGGTTTTACGGTTTTTTACTTTTTCTCATGTTTTATGGTGTCTTTATAGTTTTGAATGGTTTTTTGGGATTTTTGGATTTTATATTATTTAGATTTATCTTGTGGATTTCAAGGATTTTCTACGATTTTATTAGTTTAGAAAATTTATTGGATTTTATAATGAATTATTGGTTTTTGGGTTTTTGTGGGCCATTCGTTGATTTTTAGGGATTTGGGGTAATTCGGGGGGTTTAGTGGGATTTTGAGTTTTTTACGGTTTTTTCGATTGAGGGTGTTTATTGGGTTTAAGGGGATTGAGGATTATTATGTTTATTTTAGGCTTTTTATTTTTTTAGTGTTTTCATGTTATAATGTATTTTAGGATTTACTATGGTTTTTAGAATGTTTTCTGGGTCTTAAGGGTATTTTAGGGGTTTTAGGGGTAAATTTATAGTCCTGTAGTTTTTAATGGTTTTTATGGTTTTGTGGTTTTATGTTTTTCTATGGTTTTTTGTGTATTTAGTGTTTTTAGGTTTTTATGGGTTTTTATGTTTTTTTTTACTTTTATGATTTATTTAGGGTTTTGTAGGGTTTTATTTGGGATATAATGGTTTTTAGGGATACCATAAGGGTTTTAGGGTTTTCTATGTTATTAGAATATTTTTGGTATTTTAGGATTTTTAGTTTTTTTGGGTTTTGATGTTTTAGGGATTTTAAATTTTTTTAGGGTTTTGTGGGTTTTTATATTTTTTGGGTTTATGTGGGCTTTTTTGGTTTTTTTATTGTTTTTTATGTTTTTTGGTTTTTGTGTGGTTTTAATGTTTTTAGAACATTATAGTGTTTCTTGGTTTATAGAATTTTAAGGAGTTCTAGGGTTTCTAATGATTCATAGGTTCCTTAGGGTTTAGGGTTTTTATCGAGTTCTTAAAGTTTCTTTGTGGTTTTAAGGCTCTTTTTGGGTGTTTTAATGTTTTATGGTCTTTTAGTGGGTTTTCCAGTTCTTTAGTGTTTTTAGAGTTTTTATAGTTTTAGGGTTTTTAGGGGTTTTATGGTTTTTGATGGTTTTAGGGGTCTGTGATATTTAGGATTTTTAGGCTTTTTAGGGTTTTAGGGATTTATATATTTTGAGGATTTTTTAGAATTTTTTGGTTGTCTTAGTTATATTTGAGTTATTAGGCTTGTTTTGTTTGTTTGGGTATTTGGGGTTCTTTGGTTTTTATGGGTTATTATATTTATTTGCGGTTTCAATATTTATTTGTGGTTTTTTGATGCGTTTATGGTTTTTATATGGGTTTATAGGTTTTTGTGTTTTAGGGTATTTAGTGTTTCTTTAGGGTTTTAGGGGTTCTATGTGGTTTTTTAGTATTTTTAGTATTATTGTTTTAATTTTTTTTATGGTTTTCAGGGGTTTTAGGGTTTTAGGGGTTTTTTTAGGGATTTAGGGTTTTTATGTTTTATAGGGTCTTCTAGCTTTTTAGAGATTTTTGGGTTTAAAGGGGATTTTATTTTTTTTCTAGGTTTTTTAGGGTTTAGGAATTTTAAGGGATTTTACGATTTTATAGGGTTTATAGACATTTTATGGGTATTTATGGTTTTTTAGGGATTTTAGCGTTTTTTTGTTTTTTCGGGCCTTTAAATTTTTTTAGGGGTTTTTAGTGCGCCCTAGTATTTTCTAGGGGTTTAGGGGTTTATTTTATTTTGGTGTTTTAGAGACATTTACAGTTTTTAGGGACTTTTATGTATGTTTATTTTTTAGGGTATTTTGGGGTTTCTTTTGGGGGGTATGGTTTTTATGGCTATTAGGGTCTTTTATGGGGTGTTAGGATATTCCGGGACTTTTATTGATTTTTTTTGGGTTTTGAGCAATTTATGGTTTTACTGTTTTTGGGGCCTCTATGGGAGTTATCTTTTTATGGAGTTTTAATGGTTTTGAAGATTTTTAGGGATTTTTATTATTTTACTTGGGTTTTTTTAGTTTTAGGTTTTTTAATATATTTATGGTTTTACGGTTTTTATGGTTTTACGGGGTTTTTTTGGATTTCATAGGGTTCTTAGGGTCTTATTTTTACGTTTTTTAGTTTTTTTGGGGTTTTGGGGTTATTGGGGATTTTAGGGACATTTAGGGGTTTTAGGGTTTGGGGTTTTTTATGATTTTAGGGTATTATTATATTTTTTTGGTTTTTTAGGTCTTTTAGGTTTTTTAGGTATTTAGGGCCTTTTAGGGTTTTGATGTTTTTAGGGTCGTTGAAGTTTTTTGGGGTAAAGTATGTTCTTTTTGGTTTTTCAGGGAGTTTTAGTAGTTTGAATGTTTTTTATTATTTGTAGGATATATTATGTATTTTAAGACCTTTAGGGACATTTAGGGGTTTTACGTAATTTTAGTTCCCTGTATTATTTTTATGGTATTTAGGGTGCTTTAGGTTTTTTAAGGTTTCTAAAGGGTTTTTGGTTTTTTTTGGTCCTTAATGGGTTTTAGTTTTTTAGGGTCCTTTATGTGTTTCAAGGGTGTTTTATGGTCTTTACATGTTTCTTGGGATTTTAGTTTCTCTTGGTGTTTTTAAGGATTTTAGATACTTTTAGGAGTTTTAGGGTATTTTATTCTCTTTTATGGGTTTTTGTTTTTAGGGTATTTTTTGGGTTTTATAGTTTTTCGGTTCAATTATAGTTTTTTGGGGTTTTAGTTAATTTTATTGGTTGTATGCATTTATGTAATTTTTAGTGATTTTTGTGTCTTTTAGTGGGTTTTAGTATTCTTAGGGGTTGAGGGTTCTTTTTTTTTTGTTTTTTAGTGTTATAATTATTTTATGGATTTTTTGTTTTTATGTATTTTTAATGGAAATGTTATGGTGTTAGGGATTTTATTGTTTTTATGGGATTATTATTTTTTGGTGTTTTAAAGATTTTTATTGTTTATAAGTGTTTTAAGGGTTCTAGAGTTATTAGAGAGTTTTTAATATTTTTAGGGATTGTTAGATCTTTTTAATGGTTATAGAGTTTTTGAGGTTTCATTAGTGTTCGTAGTTTTTTTAGGTTTTTTGGTTGTTTTGGGTTTTTAGGGGGTTTGGGTTTTAGGTATTTATAGGGTTTATATGGCATTTAATGGTTTATTTCTTAGGGTATTTTTTGTGGTTTTCATTTTTTTATGGGTTTTAGGGTTTTAATTATTTTTCTGGGGTTTAGGATTTTTGGGATTTAGTGTTTTAAGATATTTTAGGGTCTGTAGGTGTTTTAACATTTTTTGGGTTTCTGGAATTTTTGGGTTATTTTGGTTTTCAGGGACTTTTAGGGTTCTTTTGGATTATTAAGGTTTTTTGTTGTTTTTGGTTTTTAGGGTTGTTTTAAGGGGTTTGTGTTTTAGGTATTAGGCTGTACGGTATTGGGTTTAGGGTAATCGGTGTAGGTTGTAGGGTTTAGAGTGTAGGGTATATGGTTTAGGTTGTAAGGTGTAGTGTTTAGAGTGTAGTTTGTAAGGTTAAGTGTATAGGGTTTAATATTTATAGTGTAGGGTATAAGGTTTAGGCTCTAGGGTTTAGGGTATAGTGTTTTGGGTGTATGGATTAGGGTTTAGGGTGTAGTCTATTGGGTTTAGGGTGTAGGGTTTAGGGTTTATGGTGTAGATTATATGGTTTAGGGTGTGGGGTTTTCGGTTTTCGGTTTATGGTGTAGTGTATAGGGTTTATTATGTAGTGTTTTGGGTTTAGGGTGAAGGGTATAGGGTTTAGGGTCTAGTGATTAAGTTGAAGGGTTCAATGTATATTATTTGGGGTGTATGGTTTGGGGTTTAGGTAATCAGGTATATGGTTTAGGGTTTTGAGGTTAGAGTTTAGGGTGTAGGGTATATTATTTATGGTGTAGGGTACAAGGTTCAGTGTCTAGGGTATATGGTTTTGGGTGTAGTGTTTAGTGTTTAGGGTTTCTATTATAGGGTTTTGGGTTTAGGGTTTAGGTGTGGACCCTATATGGATTACGGTGTAGGGTTTATGTTTTAGGTTGTAAGGTCTGGGGTTTAGGGAATTGGGTTTAGGGTTTAGTGTGTAGGGCATAGTGTTTAGTGTTTAGGGTTTATTTTTTAGGGTTTATGGTTTAGGGAGTATGGTTGTGTGTTTAAAGTTAGGTTATATATTTTAGGGTATTGGGTTTTGGTTTTTGGGTTTTGGGTTTTGCATGAAAGGTGTAGGTTTTATGGTGCATGGTGTAGGGTTTAGGGTTTAGAGTATAGGGTTTAGTGTGTTGGTTATAATGTTTAGTTTGTAGGGTAGATGGTTAAGGGGTAGGGTTTAGGGTTTAGAGTGTAGGGAATATGGTGTCATGTTTAGGTTTTAGGGTTTAGGTTATATGTTTTATGGAGTAGGGTTTTGGTTTTTACGGTGTAGGGTATAGTTTTTATTGTGTATGGTCAATATAACAAAATAAGAGGCTATCAATACATTTATTTTCTTTTGGCGGTGGTTTAAACTGATACCAAATTTTTTCACATCTTTTTTTAATCATCACAAATGTATCTGTTAGGAATCAAATAGCATCATTTTCAATCATTTAGTGAAAGTTCCTGGGATTTTTTATGAATTATTATTTATTCGTGGGTATTTTTATTGTTATAGGTTTTTTAAACCCTGACTGAAATTAATACTATAAATCATCTTTTAAAAAATATTGTAAAATTCTTTTTCCAAATATAGGGGTTGATTATACCGAAACTATATATCATTGTTAAAAAATATACCTTTAGAATATTTTACCCCTAAAAAAGTACCAGAAAAGATAAAAAATCAAAAAATACCAACCGATAACCAAAACACGATCAACAACACCCCTGCTAATTCTGTAACCCCATAAACTATAAATGAAAGGGTCTGAAATTAAATATAATTCTGAAGTGTATAATAAAACTAAATTAATAAATAATAAAACATTATAATGTTTCAAACCAATATAATATAAATATTATAAAGGATAAATAACAATGAATGATAGACCTTACATCAGACACAACAATCTAGCCATTATATCACACGCAACATCTTATATCCACAATCTCACCATTATGTCACACATTAAAACATCACAATATTTTCAATTAATATATTCTAAAAAATAATAACATTCAATAATATTTAAAAATCATTTCATGCCACCACATAAATACATAATCACATAACCCCACTGTAGATATAGAACCCTACACTTTTACATTTCTCAACATCACCACCACTATATATCCAATGTCGGCCACTTTTACATTTCCACAACTCATAATCATGAATCATTATCACATCATCACCAAAAAACATCCAACATAGGAAAAATAAAAAAACAACCTGAAATCAATTATTATTATAATTTTCCTATAACAAGTCTTACACATAACAACACACGAATGAACTAGTCCCCTTATTCAGATCAACTATTCCTTCATTGACACCTAAAATTTTTCAAACATTATTATAAGATCATATATTTTCCACAACAACACCACATTAATTTTGGAAACCACAAAATACACCCATAAAAATATTAATAACAATAATAACATGAGAAAAATGGATATAATTCAACACTTCTACACCCATGATTTACTTCATATCCTCATCAAAATATGGCCATCCTAACACTGCCTCCAAAAATGAACCTACTAAAATCCCTATTTAAATGAAAATAATAATATTATAACCATACCAAATCTAATATTAAATTTAATAAAATGATACAAGGATTAATCCTTCTCACATATCACTTATCACCAATACAATCCCTATACTGTAGAAAAATATATTTACGAGGATACTAACCACCCTATATTTCTCTATTTTTCCAAAATATTCACTATTTTTAAGATTATACAACACAAATTACTCATATTATTCCCTAAAAAATAATGGAATGAAAAAAATCAAAAAATCACCCCAGAAGAATTACCCACAACTAATCAACAGTTCCACATCCACTCCTGACTTCCAAGAATATTCCCATCCATTTACTCCACCAAATAAAAAAGAAAAAATTAATCAAACTGTAATGGATGACTTTATATATAACAATTTAAAAAAATCAAAAAGTTATTAATACTGATGATTAATGTGGATATTTTTAATTAAAACGTAGAAAAGCAACAAAATGTATAATTTTTATGTAATGGGAGGGAAATATAGATATGTCCTACCTCAAAAAAATATCCAAAACCACTACCAAAGGCCCGAAATCTACTACTCTATGATGCTAATCCAAAATATTATTTAACACCATCACTAAGAGGTACCAATAAAACATCTATATATAATACAATACCCATATAAATATAGAATCATTAAGGGACAACTAAAATCCACATTAGGTCATATTATGATAAGATATATTCTGAAAAAAATTGAAAGGATGATAAAACATTATAAAAAGGTAAATTCATCAAAACCCCAATATTTTATATCAGTCACCAAATAAGTGTTTTAGAATATCATGGTTTTATTTACACAACACCACTATAAAATCTAATTTGATGTCCTATAACAACTCAATGAACTAATATCATCTCTACCTCTATTCACATATATTCTCCCTTTTTCCAGCACCTTTATGATAATTTACTTATAAATTAAACAGAAATTTATATATAAATTTCAATGTAAAACAAATAAAATTTTGGGTACTAAATCATAATTAAATTTTGTAATTTCCCTATTGACTCGAACTATTCATCAACGCAATTTCACCATGGACACATCTAGTCATCCTCTAATATAATTCAATAAATGATTTAGGTTGAGAAATGACCATCCAAATGGTAATTGCCTCAAATAATAACAATCATAGAATCTACAGAAATACACATAAAACATCATTTGTGGGGACCCCATCAAAATGAAATGGGAAAACTATCTTAAATCCATTCAGATTCTATACATCTAAACTATTTATATTTGTATCGTTAGTAACATTATTTCCATAATTAATGAAAGAAAAATTATTAGTGTAAAATTTACAACTTTATTTTCATTATAATTTGTAATAGAAACCATCACTCAGAAATATCCTCGTGAAGATATAGGATTTCCCATATGTACACTCATTGTAGAGTCATCGCCAGCCAATCCTTCTAAATTGAGAGGAAGTGTGATAGAAGCTAATGGGATGATGATTGAGGGTGTTGAAGATGTTAATGGGAGGTATAAGGAGAGATTCATATATTAAATTAGGAGGGATCTTTATAGATCATTATATAACACATATTATATCGTTATGGTCAAGGTAACATCAACTTTAAGTCGATTGCGATTAGTGAATCATCTCTTCTATGGAATTATTATCATATGAACAAGTAGAAAAAACATAACAACATATATATCAAAATATTCACAATTATAAATAATGTTATAAATAATAAGAGATTAACAATAATAAGAAATTTAATATACATAGGTTTGTTAATGAATAACCTCACATACAAATAAAATTTAACATTTAAATTTTCAAATTTAATTAACTCATGCGTTAAAATAAATTTGAATAAGAAAACGAAACCACAATACTATGAATGAATAACATATAAAATAGTTTTTTTTATAAGTTAATTAATAAATACACATAAAACCATTTTTTCCTTCAATTATGTTATTATCCTACTCCATCACTAATTATTTTACATCATCCAACATTTCATGGAAAGTATTTTCAATATCGTGGTTGAAAAATAATTCTAGTTCTTGTTGTTGATTTCGTTCAATATGAATGGTCAAATATTCCACTATAACCCATATCATACAAGTCTCTTTTTTTATGTGTACCACTAAACTCCCCCATCCATCCACAACATCTTTAACAAAATATACCATTTTCTCTTGTGACTATAAAATATATAGATTGTGTTCTTCATAGTTACCAAAATCCATCAAGGGTGGGAAGTTCACAGAAGAAAATTTAATTGAATCACTTTCAATACCCTTGATAATATCGATCCACTTGATTTTGAATAAAATAGATGAAAAATGACCATTGTAGATTAATTTGATAATATCAGTCAATATTATATCATATCCCTATTCAAAAATTGTAAAAATACTATTATTCTAAGTTATAAAACCTCTTTCCAATTAACTATATGAAATTTTAAATCATTGAAATTGTAAGAATCAAAATTTTTCTCCTAATTTAGAGTACCACGAGCTAGAAATTTCAAATAATATTAATAATCAACCTGAGTAATTATATTAATGATCTACAAAAAGGATTATTATATTTAAATAGTATATATATTAACATAATATTTGTGTTGATTCTAGTATTTATGAACATTAATGATGTGAAAACAATAATAAAATATCATTATTAATTTATTTTGTTGTATATTTTTCATTTTGAGTTTTTATACTGATTAATATCTTTGTTTGTAACCTAATATATTCATTAAATGAATATAAAATTTCACTATTCATTATTACATACCTCGGTGCTTGTAATATTTATATTTCTATCAGTGTAATATTTTGATATATCATCAACACGTCTAACTCGATTAAATCTTTTCTTAATATCTTCTAAGTATCAATGAAAAAGTAAAAAAACTCCTATTTTAAATATCCTTCCGAAATAAATCCTTCAAGTTAAAATTTATTCTTCGCCTATGATTTCAAATGACTAAGGTATCTATGAAATAAAATAAATAAAGAATATTTACATATTTAATGAAGTGTTAAAAATAGTTTATTTAAGATGAAAAACATATAAATAAGGTACTTATCAATTGGATACATCCCACAATAATGTATGAGAACCCCTAATTTAGTTTCCTCAGGTAAACTAATTATTAAATTCATCATAAAAATATGAAATTATTGTGAAAAGATCATCTCCATTTCACAAAGTATTAGTAAAAATATTTCAGGATACTTTTCAATCATAGTTTTTTGTATAGTATTTTCACATAGTTCTATGAATAATGTGATCAATTTCAGTACAACTAGATTAACCTTTTTTAATCAATATATTCAATTCCAATGGTTGTAACTACTATTATAGAATATGTAAATCAGGACTTTTCAATCTATGTAAACTACAAAGAATTTAGTTAAAAATTTTGGATATGTTACATAAATACCCATAAAATAAATTCAAATGTTTTAAAATTTTATGGAATATATCTTTATCCCTATTTTTCAATGAAAAAATTTATGGATAATACTTTCTACTCACATATTAAAATAGATCATACTTTATATTCATTGTTTGTAATTCCTATTGAGCATTGATATGGTCCATTTTTTCCATTCCAGTTAAGTAATTAAATATAAAATCCTCCCTAATATTCTTCTTAATATGAATAACATCAATAATATGACACAAAAAATTAAATATCCATTATAGAAGCTTTAAGAGTATACTTTTTCTACTATTGCTGTATTTTTATTTCAACCAATGATGAAATTTGAACATGTTTCCTCTTATCATCCAAATGATGCACCTACTCATACTGTCATTCAAATTTACTCATTTTGACAATATTTTAGGGCCTATAAATAATGTTGGATATGGTCTATAATCCATGTACCCATTGAATTATTAATTGTTCAACCTAAATCTATGATATGCATCAAGAAATATATGATGATACAATAAGAACCATTTTTTATTATAAGATAGTAATTTACTCTCATAATCAATTTTATAGATAAGATAATAAAAACTCGTGTTATTTTTTCAACCAGATACAATACCATGTCTGTTGAAGTCACTAATTTCCAATATTAGAGTAGTATGAATTTTAATCATTGTTCAAGAAGTTGTATCATACTTTTTAACATCATTTATCCATAACTCTTGTAATTATTCAATTACATGATGAAATTATACATCAATATCATTTTTAATCATTTGAATTACATGAATAATCATCAAAATGATAAATTATTTTTGGTTTATCATCATACAAATAGAAGATTATAAGGGATCAAAAAAACTAAAAAATTATTTAACTAGTACTCAAAGTCATAAATGTGTTAAATCCATCAGCAGTCAATCCAAATCACACATTTGGGTGATAAGATGATAAATATGGATGTGATGAATTAAATTTCTTTCATTATTTTGAATATTTTTAAAATCACATTAACCCATCATTTTTATTATATACAGAATTCAACTTCACAGGTTTAGAGTTTTTTGATGTGATCAATAATATTTGAAATCATAGTTTTATATGAAATTAAGGAAAAAACCTTTATAGGTGTGTTAATTTTCAACATGTTTATAGTATTATGTTGATTCAATCTTTCATAAGAACATATTTATTTCCATAAATAATATTAAAACTTTTTTCAATCATATATAGTTGAATCATGTCCAAAATAAAGCATACAATCATTGTGACAAACTTTTATTTTTTTATAATGTAGACCAAGCATTCTAACAACTTATTAAAAAACATATAATAACCTAGGTATCTTTTATTTATGAAATTAATAACATATAAATTTAAATATCAAGGATATCAATTTTTGTTTAATTCTTCAGAGGAATTTTTTATTTTATAAATTTATTAGAAAATAATTTTTTTAATGTTTCAAAAATAATCTATACAACTCTTGATTTCTATCATCCATTAAATCATGAAATGTATTTTTCTCATCATTAATTTTCTATCTTACATCAGTCTAAGAATAATTAGGAGGTGGATCCACTAATATGATAGAATCATTATCTAGTTGTCTTATGATCCCAAAACCATCATTTGCATGTTACTATTTGTTTCACCCTCAAGTTGTTATATTAATGTTTTTTGATGCTCATGATATTTTCCTGCAATGATAAAACCATCATTTCAATGGCTTTTACTTTCATGTTCCATTGTTTATGAAGTTGGGATCCCACTCTGTTGACTACAATCAATGACTAAATATTGTATAACATTCGATTCTCGATAGAAAATCTAATATAGGTATTGAGTAGGTCGTTTATTCAATTTTAATTGTACATATACTACATGTATCTTCCACCATATTCAAAATTTATATTTAGGTCATGAATATCTTATTATTCCATCAATAGATCAATTGGAAATTAAATAATCTAATAAAATACAAAACCATATCATACTAAAATTTATTATTGGGTAAAGTGATCCTTATTTTATCCATATATGACAGAGTCCCAACACCTCATTAAATTAAATTAAAACAAATAAGAAATATAACTTCATTTAAATTTCAATTACAAATTTATTGGGATGGAAATTTTGATCAACTCATATGACCTATCTCATGATTCCATAGTCATGAAAAAAATTAGTCAAGTCTCTTTATTAAAAAAATGATGTAATTAATTATATTTTTTATGTGATTTCAGATGGGAAATACAAATACCATTTAATATCTATGTTTTGAGATTCTCAACGACATCAGGGGGGAGGAGGGGGAATGGTTGGAGTTATTACATGAGGTGATGGATTCTCAAGGTGAGAGATTGGATAATGGCACAAAAATTGGGGGAAATATGTGTTATCGTTATATAATAAGAGGATAGGGGATGATGGAAAAGTCCCATGGTAGGGGACAAGGTCTATATAGGGGGGAGGGGAGAAAGGGTAACTGTAAGGTCGATAGAAATAGTGCGAGAAGAGGAAAAATAACAGATAGCAACAATAATGAGGGAGAGAGAAACTAAAATGTTTGGATGGTTTGGGGTGGGGGAATTGGGTAGTGAGATCATTGTAATAAGTGAATTTAATTTCATTTTGGTTAATATTTAGTGTGGTTTTTATAAAAACCTTCTCTTTTATATTTATATGTTCATTATTGGTGGTTCCTAAAGAATCATCTCAATAACCACTACTAAAACCTTATATCCTTGTAGCAGTACCATTACTATATTGTAACTATCAAAACTATTCATCTGATTGGTCCTTCGGGCAATCGTATTGGGCCTACAATCAATAGGGCCTTTTATCGCCCATTGGCTTTTGGGAAATTGTTCCTTTATAAAATAATTTATGTTCGATCCAATGGATTTTATGCCATAGAAGAAATCTAGATATAAAAGACATATAATAGGAACTATAGCGAGTTGCAACCATAATAGAAAAGATAACCGAATTTGCAGAAAAATAGGGTATGGAAATATTTATCAATTCCTGGCACTGTGAAACTCCACATTTGTAAATTCTATTCAGTCATCCATGTGAAGTGGGTAGATAGGGGACTATAATGAAGTAGTTGATGGGGAGGGGAATTTATAGCATAGTAATGTCTTTGGGTATTTAGTTAATGTATTTGTCCATATGCCTATAAGACTTTGGATCATGTATTAGGTCATCTACCACTAGGCCAATGGGTCATGTAAGGATTCCATCTCAACCCAGTTTAAAGGTGGTATAATCCATAAACAAATAAATATATAAGGGCTTAAAGATTCAAAGAAGGTATAGGGATTAGTATGTTGAGTATATTTATTAGGGATTAGGATTTATGGTATGTGATATATGTTTTATTGTGTAGGTTTTAGGGTTTAGGGTGTATGGTATGGTGTTTATGGTGAAGGGTTAATGTTTTTGGGTGTAGGGTATTGGGTTTAAGGTGTATGGTTTAGGGTTTAGTGTGTAGGGTATTGGGTTTTTGTTGTATGGTTTAGGGGGTAGGTTTTAGGGGTTATGGTGTAGGTTTTTTGGTTTATGGTGTATCGTATATGGTTTATGGTGTATGGTTTAGTGTTTTTGGTGTAGGGTTTTTTTGTGTTTTTTGGGTTTTATTGTTTTTATGGGTGTTTAGGCTTTTTCATAGTTTTATGTTTTTTACAGTTTCTAGGGTTTTTAGTGGTTTTTAGATTTTTTATAATTTGTTTTGGATTATTTATAATTGGGGGGGTTAGGATTTTAGGGTTTTTTATGGTTTTAGGGTTTTCATGGTTTTTCTATAATTTTCATGGTTTTTTAGGGTTATAGGGTTTTTTAGATTTTTTATGGGCCTGAAGTTATTTGGGGTTCTAGTGTTTTTTTGATTGTTTTTTTATTGATTTTCTAGTTTTTATAAGGGTTTTAGTATTTTTAGTGATTTTAAAGGGTTATTGTATTTTTATTGGATTTAGGGTTTTCTAGGGTTTTTAGGGTTGTTATTGGATTTTTGGATTTTTTGAACTATTTTGTGTTTTTATTGTTTTCTGGGGTGTTTAATGGATTTTATAGGTTTTTGGGATTTTAGGGTTTATATTATTTTTGGGGTTATCATGTTTTTTATGTTTTTTGGGTTTGTTTCTGATATTTTAGGGTTTTAGCATTTTTTTTTGTTTTTTAGGATTAATTATGTTTTCATCGGGGGGGTTTAGGTTTTTGGGGTTTTTGGTTTTTTTCTTCTATAGGGGTCATTATTGTTTTATAATTTTAAATTTTTTTTATATTCGAAGTATTTTTTAGGGTTTTCAGGTGTTTTTAGGGTTTTATGGTTTTAGGGGGGTTTTGTGGTTTTTTTATCTATAGGGTTTTATTTGGGATTTTTTTGAATTTTAATGTGGTACGGTATCAAGGCTTTTTATAATTTATATAGAGTTTATATGATTTTATTATAATTTTAGGGGTTTTATATCTTTAAATGAATATTTTTCCGGGTTTTTCGGGTCTTTTAGGGTTTTTTGGGTTTTTATGGTCTTTTAGGGCTTTCAAGGGTTTTTGGTTTTTTTAGGTTTTTATGGATTTTTAGATAACTTACGGATTTTTTATGGTTGTTTACTATTTTTGGGGTATTTTTGGATTTATAAGGAGTTATGGGTTTTGTGTTTCTGTTTGTGTGGGAGGGGGGGTAGTGTTTTTTGGTTTTGAGGGGTTTTTAATGCTTTTATGGCTTTTAAGGGTTTTTAGCATTTTTTATGGTTTCTTATGGATTTTCAGGGATTTTGTGTTCTTATATTTTTATGAGTTTTTAAGGGGTTTTTGGTGGGTTTTGGAATTTTTGAGGATATTTTAACAGTTTTTAGGGTTTTTAAATTATTTTTGGATTTTTTAGGATTTTTTAGGACTTCTAGATTTTTTAGTGGATTGGGGTATTTTTAAGGGTTTTAGGCTCCTTAGGGTTTCTAGGTGTTTTATAGTATTAGTTCCTTTTATAGATTTTAGGGTTTTGGGGTTTATTTATAGTTTTTAGGTTCTTTTAATGATTTTAGAAAGTTTATGGTCTTTTAATGCTTTTAGGTGTTTTTTAGGTAATTTATGGTTTTTAGTGTCATATGTGTTTTTATGGTTTCTATGAATTATTAGGGTGTTCTTTTAGGGGTTTTTGGCCAATTATGTATTAAGGGGGATTTTGGGGATTTTGGTTCTTTTGGTATTTTTAGTTTCATTTAAGATTGTTAGTGTTTTGGGGGGATATTATGGGTTTTAATGGAATTTGGTTCTCTTATGAAATTTTAGGATTTTTAGATTATTTTTTCATTCTTTATGGGTTTTATGGATTTTTGGGTATTTTATTTGTTTTTAGGGTATTAAGTGTGCATTAGGGTATGTTATGGTCCTTTACAGTTTTTAGGGTTTTCATGATTTTAGGGCCCTTTAGGTTTTTTAGGTTTCTTACGTGCTTTTAGGGATTTTAGGTTTTTTAGGGGCCTTTAGGGTTTTAATATTTTCTTTGTCTTTTAGAGGTTTTATGGAACATTCTGTACTTTTAGGGGGTTTTAATGTCCTTTATAATTTTATGTGTTTTAGTGAATTTTCATGTGTTTTATGTTTTTTGGGTCTTTTAAGGTATTTAGGTTTTGTATGGTCTTTTAGGGGGTTTGGGTTTTTATTTTGTTTTAGTATATTTATGGGTTTTTATGGATTTTAGGGTTTTTAGGGTTTTTAGGGTTTTTAGGATTCATAGGGTTTTAGGGATAGTTAATGTTTTTAGGATTTTATGATTATTATGGTTATTGAAGTTATTTCTTTTTTTTATTTTAGGGGATTTAATTTTATTTTTGGTCTTCTGGGTTTTAGTATTTTTTTAGTATTTTTATTCTATTAGGGGTTATGAAGGGTTTTATTTATTTTTATGGTTTTTAGGAGTATTTAGGGGACTTAAGTTGGTTTAAAGGGTTTTTGGGTTGTTAGGGTATTTAGTTTATTATGGTATTTAGGGTCTTTATGGTTTTTGTAGGAGTTTTTTTTTTAATTTTTAGGTATTTTTAGGGATTTTCCATGTTCTAGGGGTATGAAGGTATTTTTAGGGTTCTTAGTTGTTTTTAATGGATTTAAGGATTTCTAGGGTTTTGTGGTTTTTTCTATTTTTAGATGGTTTTTTGTTTTTTTGGGATTTAATGTTTTTTTAATTTAGGTATTTTTTGGATTGTTTTATGGGTTTTATGTTTTTTGGGGTTTTAGGGGTGTTAGAGTTTTAGGGGGTTTTATTGAATACATTATTTCTCTGTTTTTTGGGGTTTTAAGTGTTTTTAGGTTTTTATCATGACAAAGGGGATTTAGGCACTTTTTGTGGTTCTGTAAGGTTATTTAGGGTCTTCTATGGTTTTATGGTCTGCTAGGAGTTTAGGGTTTTAGGAATCCAAGTAGTTTTTGGGGTTTCAGTTTCTTTTTGGGTTTTATATGGGGCTTATGGTTTTGTTATATTTAGGTGCTTTAATGATTGTTTTGGGGTTTTAGGGTCCTTTTTAGGGATTTTATGGGTTTTAGGTTTTAAAGGTGATTTTGGGGTTTTTCAAGCTGTGGAGGTCTTTATGGGGTTTTATAGTGTCATTTTGGTCATTTTAGGGTTTTAGTTTTTATAGGTTATTTTAGGATATAGGATCTTTTACGGTTTTTATTAGGTATATGGGTTTTAATTGTTTTCGGTGTTTTAAGGATTCGTTTAGAGTTTTTAGGGGTTTTTGGGTTTTTTTGGATTTATGTGTTTTAGGGTTTTTAGGGGTCTTTACAGTTTGTAGGGGTTTTTAGGTTTTTTATGATAGTTAGTTTTTTAGGGGTTTTACAGGGTTTTAGATTTTTATAGTTCATAGGGTTTTCTTATAGGGTTTTTGTTTTTTTTTGTTCTTATGGTATTTAGGGGTTCTTAGTATTTTGATGGTTTTTTTTTGTATTTTTATGGATTTTATGGTTTTAGAGGGGTTTTATGGTTTTATTGTTTTTAAGGGTTTCTATAGTTTTGGATGTTTTTTGGGTTTTATGGTTTTAGTGTTTTTATAGGGGTTTTAATTTTTTTATGATATTTTTAAATTTTTACATTTTAAGGGTTTTTTAAGTTGTTAGGCTTTTTAGGCAAGGAAGATGTGAGGGTCGGGTTATTCCCAGGCCCCCCAAATTTATTAGCAAGAAAAAAGGAGACCCAACAGACAAGGGAGGGGGGGTCAAATAACCCGCACCCAAAAACCCCTTACAACCCGCGCCAAAAAAACAAAGAAAGAAAAGACTCAAAACAGACACAACAGCCGCATCATCACATCACATCCAGCCAGTACCAGCATCCAGCAGCACCACATCCAATCTTCATAGCAACACAGCAGCAGCAATACATCCAAACCAACCAGCCCCAGCAACCAACATCACCAAATCCAGCATCACAACCAAACACAACCAGAAGCATCAAACCACAGCACAAGCGCAACCAAACGCAGCAATCATCACTTTCCATCAAACAACAACCATCAACTAGCAGCACAACAACATACTCATCCACATCATTATCGAAAACCAAAAAACCCCACATCATCTAGCATTCACCACCAACCAGCAACTCATAGCCAACCAAAGACCTGCATCCAATCATACAATGTCCAGCACCCAGCACCTTCTCACCAATAATGTCCCTCTCCAGCAACATAGAACCATCAGCATCAACAGAACAAAAAACAGCACCACCCAAACAGAACTGATAGCCAACATCCACATCGAAACCAAAACAGTATCCAAAACGCATTCAGCAGAAACAACAACTCAAAACCAAGCCATCCACCAGTAACAAACACGCAGACCAGCAAATCAGAGTGAACACAGCAAAGTGTGACCATACCTTCGTCAGCAGCAAGATCCAAGAACAAGAATGTAGACCCAGGAAAGAAAACCTGCGTCC
The DNA here is from genome assembly GCA_963277665.1 of Viscum album. Classification (NCBI taxonomy): domain Eukaryota; kingdom Viridiplantae; phylum Streptophyta; class Magnoliopsida; order Santalales; family Viscaceae; genus Viscum; species Viscum album. Next base: position 114,608,745 of record OY728133.1, on the reverse strand, counting down.
ACCCCCTAAGCATCCACCAAGTCCCATCGAGAAGCCATAGAATCCAGAAACACCTTCCTTGGTTCCGGACAAGCAGCGAAGAATCAAGCGCAGAGCCGTAAATGCCAGTGCAAAGAAGATGCAAAGCCCGTCAAACCTGCAAATCACTGTGAAAACAGAACTCCCCCCTACAAAACCACCAGAGTCTCTGGCCGCACCAAAGATCCATCGGGCCGAGCACACCTCTGTCCATTCTTCAAAACATCCATCGCACCTATGTTGACTTCACCATCAACCTCTTCGACTTCATCCAGATCACTGGAAAGGCATCACCGCCGCCGCCAAGGAACACAGAATCCAGATCTAGAAGAGCTGATGCAAATCTAAGAAAAAACCAGACCAAGCCGTCACCACCACAACCTAAAATAGCGGACCAAAACTCAGTGTCGTCAGCCATCTGCCTTGAAAACCACCATCACACCAAGGGAGAACGCATATAGAACAGAAAACCATCCACATCGCAATGCTTGAAGAGGGAGAGATCATCGGATCCGCTAAAGAGGATTCCAAGATGGAACCCTAGAATTCGCCGCATCGGGAGAGACCCGGGAGAGAGTGGAAGCATCTTTTTCTTCAATCTTTTAGGGATCCTTTTTTAATTATTTTTAGGGTTTTAATGTTTTTAAGTGATTTTATTTGTTTTTTTTGGATTTTATATGTTTTAGGGGTTTTAGAGGTTTTTGTGATTTTAGGTATTTTTAGGGGTTTTAAGGGTTTTATTGATTTTTTTGTTTTTTATTGGGGTATTTAGTGTTTTTATAGTTTTTATGGATATGTGTTTACGGATTATGTTATAAGTTTGAAGGTGTATGGTATAGGATTTTGGATGTAGGGTATAGGGTTTTGGGTGTAGGGTAGAGAATATAGGTTGCAGGGAATAAATTAAATAGTGTAGGGATTGAGGATTATCTTATAGGGAATAGGTTTTGAGTGTAGGTTATAGGTATTAGACTGTAGGGTAGAGGGTTTAGGGTGTATGTTTTAGGTATTCGCGTTTAGGGTGTATGTTGTATGGTTTAGGGATTAGTTTTTATGGTGTGGGGTGTAGAGTTTTGGGTGGAGGGTATAGGGTCTAGGGTGTAGGGTTCAGGGTTCAGGGTGTATGGTATGGGGTTCATTGTGTCATATTTGTGGTTTATTTTGTTGGGTATAAGGATTAGGGTGTCAGTTTTATGGTTCAGGGTGTGGGGTATAGGGTTTAGCGTGTAGCATTATGGTTTATTGTGTGGGGTGTAGGGTTATTGTTTAAGGTGTGAGGTGTAGGGTTTAGGGTGGGGGTGTAGTGTTTAGGCTGTAGGGTATAGGGTATAGGGTTTGGTTTTTAGGGATTATAATATTTTTTCTAGGATGTATGTTTTAGGGTTTATACTGTATGGTATAGGAATTAGGGTATAGATATTATAATTTTGGGTCCATCGTATAGGGTTTAGGGTTTAGGGTTCAAGGGTTACTGTTTACGGTGTTAGGTATAGGGTATAGGGTACATGTTATAGAGTATATGTTATATGGTATAAGGGTTATGGTATAGGTTTTAGGTTTTAGGGTGTAGGGTATACTGTTTGGAGTGTTGGATTTGGGGTTTAGGGTTTACGGTGTAGGGTTTGGGGGTTATGATGTACTTTTTATGGTTTGTGGTGTAGGGACTAGGGTTAGGGTTTGGGGTACATGGTTTAGGTTTAATTATGTAGGTTTTCAGGTGTAGGCTGTTGGTATTACTGTGTAGAGTATAGGGTTTAGTGTGTAGGTTATAGGGTTTAAGGTGTTGGTTATATGTTTTTGGGGTGTACGGTTTAAGATTTTTGGTTAAGGGTCTAGGTTTTAGGATGTATAGTTTAGTTTTTAGGGTGTATGGTGGAGCGTTTCAGGTCTAGGGTTTATGGTTTAGGGTTTAGGGTTTAGTGTGTAGGGATTAAGGTTTAGGGTATATGGTTTAGTGCTTTAGTTATAGTGTATATGTCTTGAAGGGATTTCCTGTCATTTTGTGGGATTGGAGTATTTTTATGGTTATTTAATTTGGTTATGGTCTAATGTGTTTTAGGAATATTTTGAGGTTTATATGCTTTTTGGGTTCTTATTCTTTTATGGGTTTTGATTTTTTAGAGATTTTATGTTTTATGGTTTTTAATGTATATAAGGGTTTTTTAAGGTTTTCAGAGTTATTTTAATTTATTTAGTGCTTATGGGTTTTTTAGTGTTTTGGTGGGTTTTGGGGTTTTAGTGACTCTTTTGAGGTTTTTATGTTATTTTGGGGATTTTCAAGGTTTAGGGGTTTCTTGGATTTTAGGGTTTAGGATTTATAGACTTTTAGGGGTTTTGAGTGATTTATTAAGGGGTTTTAGAGTTTGTATATTTATCTAAGTGGTTTTTTATCTTTGTTTGTTTTTTATTATTAATTTTTTTTAGGTATTTATTCCTTTTAGGGATTTTATGTTTCTATATGGTATTTTTTTCATTTCATTATTTTTTGGGTTTTTTAGTTTTAATTTGTTTTAATGTTTTCTAGGTTTTTTAGTGTTATATGGTTCTTAATGATTTATGATTTTTCATATTTTTTAGAGTTTTAGAATGTTTAGAGTTTTAATAGTGTTTTGGATTTTTATGGTGGTTTTCGTTTTTTTTGAGGTTTTTGGGTATTGATGTTTTTTTATATCATTAGTGTATTTTGGGTTTTTGGGGTTTTTTGGTTTTTTTGGGGTTTTAGGGTGCTTAAGTGGTTTTTTGGGTCTTTTATGTTTTATTGTATTCTTAGGGTCTTTTAGAATTTTATGAGTTTTTATGCACATTTAGTGTTTTACATGTTTTAAAACATTTTAATGATTTTAGTGTTTTTTGGTTTCTAGGGTGTTAAAGGTGTTTTGGGGTTTCTTTATGGGGGGGATACTTTTTAAGTTTTATTATAGTTTTTAGGTTTTTTGGTGTTTTAGGGTTTTTAGTGTTTTAGGATTTTTAAGAGTTTTAGGGTTTTTTATATTTTTATGGTTTTGGGGGTATTACGGTTAGTTTTTTGTAGGGTATTTTTTTTTTTTAGGGTTTTAGGGTTTTAATGGTTTTGGTGTTTTATTTTTTCATGTTTTTGTGGGTTTAAAGGGGTTTTAGAAGGTTCTATTGTGCTTTTGCGGGTTATTTGACTTTTAGGGTTTTAAAGGTATTAAGGGATTTAAGGTGTTTTTAAGATTCTTAGGGTTTTAAGGTTTTTAGAGGATTTAGATATATATTTGGGTTTTTTCTATTTTTTGGGGGTTTTAATTTTTTTTATGTTTTTAGCATTTTTATGTTATTTTATGGTTTTGGGGGTTTCTTCAATTTTTTTACAATTCTATAAGTTCCAAAAAAAATATTTTTTTAGCGTCCATTAAGTTTTTAGTCTTTTCAGGGTTTTTGTTCTTTAATGATATTTTTGTATTTTTTATTTTTAAGGATTTTTTGGGTTTTAAAGGTTTTAGTGTAATTTACGGTTTTAGGGGGGTTAGTGTTTGTTTGGTTTTTGGGATTGTCTAGGGTTTTTTAGGTTTCTAAGGACGATTAGCTTTCTAAGTTCCATTAGGGTTTTTTTGGGTTTTATTTTCCTTTAAGGATTATAGGGTGTTTAGGGTTTTTAAGGTTTTTATGGGTTTTTATGGACCTTGGGGTGTTTTTTGGGTTTTAGTTTCATTTAGGGTCTTTTAGAGATTTTATAATTTTTAGGGTCTTTTAATGGTTTCATAGTTTTTAGGGTCCTTTAGTGATTTTATAGTTTTTTTGGTCCCTTTAAAGAGAGGTTCAGGTTCTGTTAGGGTTTTTAGGGTATTTTTGTTCCTTTTATGTTTTTATATTATTTAAATGGTTATAGGTCATTTTATGGTCTTTTGGGGGATTTTATGGATTTTATGTCTTTTAGGGATTTTATGGTTTTTAGGTCCTTTTTGGATATTTTAGGGGTTTTAAAATATTTTTTTGATTTTAGGGTATTTAATTGTTTTTTGGTTTTCAGTGTCTTCTATTGATTTTTAGGGTTCATAAGGCCATTTAGGGTTTTTATTATTTTATGATTTTTTTATGTTTTAATAAGGGTTTTATGAGTTTTTAGTTTTTTAGGGGTTTTAATGTTTTATGTATTTTTATGGATTTTATGGTCGTAAGATTTTTTTAGTATCCTTTATTATTTTTAGGTCTTCTTGAGTTGTAAAGGATTTATGGATTTGAAACATTTTATGGTATTTAGGTGTTTTTAAAGGTTTTTGGGTTTTTAGTATTTTCAGGGTTTTAAGTGTCATTAGGGATTTTAATTATTTTAAGGTTTTAGGGTTTTAGGGTTATTTGTGTTTTTTTGTTTTTTTGTGTTTTTTTTGTTTTTATTGTTATGGACGTTTTAGGGGGTTTTTAGGGGTTTTAGGGTTGTAGGCTTTGGTTATTTTTATGTGTTTTTAGGATTTTTAGGGTTTCTAGGGGGGTTTTTAGGTTTTTTTGGGTTTCTAGTGTTTATAGGGTTTTTAGTGTCCTTATATCTTATAGGGGTAAAGGTATTTTTGGGGGGTTCAGTGGGTTTCATGGTTTATAGTGATTTCTAAGAATTTGTTTGGGGTATTATAGTTTTTTGGGGGTTTTAGGGGGGTTTAGGGTTTTAATTTATTTTTTAGGGAATTTAGAATTTATATTGTTTTTAGGGTTCCTTAGGGGTTTTAGAGTTTTTCTATATTTTAGGTGTTTTATTATTTGTAGGAATTTGTAGGGGTTTTAATAACATTAATGTTTTAGTTGGTCTTAATGTTTTTTATGGTTTTTATATTTTTATGGGTTTTACAAATTTTTTAAGACCATTAGGGTTCTTATAAGGTTATTTAGAATATTTTTGGTTTTCAGGGGCTCTTTGAGGTTTTCAAGGGTTTTAGGTGTTTTTAAATATTCTTAGAGTTTTTTGGGTATTTACGGGTTTTTTGTAATTTTTAGGGACAAGGCTGATGCAGGAGCCAGGCTATTCCTACCCCCCCCCCCCCCCCAATTTTTTTAAGAAAAATAGGATACTGTAGACAAGGGAGGGGTAGTGTCAATCGTCCCATATCCAAAAAACAATCCCCAAAAGGAAAACAATGAAAGAAAAAGACACAAAATCCCAAACACAGCAGTAGAAGAGAAAAAAGTAGAAAACGCTAGATCAAAGTCTCCATCCCCTAGTGGGTCCCCATTAGGACCATAACCATAGGAAGCATCCAACTCCACCAAATCCCATTCAGATGATTCCTAATACTTTAGGAAGGTAGTGTAGTACTCTCTACGGAATTGCTGCACCACATTAAGCTGCGCCATGATAGGTCGACCTCCCCTGCCAGGGGCAACATCCTTAGCTTTGCAAGATGCTCTCGTGGACATTGTCTTTGGAAAATTGGAATAGTCCTTCCTTGGTTTTCTCTTTTTGGGGTATAAGGAATCCCCTGCCGATTTGTTTTCCTTCCCATATGGAATGGAAAACTCTAGCAGGGATCTTTCTTAACCAATCATAGCCATATTATAATTCATTCATCGAGCATCCTCCTAGAAAAAAAACCAGCTCAGGGATAAAGGGGAATTCCTGATTTAGGGATCAGGTGGCAAGAACCCCACACTAGGACATGCAAGGTGACACACTAGTTAGGGCTGGCTACAATCGACCCTCCTCCCTAGTCATCTGGAAGACCTCCACAACTGGCTCCATCACCTCCCTAGGTTCAGCAGTCTCCCTATGCTCATGAGAAAATCGAACTAGAGCCCCCTGCAAAGTAGACTCACCAGCAGAGCCCCCCTAATGCACCAGTAAAGCCAAAGGACCCAACCCTTACCTCAGGGATCCCTCCATCACCATAGAATAATACTCTGCCATCTCTCCTTGCCCAAGAACTCCCCCCTACTTAGCCTCTTCTCCCAAATGGGCCACCCTTTCTTCACCACGTAATGCCCATACCCCACCCCCATGTCACCTCCAGGGACCACTAAAGCCCCACATTGGCCTTTCTCAGGCCCAACACTATCACCATGAGCCATATGCAGGGGAAACTCTATCACATCATGTCTAAGAGAAACATCAATAGGTAGAGGATCCACTAAGGGACCATTTTCTTCAACAATGGTACCAGGAATAGTAGCAGACATGGCCCTAGTAGCAGCATCCTCCCCTATTTCCTCGTTACACCCCACTCCCCCACATCCCCCTTTACATCATCCATGCCCTCCGACTCCACATAATTATGACAAAAAAATCTGTTACTCAAGGGGGAACCATCCAAGTCCAGCGCCTCCCTATGTTCAGCAAGCCCGCTATAGTAAATCATCACCTCTTGACCCTCATCCACTCCTACCAATCTAGAAGAAACCCCAGTGTCCCCAGAAGTTATGCCACCTTCAGACAATCGAAGGGTGATGCTGTCATTATCCCTTGTGCAGCAGCCTCCCCCACCGAGGCATGCACCTTCATTTCCTGCCCACCTGAAGCATCTTCGTCCACTCTTCCATCCTGCCCCTGCTCATGAAAAACATCACAGCACAACCTAGGGGACCTCAAACCTTAATTAGTCTCCATTCCTCATTTCTCATGCTCAATCAACAGATCCCACTTTAGTCTCTCAAACACATGAGATACCTTCGGCCCAGTTGATTGCAACTAAATTTCTTTTAACAGAGGAGACCCTATCACAAAATTTCTTTGATCTTCCTCCACCACTGGTCATTCACCCTTTATAACTCTTACACTACTACCACTTTGTCTATATCCAATGCTAAAATGACCCAAATTCCTTTATATAGAGTAGATCACAACAGAGGACTCCACAACTACAAACTATTTGAAACGAAACTCCCTGCCAACAGTCATCCACACAAAGTCAATCGGTGGTTTTGATACATCCAATTCAACGCATACTCTTGGGGAAACAGGGTGGTAAACTAATTGATTATGGTTGTCTGAACACAAATACCATCCCACAAGATTCCTGAGCATTCATATAATGGATGGATTCTGAAACGGAAGATGATGTTATGGGATACTTACCCATTAAGAAATCAGTATTGAGTCCCTATTCATGTGCAGGTCAAACCTCCATCAGAAGAGGAACAATCTGAAGCCATTAAGGCTACGAGGGGCCACAGACCAAGTACAGATCAGATCATCCTCCGTTGATAACTAGATCAGAAAATGGAGGACATCCAATAACCTGACCATTGGCCGATCTTCAAGGTTCCAACATCAAAAAACAAATCTTTCAAAAGGCTCCATCGAGGGTCATTGCTTCACGAATTGAGAAACTAAGGTCAAGCTATAAAGTGCAGAGGCCGTATAGAACTCTGATTCCAATAAAGGTATGTGATGGTAGCCTTCATATAAGACATGAACCTTTGGTAAAAGATTAATTCGAGGGAAGAGGGAAGGGAAAGAGGCACAATAGGAGAAATTAAGGAAAGATTTTGATCACGATTACACAAAAAACCCTCCCCCATTGGGGGGAGGAAGGATCACCGTCGGCACTGTCAAGGAGCCTTTGGGAGAGAAGGGGCTATCGAGAAAGCTTAGGGTCCTCTTCATTTATAATTTTTATGAATATTATTTTATTTAAGGGGTTTCTAAGATTTTATGATTTTTTTTGGTTTTTAAGGTTATTAGGTTATTGAGGGTTTTTAGTGGTTATAACATTTTTTAGGTTTTTAGTTATTTATAGTGTGTTTTAGGGTTTTAGGTTCATTTAGTGTTTTTAGGGTTTTCTGGTGTTTTGAGGATATTTAGGAGTTTTAGGGTTTTTAAGTATTTTTAAGTATTTTTTTAGTTTGTTAAGGATTTTTTTAGTTTGTTAAGGATTTTTTTACTGTTGGTTAGAGTTTCTTAGGTTTTTCAGGGTTTTTAAATTTTTTGGGGTTTTGAATTGTATTTTACTATTTACAGTTATGTGTATTTTTAGTGGTTTTAAGGTTTTTAAGTCAGTTTTAGGATTTTTAATGTTTTTGTGGCTCTTTGGGGATGCAATATTTTTATGGTTTTTATGGGTTTTTATAGTCATTGAGGTTTTAGGGTTTTTTTGGGTTTTTGTGTTTTTAAAGTATTGTGAGTGTTTTAGGGTTTTATATGTTTATAAGGGGTTTTAGGGGGTTTAGGGGCTATTGGGCATTTTAGATTATTTTTAGGATTATTTGGGGTTTATGTTTTATTTAGTTTTTCTATGTTATTTTGAGATATTTTAGCTGTTTTAGGTGTTTTGGATGTTTTTTTAGTTTTAGGTATTTTAGGGTTAATTTATGGTGATATTGGTTTTTAGGGTTTTAGGGTTTTTAGGGGTTCAGTGGTTTTATGAGTTTTTAGTGTTTCTTTCTTTTTAGGGGTTTTACTATTGTCTCAGGGTTTTTATTTATTTATGGTTTATAGTTTTTTTTGGTTTTTAGTATTTCTTGGGTTTTTAGTGTTTTAAGGGGTTTTTTTGCGATTTTAGGGATTTTAGATGTTTTTATTTTGTTTTTTGATTTTTAGGGTTCTTATAGTTTTAGGAGTTTTAGGATTTTTTAGTGTTTTTATGGGTATTTTATGAGGGTTAAAGTGATTTTAGGGTATTTTAGCGGTTTTACGTGTTTCATGGGGTTTATGGGTTTTTACGGGTTTTGGTGACTTGCAGTTGTTTTTAGGGGTTTTAGGGATTTCTAGGGTTTTTGTGTTTTTTTGGTTTTTATGGTTTTCAACATTTGTTTGGGGTTTTTTGGGGATTTTATATGTTTTTAGGGGTTTGGGTGATTTAAATGTTATTAGTATTTTTTTTTGTTTTTAGGTTTGTGGTGTTTTTTATTAAGGTGTTTTAGGGATTTTATTATTGTAGAATTTTTCTAAGTTTTTAAATTTTTTTAGTGTTATAATGGTTTTTAGAACTTTTTTTGGTTTTTAAGGGTTTTTAATTTTTTTGATTTTAGGGGCTATGTGATTATTTTGGATTCTTTTATGGTTATTGGGTTTTGGGGGGTTTAGGTTTTTTAAGGGCTAACATGTGGGGTTTTTTTGGGGGGAATTATAGTTCTTTTAGTTTTTTAGGGTTGTAGGTCTTTGTAGGGGTTTTCGAGTTTTTTTGGAATTTTTATAGGGTATATAGTGTTTTCTCAAAAAAAAATTTGATTTTTCTAGAACATTAAGGTTTTTATATGGTTTAGGGTTTAAAATACTCTTTAGGGTTTCTCAAGGGATTTTCGTATTTTTAAGGTTTTATGTTTTTCGTGTTTTTAAGGTTTTCAGTGGTTTAATAGTTTTTTTATATTAGTTAAGGGTTTTTTTGTGAGGATTTTATTATGTTTTATAGGGTTTAACGAGTTATTAAGGGTTTTAGAGTTTGTAGATTTTATTAATTTTTTGCTTCTTAGGGTTTTAGGGTTTTTTTTGTTTTTCTCATGTTTCTAGTTTTGTAGGAGTTTTAGGGGGGGTTTATGTTTTTAAGTATTTTAGTATTTTTATTTTTTTATGTTTTTTTATGTTTTATATGTTTTTTTATTGTTTTTAGGGGTATTTATTTTTTAGGTGTTTTATGGTTTACCAGTTTAAATAAAATGTTTTTTATAGTTTTAATGATTTTTTGGCGGTTTGGTGTTTTTTGGTTTTTTATGTTTTTATGGTGTTCTGGGGAGTTTTAAGGTATTCAAAAGATTTTGGGGGTTTCGAGTTGTTTTTTATAATTTTTAGGGTCTTTTAATTTTCTTTTTGATATATAGTATTTTTGGGTTTTACGTTGTTTGAATGGGTTTTAATGTTCTTTAGGACTATTTAGTGTTGTTATGGTCTTTTTGGGGTCTAGGGGGTTTTGATGATCCTTTAGTGGTTTATGGAAATTTAGGGTTGTTAGTTTTTTAAGGGTCCTTTATTGATTTTAGGGGTTTTAGGGTACTTTTGCGTTTTGGATTTTTTGGGATTTTTGGGGTTTTGGGATATTAGTGATATTAGGGGTTTTGGGTTTTATGGGTTTCAGAGGGATTTCTGGTATTTATGTGTATTTAATATTTTATTGGTTTATGGTTTTATTGTTTTTATTAGTTTTTAGAGACTTGTGTTCCAATTTTTTTAGGATTTTTAAGGGGTTTTCAAAGTTGTTATGGGTTTTGGGGTTTTATGGGTTTAGGGTTTTAGGTTATTAGGTGTTTATGGGGTTAGGGTGTTTATAGTTTGTTATTATTTTTAATTGTGTTTATTAATTTTTAGGGTTTTTAGGTTTTTTAGGGGTTTTATGTTTTCTAGGATATTATCATTTTTAGGGCCATTAGGGATTATAAGGTTTTAATAGTTTTAGGGGTTTGAGGGATATTTTGGTTCATTTAGTGTTTTTAGGGGATAAGTGGTTTTACTCTTTTATGGTCCTTTTTGTTTTATAATTTTTATGGTTATCTATTTTTTGGGGTTTTTATGACCTTTATGGGTTTTAGGGTCTATATGTATTTTATATTTTCTAGGTACATTAACGGTTTTTAGGTATTTTTTTTCATTGATGGTTTTTAAGGGTTTTATTGCTTGTAGTTATTTTTAGTGTATTTGGATCTTTTGGGTTTGTTGGTATTTTTATGGTCCTTTAAAGATAATTTTTATTTTTTGGGTCCTTTAGTAGATTTTCTTGTTCTTTTTGATTTTCTAAGGGTTTTTAGGGTCCTTTAGTATTTTTAGTTATTTTTGGGGACATAGGGTTTTTTAGGGTTTTTGGTTTCTTTAAGGGATTTTCAAGTTTTTTGGGTTTTAGGTTTTTTAGTACTTTTAGTGTTTTAAGGTTCTTTATGATTTTCTATGAGTTTTAGGGATTTAGGGTTTTTGATTTTATAGTGTTTTTAGGGTCTTACAATTTTTAGAGATTTTTTTGGTCGTTTATAGTTTTTATGGTTTTGTAAATTTTTTATCATTATTTGGGTCTTCTCAATTTTTTAGGATTTTTAAGGATTTATGGTTGTTATCTTTTTCAGGATTTTCATGGACATTTAATGTTTTTGGGGTATTGAACTTTTTTATTGGGTATATAGAAACATTTTGGGTTTTAGGGGTTTGAATGTTTTTATATGTTTTTAGGTTATTTTAGGGTTTTTATATTTTATATGATTTTATGGGCTTTAGGGTCCAGTATGGTTTTTTTGGGTTCTTTACTTTTTTTTGGATTTAAGTACATTTAGGGTTTTAATGGGTTTTAGGGTGTTTTAGGGGTTTTAGGTTTTTTAGTTCCCTTTATATTTTTAGGGATTTTATAGTCTATTGGGGTCATTGGGGGTCATTTATGTTTTTTGGGTGTTTTATTTAGGTTTTTTTTTGGTTTTAGGGACTTTTGGGGTTATTGGTTTTTTTTGGTTTTGGGACATTTTGGGATATTTAGGTATTTTTAATGAATTTTATGGTTCTGGGTTATTAGAGTTTTTTATGGGGTTTTATGGGTTTTTAGGGATTTTGGTTTTTTTTGGGCAGGAGGTTGGGTTTTATAGGTTTTTAAGGATTTTATTTTTTTATTCATTTTCATGTTTTTATAGGATTTATGGGTTTTAGGGGGTTTAGTGGTTTTTGGGTCCCTTAGGTGGTTTTTATGGTTTTAAGGATTTTTATGGGTTTTATGGTTCTTTGTATTTTTAATGGGTTTCAGGGGATTTTTGGTTTTTTGGGTTTTTATGTTTTTATAGTTTTAGTTTTATAAGGATTTTAGGGGTGTTTAGTGTTTTAGAGGATTTTAATATTTTTAATGGTTTTTACGGTTTTTTGTTTTTTTTGGTTTTTTAGTATTTTAATGTATTTTTTTTGGGTTTTGGGGGGTTTAGGGTTTTTCAGTATTTTTATGGGTTTTATGGTATTAGGATTTTTTTATTTTGTGGTTACTATAATTATAGCATTTTTTTATATGTATAAGGATTTCAAATAATTTTTAGGGATTTTGTGGGATTTTTTTTGGATTCAAGAATTTTATGATTTTTAGGTTTTTAGGGTGGTTTATGTTTGTTACTATTTTGAGTTTTAAGGGTTTTTACGATAGTTATATTTTTTTAGTTTTAGGTACTTTATGGTGTTTTACTATTTTTTAGTGCCTTTTGGGTTTTTATGGTTTTAATGAGTTTTAAGGGGTTTTAAGATTTTTAGTGGTATTAATGGTTTCCACATTTTCAAGGTTTCAAGGGTTCTTAGGGGTTTTATGGGTTTTTAGGGTTTAAAGGGTTTTATAAATTTTAGGGATTTTTAGTGTTCTTATTGATTTATAGGGAATTTAAGAGCTTACAGTTTAAAATGTTTTCTAGGTTTTGAGGGTATTTTAGGGATTTATTATTTTTAGGTTTTAAGGGTTTCAAGGGGATCAGGGGGTTTGGCATTGTTTTTTATAAATTTTGAGGTCTTCTATGGTGTTTTTGTTTTTAATGGATTTTGTATTTTTTTAGTGGTTTTGGAGGTTTAGGGGTATTGAAGGTTTTTAGGGGATTTCATGACATTCTAAGGGGTTTAAGGGTTTTGGGGAATTTTTGTGTCTTCAGGGACTTTATGGTTTTTTGAGTTTTTATGTTTTTTATGTTTTTTGGGTTTTTAATATTTTTAGGGGATATCGGGTATTATTGTTGTTCTTTTTTTTGGGGTTTTTATGGTGTTCATGGGTTTTAGGATCTTTTATGTGTTTTAGAGTTGTTTAGTATTTTTTAGATTTTTGGGTGTTTCAAGGTCTTTTAGGGGGTTTATGTATTTTTAGGGGTTTTAGTGGTTTTATTGGTTTCATGGGTCTTTTAGGGTTTTTTATTTATTTTTGTTTAAGATATGTTAGTATTTTTTTTTTGATTTTATGGTTTTTAGGATATTATTGTATTTTATGGTTTTAAGGTTTTTTGGGATTTTTTATGTTTTATTTTGTGGGGGAGGGGTTAGTGATTTTAGGGGTTTTTTTGGTTTTTTGGGGATATTAGTTTATTATGTGGTTAGGGTTTTATTGTTGTTTTTATGTGGTTTCTTGTCGGGGGGGGGGGGGGTTAGGGGTTTTAGGGGTTCCCAAGCTTTTTAATGGTTTTTAGGTGTTTTAGGTTTTATGTGTATTTTAGGGTTTTAAGAATTTCTTATGGAATTCCAGGGTTTGGGGGGGATTTTTTAATTCTTAAGGTTTTTAGGGTTTTTATAGTTTATTAGGATTTTAGGTTTTGTTTGAGTTTTTAAATGTCTTTAAGGGGATTAAGGGGTTCTATGGTTTTAGGTGGTTTTAAGGGATGTTGGGTTTAATGTTTTTTTAAGGTTCTCATTAATTTTTTTTTGTATTTTTAGTGTTTATAGGGTTTTGAGGTATTTTCATTAGTTTTAAAATCATATAGTATTTTAAGTGTTTTTTATGTTTTAAGGGTTTTAAGTTGGTTTATGGTTTTTAGGGTCTTTTTGAGATTTTTAGTGTTTTTATTGTTTTTTTAGGTTTTTAGAGTCTTTATTGTTTTAGGGGGGTTTTGAGGTTTTAGGGATTTTTATAAGTTTTAGTGTCTTTTAAGTGTTATGTATTTTTTTGGGATTTTATTCTTTTTATGTTATTTTGGTTTATTGTGTTTTTATGGATTTTTATGGGTTTGACAGTTTTCAGAATCATTTAAGGGTTTAGTGTTATTTGGGTGTAATTTAAGGTTATTTTAGAATTTTTATTGTTTTTATTATATTTATTGGTTCTTAGGGTTCATAATATTTTTAGGGACCATTAGTGTTTTATTATTTCCTAGGGTTTTTAGGGGTTTTTCCTCTTTATGAATTTTTACAATTTTTATGTTTTCATGATTTTTAATAGGTTTAGGTTTTTAATGGATTTTATGGTTTTTGAGTTTTAAGGGATTTTATAAGGGATTTCATGGTTATTAATGGATATTAGGGTTTTTGGTTTTAGGGGATTTTATAAAGGTTTTCATGGTTTTTATGTTTTTTAGAGTTATTGGTGTTTTTATTAGTTTCGTGGATTTTATTTTTTTAAAACTATTTTATTATTTTGAGATGTATTTTTGTACTTTTTAGTGTTTTAAGGGGGTTCAAGGTTTTTAGGGGATTTAGGTTTTTAGGTATAGTCTTTGTTTTTTAGGGGGGATTTTATGGTTTTTAGTGTTTTATGGGTTTTTATTTCTTTTTTATTATTTTTAGGGTTTTTGGGGGGGTTTTATTTTATTTTTATTTTATGAATGTTTTAGTGGTTTTGGTAGTATATTATTGTTTAAAAATTTTTAATAGAATTTATGGTATTTAGGCTCTCACGGTTTTTTAGGGATTTTATGTTTTTAGGCGTTTTACATACTTTTAGGGATTTTATGGTGTTTTAGATTTAAATGTTTTACCATTATAAAGGGTTTTTAGATTCCTTTTTGGGATTGTGGATTTTTATTTTTTTAATTGTTTTAGGGGGTTTTGCGATTTTACTGCCTTTTAGGTATTATAGTGGTTTTCGGGTCTTTTTTGTTTTTGGGGGCTTTAGGGTGCTATTTTTTTAGGGTTTTTAGGGTTTTAGGGGTTTAGGGGTTTTAGTTTTTTAGAGTTTTTTAGGGTTTTTTAGGGTTCTTAGGAAGTTATGGAGATTTTTTAGATTTCAAAATTCTTAGATCTTTTATGTGTTTGTAGTGTTTTTATTATTTTAATGTATTTTTATGGGTTTTGGGTTTTTTGTTATTTTTATTTTTTATGGTTTCTGTGGATATTTAGAGGTTTTGGATTTTTTAGGGTTTAATGGTTTTTAGGGTGTTTAGGTGTTTTTATGATCTTCGGGCCAGGTACGGTATTTTGTGGTTTTTAGGGTTATAGTGGTTTTAAGGGGTTTAAGGACTTTTTTGGGTTTTACCAATTTAGTATTTGTGTGTTTTTAGGGTGTTTAGTTGTTTTAGGGGTTTCTAATTTTTTTCGGGTTGATAAACTTTTAGGGTTTTTAGGTTATTTTATACAACATTTATGGGTTTTATGTTTTATATTTTTTTTTTCTGGTTTTACTTTCTTCTTAGTTTTTTAAGTTTCTTTTTAGGGTTTTTATATTTTTTGGGGTTTTTGGAGTTTTTTTGGGTTTTTAGTGTTTTTTGGTTTTTATTTTTTGGGGTTTTGAGAATATTTTTATAGTTTTTTTAGGGTTTTGAATGGGTATTAGGGTTTTGAGTGTTCTGTAGTTTTTTAGGGTGTTTAGGGTTGTTAGTGTTTTGATGTGTTTTTAAGTATCTTTATGGTTTTTATTATTATTCAGTGTTTTTTAGGGATTTCGGGGGGATTATGAGTTTTTTGGAGTTTTAGTGGTTTTTTTGGGTTTTCTAGTTTTTTTAGGGTTTTCAAATGGTTATTAGTGTTTAAGGGGTGTTAGAGTTTTAAGGGGTTTTAGGGTTTTTTAATGATTTTTTTCTAGTTTTTCTCTAATTTTTTTTTGGATTTTTTAGATTTTAGAAATTTTAGTGTTTTTGATTATGGTTAAGGGTACATTGTTTATGTTTTGTGGTATATATTTGATTGAGTAGGGTATAGGGTTCAAAGTAGAGGTTATAAGGTTATGGGTGTTTGGCTTTGGCTTTAGGGTGTACAGTTTAAGTTTTAGTGCATATGGCTTATGGTACAGGGTGTAATGTATTGAGTTCAAGATATAGGGTTTAGGGTTTATAGTGAAGGGTATAGGGGTTAGGGTGTAAATATTAGTGTTTAGGGAGTAAGGTATAGGTTTTATGTTGTAGGGTTTAGGGAATAAGGAGCAGGGTATATGGTTTAGGGTATAGTGTTATGGGTTTAGGGTGGAGGGTATAGGTTTTCGGGTGTAGGTTTTAAGGTTTAGGATAAATGGCTTACAGTATAGGGTGTTGGGTTTTGGGTTTAGGGTGCATGGTAAAGGGTATAGAGTGTATGGTTTAAGATTTAGGTTGCATGGTATAGGGATTAGGGATTAGGGTTCGGGTTTAGTGATTATGTTAACGGAATTGGGTGTATGGTTTATTGTTTAAGGTGTGGTGTGTGGGGTATATAGTTTATGGTGTAGGTTTTTTTTAGAGTGTATGGTATAGGGTTTAGGGTGTAAGTTTTTGGGTGATCAGAATGGGATTTATGGATTTGGATTTTGGTTTTAGGGTATAGGGTTTAGGGTGTAGTTTTTAGGGTTTAGGATTTAGGGTATAGGATTTTGTGTGTAGGAATTAGGATTTAGGGTGTATGCAATAGTGTTTAGGGTTTTGGGTTTAGAAATCAAAGTGTGGGGTTACTAATAAATAATTATTTTTTCCAACTGGGGTATATCTATTGGTGAAAACGAATTTTATATTGGTAAATAAGTTTCCAAAAAAATTGCCTTATCACAAAATTATTGGTAAAAACATTCTTCTAAAATGTTATTCTAATGGATAAAATAGTTCATTTATAATTTAAATATTAAAAATTAATATTATATTTTTTTGTTAAATTTTTTGGCAACATATTTGTATGAAAATATTTCTATTAATAATATCATCACAAACATTTAGGCTTCTTTTGCTATTATTATTCGTAAAAGAAATTTATCTATGATTATAATAAATTATATCAAATAATATCTATTTCTAATTTATTTTTAAATAAAGTATTTATATTATCATATTTGTTTTTAAAATTTAAAAATATATTTACTGATATAAAAAATATAAAAAAATAATGAATATAAAGAGAAAAAACTGTTAGTATAAAAAAAACTCAACCGATTTTGATATACTCAAATCAGACATAATAATCATGAAATATTTTTTCAACCACAAGGAAAATAAGATGTAGTTTGAAAAATTCTATAGAGGAAGTTTATATAAAAAATATTCCAAATTAAATCAAAAAATAGAATTAGATAAAATAGAATGTCTGTGTACTCCCCGACATGAAATGTTGGTAAGTAGGGACTAAAAAATTGGTAAAAAAATCTTGGCTCTTATCTTGGAATCTTAAATGTAATGGTTTTCAATGACCTCGCCCATGCATTCTCTCTAACCCACACCATTAAAATATCATTTTTTTACCGTTGTAAAAAAATTATTCATCTAAACACCCATACAAAACTCACACTTATCGTGTTTTATTTTTTTAACAAAATTTGACCAAAACAATACCAATTACTAATAGAAGGATTTAATCACCCCCCCCCCCACAATGAAAAAATATTGGAATCTGTGGCCATTCACATGGTTCCCTCTGCTGTAATATATATGATAAAGAACATTATTATGCATAGTTCATCACCCTATATCCTAATAAATCACTTCCATGGAAGAAACCCCCTATCAATGATAAAAAACATAACAACAAGGAATAAAGTTTTAAAATGAATTCAAAGAAAAAGAATTAAATTCATATCTAAAAAATGAAGAACCATAAGAAAAATCACTTAAATTAAAATGTAATTAATGTAGTTGAAAATATTTTTTACTGTTAGATGATATATTGTCAAAGTATTTGTTGTTAAAATTCCAAAACTTTTAATTATTTATTATTCATATTGTTAAAAAATATATAACATCAAATTCATGTTAATATAATTTCAACACATTTCCTCAACTTTGAGGCATCCTTTTTGTTAAAAATTATGTGCCTTCAGCAACATAAAATGAATATTTTATTTTCACTAAAAAAACATGAACATTATATTGAAATAGATTTTATAATAAAATATCTTGTATGTTATCTAATTCTATATAATTTTATAACATGGATCTACAAAAATAATAACATTTATGAAAATGAGTAGGTTACAGCATTAAAAATGATACAAGTAAATAATTTTTTATTTTACTACATAATTTATTAATGAATCCAATTCAATAATCATATATTTACACATCATGAAAAAAAATCATTGAAAAAAAATTACAAGTTTATTCACTAAAACAAAGTACTCACTCATAGTTTTTAAATCCCCTAGTACAAAACATTGAAATGATGAAACAACAATAGAGGATTACATCTATCTTTTAATGTTCAATTTATCACCCGATATATATTTATACAAACAGTTATATATAAAATTCAGACTAAAATGAAATTTTAGTAAATTGGAATGAAAAATTATCCCCAAGTGATTCTAGTAAAACAAGTAATTAAAGTTGGTAAAAAATAGACATGCCCTTTAGATAAAAATAATGGCCTCATATTTATAGGAAAAACACTTCCCCAAATTCAAATACAATAATCCCACATTTATATAAATTAATATGAAAAAAAAATTAGTAGAAAAAATAAATCATAACAAAACCAAAGAGAATTAATAATCTTAAACAATAAAAATCCATCAATGCAAGGGGTTGAAGGCATTACATAAGATCATTAAAGGAACAAGTGGGCCTACTTAACAATATTCATGATCATTTTTAATTACAACTGTTTAGAAAATAAAACTATAGGGGGATGAGATTCATGTTCTAGGAGCCAAAGACTTGAATAATATTGGCTCTACTATTGGCTTGGTACCAAAGGTACATGGCCATGAAAGAGATGAATATTTGCAGGAGATAATAGATAACCTTAAAGATAATGGATTTAAGAAACTAAGGTAAAATAAGTAGGATCAAGGTCTTTTGTATGGGAATGAAATTAGAAAACTAAAATAGATTCCATATTCTAAATTTCAAATAGGCTATGTGTGCATTATTAATAAATT
Organism: Viscum album; assembly: GCA_963277665.1. Taxonomy (NCBI): domain Eukaryota; kingdom Viridiplantae; phylum Streptophyta; class Magnoliopsida; order Santalales; family Viscaceae; genus Viscum; species Viscum album. The sequence goes on along the minus strand of OY728133.1, from coordinate 114,590,164 downwards.
TCAAACCATGTGTGTAAGTAGAATCCGGGCTATATGTTCAATCTATGTAGAACACTAAAAACGTATATGAGAAATAGTGAGGGGGATAGATTACATATCGTCCATATATTATAGAAATTTCATATTTCATATAATACATATTCTACACACAACACATATATTATTGATTTTATACAGTAAGAAACATTGTTTTTTTTCTATAAAGAAACACACCAAGCATCCATTTAGACAACACACATGGATGATGAATCAATACATGTTAGTAATAATACTAAAAAAAATTCCATATTTCAAACCATATTACGATAAAGAGTTTAATATGAGTAAGATGTCAGTGAGAAAACAATAATAGTGACTTTGCATGAATATATTACCATAAACATGCATTCTTGGATACTCCACACAACCGATAACAAATTTTGGATGAAGAAATACCGTCCAAATATTAATGATACACATTATCAAGGAATAAATGCAGTACTAAATGTTCTTATCAACATTATCGATAACTTTCTTCTTATCCTCCATTTTTTAAATATATCTTCAAGTTAAAAAAGAAGTAAAAATATCATCATTCTTGTACTATTATTATCACCACTAGACACGTTGAAAAGATTTTTAATAAAACCATTAGTTTTTCTATGTCAAGTCAGTTATAATCCACATTTTTTTGGTAGATTTAGAATTCAATTCAATTTGATGTAACCCAATTGATACTATTGGTTCATCCATACAAATTATTCCTTTGAGATTGTAATTTGATTCCATCCTTTCAAAAAGGGAGAATAATGAAATTCTACTAGATTTATAACATATCACCTTTAGGAAAAGAGTTTTTTATATTCTAACTCTAAGGGGGGACATTAAACAGTACAGAGAGAGGAACTGGGAATCAAATCTTGTATCTACAAAAAATGAACCTGTTTCCTCTAGAAATGGGGATGACCTTGTTTTGTTTAAGGTTCAAACATTCCGATCAGTTTATAATGGGTTTATTCAAATAATCGGAAACATCCAATGATTCTATATCCATTTGGACCTACATTCCAAAGGTAGGTGCTCATTAGTTGTGGACCGATGAGGCATAAGAATTTCAATTGGTCGATAGGATGGGAGGTCAGACTCATCACACATTTTTTGGGGGAATTATTGTCAACTCCGAGACTCTCTTTATATATTTATGTTAGGTTCGTGAGTCCTTATTACACTACCATGTATGAAAATGAGCCTTTCCTTAAGATCTAACAATCAATGATTTAATATGTATGAGATTTAGAGAATATTTTATATGTATTTTAGGTTCTTCATCGATAGAGAATCATCTGTATTTGTTAGAGATTCTTATTCAATGGTTTCCTTCAACACATTATATAAATATCTCTTGGTCATTATGAAAACCATACTGGTTTTATAGCCACTCAGTGGGGCACGTGATGTTTATTGTTGTTCAGAAGGACATGGAGTATTTCAGAGTTGGTATCGTACCCGTAGATGAGCTACCTACGTATCCTTGTTAGAAAAGGAATCTGAACCCACGTAGTTAGGGAATTAAGATATAGTTTAATGACATATAAGACGGATGAGAGTTAATGGGTGATGGTCTTGAACCTCAGAAAGGCTTCCTACATACTCCACTTTTAAGGTAGAGATCAAAGTCCACATAGTTCAGTTTGGAATTGTGGGGCATACGTATGATTAATGGGCCAAAGAGATGTGATGTGGTTACTTTTACACTCTAATATCACTTGATTCATGCTCAGTGTGAGAAATAAGAGGTATCAGTAAACCTGACAATTTGTGCCATGAAAGATGTGGTCACAAGGAATGATATGGGGCTTATGTATGTATAAATTCCCAAATAGATAATGATCAGGACTTAATTTAGAGGCGAAGACCAGGTACAAGGTCCATAAAGGTATATGTGATTTATAGAGATTTGGATACTCTAACATGGGGCTTACCCCTTAGGAGGATGCCAAAATTAAAAGGGGACTGGTGATTGGGTTTTATTCTTGATAAGGAATCCCAAATCAAAATAAGTTAAGACTGGTTAAGAGAAATTATGACAAGGGCTTACTCTTGAGAAGGAGGCCCGGGTTAAAGGAATTTGGAATTTGGGGAATACTCCTAAGGAGGATGCCCATATTAAGGGAACTTGAACTGGGGCTTACTCCTAAAAAGGAGGCCCATGTTAGGAAATTATTACTGGGGCTAATTCCTGAAAAGGATGCCCTAGTTAGGGGATTATGACTGGGGCTTACACATGAAAAGGAGGCACAGGTTAAAGGAATTTGGAATTTAGGACTTACTCATATGGAGGAAGCCCATATTAAGGGGACTTGAACAGGGGCTTACTCCTGAAAAGGAGGCCCAGGTTAGGAAATTATGACTAGGGCTTATTCTTGAAAAGGAGGACCAGGTTCAGGAATTATGACTGGGGATTATTCCTGGAATGGAGGCCCGGGTTAAAGGAATTTGGAATTTGGGATTACTCCTAAGGAGGATGCCCATATTAAGGATCTTATCATCTTAAAGGATTAGTTTGAATGAATGAAATCTCTAACATTAGTGACATGAAGATATTTAAATCACTAGGTTTGGAGAGATGTTCCACAGAATTCCTTTCAGATAAGGAATACAACAAAGGTATCATGCCATAAATGGCATTGAAGAGGGTTTTGAAGGATAAATATTGAACAAGATATGTGGATTTGAAGAGAAGATCTGAATAGGCAGGAGGGGTACCCAAAAAGAAGTAAGCGCGTAGGTCCTGTTTGGGAGCGCAGGTCCTGGTCGTGCAAGTATACATGCATGGCACAGGTGTACTTGTGTGCCTATTAACCAATGGGGTAATACTTGGATGAGACTTGGATCAAGCCCTTAGTATTATCCCTAAAGTCTTGAAAAAGGGTGGCATGTAGGTTCTATTGAAGGGATAAGGTGGCGCACAAGTTTAACCATTTACCTTAAGGCTTATACACTTAGGTTCATAGGTGTTGATGAATTTCAACACATAGGCCTTGTTCACCCTCTTCATATATTCCATTCTACGTAAGAAATTACCATAGAAGTGTTTAGAAGACTTCATGTAGAGACCAGGGTGCCGGGAGCTTCAATCTGACTTTTGGAATTTTTCATCCTTGAAATGGGGGGGCCCACAAGAGGTATTTATAGACTACTGAAGACCCTAGGCAAAAACCAAATAGGGCGCACAGGTCACCTACGCGCCGAATATGTGGCGCGCAGGTATTCCTACACGACCATGATGAAACCTGTGTGGCCCATTCATAACCAAATCCTTCTTCATGACTTTGTCAATTTTGGATATTTCTTCGAAGGATGAATCTCTTTATGCTAAGGTATTCCCTTTTTTCAGCCGTTAGACTCTGTGATGGAAAGGATCATCAAAAGAAGTCCCCCCTCAGAGTTGGATCCAAAAGTAATAAGGATGGGACTCTGAGGTAAAGAAGAAAACCAAGGAAGGTCGGTGCCCAAGTTTTGAGCGTGCAGATAGCGGCGAGTAGGTGAGAGGAGCACAGGCTTCGACATGTAGGGGTGAAGCCATTCTCGCTCAAAGAACCCGGAGTTGAATAGTTCAAGCTCTCTCTGTGCAGGTTTCTCTCATCGCGTAGGTTGCTGATTTTCCACGGTTTCATTGCTTCTGTTCGTGTCGCGCAGCTGCAGAGGTATTTTGATCTGTAAGGTGATACCTGCGCGTCAAAAACCTGCACAACACAGTTACACTTGAGCGCCAAAATTGGACTTGCGCTCCTTAATTCCTTTTCCATTTTTTCACCTTTCATCACATGTTTTATGAAAAATCAACTCACTTAAGAGTTAATTATTCAATATTTGTGCAGATTCAATAGATCCTAGAAGAATTAGAATGGCTGATGAACTGGTTACCAAGTGGATTTATGATAATATGAACATCATTGGCCATGAATATTATGATATCTACAACAGCACTCTCCTAGATATCGCCAAGTACTTGAAGAAGTATCATCTTAATTTTCCATAGAGCATCTACTTGCCTCTGTATGGGCATGGTCATCTGCAAGGATTCAACATTCTAGATGCAAAGAATTATATGCCCGAGATGCATCCGCACAATTACTCCTCTATTTTGGTTATGCTGTGCATTAAGAGAAACAAAAATGGTGTGAAGTTTCAATTTTTTCCTTCATTACATTTCCTTGCAGATATGAAAATCGAAAACCATGGGATGATATGTTTTCCACTGCCAGTTGATGGAGAGAAAACTATCATGACATTAGAAACAATATCTGAAAAGATTACTCTCTCCAAATGGCTCCTTACTTCCAATGATCCATTCTCAGATCCATGTATCCATCTTCCAAGTATCATGGATGGAAATAGATTCACTATTTGATCAGAAGAAATTTTTCTCAAACCGCACTCAAGAACATTCTTTTACGATTGTTCCAAGAAGATTTTATATCACTGCATCTATGATTGTATCCAGTTGAATGAATGAATTCTAGGTGGTTGCTGATGATGCTCGGGATTCCATAAATCAAATGAAGAGTTATGTTGAAATCCTCTTTTAATTCCTGAAAAAGAAAAGATAATATAATCTATAGATGTCCTTCTATCTCTTTTTCATCAATGAAAAACACTTTCATCATCAATCATTTGTGCATGCCTTCTTTTCCTACCTACTTTAAATTTTTACCTAAGCCAATGGGCCTAGTAAGCATAGCTTTATTTTTTCTATGATTATAAAAATAACCCTAAAAAATATGAATCTTTTAATTGCTCAATACTACCTAAATCATACGAATTATATGTTTATTGAGCTGGGACTTGACTTTTGTTCAGAGTTACCTTGTCTTTTGTTGGCAGTTTAAAGTCAGGCACGTCGGACATAAAAGGGATGATGTTTAAAGTCGAAATAGCTTTGACTAAATGGATTAAATTTACTCAATTCCTTGATAATATATCTGAAAACATATTACCATATTCACGTACGAGGGAACAAATTTAAACTTTGACTTAAGAAATTTTGAATCTGAGGAATGATATGAAAAAAGGGCTCAATGCATTAGAATAAGTATTTACCAATAATGAAGTTACCACTATTTAACAAACCCGTTATGGGGTTCAATTATGTAGGGCCGCTTAAGGGAATTGGCTGCATAGTCAAATAATATCATCTTTTGGCTGCAGTTCTGTTATGTGGACTACTTATGTAAGGCCGCCTAAGGCCACGTGTTGCATAGTCAGGAAAAAGAACTCTCAGAAATTTTACTTTTTATTGCTAAAAAGTCGGTGGAAGTTTATGGATATTCAAATTTTCCAAAGCACAGAGTCTATTGTATGGAAAGAGGTACTTGAATATTGAGAGGATATTTCCAATCAAGATTATCAAAGAATTGGATGAATGTCACTCCTATGAAGGTCTGACCCAAACGTAAGGAAGGGAAATATAAACCATAGACTTGAATACTTTCAGATATTGAAAAAGAGTATTGGATAGATATGTTAAGGATGGATATTTTTGCATATCCCTACATATTTTTGTTAAGACAAATATGAAAAAAGAGGTTTTCCTCTCAAGAATGAAGTTACTATTATTTGACAGACCCGTTGGGGGTTGAATTATGCAGGGCCACCTAAGGGCATTGGCTGCATGGTCAAATTTTTGAATATTTAGGCTGAAAGGTCTGTTATGTAGACTACTTATGCAAGGCCACCTAAGGGCAGGTGCTGCATAGTCAAGAAAAATAATTCTCAGGTATCAGACATTTTGTGACCAGAAGTCTAGAAAAGGGTTATGGAGATCTGGAAGTTTTTAAGGATAGCAGTATGACACATCAAAATGGGCATTATTCCATGTATGCAGATATACACAAAACAATTATAACCATAATCATGTTGTAGATGGGTCCTTAATTGAGGTGTTGCGCTTCACTATGTATCCCATAAGGATGGGAATCAAGCCATACATAGTTCTTGAAATACATTTTAACGTCATGTGGGATGAGAGTATATGAGATCTTAGTTTAGGTTCATAGAACTTGGACCATTATAAGGAATACATAGTGTTTGTTTGTTATAAACCTGATGAGAATGAAGACCAGGATTTTCATACCACATTCACGTTTTCACAGGGGAATTTTCAACTAGGGGACTGAAAGTGAAATTTGGGGTTAAGCCCAAAGACTTGGGGCTGGATTCGAGGGATGCTCGAACGTTCCTACGTATCCCATAAGGATGGGAATCAAGCCATACATTGTTCTTGAAATACCCTCTATATATATTTCATTTGTACAAGTGAAGGGTGAAAGGGGACTTTAGTGCAATGATAGTTTGACCGAAGATTAAAGGTTTGGAAATTTCCATGTATGTATGTAGTCTTTGGAATATAACATGATTGGGGATCAATGTAAATAATTATTCCCTCTCAGGTGAGGGTGTCAAATAATGTTGTAGTTTATTATCGTACAGGACAAAAAGTGCAAATAGTTTAACGTCATATATCAAGGATAATGGCGAACCAAATGTAAAAAAATATTGGCTCTAGGGGTAGCTTCACAAATCGACATCATATAAGATGGAGGTGAACTGATGTGAAGATATTGGTTTTGGGCTTGATCCATGATTGGTTTCCAATGTACCCATCCTAGAAGGCGAGGATCAAAGTCCGAATAGTTCGATTAAATAATGAATTGGAAATCAATTTGTTCTTGAGGACAACGACCTAAAAAAATAGTGTTGGGACTTACACATGGTTAGAGGCCCAGAGAGGGTGTTATGGTTGAAGTTTACTCTAAGCTCACATGAGTCATACTCGGTGTGAGAAACAGGAGGTAGCAACAAACTTAACGATTCATTGTTTAACATCGTGTTGGACAAGGAAGGGACTATGTAGTTAAATGTTTTGCAGTGAGGACTATTGGATACATATTTTAGTTTCATGTAGTAGGGACAAAATATAGTTTAACATCATGTAGGATGTATTAAGGTGTTTTGTTCAGTTTTATGTCATGTAAGACGAATGTGTAGTATAGTTTAACGTCATGTAGGACAAATATAGGGACAAAGTTTAACATCATATTGGATGTGAATACAATTTTGTGTCATGTTGGAGAATAAGGGTGCTATACAGTTTAGCGTCCTGTAGCTAAGACAGTGGGGACAATACAATTTAATGTCATGTTGGATGAAAAGGGGACTGTGTAGTTTAATTTCATGCAGTAAAGACAAAATAAGGGTTGTATTTTTTAATGTCATATAGAAATGACGACATAGTTTAAAGTTGTGTTGGACAAGTGCTGTACAGTTTAGCGTCATGTACCTATGACGTGGGTTATGCGGTTTGATGTCTTGCTGGATGTATTAGGGACTTTTCCACAATTTAACATTGTGTTGGATGACACAGTGTAACGTCATGCTGGAAGTAAGTGCAAATAGTTTAAGGTCATATGCATGGACCTTGTTATGTATATTTATTATACAAAATACTTCTTCAGAAATCTAGAATTGTTTAGAGTCGTGATGAGTTCTTCATCCATTGAGATTAAAGAATAAGCTCCATTGGAGTAGACCTTATGTATTGAGTACGGTCCTTCCCAATTTGGATCAATCTTGGGAGGATTCTTTCCTGGTGTCATTGGTGTTCTGAGAACCAATATTAATTCTCCCTGAACGTATGAATGAATACGATCTTTTTTTTGAAAGATCGTGTTATTCGATTCTGATAGACTTCCTAGTGGTGCAAGGTGCACAATCTTTTCTCGTATAATCGTTACAATTCATCCAATCTCTTTTCAGATTTTTCATCTATAGATGACTGATCACAAATGGCTACTCTGAGTGAAGGTAATTTAGCTTAAATGGGAAAGACTTCTTCTGTTCCATATAATAATGAATATGGAGTTGACTGTATTGCAGTGCGGGTGGTGGTCTGATAAGCCCAGAAAGCATGAAAAAATTTATCAGGCCATAACTTCTTATATTTATCCACCATCATTTTTAGTATGTTTGAAAGAGTCTTGTTGAAGGATTCTGTTTGTCCATTGGTCGCTGCATGATACCGAGATGAATGATTGGATTTGATGTTTTATTCTTGGTATAACTTCCTTACCTCGGATGAACAGAAATTGGTTCCATTTTTCGTTAATATCGTATGTGGGAAACCAAATCTGGAAATGATGTTAGACTTGATGAAGCTAACAATGCTCTTAAAACTAACTTATTTGAGATGTATTTCCTCTTCCCATTTGGAAAAGAAGTCAGTAGCAGTAAGAATATACTTAAACTACTTGGATGTAGCTGAAGGGTAAGGTCCTACAACATCCATTCCCCATGTGGCAAATTTCCATGAGTATTTAGCTGTATGAAACAACTATGGGGGTATATGAATGAAATTGGCATGTACTTGGAAAGAATGACACCTCTTAGTGAAATAAACACAATCTTGTATCATTGTAGGCTAGAAGTATCCAATCCTTCGAACTTGCTCAGATAATCTATATCCAGACTGGTGGGCACCACAGACTCCTACATGAACTTCTTTCATGATAGCCATTGTCTCTTCACCGTCAATGCATCTGAAGAGAATTCCATCAAAACCTATTTCATAGAGAATTTTCTCTAGGTGATCTAGGCTATCATAAAAAGTGAAATTGACCACACGTTTCCAGATTTGTTCTTTCCCAGCTCTATTAGGTGGAAGTATTCCATTTTGAAGGTATTCCCAGATAGGTGTCATCCATCCTGTAGTATGACCATATGGATCAGAAATGGGACTAATTTCATTGATTTCCTCTATTCTGGTTTGAACATAAGGTGAAATTGTACGACGGTGGGCAATACTGATGATTGTCTCGTCCCGATTTAGATCTTCTAGAGTTGTAGCTATATTAGCTAGTGCATCATCTTGGGAATTTTGTTATCGCGGGTCATAATAAAATGTTGGTTCCAAAGGAAATTCTGCCCTTAACTCTCTAACATAATCATACAAAGGGATTAACTCTTCTTTTATGATGGCAGAATCCCCATTGACTTGTTTGATTACCAAGTCTGAGTCACCATTCACCTTTAAGTGATTCACTTATGCTTGAAGCACCAACTCAAATCCTGCGATGAGAGCTTGATATTCTGCTTTATTAATTGTCTTGCCTCCCATCAATGAGAAGGAATAGTGTAGCACTGCATTTTCTGGGAAAATAAGCACAATTCCCAACCCAACATTGTTGAATTTAGGATCTTCCATTTTCTTTCTTGTTGGACTTCTGGAAGCACCATAAAAGTACATTTCCCATGTTTGAAGACAATATTGAATAGAGAAGACTTCCTCATCAGAAAGTTCAATATCTAAAGATGTGTCTTCTACTGAAGGGTGTTCAGCAAGGAAATCAGCCAGAGCTTGGCCCTTTATTGCCTTTTGAGACACATACTGAATATCAAATTGTTGCAAAATAACTTCCCACCTTTTCAGACGTCCAGTAAGCATTGGACAACTAAGGATAAATTTGAGCGGGTTATTGCGAGATACCAAATGGACCTCATGATGTTGCAAGTAGTGTCTCAACTTTTGAACTGCAAAGATTAATTCTAGGAATCACTTTTCAATACTGGAATATCAGGTTTCTGCTTCAAGGATAGTCCGACTGAGATTGTAAAGGATGTTTTCATTCCCATCATCATTATTTTGGGCAAGGAAGGAACCATATGATCACTCTAAAGCTGTCACATAAAGAATAAGCGGCCTTCCTTCAACAGGTGGCATCAATACTGGTGGACTCAAGAGATACTTCTCTAGAATATTGAATGCTTCTTGGCATTCTTTGGTACACTGGTAAATGACTCCTTTCTTCATCAATTTGGTGAAGGGTAAACTTTTTCCTACCAAAATGGTGATGAAATTCTGAATATAGGCCAAGTGTCCTTGAAGTCCTCTCAATTATTTCAAATTTCTAGGAGGTTACATACCAAGGATTGACTTTGTCTTCTTAGGATCGACTTCGATACCACGATGTCGTACAACAAAGCTGAGAAATTTTCCTAAGGTTACCCCAAAAGAACATTTCAAGGGGTTCATCTTAAAATTATGTTGTTGATGTTTCTGGAATAAGATTTCCAAATAATCCAAGTTATTAGAACATTTTTTGGATTTAATCACCAAATCATCCACATAACATTCAAAAAATATCCCTCAAAAGGGTTTGAAGATACGGTGCATGGCATACTGATATGTTACGCCAGTATTCTTCAGGCCAAAGGGCATTACTAGATAGAAAAAAACACCCTCAGGGGCTATGAAAGCTGTAGATTCTTCATCTTCTGGATCCATTTGGATTTGATTATAAATATAATATCCATCCATTAAGGAAAGTTCTTCACAGCCAGTTTTTTCATCAATTAAGAGTTTTGTGATCGGAACTATAAAATCATCCCTAGGACAATGCCGATTATGATCTTTAAAATCAATGAAAACTCTAATTTTTCCATTCTTCATTTTCACAGGGACAATATTAGCCAACCATTTGTGATATTCAACTTCTCTGACGAAGTTAGATTTGATAAGATTATCCACTTCAGCTTCAATTTTGGATGCATATGTTGGGCGTGTTCTTCTTGCAGCTTGCTTAAATCCCCGATGTTCTTTTGGAAAACCCAAATGATGAGTAGCAACATTAGGATCAAGCCCTATAATTTTTGTACAGTTCCAAGAAAATATATCTCTATTTTTCTTTAAAAATGAAATATAGATTTCTTGCTCTTCAAGAGTCATGACCGCACTAATTATAGTGGGGAGTGGATCTTCTTTTGTACCCAGATTTACTTCACTGAGTTCATCCAGAGTGGTAGAGATACCCTCTTCAAAAGCGGTAGGATCATCCCTGAGATCTTCCTCTTCTTCTTCAACATGTGTTACTTATTTTGTTTCTACTTGCATAGTAGATGATGAAGTAGAATTTCCATGATCAGGAGAGATATTAAAATTTGAACATCTTGAACAGGAGGCTTCCATTTATGACCCTATTGATGATGAAGGTTCTTCCTTTCATATTAAATAGGAGATGGTGGATTGAGAATTGACATCATCGTTCACCTCTGACATTGCTATAACTTCTTCTGGCTTGGTTGGCGATGTACAGACTTGCTGGATTTTAGCGGATGAAATGAAGACATCTCCATTTAAGATTTCATCATTTCTTGGTGAATCACCACTTTCTCCCATGCTATCTGGCTTGATTGCCGTAATTGACATTATAAAATCTTCCCTAAGAGTACTTGGATTTGGGTCTATCCAGTCAATTTCACTGATAGGCAACACATAACCCGTACTCACATGTGTGATTGGGTTTACTAGAATCTTTTCCAAACCATATGGATCATTAACTTCGGTAACCTCCCCTGTTGTATATTTCTCTGTACCCTTCATGTCATATAATTTCACCTCAATGTATTGAGATTCACATGTTTTTAATGGGGCATTATCACCATACAATGTCCCAATTTGACCATTGAAAAAATATTTGAGGCATTGATGATATGATGAAGGGATAGCCACATGTTTATGTAGCCAATGTCTTCTAAGAAAAACGTTGAAGGTTGTATCGTGATCAACAACCATGAAATATGAATTGGATACAAGGTCTCCAAACGGAGTTCTGAGTGTAATCTCTCCCAGTGGTTCTTGTTCATTTTTATCATATCCTTATAACATCAAAGTAGAAGGAGATGAATCAGATTTTCTAAGGCCCAATCGACGAAGTGTATGAATTGGGATGAGGTTCACTCTTGAACCATTATCAATGAAATCTCTTCGGATGTCTACCCCATTGACCTTGCCAGATAAATACAAAGTTCTAATATGTCCATTCACAACATCTTCTTCATCCTCATCTATGAAAGATATCACTGCATGGAATTTTGCAGGATTATTTTCTATATGGTAGACTTCAGCCGCAACAATTTCAGTTTTGAATTCATGAGGACATGAAAAATCCTCAATGAGTGCCTCTTGAATATCCTTTGATAGATTCAAGAAATCCTGAATTGATAACATGGCTGTTACTTGGGCCAAATGTTTCAAGACATCATATTTTTTATCCAAAGGTTTGCGTTTCCCATCACAAACATGTGGTTTCATAGGTTCCTTAGAAGTTGTTACTTTGGAAATAGATGCATTATGAATTGGGGTAGGAGTTGGAAATACTCCTGGATTTGAAATATTAGACCGAATAGGTCTATTTACTTGCTGAGAGGAAGAATTTGGAACCTCTAACTGATCCTCCAGAATAATTATGCAAGGACTGAATCTACTATTGGTAGAAGAATTTTCTTGTTCTTATTGAGCCCGCTGAAGAGATCTACCGTGAGTTTCTTCTTCATATACAGTTCTAGAAGGGGTAGGATTGGAATAGTGGTTTCTGGGATATCCACATATTCCTCTGTATCCCAGACCTAAGGAACTCCCTCTAATTCTTCTATTTGATACAGGGAACTCATACTCATCAAAATCGAAACTGTGATTGGCTTAAGGATCTGATATGTGAATCATGTTAACAAAACCAAATATTAACTCTTCATCTGATGAATACCCTTCTTGATTTTCTAGTTTAGGATGTGCCATTTGGTGGGGCGGTAGCCATGGATTTGATGTAGATGGCATAAAATCTGCCAAAGTCAAAGAAAACTTGGGATTTGACACGATCTCATATTCTTCTTAGTGTACTTATTTCTTTGAATTATATAGTTTCTTTAAGAAATTTCCCTCTGATTAAGAGGGTTTTGCTGTGGCATTCATAGCCAAAGACACAATTGGTTTCTTCAATTGTGTCCATAAAATTTCATGAGTTTGGTTTATCGTTTTTATGACCATCTAATCATCATATTTCGGTGCATTTTTTTGACTTCTTTCCACTCACCTTCTTCTTCTAGATTTGTATTAGTAACACATGCTACATGAGCTGAAGAACCTTTCAGTTTGACTTGTCTCGATTCCACCATCTATTTCATGAGGTATTTGAAGAAAAAACACTCCTGAATGGGATTCCCCAACATCTGATGAAATGGGAAATAGTTGGGAAGATCTTTATCTCCTTCCTTGTTCGGCCTTTTGGGCCTTGGCAATTGAACCAAATTATTTTTTAGAGCCGAAATGAAGTAACCAGCAACATGTTCATTTCAGAAAGATTAAACTTTACTTTTCAGATACTCAAATTGTTTCTGTCATTGTTCTCTTTGATCATCTTTATTAAATGATCTCTTTTTTTAACGCTCAAGAGGTGGAGCCCTTCGATAAGATGACGGTTTTGAAGTAGAAGCAGGTACATGTGCTTGTTTAAGCATAATTGTAGCAGTCTCTACTTTACCCATTCTCATTTCTGGAGCTGATGGAATTACATGAGTTTTATCCTTAGTCTTCATAAGAGAGTCTTAAATCTTCTGAGTGATCGAAGTAAGGTCTCGTAACCCTCCTTTGTGTTTCATAGGGATCAATGGTGTGCATAATTGGTCACGCAGATTTGCCACACAGATTGGCAACAACTGTTCTTGAGGGAGTGCTAAGCTCAAGGAATATGTTAATCCTTTCCAGCGAGCAACGAAATCTAAAACCCTTTAATTCTCCGTTTTCTTAAAATTTGTGAGATAAAAAACTATTTTCTTTGTAAAATTTGAGGTGAATTGAAGAAGTAATCATTTATGGAGATCCTCCCACCCATTAATTGGCAAGGATTTCAAGCTTGTATACCAGACAAAAGAAGGCCCTTGTAATGACTGTACAAAACACCTGAGCTTAACTGCTTCTTATTACTAAGGGGTTCCCATCATAGGATCGCAATGAGAAACAAAATGTGTTAAGTGTTTCTCTGGTTCTCCCGAACCATTAATGATTGGGAATGCAGTACATGGAAAATTTGATGGGGGAGGAATTAAATCAACCCATTCAGGGTATGATCTCTTTTCTGGTTGAATTTGTGCACTTTTTCCCTCCATAGCTTCCAACCAAGCTGTTAATGACTCAATGGTATTCATTAACTTTTGAAAAACATCCGATTGAGCTTGGACTTGAGAAGGTGCAATAAATGGAGCTTGGACAGGTGTGGTGGATGGTATTGAAACTAACGGTAGCACCACCGGTTGTCGTTGCACATGACCCATAGGACTAGACCTATGAGAATGTACTGGTAAAAGAGGATACTATTGATCCATCTCAGTAGCTACAACAAATTTCCTTGGCTGAATGACTCCAGCACACTTGAGAGGAAGACTATATTGAAGTCGTTCTGCATTCAACCTCCTTAATTCCTTTATTTCTTCCTCCTATTGTGAAAATATTTTCTCTAGTGATAGTGATTGGACTTCTCTAGAGGGAGGGTGGAATGTAACCTGATTCTTTCATTTCCCCTTGTTGGACGCCTTTTAGAGAGGGGGAAGTTGGTTACATGAAGGAATACCTAGATTCTGGGTAATCCTTGGATTTCATGTACGCACACCTTCTTCATTTTCCTCTGTGTGCATAGCCTCTTGAGCAGGAACTTCTTCATCTGATCCCTCTGAGTGAGCCTCATCTGGGGGATCAACAACAATGGAATAGATGACATTAATTGATGCATAGCGCATTGCATCCCTTCTATCAGAATTTCTTCTATATTTTCTTCTTCCATGTCCTTGATGAGGCATTTCCTTTTATTGATTTGATCCCTTAGGAACTTCTTGACGAACCATAATTTGGAGGGAATCTCCTAATGATTTCTCTCTTATTTCCACTTGTGGCTTCTTCCCTAGACGAGAGAAGACTGACTTTCTTTGAGGAAGAGATTAAGGATTTGAAAAAGTTCCCAATCCGGTGGACTGGGGATATTATTGTTGTTCCTGCTCAACTCCTAGAATCCTATTGGTTGATTCGGAGGTTTGGGCTAAAAGAGTCCCTAGTCTGGCAAGATGGGGTGGTTCTTGAGTTGATATATATAAGACTTTCTTAAAATCTCTCTTGATCTTGCAGATTTTAGTCCGAAAATTAGCTATATGCATCAACCTACATCCACTCAAATCACCCGGCTCAAATGAATGTTGAATGATTTTTGACAATTTTTTCACTTGATGATGTGCACTCTCTAAACGAGAAGCCTATTCGATATTCTCGTTTTCCTGATGCAAGAGTAATTTGACAACTTGTTCTCTGTATGCCTGATTTTGAGAAGAACTAGTTGATGGTTGTTCTTGAGTGAGCCTTTGATTACAAACAAAGCTAATTGGTTGTGGCCGACCATGGGCAATAACATTGCATGAGACCATTTTTAGCAGGCTTTGTTTTCTATAGTGTACAGTGAAATGTAGTGCTCTATGAACAACCCATCCCCTGATATGAATACTAGATGGGGCATTGGAAATTAACTGGTGCAATCTTCTTAACATGCCAAGGAATGAATGCTGAAGGGCTCTCTGCTTCTTTTCAGCCTTCGAATATTGAGAAACTGAGAGAGATGCAAAATCAATTTGGCGTTGTAACCCTTCTATTATCTTGAAATTATTTTCATATTCATCATAAGATAATATATTATTTTTCAATTGAAAATGAGTTTTCCACATGTTGAGAAGAATATCTAGAATACAATCTTACGTCAACATCTCTGGAATATCATACTGAGAGTTAGCCAAAGGCCAAAACATGACTAGCACTTCACCTTTCTCCAGTTGTTTTCTCATATTCAGCACTTCCTATCTATCATTAATTAATGATTCTTCTGCCTGATTAGACCAAAGATTGTTCTTCCTTGTTGCTTCATCTGATTCAACAAGATTGGTAGAGAATTAATTTATCAAACTAGAAGTTGAATAACCCAGGTGTGGTTTGGAGAATGACCTACACCCCCGGCTATCTTCTGATTGAGAAAGTATTTCACCAGCAAGAGGTAAAGAATCAGACATGACTGGCTTCACATTTGAAAGTTCCTTAAGATAAGAGGTCTTTCTTTCCACTTCGTTGTCCTTTGAATAATTTTCTAGGCAATGTGAATTACTACTACGGAGAGGACTTTCACAGCTAAATTCATCATCATGGGGAGGACCAGCATGGTGGGTTACAACAAAAGATGAAACCTCTTACTCCTTAGTCTTATGGCCACGCAGAGGGTTATCGTGGCTCTCATCTAAAGATGATACTTTGAGATTGACCGAACATTCATGAATAAAGCCTTCATGAGGAAGTGTCTGATGCAGACCCTCGGAATTTATGTTCCCACTATTGGGAAATGATAGAGTAGAATCTTTAGTTGCAATAGATAATTGTCTGGGTGCATCAAGAACACCAGCATCGAGAAAGGACTTATTACATATTGGATCTTGATTTCATGACTATGCTGGATGGTTATTTTTCTTAGAATCCTTCCTACTCACTTTGGGAACCACTTGTTGACAAAAGCTGTCATTATGGGTATGTTTATGTGTCTGCTCGTGAGAAATAGTCAGGTTAGGCTGATTATCTCTATTGAAATCAAGTGTATGTGCCTAACTTGATTGTCTGTATGACATGGGGGAGTATGCCACGCAATCCCCTTGGACTGGAATAGAGGTGTGTGTCTGTTTCGGAGTGAACTGTTGATGTGTCACTCCACTAGTAGGAATAGAATTGCATTTCATTCCCTGTGATGCTGCTGAAGCAGTTATAATATGATGGCAGGCATCAAGAATATGAGCAGGGATTTTATTCTACTCCTTCACCATTGATAGAATGTGTTTAGTGACATTAGCTTCCGGAATGGGAATATACGTCCATTCCATGCTTGGAGTAGGTGTGTGTTCCTGCTCCTGTCCTCCTTTTTCTGTCAGTGAGTTCTAATAGTACTTATGTGTGGGGGCAGAGAGTTGAGTCTGCTCCAATTTTTTTGTCGGGGATTTCTGACTGACTTCTCAGCATGATACCAAATGAGACTGTTGGCAGGCTTGATTAACATTGGCAGGTGTATGTGCCTACTGTGTATTCTTCGTCATGTGTGGTTGAAGATTTTCCTTCAATACTGACAAAAAAACTGCTGACAGAATTGTGGATTGTAAACATGTGTATGTTCTTGTTTATCAGTTTCCCCCATATCATATTGATGACCTTCGTTGGTTGTAGTCAGACGAGCCTGCTGACTAGTTTATGAGATATAAACAGGTGTATATGCCTACCTATAATACTCCGCCAGAATTGCCTGGCGGGATTGGTGGGTTGCTCCTAGATGGGTCTGCTAGACATTAGAATTAGAACAGATGAGTGTATGTGCCCGCTCGTTTCTTCCCATCAAGTTGGCTTGATGGACTTCTCCGATGGGGGAAGAAATAAGAAACTACTCCCTTTTGACCAGATTTCAGCTCTGGCGGTTCGTCTTGTAGACTCAGGTCTGAGGAACCTAAGTCGAACACCTGAAGGTGATACCCGCATCATGTTGAGGGTGCACTACCGCACGATTCTGGTGGTGATTGTTGATGGGAGCCCTCGGGGAAGACTCATGTCTCCTCGAATTAAGTCCTTGAGTGACCTTCTCATTCGCCTACCTAGAATATGGGAGGGACTGTTGATTGCGTTATGGGGATAACGACCTGAAACGGTTGGAGATGGTGGTTGGCACCACCTGTTTCTTGATCGCTGGTCATCGCTGTCCGGACAACCAGGGAGACTTATTGACTTGGAGAGCTTGTCGTGTAGCCACCAGAGTCGGAATGGTACCGTGTTGATGGTATTCCTTAACAAGTGCATTTGATACCCAGCGTTGGAGATGCTGAGTAGGTGATTTCTTCCTTAGAGCGAAAGATGATCTAGCTGGAGTAGCAGCAAAGGTATTCACAGTAGAGGTATTCACAAGTGTGACCTTTAGAGAAGCCATTTCTGTAATGCAGAAGATCTTGGAAAAGAGTGCCTATTTGATATAACAAACATAATCAAGATAAGTTCGGCCACTACATCTTTGGGATGAGCACATATGTTATTGATTGTTTTGTTGGCCCTCTCATTGAGTTTAAATAGGGTCTTAACAAATAAGTAAAACATCATTTTAACTTGGTTAAGGATTTGCGTCGGGTTCACCATTATTTGTTTTTTCTGGAAATGGGGATGACCTTATTTTGTTTAAGGTTCAAACATTCCAATTGGTTTCTAAAGGGTTTGTTCATAGAACCAGAAACATCCAATGATTCTATATCCATTTAGACCTACTTTCCAAAGGTAGGTGCCCATTAGTTGTGGACCGATGAGGCTTAAGAATTTTCATTGGCTGAGAGGATGGGAGGTCGGACTCATCACACCTTCTTGGGGGGAATTAAATTCTACTCTGGGACACTCTTTATAGATTTATGTTATGTTCATGAATCCTTATTACACTACCATGTATGAAAATGAGCCTTTCTTTAAGATATGACAATAAATGATTTAATATGTATGAGATTTAGAGAATCTTTTATATATATTTAAGGTTATTCATCGATAAAGAATCATCTATATTTGTTATAGATTCTTAGTCAATGGTATACATCGACACATTATATAAATATCTCTTTGTCATTATGATAACCATACTAGTTTTAAAGCCACTCAGTGGGGCACTTGAAGTGTATTGTCGTTTAGAAGGTCATGGAGTATTTCAGAGTTGGGATCGTACCCCCAGATGGGATACCTACGTATCCTTGTTAGAAAAGGAATCAGAACCCACATAGTTCAAGAATTATGATACAGTTTAATGTCATATAGGACAGATGAGAGTTAATGGGTGATGGGCTTGAACATCAGAAAGGCTTCCTATGTACTCCACTTTTAAGGTAGAGATCAAATTCCACGCAGTTTTGTTTGGAATTGTGGGGCTTACATATGATTAATGGCCCAAAGAGACGTGTCGTGGTTACTTTTACACTCTAAGCTCACTTGAGTCATGCTTAGTGTGAGAAACAAGAGGTATCAATAAACCTGAAAATCTGTGCCACGAAATTTGCCATCACAAGGAATGATATGGGGCTTATGAATGCATTATTTCCCAAATAGATAATGATCAGGACTTACTTTAGAGAAGAATCCTAGGAACAAGGTCTATAAAGGTATATGTTCTTTATAGAGATTTGGATACTCTAACTTGGGGCTTACTCCTGAGGAGGATGCCCAAATTAGGAGGTGACTTTTGATAGGGTTTTATTCCTAAGATGGAATCCCAAATCAATAGAAGTTAAGACTATTTATGAGAAATTATGAATGGGGATTACTCCTAAGAAGGAGGCCTAGGTTAAAGGAATTTGGAATTTGGGGCTTACTCTTAAAGAGGATGACCATATTAAGGGAACTTGAACCTGGGATTACTCCTGAAATGGAGGCCCATGTTAGGAAATTATGACTGAGACTTATTCCTGAAAAAGAGGCCCAGGTTAAAGGAATTTGTAATTGGGGCGTACTCCTAAGGAGGATGCCCATATTAAGGTTCTTCTCATCTTTAAGGATGAGTTTGACTGAATGAAATCTATCACATTAGTGACATGAAAATATGTAAATCACTAGGTTTTGAGAGATGTTCCATGGAATTCTTTTCAGATAAGGAATCCAACCAAGGAATCATACCATAAATCGTTTTGAAGAGGGTTCTGAAGGCTAAATATTTAAGAGAGTATGTGGATTTGAAGAAAAGAGCTCAATAGGATGGAGGGGAACCCAAAAAGAAGTAGGTGCGTAGGTCCTATTTTGGTGCGCAGGTCCTGGTCACACAAGTATACCTGTGCGGCACAGTTGTACTTGCGCGCCTGTTAACCAATGGGGTAATACTTGGGAAATACTTGGATCAAGCCCTTAGTATTATCCATAAAGGCTTGCAATAGGGTGGTGCGCAGGTTCTATTTAAGGGATAAGGAGGCGCATAAGTATGACCATTTCCCTTAAGGGTTATACACTTAGGCACGTAGGTGTTGATTAATTTCAACACTTAGGTCTTGTTTCCCCTCTTTAGATCTTCTATTCTAGGTAATAAATTACCTTAGAAGTGTTCGGAAGACTTCATGTATAGACCAGGGCACCGGGAGATTCAATCTGACTTTTGGAATTTTTCGTCCTCGAAATGGGGGGCCCACAAGGGGTATTTATAGGCTACTGAAGACCTTGGGTGAAAATCAGATAGGGCACACAGGTCACCTATGTTCCCAATATGTGGCGCGCAGGTATACCTATGCAACCATGATGTAACCTATGCAGCCCATTCTTAACCAAATCCTTCTTCATGCCTTTGTCAATTTTTGATATTTCTTCAAATGATGAATCTCATTATGCTAAGGTGTTACCCTTTTTCAGTCATTATACACTGTGATGGAAAGGAGCATCAACAGAACCCCACCCATAAGAATATCCCCTTCCTCATCCATAATGGTCAGATGGTATAAAAGTCCCCCACCATTGGGAAATACATCAATGAGGTTTGGCATAAAATAACTCCAATGTTTCTCTCCACTAATTACCAACAGAGCAGGCTAGGTACAAGGTTGATTTTATTTATTATAATATGTTAATATTGGGAAGAAATATATTTATGAGAACGGGAAAAAAGAAAGAGTGTGAAAATTATCATTATATTGAATATAATAAAAAGGATAAAGAGACGATACTATATTCTGTTTTCAAATGGATGATGTTTCCTATTTAAAGAAAATTGAATTTTCATAATAAATATTTATTCCAATGTAAAAATGAAAATGTTTAAAAATTAATATTAAATTATTAAAGGATGCAATAAATTTCCCATGTTATTGAATTGAAAACAACCACTTACAATATACATAAAGAATGAACGAAATTTGGTTTTCTGAATTGTGTTCAATGATGTAGCATGACATTTTAATGATATATGGTGTGTTAAATATCCATGCCTGACTAAAGTAACACCTTCTTATGAATAATGAATAACATATTTTTGTACTTTTTTTTGAAATCTATTTTAGATGAATTTTCCTACTTAAACCACAACTTAACCTATAATCCTATACAAACATATTGAAAATTAATCTAATAGAAGAATTTTTTTTAATAAATTTATGTTTTGTGATTCATGTGATGGGGAAGTTTTTGTTTTCATCTTCTTGATGAATAAAATAATAATAGATACACTATTCCCCAAAATCTAATAGAACAGAGCACTTATTTGAATGTACTAAAAAGAAAATCATATTTGAATGTGGTGTTATTTCAATATACCAAGATTAAATTCATATCTAATCATGGAGGTACAACTAAACTAATCACTAATAAATTAGGAAACAATGTAACGATTGTGGAAATTTTCACAAAGTACCCATGGATATCTTTTTAATAAAAATCTTTAGTATTTTATTGGAAATAACTGTGTTTTTAATATTGAAACGTATATCTATAAAATAATTTTACATTGAAATAAAATAATTTTATTCATTATGAGTTCATTAAAAATACAAAATATAGAAAAATTTATCCTATTGGTGAATGGTAATGAACGTGAAAATAAACTCTCTCAGTTCCAAAAACATAATCTTACAAATGTATTCCAATAAAATATAAAATTGAGTAGAAATAAAAATTCTAAATTGAATCATTGAAGTTTATAATATGTGTTGGAATAATATGGAAAACTGATTTTTTCCAATTTGACTGGAAGAAAAAAATCAATAAACATGATTCAAATGATTCATATATGCTTGGATATAAAAATATGGACAACTTGTTCTTTATGTCTTCCCTTCATAAAGTTAAACTATTGTTGGGTTCTTAGAATTGGTTTCTCTAGATAAGAATATATATTTAACATACAAAACATGATTAAAATATCTATTTACAGCTATTTTACTCATTCAGGATAAAAAATAATTCATTCGTTAATGTGTCGAAAATTATCCCAAATAAAATGAAACAAATTATACTAGGACACGATAATGATCTATAGTTGGTAATTTTTTAGAATCTAGATTTTTTTTAAATTAAATTGAAATTAAAATACATAAATTTCCTTCATATTAAATAATAATAATTTTTGATTGATAATTTATATTTTATAAAATTATAATTTCTTTACCTAATAAGTCTACCACAAATGAAAAAATGAACTATTAATAAAACTCAACACTTTGGTTTTATGTCATTGGATTTGTAATCATCAATCCAATTTATCATCATTATCTTGTATGAATTAATTTATCATAAATAATTTATTCAACAATTAAATAATGAAAAATAGAGTATAATGTAATGATACATTCTCAAGGTGTTCATGTTGGAGAAAATTCACTACCACTATACATTATTTGAGTGTTATTATTGAATTTTTCAACATCTTCAAGATCCTCAAAATTAGTTCTATAGGAATGAAAATGAATATCATAACACTATCTAAATTCCATGATTAAATCAGGACACTAATCTTCACATATGATCAACATGAAAATAAAAATTAGTATTCTCAAACATTATCAAACATTGATAAATGTATGGGTTCTATTAAAAATTAAATTAGCAATGGATGTTTGTAAAAAAAGTAACATGAAGTTAAAAACCTTAAAATGTCAGATGAAAAAACATACAATACAAAAAATATATATAGGTAGAAATAATACATTTTTATAAATATAATAAATTGAATATGTTCTGTATATCAAAATAATGAAAAAAATAGAACATGTAAATAAATAATGTATGTAAAAGTAAAACATAATTAAAAAAATATAAATTTAATAAGATAAATCCATAGAAATTATATAACATATTACAAAAAATATATAAGGTGAAGGCATATTTATTGATAAATTATTTGGAGGATTTAACCTTTTTATTTATTTTCTGTACACAAATTAATTTATTGAAGAGGAAATACCAAACAATATCAAAGGAACAATGTTTAATTCATTAGGTATAATGTGTAAATGTTGAATGTGAATGTAAAGTAACGAAATTAAAAATTATGACATATTAATATCATGATTTCATCCATTAATTTTTGGATATTAATTATATCTTCGTCACGGATCACCATAAAATAACCTAAAGAACATATTAGGGGAAAAAGAATGTAACATATTATATAAAACCACTCACCAAAGATAAATAGAATTGAAAAAAATTGTAAAGGTATATAAATTAATAACAGGTCATATATATATAAATAAATATAGCATATTTACTTCCATGTTCATCAGTTATATCATGAAATCCTAGGGTGTAAAAGTATAATGTTAATTCGAAGGAGATACCTTGGTTAATAAGAGTTGGATTTTTCATCATTATTCATAGTGAAATATTTCAAAACCATTGTTTTAAAAATAAAAATATAATAAAATTTGGTTATCCATATCACACTCACTCCGATTATATTCCTACAAAACTATCAAAAAATTCTAAAGTAATGATATGAATATAGAACTATATAAAGCTATTACAAATAACTATAAATAGAATGCTCTATTTAATGATAATACAAAATTATTTTGGATTCAATGATCTATCCCAAAAATATTGGTGAGATATTTGATGACACTTGTGATATTTATAGAGAAATAATTATAGTACTAAAATTATTCACTATTACAAATAGATGATAAGACTCAATATTTAGAACAGTTATTGGTCTCCAACTTTATGATTCTATAATATTTGTTTTTAGTTCTATTTTTTCATATGTATTGTTCCACTTCTATTTTATTTTCATTAAAAATTCACAAACAATTCTGTTATAATAGTATACATTATATTAATATTATTAATTGAAGATATAGTCATGTGTGGAATTTGGTTTTTTATCAAGTTGATCAATGAAGTAAGAAGAATAAAAACTTTTTTCTATTGATATTTATGATAAAATAAGTTCTTTATAGAAGTTTTTTATATCTAAATATAGTACAGAATATAAAATAATATTGGATAAATAGTGAATATGGCTTAGTGTTTGGAACAAGGATATGATTCTTAAAAAAATTAGTTATTTCTTATCCAGATTCCCTCACTTTATCTTTATCATTGAGTAATTTTTCAAAAAAAAATATTTTAAATCTAATTTTTATATTATTTATTGGGGTTTATATTTTAAAAAAATATCCACTATTTTATAATAATTATTCTCTGATAGATTTCATTAAATTTTTTGAAAAAATTCAGTACATTACCTGAATAAATTTATTATTTAAAGTGTTTTATAATTGAAGAATATTTAATTCTTCAACTAACCCCCTCTTGAATCTTCTTTAATAATATATTATTTTTTTATTAGGGTGATTTCTCATACTTTAATTACACAAATATATAGTGTATAAAATAACTTATATATGTTAATATTCATTCCTGGACTCTTGATAGATTAAATTATAACTATCAACTGGTTTTTTATGATATAAATTATGATGATTTTAGAGAGACAAATGAGGTGTATATTATCGAAAATAATTTTATTAACTTTTTTTCAATATATAGTGAATAAAAACTTCTAGATATATCTATTTATATTCATACTCCTAAAGAGAGAGGTTAAATTTATATGAATTAATTGGTTTTGAATAGTTTTCTCTATATAGTGAAATGAAATTGAAATAGTTTTCATTATTCTTTCTAGAAATCCAATGATATATTGATGAAGCTGGGGATTAATGATTTTGGAACCACTAATATTTTGTGAGCAAGAATAGCTTAGTGTTATATATAATGGTTTCAATTTTCTACATGGAGAAGTTGTTATTTAAATATATAAAAGCCTAATGTCTATTGGGAAATGGTTAGAGTATTTGTGAGAGAGTAATATTATATAGGAAAATGGATGATAAAATAATATATAATATTTGTAGATAATAAGAGTCTAAAATAACAAGTTTAGAATACACAAAGTTCATTGTCAATGTAAAAGTTAATGAGTTTACGAAAATATTAATAGAATATATGATCTAACTTAAGAAAGATTAATGTAATGATAATAATATGAATAAATTAGTTTCATATAGTATTAAAATTAAAATCAATTTAGATAAATTTGGTTTTAAAATTAGTGAGGATGAATTTGATCAGGAATAAATGGATCAAAGTATGGTTAATTTTTATTAATTCTTTTAACCATGGAATGTTGAAATAGAATTTATTTTGTTAAATAAAGAAAATGTTTCAAGAAGATAAAAATATAAAATTTAAATAATGTTATGAAGGTGGTTGAAACATAGAGTGTTATTAAAGATTTTTCTTTTGAAGGTAGTTCGGGTAGTGATTATTATATAAATATACTCATATTTATATCTAATAGTTCTCTAATAGATGAAATATTATATTTGGATAAGGAATTTCATCATTTTACTACAAAATCATAAATTATTTTGATTTAAATAATAAAGAATAATGCTCTAATCCATGGATGATAAGGATGAATATGTGGGGGAATTATAATTTCCCTAGAAAATGTTTGATGTGAAATACAAAGGGGCCAATTTAGATAAAACTATAGCTAATGAATGTTGTTCTAAACTAATATCTAAACTAAATACCAAAACATATATTTATATGCATGTTGATAATAATAATGCAGTTGTAAAACCTATGTAGGAAATATAAATCATAATGAAGGCCTTACCTAATTTTATGATGGTATAGATGAATAGAAAGAAATTTAGTGATTAATAGAAACAATAAAATTCATTTTTTTGAGTGGGATTTTCTACCTCATTTGGACCAACTTTTTAATAAATTTTTTTAATTCCAATAAGTACACCTTTTCACTAATTTTTTTTAAAAAAAAATAAATAAAAATATACTCCTTTATAAAGCCTCAATCATTAAATACATAAAAGGATTTAATAATAAACATTATATAATTATCCATGACATGAAAACATATAAAATAATATGATACATACTAATTCAGACCAAGTTATTTAAAATGGACTTTAAAAGGGGAGAATTAAAATAAACATGTATGAATCATTTATACCTATGAAAAAATAGAATCATTATCCCTATAATTGGAAATATTACATTTTTTTCAAAGGAAAAAGTATCCTTCAACTATAAAGACGAGCAATGAGAATAATTTCAAATAGTATAAAGAATGAAATCAATTCATACAGTAACATAAATAACTACACATAATATGAAAATCTGTATAAAATATTAAAACAGTTCATAATATGCATCCTGAAATTAGTTAATGGGAGATTTATTCATGAAAAAACTATATGAAATCTAAAATTTGTTTAATTTTGAAATCAATAAGAAATAAAATTATTGTAAACAATAAGAAATCAGATTACATTTTAAAATTCTTTATTTAATAAACCGGTTATAGTTCATATAGTATATTAAATAAAAAAAATATTTAGTTTATGAATTCAGTTTATTCATTAAACTATTTGTAGTATATTTATTAAAACCTATAGAATTAATAAAATTAATTTAGTTTATTTAGTAAATTGTATGCATTTAGTTTATGTAATTAATTACATAAACTATACAACACAAATGAATAGTGATAGGTAACTAATTAAATGTGTATGAGAGTTAAAATTTATTCATATTTAAAATGATTTATATTGCTCTCTTATTTGGAATGATTTATTAAAAAAGAATAATTAAATAAAATTCTGTAAATGAGTTTCAAAATAAGAGGTTTATTATATATTGGAAAATATATTATGTATCATTGGTTTAACTGATAGTGATTATATATGGGTATATTCAGTTATTCGGGAATAAGAATCATAAATAATTTCGTTTAAAGACCACTATCCATCCATTGTTTGATTATTTCAAAATTTATCACCATATGGGTAAGTTGGAACCGAACAGGATTCTTGTTGGAAATAAAAAAATAAAATAACATAAAAACACAAAAAAAATTATTCCTTGACAAGTATTAATAAAACACCATGGGGTTAAATTGGAACAAATAAACCAAAAAATGAATGAAAATAAAAAACAAAAAATAGATAACCCCAACACCCATCATTTTCCACACTACCAGAACAATATCAAAATATTAGGACATGTAACCAAACAAAAGGTTTACTTTCATTTTTACATGCTAGATGATAAATTAAATACAGTTTAAAATGGCCATTAGAATTCACCATGAAAACCCTTTATATGAACCAAAATAATAGGAAATAAAAAAGTGATCTATTGCACTAGAAAACATTTCTAGAAACCATCCCCAAATCAAAATTAAGTAACTAAAATTCTCACCCAAATGAAATAGATGAAAATTTCATCTAAAAAAATGAGTAAAACTATAAATTATTTTAATATATATTTGAAGTACATGATCCCATATGAAAAAGTAGAAAAAAGAAAAAAATAATTTTGAATCAATACATTATATGACACCATTTCCAAAAGTAATAAAATACTTGAAAAAGTATAACGACACTAATCATTTTAGACCAGAACCCAACTAATTAACAAGTTAAAAAATTAGGGCACTATTTCCATATATATATATCTGTTAAATTTTTTTTAAATATTTTAAAATATCCCATAAAGTCATCAAATTCCTCTATTAAGAAACTAATTTCTTATAAATTTTTATTGTTATCAAAGTAATTGAATAATATGAACATTTTCAGAATAAAATTAATGAAAATTAGTGTACTATCACAAGTACCTCCTATAACTCGATTATTCAAGATCTTTAAATAAAATTTAAATATTTTGAAAATATATGATGGGAAATATTCAACCTTTTAAAAAGGGTTTTTCTAATGGAAACTAGTTTCTTATGTGTTGGCCTAAAAGTGAAAATTGAAAAAATACATCCTATTGAATTCTATGAGAAGATTGAGAATTATTCCAACCATAAATAACAAATTCCAATTACAAAACAATTAATATAAGAAAGAAAATTTAACTAAAAATATTTCTCATCAATTACTAAAGTTTCATAAATGTATATTAACAACACATAAATCTTTTAAACAACATATTATGTAATTTATTTTAAATAAAAAAATGAACTATGAATCATTAGAATAATGAAATTCTAATTTATAACCATATAAATATATCAATTGAATTTTAAAAATATAAATAGAATTCAATATAAATATAATCTATTATACAAAATTAATCTATCTAATCTTTATAAAATGGTATTCATTTTAAAACCTCTTACATGTATAGTCACTCAATATAAAATTCAATTGTACACTAAATAATTAATGAATAAAATGAATATAATTCATTTGAACATCACTTTGAATGGAAAAAATAAAATAATAAATAAAATATTTAACACTGTATAATTCTACATACCAAATGAAAAAAATGAATTATAACCAAATAGAAAATGGGAAAACATTATTAAAAAAAGTAAGAATTAATCCCCTTTGAATAGGATGATTTATAGTGTATTCATATGTTAAGCATTCAATATACACAAATTAAATGATTGAAATTTCAATGTGGATTAAATTTTGTAAAATAATGTATTGAATGGAATTATTTTAGTTCATTTTTTTAGAGGTAAAAGGAACTTTTATTAATAAAAAGAAGGAGGGGAGAGAAAGAAAGGATTACACTAGTCTGAAGTAGGGGTTTTTACAGACATCCCTAGCATAGATGGGGAAGAGATCAAAGGGGAGGTCATCCATCCAATGAAGCTCGTGGATAACACCAATATTGGCAAGTGCGTCTGCAATACGGTTGGATTCCCGATATATATGTTTGGCGATGAAGTTGAGGCCAACCAAAGAGTTCAAGCAATCTATCCATCGGGAAGTGAGAGGCCAAGCAAACTGAGTGGTGTCATTCTAGATTGGTTGGATGATTGTCGTAGAATCACTCTCAATCCATATATTGTTCCAATTGTGCATTCTAGAAAAAGATATGGCATGTATAATGATCATCATCTCAGCTTCAAGAGAAGTAGAGAGGCCGCATGATCCATAGAAACATCCAGGAACCTGGTCTATTTGATTTCTGAAAATAGGTCCATAACCTGGTGGTCCCGGGTTGCCTTTGGAAGCGCCATCCACATTTATTTTGATCCATCCTGGAGGAGGGGGGGTCCAGAAAACATTAATGGTATATTGGGGGCGATGATAATTCCACTTGACCCCAACATGCCTGACAGATTCAAAGTCTCTGACCGAAGAACTTCAAGTGTCTTTTTGGATTGAAGCCGCATCTTGAATGGCCATTAAAATTTTCCTTTTATCTGCATTGATTTTGAAATAATTATTACAAAAAATCAAATCATTTTTTCCATACCAGATGATGTGAAGAAGTTCTGCAACAGCTGGGAGCCAATGGTTTTTGATTTTCCTAGAGGTAGACCACTCTATACATCTTTGAATCTACATGTTAATTCTGTCAAAATAAATACACCTGCACTCAAACATGTCAAGAATGTAGTTCCAAAGGGTAGAAGCAGTATCACATGAGAGAAAAAGGTGGATAATGTATTCCCTATGCTGATTGCACATACAACATTTTGAATAGAGGTAAATCCCAAATTTTTGCAGACAATTATCAGTGGGTATTTTATGATTAGAAATGCGCCAGATAATAGTAAATCTAGAAGGTTTGATCTAGGGTTTATTAAATATAGAAACCCAGGTGTAGTTTCTATCAAAATTATGGAAATGGTGTTTATAAAAAGCTTTGGAGTTCAATACCCCATTATGAACAGGTTCCCAAAGTATTAAATCCTTAGTGGAAGTATAGTGATAATTGTCTACAATTTGGGTTATATTCTCAGGAAGGGAAATGTTTGAAAAAGTATTGATAGATTCAATGGTATCTTGGAGATTCATAGGGTCATAGTTATTTTCTAAAAGAAAAATCAAGGGATCCCCAATCCAATTATCAAGCCAAAATTTTAGTTTAGATTCCTTATTGGTCATCCATCTAGAATTGTCCATGATAGAGATGAAAGAGCTTTTGATGGAGGGCCATATATATGATATTAGAGAAAAATAATAATTTCTTTTGAGTTTTTCTAGGAAGCGATCCCTTAGGAAATACATAGAGGTAGAGGTATTATAAATGAGTTCCAAGTATGTCTGGCTTGAAGAGCCTCGTTGAATTTAGCAATGTTCTTGATTCCAATCACCCATTTGTCAAACGGTTTGCAATAAGTGGTACAAGGGATGGTCACAATCTTTCTCTATGAAATGTTCCCAGTCCAAAAAAAGTTTTTAATAGCAGTATTAATGCGATTTAAAATACTTTTAGGCCATTTATAAACCATTATTGAGTAAACTAGTTTCGAAACTATCGTAGAATTGACCAAACAGATCCTTTCATCCATAGAAAGGGTCTTACCTTTCCAGAAGGATAGGTGACTAATGGTATTATCCAAAATGTGGGAGAAATTATTAGCCTTAGGCCTACCCTAGAAAATAGGCACTCATAGGTACATAAAGGGAAAAGAGCCCTCTTTGATGCCTGTAATATTAGAAATGTATGTTTTCCTTTCCATGGGGAACTCTTTGCTAAAAAAGTTTGAGGATTTATTCCAGTTAATGTGCTGGCTGGAAGTTTCTTGGTAGTGTAAAAGAATATCCATATGATTAATAATATTCTTTTTGTCAACCGGAGTAAATAGAATAATGTCATCTTCATAAAGGAGATGTGTGGTTGCATTTACATTCCTAGAGGCTACAATGGATTTAAGGGATCTTTTATTAGCCTCTAGGGATATAAGCCTACTCAAATAGTCTTCGACAATGGAAAAAGGAATTGCAGAGAGAGGTTACCCTTGCCTAACACCTTTGGTGCACTTAAAGTAACCTCTAGGTGTACCATTTAAAAGAATGGAAATGTGAACCTAGTGGAATAATACATTTATTCGATTTATAAAAATATTATTAAAGCCGAAGTGTGAAAGAACTTTGTATATAAAGTTCCATTCAATGGTATCAAAGGCTTTTGTGATATCCATCTTAATAGCTACATTTACACCTATAATTTTTTTTGTTAAAAATATTTGTGGATTTAGAGGCAAGGCAAATACAGTCTTGTATAGATCTTCCTTTTATGAATCCAAATTGATTCCAGGAGATTATTTTATTACATATCGAGTTCATTATGTTAGAGATTAGTTTTGTGATGATTTTAAATAAAGAGTTGATGAGAGGAATAGGTCTGAAGATTTGAATCTCATCAGAATTTTCAAATTTGGGAATAAGCATGAGGAATTGAGAATTCAGACCATGTTGAAGAATGTCTTTGGAGAAGAATTCTTTGACCCAACATCAAACATCTTTCTGCAAGATATCCCAATGCTGTTGATAGAAGCAATTATTAAAACCATCGGGTCTAGGAGCACTATCTGGATTAAGGCTGAAAACTGTGTCTTTAATTTCATGGTCTAAGGGTATGATGTTAAGCATAAAGTTGTCTTCCTCCGTAACAAGATTGGTGATGATATCAGGTCTTAAATCATTATCAATATTATCCCCATTGAAGATATCTTGGAAGTTAGAGATAAGGAAGTTGGCTATGTCTTCCTCATTTCCCATAATTTTATTTCCCTTTCTAAGGAAGGCTAGGGGTCTATAGGATTTTCTGATCCTATGAAGAGCATTATATAATTTGGTTTTTTTCCCCATCATTGAGCCAATTGGCATTAAAAATTTGTTTCTTAAGATTATCTTTGATATTGAGTAAGGAAATGAGCTTAGAAGAGATTTTGATTTCATGTTTTGAGTTTTGATCAAAACTTGATGAATATCTTTCAATTTGATGTTAATTCAATTCATCTTCCTTAAGATTGATGTTTTCATCTATTTTCGACAATTTGGTTTTGCCCCAACATTTGAGGGTTTGTTTTAAAATTTTAAGCTTCATAGGGAAAGAAAAAGAGTTGGTTTTCCCCAACATATTTTCCCAAGTGTTCTGAATATCTTTAATGCATTCGGGGTTAGTGGACCAAGAGTTGTTATATTTGAAAGGGGCCCTTGTGATTCTCTTATGAAAATAGAAGGATAGGAGAATGGGGTGATGATTAGAAGCAATTCTCGCCAATGTAATAGTAGATATGTTATCCCATTTGTCAAGGGAAAGTGAGTTGGAGAAGGCTCTGTCTAGTTTTCTAGCAACACTTCTATTGTAATGTTTTCTATACCATGTAAATTTAGAACCTAAAAGATTAACCTTTGTAAGGTTATTCTATTCAATACAGGCCTTAAATTCCTAAGTGGAAATAGAGGTAGGGGTAGGTCCAAGTTTTTCATTGGATGATAAGATAGCATTGAAGTCACCTGTGATAAACCACGAATGTCTAATATTTTCATTGAGTTGTGAGATATCCTTCCAATGTTCTCTCCTCTCTTGATAGCTATTACTGGCATAGACAAATGTAGAAGAAACCTGTGTGTTATCAAAAATAAAATTGCATGTAATATCATGACTAGAATAGGAATTTAATCTAACATTATGTAAGGATAAATGAGAAAGGAGCCATAGAGATTTAGTATATGCACCATTATTGCGGGATCCAATGAATGAGTACCCATAAGGGATTTTATGTGATTGATAATTAAAGTTGACTTTGGGTTCAGCAATGGCGATAATTTTAGGAGAGTGTCTGCTGATAAATCGTTTAAGAACATTTAGAGTGTCAAGGTTTGCAACGCCTTGACAATTCCAGAATAATATATTCATTTAGACTTTTTTTGGTGGGGTTGTCCCCTCTCTTTTTGTAGGACTAGGTAATATAACTGGTAACAATTCCAGATGGATGGTCTTTTTCAGAATTGTCATGCTCGGTATATGCAGAAGGTTGCATGGGCAGTGTGAGGGTAGGGACATTGGGAGTTATATCCTGGGTTTGAGAAGGAAGATTGATGGAAAAGGGAGCCAGTTTACAAATAGATACCTTTGTGCAGGTAGGTTCATCAATCTATTTTTTTGTAATAGCAGTTGATGGTAAAGGGGTGTTAACAATACAAACAGGTCCCTTTGTGTAGGATTTCATCTCTTTTATGATAAATAGAATTATGTTATTATCTATGAGTTGAGAAATTAAAAATAGAGGCATTTACTCAATAGTAATAGCCTAAAATTGTGTAATGGTGAAACAAAGTTCACATTTTATCACTTACAACATGTTCATTAAATGATAATTCATTATTTCTCACCCAAATTTTAGTTATTCAGATGATTTTTTAGATTAAGTAATTAATATAATTGGGAATGATGTTTTATTGTAATAAACTCAAGAGTGAATTATTCCCATCAAACCACAGAAAATTTCATTTGAGAGCACTTCCCAATAATTAACTAGAATGTGTACTATTACTATTTCTTTTTTGATCAATCGTGAAGAGATCAATGTATGACATCTATATTAACTTCAATTAATCTATAATCAAGAAACAGACTAATATCCCCTAACTTTAAACTAATAGAGACAAATTTTCATTCCTTAATATGTTTTCTAAGGCCAATGGAAACAAATATTCAAGGATATAGCATAATATTTTTCCTTGAGAGCATAATTCTAGTTGGGGTTTTAGAAGGTGGAAGAATGATCTCCTTGCAACATGATTCAATGCAGGGATCAAAAACTTTATCATTAATTGTAGGAAATAATGAAATTTAATTTCAACTGGAGTGTCTCCAAATAATTATCTAATTATATTACTAATTTGATAAAAAATAATAAGAATAAAAAATCATTTATTTTAAATTTCATTGAAATACTAAAATAAATTAAATTAAAACACTAGTTATCGTGGATATTACTTATTGAAAATTTTAAAAGAAAAATTACATACCTGATAATATTCTAAAACATGACAAATTGAATGATAAAATGGTTTATTTTGACCCCCCCTTCCTACACCTCATATTTATATTTAATAGAGTAAAAAATCAATTAATTATTGGATAGGGGTGTAAGCAGTGGTATATGATCAACGGTGTGTCTATAGGAGTGATGAACCAAGAGTGTGAACACAGGTAGGGATCAACACTTTCTATGTGGTGAGTAATGAATATCAATAGGACATCTCTGGATATTGTATGCATGGGGATAAAATGATCATATTTTAGGGAACGTGTTTTATTTTTACTATATTTTTTTCAATTTTAAAATGAATGATTGTTAAACCGAAATATATAACTTTAGTTCTATTTTTTAACCTAGTTATTAATAGCTTTTGAAATTACACTCGAATATAATATTTCATCTTAAAATACTATTTATTTAAAATATAATTTTTTTTGAGATGGAATATATATTAGACGAATCTATAAATTTAATTCAAATATTTATCGATAAATTTTATTTAAAAATATTAAAAAAATAGAAAATTTTTATCAACATCTATCATTATTGTTAAATGAATTTTTTGTATGTAATAAACTATTGTAATAGAATAATATGTTGAAAATAATCATTTGGAAATAATAATTTATAATAATATATTTATTTATTGGTAAAAACTATCAGTGTTGATATGATATAGAAACAAATTTATTTATTTATAATGTATATATCGGTATTAATAATTAATTATATCAAGTATATTTTTTAGTAAAAATAAATGATTTTACTTGAATTAAATAGTAATAAAAATTATTATCTTCTAGAATTACTCATTTATACCAATAAATATATTGTCTGTTAGTAGATTTATTTGGGTAAAAGTCAATTTCAATGTTGAGGTATACTGTTTAGGGCATAAGCATAAAATTGTAGGGTGTAGGGTTTAGGGTATAGGGTATTGGTTTTAGGGTGTAGGGTATAGAGTTTAGGTGGTAGGGTATGGAATTTAAGGAGTAAGAAAAAGGTTTTAGGGGGTAGGGTATAGGGATTATGGTGCACGATATAGCATGTATGTTATAGGATTTAATGTTTTGGGTATAGAATTTTGGGTATACAGCATAGGGATTAGGGTGTATGCTATAGTGTTTATGGTATATAGTATAAGTTTTAAGGTGTAGTATATAGGGTTTAGAGTATAGGTTTTTTGGTATATGATATAGTTTTTATGTTTTAGGGTATATGTTTTATGTGAAGGGTATAGGGTTTAGGGCATAGGGTTCAGGGTTTGAGTTGTAGTGTATATGGTTTAGGGAGTAGGGTTTAGGGTTTAGGGTGTATGGTGTATCGAAAAATGTTTAGGTTATTGGGTTTAAGTTTTAGGGTGTATGGTATAGGGTTTATGGTGTAGGGTTTAGGGTTTTCTGTGTAGGTTTTATGGTTTTTGTTTTATGGTAAAGGGTTTAGGGTGTAGGGATTATGCTTTATGGTGTAGGCTTTATGTTTTGTGTTTGAGGTTATAAGGTTCTGGGAATAGGGGTTTGGGTTTGGGGGGCATGGTTTTGGGTTTTGGGTCTAGGGTTAAGGTGTAGGGTTTTCCTATATAGTTTATACGGTTTGAAGTATTGGGTTTATGGTTTAGGTTTTAGGGTATGGGTTTTAGTTTTTTTTAGATTTAGGTTTTTTTTAGGATTGTTCATGTTCTTAGGGTCTTTGTGTTTTTAAGGGATTTACGAGTTTTAGGGTTTTTAAGGGGTTTTAGTTTTTTTAAGAATATATGTTATTTTGGGGTTTTTAGGATTTTAGAGTTGTGTTATGGGGTTTTTTTGTCAGGGTTTTTTGGTTTTCAGTGGTTTTAAGTGTATTTAGAGGTTTTATATTTTTTAAGTTCATTTGGTTATTAGGTTTCTTATGGTTTTTATGGTTTTAATGGGTTTTAAAGGTCCATTTGGTATTTTTAGTGCTTTTAGGTCCATTAGGGGAATTTAAAATTTTTTATGATTTTCATAGGTTTTTATGGGTTACTGTGTTTTAATTGGTTTTAATGGGGATTTTAGGTTTTTTTGGGGAATTTTGGGGGTGTCTTAGGTTTATTTTTCAAATTTTTATCATTTTTATGGGTTTTTATGTTTTTAATTGTAATGTCTCGGATTTTCTGTGTATTATTTTTAAATATTATATGGAATTATTTTGAGACTGGGCACGAAGAAGACACATCATTCCGAGGTCTAGTGATCCTGGAATGGTGGATTGAACTTTTTTTAAGTTAAGTTAGTCGGAACTTGTGCGCGGTTGTGGCAGTTCCCAAACAGATGCCCGGATTAAAAACCTGAGGGTACTGTGGCGTCCAGGACAATGACTTTACTTAAGAATGAGCCTAACCTCAGCCGGCATGGGTCGAGGGAAAAAGTTAATTTTCAGATGTTTTTAGTAAAATGATAATAAAATAAATTGTTAAATGTTTATTTTTTTATGGAAACATCCGCTGCAGCGCAACGATGGGACATATGTTTCCTTTTTAATGACGTGTCATAATGACTCAAAAATGGTATGACAGAGTCATTAATACTACAGTGTATCTTAAATGCCAATCATGTTTCCCTTTTTAATGGGTTTAGCAATTGGTGATCGTTAAGGAACTTTTGGGGGAAATCTCTGGAGGATCCGCATAGCACTGGAGCGAACCCTCAACGGTGAACGATGACAGATTGAAGTTGAGAATCATTGCGCAAACGATTTTGAAGGATCTCGATGGCTGCAGTAGCGCGGAACCTTCATCAGAAATCGATCCTGGCTGAGGTAGGGGTTTGTTATTTGAATTATTTTCCCCGTTTTTTGATTTTAAATGATGAACATGGATCAACCATGAACAAGATGATCCGCGGATTCATCCGTTCTTGAGGGAGGGTTTTATCGAGATGATTCGAGGAATTGATCCATGATGTATTGTTATTGTTGATTCATTCTTCGTTTAATCTAGCTAATAGGAGCGGATCAATGCTGTGACGAATGACGGAGGGGGTTCGTTCCTCACTTTGTTTATTGGATTTATCCCCCTTTCTTTTCTCACGCGTTCTTCGTGTTCATCATGGGGTGACGAAAAACAAATTTTTGCACATCCGTTTTGAGACGGAACGATCCCAAATCAAAGGTTAGACACCACAATGACTTTTCATAGGTGCAACGACGATGTTGGGCGACGAATCAGACCGGATCGGAAAAGGGCGTTCTTCAAGTGTTCTTCATGCGGGAAGATCAAATCATGTTTTCAGAGCCGATCAGAGGTCCAAAAAAATCAGGAGCAGCTTCACGGTTTCAGGGCGACGAAAACCTAAATGTTTCTTGGCAATCGGAAGGCCCGATCGACGAACGAAACATCACCAGAGGCGCGATGGTGGAAGTCCGTGTTTCTGGAAATTTCCAGAGTACCCGACGTGTACTTCTGAAGAACACTCCGTGTAGTACTGGCGGCGGCTAGGGTTTCGGGGGTTAGGGAGGAATCACACTGCATGTGACCCTAGTCACACGGCGTTTTGGACTTTCCTTGAAGCTCTTCATGTATTTTGGGAAGTACATGGTATAGCATCCTACCTTTTTGTCACATAAACTATCATTACATTATACAAAACTGAGGATCTTTAAGGTTTAGTGTCTTGGAAACCAGGAACATAATACATGAGACAAAAAAAACATTTTTCTTAAACAATTGAAAGGCTTATCCTTATGTTCATCCTAGGTTCATTACTACATCTCATAACCTGGGTACATACATCAAATGAAAGGGTGAGTAGAAGGCCCAGTAAGGGGAACATTTAACATGTGAACTTGAGATACATCAATAAAGTCATGAAAAGAACTTTAAGGCATGAGAATGAAATCATGAGGCATATCATAATAAAAATAACTTATTTCATAACATGAAGATGTGGCTACAACATTTAATATTGAAAATAATTTAGTTTCACCAAATTCCATCCCCAAGGTGTCATTAAAAACTACCAAGGTTATTCACCAAGGTATTAGTCTAAAAGGTCATCTCTAGAGATTAAGACTTTACCCAAAGCATTAGAGAGCTATCTAGGAGCACCCTTGACATGTATTTATTATCATGTCAACCACATATATCATCATAAATAATTTCATAAAAAACCCCATATAGCATAAAATGAATGGGTTTCATTTCATAATCATAACGTTTTAAAAAATTCTTTAAAGACATGTTCTTTATGTCACTTTAAAACCCACAGAAAAGGAAGGTGGGTCTCATGTATGTAAATCCCTGAATTTAAAATAGAACATTTTGGTATATATGTGAATACCCATATATAAGAGAGAGCTTTGAGTATTCTCTTAATAAAATAAAAGAAATTTAGAATAATAGAGAGAGACATTTTGAGACGGAAATTCTGCAGCATAACGACTATGTTTCGGGGTTTTAGAAAACATTTAAAAGAGAAGGGACATAGGTCAAACATTAATAAATGACCCATAAAACAGTATAGGGACAGAATATGAAGCATATATGAACATTTAAATGAAATTTGAAAGATATACCATATGAAATTAAGAACATGAAAGGAAGACAAAAATATGATTTCTCTTATGAAAATTCGGCAGCCTAACGGCGTCACTTAAACATCAAAAAATGAATTGAAGAGATCAAATAGGGTCTCTCATCATATGAACATAAAAGATAAGTACGATAGATATAGAGATCATACCCCAATATAATAAAAAGTTACTTGAAAGACTTGACATTAAAGTAGAACTTTGAAAAATGAGAAAGGTGAACAAATCCCTTAAAAATTCGGCAGCCTAACGACGCCACTTAAAACATCAAAATACTAAATTGAAGAGATAAAATAGGGTATCTCATAATATAAACATAAGAGTTCATTATTATAGATATATATATCATAACCCAACATAAAAAAAAGTAACTTCAAAGACTTGACATGAAAGTAGAACTTTGAAAATTGAGAAAGGTGAACGAATCCCTTAAAAATTCGGCATCCTAACGGCGCCACTTAAAACATCAAAATACTGAATTGAAGATATCAAATAGGGTATCTCATAATATTTACATAAGAGGTCCGTATGATAGATATATATATCATACCCCAACATAAAAAAAGGAACTTGAAAGACATAACATGAAAATAGAACTTTGAAAAATGAGAAACGTGAACGAATGCCTTAAAAATCCGGCAGCCTAACGACGCCACTTAAAACTTCAAAATACTAAATTGAAGAGATAAAATAGGGTATCTCATAATATAAACATAAGAGTTAAGTATGATAGATATAGAGATCAAACACCAACAATATAAAAAAGAACTTGAAAGACTTGACATGAAAATAGAACTTTGAAAAATGAGAAAGGTGAACGAATCCCTTAAAGATTCAGCAGCCTAACGGCGCCACTTAAACATTCATAAAACAAAATTATGAGAGAAAGAGGGGATCTCTCATCATATGAACATGAAAAAGGAAATAAGGGGAATATAAAAGAAAATCCTCCCACATAATAACATGGACCATAAAAGGAATGACAGAAAAGAGATTACTTGAAAAGAAAGAAAGATGTTGGATCCCTTACCTTAAACGTAACTCTTAAAACTAAAAGTTCGGAACCTTGAGGGATTTGGGGCACCTTGGTAGGACTCCATGGGAGGTAATGAGACCGTAACTTCATTGAGGATGATTTTGGAGTCGAATGGATGAGAGGATGGATTGGCATTTATAGGGAAAGTGAGGGGACAAGGCATTAATGGCCAAGGGACACCTCATTGGTGGTTTTGGCAAAACCATGGGCTTTCCCAGGGTATTTTCCAATGGTATTGGCCACATGGGACACATCATACCTTATATTAGTATTCATAAGTCGACCATATTTATTACATACTTAATACATCATTTAATGATGTCATTAAACACCCGTAACTTAAAAACTGTATTTTCACTATTCATCAAAATTTCAACTTTCTCAGAAAAATCTCAAAATTTCACCTTAACAAAATATCGATGCTCTAATTTCAAAAATGAACACCATTTTATAAAAATAATTTTCTAAATATTATTAATTTAATTTTTAAATAAATACACTATTCATCGAAAATTCATTTTTTTCAAAAAAATCCCAAAACATTACCTTAACATAATATCGATGCTCTGAGTTCAAAAATGAAATCCATTTTATAAAAAAAATTCTAAATATTTTTAATTTAATTTTTAATTAAAAAACAATATTCACCTAAAAAAGTAATATTTGATTAATAATTTATTAAACCGTTATTTAACCATTTTATTGAATCACATTACTTAATCAAGGTTCCGAGATTATATTAATGCTTTATTTAAGTGAGATTACTAATCCATTTGGTCACATTACTAATCCTAAGCATAAAATCACTATTCATAATTTACTATTCATAAAAAATTAAGTTGATCTTAATAGACTCTAAATTTCGTACTAAACATAATTGTAGAAGACCATTTTTTGAAAATAATTACACATTTTAAATTATTTAAGGTTTACATAAACATTTTTTAAAAAATATCCATTCTCTAAAATTCACCAAAAATATGCATACTATATTTATCTGGGCATTTGAAAATTCATAAACATCATCATAAGAAGAAATCAAAATTTTTATTTAACACAAAGGATTACACAAGGCAGTTACAGTCTCCTTACATAGCCCCTTATTACACCAGCATAGGACCTAAGTGTAAGGAGTGCTAAGGTGAGAGAATCCGAGGGAGGCTCGACCAACATCGCACGAGTAGTAATTTCTATCATTTTGAACTTCTCGCGAAGGCGATTCTGTTCTAGCTTCATACGATGAAGTTCAGCTTGGGTTTGGTCCAGAGCAAAGCCCATTGGTGCTACCTCCTTCCCAAGTTCTGTCAGATTGGCTTCGATCGGTCAAAGACTACTGGATGAGGCCATCAAATCTTCTTTCTATATTAATTAACCAAGATCACTAGTATTTAGAGACAAATATTGAAATGTTTAGTTTCCAAAGGTCATATTGACCAATGGTCATATAACAGTCAAAACCCAATAGTATCATTTTAATTATACACATATTATCCAATGAAACAGTTTGGTTGAGTATATAAAAAAAATAAAATAACACACAAAATTAGGAAACAAGATTTATTCAAAATTTCAGGTCATTGCAATCTTCCCCCCTTAAGAAATTGCGTCCTCGTAATTTTTAAAACTAGGTTTTGAAATTTAATTGAAAGTCCCACACTGGAAAAGGACTCAGTAAAACTATTACTTTAAAAGAAATAAAGGGAAGTAAAAAAGGTCACCCGAGTTAACCCATACTAGGATTCCATGTAGGAAAACATGGACCTGGTGGAAAAAAACAAAGGGTCACATTCTAAGGGAGAGTGATAGAAAACATTATTAGGATAAAGTTAACAACAAGAAAATCACACACTTATGATGGGTCAAACGGTATTTGATTTCCTAGTAGGAAACGTTTACAGGCAAAGTTTTTGTTTTACATTCCTTTTCATAGTTTTGAGGAATTCATTTACTACATAAAATAAAACACAGGTAAATATACCTACCTTCAAGTAGAGTTTTATCCTTTAATACGTTTCTACCAAAACTAATCTTTTCTCCAAACGATGAGCATTCAAAACTACAGGGTCTCATAAAAGCACAAGAATCGGCTTCTAGAGAATCACATAATCCACCAAGGATTAACTATATATTTCATCTATTATCCCAAAAATAGAAATTGTAAGATAAAACAACTCTTCAAAAATAAAGAATCCCATAGGAAGGGAAACTTCATTAAATCTTCAAAATTCCACGGTACTACCGAAAGTTCATCATAGACCATTCTATAATTAACTATCCTTAAAATTCCTCAAAATAAACCAAACTAAGATTGAAACCCAAATACAAGAAGGATTTGTTAACATAGTCCTCCAAAATAAACTTCAGCTTTCATCTCTAAACAACATCAACCACTCCTAACATCTTATAGAAAAATTAGCTAACCCAAACATATTTTCCCCAAGATAGGTTAATCATTTACATAAGAAACCTAAATTACTATAAGTTCGCATTAAATTCATCGATTCTTCATAATATAAGTCAACCTTTACTCCTCAAAGAAAATACGGTAGTAATCTATTTACCTCGATCAAATAGGGTTCCCAAAATAGTGAACATCTTCCAAAATAATAATCATCTTTTAATCCCCTAATCACCTTTTTTTTAAGAAGAACAACTTTACTACATAAACATGTATTACATAACAATATATGTTTTCCTTAATGATATAAAATAATCTTAGGTAGTGACTCGATGATCTTAGAAAACATAAAAGATATGCTCATAGAGCACAAACCAAAATACAACATGACATAGACAATTATTGCGAAGAAGTTACATGTACTTCAGTCATCATGATTCATCTCCGCATCGGACATGCATTATTCCCTTGTCCTCTAATATTTTTGATGCTCATCATTCTTCTCACCCATTCCAAGAGAGCATTTCCTTGGATAATGTCTAACTTCTCCACATTTATGACATCGAAATGTATAAGGTACATTAGATCGAACCTTATCTACATTCATCACATTATCCATTTTTTTAATGAAATTGGATAATTTATGCCCTATCCTCCCACACTAAAAACATCTCCCGGTTCCTTTGTGACATTATCCTTGGTGCCTCATCCCACACTTTTTGCAAAAAAGAAATTGGGTCTTCTTTCCCTTATCATATTTATCAGATAAACATCCTCGAGACTTTTTCTTCTTCTTCCTTGATGAATTTGGGCATTCAACTAGGTACCAATTATTAATTGTGAATTTTGATAGCTAGTTTGGCATAATCAAAATATGATCAACTTGATCTCTCATCATCTTTGTCAAATTAATAGGCCAATCGTCACATTTCCTATAACATTAGTTGTTGGGACATGCTCTTCCATTTCCCTCCATTAACTAAGAAAAGAACGTATAATTAGGGGGCTTAAATACTTAGCCAACAATCATGAAAAGGAAACTTTAAGAATAAAAGGATAAACTAGTAGAAGAAAATTATATCCTAACTTGTGATCCCCTAGGTTCCAATCTAGGTTATTCATGATCATATATTCTTATGTGAATCATTATTTTATCTTTGTTCCTTTAATAATGGTTCATACTATGATTATGAATTTACCAAAGCATATCCCCCAGGAGTGTCGTAACCAAGAGTGAATCAAGGCCCGTTGTCATGTACGAGTTCCCGTTCGAGTCTAGCTCAAAGTGGTGTTTTCGGGTTTTACCCTTATGTACATCTGTGCCAGAGCCACCTCTACCTGGTCATATCCAGACAGGGATGTATTTTCTTAGAAACCCCTTACTCAATACTCACCAAAATACCAGGAAGATTTCCTATATTTAAACTTTTCTATAGGGTTATTCCTAGAGTTTTCATATCCTCATTTCCACAAATAACTAAAC
Source organism: Viscum album (assembly GCA_963277665.1). NCBI lineage: Eukaryota > Viridiplantae > Streptophyta > Magnoliopsida > Santalales > Viscaceae > Viscum > Viscum album. The sequence continues at coordinate 114,546,995 of OY728133.1, read as the reverse complement.
CATACTTTTATACCAAATATAGCATCCCACCTTTTTGTCACATAAACTTTCATTACATTATTAAAAACTGAGGATCTTTAAGGATTAGTGTCTTGGAAACTAGGAACTTAATACATGAAACAAAAAAAACACACTTCTTAAACACTTGAAAGGATTATCCTTATGTTCATCCCAGGTTCATTACTTCATCTCATAACCTGGGTACATTAATCAAAAGAAAGGGTGAGCAGAAGGCCCAGTAAGGGAAACAATGGAAACATTTAACATGTGAACTTGAGATACATCAATGAAGTCATAAAAAGAACGTTAAGTCATGAGAATGAAATCATGAGGCATGTCATAATAAAAATAACTTATTTCATAACATGAATATGTGGCTAAAACATGTAATATTGACAATCATTTCGTTTCACCAAAGTCCATCCCCAAGGTTTCATTAAAAATTACCAAGGTTATTCACCAAGGTATCAGTCTAAAAGGTCATCTCTAGAGATTAAGTCTTTACCCAAATGCATTAGAGAGCTATCTGGGCGCACCCTTGACATGTTTTTATTATCATGTTATCCACATATATCATCATAAATAATTTCATAAACAACCCATATATCATAAAATGAATGGGTTTCATTTCATAATCATAACGTTTTAAAAACTACTTTAAAGACATGTTCTTTATGTCACTTTAAAACCCACAGAAAAGGAAGGTGGGTCTCATGTATGTAAATACCAGAATTTAAAATATAAAATTTTGGTATATATGTGAATACACCTATATAATAGAGAGCTTTGAGTATTCACTTAATAAAATAAAAGAACTTTAGAACAAGAGAGAGAGACATTTTAAGACTGAAATTCTGCAGCATAACCACTATGTTTCGGGGTTTTAGAAAAAATTGAAAAGAGAGGGGACATGGTTCAAACATTCATAAATGACCCATAAAACAGTATAGGGGAAGAATATGAAGGATATATGAACATGGTAATGAAATTTTAAAGATATACCATATGAAATGAAGAACATGAAAGAAGACAAAAATAATATTTCTCTTATGAAAATTCGGCAGCCTAACGGCGTCACTTAAACTTCAAAAAAATGAATTGACGAGATAAAATAGGGTATCTCATCATATAAACATAAACGATAAGTATTATGGATATATATATCATACCCCAAAATAATAAAAAGGAACTTGAAATACTTGAAATGAAAGTAGAACTTTGAAAATGAGAAAGCTGAACGAATCCCTTAAAAATTCAGCAGCCTAACAGCGCCACTGAAAACATCAAAATACTGAATTAAAGAGATCAAATAGGTTCTCTAATCATATGAACATAAGATTTAAGTATGATATATATAGAGATCATACCCCAACATAATAAAAAGAAACTTGAAAGACATGACATGAAAGTAGAACTTTGAAAAATGAGAAAGTTGAACGAATCCCTTAAAAATTCAGAAGCCTAATGTCGCCACTTAAAACTTCAAAATAATGAATTGAAGAGATCAAATAGGGACACTCATAATATGAAAATAAGAGTTAAGTATGATAGATATCGGTATCATACCCTAAAATAATAAAAAGTAACTTGAAAGACTTAACATGAAAATAGAACATTGAAAAATGAGAAAGGCGAACGGATCCCTTAAAAATTTGGCAGCCTAATAGCACCACTTAAAACTTCAAAATACTGAATTGAAGAGATCAAATAGGGTCTCTAATCATATTAAAATAATATTTATGTATGATAGATATAGATATGAAACCCAATAAAAATAAAATGGAACTTGAAAGACTTGACATGAAAATAGAACTTTGAAAAATGAGAAAGGTGAATGAATCCCTTAAAAATTCGACAGCCTAACGGCGCCACTTAAACAATCATAAAAACAAATTATGAGAGTAATAGGGGATATATCATCATATTAACATGAAAAGGGAAATAATAGGAATATAAAAGAACATTTTCCCACATAATAACATCGAGCATAAAAGAAATGACATAAAAAAGATTACTTGAAAAGAAAGAGAGAGATTGGATCCCTTGCCATAAACGTAACTCTTAAAACTCAAAGGTTGGGACCTTGAGGGCATGGGGGAACCTTGGGAGGACTCCTTGTAAGGTAAGGAGACCAGAAATTCGTTTAGGATGATTTTGGAGTCGAATGGATGAGAGGATGGCTTGGTATTTATAGGGAAAGTGAGGGGACAAGGCATTAATGGCAAAGGGACACCTCATTGGTGGTTTTGGAATAACCATGGGCTTTCCCTTGGTATTTTCCCATGGTATTGGCCACTTGGGACACCTCATACCTTATATTACTATTCATAAGTCTACCATATTGATTACATACTTAATACATCATTTAATGATGTCATTAAACACCTGTAACTTAAAAACTGTATTTTCACTATTCATCAAAAATTCAACTTCCTCAGAAAAATCCTAAAATTTCACCTTAACCAAATATCGATGCTCTGATTTCAAAAATGAACTCTATTTTATAAAAATAATTTGCTAAATATTTTTAATTTAATTTTTAAATAAATACAGTATTCACTGAAAATTCATTTTTTCAGAAAAATCCCCAAAAATTACCTTAACATTATATCGATGCTCTGATTTCAAAAATGAAATTCATTTTATAAAAATAATTTTCTAAATATTTTTAATTTAAATTTTAATTAAGAAACACTATTCACCCAAAAAAACTAATATTTGATTAATAATTTATGAAACCATTATTTAGCCATTTTATTGAATCACATTACATAATCAAGGTGCCCAGATTATATTAATGCTTTATCTAAGTGAGATTATTAATCCATTTGGTCACATTACTAATCCTAAGCATAAAATCACTATTTATAATTTACTATTCATCAAAAATTAAGTTGATCTTATTAGACTCTAAATTTTGTACTGCACATAATTGTAGAAGACCATTTTTTGAAAATCATTACTCATTTTAAATTATTTAAGGATTACATAAACATTTTTTTTATAATATCCTTTCTGTAAAATTCACCAAAAATATGCATACTATATTTATCCGGGAATTTGAAAATTCATAAACTTCATCATCAGAAGAAATCAAAAAAATTATTTAAAATATAGGATTACACAAGGCAGTTACGATCTCCTTACATAGCCCCTTATCACACCAGCATAGGACCTAAGCATAAGGTGTGCTAAGGTGAGAGAATCTGAGGGAGGCTCGACCAACATCGCACAAGTAGTAATTTCTATCAGCTTGAAATTCTCGTGAAGGTGATTCCGTTCTAGCTTCATACGATGAAGTTTAGCTTGGGTTTGGTCCAGAGCAAATCCCATTGGTGCTACCTCCTTCCCAAGATCTGTTAGATGGGCTTCGATCAGTCCAAGACTACTGGGTGAGGCCATAAAATCTTCTTTCTATATTAATTAACCAAGATCACTAGTATTTAGAGACAAATATCGAAATGTTTCGTTTCTAGCGGTCATATTGACCAATGGTCATATAAAAGTCAAAACAAAAAAGTAGCATTTTAATTATACTCATGTTATCCAATGAAACAGTTTTGTTGAGTATATAAAAAAATAAAATAACACACAAAATTAAGAAACGAGATTTATTCAAAATTTCGGGTCATTACACACGGACATGGGATGATCTACACGGCTTCAGAACACGGCATGTACAGCATGACAGGAGTGGATATGCGGGACTCGGCATGAATCTCGGGGATACACGGACACGTGTTAGACTACATGGGTTGATAACCATGTATGGGAACATAGCCAGTGTACACGGGGCCAACCCCGGTCACTCGGACACGGCGTTTACATCATACTACATGTCGTGTACTTAGTTTTTCTACACGACCAGCCTACGACATGGGCCGTTGTATATGGGCAGTACCTGGGGTCAAAAAACATGGCGTGTAACTTTATATACGCCATGTACTTTTTGGAAAACGTCATGGTCATCTTTTCCACCGTATTTTGGACGTCTTTCGTTTGGGTTAGTGCCCCTCCTTCTCGTTCCCCTGAAGGTCTGGCATCATTTCCTCACACAGGAGTATGATCCCTTCAGTAGGACTTTCTGTGATAGAGTCATGCATCCATCTGAGAGGCCTGGATCGATATCATATATCCATTCCTGACCCTAGTTATAGTCATGCATCGACGTGACCATATCTACCTAGCATTGATCCTCTACCTAGCTGGTTTATCACCTAACTGGTGAATCCGAATGAGTTGTGGTATCCGCCATGACCCTGGCAGTGATCCTCATCTATGTATCGTGATCTTTCCCACTCAGGAATGTGTATCCGGAAATTATTGATTCTATCAATTGGTAATCTTCCCACTCACAAGTGTGTCTCCTGTAATGAGTGTGACTACCTTTCGTGACGGTTCCCGACGGACGGTACTTCTCAGAGAGACGTCATCAGAGCTATAAGACTCATGGAGTGTGTCCTCTTGGGATGAGTGCTTCATGGAATTTTTGAACTGAACCCCTAATAGGGGTATGTGGTTGTGTGACTTGTCTCTATTCCACGGGCCTGGGTTTTTAGTCTATCTGGTTTATTCTATTTGTTCTATATGACGTACACTGTGCATAGTTGACTGTAACTTTACTTTGTGTATTGTTTTGTGGTTTTCGGGGTCCTCTAATAAGTATTTTTATACTCACCCCTACACAGGATTTTCCCATATGGAAGGTGTATTTTTCATATGTGAAGCCTTTTGACAGAGTCCCGGGCGGACCGGGACAGGACCGAGATTTCTGAGTTCCATACAGGCCGAGGCGTTCCTATGGCTACAAGCAGCAGTCTCAGCACCTTTTGTGTTTACAGGTTGGAATTTGCAGTTTTCAGACTCTTGTTTTTGGTGGGCTTGTATTCTGGCCCAGTTTAATTTTTTTTTGAACTCTACCTTTTGTTGTATCTGTTGGTTGGGTTTAGTTTTATGCATGCATTTTTTGTTCCTTAGTGGTTTTTACATTTCAGCATTGTGGGATTGGAGATGTGTGCTTGTGTACATGTACGTAGGAAATGCCTCTCATGTTAGTAATATGTCTACTCGGTGCTAGTCACCATCCCCTGGCCTATTGGAGGCGGGCTTGGGGAGTCATGGAGTGGGTCCCACTGGGACGGGTCATGATATAGTGGTATTAGAGGTAGGTCGGTTCTACCTTAGGACCAAGAGTCTTTGTGTTTGGTTTGGGGCAACAGTGTTGAGTGTTTCGGGTTCAGCTTTCAGGAAATAGACTCTAGTGTTGGTGTGGCAGCCGACATATCCATACACCAGGACTCGAATAACCTGATTTTCGACTCAGTACATGAAAAAATGGGTTGCGGGGGAAATAAAAGGTACATGCATCATATAAGAATGGTTTGTGGTTTCCATGTCCTTTGTGTCAGCTATCCAGATATACTCTTTGACCATCGTATATCTTGTTTCTTTATAGGATGCCTCTATGACGCATACCCGCTAGGATTCAGTAGCACAATTACGAGGATGACCCCCTCAGTGACGATGCTTCGATACATGGACCAGTTCCCCAGGAGTTTCCACTAGGTGGTGCAGCAGTTATCCCACCAATAGTGGAGCAGCCAGTTGTACCTGCAGTACCGACCGACGAGGAGCGTAGGCTCAGCGCACTCCATGTGTTCGAGAGATAGAGACCCCTCAGGTTCTGAGGCGAGCCCAACCCTTAGGCAGCTGAGGAATGGCTTGAGGCAGTGACTAGAGTTTTCCGTCTTGTGAGGACACCGGCAGACCAGATGGTGATCCTAGGAGCAAGCCTTCTTCAGGGTTCGGCAGGACTATGGTGGAGTCTGACCACACAGACTAACGACGAGTATACTCTTTCATGGACAGAGTTTGAGCGACTCTTTAGGGAGGATTTCTCTCCAGTTACGCTGAGAGTTGTATGCATCCATGAGCTTCTTCATCTCCAGTAGGGCAGTATGACAGTAGCTGACTATTCATAGAGGTTCACAAATCTCGACAGGTACTCGAAGGATATGGTTAGTGATCAGTACTTCCAAACTCGGACCTTCAAGAGTGGTCTATGATGAGACATCTGAACTATTGTCCTGCCTCCATGCATATCGACTTATGATGGAGTGCTCGAGCGGGGCTTGGTGATCGAGAGCTTCTTGGAGGAGCAGAGACAGCCGCAGGCAGTCAGCAGCAGGCAGAGAGGTGCAGAGACCCTGGCAGCTAGGAGATGACATTCGACATAGGGATATGGACATGGGAAACTTCATAGGAGGACCCATTATAGGGGATCAAGAGTCCAAGGCTCTCAGGCTGGATCTAGTCAGCCTAGGGAGAAGCGATTCTACACATGTGATGGTAGGGGACATCTCGCTAAAGATTTCCCGACCCGTCGAGCTTTTGACAGGGAAGAAGTGGACGAACCACCGAGGTAGAGGCAAATAATGGAATATGAAAACCTGCCAGGAAACGGACGTGGAAGAGGAGGAGGGAGAGCAGCAGGTGGTGGCAGACGTTTCGAATTACTTCCACCACCACCCCAGGAGGTCCGCACCAGGCTCAGGGAGCTGGGGGATAGGGGTGGGGACAACTGCATGCGGTCGAGGCATACGTCCTATGGACTCCAGGGATGATTCGAGGTACGATATGTGTCTTCTCTACCTTAGCTTCCATGCTTATAGACACAGGTTCTAGTCATTCCTTCATAACCACATGTCTTGCACGAATCCTCGAGATTCCTGTAGAACCGTTGACTCGATACTTACATTTGGAGACACCTATGAGAGGAGACTCGACGATCACAAACCTTTGAATAATGTGTGATCTTACCCTTGGAGGTGATATTTTTGGTTGGATCCTCTTGGTGGTAGATTCTAGGCCTTACGACATCATTCTTGGTATGGAATGGTTATCTTCGGTCCTTGCCCATATTGACTGTTTTAGGTGAAGAGTGCGGTGTGTCCGCCGTGATGGAATAAGGTTTTCCTTTGTCAGAGAGAAGGAAACCCAGGAAGCACAGAATGGACATATACACAGGAGGGTGCATCCAATTTCTCATGAGTTTGCTGGCCTTTCCCTCGGAGCAGTAGATGTTGTGAACTCCCAATTTCTAGCAGTAGTGGCGGAATATGAGGAAGTATTTCCCAAATATGTTCTAGGATTACTTCCCCACTATGAGATTGACTTCTGCAACGACTTACACCCCGGGACGACATCAATTTCCTCATCAGCGTATCGGATGGCTCCAACAGAGCTTCACGAACTGATGGTGCAATTGGAGGATTTGTAGATCAAGTGTTTCGTGAGACCCAGCGTCTCACCCTGGGCGGCCCCAGTCTAGAAGGCCAAGAAGGCAGATGGGAGTCTGACGTTGTGCGTGGATTACTGGTGTCTGAACCAGGTGATGGTGGAGAACAAGTATCCACTGCTGAGAATTGATGACCTCTTTGATCATCTAAGAGGGACACAGTGGTTGTTGAATGTTAACCTTTGATCAAGCTAATCACCAGCTGCGAGTGCGGGATGAGGATATACATAAGACAACTTTCAGATACTGCTACGGTCACTATGAGTACTTGGTGATGGCTTTTGGCATGATGAACGCCCCGGTAGTGTTCATGGGACTGATGAATGAGATCATCCAGCCATACAGAGACCAGTTCGTAGTGGTCTTCATTGATGACATCCTTGTGTACTCTGAATCAGAGGATGAGCACGCAAGACACTTGCGTATGGTTCTGGACGTACTCCGGGAGCACCAGATTTATGGGATGCTCTCAAAGTGCCAGTTCTAGATTTAGGATGTCCACTTTCTGGGACATGTCCTCTCAGTAGATGGTGTAGCTGTGGACCCAGCCAAGGTGGAGGTTGTGTTAGAATGCGATCCACCTCAGAGCGTGGTGGAGGTGCGGAGCTTCCTTGGGATGGCAGGATAATACCGGAGATTAATTCTAGATTTCTCGTGGATATCAGCACTAATGATGGCCTTGACCAGGAAGAAACGACCTTTCATATGGACGGAGAAGTGCCAGCAAGCTTTTCAGTAGTTAAGACAGAGTTTGACGAGCGCCCCAGTATTGCAATTACCAGAGGAGGTTGTCGAGTACGTAGTTTTCTATAACGCATCAGGGATTGGGCTTGACTGTGTCCTGATGCAGCAACATGTAGTGATTGCTTATGGTTTACGCTAGCTAAGTCCACATGAGCAGAACTATGTGACCCATGATCTCGAGTTGGATGTGGTGGTCTTCACGTTGAAAATGTAGCGACACTACCTGATGGGCAAGCGGTTTATCATCTACTCTGACCCCAAGAGGCTCAAGTACATATTTTCACAGAATGATCTGAATGTGCAGCAGAGACGATGGATAGAGTTCCTCCAGGACTATGATTTCGAGATCATCTATAATCTTGGAAAGGGGAACAAGGTGGCAGATGCTCTTATCAGAAGGTTGAGCTCACAGTTACTGAGTGAGGCGACACAACAGTTAGCAGCGTTGCAGTTGTCCTTCATGGATGGAGAGGATACAACTTACCTACAGTCGATGGTTGTCACCCCTCCACTCTTACATCGAGTTAGGGAGGCACATCTTGGGTATGTCGACTATGTGGCTTTACGTGCTCAATTATCCCCAGAACATGCTCCTGATGGATATTCATAAGGTATGGATCATGTACTTTTTTTCAGAGGAGGCCCTGTTGTACCAGTGGCATTCCAAGAGGAGGTCCTGAGGGAGATTCATACATCCCGTTTGGTGGTACATCCTGGGGTGGAAAAGATGTACCAGGATATCCGACGATAGTTGTGGTGGTCAGGCATAAAGAAAGCATCAGCAAATTTCGTTTCTTGATGCCTCACATGCCAGCAGGTGGAGGCAGAGCACCAGGTTCCTGCAGGATTAGCTCACCCCTTGGAAGTTACAGAGTGGAAGTGGGATGGAATATCTATGGACTTCATTACAGGCTTACCACAGACATCCAAGGGTCATGATTCCATCTGGGTGATCGTTGACCAACTAACCAAGTCGTCCCACATCTTATCTATCAGGGAGTAGAGATCTGTAGAGATCTTAGGATGCCTCTACATGCAGAAGATAGTTCGGCTTCATGGCATCCCCTCATCTATAGTCTCAGATCAAGACTCCCTCTTCACATCCCGGTTGTGGAAGGGATTGCAGGAGGCTTTTGGGACTCATCTAAGCTTGAGCACAACGTTTCATCCCCAGAACGATGGTCAGACAGAGTGGACCATTCAGGTTCTGGATGATATGTTGTGAGCTTGTATATTGGACTTTGGTCATAGCTGGGAGGACCAGCTACCACTAGTGGAGTTTGTGTACAACAACAGCTACCACTCCCCTATTAGTATGGCACTGTTCGAGGCCTTGTATGGGAGACCCTGCCGGTCACTACTTTGCTGGACCAACCCCGGAGAGTCCGCACTCATGGGTTTAGAGTTGGAGGCGGGCTTGGGGAGTCACAGCGTAGGCCCCACTAGGACGGGTCATGACATTAATCAAGTTTAGTGTTGTTTTATGGTATTGGGATTTATATGGGTTTTTTGGAGTTTTAGGGATTTTTAATGTTTTTGGATTTTTATAAATTTTTATGTTTTATGGTTTTTATGGTTTTTTTGGTATTTTATGGGGTGTAATAATTTTTAAGGCCATTTATGGGTTTTATTGGTTTTTATATTATTTTATGGTATTTAGGGTTTTTAGGGTCTTATAGTGGTTTTTAGGGTTTTGGGGTTTTTTTGTGTTTTAAGGGGATCTAGTGTCTTTTAGGGGTTTTAAAGGTTTTTAGTGTTTTAGGGATATAGTTATTTTTAGTGTTTTTAATATATCTAGTTATTTTGGTGGTTTTTAGTGTTTTAGGAATTTTTAGGGTGTTGATGGTTTATTAGCGTTTTTAATGTTGTTATATTTGATTAAAATTTTAGTGTTTTTCAAGTTCTTATAGTTTTTAAGGATTTTATGGTGGGCATGTTTTTTGGATTTTTATTTGTTTTTAGGGTTTTAGTTTGTTTTATGGTTTTTTAAGGATATTTAATATTTTTGGGTTCTATTAAAGGGGTTTAGGGCTTTTTGATCACTTTTAGGTTTTTAGGGTTGTTAGGGTTTCGTAGGGTTTTTAAGAATTGTAAATAATGTGAATGGTTCTTTTGGTTTTATAGTATCTTTTAGGAATTTTAGTGTTTTTAGTGTATTTTATGGTTATTAATATTTTTTTTGGGATTTTACATTTTTAGGGGTTTTAGGGTTTTTTACTCATTGCAAGGACTAAATGTAATTTTTGGATTTTTTTAGTGTATTGTGTGGTGTTTTAGGGGTTTTAGTGTTTCCTAAGGGGATTTAGGGGTTTTTTGGTTATTCTTTGGTGTTTTAGGGTGTTAATATATTTAAATTTTTGTCGAGTTTTAAAGTGTTTTAGGGATTTTAGTGTTTTATAGATTTTAGTTTTTTTATATTATTTTAGTATTTATTTATATTGTTATGGTTTTAATGGATTTTAGTGTTGTTTTATGGTTTTGAGGGTTTAGAGATTTAGGTATTGGGTTTTTGGTTTATGGTGTATGATATATGTTTTATCATATAGTGTATAGGGATTAGGGTGTAGGTTTTAGTTTTTAGGGTGTAGGGTGTAGTATTTTTGGTATAGGGTTTAAAGTTTAGGTTGTAGGTTATATAGTCATGGTAGTAGGGTTTAGTTTTTAGGGTGTGGGGTTTGGGGTTTTTGGTTTTTGGTTGATGGTATTGGGTGTTGGTTATAGTTTTTTAGTGTAGATTTTATCTTTTAGGTTGTATGGTATTTGGATTAGGGTGTAGTATTTAGGGTTTAGGTTGTGGGTATGGGGTTAGGGGTTTGGGTTGTATGGTTTAGAGTTTAGGGGGAATGGAATGGAGTTTTGGGTGGATAGTTTGGGGTTTGGGTGTGTGGGATAGGGTATAGGCTATAGGATTTAAGGATTATGGTGGATGATGTAGTGTTTAGGGTGTCAATTTAAGGGTTTATGGTGTAGGATATAGGGTCCAGTTTGTAGGTTTTGTGGTTTAGGTTTTATGATATATGGTTTAGGGTGTATTATTTAGGGTTTGGGTTTAGAGTTTAGGGTTTTTTGGTTCTGAGATTAGGGTGTGGGTATAGGGGTTTGGTCATTGGGTTTAGAATTAGGTTTTAGGTACATTTTTAGTGTGTTGGGTTTAGTGATTAGGGTGTAGGGTTTAGGGTTTAGGGTATGGGGTATGGGGTGGAGGTTGGAGGGTACATGTTTTAGGTTTTAGGGTATAGGGTGTAGTGTATAGGTTTTAGGGGTGGGTTTTTGGGTTTAGCATGTATGGTATATATTTTATGGTGTGGGGTTTAGGGTGTAGGGTTTTGGGTAAAAGAGATAAGGTATTGGGTTTAGGTTGTAATTTATTAAAAATTGGGAGGACGATAAAGGGTTTAGGGTGTGGGGTATAGGGTTTAGGTTGTTGGGTTTAAGGTTTAAGGTGTTGGGTATAGGGTTTAGGGTCTATGGTTTAGGGTTTTATGGTGTATGGTTTAGGGTTCGGGTTTTATGTAGTAGGTTGTAGGGTTTAAGGTATAGGGTATAGGGTATAGGGTTTGTGGTTTAGGGTATAGGTGTGGGATTATGTGGTATATGTTTGTGGTGTAGGGTATAGGTTTTAGTGTGTAGGGTATAGGATTTGGGATGTAGGGTTTAGGGTGTAGTGTATGGGGTTTACTGTGATGAATTTAGGTTTTACTACATATGGAATATGGTTTAATTTCAAGGGTTTAGAATATAGGTTTTAGGGAATAAGGTTTATTGTATAGGTTTTAGGGTTTAATGTGGAGATTATACGGTTTTTGGTGTAGGGTTTATGGTATCCGGTGTAGGTTATTGTGGATAGGGTGTAGGGTTTAGGGTTTAGGTTAAAGAGTATAGGGTTTAGGGTGTATGGTTTCAGGTTTAGGGTGTGGGGTATTAGGTTTATGGTGTAGAGCTTATGGTGTAGGGGGTAGGATAATAGGTTTATGGTGTAGGGTTTGGGGTTTAGGTTTTTGGTTGTACTATTTAGGGTTTAGGTTATAGTGTTTATTGTTTAGTTTTTTGGTCGTAGGGTATGGGGTTTTGGGTTTTGGGTTTTGGGTGTATGGTACGGGGTTTAGGTTTTTGGGTTTAGGGTATTGGGTATATGGTTTAGGGTTTAGGGTGCGGGGTTTAGGGTGAAAGGTGTATGGTCTAGGGGTCTAGGGTATATTGTTTTTCATGTAAGTTTTAGTGTTTAAGGTGTCGTGTATAGAGTTTGTTATGTAGAGTTTTGGATTTAGGGTGTAGGGTATAGGTTGTAGGGGGTAGGTTTTATGTTTTAGGGTGTTGGTTATGTGGCTTAGGGTTTATGGTTAAGGGTTCATTGGGAGAGTAATAGGGTTTATGGTGTAGCGTTTAGGGTAGAGGGTATAGAGTTTAAGGTTTTGGTTTTAGAGTTTTGTGTGTAGGATATTAGGTTTAGGGTGAAGTGGTAATCGTTAGTCTATGTTATGTACATTATGTTGTATGGTTTAGGTTTTATTATGCACTATATAAGGTTAAGGGGGTATGATTAAGGTTGTATGTTGTAGGGTTTTGGGTTAGGGGGTAGAGTTTTGAGATTTCTATGTTGGGTTTTGGTTTCACGATTTACTACTTTATATGCAAGATATTGTTTTTATGGTATCGAGTTGAAGATTTTGGTTGTTGGGTATAGGGTTTAGCATGTAGGGTTTAGTGTTTAGGGTTTATGTTTTAGGTTTTGTGGTATCAATATAGGGTATAGCGTTTTGGTTTAAGGAATATGGTGTATAAAATATATTTAAGGGTGTAAGGTATGGGGTTTAGGGTTTAGTGTCCAGTGTTTAGGTTTTAAGGTTTAGGTTATAGAGTTTAGAGAATATATTTTAGGGTTTATGGTGTAGGGAATAAATAATAGGGTGTAATATTTCGAGTTTGGGGTTGAGGTTCTAGGGTTTGTGTTTAGGGAGCACTACATAGGGTTTATGGTGTTTGGGATTGGGTTAAGTGGTATGTTTATTCAGTTTAGTGAGTAGGGAATTGGGTTCAGGGTTTAGTGTATAAGGTTTAAGATATACAGTTTAAGGTTTAGGGTATATAGTAAAGGGTATACGTTTAGTTTGTAAGGTTAATAGTTTTTGGTATATTGTTTTGGTTTTTGGGTAGGGTTTATGTTATAGGGTATAGATTTTTATTAATAGGATATAGAGTTTAGAGTATAGGGCTTAGGTTGTAGGGTTTAGGGTTTATAGTATAGATTTTATGGTGTAGGGTGTGGGGTTTAGTGTGTTGGGTTTTGGGTTTTGGTATTGGGTGTAGGGTATAAGGTTTAGGGTGTATTGTTTAGGGTTTACAACATAGTTTATTGGGTATACGGTATAGGGTTATGATGTAAGGTTTACAGTTTAGGGTTTTGGGTGTTGGGTTTAGGGTGTAGGTTATATTGTTTGGGTGTAGGGTTTAGTGTTTAGGGAATATGATTTAGGGATTTTTATATATTTGGTATTTTTGGGGGGTTTATGGTATTTAGGGTTTTTTATGGGTTTTTGGGATTTATGGGTTTTTTCAGGCTTTATGTAATTTATTATGTTCTAGGGTTTTTGGTTTTTTGGGTTTTTGGGTTTTCGGGTTTTGGGGCTTTTGAGGGTTTCAAGTTTTTTTTTCTATTTTAGGATTTTTAGAAATTATTAGGGTTTCACTTTTGTTAGGGTGTGTTTTAGTATTTTATTGTTCTTTTTGGTTTTTATGTTTTGATTGGAGTTTTTTGGGTTTTAGGTTTTTTATGGGTTTTAGAGGGTTTAAAGATTTTATGGGTTTTTTGGTGGAGAGGGGGTTGGTTTTTTTGTGTTTTTGGGTTCTTTCATGGGTTTTGGGTGTTATTTTTTCTCACTTTATTTAGATTTTTTAGAGGATTTTTAGGTTTTAGGGTTTTCATAGGTTTTTATAGGTTTTAGTGTTCATGGGTTTTAGTGTTTTCTTAGGGGTTTTAGGGTTTTCTTATAGGTTTTTAGGGTTTTTAGGATTTTAGGGATTTAGGGTTTTTAGGATTTTAGGGATTTAGGGTTTTGAGGATTTTTATTCTTTTAGGGGGTTTTAGGGTTATTGGTTTTCAGTGTTTTAGGTTTTTTTGGGAGGGAGTCATATTTATAGGGTTTTTATCGATTTATGAATTTTTGGGTTATTTAAGGTTTTTGGCCCAATTTTTAGAATTTTTTCATTTTTATGGTGTTTTAGGGTTTTTAGGCTTCTTAGTGTTTCTAGGGAGTCTAATGGGTTGTAGGGCCTATTAGGGTTTTTATTGTTTTCATAGCATATTTTATGTTTTTAGGATCTTTAAATATCATTTTCGGTTTTTAGAGTGTTATTATGTGGTTTTAGGGTTTTTAGGGAATTTGGTTTTTTGGGATTTTTACGAGTTATTGGGGGTTTTTGAGTTTTTTACTGTGTTTATGGATTTCTCTATTTTTATGGTTTTTATATATTTTAGGTGTTTGATGGTTTTTTAGTGGTTTTTCATTTTTTCTTTGGTTTTCAATTTATTTTTGGTTTCTAGGGATTTTTTAGTGTTTTCAGTATTTAAGGGTTGTTAGGAAATTGGGGTTTGTAGTGGTCACAAGGGTTTGGGGGGTTTTATGGTTTTAAGTTTTTTAATGGGTTTATGGGTTTAATGTAATTTTAATGGTATTAGGGTTTTTAGGGTTTTATGGGGTTTTAGGGTATTTATGGTCTTTTAGGGTATGTTTAGGGTTTTCATTGTTCTTTAGAGGGTTTATGAGAGTTAGGGTCATTTAAGGTTTTTTTTTGTTTTTTGGGTATTTTAGGGGGTTTAGTGTTTTTAGGTATGTAAGGGTTTATGTTTAGGTTTTTAGTGACTTATAGGGTTGTTTTAGTTTTTTGGGGGGTTTAGATGGAATTCATGATTTCTAGGGTTTTTATTTGTTTTAAGGATTTAAGATGTCCTGAGATTTTTACGGTACATTTAGGGTTTTAGGGTTATTTTAGTGTTTTTTAGTTGTTTAATGTTGTTTAGGGTTTTAGTTTTCTATTATGGTATTATGGTTTTTTATGGTTTAGGATATAAGTGGTTTTTTAGGATTTATAGGTTTTATTAATATTTTTACGGGATTTTAGGGTTTTTATGGTATTTATTTTTTTAGTGTTTTGTGGTTATTTAAGGGTTTCTAGGGTTTTGAGGATTTCATTGGGTTTTTTACATTTCATCTTATTTTCTTACGCTTTTTAAGGTTTAAGTGTTTTTAGGTTTGTTTAGAATTTTTTGAATTTTTTGGTTTTTTTTGGGTTTTGAGGAATTTAGTGGTTATTATGTTTTCTAGGAATTTTCCAAAATTATATGGTTTCAAGGGTGGTTCTATGGTTTTATGGTTATTGGTTTAGGGTGTAGGGTATAGGATATAGGGTGTTTGGTATAGGTTTTATGGTGTAGGGTATAGGGATTATATGTGTATGGTATAGGGTTTAGGGTGTGGGGTTTTGGGTTTTGGATTTTGGGTATAGGGAGTAGGGTGTCGGGTTTATGGTTTGGGGATTTAAGGTATATAGATTTTCTATAGGATTTATGGTATAGGGTGTTGTCTAAAATGTATTATATATTGGAAATTGGGTTTAGGGTTTAGACTATAGTGTTTATGATGTAGTGTTTAGTGTTCAGGGTGTAGGGTTAAATAATCACGGTTTTGGGTACAAGGTTTTGGTTATTAGGTTTTTGTTTTGGGGTTGAAGGTATAGAGTTTATGGTATATGGATTCGGGTTTACGTTTTATGGTTCATGTTCTAGGATTTAAGGTGTGGGGTTTAGTTTACATTGTATAGGTATTAGGGTGTAGTGTGTATGGTTTTGCATATAGGGTTTAGGGTTTATGATGTTTGTTTTAATGTTTAGGGTGTAGGTTTTAGGGTTTAGGGTGTAGGTCATATGATTTAGAGTGTAGGGATTAGGATTTTGGGTGTAGGTAATATGGTTTAGGGTGTTGGGTATAGGGTTTATGGTGTATGGTTTAGGGTTTATGGGGTAGTGTATATGGTTTAGGGTGTAGTGTTTAAGTTTTATCATGTTGGGTGGAGGGTTTAGGGTGTAGGGTTGAGGGATTTGGGTTTAGGGTCTATGCTTTTGGTGTCAGGTTTTGGGTATATGGTGTAGGGTTTATGATTTATGGTGGATGGTTTTAGGTGTAGGGGATGAGGTTCAAGGATTATGGTATATGGTATAGGTTTTAAGGTGTATGGTATAGGGTTTATTGTTTATGGTATAGGTTTTATGGTGTTGGTTATGGGGACAGGGTGTAGGGTTTAGTGTTTAATGTGTAGGGTATGGGGTTTAGTGTATAGGGTATACGATTTATTGTGAAGGGTATAGGCTTTATAGTGTAATGTATTGGGTTTTGGGGTCAGGATTATGGTATAGGGTTTAGGGTGTAGTGTATAGGGTTTAGGGTATAGGTTTTAGGGTTTTGGTGTAGGGTTTAGGGTTTGTGATGTAGAGTTTAGTTTTTATGGCGTAGGTTGTATGGTATATGGTTTGAGGTGTAGGGTTTAGGGTTTACGGTGTTGGAAATAGGGTTTAGGTCTTAGGTTGTAGGGTTTACTACATAGTTAGTGGGGTTCAAGGTGTAGGTTTTAGGGTGTAGTGTGGAGGGTATAGGGTGTTGGATTTAGCATATACAATGCAGGATATAGTGTGTGGGGTTTAAGGTGTAGGGTAAAAGTTTTTTTTTGAGCGGTTTAGGGATTAGGGATTATGGTGTAGGTTTTAGGGTATTGGGTATTTGGTATATTGTTTATGGGAGTAGGATATAAATTTCAGGATGTTGGGTATAGGGTTTAGGGTGTATGGAATTGGATTTTGGGTTTAGGGTATATGGTTTAGGGAGTGTGGTTTAGGGTTTTGGGTGTAGTGTATATGGTTTTGGGTGTTGGGTTTAGGGTTAAGGGTTTATGCTTTAGGGTTTAAGTATTTGTGTATAAGGTGTAAGGTTTGTAGTTATGGGGGAAGGATTTTTAATTTAGAGAATAGGGCATAGGTTTTCGGGTGTTGTGTTTTGGGTATAGGGTGTTGGGTTTATTGTCTAGGGTGAATGGTATATGGTTTAGATTGTAGGGTTTTGAGTGCCGTGCATAGGATTTATGTTTTATGTTTTAGGATATAGGTTATATCATATAGGGTTTAAGATTTAGTGTATACTATTTATGGTGTAGGGTGTAGGGTTTTGGTATAGGGTATGGGGATTCGTCTGTGGGGTTATGGGTTTTGGGTATAGGGTATAGGGTTTTGGGTGTGGGGTTTAGGTTTTAGAATGTATGGTGTAGGGTTTATTGTTCTGGGTTTAGTGTTTGGTGTGTAAGGTATAGGGTTTAGGGTGGAGGGTTTAGGGATTATGGTTTTATGTTTAGGTTATAGGGTTTATGGTGTATAGTTTAGGGTTCTGGGTGTAGGGTATCAGGTTTTTTTATAGGGATTATTTTGAAGTTGTTGCGTGTAGATTTTATAGTTTAGGATGTAGGTTTTACACATTAGGGTGTGGGTACTGGGTTTGGGTTTATGGTTTTGGGTTTATGGCATAGTGTAACATATTTATGGTTTAGGTTTTACCTTTTAGGGTGTAGAGTATAGGGTTTATGGTTGATGATGTAGGGTTTTGGGGTTAGATAAGTGGTTATATGGGTTATGGTTATTTGTTTTAGGATTAGGGTGTAGGGTATTGGGTTATTGGTTTTTAGGATTGTTAGCATTTTAGGGTTTCTTTTGGGATTTTTGGGTTTTCATTATTATTTGGTTTTTCTTGTGTTTTAGGGGTTTTTTGGGTTTTGGGGGGTATTTCATTTTTTTAGGGTTTCTATTTTTATGGGTATTCATTGTTTTTTCAGTTTTGTTAGGGGTTTTAATATTTTTTATGTGTTTTGAGTTTTAAAAGGGGGTTTACTGTTTAGGTTATTTTTATTTTTAGGTTTTCATAAGGATTTGGTTTTCTTTCAATTTATTCTATAGTTATTGGGTTTTAAAGTTTTAAAAGGATGATAATGTTTTTAGGGGTTTTGTGTTTTAATGAGTATTTTTTGGTTTTTTTAGGTTTCAATTATTCTTAAACCTTAATTTTATTTCTAGGTTTTTATGGTGTTTGGGTTTCTAGGTTTTTTGGTATTTTACTGTTTTTAGGGGTTTTATGGGTTTCAGGGGTTTTCTTTGGGGTTTAGCGGTCATTCTAATTTTCACAGTTTTCATAGGGGTTTAATGTTTTTTTTTTCATATTTTAAGGTTTTTAGGGGTTTAATGATTTTTATGATTTTTATGGTATTATGTTTTCTAGAGGTTTTTAATGGTTTTTTGGGTTTTAATATTTTGTATGATTTTTTTGGGTGTACTGATAGTTTTCAAAATTTTAGGGGGTTTTTACGATTTATTATCGTTTTTAAAGAATTTTAGGGTGGATTTATGGTTTTAGGTATTTAAAATTACTTAGGTTTTATACGATTTTTTAGAATTTTTAGTGATTTTAATAAATTTTTTGTTTTTAGTGTTTCTATGGTGTTTAAGGGTATTTTAGGGTTTCTATTTTGTTTTACGATTTCATCTAATGTTTTATGTACTTTTAGGGCCTTTGGTATTTTTATACATTTTAAGGGAATTATTGGGGTTTGGTTGGGTTTTTAGGGTCATTTAAGGGGTTTATGGATTGTTTGGTATTTAGTTGATTTATGATTTTTGTGGTTTTTAGAGATTATTATGGTCTTTCAATGGGTATGTGAGATTTTTTTGGGTTTTTATGTTTTTTCCATTTTTTAGGGTTTTAGGGTTTTTATATTTTCATAATTATTTTATGATACTTTAGGGTTTTAGGTTATTTTATGGAATTTTATTATTTTTATGGGTTTTAAGAGATCATTAGGGGTTATTAACTTATTTAGGAGTTTTAGGGTTTTATGGGATTTGAACGGGTTTTTAGATGTTTGTCGAATTTTATAGTTATGGGATCTTTTAGTGGTTTATGGGATTTTTTTGTTCATTTTAGGGTTTTTTTTGGGTTTAAATATTATTTATGTTTTTAGGTTTTTCTGGGGTTTAAGGGGTTTTGGGGGATTCTAGTAGTTTTTAGGTTTTTAGGTATTTTTGGGAATTTTGGGTTTGTTTGGGATATTTTGGGTCTTTAGACATTATTTTGTTTTTAGTACTTTTAGTGTTTTTAATGATTTATAGGGGTTTGAAGGATTTTAGGATTCTTTGGGTTGTATGACTTTTTCGATTTTTTGGATTTTAAAATGTTATTATGGATTTTTTGTTTTTTAGGGATTTTTTATGCTTTTAAAGTTTTTTATGTTTTTTGAGGGTTTTTAGGGTTTTATTGTTCTTTTATGAATTTTATGTTCCTTTTCGGATTTAGTGTTTTTAGGGATCTATTTGGGTTTTTAGGTTTTATAGGTTTTTTAGGGTTTTATTATTGTTTTTCAGGTTCTATAGGATTTTTTATTTTTTTGAATCTTAGGGTTTGTTTGGGGTTTTAAGTGTCTTTTACAGTTTTTAGGGTTTTAGGGTTTTGTAGGATTTGTTATGATTTTTTGGTGTTTATAGGGTTGTTATAGTTTCCTATGGGTTTGTGTTTCAAGATATTTTTAGGGTTCTTTAGGGCTTAAGGGGGTTTATCAGTTTTTAGAGTGTCTTTCATGTTTTAGGGGTTCTTATAGATTTTAGTGTTTTTTGGGTTTTTTGGGATTTTAGGATTTTTATGGGTTTTAAATATTTTTTAGGGTCTTAGGTGTAGTGTATAGGGTTAATGGTCTAGGGTATAGGGTTTTGAGTATGATGTATAGGAATTAGGGTGTGGGGTTTATGGTGTAGCATATAGGGTTTAGGATTTGGGGTTTCTAATTTAGGGTGTAGGGCATAGGTTTTTGGTTATCGGGATTGTGATTTATGGTGTATGGTTTAGGGTGTAGGATATAGGATTTAAGGTTTAGGGTTTAGGGTTTGGGTGTATGGTATAGGGTTAAGGGTGTCGGTTACAAGGTTTTGGGTGTAGGTTTTAGGGTGTAGGGTATAGGGTTTAGGGAGAGAGGATTAGGGTTTAGGGTGTATGGTATAGGGTTTAGGGTGTATGGTTTGGTGCTAACATTTTAGGGTATAATGTTTATAGTGTAGGGATTATGGTTTATAGTGTAGGGTATACGTTATAGGGTGTAGGGTTTAGTATACAATGTATATGTTTTAGTTGTGTAGAGTATATGGTTTATGGTTTTGGAATAGGGTTTTTGATTTCGAGTTTAGGGTGTGTGGTATAGGGTTTAGGGTATTGGATTTATAGTTTAGGGTGTACTGTATTGGTTTTAGAGTCCATAGATTAGGGTTTATGGTTTTGGGTTTAGGGTGATGAGTATATGATTTTTTGTTTGGGTTTTAGTGTCCATGGTGTATGGAATAGGGTTCATGGTGTAGGATTTAGGGGTTAGGGTGTATGATTTATCATATAGGGTGTGGGTTTAGGGTTCATGGTATAGGGTTCATGTTTTATGGTTTAGGGTATATGGTGTAATGTGAAACATATAAGGCTTCGAGTCTTTGTTATAGGTTTTATGGTGCAGGCAATAGGGTTTTTTGGTGTATGTTTTAGGGTTTGAGGAGTAAGGTATAGGGTTTATGGTGTAGGGTTTTGGTTTTGAGTTGTAGGTTTTATGTTGTATTTTTTGGGGTTTTTTGTCTATGGTGTAGGGTTTGGTGTGTAAATTATTGGTTTGGGGTGTGTGTGAAATGGTTAATATTGTATGATATATGGTTTAGTGTGTGGGGTGTAGGGCTTAAATTTTATGATATTTGGTTTAGGGCATTTATTATAGGCTTTAGGGTGAATGGCATAGGGTTTAAGGTGTAGGGTATAGAGCTTAGGGTGTATGGTTTAGGGTTTTGTGTGTAGTGTATAAGGTTTCATGTGTAGGGTTTCTTGTTTTAGGTGTAGGTTATGGGGTTTTGGTTACACTACTAGAAAACTAAGATATAAAAAATGTCCAATATCCATGGTTTTCTAAAACCATGGCTACATATATTTATTTCAAGGATATATCCATGGTTTTGATAAAACCTTAGCTATATCCTATACCTATACTCATATTTTTCTTAAACTGTAGCAACAAGTAGTTTTTTCAATGTTTATTTCCATGGTTCTTTAAAACCGTGGATATAGCATGTTCCTACATCCATGGTCTTCATGTAACTATGTCTATAATTTTTTTAAGCCTATAGGCACTATTTTCATGGAATCGTGGCAATATGTAGTTTTTTTTGATGTCTATAGCCACGTTGTACATGGATCTATGGCTATATGTTTTTTTTTTAAAATCTATATCTATAGTTTTCAATGAACCATGGTTATAGCCTTCAACAATAGCCATGGTTTTCCTAAAACATGTCTATAGGATGTTTTTATGAAGGATATACCCATTATTTTCATGAAACCATGGCTATATCCTTCACCTAAAACCACTGTTTATGAAAACTGTGGCTATAGGTTTCCCATGTAAGCATGAGAAAAAATCCAGTGTAATTTGGTAGGAAGACCTATTATTATGGGTAATATTCCTATTTCATTTATATTTATAGATGAAAATAACAATATATATACACTATAATATGATTTTGGTGTTGTATTAAGGTGGTCAGTTACCCATACCAGAGGTAAGGAGATCAAATTTTATGGGGGGAAATTTATTTTACACCTATATCCATGGATTAAAAAGATATATCCACAGTTTTCAATGTGTAAATAGACCTTATATCCACAGTTTAAACTGTGGATATATCCTTATATAAATAGTGAAAAACTACGAGGGCTATTTCCATGGTTCCAGAAACCATGGACATAGGTGTTGTTTCAATGGTTTCAACCTTGCAAATAGCCCATTAGTACCATGGCTATACCTTCTTCCTATAGACATTCTAATTGGAGCCACAACTCTTTTAAATAGTTTCTATAATATATATGAATGGTTTCAAACCCTATTTTTACATTAAGGACCATGGATATAGAAAAAATTTCATGTTTTGTTAAAGGTTTTTTGGTTTAGGTTGTAGGGTATAGGGTTTAGGGTGTTGATTTAGTGTTTAGGGTGTTCGGTAAATGGTTTATGGTGTACGGTTTAGGGTCCAGGGGGTAGGGTATAGGGTTTAAAAAGTAAGTATTAGGGCGTAGGCTTTAGGGTTTGGGGTATATAGTTAGCATTTACAGTGTAGGGTTTAGAATGTAAGGTTTAGGGTTTAGGGTGTAAGGTATAGGGTATATGGTGTGGGCTTTAGGGTACAAGGTGTTGGGTATCTAGATTAGGGTGTAGTGTTTAGGGTGCTTGGTGTATGGTGTAGGGTTTTTTGATTTGGTTGTATAGTGTAGGGTATATTTTTTAGGATTTTTAGTGTATTAAGGGTGTTTTAGGGATTTTAGGCACTTATGGTATTGTTAGGTTTTTTTGGTGTTGTATTGTTTTCTGTGGTTTTAATATTGTGTTAGGGTTTTGAATGTTTTTCGAGTGTTTTTCAGAGTTTGGGGGGGTTGGTTTTTTAGAGTTTTAGGTATTTTTGGGGTTTTATGTGTTTTTACTATTTTTGGGCTCTTTTAGGGTTTCATAATTTTAGATTTTTTAGGGTTTTTTGGTCCTTTAGGGGTTTTAAGGGTTTTAGGGTGGGTAATAGTTTACTTCAAGTTAATTTGTGGTATTTAAGATTTTTATGGTTTTTAGGGGATATCGATTGATTAGTGTTATTTGGGATTATTTAGGGTATTATGGTTTTTTAGGTTTTTACGCTTTATGTCAATTTTATGATTTTTAGGTATTTTAGGGGTTTTTTGTGTGTTTTGATGTTTTAAGGAGGTTTATGGGTTTTTAGTTTCTTTTTGATTTCATGGTTTTTAGGTTTTATGGTTTATTGGGTATTTGAGGGTTTTAAAGGGGTTTTAAGGGGTTTATTGAGTTTTGGGCTCATTTTGGATTTTTTATTTTTCGGATTTTATCATTTTTATTTTTTTTAAAGGACTTCTAGGGATTTAGGGTATTTATAGGTTTTACGGGATTTGTGGTTTTAATGGTTTAAAGTTTTTAGGGATTTTTATGTTTTTTCTCCAAGGTTTTTTTTGTTTTTTTGGTTTTTAGGGCTTTTAGGTTTTTACTGGTTCTTGTGTTTCTAGTGGGTTTCGAGGTCATTTTGGGTTTTAGTGGGTTTTTGGATTTTTTTTGTATTTTTATGTATTTTGGGGTTTTAGGGGGGTTTATGGAATTTTAGTGGTTTTTATTTTTTTATGTTTTTTGGAATTTTTAGGGGGTTTAGGGTTTTATGGTGTTTTGCAGTTTTGGGGGGTTTTAAAATGTTTTAGACAGTTTATTGATTTTTTGGTTTTTTAGACTATAGATTTTTAGGGTTTTGACTATTTT
This sequence comes from Viscum album, assembly GCA_963277665.1. NCBI lineage: Eukaryota > Viridiplantae > Streptophyta > Magnoliopsida > Santalales > Viscaceae > Viscum > Viscum album. The sequence continues at coordinate 114,523,546 of OY728133.1, read as the reverse complement.
TTTATTTTAGGGATTTTAGGGTATTTTTTTGGTCTTTTTGGTTTTTTTGTATTTTTATTTGGTTTTTATGAACATTTAATGTTTTTAAGGGGTTTTAGGTTCCTTTTATTATTTTTGATGGTATTGGGTTTTTAAGGGTATTTTAATGGGTTCACGGGGTTTTTAGGGGTTTAAAGATGTTAATGTGTTTTTAGAGGTTATACGGTTTCTATTATTTATATGGTTTGTAGGGTCTTTTATGGTATTTATGGTGTTTAGTGTAAATTTTAGTTTTTATAGATTTTAAAATTTTGATTTTTTATTGTTTTTATGGATTTTTTGTGGTTTTAGTAGTTTTTTATGTATTTTGCGGTTTTTAATGTATTTTTTGAGTTTTAGGAATTTTTATGGTTTTAACAGTTTTTTGGGGTTTTACAGATTTCTGGGTTATTTAAGGTTTTTAAAATTTTAATGGGTTTAAGTTTGTTAAGTATTTTATGGATTTTTAAGGTATTTTAATATTTTCAGAGTTTTTAGGGGGTTTTATGTTTTTAGGGATTTTTCTCATTTTTAGGGTTTTAGACATTTTTAAGGACTTTTAGGTGTTTTTACTGTTTTAGGGTTATTTAGGGGTTTTTTTATGGGTTTTATTGTTTTTAGTGACTTTTAGGGTTTCGAGGGATTTTATGGTATTTGGGGATTTTTTAGGGAATTTATGGTCATTTATGGGTTTTGTGGTTTTTAGGTCATGTTTTGGTTTTCTAGGAATTTTCAAGGTCCATTAGGGGTTTTAGGTTGTTTTTGGGTGTTTTTGAGTTTTAAGAGTCCTTTAGGGGTTTTTTATCAGTTTTAGGCTACTTTATGGGGTTTTTTCGTTTTTTTTATTCTATAGAGATTTAGGGATTTTAGGTTTCTTCTGGATTTTAAGAGTTATATTATCTTTTGTGGTTATTACAGTTTTCGGGATATTTTCTGGTTTTTTTGAGTCTTATAATGTTTTTTGGGGTAAGTTATCGTCTTTTAGGGTTTTAGTGTATTTTAGGGTTTTAGTGTATTTTAAGGATTTTAGTGTCTTTTAGGGTTTTTGGGTATTTTGGGTTTTTAGGGGTTTTAAGGGTCTTTGGGGTTTTTAGGAATTTTTGGTCATTTTATGAGATTTTTGGGAATTTATGGTTTTTTTGGTGTTTCTGTGTTTTCTAGGTTTTATGGTTGGGGGTTTTAAGGTGTTTCAATCATTTTTAGGGTTTCTTTGGGGATTTAGGGTTTTTTTGGTTTTAAAGGGTTTTAGGGAATTTCTGGGATTTTGAGGGCTTTTAATTGGGTTTTTGGGTTTTTAGTTGTTTTAAGGGGTTATAAGGGTTTGTTGATATTTTGGGTCTTTATGGTCTATGTTGTTTTTTAGAGTATCTCGGGTTTTAGTGGTTTTTTTATTTTTAGGGGTTTTTTGTTTTTCAATTTTTTGGGGTCTTAGGGGCTTTACAGTTATTTTTTTGGGTTTTAGGGTCTTTTAGGGGGTTTTAGGGGTTTTAGGGGTTTAATTTTTTTTAGAAATTTTAGAGTTTTTAGGGTTATTAGGGTATTATTATGTTTTAGGGTATTTTTGGTTCAAATATACTTTTAGGGGGTTTTTATATTTTATATTTTTTCAGATTTTTTAGGATTTTTATATTTTTGTGTGGTTTTAGGGTTTTAGGGTCTTTTTTGGTTATACAGACTTTTACGGTTTTTAGGGGTTTTAGGTTGGTATTATGGGATTTTATTATTTTAGGTACTTTTAGGGGTTAAATTATTGTTATATTATTAATATTTTTTTTGTATTTTAGGTATTTTTAGTTTTCTTAATAGTTTCTGGGATTTTTAGGATTTTATGGGGGGGTTCATTTTTAGAATAATTATGGATTTAGGGGATTAAGGGTTTTTTGGGGTTCTGTTGGCTTTTGAAGGGGTTATTATGAGTTTTATGGGTTTTAGGTTTTTCGGGGGTTTTAGTGATTTCTTGAGTTTTTGGCTTGTTTTAGAAGTTTTTAGGTTTCTTCGGGGTTTTATGGTTTCTATATATTTTTACGGTCATTTAGGGTTATTAGAGTGTTTTAGGTATTTTAAGGTCTTTAGTTTTTTTATGGTTTTTTTTGAAAACATGTGGATTTAAAATATTTCCATTTTTGAATAATTTTTATTTTGTTTCAATATGGATTTATAGAAAAACCATGATATGATTAAGATACACACATCAATGAGTATTCTTACATTACATGCAATGTCGAGTTTTACCAAACCAAAATATATTACTAAAATATTAATATTTAAGATATTAAGATATAACCTAGCAATTAAGTTGGAAGTTATTAATATTATTAACTATCTTATGAGAATATATAATGGAATTCATTGGTTAAAATTAGATTAGAAATTAATATAGGAACCAACATAATATATAGGAAATGTTTTTATAATGAATTATTTTTATGCCCACAAAGTCATTTTTTCAGAATAAATTAAATTAATTACAATTAGTGAATGATATTAATTTAATATCTATTAAATAAAATAAATTTTAAAATCATCAAATAGATTTCATATGAATAATATAAGAACAATCCCATTTTTTCTCATAAAACCCTATATTTTTCTAATGGTAGTTTTAACACCTTTAAATGGAGAACCAATTTGAAATAATTTTTTTGAAAATTATAAATATTTTATTAGAAAAAAGAATTATTATTATAAATCATAATACGAAAATTTACATTGGTTTATTTTTTTTTTTTCAGATAAGTTTCATGTTTTGATGAATAGTGATATAGTATTGCATTTCAATTGAAAACACTTTTTTCATATAAATAATTTATAGATTGAAATTATATATTTAATTGGGTTTAAAAAATAATTAGAATTTTTTTATCAATTAATCTAATTCAGGTCATTGGAATCAATTTCACATTGAATTTGGATGTATAAAAACATTTCAATGTTTTGAACGCTTTAACTTTAAAAACATGTTTTCTCGTTCCATCTACATGATTAATTTGACATTAATTAATAAAAATTATTTGTTTTTAATTTGGAAGAATGGAATCCATATTTTTATATAGTGGGTACCAATTATTAAAATAGGCATATTTTATTTTTTGGAAATATGAAAATTAACTTTAGTAATTTTTTTAATAAGTATAAAGTTAAATCGAGTAATGAAGGGTAAAAATAATATTGTAAATAATATAAAACTACCCTAGAAATTGTAATAAATTAATTTCATGAGTTAGTGTCGAAAACATACTCCTTGGGCCGATTTTAAGGACTCTTGGAGCAACATTGATGAATCTAAGAATTTTTTCATTTTATTCTAAGGGAAGTCCAATAGGTCACACTCATGTTTTTAAAACATATAACAAATTTTATATATGTTTATTAAGAAGATTTCATAGAATATAAATAGTAATTAAAATAGTAATAATTTTATCTTCATCATGATAATTTTTTTAATTCTTAGGGAAATGTTAATTAAATTCATGGTTGGCACAATGATGATGCAACAATTGCTTAATTAATGGACATATCAGATAAAAATATTAAATGGAATAAAATTTGATATAATTAATTTCATACATAATTTTTTTAGATTAACTGGGAATATAACGGATTTATTAATTTTTTTTATTTCTAATTTAACTTATGTATTTATATTTTTTTAAAATTCATGAAATGAGTAGTGTCCAAATTTAAATTAATGATATTTTAAAATAAATTATATTTTATTAAATGATATAAAATCGATAAAATACTAAATAATTGGAAAAATTAATCGGAAAAGCATAAAATGTCATCCATTACACATTTATGGTTATTTATCCATTCTATAGTAAAAATATTTACCCAAAAAGAGTAAAACTCCATGTTTCCATGGTAAGAATTAAAAGGTTTAACTAAGGGTTAAAGCCGAAATATATGTGTTATAATGTGATATAAACATGTGTAAAATTTATTGTATTAATTTATTTCGACCCATAATCGTCTTATATTAGAAATAACCCTCTTTTACACAATTTATAATTGAAACTCAATATATATTAGATTAATATGTCAAGAGTTTCCAAACATCCCCCCACCTAAATTATAAACAGTCACTTCCTCCCTCAGTTCTTCAAAATACATTGATACTTATAGATCATTGAACACCATATAAAATAATATCCAAAATCCACAATATAAGTATATAAGCCTCAATTTTGCCAAAATCAAACCATAGAAGGCTTTTGGTATAAACAAATAGGATTTACCAAAATTATAGGCAATATTCTTCAACGTCAACTTTAGTTTTATTTCTTTCTCCATTTCATTATTAATTATTATTACATGTTTATATAATATAAACAGTATCCTATATATAATGAAATGTTTTTATGTTCACGATTATACCTAAACCTACACAAACTTTAGTAAAATTGGTAACGAATTAAGCATTTATATACAGAAAACTACCACCTCGTGAAGTGATGTCATTATTTTTCCTTTAGCACCTCTAATGGCTGGTCATTATGATGTAAATTTCGTTTCTATATTATATATATGGTATTTATTTTTTATTTTTTATTATTTAATTTTTCTATATCAAATTATATCATGATTTCCATTTTTCATAAATATAATTACATCGTTTGTGTAAGTGTGGACAACAACATCCCCAAAGCCATGTGATTTGGTCACAATATTCATGGAACATATAAAGGCTGGTTTTAAAAAAATATGTGATATATATTAATTATATATTATAATTTAATTTGAAAATAAATATATATCTTTTAATTTTTATTTTGTTTATACAACCTGAGAATGATAGCAATGATAATGTGTACGTACCACCCACCATCTCCATGAACAGTGCATTTCATTTCTTGTCTCTTAATTTTATGTATTATTAAATATATATATACATATATATATACATACATAATATATCAGATTTATCACATAATGGATTAAATTCTAGAGATTATTGTATCATGATCTATGTAATATGAACAACAAATAAGAAGTAAAAACACACTCATGAAGCAAGTCAATTAACACTCGAAATAGTGATAGACAAAATAAAATAATAATATCATATATGATATCATAAATAATAATAATGTTATTATATATATTATTAACATGATTTAAAACACTATAATAAATATTAAAACATGTATAAGTAAAAAGGATGTGTGGGGTAAGGGATCTGTCTCTCACTTTTATGTCTATGGGACACATGCCATATATAGTAATTTAATCTTTTGTGTGGTTTATATACCACCCAGGAATGTATTTCATGAGTATTATTCTGAATATAATTATATTTTTATATCAAAATAAATTTCCTTAATGGGAATATGATTCCAGTTATTATAATGTTGTATGGAGTTACTTCACAATCTTAAAATTATTTGGGATTGTTTTTGTTTAAGTCACCACTTGGGAATATTTCGCTTCCCTATTAGTGTTTTCTAAAAATATTTTCAGATTATTTTACTATTCATCAAATGATTTTTAAATTTAAATTTTTAACGCTTCTTTATTTTTTACAAAATTATTTAAAATTAATATACATGTCATTTTCCAAATCAAGATACTTTATATATTTTATTAAAAAAGTAAAAAGATTGATTTCTAGCCTATATGGAATGAAAAAATTTCACTCAATAATGATTCCATTATGTTTTTATTATTCCATTACATGTTTATAAGGTTATTTTCAAGAAAATTATTTTATTTTATAAATTCACTTCCATAAAAATAAATTATTACAAAGTGGTAAGGTATTTACATCTCACTTTTTTAATTCCATGAGATGAATTTCATATTGACAACTTACTTATTTTATGTGGTTTATCGACTTCCCCATTTTAAATATCACATCATTAATATATTTATATTCATGGTATTAAAGGTTCCATTTTACAATTATTTAATTCTATGGGGCCTGTAATTCAAATATTTAAAAGTGGAATGGGACACTTATATTTAATAATAAGTTTTTTAAATCGATTATTCAATATGCGGGGAATCATTTGGACAAGTAATACATAGGTTGGGGACTAGTTAATAAAACCCCATTGATGAATAGGTAGTCTCATGAGACCAAATAAGTTCGTGAAAAATGCTTCGTGTCTTTTTTTTTGAAGAATATTCAAGTTCCCACCCACATAATTAAACCATTTTATGAAAAGTCTTTATAGTATTGGTTATTTTTTCACATACATGTCCTCTAATTATTAGGGATTTCCTTAAATTATGTTATTATTTATTCCTGATATTTTTGTCCATATATCTATAGATTAATTTTATCCTCATTTCATTGATTAAATGACATGTGTTTCAGTTTTTTTATACTATATTGATTATACATTATCTAGTAATTTGAATGCAATGTGTCCTTAGTTATTCATCATTCCTTGATAACTTTTCTCATTGATTCATTATTGATTCTACAATACCTGACCCTTACTAATATTTTTATATCACCCATATTATGTTTCCTTTAACCAAGAATCCAAGAAGTATACAAAGAAATATATGAAATGATATGAAATGTGGGAATAATGTTGTCCTCAAAAGAAAAAAATTATGTTGTAATTAGTGTATTCACTTTAACAAAAAAACTCCTATATCTATCTAGTATACCAATACAATTAATAACTTTGGTAAATTAAGATTTTTTTACTTGTAATAATGATATTATAGTAAACTAATTCATCAACTTCGAGCTTCTGAGGTCAGGGCATTACATTTGATATTAAAGGGAGTTTAGTAGCAACCTTGAGAAATAGATTTCGGATACCATACTTTAAGGAATAAAACCCATTTGTTTAGTATGTGTGAAAACGTTATTTAAAAATAATTCTTTATAATTTTATGGAAATATTTTTATAATTAAATATAACTATTTTTATTTATATAATCATTAAATTTAAAGAAATTATGGGTATTTATATTATTGGGAATATAAAATGAAATATAAGAGATAACATTTATGGGTAAAACAATTATCTAATATTGAATATATCTATTTTGTTTTTCTAGGTTTATTATCAATTTTTTGGACAATATTAATATTTTTCCAGAAAAAGGATATCCTGCACACTAGGTGACTACCCATCGCATCCTAAAAGGTAGGGGGTTCAACCCACAACCAAAGGGAGACAAGGGTGCAACACCTACCACTAGCCTATGTGAAACCATGAATTTTTTTAGTGAAACTATCTAATTAATAAGGATCATTTTTGTAGGTAGAAAAAATTTATAAATTATACTAGCTTGGTATTTGAATATGATTTGGTGATTAAGTGATTAATGTTATTTCAGAAGATGTTTTCTAATTTTTGAACCCTATATGATCAAGGTCAATCAAATACTATGGGGTTTTATTTTATAAGTAAAATATGAATTATGCTTTGGAATAATGAATGATTTTATAGTGGAAATATGGTGATTCAGGTAATTTATATAAATGGTTATAATATCTTAAAGATTATGTGAATTGGGGAATTAACTTTTTTTAAGAAATTAATAGATATTATTGTTATTTTGAAAAATATATGATAAAATACTAATTATTTTTGTGTTTAAATCATAGTATATAATATTTTTTGGATGGATTGTAAATTGTTGAATGATCTATGTTAAAATTTGGGTATTACTAATAAATTTTAGAGATTAAAGTTGTTTATCATCATATAAGGGTTTTCTCATTGATGGTAAGTATCTTATATTATTCTAACCATTTTGGTTTTGGTTAATTTATAAAGAAATGAGGAATTGGTATTTATACTTTCGGTATTTCATGATCCAGAGAAATTTATTTTAATTCTTCAATAATGAAAAAAATCATCTGAAATACTCATCATTTATAGAAAAATATGAGTTTGTGGTGGAGATTGATTAAAGGATAAAACTATACATGTTAGGTAATTATATTTCCTTTTGTTGTTATTCAAGAAAGTAAATGAATTAATTAACTCTAAAAATGGTATTTTAGAAGAAAAGGTTGTTTGTTTAATTTTCTTATGGTGAACTCAATGGCCCCTTTAACCCATCAAAGATTTAAGGTCTTGTAGTTGTGGAATTTCTTACGACCAAGTTCCTTATTATTTTATATTATAACATGATAGTAAAATTTCTCTTTCAAATACATCTTTTCACTTATGTTATCTTATTTGAAAGCCTAGTTTTGGGGTGACCTTTACATATATTTTTTCCCTCTAATTAAGATAATGTATTATTAAACTTATTTATGATGTGTGTTTTTCAACAATTATTTATTTTCAAATATTAAACCTTAGACTATTAAGATCACGTTTAAATTTAGAACACACGATTTAATTAATGTGGGGAGAATGTAAAATTAAAATATTTTACAATATTTTCATTTTTGAATAAGTTTAATTTTGTTGGTATATTTTTTTATTCACAATACAATGCTATGCTTAAACTAAACATAATAATGAGTTGTCTTTTGTTACATGAGAGTCTGAGTTTTACCTAACAATAATATATTATTAATATATTCTTATTTAATATAATACGAGATAACCTCTAGACTATGTCAGTAGTTATGAATATTATTAACTAACATATGATAAAATATGTCTGAATTCATTGGTTACAAAATTAATTAGGAATGAATATAAGATCCAACTGAATATATAGGAATGTTTTTAAAAAGAACTATTTTTATGATCACAAAGTCATTTTATTGTAAAAAAATTAAATTAATTATTATTATTTAATTATAATAATGTAATATATATTGAATAAAATATTTTCTCAATTATTAAAATTGATTTAAAAGGAACAATATATGAACAAAGAAAATTTTATACAAAAAACACCATAGTTATCTAAAGGTAGTTTTAGGACCTTTTAATTGAGAAACTATTTGATATTAAATTTTTGTTACTTTAATATTTTTTATTTTATAATATTATCTAGTAATTTTAAATTGGAAAATAAAAATTAATTTTGGTTTAATGTTTGGTATTTTACTAATAAGTTTTCTGTTTTAATGAAGATTAATAAAATATTGTAATCAAATTGGAATCAATTTTTTATAAATAGATTATAGTTTTAAATTTTATTTTTAATTTTGTTTTAAATTATATTTAGATATATATAATATTATTTAATTTAATTTAGGTCATTGGAATAAATTTTTCATTGAATTTGATTTCAAAGTGTTTATCCTTTTGAATGTTTTTCGTTTGAAACCCCATTTTATCTTTATATCAACAGAATTTATTTGGAAAATAATTCCTACAACTAATGTGATTTTAATTATAAAAATGGATTCCATATATGGAATCAAATGGTTAAAATTATATAAATTTATTTCTTTTATTTTTGGATATTTTTAATAGTAATTTTAGTAATTTTTATTAACATGGTTAAAGATAAATCTATTAATTAAGGGTAAAAATAAATTTATAAATATTATAAAACTACATTAAAACTTATTATAATTTTATTGGATGTTTTATCATCAACCAATATAATCCTTAGAATAATTTTATGGACTTTTTGAGCCACATGGATGACTTCAAAAGAAAATTGTACTTTGTTCTATGAAAAGTTCAATATGTCATAGTATTGTTTTCAAATAGTATTACATTTTTATTATATTTAATAAGAATATATCATTAAACTATAAATATTAATTGGAATTAAAAAATTATTATCTTAATAATTATTATTTATTTTGTATTTTTTGGGAATAAATAATTAATTAATGGTTTACACAATGATGATGTAGTAATTATTCAATTGATTGACATTTCAAATAAAAATATTAAAATAAATATAATTTGATAAAATTAATTTCATACAATAATTTTATATAATGCCTATACATATTATAGAGGTATTAAAGTATTTATCCCTAATTTATCTTGTGTGTTGATATTTTTTAAAAAAAAATGAAATGAATAGTGTCAAAATTAATATTAATGATATTTTAAAGTAAATAATATTTTATTAAATTATATAAAATTAATAAAATTTTAAACTTCTGAAAAGATATATTTATAATGTTTAAAATACAATACATGAATAATTTATGGTTAGTTTTGGATTTTATTTTATCTATATTAACCTTTCAATAATGAAAAAGCTATGTCGTCACAATCAGAGTTAACGAGTTTAACTAAGGTTTAAACCCAAAATATAATGGTAATAATGTGATCTAAACATGTATAAAAATTAATTTATGTTCATATTTAGACCCATAATAATATAATATTCAAAATAATTTTTTTAGAAATTTTTAATGGAAATTTAATTTATATTAATTTAATATTTTGACAGTCTCCAAAAGTTCACCTCTCCTCAATTATAAAATGGAACCTCCTACCTCACTTCTTCACACTACATTTACCATTATATATCGTTAAAAAGATAATAAAATAATCTAAAAAATCTATAACCTAATCCTAAAAGCCTCAATTTGGACAAAAATATAACAATGGAAGGATTTCGGTAAAAACCAAAAAGAGTTACCCAATGAATCAACATTCTTCAACAATCACATTAGTTTTATTTCCTTCCCAACACCTTAATTTCTTAATATTCCATTATTATATAATAATTTCAGTATCATAAATATATTTATATTTTTTTATGTTATGGTTTTTACCTACACTAACACACACTTCCATTAAATGGATAAAAATTTTACCATTCAGTTATGGCGAACTACCCCCTCATGAAATGATGTAGTTTGTTTTTCTTTTACCACTTCTCATGGTTCGTCATTAATATGGAAATGATGTTCATAAATTATATATTTGATATTTTTTTGTCTTCATATTTCTTGAATTTTTATATAACACACACCTTTATTGTTTCTATTTTGTGTAAATACAATAACATCATTTTTGGAAGTGTGTACTACCGCCTCCACAAAAAGATTAGATTTGATAAAAACATACATGAAACATATAAAGGATGGTTTAAATAAACATATGTGATATATATTACAAATATTTAATAATTAAATTATTATAAACATATATATCATTTACTTTTCATTTTTTAATATGAAAAAGAAATGAATGTATTGTTCATGTGAACGTACAGTATTCTATATCCACGAATGATCCATTTCATCTCCTATCTCCAAATGTTATGAATTATTATAAATATATACATACATAATGTAAGTGATTTTTAAATCTTGGTTTAAATTATTTAGGTAATTAAATAACTATCTAATTAATAGGAAAAAAATAAAAAATCAAAACATATTTGAGAAACTACGTAATTAACACCTAAAATAGTTAAAATGATGAACGATTATTAACAAACATGACATAAAATAATATAAAAATATCATTTGGGATATTAGAGTTATTAATAATGTTCAAATATAAATTAATAACATTATTTAAACCATTATATAAAATGTTAATGACTTTACAACTAAAAAGAAGTGACAGCTATGGGATCTTTGTGACACTTTTATTTATGTGGGACACATGCCTCATAAAATAATTTTTGTGTGTGGTGTATATACCACCGATTAATTCATTTTTGGAGTATTATTATGAATATTATGGTATTTTATATCCAAATAGTTTTCTTATTTTCATTGTCATTTGATTTTACTAATTATAATGTTTGAGGAGTTATTTTACAATCTAGATATGATTCATGATTGTTTTTGTTTTAAGTCTCTACTTGGGAATATTTCTCTTCCATAATTTTGTTTTCTAAAAAATTTTACTCAATTTGTTTTTCTATTATCCAATGATTTTATAAATTCATTTTTACCCTTTCTTAAATTTTTACCAAATTCTTTAAAAGTAATTTTTTTATTGTTATCCAATTTAAGGTACATTATGACTCTTATTAAAAAAATAAAATGAAAGTTTTTTTACATATACATCATGAATGGTCTTTCACACCATCATGAATCCCTAATGTTTTAAATCTTACTTTACAAATTTATAAGGTTGTTTCAATAAAAATATATTATTTATAAGTGTGCATCCTATTAAATAAATTATTAAAAAGTGGTAATGTATTTTCATATCACTTTTTGCATTAGTGAGATAAATTCCATATTCACCACTTACTTATTTTATGTGGTGTATCTACTTCCCCTTATGATGTATCATATAATGAATATATTATTTTAAATATGAGGAGTTCTTTGGACATGGAAGACACGAGTTGAATACCAGTTAATGAATCCCCCTCGATACATCAAGATTCTCATGAGAGAAAATACATAAGAGAAGAACCCATTGATTGTATTTTTGAGTTTAATTGAAATATTTCTATGCATATAATTAAACCATTTTGTGAAAGTTCTTGATGATAATTTTTCATGTGCTAGATACATGATTCCCAGTAATTAATCCTTACCTTTATTTTAGGTATTACATATAAATGAGATTATTCATCAACAAATCAATGGATTCATTTCATTCTCAGTTCATTGATTAAATGGAATTTTTTTTAGTTATTTTCCTTCACATATTTATTATGACATATCTAGTTATTTTAGTGGCATGTTTTATTATTTATTTGCCTTTTCATGTTGACTATTCTCATTGATTCAATATTTATTCCAATATACTTGACCCTTATTGAGAATTTTATCTCACCCTAATTATGTTTCATTTACCCAAGGATCCATGATGTTTACTAAGAAATATATTAAAGGATTTGAAAAGTTGGAATAATGTTGTGTTCGAAAAAAATTATGTTGTAATTTGTTTATTTTCTATAATAAATAAAATCATGTACATATCTAGTTGACAAAGATAATTAACCTCTTCGATCATTTTGGATTTTATTACATATAATAATTCCAATGTAGTAAAATAATTCACCTGATCATGTATTATAGGGTTGGGGTGTTACAATTTTTAGGATATTTTGGGATTTTTATGGATATTTAGGGTTTTTTTGTTTTTCTAGGATTTATCAGTTTTTTTGTTTTTATAGTGTTCTGGTTTTTTAGTGTTTCTTAAATGATTTGGGTGGTTTTTTCATATTTTAGGTTCTTTTAGGGTTTTTGGTTATTGCAGGTTTCTATTGGTTTTAGAGATTTTATGGTTTTTGGGTGCTTTTAGTGTTATATTATTAGTTCAGGGTATTTTGAGGTGTTTTTTTATTTAAGAATAATTTAATGGATTTTTTAGGTTCATTTTTTAGTGTACTTTAGGTTTCTTAGGGTTCATTGTGGCTTTTGGGGTTTTTGGGTTTTTGGTTTCTTAGGGTTTTTAGAGTGTTTAGAGATTTTAAGGCAATTAGGAGTTTTTAGATTTTTTTAAATGTTTTTATGGTTTTACTTTCCTAATTTTTTTGTATATTTTTATGGGGTTTTTACTATTTTTGTGGTTTTTATTATTTTTAGCATTTTAATATATTTTTAGGGATATTTTTTGTTTTAGTTTCTTTTATGTTTTTAGTATTTTATGGACATCAATATATTTTAGGGTATTTAGGGGTTCTATTTTTTTAGGGTTTTTATGCTCTTTTAGGTTCTTGAGTTTTTTCGGTTTTTGGGTATTTTAGGATTTTGAGGGGTTTAATGGTTTTTTGGGTATTTTTGGCTGTTTAGGTTCTTTTACTGTTTTTTGGGTTTTAAAGTTTTTAGGTTATTTTAGGGTGTAGGATATAAGGTTTAGTGGTTAGGGTGTGGGGATTAGGAAATTTAGTTTAGTGTTTAAGGAGTAAGATTAGATTTTTTTGAATACTGGTGTAGAGTCTTGGATATAGAGCTTGAGGTTTATGGTGTAGGGTATAGGTTTTAAGATGTCCTTTTCAGGCTGTAGGGTGTAGGGTGTAGTGTATGGGGTTCGGGGTGCAGGTTTTTGGGTTTAGGGTTTATGTTATAGGTGTTTAGGTGTAGGTTTTTGTTTTAGTGTGTAGGGTGTAGGGTTTTGGGTTTATGGTGTAGGGTATGTGGTTTCTAGTATAGGGTATAGGGTTTTTGTTTTAACATATAGGGTTTTTTTCATGTGGGGTTTAATGGTTTATGGTGTATGGGATATGCTATGGGTTTTTATGGTTCATAATGTTATTTATGTGTTTAGGGGTTTTAGGTTTTTTAGGGGTATTTATGGTTTTTTTTGGAATTTATGTTTTTTATGATTTTTTAGGTTTATTTGTATTTTTATTGTGTTTAGGGTTCATGGTATTTTATTGTTTTGAATTATTTTAGTGGTTTTTTAGTTTTATTTGGTGTTTATGGGTTTATGGTATAAAAGGGATTGTATTAATTTCAGGGGGTTTTAAGGATGTTTATGTGTTTAGGAATTTAAGGTGTTTTTTGTTATTAGGGTTTTTTAGTTTTATATGATGTTTTATGGTTTTTAGGGTTTTTATGGGTTTTAGTGTTTTCAAATTTATTATGGGTTTTGGGTTTTCTTAGGTTGTTTATGTACTTTTAAGGTCTTTTAGGGTTTTCTGGAGTTTTTTGTTCTTTGGTTCTTTTATGTATTTTAGGATATTTTATAGTTTGTCGGGGTTTGATGGTTTTTTATATTTTTAGGGTTTTTGGGTTTTTGGGGTTTTAGGTTTTTTATGGTTTTTTAGATGTTTTTTGGTTTTTTGGTTTCTATGGTTGTTAATCTTTTTTTGCGAGTTTAAGGGGATTTTAGGTGTTTTATGTTTTTAGGTTTTTTAGTATTTTTATAGTTTTAGTGTTTTTATGGGTGTTAGGGTACTTGTTAGGTGATTTGGGGTTTTGTGGGTTTTAGGGTATTTTTAGGGGGCTTTATGGTCTTTTCAGGTTTTTTTCTCTCTATAATATTTGAGCATTTTTGGGGGGGTTTATGGGATTATATTATTTTATAGGGTATTTGGGGTGTTTTTAGGTTTTTTGGGTATTTATGGGTTTTTTCGGTTTCTAGGTTCTTTCTAGGATTTTTAGGTTATTTAATACTTCATGGTTTTTTGGGGGGTATTGGGATTTTTTGTATTTTTAGGATTTTTTGGGATATTTAGGGTTTATGTAAGGGTTTTCTAGGTTTTTAGGGGAAGGGGTTATGGTTTTTTGTGTTTTATCACCTTTTAGGGTTAATGTGTTTTTTAAAATTATTTTATTGTCCTTAATATTTTTTTGAATATTTTTTTATAGGATTTTTAGTGGTTTTTAGGTTTTTTTTATTTTATGGTTCTTTAGGTGTTTTGGGATACATTAGGTTTTCAGTGATTTTTGGATCTTTTAGGGGTTTTAGGGTCTATATTTTTAAGATATTTAGGTTATTTTAGGTTTTTAGGGGATTTTAGGATATTTTAAGATTTTATGGTTTTAATGTTTTTATGGTTTTTAAGATCTTTTGGGTTTTTAGGTCCTTTTAGGGTTATTTTGGGATTTTAGGGTCTTTTAATGTTTAGGGTGTAGAATTTAGGGTATATGATTTATGGTTTAAGGTTTAGTGTATAGGGTTTGGGGTGTAGGGGTTAATGTTAATGCTTTAGGGCATAGGGTTTAGAGTGTAGTGTTTAGAGTTTAGGGAGTATAGTAAATGGTTTAGGGTGAAGGGTTTTTGGTTTAAGGTATTGGGAATAAGGATTTATCTGTAGTTTTTAGTGTTTTGGGTAGATATCATAGGGTTTAGGTTTTAGGTCTTTGGTTTTAGGGTGAAGGGTATATAGTTTTTATGTATTTTTACAGTTTTTATGGTTTTTAGATATTTTTAAAATATTAGGGGTGTTATTATTTTTTTGGTTTTTTAGTTTTCTAAGATTTTATATATTTAATGTATTTTTTTGTTTTTTGGGGATTTTTATTTTTTTTTTGTTTTTTTGGTTTTTATAGTTTTGGGGGTTCTTAAGGGCTTCACGGGGTTTTAGTTGTTTTTAAGATTTTTCAGATTTTATCTTTTTTAAGGTACTTTAGTGATTTTAGTTGTTTTTAGGAATTTTTTTTATTTTTTTGTTTTTTGATTTTTAATTATTTGTTAGGTATTTAATGGGGTTTTAGTGTTTTTAGATTTGGTTAGGAAATTAAGATTTTTTAGGGTTTTTTAGGTTTTATGTGTTTTGAAATTTTTAGTGCATTTCAAGATATTAAGGGTTTTAGGGATTTTTGGGGTTTTATCATTTTTAGGTTATTTAGAGTTTTTAGAGATTTTAGGAGTTCGATTTTAGTTTTAGAGTTCTTTTAGGGGTATCTGGTTTTTAGGTCTCTTTAAAGGGTTTTAGCATTTTTCGGGTACTTTTAGGGTTCATGATTCATGGTATAGGGTTTAGGGTATAGGTTTTAAGGTTTAGGTAGTAGGGTAGGGGTTTTAGAGTGTGTGTGTATTAGGGATTACGGTGTAGGTCACGAGGTTTATATTTTGTTAAAATTTTAATTTTTATATAGTTTTTAGGGGTTTTAGGTTTTCTAGTGTTTTCATGGATTTTATGTGTTTTGTGTTTTTATGATTTTCTATTGTTTTAGAGTTTTGGGGTTTTGGGTTTTTGGGATTTTGGGATTTAAGGGATTTTTATTGTTACTAGTGTGTTTTATTTTTATCATGTACTTTTAGGGTTTTTTGGGTTCTTATGTATTTTTAGTGTTTTAGGGGCTTCACAGTGTTTTAGAGTTCTTAGGTGTCTATAGTCTTCAGTGTTTTTTAGAGTTTTTAGATTTTTTTGGGTTTTATGGAATTTTATTTGGTTTTTGGGGTTTTGAGGGTTTTTATTTATTATTATTTTAATAGATTTTAGGCGGTTTTTTTTGTTTTTTTAGGTTTTTAGGGATTTTAAAATTTATAGGGGTTTTTTAGTGTTTTTGGGTTTTTGGGTTTTTGCATTTATCGATTTTTTGGATTGTTTGGGTTTAAGGGTTCCATGGGTTTTTGGGTTTCATTAAGGTTTTAGGGTTTCAATAAGGTGTTTTGGATTTTTAGATTTTTTTTATGGGTGTTATGTTTTATAACTACATTTTAGTATTTTGGGGTCATTTAATATTTTTAGAGTATTATAATGTATTTTAGTTTATTTTTTTGAGTTTTCAGAGGTTTGAGTCTATTTTAGAGCATTTAGAGTTCCTTAGGGTTTGGGGTTTACTGTTTTTTGGGTCTTTAGTTTATTTTTAGTGTATTATGTTTTTTAAGGGAATTTTTGGTTTATGGTTTCAGGGTATTATAGGTTTTTTTCATGTTTTAGTGACTTTTAGTGTTTTTCTGTTCTTTTTGGTTTTTTGCATTTTAGGGTCATTTTTGGGTTTTATGATATTTTTAGGGTATTTAGGGGTTTTAAAGCCATTATGTGTTTTAGGGTATTTTAGAATTGTTTTATAGTTTTTAATGATTTTATGTTTTTTTAGGTTCTCAGGGTTCTTCCTTATTTTTTATGGGTTTTAGAGATTTTGATGTATTTTTAGCGGTATTTATAGTTCTATAGTTTTTCAGGGGCTTTTATATTTTTTGGTAGTTTGAAGGAAATTTTAAGGGTTTAGGGTCTTTTTTTGGGTTTTTAGAGTTTTAGTGTTTTTAGGGTTCTAAGGATTTTAGGTTTTTTTGGTCCGTTGGTGGGTTTTTTGGATTTTTAGGGTTTCAATGGGATTTATGTTTTTTAGTTTTTTTATTAATTTTAGGTTTTTTAATGGTTTTAGGGTGTTTTTTTTTGGTTTCATGGGTTTTAGGATTATTTTATGTGGTTTTAGGGTCTCTAGGGATTTTAGGGGCATGGAAGGTGCGAGGAAAAGCTATTCCTGACCTCCCAATTTTATTAGAAAGAAGGTAATGTAGATAAGGGATGGGAGGGATCAAACAGCCCACACCCAAAACCCCAAACAACCACCAACAAATCCATAGATAAAAACCATAATGAAAAAACAAGTCAGTCAACAACACCACCATTATCAGAAAATGAAGCTACGCCATAAGGATCAACCTCCACTCCATATCCAGGAGTTGCATTGTTAGAGTAGAAGTTAGAGTTTTCCCCTTTCTCCATTGATTCCCATCTTGACTCATAATCCTCATAAAGTTTGAGGAGCGTTAGAAGCTCCTGCCCATGTCTACCTTGATCCAGGGTGTACTGATGCTCTTGTTTGTTAACTTTTACTTTTAGTTTGACTACCTTTGATGATACCCATGTAGTGATGGGTCTGGGAAGAGTGATGTAATCCTGCTTCATCCTCTTCTTCATGGGGCTCGGGTAAGAACCATCATCCAGCTTTTTATCCCTCCCCTTAATGATCATATCCTTATTCTGATTCATCCTTTTACAATATTCATAGATATCAGGGATGAAGAGGGATTCCTCGTTAAGGGCATAGTTAGGAAGGACTCCGAACTATGACAGACAAGGGACCACCTAGTCAAGTACCTCGAGAGACATACAGGGAGCAGACACCACATCATCCATCACAAGCAGCAAACCCTTATCCACATTCAAAGTAGGACACAACACTTCATTCCCCTAGAAAGAAGGCTCATTCCCAGCGAAACGATCATTATTGGGTACGAGAACCTGCATCACCCTTTTCTCTTAATCACCAACTCCATCCGAAATGATGTCCCTGGCCATCCAGGTCACCCTTTCTCTACCACATAGTGCCCATGCCCTATCAAGCATGTCACCTCTAGGGACCAGTGATGCCTCACTAATTATGCTTTCTTTAGCACCCACACCATAACCATGAGCCTTAAATAGGGGAAACTCCAGCACATCTCTCCTATGGATATCACTAGGAAGAGGAACCACGAAGGGACCGTTTTCATTCATAATGGCACCATGCCTAGTAGCAGTCATGGACCTAGTATCAGCTACCTCCCACTATTCCTCCATCGTCCTCTACTCCTCCGCATCCCCCTCTGCATCAATATTGTCCCCCAACTCCACAGAACTAAGACAATAAAACCTATAACACAATGGGGCACCATCCAAGGCCAGTGCCTCCCTATGTCCAGCATGCCCACTATAAGAGAACACGACCTCTTGACCCTGATCCACCCCTCCCAATTAAGCAGCATCCCACAAATTCCTCAGAAGTTGTACCCTCCTCTCACCTGCCTTTTTATGCCCGCTACTATTACGATGAACCTTCACGTATAGACCACTAATGGTTGATGCCATCACCAGGCCCTATGCAGCAGCCTCCCCTTCCGAGGCCAGTGAGCCAAACCCATGGCACAACAAAACATCATCTAAAGCATGCACCTTTATTTAGGTATATTTAGGGTGTCTAGTATCTTGAGCAGTTTTATTATTTTTAGGGTATTTTTGGAGGGTATGATTTTTAGTTTCATTTATATTTTTAAGGTGTTATAGGGTTATTATATTTTTTAGCGTTTTAATTGGTTTTGGGGTTTTAGGGTTTTAGGGTCTTTAATAGTTTTTTGTATTTTTTTGGTAGTTTGGGTGGATTTAGGGTTTTTTGGGGTTTTAGGTTTTTTTAGTGTTTTATGGTTTTATGGTTTTTATATTTTTAGG
Source organism: Viscum album (assembly GCA_963277665.1). Taxonomy (NCBI): domain Eukaryota; kingdom Viridiplantae; phylum Streptophyta; class Magnoliopsida; order Santalales; family Viscaceae; genus Viscum; species Viscum album. Next base: position 114,504,151 of record OY728133.1, on the reverse strand, counting down.
GTTTTAGGCTTCTTTGTATTTTTTAGGTTTTTTTAGTTTTTCTTGTTTCTAGGTTTTTTGCGGTGTTTATTTGGGGGGGGGGGGTTTAATGGTTCATGGGGGTTTTAAGTAATTTTTATGGGTTAAGAGTGTTTTTAAAGGTTTTACGGTGTTTTAGTGGGTTTTCAGGTTTTTGGGTTTCCGTCACATTGTATAAGTTTTTAGTGGTTTGGGTTTTGGGATTTTAATTTTTTTAGGGTATTTTGATTTTCAGGGTAATAGGGGTTTAAGATATTTTTAGGGTTTTCAGGATTTATATAGTTTGTTAGGTTTTTTTAGCATTTTTGGTGTTTTTTAGGTTTTTGTGGGATTATTATTTTTAAGGGTTTTAGTGTTTTAAAGGCGTTTTAGATATTTTTAGGGATTTTAGGGTCTCCTCGTGTCTTTTAGGGGTTTTAGGATTATTAACATTCTATTTCTACTTTTAGGGTTTTTTTGTGTTTTAGGGTCTTTAGGGTGTTTTAGGGGTTTTAGTATTTTTAGGATCTTTTAGTTTTTTTGGTCTTTTTTGGGGTTTTCGTGTTTAGAGTATTTAGGGTTTTAAGGGATATTTAGATATTGGGGGGGGGGTTCAAAGGCTTTAATGATTTTTAGTACCTATATGGTTTTATTTATTTGGGGTTTTTTTATAGTTTTTATGCATAATTTAGGGTTTTGGGGGTTTTAAGAGTTTTCAGGGTTTTATGGTTCTTAGTTTTTAGGGTTTCTGGTGGTTTTTAAGTTCTGATGGTGTTTTAGGGGATATATATGTTTTTATGGTTTTTAGGAGTTTTTTGGGTGGTTTTTTTATATTTTAGGGGTTTAGGGTATTTTAGAATATTAATTGTATTTTGGATTTTGAATATTTTTAGTGGTTTTATGATTTTTCATCTTTTTCAAGTATTTTTGGGATTTAGGGTTTTAAGGTCTCTTATGGGAGTTTTAGGGAAAAGAGGGTGTGTGGCAGGCATTATCGATCCCCCCAAATTTATTAAGAAAAATAAAGTACAAGACGTTATAGAGGAGGTTTGCAAAACTATGTATGGGAAATCTCATTCATGTATGAGTCCACTAAGTGAGTACAAAAGATAGGGGTAACAAAGGACTATAATGAGCTCCTCTCCTCAATTGTCTTCTTGGAGAGGACATCCAGCACCATATTTTCCTCTCTATATGCATGTGTGACATTGAGAGTAAGGGCGCAGGAGGTTTCAAGGCATTCTATCCATTGAGGTAGAAGCTGCCAAGGTACTTGTCTTGATTTTCTTTTGAAGGCCTCCACCGCTACAAGTGAGTTAAACTCAATCCAAAGGTGATTCTACTGGAAGAGATTGGCATAGATTACCGCCCATATAAATTCACTCATCACGATAGGGGTGGAAGACACCATCACAACCCAACGGTCTAGGTGTGCCTGAAACCGCACCGTCCACATTAACCTAAAACTATGCCGTGATCGAGGGAATCCAGCAGATGAATTTCAATATAATTGGTTTCTTGAACCTACCAAGGACACCAATTTTATGAAGGATTGAAAGTACATTAGTGTAATTGGCCATCTCACCGGTTTGGATGCTAGCGGCAGAATGGATTTCTCTATGAATGAAAAATGGTCCCTCAAAGAAATATCATGCCTGATTTTAGTGCACAACAACATTACAGGCAGACCAAACATATGAGAGAAGTGCCACAATTTCCTCAAGAAATAGATTAAAGAGATGTAGGCTCAGATCAATGTCTGTTTCTTTGATCAGTAATCCAGAAAACCACTTCTGATTATTGATATTGAGGTTAAAACCAAAGGTGCCTTCTACATGCTTCCAAAGCTCTATAGAAAACTTTCATTGAGTAAAGAGGTGTCATTCATTTTCCTCCACCCATATGCAAAGGCTACAAGAAGTGGAAATTTTTCACTCAGTCATTTTCAGCATCCCATGAACATGTACCTATTTATTTTCTTCATAGTAGAAGCTAGGATAATTTCACTCATGCCTTTAATTACCTACACAAGCTCAATAATAGACATATTTCTCATGATTGAGGGGGGTTGAACCATGCCATTAAGCAGGCTGTCCAGTAAGAGCGTGGACCAATAATTAGGACACGACATTCTCAAGACAATCCATTTCATGTTGGGGTTTATATCATTGAAGGCTGACTTGATATTATGCCTGATCGAAGAATTAATGTAACCATAGAAACCATTCAGCAGACTATGTGTGAAACGACCACTGAGAAAGTCATGTCCCTCATCCTTAAAAGTATGATGATTATATGTGAAATTTCCCAAGAGCGACTCATTTAATTTCCTTATATCTGTAATACCCCGTCTCCCCATATCAACAGGTTTGGCACATGTTTCTCTGGCCACTGTAACAAGCTTCCTTTCATTGATACAACCATTCCAAATAAAGTTTCTGATTTTTTTATACTATCTCTTAAGCAGATTGACTTGCCACCTATATATCAAGAATTCATGCACACACATAGAGGTGATTATAACATTAGTTAAGAAAACTCTTCTAGCTAGTGACAGGGATGTCCCTTTCCAGTTAATAATCTGACTAATGATTCTGGAGTCAATTCTCTCAATATGGGCACTCTTTTGTTTTCCCCAAAAAAAGAGGGATACCAAGGTACATAAATGGTAGTGTGGACCTTTTAACTCTATGAAGTTTTTCATTTCTAACCTGCCTTGAATTAGAGATCCCTTTTCCTGAGAAAATGGATGACTTACACCAACTGATTGAATGTCCCACCATGTACTCATAGTGTGAAAAAGGAATCCTGATTGAGTTAAATCTTATCCAATTAGCATGTCTGAAAAGAATTATATCATCAGCGTAGAGGAGATGTGATGGAACTTAAAGATTATTTCTCACATTAATTGGCACAAAGAAGCTAGAGTGAACCAATATAATAATGCATTGACTCAGTTAGTCTTCAGTAATGGAAAAAATAAGGCCAAAGAGGGGGTCTCCTTGACCAACTTCGTAGGAGTATTGAAAAAAACCTCTTGGGGAGCCATTAACCATCACAGACATCCTAGAACAACTCAGGATAGAGTGAGTAATTATGATGAAGACAGAAGAGAAACAACACTTGGCCAAAACCGAGAAAAGGAAGCTCCATTTGATGGTGTAAAAGGCCTTTGAGAAGTCCACCTTGATGGAAAAGGTCTCATTCTTTGACTCCTTGTACATGATATTAATTTATTCTGAGTCCATGTATAAGAAACTCTGAATATTTCTCCCTGGGATAAACTTGAACTAATTTGGGGTGATAATATCTTTCCCAATCCTTCCCAATCTGATAGTAATGATCTTGCTAATAATTTTTTGGATGGTATTCCAAACTGCTACCGGGAAGAAGTCCTTGAGGTCGATTGCATTATCCATTTTAGTGATAAGAACAATTAAGTTATAATTGTCACTATGTTTCATGGATGCATAATGAAATAATTCCCTAATGGAATTAGTCATTTCTATGTGCATAATATCCCAGTAGAACATGAAAAACTTTTTTTTGAATCCATCAGGGCCCGCAGCTTAATCCATGTTGAGGGAGAAAATAGTATATTTAATCTCGTGTTCAGACGGGGAAGCTGTCAAGATCTGGTTATGTTGGTCTTTGAGGCATGGTGAAATTTAATCAACAAGCTGAGTGTTGGTAGGGCTACTAGTATCTGTGTAAATTAGTTTTGAAATAATCCACATCCACTTTAGAGATTTCATCTTCCTCTGTAAAGAGGGATCCATTTACCATAATTGCATTCATAACTTTTTTTGGGTTTTAGGATTTTTACATTTTTGTTGTATTTTTAGATCTTTTAGGGTTTGTTTGCTTGTTATGATTTTTAATGATTTCTTAAGGGTTTTAGTGTTTTATGGATTTTAGGATTTTTAGGGTATTTTGGGTTTTTGAGGGTTTTTAGGGGGGTTTATGGTATTGTTATTGTTTTTACTATTTTTTAGGGTTTTGGAGTTTTATGGATTTTAGGGTTTTGGGGTTTTAATTTTTTTTTATTTTTTAGGGTTTTTAAAGATTTTATCTTGTAGGTTTTATGATGTAGAATATAATATTTAAGGTGTAGGGTATAGGGTTTAGGGTGTAATATATATGGTTTAGAGTGTAAGGTAATGGGTTTTTAGAGTTAGGTTCAGGGATTAGGTTATAGGGTATAGGGTTTAAGGTGTAGGGATCAAGGGTTAAGGTGTAGGGTATAGAGTTTCGCCTATAGGAATTTGGGGTTATGGTGTAGGGTATAGAGTTTAGGGTGTACTGTTAAAGGTTTAAGGTGTAAGGCATAGGCTTTAGGGTGTGGGTTTATAGTTTAGGGTGTAGTTTATAGGGTATAACATATAGTGTTTAGGTTTTGGGTGTAAGTTACTGGGTTTGGGGAATAGGTTTTAGGGTTTAGGATGTATGGTATATGGATTAGGGTGTTGGGTTTAGGGTTCATGGTTTAGGGTATAGGGTTTAAGGTGTTGGGTTTCGGGTTTATGGTTTAGGTAATGTTGTTTAAGGTGTAGGGATTAGGATTTATAGGGAAAGGTGTAGGGTTTAAGGTTTGGGGTTTGGGTTTAGTATTTTAGGTGTAGTGTATAGAGATTCAGTTTTGGGGTTTAGAGTTTAGGGTTTAAGGTATATTATTTTTGGTGTAGGGTTTAGTGTGTAGGGTATGGGGTTTACGGTGTATGGTTTAGGGTAATAGTTTTATGTATAGGATTTAGGGTGTAGGTTTAGGTTTTAGGGTTTAAGGTATAGAGTATATGGTGAAGGATTTGGGGTCTATGGTGTAGGGTTTAAAGTTTAGGGTCTAGGGTTTTGGGAGTTGGATATAGGGTGTAGGTTGTAATGTGTAGTGTTTAAGGTGTAAGGTAAGGGTTTAGGGTTTATCATTTTGATTTAGGTGTTTTTTGTATGTGGCATAATGTTTTGAATCCAAGGTTTAGGGTTTAGGGTGTATGGTATATGGTTTAGGGGTTGGGGTGTCAGATTTAGGGTGTATGATTTTTTAAGGTGTGTGGTATAGAGTTAAAGGTGTAGGGTTCATGGTTTATGGTATAGGGTATAATGTTTTAGGTGTTGGTATTAGGTGTAGGGTATAGGGTTTTTGGTTTAGGGTATAGTGTTCAAGGAGTAATGTAAGGGGTATATGGTGTTGGGTATTTGGATTTGGGTTTTGGGTATAGTGTTTAGGGTTTAAGCTATATGCAATAAGGATTAGGGTGGGGAGTTTTGGGTTTGGGGTATAGGTTTTAAGGTTTTTAGTGTAGGTTTTAGGGTGTAGAGTATAGGGTATATGGTTATAGTGTAGGGTTTTGGGTTTTGGGTTTAGGGTATTGGTTTTTTTTAGAGTGATGGATGAAGGGTGTAGGGTATAGGGTCTAATGGTTTGGGTTTAGGATTTAGGTATAGGGTGTAGGGTATAGGGTGTATGGTGTAAGGTATAGGATTTAGGGAGTATTTTATTGTGTTTCAGATATATGGTATAGGGTCTAGGTTTTATTGTATAGGGTTTACGGTGTATGGTTTGGAGTTTTGGGTGTTATATATCAAGTTTAGTGTGTCGGGAATATGGTTCATGGTGTAAGCACTAGAGAAAAAAAACTAGATTTAACATCGTTTTTTTTATTTTTGACAAATGTTTTTAACCAACATCTTTAATGTAGACGTGAAAAAATAACTTTTCAGTGTTGGTTGATTAAAAACGACGCCAAAAACCAAACGATGTTTCATTTTCGGCATCGTTTTTTAGTAAAACTGATGCCAAAAATGGAACTTCGACATCGGTGTTTATAAAAAATGATGTCAAAAACCACATGGGGTCATTTTTTGAAATCTATTTTCATAAAAAATGATGTTGAAATCCAAATGGTAATTTTTTTAATGTTTCAGTGTTGGATTTTATGAAAACTATAGTGGAAAGTTAATTTTTTGTAGAAAACTGAAAATATTAGACTTTCCATATAACCATAATCCATATAATAAATACACAGTATACAACAATCAAAAAGTAGTACTCATTAACTACAAAACATAAAAAACATACATCCTTTTATCTAGTTATCCAAAAACTTATATATGCATTTTATTATAATGTAGATCTCAAATATACATACTTGAAATTTACAGTGTTCTCATTGTTAGTTATTGTTGATGCATTCATTTGATATCAATATGTTAAAACACCAATTATAAAAAATAGTTTTTTGAACACATGTTATTAAGAAAATGAAATGTATTATTCATAACCATTAAAATATGCATACCTAAAATCATAATCATACACAAAAAAATAGTTCAGAAATAATGATTGAAGATAGGTATGTTCAGTTTGGGTATACAACTCTATATCATCTAATGTCAACAATAACATTGAATGATATTATATTAAACATAGAATAATATGACAGAGAATAATAAAAAATTAATATAAATAACCTTTTGAAATTTAGTAGTTACCCCAGTTGTGATTATCTCATTCACGAATCACAAAGCAAAATACTGACATTCCACATGTCCATGCTGATGATTACACTGAGGTTATAAAACATTAACAAGATAACAAAAACCAATATATATATATATATCAAAAAATTAAAAAAAAGCTAATATAAAAAATAATTACCTTTTATTTTCAAACAATATATTTTATTTGGTGTCTTTATCGACATGTGTTCTTTGTTAAATTTTATATATGAGATACATTTTCATATATATATATACTAATAATACATATATAAACTATGAAAATTAAACATAATGATCTTATGAAAAACAAAAAAACTTATATATATAATAAGGTGGAAAACATTTATGAACACCCACTAACGAAGAAAAAACCAATATAAGGTGCATTCACTTTGAAAAAAATTTCCAAATATCCAATGCCCCCAACAATACAGAGAAATCACAATTAATGACATTATAATGATCATTAGTTTGTAAATATGTTTCTGTTCATACTTATCAAGAAATAGAAAAACCAACATCCAATATCTTTATGTGGTAATGTCTAAAATATATATATGAAACTCTACTAGGATTCTTCATATGTTTCGATTCCATGGAAATGTATTTGAATCTATAAAACAATAAATGGTGGTGCTGTCATTTTTTACATGAAGTGTGTGTAGATAACTAATCTAAAAATGGAATAATTTTAATCAATTTAAACAATCTTTTTATTAACAAAATAAAAAAATCGAACATCAATATACTTACATATAAAACAATTGAAACACATTCAGAATGAGCTCTTCAAATTTAACTATATTCATGATATATTTATTGAGTGATCTCAATGGATAATCACTTTTCATATGTCAGACATCATCTGAAAGAAATAGATATTATTCGAGGAAGAAGAATCCTGATATATTCTTTTTATCCCATAATAAATATCAAAAGTATCTATAGTTGATTGTTCTGAAACGTGTTTTTTCAATTCTGTAATCTATTTTCCTTTCAGATAATCCTATATAAGATAAATGTTAGAAAACATTATAAGTAATTTTCAATAATATGTAACTAATATTTAAAAAAATTCCTACCACATATAAAATATAATAAAGAAGACCAGTTGTACAAACTAAAATATTACCCAAACAATCCCAAACAATGGTAATATCTATTGTAGGAAATGGTAGTAGAGGATTAGGATCAATAATATCAAGTACTGATACTATAACCTGACCCATCTTCATTGGATCGTGATGTATATAATCCCCTAAAAAATATATCAGTTTTAATGAAACAATATGTATATGAAGATCTCTAGAAAACATCTCAGAGTATACAGTGTGGTCCAAGTGAGGAGGTGGATGATCAAAGTTTGTAGGTTGGGAAGGGTAGTCCAGCTAGAATGGAGGTGGAGGATCAAAATATGCAGGCTGTACAAGGTAGTCTGGCTAGGACGGAGGTGTAGGATCAATATAAGAAGGCTGGGCAGGCTGGGTAGGGTAGTTCGGTCGGGATGGAGGTGGAGGATCAAAGTAAGCAGTCTGGGAAGGCTATGCAGATTTTGATTGTCTTTCCACGTTTTCTAACAATTCCTACTTCATGGATTCTTGAATTTTATCACCCATATACTGTTTCACCTCTTTTAGCTCAGCATTAAAGGATTCTATTTCCTAGGGGGGTTTAATTGGTTAATCTAACCAAAAACATTCCAAATACTAACACATGCATAATATTATCAAACACGACTAGGGTGTTCGGCCTTTCCTAATATAGTGGCTATGATTTTTATCCTACCCTCATCGATAAAAGATCCTTGTGTCTCTTGATCATGATTTTAATCCTAAAATGAAAAATTAAAAAGTTATATTAGTGTATATAATTTATAAAATAGTAAAATTCATGAAAATTAAATTATATTTAATTGCAATTTTATCTGTTATTTGTTGAGATTCCTCTGTAAGATACTTTTCATTTCTCTTTCTTCTCAGTCATTTCCTTTTTTCCTAGCAAGGGGGAGGATATGGGGGGACTAAACTAGACAACTTATGAACCACTACTAGATCGAGATCTTGATGCATCAAATTTTTCTTCAATCTTTTTCTACTCCAAATATTGATACCCACTACGTGATAAAGTACGAGGGTATACATTTTTAAATTAGATCTCTTGATGAGATCTCATGAAGGCCTGTTACATAAAATTAACTCATAAGTAATGAGATAAATATATATTAAATTTTACAATATGAAATAGTTATCATACCTAGAATTTTTATTCATGACAGGTGTCAACAAATTTCTTCCATGTATCTTCATCTATATATGGATACTTAAGGCATGGGTTTTCAAAAAATTTCTTTCCAAAAACATAATTTTTTGTAAGATTTTTTAATCTCTCCATTTAACACCCACTAAAGAGAGATGTCTTTTCATAATTTATTTTGTTTCCTTAAAAGATAATTTCATCTCTAATTAAATAAAAGAAATAATTCATTTAAAATATTTAATATTCAGAAAGCGAGATAAAATTAATCTATTAAGATATTTTACCATCACGGCCTGCCAAAGCTTTTATTTCACAATCTTATCCATGGACTTCCAATCAGGATATAAAATACTAATCCTACAATAGAAGTGCATTGTTATACAACTAACAAACATAACCTCATTTGGGGTAGTTGAATTGTTATTATCATCAAAACGAATATGTAATATTTCTTCTCCATAAAAAAATTCCTTGTTTTGGTAAATATATAATACCATGTTTACCAACATGAAAACTTGATTTCTCTTTAGTAATAGTAGAAGTCTCATCCACTAAGGATTCATCAATAGGCCTGCAAAAAAATTAATAAATTAAAATTTTTCCTTCATTAAATAATTATATGAATAAATATTTAACAATATGAAAAAATAGATATACCTCTGTAACTGTTCCTCTCTCTTTGTATCTGAAATTGAAAAAAACAAGTGTAATGAAATTTTTTGTACATTCATATTATTAGAAAAATTATTATTTTGAAATAATAATTAAAAATATACGTAAAAAAAGAGGCACACATTTGTACATTCCAAAAAAATAAACAAAATAAAAATATTTACCAAAATAATTAGGAGACTAATTTAGGTTTTTCCCATATGCCTTCATCATGATGGTCACATACTTCCTGAACTATGCCTTCTATGTAGTCATTATAATCATCAGTAAATTGCGTAATATATTATTATGACTCATATAAATAAATAACATCATCAGTATCATTCTCATCACCAAATCAGTATCTTTTTCCTTGCAAAATGATAGACTACTGATCATTCAATGGATCAATGACATGTAATATCTACTTTACATGTGTCGCCATGAATTTTTTTTCCTCATTGTAATTAAATATTTTCAAATAAACCAGTGTAAATCCACAATCATCATGTTTCACCCCACTTTTAATGTCAACCCAATTACACATAAACAGAGTGACTCAATATTTAGTATAATCAATTTCCCATATATCCCCAAGAACTCCAAAATATTTTGATGAAGCTAAAGTGGGGTTTTTATCTTTTGCACTTGAAAATGACCTATATTAATAATAACCATCACACCACTATTTTGATCTGTACTCTTGTAATATAGTATTTTTTTTAAATGTGTACCCATTAATATCAAAACCAGTCCATGTTATCACATTAAGATACAGTCCCCCTTCCAACCATTTCAATGTTTATGATGTAGATATATTTGTTCTCAATTACTCTTTAAACCATGAAACAAATGTATTTTTATGCTCAATAATCATCAACGATTCATTTATTATTGGATATCATCACCTTCATTCAAGAATATGTGATGATATATATGATTAAAAATCATATGGGTTGTTGAAAATATATAAATTTTCCTACATCACTTCATCGCGTGGAATGAAAATTACCTGTAATCCTAGAATACCTCTACCTTTAATATCAACTATAAAATGTCATGATATAGGGAGACCAATATACACCACTTCATACAAATAATTAGTACAGAACTCAATAACCTCATTCAATACATATTTTTGAACAATAGAGGCCTCCAGTCGATAAGGATCTTTAACATATCCCTTTAAATTTTTTCCATACCTTTCAAAAGGATATATCCAACGTAAATAAATATGCCCAGATATTCTTATCTCATGCACCATATGAATCAACAGAAGAAGAATTATATCATACAATATAGGTGGAAAATACATTTCTAGTTGAAAAAGTATAAGAGAAGATTCATTATCCAAATCATATAAAAAATGGATCAATAACATTAATACAAATTGATTTCAAAAAAAATGACATAACCTGATGATAGTCTTTCTGATAGCTAATTTTAATGTACCACGCAGTGTGACCGGTAACAGTTGTTGCATCAATACATGACAATCAAGATATTTCACACCTATTATTTTACAATTTTTATCTAACAAAAAATTCATCATATTTTAAGAATAAACACTATGTTCTTTTACAACATACAGACACTAATAGAAAATCATCTTCTAACTCTTGCTTAATGAGTGACATGTTGTTGGTAAAAATGTTTTGTTTCCTTTCATAATGGGAGTTAACTCCAAATGTTATCCCATTTTTATCAAGTCTAATATAGACTTAATCCATATTTTTTCTCTTTTATATCAAATAATGTTCCAATCAAACTATCACATATATTTTTTTTCAACATTCAAAACATCAATGTTATTCTTTGTCTCTAAAAATATTTAATATTGTAGTCCAAAAAAATATACATCTTTTACTAGATATTTTTTTGAATACCTGGACTAATTTTTATTCCAAATGTCAAGTCAATATTTTTTAACATATTGTAATATTAATCAACTGACAATGGTTGTGGTGGAATAATTTATTTCAATAAACCATTAAATGATTTTTTCAATCAATGATGGGGATGATCAATTAAAAAAATCTTCAATATCCCATGTATACTGTATTTATTCTATTCTAAAATTCATAATATAAAATCTCTTCATCACAAATTGGACAAGATTTATGTTTCATAACACTGTATCAAGATAAGATTCCATATGCATATATTTAATATATTGTGAACGTTATCATAGCATGCAAAAGAAAATACAATCTCTTGAATTCATCACAAACATTAACGCATGCCTCCCATAAATTTTTCAAATCATCAATCAATGGAAAAATATGAACATAAATATATTTGTCTATTTATTTTGGTCCCTAAATCATTAATATCAACATAAAATATTATTTCATCATATATATCTTTGGGGATAAGTTGTAAACTACCAAATAAATAGGGAACAAATTGTGTTAGATACATAAGATCCGATATGGACTGTTTCCCTCTGTACACACTCCTAGTCGAAGATTTCTATCTTCACATCCTAAATTAGGAAATTTGTTATCAATAGATTATATTTTGATGAGTAATTAGGGTGGAGTAATTTACCATTAGAGATACTTTTATCTAAATGTGATCTTAAACTTTTTTCATCAATTTAATTTGAAAATAATGATTCAAATGAGGAATTAATGGAAGGTACCAAATTGGTTTAGCGGGATCTTCGATTTTGATAACTAAAAATGAATCAGACATAATTTATTGATATTATATGAAGGGATTATTGTAAGAAACTATTTGACTTAGAATGAGGTTATATGTCAGTTCAAGTGAATGAATCTAAATTGACTTTTTCATCCATATTGTAGTGTGATGTTCCACATGTACGACAATTTGATAAAAAAATCCTATTCTTTACTATAAAAAAAACAATCATTGGGGTAAGAATTTTTCTTTTTAAACCCCAATCGCATTGGGAATAATATTTTATTTTTCTTGTAATTGGAATCTGGAAGATCGTTGCCTTCTAGAAGTAGATCTTTTAAAAGGGAAGTAATTTAGAGAAACCTTTATCACTCCAACCATTACTTTAATTCAAGTTAACCAATATCCAAAATTCTGATAACACTATATATTTACTAAAATCTGTGAATAATGGTTTCCCATAATCTCCATACAATCGTTCAAAACTTTATATTTATTCAATGGTTTCAATACCTAAATCATGAATTAAATATTCAATATGATCCTCTATCACATTATGAATATTTCCATCAAAATTATTTGTTGAATTTATAGTTCTTTAACCATTCTATATCCAACATATATAATTAAGGTAAAAACCAAAACAAATTAGATGATACTTTATTTATATAGAGTTTAACTTTATAATAATCAATAACCTCACACACAGACAGAAAATAAAATCAATGTTTTAAATATTTATTTTCAAAATTTAGAAGAATTTATCACCTCTTTTTTCATATTCATCAGTGGTTCTTAATAAATTTATCCAATTACGATCCATTATATAACTGACATCGCAATATAATTAGTGAATATTTTAAAACATATTAAAATTTATATATATATATATATATATATATTGATAAACAGTAAATAGAAACACATTCAATAAAAACAATTGATAATCAGATAGAAAACATCATATATGAAATACAATTACAAATAGTAAAATTTTTATTTTCATATTATATACAATTGTTTTATTGATATTATAATTAAATTATTTTCAATCATATAACATTTATTAGTTCATTTTACATCATTGTTAAATTATATTGGTGTTGCATGTGTCAAAATTACTGAATATTGAATTAATTTTTTAGTTAATTTTATATAGTTGTTACTAACGAGGGGGGTATTCACAAGTGAAACTCACTGGTCATAATAGATATGGAATTCTCCCATATCCACACTACAGCAACAATAGATAGAAAAACACCATTAATACACTCATATAGCCTCTCATCATGATTATTTAATACTATAAATATAACATCTATACCAACATATGATGTTATATACTCATTCATACCATTTGGGTATTCAACCACCGGTCATTATAATAGAATTATATTACAATAAAAAATGTCATCAGTTAACTCCACCTGATATTATGTTATTGGATAACATAATATGTGTTTTCATTAAAAGGGTATAACATATATGTATCTAAAAGAGCGCGGTCGTGGGCACCCTCAAATGATTAGTGGTTTTGGGGGTATTTAGGTGCAGCAGAGTGGCAGACCAATGTCATTTCTCAAAGGAGGAAGTAAATTAAAAAAACTTCTTAAAGGTATTCTAAAAATAAAATAGAATAGAATTAAAACAAGAATTGAAAGGATGGGTGTTTCTTATAGTTTATAAATCTAGAAGAAGTTTACTGGAATAATATTTTTTTTTGTTTTTAATGTTGAAATGTATGTTGATTAACAATGCACAATGGGAAGATGTTTTTTAGAAAACTGTTTAAAAGGTGTAATCGATCTTACTATACCTCCTAATTTACTTATTAATAATTATCATTTAAATTAGTACCCACTTAATTATGATCCCTTAATTTGTTAACCCTCAAACCCTACAAGAGTTAACTTAACCACAAAGATGAAATTACTTAATCCCTAGGGTAGCTTTGGAACATGAAATTGCAGCACCCTACATGGATTGTTGTTCTAAAGCTAGATTATGGTCAGTTGTTAATTATAGAACATATCCATTCTGGAAATGAGGATGAATTGTGTTTAGGGATTATATTTTAACTCTACAAATTTATCCTATGTGGTATTGTATTACTGATTAAGATCGCGCTCTCACAATTTACACAAAATCTCGACCTCGCATGTTTTTGTGTTAATTGTTAAATTTCTTTCTTAGTTTATTATAATTTAAAAACACTATTCATGGATCATATTAATTGAATTACAGTATCTCAATGATTCAAAATAATTAAATTAAGTGTGTAGAAAATAGATCAATCACTAAAAAAACTACTCTTCCAAGGGTGGTGTGGTCATCGTGGAGATGTTTTGCATGAGAAAAGGATTGAAAGGGTAGAACACAATATCATCTCCAATATTTATTCCAAAACAATTAGGAAGATTAAGAGAAGAAGAAAAGGGAATAACATAGAAGATTATTTTAAGAAAAATTCATGATACAAACATGAAAGGAAATAAATACAAAGAGGAGGTGGGGGAGGAGAGCCTTTTTAGAAGAGAGGTTTGCACAAATCCTTACTTCTTCTAAGAGTTTTTAGGGGCTCCAAAGAGACACCCTTTTCTCCAACCCTTCCAAAATCCTATACCATACCTCACAAATAGTGAAAACCCCCTTTAAATATAGTTTGTGAGGGCTAGGGTTACATAACTTTTTAAGTGCGAAATGAAAACTCGGCCAAATATTTTATTCAAATTGTCATCACATTGTTAACCTCAAAAAAACGTAGATTTTCCAGCCTTCTAGAATTATTATCTATGAAAAATCATGTCCCAAAGAATACATCAAAATTTGGGCTCAATCCAAGCCTTTATGAAGACGATAAGGCCTAAATGGTGAAGTAATGTCCAATCCGGATGGTTCTGTCCATCTTTGTCTTCATGGACCATTTACTCCTATCAAATTCATGATCTAGCACCCATGTCCTCAATAGAATTTGTATAACATTAAGTAATGAACATATTTAAAAAATTTTATGTCAAAATATTTTACAAAACAATATTTATGCCTGAAATACTACAGTGAATTTTAAAAGGGTACAACTGGATTTTTTTCATCAAATTTATAAATGAATGATATAATCCCAAATATTTCATAATTGATCATATTTAGCATAATGTGACGAATTTATATCATTTATTATCAATAAAATATTCAACAAAATAATGTTTTATCAACTCTCCCACACTTACCCTTTTTCACTCCTGGGAATAACCTCATATCAAGTAAACATAAATATCAAATCAATTTTTTTTTAAACACATATCATTGAGATCCATAAATTTTAAACCAAGAATCAAAAGATACCATGCCTCATAAAAAAACTTATTTCAAGTTCTCCATTTATATCATTCGATATATTTCCAAATCATTTATCCTCCCATGCACAAAACACTTACCTCTCTTGAATTTTCTCTTATCACAAAAATGTCAATTTTTTTGCAGTGTATTTCTTATCTAGACTCATACAAGGGTCAACATAGGCTTGATAAATTCTTAAATTTCCATCTGATGTGAGTCAAGGACATAAGTTTATCATGAGGACTTTTCAGGATTGTTCTGTGGCTTTCAGTTGGTAGGATTTCGGTGTGAAAAATCTCAGGCTGAATGAGGAGGGATTGACTATTTTTCAAGCAAAATTGCATTAATCTAATTTTCGCTTACTTACAGTCTCCTAATTAATCCCCATAGTATCAATTCATATCCATCATCATGAAAATTCATGGAAAGTTTACACCATTCATCATTCAACAACAAAAATTTCAATCTTTTCAAACACGATTTTCATGAAAGCTCCAGATAGGCACAACTTCCTACATCAATTAGAAGCTCCAGAAAAGGCACAACTTCACATATCATGAAAGCTCCAGAAAAGGCACAACTTTCAATATAATGATTTTCTTCAGCATCAAACACATCTCTTCAGAATTTAATTTCCCACCCAAATTATCACACAATGTGGTAGAACAACACAAGATAGCTTCCCCCACACTTAAGTTCAACTAGATTATGAAATTTCACTTCAAAAGTTTGTTGGATTGGGAAAATTGGCTTGTAATTTGGCTAACCTAATAGGATGTTCATGGATAATAAGGGATACAATGATTAAATTTTCAATATAGGACATTATAAAGAAGTATTATTTTAAATAGGGGCTTTAATACCAAACAAATTCCTCAATTATTTAAACATAAGTACCTAAAACCCTCATGTTTTGATAAGAAAAAATCAAATTCTATTTAAATCAAGAATGGTTTGGCTCTCTCAAGAATTGAGGTGAATGTAAAGAATATGAAAATAATTCTTCAGAAGCCTCACAAGAAAGTGATTTTAAATATAAATACGGTGAGATGTGGCATGGGTTTCAAAATTCAGTGTAATTTGAATGAAATTACTAAATATTTGAACTTAAAAAAATGTCATTTAAGCATTCATTTTAGCTTAGTTTTGAGGGATAAATTTTTTCACTTATTGATATGGATTTAAAAATGGTTTTTTTATAATCATTTCAGCTCAAAAGATTAAAAAACACATAGAAAATTGAAAAATAAACACACAAAATTTTAAAAAAACACACAATATTTTTTTAAACAAGAAAACAATTGAAATTTCTATACTAAAAGGTTCCCTCACCCACTCTTAAAATATTTCATTGTCCTCAATGTGAACCCATAAGATTATATAGGCACATGAAATCTTTAATTTTAAATAGGACAAAGAATAATAAAGTTAAAATGTTAGGAACGGACTGATGTGCTCAAGTGATGATGGGGTCATGTAGTGTGATAAAATCCACTACATCAGTAAAAAGTACCTCAATGTATCTCTTCAAATGTTTCCCATTGACTATCTCCATAGAACCATAAGGAAAAACACTAGTTACAACATAAGGACCTAACCACCTGGAACGCAACTTACCAGGCATCAGCGTCAGTCATGAACTGTAGAGAATAACTTTCTCTCCAACATGAAACTCCTTTAGTTGGATCATTCTATCATGAAATGATTTTTATTTTTCCTTGTAGAGATATGAGATCTCATATGAAGACAATCTAATATCCTCAATCTCTTGAATTTGCATCTTCCTTTGGATTCTAGCTTGGTCCAAATCCATGTTGAATTTTTTATAGCCCAATAAGCCCTAAGCTCAACCTCCACGGGGAGATGACATGATTTCCAAAAAAAAATCTAAAATGGGGACATACGAATGGGATTATTTTATGCTATTCTATAATCCCACAATGCATCATCGAAGCTCTTGCTCCATTCTTTCCTATTTTTCTACACATTTTTCTCCAAAATTTGTTTCAACTCACTATTTGAAACCTCAGCCTAGCCATTTTTATGGGGGTGTTATGGTGTAGATGATTTTTGTTTCCCCCCATACTTCCGATGAAGGGAAGCAAAATTCTGATTGCAAAAGTGTGCCCCTTGGTCACTGATGATGTCCTTCAGTACTCCAAACCTGCCAAATATTTGTGCTTTGACAAAGTCCACAACAACTTGAGAATCATCAGTCCGGGTGTCCTTAGCCTCCACCCATTTACTCACATAATCAGCAGAAGCCAAAATATATAAAAATCTAAATGAACTAGGAAAAGGACCCATAAAATGAATGCCCCATACATCAAAAATCTCACAAAATAGTATGGGTTGTTGGGGCATCTCATGTCTCCTAGAAATGTTCTCAGTCTGTTGGAAATGAGGGAATAACTTAAAAAACACATGGGCATCATGGAATAAGCTAGTCCTATATATTCCAGAGTCCAAAACTATCCTATATATCTTTTGGGGTCAAAAGTGTCCTCAACAAGAAAGTGTATGAGAAAAATGTAAAATAGACTCTAACTCTTGATCATGAACACACTCCTAATAACTTGATCACTACACATGCGCCAGAGGTATGAATCATCCCAAACATAATACCGAGACTAACTTTATAATTTTTGGACTTGATGTTTTTTAAATTTGCAGGGATTTTAGAGGCAACAAGGTAGTTAACTAAATATGCATACCAAGGATGCATACCTGAGATGGAATAAAGATTATCATCAGGGAATGTGTCTCGAAGTGGTACCTGGTCCAAGGATTCATCCTCTAGTGTGTGAGTAAGCCTACTCATGAGGTCCACAACTAGGTTATCTGACCCCTTTTTTCCTTTATCTAAATGTAAAATTCTTGAAGAAGGAGCATCCATTGGATTTGTCTGGTCTTTGGTTCTTGCTTCTTCAAGAGGTACCTCAGAGCTGCATGGTCAGAAAAAACAACTACTTTAGAGCCCAATAAATATGACCAGAATGTATCTAAAGAAAATATGACAGAAAGAAAATCCTTTTTCGTGGTTTCTTAGTTTTACTGGGCTGAATCCAGTGTCCTCGATGCATAGGAGATCACATGTGAACGTCCCTCCACCCTCTGAGGTAAGACAGCTCCAACCGTGAAGTTGGAGGTGTCACACATAAGCTCAAAAGGAATCTCTCACCATGGGGGTTGTCTGATATGTGGAGTGGTCAGACACATCTTTATCTCATAAAAGGAAGTCCTAGAATAATCATCAAACAAAAAATTAGAATCCTTTTTAAGTAATCATGACATAAGAAGATAAATCTTACGAAAATATTCGATGAAGCACCGATAAAATCATGCATTCCCTAGGAACGATCTGATATAACGCACACATGAAGGATAGGGTAAGGATGAAATAATTTTTATCTTAGATCTATCAACCACTATCCCACGTTTTGACACTACATGCCCTAAGAAAATTCTATGCTCTACCATGAAATGACACTTTTCTATGTTTAGGACCAAATTCTTCTCAATACAACGATACAACACCTTTCCCAAACTACGTAGACATTAATAAAATGAAAACCCATACACTATAAAATCATCCATGAATACCTCCATGAAGGTCTCAATAAAATCAGTAAAAATACTCATCATGCATATCTAGAAGGTACCTGGGGCGTTGAGGAGTCCAAATGGAATCCTTCGGTAGGGAAACATACCAAAAGGACAAGTGAATGTTGTCATCTCCTAATCCTCCGAAGAAATATGAACCTAAAAATATCTAAGAAATCTATCCTAGAAACAATAATTTGTTTTCCCAGAAAGCATCTCAAGCATCTAATTAACAAATGGGAGGGGGAAATGGTCCTTGCGAGTAGATTGATTTAGTTTCCTATAATCAATACACACACGCCAACTGTTTTTCACCCTCATTGGAACTAACTCATCTTTCTCATTTTTAACAACAGTAACACCACTTTTCTTAGGCACAACCTGAATACGACTTACCCACTGAGAATCTGAAATGGGATAGATTATACCTGCCTCGATCAATTTTTCAACCTCTTTTTTAACAACCTCCAAAAGTGTTGGATTGAGTCTCCTTTATGGTTGCCTAACCGGTTTAGCCCCATCCTCCAAAAGAATCTTATGCATGAAAATAGAGGGGATAATACCTGAAATGTCATCCAAGGTCCACCCAATTGCCCTGATGTTCTCCCTCAAATGATTCAAAAGTTTTTCTTCATGTTCAAAAGTGATATTTTTAGAAATTACAACAGGTAATTTCTCACCACTCAAAAAGTATGAGTATTTGAGATTTGGTGGAAATGGATTGAGTTCGAGTGTAGGGGGTGGTGTATGGATGGAGACATAGAAGGAACAGAAATATGTGCACAAAGGGCATCAGTATGCAAATATACATTATCAAAATCAATGAATAAAGCATCAAATCCATCATAATACTCAAAAACCATGTCATAATCAGAGTTCATATGATAAAAATCAGAATATGACTCCATTTAAAAATCAAATCTAAGAGAGTCTTGTGCATTATAAATAGGGCTGGAAGTACTCATAGAAATAAAAGTAGAAGCAATACTCATAATCTCCCTAAGCATAGGAAAATAAATATCCATGGGGTTTTTACTTGGTGGATCAAAATGGGAGATAAAAAATGCAGAATGATCCTCTGAGGAGTACTTCATGGAATCCATGACATTAAATTTCACAACATCATCCCCAAATTCCATGGAAATTATACCCTCATTGACATTTATGATAGTTTATACAGTTTTAAGGAAGGTTCTACCTAAGATAATGAGGGCATGAGAACTTACCTAATCATCCTACATGTTAAACACGTAGAAATATACTTTAAAGATTATGTCTCTTACATAGAAAAGTGCATCCTCAAGGACTCCCTCTAGATATTTCATAACTCTATTAGCCAACTGTACCACTACTCTCATCGGGTTTATCTCACTAACCTACAAAGAAGAGAATACATAGTGAGGCATCACATTTCTAGATGCTCCCAAATCACAAAGTGCATCAAAAATGTGCAACTCCCCTATAGTTCATGGGATGGTGAATGTCCCTGGATCCTTTCACATTGTTGGCATTGCTATAGTTGGTGTAATGAATGTTGACACATTCCTTCCATGATTGATACTTTCATTTCCATTGAGCCCTCTTTAATTGGTACAGAGTTATTTTAATAATTTATCAAACCTTGTAATTTTCTTAATTGCTTCAAGTAGAGGAATTTTGATCTCCACACGGTTGAATGTGTCCAAAACCTCCTTTTCCATTGCTTCTTCAGCCATTTTATTGGTTTGAATAACACTATTTTGAAAAGGAGGGGGTTTAGGAGGAACATCATTAATCTTTTTCTTACCTTTATCTTTCTCCTTAGGTTTCTCATAAGTTGATGTGGAATTGGGATTTTATGGATTTGAGGTGAATCTTGGAGGAATGGTAGGTGGAGAAGCATCAGTTGTTTGCTTACCACTTCTAAATGTAATGGAACTGACATTCCCCTTTGGATTTAGAGTTGGTTGGGAAGGTAGATTTCAGGAATTCATACTTATAAGTTCATGGAGGGTGGTGGAAATCTTGCTCATTTGAGTCTTCAACTCCCTCAGCTCTGAACCTTGACTCTTCAGCTCATTCTGTTGATTAAGAACAATTTGTTTCAAAAGATCCACAATATTAGAATCTACCTTTGGTGAGAGATTCCCTTGTTGTTGTCTTGTTGATTTTTGGGCTTCAAATCTTCTTTGGGGTTGTTTGAATCTCTTCTGGTAAGGCGGAGGCTATTGGAAGTTTTGTTGACAGGGTGGCCTTTGTTTTTGTCCAGAGCCATACCTCATGTCTGATTGATCCTTCCACCCTTGGTTGTATGTTGGTGAAATGGAATCAAGATTCATTTGGGTATATGGTTATTTTTGTTGATAAGGTATCCCTAGGAATACTGCTACACAATCCTCTGTCTCTTGTAGTTGTGGGCTATAGTTGGTTGGGTGGCTAGTCTTAGTGAAAATGCCACAAGGCCTTGAAGGAGGTGGTTGGGATGTCTTTTGATCCAAATCAATCTATCTCGCCATAGTTTTAAATTCCTACAACTTGGTATCAATAAAATGACTTTAAATAGAAGAAGGAGTTACCTAATTTAATCCCCTGACAAGTGGTGTAACTCGGTCGCCAAATTGTTGGGATTTTTGGGCCATTTTGTCAATAAACGCACATGAACCTACTGTTGTCTTATCCACCAATGCTCCTCCAGCTGTGCCATACACCATGCTCCTCTCCATGGGTGTGAGTCCTTCATAGAAGTATTGGATGATGAGTTGCTCACTGATTTGGTTATGTGGGTAGCTTGCACACAACTTCTTGAATCACTCCCAATACTCATACATTGACTCCCCTTGGGCTTTCCTGATCCCTGAGATCTCCATTAGAATGGATGTGGTCCTTTATGCTAGAAACAATCTCTGAAAGAAAAGACGTCTTAAATCATTCCAAAAAGTTACATCTTCGGGTTGTAAATAATACATCCAGTCTTTCATAGCTCCATCAAGTGAGAATGGTAGTGCTATTAGTTTGATCTGATCTTTAGAAAAATTTCATGGTTTTAAGGTTGATCAATCCACTTTAAATTCTATCAAATGTTTGTTTGGATCCTGACCAGATAATCCATGAAACTTTGGAAGAAGTTGAATTAACCCAGATTTCATTTCAAAGTCCGATTCGAGATTTGGGTATGCAATACAATTTGGTTGATAGTTAATATCTGGTGCATCCAATTCTTGAATAGTTTTACTAAGTTAATTTCCATTATTTTCAGCCATTGGTTCTTATTTTATGGTTGAATTTTAATTGCTTCCAATTTCAATGATTTGAAAGTGGAGGAAGTCTCCAACTAGTTGAATATTGAAACTTCCCGTGGATTGAGAATGTCTGATTCGTGCCCTAAGGATACATTTAATCTCAGGGTCAAGATCTAAGAGATCATCAAGATTAGTTCATGTCATAAATCAAATAAAAATAAAAAGTATGAAAGTGGACCATAGTAAAATAAAAATAATAAGTTTGAGTTGACGGTCCAAAAATAAGTATAAGAAAATAAAAGAAGAAAAAAAATCAGATTGGGTAAAGAAGGAAGAATGAAGGGAGGTAGAGACTAAAATGTAAAATAAAATAAATACATCTAATTAGTGGAAATAATTACTTTCCTCCCCGTCAATGGTTCCAATTTGAAAGAGCGCTGTTGTGGGTGCCCTCAAATGATTAGTGGTTTTGGGGGTATTTAGGTGCAGTAGAGTGGCTGACCAGGGTTGTTTCTCAAAGGAGGATGTAAATGAAAACAACCTCTTAATGGTATTCTAAAAATAAAATAGAATAGAATTAAGACACTAGTAAAAAGGATTGGGATTTTTTATAGTTTGTAAATCTAGAATAATTTTGCTGAAAGAATTTTTTTTTTTAATGTTGAAATGTAAGTTGATTAACAAAGCACAATGGTAAGATGTTTTTTATAAATATATTTTAAAGCCTTCATCGATCTAACTCTACCTATTAATTTAATTATTATTCAATATCATTTAAATCAATATCCACTTAATGATGATTCCCTTATTTGTTAACCCTTGAACCCTACAAGAGTTAACTTAACCACAAAGATGAAATTACTTAATCCCTAGGCCAGCTTCAGAACATGCAATCACAGCACCCTACTTTGATTGATGTTCTAAGGATAGATTATGGTCAGTGGTTAATTATAGAACATATTCATTTAAGAAATTATGATTAATTGTGTTTAGGGATTATATTTTAACTCTAAAAATTTATCTCGTCTGGTCTTGTATTACTGATTAATATCGCGCACTAACAATTTTCATAGAATCTCGACCTCACGTGTTTTTGAGGTAATTGTTCAATTGCTTTATTTGTTTATTATAATCTAAAAACAAAATTAATGGATAATATTAGGTGAATTATAGTAGATCAATTATTCAAAATAATTAAATGAATATTGTAGAAGATAGATCAATCACTAAAAAAACTACTCTTCCATGAGTGGTGTGGTCATCGTGGAGACATTTTTCATGAGTAAAGGATTGAAAGGGTAGAACCCAATATCATATCCACTCTTGATTCCAAAACAATTAGGAAGATTAATAGAAGAAGAAAAGGGAATAACACAGAATATTATTTGAAGAAAAATTTAAGATCCAAACATGAAAGAAAATAAATACAATGAGGAGGTGGGAGAGGAGAGACTTTTTGGAAGAGAGGTTTTTACAAATCCTTACTTCTTCCAAGAGTTGTGAGGGGATCCCAAAAAGACACCATTTCATTCATACCTTCCAAAAGCCTCTACCAGTCCTCCCAAAGTGTGAAAAACCACTTTAAATAGAGTTTGTGAGGGCAAGGGTTACATAACTTTTTAAGTGTGAAATGAAAACTCGGCCAAATATTTTATTCCACATTTCACTGCATAGATGACCTCACAACGCTTGAATTGGCCGACCTTATAGAAGGATGATTTGTACAAAATCATGTCCCAGAGATTCCCTCATAATTTGGGCTCAATCCAAGCCCAGATGAAGAATATAAGGCCCAAATGGTGAAGTAATGTCCAATCTAGATGGTTCTTCCCATCTTTGTCTTAATGGACCATTTACTCCCGTAAAACTCATGATCCAAATCTCATTTCCTAAATAGAATTTATATCCCATTATGTCAGGAACACATTTGAAAAATTTTATGTCAAAATATTTTACATGACAATATATATACCTGAAATGCTAAAGTGAATTTTAAAAGGGTAAAACTGGATTTGTTCATGAAATTTGTAAATGAATGATCTAATCCCAAATATTTCATAATTGATCATATTTAGCATAATTTGAGGAATTTATATCAATTATAATAGATAAAATATTCAACAAAATAATGTTTTATCAGTATCATATTGTGAGGTAAATCTAATATAATAATATTATTCTATGTCACAATCTATAATATATTTGATATAATTGGAAATAATAAACATTTTTATCATGATTTATATATAATTGATTGTAAAAAAAGATCATCAAATATGAACCAATAACTAAAATCAAACCATAATTTGTATGAGAAATAGGTTTTCGTGTATAAATAATTTATCTTCAAAATTAAAATAACTTACAGAATTCTGAGTTCAAATTTTCCTTGATCCTTAATCCAAGCTTTGTCCCTTGAATGTGTTGCAAGAATAATAATTGGCTACAAGATCTATACGAAATAAATTGTAAAAATGGACACTAAATATGAACAAAAAACTAAAATTAAACCACAGTTTGGGTCAAAAAGTGGTTTTCATGAAGAAAATATTGTAAAGATGATGATGTAATCGAATAAGATGTAGAAGGGAGACAAATGATCGTGAAAATTGGAGAAAATAAACAATAATGGAATTTAATATCACTGGGTCTCCTTCGAAGTCATCACAATTTAAGAGGGATTCATCCTTATTGGGAGGGTTCTGTAGATCCAAATAAATGTGGGTTTCCCAATCCCAAATGTCTTTTAATGATTTTTTTGCATAGGTTATTATAAAATGGTTGGTGAATTGTCCAAAAAAAGTGCTAGTTTTGACAAAAAATGATGTGAAATGTATTTTATTTTATAATTTTTCGAATCATCTTTTCCAAAAAACCAAGGCGATTTCTTTTCACGTCAATTTTTTAAAAAACCCAATGTGAAATATATATATATATATATATATATATATACTTTTGGTGGTGGTTTTTTACAAAACCAATGCCAAAAATGAATTCTTCAGTAGTATTTTGTGGCGGTTTTAGTAAAAAAAACCCAAAAACATGTATACACATTTTTTGGAATCATTTTTTAGTATAACCGACACCAAAAATCTCCCAAACAAATTTTTTTGCATCGGTTTAAAAAATCCGACGTCATTTCATTAATTTTAAAAACACTATCTCCATGAGTGATGGTCTGGGGTTTAGTGTATAGGGTGTAGGGTATAGGGTTTGGATGTAGGGTATAGGGTTTAGGGTGTGAGGTCAATGAGTGAGGATTTAGGGTATAGTGTGTATGTTTTTTTTGTGTTTTTTTAATTTTTTTATTATTTTTAGTGTTTTTAGGGTTTCATAGGGTTTTCCAGGTTTTAAGAGGTTTATATTTTTTATGATTTTAGGTACATAAGGTTATTAACATATTTTTATGGTTTTTTGTGGTTTTTGGTGTTTTAGAGTATTTAGGGGTTTTAGGGTTATTTAGTGGTTTTTTAGGGTTTTTATTATTTTTTTACGGGTTTTAAGGTATTTAGGTATTTTCAGAGTTTTATAGGGTTTTTAGGTTTTTCATAGGGGTTTTTAGGGTATTTAGGATTTGGGGTTTTTAGTTTTTTATGGTTATTTATGGATTTTTGGATTTTAATGGTTTGTAGGCTCTTAGGGGTTTAATGATTTTAAAAAATATGGTTTTATTGTGATTTATAAGGCTTTTCAGGTTTTACGATTCTTAGAGTTTTGTTCTATTTTTTATTTTTTTTGGGTTTTTTATGTTTTAGATTTTTTTTTTGGGTTTTTAGGATTTTTAATCTTTTAGTATCATAAGAGCGGTTTATGGGTTTTAAGGACTATTTTTCAATTTCTATGGATTTTTAGGGTGTTTGATGGTATTTTTTTGTGTTTTAGGATCTTTTTCTTTTTTTTTTGTTTTTTAGGGTTTGTGTTATTATTCATTTTTATGAATTTTAAGGTGTTTTAAATATTTTTAAGTATTTTATGGTTTTTTTAGTTTTGGGGTTTTGTGGTTTTATAGGTGTTATAGTTTTTAGGAGTTTATGTTTTTTTATTTTATTTTATGTGTTTTAGGATTTGTAGTTGTTTTTAGTGTTTTTATGTGGTTTTAGGATTTCTAGAGTTTGGGGGCTTATAATTTTTGGGGGTTTTTTTGGGTTTTTAGGGTTTATAGATGAATTTATTATTAAATGGGTTTTTTAGATTTTTAGTGTTTTTATGGCATTTAGAGTTTGTAGGGGTTTTAAGGAATTTTAGGGGTTTTATGGGCTTTTAGTGGTTAAAGTGTTTTTGGGTTGTTTGGAGTTTTCATGTTTTTTAGGGTTTTAGGGTTTTATGGGGTTTAGGGGTTTTATGGTTTACAGTTTTTGTTTGGTTTTTAGGGTCTTTTAGTGGGTTTTATGGGTTTTTAGTATTTTTTATAGTTTTATGTTCTTTTTTTTAAAAAAATAGTGATTTTAGTGTTTTAATGGTTTTTTGGGTTTTAGGGTATTTTAGGTATTTTAGGGTTTTATGGGTCTTTTGGGGATTTTATGGTATTTAAGAGTTTTAATCGTTTCTAAGTGTTTTGGGGTTTTTATGGAATTTTATGGACTTTAAGGGTCTTAGGGTATTTTAGGATTTTTAAGGTTTGTAGTGACCTTTTAGATTTTTTTTATGTTTTTAGGATTTTGATGGTTTTTATTTCATTTTAATTTATTTTTGGTTTTTAGGGTCTTTTTGGGTTTTTATGGGTTTTGGTTATCACGGTTTTTTTTGGTTTTTATGGGTTTCATGCGGGTTTTTTTTAAAATTTTCAAATTTTTAGTGTTTTAGTGTTTTTAATGTTTTTATGGTTTCTATATATTTTAGGGAATTTAGGGTTTCTGTGGTTTTTTGGGTTTTTAGAGAGTTTTATTAAACTTATGGATTTTTTGGGTTTTCAATGGTTTTATGGGTTTTATGGTTTTTATGGGTTTTAAGGTTTTTAGTGTTTTTTGGGATTTTAGTTCCATTATCTGTTTTCATCGTAGTTACGGTTTTGAAAGAATTGGGTGTGGGGTTTTGGGGTTTTAGCATTTTTTGGGGGTTTCATGGGGGTTTAGGGTTTTTGGGTTTTGTTAGGGGTTTTGGGGTTTTTATTGTTTAAGTATTTTCACTCTTTTTTGGAATGTTTAAGGATATTTAGCTGTTTATGGTTTTGGGGGTTTTATGGTTTTATGGTTTTTAGGTTTTTAGGGTGTTTAGGGTGATTATATTCTTAGGTAATTTTAGTTTTTTATAGGTTTTTATAGTATTTCAGGGGATTTAGGCTCTTTTGGTGTTTTAGATTTTTTATGGTTTTTATGGTTTTTTGGATTTTTATGGTTTTTATGGGGCGTATTTGTTTTTTGGGGGTTTTAGGGTTTTTAGAGTTTTAATTTATTTAAGGACTTTTTGGTTTTTAGAGAGTTTAGTGTTTTTAGGTTATTTTATGGTTTTAGGGTTTTACGGGCTCTTAGTGTTTTTAGTGTATATTATAGTTTTTAGGGTTTTCTGGTGTTTTCATGTTTTTAGTGAATTTTTTGGGTATCTACGGTTCCTCATAGGATTTCAATGTTTATAATGGATTTTAAGGGTTTTCAGTGTATTTAAGGTTTTTATGATTTTATGATTTTGTTTTAGTATTTTTGGGGCATTTTAGTTTTAATGGGTATATATTTGTAATGAGGGTTTTATGGTTTTTAGGGGTTTTCAGGGTTATTTTTGGATTTTTATAATTTCTGGGTATTTAGGGGTTTTTTTGGGATTTCAATGTTTTTAAGGGGTTTAGGGTATTTTATAGGCGTTTTAATATTTTTAGGGTTTTAGGGGTTTTTAGGGATTTTAGGGTTTTTAGTGTTTTATGGGATCTATGGGTCATTTAGGGTTTTTTGTATTTTTGGGATTTATATGGGTTTTAGGTTTTTAATGTTCTTTTAGGATTTTTTTAAATTTTTTCATGGTATTTTATAGGTTTGTTGGGTATTTATGTGATTTTTGGGTCTTCCAGGTTTTTAGGGTATTTTTAATTTTGTTTGGGTTTTAAGGACTATTTTTTCATTTTTTTGACTTTTAGGATCTTTTAAGGGTTTTTAGGATTTTTCTATTTGTTATAATTTTTGGGTTATTATGATTTTTAGGGATTTTATGTATTTTTAGGGATATTTTGGGGTTCTATTAATTCTTAATGTTTTATGTGGTTTTTAGGATTGTAAGGATTTTGTTATTTTTTTCTCATTTTTAGGATTTCATTATTTAGGGTCTATTAGAAATTTTATGTGGTTGTAGTGTTTTTTATTTTCTTTAGGGTATTTGAGGGTTTAAAGGGTTTTAGATGTTTTAGGGGTTTTAAGGATTTTCATGCATTTTTGAGGTTTTATATCCATTTGTGAGTTTTTATGGTTTTATGGTTTTATGGGTTTTTCATTTTTAGGGGATTGGGGCGTTTTTTAGTGAATTCATGGTACTTCTAGGTTGTTTTAGAGTCTGTTTAGTTTTTTTGTGTTTTTTAGTATTTTTAGGGGTTTTAGTGGATTTTATAATTTTTCGGTTTTTTGATATTTTTTATTGTTTTAGGGTTTTTACGGGTTTTAGGGTTTTAGGGGTTTTAGGGAATTGTTTGGGGTTTTAGGATCATTTACTGCTTTTATTTTGTTTTCAAATCTTTTTTATGGTTTTTATTTTTTTAGGGTCATATATTGTTTTTTGGGTCATTAGGTTCTTTTATTCTATTTTATGGGTTTTTAGGGGTTTGATGGTGTTTTAGTGTTTTTACTATATTTATACTTTTTTTGGTTTTAGGGTATAAATGGGTTCTTATGTTTTTTTAGGATTTTAGATTTTTTTTGTGTTTTTTATGATTGAAGGATTTTTATGATTTTTTAGGGATTTAGGGTTTTCAACGAGTATTTAGGGTCTTTTATGGTTTCTTCAAATTTTATTTTTTTTGGGGTTTTAGGAGTGTTAGTGTCTTTTATGGTTTTTAGGGTTTTAAGAGTATTTTGGGTTTTAGGGGTTTAGGGTATTTATAGGTTTTTATTGTTATCATGGTCTTTATGGGTTTAGTTTTCTTTAGTGTTTTTTGGGTTTTTTGATATTTTAAGGATTTTTTAGGGTTTAGGGTATAAGGATGAGTTTGTGTGTGTAGTGTTTAGGGTTTATGTAATATGTTTTAGGGTTTAATTTATAGGTTTTAAGGTCTATGGTGTAGGTTATAGGGTGTAGGGTGTAGGATTTTGGCTTTAGGATGTCCGGTATAGGGTTTATGGTTTTTAGGTTCTTTTACGTTTTTTAGAGTGTTTATGTTTTTTTTTGGATTTTTAGAGTATTTATGGGTTGTTATAGTTTTTCAGATTTTCAGGTGTATTTTCGGTATTTTTATAATTTTTAGGATCTATTTATCATTTTAGGGTTTTTAGGGTAATGATTCTAATGAAAAAATGACTCACTCGATTGTTGATTATTGGGGGATCAATTGTGTGTAGTCATTCCCAGCAAGATCAAAAATACCGAATGGTTTCCAACATGTTTTATTCAGGGGATTAGAAACACCCAAAACTTATATATTTGTGATGGAATTACTTTCTAAACGAATGTTCCCATTGTAATGTTTGTCCAATTATACTTAATAAATAAAATCGGTCAAGTGGCTGGATTGTCAGACTCCTCACATCCTTTTAGGGGGAATTATTTCCCACCTCGAGACTCTCTTATAGATTTATGATATTTTCATAAATCCTTTTATTAATTACCGAGTATGGTGTTTGTCACCCTTGAATTAACAATCAATTAGTAGCATAAATAAAATTTAGAATCATCTGTATGCATTTTAGGTTCTTCATTAATGGAGATATCAGTATGTGTATGAGGTTCTCCCTTAATGGTCTCCTCTTATGTACTAATTAGAGATAATTTTGTCATTATTAAGATGATATTGGTTTTCGGCCATATAGTGGGGTGTTTTGGAGTGTATCTTTATCTATGGAGACATGATTTATTTTGATGTTGTGATTAGAACCATGATATTGGCTTCCTATGTATCCTTGTGAATGAAATCAGAATCCATGTAGTTTTGTGTCACTTATAGGAACACATCATAATTGTGAAATGTCATGTGACAAGGACCAAAACATGTAGTTTAATGTCTTGCATCAAGAATTTCTAGGAAAAAGGAACCTAGTCAATGTTTGGTGAGACACATATGTTGAAGTATCCCAAGGAACCTAGAAGGGACACGGATTCCATGGATGAATAAGAAACAATAGGGAATGTGTCCCTAAGTGAACAGGGTTGATTTGGGGTGTTGGGTTTGAAAATCAAGGAGGATTCTTACATATCACATTTGGATATGAATAAAAGTCCATGTTGTTTGGATGAGAGTACCCATTCTATGGAGGCCCTCTGATGGTTTTTCTCATACGGGAGTGTGGACCATTGAGAGGAATATATTTGGGCTCATTCCGAAAAAGTATTCCTAGTAAAAGGGGAAATGGGGGTTATTTAGAGCCTTGATGATTTAGATTCTTATTTGGGGATTACAACTATGGATGAGGCCCATGGATGAGGGTGGTGATATGGTTGGGGATTACTTATGAAGATTAATCCCAAAGGATGGATATCGAGGTTTAATCCTAAGGAGTATGGCCATGGAGGTTTGGGATAATGTGGATTTCATGACCACCATCATTCTCTATTCTCACATGAATCATGAACATGTGAGAAACAATGGGAAATATAATATCGGGCCATCCACATAATATTATTTTCCCTAAATATTGATAAATATCCTTGAGGGCCCATGATTATGGAGGATCCCTAAAGGAAGGAACATGGAGTATTAATAAGAAGATCCTCTGTCAAAACATACATATGATAGTGAGGATGCCCTGATTGTGACTAACCTGTAATCCCACATGAGTCATGATGAGTCATTATTGAATGAGAGAGAGAGGAAGTTAAATATCCTAAAAATCAAACGATCCCCCTTCCAATGGTGGCAGAGGTCGGAGCGACAACAATTTCCTCTTATCATTGTACCCTGGAACCAAAGGGTGAGTGAAATGGATTTAAAATTCCCATATTTCCTCTTATTTTGGTAACTGGGATATACAGAGGAACAAAAGGAGAAGGGGAGTTCCTACAAGAAAGTGTAGGGGCTTAATCTAGAATATATTCCCTAATATTTATTCCATAGTGGAAGAATAAGATATCATTCCATGTCAAAGGGAAAAGAAGACGTGATCTTCACCCTCCCCACCATGAAACGAAGGCTCTGAATCTTAGAGATTACTAGGGAAGCACATTTTCCTAACCTTATTATCTGATACTAATATTTATAATACATTACATGTAGTTTCAGGATCCTCGTGACCATGGGAATTCATAATCACATGAACTTCAGGGACCCAAACTGTTAGGTATGAAAATTATGGGAAACCTCATTAGGTAGGAATGAATAAATAAATGGATGAAACACTGGTGTGCCTCTTTCAATGGGTTTTAAATTCAATAGGTTTCGATGGAGGTATCAACATGGTCCATTTCAGGCAAGGTAATTAAAGGAAGATATGCCCTTCCATTGGTAGCCAGAAAGGGGACCTAAGAGGTGGCTCATGCAGGGTAAAGGATATGTAATCCTAGGGAAACTCACATAGGGTGTAGGCTAGGTGAGCCTGTTGGTTTCAAAAGGTGTATAGGTTAAGAAATCTAGGGATTTATTCATGTAGTTATGCCTACATGGGATGAAGGATCATTGGGAGATGGAAAACCTTGGTCAAAACACTTGGGCGAGGCTTTTCTCAGGACTTAATGGGAGTCCACAGGTGTTCCCAAAAGAGTTTCTTGCAAGTCTCTAGTTAGATTAGGGGATCTCTCCCTAGTGTTCTTAGACAAAGGTGGATAGAGTTCCTTACATATGTTTTATGTTTTTCAAACCTTGGGAGGAATCTGGTTCTACTACCCCCAACCAAATTCCCTATTCTTTATGTTTTCGATGTCTTTGTGGAAGGTTTCAGAGGACCGAACTAAAGGAATAGGGTGATCAAAGTGTCAAGATTTCTTTAGAAATTTCATCTCTAAAAAATCCCATGGGTAACTATCTATAGGAAAATATGGGACATTGGGTGAAATGTCTTGCTCACGTAGGTGTGTCACATATGCCAATGTGTAAGATGGACACACTTTAGGATGTGTAGGTACCCCAGGAATCAACTATACATGGGTATACCTACATGGATATTGTTTTCTGAAAGAGTATGAACTTTGGGATTCCTTACTTATTGTATGTTATTCTCTTTATGGTAGTTTATTTTAACTCATTTTTATCCATGTGAAAAAAATAGTTTATAAAAAAAATCCTCCGCTCAATATTGGATCCTATCAAAATAAGAGAATATTATCTGGGTGAAAGGGATGAAAAGGGTTAATGGATCATAGATTCCATATGTATAGGTCATCCACATGGGTCATCCATGTTATTCATCTTCCTAGTTAATCCGCGGAGGTTGGGTATGCATGCAGGATATGTATAGGGGATTCCTTGATATAAATAGGGCCACTGCTTGAGTGGATGGTCCTCATGCCTCAGAATCCTTGGTCTCGTCACGCTAGGGTTACTCGCAGACCTTTCACATAAGAATCATTGCTAAAGCACTATCCATATATATAAGGAATGCACATGCCTACCAGATAATTATGTCTGGGTAAGTGATCTTCATGGGGCATCTTTGGCCAGGGGCCTGTGTGAGGTCACGTGCATGGGTACATTGTGCATGCTCATGTATTTTACAAATTCCCATTTATTGAAACATTTTATTGAATTGAATACTTTTCTAATGAAAATCCTGATGTTGATATGTAGGATTAATGGTCACTCAAAAGACTAGATATTCAGATGAAAAATATGGAAAGCATATTGAAGACATGGTAAAGGCTGTAGGGCATGACAACTACTATGTTCGTGATACATCTCTTCCAAATATAGATGTTCATCTCAATAATTATCATCATGACTACCCAGAGAGTAATTATCTACCAATTTTTGGGGCATGTCCATTTGAAAGAGGTTCTCATGCTATATTTGAATAATTACACTCCTCTTTCCTAGTATTAAGACTACATAAACTACACTACTTCTAATATTTTAAGAATCTTTGTATATGATAATAGTGAAATAGAATCCATTTATCTAATCATGCATCATATCTAATTTGGTCTAGATTTAAATATGCACATTCTAGAGCTAAAGACTCAATATTATTCATCTGTCTTCCATGATTCCCAGACAGACTAGTGGAAGGTTTGGAAGGAAGACTGGGACTTCCACCCTAGAGGTGGTGCTTTGACTAAGTGGATGTAGGCATATAACTTGCATGAGACTAATTAAAATTTCAAAATGGAGTTTCCAGATGTCTAAATATGTGAGTCAATTTGGGAAAAGAAAACTTATGTATAAAATAATGTTGAATTCCGCCCTGAGATATTAATCCAATGGAGTCCACACACACACTCATTCCACATGATGTATATAGAATTTGGTATCAACTTCTGAGATTTCCACATGATCCCTAGGTATATGGTCATTGGGGATACATATGATGAGTTCATCCCTATGAGGGAGACATCGGATGACATTTAACAGATTCCATCTCTTGCGTAGGAACTGATGAAGATAGAGAAGTATTTTATAAAATAAAGCCCCCACCTAAGGGGGATCTCCACTATGATGCATGGTTGAGTACCTTCTTAGAGATTATGGATCAAGTTACCACTTGATAATATCTAATATGGTGTCTCAATATAGAAAATCAAAGCACTCCTAGTACATTCTCGCTGACTTATGAATGGGGGGCTACAAGAAATTGGGATAAAATCCCATGTCTAGTGTACCTATGAATACATCTCTCATGAGGTTTTTTGAGAGGGTTATAATATTATACCTTTTCCCATTCCATTATTCCAATGGAAGCGTGAGTCCAGAGACATTTATCATGGCAGACAAGCTAGTAGAGAATTAGCAAGTTGGGTTGGAAATCCCAATCCTTGCAAACATCCACCGATGTTTATTTCATTTTCACATGGTGAGTCCCTGTTCATAATTACATACTATTCTAGGTGAAATAGGGATGGTAAATGTCCAACTATTGATCCCACACTACGTTAATCCGGTTAAGATTCTTGAGAGCTCGATTTGACCAATTTTTGAGGCCATTTCTGGTATTCAACTCTTGTCCCTGAATCCCTGTATGATGATGATGATACTGAGAATATACAAGGAGTTCAATTTATTATAATATTGGGACCCTCAAACTAATATATTTACATAAGACATATAGTCTAGGAACATGATATAATCATTAAAAATTGGTTTTAGGGATGGAGTGATTTTGAACTCTATTGATGGTGAGGTTATATGTGGGTCCTATGCTCCATATAGATTTTCACACCAATTCATGTTCCTAAAAGATACATCTATTTATCCTCATGTGCATGTCTGATCAGAAAATCATCCAATGGTATCCTAACAGCTATGGATGTTAACATCTATGGAGATGACTCAAGTAGTAATCAAACTACATCTAGCTGATCTGTCCACTAGATTGACCCCATGGTATGTTGAGTCATGGATGTTATCATATCCCAAAGTATTGTTGACTAAATCCATCCCTCAAGTTGGTAATGGAATAAATGATAAGCGTCAAAGTCAATGTAGAAAGGATACTCCCCCAATAAAAGGTTTTTCATCTCCCTTGGAGGATGATGCATCCCATTCAAAGGGGGTGGATATTGATGTCCCATGTTTTCCCAAATGACTTCATGAAATGTTCTATCTGTTGGAAATAAACAAAATGGATTGGAAAACCGAGGATGATCACAAATTATCTGGTCATCACCATCAAGAAGATAGATGGGTTCCATTTTCCCAACCCTTTCCTATGATGGAGAGGTTCGTGAATCCCATGAAATTAAAGATTATCAAATTAGCTGCATGACATGATGGTACTGTCTATGAATATGTGTGACCAATGGTTATTCAATTTTGGCAGGACATGAATTTTGATTCTAAAGTCATATGGTTGATTCTTTGTGTTGGGTAGTGGATTCCAAAGATAGGTTATGCCTGAACACCACATGATCTTCATTTTTAAGAAATTTCCATGGATGTGGGTATTTATTTATAGTAACTAGAGATTATTATTTATGAAACCGAAACTCGATCTCTACCATGAGAATGGTGAAGAACATGTCGAGGTGGCATTCCATTGAAGGTGTTCACCACCTATCTTATAAATAGTGGACTGACTAATTTGATCCTTATTATAGAATTTATTCTTTTCTTATCTCTTCATATATTCTTCCATTTATTAATTTCTATAAAATTATTATTTCTAAGGGAAAATTTCATCATGATTTGCAGTGGTTTGGGGGAAAATCACCCATAATTATGTCGCTAAAATATGGCTCGTATGGAACCCTACTCAGAATAGATGAACTATCTACCAAACCAAGAGAGATATCCCTAGGTCAATAGACAATGGAGGATTATATGGTTGGAGAACATTCATTGCCACCTATAATACCTCTTTTTATGGATCCTGGTGTTATTCATCCCCTGTCAAAGAATAAATCATGTTAGATAATGAAATCACTAGCAAGGCACCTCATATGTGATGGTAAAGTCACCACAGTATCATTAATCTATTCTTTATTTGGAAAAAATGTTTAATGTCGTGTGTGGTTACAAAATATTCTTCGTGGTGGGAAATTTGGAAAATATTCTCTCGAACACCTTTTGAATATATTCCAACATGATTTTATCAACTTATTCTTATGCTTACTATATAAGGATATATCTGATTTGATTACTGCATGATTCATGCTGTTGTGAAGCATATAATTTAAAACTTGGAGCAAGAGACTAATCTTTAGTAGAACCTATTAATACTGATGATACATGATGATACTGGTGATCTTTGAGCAGCATTACCCCAGGTGGAGGCCGACCATGCAAATATGTTGGTGTAGTTTAAAGAATGGATTAATGAGAATAGCATTCAAATATCATGCCTTCAGTAGGAAATAGAGGTCGCTCAGTGGGATCTTTTGAAACTTCACTACTCCCAAGAAGGATCCCTAACTGAAGGGTTAAATTCTATTATGAACATGATGTGGGATCTTCTTTGGGATGAGGAGACCAAATCTATTAAGTTAGATGGACATCAACAACCATTTGAGTGGTCTCAGGAGGTTTTTCATCAAATGAAGAATTATTTTGAAGGAATTTTGTAATATAATACAAGGATACTCCATATTGTGGATTCTCCTCCAATTTATATTTGTCACATAAATGAATATAATGTTGTTTCCAATCAACTATGTCTTCATCCCTATTTCCTCCTATCATAATAACATGACATTAACAATAATTTTCATAGAAAAATATATTAGTCTCATCTAGATGTAACCACAGTGATAGGTTTAGGGAGACACTCTAATATTTTATTAATACAGGGGGATTATCAAGTGTATTTTCACTATTTTTAGGGTCATATAGACAACCCTACCAAATTTTCATCTCTTGTGTCATCATCATAATTTTTCCAATCCCTAATTTGAAGACATAGTGGGTGAGACTTTTATTTTTCTTAGACCTCCCTTTTTTGGATTCATTCTAACATGTTTTTTTCATAATTATTTTCATCCCTCAATATTTTTGTTAAACCACACAGGTTCAAGGTCTACTAAACTGAGGATCAAATTATTTTCAGAGTGAATTTTTCTAGTATTTAATCTGGTCAGTAAAGTGTCTCTTTTTCTAAATGTTTATAGTCCTGCAGTTGGGAATAATAAGACTGCTGTTTTAAGTCGAGCATATTTGACCATATGTTTTGAAATGATGATCTAGACAAGGCTTGTTGGTAAATAATGTTTTGAAAATTTTCAAATATTTTATGGGTGATTTTTATCAACAATTTTGTTGTCCTCGAATATAAAACATTATTTTGGAGAATATATGAGGTATCATCTAGGGATGAAGATTCTTATAGTTGAAAAACCCCATTTTTTGGACTAATTTATACAAATATAGTAGGGGACTGTTACTGTATAATAAAATAGTTCCATCTTTGGATTAAAAATACAATTTGTGGGTTGTTTTATGCAATTCCAACTGGGGTATGTTATATCATAGTCAGGAAAAGGATTCCTTCGAAATTATGACATTGTATTGTTGATGACATAAGTAATTTTATAAAGATTCGTGTTTATCAAGACCACATTGGGATTTTATTAGAATGGAATTTTTCTGAGAATGAAGAGAGTATTTGTATAAGCATTATCCATGAATGGAAAACCACTATTACATTAATTTGGCTTCTGTGGAGGAGGGTGGATTTTGATAAATGATCGTTGTTGTGGTGGGAAGGACCTGTTATGACCTGTTTTGAATAATCAATTAGTTTAATGTCTTACGTCTAGAACATTGACCTTGTTTTTTAACATCTTATGAAAAGGAAATTTTTGAATAGTTTCATGCCTTGCGACTAGGACATTATGATATGAAGTTTAATGTCATACTACAACGACATTGTTCTATGCATTTTAAAGTCATACAACAAGGTTATTAGACTTTTATATTTAAATTCATAAATAAATCATATTATGTTATGTGGATTAATGTTTTAAAACAAATACATTATGGTGAATTAATTTAAGGTCATTAACATTTACCAAAATTTTAATGATTCATCCATTCTTAGTAATATGTCTCAGAATGTTCCATCATATTCATGTATGAGGTGAGGAATGGTGTATGTTGTGATTTGGGAATCTATAGGTTCAAAAAGTGTAATGTAGGTTGAAATTATGGAGATGTAAAATGTATCTCTTAGGGATAAAGCTATTGTTTTTTGAAAAACTCGTCTTTTGGGATACTTTTTGAAAATCAAATGGGGGTGATTACAACATAGTCAATAGTGGCATCCTTTGGATGACAAACCCATTATGTGGTATACATTATGAAAATACATATGAATAATTTTAAAAAAAATATTTAATTAAATAAGTTATCATGAATTCTAAAATTCTATTTTTGAGGGATGAATGAAGAGTATAGAGATTAATATTTACTCGGGCATAGAGTTTAGTTTATTGAAGGGATGTAACTGAATATTGGAGAATCATTTTAATTCAAAATTACCTAAAAATTAGGGGGGGATTCCATACATTGGTCTGACCCAAGTTCTTTAAATATATTTCATATAGTTTTGAGGTCGTTTTCCTAGGACTATATTGTTTTGGAATTGATAAATGATATGTGACCCACTAGACCATGATTATTCCTACATACTATATAAAAGAAGGAGGAAATTGTACACGGTGGTCTTGTGGGATTTTAGATTTGATTAAAGGATATTTTACAAGTTTGCGATGAATAATCGTAGATTGAATTTGAATAAATGGTCTTAGCATAACGTCCTCAAATCATAGAAAGAAAGAAGAGTCCTTTCCCAAGGGTGAAGTTACCACTAGCTGAAAAATCCATATTTTGGGTTGTTTTTTGAAAATCCAACTCGGGTGTGTTATTGCATAGTCAAACATTGACATCCTTTTTCTAAGGCCCCATTTTTGGGTTGTTTTAAAAAAATTCAACTGGATCGTGTAAGGAAAAGGTCATGAAAATTAGTCTAAAGGTATAATACATTCTATCATTAGAAGATGGAAAATAGTTATGAAGATCTAGAAGTGTCCAAAATTATGTGTATGGTATGTGGAATGGATATGTCCAAGCATAAAGGGATTTTTTGGACCAATAATGGTCATGATGTGAATATCTTGTTTCATATATATAACTCTTAGGCAGAAGGGAGACATCTATACTTCCTCAATGGACCCCCTAATGAGAGGATCCATATTAAAATCCCATGCATAGATCTATATTAGTATGTAGGATAGGGGTTATTTTTATTTACCCCATGGTTGGGACATGGACATGAGGCCTAAGTTTCACTATGTATCTCATTGGACAAAGAATCATGGCACACATACGTCTTCATATACCATGTTGTTTAATGTAATGCAGTCTGGACACCAGCCGTGTAGTTTAACATCATACAGTAAAGATGAAAGTTACACATCATGAAAAAGTAATATTATTTCTGAAAAAAACATGAGATCTGGGTGTCACTATTTATCTTCTTGGAAAAAGAATCTAGCCATATGGACTTATAGGAAGTATTCCCCATACTGATTGATTTTATGTGTAGATAAAGTACTGTTTTTGAATATGGTCACACACATATGGTGGTAACACATATTGAACTATATAATGTAGACCTGATTCATACATATGAGAGTTGGAGAATTCCTTTTATTATGTTATGGTAGATAAAATAATTAAATATTTTACTTTCACTATGTATCTCATTGAAATGATAATTAAATAACATGTTAATTCTAATGGGAATCATGTCATTTATTGTCATGTGATGAGAAAATATGTTGTTCTTTTTATGTTATTTCAGTGAGGATCATGATAATATCAATGTTAATTGATATTACTTACTTATGTTGTGAATTATTTTACCAAAAATCATAACACCATGTGAGAAATTCTTGGTCTGAGAAACAAGGAGGGGCAATGGTTCTTCCATTGCAAAAAGGAAGCACAAGTGAAGGATAGGGGAATTTATATTA
Organism: Viscum album; assembly: GCA_963277665.1. Taxonomy (NCBI): domain Eukaryota; kingdom Viridiplantae; phylum Streptophyta; class Magnoliopsida; order Santalales; family Viscaceae; genus Viscum; species Viscum album. The sequence goes on along the minus strand of OY728133.1, from coordinate 114,464,267 downwards.
TATGGTGGATGGGCTAGAAGGTATGATTCAGACATTGCTACAAAACTCATTAGGATGAGAATAATGACAGATGTAGTTCTTGGGGGACTATGTAGTTTAACATCATTTGACAAGGATTTAGGATTCTTATAGTGAAAATGGGTATTGTGGATGGATAGAGATATAGGATCCAGAAATCACTACATATATTTTTAGAACATCAATCAATCTAAACATAGATATTTATTGGTTTCCAATGAAGGCATGATTCCTACACAAGGAGTGGGGTATATTTTAACATTGTTTCAACTAGACCCAAGATTGGAGGTCCATGCATCTCTATGAATCATGTGGGAATTAGAATTAATCCACACATATTTCTAGAAGATCATGCTATTTATTTTCATGAAATATTGAAGTGGTAAGTGTAGTTTAACATATTTTGGTAGGGACATGGGTCAACTGACATGAATGAAATATTTTATCTGGACTTGGATATTGGATCTGGGTGTCACTACATATATTTTTGTAGCAAGAATCAATCCACATGTAGTTCTTAATGATTGTTCCCCACATTAATCATGTTATGAAATGAGTAAATGGGTCTTTGATATTTTCTGGAATAATGTATTGGACTAAGACATGAGGTCTATGAATCAATACGTATCTCAGTGTAATGAAAATCAAGAAATATTTTTTTCTAAAAGTCAAATGTGCATAAATGTTTCATACACTCAAAAAAGAGGGGTTTTTCTTTTCCATGCCCACAACTAGAATAGGTATAGGAGGACTAGGATTCACATCAAATCTCATTGGAATGTGAATCAAACCACACATAGTTCATGAATAGATCATGTAGTTTATCATCATGCAATGTAAACATTTTCCATGAAGTTACATGTCATGTGGTAAGGTCATGATAATTTTGGGGCATGTACCTATAAATGGGGGCCATGTTTCACTACAAAGTAGCAATGATGTGAGTTTTTCTTATGCTTGGGAGTTGACCATACTTCCTTCCTCATGTCTGATCAAGTGGTAATCTCTACCCAATATGGGGTTATAGTAATGTTATTAGGACTTACACCATATATGGAGGCTAGTATATAAGGAACCAAGAAGTGTGTCTCAACTCGTGGAATTTTAGTGGTTTTTTAATATCAGATGAGGGAGAAGCTAACTAAGAAGTTTAATGTCATGTGATAAAGAAGAAGAGTTTATTTATATTTATGGTCATAAAACTAGAACAATATGTTTTGTAGTTTATCATAGAGAGAAAAAGATGATGATGCTTTGTAGTTTAACTTCATAAAACACAAACATGATTTCAGGTCTTTTAAGGCCATACGACAAAGACCAACTATGAATTTTAACATCTTTTAGCTTGGATGAGATGAAATTTCTTTTAATTTTATACAAAAAAGACCGAATAAGAAATTTAACACCATGCATCTTGGATGTATTTCATGTGATTACATGGATTATTTTTTTAAGAACCTTATAATGGTCCGGGTCTTAATATTCTCTCCATCCCTTGAGACCAAGGAATATGCTCTATTAGACTGGAAATTCTGTATGGAGTAAGGTCCCTCCTACTTTGGATAAATATTTGGAGACTTATTTCCTTGTATCCTTAGAATCATGAGTACCGGTAACAATTCTATGTGGATGAAAAAATGGAGGTGGACCTTCTTGTTAAAGGCTCGTGCTATCTGATTTTGGAAAAATTCAAAGTGCTGAAAGGTGTGTAACATTTTCCCATCATGATGCTCTATATCAACTAGTTGTTTGTGGGATTGTTCATCTATTTATAGCTATTCACATATTTATATAGGAAGCGATTGTAATTGAACCTCGATGGGTAGGACTACCACTGTTCCATACACAAGAGAATATTGAGTCACATGTGTGGAAGTATTTGTTATAGTCTGGTAATCCCATAACGCATGAAAGAGTTTGTTTAGAACAAAATTTTTATCTTTATCAACCATTTTATAGATTATTTTTGATATGGTCTTGTTGAAAGCCCAAATATTTCTGATAGTCAATGCACTATAGAATGAAGAATGGTCGGATTAGATATAGTAATCATAATATAGCTTTTCAATCTTTGAAAAATAGAAATTGGTACTATTTTACTTTAGTATTCTATGGGGGACACCAAATCTAGTAATTCAGTTGGATTTCATGAAGATCAAATTGCTTTTGGATCTGAATTCTTTGAGGTGCATTGCCTCATCCCATTTGGATAAAACGATAGTTGGAGTCAAGATATATTTGAACTATTTTCATGAAGCCAGACGGTATAGCCCCCCAATATTAATTCCCCATACAGAGAATTGACAATGGTATTTAGTTATATGTAAAAATTTTAGGGGTTGATAGATGATGTTGGAATGATATTTTTAGGAATGAACCTTCTTGTTGAATTATGTGTAATCTTGTTTCATTGGAGGTAAAAAAATGAAAACCTTCTAATATTGTTGGAAATATTATATTCTGGCTGATGGAAATTGAAGGCTCTGGACTACACCTCATTAATGAAAGAAGTGATATCTTCTTAATCAATACATATAATAATTAATCCATAAAATCCTCTTCTATAGTGGAGTTTCATGTGATTTGTGATATCATATTGAGAGATGTTGGATGCATGCTGTCAGTTTTTCTCTTTCCCTACTCCGTCTGATTGAGGTAATCCATTTAAGAGGTATTTAATGATGTGAATCATCCATAAATTGGTATGACTATATGGTTCAGGGATATGGTTGGCATCATTGTTGTCCTCTACTCTAACTTGGACAAAATGTGAGACCATTCGATGATGGGCATTGCTGATGACTGTTTCATCCTAGATTGGTTCTCCCAATGTTATAGATTCATTCACCAATGCCTCTACCTAATTGTTTTTTTATCTCAATACATGATTCAATGTCGGATATGAGGGGAAATCTACCATTAACTCTCATACAAATCGAGTAAGGGGGGTTATACATTCTTTTATAATCATTTAATCCTCATTGATATGTTTATTTAATAACTATAAGTCTCCTTCTACCTCACAGTGGTCCACTGGTATTTAGAGGGTCAGTTCCAATCCTAAAATGAGGGGCTGATATTCTACATCATTGTTCATATATCCTTATGACAGTAAGAAAGAGTACGTTAAAACTACCTTTTCTGGTGAAATGAGCACGATACCTATCCCAATTTTTTTATCTTTGGGTATTCCATTATAATACCTCATTGGATCATATATGTACCATGAAATTACATTTTGACGTTTCAAGAACTTTTTAAATGTATAATATCTCCAAATCTAGAAATTCAGTGTTTTACAATGTTGTTCCTAAAGATGGGTGTTCTATAAGGAAGTCTGCCAAGGCTTCACCTTTAACTACTTTCATAGGCCCAAATTCTATATCAAACTACTAGAGACTAACCTCCCACCATACCAATACCCAGTCAACATAGGATGGATGAGTATGAATTTGAATAGGTTATTAAAAGAGACCAAAGGAAAATTATATTGTTTAAGGTAGTTCCTCAATTTTTGAACTGAAATAATTAATTCCAGACAACTCTTCATGATATATAAATAGAAAATCTAATCATCAAGAATGGTGTAACTAGGATAATAAAGCCTATTTTCAATACCTTCAGCGTTTCTTTTCACAAGGAATGTTCCCAATGATAGATTGAGGATTATAACATATATAATTAGTGGCGTTACCTCAACAGATGGCATTAGAATTGGTGGTCTCAAGTGCTATTTATTGATGCTACCAAATACTTTATAACAATCAATGGTCAACTAAAATGTAACCCCATTATTCATTATTTTTGGGAAGGGAAATCAATTTCTTCAATGTAGGCTATGAATCATCAGTTGTAGGCTAAGAGTCATTGATTTCCACTAAATTCATTAAGGGTTTGAAGAGGTGAAATTATAAGGAAAGATTTTCTTTTCTCGTGATTATATTGGATGCAACAATGGTATATAATGAATCTGAGAATATTTCTCAAGGTTACACCAAAATCACATTTTAATGGATTTATATGTAGGTCAGGTTGTCACATATTGTTGAAGATGGTTTATATGTTATCCAGTTTGTTAAAACACTATTGGGAATTAACTAATATATCATGAAATTATCATTTGAAAATGTCCCCATAAAGGGTTTGAGGAAGTGATGCATGGCACATTGTTATATACCAGCAGCATTATTTATGCCAAATGGAATTACCAAATAGCATAATACTACATAATGGTATATGATTGTAATTGATTATTCATCTTCCAAGGACATCTAATTTTGGTTTTACTCCAAATATCTATCCACAAATGAGAGTTCTTGATAACTAGACATTATATCAAGTAGGAGTTCTTTGATTAGAAATGATAATTCAACTTTCAGATAGTGCGGGTTGAGATCTCTAAAGTTGAAGAAAAATCTAATTTTCCCATTCTTCTTCTTCCCAGGTACAATGTGAGAAATCTCGTTTGAATAATTCACCTCTTGGATGAATTATTCATTTATAAGCTTATCCACATTATCCTCAACCTTGGAGGCATGAGTTAGGTGTGTCTGTCTGTATGCATGTTCACATATCCAATGATATTTTATTAAATCCAAATGATGGGTGGACACATTGGGATTAAGGCCTACAATCCCTATATAATTCTAAGAAAACACATTCTGATGCTTCTTTAGTAAAAAAGTATATACATATTTTTCTTTGAAATTCAGGGACACACAGATCAATGTGTGTTGTGGCCCTTCATATGTACCCAAATTTAACTTTCTGAATTCATCTAAGTTTGTAGATAATCCTTCCTCAAATACTAGAGTTGAATCCCTATGGTCATAATTCTCTTCCTCTTCCCAATGATTTTCCCCATTTTCCCCTCCCTAAGAATTCGGGGATGAAATAATTTTCATGATGTTAGGGGAGGAGTTGGAATTTGGTTGCCTAGACTGTAAAGCATTAATTTTTTGGATCAATTTATTAGGAGGGGAATTTATAGATCACAGAATGGGAGATGAGGGACTGATAATGTGTATATTCATATTCTTTAATTTTCTTGAAAAATTATTCATTCCTAGAAGGCATAATAGGTATTTGTTGAAGCTTAGGGGTGGAATGAAGACATTTTCATCCATGATTTCGTTACTTTTTAATGAATTTAAAACTTCTACAATGCTATCAGTATTAGTTTTAATGACTAAAATTATTATCATTACTAAATTTTTTCTTGAATATAGGCTCACCCCTTGGATTTTATTGATGGGAAGAACATAGTCTTTACTAAGCTGGATGAAAGGTTTAGATGGAATCACCTTCAAACCATTCGGGTCATTTATTTGATAGAAATAATTATTAATGGACCACTAACATTCAAAATGGTCACATATTTCCTAAATTTAGTATGACTCATTGGATTGGAATGGGCCTTTTTCACATTTAATTTCCCAATTTTCCATTTATTCAATATTTGAAAGATTTTTTGTCTGATGAAGGAATGGTCATGTATTGATGTAGCGATGGTTTTCCTAATAAAGCATTGAAGGCTATATCCTACCTAACAGCATTGAATTCCTTGTCAGAAATGGGATCCCCAAAATATGTTCTGAGATAACTTTTGTCAATAATATTTTTCCTATTCTTATCATAACCCTTCAACATTTAAGTGGAGGGGGACAAGTGGTATTCATTGAAACCAATCTAAATAAGTGTTCATATTGAAATGAGGATGAATCATATGCCATTTTCATTTAAGGATCACTAGATAAAAATTTTATTTACCCTACTAGATATATAGAAGGTTTTGACATGTACCTATATGATGGAATCTTCATCCTGGTTAGATAATATGATGGCCATGTTTCATTCTTCAGGATAATTATATTTGCGATATACATCAGAAATAGAAACCTCAACTTAAAACATCTGATTGATCAACAAGGATTCAATGAGTGCTTCTTGGAGGCCTTTTGATATACTCAAGGTATCCAAGATGAATATCTTACTCTATACCAGGGATATTTTATTCAAAAACATCATACTTTTTGTCCAATGGTTTGTGATTCCCAACTCAAGGATGCTCTTTTTCAAGTTATTTAGGGGATTATGTATATTTTGTGGATGGATCAGACATTGGAATAGGATATTGAGGTTCATCTTCTCTTGGTGGATTAGGCCCACATGGTCTGACTTCACACCAAGGTTGGTTAGGTGATGTTGTGTCTTCATGAATGTGTTCCAGGATAATCATATTAGGGGAGACCCTATCATGTGTGGGGGAACCCCCCTATTCCTTCTGATCTTTCTGAAGATCTATCACATGATTTATGGTCATTAAAACAGTTTAATAAGGGACGCGGTTAGTGTAGTGGGTCCTAGAATTACCACATCTCCCTTTGTATCCTCAACTATGATAGCCTCTTTCCATAGTTTTCCAATCAGGATTAGGGAATTAGGGTTCATAATCATGCTCATAATCCAATAATGGATCCATTAAGTTAATATAATTAATGTAATATATGATTATATCCTTGTCTAAGGTATATTACTCCTCATGGGTTGACTCCTACTATTGCATTTGGTGGGCCGGTTCCCATGATTCTAGGAATGTGGGCATGGTGACTGTTAAAAGAAAACATGCCATTTTCTTTGGAACATGTTCATATTCCTATGTTTACATCTTACTCTTTTATTTATTTCCTTTTTTGGATTCTTTATTTTGGAGGATTGATCTATCAGTAAATTTAGCTATATTTCTATAGAAGCGGCTGAAGGAACAATTGTTTTTTTCAATTATTTTTGGAGAATAACATGACTCTATTTGAGAATCTTTCTAACCATCCATTTAATAAAATTTTATGTGATATTTATATTAACTTCCATAAATTTATTCAACTCTTTCATATTAGTGGAGGACACACATGCTACCTGAGCAGGTGGCCTTCTCATCTTCACCTTCTCGAAGAAATTTTTTTTTCACAGGAGGTATTTGAAGACAAAACACTCATGAATATTTCCCCCCAATACTTGATGGAAGGGAAAATAGATTGGTAGATCTTCTTCATAATATTTTTTTTGGGATTCTTATATATTTTAAACTTATTCATGTTGTTCTCCAATGGTGATATGAAGTATCAATGGACTAGTTCATTTCGAGAGAATACAAATTGTTTTTATCTCGTCAAACTATTTCTACCTCCTCTCTCCATTATCATATAGATGAGGCGAGCATTGATTCTGATGCTCAGGTGGTAGAGCTTCATGATATGGTTCCGTATTTGGAGTGGGAGTGGGTATACAGTTTTTCTTAAATGTAATAGTGAAATCCTCTACTTTCCCTGTTATCCTTCCTTGAGGTGATGGGATTACTTGGTACTTAGCTTTGGTATCTATGATAGATTCCTCCACTCATAGAGTGATCATAAAAATCTCTAAAAACTCTCATATATATATCATGGGGATAATTTTCATGAAAAAATACACAATAAGTTTCTCTATATAGATGGGGAACAAGTATTCTTGATGGATTTGTGGGTTTAGGGAATATGTAAATCCTTTTGAAAAAGTAATAAAATATAAAACCCTTTCATTTTCCCACTATTTTTAGTTTGAATGTTCAAGGACTATTTTTTATGAAATCTAGAGATGAACTAGAAGAGAAACTCTAGATAGGGTCTTCCTACCCTATAATTGACTAAGCTAGAAAAATATTTTACCAAAAAAAGTTATTCCCTACTGTGATTACATGAAAAAATTATCATTCACTACCTCATGTTGTTTGGGTGTCCCCATCATGATATCACAACAAGAGCAAGATGAATCAAAGGTATATCTTGGTCTCCTCATCCATTAAAAGGAACATATTAGATTCCAAAAGTTCATCTCAGGGAGAGTCAAGTCTACCTACTCAGGTTGTGGTTTCTTTTCCATAATTATTGGCACATAGTACTCCTCTATGGAATCCAATAGAGAAATGAGTTACTCAATTGAATTCATGATCCCTCAAGAAATGTTTGGCTGAACCAGAGCTTGAATAGGTGAAGCAGCTCGTAAGGGCATCGATGGTGCAACTACTAGTATATTCCATGGGTATACTATAGGGGTAGGCCTACAAGGATGTGATTGACCCTGTTATATCAGTACACCCAATGGAGGGGATTTCCAATCTACTTCCATGGGATCCAAGTATATTGGTGTTTGGTATCCCATATTAAGTGAATGTTATAGGTATGTTTCCTTTTTTACAAAAAAAACCCTCTTTACTAAGGGACACCAGTAGGGAGTGTGAGTTGAGTATTTTCTTATAGAGTATATCTAGCATTATGTATTCTCATATTAGTTCTTCATTAAGTCTCCTCAATTATTCCATTTCCTCCTCTTGATGATCAAATATTTTCACAAGTAAAAGCAGTGTAACCTATAAAAGAGGTAGGTGAGGAACAATTTGAACCATACTGTTTCCCTTGTTGGATATCATTCAAGGATACAATGATAGAAAGATTTTGGGATTACTTATATTTAAGGAATATTTTGGTTTTGGGTTCACACACATCCTTCAATTGTTCCAGTGTCTATTATATTTCGAAATGAACCTTCCTACTCCATGTCCTCCTATGAATTGACATCATGTTCTATAGGGTCTACAATAGCAACATTGATGATATTAATGGATTCATACTACATTACTAGATTTTAATCAGTGTTTTTGTGAGATGTTATTTTCATGTTCTCTCCATACAGATTCTTTATACCATGCACTAATTCTATGGGTAATTTTTTATATATAGTAATCCATGTAGAATCTTTAAATAGATTGGATGTGAGTGTCCCAAATAAGGATAATGAATCCTAGAATTGGAAGAACTAGGAGGATCAAATTTGTGGTGCTTCCCATAATTTATAGAAGACTAATATCCATGGAGGAGGGTGTTTAAGGTGAAAAGTACCGAATCCCTGAGGGATGGGGCTATTTCCATTCAAATATCACAGATCATCAGGAATGGATTAATAACATCAAATGATGGGTAAAAAATCCCCCAAACCTATGGAATCAGGATTCTCCAAAACATTCATGGCTACTATTTTCAAAACATCCCTTCTGATTCAATAGAGTTTTTTATGAACATGGGTTGAGTGTATCGGTTGGTATGAACTTGAATCAGCCTCTTCACAATATTATTATGTTATTTCCAAAATTTTCATTATGTAGTGGAAGAATTCTACAAATTAGATGGATTTATAGATATTTTTAGATACTTTATGATAATTTCTATCAATAAACTTTTCTATTCTGGCCGGATGTTGGTGTGATTTGGTCGGGGCCTATTTTTTTTGAGAACATATTTGGTTTTAAAATGGATTCATCTATTGAAGTATGCATAAATCTATAACATTTTTCATATAACTTTTGGATGGATTTTCAGGTTAGGGAGTGCAGTGAAATTTAACACTACTTGTGCACCCCATCCTCTGATATGATCACTATAATGGGTGTCTATGATCAATAGACACTATATTTATTTTTCACTAAGGCATTCATAATGAAGTTATTCTTACTGTTTCTCAATATTTGGATGTCGTGAAGTAAAGTGGAATACCAAGTCAATTTGGTGTTGCATACCTTCTATTACATTGAATCGGTTTCTTTACTTGTTATATATTAATACATTTTCTCTAAAGTGATGAAGAGTTTTCCATTTATTTACCAAGTTATCATGCAAAAAATCTTCTAACCACACCACCGTAATGCTATATTTATCGGTGGATAAAGGACATAACATGATCATTATATCATATTTAGTGATATATTTTCTCATTTTTAGCATGTAATAATCATATTTTATTAGATTATATTCCACATGGTCCAACCTAAGTGGACACTTCCTCTCTTCATTATCATATACAACAAGATTGGTAGTGATTTCCTCTATTACATTGGCAGATGTGTGGCCCAAGGGAGGTTCATTGAAGGATTGTTTCCTTGGGATATCTTCTCAATGATAATTAATTACACTTGAAAATGATAATGAATCAGACTTGAATGGACCTATCTTCCCTAGTTCCTTGTGGTAGGAGGGCTTTCTCATTACTACATGGCCAAGGGGAGGACCCTTATGGTGAAGGGAAACACTACAACATAGAGAACTTTCTTAGAGAACACCATCATAGGGAGGACTACCACAGTAGATTATAAAAAGGGGAAAAACCTCTTTCTCCATGATATTCATTCCACATGAATGACTATCATAACTCCCATCAGGAGATGGTCTCTTAAGATCGATCATATTATGGTCATCATGTAAGCCTTCATGATGATGTGTTTCAAGGGGACCTTCATAATCTCTACTATTGGTCCCATAATTTGGTAATGGGAGAGTGGGATCTTGAGATGCCATATAAAATCATCCAAGGGATTCAATAACACCAACATTTGGTAGAGAGGGATTATATATCAGCTCATTATTTTATACTATTTTTTATGAGCCTTATTTTTTGATTGATTCATTCAAGTGACTTGGTAAAAATGCTAGAATAAGTGTTTTATAGGAAAACAATATTTCCTAAATAGATCACGTGTTTCTTTCTAAATTTTTCAACAGGCTTCCAGAATTTTAGTAGGGATTTGTTCCTGCCTCAAAGTGTCCATTGTAATGGGCCAATTGTCTCCTATTGGAATGGGTGTATGTTCTAGATTTGGTTGTTCATATATCATGTGGGAGTTTTCACCATGAACATTATAGAAGGTATTAGATTTTTGTGTCTATTATAAGGTGGAATAACGATGTTCCAGCCGATTTGTGGGGAAATTACTATGGGACTATCCCTCTAAGACTATTGTTGTCAGCATAATGATTTATATATAGGTTTGTAGGATGTGTGAAGTGATTTTTTTATTCCATTTAACTATATACATGATATTTTTTTGACTTCATTGACTATAATGGGGATATATTCCCATTTCATATCTGAGTAGGGGTATGTGTCACCTCTTGTCCTATGTTTTCTTCTAGTGAATACAGAAAATACTCATATGTGGGTATAGATATTTGGGAATACCCCTATTATTTTCCCCAAATTTATGAATGGATTCTTTGGGTGCTTCTAGAAGAAAATTCTGGAAGGCTTGATGAATGTAGGTAGGTGTGTGCACTTTCTTTTGTTTTTCTTCCTAAATTGGTTTTCGGTCTTATTTATGTGCTACAAGATGTGTTTTATGGAATGCTTGATTAGTGAAAAATGTTGTGTGTTCCTAATTAAGGTTTTATATTATATTTTTGTAAGGGGTGTCTTTGGATACTTCCATGTGAGTCAGATAGATATCCAAATTAAGGAAGGAAGGTGAATTTTCCCACTCTATGTTGGCCACCAAATTTGATTAGTTGGCTTATCTGGAGGGGGGAGAGGTGAATTCCTCCTCTATATTGAAATTTTGTGGCTTGGTGGGTTGTATTTCATGAACTGTAATGGATGACATGAGCTGGATGTTTGGTGAAAAAAAATCGCATCATGTTGACGGTTCACTAACTTGAAACATTGGTAGTGGAGACTGTTAGTATGATCCCTCTGGAAGGACCCATGTCTCTCTTTAATGAGGTCATATGTGGCCTCTGGATAAACCTACCTATGATAAGAGAGAGAATGGTTTTTTCTATCAATGGATGGATTCTAGAAATTAATAAATAAGTAAATAGTTAACACATTCTTATGTACCACTAGACATCACTGACTATATTAACGATGGGGCTTCAAAAGTTGGAGGGACTATTGGGGGACCACCAATGTCGGTATTGTAACATTATGGTGGTACACCACATTCAATGTTTTTGAGGCCTAGTGTTGAATATTCAAGGTAGGTGATGATGGAATCTTCATAAAAGAAGGCTGGACCTGAATAGATTTAAAGGAATATATTTCAGATGTTGTAAGGAAGCCATTTGATAGAAGGGATTTCTAAGAAAATGTTCCTGGATATAGATGAAAAAAAACAAGAAAACCCCTTGAGATCAGTATCTAATTAAACAAACACCTATATGATTTAAAGCCTTTCATGGCCCTATTTCTTATCGAGAGCTAAAGGGAGTAGATTGATATATTACACTATCATATTGTTTAAGGATTAATGTTGAGTTAACTATTTTTGGTTTTTGATGAAAAATTTGATTCTTGACGGTTTATTGTAGGGGTTTGTATTGTCTGAAATCATTCACATTAAGTTCACTATTTATAAATGGGATTCAATGGGTTTTAATTAGGGAATCGAAAACACCCAATGGTTCTAAATCCATGAGGGGCCTTCTTTTCAAAGTCAAGTGATTGTTGGGGAGATTGGACAATTATATATAAGAACTCACATTGGTTGAGTGGATGGGAGGTAAGGATAATCCCACCATTTTTTGGGATTATTATCCAATCCAGTACACTTGTATTGATTTAAGATATGTTCAGAAATACATTTTTAGTTCTCAAGTATGATCCAGGCTTCTCTTGAAAGAACAATAAATTAATAACATCTCAAGAGTTTAGAATCTTCTATATAAATTTGAGGTTCTTCGTCAACAATTATTTCAGTATGTATCTAAGGATAACCATAAATGGTATCTTATATTGTATTTATTTTAGATTCTATGGTCATTATTATAATGATTCATGTTTTTAGACACATAGTGGGGCACTCTGGAGTGTATCATCACCCAAGGAGATGGAAGTGGTTATGATTTTTGTATCAGACCATCGAGATGTAATCCTATGTATCATTGTGAAAGTAATAATAACCCACACATTTCTTTGTCACTTATTGGGAAACATAATACCTTCTGTGGTTGTGTGATAAGGAAAAAACCAAGCAGTTTAACATCATTCATCAGGGACATCTAGGAAAAAGGAACCTTGTCACCTTTTATTGTGGGAATTATTCCAATGAATCCAAAAGAACAAGGAAGTGATATGGATTCCTAGGTTTAATAATACTCTACTGGTAATTTTCACAAAGGATAATAATGTTGTTTTTTTGTGTTGGGTTTCAACCTCAAGAAGGATTCCTACGTATCACATTTATATAGGAATCAAATTCCACGTAGTATGGAATTGAGTACCCTTGCTTATGGAGGCTCTATGAAGATTTTTATTTCATGGGAGTATTTCCCATTAAGATTATTAAGTAATTAAACATTCCTAAAACAATTTCCTAGTAAAATGCTCAATGAGGGGTGTCTACACTCGAAGTGATTTGGAGGCTTGTTCAGGTTTCACACCTATGAATGAGGCTTGCAGATGGGTATGATGATATGGTTTGGGATTATTATTGAATTGGAAAACCAAAGGATGGATTTTGTGCATTACCCTTGAGGATGTTGGCTTGTTGAATGGGGATTAGGATTTAATAGTTCTTACTTCAAAGGGGGATTAACTTGGAGGTTTAGGATCATGTGGATGTCATGAATGTTGATAACCTCTAAGCCCATGTGGGTCAAATTCAGTGTGATAAATAAGAGGAAACAGAAGATCTAGGAAACCACACACTATTATTCTCCCTAAGACCAGATATATGGCCTTGAGGACCCATGCTTATGGAGGAACTCTAATGGAAGGCGATAGGAAGATTTATAAGAAGATATTATGTCAAAACATGTATTTGGTCGCATGGATTCCATTATCATGACTAACCTATAAGACCACATGAGTCATGTTGTGTTTTTATTGAATGTGAGGAAGAGAAAGTGTAATATCTATAAAACTACATGATTCTCCTTCCACTAGTGGAAGAGTTAGGGGTGATGACACTACGCTCTCTTCATTGTACCCTGAAACCAAATAGAATGAGAAAGGGCTTTGAAATGCCCATCTTCCAGCTTATTTTTGAAACCATGATAGATGGCAGAAGGAAAGGAGTATATGATTCCAAGTAAGAAATTATATGGGCCTAATCAAAAAGTGATTCCCTAAAATTGGTCCCACAATGGGAGATAAGGATATTATTCCCAAACGAAGGGAAAAGAATTTGTGATCATCAACCTCCTCACCTGGAATTAGAGGCTCTGGGTTGTAGAGACAACTAGTGAATGACATGATCCTAAAACTAGTATCTGTGACCAAGATATCCTTGAAAAAACCCTAGGGTTTGAGTCCTCATGACCATAGGAATTTACACTCACGTGCACCCCGAGGAACCTAAATGTTAGGTAGGAAAAGTGTGGGAAACCTATAATCATAGGAATACATGCCCAAATAGGATACATGTTGGTGTGTCTCTTTACATGGTCTATCAAGTGTGGATGTTTCAGTGGCGTTCTAAACAAGGTCACATTTAGACAAGTAAATTGAAGGAAGATAGTACCATCTATTGGTGGCTTGAATGGGGACTTGAGAGGTGGCTCACATGAAGTGAAGGGTCAGAGAGACAAGGGTGCCTCACATAGAGTGTAGGTTGGGCAACCCTGTGGGTCTAAATTGGGGAATATTTTGGGAAATGTTGGGATTTTATCTTAAATTTAAGTATATTTGGGGTGAATAATTTTTGGGTTGATTGACCGCAAGGGTAACAACACACAGGTGAGGCCTCTGTCAAGCCTCCAAGGGTCTCTATAGGTTTTACCATAGGTTTATTATATAGGTCCCAATTTTTGGGAGGGGACCTCACTCTAGTGTTCATCAACCATGGGGGTGAGGTTTCCTCTCATAGGTGTTATTTTTTTCAATCCTCAAGAGTAAATTGTTTATACAACCCCCCCCCCCCCTAATTCCCTTTTCATCAAGTTTTTGTGGGGTACATAGAAGGTTTTTGGGGTTTGTATGGAGGACGAGGGTGATCAGAACATTATGAGTTCTATGGGACTCTTCTCCATACAAGTAAGGACCCATAAGGCCGTATTTATAGGAAAATATGGGACCTTGGTGGAAGAGGTACCCTCGCACAAGTGTATCACAGAGGTGCGTTTCTGAGGTCGGTCATGTAGGATAATGTGTTTGTACCCTATTGGTTGACATTTCATGGGGGGTACCGATGTGAATGGACTTTTCCAAAGTAGGATGAATTTTTTATTATTCCCTTTTCAACTATTAATATCTTTGAGGTATTTTCCTTTAACAAACTTTCATATTTTTTATAATATATAGTGTCAACATGTTCTCTTGGAATATTGTTTTTTAGGGTTCTTTATGGCTTTTAGGGCCTTTTAGGACTTTTAATTGGTTTTAGATCCTTTTTGGGTATTAGGGTCTTTTAGGGTTTTTTAGGGATTCTAGGTTCTTTATGTTATTTTTAGGGTTTTTTGGATCTCTTTAATGTTTGTAGTGAATTTATAGTCTTTTATGGTCTCATGTAGTTTATGGTCTTTTAGGGGTTTTAGGACTTTTCTGTGTCTTTTGGTTTTTTTTATTTGATATTTTAACTTTTTTTTGCTATTTAGGGTCATTTAGGGTTTAAAGGGTGCTTTAGGTTTTTAGGATTTTTTGCTTTTAGGGTTTTTTGGGTTTTTAGGGATCATAGGGTGTTTATGGTTTTTGTTTTTTTATTGTTTTTGGTTCCTTTATGGGATTTTTGGGTATGGTTGTTTTTACATTTTTAGGGATGTTTATTTATTTTAGGGTCATTATGTGTTTTTGGGTTTTTTGGGGTTTATAGGGATTTTAGAGAATAAATTATTTTTAGGGTATTTAGGGTTTTATTGTATTAGGGGTTTTCATATTATAAATGTTTTTGGGTTTTTAAGGTCATTTGGGTTTTTAAGGGTTTTAGTGTTTTATGAAATTTTTAGAGTTTTAGGGATTTTAGGGGTTTAAATGGTTTTTAGGTATTTTATGGGATTTTTCATTTTTATGGATTTATGAGTCTTATGTTTTTTTGGTTTAATATTTTTTATGGTTTTTCATGTTTTATAGGGGTTTTAGGGGTTTTTATGATTTTTTGTATATTTATGGTTTTTTAGTTTTATTTTATCTAGTGGTTTTAAGGGGTTTTTGGGTTTTAAGGAATATTTTGGCTTTTGGAGTTTTTTTGGGTTTTATGGTTATTAGTGTTTTTTGGAATTTTTTGGATTTTAGGTATTTTAGTCCTTTGTACGATTTTTATTGTTTTTAGTGTTTCAAGGTATTTTTATGGTTTTTAGGGTTTTAGGGATTTTTAGGGAGGTTAGGTTTTATAGGGGTTTTATAGTTTTTAGGATTTAAAGGGTTTTTTTATGGTGTTTAGGGTTTTTAAATGGGTTTTATGTTTTTTTATTGTTTTTATTTTTTAGGTAATTTTAGTGGATATTTATTTTTTAGGAGTTTCTAGTGGATTTATAATTTTTATGGGGTTTGGGTTTTTAATTTTTTTTAGGGATTTTTGGTATTTTTTAGGGTTTTTTGTGTGTAGGGATCTGGGTTTTTATGTTTTCAGTGTCTTTTGGGGTTTTGGGGGCTTTTAGAATTCTTATAGATCTTACTGGTCTTTTAGGGATTTTGGATTTTTGAGATCATTAAGGGACTTTTAGTGTGTTTTATTGATTAGTGGTTTTAGGTACTTTTAATGGTTTTTGTAATTTTTTGGGATTTAGTGTTTTTAGGGTGTCTAAAGTCTTTGAGGAATATTTTGGGTTTTTAGAAATATTAGGGGTTTTGGGTCCTCTATGGGTTTTTAGGGGTTTTAGGTATCATAGTTTTTATGGTTCTTTATTGTTTTTAGGTTATATTTATGTTTATTAGGGGTGTTATGGATTTTTAGGGGTCTTATGTGTTTTAGGGGTCTTTTTGTTTCAAAGTGTTTTAGTGATTTTTCACCATTTGGGTTTTATGTGTTTTATGGTTTTTAGGGTATTTAGAGTTTTTGTGATTTTTAGTGATTTTTAGGGGATTTAGGAATTTTAGGGATTTTAGGGCTTTTCGGGTTTTTAGGTGCATTATGGGGTTTAATGATTTTTATGGATTTTCAAGGATAATTAGGGATTTTGTATTATTTTTTAGGTTTTTAGATTTTTTAAAGGGTTCTTAGGTTTTTTGGATTGTTTTATGGTTTTTAGTGTTTTTAGTGTTTTTAGGGTTTTTAGTATTTTATGGATTTTAGGATTTTAGGTTATTTAATTTTTTTAGGGTTTTAGGATCTTGTGTAATTTTAGTATTTCTATGGTTTTAGAAACTTTTAGGTTTTATCGATTTTTAGGGTTATTTAGGGGTTTTAATGGGTTTTAAGGTGTATTGTAAGAGTTTACGGGTTTTACGTATTTAGTTTCTTATATAGGATTTTAATGTTTTTAGGGTTCTTTGGGGTTTTTTTTTCCTTTTATGGTTTTTAGGGTTTTCGGAGGTTTTAGTGGTTTTTAGTATGTTTTGTGTTTTTTTGGGTTTTTTTTGTTTTTTTAGTTTTATGGGTTTTGTGGATTTTTATGGGTTTTATGAATTTTTAGTGTTTCATGGTTTTAAATGTTTTTAGGGGTTTTATGGTTTTCAGGGGTTGTTAGGGGTTTTATGATTATTAGTAGTTTTAGTGTTTTTATGATTGTTTTATAGGTTTTATGGGTTTTATTGTTATTTTAGTGTTTTTGGGGATTTTAGTGTTTTTAAGGTTTTATGTTTTTTTATGTTTTTAGTGTTTTTTGGGGTTTTTAGAGTTTTTAAAGGTTTAGGGTTTTTACGATATTTAATGGTTTTATGGGTTTATGGTTTTATGGTTTTATGTTTTGTTAAGGTTTTAGGTTATTTTAGGGATTTCATATCATTTTAGGGTCATTCATGGCCTATAAGGTGTTGTCATGGTATTTTGATGTTTTTAGGGGTTTTAGGGTCTTTCAGGGGTTTTGGTTTGTTTATGGTACTTTAGGGTTTTTATGGATTTTTTTTATGGATTTTAGTTATTTTAGGTTTTTAGGGTTTTTATGGTTTTATGGGTTTTTAGTATTTTTAATGATTTTTATGGGCTTTAGTGTGTTTTAGATTTTTTAGGGCAGGTCAGGATTTTTAGTGCTTTTAGGATTTTTAGTGGCCTCTAGGATCCCCTTATAGGGTTTTAGGATTTTAGGGTCCTTTTAGTGTTATATGTTCTATTTTATGGGTTTTAGGGGGTTTTATGTTATTTTAGGGATGTAAGGGTTCTAAGGTCTTTTATGGTTTTGAAGGGGTTTCTAGGGGTTTTCAGGGCTTTTAGGGGTGTTTTTTTAGTTATTTTAATGTTTTATAAGGTTTAATAGTGTTTTTACGATTTTTAGGTCTTCTTAGGCTGGTTTTAGGGGTTTAAGTATTTTAGGGTTTTGTGGGGTCTAAAGGGAATTTAAGGTTTTATGGGTTTTGGGCGGGGAGGGGGGGTAGGGTTTTTATTGGAATTATACATTTTATGGGTTTTTGGGTATTTATTGTTATTATGGGTTCTTAATGAATTTTGGTTTTTAGTGTTTTTTGGGGGTTTTTTGGGTTTTTTGCTTTTTAGTGTTTTTAGTGGCTTTTGGGGTTTTTAGGGTCTTTTATTGTTTTATAGAGTTTTATTGTATTTTAGGGGATTTATGTTATTTTAAAGTTTTCAGCCGTTTGAGAGAATTTTATGTGTTATTTCTGTATTTTTAGTGTTTTTTGGGATTTAGGCTCTTTTAATGGATTTTCATATTCTTTTAGATTCTTTTTTTATTTTTGGGGGTTTAGTGTTGTAGGGGTTTTAGGGTTATTGTTTTTTAAGGGTGGTTTAGGATTTCATTCCTTTTGTAGATTTTTTAGGTATTTTAGGGATTTTAGAGTCTATTATGGTATTTATAAGTTTTAGGTGTTTTTATGATTCTATGGGATTTTAGAGTTTTCAATGTTTTTGGGGCATTTAGGGATTTAAGCATTTTTAGGACTTTTATGGTTTTTAGCATTTTAGGTGTTATCGTTTTTTAGGGGTTTTAGAGTTTGTTAGATTTTAAGATTGATTTATTATTATTTTTTGGTTTGTATAGTCTTAGGGTATTTTAGAGTTTCTAGGGTATTTGGGGTTTTTCTGTTCATTTATATTTTTTAGGGTCATTTAGGTTTTTAGGGTATTGAATGGTTTTTTATTAATTTATGTTTTTAGGATTTTAGGTTTTTTCATTTTTTAGTTCTTCATGTTTTTAGGGCTTTTAGAGTTTTTAGGTATTTTTAGTGTATTTTGGTGTTTTAGGGGATTATGTTTTTTTAGGATTTTTATAATATTTTATGTTTTTAGAATTTTTAGGGTATTTTTAGACAATTTTAGGGTGTTTTTGGTATTTCGTGTTTTTAGGGGTCTTGATGGTTTTAGGGATTTTAGGGTTTTTAGGGTTTTAGGGAATTTCATGGAATTATAGTGGTTTCAAGGACTTTTAGGGTGTCTTGGAGTTTTGGGGGGTATTTTAGGTTTTGTAGGTTTTTGGGGTGTATCTATGGTTTTTAGGGATTTTATGGTTTTAAAGATTTTTTTATTTAGTTTTTTATGGTTTTTACGGGTTGTAAAATTTGAAGGGGATTAAACGGTTTTAGGGTAATTTAGTTTTTTTGATTTGTTTAGTTGTTTTATGGGATTTTTGTTACATCAATTGTTTTATATTTTTTAGGGGTTTGTTGAGATTTTGGGGTATTACTATTATTAATTTTTTTACAATTTTTATGGATATTAGTGTTTTTAGGGATTTTAGTCATTTTAGGGGTTTGTATGGGGGTTTAGCTATTTTAGGTTTTTAGGGGTTTCTGGTGTTTTATTATTTTTATGGCTTTTAGGAGTTTTCGGGGTTTTAATTTTTTGGGATTTTTAGGATCTTTTAGCGATGTTTGGGTTTTATGGTATTTAAATGTTATTATGATATTTTAGGGGTTTTAAGGGTTTGATGATGTTTTTAGGGTTTTTTTGAGTGTTTATAGTTTTTTTTGGATTTTAGGGTTGTTAGGGCTATTTATGGGTTTTAGGGGTTTACCAGTTTTGGAGGACATTTAGGGGTTTTTAGGGATGTCTAGGTGGTTTTAAAGGTCTTTTGAGATTTTAAGGGTTTTTTGACGTTTTAGGTATTTTTGGTTTTTAAATATTTTCAATATTAACATAGGGCTTTTAAATATTTTGGGTTTTTAGTGTATTCAGGTTTTTATACTTATTTTTGGGTTTTAGGGTTTTTACTTGTTTTAGGGATTTTTTTTGGGTTTTTTGGGTTTTTATTTTTGTGAGGTGTTTAATATTTTTAGGGTTTTAAGTTGTTCAAAGGGATTTAGAGTTTTTGTTGTGTTATCTACCATCTTTTTGTGAGTTTAGTTTATTAAGGGTCTTTCAGGGGCCTTTGTGGGTTTTTATTATTTTTCATGGTTTTTATGGATTTTTAGTTTCTTTAAGGTGGTTTTATGTTTTTAGTGATTTTATGGGTTTTTATGATGGTAGGATTTTATATTTTTTATGGGGTTTCATTTTATTGAGGGTTTGTTTTTGTTTTTTGGGTTTTTTTGTTTTTTTTTTGTTTTTACAGTTTTTAGGGGTTTTAGGGTATTTAGGGTTTTAGGGTTTTTTCGTGTTTTGAGTTCTCTTAGGGGTTTACATATATTTATTGAATTTTTAGGCATTAAGGAATTTCAAGGATTTATAAAGGTATGTAGGGTATTAGGATTATTATGGTTTTGAGGGGTTTTAGGTTTTTCAATGGTTTCATGTTTTTTGGAGTGTATTTATGGGTTTTAGGGTTTTAAGGAATTTTTATATATTTTTTATATATATTATTGGTTTTTAGGTGTTTTAAAGGGTTTTTTATATTTTTTAGTGTTTTTATCATTTTTAGTATTTCTAGGGGTTTTAGGGTCGTAGTGGTTTGGGGATATTTTAGGTCTTCTATGATTTTATTTTCTTAGGGAATTCAGGGTTTTTAAGGTTTTATGGTTTTGATGGGTTTATGGTATTTAGTTCTGTTATTTGGTTTTTCTGGGTTTTAGGGATTTTTGGGATTATGGGGTTTTTATGGTTTTTCAAAAATTTTGTGGATTTTTGGGGTTTCAAGGTTTATTTTGGTTTTAGGGTTTTGTAGAATTTTGTGTTATTTTATTGTTTTTAAGGGTTTTTTAGGTTTTGGGTGTTTTAAGGGTTTGTATGGTATATTGGGTGTTAAAGTCTTCTTACATTTATTAGGGTTTTCTTTTGGTTTTTTTGGGTTTCATAAGGTTTTTAGTGTTTGGGGGGTAAGCCTTATTATTTTTAATTATTTTTTAATATTTTCGAGGTTTGTAGCGGTTTTTCAAATTTTTTAGGGTTTTGGGGGGTTTTTATCATTTTAATTGTTTGAGGAATTTTAGAAAATTAAGGGTGTTTTATGGTTTTTGGTGTTTTTTTGGGGGGTGGGGTCGGATTTTAGAGTTTAATGGCTATTAGGGTATTTAAGGGGCTTTATGGGTTAGGTTTTTAAATAGGTTTTATGTTATTTTTTGGTTTTTGGGGTCTTATGGAATTTTAGAGTTTATAGGGGATTCATGGACATTGGGGTTTTCAGGGGGCTTTAGGGTGATTTGGATTTTGGATGTTTTGTTTTGTATTTTTAGGGGTTTTTCAGGGTCTTTTGGGTTTAATGGTTTTACGATTTTGGGGGAATTTTTATTTTTTATTATTTTCAGAGGTTTTTAGGTGTTTTAAGGAATTTTAGGGGTTTTATGGTTTATATGGGTTTAGGTTTTTTATTTTTTTTAGCATATATTATTATTTATAAGTTTTTAGGGGTTTTTAGGTATTTAGTGTTTTATGGACCTTTTACAGTTCTTCTAATTTTAAATTGATTTAAGGGATATTATTGTATTCTATGATTTTTGGGTTTTTTTTATTTAGGGGATTTAGTTGTTTTATGGGTTTTAGGGGTTTTAGGTTTATATCTATTTAAGGGGATTTTATGGTATTATGTGTTTTAGGTTTTCTATATTTTTATGTGTTTTTGGAGGTTTTAGGGTTTTATTGATTTTTCAGTCTTTTTTGGGTATTCAATTATTTTTTGGGAATTAGGTTTTTCAGTGTTATATGTTCTTTAGGGTTTTTATGGTATTTATGGGTTTTAGGTTTTTATGAGTATTAGTATTTTTAGATATTTTGGGTTTTTAGTATTTTTAGTGGGTTTGTATTATTTTTTTGTATTTTTGGGTTTGGGGATTTTTTTTTATGATTTATAGGATTTTTAGGGTGTTTTCTAGTTTATGGGGGATTAGAGGGGGTTAGATCATTTTTCAGTTTTAAGGGTTTTATGGGGTTTAGAGAGTTTACGAGGGTTTCAGTTTTTTTGTTATTTTAGAGGGTTTTTTTGCGTTTTTAATATTTTTAGTCTATTTCGGGTTTTATGTATTTTTGGTATCTCTTAGTGTTTTTTCAGTATCTTGGGTATTTAGATTTTTAGGGTTATTATAGTTTTGAAATGGTATTTATGATTTTTTTAGTGTTTTGTGTATTTTAACATTTTTAGTGTTTTTAGGGGTTTTAAATGGTTTCTCGAGTTTATTAGTGTTTTTTAAGTCTTTTGTGGATTTAGTTATTTTTAATAATTTTTTGGTTTTATGGATTTATATGTGTTTATTGGTTTTAGGTTCTCTTATTATTTTTTTACTTTGATAGTGCATTAGTGTTTGTTAGGTTTTTAGGGTCGTTTTTGTATTTTAATAGTCTTTTTGGATTTTAGGTGGTTTAATGGGTTGATAGGGGTAATAGGTTTTTAAGGGTACTTTAGGTTTTTATGTTCATTTAGGGGTTTTTAGGTTCCTTTATTGTTTTTTAGTATTTTTAGAGTCCTTTTGAGATTTAATGTTTTTTTGGGGTTTTTCATGGACTTTTGTTTTTTAAGGGTGTTGGGGGGGTTTTATGGTTTTTGTGGTTTCTATTATTTTTTTTGTGTTTTAAGGGGTTTTAGTGTTTTTAGTGTTTTGGGGCCTAATTAATGGTTTTTATGGGTTTTGGGTGCTTGGGTATTTCCTAGTTTATTTAATATTTTAGGGGTTTTAGAGTTTGTAGGGGTTTTCAGGGGTTTTAGCTACTTTATAGGGTGTTTCATGGTTTTATGGGGTTTTGGGATTTTGGGGGGGGGGGTCCCATGGTTTTAGGTGTTTTGATTGTTTTGAGTGATTTTAGGCATTTTAAGTGTTTTATGGTTTACGAGGGTTGTTTAAAGGATTTTTATGGGGTTTTGTGTTTTAGGGTTTTAAAGGGTTTTAGGGTTTATTAGATTTTTTAGGTTTTTTAATTTTTTATGGTTTTTTGGTAGTGTATTTAGGTTTCTATGGGTTTTAGCGTTTTTATGTTTTCTAATATCATAAAGAAATTTATATTATATTTTAATGTTTTTTGGGTTTTTTGGTTTTTTTGGAATTTTAGGGAGTTTATGGGTTAAATATTTTTAGGTTCTTTTATGGTTTTATTGTTTTTAGGGTCTTTTATGATTTTATAGTGGTAATGGTCCTTTAGGTATTTTACGATTCATGAGGTTCCTTTAAGGGTATTTAATGATTTTGATGTACCTTTAGGGGTTTTGGTGTTTTTGGTATTTATTATGTTTAGGGTCTCTAGGAATATAAGGTTTTTCGGGTTTTAGTGACTTTAGAATCTTCAATTTTTTTGGGTTTATATGGGTTGTTATGGGGTTTTATGGGTTTTCATTGAGTTTTAGTGTTTTAGTGTTGTAGGGTTTTTAGGGCATTCTATGGTATTTATGTTTTTATAGATTTTATGGAGATTTAGGTGAATATAGAGACATTATATATTTTTTTGGATCTTTTATACTATTTTACAACTTATTATGGTCGTTTAGGGTGATTAAGAGTTTCATGGGTGTTATGGTCTATTTAATGTTTTTGGGTTTTGTAGGGTATCCTAGAAGTTTTTAGGGTTTTCTAGGGTTTTTTAGGTTTTCTAATGGTTTAGGGTTTTAAATTTTGTTTGGGGTTTAAGTGGTATTTATAATATTTAAGGGTTTTATAAGTTTCTAAGGATTTTAATAGTTTTAGGGTTTTTCTTGGGTTTAGGGTGTTTTAGGGTTTTTATGATTTTGGGTGCTTAGGTTCCATTATGTTTTTTAGGATTTTACGGATATTTTTGGTCTTTTTAGAGTCCTTAGGGATTTTAGTTATCTTTACTATTTTTTGTATTTTAAAATGGGTTTTATATGTTATAGGGTTCTAAATGGTTTTTAGGTTTTATATGGGTTTTAGGTTTTTTGAAGATTTTTATGGTTTTTAGGGTTTGAGGGTTTGAGGGTTTTTAGGGTTTTATGGTTCTTTATTGTTTTTAGGATTTTGGAGGGTTTTAAATGTTTTTGAAGGTTTTAGGGTTTTTTGGTACTTTTTTGGGTTTTAAGTATTTTTAGGGTTTTAGGGATTTTAGAGTTATAAGTGATTATAGGGTTTTTGGGATTTTAGGTACTTCATTTGGGTTTTGGGGTATTTAGGGATTTTTTATGTTTTAATTTTTTTTTAAATAATTTTAAGGGTTTTAGTGGTTTTTATGGATTTTTACGGGTTTTCATGAATTTTTAAGGTTTTATTGTTTTCAAGTACTTTTACGGTATTGGGGTTCATATGTTGTTTAAGGTGCTTTTTGGTTCATTTAAGTTTTTATAGGGTTATTTAGGGTGTTTATGGGTTTTTTAGAGTTTTAATGTCTTGTAAGATGTTTTTAAGGGTTTTTAGTGTTTTTACGTGGTTTCATGTATTTGGGGGTTTTATGGTTTTTAAGGGCAAGGAAGATGTGGGGCCAGGCTATTCCCAATCCCCCAAAAATATATTAGGAAAAGGTAGATTCCACAAGGGAGGGGTAGGGCCGAACATCCCTATAATGACCCATACTTTACATACATTGTTAGTACATCAAAAATTGAATCACACTTATTACAACATATAACAAAACCTGGAAAGGACCGTATAGGTATAGAGTCTTTAGAAAATGGGAAACATAAACAACTGGTTCATAAAGCATCATCTTTTCCTCCCACTTATTTCATCATATCTAGAGTCCCTTTTTGGAATATCCAACTTAATAACCTTCTTCCTGACCTGGGGAAATAAAATATACAAAAGCGTGAGCTCAAATGCTCAGTAAGGGTAAAAAAAAAGAAATATCAATCACATAAAATACTTCAGAACATAACTTTTGGAAATCTTAACCTGCAAAAGAGATCGTAATTTCATAACATGGGATAAATCATAGTAGTGAAATGTAATCCCAATAATCATAACTTAAAACATGAAACTTTATGTCATACACACATAATCATAGAGAATTATTTCTTATTAGTCAAGACTCATTGCCAAGACTATCTTAGTGGACAAAGTCCATTTCTGAACCGAGTTCACTCCTCGTTTCAGTCCTGTTTCACTAAACCGGTTCAACCTGCCATTCCAGCCATATCTACCTCATGAGATATAAAATCTTTACCCAATTCATTGGAGAGAGATATAGGCCCCACCCATCTCATAATGATACCATTCTTATGTATGCCACAAAATCATAAACCATACATCATAGCATAACCCATGTAATAAAAATGGGAATCTTAAACACTGTGACATCATAAAAAAATTCATATAATATAAAGGAATTTATAAAAATAATTACATCACAACATAATCAAATCAATGTAATAATAGGGATAAAAACATAACCCTTTATTGTCTTAGATGGAAAATAATTTTGATAAAACACTTGAACTCCATTCTTGAGGAAAATATCCTTTCAACTTCAAAAACATTTTTCCTTTCATAACATGTCATACAATTTTAAACTAAAAGAAGTTGATTAAAAATAAACTTGAAAACTTGTAAAGGAAGCTTCTTGGAAATAATGTTTTAAAAATCCATTCATGCCGTATATGTTAAAAAAACATTCTTCTCGTACTTTTGTTGGAAAAGTCAAAAAGTACCTTGTACGAAAAACGACAAAAGATTCCTTTCATATATTTTACTAAAAACTAAAAAAAGGGTAAAATAGGTTTTAAACAATTTTAGGTGGATGGAAATAATATTACATATTGAGGGAACATGGATGTGGATGATAAAATACACCCCAGTAAATACCAAAGTATAAGCAATCTCGAATAAAAATGAGATTGTGATATTTCCCTTACCTTAAGTCCGATTTGCTTTGTATGTGTCTGAACCTCTTGTATAATGATTTAAATAATGTTATTGACTTATTCCAGAATCATACTTATTGTTATGATATCATATATGGTCATATTCTTAGCTTCTTATTAGTAATATTTCATTACTACTTGTTATTCGGGTGTTTATTACTTTTTGTTCTTAAGTGTGTTTTGTCAAATAAATTCTTATTCTTATCTTTAGGTTATAGATACCTCATTTACAGAATGGTATTAGTGTAATATATATCATATTCATTAATTCAATTCATTTATATAATCATTATGCAGTGAAGATCATGTAGAACGAGTCACATCACATCGTTGAGATGGTATTCCGTACGTACGCATGAGTGATGATATTGTTTCTATGATTGTGGAATTGTATTGGAGTGTATGTATACTATTTAATAATCAATATAACTTTATAATAGTAATATATAGTCATTATTTACACCATTATACCCATCCAAGTAAGGTGGTGGTGGAAAATAGATTACACCACGGCGTGGAGACGGTATTTTGTACGTACGCACGCGCGGTGATTTCTTTTTACGTAGGATGGATAGATGGTGAAATAGGGTTGTTTCATAATTATAATAACATATAAGTACATGAGTGACACTGATGTTATTACTTCATAATGAAACAACTAAATAAGAAGAAGTGGAAGAAGAAATAAAGATGAAAGAATCAGTAACGGACATTACCTCTTCTTTGAAGTGCTTCTTTGAGACCTCCTTTTAGGGCACTAAAATAGGTCTTTGAAGAAGAAAAAAACCTCTAGGATGTTTCTAGGGAAGTGTAGAGGAGAAATTGTTAGGATTTGTCCGAGCTTGATGGCTCAAAGTGGTGTGAGGATGAGGGGGAGGAGGTGTCCTTTTATAAGGGAGGAGAGGGGTACCTTTGGAATAACTAAAACTATTATTTTATTATAAAGTCAAATTCGGTTTTAAATAGCTCCAAATTGATTTATTTAGAGAATAAAGTGGGTATGGGTCTAAATAATCTCATCCAATAGAATTTAGACAAGTTTAGGTTCCTATTTTAACCTTATCATTTAGATTTAACATTAAGTTAAATAATTTTACTTTTACCGTGTCTTCTTGTGTTCTTATACTATAAGGTTAATAAACAAACAATAAGCAGCCAAACGAACCCCAAGTTATTTCTTATTAATTTATATAACCTTATCTAAGTCATTTTTCTAAACATTAGATTTTTAGGAATAAAATAACAATTACTAATGTAATATTTGTTTTAAAAACTATTTTATGTCAATTTTGACACTATTTAGTAATTGATTTTTGTGAAAATACTAACATAATGATTAGTTCGAAAAGAGTTAATTAAATCAATACTAACATGTCATATTAACCTAGAAAATTATTTTAATTCATAAAAAGTCTCAAATTACATTTATTTGTTTATTTATAACATTAATTATGTAAATATTTCATTAATAAGATAATTCTTGCATCATATTTGTGTCAAAAATAAATTAAATTATATAACGTCTAAAAATTACAAATAAAATAACATTATGTATGAAATCTTTTTAGATTTCTAATTAATATTTATAGTTGATTTTATCTTATGTATAACCCTATATTAAAAATTATTTTCTTATTAAACTTTGATTTTAACTATTTTAACCCTTCTTTAAATAAATAAATAATAAATGTCCTAATCTAATCCAAGTGGGCCTAAATGGTCATATTTTATTACTAAGGTTGTTTTTGGTCTAATTACACTTGTCCAATAGAATTAGGACATGTGTTATGGTAATAATAACATCATTTTTACCCTTAATTACCCTATTTACTTTTAACCGCGATAAAAAAAAGTAAAAAGTTACTATTCACAAAAAAATTATTTTCATCTCATTGAACCACATTTTATTGAAATCAACTGTTTCTCTCGGATTTTTGAAATTTCACTCATAGAAGCGGTAAAATTATGTTTTATGAAAAATTCAGTTTTTTAACTACCACTTAGCGGTTTCACTATTCATCAAAAATTGAAAGTTTTCAGAAAAATACCGAAATTTCACCCTAGGCTAATTTGAATATTCCGAATCCAAAAATGAATTTCATTTTGAAAAATAAAATTTATATAATTTCAAAAAGTGGTTATTACTATTCATAATGGCTCGTTTTAATAATATTTTAATAGCATCTCATTGTTTAGTGAAACTCGGTATTGCGTACGACAAAAGCTATCGAGGAAGGCTGCGGTTGCGTGTAAAGC
Organism: Viscum album; assembly: GCA_963277665.1. Taxonomy (NCBI): domain Eukaryota; kingdom Viridiplantae; phylum Streptophyta; class Magnoliopsida; order Santalales; family Viscaceae; genus Viscum; species Viscum album. Next base: position 114,435,987 of record OY728133.1, on the reverse strand, counting down.
AAGCCAAGCTAGTGTTGTGTGTAGTGAAAGATTCCTTTGATGATTTATATAACATAAAAACAAAATATTTCACATAAAAGTCTCAGGTGTTACAATCCCACACCCAAAACCCCAACAAGACTCACAGCACAAAAAGTCCAAAATAAATGACACACAAAAGATCAAGTCAATCAATTTCGCCGCCAAAGTCATCTAGCTCCACAATGAGAGATCTAAATCTTGAACTAAGTCCAGAACTCACGACATTAAATAAAAAGATTGAGTCAGCTCCTATATCCATAGAGTCCCAACCCAACTCATAATCCTCTTGTATTTGAAGAATATACAGGAGTTTATCTCTGGCCCTTTCCTGCTCATCATTCTGCAGAGGCCTCTCCCGTTTAATGACTTAAAGATTCTTCTTGACTGCCCAGGAAGTGGCCCAGTTCGCCATGGGTCTTGGAAGGGTTGAGTAATGCTTCTGTTTCCTTCGTTTTTGTTGGGGGGGGGGGGTTGCAGAGATGAAACCATCTTCATGGATTGACCTCTCATGTATGACTCCATCACTAGTCGAACTTGATGCCACTTTGATCCCATTCTTGCTTCCTGTCCTAGGGTTTGTGCCACCTCTGTTTTTTGAGCTTTTTCTTTTCTTCCTTGAACCTAGCCATAACCGCATTTATCCTGCAGTCATCCTTAGTGGACCTCTCCCCTATTCTCTTAGTCTCATCCGCAAGGGGAAACCATTACCATTTAACCATAATCATGTCATGGAGTAGCAGGCAATGATCTTCAGATGATAGGACACCATAAACAACCTGGCCTTCTGTAGGTTCGAGGCCAGCCCTCATTCATCAATGTTACGGTCTGGTAGAGGGATCCCAACCGGATCCTTCACACGAGCTCCAGGAAAACCCTCCACATAGATAGCATCAGCCTCTACAACAAGAAAGCATGGCACATCCCCCGTATAAGATCTATCTATGTCACCATGCCTAGGGTTTTAAATATTTTAGGATTCTTAGGGTCCACCATGTTTTAAGGGTTGTTAGGGTTTTTAGAGTTTTTAGGGGTTTCAGGGTTTTATGGTTTTTAGGTATTTTAGATATTTTAGGGGTTTCATAGGGTTTTTAGGGGGTTATCAAGGTTTTTAGGGGTTTTTGGGATTTCTTAATATTTTAGGGATTTTTTAGGTTTTATGGATTTTTAGGTTTTTTATGGATTTTCATGTTTTTTCAGGTTTTTAGAGTTTTTAGGGGGTCTAGGTTTTAGTGGTTTTAAAGGGTTTGTTTGGGTTTTTGGGGGGTTTTATAGTTTTAGTGATATTACAGTGTTAGGGATTTAGATTTTTTGGAGGTTTTATTATTTTTAGGCTCTTTTATGTTTTAGGGTTTTAGGGTTTTAGGGGTGTTTTTATGATTCTTGGTGGTTTGATTGAATTTTAGGTTTTCTAGGGTTTTTCTATGGTGGGAGGGGCAAATGGTTTTATTAGTTGTTTTAGATTTTCTAAGTATTTTTATGGGTTTAGGGTGATTTAGGGTGTAATGGGTTTTTAGTATTTATATGGTTTTTAGTGTTTTTTGGGTTTTAAAGGGTTTAGGTATTTTTAGATTTTTTGTGTTTTTTATGTTTTCTAGTTTTTTTGGTTTTCAATTTTGTTTATGTTTTTTTTGGTTTTTTTAGGGATTTTGGGTTTTTATGGTTTTTTGGGTGTAAGATATTTTCATTTTTTAAAGGTTTTCTTAGTTTTTTAGTGTTTTTAGGGTTTTTTAAGGTTTTTATATTTTTTATGGATTTTAGTTTATTTAGTTTTTTATGTTTTTTATGTTTTTTTTGTTTTTAAGGCCATAAATTGTATTTTAGGGTTTTAAGGATTTTTTTTCAGAATTATGGTCTGTATGGGTTTTTTGTGTTTTTACTATTTTGTTATGGTTTTGATAATTACATGTTTTGCAGTGTTTTTAGGGTGACTTGTGTGTTTAAGGGTTTTATTTTGTTTTTAGGGTATTTATAGGTTTTTAGGTTTTTTAGTTTTTTAGGGTTTTCAAGATATTTTAGGGTGATTAAGGGTTTTAAGGGACTTTTATAGTTTTTTATGACATTTATGGTTTTTGGGTTTTTGGGATTTTTAGGGTTTTAAGGGGGTTTATGCATTTATGTTTTTATGATTTTTAGGGTTTTTAAGGTTTGTTATGGGTTATTTAGGGTTTTCATAGGGTTTAGTGTCTTTTAGTGTTTTTTGGGGTTCTAGGGTATTTTATGTTGTTTTATTGGTTTTAGGGTCCTTAGGGGTTTGGGGGGTTTTTAGCAGTTTGTGGGATTAATATTTATTTGAGGGTTTTTGGAATTTTAGGTTTTTGTAGGATTTAAGGGGTGTTTTGGGGTTTTTTGGGTTTATGATTTTCATGAGTTTAGGATTTTTTAGGTCATTAGGTTTCTTAGGGTTTTATTGTTTTTTATGGTTTTTTGGGTTTATTTCATTTTAAAATTTATTTTAAGATTTTTTGGAATATTAAGGGATTTTAGGGTTTTAAGGGTTTCTTGTGTTATACGGCTTTTGGTGTTTTATGGTTTTTTTTTTGTGTTTTATGTTTTTTATGTTTTGAAGTGGTTTTATGGATTTTATTGTTTTTAGTGTTATTTTTAGTGATTTAGGTGTTTTAAGGGATTTTAGGGGTCTTAGGTTTTCTCATATTTTTAGGGCTTTCAATATTTTATGGGTTTTAGGGAGTTTTAGGGTTTTTATATCATTTTTTGAACCATTTAAGAGTTTGGGGGTTTATAAAATTTAGTTATTTTTTAGGATTTTTATAGGATTTAAGTTTTTTAGTGTTTTTAGGTGTTTTAGGTTGTTTGGAGGTTTTTATAGTTTTTTTTATTTTTAATGGTTTTTAGCTGTTTTAGGGGTTTTAGGGTTCTAGGGGTTTTATGGGTTTTATGGGTTTCTAGTTTAGTTAATCTTTTTAGTGTTTTAGTGGTTTTGAGCATTTTATTTTTTTTGGGTTTAGAGTTTTTAAGTATTTTTTTTTGGTTTTTAGAGGTATCCTATAGTTTTAGAGGATTTAGGATTTTAATTTTTTTTTTGTAGGAATAAACGTTTTTTGCTGTTTTTATTATTTTTAGGGTTTTTAGGGATGTTTAGGTTTTTAAGTGTTTTAGTGGTTTTCTATGTTTTTGATCTTTTTCATGGGTATTTGTGTTTTTAAATATTCATTTTTTTATGGGTTTTTAAAGATGTTGGCGTGTTTTAGGGTTTTTTTGCGCTTTTTGGATTTTTACGGTATTTTAATGATTTTTGGAGTTGTATAGTACTTTACAATTTATTTAGGGTTATTATGGTATTTGGGATGTTTTTTGTTTTAAGGGGTTTTTAGTGTTATTGAGCAGTTTTGCTGGGTTTTAGGATTATCTACTATTTTACAATCATATAGGGATTTTAGGTGTTTTAGGTTAATATTTTTTATTTTTATGGTTTTCAGTGTCCTTGAGGGTTTTTAGGGTTTTTGGGGTCCTTTAGGGGTTTAGGTTTCATTTAAGGGATTTATGAGTTTGGGGGTTTTATTTTTTATGCTTTTAGAGGTTTTAACGGGTGTTAGGGATCTAGGGTTTGTTATGTTTTTAGGGGTTTTATGATTTTAGTGATTTTAAAGGTTTTTATGGTTTCTCAGGGTTGTAGGGGTTCCTTTGTTTTTTTAGTTTTTTAGATTTTTTGTGCTTTAAGGGTTTTTATGGTGTTGGATTTTATGGATTTTTTTTGGGTTTTTAGAGTTTTAGGGTATTTTGTGGTTTTTGGGTTTTTAGGTTTATTTAGAGGTATTTAGGTATTTTTAGTTGTTTTAGGGGTTTTTGGTATTTTTGGGGTTTATGAGCTCTTAGGGGTTTTATGATATTTGGGGGTTAGGGGGTCTTCATTATTATTAGTGTTTTTGGGGTTTTAAGGGGTTTTAGTGTTTTTTAGGTTTTTTTGGGTTATTTGGGTTTTATGTGTTTTATGGGTTTTTTATGATTCTAGGCATTTTGGGATTTTTAGGGTTTTACTGTTTATCGGGTTTTTTAAATATTTTTAGGGTTTTTTGAGTTATAGGTTTTTTTAGGTTTTTAGTGGTTTTAGGAGTTTTTAGCACTCCTAAAAAATATAAAACATACAGTTCTAGCGTTTGTCAATGTTTGCAAAAATTACAGTCAAAGGTTCACTTTATCAGTGCTAAAAATGATAAAGGGTCATGGTTATCATTGATATAGAAAATAACTCATAATAGATACCCTCTATCATCCCTGTAACGACCCGAATCCGGAGCCCCTACACTGGTTCCCCGTACCCAATTCGCCACACGACCTCAAGCACGTTTCCCTGAACACCAGGGCTACCGACTACCAGTGAGGGCCTTGGTGAGTCAGTGGGGAAACTATGCCCTCATTTGGTAAGGTATACAGTGGAAAAACAACAGTCAACAGCGGAAGCAGTAACAACATGCATAACAATAGAAACCAAATAGCGGGAGCAATAAATATATATAACAGTGATGACAATGATGCAGTAGGTACAAGTATCTATGGAATGCAGCAAACAAAACAACGTGCTGGAATACAACTGAAAACAGGTCCAAAAGAAAAACAAAATAAACTCCTCAGCATCGCAAGCCCCAGTTTGGTCCCATACTCTCCAGCTCCAGCACAATGAAGATCTTGAAGTAGAAGTGCACTTTCCCTTATCTACACCTGTAGCAACATAGTCTTCTTGGGCCCAAAAGCATGTCCCAAACAGGGTGTGAGATACAATCCCAGTAGGAAATAACCCAAAGATTTGTTCCCAACAGTCAATGAATACAAGGAATGTAATAAAACAAGAAGCAGTAAACAGGAAATCACAAGCAGCTACAATCCACAGTTCTAAAAAATAAAGTACACATGTAAACAGTCAGCAACAAGAAGAAAACAGGTAACCCTCTGGGAAGATCTCACAGCCTAACCCCTATGGTTCAACCTATAAGTACTAGAACCCCTCTAGAAGGCACACACAGTCTCACCCCTCTGGTTCATCTATGAAATTAATTGACTATATGGGGAATCACTCACCATCAATTCCCCCTATAGTATCGTATCGTGCTAAAGGATCTCTGGGGAAGCACTCAACGTCTATTCCCCATGTGTCCTGCATCGAGTAACTACAGACTCTCTAAGGAAGCACTCAACTTCAATTCCCCATTTGGTCTCGTAACGTAATTAAAAGACACTCTGGAGAAGCCCTTCTGTCAATTCTCTCTTTGGACTACTACTCTAGGTTCTCACAGTCCTCAGTAAAACTAAACATGCTCAGCGTGTGTGTACATCGTCCAAGTAAACCTCAAGAACTACTTGGCTATCAACTAAGGCCCAGCTGCATAACAAGGTAGCAGTTCCACTTTTCTATGATGAAGCATGGCAAGTGGAAAAATTCCAAATAGGAAGAACAAGCATATCAAACATCCATGGTACAGTAAAGCTACCATAATCATAGGGAAAACATCTACTCTAGCAATCAAGCAAAGAAGGCAATACAACAAGGGCAAAACAGGAACACCTAAAACCCCGTTCAAGGGTATTGGTGGAAATTGCACAAAATATTAATGAACTTTCTACAGAAAGGCACAAAACACCTACCTTGATCCAAGGAGATCGATATAAGTGAACCACGATGACAGATTCCCCTTGGAATGATGTAGATCTGAGAAAACGCACAAAACACTCAACCTACGATAACATGGAAACCAAGAGAAATCAAGAGACAAGACTCAATCAGAAGGGAGAGCTCACCACTACAATTCTAACGCAATCGACCGCGCTCGAATCGAAGAATGGATGAAGAGGCGGGAGCTCATCAAAGGTCCAGCCGTAAGGTTGCTCTCGGGCGGACGAAATCTGGAGGAGAAGATGAAATTGGGGGTTAGGCACGACCCCGGTCCGTTTACTGAAAAAAAATAAAATACATGGCATGTACTTCTTGAGTACACGACGTGTACTTCAGTTTTCCATACTCTGCTTTAACCGGCCTCCACCTCACCCTTACACACTGTGTGTGTGTCCGGGAGACGGCCAGCACATGTCTTCGAGCCGAAAAAGAGTACACGGAGTGTACTCAGAAATTACACGGCATGTACATTGAAAATTTCCAGAAAATTCATTTTTCTTAAAAACTCTAGAAAAAGGGAAATCATACCTGAAAAAAAGATCCGGGTTCTTATAAACTTCCCCCTTTAAAGAAACTTGTCCCTGAATTTCCCTAACGAGACGGAGAAGAAGAAACCCCAAACAGCTCCAGCCATTGTGACCATACATCGGCCTCCGTCCCCCAGGTCTCGTCCTATACTCACCCGTGCTACCATATCACCCGTACCAGAGGAATAGACCGCCCACGGAGAACCTTCGTACTGCGATTGACAATACGGATAGGATGCTCCTCGAACGATGCATCTGCATCAAGCTCGACTTCCTTGGGCTGAAAGACGTGAGATGGGTCTGAAAAGTAATATAGGAGTTGAGAGACGTGGAAGATGTCGTGCATGGCCCGATACCTCTGAGGTAGCTGCAACCGATAGGCGACCGACTCAACTCTCTCCAAGGCCTCAAACGGCCCGACGTACCATGGTGAAAGCTTAACCTATCTCTGAATCCTCTTGTGTCCCAACCTCGGTGCGACACGCAGGAAAACATGATCACCGAACTCGAACTCCAGAGGTCATCTCTGCTGATCAGCATAAGACTTCTGTCGAGACTGCGCTGTAGCCATCCTCTTCCGAATCAGCTCTATCTCCTCTGAAGTCTCCTGAACAAGACAAGGTACCATCGAAGCTGCCTCTCCTACCTCCAGCCAGCATAAGGGTGATTGGCATGGCCTACCGTACAAAGCCTCGTATGGCGCCATCTGAATGGTCGGTTGGAAACTGTTGTTGTAGGAGAACTCCACCAGAGTTATATGCTTCTCCCAAGAACCTCCAAAGTCTAGGATGCAAGCTCGGAGTATATCCTCAAGTACCTGGATCATGCGCTCTGACTGGCCATTAGTCTGGAGATGGTATGTTGTACTCAAAAGTACCTGTGTACCCAAGGCCTTCTGAAGTCCTTTCCAGAACCGAGAGGTAAAAGCCCATCCCTGTCTGAAACGATGGAGTGTGGGACTCCATGCAGACGAACGATCTCCCAGATGTAAAGTCGGCCTAGATCATCAACACTGATGGTATCCTTGATCAGCAAGAAGTGAGAAAACTTCGTAAGCCTATTGAATACAACCCAAACAGCATCGTTCCCTTGCGGAGACCTCAGAAACCCAGTCACGAAGTCCATCATGACGTCGTTCCACTTCCACTCCGGAATGGGTAGCTATTATAAAAGGCCTTCTGGTCACGGGTGCTCTACTTTCACCTGCTAGAAAGTAGAACATCTCATGACAAAACCAGCAACATCCTTCTTCATACCTGGCCACCAGTACTGGAGATGAAGATCCTGATACATCTTGGTGACGCCCGGATGAACTGCCCAAACAGAGGAATGAAAGTCCTGCATCAGCTCCTCGCGTGTGTCTACTGGAACCCATACGCGTCCCTGGAAATGCAAGATCTCATCCTCACCCATTGTCCATCCAGGAAGAGGGTCCCCTCCTGACACACTCTCGTGCAGGACTAATCCTTCTGAGTCTGATAGTTTCCTCATCCGTACCTGATCAAGAAGTGTAGAGGTAACAGCTATAGAAGATAGGAAGGTCTTTCCTTGTCTGTCGTGCACCTCTAGATGCATCTCAGAGCACAGATCCATCAGCTACCACTCACTACTGGCCTCTTAAACTTCCTGAATTTAAGTTCTCCTACTCAACACATCATCCATTGCATTTCCCTTACCCAGAGTATAGGCAAGCTTGATCTCAAAAGACTGTAGATACTCAACCCACCTACACTGCCTCAAATTTAGATCACACTGAGTGAAGTTATACTTTAGACTGTTGTGGTCAGTGAAGACCACAAAGTGCTCTCCTAGAAGATAATGTCTCCAACAGTGCAAGGCATGAACAACAGCTGCCAACCCCAGATCGTGCGTCAGTTAGTTCTTCTCATGTGGCCTCAACTGCCGAGGCCCGTACGCAACGACTCCATCCCTCTGCATAAGCACAGCTCCTAGCCCGATACCTGAAGCATCACAGTAAATAGTTTATCTCTTTCATGGCTCTGGAAAGACTAGTATCGGTGCTAACGTCAACCTCACCTTAAGCTCCTAAAAGGATGACTCACAAGAATCTGGCCATAAGAACTTCACCCCCTTCTTGGTCAGACCTATCAAGGGTGCTGCTAGATGAGAAAAGTTCTGAATGAAGCGTTTGTGGTATCCAGCTAGCCCTATGAAGCTACGTACCTCAAAGACGTTCTTCGGATGCTCCCAGGAGACTACAACTCTCACTTTATGTAGGTCCAAAGATACTCATGCCTCTGAGATGACGTGACCCAGGAAGTGAATCGGATCCATCCAGAAGTGGAACTTCGAGAGTTTAGCATACAGCAGATGCTCTCTCAATGTACTCAGAATGATCTCAAGATGTGTGGAATGGTCATGTAAAGTGTGAGAGTACACCAAGATATATTCCATGAATACCACGACAAAGGAGTCCAAATAAGGATGGAACACTTGGTTCATCAGTTCCATGAAAACTGCAGGTGCGTTCGTGAGACCGAACGACATGACGGTATACTCGTATAGACTATACCTGCTCCTGAGGGCTGTAAGAGGTATATCTGATGGTCTAATGTGCAAATGATGGTAACCAGACTTCAATTCGATCTTCGAGAACACCCAGGATCCTCTAAGCTGATCGAAAAAGTCGTCAGTTCTCGGCAAAGGATATCAGTTCTTGACTGTCAACTAGGTCAGCTTCCGATAATCCACAAAAAGTCGAAGGGTACCATTTGCCTTCTTTGAAAACATGACAGGCGAACCCCAAGGAGAAGTACTGGGTCAGATGAAACCCTTAGCCTGTAGCTCCTCCAACTGCTTCTTGAGCTCCTGCAACTCAGGTGTGGCCATCCTATAGGGAGGAATGGACACTGGTGCCGCTCCTGGCACAAGGTCAATAGATAAGTCTAACTCACGCTCTAGAGGAAAACCTAAAAATTATTATAGAAAGACATACCTAAAGTGATCCACCACTGGAGGAAAACACAACTGTGGAGTCCCATGATCATCCAGATAAAGACTATAAATCTGGGCTGTCGCCCCTCCTAGCCTAAGATGCTCGAGTCCCGCCCGACTCACCCAAATGTCCCATTCGCCTCTATAAAGAAAAGATTCACCCTCTGGTGAGACGAAACTCACTCAGCGGAGATAATAGTTGACGAATTCCTGAAAGGGAATCAACCTGTCCATTCTGAGGATCACATCATAGCCTGTCATCTCTAGGACATAGAGATCCCATAAGAAGCGATACCCTGCAACCTCAAGAGGGCACTCACTGCACTGGCGTACACTAGATGTCCTCATCCCCAAAGGTGTGTCTAGTGTCAATGAGTCGGTAGAAGAAAAGACTCAGAGTCCAAGGCTCTCTATAACAGCAATAGAGATAAATCTATGTGTAGAACTGATATCTAAAAGGGATGAAGATAAAACCGAGGCTACTAAAATTGTGCCTTGAATTGTAGAAAGGTCGAGATCCTGCTCCTCATAAGTCTGCTCCACGGCGAAAGACTGGCCTGCATTGCCGCCCTACACCCCTGACTGACCACCCTGAGCTGAACCTCCCTGCTGGTGCTGAGGGACTGGTGGCTGACCACCACGACCTCGACCTCCACCTCGGCACGAATGGCCGAAAGAACTCTAGGTCCCTGACTGGTGGGGCTACTCCTGAATGAGGAGTCATGGAAGAACCCCGGTCACCAACTGCAGGTGAGAAAACCTAACAGAAACACTGAAGGTGACCCATCTTGCCACAAGATCGGCACTCCACGGGGACCCTTTGGCACTGCGGCCTCGTGTGCCCTGACCGGCCACACTGGTAGCATATCACCTAGCTGCCTGACGATGCATCTCGCTTCCTCGTATCACCGCGTGTAGGCTCTCTACGATGCGTCTTACTATCATTTGGAGGCAAAATAGCTCTGGAAGTAGAACTGCCCTAGCTCGCAGCTCCAGACTCTCTCAAATTGTGCTCCGCAATCAGTGCCTGGTTGACGATGGAAGTAATGGAAGTCAGCTGGAAGAGATTCACCTGTGAACGAATCTTCCGCCTGAGACCATCCTCAAGATTCCTTGCTAGGAACACCCCACTCCCATCCCGGAGGGGTGTGAAGCGCTGCAGCTTAGTGAAACGAGTGTAATACTCCATGACTGAAATAGTACCCCACTTTATGCTCATGAACTCTCAGGCACGGTCAGCCCTCAGGGTCTCCGGGTAGAAATAGTCGTAGAACACATGCTGGAACTCCTCCCAAGCCATATCCTGCTGCTGACCTGCCTATGAGATCACGTCCCACCACCTCTTGGTGGAGTCTCAGAGCATGTTGGTGGTGAGCTTGACCCGTTTCTCTAGAGGTGTCTCCAGATGCTCGAAGATAATAAGAATGGCTTCCAGCCATGACTCTGCAGCCTGAGGTCCTCCTTCCCCCGAGAATGTGTGAGGATGCTGCTGTTGAAAAACCCACGTCAAGTCTGCCATAGATGTGGAAGGAGGCTATGCTCCCTGGAAGGCCTGCATCATCCTCATAAAACCTTCCCTAAACTTTGCGTCAGCGCCTACAACTGGTATGACAGCTGGTGCCAAGGTAGGCCCAACTGGAGGATCGACATGAATTCCCTGATCAGCCCTGTCTGGAATCTGATCACTTCTTGACGACAAACGTAAGACCAGAGGACGTCTCGAAGGCATAGCTATGAAAGATCAAAAGCACACATTAGATTTGGAAAACATGGACATAGAACACAAGTGTACAAAATGGAAACAGGGGAATGAAAACACAAAAATTTACAAAACTTGACTACACGATGTGTATAAAAACTACATGGTCTGTCTTCTTAAACCGCAAACATGGGCCTATACTTCTGCCCTTCAAGTCGTGTATACTTCAAACTAGACGGTGTATTTCACCCACACACGACGTGTAGTTGAACACTGTTCCTCTGCCCGAGTCTCCTTACACGGCTAACCCACATGGTCCGACTCAACCAGAGACTACACGGTGTGTACTAGACAAGGCTTTAGCGGCCCATGTTTTTTAAGCACACGGCCGTCTACACGGCGTGCTCCGAACAAACACAGTGTGTATGGGAGAATGTTACACCATTCCGTGTTGTTTGTGAAACGGATGGGTACTTGGACAAGACTACACAGTGTGTTTTGAACACACACGGTGTATGGAAAAGAAGGTAAAGTCAGACCGTGTTGTTCGTGACACGGCTGGGTACCTAGACAGGACTACACGACGTGTTCGCTCTGGACATGGCGTGTTCTACCCAAGCTCCCCTGACTAGTGTTGTTAGTGACATAGTCAGGTACACGGATCCACACTCACACAGCGTGTACCTACCGTACACACCGTGTTGACGAATTTACTTTAACGACATCGTGTTTTGATCACACGGTCAATTACATGGCCTAAATACTACACAGTGTGTATCCAAAAAGTAAACACCATGTATTCTGGGTTTTTCTAGGTAGTATCTCAGAAACTACTCAAACTCCCAGAAACACTAAAAACAAGGCAGAGAGGTGCCAAATTCCGATCCGTGAGGTCCCATAACACCTCAAGAACCAAAATTAGTCATTCATTTCAAGCAAGGAACAAAACAAATAGTTTTCTAACATGACAGCAGAGAATCTATCAAGCATCTATCAGAACAGCTTGCATAATCTACATAGAGTCTATCACAACAGCATGCAATCGCTAATTCACCCTAGATGGCCTAGCAAGAATGCATGGCATCTGATTTCTAAAAGTTCCTATATGATGCATGAGATAGCATACCCTCATCTCATCAGGTTGCGATCAAAATAGAACTGAAATATCAAAACAATAACAGAACAAGTCCTACAAATCACTCTAGGTGCAAACATATCAACCATAAAACTTCAAAACCAGCAAACTGCAATTAACGAGGTAGTATGGCCTTTCCTTGTACATGGGTTAGCTACTCCTGAGCACACCTTAATACCAAGTACCGAATCCGTCCTATCCCTGGATAAAGTCTCCAAACAGTAAGGCAAGAGAAAATAAATCCTTTGATACCACTTTGTAACGACCCGAATCTGGATCCCCACCACTGGTTTCTCGTACCCAGTTCGCCACACGACCTCAAGCGCGTTTCCCCGAACACCAGAGGCTACTGACTAGCAACGAGGGCCTTGGTGAGTCGGTGGGGAAACTATTCCCTCATTTGGTAAGGTATACAGTGGAAAAACAACAGTCAACAGCAGAATCAGTGACGACATGCATAACAACAGAAACCAAACAGTGAAAGCAATAAATATATATAGCAATGATGACAATGATGTAACTGGTACAAGTATCTATGGAAAGCAGAAAACACAACAACATGCTGGAATGCAACTGAAAACAAGTGCAAAAGAAAAACAAAATAAACTCCTCAGCATCACGAGCCCCAGCTCGGTCCCATGCTCTCCAGCTCCAGCGCAATCAAGATCCTGAAGTAGAAGGGCGATTTCCATTGTCTACACCTGCAGCAACATAGTCTTCATGGGCCCAAAAGTATGGCCCAAACAGGGTGTGAGATATAATCCCAGTAGGAAATCACCCAAAGATTTGTGCCCAATAGTCAATGAATACAAGGCAAGTAATAAAACAAGAAGTGCTAAATAGGAAAGCACAAGCAGCTACAATCCACAGTTCTAACAAATAAAGTACAAAAGTAAATATCCAACAACAAGAAGAAAAATGGTAACCCTCTGGGAATCTCTCACAGCCTAACCCCTATGGTTCAACCTATATGTACTAGCAACCCACTAGGAGGCACACACAGTCTCACCCCTCTGGTTCATCTATGAAATTAATAGACTCTCCAGGGAAGCACTCACCGTCAATTCCCCCTATAGTCTCATATCATGCTAAAGACTCTCTGGATAATCACTCAATGTCTATTCCCCCTGTGGACCACGTTAAGGAACTATAGACTCTATGAGGAAGCACTCAACGTCAATTCCCATTGTGGTCTCGCATCGTAATTAAAAGACACTCTGGATAAGCCCTTCCGTCAATTCTCCCTTTGGTCTACTACTCTAGGTTATCACAATCCTGAGTGAAACTAAACATGCTCAGCACACGTGTACATCATCCAAGTAAACCTTAAGAACTACATGGCTATCAACTAAGGCTCAGCAACATAACAAGGTAGCAGTTCCACTGTCTTATGACTAAGCATGGCAACTGGAAAACCGCCAAACAGGCAGAACTAGCATAGAAAACACCCAAGGTACAGTAAAGCTACCATATTCACAGGAAAAACAACTACTCTAGAAATAAAGAAAAGCAGGCAATACAACAAGGGAAAAACAGGAACACCCAATACCCCGTTCAAGGGTATTGGTGGAAATTTCCCAAAATATTCATCAACATTCTACAGAAAGGCACAAGCCACCTACCTCCATCCTAGTAGATCGATATAAGTGAACCACGATGACATATTCCCCTTGTAACGACGTAGATCTGATAAAATGCACAAAATTCTCAACCTACGATAACTTGGAAACCAGGAGAAATCAAGAGACAAGACTCAAGCAGAAGGGATAGCTCACCGCTGCGATTCTACCGTAATTGACCGCAATCAAATCGGAGAACGGACGAAGAGGGGGGATCTTGTCGAAGGTTCGGCCGTATGGTCTCTCTCGGGCAGACAAAATCTGGAGAAGAAGATGAAATTAGGGTTTAGGCGTGACCCTGGTCCGTTTAATGAAAAAAAAAAGAAAATACACGGTGTGTACTTCTTGAGTACATGGCGTGTACTTCAGTTTTCCGTACTCCTCTTTAACCAGCCTCCACCTCACCCTTACATACCGTGTTTGTGGCTCGGACACGGCCAACACACGGCTTCGAGCTAGAAAAGAGTACATGGCATGTACTCAGAAATTACATGGCGTGTACTTTGAAAATTTCCATAAAATTCATTTTTCTTAAAAACTACAGAAAATGGGAAAGCATACCTGAAAGGAAGATCTGGGTTCTTATAATCAATTTTTTAGAAATGATAAAAGGTACCCTTTATCAGTGCTTTTTTCAATCTAATAAAGGATACCCTTTATCAGTGGGTTATTTTCAGCACAGATAAATGATTCTATTTCTTTAATTTTTTTAGCACTAATAAAGGTCCTGATAACTTAGTGAATTCCATATAGAAACAGAGGGTGTGATTCTCATTATTTATATATAATTTTTTTGCATCCAATGCTATGAATCCTATTGCGATGATGTGATTTTTCATTCACAGAAGACAGTTTTATAGGTCTACCATAGCCAAACATGGGCCTTGGCCCACCATATGCTAAATTCGGGCCTTGGCCCATCTTCCGGTCCAACACAACTCATACAAATCCATTGCAATTTTTTTATACAAACCTGTAAAAAAATTAAAAGTATTAAAAATAATAAAATATTGAAATAGTAAAATATATAAAAAAAGTGAATAAATTGAAAAAATGTCAAAAAATTTAATTACATTATTACTATTAAATTTAATATATATATATATATATATATATTAAATGCTAATAAATATTTTATATTAAATATAGATATATAGAATGAATGAAATGAAATAACTAAAAGAATAAAAATTAAAAATGGGTAAATTAAAAAAACAAAATTTTTATTAGTTAAATGATTATTGATAAAAATGAATAAATTTAATATACATACATATATAAATTATAAATATTAATAATTGGGTATATTAAATATATGTATATAAAATTAATAAAATGTAATAATTAAAAAATTAAAAGTAAATAAATTGTAATAATTAAACAAAAAAAATAAAAATGAATGAATTAAAAAAATATTAAAAAAATAATAATGAAAAAATTATTGTTAATAGTGAGTAAATTTAATATATATATATATTATAAATAGTATTAAATAATATATATTAAAACTAAACATATAAAATCAATAAAATGTTATTATAAAAAATATATTAATGTCTTATTCATTTGTAATTGTTTTTATACAAAATTATTCATTAATACATTTAATATAGAAATATATTCATATATGTGTATATATATATCAGTATATATAATATTTCCTAAAATATGATTGATATATTAAAAAAAATCATTCCTACAATAAAAAACTCATATATTTATAATGAAAAATTAATATTAGTTTAAAATGTTTACTAATTGTATTTAGTAATGGACATTAATTGAATGTTGTTTGATTTTAAATTAAACATATATAATTTTTTTTAAATTCTTTTCACAAAAATATATACATTGTTAACATATTTTTATATTCAACACAAAAATAATTTTTTTTACATAATTAATGAAATCATATATAAAAACACATACACCTAATATTTATTTAATTTTTTCAAATTTAAATAAATATTTTAGAATTTAATATAGTAAGCTGATAACATTAATGTATTATATTTTTAGTCAGTAAATTTTATTTATTTATTTTTAATATTTTTTAAGTTTATTTATTTAGATTTTAATAATTTAATAGTTTTTATTTTTATTTATTTATTTATCATTTTTTAATATTCTCCATATGTAATAATATTTATTTCAATACATATAAAAAAATTTCTAATAATTTATATTTAATTCATAAAACATATCTATTTTTTCAATATTTTTAAAGTGTATCCATTTTTAATTATTAAATTTCACTCATTATTATTAAACATGCATTTCATATTATATATTCTTTAATAATGTTAAAAATATATTTTTAAATAAATATTTATAAATATATATATAAAATATATATATATATATTATATATGGGGGCTTACCTAAGTGGTAACGGCTCCCGGTAATCCTACATCAGACTCGGGTTCAAATTCGGGTGGGAGTGAATTTTTATAGGTAGGTTGTGATGCAGGCATGATGCATGAAAAAGGTAGGTGGTGATGCATTCATGACATAGGCAGGGTGAAATAGGCAGTATGATGTAAGCATGACACTAGATTAGGCCTTCGGCCCAGTTTGTGGGTTGTTGGGCTATGTTATGGGCTTCATGCCACTTGGCCTTCAGGCCATGTAATGAATAAATAAGGCTTGATCGGTGGGTTAACCATTAGGGGGGTTTTGAACGGCCTTTCTGGCCTGTTTGTGTGATGTTTGTGTTTTTAATGTAATTATACCTCTAAGCAGCTAATATCTATAAATGTATATTTACAATATTTATAAAATTATAAATTTATAATTATAAATAAATAAATATTTTTTTAAAAAATATATAATTATAAATAAATAATTACATAATAAAATAATTATAAATTAAAATAAATTTATTTTAATAATGAATATATTACAATATTTATATTTATAATTATATTTATATTTATTTATTATATATATATAAATATATACAATGATATAATTGTATAAATATTTAGAAAAATTTATTTATATAATTATAAATAACTAATTATATATTTTAGTATTTATCAAATTATAATACATTTATTTGACGATTATATTTATTTTATATATATATATATATATTTATATATATTCGTTAACAATTAATATAATTATATAAATATGTACAACCATTTAAATATATTTATAATTATATAATTATGACAGATATATTTAAATTATGAATATATTTACTATATATAAATATATTTATTAGATATATATATAAATATGTAAAATGATTTAATTATATTTATAATTATAAATAAATATATAAAAATAAATAATTATATATATATAATTATATTTATTAATTTACATTTACTATATTTATAAAAATATATATTAATCATTATAAATAAACAAATATAGTTTTTTTAGCTTGTATATAATTATGAATAATTAATTAAATATTTAAATAATTATAAATTTATAATATATATATTTGAATAAGGGATATATTTATTAAATTTATTAAATATTTATATAATTATATAAATATATATAATGATATAAATATATTTATAATCCTATACATATATTTATAAATATATTTTCAAATATTCTTGTGAATAATTACAATTATAAATCCTCCATCATACATAATGTTTTAACACTGATAATAATACCTTTAATCAATGATCATATATCACTAATAAGGATACATATTTATTAGTACTAAAAATGTGCTGATAAAAGGTATATGTATAAGAAATAAAATTTTACTGTTAATTAATATGGTTGTTATTAGGGATTTTTAGTACTGATAAGGATATAAATTTATCAATGCTAAAGAAGCATTGATAAATCCCACACCTACATTTTTAAAACAACCCTAACCACACTAATTTCAGTCACTCCTCTCAAGATTTCATGGATGTCCACTATTTTCGGCGCTCCTCCTATAGTTTCTCTCAGAAAAATCATGCCTCAAAACTAATGTGTTTAATTTTATTCTCCTCCTCTCTTGTTTTTCTGATTTTTAGGTTCCTGATTTCACAAGCATAGGTGACCAAAACCTCACCCTTTGAGTTCAACAAGCTCCATGTAATCATGTCTTCCTGCTCCTCTAATTTTCAACCATCTATTTTGATTATGGATAAGATTTTGTTAGGATAGGTTCCTTCTTCTTTTCTACTTCCTTTTATTTCTCCCCTCTCATTTTCCCCCTATTGAAAATTACACATAGACCAGGCTAAACCTTATGGGATTATGGCTTCTGAATTTTGTTTCAACTTTGGATTATAGGGCATGTGATCATCCCTTAGGGTATTCTTATCCCTAGTCTAAAGGGTTTATTCATTTTCTCTTTGTCCTGGTTGGTTTCCCCTTGCTCAAATCATTAGTTTCAGAACCATTGATTATATTGGTATTTTAATTATTTATTAACAATATTAAATATAGTCATTGGATTCATAGGTAAGAAATTGTATTTTGAATTTGTCTTCATTGACAGTTATTTCGACACCGATGTGGCGCGTTTCGGGTGATGATGAAATGGTCTGATGAGAATCATCACCCATATCTTTTTCTAGGGAATGTTTCTTGTCAAATTCACCATTTCTTTTTTTTGACCCATTCTGCCCCATTATCCCTTATACAGAGGTGGGATTAACCCTTTGGGCACTAGGTAATTTACCACTTCTGTATTGCGAAGAAGATTCCACATTAAGATGGTCATAGTGGGTGATTTCATGTTGTCAAGTACTTGTGAAATCAATTCTCATAGGATATAACTTCCTCAAATGGTCTTAAAAAGGTTTTTTTTTGTGGACCTAGAAACACCCAACGACCCTGGTATCTATGATTCATGGACCTAAATTCCAAAGGCAAGTGCTCATTGTACAATGAATCGGCCAATGACATTTAAGGACTCCATTGGTTGAGAGGATGGAAAGTTGGGCTCACCACACCCCTCTGGGGGGGTCTTACCAATTACAAGAATCTATTATTGATTTATGTTGTGTTCATATGTTCATGAATCCTTGGTTCATTCCCAAAGAGTGTGTCCATGGGTTACCCCTGGTTTGTCTAATCGTCATAGGCATACATAAGTTTGATGCTACAGAGGTAATACTGACTTGATCCATATAATAAGGCACTCTAGAGTTTTTCATCATCCAGGGGAGGAAGGTGACTTGAGGTTGGTATGAGACCCATATGACGAGTTTCTTACATATCCTTGTGAGAGGAATCAAAACCCAAGTAGTTCGGATATGCTAGGGCTTACACATAAAAGATTCCCATTTGAGAGGGACATGATTGACTGAACCCTTTTGGAAAGGAAACCTTTTTAGATCAATCCTTCAATCATTCATCCTACATATCCTATTTTGACTAGGAATCATAGTTCTTGTAGTTCATAATTATTGGGGATTACACATAGATGTTGACCATTTGAGAGTTCATGATTAGGTGAACCCTTTTGGAAGGGCACCCTTTTGAGCATGGGTCATTAAGAAGGTGTCCAACGTATTCTGGTTTGATCAGGAATCAGACTTCTCATAGTTAATAATTGTTGGGGCTTACGCATAGAAGTCTCCCATATGAGTGGTCATAATTGGGTGAACCCTTTTAGAAGGGAAGCCTTTTGATCTCGGGCCTCCAAGAAGGAATCCAACATTTCTTGGTTTGATTAGGAATCAGGGTTCTCATAGTTTAGAGTTGTTGGGGATTATGCATAGAATCTTACCATTTGAGAGGTCATGATTGGGTGATCCCTTTTTTAGGGGCACCCTTTTCACATCGGGCCTTCAATCGGGCAACCTATGGAACCTGGTTTTATCAAGAATCAGAGTTCTTCTAGTTCATAATTGTTGGGGGATACACACAGAAGACTTCCATTTGAGAGTTCATGATTGGGTGGACACTTTTGGAAGGGTTCCCTTTTGAGATTAGGCCTTCAAGAAAGCATCTTATGTATCCTGGTTTAATCGGGAATCAGATTTTTCATAGTTCATAATTGTTGGGGTTTACACATAGCATCCACCAATTTGAGAGGGCATGATTTGGTGGCCTCTTTTGGAAGGGAACTCTTTTGAGCTCCGGCCTTCAAGGAGGCATCCTACATATCCAAGTTTTATCAGAAATCTGAGATATTGTAGATCAAAATTATTTGGTATTACACATTGAAGCTGCCAATTTGAGAGGTCATGATTGGGTGAACCCTTTTGGAGGGGCACCCTTTTGATCTCAGTCCTTCAATAAGGTGTCATGTGTTTCCTGTTTTGACCAGGAAGCAGATTTCTCCTAGTTTATAATTTTTGGATGTTTTAATCGTCAAAAAACACTATGCCCATGTGATTCACAATTGGTATGAGAAACAAGTGGATGTGAGGGATCCATCCAACCACATGCCTCCTCTACTACTGATGGGAGAGACCGAGCCTACGATATAAGTGGTTGGGGCGACAGTGGGTGAGGGCGCAGAGTGATGAACATTTTAATATTAGATGGAATTAAAGGTCATTCATATCTTCCTTTAGAATATTGAAGAATTACCTTAGTGGGAGTGCCCTGAAATGTGTTCTGGGAAGGGGATGATTATCATCCTCATCACAAGGGTTAGAGAACACAACCCCTTTAGCTGATCACCATTCCTCATTGAATGGAAAAGTAGGTGATCACCCTTAATCTCTAGAATGGGGAGGATCACATTGGAATCCCACTATTGGAATCCAGGTTACCATTGGAATGTAGACTTATAGACATCCCTAGAGTCTGAAATGTAGTGGGGAGATCCATTGTGACTCCACATACCATGGGTATGTTAACTCAAGGGGTGCACAGATGCACGCGATAGTCTAATCATATGGGTCTGGTGGATTTGGAGGAGGCTTCAACTTGATGACGAGGGACTGGTTTGTGGAGGGGCTATGGAGGACTGGGCAGTAAGGGAGGGGCACTACTGGAACCAGAGGAATGAATACCCAACAACACCCCATTCCGCATACTATTTTCTTATGTGGGATGGGGGATGCTCTGTATACCGTAGTGGTACGTGGAAAGAGGGGTTGCCCATGTAAAAAAGAAGTATTCGGGATGGGGAAAAGACCACCCAACACTATGGTGGTATGCAGTCCAAAATATGGTCTATCATGCTACTTTGGGTTCCATCTGCATACTCATGCAGTACGTGGAACCAAGTTAAATCAACCTAGTGATACACTATGCAGAACACCCTATTGAAGGAGGGTCTGGGGTACTATCATTTGTGGGGAGTTAATCCTCGAGAAATATGTGGTTCACAATTTCACCAATTATGTTTTTGGTTCTCTTACTATTATGTTCCCTCATTTTATGGTTCGCAGCTAGTTGTACCTGTGTAGAGCGTGGTTTGCAATTTCGGCTTTGCTGATGATTCAAGACAAAAGTTGGAATCTTCTCTGAGTTATTTCATCAAACCTATAGGGTCCCATTTCATATTTATTTGTCAATCCCCTATCAATTCCTTATGTTATCTTTTTATATAGAATTGATGCATTCATATCTATGGTCATGAAGGACCATTTTAGGAGTCCCATAATGATACATGTTGACCCATGGAAGACTCGGTCAACCGAGGTTTGTGGTGGCTGTGGTTCGCGATCATGGTTCGCAGAACCCTACTGGTTTTCTTCATGCACGAACTGATGAGTTAATGAGATGGTATGTGGTTATATTTTCCATGCATTATTCCTTCATCGATGAATTTTTTGGCCACTAGTTTTGTTGTTCATAACTCTGTGGACCAGCGCCACACAGATCGTTCCATATACCAGTGGTTTGTGGTCTATGTGGTCTTTGAACCCTTCCTTGTGATGGTACGTGGGCCACTTAAAATATTTTTAAAACATGAATTCCTTCAAGTTTCTTTTGATTTTTGAAACTCACTTTTAGTCCATTTGATTTATCTACACTTGCATGAATTCTTACTTCCTTCGACAAAGTGATCGTGGGAGCATTTTCATCCCTCGGTGGAATTTTCAGGACCATACAAATGCCCCCATCAGAATGGGGTCCATTCAGAATGAAGAGGAGACTATTATAATGTAGAAGTGGTCTTGAATTGAAATGGTTCACGGTAGAACATATTGGTCTAGTAGGAGTTGACCGCACCTATATATAGGGGCACATGTAATTTTCCTTTTACCATTTTTTGCGGTGAAAAGTTCCCCTGAATCTCCCTCGGATTCCTCTGCCTTCACATACTATTTATTTTGTGAGAACCCTATTCACAAACCACTTAATATGTGCCAAAAACATAACCATTATCTATTTATCTTCCCATTAACCAAATTTTGGATTTCATGAATGGCATTGTGGAATTTTAAAACTAAAATCTGAATCCTGATTAGGATAACGCTATGTTTCTTGTGTCTTCACATACCGAGCTTAAACCTATAAACCAAAATATAAACCTTAATAATCCAATATTTAAACATTAAACTACATATTTTTTTTTTGAAAATGTTCTTGTTGAGGCCTTGGTTCACTACATACTCCTTTCACGAACCCTTCTGTTCACTAGACAATGCTCCATGGGTCAGCATCTCACAGATTCTTTTCATACCATGGCTATAAGTGGAGTAACTTTTCCATCTACTACATTAGTATGTGGGAAGTATCTCTATGTATCATGAAACATTTATGAATTTATTCCACTTATCATGTGGTACGCGGGTATTGCCTACCATTTATGGCTCCAGCGGTCGAATAATCTGAAGGCAAGGAGAGCCCCCCATCTTGGGTAACCTATCTTAGGTCCCTTAACACTCTTGTAATGTCACTTCCAACTTATATACCCATTGATGTGGGGGAGTATCAAGGTACCAGTCCTACTGAGAGGAATGAACTCGGTTCAGAAATGGACTTTGTCCACTAAGATAGTCTTGGAAATGAGTATTGACTAATAAGAAATGATTCTCTATGATTATGTGTGTATTCCACAAAGCTTCACGTTTTAAGTTATGATTATTGTGACTACATTTCACTACCATGATTTATCCCATGTTATGAAATTATGATCTCTTTTTCAGGGTAAGATTTCCAAAATGTTATGTTCTTATGAATATGATGTGATTGATATTTCTTTTGTTTACCCTTACTGAGCATTTGAGCTCACACTTTTGAATGTTTTCATTCCCCAGGTCAGGAAGAAGGTTATTAAGTAAGATATGAAAAAGGGACTATAGATATGATGAAATAAATGGGAGACAGTGTAGACGCTTTATGAACCAGTTGTTTATGTTTCCCAGTTTCTAAAGACACTATACCTATATGGTCCTTTCATGGTTTTGTTATATGTTGTAATACATGTACTTCAATTTTGAAGTACTAACAATGTATGTAAAGTATGGGTCGTTATACCTGGTGTTAGATTGTATGGGCCTCCATGCTTAACTTCATTCACTGGGATGAGTTCATGTTGAAAGGTTACATATTTTAGGAATACATACTAGTGTTACATATGGGGAACACATCAGTAAATGTGGCTCCATCAACACAGATCGATATTAATTCACCTTATCTCTTTCATTTATTCATTCTTCTTGGTGAATCATTCCGCAAGAGTGAGGGGAAAATTATCATGGGGAGGTGGAGGTGGGTCATATAAGACATTGGATTTATTATTATCATTTTTTGTGTTTTTTAGGGAGGTATTGATTGATTATTTGAGGCGGTGGTGAAATTTAGGACCACTCTCTAGTTCTGGGAATGCGCACCATCTGGCTCGGTGTGGGATGCCTCTAGGATGGAACCATCTTCCCTTGCATCCTCTACTTATATATCATTTCCTATGAGATATGTGGGTTGACGTTTACCACTTTCATTGATGGATACCACATTGGGGTTGGTGTATGAGATACCAAATGATAGAAAGGATTTACGCATCATTGTCGGATTTTCTCATTTCATTCTACGATATTCTTTGGGTTTCTTGCCGATGATTGAACCAAAGGGAGACCTAATCCAACCTCGTAATGTGTCAATGTATTGAAGGGTATGATCCATGAGACTATGTTATATGGGTGCCTTTTCTTCTCATCATTCTTCCCGGATGAATGAAGACAGATGTCTGTCCTATGGGAACATGAGGTTAAAATGCCGCAATCCTTGTGGGCTAAGGTTGTTCCCGCTATTCTGTTGATGCACCACAGCCTAGATTGATTAGTCTTACAGGGTCATTTTGTTTTAAAAAATCTCCCTGCCCTATGGGCTTGGGTTGTTACAATGTCATGATAGTAGCCGCTGCTATTACCACCTTTTCAATTTCACTCACTCTTGAACAAATGTGATCCAAGTATGGAATTGGACCTACGTGGAGTCTATAGACTTTTGAATACTTGATAACTGCTTTCTGGTTGGCTTCCTTTAGGTTGTAAGACTTATTAATTTTCTATCATTCCTAACTCATAAGCTCTTCTTTGGCTTGATATATTCAGTCTTAATGTTTTTGAGACTAAATCTAGGTTGGTTTTTGTCGAGTATCACATCTTTCCTGAGCAAGGATTTCATTTGATTATTACATTTGGGTAATAACATTGAATGATGAAATTTCCAATGAGGTTTTCTAGATGGGATGTGGGCTGAAGTGTAGAGCTCCATGTTCTCCCCATCCCAGAATATGAACTCCAGTTGGGGCGTCTCCAATGAGGAATCGAAAATTCTGCAGTGCATGGAGGCAATCCAGTCCAAGGTTTTTTTATTTCTCTTTTAATACAGTGGTTGTAGTGTGGACGAGAGGGCTTCCAGGTCGATAAGATGGATAATATCCTATAACATGGTAACATGGTCTGCATACCCATGTAGGGTAGGAAATTTTCTTTCATATGATGAATACTTGGCCATATATTGAGGTGAATGTTGGGAACAGATTCCCCCAGAAAACTCCTCTAGTATGTTGAAGTTAAAAGTGGTCGTATTCCAATACATCACTAGTATATTATCCTTATCTAGTTTTCTTCTCACAAGAAAAATATCCTATTTTTATTCTTATGGGGGCTCCTCTACTTGATATTCAAATCATGGCTTCTTCTTAATAATTTTGTTCCATGAAGTCGGAATGGTGGGATCCACATTGATGTGTGAACAACACGTGGGTGGCTCAGAATATGAGCATGGACATGGACCATCCACTGGTTGAGAAAGGATATCAATCATCATAGACAGAGTGACTGATATGTCTGGATCCATATTTTTGATTGCCTCAGCATTTGAGGGATTTCTCACATTTGATTTGGTATGGGGAGAACTTCTTCCCAATATGTTTTTTATTATGTGGAGGACCTTTTCAATTGGTTCTTCAATGGTGAGGGAAACCATTGAAACTCGATGCCTAACCACAAGAAATTTATTTATGGTATATACTCTAAGGATAACCTTCTGAGCATGCTTTAGACAGGGGAGGACCTTCTAGCTTCTTGATGTAACTGATGGTAGGACCTTCTCGATGACAGCTATTACATCGAGGACTACTATCACAGAATGATACTTGGATGGAGGGAGAATCTTTGCAGTGTAAATCTGGTGGAGGACCTTCTGGATGTACTGTAATGAGGGGAGGACCTTCTCATTGATTGATGTTACTATGGGGAGGACCTTAACAATGACTTCCATTGTGGGGAGGGACTTAACAATGACTGTCATAATGTAGAGGACTTACATCAGGACCTCTTGGCCAACCATAGAGAGAAGAATATCTATAGTGTATACCCTGGGGAGGACCATCAGGGAAGAAGATAGTAAGGGGAGGATCTTCTTATTGTCTGATCTACAGGTCAAGGTGAGGGATACCTTGATGCGCATTAGAAGATAGGCTCTTATGATCGATCATTCATGGCCCATAGAGTGAGCCCTTGCAGGTTCTATGGGGTGGACATTTAGATCTATTAGTAGCGACATTTTGGAGAGGGCCTTCACAATGTATACTTCCTCTACCATAATTTGGTAATTGATTGAAGGGGTCTTGAGACTTTATTGATATACGTTTGAGGGCATCATGAACCACAGCTTCCAATAGATTAGGATTATGTATGCGCTATTCATTTTACATTTTCCTTTAAAAGATTTTATTTTTGAGTGCTCTTTTGCTGGTAACCAGGGCCGCATGTTATTGGTAATGGACTTCATATACTTATCCCTCTCTTTTTCTGTCCTGTGATGTCATCGGGATATGCCGCCCAACATATTGAGTTTCATTAGGGATATATGCATGCCCTGGAGTGGCCCCCACATTTGACAAGAATCCCCTAGTTTGACCATGTATTTGTTACTGATCTGGTAGTCCATGTATTATGGGATATAGTCATAGGCCCTCCTGGATTGGAGTAGGTATGCATAACTTCTCCAAAGTGACTGACCATTTTGCGAGTAAGTCATTTCGTTTGAGGAAACTAGGTTATGGGCATCGTTTCTCTCCTTTCATGACAATGCAATAATTTTGTTTCATTTTTGTATGATATGTTCTAGGATCGATGTGTGATCTTCCATCAGTTCCAAAATGTGTTGAGATACATATTTGGATTGAACGAGTATGAATTCCCATTCTAATATCAGATAAAGGGTTTATCCCTGCTCCGATCTTCCATGGGTTGCCTATAGATACTGGTAGTTCTCCCGTATCGGGATAGAGGAATGAGTCTGATACTATTTTTCTTCCCTGGTTTCAATCTTATTTGACTGGTGGGCTTCGTCTTCATGATCGGGGATTTTAATTTTCTCTCTTATCGATGTATTTGTCTATCAGGCTTTGTAAGAATCTACAAGAATTTGATTCTACCCATATTTTCTTATTCCTTATTTGGGTGGTGGGATTGATACATGTCGGAAGGTATTTGTACCTTTATATAGATAGTTTTCATCATATTTGGTTGATAGGATTTATAGGAATCAGCAGGATTTTGTGCCTGTGTATAGCTAGTTGCAATCATATGTGGTTGACAGGAATAATATACATCATTAGCTATTTGTTTCTATGTATATCTAGTTTCTGTCCTATTTGGTTGACGAGCATGATATGGGTCAGCAGTTATTTGTGCCTTCTTATAGTTTTCTTCTTTGTCTGGATGGTGGGACCTGTGAGTACTATCAGGAATGTACAAGTTCTCTTATTATGTCACCATATTTATGTGGTGTGCTTGAGTGGAGGGGGTAGAGTTTTTTGTTTTCTCATTGAGTGCTGCCACATTTTTATAGAGGAGTTTCTCCCCAAGAACCAAGGTCATATAGTGTTCTTGATTAAAAATTTTCCGCCCTTAGTGGGCAGCCCGTGGTGCCTAGGTCACTTGGACTTTATTAGGTTCCCTCGGCATAAGGTCCTCTTCAGTGTGAGGAGGCATGGTCATCCGGTGCCGGTAGAGAAAATCTCTAGCAGGGGACCATGAGTAGGAATATTGTGTAGTTGAGATGAAGTTTTCAAAATTTTATTCATCATCGCCCCCAAGATAAGGGAGGTACACTTTTTCACGTTATGGGGATAAACTATTGAAATAGTTTGAGACGACCACCAGGGTCTCCTGGTGCTGGGTGCCAGTCATAGCTGAGTAGGCCAGTAGTGAGCCTTTGTAGACTAAAGATCTTGTCTCAATTCTTCTACTGTGGGGAGAGTACATTTTTGGTGGTACTCTTGGATCCTCATGTTGTATACCCATCATTGAAGATGTTAGGTAGGCGAGGGGTTCCTAATCCTCATTGGGGTCCTAGTCCGCTTGTATGATCGTCGATGATTGTGTCTGTATTGGTCGTTGGGATTTAATTTGGATTGAATGTTTCTCTACAGGAACCTTAAATATACATATATGACATAAAGAACACAAAACCCCATCAAATTATCATTCCTTTAAGCATATGCATATTTGATTATTCAAATTCCCCCCTCCCGTTTTTTTCTATTATGAGGGGAAGGGGTTTGAGTGGGTAAAAATGCCACCTTGGTTAAGGATTCACATCAGGTTCACCATTTTTGTTTTGAACCTAGGGTGGCATGTGTCGGGTGATGATAAATGGTCCAATGATAATCATCATCCGTCTCTTTTTTTAGGGACAATTTCTTGTGAAATTCAACATTTATTTTGTTTTGACCCATTCTACATCATTATACCTTAAAGGAATGTTGGATTAACCCCGAAGATACTGGGTAATTTACCCATTCAGTATTTTGAAGGAGATTCCACAGTCATATAGTCCTATAGGTCGATTTCATGGGGTCATGTACTTGTTCATTCGGTCCTCCTAGAATATAACTTCCTAAGATGGTCTCCAATGGGTTTATTCGTGGATCAAAAAACACCCAATGGCCCTGGTATACTTGATTCATGGGACTAATTTCCAAAGGCAGGTGCTCATTGAACATTGATTCAGTCGAAGACACTTAAGGATTCCATTTTAAAAATGGATGGGAATCTAGGCTCACCGCACCCCTTTGGGGGGGGGGACTATTTCATATTTCGGAACTCTCTTATAGATTTAAGTAATTTTAATATGTTCATGGTTCATGGGTTCATTCTTGAAAAGTGTTTCCATGGGTTACCCCTGGTTTTCCGTATCATCATAGGTACAAAAGGATTTGATGCAATATAAGTAATATTGACTTGATCTATACAAAAAGGCACTCTGAAGTTTATCATCAATTAGGGGGAAAAGGAGACTTACGTTTGGGATCAGACCCATAATATGGGTTTCTTACGTATCCATGGGATAGGAATTAGAACCCACATAGTTGGGATGATTTGGGGCGTACGCATAAAAGACGTCCATTTGATAGGACATGTTTGGGTGGACCTTATAGGAAGGGCACCCTTTTGAGTTCAGGCCTTCTAGCAGGCATACTGTGTATCCTAGTTTGATCAGGAAACAGAGTTCTCATATTTCCAAATTTTTGGGGCTTATGTATAGAAGCTTTGCATTTGAGAGGTCATGACTGGGTGAACACTTTGGGAAGGGCACCCATTTGAGATCAAGACTTCAAGAAGACATCATAAGTATCCTGGTTTTATTAGGAATCAAAGTTCTCATAGTTTAGAATTTTTGGGCTTATGTATAGAATCCTCCCATTTGAGAGGTCTTGATTGGGTGAAACCTTTTGGAAGGGCACTGTTTTGAGCTCAGGACTTCAAGAAGTCCTCCTATGTATCCTTGTTTGATCATGAATCTGAGTTCTTGTAGTTCATAATTGTTGGGGATTACATATTGAAGTCGCCCATTTGAGAGGTCATGATTGGCTAAACCCTTTTGTAAGGGAACCCTTTTGATCTCAGGGCATCAATAAGGCATCCTACATATCCTGTTTTGATCAAGAATTATATTTCTTGTGGTTCGGAATTTTTGGGGATTATGCATAGAAGCCGCTCATTTGAGACGTCATGATTGTGTGTACCCTTTTGAAAGGGAACCATTTTGATCTTCGACCTTCAAGAAGGAATCATATGTATCCTTTTTTGATCAATAACCATAGTTCTCATAGTTCATAATTGTTGGGCCTTACCCATAGAAGTTTCTCATTTGAGAGGTCATGATTGGGTGAACCCTTTTGGATGGGCACCCTTTTGAGCCAGGGCCTTTATGCAGGCGTCCTACATATCCTGGTTTGATCAGGAATTAGAGTTCTTGTAGTTCATAATTATTGGGGATTACGCATAGAAGTCATCCATTTTTTAGGTCATGATTGGGTCAAACCTTTTAGAAGGGTACCCTTTTGTGCTCGGGCCTTCAAGCTATCATCCTACATATCCTGTTTTGATCAATAATTATATTTCTCATAGTTCAAAATTGTCAGTAGTTGTAATAATCACAAAACTATAATCCCACAAGAGTCATGCTCAGTGTGAGAAAAAAGAGGATGTGAGGGATCCATCCAACCACATGCCTTGTCTCCTGCTGATGGGAGAGGGAGAGCCTACAATGGAAGTGGTCGGGGTGACAGTGGGAGAGGGTGTAAAGCTATGAACCTGTTAGTGTGAGATGATATTAAAGGTCATGTGTCTTAGCCTTTGAAAGATTGGGGTATTACCTTAGTGTGAGTTCACTAGAATTCCTTCAAGGAAGGAGAGGAAGTGTCATCCTCATCACAAGGGGAAGCAAACATAACCCATTTGACTGATCACCATTCCACATTGAATTGAAAAGTATGTGATCACCCTTAATCCCTAGAATAGGGAGGTTCAAATTAGAACCCCAAGGTTGTAATCTGAGTTACCATGTGAATGTAGACTGATAGACATCCCAGATTATGAACCATTGTGGGGAGTGCATTTGAGACTTCACAAACCATGGGTATATAGACTCAAGGGGGCACACTGATGCACTTGATGGTCAGATCATATGGGATCAATGGCTTTCGTGTAGGATTTGGCCTGATGTTGGGGGACTATTTCATGGTGGGACTATGGAGGAATAGATAGTAATGGAGGGGCGAGATTGGAACTAGAGGAATGAATACCCAAAGACACCCCATTATGCATTGTGTTTTCTTATGAAGGATGGCGGAAGCTCAATATACCATAGTGGTATGTGGGCAGAGGGGCCATCCACATACTGAATTAGTACGCAGGCTGAGCTAGAGACCACCACACATGATAGTGGTACGCAGTCCTGAATATGGTATGTCATGCCGCTTTGGGTTAAATCCACATTCTAATGCAGTACATAATGCTGAGTCAAATCCATGTGGCGATGCACTAAGCGGAACACTGTATTGATGGATGGTCTGGGGGAATTTCATTTATGGAGATTTCATCCGCGTGAAATATGTTGTTCACAGTTTCATCAATTAGGTTCAAAATTCTATTATTATTATTATTAAGTTACCCATTTTACGGTTCGAGGATGGCCATACCTACAGAGATCATGGTTTTCAATTGGGGTTTCCTCAATGATTCAAGACTAAAGATTGAATCTTCTCTAAGATCATTATTCCAACCTCTAGGGCCCCCTTTGATCTTTCTTCATCCACCCCTCTCAATTCATTCTATTCATATTTTATAGAGCATTGGGGAAATTTTTTCTATGGGAATGTGGCACCATTTACGGAGGCCCATGAAGAGACATCTTGAACCATAGAATACTCGGTCAATCAGGGTTTGTTGAGGCTGCAGTTCTTGATCATGATTCATGGAACCCTACCAGTTTGCTTCATTTGGGAACTGCTGAGTTCATGAGATGGTATGCAGGTAGATTTTGAATTCATTATTCCTTCATTGACACGGTTTGCGGTCCACTGGATTTTCAATCCATCGTTCTGCATTCCAGTTCCTTGCGGGTCATTCTGCATACCAATGGTTATGGTCCATTCAGTCCATGAACCCTTCCTGATGATGGTTCATGGGGCAGTTAAGAACTTTTGAAAACATTAATTCCTTCAGGTTTCATCTGAATTTTTTTACTCACTTCAAGTCCATTTTCTTTTCTAGACATTCTAGAATGCTTTCTTCCTTCTAAAAAGTTGTTGTGGGATCAGTTTCTTCCCTTGGTGAAATTTTCAGGGCCATACAATAACAATGGGGTTTTCTACCTTTAAATAATGGTTTCAATATGGTTTCATGTTACTTTCTTGTAAAATTTCATGATATACCCTTTAAAATAGTATTTTCATTGTAAATGTTTTATTGGGATTTCAATGTATTTTCATAAATATTATTCTTTTTATTTCATGTGACACATGAAATGAAAAGCATTGTAAAAAAAATTTTAGGATCGTTTTTAAACAAAATGTCATGTTTATAATGGTTTAGTCCCCATTTGGGTCATTGGTTAAATTAAAGAATGATGTATCAATCCTTTTGAGTTTTTATGATATATAACCATGAGGACTGTTTGGAACTTTTTAAGGTTATTCCTAAAATGTGATGTTTTTGAATGAGGCAGTCTAGGTTATGTATAAAAGGGATTCCTAAGAGAATCTTACATTATTTTTTGTTCTTAGATGATTTATTAACTTTTTTTAAAAGAATGGATCATGATATTTTGTAAAATATTTTTCAGTTATGTGAATATTTTATAAACCTTATTGATGTTAATTATTGAATTAACTATATTGAATGGGAAATCATGGATTTTTGGATTCTTGTGTGATATTTTTTGAATCTCATTTTTGATAATTGTATAGTCCCTTGATTGAATTTTGAAATAATCCCATCAAAAGCTTGGTATTTTGGTGGGTATTCAAGGGTTATCATGTTCAAGATGATTATCTCGAACTAATAATAGAATATATAATAAAAACACTAAATACACATTTTTTAGGCAGGGAGACACTTATAGAAATGGAATCCAACCCCCAAGGCCCGTAGCCCAAGGGTAATGTGCGCACCAGGTATCCATTATCATTGAGAGTTTGAAAATCCTTGTGCCATGACCTAACCTACATGAGAAAGACATTAACATATTT
Organism: Viscum album; assembly: GCA_963277665.1. Classification (NCBI taxonomy): domain Eukaryota; kingdom Viridiplantae; phylum Streptophyta; class Magnoliopsida; order Santalales; family Viscaceae; genus Viscum; species Viscum album. The sequence continues at coordinate 114,404,029 of OY728133.1, read as the reverse complement.
CTAGAATTTAAATTGGTAATTTACTCATCTCATCTAAAAATGTTTAATTTACACCATCTTTGTAAAATGCTTATGAAATGTTTAATAATCATGATTTGATTTAGACTAGGTGTCTTCCTACATAGATCTTTTATGCTTATGCCTATTTTAAATTTCAGTTTTGAAATATAAAACTCGTTTTAAAATTTTAAAGAGGGTTTTGAAATGAAAAACAATTTTCCCCTTAAAATGAACTAAAATTGATTTAATATTTTGAAACTCATGATGTGATTTCAAAGTGCACATGTAATGTTTTAAATATTTTATTTTGTACATATTTTCATGGGAGTAGTATTAAATTTTAAATTTATTGTTGATGGGTTTTTAATGTGATTTAAATAGTTTTCACTTCATGATAATTGTTTTTATAGAAAAGGGGTATCATATCCTATTATGTGTTTTGAAAAAACTAGGACTATATTCATGTGTAATTAAAAAAAAGAAATTTAAAGACGGGTTTGAAAATTTTATATTTCAAAATTTTGAATTCTTAAAGTGGTTTTGAGATTATATAAAGAATTTAAAATTATGATGTCATAATTTAAAAAGTTTTGGTCTCTTTCAATTTTTTTAAAGCAGTTTCTTTGAATATAGAAATTTGAAAATTCTTTTTAAAAAATGGTTTTGGTGTTAAAAAAGTGTGTGATATCATAAATTGAATTAAAAAATTCATTTGAAAGAAGGTATTTTATTGTGATATATTGACATGGATGGACCAAATTTTGGTTTATGTGTGTGATATTTCATTAATAATTTTATAAAAAGTGAATAAAAATACATTAACATAAACAAAATGATTTTCCATTTTAAATACATTGATTTACATGAAATATTTTATAATGAATTCATAGTACATTGAATCTAAATATTACCAAAATATGGTCCAAAAAATGAAACTTTGACAAGGAATTCAAATTTAGAACAAAAACCCCTAACATCTGAATTCCTCTTAGTTAGACACAATCTCACATATTATATAATAAATTTAGTTTCATTATAAATCTATAGGGAAAAAATATATTTTTATTTATAATATGAAACTACTTTCAAATATAAAATTTTAATATCCATTTAGAATTAATTATTTTCAAATGAAAATATTTTTGTGTTAAATGTTATGTCTCCATTGAATGTTCTGAGTTGGAGGCTCAGATCCTTGCTCATTGTAGAAGGTCTGATCATATAAATATTTTTATTTGTCATTTTGACTATATTTTTGAAATATTCCATAGTATCATTTTCTTTTTATAGATCATATGTTGATGATTTTCATTTAAAAATATGAAATAATTTTATACATATTATGATTCCAAAAAAAAACCAATTTTATTACTAATTAATAATATACTTATCCCCTATCAACAATCCTTAAAACATATTAATGTAAATAATTTTATAGAATATAATCAGTACCTGATTTTTCATAATAATTCATTGAAAAATTATTATAAAATCATTTTTTAGATGGTAAAACAAACACAAAAAAGAGTGTCTTATAACATAATAATAATTAATAACATTCTATTTCACAATAATAATAAAATAGTATAGAATATTAAAAATATTATATAAAAATTTTGATTATGAAAAATGATATTAAATAAGATTAATATGAATAAAATAAAGAAGAAATCCCATGAATAACACATCATTTACAATTAGAGATTAAATATCTTATTGAATGACCACCGAGAAATTAACGGTTTTAAAATTCTTCAATAAAATGGAATATAAATATTATGAGAGGGTATTATTGGGAAATTAAATATGGTATAATATTGAGGAGAGTTTATTTTTTCTATGTATCTTGGATGGGGTGGTGGAGTCCTCCTTTTTTATGTCGAATAAGTGGTTGTTTTGTTAATATATGTTGTTTATTATAAAAAATTGAAGTTATATGCTTGGTAACTTGGTAAATATTAATAATATTTAGATTTTAATTAATGTTAGGTACATAAAAAGATTATCCAATAAATTAGAGATACAGTTTGGTTATATTTGTGGCCTTTTCTCTTAACATAACACCATATTAACCATTTAACCCTCTACAATTGTAAATAAATTTAAATATGTTGAAACAATACTTACTATGGGAATAATATTTTTAATAATATTAATATAATGTTTTATTATAATATACACACCAATTTAAAAAAACATTGGGAAATATAACTTTTTGACATTGATGATTTTAATAATATCATATTTATTTTTCATCCTTATTAAATATCATCAATTCCATAGCATTTGAAAATATTATATCATTATCTAAAATTAATATATACATATATATATATATGTTTAATTATATCACATGTTATTATAAAAAAAGGAGATATATATGCTTTTAATTTTGCATGGATCTATTATTATAGTAATTTTCATAATTATTCTTCACATTTTATAATCATAATATATTATGGTTTACATTTCACTATAACATTGTAAATTTCAGTTTTTTTAGTTTACTATTGCACTTGATAAAATTTACCCAACAATGTATTTTTTTAAAGGATTGCACATAATTAAATCTTATGGTGTTATAAGGATACAATTATTTCATCCAATAGAGATATAAATAATTAATCACTCCGAATAACATGATCTTTTATTCCTTTGATACCAAATAGGAGCCTCACTATAGTTTTTCAAATATATGGGACTAGGAAATCATGCACCCATTTCCAATAGAAGAGAAAATTGTAGTCTTTTTACAATAATATTTTTCTTTAATGGATTGTGGATCATGTATAATCAAGCCAAGGTGATCATGTCTATCAACCCATTGGGAATTAGGAAAGGGATAAGAGAGTAAGGAAACTGTGAACTTGTATTTTATGATCATCTAATCTGTCAAATCATTGTGAACTTGAGAATCAGTTTATCATTAGGAAAAAAATTAAGAAGTTTTTTCTGGTACTTTTCCAACTCACAACTAAAGAACATATTTATTTAAGTATACAGTTGTCTTCCTCTCTAAAATCACCCCCAGATAGTTATTATTTCATTTTATCCATTGAGACTCATCCCCTATAACATCTATACATGAATGTATGTCACTTGAACTACTCTGAGTAGTACTCATCCCACACTGGGTAACAATAATCATTTTGGTTTCCCCAAATTAGAATTATCTATAACATTAACCTTTTATTAAGAATATGTTATGTTTATTTATATTTTTGTTTTATAAAATCAATATTTTTTGAACCTAATATAATGGAAATGAAAACAAAGAATGAAACTGATCTTATGAAAAATGAATATGAAGATTTAATTAAATAGTTCATCATGTTTTCAATAGAGCATGCATATGACCATTCTCAAATTATTTGTCCATATTTACATTGTTTTTATTCAAGAAAAAATAATATATAAGGTTTAGAATAACAATACATTTATCATGGAATAGATCATGGCTATAAATGTCAGACAAACTGTGGGGAAAAACAAAATGTGACCACGAATTGGGATGATACTATGTTTTATGGATCCTTCAAAATGAATACTAGTATAAATGAAAATAAATATTTAAATGAGTAAATGAAAACATAAATTGAATTTATACTTCATTATTGGACTAAGATTTTCAAAAAGATAAATATTTTTGATAAGATACCATAGTATTACGGTTGTACATACTACACTAAATTTTCTGATATATTGAAGTAATAAAAATTTAATGATTGGAGTGGATGAAGTGACACTAGATTTACAGAACTATTTGTTCTCATAAATGATATTCTAAATGAATAAAATGAACATAATTTTCAAACATATGATGCTAAATGAATTCCATGTTCAATGTTTATGCTCTCTAATAAATGAATGATTGTACTAATTATTTTATATTGTTTTATAAGGATCATGAATCACTCATAAAATGAACAAAGTGTTTCACATATCGATATAAGAAAGATGATTAATGTCTTTCAAAATGTGTATGGTACATTCCTATAATTCCATGGTTTAAAATAATATGTGGATGATTGGAAATAGTTAGACAATTTACATGGCATGAAGATACAATCATTAAATATGGGAACCTATGTCATCCAACAAACTATCCTTAGTGGAAGAAAATTGATCACGAGTATCCAAAAATTTGAAATGATACAATAAACCACATACTTACATTATAAATAGATGAAATAAATCCTTGTGTTGTATATAGTAGTGCACATAGTACATGGTCTCTCATATTGGTAAATTTTAAATTTCCACTAAGGTTATTCATGATGAAAAAATACATTATTTTTCTTATATTTGGACTAAAATAACCAGGTAATGATATGTATGTCTATTTGTATCCTTTTATCAAATATTTTAAATTCATATGGGATATCAGTGTTACAATGTATGGTGATCATACAACTAAAGAATTTGCATTGATGACCATGTTTCATGGGATCATAAATTAATTTACAAGTTAAAGAAAATTACTAGGATATTGAATTAAAGGAACATTGGGGTAAACCATTTGTGAATTATTCACACACTTAGTCTGGTTAAATCATTCCTGAAATACTATTTTTTAGGACATCATAAATTTTTTACTTGATAAAATAAATATTGATTCTGGATGATAACATTCGATGAGAATACTGAACAAGGTACACCACTGTATCCACTTGTGGTTGATAAACTATTAGATAAATTAAAATATATTAGAACTTTTTTGTTAATACACTTTTAAAAATACTTACAAAATTAGGTTGAAAAAATATCAATATTCATTGAATTACTGTATTGGAATTCTTTCGTATGGTAAAATTTTCTAGACTCCATACATGTAGAAAAAATGTATTTGACAGTGTTATTGGAATGTTACTAAATTTTCATAGAAAAACAAAACACGGGATAAAGTATAGGTTGTACATGATTTACCTGGGGATATGGGATGAGTTGGAACTGGTGTAGGGTAAAGGGTCAACTTCTTTTCCACAAGTAACTTATAATCTATCCAAAAAGTAAAAAAATACAGTTTTTTATTTTCTATAATGGTGAAAAAATTATGTACTTATATTCTTACAATATCAATAATGTCATTCTAATAACTAATTTGAAGTTTCAAGGAATAAAATAACACTATTGTCATGTTTTTATACAAAATTTGATGCCGAACACATTATGTTTCATTCTTCCTAAAAATGTACGAGATACATTAACCAGAATTTTCTTCTTTTTAAAAGTCATGTATAGTAATGTTACAGACCTTGTTATGTTTCCAATAATGAATAAGGATGTTGTTTTCATATTATGTGAATTATAGATATTAATCCCACCGCAATTATTTGATATAACGGTCCACCAGATGATTCACTTTCTTAGAGAGGTTCAACTATGTGTTCTTATCCATTATAGATGCATGTAACCTATTGAAAGGTGTATGAAGATTTTGAAAGGATATTTCAAGAACTGATGTTGTCTATAAGGTTATATTAAAATTAAATATATTGTTGATGAAGTTATTGAATTTTGTACAGATTACCTATCTAAATTTTATATCATTGATCTCCCAATGTTTCATCATATCTGACACATTAGGGTGAATGGATTCATGAAATATATGTTGTTACAATTACCATAACAGACCAGTAGAAATCACACCTCTATATTATACATAATAGTGAAGATGTTGTCCCATACATTAAATCACTCAAATCAATTCATATAGATTTCAATTCATCATAGTATAGTGGATGGATATCAAATACACATATTTAACTGTTTATCAGATGGTTCTAATATCACCTTTATAAGGATTTATCTAAAATTTTGAATTTATTTTTCAAACAACTTAAATATATCGCTAGGGGAAAAAATTAAAATGTTATATCTTACGCTATTTTTTTAATAAATTTTTATACATTAAAAAACACAAAACATGATTATTGAAGTACGATTTAAAATATTGGAGTCACACTTGTGGCCAAAGTGATTCACATATCCAATTTCAGGGATATAATTCAATTTTATAAAACTATGTTATATTCCACCATTATCAAACATGTATAAAATTTTTATAATGCAACATTTAAAATGTCTATTTTTTGTTAAAGATTGGTTTACATTATGAGTGTATTGGAAGTTGATGAAATGGGATTCATGAAGGTGAATTTCAGTATCAATGGGGAAAAGGAAAATTCATTCATAATGGAATCATAATAAGAAAAAAAATTATCTATTAGATCAAGAATATAATAATTTTTCAATTGTACTACTGGGGACTAAAAAACTATATGGTCAAATGAAAATTCAATTGAAGGCGACCATATCATTGGGAGTTGAAAATTAGGTCATGGTGGTCCAATTGATGATAATGTCATAAATGTTAGAGGGGACCAAAAAGAGGATATTTGGATTCTCAATAGAGAATCTAAATCCCTTAAACCTTTAAAAATAAGATAGTTCAATGAGAATGTTAATTTTTTTTTATATTGTGATATTATTCAAAGAATTATTTCTTTTCTATTATAATAAAATAGAATAAATTAAAATTTCGATGAATCATGTATATATTGTCTTTTTCACATGATGATCTTACTAGTATCATGTAAGAACATGTAGAGGATGGTGAAACTTCACAATTATTTAGGGATCAACATCATGCTGATGAATGAAAACAAGAATGACACAACATCACAGTGTTGACCAAAATTATCAAAGAAAGAGGTAAGGGAAAAAAATTTGGCTGGAATTAATATAGCCAACCTTTTGACCCCAAAATCTCAATGTTCATTAGTTATGTTGGGGATACAATGATGATGACTGTGTTGATTGATATAGATTCATAGATCTACTCCCATCTACACACAAAGAAAACCCTTGGGGAAAATAAAAATGTAATGATATGATAATCTTTATTTATTTTACTGAAAAACAATATAATGTAACGTTAATTTAATTTTCATTATTCCTTATAGATATTTTTTGTTTTAAATTATTTATGTAAGAAATTTGTGTTAATAGATTTTGGAAAGGGCCATTAAGGATTATGAAATATTCTTATCAAATTTGATTTGAGGGATGCAGATGGGAAAGTAAGGACCCACTCACCTGTAACTTGTACACAAATTATAAAATTGGAAACATGGAACGCTTTCAATACATTTTAGGTCATGGAACAAAACCAAAATTTCAACTTGTTGAAGATTAAATCATCCATCCAAAGTTGATTCAAGGAAACATTGTGACCAAGTGAATCCATCATGTTATTCAGAATCCCAAAATGTGTGATTGGGTCTTTCTAATAATGATTTCAATACATTTGGTTCTTAAGGAAGTATGTATTCATATTGGATTGTCTTTTTAACTTTGTACAATATACCTAATTGGATGTTGATGAAAGATTCATATATAGTTTTGGCCTTATTAATTCTACAAAATATGAAAAATAATATTGATTCTTATTTGAAACCATTGATTGATTAATTACATTAATTGTTTAATAATGGTGTATGTACATATGATGTTACTGTGAAACAAAATTTCACACTGAAAGATTCATTAATGTGTACCATTAGTAACTTACCAACATACGACATGTTATCTGGTCAGAGGACACATAGTCCAAAATCATGTCTGTTCTATTTGAAAGATAGAAAAATGTTTATACTCGTCAATGGAAAAAACCTTGTTTTTTCGACTATAATAGGATATTCCTTCCAACCTGTCATCTTTATCATATGAAAAAATATCATTTCAAAATTGGTAAAATTGAAAGAGATGGACATAAAAAAATTATCTCAGGTATAGAGTTAAAATAAACTGTATCTTCATTACCTACGATTATATTTGGACCATAAATAAACCAACAAAAAATAGATGGTTTTGGGAAAAAACCGAATGGGATAAAATAGAGTATTTTTGGGCGTCTTCTATATCGGTTTGATTTGTTAGTTCGTCACATGTTTTATGTCATGCATATTGAGAATAACTATTTTGATAATTTATTTCATATCATTTTGGATACACTATGTAGGACAAAAGAAAATGTAAAGGCATGATTAGATCTTACCCAAATTTGTAGGTGACTCAAAACTAAACAATTTGAAATTGTCATATCCCAAAGGTTAATGAAGCCAAAACGAAGCTTATACATTGTCCAAATAAAATTGATCATTATTTTGTCACTGGATGGAGATTTGAGACTTCCATATGGTTAGGCTTCCAATTTGGCCAGATGTGTTTGAAATTTTCATATTACCGAATTAAAAAGTCATTACTATCATGTGACAATGAAAATACATCTTGTGATTAGATTAATAGGTTTATTGAAATCTATGCTTTGAGATCCATTTACATACATATCAAATTTTTCTGAGACATTTGTGTGGTGACAATAGACTATGATGCACTAAGTAGACTGCAAGAAGATGTTGTTTTAATTTTATGTAATTTGGATAAAATAATCGTGTTGTCTTTCTTTAACTCAATGGATCATTTGATATTACATTTTTTTCATGATGAAAAATTTGGTGGTCCGGTACAGTCCTGATGTATATAACCATTCAATAGATGCATGTAGAAATTTAAGAAAAATGTACATAACAAAGCATCGATTGAAGGCTCAATTTCATAACATTATTTTTATGAGGAAATTTAATTTTTCTATGTTCATTATTTTCAATCTGAATATCTATGAAAATAGAATTGTGTGGTCCATAATGAAGGAAATGTTGATGATGAAATTTTTAATCAGTTATTTGTTTTTAATCATCCCAAACATGGCTTTTGTGGAGTTTATGAATGATGGCTTTTAGATGATGAACATCACAGAGCTCATACATATATTCTTCTCATATGTGTATAAATGGCACAGTTTTTACTATGATTGAACTTATCACTTATTCTATAAGATGTTTTTAATGTAACTTAATTTTATTTTGTTTGTAGGTTAAATGATAATCATATCAAGAAACATCTTCCACAAAATATAGCAGCTTCTCGTGAGGAATATCGACAAAATATTTTTTCATATTGGTTTCAAAAAACTGGTAAAATAAATTATTTATGGATAAACATATAAAATCAATTTATTACCTGTTATGTTGATAATTGTCTTACAATTTTTTAGGTATCTAAACATGATGATAAAGTTGATAATCGATTGTGTGTGTTGAATAACCCACCATAAAAAATAATTATATCTTATAATTATTATGTGGTTAATGATTTTTGATTTCATACACATAAATATGGGGAATCAAAAAACAATGAATATTTTTTTTTGATTTAGAGGATCTCATAATAGAGAAATTCATGTTCAATTTTATGACATGTTGGAAGAAATTATTGAATTATTTTATATGTGAAATAATTACCTAATTATGTTTAAATGTTAATGGTTGGATACTGGGAGAGGATTTTATATTTATCCAAGCCTTAGAATCAATGAAAATAAATATAAAATTATTCTTGTAATAAATAAACCAATTTTATTGGATAATTAGTTATATAAAATTTATTATGAAAATTACTATGCTACTATAAGAGAGTTGGGTGATTGGTGGAGTATAATAAATATCAATTCTCATGAAAATTAGCTCACTCAAAGTGAATGTGGATTCATTGATGTGAAAGGAATTGATAAATTTCAAGAGACTGCTCTAGATCTGTCTTTTTCACAACGAGACATGAATATCGATGATGACACCCAACAATTAAGGGTGGATGGTGATTACAAGGTTAATGATGTTACAAATCAATTTGAAATGATGAGAGATGATGAAAGTTAAAATCATATGGAAATGGATGATGTTGTGGAGGAATATAAAGACATTGATATAATCTTTAATGAATATGAGAAAAAATATGAAGATTGAAATAGATAAATGCTGGTTATAATCATGTATAATATATATATGTAATAGTTTTTTTAAACAGTTTTTTAACAAAAAATAATTTTGTGTTTCAAATGTACAGGGATTCATTTATTCAGTTACAGGAGACTAATCTACCTTTTTATGAGTAGGATGTTAGATCATCTGATGCTCAGAGTGTAGGTGATTCAGGGAGGACTCGGAGGGGCATGGTCTTTCATGATTGGTGATTCCTAATGCTATCCCTGAGCGATGTCCATACCTTGTATTTGATCCATGCATGAAGAGGTATATTTAAGTATGTAATTTAGTTAGTTTTCATTAGTTATCATTAATTTATTTATATACTAATTTATTTCTTATTTGTTATTCCTTATCACAACTTTACATATATATCTATTAGATGGGGGAGTGCTATATTGCTAAATAATTTTTCTGTGACATGAGTTATATGTGATTAGATTCCCTTATATGTTCAACCCCGTATGTTTGATCATTGGATAGTATGTAAATAAATAATATTTTTTTTAAATTATTTTACTAATAACTTTATTTTATTAATTGGTTGTTGGGTTTATGGTATCACATCAATGATAGAATAAATGAATATACCTGGGAGGCATGGGAGGGTTGTATGCACGAGCGTTACCATCAGGTTTTTCATAATTTTTGGAGGATAGCAGTGAAGAAAGCATGAGTCACAAAGTTTGATCAGACCAACTATTTTCACTAACCATGTTACATTTCATCTCAGGGTTGGGATAGATTATGTTCACACTAGATGGGTGGTTGTTTTCATAGGAGATCATCAGTAGGTCGAGAAAACTGGTGGAGACAGGAGGTGGCACATTGAGTTAGTAGTCGTACATTCAGTATAATTATAGAATGTTGGTTAGAGTGGATACTCAAGAGGGTGGTGAATTGAGTTCCAATTAAAATTTCTGTTAAAAGTAATTTCTATTAAAATCCCCCAATTTATAAAACAAGTTAAACTGTAGTGAATTTGTAAAATTGTAAAGGTTCAATTAGGTTCTCAAAGATTGATTAGGTCCTAGTCAATTTAATCAGAAGATTAAATTGGCTTTTGAAAATAATCTCTTAATATACAATAGTTACAAACACTTGCTAGATTAAATATCAAAGTAACTTTAAAATAGTTTGTATTTCAATGTAACAGTAGCAGAATATAATATAATATATATATATTATATTTTAAACGTAAACTAAAATGCACAGCAGATATACCCAAGAGGTTCAGTCTCAAGATGAGACTTAGTTCTCTCAAATTTATATAAAAAAGTGATCCACACCCTAGATCGGGGTTAACAACAGTACAAGACTGTCCAGGCCATGAAAGGACCTCTACCACAATTCTTCGTGGGAAACAAAAATAAAGGTCAGTCCACACAAGGACCTCTTCCACATTTGTCGTGGGTAAATAAGAGTAAATAGTTTTGTATGAGGATTTTGATATCCTCCAGTTTAGAACAATATATAGTGTGTGTGTAAGATATATAGATTACACACACTTATCGAAAAAGTAAATAATAAATCACTTAGATAGAGTATATGAAAGTTTAGAAAGCTCTAGTGATTGGCAGTGCAGCTCTGGACTCGTTGGATTTAGCAAAAATGCTTCTGAGTCCTTCTCTGGTTTTGTGTGAAAAAACAGAGTGTTGTGGTTCAGCATGTATTCTCCATGAGTGATAATGTTCTCTTGATTTCAGTTCCTCCATTAGTTTTGGATTGCATGCATGTGAGTTCTTGAAAGATCTTGTAATCTCTTCTTCGTGCTCGGGATTGTTCTTATGTTCAGTACAGAGCTCGCGTATATTGTCTGTAGCTTTGCATACGTTCTAGTATGTGTATCTATGTATGTACCCTCTATTGTAGCTCAATACTCCTTATATTCCTCGAGCTCTGAAAATATGAATGATTACCTTTTCATAGGTATGAGGTACAGTTTCTTGGCATGCAACAACTATCATTAAATAACATTAAATGTGTTAAAAACATCAAATATGACCGTTAGTATTATTTAAATAATATTAACAAAAATCTTAAGAAATGGTGTCATAGTAGTTGTGAAAACGGTGTCTCTTTCACGGTGTGTTCTTCACGGTATGAACTTCATGGTTTGTGGCTCACGGTGTGTCCTTCACGGTGCCTCCATATCACGGTGTCTGAGTCACGGTGTCTGACTCATGGTGTGTCCTTCACGGTGTCTGGGTCACAGTGTGTTGAGGTCACGATGTGTTGAGGTCACGGTGTCTGAGACTTAGAATTCATGGTGCCATGCTTACTATGTCTTCCTTACACTTCACAGTGTCTGTGTCTTGCACACAGTCTGTCTTATTGTTTCAAACTTCACAGTGTCCTGATACTTAGAAAAATAACTATATTCAAACTTTAACATTAATATGCATAATATGAATTAAGTTTAAACATTATAAGGTAAGATAACTTGAAACATAAATGAAAAGGGTTGATAAGATAAGTAAGATTTGTGATCATGCATAAGATTTGTAAATAATAATGAGATTAATTAACAATAATATGATTTGTGATCATGAAAATATGATTAATACATGAGGAGTCCAACAATATCCCCCTTTTTGATGATCACAAATCATGTATAGTTAAAGTATAAATGAAATGAAAATTTAGAGAAAATAAAATATATAATAATAACAGATAAAAGACTAAGAGATAACACTTCTCACTATTTCTCCCCCTTTTGGGATTACCAAAAAGTAGAGAGAATGGAGTGAAAAACTGCATTTGTCGATAAAAACATTCAAAATACAACATACTGGGGAAATAAATACAGTTAACAATGAATGACATCCCATCAAAAATTAAGAAACATTGGTTGGCATCACAGATTGGATTTATCTTTTCCTTTATCAGTAGCAGGAGCTAGAGCTGATGTAGAAGAAGGCATGGAGGTAGTAGACAAAGATGGTAAAGATAGACCTTAAAATATGGAGGGAGACAAAGTAGGATCTGTAGAAGATCTAGTCTGTGGTTGGTCAAGAATGACTGGTCTGATCTGAGAAAGGGCTTGGCTGACTTACATAGCAGTTGAGGCTAGGGCAGGTAGACCTGGTCGAAGAGGGGCAACAGCTGGCGCAACTATATTTGTACTCTGCACATGAAGATATGGCTTCAAAATATTGATGAAATCAGTAATTATTTCTCCACCATATTGCATATCCTTTTCAAAATCGTCCTTATTCTCCATGAAATTTCCCAACAATCTGGTGAACTCTATAAGCTTCTGAACATGAGCTTTAAAAGCTTGAGTTACTGGAGGGATTTTCGGATTCTCCACAAGATACTTAAATTTATTGGTCATGTCACTTTTAGAGAAAATCTGGGTGAGATAAAAGTATATCTTCATAGTGATCTCATGTTGAGTATCATTGGAAATCTTAGAATGAATGCGGACCAATTCAAGTGCTCTATCACTGTTCTTCACATCTTCAGATAAAGAAAACAAATCTACACCACTAAGGGAATTCTGAATTTCTTTCTTGATTATGGATCTTAGCAAAGAATCATACAAATAAGGAATATAAGGTTGACCAGATAGAGGAGAAGCCTTTACAGATACAGTTAGAGCTTTGAGTTGTTTCAAAACCTTTTGAAGGAATCCAATGTACTCATTTGGGAGCTTATTCAGATTTTCTACAATCTCTCTCATGTGGTGAAGCATCTTTGTGTGCCTTTATTTAATCGTCTAATCAAATGAAAATAGGTAAGGATGAATCTGAGATACAATCTCTCTGTAAATGTTGGAAACATCTGGTTCAGGAGAAGTAGCAATAGGTGCAGGAGCAGTAACAACAGGAGCCGACTCTGATCTTGAAGACAGTTCTTTTTGCATGTCGACTCCCATGCTTTTCAATGTTTCAACATCATCACTAATAGTTTGTTTTCAACCCTGACTTCTTGAATTTCATGGACCATCCTTAGTTGAATATGCATAATAATATTTTCCAAAAGAATCGAGGCATCTTCCTGACTTAGTTGAGTCACAGGGCAAGGTTGAGAGGACAAGATCCTCTCCATTCCAGCCAAGATAGTCTCTCCAAATACTTTCAAATAATATTTAGTTACAAATGACTGTTTCTCGGGTAAGAGTGCAGGTGAAGGTAGTGGTACAGGTTCTGGTGCAGATTCTAGTTGAGGTTCAGGTTCATATGCAGGTTCAGGGTGAGTGAGTGACTTTAATTGAAACAAGTAAGAGAGATCCATTGCAGTTCTAGTAACTTGTTGTGATTCACTTCCATCATAAAAACTAGGGAATTTATACCGAGTGTACACAGAGTATGAATCAGTGGAAAGAGGTGGATCCCAAGGTTTTGATTCAGATTCATCAGACTCAGTTGCACTAGGTTCAAGGTTTTGAGGTTCCTCTCCCTCAACAGGTGCTTCCATTTCAGGAACTATAGGCTTAGCAGCATGGTCAAGATCCACAGGATCAGCTCTATTCTATTCATCCATTTCATTCCTTTCTAACTGAAAGGCAATTTCCACCCTCTCTTTAGAAGAAGTTATGTACTCAGGAACAGATTGTTCCTCAGGTAGTGCTTCCAGACTTGCTTCTACCACAGAGGTGAGATCTTCTAGATTTTCTTCTTGAATTGCAAGGAGTTTTTTTGCACCACCAGACTCTTCCATGGATTTCTACTCTAAATTAGGGATAATCAAATTTCTTTTAGCCTCAGCTTGGGATTCTGGATCAACATCATATCTAGAAGCAGGTGCTTCTTCCTCTCCAAGAACTGCAGGAGGTTCTTCTTCTCTAATAATGACAGCAGGGTCAACAAAAACTTCCTCTCTAAGAGGTATTTCAGCATAAACATCAATAGGGACAACAATATTTTCTTTCTCAACAGGAGCAGCTTCCTCATGAGGTATTTCAGCCTCTTCTCTAGGTGGTACTTCAGCTTCCACTTCCTCTTCTTCTACCTCTTCTGGATACTCAGCCACTTCATCTGGTTCCAAACTAGGATCAGTAATATTCTTTGGCCTTCATGGATAATCAATAGGATTATACTTATTATACAGTTGATCATTATCCTCAACCCGCTGCTTCTTCCAAGGGTTCCAGTTTATCTTCATCCTTATGATGGTAGGTTTGGATAAAAAAAATCAAAATCCATGATTACTTCCTAATTTATTCCAACCACTCCTTTGGCAACTAGCACAGTTGAGATCATCATTGAGTAAAACAAGGAGGTGGATTTGTAAGTGACCTTAATCAGTTCACACATGTGGTGAGTGATATATTTGCAAAGATTGATCTTATGGACATTCCTCATCAGATGAATCCGGAACACATCCTGATACTTAAACACAACAAAATCACCCTTCCTTCGGCTAATCAAATTTTGAACAAATTTAAACAGGAGCCTTGTCTCCCCATCCAATTCAGCTACTATGACCCTTCTCTTGTTTCCATTTCCAGTTAAGTTTTATAAGGCATTTTCCAGATCAAATATGTTGGTTGTTGGAGGGGGATCTCTCTGGTAGTCATCACAAATCCCTTCATGAGGAATCCTTAGGCATGCATCCCATAGCCTCGAAGTGAAAGAAAATTTTTTACCATTGATCCAGCTTGTCACCATAAAACTTTCTCTAGAATCAATGGAGAACTTTACATACTGATAAAACTATGACACAAACCTCAGGTAAATAGTTCTTTCCCTTTGAGAGAACCATTCGAGCCATCCTTTTTCTCTTAAGATTTTTAGAACCAAAGTCTTGCTAAACAACAGCGACTCAGGGAAAATCTCTTTCTCAGGAACTATAGTACGGCATAATATGTTAGGATACAGGGGACCATTGGGAGATATCTTTTGTGCTCTCTTCTATTTCTTCGAGCGGCACTTTTCAAATGAGGGTGAAGATGGACGCTTCATCCTGGGCATCCATTGAAGATTCAAGAAAGAGAGAAGGAGAGAAGGTTTTCAAGGTAAAGAGGGTTCGAGAGAGTGATCAGGAGAGAGCTCGGGTATGGAATCAAGGGAAAACCCTTATGTTTTATCATTTGTGAATGTCAAAAGTCATAAAAACAAAAACGCAGGAAATAAAATAGCAGTGAAATAAAAATTACCGTGATACAGGTTAAAGTAAAAGTACAAATAATCTTCACGGTGAGACTGTGAGTAGTCATTATGGTGTGATGAAAAACAGTCATCACGGTGAGACAGTTAGTGGTCGTCACGGTGAGACAGTGACTATTTTGTGCAGTCACAGTGAGACAGTGAGTGAACTGTTCCATCATGGTCAAACAGTTAAGTCACAGACCGTGGACACAAGGTGTTAACTATGTGACTGTAAGCATGAAACAGTAAATGAGAAACCGTGAATCATGAAACCGTAAAGTAAAATATAGTAAAATTTTAAATAGTAAGACCAGTAAGATATCTATTTATGATTGATCATTCCAAGATCATGTATGATGTAATCTAATCTCTCGGAATTTAATAGTTTAGTGAATATATCTGCAAGTTGATATTCAGTACCAATGAATTCTAAAGTGATATCACCCTTTTGATAATGATCCCTCAAAAAGTGATGTCTTACATCAATATGCTTTGTCCTATAATGTGAAACAGGATTCTTTGAAATGTTAATAGCACTTGTGTTGTCACAATTTATTGGTACATGTCTTAATTGATATTTGTAGTCTAGTAATGTGTGTTTCACCCACAAAATTTGTGCACAAAAACTTCCAACAGCTATGTATTCAGCTTCTTCAGTAGATAATGAAACAGAATTTTGTTTCCTACTACACTATAATACTAGTAACTTGCCTAAAAGGAGACATATTCCAGAGGTGATTTTTCTATCTAACTTACAGCCAGCAAAATCAACATCAAAATAACTAACTAATTCAAATGATTTTCCTTTAGGGTAGAATAGTCCTAAATTGGGTGTATGCTTGAGATATTTGAAAATTCTTTTTACAGCATTTAAATGGGATTCTTTAGGATTTTCTTGAAAACAAGCACAAATACACACACTTAACATAATATCAGGATGACTAGAAGTCAAGTAGAGTATACTTTCAATAATTCCTCTATAAGTGGTTTGATCAACATATTTTCCATCTTCATCAAGATCCAACTTACAGGTGGTACTCATGGGAGTGTCACTACTTTTTGGGGGTATCCAATCCAAAATGTTTTAAAAGATCTATAGTATATTTACTTTGAGTTAAAATAATTCCATCATTATTTTGAAATATTTGAAATCCAAGATAGAATTTAAGTTTACCAATTAAACTCATTTCAAATTCTTTTTGCATCATTTTTGAAAAATCCGTACATAATGAAGTTTTTAAAGATCCAAAAATAATATCATCTACATAAATTTGTACAACTAAAATATCTTTATAAATTCATTTTATAAAGATAGTAGGATCAGCTATTCCTTTTGTAAAATCTTTGGAAATTAGAAAAGTACTTAATTTGTCATACCAAGCTCTTAGAGCCTAATTTAAACCATATAAAGCATTTGATAATTTGAAAATATGATTTGGAAAATGAGGGTTTGTAAATCCAGGTGGTTGTTCAACAAAAACATCCTCAACAATAAACCCATTTAAGAATGCAGTTTTAACATCCATTTGATATATCTTGAAATTTAGACGAGGAGAATAGGAAAGTAAGATCATAATGGCTTCTAATCTAGCTACTGGAGAAAAAGTGTCCTCATAGTCAATTCCTTCTTCTTGACTATAGCCTTGTGCAACTAATCTAGCCTTTTTTCTAACTATGTTTCTAGATTCATCTACTTTATTCCTAAACACCCACTTTGTACCTATGGTGTAAGTGTCGTTAGGTCTTTCAAAAAGTTTCCAAAATTTATTTATCTCAAACTGATTGAGTTCTTCTTGCATAGAAATTACCAAAAATTCATCATTAATAGCATCATCAATGTTTTTAGGTTCAAGCTGTGACATGAAGGCTTGATGTTCAACCTGATTTTTAAGAGAAGCTCTAGTCTGTGTCCCTCGATCCAGATTTCCTACAACATCATCTAAAGGATGATTCTTTATAATCCTAGTTGATCTAGTAAAGGTAGGACTAGAAATTTCAGGTTCTTCTCAAGGTTCAGGTTCATTAGGACCAGATTATGAAATATTTCTAGAACTGGTTGTCTTTAAAGTAGGTTCATTGATTTTATGATTAAGGTTCAGAATAGATAAATCTTCTTCATGATTCTCAAGAGATGGTTTAGGTTCATTTGGATCAGTTTCATCAAACTTGACGTGAACAGATTCTTCCACGCACTTGGTTCTCTTATTAATGACTCTATTGGCTTTTCTAGAAATTGAATATCCTAAATAGATTCCTTCATCACTCTTGGATGAAAATTTGTATAGATTATCCTTAGTATTGAGAATAAAAACATTGCAACCAAAGACTCTGAAGTAACTAACTTTAGTCTTTCTATTATTCCATAATTCATAAGGGGTATTTTTGAGAACAGGTCTGACTAAGACTCTATTGATGATATAACAAGCTGTATTTAAGGAATCAGCCCAAAAATAAATAGGTAGGTCGTATTCATTAAGCATGGTTCTTGCTATTTCTTGAAGGGTTCTATTCCTTCATTCTACTACACCATTCTACTGAGGTGTCCTAGGAGTAGAAAAGTTGTGACTATAGTTATTGTGTGAGCAATAGGATTCAAACTCATGATTTTCAAACTCACGGCCATGATCACTTCTCAGGGTCATAATCTTAAGTCCACTAAGGTTCTCTACAGACTTGGTGTATTTTACAAAGTGAGAATAAACTTCACTTTTGTGAGCTAAGAAATATACCCAAGTATATCTAGAAAAGTCATCTACTACGACATAGACATAGTGCTTCCCATTTAAGCTAGAAACTCTAGAAGGTCCAAACAAATCCATGTGAACCAACTCAAGAGGTTGAGAAGTTGCACTTATTTCTTTGGTTTGAAAGAGATTTTGTGTTGCTTTCCCTTTTGATAGGGATTACAAACTTTGTCATTTGGAAACCCAAGTTTGGGTAAGTCTCTTACTATGTTCTTCATAGTCATTTCTCTATGTGAATTTATATTACAGTGTCCTAATCTTCTATTCCAAATCCATGATTCATTATGAAAAGAATTTAAACAAGTAATGTTTTGTTTAGATAAAGAATTCAAATCAACTACATAAACATTTTCATTTCTCAATGCAGATAATACTAAAACATTCCTAGAATTAAACCCATTAAAAGAATCATTTTCAAACATAAAATTAAATCCATCATCACATAATTGAGATATAATTAACAGATAATATTTAAGTCCATCAAAAAAACATTAGAAATTAAAACTGAGTTAGTGTTACCAATTTGGCCTAGGCCGATGATATTTCCTTTAGAATTATCCCCAAAGATGTCATTGCCTCCATCAATCATTATTAAGTTATTGAAGCATGAATAATATCTAGACATGTTCCTTGAACATCCATTGTCCAAGTACAATATCTTCTTATAGGAACTCTTTAAGCAGGTTTCCTACAAAACAGTTTTAAATAGGGAATGATTTTGGTACCCAGATTCTCTTGGGTCCAGACAGGTTAGCAATCAATGATTTTGGTACCCAAATTTGTCTTATGGGTCTCATATATTTTACAGAATCAAAATATTTTTAAAGATAAACTGTATTTTATTTGTAACTATGTGAATAACTAGTTGAATCATATGAATTTCCAGAACTTGAACTAGCATTATTCTGTCCAGATTTAGGAATAAATCTAGTTTTAGTGAACTATCTTTTTCCAGGTTGGTAACCTATTCCAATAGTGTACTTTTGTGCAACTTTTTTACCTAAAATTTGGGTAAGTGTATCTTTTCCATTTGTGAACATTTCCTAGAATTTTCTAAGTTTCTCATTAGACATTTTCAGTTCAGTATTTTCCTTTAACAGTTGAGCGTTATTTTCCTTTTTTATATCAAAGGAAGATTTAACATTGGTAGTGAGAGAATGTTGTTTATTTAATGACTTATATTTTTCCTTAATATCATTACATGTTTCTTATAGCATGTTACAATACTCAAACAGTTCCTCACTAGACATGTTTTTAGATTCAGAATCATTTCTAGAATAATAATCATTCAGCATAGGGGAAATAGGTACCACAGAGGTATTGGTCATGAAGCATATGTTGGCACGATTCTTTTCAGAATCAGAAACTTCAGATTCACTTGTGCTATCTTCTGAAGCACTCCAAGTAGCTTTCATTGCTTTCTTGTAATTATTGTCCTTGTAGTCATGTTTCTTCTTGAACTTCAATTTGGGGTAGTCTACTTTAATGTGACCTTTTCTCTTGCATTCATAGTAGACAACTTCATCACTCTTATTAGATTTATTCCAATCTTTCTTCCAGTGTCCTTTGTTGTCATATTTAAATTTTAATTTGATATTCTGTAGAATTTATTCTTCTTAAGAACTTCTTAAACCTTCTGGCTATTTGAACCATCTCAGCATCATATTTTAACTTTCACTTATTGAGATATCAGTAGGTATTTGAACTTTCTCCTTGTCCTTGATCTTTGAAGCAGTAGACTTAAATGCCACTGAATTCCTTTTAGGTTCATCATCTTCCTCCTTATTCACTTTGAGTTCTTCCTCATACATCATAAACATACCAATATGTTCTTTGATAGGCAGAGCAGCAATGTCACATGATTCTCTAATTTAAATAGAAGTACCTCTCCATCGGTCTGGCAAACATCTCAGTATCCTCATGATTTGTTCCTCTAATGGAACAACTTTTCCAAGGGTGTTCATAGTGTTAACAATATCATTGATCCTAAGATACATATCAGAAATAGGTTCATCAGTCTTCATTTTAAAATTATCATATTTAATAGTATAAGTGTTTAATCTCATTTTTTTAACATTAGTTGTTCCCTCATGAGAAACACCTAAAGTATCCCATATTTCATAGGCAGTTTTTCAAGAAGATATTCTATTAAATTCCTCATATCCTAGAGCACAATACATGGCATTCACATATTTATAATTATTATTGTAAACAGTCTTAGTAGGTTCATCCCAAGTAGTTCTATCCATTTCTGGAATTTTATTTTGAGATTCTATAGTAGTCTAGATATCAAAACCCATACATTATAAATGTATTTTCATTTTAAGTTTCCACTTGGCATAGTTTGTACCATTTAATAAAGGTGGACTGTTGGTAGCAACACCCTCTACTCTATTGTCCATAGTTGGATTTTAGAAATGATATTTAAAGAGATAAAATTTAGAACTAATAGAAATTTTAGATCTTTAAATATGAAACTAAAATCACAGTAAAAAAGGGTATTTCTAAAATCCTTTAACAAAAACAATTCTATGATACCAAATATTGGTCGGAGTGGATACTCAAGAGGGGGGTGAATTTAGTTCCAATTAAAATTTATGTTAAAAATAATTTCTATTAAAATACCCCAATTTATAAAACAAGTTAAACTGTAGTGAATTTTTAAAACTGTAAAGGTTACATTAGGTTCTCAAAGATTGATTAGGTCTCAGTCAATTTAATCAGAAGATTAAATTGGCTTTTGAAACAAACCTATTGATTTACAATAGTGACAAACACTTTCTAGATTAACTATAAATGTAACATTAAAATAGTTTTTATTTAAAAGTAATTGCAGAGGAATATAAAATATATATATATATATATATTATACTTTAAACGTAAACTAAAATGCACAGTAGATATACCCAAGTGGTTCAGTCTCAAGCTGAGACTTAGTCCTCTCAAATTTATATAAAAAAGTGATTAACACCCTAGATCGGGGTTAACAACAGTACAAGACTGTCCAGGATATGCAGGGACCTCTACCATAGTTCTTTGGGGGAAAAAAATAATGACCAGGCCACACAAGGGCCTCTTCCATAATTGTCGTGGGTAAACAAGAGTGAACAGTTTGTTATGAGGATTTTGATATCCTCTAATTCAGCGAAGGAGACAGTGTCTATGTAAGATATACAGAGTACACACACTGCTCGAAAAATTAAATAATAAATCACTTAGATATAGTATATGAAAGTTTAGAAACCTCTTGTGATTGGCAGTGCAGCTCTGGACTCATTGAATTCAGCAGAAACGCTTCTGAGTCCTTCTCTAGTTTTGTGTGGAAAGACCGAGTGTCATGTTTTAGCTTGTGTTCTTCACGAGTGAGAATTTTCTCTTGATTTTAGTTCTTCCAGTAGTGTCGGATTTCATGCATGTGAGTTCTTGAAATATCTTGCAATCTCTTCTTCATGCTCAGGATTGTTCTTCTGTTCAGTACAGAGCTCGCGTGTATTGTATGTAGCTTCGCGTACATTCTACTGTGTGTATCTGTGTATGTATCCTCTATTTCAAGTCAATACTCTTTATATTCCTTGAGATCCGGCAATAAGAATTATTACCTTTTCATAGGTACATGGTACGGTTTCCTGGTATACAAAAACTATCATTAAATAACATTAAATGTGTTAAAAACATCAAATATGATTGTTAGCATTATTTAAATAATATTAACAAAAAGGTTAAGAAACGGTATCACAGTAGTTGTGCATACGATGTATCCTTCATAGTGTTTTCTTCACAGTATGACCTTCATGGTATGTGTCTCATGGTGTGTCCTTCACGGTGTCTCCAAGTTATGGTGTCTGAGTCACGGTGTCTGACTCACGGTGTGTCCTTCACGGTGTCTGGGTCACGGTGTGTTGAGGTCATGGAGTGTTGAGGTCATGGTGTCTGAGACATAGAATTAATGGTTTCAGGCTTATTGTGTCTATCTTACACTTCATGTTGTCTGTGTCTTGCACACAGTCTGTCTTACTATGTCAAACTTCACGGTGTCTTGATACTTAGACAAATAACTATATTCAAACTTAAACAGTAATATGCATAATATGAATTAATATTAACCATTATAAGGTAAGATAACTTGAAATATAAATACAGAGGTTTGATAAGATAAGTAAGATTTGTGATCATGCATAATATTTGTAAATAATAATGAGATTAATTAACAGTAATAAGATTTGTGATCATGAAAATATGATTAATATATGAGGAGTCCAACATAGAACATATGGTAAGTATATATTTTTTT
The DNA here is from genome assembly GCA_963277665.1 of Viscum album. Taxonomy (NCBI): domain Eukaryota; kingdom Viridiplantae; phylum Streptophyta; class Magnoliopsida; order Santalales; family Viscaceae; genus Viscum; species Viscum album. The sequence continues at coordinate 114,381,015 of OY728133.1, read as the reverse complement.
AAATAATTTATATAACTTTAAATATAAATTGCTTATTTTATATTCATATTGGAATTTTAACAAACTGGTATTATAGAGTTCAATGTTTATAGGAGGATTTACACTGATCCTTGTACTGGAGAGATTAGTAGTGATTGTAATCATTAGATTATGGTCACTATAATTCCATTTGGAGTTTTAAAACTAACTACAAATAATATTTTAACTATTTTAATTTTAAATTGTCATTGAAGGATTAATATGAGGTTGTGATGTCTCACATGTATACTAAGAGTGAAGACAAGACCAAGGATTAGACTAGTGTAGCCCGATTTGATGAGGCATCATGGATAGAGGTGACCCAGTATGCCTTTATGAAAGGCTAAGTTGTTGGTATCAGATCTCGATTGGTGCCTATGAGTTATTATGGTATCGTTGTGATGTTGGCGTCCAACTCGAGAGGAGATCATGATGAGTCATCATCATCTTCTTCACAGTATCAGGAGTAGTTGTGATCTTAGGATGAACTTATAGGTAGTATGTATTTAGTGCATGAAGAGCTCTAATGATAGCAGCAGTAGTAGGAGGAGGAGATGTGTCGATGGAAGCACCAATAGCAAGAGAAGATGATAGAGTACATGCGACATCTTACTCTATGTTTAGGGATGGTGTTCCCTCCACCGACTCTACTATCTTCTCCAGCCCCTCAAGAATACCCCCCCCCCCTCAGTTATATATTTATTTTTTATGATAAAACATTTGAATTTAATTTTTTTGTAATATTACTAATTTACATTTCTATTTAGTTTGTTTTTATATTATTGTGAATATTTTAGTTTTTATTATTTTATTACTTACTTACTTAATTATTATTTTATTACATTATTTAGATTTTTATCATTATTATTTTTTATTTTTTATTTTTTATGATTTTGTTGTTATTATTATTTTTTGAAATTTTTGAAAATATTGAGTTTTTTATTATTTTATTATTATTTTTCATTTCATTAAAATTATTATTATTATTTCAATAATAATATTATTATTATTATATTATTAACATTATTTTATTATTAAAATTTTTATATTAATATTATTAGTATTATTGATATTATTTTATTATTTTTTATTGTTTAAATAATATTAATTTTATTATATCATTAATATTAATATTAATATTAATATTATATTATTAATATTATATTATTATTATTATATTAATATTAATTATATTATTTTTATTATTATAATTTTCGTATATTTAATTTATTATTATTATTATTTTCTAGTATTATATTATTATTATTACTATTTTATTCAATTTTATTTATTATTTATTTTGTTATGTTATTTGAGATGGGTCCGTTACAATGGGGATTTTAAAAAAACATGGGATTACTATTTATGAAGGGCCAAATCTGTATTGTAATTAAGTTTTTTAAAATCCGGTGAATTTATTTGTGATTCCCTTTTCTCTAATGGGGAATTTGTGACTGGACCCCATCGCAAATGCCCTACTACAAATAAACCAATTTCTAGTAGTGTGCATATAAAAAACCAAATTACCACGCAATATTTATGGATAATCATTCCCCTCAACCACATAACTTATGTGAGTTATCCAATTTTATCATTTATCTTTATCCTAAAAGTGAGTCAAACCACTTTTGGTAGCATTGTATTTCTAAAATTCTGCATGGTAAAGTTGTTGGTGATTTTTATCTATCAACATGAACACACTTCATTATTGGGAGAGGTATGGTGTATAACATCATAGGATACAATCTAAAATAAATAAATCCCAAACTATCACATGAGAGTGGTGATTGAGGTAGATTAAGAGATGATAATTGAGTTTCACGTTCCACTTGATGATTCTGATATTATAATGGTCAATGATGTTATTAAATCATTTATATGATGATCATCAAATATTATAATGATACATGAGGTATGTAATAAAAACTTCATTTGAGAAATCTATAACTATTGATGAAAAAGAGGTAAAAAGTGAGGTATGGTATTACTAATGTTTAATCAAACTAGGAAACATAAGGTATATTCAAGACAATGTAGTGAATCGACCATGAAATCAAAATGACATTTTCGAAGTACCTTCTCTTAGATTGTTTCACTGCAACATCTATTATCAATACAACTTCATGAAGATCACACGTTTAAAGATGGTGAAATTTCTAAAATTTCATATGATGAAGAAATATTTGGAACTATCATTATATACATAGTTGGTCTTGAGAGTATAAATGATATTCTTAGGTTTGAATTGTTGGGAGTCTCAGTTGTGAATACATAAATAAGAAACATTTTCATAAAATCTCTATCCAAAAAATGATATAAAATATTAATTAAATTTAATAACTATTCATATTTTCTAAAAGATTTTATATTAATACTATATAATGGTAAAATCTTATGAAGCATGGTTTGGATTCATTAATCCATGTATCCTCTATACTAAAGAAACTTCTTTGGAGAAGGAATAAATTGATAACAAAAAAGAAGATCTGAATGATGTGTTTGAAAAAAAAAGACAATAATTACATTTTGATGCCTTCAATACTAGGATAAAAATCTAAAATCTAATCACAATTTTTTTTATTACATATTTTTTTAGGTTGCACTTCATGTTGATCACACTCAATCTAGATAAAAAATATTTTTTTTTATCCCATTCATGGATATCCTACAAATCGCGCACACATGATGTGTATTATGACATTTTAATACACTGAAATCAACATTTTATAAATAAATATTGAATTATATGTTTCATCATATGTTTTAACAAGATTTTTTATGATAGTATGGTCACTAAATATTGGAAAAATAACGATAAGGAGTTACTGACTATATATAAAAAGCTTATGGAATAAATAAAATGGATACATATTGTGGAATATATAAAATTATTTAACAATGAAGACATATTTCAAAACAATTTACTTATTTTGGTAAATATTTCTGAAGTGTCTGAAGTAAGATAATATCAATGATTTTGGATATTAAGTTGGAAAATTTATGATAAATATCATAAACCATGAAAATTCTAACATCGATGAATACATAATTTCTAAAGGTAATTACAATTTCATAAAATTATTTCTTATTAGTTTGTTTGTATATATTTTATTAGTACTACCAATATTTTTGAAAACATTTGATCTCAAATTTTTTTCATATTTTCAAATTAATCTTTTAAAGGCTAAGTGTGAACCCTGACAACTTCACCCAATAAAAACCATAAAATGAAATACAACCTAGATAAAGACTACAAGAAACGACCCTCCCCAACGATTACATCATTATTTCAAACCTCCACCAATGCATGGCCACTCGGGTAACTGTCTTGTGCAAGTTTGCACGGGCCTGGTACTGATGGAAAAAGCCATACCCTCTCATTCTTTCAAATCCAGATGGCCAAGCTCTGTTGAATGCTTCTTGCCCTGGAACCCCATCTGGAACGGATCCTTGTAGCTTGTCAAGAATCTTTCACGTATCAAAATCACTAAATAACAAATGAACAAGCATGCTGATGAAAACCATGAAGAATCATGCATGTGATGGCTTATAATATAAAAATCTAAGTCATAATGACCGCCTTTTCATCCATAAATGCAACAACCTCCTCCAAACCTTCAAGAACATCACTGAGAGCCAATAGATATGGAGAAACCACAAGATGTCGGTAGTTGATCACTCTCACATCCCTAAGCATCAATAATACCACCACTCGGATACACCTCGGAAGGAGTGACGAAATCCTGAAGCAAGAGAAGAGGAACGCATAGCCTAGGCCCTCAATGTATACCCTCTCATTTTGGAATGTCTTAAAAAATCAAATTTAGGTGATAACATACTATGTTTGGGAGTATTATAGGATATGGACATAGAAATATATTTGTGGTGTGAAGAATTAGTATCATAATTCTTATATATTATTTTTTATCTTTCACTCAAGGATAAGTATAAAAAAGGAAATCAATTTGATTAGAAATGAATGCTCAAAATACATAGTGTCAAAATTTATAAAGGATTAATGAAGAGGTGACTTCCTACTATATATATAATTAAATTTCTCATTATTTTATCACTTTTTTTATTTAATTTACTTATTTTTTTATCTAATAATTATTTTTTAAAAAATTCTCATTAGTTCAAAACACATTTCACTTTCTTAAAACTACTGAAACAATGTCAAATAGTTTTCAAAAATTAAGGAAATTATCTATTAGTAATTTTTGGTTTTTATCAGTTTAATGCATATAAATATGACCCACGATGTGTTGAGTATGACTCAAAGTATATGTTTTCAATAAAAAGATTCATTTTAGATTAAACATACATAAACTATTCAGAACTGAGAAAAGGAATTTAGATTGGTTTACAATTTTATGAAATAATACACAATTCATTTGTCACATTGATTAATTGATCACATATAATTCAAACACCCTATGTGTTCGGTATTACTCGAAGTACATGTTTTAAATAAAAAATTATCATTTTAGTTTAAAACATACAAAAAATAGTCCAAAAAATCAGATTGTTTGCATGCTTTTGGAAAGAGATCTGTAATTAATTTTCTATGGGTATGAATTTACATCATATAAATCCAAGATTTTATGTGGTCGATATGACCCAAGGTATGTTTTCTTAATATAAATGCCCTATTTTAGTTTAAAATGAATTTTAAAATAGGTAAAATCAAGAAAAAAACTTGTATTGTTTTTAATCGTTATGAAAATGATTCATATTTATTTTTTCACATATTGGAATTAACTTCACATTAATATTATTCATAGTGTGATAAATATTACTAAAACTTTTTGATTTGAATTTCTAATTAATATTTTAGTAAAATGTCAAGTGTAATCCTCAAAAGAGAAAATGAATTTAGATTTTTTTGATACATTAGGAAACAATCCATTAATCATCTATCACATGTAGTATTCAAACATACCTTAATATGATACAATATATACCCATTATGATTCAAATTGTTTGGTTTCAGTTTAAAACTATCAATTTTTTAATGTATTGCTTCATATTTATGTTTAATTTATTTTTTTATACTATTACTAAAAAATAACTGTTTTCCTTAGTTGAATCATATTTACTGAAAATTGAAATTTTATGTTTAATTTAATGCTTCATATTTATATGGGTGGAATCTTTTAACTAAGTTGGGGTAGTATTTTTTAAAGATACTCATACTCATGAAATACTGCACTCTGAGGTTGAAACTGAGGTAATGGAAATAAGTAAATTGGTCAAGAATGTAAACATAAGTCATAAAAATGTTAATTACTAATACATATTTAGTTAATATCTTCATCATTTTATAAACTATTTTAGGTTAATTAACTTATCATTTTTATCTAATAATTATTTAGTTTTTTTAAAGATATTTGGAGAGTTTATTTTTTTCATTCAATGTTTTTCAATTTTCTTGGAAAGGGAGAACATGTTCTTTCCATTCAAGCTTGTTACAAACAGCTTATTGCAAAACACACAACACATAATCAATCATCCACACCTAAATTCGATATAGTATTTTCATGGTATGAATAGGACTATATGTTCTTATTTTATATTTTAAATTTTAGTACCAATCACACATCACATACTCATTAATGAAAAAAACATTCACATTTTTTTGATACATTTGAAAAATGGACCATAAGTAATTTTCAACATGTAGAAATCATCCACACCTCAATCAAACACACAGTGTAACTGTTATGACTCTATGTATGGATTTTTATTAAAAACTCAATTAATTTTACTAAAAACAAAAGTCAAATACATAAAATTGAGAATATTCATTCATATTATTTTGATACTTTAAGAAAAAGTTCCACAAGTTATTTTTGACATGTATGAATCAGTTGCTCCACAATTTGATTCATAGTGTGTTGAGTATGACTCAAAGTGTCTCTTTTTATATAAAATTTACATTAATATTTTGTAAAAAAGACAGGTAACAAACTCAGAATTGATAAAAGTAATTAGTATCATTTTTAAACATTAGAAAAATTATCCACAAGTTATTTTTTATATGTAGTAGTTAACCTCCCATCAATCCAATAAATAGTGAGAATGATATAACTCAAAGTTTCTACTTTTAGTTCAAAATTGACATATTAGTTCAGAAAGTGAATTAATTAATGAAAAAATAAGAAATCACACTCAAATTGTCTTGATAATTTAGTGAAATCATTCATAAATCATTTTTTGGAATGTAGAAATTAGTCTCACCTAAAACCGACACATGATGTGACCAGTATGACTCAAAGTGTGTTTTTTTAGTTTAAAATGAAATTTTAGAAAAAAATAAAAGTGAAACTATTAAAACCAATAAAACATATTGATATTACTTTGATACATTTTTAAAATGATCCAAAAGTCATTTTTGACATATACGAATCATCCAAACTTCAATCCAATGGAAAGTGTTTGTGATATGACTCTATGTGTGCATATTTATTTAAAATTGACATTTATTTTAGTAAAAGGCATAACTGACATACTCAAAATCAAGGAAATGAATTAATATTGTTTATTTACATTTATAAATGGTTAATAAGTCATTTTTGACATGTAGGAATTAGTCATACCTAAAAATAATACATGGTGTGTTTGGTATGAGTGCAAGTGTATATTTTTACTTATTAATATTAGTAAAAAAAATGACATACTCAAAGTAGAGAAAACAAATTCTGACTATTTATATAAATTAGTAAAATGTAACAGAAGTCTTTTTTTATGATTGGGAATCATCCAGACCTTAATATGACACACAATGTTCCTAGTATAACTAAAATTGTTCATTATTAGTTTACAATTGACATTTTAGTTCAGAAATTATATCACCCACTAAAAACTAATAAAACATGCTCAGATTTTCTAGATAATTTAGTATAATTCTTCATAAGTAATTTTATTCATTTAAGGATTAGTCTCACATAAAACCATCATACGATGTGACCGACATGACTCAAAGTGTGTGCTTTCAAGTTAAAATGAAATTTTAGTAAAAGAATAGATGTCATATGAAAACCAATCAAATTCATTTGGATTATATTGATACTGTGGAGAAATGATCTATAAGCTATTTTTGATATGTATAAATCAACCACACCTCAATCTGATGCATGGTATGACTGATATGACTCCAATGGTGCCTTCTTATTTAATGTTGACATTATTTTTTATAAAATATACAAGTGACATACTCAAAACTGAGAAAATGCATTCATATTATTTTGATAATTTAAAAAAATAATATATACATATATTTGGATTTTTATAATCTGCCACACCTAAATTTGAATAATGGTTTTATAAGTATGACTCAAAGTGTGTCATTTTTCTATTAAAATAACCTTAATTTTAGTAAAAAACACAAATGTCATACTCAAAACTGAAAAACACATTAATATTGATTTGATACTTTTGGAAAATGATCAATAATTTTTTATGATGCGTAGGAATCAAATGTATCTCATTTCAATGCACAATGTGATATGAACCACTCTAAGTGTGTATTTTTATTCAAAATTGACATTAATTAGAGTAACTAAGAAAAGTGACATACTCAAAACTGAAAAATCACATTTTTATTGTTTTTTATACTTTAATAAAATGATCCATAAGAAATTTTTGATTTTTATGAATTATTATCATCTCAATATAATTCATGGTGTTCCTAATATTACCCAAAGTGTCAATTATTAGTTTAAAATATGCATTTTAGTATAAAAAGAGAATCACTCATTGAAAACTGAGAAAAAAATATTGAATAGTCTTGATAAATTAGTAAAACTAATAATGAGTTACTTTTTTGTGTAGGATTTATCCGAACATCAAAATAACTCACAATGTGAATATTGTGACTCAATGTCTGGGTTTCCATTTTAAAATTACTATTTTGTAAAAGATACAAGTAACATACTCAAAAATGAGAAAATTCCTTCATATAGTTTGGATACATCAGAAAAAATATATCCACAAGACATGTTTTATGATTATGAATTGTTCGGACCACAATTCAACATAAGAAATGACTCGTATGACTCCAAGTGTTTCATTTTATATAAAACTGAAATTATTTTTCGTAAAAAAGATAGGCGGCATACTCAAAACCATGAAAATGATTTTGGATTATTTTGATACATTAGGATAATGATCCATAAGTCATTTTTTAATGTAAGAATAGTATTCACCTCAATCTAATAGAATATATTCCTGTAATGATGGAAAGTGTTTGTTATCGTTATAAAATTGACATTTTAGTTCAAAAAGTGTATGACCCACTAAAAACTAAGAAAACATGGTCATATCATCTTGGAAGTTTTGTAAAATTATTAATAAGTCATTTATGATATATAGGAATCAGTTTCATGTCAAAAAGAATAATTGATGTTATAGGTATGACTCAAAGTGTGTGTTTTAAATTTAAAATTACATTTTAGTAAAAAACCACAAGTGACATAATCCAAACTAAGAAAAAAAAATTGGATTGTTTTGATGCTTTATGATAATGATTCATAAGTCATTTTTTCTATATATAAATTGACCTCACATAAACCTGACCCATAATGTGTTCATTATTACTTGATTATTGTGTGTTTTAATATATATGTTCTATTTTAGTTTAAAACATTCAACACATCACCAAAACTTAGAAAACGATCTCATATTGTATCCTTTTATCACCTATTACATTATTAATTTCCATATAATTTTTATCTTATACTTTTTCAGATACTTTTTATAGAGATGATCATTTAAGATGAACCAGAAATGGTGTGATGTGAAATAATCAATTGAAAATCTATTTGATACATAGTTTTCATGGTATGAATCAATGTATAGTTTAAAATTGACACTTTCTATTTAATTTATTTCATTATTGTATTACTAACTTTAGAATTGTTTTCTTATAAAGGTGAATTATTTTTCTTTATATGGGGCGTGCTATTCTGAAATAGCATGAATGAGAATTAGGGTCCAAAGATAAAGGATAGTTGAGATAATTTTTAATTATTCATGTGATTATACAAACCAAGGTTTTAAATGTACATAACATATTTTTTCTTGGTATTTGTATTCTAAATTTTAGTTCATTTAAATTATATATTATCTTAATTTTTTTTGGAACTATTTCTTCTTTTGTTGTGTTATGTAAAATAACCATCACACTACAGTACACCCCTTTGTTAGTGTTTTTTATCACCAATAAGTTTTACCTTTATTAGTAGTTTTCTAACACTGAAAAATCCTACAGATTTTGATCATGATCTGTTACTTATTTTTTTATTCATAGATAATTGCCAATTTTAGCGATGATAATGGAATTTTATGTAGTAGTGTAGGAAGTTCTTGGGTTTTAGGATTTTTTTATTAGTTTTATGTTTTTTATAATTTTTAGTGTTTTTATTTACATTTAGGGTTTTCGGTATTTTTAGTGTTTTTAGTGCTTTTAAGTGATTTAGGGGATTTTATGGTCTTTTAGGATTCTTATGATTTTTTTTTTGGATTGTTTAGGGTTCTGTTGAGGTCTGTTAAGATCTTTTAGGGTTATAGGGTTTTTTTATATTTTTTTATTTTAAGGTCAATTTATTTTATTTTATGGTTTAGGGTACTTTAGGGTTTTGGGGTTTCTTATAGGATTTTATGGTATATTTGATTTTTATGGTTTTTATATGATTTATGATTTTTAGAGTTTTTATGTTTTTTTTTGTTTTTTAGTTTTTAAGAGTTATTTGGGTTTTTAAGAGTTATTTGGGTTTTTAAGTATTTATATGGTTTCTATGTTTTTTATGGCATATCATATTTTTTAGGTTCTGGGGTATTTTGGGTTTGTAGTTGTTTTAGGATCTTTTAGTGTTTTTAGGGTTTTAGTGATTTATAGTTTTAGGGTATTTTAATGTTTTTAGGGGTTTTTAGGTCTTTTAGGAGGTTTTAGGATTTTTTTTAATGTTTTTAGGATTTCATATGGCTTGTTAAGGATTCATTATTTTGAATAATGTGTAGGGATTTTCATGGTTTTCTTGGATCATTTAGGGTTTTTAGGGGGTTTTGGGTTTCAATGGTTTTAATGTGTTTTTAGTGTCCATTTGTGTTTTTAAGGATTATAGGGTTTTAGTGTTTTAGTTTTTGTAATGTTCTTTTGGTTTTTTAGTTATTTTAGAGGTTATTAGGTTCTTAGGGTCCCTTATGGTTTTTAAAGTTTTAGGATTGTTTATAGTTATTAGGGGTTTTTGGGTTTTTGGGTTTTTGGGTTTTATGGTTCATTTAGTATTTTTTGGTTTCTGGTTCATTTAGGGGTTTTGTGGGTTTTATGGTCCTTTAGAGGGTTTTAGTAGTTTCAAATATTTTTATGGTTTTAGGGTATTTTATGGTCTTTTTTGGGCTACTATGGTCTTTTTGTTTCTTTTAGGTTTTTATGAGTTTTAGGGACTTCTAGGTTTTTAGGGTTTTTGGGTCCTTTAGGGTTTTTAGGGTTTTTTGTCTTTTTAGGGGTGTTATTGGTTTTAGGGTGCTTTCGTAATTTTAGTGGTTTTAGGGTATTTTAGGGGTTTTTAGGGTACTTTTGGATTTCTATGATTTTTATAGTTTCTTGTGGATTTTTTGGTATTTATAATTTTCATGGTTTTAGGGGATTTATCACCTTTAGGGTTTATTGGATGCTCTTCAATTTTTAGGTTCTTATGGCTTGTAGAGAATTAATTTATTATGGGAATTTTATGAATTTAGGGTCCTGAGGTTATTTTAGTGTTTTTAATATTTTTTTAGTTTTTATTTTTATTTGGGTTTTTATAGGGATTTAGGAGTTTTTAGAATTCTAAGGGGTTTTAGGGTATTTTTATTTTTTAGGGATTTTTGGGGGTTTTCTTATTTGTATGTATATTAGTATTTTTTATTTTTTAAGGGGATTTACGTGATTTGTGGGATTTATGGATTTTTAGGGGGTTTGGGGTTTTATGGTTTTTAAGTGTTTTTATTATTTTTGGGGTTCTAGAATTTTTTTTTGTTTTGGATGTATTTTTATGGTTTGGGTGATTTTTAGGGGAATCTATAGTTTTTAGGGTTTTCATGGAATTTTAGGGGGGTTTTATATTTTTATGGAATTAATATTTTTTTTGTTTTTTACTGGTGTTATGGATTTTTGGGATTTTAATGGATTTTAGGGGTTTTAGGACTATTTAAGGCCTTTTAAAAGGGATGTTATTTTTTTGGTGTTTTTTGTTTTTCTTTTCTAATTTTTAGGGTTTCTAAGGTTTTGTAAGGGAGGTTATAACTTTAAAGGATTTTATTGTTTTTAGTAATTTTTTGGATTTAGAGATTTATGTGGATTTAGTGTTGTTAGCAGGTTTTTTTGAGTTTTTTTTTATTTTTTTGGTTTTTTAAGGTTTTTTTGGGTTTTAGTCCTTTTTAGGTTTATAGATGGTTAACAGTTTACTATTTTTCATATTTTTTATGTTTTTGATTATTTTAAAGTGTTTTAGTGTTTTATTGGATATTTATGTGTTGTAGGGTTTTTAGGGTTCTTTAGGATTTTTAGGGTTTTTATGCTTTTATGGTTTTGGCGTTTTAATGGATTTTTATATATTTTATGTGGTTGTGGGATTTTTTTGGGTTTTATGGGTTGTAAAATATATAGATATTTTTTTCAGTTTTTAGGGTTTTTAGGTTTCTTATATGTTCTTACAGTTTTTAAAGATTTTTATATGGTGTAGTGTATTAAATGGTGTTTCGTTTTATAGGGATTTTTGAGTTTTAATGGATTATTTTATGTTTTTTGGCATTTTGGGGTTTTAGGTTTTTTTGATTTCTTGGAATTTTATAGTTTTTATGATTTAGGGTGTTTATGGTTTTTAATAGGTTTTAGGGTCTCCAGTTTTTTAGAGGTTTTAGGGTCAATTATGTTTTTATGGTCTTTTAGTGTTTTAGGGGTTTTAGGGGTTTTAGGGATTATGTTTTTTTTCATGATTTAGCTGTTTTAATGTTTTTTATTAGTTTTATGGTTTTTAGATGTTTTTAAGATTTTATGTGTTCTAGGGTTTTCTGTGGGGTTTTCTGGGTTTTCAAGGTTTTAGTTCTACTTTGTTGTTTTCATCGCTTTTTATGGGATTTTTCTGGTTTTTAGGGTTTTAGGGCTTTAGGGTTTTGAAGGGTTATTAGAAGTTTCTAGGGTTTTGATGGATTTTTCGGGTTTTTAAGGTTTTAGGATTTTTAGAGTCATTTTGGTGTTAATTTAGATATTTTTTAGATTTAAAGGGTTTTTAGGCATTTTTATGGTTTTAGGGTGTTTATATTGCTTTTGGAGTTTTATGCTATTTTTGTGGTTTTTAGGGTCTTTAAAGGATTTTTATGTGGTCGTTAATGGTTTATATATTTTTTAGAGTTTTTAGTGTTTTAGAGTCTCACTAGGGGTTGTAATGGGTTTTTGGGTCTCTTTAGGGTCTTTTAGGGGTTTTAGTGTTTTTGTCATCCTTTTAGTGTTTTTATTGAATTTAGCGTTTTAGGGAATTTTTTTATTTTTATGTTTTTAAATGGTATCATGTTTTTAGGGTTTTAGGGTTATATTGGGTTTTTAGAAATTTTTAGGGTTTTGTAGGGTTTTAATAGCGTTTTTAGGGTTTTCAGGGTTTTTTAGTTTTCTCAAGGTTTTACGGTTTTCATAGGGTTTCATTGGGGTATCTCTTTTTTAGGCTTTTCTTATAGGTTTTTGTATTTTTTTTAATTCTTTATGAGTTTTTAAGTGTTATAGGGTTTTTTAATGATTTCATGGTTTTTAGTGGTTTTAGGTGTTTAAAAGGGTTTCAAGAGGGTTTTGAAAATTCTAAGGGGTTTTAGGGATTTTTAGGGGGGTTTTAGTTTTTTGGGTAATTTTAGGGATCATTTGATTATAAGGAATTTTAGGGATTTTTTGTCATTCTAGGGTTTTTGGATTTTTTGAGTCTTAGGGTTTTTAGTGTATTTTACCGCATTAAGGGGTTATAGGTTCTTTTATGGTATTATAGGGTTTTAGGGTATTATAGGTGATTTTAATTTTTTAGAGACTATTTTTTAATGTATTTTAGGGTTTTTAGGTTTTTTAGGTTCATTTAGGAGTTTATAGGGTCTTTTGGGTTTTCAGGATTATAGAGGTTTTTTTAATTTTTTGGGGATCTTAGGGTGGTTTTGGGGTGTTTGGGGGTTTTGGTTTTTTATGATTCTCTAGATTGTATAGGAATTTTTTGGCTATATTTGGGTTTTTTAGGGCTTAGGGTTTTTATTGGTTTTAGGGATTTTAGGGGTTTTTCTTTGTTTTATTGGTTTTTTAGAGGTTTTCTAGTTTTTATGATTTTTTGGATTCTCTTGGTTCATTGGGTTTGTATTCTTTTCTATCGACAGTAAGAATTTTTGGGTTTTCTATTGTTTTAGAGATTTTTGGATTTTATTTGTAAGAGTTTTTAGAGTTTTTATATTTTTGGGGGTATTTAGTGCTTTTTTGGAAGGAAAAAGTTTATTTATGGTTATTCAATTTTAGTGGGGCTATAATAAGTTTGAAACAAAATATTTTTTTATGGTTTTTAGGGGATTGAATGGTTTTAAAAGTTGTTTTAGGTTATTATGAGTTTTTTGGGTTGTTTAGGTATTTTTAATGCTTTTATGGGTTTTAGGTTTTTTTTAGTTTTTTTTGGGTTTTTAGTTTTTTAGGTTTTATTGGTATTTTAGGGACTTTTAGGGTCTATGGATTTTATGGAATTTTGGATTTTTTAGTATTTATAGGGGTTTTAGGGTTTCATTTTGGTTTTTATGATTTCTAGGGTGTTTACAGTCTGTTTTGGTTTTTTTCTATTTTTTAAGATTTTTTTTTGTTTTTAGGTTTGTTGTGTTTTTTTGGGTTTTAGGTTTTTCTATTTTTATGGTTTTTAATGTATTCAGTTTTTTTAGGGTTATTGAAAATTTATTAGGTTTCTTGGGTTTTATGTTATTTTTGATCTTTTATGGGTTTTAATGTTTTCTATATTTTATTAGTTTCTTTTTCAAAAGTTGATGGTTTTTAGGGTATTTTATGGTTTTTAGGGTTCTGGGGGGGGGGGGGGGGGTTTGGGATTTTTAGGGTATTTAGGGTCATTAGCGTTTTTATGGTATGTTGGGGTGTGTAGGTTCTTTTGGGGTTTTTTTGTTTAGTTAGTTTAATTTTTTATGGGTATTAATGTTTTCAGGGGTTTTATGGTATTTTAAAGAGTTTGTGGGGGTGTTTGTGTATTTTTGAGTTTTGGGCTCTTTTTGGTTCTTTAGATTTTTAGGCTCCTTTTGGGGTTTTAGGGGTTTTTATTGTTTTTAGGGTCCTTTTTGGTTATTGTGATTTTATGGTATTTTAGGAGTTTATACTATTATTTGGATGCTTTAAGAGTTTTAGGGGTTTTTAGGGTCCTTTATAGTTTTTTTTGGGTTTTAGTGGTCCTTTTGGGTTTTTGGGATTTCAAAGTGTTTAAGGGTTTAGGTTATCTTAGTGTATTTTAGGGTTTTTTAGTATATTTAGTGTATTTTAGTATTTAATTTTTTTTGAATTATATAGGGTATTTTAGGTTGTTTTAGTATCCATTAGGGGTTTTAAGATCTTTTAGCATTTTTGGTTTCTTGATGTCTTCAAGGTTGTTTTTTGGTATTTTATGTTTTTATATTTTTGGGTCTCTTAATGGTCTTAGATGTTTTCAAATGTTCATGATACATTTATGAATTTTTAGGGTTTTAACTATTTCTTGAGTTTTTTAGGGATTGTAATGATTTTTAGTCTTTTTGGGGACATTTTAGGGTTCTTTGGGTTTTTAAGAATTTATTGGAATTTTTTACGTTTTTAGGGGTATTGGGACCTTTATGATTTGTTTGGGTATTTAGGGTTATAGGAAATTTTAAAGGGTTTTGAGGGTTTATAGTTATTTTTTTGGTTTTTGAGGTTTTAATTTTTTTAGGGTTTTTAGGTTTTTAGGGGAATAAGGGTGTTGATTATTCATGGGTGTATTACAGGTTTTTAGGGTTATTTTGGATTTTATTTAGTATTTTAGGTTTTCAGTTTTGAAGATGTGTTTGGGTTTTTATTGTGATTTAATGGATTTTGTGGTATTTTAGGTTTATTACGGGATTTAGGGGTTTTTGATATTTTGGAATTTTTTTATATTTTTTTTTATTTTTAGTGTTTTTTGGGTTTTTTAGTTTATATAGATTTTAAATGATTTTAGGGTTCTAAAATGATTTTGTGGAATGTATTAGGGTTTTTAAAGTTTTTAGGGGTTTTTATATTTTTAGGGGTTTAGGGCATTTTTGGGATTTTTCAAGATTTTATTGGGTTTTAGGGTGATATAGTGTTTTTATGGAGTTTTTGAAATTTGGGGTTTTAGGGATTTAGGGTTATTTAGGGGTTTTATGATTGTTTTTTGGTTTTTATGATTATTTTAGGGGTTATATAGTTTTTAGAGTTTCTATGTGTTTTGGGGATTTTGGGGACTTTTCTGATATTTGAGGGTTTTGAGGGTCTTTTTGGACATTTTTGGTATTTAGAGTTTTTAGGGGTTTAGGCGTTTTAGTGGTTTTAGTGGTTTTAGTGTTTTTAGTGTTTTTAGTGTTTTTATTGGTATTTAGGGTTTTTAGGTTTTTTCATGGTTTTCGGGGTTTTTAGGGACTTTTAGGGTATTTGAAATGTGGTTTAGGGTGTCATTAGCATTTTGGGGTTGGGGGGGTTAGGATTTGTAGTGGTTTTATAGTTATAGGGGTTTTTAAGAATTTTATAATATTTTCATGTTCATTTTATCAAATTATTGAGGTTTAGAGGGGTTTTTTCCTATTTTAGTGTATTTTTTTTTTTGTTTTTTGGGGATTTTTTTATTTTTAAAATCTTTTACGGTTTTTGGGTTTTAGGGGTTTTTTAGGGTTTTCAGGGTTTACTAAGATATTTTACTGATTTCTATTTTATTTTAGCTTTTTAAGGCGTTTTTTTTTCAATTTTTAGGTCTTTTAGGGTTGTTAAGGGTTTAATGGGTTTTAGGATTTGTAATATTTTTAGGGATTTTAATGGATTTTAGTGTTATATGATATTTTGGATTTTTTAATGGTATTTTTTGTTTCTTTAGGGTTTTTAGGGTTACGGGTTTTTAGGGGGTTTAGGACCATTTATAGTGTTTAGTGTTTATAGGGTCATTTAAGGGTGTTTAGGGTTAGTAGGGTGTTCTACAGTATTTCTGGGTTGTAATGGGTTTTAGGATCATTTAGTATTTTTTAGGATCTTTTGGGTTTTTAGGATTTTAGGTTATTCTAGGATTTAGGGAATATGGTTTAGTGTTTGTGGTGTAGAGTTTATGGTTTAAGGTTATGGGTTTTAGAGTTTAGAGGTTGTGGTTGAAGGTTTAGGGTATGGGGTATGGGGTTTATTATGTATGGTTAAGGGTTTAGGGTGTAGGGTATGGGGTTTATAGTGCATGGTATAAGGTTTTGGTGTTTAGTATATGGTTTTTGTTATATGTTATAGGGTTTATAGAGTATAGTATAGGGTTTTTCTTATAAGTTTTTGGTTTTGTAGGTTATATTAGGGTTTATTAGGGTTTTGTTTGGTTTTAGGGCTTTCATTTTGTTTGGGGGGAAGTGTATGGGTTTTTTGATTTTAGGGTTTCTTGGGTTTTTATAGGTCTTAAGGGTTTTAGGATGTTTCGATGCTTGAAGGGTTTTAATGGCTTTTTAGTGTTTTATGGGTTTTATAGATATTGTAGGCTTTTTCTAGGGATTTCTACCATTTATGTTTTTTAGGGTTTTTAGGGTTTTAGGTTATTTTTTTGTATGTTTGGTTTTTAGATATTTTTAGGGTTTTAAGGGTTTTTGGTTAGTTTTAGAGTTTAAATTTTGTAAGGTTTTATATATTTTAGTGTTTTATGGGTTTATTATATTTTTCGGGGATTTTTATGGTTTTAAAAGGGGTTTTGGGTTTTAATGTTATTTAGTGTTTTTTTTGGTTTTTTGTTAATTTTTAAAGATTTTTAAGAGTGTTTTCGGCTTTAGGGTTTTTAGGATTGTAGATTTTTCAGTGTTTTAGGGAGTTTTAGTGTCAGTTATGGTATATTATTGGGTTTTAGGGGTTCTAGGGTTTTAATGTTTTTAAGGGTTTTTTGGGATTTAGGGTTTTTAGGTGGTTTTATGGTTTAAAGTGGGGTTTAGGGAACATTATGGGTTTTAAGGCTGTTTTAGAAATTTTTAGGGTTATTTTATGGTTTTGGGAATTATTTTATAGTATAATATGGGTTTATAAATTATTTAGGTATTCATTATGATTATAGAGCTTTTAGGGGGGTTATTTGTATTAAGGGTTATATATTTTTTAAGTCTTTTGTGTTTTTGTATTATATTTAGGGATTTTCGGGATTTTAAGGTTTTTTAGATTTTTTAGGGTTTTATTAAGGTTTAGTGTTTTTAATTAAGGAATTTTTAGTGGTTTTTTTTATTTGGGGGTGTGTTTTTATGGTTTAAGGGGTATTATGTGTTTACGGTTTTTATAGGTTATTAGGATTTTTGGTGTTTTTAATTTTTTTTGGTTTTAAGGGGTTTTTTTTGGGTTTTTTGGGTTTTGAGAGTTTTTATGGTATTTTGGGTTTTAGGGGTTTTAAGTGTTATCAGTATTATTTGGGGTTTTTAGGGGTTTTTTGTGGTTTTTAGGGTTTTTATGTTTTCAGATTGTAGAGGTTTTAGTAGTTTTTTTATTTCTTAAGTTATTTTTGGATTTTTTATATGTTTTAAGGGTTTTAAGACTTCTTATGGGTTTTTAATTGTTTTTTATAGTTTTATGTGTATTTTATTTCTTTATTGTTTTTATGGGTTTTATGGGTTTTATGTTTTTTAAAGGGTTTTAGTTTTTTTGATGTTCTTAGGATTTTTAAGGGTACGTTTTGTTTTAAGGTTTTTAAAAAAAATCAAGATTATGTTTTTTTGGGGGTTTATGTATTTTAAATTTTTTTAGGATGTTTTAGGGGTTTGTGTATTTCTATATTTTTTTGGGGTTTTAGATTTTTAATTCATTTTGGGGGTTTTAGTGTTTTTAAGGTTTCTATATGTTTTAGGGTTTTTATCTTTTTTAGCGTTTTTATGGTATTTTTGGGAATTTATGGTTTTTCAATATTTATATGATTTTTTATGTTTTTTTTATTTTTAATTTTTTTAGGATTTTAAATTTTTTATGGTTTTTTATGAATTTTAGGGAGGTTTTGAGTGTTTACAATTTTAAGGGTTTTAGGAAATTATGGGGTTTTATGTTTTTTTTCGTTTTAGGGGTTTCTAGGGTTATCTATAGATTTTGGTTTTTTAAGGGGTTTAGGGTTTTTTTAGATTTTTTACATTTTTTATCTGTTTTAGGGTTTTTAGGTTCTTTAGGTTATTTTTAAGGATTTTACGGCTTAATATATTTAGGGCTTTAGAGTTTTTTTTCAAAAATTTGGTGGTTTAGGTTTTTTAGGGGTTTTAGGGTATTAATTGGATATTTATGGTTTTATAGGGTTTTACTATTTTTAGGATTTTATCATATTTTTTGGGTATTTTAAGGGTTTACAAATATTTATAGGGTTTTAAGTATATTTAGTTTTTAGGGTATTTAGGATCTTTTGGGGTTTCAGGGGTTTTTATGTATTTTATTATTTTTTGGGTTTTCTTGGTTTTGGGAGATTCTATATAGGTCTATTGGGTTTAGTGTTTTAGGGGTTTTATGGTTCTTAGGGTTTTAAGGAATATTTATGGTTTTAGAGTTGTAAATAGTTTTAGGGATTTCTAGTTTTTTTTATAATTTTTTTATGGTATTTAGGGTATAAGGTTTTTTATTGTTTCTATGTTTTTTTAGTTTAATTGGTTTTCTAGGGTATTTTTTGAATTTTATGGTTTTTAGGATTTCTAGGGTTTTTTACAGTTTTATATTCTTTGAGTTTTTAGATTATTTTACAGTTTTAGAGTTTTTTCAGGGTTTTGAGGTTTTTATGTATTTTTAGGGTTTCTTGGATTTTTTTGGTTTATAGGGCCTCTCTATTATTTTTTAGGAGTTTCATTTTTTTTCTTTTTCGACTATAAAGGGGTTGTAGTGGTTTTTCTGTTTTGGGGGGATTTTATAGTTTTTAGGGTTTTTAGCGTTTTTGGATTTTTAGGTTTTTATAGTTTTTTGGTTTTTTGAAATTTTTGGGACATTTTTGTTTTTAGGGTTTTTATGGTTTTTCGAGTTTTATGGGGTTTTAAAAAATTTAGCTTTCGTTGGGATCCAAATGATTTTCGGGTTTTTAGTGAGTTTTTTTTGGGTTTTAGAGTTTTTCAGGTTTTAAGAGTATTATGTTTTTTAGGGTGTTTAGGGGTTTCAATTGGTTTTATGTTTTTATGGTTTTATTTTTTTAGGGGTTTTATGGTACTGTATAGTTTCTAATGGTTTTCACCTATGTTTTTCAGTGTTTTTATGGGTTTATGTGTTTTATCATTTTATATATTTTTTAGGGATTTATGGTTGTTTAGTGATTGATAGTGTTTCTAGGGGTTTTAGTTGTTTTTTACATTCTTTAGGGTATTAATGGGTTTTAGGTTGTTTGGGTCTTTTAGTTTTTTTTGGGGATTCTAAGTTTTTAGGGTATTTAGGGTGTTTTTTGGGTTTTATAATCTTCCTAGTCTTTAGGGTCTTTTTGGGCCATTTCATGTTTTTGGGGTGGTTTTTGGATTTTTTGGTTATTAGAGTATTTTAGGGTTTTAGGGTTTTTAGGGTCCTCTATAGTTTTTGGGGTTTTAGGGTTTTTAGGGACCTTTAGGGACTTTTTTGTTTTTTGTTTATTTTTCAGTTTTTATGGGATTTTAGGTGTTTTGGGGGTTTGGGGATCAATTATGGCTTGGGTGGTTTTGGTTTTTTGGGGTTTACAGTCCTTTAAGGGTGTTTACAGTCTTTATGTGTTTTTATCATTTTTTATGACTTTTAGGGTTTTTTAGGGTCCTTTAGGGTTTTATGGTTTTTTGAGTTTGAAAGTGTTTGTAGGGTATTTTATTGTGTATTACATTTTTATGGTTTTTAGTGTCTTTTTTTAGCATCTTATTGGGTTCTTTGTGGGTTTATGGCCTTTTAGTGGGTTTTAGAATTTTCTATTTTATTTTTTTATTTTTTTAATTGTTAGGGGCTTTTAGAGGTATTGGGGTTTTAGGGGTCCTTTATGGGTTTTTGGTTTTAACGATAATTAAGTGTTTTTTTGGACTATTTGGTGTTTTATGGTGTTTAATGTATTTTACGGGTTTTATGGTTTTTATGATCCTTAGGGTCTTTTATATTATTTAGGATTTTAGGGTTTTAATGTTATTATGTGTTTTAGGATTATTAATATTATTTATACTTTTTTAGAAATATTAGGGATTTAGAATTTTAGGGATATTATGGTTTTTATGGTTTTAGGGGATTCAAGTGGGTTTTAGTTTTTTTATTCTATGGGTTTCAGGGTGTTTTCAATATTTGTAGGGTTTTAATGTTTCTTATTGTTTTAATGTTATTAAGGATCTTCTTGTATTTAATGGTTTTCATTTATTTTAAGGGTTTTTTGGTTTTTTGGGGGAATATAGGGTTTCTATTTAGTTTATGTAATTTTGGGGGTTTAATGTTTTTAGGGTTTTTTGTAACACCCCAAGATTTCATAGTGTGTTATTTCTTCAAAATAATTCAATAACTTGCACTACACGCAACACTGAGTTCAATCACACCATGACTTACAAAAAAAAAGCCATTCAAAAGAGGTTATGAATAGTATTATCTAAATTTTAAACTTTATATAATCCTTATAATTTTAGAATCCATATTATGAGTTTCTTAGATATAATGCAAGAACAAATTCATTTTCATTATTGCACTTTTTTCCACTTTTAATAGTGAACCCTTTTTAAATACAATATTTTAAACTTTTTGACTAAATGGGGACATCAAAAATTTAAAATGAAACATCCCAAGCTTCCACGGTACACTTTCTTTGAATAATACAGTAGCGTGTGTTGTACGCAACCTTGAGTTTTAACACACACCACAACTAATCAAACTAGCCGTTATGAATAGTAATACCTACTTTTTGAAATTATATATATTTTATATTTGAAAATGGACTTCATTTTTGGATTCGGAATATCGAATTTAGCCTAAGGTGAAATTTTGGTACATTTCGG
Organism: Viscum album; assembly: GCA_963277665.1. Classification (NCBI taxonomy): domain Eukaryota; kingdom Viridiplantae; phylum Streptophyta; class Magnoliopsida; order Santalales; family Viscaceae; genus Viscum; species Viscum album. Next base: position 114,359,823 of record OY728133.1, on the reverse strand, counting down.
ATAACTTTCATATTTTGATGAATAGTGAAAATTACTAAGTTTTAATTAAAAACAACTTTTTTAATCAAAATAATTAATAGTGATAAATTATGAATTTGAGTGGTTTTAAAGTATATTTAGAATATATTTTTACCATTTAATATAATGTTGGTCATTGGACATAATTTTACAATTAAACCGAACATAAACGAGTGTCAATCTTTTGATAGTTATTATCTCTTAAAAACACGCTTTTTGTTTTGACAGCGGGAATTAATTTTAAATTAATTTCTGCCACTTATATGTTTTGAATTTAGGAAAATGGATTCCATATTTGTAATCAGGATGTTCAAATTTTGTAAATAGGTAACTTTTATTTTTAGACATTTTGAATAATTAATGCGGTAAATATTTTATTTACCATGGTTAAGGGTAAATCTGGCAAATAAGGGTTAACAAAATAATATTATAATAATACTAAATTACCCTAAAACGTGTCTTAACACTATTGGTTGTTACATGGTCGACCATGGGCATCTTTGGGTCGATTTTGGGACCCCATGGATCCACTTGTAAGTGATAATGACACTTTATTTTAATTAAGTCAAAATAAATACAAAAATGACACAAGCATATATCTTTTAGAAAAACAATTGTTACATAGGGTTATATAAGTTGGATTTTAGATTATAAATATTCATTAGAACTCTAAAAAGATTTCCTACATAATGATATTTTATTTATAATTTTTAGACATTAAATAATTTATTTTATTTATGACACAATGATGATGCAGTAATTACTATAATAGTGAAAAATTAAAATAATTGATATTATAAATACCCAAATAAATATAATATGAAACTTTTAATGAATTAAACTAATTTTCTAGGATAATATGATATATTAGGATTGATTTAATTGACTTTTTTCGAAGTAATCAATCTGTTATGAGTTTCACAAAAATCAACTATTGAATAGTGTCAAAATTGACATAAAAGAGTTCTTAAAACAAATATTATATTATTAATTGATATTAAATTCCTAAAAATATAAGGTTCGGCCAAGAGACTTATATCATGATAGGTTCATCATTAAGGTACCACTTGGGGGTCTCTTGGATGTATATAGTATGTTTATTAACCATATTATATAAAAATACAAAGAGACATTGTAAAAGTGAAACTAATTAACTTAGAGTTAATACTTAAAGATAAGGTTAATATAAGTACCCAAACCTGTCTAAATTCTATTAGTTGAGTGGTTTTCGACCTATCCCCACCTTAACCTTTGAATAATCAACTTTGGAGCCATTAGAAACCGAATATGAATTTATTATAAATTAATATTTCTAGCTTTTCCAAAGGTGCCCCTCACCCCTCTTATAAAAGGGAACTCCTCCTTCTCATTTATTCACACCTTAAAAGCCTTTTGGTTCGGCCAAACTCTGCCCAAATACTCTCCCAACATACCTCAATACAACCTAGAGGCCTTAGTTTGATCAGAAAGCCAACCTAAGGAGCCCTTTTGATCAAATCAAAAGGAAGAACCCGAAGAAGAGGTAATGATTTCACCACCCATCTCCAAGTTCATTTCTTCTTCCACTTCTTCTTAATTTGTTCTTACCATTCTAAAATAATAACTCCAGTATCTCACATATACTGTGATGTTATTATAAATATGGTACAACCATATTCATTATTCTATCCACCCTTTGAATAACATGTCACCATACGTGCGTACGTACGGACTACCGTCTCCACGTCGTGGTGTAATTGTTATTCAATATAATATTATTTGGGTGGGTATAATAATGATGTGTAACTCATGTAAATAATAAATATAACATGTTAATGATTCTGTATATATGATATACCATCCATTTATATATTATTTTAATATCAAAAGAATGATATTGTCGCTCGTGCGTACGTACGGACTACCGTCTCCACGAACGCGATGAGATTCATTCTCCATCGTATCCATTCAAGTATAATTATCATTTGATGATTTAAAAATTATGTTTAAGGACTAGATATCATTATGGATATGAATAAGATACAACAACCATGGCTTATGTAACAAAACATATAAAGAAAATGAGTAAGTTAACACCCGAAACGACGATAATTCTAAGATATTATTAACAAATCAATGTTAAAAGATCATATATGATATCATATTAATATATATGATTCTTGTGTAATTTAATAACAATTATTTCACCATTATACAGGAGGTTAACCTACCCCAACCAAGGAAAAGTACAAGGTAAGGGTTATTTCACAATCTCTTCATTATCCGAGGTTGTTTATATGTAATAATCTACTGGGATCTCTTTATCATCCACATCCATGTTTCTTAAAAATGTATTTCAAAACATTTTTACTATTTACTAGAATATGAGTTAAAGTCATTTATATCCTTTTTGACTTTTATAATTGGTTTATAAAGGAATCTTTCCGTCGTTTTCAAAACAAGGTCCTTTTTAACCTTTTCGACAGAATTAAGGTAAGAATGTTTTTTTTTACTTATATGGCGGGTGCGGCTATTTTCCGCCGTTATAAAATCTTCAAAGCTTCCCTTACAAGCTTATAAGATTATTTTCAAAGAAAATGTTTTATTATATATGGATCTTAAATGATTTCAAAATAAAAGGAGATATTTCTTTAAAAAGAATTTTGATTTCATCTATGTCAACATCCTTTGATGGATTTTAAGATTATTTGAAGTTGATTTATTATGATACAAAACTTCTATATTGTATTGAAGGTTTTGTGATATGTTTGACTGTGGATGTGCTATTTTCATACCATTCATAGTTTATGGTGAAAGTGTTGACATTTCGTATGCTAGTTTTAATACGAATGTTTATGTTATATTTAAACCTTTTCATATGGGAATGCATTGGACTTAATATGTGACGGGTGGAGCCCGCTATAGCTCCTCGATGCATCGGTAGGTATCATGAGACAAACTAGTGTCTTGGCACAAGGCCTTGACAAAATCTTATTTGTAGTCTTGGCACGAGGCCTTGGCTATGTGGTTATGATAGTCTGGCATTATGCATTCCAACATTATGAAAGTGGTTATTGATTTTTTCATGTGATTATTCGATTACTAGAATATCCATGTGAATAAGTAAATGGCATTATTTCATTTTATTTATGCCATACCATGTTGAAAGTTCATGTTTTAAAGGCTTTGGTTTTAGTTATACATTGCCTTAAAAGTTTATTCTTATTTATGAAAGTTTCCGCTATTTTGTTATCCTTACTGGGCATTTGAGCTCACCCCTTTTATATGTTTTATTTTTCCCAGGAAGTGAAGAAGTAAATTATGAATGACCTGCAGGGATATTATGTGGGGATATGAGTGTGGATTATGGAGACTTTATGTTGTTGTAGTAGTTTTTCATTTTATGATGTAATGTAAAACCTATGAATATATCTAGTGTTTCCAAGGCTACTAAACCAATCGGTCTTTCGAGATTTGATCTTTCTTGTGATCATGCCAATGTTACGAAGTAATGCACCGACTCTGGGCAGCTGGGGTCGGGGCGTTACAGTTGGTATCAGAGAAAGTTTAGTACAAACCTTGGAAACTAGATTTAGATAAACTCTGATTAGAGCACGTAGATCTAAGATTGTCTTTGAGGATTAGTATAGAAGAACTTCCTAGAATTTTGGTATTGTAGAGATTTTGTGAGTTTTCCGAGCAATACATCCCTGTCTAGATACGAGCAGGTAGAGGCGGCTCTGGCACAGATGTACCTAGGGGTAAAACCCGAAAACACCGCTTTGAGCTAGACTCGAACGGGAACTGGTTCACGACAACGGGCCTTGCTGCACTCTTGGTTACGACACTCCCGGGGGATATGCTTAGGATAACTCTCATTTTCTTTACAAATCATTTTGAAGGGTTTATGAGTATATACTTCCTCAAAGAAAACATTTTTATGATTATGGATTATATCCATAAATAGTTCAATTTATGTTAAGTGTTTTATAAATATGGGATTATGTATTTTGACTCATAAACTAATCTAGTTTATGCCATTGTTTAGAAATGGCGCCCAGTAGAAGGAATGATAACTCCAGAAATGCACATGATTCAAAGAGAAGGAAGGATCATATCTCTCATGGTCTTAAGCTAGAATTTATAAGAGAAATAGTCTCCCATGTATTATCATTATATGAAGAAATAATATCATGTGTTGATAAGATAAGTAAAGAGTTTACTGAGTCCTATGGCTTTGAAGGGAAGCAAGAGAAGAAAAGGATGGAAGAGAGAAAGATGGATAAAGGGAAGAGGGAAAAGAAGAATTTTCCCATATGTGGTAACTGTGGAAAGAAACACCCTGGAACTTGCCTGAAAGGAATGGGAGTTTGTTATAAGTGTGGAGGAAAAGGGCACAAAGTACGTGACTGCAAGGGTAAGAAAATGGTTTCAAATGTACAATGCTTCATTTGCAAGGAGTTTGGACACTACGCGAACCTATGTCCCAGTCATCAGACTATGCCGCAAATGATGTTATTGGATAATAATCATGTTATGATACTACCACAGATGAAGAGGGATGATTAGAGTTCTTATGTTGATTATGTCAATTGAGTGTTGTATCAACAATGTACTTGTTTCAATAATCATGGAGTATATAAGGATTGTACTGCAGTACTATTTCATTAAGGACTTGAGATTGTGTGGAACAAAGAAAAGTGACTCAATAGCAGGATATATTTTTGGAAAATATATGGTTGAGAGAATGATAAATCATAATATAGTTCTGATACTGAGGTAGTGATTTTGGAATAATATGTGATTGTTTTGGATAAATTATATTGGATATTCTTGACTACCCTGGAACTGATTAATGATTTGTATATTCCATCATTGTTGGGGTTTAAAACATTTTTGGATTAATGAAGTATATCCAACTTTCTATATGGAATAAGGGAGCATGAATGTAATCAATAAGGAATATGGTAATTCAGGATGTTTCGGTGTATTAAAAGAATACATGATGAAGGTATTCATATGCTATTACGGGGTAAAAAGGATCTATATTATGTTTACCTTCCTTATGAATGTTGGACTGCGAGTTTGGACAGAAGTATTTTGGATAGTTCTAGTTTGGATTATTTTGGATTTCCATAAAAGGACAACCCGGAGGTCGGACGACAACCCGTCGCGTCCGGCAAGGCTGCGAGACTTGAACCCGCAACCGAAGGGAGACAAGGGTGTATCACCTACCACTGGCCCATGAGATGTCCTGGATTAAATAATGTTGTTTTTTTTAAAGATCTGGTAGATGAATTATAAATTCATTTATTTTGGAACCCTGTACGAATAGTATAAATAAATAAAAAATTATATTCTATTATCTTTTAGAGTGAAAGATGAGTTTGTGGTAGAAACTTATTAATGGATAAAACTCTGATTATAAAGTAAGTATATCTCCTTATGATCTTAGCCAATCTCATAAATAAATTCCTCAACATTAATAAAAGGAACTTAGAACAAAAATGTTTCCCTAGATGGTACCTTAAATCATCACTAATTTATGGCTTTGGGATTGTTGGCCTTTTCATAGCCATGTTCTCTACCACTCTCCATCAGATAATTGATGGTTAGATTTCTCCTCCATATCCATATTTTCCTACATAGAACCCTAGTATGTGTTATTTTCAGTAATCTTTATACTTTACACTCTTTATTTTAAATAGAGGCCTCATTAAATCATTTTTCGATGTGGGACTTCAACTAAGATATTTTGAAACGTCAAAAATGTGTTATCCCAATACCCTATATTTTGTTGAACCGATGGTACTTCGAATCATCATAGATTGATGAGTTTAAGGACCTCAATTTTATACTTTTTGTGATTGATGACCTCAATCACTACCTATAAATATTTACGTTTTTCCTCTAATTATATGTCTCAAATTACCACCAATGTTCTCCTAATCAAGATCATAATTTGGTGGTGACCCTTTAATTTCTCTTTTCCTCATATTAAGACTAAATTTTAGTAACCCAATTTCCGATGTGGGTTTTCCCACAAATATATTTTCTATTTTCAACCTTTTATTTTCTAAGAACAATTTCAAATTGCGAGGACGCAATTTATTGAAGGAGGGGAGAATGTAACACCCCAAGATTTCATAGTGTGTTATTTCTTCAAAATAATTCAATAACTTGCACTACACGCAACACTGAGTTCAATCACACCATGACTTACAAAAAAAGCCATTCAAAAGAGGTTATGAATATTATTATCTAAATTTTAAACTTTATATAATCCTTATAATTTTAGAATCCATATTATGAGTTTCTTAGATATAATGCAAGAACAAATTCATTTTCAGTATTGCACTTTTATCAACTTTTAATAGTGAACCCTTTTTAAATACAATATTTTAAACTTTTTTACTAACTGGGGACATCAAAAATTTAAAATGAAACATCCCAAGCTTCCACGGTACACTTTCTTTGAATAATACAGTAGCGTGTGTTGTACGCAACCTTGAGTTTTAACACACACCACAACTAATCAAACTAGCCGTTATGAATAGTAATACCTACTTTTTGAAATTATATATATTTTATATTTGAAAATGGACTTCATTTTTGGATTCGGAATATCGAATTTAGCCTAAGGTGAAATTTTGGTACATTTCGGATAACTTTCATATTTTGATGAATAGTGAAAATCACTAAGTTTTAATTAAAAACAACTTCATTAATCAAAATAATTAATAGTGATAAATTATGAATTTGAGTGGTTTTAAAGTATATTTAGAATATATTTTTACCATTTAATATAATTTTGGTCATTGGACATAATTTTACAATTAAACCGAACATAAACGAGTGTCAATCTTTTGATAGTTATTGTCTCTTAAAAACACGCTTTTTGTTTTGACAGCGGGAATTAATTTTAAATTAATTTCTGCCACTTCTGTGTTTTGAATTTAGGAAAATGGATTCCATATTTGGAATCCGGATGTTCAAATTGTGTAAATAGGTAACTTTTATTTTTAGACATTTTGAATAATTACTGCGGTAAATATTTTATTTACCATGGTTAAGGGTAAATCCGGTAAATAAGGGTTAAAACATAATATTATAATAGTACTAAATTACCCTAAAATGTGTCTTAACCCTATTGGTTGTTACATGGTCGACCATGGGCATCTTTGGGTCGATTTTGGGACCTCATGGATCCACTTGTAAGTGATAATGACACTTTATTTTAATTAAGTCAAAATGAATACAAAAATGACACAAGCATATATCTTTTAGAAAAACAATTGTTACATAGGGTTATATAAGTTGGATTTTAGATTATAAATATTAATTAGAAAGATAAAAGGATTTACTACATAATTATATTTTATTTATAATTTTTAGGCATTAAATAATTTATTTTATTTATGACACAATGATGATGCAGTAATTACTATAATAGTGAAAAATTAAAATAATTGATATTATAAATACCCAAATAAATATAATATGAAACTTTTAATGAATTAAACTAATTTTATAGGATAATATGATATATTATAATTGATTTAATTGACTTTGTTCGAAGTAATCAATCTGTTATGAGTTTCACAAAAATCAACTATTGAATAGTGTCAAAATTGACATAAAAGAGTTCTTAAAACAAATATTATATTATTAATTGATATTAAATTCCTAAAAATCTAAGGTTCGGCCAAGAGACTTATATCATGATAGGTTCATCATTAATGTACCACTTGGGGGTCTCTTGGATGTATATAGTAAGTTTATTAACCATATTATATAAAAATACAAAGAGACATTGTAAAAGTGAAACTAATTAACTTAGAGTTAATACTTAAAGATAAGGTTAATATAAGTACCCAAACCTGTCTAAATTCTATTTGTTGAGTGGTTTTAGACCTATCCCCACCTTAAACTTTGAATAATCAACTTTGGATCCATTCGAAACCGAATATGAATTTATTATAAATTAATATTTCTAGCTTTTCCAAAGGTGCCCCTCACCCCTCTTATAAAAGGGCACTCCTCCTTCTCATTTATTCACACCTTAAAAGCCTTTTGGTTCGGCCAAAATCTGCCCAAATACTCTCCCAACATCCCTCACTACAACCTAGAGGCCTTAGTTTTATCATAAAGCCAACGTAAGGAGCCCTTTTGATCAAATCAAAAGGAAGAACCCGAAGAAGAGGTAATGATTTCACCACCCATCTCCAAGTTCATTTCTTCTTCCACTTCTTCTTCCTTTGTTCTTACCATTCTAAAATAATAACTCCAGTATCTCACATATACTGTGATGTTATTATAAATATGGTACAACCATATTCAGTATTCTATCCACCCTTTGAATAACATGTCACCATACGTGCGTACGTACGGACTACCGTCTCCACGTCGTGGTGTAATTGTTATTCAATATAATATTATTTGGATGGGTATAATAATGATGTGTAACTCATGTAAATAATAAATATAACATGTTAATTATTCTGTATATATGATATACCATCCATTTATATATTATTTTAATATCAAAAGAATGATATTGTCGCTCGTGCGTACGTACGGACTACCGTCTCCACGAACGCGATGAGATTCATTCTCCATCGTATCCATTCAAGTATAATTATCATTTGATGATTTAAAAATGATGTTTAAGTACTAGATATCATTATGGATATGAATAAGATACAACAACCATGGCTTATGTAACAAAACATATAAAGAAAATGAGTAAGTTAACACCCGAAACGACGATAATTCTAAGATATTATTAACAAATCAATGTTAAAAGATCATATATGATATCATATTAATATATATGATTCTTGTGTAATTTAATAACAATTATTTCACCATTATACAGGAGGTTAACCTACCCCAACCAAGGAAAAGTACAAGGTAAGGGTTATTTCACAATCTCTTCATTATCCGAGGTTGTTTATATGTAATAATCTACTGGGATCTCTTTATCATCCACATCCATGTTTCTTAAAAATGTATTTCAAAACATTTTTACTATTTACTAGAATATGAGTTAAAGTCATTTATACCCTTTTTGACTTTTATAAGTGGTTTATAAAGGAATCTTTCCGTCGTTTTCAAAACAAGGTCCTTTTTAACCTTTTCGACAGAATTAAGGTAAGAATGTTTTTTTACTTATACGGCGGGTGCGGCTATTTTCCGCCGTTATAAAATCATCAAAGCTTCCCTTACAAGCTTATAAGATTATTTTCAAAGAAAATGTTTTATTATATATGGATCTTAAATGATTTCAAAATAAAAGGAGATATTTATTTAAAAAGAATTTTGATTTCATCTATGTCAACATCCTTTGATGGATTTTAAGATTATTTGAAGTTGATTTATTATGATACAAAACATCTATATTGTATTGAAGGTTTTGTGATATGTTTGACTGTGGATGTGCTATTTTCATACCATTCATAGTTTATGGTGAAAGTATTGACATTTCGTATGCTAGTTTTAATACGAATGTTTATGTTATATTTAAACCTTTTCATATGGGAATGCATTGGACTTAATATGTGACGGGTGGAGCCCGCTATAGCTCCTCGATGCATCGGTATGTCTCATGAGACAAACTAGTGTCTTGGCACAAGGCCTTGACAAAATCTTATTTGTAGTCTTGGCACGAGGCCTTGGCTATGTGGTTATGATAGTCTGGCATTATGCATTCCAACATTATGAAAGTGGTTATTGATTTTTGCATGTGATTATTCGATTAGTAGAATATCCATGTGAATAAGTAAATGGCATTATTTCATTTTATTTATGCCATACCATGTTGAAAGTTCATGTTTGAAAGGCTTTTGTTTTAGTTATACATTGCCTTAAAAGTTTATTCTTATTTATGAAAGTTTCCGCTATTTTGTTATCCTTACTGGGCATTTGAGCTCACCCCTTTTATATGTTTTATTTTTCCCAGGAATTGAAGAAGTAAATTATGAATGACCTGCAGGGATATTATGTGCGGATATGAGTGTGGATTATGGAGACTTTATGTTGTTGTAGTAGTTTTTCATTTTATGATGTAATGTAAAACCTATGAATATATCTAGTGTTTCCAAGGCTACTAAACCAATCGGTCTTTTGAGATTTGATCTTTCTTGTGATCATGCCAATGTTACGAAGTAATGCACCGACTCTGGGCAGCTGGGGTCGGGGCGTTACAGTTGGTATCAGAGGAAGTTTAGTACAAACCTTGGAAACTAGATTTAGATAAACTCTGATTAGAGCACGTAGACCTAAGATTGTCTTTGAGGATTAGTATAGAAGAACTTCCTAGAATTTTGGTATTGTAGAGATTTTGTGAGTTTTCCGAGCAATACATCCCTGTCTAGATACGAGCAGGTAGAGGCGGCTCTGGCACAGATGTACCTAGGGGTAAAACCCGAAAACACCGCTTTGAGCTAGACTCGAACGGGAACTGGTTCACGACAACGGGCCTTGCTGCACTCTTGGTTACGACACTCCCGGGGGATATGCTTAGGATAACTCTCATTTTCTTTACAAATCATTTTGAAGGGTTTATGAGTATATAATTCCTCAAAGAAAACATTTTTATGATTATGGATTATATCCATAAATAGTTCAATTTATGTTAAGTGTTTTATAAGTATGGGATTATGTATTTTGACTCATAAACTAATCTAGTTTATGCCATTGTTTAGAAATGGCGCCCAGTAGAAGGAATGATAACTTCAGAAATGCACATGATTCAAAGAGAAGGAAGGATCATATCTCTCATGGTCTTAAGCTAGAATTTATAAGAGAAATAGTCTCCCATGTATTATCATTATATGAAGAAATAATATCATGTGTTGATAAGATAAGTAAAGAGTTTACTGAGTCCTATGGCTTTGAAGGGAAGCAAGAGAAGAAAAGGATGGAAGAGAGAAAGATGGATAAAGGGAAGAGGGAAAAGAAGAATTTTCCCATATGTGGTAACTGTGGAAAGAAACACCCTGGAACTTGCCTGAAAGGAATGGGAGTTTGTTATAAGTGTGGAGGAAAAGGGCACAAAGTACGTGACTGCAAGGGTAAGAAAATGGTTTCAAATGTACAATGCTTCATTTGCAAGGAGTTTGGACACTACGCGAACCTATGTCCCAGTCATCAGACTATGCCGCAAATGATGTTATTGGATAATAATCATGTTATGATACTACCACAGATGAAGAGGGATGATTAAAGTTCTTATGTTGATTATGTCAATTGAGTGTTGTATCAACAATGTACTTGTTTCAATAATCATGGAGTATATAAGGATTGTACTGCAGTACTATTTCATTAAGGACTTGAGATTGTGTGGAACAAAGAAAAGTGACTCAATAGCAGGATATATTTTTGGAAAATATATGGTTGAGAGAATGATAAATCATAATATAGTTCTGATACTGAGGTAGTGATTTTGGAATAATATGTGATTGTTTTGGATAAATTATATTGGATATTCTTGACTACCCTGGAACTGATTAATGATTTGTATATTCCATCATTGTTGGGGTTTAAAACATTTTTGGATTAATGAAGTATATCCAACTTTCTATATGGAATAAGGGAGCATGAATGTAATCAATAAGGAATATGGTAATTCAGGATGTTTCGGTGTATTAAAAGAATACATGATGAAGGTATTCATATGCTATTACGGGGTAAAAAGGATCTATATTATGTTTACCTTCCTTATGAATGTTGGACTGCGAGTTTGGACAGAAGTATTTTGGATAGTCCTAGTATGGATTATTTTGGATTTCCATAAAAGGACAACCCGGAGGTCGGACGAGAACCCGTCGCGTCCGGCAAGGCTGCGAGACTTGAACCCGCAACCGATGGGAGACAAGGGTGTATCACCTACCACTGGCCCATGAGATGTCCTGGATTAAATAATGTTGTTTTTTTTAAAGATCTGGTAGATGAATTATAAATTCATTTATTTTGGAACCCTGTACGAATAGTATAAATAAATAAAAAATTATATTCTATTATCTTTTAGAGTGAAAGATGAGTTTGTGGTAGAAACTTATTAATGGATAAAACTCTGATTATAAAGTAAGTATATCTCCTTATGATGTTAGCCAATCTCATAAATAAATTCCTCAACATTAATAAAAGGAACTTAGAACAAAAATGTTTCCCTAGATGGTACCTTAAATCATCACTAATTTATGGCTTTGGGATTGTTGGCCTTTTCATAGCCATGTTCTCTACCACTCTCCATCAGATAATTGATGGTTAGATTTCTCCTCCATATCCATATTTTCCTACATGGAACCCTAGTATGTGTTATTTTCAGTAATCTTTATACTTTACACTCTTTATTTTAAATAGAGGCCTCATTAATTCATTTTTCGATGTGGGATTTCAACTAAGATATTTTGAAACGTCAAAAATGTGTTATCCCAATACCCTATATTTTGTTGAACCGATGGTACTTCGAATCATCATAGATTGATGAGTTTAAGGACCTCAATTTTATACTTTTTGTGATTGATGACCTCAATCACTACCTATAAATATTTACGTTTTTCCTCTAATTATATGTCTCTAATTGCCACCAATGTTCTCCTAATCAAGATCATAATTTGGTGGTGACCCTTTCATTTCTCTTTTCCTCATATTAAGACTAAATTTTAGTAACCCAATTTCCGATGTGGGTTTTCCAACAAATATATTTTCTATTTTCAACCTTTTATTTTCGAAGAACAATTTCAAATTGTGAGGACGCAATTTATTGAAGGAGGGGAGAATGTAACACCCCAAGATTTCATAGTGTGTTATTTCTTCAAAATAATTCAATAACTTGCACTACACGCAACACTGAGTTCAATCACACCATGACTTACAAAAAAAATCCATTCAAAAGAGGTTATGAATATTATTATCTAAATTTTAAACTTTATATAATCCTTATAATTTTAGAATCCATATTATGAGTTTCTTAGATATAATGCAAGAACAAATTCATTTTCAGTATTGCACTTTTATCAACTTTTAATAGTGAACCCTTTTTAAATACAATATTTTAAACTTTTTTACTAAATGGGGACATCAAAAATTTAAAATGAAACATCCCAAGCTTCCACGGTACACTTTCTTTGAATAATACAGTAGCGTGTGTTGTACGCAACCTTGAGTTTTAACACACACCACAACTAATCAAACTAGCCGTTATGAATAGTAATACCTACTTTTTGAAATTATATATATTTTATATTTGAAAATGGACTTCATTTTTGGATTCGGAATATCGAATTTAGCCTAAGGTGAAATTTTGGTACATTTCGGATAACTTTCATATTTTGATGAATAGTGAAAATTACTAAGTTTTAATTAAAAACAACTTTTTTAATCAAAATAATTAATAGTGATAAATTATGAATTTGAGTGGTTTTAAATTATATTTAGAATATATTTTTACCATTTAATATAATTTTGGTCATTGGACATAATTTTACAATTAAACCGAACATAAACGAGTGTCAATCTTTTGATAGTTATTATCTCTTAAAAACACGCTTTTTGTTTTGACAGCGGGAATTAATTTTAAATTAATTTCTGCCACTTCTGTGTTTTGAATTTAGGAAAATGGATTCCATATTTGGAATCATGATGTTCAAATTGTGTAAATAGGTAACTTTTATTTTTAGACATTTTGAATAATTACTGCGGTAAATATTTTATTTACCAAGGTTAAGGGTAAATCCGGTAAATAAGGGTTAAAAAATAATATTATAATAGTACTAAATTACCCTAAAACGTGTCTTAACCCTATTGGTTGTTACATGGTCGACCATGGGCATCTTTGGGTCGATTTTGGGACCCCATAGATCCACTTGTAAGTGATAATGACACTTTATTTTAATTAAGTCAAAATGAATACAAAAATGACACAAGCATATATCTTTTAGAAAAACAATTGTTACATAGGGTTATATAAGTTGGATTTTAGATTATAAATATTCATTAGAAATCTAAAAGGATTTACTACATAATGATATTTTATTTATAATTTTTAGACATTAAATAAGTTATTTTATTTATGACACAATGATGATGCAGTAATTACTATAATAGTGAAAAATTAAAATAATTGATATTATAAATACCCAAATAAATATAATATGAAACTTTTAATGAATTAAACTAATTTTATAGGATAATATGATATATTAGAATTGATGTAATTGACTTTGTTCGAAGTAATCAATCTGTTATGAGTTTCACAAAAATCAACTATTGAATAGTGTCAAAATTGACATAAAAGAGTTCTTAAAACAAATATTATATTATTAGTTGATATTAAATTCCTAAAAATCTAAGGTTCGGCCAAGAGACTTATATCATGATAGGTTCATCATTAATCTACCACTTGGGGGTCTCTTGGATGTATATAGTAAGTTTATTAACCATATTATATAAAAATACAAAGAGACATTGTAAAAGTGAAACTAATTAACTTAGAGTTAATACTTAAAGATAAGGTTAATATAAGTACCCAAACCTGTCTAAATTCTATTTGTTGAGTGGTTTTCGACCTATCCCCATTTTAAACTTTGAATAATCAACTTTGGATCCATTAGAAACCGAATATGAATTTATTATAAATTAATATTTCTAGCTTTTCCAAAGGTGCCCCTCACCCCTCTTATAAAAGGGCACTCCTCCTTCTCATTTATTCACACCTTAAAAGCCTTTTGGTTCGGCCAAACTCTGCCCAAATACTCTCCCAACATCCCTCACTACAACCTAGAGGCCTTAGTTTTATCAGAAAGCCAACCTAAGGAGCCCTTTTGATCAAATCAAAAGGAAGAACCCGAAGAAGAGGTAATGATTTCACCACCCATCTCCAAGTTCATTTCTTCTTCCACTTCTTCTTCCTTTGTTCTTACCATTCTAAAATAATAACTCCAGTATCTCACATATACTGTGATGTTATTATAAATATGGTACAACCATATTCAGTATTCTATCCACCCTTTGAATAACATGTCACCATACGTGCGTACGTACGGACTACCGTCTCCACGTCGTGGTGTAATTGTTATTCAATATAATATTATTTGGATGGGTATAATAATGATGTGTAACTCATGTAAATAATAAATATAACATGTTAATTATTCTGTATATATGATATACCATCCATTTATATATTATTTTAATATCAAAATAATGATATTGTCGCTCGTGCGTACGTACGGACTACCGTCTCCACGAACGCGATGAGATTCATTCTCCATCGTATCCATTCAAGTATAATTATCATTTGATGATTTAAAAATGATGTTTAAGGACTAGATATCATTATAGATATGAATAAGATACAACAACCATGGCTTATGTAACAAAACATATAAAGAAAATGAGTAAGTTAACACCCGAAATGACGATAATTCTAAGATATTATTAACAAATCAATGTTAAAAGATCATATATGATATCATATTAATATATATGATTCTGGTGTAATTTAATAACAATTATTTCACCATTATACAGGAGGTTAACCTACCCCAACCAAGGAAAAGTACAAGGTAAGGGTTATTTCACAATCTCTTCATTATCCGAGGTTGTTTATATGTAATAATCTACTGGGATCTCTTTATCATCCACATCCATGTTTCTTAAAAATGTATTTCAAAACATTTTTACTATTTACTAGAATATGAGTTAAAGTCATTTATACCCTTTTTGACTTTTATAAGTGTTTTATAAAGGAATCTTTCCGTCATTTTCAAAACAAGGTCCTTTTTAACCTTTTCGACAGAATTAAGGTAAGAATGTTTTTTTTACTTATACGGCGGGTGCGGCTATTTTCCGCCGTTATAAAATCTTCAAAGCTTCCCTTACAAGCTTATAAGATTATTTTCAAAGAAAATGTTTTATTATATATGGATCTTAAATGATTTCAAAATAAAAGGAGATATTTCTTTAAAAAGAATTTTGATTTCATCTATGTCAACATCCTTTGATGGATTTTAAGATTATTTGAAGTTGATTTATTATGATACAAAACTTCTATATTGTATTGAAGGTTTTGTGATATGTTTGACTGTGGATGTGCTATTTTCATACCATTCATAGTTTATGGTGAAAGTATTGACATTTCGTATGCTAGTTTTAATACGAATGATTATGTTATATTTAAACCTTTTCATATGGGAATGCATTGGACTTAATATGTGACGGGTGGAGCCCGCTATAGCTCCTCGATGCATCGGTATGTCTCATGAGACAAACTAGTGTCTTGGCACAAGGCCTTGACAAAATCTTATTTGTAGTCTTGGCACGAGGCCTTGGCTATGTGGTTATGATAGTCTGGCATTATGCATTCCAACATTATGAAAGTGGTTATTGATTTTTGCATGTGATTATTCGATTAGTAGAATATCCATGTGAATAAGTAAATGGCATTATTTCATTTTATTTATGCCATACCATGTTGAAAGTTCATGTTTGAAAGGCTTTTGTTTTAGTTATACATTGCCTTAAAAGTTTATTCTTATTTATGAAAGTTTCCGCTATTTTGTTATCCTTACTGGGCATTTGAGCTCACCCCTTTTATATGTTTTATTTTTCCCAGGAATTGAAGAAGTAAATTATGAATGACCTGCAGGGATATTATGTGGGGATATGAGTGTGGATTATGGAGACTTTATGTTGTTGTAGTAGTTTTTTATTTTATGATGTAATGTAAAACCTATGAATATATCTAGTGTTTCCAAGGCTACTAAACCAATCGGTCTTTTGAGATTTGATCTTTCTTGTGATCATGCCAATGTTATGAAGTAATGCACCGACTCTGGGCAGCTGGGGTCGGGGAGTTACAGTTGGAATCAGAGGAAGTTTAGTACAAACCTTGGAAACTAGATTTAGATAAACTCTGATTAGAGCACGTAGACCTAAGATTGTCTTTGAGGATTAGTATAGAAGAACTTCCTAGAATTTTGGTATTGTAGAGATTTTGTGAGTTTTCCGAGCAATACATCCATGTCTAGATACGAGCAGGTAGAGGCGGCTCTGGCACAGATGTACCTAGGGGTAAAACCCGAAAACACCGCTTTGAGCTAGACTCGAACGGGAACTGGTTCACGACAACGGGCCTTGCTGCACTCTTGGTTACGACACTCCCGGGGGATATGCTTAGGATAACTCTCATTTTCTTTACAAATCATTTTGAAGGGTTTATGAGTATATACTTCCTCAAAGAAAACATTTTTATGATTATGGATTATATCCATAAATAGTTTAATTTATGTTAAGTGTTTTATAAGTATGGGATTATGTATTTTGACTCATAAACTAATCCACTTTATGCCATTGTTTAGAAATGGCGCCCAGTAGAAGGAATGATAACTCCAGAAATGAACATGATTCAAAGAGAAGGAAGGATCATATCTCTCATGGTCTTAAGCTATAATTTATAAGAGAAATAGTCTCCCATGTATTATCATTATATGAAGAAATAATATCATGTGTTGATAAGATAAGTAAAGAGTTTACTGAGTCCTATGTCTTTGAAGGGAAGCAAAAGAAGAAAAGGATGGAAGAGAGAAAGATGGATAAAGGGAAGAGGGAAAAGAAGAATTTTCCCATATGTGGTAACTGTGGAAAGAAACACCCTGGAACTTGCCTGAAAGGAATGGGAGTTTGTTATAAGTGTGGAGGAAAAGGGCACAAAGTACGTGACTGCAAGGGTAAGAAAATGGTTTCAAATGTACAATGCTTCATTTGCAAGGAGTTTGGACACTACGCGAACCTATGTCCTAGTCATCAGACTATGCCGCAAATGATGTTATTGGATAATAATCATGTTATGATACTACCACAGATGAAGAGGGATGATTAGAGTTCTTATGTTGATTATGTCAATTGAGTGTTGTATCAACAATGTACTTGTTTCAATAATCATGGAGTATATAAGGATTGTACTGCAGTACTATTTCATTAAGGACTTGAGATTGTGTGGAACAAAGAAAAGTGACTCAATAGCAGGATATATTTTTGGAAAATATATGGTTGAGAGAATGATAAATCATAATATAGTTCTGATACTGAGGTAGTGATTTTGGAATAATATGTGATTGTTTTGGATAAATTATATTGGATATTCTTGACTACCCTGGAACTGATTAATGATTTGTATATTCCATCATTGTTGGGGTTTAAAACATTTTTGGATTAATGAAGTATATCCAACTTTCTATATGGAATAAGGGAGCATGAATGTAATCAATAAGGAATATGGTAATTCAGGATGTTTCGGTGTATTAAAAGAATACATGATAAAGGTATTCATATGCTATTACGGGGTAAAAAGGATCTATATTATGTTTACCTTCCTTATGAATGTTGGACTGCGAGTTTGGACAGAAGTATTTTGGATAGTTCTAGTTTGGATTATTTTGGATTTCCATAAAAGGACAACCCGGAGGTCGGACGACAACCCGTCGCGTCCAGCAAGGCTGCGAGACTTGAACCCGCAACCGAAGGGAGACAAGGGTGTATCACCTACCACTGGCCCATGAGATGTCCTGGATTAAATAATGTTGTTTTTTTAAAGATCTGGTAGATGAATTATAAATTCATTTATTTTGGAACCCTGTACGAATAGTATAAATAAATAAAAAATTATATTCTATTATCTTTTAGAGTGAAAGATGAGTTTGTGGTAGAAACTTATTAATGGATAAAACTCTGATTATAAAGTAAGTATATCTCCTTATGATCTTAGCCAATCTCATAAATAAATTCCTCAACATTAATAAAAGGAACTTAGAACAAAAATGTTTCCCTAGATGGTACCTTAAATCATCACTAATTTATGGCTTTGGGATTGTTGGCCTTTTCATAGCCATGTTCTCTACCACTCTCCATCAGATAATTGATGGTTAGATTTCTCCTCCATATCCATATTTTCCTACATGGAACCCTAGTATGTGTTATTTTCAGTAATCTTTATACTTTACACTCTTTATTTTAAATAGAGGCCTCATTAATTCATTTTTCGATGTGGGATTTCAACTAAGATATTTTGAAACGTCAAAAATGTGTTATCCCAATACCCTATATTTTGTTGAACCGATGGTACTTCGAATCATCATAGATTGATGAGTTTAAGGACCTCAATTTTATACTTTTTGTGATTGATGACCTCAATCACTACCTATAAATATTTACGTTTTTCCTCCAATTATATGTCTCTAATTGCCACCAATGTTCTCCTAATCAAGATCATAATTTGGTGGTGACCCTTTCATTTCTCTTTTCCTCATATTAAGACTAAATTTTAGTAACCCAATTTCCGATGTGGGTTTTCCCACAAATATATTTTCTATTTTCAACCTTTTATTTTTGAAGAACAATTTCAAATTGCGAGGACGCAATTTATTGAAGGAGGGGAGAATGTAACACCCCAAGATTTCATAGTGTGTTATTTCTTCAAAATAATTCAATAACTTGCACTACACGCAACACTGAGTTCAATCACACCATGACTTACAAAAAAAATCCATTCAAAAGAGGTTATGAATAGTATTATCTAAATTTTAAACTTTATATAATCCTTATAATTTTAGAATCCATATTATGAGTTTCTTAGATATAATGCAAGAACATATTCATTTTCAGTATTGCACTTTTATCAACTTTTAATAGTGAACCCTTTTTAAATACAATATTTTAAACTTTTTTACTAAATGGGGACATCAAAAATTTAAAATGAAACATCCCAAGCTTCCACGGTACACTTTCTTTGAATAATACAGTAGCGTGTGTTGTACGCAACCTTGAGTTTTAACACACACCACAACTAATCAAACTAGCCGTTATGAATAGTAATACCTACTTTTTGAAATTATATATATTTTATATTTGAAAATGGACTTCATTTTTGGATTCGGAATATCGAATTTAGCCTAAGGTGAAATTTTGGTACATTTCGGATAACTTTCATATTTTGATGAATAGTGAAAATTACTAAGTTTTAATTAAAAACAACTTTTTTAATCAAAATAATTAATAGTGATAAATTATGAATTTGAGTGGTTTTAAAGTATATTTAGAATATATTTTTACCATTTAATATAATTTTGGTCATTGGACATAATTTTACAATTAAACCGAACATAAATGAGTGTCAATCTTTTGATAGTTATTATCTCTTAAAAACACGCTTTTTGTTTTGACAGCGGGAATTAATTTTAAATTAATTTCTGCCACTTCTGTGTTTTGAATTTAGGAAAATGGATTCCATATTTGGAATCAGGATTTTCAAATTGTGTAAATAGGTAAATTTTATTTTTAGACATTTTGAATAATTACTGCGGTAAATATTTTATTTACCATGGTTAAGGGTAAATCCGGTAAATAAGGGTTAAAAAATAATATTATAATAATACTAAATTACCCTAAAACGTGTCTTAACCCTATTGGTTGTTACATGGTCGACCATGGGCATCTTTGGGTCGATTTTGGGACCCCATGGATCCACTTGTAAGTGATAATGACACTTTATTTTAATTAAGTCAAAATGAATACAAAAATGACACAAGCATATATCTTTTAGAAAAACAATTGTTACATAGGGTTATATAAGTTGGATTTTAGATTATAAATATTCATTATAAATCTAAAAAGATTTCCTACATAATGATATTTTATTTATAATTTTTAGACATTAAATAATTTATTTTATTTATGACACAATGATGATGCAGTAATTACTATAATAGTGAAAAATTAAAATAATTGATATTATAAATACCCAAATAAATATAATATGAAACTTTTAATGAATTAAACTAATTTTATAGGATAATATGATATATTATAATTGATTTAATTGACTTTTTTCGAAGTAATCAATCTGTTATGAGTTTCACAAAAATCAACTATTGGATAGTGTCAAAATTGACATAAAAGAGTTCTTAAAACAAATATTATATTATTAATTGATATTAAATTCCTAAAAATCTAAGGTTCGGCCAAGAGACTTATATCATGATAGGTTCATCATTAATGTACCACTTGGGGGTCTCTTGGATGTATATAGTAAGTTTATTAACCATATTATATAAAAATACAAAGAGACATTGTAAAAGTGAAACTAATTAACTTAGAGTTAATATTTAAAGATAAGGTTAATATAAGTACCCAAACCTGTATAAATTCTATTTGTTGAGTGGTTTTCGACCTATACCCACCTTAAACTTTGAATAATCAACTTTGGATCCATTAGAAACCGAATATGAATTTATTATAAATTAATATTTCTAGCTTTTCCAAAGGTGCCCCTCACCCCTCTTATAAAAGGGAACTCCTCCTTCTCATTTATTCACACCTTAAAAGCCTTTTGGATCGGCCAAACTCTGCCCAAATACTCTCCCAACATCCCTAACTACAACCTAGAGGCCTTAGTTTTATCAGAAAGCCAACCTAAGGAGCCCTTTTGATCAAATCAAAAGGAAGAACCCGAAGAAGAGGTATTGATTTCACCACCCTTCTCCAAGTTCATTTCTTCTTCCACTTCTTCTTCCTTTGTTCTTACCATTCTAAAATAATAACTCCAGTATCTCACATATACTGTGATGTTATTATAAATATGGTACAACCATATTCAGTATTCTATCCACCCTTTGAATAACATGTCACCATACGTGCGTACGTACGGACTACCGTCTCCACGTCGTGGTGTAATTGTTATTCAATATAATATTATTTGGATGGGTATAATAATGATGTGTAACTCATGTAAATAATAAATATAACATGTTAATTATTCTGTATATATGATATACCATCCATTTATATATTATTTTAATATCAAAAGAATGATATTGTCGCTCGTGCGTACGTACGGACTACCGTCTCCACGAACGCGATGAGATTCATTCCCCATCGTATCCATTCAAGTATAATTATCATTTGATGATTTAAAAATGATGTTTAAGGACTAGATATCATTATGGATATGAATAATATACAACAACCATGGCTTATGTAACAAAACATATAAAGAAAATGAGTAAGTTAACACCCGAAACGACGATAATTCTAAGATATTATTAACAAATCAATGTTAAAAGATCATATATGATATCATATTAATATATATGATTCTTGTGTAATTTAATAACAATTATTTCACCATTATACAGGAGGTTAACCTACCCCAACCAAGGAAAAGTACAAGGTAAGGGTTATTTCACAATCTCTTCATTATCCGAGGTTGTTTATATGTAATAATCTACTGGGATCTCTTTATCATCCACATCCATGTTTCTTAAAAATGTATTTCAAAACATTTTTAATATTTACTAGAATATGAGTTAAAGTCATTTATACCCTTTTTGACTTTTATAAGTGGTTTATAAAGGAATCTTTCCGTCGTTTTCAAAACAAGGTCCTTTTTAACCTTTTCGACAGAATTAAGGTAAAAATGTTTTTTTTACTTATACGGCGGGTGCGGCTATTTTCCGCCGTTATAAAATCTTCAAAGCTTCCCTTACAAGCTTATAAGATTATTTTCAAAGAAAATGTTTTATTTTATATGGATCTTAAATGATTTCAAAATAAAAGGAGATATTTCTTTAAAAAGAATTTTGATTTCATCTATGTCAACATCCTTTGATGGATTTTAAGATTATTTGAAGTTGATTTATTATGATACAAAACTTCTATATTGTATTGAAGGTTTTGTGATATGTTTGACTGTGGATGTGCTATTTTCATACCATTCATAGTTTATGGTGAAAGTATTGACATTTCATATGCTAGTTTTAATACGAATGTTTATGTTATATTTAAACCTTTTCATATGGGAATGCATTGGACTTAATATGTGACGGGTGGAGCCCGCTATAGCTCCTCGATGAATCGGTAGGTCTCATGAGACAAACTAGTGTCTTGGCACAAGGCCTTGACAAAATCTTATTTGTAGTCTTGGCACGAGGCCTTGGCTATGTGGTTATGATAGTCTGGCATTATGCATTCCAACATTATGAAAGTGGTTATTGATTTTTGCATGTGATTATTCGATTAGTAGAATATCCATGTGAATAAGTAAATGGCATTATTTAATTTTATTTATGCCATACCATGTTGAAAGTTCATGTTTGAAAGGCTTTTGTTTTAGTTATACATTGCCTTAAAAGTTTATTCTTATTTATGAAAGTTTCCGCTATTTTGTTATCCTTACTAGGCATTTGAGCTCACCCCCTTTATATGTTTTATTTTTCCCAGGAAGTGAAGAAGTAAATTATGAATGACCTGCAGGGATATTATGTGGGGATATGAGTGTGGATTATGGAGACTTTATGTTGTTGTAGTAGTTTTTCATTTTATGATGTAATGTAAAACCTATGAATATATCTAGTGTTTCCAAGGCTACTAAACCAATCGGTCTTTCGAGATTTGATCTTTCTTGTGATCATGCCAATGTTACGAAGTAATGCACCGACTCTGGGCAGCTGGGGTCGGGACGTTACATTTTTGGGGTTTTGGAGGGTTTTTAGGGGTTCTGGGGGGATTAGTGTTTTTTGATTTGATAGGGATTTTTTCATGTTTTCATAGTCTTAGGTGTTTTTTAATTTTCTTCTATGAAATTTTAAGGTTGCTTTACGTTTTTATGGGTTTTAGGGTTTCCATAATATTTTTAGATTCATTTAGGGGTTCTTAGGGTTTTATGGTTCTTATTTTTTTTTAGGGTTTTATGGGAATTTTTTAGGCTTATATAGATATAAGGTTTTTATGGATTTTTGGTTATTTAGGATTTTTAGAGTTCTAAAAATATTAGGGTATTCTTTTTTTTTTGTGGTTTTGAGGTGTTTTTAGGGTTTTTTTTATTTTTTAGGGTTTTAGTGTTTTTAGTGTTTTTCATATTTTTTAGGGTTTTTATGTTTTTAGGGTTATTTATGGGCTTTTAAAATTTTAAATTATTTACCGGGTTTTTAGCATTTTTATGTTATTGGGTGTTTTATAGGTTTTTGGGATTCTACTAGATTTTTATGGCTTCTTTAGTATTTTTATAGTTTTTAGGGGTGTTAGGGTTTTTGTGTTTTATGTTTTACATGTTTTAGTGTGTTAAATGGTTTTTGTGGGTCATTTATGGTTTTTATGTGTTTTAGGGTCATTATGTTCTTCTAGGGTCATTTAGGGTTTTTAGGATTCTTTAGTGTTTTTTGGGGTTTTAAGGTCTTTTAGGGTTTATTCATTTTTTGGTCTTCTAGGGTTTTTTGAGATATTAGTGGGTTTTATGATTTTTGGGGGTTTTAGGTGTTTTTTATTTTTTTAATGGTTTTGTGGCTTTGTAGGTGTTTTAATGATTTTTAAGGTTTTTTGTGTCCTTTTGGTGGTTTTTACGTTTTTTTGGAGTTTTAGAGGTTAAGTGATTTTATGTAGTTCAAGGGGTTTGAAGGGTCATTATGGTTTTTGTCATATTTTTAAGCTCTTTTAGGGGTTTCTAGCGATTTATGGTGATTTAGGTTTCTTAGGGTTTTTAGGTATGTTTGGGTTTTTAAGGGTTTTAGTGGTTTTATGGGTTTTTAGGGATTTTATAGTTTTTTGGTTATTTGGTTTTTTTTTGTGTTTTGGGATTTTATTGGATTTTGGGTCTTTTGAGGGGGTCTTTGGGTTTTTAGGGTATTTTAGGGGTTTATGATATTTTTAGTGGTTTTATGGTGTTTTAAATTTTTTATGGGTTTTAGTGTATTTTAAGGGTTTTTTAGATTTATAGGGTCTTTTATGGTATTTCGGGTTTTCAGGTTTTTAGGGGTTTTTAGTTTATTTAGGTGGTTCATAGTTTTTAATTGGTTTTTAGTGGGTATTATGTGGTTTAGGGTTTTTGAGGGTTCTTTTATAGTCCTATTTTCTTTTAGGGATTTTAAGTGGGTTTTTTGTCTTTTATGGGTTTTAGGTTTTTTATGGATTTAGGGGTTTTTTGTATCCATTGTGGTATCTAGGGGGTTTTAGTGTTTTGGGTGTCTTTTTTTAACTGTAAAGGCCTTTACTGTTTTTAAGGTGTTTTAGGGGTTTATTTTTTTGTGGTTTTAGGGGTTTTACCGTCCTTGAGGGTTATTTCTATATTTTTTGGCTCTTGAGTTTTTATGGTTATTTAGGGTTTTTAGATACTTTAGGGAGTTTTAAGAATTTTATATTATTATTTTTGTTTTTACGGAGTTTTAGTACGTTTTGGGGGGGTGTTCTGGTTTTTTGGGTATTTTTTGGGGTTTTCAGGCGATTTTGGTCCTTAGGGTATTTTTGGTTTTTTAGTAAATTTAGGGTATTCATGGTTTTTATGTTATTCTAAGGGATTTTAACGTTTTAGGTTATTTAATGGGATTTTAGGGTACTAGAGTCTTTTATGGGTTTTATGGTTTTTATTAGTTTTAAGGGGTTGTTTTTTGTTTTTTTTTTTGGGTTTTTTGGGTTTTAAGGGTTCATTGGGGGGTTTAGGGTCCTTTAGGGTTTTATATATTATTAGGGTTTTCAGTAGTCTTAATTTTTCTTGGGTTTTGGGGGGGTTTTAAGGGTTTTTGGTGTTTAGGGGTTTTATGTGTTTTTAGTTATTCTTTCCATTTTAGGGGACTTCAAGGTTATTATGGGAATTTTTAGTGCATTGGGTTTCTAAAAGGTTTTTAGTGTTTTTATTTTTTTTCATTTTTTTAAGGGATTTAAAGTTATTATGGTTTTTAAGGTTTTAGGGTTTTTAGTTTTTTTATGGTTTTTAGGGGATTTCAATTGTTTTGAGTGTTTTAGTATTTTTATGGGTTTTTTGGGGTTTCTAGGGCTGTTATCATTTTGAGGTTTTATGGGGTTTTATATTTTTTTAGGGGTTTCATGGGTAAAGGGTTTTCAGGGTTTTTTGGTTTTTTGGGTTTTTATGGGTTTTAGGGTTTTTATGGTTTTGATGGTTTCTAGGGGTTTTAGGGTTTTTATTATTTAAATGGGTTTTTTAGGAATTTTATTATTTTTCACATGGTTTTCTGTTTTTTCATAGTTTTTTGGGTTTTTATTGGTTTTAGGGTTGTTATGTTTTTGTGGTTTTTTAATGGGTTTTAGGGTTTAAATTTATTTTATTACTGTATTTATGGATTATATGATATTTATTGTTTTTAATTATGCTTGGGGGTTTTCGATTTTATAGAGTTTCAAGGTTTTTTGGGGATTTGATGATTTTTTAGTGTTTTCTGCAGTTTCATTTTTTTTGTTTTTAACGAGTTTTGAGTATTTTTTGGATTTTAGTGTTTTTAAATTTTTGGGTTTTTACGGTTTTTTAGGGGTCTTGGTTTTTTTTTGGTTTTTTGGGTTTTTATGGGGTTTCAAAGGTCTTTTGTTTTTAATATTTTTAGTGTATTTGGGGTTTTTAGGGGTTTCAGTATCTTTTAGGGTTTTATGGGATTTATGATCATTTAGGGTGTTTTAGTAGTTTTTTAGGTTTTCCATTACTTATTGGTTTTTTGGGTTTCTAGGGGTTTTAGTTTTTAGGGGTATTTAGGGGTTTCTTTGGGGGTTTCAGGGGTCTTTTTGGGGATTTATGGTTTTTTATTGTTTATGGAGATTTTAGTGTTTTTTGGGATTTTAGTGTATTTAGTATTTTGATGGTTTTATGGGTTTTTATGTTTTATTGGTTTTTATTACTATTCTCTAATTATCATTTTTATGTGATTTTTTGTTTTTAGCGTGTTAATATTTTAGGGTGTTTTGTGGTTTTTTATGTTTTGATTTATTTAAGGATTTTAGGGTTTTAAGGGGGTTATGGTTTTTAGTGGTTTTAGGGGGTTATTGGAGTTTCTTAGGGGTTTAAAGGGTTTCTTAGGGTTTGGGATATTTTATGTTTTAACGGATTTTTAGTGTTTTTTAGTTTTTAAGGGTAAAGGGATTTCATTGTTTTTAGGGTTATTTAGGTTTTTAGGTTTATAGGGTTTTAGGGATTTAGGTTTGTCATTTTTTTAGGGTTTAGAGCATATTAGGGGTTTTTTGTGTGTTTTTGGGCTTTTAGGATGTTTATGGATTTTATGGTTTTTGGGGACTTTTAAATTTTTAGGGGTTTTAGTTTATTTTATGATTTTTCATTGATTGGGATTTTAGGTTATTTTAGAGTTTTTTGGCATTTTAGGGTTGATTAGGGTTTTTAGGTGTTTTAGGAACTTTTGAGGTTTTAATAGGTTTTTGGTTCCTTTTTGGTCTTCCGCAACCATTTAGGGTTTATGTTACTTTATGGTTTTAATGGTTTTGGGGGTTTTAAAAGGGGTTTAGAATTTTTACGGGTTTTAATGGTTTTAGGTTTTTATGGTTTTTAATGTAATTTTAAGTGTTTTAGGGATTTTTAGTTCTAATTGTGTTTTAGTAGGGTTTTTGGTTCTTATGGTTTTTTTGGGTATTTATGGATTTTAGGATTTTTAGTGTTTTTGGGTTTATGAGTTATTAATGGTATTTTAATGTTTCTTAGGGTTTTAGGGTTTTTAGGTTCATTTAATGTTTTTTGGAGCTATTATGGATTTAATTATTTTGGCTTCTACTTGGTTTCTGTGGTCATTTTGAGTATTCTAGTGGTTTTAGTGTCTTTTATCGTTTTTAGGGGGTTAGGGACTTTATGTGTTTTAGTTTTTATGGTATTCTATGGGTTTTAGGATCTTTTGAGGGTTATTAGGGGTTTTTGGGTCCATCAGTGTTTTTTTGGTTTTTAGGGCCCTAAAGGGCTTTAAAGTATTTTAGGGTTTTTTGGGATCCGTTAGAGTTTTAGGGGTCTTTACGTTTGTTTATGGTTTTTAGGGACCTTTTGGGTTTTTTCGAGTTTTTATGGTCCATTACGTTTTTTTAAGTTTTAGGTTATTTTAGGGGTTCATAGGGTTTTTTTGAGACATTCAAGGTGTATTTAGGGGGTTTATAGTTTTTATAGTGATTTTAGGTTATTTATATACTTTTACATATTTCTTAGGGGTTTTATAGTCTTTTGGATTTTAAAGTTTTTCAGTTTCTCATTGGGATTTTTTCGATTTTAGTTTTATTTAGGGTATTTTAGTATTTTTAGGGTCTTTTAGGGTTTTTTGGGTTTTTGAGGGTTTTAGTGGGTTTTAGGGGTTTATGGTGTTTTAGGGTTTTTAGAGTCTTTAGGGTTTTAAGGTTTTTTAGTTATTTAGGGGTTTTGGTGGTTTAGGCTTCTAGGGTCACTATTGGGTTTAAGTTCATTTAGTGGTTTTTGAGACTTTTGAGTTTTTTAGGGTCTATAGACTTTTTTAGGGGCTTTAGGGTTTTTTTTTTGTTTTTATGGGTTTTAGGGGATTTTAATAATTTTAACATTTTTAGGTTTTTTTATGGTTTTTTTTGTTTTTATGTCTTTTGGGTTTAAAGGGTTTTTATTATTTTTTGTTTTAAGGGTGTTTAGTGTTTTAGGATTTTTTATTGTTTTGAGTTGTTTTTAGAGTTTTATGGGTTTATGGGGTTTTAGTTATTTTTATGGTTTTAGGGGTTTAAAAGTGCTTTTAGGGTTTTTTTGTGTTAGGGTTTTTTTTTATTTTTAGGAATTTAAGGTTTTTAGGGATTTTTATGTTATTTAGTGGTTTTAGGATTTTAGATATGTCACATTTTTTCATGGGTTTTTAGGGTTATTTGAGGTTATTTGGGTTTTTAAGGATTTTAAGGATTTTACAATTTTTAGGGTTTTATAGGGTTTGGGGGTTTTTAGGATTCTTTTAGGAGTGCTTTAGTCTTTTGGGGTTTTTAGTGTTTTGGGGGGTTTTATTGTTTTTTGTGTTTTATTTTATTTAGGTTTTTTTGGGATTGTTGGGTCCAGAAAACTCTTGATGGAAAATGAAAAAGGATTTGGAAAATTTGGTAAGCTATAATTAATCTGAAAGGAGTTGAAAATTATTATTGGATGTGAATCTTAAAATTAGGATTCCTTCCCATAGAGAGGCATCACTATGTGGTATGCTGTAATGCTTTCCATCCAAAAAAAAGAATAGTCATTTGTAGGCTGTGACTGACATATAGGGGCTCCCATAAATGAAAATATTTTTGTGGGCTAGGACATCACTTTTTGTCTCCCACAAATGAAAATTCATTTGCGATCTGGGATGCCAGTTTTCAAATCACACAAATGAAAATTTATTTGTAGGCATGGAATTCCCTTTCTTGGTCTTGAAAAGGAAAATCTATTTTCATTCTAGGACATCCTTTTCTTTATATCACAAATAAATTGTCATTTAAGGATTGGTAAATCCATTTTGGTCTCCCATTAATGAACTACCCATGGTTGATGCAGGAACTCGGCTACCTTGCTATGAAGTTACCTCTATTCCACTATAAAAGCCCCAAGGGGGAGCTGGATAGAAGAAAAAAGTAAAGGAGTTGTGTGAGAGGACGTTGTTTATAGGTAGTAAATTTACCTCATAATTGTAAGCTTGAAAGGGGATTCTCCTGATCATAATAGACACAAAAATCTTTGTGGGTTCCATTCCATGAATCATAAGATGATGGTATCATTGTATTCCATCACCTCATGTAGAAACATTCTCTATGGAAGGATCCCTTCCTCGAGTAGAAAAAATAAATTCATAAGAATCATCAACCTTCATAGAAAAGAGAAATCTAGAAAAAAACTAAACCCCTTTAGAAAAACACTTCTATTAGGGAACCCCATCCCATATTGAAAAATTCTATGTGGAATGGGGAATCTTTGGGTGCTTTGATTTCCCTATCTCATTGACTTCCCTCAATGTAGCATTCACCACCACCTTGGAATATCCCTTAACCATCCTAATGGCCTTCTCCATAAACCTCTATCATTTGAACCTCGAATTCTTTAATGGGACTCCTTTCAAGTTATAAGACCATGATCACTCCCAAAAATTCCAAATCTATATAATCAAACTACTTTTCACACCAACGTGTCCTCTTGAGAATACATAACCATTTTAAATGAAGTCTTATTGGTAACTTACCAAACAAGGGGGATCCTCAAAATGTTCTAGACCATGAATTCCCATGGTAATGAGGGTCCAAACCTTACGTACAGTGCCTATAGGTTTCTTGGGATGGGTAGTGACACCAGTTGCTTCTCTCCCCTCCCTTATCCCCTCTTGCACCTGTCATATGGGGCCAAGGGAAAAATTATTATAGATTATCCCTCTAATATTAATCCCCTAGAAGGAGTTTCCACTACTTCTCCACCTCATCCACCCATGATATGAAAATAATAGAGTTTATGGGCTCTTGATATCTCACTCTGTCTCATCCTTTGAGCCTCAACCTCATCCATCAGCAGACGAAAGAGATTGTGTTGTTTCTATATCTACAATTTCCTCTAATTTCTCACACTGATCATGACTCACATGGGCTTATGGGTTAGTGTCAATCATAATATCCACACAATCCCATTAAATCCCGAGCCTATTACTATGTATAAGTCCCATTCATGTCACTATATTCTAAAAGGGACATATTCCTTATGAGACAAACCTTCAATGGGCCCCCTCCATAAGTGAAATCCCCAACTATCTAAAATATGTGTGATTTCATGTCTATCCAAATGGGATACGTAGGATGCCTCCTTGTGGTCTATACCCATAACTGAATATCATCCCTAATTTTCTCTTCGCTACATTCCCAATAGGGTCATATCTAGTCTTGGAGGATACATCATTTCTAGGTTCCTTATCTTTATTTGTCATATGTGTGACAAAAATCATGTCTAGGCACATTAGTCCTAAGTTCCCTTCCTACATGGCATTAAACTACACAGTTTGGTCCTTGTTATATGACCATAAATGGTTATATTTCTGGTTAAATGGCATTGAACTACGTGGATTATGATTAATTTGAAAAGGATACATAAGAATCCCATCTTATGTGTTAAATCCCAACATCAACATAATTTTCATCTCACTTGGTGAAAATTAATTCTAAAGCACCCCAGTGTGTGGATGAAAACCAATATCATAATAAAAAATGATGTAAGAATATTCTATCCACATATAAAAAGGAACCATTGATAAAAAACAATGGATACATATATATATCTATATCAATGGATAACCTCAGATACATAAAGATGATTCCAAATCCATGCATTCTAATAAATGATTGTAAATTAAGGGGTGACCCATGTAATACTTGGGAATGAATAAAGGATTCATGAACATGTCTAAAATAAAATCTATATGAGTGTCCTGAAGTAGTAAATAATTCCCCCAAAAGGGTGTGATGGTCCTCTCCTCCCATCTGATCGACCAATGTGAGTTCATAAGTATTGTTGGCCAAGTTCCCTAATGAGAACCTTTCGTTGGATAGAAAGTCCATGAGTAATAATGGATATGAGATCCATTGGGTGTTTTCTATTCCACAAACAAACCCCATTGGAAATCAACCCATAAAAATGGTCATGAAACAAAAATGCTGAACCTGACATGAATCCTTAACCAAGACAACTGGATTTCCCACATGTCATGCCACTTTTGTGTTCTCAAGGAATTAAAGAAGATAGAAATTGATCCAAAAAGATAAATTACACATGGATTACAATATTGAAATACCACTTTAATGGGGTTTCCCAATTTTTATTTGTCATATAAAATGGAGCTTTCATGAGATCTCTATTAGATCCAAATGGAATCTTAGTAGTTTGAGAAAATGCATGCCTCAACTATCACAGAAGAAAACTATTCGACCAATAAAAGAATTTTATCTCTGAACTATATCCTTTAAAGGTAGGTTTAAAATTTTTTTATTCTGAAGTACCACCTCAATGGTACAGTCCTTACTCTTGGGGATGCATGACATGACCTCCAGTTCATAAACTCTCACAATCTATCGGCTTAGAGATTATTAGTGGTTCATAAGTCGATGTCCCTAGTAGATGTCTCAAACTGTTTTAGGATCATTTCCCCAAAAATTGATAATGGGTTCCTCCATTACCTTAAGAATGCTGATCAAGATCTCACTAGTGATTTCATCATGATGAAACATGAGTATAACATGGGGTATCCTACTTGTATTGGACACGACCAACACTGCACGGAACAACATCCTATGTATGAAGATGAGTCTACCTCATGACCACCATCCCAAGTCATTCAGACCCAGGCCCTGTGGGAGGCCCATAGTGGGAAACTATTGAACAACTAGGGATAATCTAATGATCATTTACATACTGAATGATTTTTCCAATCAAATACAGTATAGTATAATGAGTAGATGAAAATCCCTACTCATGCATATCAATCCCACCAGTAAAATAAGGTGGTAATCTATATGAAGATAAAAATTAATTATCAAGAATATATATCACACCATTAAAGTATGGAGTAAGTATATCATTAGTTGAAAATTTCTACTCAAGAATATCAATCCCCCAGTCAAATATTTCCACAATCTATGATCAGATACAAATTTCTGCTCATGCATATTCAGCCCTACCGACAAATACAGTGTTGGTTTATGATTAGATCCAAATCCCTGCTCATGTAGATCAAGACATCTAGTTAATTATTGTGGAATTCTATTAGCAGATGTAAATATTGGCTCATGTATGTCAAACCTACAAGTCAAATATAGTGATAGTGGGATGTCCTAGTCTGTCTTCCTTATATTTTAATTGGAGGTTGAATTATATTCCATACCCAAAATTTAAATGGTTTTATATCCCCATTTTCTCTGGGAATGTTTCACAAAATTTACTAAATTTAATGGAAGACCAGAATTTAATTTCTAAACACATCATAAAAACATTTGAAAAAGTAATATCATCAATGAAATTATCTTGGAGTTGGGTCTATGACCATGCCTACTCATGTACGGTGAATCATCCTCACAATGAGAGGTTAATTTAGGGGCATAAATACATCCCTGTTCCAATATATAAGGGTCATTGTAAAGAAATTATGATAAATGTAAAGCCAGATTAGGCACAAATCTGTATTTGAACTTAGGATTATCGGACCTCTTTAGGGGCCACTGTAGGGAAGGAATATATTCCACCTAAAATTCCAAAAATGTGTTGGAATGCTTCAAATGAAACACGAGAGTCACCCAAAACCACTCCCATTAGTCAGAATCACCAATCACATCATTTTTTTCCAATTTCTCATGGGATAACATCAAAAAAGAAATCCCACCTAGGACAGTTCAAAATTCAAAAGTAGAATCACAACCATGCTATGTAAAATGAAGGAGTTCTTGACTCCATAAAACATCTATAAGTTGTATCCCATTACCCTTTGGATATGTTCCAAAATTATGGAAGTGGATATAGCTGTTGTAAATGCTCTCCCTACAGAATGACTACCAGCTACTCTGGAGGTCCTCCCAAAATGAAAACAATGAATGATTTCCTCATGAAAAAATATGATCAATCATTATAGATCATATCCAATAGAGTTCCATAAAAACCCACATAATGTCCTAAAGATCAATCAATAAGAATTTCATTCATTAATCTGATCAAATACAATAATTACCACATATTATATGGTATTTGAAAATATGGGTTCCTTCATGATTAACTCCCTATAAAAGAGAGAATACATTATTTATCATTTGGAAGATGGTCCATGGAAACAATCATCCTCCAAAACCATGTCCAGAAAGTTTCCATACAGACTAGACTCATACTATCCCCACTGCTTGCAACAAAATATCCCAAAAGTTAGCATGTTGAGTTGATCAAGTAGAGGAATCTATAACATAAGAAAATCATTATGTTACATATAAGGAGATAACTAGAAAGGATAATATACCCATCATGTTTTTGAAAATTTCCACATATTCATCAACATTCCAGACATAATATCAGAAGAGTGTGTACAAAAAATACTTCTAAACCTATATAAAACTATCCACCACATGAAATCAATGTTCTTGAATTATTATAGGTTTTGAAACAACGTTAAAATATTATGAGAGATTGATCCTCAAATCGACTTCAAATCCCTCCCAACTAAATAGAGACTGTGATTGGAGAAGAAGTCGAATTATCTTTAATTGGAATGCCTCAATGCATTGCATTAATTACATCATCTAATCATTAATTCCATTAATAGATTTCATATCCATTGATGGGGAGATCATGGAGACTTTTATTTCACCTAACACCCCGATAATAAAAATACAATGGATGTGAAATCTTCTAATATATTTACTCTAGGGAAGCTACTAGATAATACCCCTTCTCAGGAATGATGATGCACTCAGCCGGAAATGGTCCTGAATAATTCTCAAAAACATTGGTCTAGACAAGATAAATTTATTGAAAAATTATTGAACTAGGTAACTAGAAACATTAAAAAGTATTATCTCATAAGGGAATCCATTCATTAGGAACTAATATTTTCCATGGAAGTTGGTAGTTCACATATAATTATTACATTAAACTTGGCCCAAGATTGAATGATGAAACACAAGATCAAGAGAGGTGAAGAAGTAGTAAAAGAATATGTAGTATGAGATCAACCCCATCCCATGTGGTTGGGGGAATTTTTATGACCATGTACCCCTTCAAATGTGAAAAATTCATCCTAAAGAATAAAAACATAAGAATAAGTAAAATACCAGCCCATAGGGATTGAGAAATTTTAACTTAGATCCTCCTTAATGGAAATCATCCTTTTATCATTTGAAGGAACACTGAAAAATAGGGTCTCCTAGTTTATCCCATATCATGATCCATTTACCTCATAAGGGGAAAGTAAGATAAGGTTTTGTGATGGTTACCTCTAATTCACTATTCACCAATAAGCTAAATGTGGATCCCATAAATGAAAAAATAGGTCTGGTATATAGAACAAAAAAACCATATTATAATTTTTTATCCAATACGACACTTACAATGAATTATGCATTGGTGAACATCATGGTTTTTAAACCATGGGATAGATCAAAAAATTACATCAATATAGAGGAGAATAGAGAGGATTGTTTCAAACAGAATGTGATCCCAACCGAGGTAAATAATAGAGGTGTGTGTGTACTCAGAACCAAAGACTTTACCTATTTTTTTTGTAATTTAACCAATCCAATACTACCTCATTAGTGACCATAATTAAAAAATAAGAATATAGTAAATGATGCATAAAACCTTCCTCAATAAGGGTTTGAACCCCTTAAACTGAAAAACAATATTCTCTCAGAAGGAGGAATATATGAAATAATAGAGAACACTCAATTCATAAT
Source organism: Viscum album (assembly GCA_963277665.1). Classification (NCBI taxonomy): domain Eukaryota; kingdom Viridiplantae; phylum Streptophyta; class Magnoliopsida; order Santalales; family Viscaceae; genus Viscum; species Viscum album. Next base: position 114,324,621 of record OY728133.1, on the reverse strand, counting down.
TCCTCTAAGATATAATTCCTATAGAATAATATCCACAAGTGGAGCCTCAACTCGAACATCAACCATCATACCTCAACAAAAAGGGTTTTCCCATGTGACTAATTTAGATCCTAGAAATCCACTTAACCTTGTTCCGAGGTCATTAATTTACCTAGACTTAATCAGGTACATATATCAAGAAATCCATCCATTAGGGAAACAACCATAACTGATTTTGGAAAACCGTCAAAATATTTCCCCTTTAGGATATCCGTGAAAAATACTAGAAGATCTATAATTTTTTTACCTTCCTATTACCACTCATGTTTATGATCATAATTAAATAAAGAATCATCAAAGGATTATCAAATTCATCAAATCATTGACAGATCAATTGGAAGCTATGGAGGAATAATGTTCACCATTATAGAAAGGATGTAAACCTTACCCTAAATGGGTGACCCCCCCCCCCCCCCAACCCCCAATTTTGAGAGCCCAGTGTTTCTAGTATTAAATAATTCAGAAGACCCATAATAGCTTCAAAAACGTTTTATGTCCCACTTTGATCCCATTTTGGGAACCCATGTGCAATAAGAAGCAGTGAAACTCATATGCATAGTGAAAACCATGGAAGGTCCATCCTTCATATGGTATACCAATTTTTCATATCGGTCAATAATTGAATGGAAAGAACTACAATATATGTTTCTATTTTTGTTCATATCAATTATGAAAAATACTATTATCCCTGACCTCTCTAATTGAAATCAATAAGATATTGAGAGGGTATTAGATTTCATTACTAAGTGGAAGGGGAAATCTTAGTCCCTAAGCCTTCACCTTCCACAAGAATATTAGATTTATCTTTTAATAAATAAAATTCAGGTTGAGTTTTAAACACCACTCATCCCGATAAGTTATACATGATAGTTTCAATATCTCTCCAAAAATTATCAAAGAATGTATGATTCTCTATAGTGAACTAACCTAAAGTCTGGAATGATTCCATCAGCCCCAGGGAAGATAATGGGAAAAGAAGAAGTCATAGATGTCACAATTAAGGCATCCTCAAGGCTAAGTCTATCTTTGAAACACAAACCCTGTCTCATTAAACCCCTAGGGATAAACGGACACTCACACTTCTTCAGTATTAAGGGAGGGGAGCCAGTCAAAATCAATTAAGAGAGAAAAAAATATTACTCCTTCTGAGATGGGAAAGTATGCAACTAATTTATCGAAATTATGGATAATGATTTACTTTACCTTCCATGTACCAATAGGCCCAAAATAATTATATCTAAAAACAAGATAAATAATTCCCCCTTTAAAAAAATCGAGACACATCATTTTTGAAAGATTCATTTCCCCATTCATTCTGAAAAAATGGTAGACTTTGGGAAAGTGAAGTTGAGGAAACCGTTAGCATAAATAACGTGTGTTTTCGCTATAACTCATAAGAAAGGAGGAAATAAAAGTTCATGCAATTGTATCCAATAAATCTTTCAATGTTTTGATGCTCTACTAATGTGTATAGCAGCACTCGGGTCGAATCCTAGATGATGATACTGTTTATAGTCGATTGTTTTTAGTTAATTGTATTTTGATTGGGGGGTTTGTTTGTAGAGTGTAAGTGAAAAGATTAATGATTTGTGTTTGATTTAAAAATTTGATAAATATTGTGGTGAGTTAATTTTTAGGGATTGAATATTGTAATATCCTTTTTCTTTTCTTTATATTTAATTTAAATTAACACCCACTTCACAAGATAATGTTGATTCTAATTCCAATGTGTTAAGGTTTTAATCCAAGAATTAAATTAACATAGAGTTCTAATCTAAATCATAGATTGTATATTGTAGTCTATTTTATGGTTCCAATAATCCATGGTAACTACAAGTTAAAAGAATTCATTACTCCATGACATGTTAAGTCCAACACACACAATGTTAAATTAAAGAAAACTCATCGAGAAAAAGATCTCAATCACTTAACATCCATAAATTTTAACTCACCCCAATGGTAGATTTACTCATCCATTAAGATGGTTATTAATCTAGTAATATATCATTATGGTGATGATTTATAAATTGAACAAAAATAACGGGACAAGAAAAGAGTAGTGCGTCGAACACACATGATTGTAGAAGAGAGTTAAAAAAGGCTTATGAGTGAATGTGGAAGAAAAAGAAGGTAAAGGGTTTTAACTTGATTTAAACTATTTTAAGAACATTAATATTAAACTATATAAGGTGTATAATAATAATAGATATTAAAGAATAAACATTCATTAAAACAGAATTACAAAGAAAAACACTTGTGAAATTACAAACGAAGAAAACTAAAAATGTAAATTAAAACAAAGAGAGGAGGAAAGGTCACTTAAGTGAAAAATTCATTATGAAAGGTCCTCCCAAGACTGTCAAATAATTATCCATTCCAATATGTTCTTATATCTTCTGAAATTTGAAACCTTTTGAAAGGAGAGGAGGGTATGTATTTATAGCCCATGGTGGTAGATAGTTTGCATTCCAAATCTTCCCCTCCACATGCATTGCCAATTTGGCCTTCCAGACAGCTTAATATTGAGATTATTTCTTCTTCCAAGTTATATATATTTATGTTTACTGTCGTCCCTCAAAATTGGACTACCATTAATCTTTTGGAGACAATGATATGGTTATTTTTCTAAACACTTTTCACCTGTCCATTTTTATCAACACATTTGTGAAGGATAAAATGTGAATGGGTTTTTGAACATTAATATTCCCTCAAATAAAAATAATTTAATCTAAAAATTTGGACAAAAATTATCTTAGATTTTACACTAAAAATCCAATCCATATTTGATGATAAAATCAGGTTAAAATTTAGTAATAGTGTCCCAATTTTAATTCTCGGACAGAATGGTGGGATAGACTTGGAAGATTCATTTTGGACCCTTTTTTGGATTTGGGCCATGAAATTTTTATCCAAGACTCCTTGAATTGTTATCAGAATTTTCTAGGATAATTAATGAATTTTCACTTCTATATTGAGCCTAGTAATTCAATCTTCTTGGATGGTCCAATTTCTTCATAGATTTTGTGGTCCTTATTGTGTGATCTATATGACCCTTCAAATGGAATAATTAGACCGAGATTCCATCTAATAAAATGCTGGATATTATATAAAGAATCTTACAAAATAAGAACCATACAATTTGGACCAGTATGGATATAGTTGTTATTAAAACATTAAAGAGACATGAATCTAGATGAATTCAAATAGTTCTCTAAAATTATATTTAATATTTAAACATTAATATTTCACACAAAATTATGCACATTTTATATAAAATCAGTAAAGTGAGTATAAAATAATTTATGAAAATATTAATAACGTCAACTCCTCCACAAATAGTCTTATTCATGTCCTCATGTGTAATAAAAATAAAAACATAACAAAATAATTTTTACTCACAAAAAAATATTAAAATTTGGTTTTTTTATCATGGGAGGTTTAGACTATTTCTATCATCCATATTGAATTCCACAACAAGTTGTTACATAAATAATGTTCCAAAAACAATTCAATTTTTCATGCTCAATTTTAGAAATGGAAAATTGTGGCACAGAAAACATACTTCTATCATGATGATAGAATTAATTTTTGGAGATTTACTCATTCACCAACGAAAAGTGAATATCTTATAGTTTTTAATATCTCTCAACTTTTACTACCTATCCTAAAGTGCTCAAAAATCAAGATGTCTTTTTAGGGGTCTTTCTGTGGCTGTGGGATGGTAGGAAGATAATATCCAAAAGATATGAAAAGGCGGTAAAACACCAACATGGAAAAAACAATGCACATTTTTTGAAATGAGACATGAAAGTAAATGTAAGAACATGTTTATGAGGGAATGAAAATGTGAAATAATACAAAAAATAAAAAAAAATTGAAGTGGATGAGAAGATGAAATATTTACAAATCACAAAACTTCTCCCAATGACACTAGTGTTAATTGTTTTCATTTTTTCATTTTTTTATATTATTTTTGAAATTTCAATTTGAAATAGATCTCAAACTCATATCCCAAACGATGTTTTATCTTATCACAATACTAATTGTAATGGTTATAACAAAGGTTAAAGAAGAGTTATTTTAAACCCACCCAAGACACAACCCATTCATTTTTTCTTTTTCTTTTTTTATTTTTTTAACACTTTTCAATATCATTTGTACAAGAAAAAAATATATACATTCCAAATACCCACTGAAGGAAAACCTTTCCCCCACACTAAAATGGTTACTTTCTCTCAATCATATGATAACATGTTGAAAATCAATAAAAGGGCACACAAAAAATGAAATCCATCCCCCCCACTTATATTTTAATAAATAATGCAGTGTAGATCCATATAGATATTCGGTGGGATATGATAGTGTATTGTAATGTGGATATCAATGAAAAGGTTTTCATAGGCTTGAAGGGGGTTTTAAAAGGAGGATTAATGTTAGGGAAATGGGAGGTTATTTAGATATTGTGACTATTATGTGGTTAAGAAAATGCCTTTATCTTATTAATTCACAGCAAATTAGAAAATTCAGATCGAAGTTCCACAAACTCGAGATTCACAAATGGGGGTAAAAATATACATTTTGAAAAGATGTACATAGGTGGCCTTGGCGTGAAAGCTAATGTTGTTCCTCATAGTTGGGGAAAATTATTTTCCAAATAAAATATTGCGCATTAAAAACATGCTGGTTTTCACACAATATTCATTATCCAAATATATGATGAAAACATAATATTTTTTATATAAAACAATGTATTTGGACTCACCAAAATGGTTTGAAAAATTTTTAAAATTGAAAGGTGAGTAACTATGAATCTTGATTTTTAATAGTTTTTTAAATTATTGTTTTTTTGAGGTTTTTTTAGTTTTTTTAATACACACACACAAAATAATAAATGAAAACTTTTATGAGGAAAGTGGTAAAAAATGAAATATAGATGAAGAATAAGAAAAAGGGAGAGAGGAAGAGATAAAGATAGTGTTGAAGGGAAAGAGGTTCCCCTGGTTTGGATCTGGTGGGTCACCGTCTCCATCCAGTGGTGGGTCTACGGTGGATATGATAGAAGTTAATGTTGTTCTAGGATTGTGTGGCTTATCATGGTGATGCTTTAAACAATTTCCATTAACTGTGAATATCCTTTTTAAAGAGGGTTCTTGGACTTGCACTGCACCAAATGTGTAAACATGGGAAAAAATAAAAGGACCTTCCCAATGAGAATTAAGATTACATGGGTGAAGATGAAATCAAGAGTTGAAAACCATTACATTTTCACATTCATGAAATACCATTCTCAAAATTCTTTTGTCATGGAGTTCATTTGCATTTTCATTGTAAATATTGGGATCATCATAGGATTCAAGTTGAATCTCCTCCAGTTCATCCAATTGCAACAATATTTCTTCACCATATTTTTCACAATCAAAATTACATGTTCTCATAGCCCAAAATGATTTATGTTGGATTTCAACTGATAAGTGAAATGCTTTACCAAAAACTATCCTAAAAGTAGACATACTAATGGATGTCTTATAGGAAGTTCAAGAATCCTGAAGTGCTTCACTAAGTCTTTCAGGCTAGTATTTTCTAGTGGGTTTTACAACTCTCTCATGCATTCTTTTTTACTTCTCTATTTGATAGTTCAGCCATGACATTTTTTTGGGGGTGATATTAATTTTAAGTTTTATGTAGAACACCATTATTTTTCAAAATATATTCCATGATTTCATTACAGAAATGGGTTCCTAGGTCACTAATCATGGCACGGGGAGTTCAAAATCGTTGGAAGATGTGTGTCTTTAGAAACTAACTAATAGTATGTGAATCTTCCTTTCTAGTGGGTTTGGCCTCAACCGAAATAGAAACATAATCAAACTCAAAAAGAATATAAGAGAATATATTGTAAGGGAGGAATGGTACTATGAAATCTATGACCCAAACATCGAAGATCTCACAGAAAATTAAAGGCTTTAGGGAATATCATTTCTCTTTTAAGTTGTGCCAATTTTTTTGGCAATTAGGACATGATTGACAAAACTCATGTGAGTCCTTAAAGATTGATGTCTAGAAGAATCCAGAGTCTAGGACCTTTTGGGAGGTCCTTTTTGGTCCAAAATGGAATCCACTAGGCATTGAGTGACAAAATTATAAGATGGAAGAATGTTCATTTTCATCAACACATCTCATAATTACCACATCTGCCCAAGTTTTCCAAAGTATATTTTCTTCCCAAAAATAGTATTTTGAATCACCTTTCAACATTATTTTTTGTTATTTTGAAAAACAAATTAGGAAAAATACCAGAAACCAGGTAATTAACAATTGAGGCATACCATGGTATTTTTGGAGTGAGAGATGAAAGGTGATCAGTTGGAAATTATGGATCAATTATTTCAAAATTATTAGAATTAGAAATTATACTCAAGTGACCATCCACAATGTTTTATTTTCCTATACTATCTTTGATTTCAAGGTAAAACTTTGTTATAATTAGGATCCATATTATTATCCTTGGTTTATAATCACTTTTCTTGAGTAAGAACTTTATAGTAGAATGGTCTGTGAAGAAGATGATTTTGGCACCTAAGAGATAAGGCCGGAATTTTTCTAAGGAAAAAACCACAGCTAAAAGTACCTTTTCAGTTACAGTGTAGTAATATTGAGTTTCATCCAAATGTTTCGAGGTATAATAGATTAAATGAGTAATTTTTTCATTTATTGACCAAGAACAACCCCAACGACTCTATCAAAAGCATCACACATCAACTCAAAGGGTAAGGACAAATCTGGGGGTTGTATTATTAGGGTAGATGTAATATCATTTTTGAGTTCAACAAATTCTCTCTTTTAAACCTCATCAAAATGGAATGTGACATCATTTTGGAGAGTCCATGTGATTAGGAGGGAAATTTTTCTAAAGTTATGGATGAATCACTGATAGAAACCGGCATGGCTGAGGAATGAATGGATGTCTCGAACATATGTGGGTATAAGAAGTGATTGAATTACTTCAATTTTTGTAGGATCAACTTCAATACCCTTTTTTGAAACTATGTTCCCTAGAACAGTCCCATTTTCAATCATGAAGTGACATTTTTCAAAATTTAACACAAGGTTACACTTGACACACTTTTGAAGGAATAGAGTGGTAGAATTCAAGCAAGATTCAAATGAATCACCATAAATGGTAAAGTCATTCATGAAGACTTCCATGCAGTGTTCACTGAATTTAGAAAATATTCTCATCATACACCTCTAGAATGTTACAGGATAATTACAAAGGCCAAATGGTTTTCTTCTATACGTATACGTTTCACAGGGGCAAGTAAATGTAGTATTTTCTTTGTCCTATGGTGCACTTGGGATTTGAAAGTAGCCGGTGTATCCATAAAGAAATAAATAGTGTGAATTTCTAGCTAATTGTTCTAGAATTTGATCATGGAATGGAATAGGGTAGTGATCGTTTCATGTTTCAAGATTCAATTTACTATAGTCGATGCACACATGCCATTTGTTTTTCACTCGAGTTGTGAACACCTCCACATGTTCATTTTTGCTAATAGTTATCCCACCATTATTAGGTACAACTTGAATTAGACTAACCCATTCACTATTAGAAATTGGTTAGATAATACCAACTTAAAGAATCATGGTGATCTCTTCTCTAACTACCTCAATTATGAGTGGATTGGGTCTTATTTATGGTTATCTAATTTGTTTGGATGATTCCTCAAGATGGATTTGATGCATGAAAAGGGAAGGGTTGAATCGTAGAATGTCATATAGGGTCCAACTGAAGGCATTTTTTCATTCCTCTAATTCTTGAACAAGTTTTGACTCTTCAGTTTCAGTAAGTAAAGCAGAGATAATGACAGTATAAGAGTGATCATGGAAAGGGAATGCATATTTCATGTGTTTAGGAAGAGGTTTTAGATCAGTATCATATTTTATTTGTGGGTTAGAGAACTCATGAATGGAATAAGGGGAATCAGTTTCTTCATATTTATTTTCCTTCATATTGTCTAAGGTGGAGTAGTAGAGATCAGAGTTGATTTGGGATTCAAGAGAGTTTTCAAGATCCTCTAGATTTATAGATTCTATGAATGAAAGGTCTATATCAACATTACCATTTATGACTTGGTTAATCATGGTAAAAATTTCACAAGATCCTTTGTCATTAAAACATGAATAACAAGATGGATTGGGGTTCAATTTACTCTTAGAAGTGTCCTTAAAAGCATTGATTGAGAATGCAAAGTGATCCTCAGATAGGTATCACATGGATTGTAAAATGTTGAACATGACCAGTTGGTCACCAAATTCCATGGATAATATACCGGAATGGACATAAATTTTGGTTCTCACCATCATTATGAATGGTATTCCTAGAATCAGGGGAGATCTTGAAGAGTTAATCTCACCTTCCATGACAATGACATATAAATCAGTAGGGAAGATGCGATCATTCACATGAATACGGACAACCTCGATTATACCCTCAGGACTAGCAGTTCTTCGATTGTCCAATTGAATTAAAAAACCTATTGAAGGTAAGGGACCAAGACTAATGTTGGATAAGATATATTTGGGCATGAAATTAATTGAATCTCCTAGGTCTATTAGTGCATCATCAAAGCTGGAACTTCCAATTTGGCATGGAACTATAGTGGTCCCTAGATCTTTTCACTTTATGGGAAAAGATTGTTGGGTGGAAACATTTTAAAAGGCCATATGTTGACTCTTGTGGGTGCACAATTCCATAAGAAACTTGTCATATTTAGGGATTAGTTTTATGGAATCTAAGATGGTAATGTTGACTTCAACACATATAAACATTTAAAGCATTTCAGGATTCGGTTAAAATGAATTCTTTGGCTTGGAAATGGATTGATAAAAAGGAATTGTGTTCCTAAGTGGAATAGAAGGAGGTAAGGGAATGGATTCAGATTCTTTTTAATGTTTCCTTTTCTTTTCATTTTCTTGGTCATCATTCAAAGGGCGTTGGAGGACCTATCGTGAGGCATATCAATTTTCTTTCCCGATCTATGTGAAATTTAACTTATATTACCATTGGGGTTGGGTAATAGTTGAGCTGGGATTTGGGAAGAATTTGATTGTTGTTTCTGGCTCAGGTAGGATGGAAGTTTACCGATTTGGGTTTCAATGTTTTTGAGGCTAGAACAGGTGAATGAGGAAGTATCTTCTACAATTCTTTCCAATTCTTTATTTGAAGAATAGGCTTCTCTCGAATTGGGATTACCTTGATTTTGGTTCTTGGTAAATAGATTATATTGGTTTGGGAATTGGGAAGGCTCACAAGGATAGTGGAAACCAAGAGGAGGAAGAGGAGGGTTGATCCTTTGAGGTTGAGGAACAAAAGGGTAAGGTTGTTGGAAGTTACCAACACCTTGAACATATAGTAACTCATTTGGGTTTTGAGGAGGGAATTGAGGGGGATGAGAAATGAGATTAACATTCCTCATACTTTGATTGATGGTATAAGAGAAGGGCTCAGAGTGGGGTTGGATGATGTTTCTAAAAAACTGACCTGGTTGTTGATTGTTGGGGTTCCGCTGATCATATGCTGCATTGAGCTCCATTGATCCAGATAAATCGGAATGATCCTCATGAATTTTTGATCATGTCTCAGTTGGATGATATGGGTAGCTATAGAGTCAACAATTATTTATAGTTCTAGGTAATAGTGGTTGTGGAGAAGATGAGGTTGTGGATTTAGAAGCCACATCTAGTTGTCACACACATGACATTTAAGTTCACTCATCAACTTTGTCATCTTATTAGGATCTATAGATTTATTATCTTGAGATTTTTTGACTTGATCATGTGCTTGAGTATTGAATTGTTGTGTGTTTTCAGCCATGTTACATATGAGATCTCTTGCAGCTGCAAGAGTTTTATCAATAAGAGAACTGCCACATGCGGCATCAGTGAGGGTTCATTCCATTTCCAAAAACCCCTCATAAATGTATTGAATCAAGATTTGGTCATGGATTTGGTGATGTGGGAAGGTTGCAACAAGCTTTTTGAACCTCTCTCAGTATTCATGGAGTGATTCATTTAGGAATTAACAAATAACACTAATTTCCTTTCGGATGGAAGCAGTATGAGAAGTATGAAAGAATTTCTCTAAGTAGAGTCTCTTCATGAAATTCCATGTGGTTATGGAACCAGTAGGGAGGTAGTAATTCCAGGACATAGCAGTGTCAGCTAGGGAGAAATGGAATTCTTGGAGTTTGATTTGTTCCTCAGAAACCCCTTCAGGATTCTTGGTAGAGCACACCACTTGGAACTCTTTAAGTTGGAGATGAGGATCCTCACCGGCTAGCCCATGGAAATGAAGGAGATGATGAATCAAACCCGATTTGAGTTTAAAATATTCCTCTATGTTTTTATATTGAATACCAAGAGGTTGGTGATTCATATTAGGGGAAACAAGTTATTTTAGTGTTTGTTCCCAAGGATTGGACATTTCACATTCAAAATGATGGACGAGGAAAGGTTCATTAATTATTTGATTAAGCCTAATGTTACTAATAATTTGGAGAAGTGTTCTATTAATTTCATGGTTAAAAAAATCTGAGGTATTTTTTGGGAGGCTACGGGTATTTAGAGAGATTTTGGAAGAAAGAGGAAGACGTGTTTTTCTCTGTGTTTTTTTTTATTTTTTTAATTTTGTTTTTGTTTTGTTTTTTTAAATAACCAGATATTAATGACTACATAAAGAACCATCCCCAGCAACAATTCCATTGGAAAGTGTATCCAATTGTCACCTATAAACCATTAAATGTTCGGATGCTCTGCTAATGTGTGTAGAATCACTCTTTTCGAATCCTCAGTGATGATACTTGTTAATAGTCGATTGTTTTTAGTTGATTGTATTTTGATTGGAGAGTTTGTTTTCATAGATTAAATGATGTGATTAATGATTGGTGTTTGATTTAAAAAATTGATAAAGATTTGGGTGAGTTCATTTTTAGGGAGTTAATCTTTTGATATCCTTGATCTTTGCTTTATATTGAATTTAAATTAACACCCACTTCACAAGATGACGTTGATTGGAAATCTTAAGTGATAAGGTTTTAATCCAAGCCTTAACCTAGCATAGGGTTCTGATATAAATCATATCTTGTTGATGGTAGTGTATTTATGGTTTCAATAATCCAAATAAACTACATGTTAAAGAAAACAAATCATTAATCCATGACATGTTAAGTCCAACATAAACAATGTTAAATTAATGAATACTCATTGAGAAAAATCTCTATATCACTTAACATCCCTAAATTTTACCTCACCTCAATGGTAAATTTACTCAGCAATTAATATGGTTATTAATCTGGTAATATATTATTATGGTGATGAATTATATTTAGAACAAAAAGAACAGGATAAGAAAAGATTAGTGTGTCGAACACACATGATCATTGAAGAGAGTTAAAAAAGACTTACAATTGAATGAGGATGAAAAATAATGGAAAGGGTTTTAACTTTATTTAAAATATTTTAAGATCATTAATATTAAAATACAGAAGGTGGATGAGAATAGGAGATATTGAAGAATAAACATTCCTTGAAACAAAATTAAAAAGACAAACACTTGTGAAATTAAAAACGAAGAAAATTAAAAAAGTAAATTAAAACAAAGAGAGGAGGAAAGGTATCTCAAGTGATAACAAGAGTATGAAAGGTCCTCCCAATCTTTTTTAAATTATTTGGTCTTGCCAATGTGTGCTCTTATCTTCTGAAATGTCAAACCTTTTGAATGGAGAGTAGGGGATCTATTTATAACCCAAGGTGGTGGACAGTTTGTACTCTAAATCTGCTCCTCCCATTGAAATTCCAATGTGGCCATACATAACACTGAATCTCGATATAATATCTGTTTCCAAGTTGTAGATATTTATTTTTACTATCATCCCTAAAATTTGGGAGTCCATTAGACATTTTGATCAAAAAATATGGCTATTTTACTAAACAGTTTTCACCTGTCATTTTTACCAACACTTTTTCGAAGGATGAAATGTGAATGGGGTTTTGAACATGAATATACCCTCAAATAAAAATAATTTATTCTATAATTAGGTAAACCCATATCTTATATTTCACATAGAAAAATCCCATCGTGATTTGATGATTACATCAGGGGAAAATAGAGGAATAATGTCTTGATTTTAATTACCGACCCGAATGGTGGGCTTGACTTAAAAGCTTCATTTAGGCCCATTATTTATTGGATTTGGGAATTTAAATTTGTATTCAATACTCTTATAAATTTTATCAAATTGTTTTATGAGAATTAATAAATTTTAATTTCTGTATTGATCCTTGTAATTCAATCTTCTCGGATGATCCAATTTCTTCACAGATTCGGTGGGACTTCTTGTGTGATCCATATGACCCTTAAAATTACATAATTGGCACAAGATTTATTCTAAGTAAATGTTTGATATTGAAATAGTAATCTTACAAAGAAAGAAAAATACTATTTTGATTAGTATGGTGATAGTTATTATTAAAACATTAAACAGACTTGAATCTGGATGAATTCAAATAGTGCTCCAAAATTATATTTAATATTTAAACATTAATATTTCACACATGTTATTCAAATTTAATATAAAGTCAGTAAAGGGAGTATATAATAAGTAATTATAATATAAATAACATCATGAACCTATCAAAATTTTTCTAGAAAAGGTACAAAAATGTTTTCTAATTGGAAGAATTGGAAATAATTCAATTGAACTCTTTCCATCCTCCCAAAAATAGTTGAATCAACTAACAATTCTGAAAAATATTTAAATGGTATCTACTGAAAATATGGTTTTTATCAATTCTAGAAAATGGAATTAACATCACTAGAAAAGTGCTGTTAATTAAGGCAAAGGTAAAGGGGGTCCCTTTTATCATCACTCAAAAACACACTGATAAATGACCCTTTTATCAGTGCTAAAAAAGAATGGATAAAAGGTGAATTTTATCCGGGCTAAAAAAAGCACTGATAAAATCGTCTTTTATGAGTGCTTTTTTAAGCACTGATAAATGACCAATTTTATCAGGGCTTATTTTAGCGCTAATAAATGTTATAAAAATAAAAATAAATTAAAATGGTTGGGGAGATATTAACAGTGCTTGACCTCCCCCACCTTTATCAGTGCGAGGTGGACCCCCTACCACTCCTTCTCTCACCACACATTCCCACGTTCCCTGCACATGCCCATACACCCCTCCTTGCTTCCCCCCGAACTCAAACTTGAGACATCCCCCCTTGCATGCCCGCACCTTTACCACTAATCTATTTAGTTTTTTCTTTATTTAATGATATATCTATTTATATATATATAGTTATATATATTCATATATTAATATAGATTCATATTTACATAAATATATTTTTTTATATTAATACATATATATTTATTCATATATTATTCTATATATATTTAGATTCATATTAATAAATATATATATATAGTTATAATTTTTTATCAGTATATTTATTTGTATATTAATATATATTTATAGGATTGGTTTTAAATACATTAATAAAATATGTCTTTTTATGTGTGTTTACAGATAAATAAATACATAAATACATACATATATACAACACACACACACACACATATATATATATATTTACGAATAAATACATATACATGTGTATTAGAAAATCCATAGAATGTTAAAACCACCATAACTTCTAATATAGAAGTATGTTTCAACTACAAAACTAGTCAAATCAAAGAAAATAAAATAATATTTGATATGATATGTCGTAATGTCCTAGAGGACATCCGGATCAGGAGTTATACTTATTTGAATGTAAAACAAATTGGGTTATCCGGACTAAAAACTTAGTTTTGGAGGACTTTTGGTCCTTTCTGGGCCTAGAAAAATGTGACAAAAAGTTCTCTTCAATCACTAGCGCATAGATCTCATTACAAGATTCGTTTTGATATGCTTTAGAGCTCAAACGGACATCCGGATCAAAAGTTATGGACGTTTTAAGTTTGAGTTACATTCTCAACTTATTTTAGATCTTTTATTAATTTTTTGAATTATTTCTGTCTTCAAATTCATATTAAATGATTCATAATCAATTATAATTAAATAATTATTAATTAATAATATTTTTTAAAATATTTTATGTACATTTTCATTAAATTTGTTATATATTAAATGTACTAGTCTATTAATACTTATATAAAACATATTTAAAAATATATATATTATATTTACATCAATATAAATATAAATATATAATAATATATTATTTTTCATGATTTATTTTTGAAATATAAAATTTATCAGCTCTAGTAAAAATCATTGATGAATCCCCCCCCTTTATCCTCATTACTAAAAAAATTGATGTTAAATGGTGGTGCTGCGGAAACACAGTTTTGTGGTAGTGGGTGATACACCCAACCTTGTTAGTACCACATTCATCCTAAATAAAACCTTTCTAAAAATAAAATTTCTATGATGTAATTTAGAACATCTAAGATGATGAACTTGTACCATGGAAAAAAGATGGATTTTACTCTCTCATTCACTATGAATTCAGATCGGAAAAATGGGTTCCACCCTACCAAAAAGTAGCTCCAGAAATAGTCACCCAGATAGACTCCTCAATGAATGAAGAATTAATCTTCATTTCAATTAATTTGATTAATTTAATGGGACATTTATACGAGTAGAATCATAGATATGAACCTGAGTTCCCTACACCCAATTAGGGAACTGTATGAAGAGGCCACATGATCCGAAGGTACAAGGGAAGATATCGTAACGGAAGTAACTATAGATCTATCCATGTCCCTAATAAGACTATTAGTGCTTCAAAAAATCATAGAATATCCCTTAACTGAGTTCATCAGTAGGTAAATCCTCTATTATATTCCAAAATACTCCTTGTACCTATCATTTTGTGATATCAATAAGATGGATTATGAGTGTCTGACCACCCATGGCAGGCAGACAGACTTGTTCAATCTAGCCTATGAAAAACAAGAGCACCTCTAATTCCTATTTTTATGGATGATCCATCTATGTCCAGCACTCCAACCCCTAGTGACACTATTAAAGAGAATACACACATTGTGAAGTTCAAGAATATATCTTATAATGTTAACAACTTATAGTAATTAAACCCTATAATGGAAAGGTTATGAAACCTAGATTCCCTGAGCTTATCAAAAGTAATCAAGGAATCACCTGTAGAAGAATTTCTAAGACCCATTAATTTTACGATTATGTTTTCATTCAAGAGGTATATTCAGAAGAGATCATTACTATATAATTAAATGTTGTTATCTCATTTATAGATCAAAATAAAGTTATCGTTATACTGGGACACATCAGAACATTGTACGTGTCTAGATGAATAAATGGTGTTGTTGAAAGATGGGATTTCATTAACAATGGCTCAGGAGTTAATCTCTATTTCCTTCACAATGTCTGTTATAGTAAAGAATCACTATTTCTAAATTGTTTCCAATGAATTTGTTTATAGAATTAGAAACACCCAATGGTCATGTATCCAAAGTTACATACTTTCCAAAGGTAGACATTCATTAGGTTTGTTGACATGAAATACCTAAGAACTCACAATGGTCTAGAGGATGGGAGGTTGGGCTCATTGCCCCTTTTTAGGAGGAATTATTTCATACTACTAGACTCTCTTATAGAGTTAAGATATTACCAGGAATCAATATTAATTTACCAAGTGTAATATATGTTTCCCTAGAAATTTGAAATCAATTATTAGCATTTGTGGAATTCTGAATCATCTGTATGTATTCTAGGTTCTTCATAAAGGGATTTATATATATGTATTAGCGGTTCTCCACCAATGGAATCCACTCATATACTATAGAGAGATAGTTTGATCATTATTATGAAAATGTTGGTTATTAATCCACTCAGTGGGTCACTCTTTACTTTATCGTCATCTTGGTAGAAGAATGTCTATAATGACCCATACATTACATACATTTTTAATAATTTAAAATTGAAATACACTTATTAAAACATATAACACAACCATGAAAGGAACGTATTGGTATAGTGTCTTTAGAAACTGGGAAACATAAACAACTAGTTCATAAATCATCTACGTTGACTCCCATTTATTTCATCATATCTAGAGTCCCTTTTTAGTATATACTACTTAATATCCTTCTTCCTGACCTAGGGAAAAGAAAAACTACAAATGGGTGATCTCAAATTCTCAGTAAGGGTAAACAAAAGAAATATCAATCACATTATATTCATAAGAACATATCAATTTGGAAATATTAACCTGCAACAGAGATCATAATTTCATAACATGGGATAAATCATAGAAGTGAAATGTAATCCCAATAACCATAACATAAAACATGAAACTTTTTGGCATGCGCACATAATCATAGAGAATCATTTCTTAGTAGCCAAGACTCATTTTCAAGACTATCTTAGCGGACAAAGTCCATTTTTGAACGGTTTTCACTCCTCGTTTCAGTCCTGTTTCACTGAACCGGATTAACCTGCCATTCTAGCCATGTCTATCTCATGAGATATAAATATTTAGACAATTAATTGGAGAGAGATATTTGTCCCACCCATCTCAAAATGAAACCATTATTATGTGTACCACAAAATCATAAATCATACATCATAGCATAACCCATGTAATAAAAATGGGATTCTTAAACATCGTGCCATCATAACATAATCCATATAAGATAAAAGGACTTCATAAAAATAATTCCATAATAACATAATCAAATCAATGTAAAAATAGGGATAGAAAAAAAAACCTATATTATCTTATATGGAAAATAATTTTGATAAAATGCTTGAACTCCATTCTTGAGGAAAATATCCTTTCTACTTCACAAACATTTTCCTTTCTTAAAATTTCATATAATTTTAAACTAAAAGAAGTTGATTAAAAATAAACATGAAAACATGTAAAGGAAGATTCATGGAAATAATGATCTAAAAATACATTCGGGCCATATTATTTAAAAAAACAATATTCTCGTACTTTGGCCAGAAAAGTCAAAATGTACCTCGTACGAAAAATGACAAAAGATTCATTTCATATCTTTTACTAAAAACTCACCGAAGTGTAAAATTGGATTTAAAACATTTTAAGAGGATAGAAATAATATTACATATTGAGGAAACATGGATGTGGATGATAAATATTCCCCAATAAATTCTGAAGTATAAACAATCTCGAATAAAAACACTACTGGAAATGTGGTTTTTACCCACGGTTCTTTACAAACGGTTTGCTTAAACCATTGGTAAAGAAGGTTTAGGAAAGCCTTTCCCAACGATTCTACTAAACCATTGGGAAAGGGTACCCTGAACACCCCTTTTCCAATGGTCTTTAAAAAACTTTGGAAAACATTTCCCCCAAATACAATCGGGCTGCTGCTCTCCCCCATTCGCGACAGAACCCTAAAATCAATCTGGCGCTCTACTTCTCTCGCGAATTCCCCCATCCGAATAGGTGAAAAACAATCTGAATCATCTAAAATCAGGTATTTTATTCTTTATACACATATTCTACCTTGTTTTTATTGTTATTGATCTAATATTTTTTATTTAAGATTGGATTTTGAAGTGATTTCACCATGAAAAATAGGTAAATGAGCAAATATTTTGTTAATTAATTAGTTTCCCATGGAATATCATTTTGTGTTATAATGTCCATGCTAAATAAAGGGGTAATGTAATTAAAGACCTTTAATAAATTGTGGAAGTTTGGGTATGTTGCTTCTATGAGAGGATTTTGTTTGTGTTTCATTGTATGTTGTAGGCTGTTGTATGGTGATTGAGGTGACCAGTTGGGATTTGTGATATGTGGGGTTGTAATGTGATGGTTAGTGGGCATGGATGTGACATGTGAAGTTGTGTGATAGTGATGATGTGTGGTGGTGTTGTGCTGTGTAGAGGTGTTGTGTGATGAGGTTGTGGTGTTTGATGTGGTGAGGTGGTTTTGGTTGTGCGGTGGTTTGTAATGTTCAATAGTTTTGTTGTGATATGTGGTTGTTTTGGTGAGATGGTTGGCCGATGTAACATGGTGACGAGGGTTATTGTGAGATGGTGAGTTGTTGTGTGGTGGTTTTATTAGTTTCTTGGTTATCTATGGAATAAATTATGCTGTTAAAACAAGAAAACAAGATAGTAAATAAATGATTGGGAAGAGAAATGGATTTGTGGTAAATGGATTTAATTAATTTAACATTAAATGATTGGACAATGTAAGTTTGAATGAAGTGGATTATAAATAAAAGTGGGAAATGCTATGTGCCTTGTGTGGTGGTGGTGTGGTGTAGTGTTGCATATAGTGGTGAAAGTGGTTGTGATGGTTTATATGTTGTATGGTAGTAGTGAAGTGTGTGATTATGTAGTTAATTTGAACCCATAGTTTGGGTATTTTGTGTTATCTATATATCATGTATTTTATGTTATTTCTACACATTCCCAACCAGAGTTGGATAAACATACCGACGATCAGAGGTTTTGAGTTATGGGTATTTTTTCTAATATCTAGGATGGTGGTTATATGGTTGGATAGATACCATTTCTTCCCTACTCTTCCTTTATAAGTGATTGACCATGTGTTTTTAGGCAATATGCGATGTGATTGTCCATGTGTCTTCAGGTGATATGTACAATGATTTCCCAAGTGTTTTCAGGTGAGGTGCGATGTGATAAGGCTATAATAAGATGTGGCATGTGGTTGTGGTCATGTAGGGTAGGAGGATGGAACAAGGTTGATGTTATTCATGTTCATGATACCCTACTAATATGGTTATGGTATGAGGCATGATGTGATGTGATAATACATTAAGTTCTTGTTAGTTTTACATTTTTTCAATAACACATTAGTATGTTTTTTTCACATGTGTAGTTGATACCTTGATTATTTTCTTCCTTAATCGTTTACGTAAATGTATTTTCTATTAAAGTTCAATACTATTGAATTGATTGTGAAAAAATGACTTATATAAATTCTTTTTACAGAATGGACAGAAGTTGGATGTATGAAACCGATCGGATCTCAAGCAATTTTCAAAACAATTTGGAGAGCTTTTTAAATTTTCCATTTCACAATGCTTCAGATAGTGGTCGCATACACTGCCCATGTTCCAATTGTGTTGGTAGACCTTGGTTGAGCCATGAATAAGTCAGCTACCACATAACCAAAAATGGTTTTCAAGCAAATTACTTTGTGTGGTATCACAATGGGGAGAAAATGAAATCTCAAATTGGTGATGATCGAAATGAAAGGACTAGAATGGAGAATTTGTTAGATGATCATTTTTTGTTTATTCGTCATCATGAAAAAGAAAGGATTTTGACTCAAGAATACTTCGATATGAGGACAACTGATGCATCTAGTGAAAATGATGATATTTATAGGGTGAAAAAATTGAATAATGCTTCCACGACTCCAGTATATCGATAATGCGATAAAATGAAAAAGCTGGAATTTTTAATCTGATTGTTTCATGGGAAAACTGTGTCTGGGATTTCTAATACAGCAATCGATTACATTCTTACCCTCTTGAAGGATTTATTTCCAGATGATGCAGATATTCCCTCAAACCACTATATGGAATGGAAGTTAGTTGAGGAACTTGGATTTTCATGATACAAAATTCATTCTTTCCTGAAAGATTGTAGTTTATTCAGGGAGGAAACCGCTGAACGAAATGATTGTATAAAATGCGGCAAATCCCGCTGGAAGTCAAAATCTGATGGAACACCATCCTGTGTTCCACAGAAAGTAATGTGGCACTTTCCATTGATCCCCAGACTCCAGAATCTTTTTATGTCTGATGACATATCAATAAAAATGAGATGGCATGATACCGAGAGAAAGAAGACTAATGATGAGTAGGTTCATCATGCAGATGGATTTGCATGGCAGAGATTTGATGCTCGAAATCCTGATTTTGCAGCTAACATGCGTAATGTGAGGCTGGGTCAATCATGTGATGGTTTTAATCTATTTGGTCAGATGCTTACTTCGCACAGAACATGGCCAGTTTTTTTACACATTTATAATCTTCCCCCATGGTTGTGTATGAAAAAACCTTTCACTTTCATGTGTATACTCATATATGGTCCTTATAATCCCAGCATTGATATTGATGTATACATGCAACCTTTAATAAAATAGTTGAAACTTCTTTGGGATGTGGGTGTGCGCACATACGATGCATGTTCGAAAGACATATTTCAGATGCATGATGTGCTTATGTGGACGATCAATGATTTTCCAGCTTATGCGATGATGTCTCGATGGAGCACGAAGGGAAAACTGTCATGTCCAGTTTGTATGAAGAATACACGATCCAGAAGACTAAAATATCACTATAGTCTCAGTTTTATGGGACATCGACGATTCTTTCCAAAGGATCATCCATATAGAATGAATCGTCGAAGATTTGATAATACCCTAGAGATCGATGATCCAACTCAGCGTATGTCTGGAACTGATATGATTAATGAATTGAAAGATTTTAGTTTTTCGTTCGGGAAGGGTCAAATGAAATCCAGAGAGAGAAAGAATGTTTCCACTGAAACCTGTTACAATTGGAGGAAGAGGAGTATCTTTTTTTATTTCCCTTATTGGTCAACCAATTTGTTACGTCATTGCTTAGACATAATTCATATTGAAAAGAATATATGTGAAATGTTTCTTTCGGTTCATCTAAATTTCAAGGGGAAGACAAAAGATGATTTATGATCTCAGCATGACTTGGTGGATTTGGGAATCAGACCAGAATGGCATCCTGTGCGTATTAGTGAAAATAAATGGAAACTTCCATGTGCTTCTTATGTGATGACACCTATGAAAAAAACAATTTCTGGAAGTATTAGATACTATTAGAGTTCTTGATGGTTATTCAAACAACATATCTAAATGGTCCAACAGAAGAGATTTGAAGCTAAAATCTTTGAAGACTCATGATTATCACATTCTACTGCATGAGTTGCTTCCAATATAAATCCGTCATCTTTTGTCCAATAATGTAAGGGTGGCTGTTATTTGATTGTGCCATTTTTTTAGAGATCTCTGTACTAAGAAGTTGTCTAAGTATTTCTTGCAAAAAATGTTCACAATGACCCATTAATTTTATGTGAGTTGGAGAAAATATTTCCTCCATCATTTTTCACATGCATGCTGCATCTGACTGTCCATATTCCCACTGAAATACTTCTCGAAGGACCTGTTTCTTTTCATTGGATGTATCCAACTGAAATAAATATGTTTACATTAAATTCTTATGTTCGAAACAGAAATCATCCCGAATATTCTATCGTGAATGGTTACCTGGCTCAAGAATGTATGGGTTTCTACTCGATGTATTTGTCTGATCTTACTACAAGATTGAAAAGACCAATGAGAAATGAATAAGAACAGTATGAGCAAATTGATCTAAGTTTTCCATCACTTCCTTAAATAGGAGGAATTTCTGGATCATATACATTGAAGACATTAAGCCATGAAGAGCGGGAGATGGCACATCACACATTTTTGTTCAACTATGATTTTTTCGATGACTATATCATGTAACTAAATTGATTATGTATATCTTACATATATATATGTTAAACTATTAATATTTTTTATCTACAGGGAACATAAAACAATGATAAATAGGAAGCATCATTCTTTATCTTTTATAAGGAGAGAGACTTTGCATAGAAAAGAGTTTTCTGCTTGGTCAAAATTGAAGGTAAAATATTACTGTTTATATTAATTATTTCAATATTTAATTAAGTTTAACAGTCATTTATATTGCAGGTATTGAGTTTTTTTGCCGACTCTGTCTCTGAGGAAATAAGAGCTTCGGATTTTGGTCCTAATACCGTGGTTCGTGACTGTAAATCAATTGTTATCAATAGGTACAAATTTATTGTCACTGAATGAGCAAAGAACACGAAAACACAACATTATGGTGTTATGGTTACTGACACAACAGATTGTTATGCCATTGCATCGGATAGTAGACCGCAATTTGAAAATGTGGGTTATTATGGAGTCATTGAGAAAATAATAATATTGGATTATTACTCTCATGGACGAGTCACAATGATGAAATGCCATTGGATTGATTTGATGATGAGACATGGCAAATTTATTGATGATTGTGGATTTCGAGTAATTAATATGACTTTCACTCTTTCTACCGAAGAACCATATGTGTTGGAATCAATGGCTAAACAAGTTTTTTATGTCAAAGACCAACTTTGACCTGAATTTGGTGTCATAGTTGAAGTAATTACAAGACATATTTTTGATGATGGTGATGATGGAATTGACACTATCCCTATTGCCATTGGAACCAATCCACTTATTTCTTTTGATGACTCCAATAGCTCAATTGTCAGAGTTGATTGTGAACCTGATGTTGTGGTTGAAAATAGATAGAATCATTCATCCATGTTCTCAATTCTTTTGGTTTACCTTGAGTTGGGTTGTTAAGGTTGGTAATATTCAAATTGATTTAGTATTGATCAAAAATATGTTTTAGCTAACTTGACCGTTATGTGAATTTTCAATGTTTATTGGTTGCTGTTTTATTTGAATTGCATTTTCTAATGTGGAATTGAACTGTATTCAAACCTAGTCAAACAATATTTCTAACGTGGTGAACATTACAACTTTTATGATTTATTAAATTCATTCAAGATCTTCTAAAACAATTTATAGCTAAATTACCAATTAAACCCCCTATTCCATCATATATTTAGTTTTTTGGTTTACACATTAGTTTCTTTTTCCTAATTAATAACATATTTGTTTTCAAAAGCAGGAAATGCAGCCAATTGAAGAGAGACGAAGGAAAAAAATGATGGAGAACAATCGTCGGAGGGCGGAGATGGGTATTCCACCATTAGTGCCTACAATGAGTACTTTATTTCAAATATATATATATTTAAATAATATATAATGTCATGTGATTAATTTTTTTGTAAACATTTTTGTAGGATCCACCTATACGTCGACAGTTATTTGACGAGGAGCATAGTACTGGTCCTAGTACTCAGGTCGGTGGTACGATGAGGGTTCGTACCAGAGGTGGATGATCAGCTGCGCGTGCCCGACTAGACCCTGCCCCTCCCACTAACATGTAATCCTTTCCACATTCTGATCCCAGTGTGTCATTAGGTACACACAGGATATTTAGTCCTCCCATGTTTTCGCTACCTTCTGCATCTTCTGCCCCATAATTTTCACATCCCATGATGATTCCCACTCCCCAGTCAGAATCCAGTCATACTACTGTCCCATCTTCTTTTCCTTCTACTTCTGTCTCTTTGAGCTTCTATATTCCATCGTCTTCAACTCCTGTTCCACCACAGGGTGTTCCATTAGTTTTTGTGGATCCGACGGCACTCAGCGATCAGACTGGCACAGGTATATTTATAAAACCCTAACTAATTTTTATAGCGATATTTATTTTCATTATAACATGTTTTGATAAAATATTTGTTATTATTTTATGACAGATACATCTACTGATAGGAGGAGGGGAGGGGGCGTACACGCATGCGTTCGGTGTGGAACCGCTGCACACAGGTTATGTTGGATTGCAATGAAGACAACCAAATGGTTGATAAATCAGGGCAGCAATGTCAGAGTTTTTCGGCGACGCATGCCAAATACTCCAACATCATTCCCGTCAGCCCACTGTCGTGGAGACATTTTCCACATGAGGTCAAGGATAGAGCTTGGGAAGAGGTATGGGTAAAAAATATGTTGTATTTGATTCCATGAATTTTTTTTGTATTTATATGAATTAATATTTTGATTTCAGCTTCGATTTAATTTTCCCGATGGTGAGGGTGCTTGAGAAGAACGTATAAAGGATTTAGGTGAGAATTGGAGAGCCTACAATCATGATTTGTATATTGGATGGCATGCTAGAGTTGGCACTGAGTTAGAGGCAGTACCAGTCATGGATGATTGTCCTATAGAGAAGTATCATCAGATGATTACTCATTGGATGAGTACCCAGTTTAAGGTATGAATTACATTTGAGGTACTTAAATAATAACTTTCATGTTTTCCATTAATATTATACTTTTCATTATCTAATTTTCTTTTGGAATCATCTGGAAAACATAAGAAAAACATTGATGCAAAAAAAATACCTCAACACACTAGGACGTACGATGATTCCAGATCATGAGAGGAAGCAGGTATGACAATTTATTATAAGTTTTCTTTACGACTTACATTTTCTTTTGTTTTCTCAATTATTTAATCGTTTGCTAAAGTTTTCATATAACTTTTTTTTTCAATGTCACTGTAGAGTAAAATACA
This sequence comes from Viscum album, assembly GCA_963277665.1. Taxonomy (NCBI): domain Eukaryota; kingdom Viridiplantae; phylum Streptophyta; class Magnoliopsida; order Santalales; family Viscaceae; genus Viscum; species Viscum album. The sequence goes on along the minus strand of OY728133.1, from coordinate 114,300,221 downwards.
GAATATTGAAGGACGTGTGCCTCAAGCAAAATTGTTTTTCTCGTGTAGACAGAAAAAGGATGGAAGTGCCATCAATGAAGCGACTCAGCAGCAGATTGTAAGTTTTAATCTGTGGATTTTATATTTTAATATCTATTTTGTAACTTAATAATATATTTATATTTGTAACAGGTTGCTTTGGAGGCCCTCGATTCCCAAGAACCAGACAATTTTGGGCCAACAGATCACTTACATCAGGTGTTGGGAGAGGAGCATCCTGGAAGAGTACGATGCCGACCTAGGATAGCCCTGATGAGGTATTGGCCCTCCGCAGGTACGAGCTGTAGTGCCACCAAGTTTCAGCAAGTTAGCACACAGGCAGAACAGGCTGAGAAAAGGGCCACAGAGATAGCAGAATGGTCTACTAGGGAAAACAGTGCGTTTATAAAATTTATTGAAGTTCTACGTCCAACACTTATAGCAAAGGCCAGCCCAGCTTTTTATGAGTATATGTCGTCGATACGTTCTATATATGGTGCACCAGGTGGCAGTTCTAGAGGTGGTTAGTACGATGTATAACTTGACGATGATGATGGTGAGAATTTTGATTTGGAAGAGGAGGGAGAGGAGGAGGGAGAGGAGGATGGAGAGGGCGAGGAGGATGGTGAGGGCGAGGAGGAGGGAGCTGAGGAGGGAGAGGATGATGATGGGGATGAGGACGAGGGTGATGATGATAGTGATGATGGTGATGGTGATGTGGGAAAAATTGATCCATTACATTTTTGACTGATATTACTGAGATTTGATATTTAATCTATTCTAGTTGTTAGTTTTATCTAGACTCATAGTATAGTATTGGATTTGAGTTATTTTTATATATTATTTGTTTTTATGGATGTTTTTGTCTTTTAGTGGTTGTGTGTTTGGGAACCCCCCCTCCTTCCTGGACCCTGGACAACCCCCCACCATCCTCCTTGGACCCTGGACACCCCCCTCCCTCCGAACAGCCCCCAGATAGCCCCCCGGACAGCCCCCCCACCCCCCCCCCCGGACAGCCCCCCCACCCTCCTCCTTGGACCCCGGACAACCCCCTGAACACCCCCTGGACAGCCCCCCACCCTCCTCCTTGGTCCCCGGACAGCCCCCCGGACACCCACAAGACAGCCCCCCGGACAGCCCCGCCAGACAGCCCCCACCCTCCTTGATTTCATTTACTACTAGAAAATAAATAATATATATTTTATTTATTTTCATCATGATAATCAATGTAAATCACATTTACACATCTAATCAATATCATATATTTTTGTTATGTTATAAAAGAGATGTATTCATTGGGCATGACATTGTTAGCTGTAAAATGTTTCATAGCATGATATACTAAAATCTAATCCATACTAAGAATGATATAAAAATATTCTATATGAATTTCCACAAGATTTTAAGTAAATACCATTCCACTAATAGACACATGAGGATTCTCATAAAATGGACAATATTTTAAGTACATACGGAAAACCAACCAAACGCATTCGGTTTCCTTTGAAACATTAGGAGAATGATCCATGGGTCATATGTGATGTTTACGAATCAACCCCACCTCAATCTGAGACATGGTGTGGCTGACACCACTCAAAGTGTCTATCTTTTGTTTCAAAAGGACGTCATTTTAAGTGAAAAATATCAACTACCATATGGAAAACTGACCAAACGCATTCAGATTGTGTAGATACTTTAGAACAACGATCCATGGGTTATATTTGTCGTGTACGTGTCAACCACGCCTCTATCCGAGGTGTGGTGTGGCTTACACCATTCATAATGTCTCTCTTTTGTTTAAAATGGACATTATTATAAGTGTAAAGAACAACTGACATACGAAAAACAGACCAAATGCATTCGAAATGTGTTGCTGCTTTAGGAAAACGATCCATGGGTCATATGTGACATGTACGAGTCAACCTGGGCTCAATCCGAGGCACGGTGTGGCAGGGATCACTCAAAGTGGCTCCCTTTTTTTAAAATGGACAACATTTTAAATACATACGGAAAACCAACCAAACGCATTCAGTTTCTGTTGAAAATTTAAAAGAACGATCCATGGGTCATATGTGATGTGTAAGAAGCATGCCCGCCTCAATCCGAGACGCGTTTTGGCCGACACCACTCAAAGTGTCTGCCTTTTAATTCAAAAGGACGTCATTTTAAGTGAAAAACTTCAACTGCCATATGGTAAACTGACCAAACGCATTTGGATTGTGTCAATACTTTAGAACAATGATCCACGGGTCATATGTGTCGTTTACGAGTCAACCCCGCCTCAATCCGAGGCGCAGTGTGGCCAACACCATTCAGAGTGTCTCTCTTTTGTTTAAAATGGATAGGATTATAAGTGAAATGAACAACTGACATATGAAAAACCAACCAAAAGCATTCAAAATGTCTTGATTCTTTAGGAAAATGATCCATGGGTCATATGTGACGTGTACGAGTCAACCCGGGCTCAATCCAAGGCACGGTGTGGCCGAGATCACTCTAAGTATCTCCCTTTTGTTTAAAATGGAAAACATTTTAAGTACATACGGAAAATTGACCAAACGCATTTGGTTTCTATTGAAACATTAGGAGAACGATCCACGGGTCATATGTGATGTGTAAGAATCAACCCCGTCTCAATCTAAGATGTGGTGTGGCCAACACCACTCAAAGTGTCTGTCTTTTGTTTCAAAAGGACGTCATTTTAATTGAAAAACATCAACTGTCATATGGAAAACCGACCAAACGCATTTGGATTGTGTCGATACATTATAAAAATGATCAACAGGTCATATTTGATGTGTAAGAGTCAAGCCCGCCTCAATCTAAGGCCTGGTGTGGCCGACAACATTCAGAGTGTCTCTCTTTTGTTTAAAATGGAAATGATTATAAGTGAGAAAAACAACTAAAATAGGAAAAATTGACCAAATGCATTCTAAATGATTTTATGCTTTATGAAAACAATCCATGGGTCATATGTGACATGTACAAGTCAACCCGGGCTCAATCCGAGGCACGGTGTGGGCGGGATCACTCAATGTGGCTCCCTTTTGTTTAAAATGGACAACATTTTATGTACTTATGGAAAACCGACCAAACACATTCGGTTTCCATTGAAACTTTAGGGGAACGATCCATGGGTCATATTTGATGTGTATGAGTAAATCCCGCCTCAATCCAAGATGCGGTGTGGCCGGTACAATTCAAAGTGTCTATCTTTTGTTTCAAAAGGACGTCATTTTAAGTGAAAAACATCAACTGCCGTACAGAAAACCAACCAAACACATTCGGATTGTGTTGATACTTTAGCACAACAATCCATGGGTCATATGTGTCGTGTATGAGTCAACCCCGCCTCAATGCGAGGCGCGCTGTGACTGACACCATTCACAGTGTCTCTCTTTTGTTTAAAATGGATCGGATTATAAGTGAAAAAAACAACTAACATAAGAAAAACCGACCAAATGCATTCTAATTGTGTTTATGCTTTAGGAAAACGATCCATGGGTCATATGTGATGTGTACGAGTCAACCCAGGCTCAATCCGAGGCACGGTGTGGCCGGGATCACTCTAAGTGGCTCCCTTTTGTTTATAATGGACAACATTTTAAGTACATATGGAAAACCAACCTAACGCATTTGGTTTCCGTTGAAACTTTTGGAGAACGATACATGGGTCATATGTGATGTGTATAAATCAACCCCACCTCAATTTGAGACACGGTGTGGCCGGAACCACTCAAAGTGTCTGTATTTTGTTTCAAATGGACATCATTTTAATTGAGAAACATCAACTAGCATATGAAAAACCAACCAAACGCATTCGGATTGTGTCGATACTTTAGCACAACAATCCATGGGTCATATGTGATGTGTACGAGTCAAACCTTCCTCAATCGAAGTTGCGGTGTGGCCGAAACCATTCAGAGTGTCTCTCTTTGGTTTAAAATGGACAAGATTATAAGTGAAAATAACAACTAACATACAAAAAGCCGACCAAACGCATTAGAAATGTGTTGATGCATTTGGAAAATGATCCATGGGTCATATGTAATGTGTACGTGTCATCCCGGGATCAATCCGAGGCATGGTGTGGATGGGATCACTCTAAGTGGCTCCCTTTTGTTTAAAATGGACAACATTTTAAGTACATACAGAAAACTGACCAAACGCATTCGGTTTCCATTAAAACATTAGGAGAACAATCAATGGGTCATATGTGACGTGTAAGAATCAAGCCCGCCTCAATCCGAGATGCGGTGTGGCCGACACCACTCAAAGTGTCTGTCTTTTGTTTTCAAAGGACGTCATTTTAAGTGAAAAACATCAACTTCCATATAGAAAACAAACCAAACACATTCGGATTGTGTAGATAAAATAGCACAACAATCCAAGGGTCATATGTGACGTGTACGAGTCAAGCCCGCCTCAATCCGAGGCGCGGTGTGGCCGACACAATTCCAAATGTCTCTCTTTTGTTTAAAATGGACAAGATTATAAGTGAAAAGAACAACTGACATACAAAAAACTGAGAAAATGCATTGAAAATGTGTTTATGATTTAGGAAAATGATCCATGGGTCATATGTGACACGTACGAGTCAAACCCGGCTCAATATGAGGCATGATGTGGCCGGGATCACTCTAAGTGGCTCCCTTTTGTTTAAAATGGACAACAATTTATGTACATACAGAAAACCAAACAAACGCATTTGGTTTCCATTGAAACTTTAGGATAATGATCCATGGGTCATATGTGACATGTATGAATCAACTCCATATAAATAGGAGACGTGGTGTGGTTGGCACCACTCAATGTGTCTATCTTTTATTTCAAAAGGACGTCATTTTAATTGAAAAACATAAACTGGCATACGGAAAACTGAACAAACGCATTCATATTGAGTCGATACTTTAGAAAAACGATCCACATGTCATATGTGATGTGTACGAGTTAACCCCACCTCAATAAGAGGCACAGTGTGGCCGACACCATTCAGAGTGTCTCTCTTTTGATTGAAATGGACACGATTATAAGTGAAAAGAACAACTGGAATACGAAAAACCGACCATACGCATTCGAAATGTATTGATGCTTTAGGAAAATGATCCATGGGTCATATGTGTCATGTACGATTCAATCCGGGCTCAATCAAAGGCACGGTGTGGCCGGGATCACTCTAATTGGCTCCCTTTTGTTTAAAATGGACAACATTTTAAGTACATATGGAAACCCGACCAAACACATTCGGTTTGCATTGAACCTTTAGGAGAACGATCCATGGGTAATATGTGACATGTAAGAATCATCCTCGCCTCAATAGGAGACGTGGTGTGTCCGGAACCACTCAAAATTTCTATCTTTTGTTTCAAAAGAATGTCATTTTAAGTGAAAAACATCAACTGACATACAGAAAACTGACCAAACTAATTCGGATTGTGTCGATACTTTAGCACAATGATCCATGGGTCATATGTGACGTGTACAAGTCAACTCCGCCTCAATCTGAGGCACGGTGTGGCTGAAACCATTCAAAGTGTCTCTCTTTGGTTTAAAATGGACAAGATTATAAGTGAAAAGAACAACTGACATATGGAAAACTGACCAAACGCATTTTAAATGTGTTGATACTTTAGGACAATGATCAATGGGTCATATGTGACGTGTAAGAGTAAACCCCACTTTAATCCAAGGCACGGTGTGGCCGGGATCACTCTAAGTGGCTCTCTTTTGTTTAAAATGGACAACATTTTATGTACATACGAAAAACCGACCTAATACATTCGGTTTCCATTGAAACTTTAGAACAATCCATGGGTCATATGTGATGTGTAAGACTCAACACCACCTCAATCTGAGATGCGGTGTGGCCGGCACCACTCAAAGTGTATATCTTTCATTTTAAAAGGACGTCATTTTAAATGAAAAACATCAACTAGAATATGGAAAACTGATAAAACGCTTTCGGAATATGTAGATACTTTAGGACAATGATCGATGGGTCATTTGTGACCTGTACGAGTTAACCTCACCTCAATCTGAGGCACTGTGTGGCATGTATCACTCTAGGTGTATGTATTTTTTTTAAAATGGACATCATTTTAGGTAAAAATATATGGTATACAAAAAACTGATCAAATTATGAATTGAATTCCGGATTCCACATATAATTGGCATCGAAATTTTAAATTTAATTTTAAATGAATTATGTATGTTTATAATTATGTTATGAATTATAATTTAATTATGGATGTGTATAGTTCCAGGATGCATTATATGTTAAATGTGTATGAATTTGTTCTCTATATGTATGTGTTAGTTGGTTGTTTTTGGTAAAATAATTGTATATGTATGTGTTATTTTATTGTAGGTACAATAATTGGGTTGAAAACGAGAGGGGACACACAAAATGAGACATGGTGGGAAAATTGCAGAGTTGTTGTGAAAATTGAAAGATGATGTGCAATTTTCCCAGCATAGGATTTGCCAATGGTTTGAAACCATTGGCATAGCATCACTGGGTTTTGTTTTACCAACGATTTTGAAACCGTTGGGAAAGAGGAGACTGCTTTGGTTTTTTCCAATGGTTTGGCCAAACTATTGGGAAAAACATTCCCAACGGTTTGGAAGAACCATTGGGATAGGGTAATTTTCCCCACCCTATCCCAACGGTTCACTGTAAACCATTGGGAAAATATTTCCCAACATCTTACTTCCATACGGTTTTTAGAACCGTTGGTATAACATATACCAACGGTTCTGCAGCCTTTCCCAACGGTTCTAAACCGTTGGGAAAGACTGTATTTTCAGTAGTGAAATGAGATTGTGAGATTTTCCCTTACCTTAGGTTCAATTTGCTTCATACGTGTTCAAACCTCTTGTATAATGATTTAAATAGTGTTATTGACATATTCCAGAATCGTACTCAATGTTATGATATCATATATGGTCATATTCTTAGCTTCTTATTAGTAATATTTCATAGTTACTTGTTATTCTGGTGTTTATTGCCTTTTGTTCTTATGCGTGTTTTGTCTAATAAATTCTTATTCTTCTTTTAGGTTATATATACCTCATTTACAAAATGGTATTAGTGTAATATATATCATTCATTCAATTCATTTATATAATCATTATGCAATGAAGATCATGTAGAATGAGTCGCATCACATCGTGGAGACGGTAGGCCGTACGTACGCACGAGTGATGATATCGTTACCATGATCATGGAATTTTATTGAAGTGTATGTATACTTTTCAGAATCAATATCACTTTACAATAATCATATATAGTTATTCTTTACACCATTATACCCATCCAAGTATGGTGGTGGTGGAAAATAGATTACACCACGGTGTGGAGACGGTATTCCGTACGTATGCATGCACGGTGATTTCATTTTCCGTAGGATGGATAGAAGGTGAAATAGGGTTTTTTAATACTTATAATAACATATCAGTATATTATTGATACTGATTTTATTACTTCATAATGATACAACTAAAGAAGAAGAAGTAGAAGAATAAATAAAGTTGAAAGAATCGGTAACGGACATTACCACTTCTTTGAAGCGCCTCTTCTTAACCTCATCTTAGGGAACTAAAGATGGTATTTGAAGAATAACATGACCTCTAGGATGTTTCTAGGGAAGTTGATAAGATAAATTGGTAGGGTTTTTTCGAGCTTGAAGGCTCAAAGTGGTGTGAGGAGGAGAGGGAGGAGGTGCCCTTTTATAAGGGAGGAGAGGGAACCTTAGGAAAAACTTAAAATATTATTTTATTATAAAGTCATATTCGGTTTTTAATATCTAAAAATTAATTTATTTAGAAGCTAAGGTGGGTATGGGTCGAAATACTCTAATCCAATAGATTTTAGGCAATTTTAGGTTACTATTTTAACCTTATCATTTAGATTTAACTCTAAGTTAAATAATTTAACGTTTATCGTGTCTTCTTGTTTTCTTACACTATATGGTTAATAAACATACTATAACAGGCCAAACGAACCCAAAGTTGTTTATTATTAATATATATAACTTTAATTAAGTCATTTGGCCTAACCGTGTATTTTTAGGAATAAAATAACAATTAATAATATAACAGTTTTAAAAAAAACTATTTTATGTCAATTTTGACACTATTTGGTAACTAATTTTTTTGAAAATCATAAAAGCATGATTAGTTAGAAAAATGTTACTTACATCAATACTAACATTCCTTATTAACCTATAAAATTATTTTAATTCATAAAAAGTCTCAAATTACATTTATTTGGGTATTTATAACAACAATTATGTTAATATTTCATTAATAAGTTAATTACTGTATCATCATTGTATCATAAATAAATTAAATTATCTAATGTCTAAAAATTATAAATAAAATACCATTATGTAGGAAATATTTTTATATTTCTAAACAATATTTATAGTCGAATTTATCTTATGTATAACCCTATATTAAAAATGATTTAGTTATTAAACATGGATTTTAACTATTTTAACCCTTCTTTAAATAAATTAATAATAAATGTCCTAATCTAATCCAAGTGGACCTAAATGGTCATATTTTATTCCTAAGGTTGTTTTTGGTCGAATTACACTTATCCAATAGAATTAAGACATATGTTAGGGTAATAATAATTCCATTTTTACCCTTAATTACCCTATTTACTTTTAACCGTGGTAAAAAAAGTAAAAAGTTACTATTCACCAAAAATTATTTTCATCTCATTGATCCACATTTTACTCCTTGATATTAACCATGTCTCTTTTATTTTCTAAATTCCACTCATAGAAGCGATAAAATTATGTTTTATATAAATTTTCAAATTCTCCTAGGAGGTGGGTAGCAGACGGTGAAAAGTTCAATAAAATTGTTATATGTCTAAAATTATTATAAAATGACTCTAATGAATTAAATTGAACTTATATAGGTATTATGTATCAATCTTGAACTAAAATAAATTTAAATAAAATAATTATTTAAATAAAAAGTCAGTTTTTAAATAGTAACCCAGTGTTTTCACTATTCATCAAAAATTTAAAGTTTTCAGAAAAATACCAAAATTTCACCCCATGCTAATTTCGATATTCCGAATCCAAAAATGAATTCCATTTTGAAAAATAATATTTCAAAAATACGGTATTACTATTCATAACGGCTAGTTTTAATAATATTTTAATAGCATATCGTTGTTTAGTGAAACCCAGTATTGCGTACAATGCAAGCTATCGAGGAAGGTGGCGATTGCGTGTAAAGAAAGACAAGCTAGTGTTGTGTGTAGGGAAAGATTCCATTGGTGATGAATATAACATAAAAAACAAAATATTTCTGATAAAAATCTCAGAAGTTACATTCTACCCCCATAAAAATTAATTTCTCCCTCGAAATTCGTCACTTTGTAACAAACAGATGAGGATACCTCTCCCTCATCATATCCTCAATCTCCCATGTAGCTTCTTCTAATTGGTTGTTCCTCCATAAAACTTTCTCCAAGCGGGTGGTCTTGTTCTGTAGGAATTTTTCGCTATGATCCAGAATCTCTATTGGTTGTTCTTCAAAAGAAATATCTTGCTCCAGTGGTACAACTTCTGAGCTGAGTACATGTGAAGGATCGGGTATGTACTTTCTCAGGAGATATACATGGAACACATCGTGAACTTGAAAGAGATTCGTTGGAAGCTCTAATCGGTAATCTACCTTCCCAACACGATCCATTATTTCGAACGGACCGATATACCTAGGGCTTAGCTTTCCCTTCTTTCCAAATCTCATTACTCTCTTACAAGGAGATATTCGTAAGAACACTTTATCACCCACTTCAAACTCTAGGTCTTTTCTTCAGTTATCGGAATAACTTTTTTGTCGACTCTGAGCTGCTCTTCTGTATTGTTGAATAGATCAGACCTTTTCTGCCATCTCATCAACAAGATCAGGTCCTAATAGCTTTCCTTCCCCAACTTCATCCCAGCAAGTTTGAGTTCCCCATTTCTTTCCATATAGAGCTTCATAAGGAGCCATCTAAATACTGGAGTGAAAGCTTTTATTATAATAAAATTCCACCAAAGGTAGTTGTTGATCCCAACCACCATTGAATTTCATAGAGAAAGCTCTTAACATATCTTCTAGAGTTTGAATTGTTCTCTCACACTGACCGTCTATCTGAGGATGATAAGCAATGTTGAAACTCAACTCTGTAGCCAGAGTATGCTGAAGACTTCGCCAAAACTTTTATGTAAACCTCGGATCCCGATCAGATATAATGGAAAATGGTACTCCATGCAATCCTACCACTTCCTTCACATATATCTTGGCAAGCTGATCCAGATAGAAATCCTCTCTAATAGCAATGAAGTGTGTCGACTTTGTAAGATGGTCAACTATGACCCAAATAGCATTATTGCCTTTGGATGTTTTAGGAAGTCCGGTGACAAAGTCCATAGTGATGTTTTCCCATTTCCATTCGAGTATGGGTAATGGTTGTAACATCCACTTAGTCTTCTGTCTCTCATAATTAACTTGCTAACAAACCAAGAATCGAGAGACATATTCAGCAACATCTCTTTTCATGCCATCCCACCAGAAGTACTCTTTCATGTCCCTATACATCTTCATGCTTCTAGGATGAATAGAGAATGAAGAACTATGCGCCTCATTCAATAGCTCCTTCTTTAATTCTGGGATGGGAGGAACACAAACCTGATTCGGGAACCTTTTTATCCCATCACAATCAAGGTTGAATTCAAGAACATTTCTCACCTTCTTTTGTAACTCTACATCTTCTTTTTATGCCTCTTTAATCATCACATGTATAGATGGTTGAACATTCATTTGGGAAAGTTAATATTTTTTCCCTTCTGTTATAATTCAATGATATATCCTTTGTAAATCCATAAATATTGGATCTTTTGTGATCCTCATCATGGATAAGCTAGCATGGTCTTGCCGACTTAATGCATCTGCCACCTTGTTTGCTTTCCTGGGGTGGTAATGAATTGATCAGTCGTAATCCTTAATCAGCTCCAACCATCTTCTTTGGCGTATATTAAGCTCCTTTTGTGTGAAAATATACTTTAAACTTTTATGATCAGTATAAATATCACACCTTTCACCATAAAGATAATGCCTCCAAATCTTTAATGCAAAGATTACCGCAGCTAACTCCAAATCATGAGTTGGATAATTTTGCTCATGGATTTTCAACTGTCATGAGGCATAAGCTATCACCATATCATTATTCATGAAAACACACCCTAGCCCCTTCTTGGCTGCATCATTATAGATCACAAACCTTTCCCCACTACAAGGCAGTGTGAGCACAGGTGCACTGGAAAACCTTCTTTTTAACTCCTTGAAATTCTATTCACATTCCTCTGTCCAAATAAACATAACTCCTTTCCGAGTCAATTTGGTGACTGGGTTAGATAATTGTGAAAAAGCTTTCACAAAACGTTGATAATATCCAGCCAAACCAAGAAAACATTAGATCTCAGTTATTGTTGTTGGTCTCAACCATCTTTCAATAACCTTTTTTTTTAATGGATCCATAGATAGCTCTTCTTTTGAGATTATGTGACCCAAAAAATTCAACTTTTTGAAGCCAAAATTAACACTTGGTAAATTTTTCATAAAGCTTCTCCTTTCTCAGGGTCTTCAATACAATTCTAAAGTGTTCTTCATGTTCTTCCTTGCTTTTTGAATAGATAATAATATCGTCTATAAAGACTACCACAATGTGATCAAGATAGTCTCTAAAGACTCTATTCATTAGATCCATGAAGATAGTAGGGGAATTAGTAGGACCAAATGGGATCACTATAAATTCATAGTGTCCATACCTTGTACGGAAAGTTTTCTTTGGTATATCCTCCCTTTTGACCCTTAATTGATGATACCCTGAACGAATATCAATCTTGTAGAAGTATTGATCTCAGTGTAGTTGGTCCAATAAGTCATCAATGTGCGGGAGAAGATATTTTTTCTTGATAGTCATCCTGTTATGTTCTCGATAATCAATGCGGAGTCTCATTGATCCATCTTTCTTCTTAACAAACAGAACAGGTGCTCCCCAAGGTGATGCACTAGGGCGTATGAATCCCTTATCAAGATTCTCTTGGAGTTGCTTCTTCAATTCCTACAACTCAATTGGGGGCATTCTATAAGGTGTTTTTGAAATAGGCAAATCACCCGGTATGAGTTCTATTGAAAACTCAACTTCATGATTTGGTGGAAGACCCGGAAATTCCTCTGGAAAGACATCATCAAACTACCGTTCAATGCGAATATTTTTAATCGTGAGTATCTCACCAACCATTTGAGATAAATAACCTTCATTTAGTGGAATCAAGACCCATAAGATGGAAGAAATTTCCCCTGGAAAGTTCTGTTCGTCCTTGCATCGATAAACGATCATAGATTGATCTGGAATATGAAATGTGACTTCCCTTCTTTGGAAATTGATCTGAGCTCCATATAAATAAATCCAATCCATGACAAGAATCACATAAAATTCCACTATTGGAAGGATCATAAGATTTGAAGGAATAACTTTCCCACAAACTTCAATCAGAGAAGAATTGTAAAGTTTTGATGCGACAGTTGTTCCATTATGGGTTGTCACAGCTAACTTAATATCTAATTGTTGAGGTAATACGTTGATACCATTATAAAATTATTCAGAAATAAAAGAGTGGGTGGATCCAAAATCAAATAAAATATTTTCTACTTTAGAGTGGATGGTAAGTGTACCTTTCACCACTTCGTTATCTTACTCCACATCGCTAATAGAAATTGCATGTGACTTTCCTTCGTCTTTAGCCTTAAGAGTTTGTTGACGTCGATCATCATCAACAACCCTTGTATTAGGGAATTGATTAGAATAATGCCTCATTTCCTTGCACTTGTATCATTGAAGTGTAGGAGGTGCACTCTGTGTAGCCTTTTCTTTGTTCTCATCACTAGACATCTTCTTCCCATCATTGCATCATTCAAATGCCCGATGACCTTCTTTTCCACATTTGAAGCATTTACTTATCCCTTTAAGACAACTCCCTCCATGTTTCATTCCACACTTTGAGCATAAGGGAAAACTCATCTTATTTTTAGTGTGCTCTTTAGATTTTCCATTGAATCCCATTTTCCTCTTCTTATCAAATGCATATGACTATTGGGTTACTCCAATCTCTGTCTCAACCTTGAGAGCACATCGAAAGATTTCCTCATAGCTATTGAAGTCTCTTATGGATAATGCCCTTAGAAGACTTGGTTTTAAGCCACTAAAGAATCGACCGATCTTAATCTCAGGTTGGATAATAATTCTAGAAGCGTACCTTGCAAGTCTTGTAAAATTTTCTTCGTAGGTACCAACGGATTCATCATTATTTTGCTTTAGTTCAAGAAACTCCTCCATCTTTGTTCGAAGAATACGAGGGAAGTACTTATTGAAAAATAAGTTCTTGAACTCATCCAATTCTGTGGATTCAATTTCATCTCTTTGCCTCATATTCTTGATAAGATTCCACCATTGATCAGCTTAACCTTCCAAACAATAAAATGCTAAGATGACTTTATCATGTTCATAACATTGAAGAACTGAAAATATCGTTTCACTGGTACAGATCCACTGTTCAGCCACTAATGGATCACTAGACCCGCTGAATGAGGGTGGACATTGCCTCATGAAGGATTCAACAGAATTTTGATCCTTCCTTTACTCGTTTGGAAGTCCTGAATGAATCATAGCTTGAGAAAGTTGTGTGAACATAGCTACAAGATTTTTCATTCTAGATCCCATAACGTTTGGTTGCTCAGGGGGACAATCATTGCATTTCCTATCGCATTCTACATTAACATGGTTCCTTCAGGTTCTAGCCATTGACTAAAACTAAGAAGAATAGTGTGAGAAAAACTAATTATATAAGGAAAACCACATAATCCAGAATAAAATTTCACACTTAAGGTCTTATCAGAGGTTACTCATGGCCATTTATAAAACACTAAGATTGTGTTCTATGCTTAGACTTCTCCTTAGGGTTCTTACTAAGGCTTTCACAACCTAGTTTCCAATGGTTGACTATACCTTTCCTCTGATACCAACTATAACGACCCATACTTTACATAAATTGTTAATAATTTAAAATTGAAGTACACTAATTAAAACATATAACAAAACCATGAAAGAACCGTATAGGTATAGTCTCTTTAGATTCTGGGAAACAAAAACAACTGGTTCATAAATCATCTACATTTCCTCGTAATTATTTCATCATATCTAGAGTCCCTTTTTAGCATATCCTACTTAATATCCTTCTTCTTGACCTGAGGAAAAGAAAACTTAAAACTTGGTGAGCTCAAATGCTCAGTAATGGTAAACAAAATAAATATCAATCACATCATATTCATAAGAACAAATCATTTTGGAAATCTTAACCTGAAAAAGGGATCATAATTTCATAACGTGGGATAAATCATAGAAGTGAAATGTAATCCCAAAAATCATAACATAAAACATGAAAATTTGTGTCATGCACACATAATCATAGAGAATAATTTCAAAGTAGTCAAGACTCATTTCCAAGACTATCTTTGCAGATAAAGTCCATTTCTGAACCGAGTTCACTCCACGTTTCAGTCCTGTTTCACTGAACCAGATTAACCTGATATTTCATAAATGCCTATCTCATGAGATATAAATTTTTACCCAATGCATTGGACGGAGATATAGTTCCCACCCATATCATAATGAAACCATTCTTATGTGTGCCACAAAATCATAAATCATACATCATAGCATAACCCATGTAATAAAAATAGGATTCTTAAACATCATTCCATCATAACATAATCTATATAAGATAAAAGGACTTCATAAAAATAATTCCATAATATCATAATCAAATCAATGTAAAAATAGGGATATAAATAGAACCCTATATTATCTTAGATGGGAAATAATTTTGATAAAACGCTTGAAATCCATTCTTGAGGAAAATATCCTTTCTACTTCAAAAACATTTTCCTTTCTTAAAATTTCATATAATTTTAAACTAAAAGAAGTTGATTAAAAATAAAAATGAAAACTTGTAAATTAAACCTCATGTAAATAATGTTCTAAAAATACATTCATGCCGTATAAGTTAAAAAAACATGTTTCTCGTACTTTGGCCAAAATAGTCAAAAAGTACCTCGTACGAAAAAAGTCAAAAGATTCCTTTCATATCTTTTACTAAAAACTCACTAAAGGGTGAAATTGGATTTAAAAAATTGTAGGAGGATAGAAATAATATTAAATATTTAAGAAACATGGATGTCGATGATAAATATTCCCCAGTAAATTCTGAAGTATAAACAATCTCGGATAAAAATGAGATTACGAGATTTTCCCTTACCTTAGGTCTGATTTTCTTCGTACGTGCCCGAACCTCCTATATAATGATTTAAATAATGTTATTGACTTATTACAGAATCGTACTCATTGTTATGATATCATATATGTTCATATTCTTAGCTTCTTATTGGTAGTATTTCATTGTTACTTGTTAGTTGGGTGTTTATTTCTTTTTGTTCTTATGCGTGTTTTGTCAAATAAATTCTTATTATTCTTTTAGGTTATAGGTACCTCATTTACAGAATGGTATTAGTGTAATATATATCATATTTATTTATTAAACTCATTTATATAATTACTATGCAATGAAGATCATGTAGAACGAGTCGCATCACATCGTGGAGACGGTAGGTCGTACGTAGGTATGAGCGATGATATCGTTCCCATGATCGTGGAATTTTATTGAAGTGTATGTATACTATTTAAGAATATATATCAATTTAAAATAATCATATATAGTTATTCTTTACACCATTATACCCATCCATGTAAGGTGGTGGTGGAAAATAGATTACACCATGGCGTGGAGACGATATTTTGTACGTACGTACGCGCGGTGATTTCATTTTCCGTAGGATGGATAGAAGGTGAAATAGGGTTGTGTAATACATATAATAACATATAATTATATGAGTGATACTAATTTTATTACTTCATAATGAAACAACTAATGAAGAAGAAGTAGAAGAAGAAACAAAGTTGAAAGAATCGGTAACAGACATTACCTCTTCTTTGAAGCTCCTCTTCTTAACCTCCTCCAAGGGCACTAAAAATGGTCTTTGAAGAAGACCAGTTCCTCTAGGATGTTTCTAGGGATGTTGAGAAGATAAATTGTCATGGGTTGGACGAGATTGAAGGCTCAAAGTGGTGTGAGGAGGAGAGGGAGGAGGTTCCCTTTTATAAGGCAAAAGAGGGTCACCATAGGAAGAACTTAAAAAATTATTTTATTATAAAGTCATATTCGGTTTTTAATATATCAAAATTAATTTATTTAGAAGCTAAGGTAGGTATGG
Source organism: Viscum album (assembly GCA_963277665.1). NCBI lineage: Eukaryota > Viridiplantae > Streptophyta > Magnoliopsida > Santalales > Viscaceae > Viscum > Viscum album. The sequence goes on along the minus strand of OY728133.1, from coordinate 114,283,805 downwards.
GTCTAAATAATATCATCCAATATATTTTATACAAGTTTAGGTTACTATTTTAACCATATAATATAGATTTAACTCTAAGTTAAATAATTTAACATTTACCGTGTCTTCTTGTTTTATTAAACTATATGGTTAATAAACTTACTATAACAAGACAAACGAACCCCAAGTTGATTATTATTAATATTTATAACCTTATCTAAGTAATTTTTCAGAAACATATATTTTTAGGAATAAAATAACAATTAATAATATAATATTTGTTTTAAAACTATTTTATGTCAATTTTGACACTATTTGGTAATTGATTTTTTTGAAAATCATAAAAGCATTATTAGTTCTAAAAAAGTTAATTAAATCAATAATAACATGTCATATTATCCGAAAAAATTATTGGAATTCATAAAAAGTCTCAAATTACAATTATTTGGGTATTTATAATATCAATTATGTTAATATTTCATTAATAAGATAATTACTGCATCATCATTGTGTCATAAATATATTAAATTATATAATGTATAAAAATTATAAATAAAATACAATTATATAGGAAATACTATTATATTTATAATGAATATTTATAGTCGAATTTATCTTATGTATAACCCTATATTAAAAATGATTTAGTTTTTAAACATTGATTTTAACTATTTTAACCCTTCTTTAAATAAATTAATAAGAAATGTCCTAATCTAATACAAGTGGACCTAAATGGTCATATTTTATTCCTAAGGTTGTTTTTGGTCGAATTATACTTATCAAATAAAATTAGGACATGTTTTAGGGTAATAATAATACCATTTTTACCCTTAATTTTCCTATTTACTTTTAACCAGGGTAAAAAAAAGTAAAAAGTTACTATTAACCAAAAATTATTTTCATCTAATTGAACCACATTTTAGTCTTTGATATTAATTGTGTCTCTCAGATTTTCAAAATTCCACTCACAGAAGTGGTAAAATTATGTTTTATATAAATTTTCAAATTCTCCTAGGAGGTGGGTAAAAGACGGTGAAAAGTTCAATAACATTTTTATATATCTAAAATTATTATAAAATGACTCCAATTAATTAAATTGAACTTATATAGGTATTATGGATCAATTTTTACCTAAAATAATTTTAAATAAAATAATTATTTAAATAAAAATTCGGTTTTAAAATAGAAACCCAATGTTTTCACTATTCATCAAAAAATTGAAAGTTTTCAGAAAAATACCAAAATTTCACCCTAGGATAATTTCGATATTCCGAATCCAAAAATGAAGTCCTTTTTGAAAAATAAAATTTAAAAAAGAGGGTATTACTATTCATAATGGCTAGTTTTAATAATATTTTAATATCATATAGTTGTTTAGTAAACTCGGTATTGTGTACAACGCAAGCTATCAAGGAAGGCCATGATTGCATGTAAAGCAAGCCAAGCTAGTGTTGTGTGTAGTGAGATATTCCTTTGATGATGTATTTAACATAAAAACAAAATATTTCTTATAAATATATCGGGAATTACAATTTCACTCTAGAGTTTATTATCATCCAAGGAGATTAAAGTTGTTTTTGATATTGGGATTGAACACATAAATGGGAGAACTAGAAATCATTGTGAAATGATCAGAACCCACGTAGTTTGGTTCATCATAAGGGGAAATATCATAAATTTTATGTTTGTGTGGTCAGGACCCAACCATACAGTTTAATGTCATGTGGTAAGGATATCTTGGTGGATAGTTCCTATTCAATGCTTGGTATGAGGATTATGTCAAAATAGCCCAAGGAACATTGATGGGATATGAGATTCCAAGTTAAATTATACCTGGAAGGAAATGTGTCCCATAGAGAACAAGGTTTATTTGGGGTGTTGGGTTTTAACCTCAAGGTGGCTTCCTACATATCCCTTTTGTATGGGAATCAACGCCCACATAGTTCAGTAAGATTGATAATGGAGTATGCCCCTTTGAGAGAAATTGGTTGGGGATTAATCCTAAAGAGGATTCCCTTATAACAGGTTCCATAAAATATTTCTTAACTCATGGAGATTTAAAAGGGATTAATTTGGGGCTTACACCTAAGAATGACTTTCTTATTAGATTTGGACTCTTGAGGAGGATGTCTAGTGAGCTCGGTCTATAGGAGAAGGTTTACTACACATCCCAGTTATGGTGGGAATTAGAGTTCTCAAAGTAATTTACATAAGGTGGATTATGTGGTAATTGAAAACCACTAAGCCCATGTGAGTTATGTTTACTGTGATAAACAAGAGGATGTTAAATATTCAACAAACCACAAACATTCTCCTCCACTGATGGAAAGAGGTTGGGCCTACGACAGAAGAGGCCATGGGTTAGACACTTCCCCCTATTCTAATTACATTGGAAGATGGTCCAATGTATGGAAGGGGTGAAGGTGAAGGGTATAGAGAGGAATGCGACTGAAACCTCATACATGAAAGGATAGGGTATTACACTAGGATAAATTCTCTAAAATGGGTCCCATATTAGGGAGGGAGACTTCTCCTTTTTTCCAAAAGGAAAAGGACATGTGATCCTTACCCTCCATACAAGGGACCAGAGGCTACGAGTCTTAGAGATAAAAAGGGAAGGACAGATTCCTATCCTAGGAATCCAAGAAAAGGAAAATCTAAACACCATACCTAGGTTAAGGGTATATGTGACCATAGATATCAAAATATACAGACACCCCAAGGACCCTTACCCTCTAGTAGGCCAATTTTTGTAAACCTCTAACCAAATATATCCAAATCCAAATGGGAGACACATAGAAGTGAATTTAACTAATATTTGGTAAATCCAGAGGTCTTGGTGGAGGATTCGACATAATACCATTCATGTAAGGGAGAAAATGAAGGAGATACCCATCCATGAGTGGATTTTAAGGAGACTTCATGAAAGGATCGTGTAGGATGAATGGGTGAGGTGAACCAAGAAGGGGTTCTCAAGTAAGTCACACAATTTTATGTGGCATAGAAGTATAATTATGGGATTTGGTTTTAACTAAAGTGATGAATATCCTAGATTACTATACTTTGGTGAGACTTCACTAAAGACATCAAGAGTCTTTATAGGTATCCATAGAAGTGAGGTGTGATACTGCACATGAGCCTTAGCCCAGTTTTCAAGGTCTCTGATGGTGCATCCAAGCGACCAGGGATCAAAACTAGGCGGAGGCAGGATTTCTGGGTTACTGTAGCAGTACTGTAGCGGGAACTGTAGAAGTACTGTAGCAGGCACTGTTTGGCACTGTAGTAGCCGGAGATATGCCCCTGTTTGGGCCTTCGGGCATCAGATTTAGTCCTCGAGTCCTTCATTGGCCTTCGGGCACCCAGGACTTCGGGTCAGTTGGGCCTTCGGGCTATCCATATGGTCTTCGGGTCACCTGCAGATACAAACCAGACCAAACTACAAGGAACAAGCTCTATAAGGAGGATGGGAAAAGGAGCTTTCACCATAGCAGGAGCTAAACGGATTGCAAGTATGAGAGGGTATGACACCTTCCATCGGGACAATCCTGTGCATGCCCGAGAATGCCTAGCCGAACAGCCATGCGGAGGTGAAGAGCTGATTTCAAAGATGAAGATGCTGGGGAGGAGCAGTTCCAAGTTGTTAGTCTGGGTTGTATGGTTGTTTGTGCCTACGGGCAATGGTTCCTATATGGACTACGGGAATCTAATAGGGTTCCACCTCATCCCTTGAAAGGTGGATTATCAATCAAATAAAAAACAAAGGCCTTCGGGCCATTGGAGGAGGTGTGATACTTCCTACTTGAGGAAGGGCAGTCACGCAAGTGTTCTTAAATGAGTGGGGTTAACAGACTGATTCACACAATTTTTGTTAATTTTTAACACTTGGAGAACCTAAGTCTAATTATTACCCTTTATTTTCCCCACATTAGGTGTTATAAAACTACCTTAAAGGTTTCCTAGGACTTGGGTGAAGAACTATGGTGATCCAAGTAGCAATCGGGCTTCATGGAAATTTGTTTGTACAAATGATAGTCCCAATGGTCTATTTATAGAAAAAAATGAGACCTTGGGTGATGGTGATTGGTTTATCGTGTATGGGGTGGTGCACAGGTATGTTTCAAGTAGGTATTTTGCATGTCAGTGTTGTTGGGACTTAGAAAAAAAACATGTTCCATACTGTAGGGGTTTCACCCCCTCACCCCTGCTCAATATCAGTTTCAGGCTATGGTCTTGGCCTTTTGGGCCAGTGCCTTTACTACTTTTACTAACCCCCTGATAAAAGCAGAGTTTCACCATGAACATTTCAATCTAGGTCGATGGCATTTTTTGTTGTGATGTATGGAAATCCTATCTACTTCTCCATCCTTCATAAATATGTATTTCCACATTAAGTCAATATTAGGTGTCTATGTGAGGTTCACATCTTTGATTTTGAGGATAAGTGGATGGAAAACATTTCATGACGTCTAAAAAATCCCCCCATTATTTTTAGATTCTCTCAGAACGAAAATAATATGCTTCTAATGTAACTTTATGGAACTTTGATGCATTCTAATATCATTTTGTGGGTTTTGAAGATACATCAAATTTTTAAGGATGCTCTATTTTTTTTCTAAGCTATGGGGCTTAGAGAAAGATATTCGACTATTTATAGGGTCATATAGACAACACTACCAAATTTTTTTCTTTTTGTTTCATCAACCTAATTTTATCCTAAGCTCTATTTGGAGGAGACTTAATGGGTGAAACATGGATTTTTATTTGGCTTCCCTTTTTATGTTTTCAACCTAAAATGTTTTTTTTCCTTTTAACTTTTTATTGCTTGATATTTCTTAAACTATATATATTGTAGGTATAAAAATCTAAGGCTCAACTTTTTTCTAGAGTTCCTTTTATAGGTTTTCAATCATACGAGTTCTATGTCTCTTTTTTGTGGTAAGGTAAATTTCATGAATGTGAGAATAATAAGGATAATGTTTTAGGTTAGACATATTTGTCCATTAATTTTGATATTATAACCCAAAAAAGGATTTTTTTGGGTGGGAAGGACAAGATATTTTCCAAATACTTACAAGGGGAATCTTAATTCATGATTTTTATTGTCACGAAATCTAAAATTTAAACTATAAGAGTAAAGGAGATATCTCCTGATAACTAAGTTACCAAAATTTAAAAAACCTATTATAGGGGGCATATTATATAGGGACAATTATGAAATGTATTACATATCCAATAAGTGGCATCCTTAGGCTAACTGGACTGTTATGTATACTAATTTTATGTAATTTCTACAGGGGAAAATACTAAATAGTCTGGTAAATAAGTTCCTTGGAATTATAACATTCTATTGTTGATAAAAAAGGGGTTTAAGAATTGGATGTCTCAAGACCAAAATGGGTGGATTTTCGAGGAAAAGGTGTCTGAGAATAAAGGGGGCCATCTGTGTCGATATAGGCCATGAATGAAGAACCAATCCTATAAGAATTTAGTGTATGAAAGAGGGTATATTTTTCAACAATGATCTTTTTAATATTTTTAAATGCAGTTTAAAGTCATAAAGAAAGGGAATTATGTTGTGCAGTTTCAAGTCATGCGGCAAGGACATTAAGTACTTTTTGATAATATTCTTTTCAATTTAATGTCATGTGGCAAGGAAATTGGGGGATGTGCAGTTTCATGTCATTCAACAAGTTTATTATGGTGTTGTGTAGTTTAATGGCAGTTAGTAAAGACATTATAGGAATTTAATTTAAGGACTTTAGGTCTGAGCTAAAATTTGATGTTTTCCAATTCTTGGTAATTTTTTTAGAAATGTACTACAATAGTCATGTATGGAAATTGAGAATTATAAGATGTGATTTGGGGATTTTAAAATCTGAATAATGGAGTTAGAAAAGGGTTAATTCCATTTAGAGGAAGTATCATAAAATAATGAAGTTACCTCTATTTGAAAAACCCATTACGAGGGCTATATTATGTAGGGATAACTAGGGAATGTGCTTCATATCCAAACAGTTGGATCCTTAGGCCAACATATCCGTTATGTTGGTGAATTTTATGCAAGGAAAACTGGGGAACATAATGTATTGTCATGTAAAGGAGCTCTCAATAATTCTAACATTCTATTTGCTATAATCTTATTAATGTTTATGAAGATTCAAAATTCCATAAGCACGGAGTTTGGTTTTATAGATAAAATTACCCAATTATAGAAGGGATATTTTGATTCATGATCTGCATAGAATTGGTGGAATAGGTTCTCTATGATGTTTTGACCCAAATGTAGGATTTATAGTGCCTATAGTTTTAGGTCATATGACTAGGAAAATAATATTATGGAAACAATGGATGATATGTGGTTAAATGGCCCAAGGTTATTCCAATATGATTTAAACATATAGATAGGGAAATTTGAAACCATGGTCTTAAAATATTTTAGGTTGGGACAAAGGAAATGAGACAAATACATAGAGGATGACTGATTTAAATTGTGGTTTCTGGAATACTGTCATTAAAGCTTAAAGGGACAGAAGAAAATTCTCCCAAGAATGATGTTACCACTATTTGAAAAGCCGATTATTTGGGATATATTATGTAGAGACAACTGGTGTATGTTCTTCATAGACAAAAAGTGACATACTTTGGCTGACAGACCCATTATGTAGGAAACTTTTATACAAGGCCAACTGGGTAACATATTGCATAGTAAAAAAAGAGTTCTCAATTATCATAAATTCTATTACTAGAAACTAAATAATTATTAATAATATCTAAAATTATTTCAATATTAGGAGTATGAAGTGTGAGTGGTGTATTTTCCAATGCAAAAAAGAAGTGTTTGGACCAATTTTGTACATGAATTTAGAGTCCCTTTCATAGATATGACTCATATGTATAAAATGATACATCTCTTGTTTCCATGATGTGTTCCCTCAGAAGAGGGACCAATATTAAATATCCAGTATAGATTTTGACCGTATTCAGGAGAGGGGAAATTTTCATTTATCAAATGGATGGGATAAGTATTTGAGGCCTATTTTTCCATACATATATCAAATAGGATGAGAATCAAGACATACATAGTAATCTAAATACTGTTCATTTTAATGTCATGCAGTGAGAACTATGAATTACCCATCATGAAGGGAAAGGGTGGATCTATGAAATTTTATTTCCCATGGTAAAGAAATTAGCCATTCAGGTTTTCATCTTGTGGTAAGGACTCAGGTGTATTTATAAGAAATGTAAAAAAGGCAATGCATCTAAACTAGGGAATAGGTTCCAAGCATCACTATATATCTTGTTAGAGAATGAATCAAGACACATGTAGTTTTTACATATATGAGTTCATGTGTAAATTGATAACTCTTATCGGACTTCCTCATGTAGATCTAACTCATACACATGAGATTAGAGGCTTTTTAATGTTGTGATGTGGCTGAGATCAAGATTTAAAATCCAGAAGTCACTAGGTATCTCACATGGGTGAGAATCAATCCACACATAGTTCTTGAATGATGGTTCATGTAGTCTGTTGTCATGTAGTTAAGACATATAGCTTTTATTTTTAGGTCTTACAGCTAAGAAAACTGATAACCCAAATAGTAATTGAGACACCATATTTACACATATAATCTTTTTATCAAATTCCTAATCCTTTGTGAGTTGTGCTCGATGTGAGAAATAAGGATCGGGAAATGTTTCTTCTGAAACAAAATGGAAACACATGTGACAGGTAAGGGTGTGATGATTAAATGGTGGATGAGAAAAAATCTATAGGACCCAAGCATTACTACATATATTTCTTGAGTAAGAATCAAGGCACATTTAGTTATTAATATTTTCCCCATATCAATGATGTTTGGATATGGGGAAGAAGAATTTTTATAATTCATACGCTGATGGTTGGGTCTAAATCAGGAAGTCTAGGCATCACCATGTATATCGTTGTAATTAGAATCAAATAAAACGTCTTGGAAAAGAACCCTATATAGATCTGACTCATAAATGGGGAAAAGGAAAGGGGTTTTCTCATCCAAAATCATAGTTGGGCCTAGGTTTGGAGATTTGAGAATCCCTACATATCTCATTGCAATAAGGATCAAGCTAATAATAGTTCTTAAAATGTTACCTATGTAGGTTGGATTAATACACACATGGAAAGAGGGATTTTATTTTATTTGTGGTTGGACCCAACATAGAATATCTTGGTGTCACTGCATATCTCATTGTAATAAGAATCAACCCAGACATATTTATTTGAATATTCCCTATGTAGGTTTGATTCATACTCATATGGAATGAAGGATATTTTTATTTTATGTGTTTGGACCCAATGTTTTATATTTGGGCTTTATTATGTTTTTTCTTAGGATGATAATAAAGTCATACATATTTCTTGAAGATGATTCCCCACACCAACTATATTTTAATGTGAGGAAGGGGTTTTTTAGTCATCTAAGGGCCCAATATTAGAGATCTAGAAATCTATATTTATCTCATTATAATGAGAATAATGCCTTGTATAGTTCTTTACATGAATTTTATCATCATGTGGAAAGGGCGTGGATGACTTGATGTGAAATAAAAATTGCAACAAAGCCTATGAATGAAATTTTGGGCGTCAACCGAACCTCCAGTGGAATTTAACAGGTTTACTATATATACATAATTCATACAAAAAAAGTAAAGGGGATTAATTATTAATAATGGATAGAACCAAGATTTGAGATTTAGGCATCACTACATATCTTGTTTAGGTAAGAATCAATCCACACATAGTTTTGAAGGTGGTCCCTATGCAGGTTCAATTCCTACACACAGGGGTGAAGAGACTTTTTCAATATTACGGTTGGACCAGAGATAGAAGATATGGGTGTCACTATATATATTGTAGGGGAATGAATCAAGACACATTTAGTTATTGAAATTTTCCAAGAGGTTTAACATCATGAAGTAAGGACGAAGATGAACCGATGTGAAAATACATATAAATTGCAGTTAGACCAGGAGATAAGACCCAATTGTCACTACATATCTCATTAGAATGAAAATAATCCCACACATAGTTCTTGATGACGGTTCCCCACATTAATTTAATGGGGATTTGAGAAATGAGGGGTTTAATAATTTCTAGAATAATGGTCGGGCCCAAGATATAAGATTTCATGAGAATCAATACATATTTTCGAAAAGGGTTCCTAGTATATAATTAACTCATATACAAGGAAATGGGAAATTTTTTATTTTATGGTTGTGGATGGTCCCATGATAAGAGATCTTGGTGTCACTACATATCTCATTGGAATGAGAATCAAGCTAGACTTAGTTCTAGAAAATGATGCAGATCTAATTAAAACATAGGGGGAGATGGGGCTCATGTGCCATTAAGGAGTTGCAGTGATGCGATTAACGATTACTCGTTAATGATACTCATATTTTAATTGGCCACAAAGAAATTCAATTTATGGTATCTTGGGATATTTATTAGCATAAAATGAAGGAGATGTTAATTGTATAGTTTAAAATCATGTGGTGAAGACAAATGGTGTTTTACAGTTTCATGTTATGAGACTGGGACCTCATGTCATGTAATTTAAAATTGGGATATAAGGATGTAGATTCAATGTAGTTTAATGTCATACATCATAGATGTATGGTGATATGCAGTTTAATTTCATGCAACTAGGACATTGTTTGTTATGTAGTTTAACATCATGAAACCAGGATGTTTATTATTATGCAGTTTAACATCATGCAACAAGGATGTTGATTTTTACGTAGTTTAATTTCATGAAACTAAAACATTTCATGTTACATATGTTAATGTCATATATCCAGGATGTTGATTGTTATGTAGTTTATCATCATGCAATCTGTAAAATATTTATTATGTAGTTTAATGTCATGAAACTAAGATGTTGATAGTTACGTAGTTTAACATCATGCAACTAGGATGTACTCTTTTATGTTAAATAATGTATTTATACATGAACTTTCCATTGGTTAGTGTTTTATTGAGTTATCTATACATTTAGATTAAGGAACATGCTCTATTATAGTATACCTTCTGTATTGAGTAAGTTCCTCCCCACTTTGTCTCCTATTTTGGAGGCTTCTTTCATGCTATAATTGGTGTCCTAAGTACTAACACCAATTCTCCTTGGACGAATTAAAAGAGGTGAAATTTCTTTTTTAAATATTGTTATATTTGGTTTTGATATACTTCCATGTGATGAAAGGTATTCAATATCTTTTTATCCAATCGGTCCAACTCATATAGTCACTTTTGAAACTTCTCATCTATAGATAAATGATTACAAACATCAACTCATAGTGAAGGAAATTGAAGTTCAATAGGAAGAACTATTTTGTCATGTATACTAATGAGTATGGGGTTGACCATGGTATAGTACAGGTAGTAGTTGGTTAATCCCATAAGGAATTAAAGAGTTTATTATTCCAAGAAATTTTATATTTACCCACTATTTTCTGGAGTATATTATATTTTTTTGAAATCCTCTATTTTTCCATTTTTTCTACAAGGTAGCAGGATGAGTGGTTTTATTTGATATCTAATTCTTTATATAACTTCCTGACCTATGAAAAATGAAAATTGGCATCATTTCCCATCAATATGGTATGAGGGACACCAAATATTGTAATGCTATTAGCTTTGAAAAAGCTAAAAATTCTTTTGGACCCAACTTCTTTAAGAGGTATTGTCTTATCCCATTTTGGGAATAAATAGGTAGCATTAAGGATATAGTTAAAATTATTATCTCTAGTTTGAGGATAAGTTCATTCTATATCTATTCCCCATATAGAAAATGGTCATCAGTATTTAGCTATATGTAGATACTCCGAGGGTTTATGAATGAAGATGGAATGAACCTTGGAGGGATGACACATTATAGTGAAATTTGTGCAATCTTACATCATTGAAGGCCAAAAGTATCAAAGCCTTTAGATTTGATCAAAATGTTTATTCCCATATTGGTGGTCGCCATAGTATTCTACATGTACTTCTTTCATAACATCCATAGTTTCATCCCCATCAATGCATTTGAAGAGAATTCGATTGAGTAATCATGTATATAGGATCTTATTGTGATTTAGGCCACAAAAAAGAGTGAAGTAAACTACTCATTGATGGATTTTATCATTTATAGTTATATCTAGTGGAAGTACTCTGTCTTGTATATATTCCACAATCGTTATCATCCATCCCGTGGTAGGACCAAATGGTTCTTAAATGGGACTAATTACATTAATGTCCTCTTTCCAAATTTGAACAAAATGTGAAACCATATAATGATGTGCAATGATGATGATTGTTTCATCTTGATTTAAATCTTATCGGGTCATAGATATGTTTTCCAATGCATCAGCTTGTAAATTTTGTAACCGCGGTACATAAGACAATGTTGGTTATGAGGTAAATTCTTCCATTAACCCTCAGAAAAAATCAAATATGGGGATTAATTATTCTTTTTTGATGGAATAATACCCATTGTTCTATTTGATTATAAAATTTTAATCACCCTTCACCTCTAGGTCATCCACTAGTACATGGTTTTATAATTTCAATCCTTCAATGAGAGCGTGATATTTTTCCTCGTTGTTGGTACCACCTTCTGATAACAGGAAATAGTATAGAAACACTCCCTTTTTCCGGAAATAATTACAATACATAACCCAACATTATTGATTCTAGGATCTTCTATTCTCTTACCCATTGGTCTTCTGTAAGAACCATAAAAAACCATTTCTTATTTATGGGGGTTGTCTTAAATTGAGAAGATTTATTTATCTGGTAATTCAGAATTCAGTGATGTTTCTTCTGCATATGGGATCTTAGCATGGAATTCTACCAAACCTTGGCCTTTCACTTCTCTATATGGAAGAAGTTGTATATAAAACTATTATAGAACAACTACCTACCATTCCAGACATCCTGTCATAGGAATACTGAGGATATATTTGAGCAGTTTATTACCAGATACCAAGTGGACCTCGTGATACTGCAGGCAGTGCCTTAGCTTCTAAACTAAAAAGATTAATTATAAGTATCACTTATCAATATTTGAATATTGAATCTCATTATCAATCATGGTTTGACTATGATAATAAAATATTTTTCCATTCCCAGCATCATAATTTTATGCAAGGAAGGCACATAGTGATCACTCTAAGGCTATCACATAAAGAATGTGTTGTTTTCCTTCAACAGGTGTCATCAATACTGATGGACTCAATAGGTATTTATTGAGGTTATCAAATTATTCTTGGCAGTAATTGTTCTATTGATATGTGACCCCCTTATTCATTAATCTTGTTAAGGGAAAACACTTTATTTTCAAATTGGATATGAATCACCAAATGTAAGCCAAGTGTCCATCAATTCCTCTCAACTCTTTCAGGTTTTTAGGAGGTGAAATTCCAATGATAGATTTAGTATTCTCTGTATCGACTTCAATGTAGTTATTGAATAAAAAAATGATAAATTATCTTGAGGTTACCCTAAAACCACATTTTTAGGGATTTATATTCTAATTTTGTCATTGAATCTTACTAAATATGGTATCCAAGTCAATCGGTTGATTATAAAGATATCATTTTTTTACCACTAGATTGTGAATACAACATTCAATGTTTCTTCCCAATAAGTGTTTTAAGTTGTGATGCATTGCACGTTGATATGTCACACAATAATTCTTCATGACAAAAGTCATTAACCGATAGAAAAATATTCTTTAAGATGATATTATGGATCTATATTCCTCGTCTTCTAGGGTTATCCATATTTGACTATACCGAGAGTATCCATCCATGAAGGAGAGAGAATTGTATCCAACCGTTGCATCAATCAAGAGTTATGTTATTGGAACTAGGAATTCATATTTGGGAAAATAAGAGTTTAGATCTTATAAATCAATGGAAACTATGATTTTACCATTATTCTTTTTTACTAAGACAATATTGGATAAATTTTTTTGATATTTATCATCTTGGATGAAGCTGGATTTGATAATATTATTGACCTCAGCCTCAATTTTGGAGGTGTGATTCAGGTGTGTTCTTCTTCCTTCCAACTTATATCCAAGGTTATCTTCTGGAAATCCTAGATGATGGGTGGCCAACTCGGGGTCAAGACATATAATTTTTGTATAATTTCTGGAAAAAAAATCCCTACGTTGATTCAAAAAGAAAGTATAAACCTCTTTCTCTTCATGAGTCATGGATGCAATAATTAGAGTAGGGTGTAGGTATTCCTATTTACCCCAATTTATTTTTCTAAGTTCATACACCGGGGTGGAGACACCTTCGTCAAAATATATAGGGGCGTCCATGAGGTCTTCCTCTTATTTGACATCTTTTTATTCTTCTTCTTCTTCATTGTTTTCTTCTCCTTACTATTCTTAATGGGTAGGTGATGAAGCAAAACTTTTAGAGCTAGGGGAGGAGTTGGTATTTGGACATCTGAAGAGGAGGAAACCATCTCCAGCCTGATTTATGATGAAGGATTTTTTTTATTTTCTAAAGGAAAGGTTCTGGGACAACAATTGACATCCTTATTTTCTTCACGAGTTCAATTAATTATTCTAGCATGGATGATGAAGTGGAAACTTTCTGAATTTTGATGGATGGAATGAAGAAATATCCATTTAAGCTTCCATCATTACTTTATGATTCAATGATTTCTCATGTGTTTTTAGGTTCAGTTTCCAGAATGGACATTATGGAAGCCACTAAATTATTTCATGGATTTGGGACAGCCATTTAAATTTTATTAATGGGATGAAAATGTCTACACTAATATGCTTGAATGGGTTAGCTGGGGTCTATTCCAAATCATTCTGAACAATGATTCTTGATTTATCATTCCCCATGTACTTTTTTCCCTTTGTGTGAATGAACTCTGCATCAATGTAAAGATATTAAAAAGTATTGAATGGGGCCTTATTACCATGAAATGTCCCAATTTGGCCATTGAAAAAAATATTTGAAACATTGGTGGTACGATGAAGGAATAGCCACATGATGATGTAGCCAAGGTCTCCCCAACAAAATGTTGAATTCTATGTCCTTCCAAAAAACAATGTATTCAGAATCATATATGAGATACCCATTCTGAGTTTTGAGTGTAATTTTTTTGGAGGTTCTTGGTCATTTTTTCATAACCCTATAACTATAAGATAGAGAGAGACAAGTGGGATACAGTGAGTCCCAATAAGTGAAGAATCTGAATGGGAATGGGGATTACCTATGATAATTTATCAATGATGCCTCGTTAGATGTCAATATCATTGATCTTGATAAATAGATACAAGGGTCTGATGTGTCTATGTATGGAAGCATCATCATCCTAGTCTATGAAAGATATGAATGCATGTAATTCTACTAGGTCTTTATCTATACGATAAAATTCTATGGAAGAAACCTTGATTTCATACTCTTTCAGGATTTACAAATCCTCAATTGGTGCTTCCTGATGATCCTTCAATATACTTAGGGAATCCAGGATTGAAAGCTTGGCCAGTACATGTGAAAATTGATTCAACACATCATACTTTTGATCCAGAGGTCTACGTTTTCTAGTATGTAGATGTTTTTAGGTTTCTTCAAAGATCATTCTTTAAATTTTTATGGATTATTTTTTGGGATAGAAATTAGAAATACTTCCTATCTTAGTGAATTAGGTTGTCTAGGTCATCCCACTTTCTAAGAAGGTGGTGGTATTGCTTCTAATCAATCTTCTAAGATGAAAAAGGCAGGGAATATCCTATCATGTGTGGGAGAATTCCCTTATTATTACTAAGATTTATGGAGGGATCTCCCATGAGATAATATAGTTTAAAATAGATTGATCCGGGGTGTGGTTATAGTAGTGGATTCTAGAATACCCACATCTTCCCTTGTAACCTCGACCTAGATGACCACCTCCCCCAATTCCTTGATCATGTATAGGGAACTCAGGTTCATAATCATAATCTTCATTTTCATAGGGATCCATTAAGTTAAAAATTTTAACATAACCAAATATCAACTCCTTATATGATGAAGATTCTACCTATAAGGTAGACTCTTGTCGATCCATTTGGTGGGGTGGTGACCATACTTTGGAGATAGAGGGCATGAATGTTGTTAAGGTTAATGAAAATTTTGTCCTTCAAAAAAACTCAAACTGTTTCTACTTACTCCTTATGCATTCAGACATGATTCTTCTTTGAGGATTGGATTTATGAGTACTGGGGTTTTGATGAAGATGGAATGTTGTAGAAGAAGTTTTATAAGACACGGTTGGTTGTTCCAATTATGTTTTCAGAATGGATTGAGTTCAGTTGATTGTTTTCTTGACCAACCAATCATCAAATTTCTATGCATTGTTACTTTAGACTTCCTTCTATTCTCCTTCCTAATCTAGATTGTTAGTAGTAACACATGACACCTGGGCTGGTGAATTTTTAAGCTTCACTTTTCCATAGTCCACCATTTTCGTACGAGGTCCTTAAAAACAAGACACTCTTGGATGGGGTGCCCCAAAATTTGATGGAAGGGGAAATAGATTGGAAGGTCCTCATCTACATCATTGTTAGGTTTATGTGGCCATGAAAACTGAAAATATATTTTTTCCAATTTTGAGATGAAGTAGCCAGAGAAATGGTCATTTTAAAAATAATAGACCTTATTTTCCAACTCCTCAAACCGTCTATGCCTTTTATCCTTTTGATCATATTGATGAGGCGGTTATTGATGATGGCACTCGGGGGGTGGAGCCCTATGCTATGATGAGGTATTTGAAGTATGAGATGGTACATGGGCTTGCTTATGTGTAACTACAGTAGACTATTATTTTCCTGCTATTCTTCCTAGAGCTGATTGGATTACATGGGATTTGGCTCTAATATTTGTTAATGAGTTTTCCACCTGTTGATAAATAGAGGCCATGTTTGGAAACCCTCTTGTATATTTCATAGGAATTAATTGTGTGCCTAATTAAACATGGATTTTTTCTACACTAATGGGAAAAAATATTCTTGAGTTAGAGGTACATTCAAGGAGTATATTAATCCTTCCCACCAAGCAATGAAATATGAAACTCATTCATTACCCATTTTATTGTAGTTTGTAAGATCAAATACTGCTATCTTATATAGCACTGAGCTAAAATAGAAAATGAATTTATGATACAGATCATCCCAATCAGTGATCAATCAAGAATGTAAACTTGAGTACCATACAAATATTGTCCCCTATAATGATTTTATGAAGAATATGAGTTTCACTACTTCTTGTTTCTTAGGATTACCCATCATGGGTTCATAATGAGATACAAAAAGCATCATGTGTTGCTTTGGATCTCCTGATCCATTGAATATTGGAAATGTGGGATTCCTAATGTTTGGTTGAGGAGGGGTCAGATCTACCCATTTAAGAGAAACCTTTTTTATGTATTGGTTCATGTTGTCCTTCCATAGCTTCCAATCGAGTCATTAGTGACTCAATAGTTTTTATGAGAATTCAAGGAATATTAAGATAAGATGGAAAATGAATGGGTGCAACAATTAGAGCCTAAACTAGTGAAAAAACTAGTAGGACTACTGGTGGTGGCACTGCTAGTACTTTTCTTGGATAACCCATGGTGATAAGACTCTAAGGATGTGATTGATCTTATTTTGGTTGTGCACTCAATAGAGGGAATTCATTATTCACATCGTTAGTTTAAAAAAACCTTATTTTATGTGGGGATACTACTAGAATTACAAACTGAGGATCTTCATATGATGCATGTATGATAGGAGTGCTACTTTGGAGTAACTCTTCATTGAGTCTTCTCAACTACTTCATCTCCTCCTATTGCTGAGAAAATATTTCCTCAAGGGAAATGGATTGACCTTATCTGCGGGAAAGGTGAGATATTGTGTAACCTTTACCCATTCCCTTTTAGGTTTCTCTCAAAGAGGTGGAAGTAGATTATTCAAGGGAATACCTAAATTTGGGTAAAGCCTCTGATTTCGGGTACAACAACCTCCTTAATTTACATTGATGTGGACTATATTATGAAAAATAACATAATCTTATGACTCCTATGAACTAGATTTACTTTCTCAAGGATTTTCTGTAATGAAATTGATGACACTCACCAATGAAAAATGAATTTTTGTCATTTTTTTGGTGTCATTAAGAGAACTCCATCTTCTTCACCCTCCAAGAGACATTGTCCTCCTATTTTCTTATTCCCTAGGAATTTTTTGGAAGACTGTAATCTCAATAGAATCCTTAGATTGTTCAGTTATGAATTCATGTTGTGGCTTCTTCCATAATCGTGAGAAAACTGTCTTTCACTAAGGAGGGGATTGTGATTGTGATTGTGGAAAAACCCTAGCCCTATGGGATGAGGCTATTCATATACCCATTTCTCACACTTTTGAGCACTGTTTTTTTTGGACCCAAGGGTTGGGATAAAATATTCCCTAGCCCTACGGGTTGGGGTGGATCCTAAACTACTAGGGCTGATATCAGCGTAGATTCTCTTCTAATTTTATGAATTATGGACCAAATATTGGATGGGTTCATTATCCAACACTCACTTAAATTACATGTTTTAGAATACCGATGTTATATTTTAGACAATTACACAATTTAATGACTAGAATCCCTTAATTAGAGGGACTCCTCATTGTTTTTGGATGCTTGATGCAAAATTATCTCAATAGATTTCTCTATTTTGGTCTAGATTTGGTGGAATATAGTCAAGGCCTAATATTGTTGAGAATATCTTCAACCATGAATAAAATCTACTTGTTTTAGTCGGCCTAGGGAAACAACATTGCCTGATACCATGTTTGGCAGGAATTTATCACTTTGGAGAAAAGTTAAATTCAATGCTCTATGTGCACCCTATCCTTTGATATGAACCCCAGATGGGGTATCTTCAATTATCCTTCACAACCTCATTAATGCATCTTGTAATTCATTTTGAAAGGATCCTTATAGATTCTTATTTTTCAGATTTTGGGAATCTATGAGAGATTCCTAGTCAATTTGACACTACAACCCTTTTATTATCTTGACATGACTTAGATATTTTTCATACAAAAATACCTTGTCTTTTAGATTATGAAGATTATTTCATATATTAAGGTGGATGTCATGAATAAAATATTCTTCTAACATCTCTTTAATAATGTATTGATAGGTGGTCAAGCCTAGAACATGACTGGTATTTCACCCTTAGCGAATTGTATCCTCATTTTCAACACACCCTCTTCATATTTCATTAGAGGTTTATCAACCTAGTCCAAAAAGAGTGGATGCTTCTCAGTTGTTTTACAACAAACAATGGTATTAGTTTGGATTTCCTCTATTGTACTAAAAGGGAAGTGTCCCAAGGGTGGTTCGGAGAATAATAATCTCCTTGGTCTATCATATTGGTGAGAACGTATTTCACCTAATAGTGAAAAGGAATCATACATGAATGGGCATGTATTTTTAATTGCCTCAAGATAATAGGGATTCCTCATCACTATACTATCGGAAGGATAATTCTCTTAAAAATGTGAATTACTACTTTAGAGAGGAATTTCATAGTGAATGCTCTCATGGGGAGGTCTATCATGGTGGATTACAACAAGGGATTAATCCACTTTCTCCTTGGTCTTCTAGCCACACAAAGGGGTTTTTTGCACTCATTAGGAGATATGATCTTGAGATTTACTGAATTATCTTGAATAAAACCATCATTAGGAATTTTTTGATGAGGATCCTCAGAGATACTACTACTTCTCCCATAATTTGGTAATGGGAGGGTAGGACATTGAGCTAGAATATATAAATGTCTAAGGTCTTATAGAACTATATCACTAAGTGGAGATAGATCATAGGCTGACTCTTGATTTTTCAAATGTGATTGATGGTCTTTTTTCTTATATGTATTCTTACTAGTAGTTGGGTCCACTTGTTGGGAGAGGTGGTTATCATGGATAGGTGTGTGTTCTAGCCTTGGAGTTTCTTTCATAATATACCATTTATATCCAATTATAGTGGATGTATGTTCCAGATCTGGTTGTCTGTATGATATAAGGGAGTATTCCCCATAACCCTTCTATGCTATAACAGAGGTGTGTATCAACTCTAGGATGACATGTTGATGAGTCATCCATGGTATGGGAATCAAATTATGTTTTAATCCCTTTGGTACTACTGATGTTTCCATTATGATATTTCTGAATGATTCTAGCATATGGGAAATAATTTGTGTCTTCCCTTTAACCATTTCTAAAATGTTCTTGGTGACTTCAGCGACTGGAATGAGAATATATGTTTATTTCATTTATGGAGTAGTGGTATGTACATACTCTAGTCCCTCATTTCCTACCAATTTATACTGACAGTACTCATGTATTGGGGAAGACAGTAGAGTATTCCATCTTTTTATCATCGGAGATTTCTGACTGACTTCTCTTGGAGCTTCTAAATGAGACTGTTGGCAAGCTTGATGAGGGAAAGTAGGTGTATCTTCCTACTTAAAAATTTCCACTTCATTTGGTTGGTGGTATTATTTGAATTTATCAAGAAGAGTCTACTGACTGGTTGATAGATGGTATACTGGTGTATTTCACTTCTCATTACATTCCACTGTATTTGAACAATAGTATTGGTTGGGCACTGCTTGAAAAGTCCTCTAGCCGACAGTATGAAGGCAGACAGGTGTGTGTACCCACTATATATTGGCCATAAAATGGGGTTGGTGGAATTATTGGGATGGGTAAAAGGTATGAACATGCTCTCTGTTATTTGGTTTTTTCCCTAATAGTTTGTCTTCCATGACCGGGTCTGATGTACCTGGGCTGGATAACCAAGGATAACACCCTTATCATGTTTAGGGTTTGTTGTTATGTGGATTTGGCAATGGTGATTGTTGGAAGGATCCTTCAGTATGTACCTCCAGTGTATTTGGGATTAGGCCTTCGGTGGTGTCTTCATATAACTCCCAAAAATATGTGAGGGACTTGTTATTTCTTTCATGGGATAATCTCCTGAAATGGTTTAAGATGGTTGTTAGTGTCGTCCCCTTTTAGACCATCAGTCATCATTACTGTTGATCTGGAGGGCCTATCGAGCATCCTCTGAGGTCAGGAGAGTACCATGTTAATGGTACTCTCTGACTAGATCATTGGATACCTAGCGTTGAAGCCGCTGAGTTAGTGATTGTGTCCTTCGATCGGATGAGGATGCATCTTGATCATTAGATAGGGAATTCACGGGTGTAAACATAAAGAATTACATTTGGAATGAAGGGAGTTCATGGAATAATGTTCATGTATATAAGAAAAATAAAAACAATGAACTCCACAAAATATGAGTCTTTGGATGAACACAAGTTTGATATATTTCCTTGTCTATCCATCTTGTATCAATTGATCACGGCCTGAAAAATGAGTAACACTATCCTTTTGGTTAATAATTTCATGTCTTTTCACTATTTTTTGTTTCCTTTGGAACATGTGTTATAGTTAGGAATTATTATTTATGAACCGTTTCCAATGGATTTTTATATAGAAATGGAAACACAGAATTGTTTTGTATCCAGAAGGGACTTGCCTTCTCAATTTAGGGGTTCATTATACTTGTTGACCTATGATACCAAAGAACTTGCATTGGTTGGGAGGAAGGAAGGTCGGGCTCATCTCACGCTTTTTGGAAGAATTATTTCCTACATCGGGAATCTATAATATATTTATGATATATTCGTAAATCCTTATTAATTTACATAGGGTAATGTAAGATTCCCTTGAAATTTTCAATCAATTATTAGCATGTGTGTAATTTAGAATCATCCATATGTATTCTATGTTCTTCACCAATTGATATATTTGTATGTATTCTAGGTTCTCCATCAATGTTATCTACTCATATACTACTTATAAATTCTTTGTTAATTATTAAAACAATTCTATTTTTTATTCCTATCAATGGGGAACTCTGAAATTTATGGTCATCCAGGTAGATGAAAGTAACTCTGGAGTTTCTTATCATCCAGGGAGATGGAAGCTGGTCATGATTTTGGGATCGAACCCATAGATGTGATACCTACATATCCTTGAGAATGTAATCATAACCCTCATATTTTGATACCTCTTAATGGGACACATCATACCTTTTAAGGTCCTGTGATAAGGACCAGACCATACAGTTTCATGTCATGTGGTATGGACATCTAAGAAAAAGGTTCTGAGTCAATGATTGGTATGAAACATATGTCAAAACAGCCCAAGTAACTTGTAAGGGATATGACATTATATGTTGAATATGACCTTTATGGGAATGTGGCTCCACGAGAAAAGGGTTGATTTGGGGTGTTGTGTTTGAACCTCGGGGAGGCTTCCTACATATCCCATTTGGATGGGAGTCAAAGCCCACATAGTTTAGTAATTCTAATAAGGGAGTATGGACCTTTGAGATAAATAGGTTGGGACTTAAGCTTTAAGAGTATTCCCTTGTAACATGTTCCATTAGATATGTATTATCTTCCAGAGGTTTAGGAGGGCATAATTCAAGGCTTACACTAATGAAGGATACCTAGATTAGGGTTGGAATCATGACGATGATTTCCTGTTAGCTCATGCCCTAGGTGAAGGCTTCTTACATATCCCAGATATGGTGGGAATCAGTGTTCTCAAAGTTCATTCCTTTAGGTGGATGTTTTGATCATTACAAACCTATAATCCTTCAGGATTCATGATAGATGTGAGAAACAAGAGGATGTAAATGATTAAACAAAACACACACTTTATCCTCTGCTGATAAAATAGGCTAAGCCTATGTTGGAAGAGGCCATTACTATGGCACTTCCCCATGTTCTCTATACAATAGATGAGGGTCCAATTTAAAAAATAGAGTGGATTTGAAGGGTGTAGAGAAGAAGGGAGACTACAACCTCCTAAATGAAAGGATAGAGGCTTACACCAGGATAGCTTCACTAAAGTGGGTCCCATAGTAGGGGGGAGAATTTTCCTTTTTCCAATAGGAAATAGAAGTGTGATCCTTACCCTCCCTACCAGGGACCAGAAGATCTGGGTATTAGAGTTGAAAAGGGGAGGATAGAGTCCTATCCCCATAATCGTATTCCAGGAACTCCCCAACACTATCCCTGTGGTAAGGGTCTATGTATCCACAAATATCCATATCTATGGACACCCTTAGAAACCTTAACCTCTAGTAGGAAAAGTGTGGGAGACCTCTAACCAAAGATGTCGAAGTCCAAATGGGAGATACAAAGAAGTTACACTCACTATGATTTGGTAAATTAGGAGGACCTTGTGAAGGTTTCAACAAAATCCCTTTTAATAAGGGAAACAATAAAGGAGAGGCACTTCTAGGAGTGGATTTGATGGAGGATTCATGAATGTCTCAAGCAGGTTGAATGGGTGAGGTAAACCAAGAAGGGGAACTCAAGTAAGTGACACACATGTATGTAGAATGGAAGTAGGATTGGGATATTTTCTATCACCTAATGTGATGATAAACCTGGATTACTAGACTAGGGTGAGACTTATCTCAAGCCTTCAAGAGTCCTCAAAGGTATTCCTGGAACTGAGGCACACATATTTCTACTTGAGGAATGGAGGTCTCACAAGTGTTATTAAATGAGGGGTTTCAGTGAATGAGTCATTAAATTGTTTTTATTTTTAACACTTCGAGAAACACAGTATCACTATCCCCCTTTACATACCTTGCTTTTGGTGATATGAAACTAGCATAGAGGTTTCAAGGGATGTGGGTGAATCACTAAGGTGATATGAGTAACAATAGGGCTTCATGTAAATTCCTTCATAAAATGAAGGCCTAAAGGTTCTTTTTATAGGCATGTATGATTCCCTATGTGAAGGTGATTCATCATGCACGTTTTGGGTGGCACGTAGGTATGCCGCACACAGGTATATTGTGCACAGGTGTATGTGGGACATAGGAAAAATACATGTTCCATACCTTAGGGGAAGTGCCCCCGCTCCCCTACTATGGATCACTAATAGACTATTGTTCAGGACCATTGGGATGATTCCTTCACTTTTGTCACAAACCACCATGATAAATGGAGATTAACATTGTAAATTTTTAAATCCCGGTTGATGACAATTTTTTTCACCGTGCATGGAAATCTGATATGCTTCTTCTTCTTGTATAAAGATGTATTTCTACATGAACTCATCATTTTGTGTCTTAGTGAGGTTAACATCTTCAATATTGAAAAGAAATTCATGGACCATATTTTATGGTGTCTATAATTTCACTACAGTCTAGACACTTATTTGGTTGGGATACAATGAGGCTAACCTAATTCCTTCCACTACGACTCTATAGGGTTATGAAAAAATGAGAAAACTACACAAGGAAAAAAGCCTACTCAAGGATCAATTTTGGGACCTCATATTATAATTATAATTTATGGTTGTTTCAAAGGATATAGACATAAGTGTTTTTCTATGAATGACATGGTTGAATCAATATGTTGAAATCCCCTCATCATTCCATCATTGCCTCAAATACAATATTAAGGGAATAATTATTATGTTTTATCCTGATAAGGCCCAATTTGTATCTTGCGATTAAAATTTTTTCATCGAATGATTCTATTAGAGGGAATTGAAATATTCCATGGTTAGTGGTGTTTCTTGGGTTACTTCCACGAGCGGTCTAGAAAAGACCCTGACCTACCCCTTCGAGTAGCTAAGTAAAGAGTATATGTTACCCATCAATTAGGTTGAACTTATGAGTCCAAATTCAGAGGAATATTCAAAAATATTCATGATATCATTCATAAAAATTGATTCAATTGTGATGAAAATTCCATTACATATCCTAAATATGGTAAAAGATCTGGTGAAGATGCCCTTATTCTATACCCTCAGTTTTGAAAGGTCACTACTTCATCAGCCAAGGTTGAATGATTAGTCACTTCATGGGGAGAAATTGAAGATACTCATCCTAAGTCCATATTATCTTATCCAAAACATCACATATAACCAAAATCATTGGTTGGGTTATAATAAGTCATATCATATTCAGGTTGTCAAAATTCCGAATCCTCTATTAACGCTAAAAAAATTTCTTCATCACCTACTCTCCCAAAATGTATATTGGAAGTGTTAGAGGGAGAGGAAGGGGTTTATGAAAGTGAGTAGGATGAACTTATGGAAGTATCTCTAGTAGTTAGGGAAAGTGTCTCTACAATAATTGAAGATCTTATAAGGATAAATCTAGGTGCCGAAGAGGACCCCTGGGCCACATTTTTTACTAAGGAAACATATTCTGAATAAAAATAGGTATATACAGATTTTTTTAATAAATATATGGTTGCATTAACCTATAACTATGAAAAAGTTATATACATAAACCCTAAGGTGGTCATTCACCACTTGTTATTTCTAGAGAACCACATGTTCTACAAGCTGGAAGCCAGCAGGACACATACAAAAATTGTTTCCAAAATTGAAGTTGATGTTGGTCGGATCATTGGGAAAAATTTATTTCTGGGGGTCCAATATTTGAAATTTAAGACCAATAAACCCCCTATCAAGAAGAAGAATGGGAAATCAGAGTCCGCAACAATCTCATAGATCTCAGTCGACACTGTTTGATGGATGATTTCCCAGTCATGATCATAGAGGTATTGATCTATGTAATAGATGGATATGAATCTATATCCATCATGGATATATATTATTGGTATAATCAAATTTTAATGTCCCCATAAGATGATTAATACACCTCCTTTAGGGCCCCTCGTTGAGTATAATGCTATCATTTAATTCCCTTTTCCATGAATATTTCTAGCTCTACGTACCAACCTGTCATGAAACTCATCATCAATCACTTACTAGGGATTTTATTCAATGAAATATCGATGATATGGTGGTTAAATCATGAATAAAATCTGACCACCTTACTGAAAATGAAACTATCTTCATTAAAATGAAACTATGCATCCTAAAAAATCCCTTGGAAATGTGATATCAGTGTTACCTCAGAGAAATTGATTAGCATCGTCAAACGCCGTCAAAAAATAGATGTCTACCATGAGAATTAAAAAAGTATCCTCATTATTTCACAACCTCTGAACCTCAAATATTTAATAAGAATATATGGGAATATTTCTCACATTTTTTAATTTATATAAAACCTTGTGAGAAAGTGTTTTCCCTTTACCAGGTTGATGAAAAAGGTGATCACATATTAGTGGACTAATAACTATATTGATGCTTTATAAATCCTCAATAATTATGTTTTCAGTCCACTTGTTCTACTTATAACCAATGATGATAATCCACCCATTCTATATGAGACATACTCATAATGTTCACTGGGAACTTTTTTACACACAAAAAATACATATGGAATGAAAAGATCTGTTATTACCTCAGTCAAACCATGATCGATACTAAGACTCATTAGTAAAATATGGAGAATATTTTTCCAGAATTAATCTTTGTAGTATAGAAACTAAGGAATTACCTGTAACATCACGGGGGTTTTTTGGTCTCTCATAGAAACCCACTCAAATACACTCTTAGTTGTTCTATTTTGACCACAAGTTTTTCATAATGGGAAGTGATCATGTAGCTATTTGATTTTTAGTTTGTGCCTCAGATAGAGCTAAATGTCTTAAAATTTGATGAATTTATTGAAATACATACCTTGGATGAAATAACAACATTTTATAACAAATTTATGGGGGAATAGATATTCACTTTTTGTGAGGGGCCTGCTATATGGGAGATGTATTTTTATGGTGCATCTAAAAGACCAATAGTGAGGAGGATTGAAGACCCCAAACTCCATAATGTCAGGTTGAGTGTTGTGCTCATTTCCCAAGTAAATTAGTGATTTCATATTCTTTCCTACTTTCTTAAGGGTGAACACATAATTAAGAAAACATTTAGTCCCTCATAGTAGGGTTAGAGATGACACATCATATACTAGTATATCACATGAAAATAAAGGGTGATTCATAATTTGTCATGATGGAGGTAAATGGTAATTATGATATAAACAAATGTGATTTTATCTTCATTATTTATGAGGTTTGAGTAATGATGGTTGAATTTCCCTCACAATTGGAATTGTTATGTGTCCCATGCTCACCAAATATTTACAAAGATTCCCTAGAAAATGTTGATACAACATTGGAATATCTGGAATGGGACAAAATCATCTATATTGCGCATTGCTAAATGGTGGTGCCTTTTGTTTGCAATAACATATAGGAAATTAATGAGTTCAATTATATCCAAAAACTAGAGGGTTATTTGATCCGATGGATGGAACCCATTATAGGCTATCTTAAATATAGATTACTCCCATCTAATAGAGTAGGGAAATAAAAAATTTGACAGCGAACAATTACCTTTGTCCTCTATGATGGAAAAAATCATTGAAAGCTACTCTATTAGTGGGGCCTTGGTGGGTTCCTTCTCATATACATTGATAGATAATAGACCACTACTATTATGAAATAAGTGCACAGTAGAATCTATAGTGTCCACCCATCATAGTTTAATATTTCTCATCAAATCCTAAGGCTTTGGTACTAATCACCCACAATGATTCAGTATTGCATGAAATTCAATAAAAGTGGCATTCCTACCAGGTTTAAACCATCTTAATTCACCAAATTTGAGAGTTTCTACACATTGGAAAATACTCCTAACCATTTTTTATATGGTAAAAAGGAATTATGTGACCATATCCTACTACCACTTCAAAGAATTTCTATAACATTATCACTATAAATGACTTTATCGCTAAGTTGTTTCAAGTGGTAAACCAAAAAGAATTCTGGAAAAGTAATATTTTCAACTTCATGAGAGTCAATATAACCACTAGTTTTGGCATCCCTCATATGACATTAATATTTAATGGAACCAACATTTTATTCAATGAGTTGGGATGGTTGTATTAGTAATATTACTGAAATTCCATCCATTCATTTCACTATAAAATAGAGTCTAGTGGACATATAGAGTACTTTAACTAGAATATATCAAATATACTCCAAAATATGGTAGATAAGTATAGAAGTTATTGTCTAAACAAGATCATGCATGAATTTTGGGATTACTAAAATACAAACTAAACCACCAAACCCGAAACACTGTAATCATTGGTATACAGGATAGAGGTGACCCTTCTCATCAAGGATAAATTGTCCTCACTTTTAATTGACATCTGTGTGTAGTTATCTGTATAAGGGAAGTCCCTGAAGTAGCTAGATGAATTGGACCAACTTGATGAGAATATATATTAAACCATGAATCATTATAGAGTCCCCCAAAACTAGATTGTGTGAGGCTTTAACAGAAAAAAAGTACTCCAATCATTCTTTGAGGGAGAGAAGGTGTTGGTTCTCAGGTCTCTGATGATACCCATAAAAAACCTCTAAATCCAAAACCAAAGTGTGAAGGACCTTATGAAATAAAAAATATATATACTCTAATAAAGATTATTCACTGATCTTGATTGATGGATAACATGCCACAACCCCCACTAACATGATGTTCCTAAAGAAATATTCTGTGTAATCGTATGATAGTGACACTAACCACATGTCATTAAACTAAATGGTTTACTTCATATTTGTTTCATGATGTTAAACGATGTAGAATCTTGTGATGGATCTAGGTGTAGCAGAAGCATGTTGTGGTGGGATATTTATTATAATGTATTTTAATAATCCTTTCCAGAAAACAATAGTGAGGATATTGCATGTCAAATTTATTATTAATTTATTTAATATTTGAAGAAATATATACTTGGGCATAGGAACTTTCTTCATTGGTGAATTTATATCATCTGAAAAAATCCTTACGGATTATGTTTTTTTCACTATAAGGATCCAAGGATATAATCTTTATAGTGGTGATCCACACATGATCCTATGATATCTGAGAAACACCGCTCGATCTTCAGGTGCTATCACAACAAGTTGAATATCTTGTATTGTTAGTTATTGATCACTAATTATTTGGTGTTGAAGAAATATCTATTTCAATTCTCATTCATGAGAGAGATTGTGGAGGAGGTGTTGAGAGATAATTCATTGTGCGTAATAATTATCTATTCTTAATTTCATATTCTCTATGCAATAGACATAGTGGTTTATTTATAGGGCTAGGAATTGAGTTAAAATACTATTTAATTTCATACCATCTATTAGATTACATTTATTACCATTAATAAATCACATTTCACATAATTATAATTATATAATTATTATTTTTTGTCGCTCTCTAACATTCCCAATAAGAAATATTATGTAATAGTATTTTTAATTATTATTTTTCAACAGTCTCGGTCTCGGTCTATTCAAAATCATAGTGAATTTATTAAATAATTGAATAAATATTTTATCAACAATATAGTGAAAAAATATTTTCAAAAATATTAAATTTAAAAAGTAAATATTTTATTCACAAGATAGAGAATAAATATTTATTTAGTTTATGTGATCAATAAAAAATGAATAGAATTATTCCTTGAACATTAGAATAATCTTTATTCCATTAATTAAACTCAAATGAAATTTAATTGAGATCAATGGAAACATGTATTGTGTGAACCTCTAGGATTATTTCTGGTTGGCCTTAAGAAGGATTTCCTGAAGTCCAATATTACTGTCTTGCAACGGGACAAGTTACCCAAGATAATGAACTTGATGTCACAATAGCAACAAAAACATACAAATGCTCACTATGAAATATAATCCCTCTGTCAAAGTATCGCATCAAGAAAATCGCACTATTGTTTCACCAAACTATATTCTTGATATGTCTTTATTTGAAAATATGAAATGAACACGTCATGAAACCATGGAAATGGAATTTAATGCGACACATCTATTCCAATAAAAGGTTATAGATATCATCTTCATTAACGATTGAAGGGAAAAATCCATCATCAACTTATTCAATAATGACATGTCACTCATGATGCACTGAATGTATCCAACTTCTCCGTAAACTAGTATTGTTATGGTTTATTAAATACATCTAAGTATATGAGTTGTAATGTGCAATATTAATAATCTTAATTTATAATGACCATCACACTAACTTGAATATAAGAATATCTAATGACACAAAAACATGTGGAATTTTTAATGGTGGGGTTGTTCTCATAATATCTTATCTTGGATATTACTATGATTGAAGTTCATGAGATTAATCTTCATCTACTTACGATAACTCGAACCTGACAGACTATGTACTACGTGTCCCATTATAGTACTTTACCCAACCACAGAGCATTATTTGAGAATATCATCATAGTACATCAAGGTTCTAATCGCATTGGGGAATTTCTATGACCTTATCAATGAGATGTACACTATAGGATATTATTACATTAGATTCATGATGAAAAACAAACTATATGTAATAAAATTTTTTATTAACATTCAATACATAGAATATTCATGTAATCAAAGTACAAACACTTTGTCCAAGTACATAAAATCCAACATCGTGGTCCTAGATGAATGGTCTCAAAAGTAACACCATATCAACCTTATCACATGATGTTAAGTTATATAGTAAAGGTCCTTGTCACATGATTTTAAACTTCATGGTAAATGTCCTTAGAACATTAAATTAAACTACAGTTTTTCCTTATGTAATAAAAATGGGATACCTCATATCACAAATGTGATTTTTCAATTCCCTCAATGGAGATGACACCACACTCAATATCAGTCATTTGCAATGTCAGGATTCATAAATATGTATGTCTTTATTCCCATCCTCATGGGATATGTAGTGATACCCAGTTTCCTTTTCCATGGCCCATACCCATCATCAAATCTTCACAAAGTCCGTTCCCATTAAGATCATGATAGGGGGCCCCATGAAATATTTCTTGATATTTATTGTGTAAAAAGTCCCCCATGGTCCTCATTTTTTGCAGTTCATCACTTATTATCCACGGTATCCGCTTTAAGACATAATCCCCATATCATGGTCAATTCTATGAAATGATTAATTACTAGATTACCCCACGGTAAACCTATGATGACTCATTCATACAAGTATGAGGTGAATAATTGAAAACATCCTCAATAAAAAATAATAAATGGTATCTATACACCTACCCATATGCCTCACAATAGTTGTCAGATTCCTGAACATCCTCTCCAGTGGGAACAACCACATTTTCAGAATCATTCTTTTACCATGCCTTCTTTCAAAACTATGTATGGCTTGATTCATGTACACACATGATACATAGAGATTCCCATACCCCTTTTCCTATACCATCCACGTTTTATAGAAAAATTATTCTTACCAATATATGAACCAGATACATGTAAATAAATTTTCACTTCATTGACTATGTCGGCCTGATTACTTCTTTTTTTCTCAAACGCATTCCTTCCACATATCACACTCCTTGTGTTGGGTAATTTTGGATCTACATAAGCATCCCATGGCCATTATCAATATAATAAAATATTCCTAAAGAAACCATTGTTTTATTTTATAATATGACCCATTTTGAATTTTTTATATGTCTCCATCAAATAGACTATGAACCAAAATAAAATTTATACTCATGAGAGAACTCTTCTATATCTATATTCCCCTACTATATTTCACCACAAGACTTTTTTGAACATGGTCTATCATCAATCCCTGTGTACTTGTTTCATCTCATTTATCATGATCCAAAAACCCTAGATATGATGATTTACAATTTCCTTCTCCATATTCGAGGCATGCTAGATCATCATGGCCATGTAAGACTTTTTTTATTCATTGTTTCAATGATTCATTATTCTAGTTGTTTGGAAAAAAATTGCAAGACATAATGTCTTCCTAGTCACATGAAAATAAAATATATGATGAAATATTCAACACATGATGTTAAAATGATGTCTTTTCAAATTTACTAAGCACCTGATTCTGTGGGAAACCAGCATAGAAAGCCTCATGTCATGAACACGAGATGCCACTCCTATGATGGTTCCTCATATGCCTAAATAGAATTTATGTGGATTTATGCATTCTTTTTCACATTGAGTAGCCTTAATCAAAACCTCATGATTATAAATTACATGGTTAATTCCCCCCTTACTTGATGATAAAAACTTAGAACTATATATGGCTTGATTCTCACTCATGTGAGATGTGTAGAGATGCTAGATACTGAATCTTAGTCCAACCACTACATAGTCATAATTCCCCTATCCTTCCATTTAATATCTTGTTTGGGGTGTATGATATGTTTTTACTCATTGTTTATGACACAGAGCATAGATCATGTGGGATTAGGGATTTTGGTAAGGGACCTCTTGCATGATCAGGGTATACTTCAGGGTTTCCAAGTCCTGGATGATAGAAACTAAGAGGAATCCCTGATATCCTTATTGCATTATGTTAAACTTCATGGACAAAGAATCTTATAGGACGTAGAATTAAGCACTATATGGGTCTTGGTTATCACATTGATGAGATATGTAGTAACACTAGAATATTTAATTCAGGGAAAAGCTAGAATATAAAAATTTCCACACTCTTCTATGTATGATCTAGTTCTACATAGGGTGTTCTTTTACAAGTGATCTCTTTTCTAGTGAGCTCGTATTTAAACAAAGATGCCCATCTCTATATAAGAATTTGATCAGTGTGCAGAGTCATTCCAAAAAAAATGTATGGATTGATTTTTCCAAAGATAAGATATATAGAAACACATGAACCCTATGCCTTGGTTCCTACCAAAACATATAAATTCCCCCCTTCTCTATGAATTTTTTTGAACTACATGGGGAATCCTTTTTCCATATTCATTAGTAATTTTGATTTGAAATTATTCTTCCATATTTAATCACTTGCACAAACCATTCACAATTTATAGGGAGATATAATCTTTGTAAGTTTTCAATGTCCATTTCTAATAGGACATAAGATTCAAGGGGACAACATTATTTTAATATTCATTGATATTCCTTAGTTTGGATTTTCATAAGTCTCCCACAAAAATGATCGGTTAACTAGAGGCACATTCTTCTTCTGGAGAGACTATTCTATATCTATAATACCCAAAAACATTATATAAGAAACCAATAATCAAATTTAGTCCATGGTCAATCCCTGAATACTTGTCCCATATATCTCTTATAATTCAGAAGCCCCATAATTTCATATTTTATTATTACCCCTTCACACTAGAAGATGGAAGAACATTCTTGATCAGATCACCATGGAATGAAAAAACTAATATATCAGTAAAATATAAATGACCATAAATTGTAGGAACCATGACATTTTTGTCATATGTTAAACAATAAGGTCCATGTCCTGGTCACATGACATTAAACTACACAATACTTCAATCATTTTTTGGGAGGATCCACTCCCCCCAATGATGGGCATCTAAAAAAATTACCCCTCATGTTCCCACAAACTAAATTTGTCTAGGAGTGGCTTATCATTAATGGACAGTGCCTACATAGATGATCCCTTCATTCTCAATCATGTTCCCTTCTCAAACCACCCTTCAGGGCCTTAAAATCCTAATTCCCTTAATTTTTCCTTATACATCATTAGTATAATGTCAGAATCTTTTGAACACATTTTTTTACTATGCATAATACTCCATCATTTGGTATTTTCAAATGTCTCAAATAAAAAGGCATGTAAATTACAGGAACATTCTCTCCCAAGAGAAACCTCTTCTATCTCTATAAGACCTTACAACATCATTCTAGAAACCACCTTTCATAAATTCTCCATGGTTAATCCTCACATACATGTCCCACATTATGACTCAAACCCGAAAAAAAAAAAATCCTGACTCAAAAATCCAAATTTATAATTATTATTAATATTGGGACTTTATTGGCCAACTATCCCTAATTAGATCATCATTCATAGTTCGTGGTCACATTTCACGGATATAAAACACACTAAAAAATATTTCACTTTTTTTCAACATGAGCATATCTATTGGAAAAAGTGCATTTTTTGGTAAAATGTTTTACCAACATATATAGCCCTGTTACTAAACTGTTGGTAAAAACATAACTGCTAAATGTATTTACGAAAGATAAAATAGTTATGTTACAATCATAATAATACCAATAGAAAATATATATGTTTCTTAGAGTGTTTTGAAATAGTTTCTCATGAAAAAAATTTCTGTTGGTAATTATATTACCCACATATAATATATGTATATAAATTACATTTAAATAAAAATTATAAATTT
Organism: Viscum album; assembly: GCA_963277665.1. Taxonomy (NCBI): domain Eukaryota; kingdom Viridiplantae; phylum Streptophyta; class Magnoliopsida; order Santalales; family Viscaceae; genus Viscum; species Viscum album. Next base: position 114,250,562 of record OY728133.1, on the reverse strand, counting down.
ATTATTGTTAGTATTATTTCATATTGTATTTACTAGTTTATAATATATTATACGTATGATTTAATTTTTAAAATGAAGAAAATTTTAACAGATGTTCAAACTTCGAAAAAGAATAATTATATTATTAATGAAATTTAATACAGTAGGATCCATCACACCCCACAACACACAATGCACTCTTGACCCATCCATTCCCATCCATGACAATGAGATAGGACCTATACAAGTGGCCAGTGAGTAGCACCAGTGACTAATCTATGTCATGAAAGAACATCAGCACCACATCCATGCCAGCGAGCCAGCTCCAACACCAACCAATTTAGGTCAGTGAGTTAACTCAAACACCTGCTCATCCATTCTAGTGATCCAGCACTAGAACCATCGACCAAGGATCACCAGTGGCCAATCCATGTTAGTGAATCAGCTTCAAAAACATCCAATCCATGCCAGTGAGCTAGCTCCTATGACCATCTATGACCCATCCATGCCCCAGGACCAGCGAGTAAGCTCTATCACAAACGAGAAACCTCAATACATTTTTATACCACATCCCCTAGCTCCAGGATCATTAATACAAACAACCAAAGAGAAAACCAAAAAATGATCCAGCTCTAGTACCAATAAGGAAAACAATATGTTCTTCCCCAATAATGGTGGTAAACCTCAAGTCATTGTTATGCCAAAAATTTCAAATCCAATATCTACATCACAAAAAACCAAAAAAACAAACCCACAAATTAGTGAAAAATGTCCTCATTAACTGATAAATAAATAGAAATAAATGTAAGTATAAAAAAATTATATTCATGGTGAATAATTTTCATCATCCATGTTTACATCTTGAGGATAAATGGTCCAAATGAATCAAATCTAGTCATAATTTCTCCAAAAATATTTCAACAGCAACCCAAACACTATCATATCCTAAAAATTCGCTTTTAGGAATTTTTCAAAATCAATAAACTTGATGGTTAAGTAGGATCCATTATATAAGAACCTTATTGAAATATGAAATATGAACTGAATCACCACATCCAAAAAAAAGAGAAACATAAATAGAAACATAGACAAACTGTAAAAAAACTAAATATCCATGCAAAAAACCAGCATGTCTATCCTTTAGAACCATATCTCCCCAACCTCTAGTTGTTGACACCAGCTCCCATTAATTAGTAGCATTAGATACCTTCATACTCTAACTTTTTAAACCATTTGAACAATAAATTATATGCCAAACGATGACCTATAAAAAATAATCCATGAATCCACCGTAAAAAAAACCCGAAAAGAAATAGGAAAATAGAAATCACTGATAAAAAACACAAAACCAATATACAAAACCACTCATTTTGTGTAACCCATTTTTTCATCTGCAGATAAACATGATCTGTAATAAATTGGTTTGCCAAATAAACCATTCATTTTTTAAAGTAGTTGAAAATGATGATAAATTTGATAATATATTGAGAAGAAATAAACCAATTTTTTCAACACCAAATGAGGACCAACCAGTTTTCTAATATTAATTTATCAAAAAACAAGTATATTTGAGGATACATATTATTTATTTTTTTTATAACCATAATTTGACAATAAATTCTATTCAATGATAGATGGAAAATGAGAAAAAACCCAACCATTCATTAACTTCACCATTGTTGTCAATGTTCTTTGAGGTGAAACCCCAAAAATGTTAGTCATTTTTGACTAACAGAGTCCATTGTTTACTATTAAAGTAATTACTCTTTGATTTTTCACAACATAAAACACACATAAATACAATTAAAATCAATAAAAAATTTGCAAAAAAAATTTACTAAATAAATCATAAGGTTAGTCCAACTAAACATGAACAAGTGAAAGAGGACTTCACTCACCTTTACATTTTCCAATTGCACACATCAGTACCTTAGTGATTATTTTCTCTTATCATGTAATCTGAAAATTAGGATTTTTCCCCTCTATTTACCTCATTTTCTTATAATTATGTTATATCATCCAGGCCTCATGAGTGTGCCCAAGATTCCACCAGAGATTCCATCCCTCGAACTCCACAACATCAGTTCTTACTTTCATCGACTAAGCACATATAATTTGAATGTCCAAACCTAAGGTTGCACTAAGATTTACATGTTTTTATCACATGGTTCAACATGTCTTGAATCAATTCTCTAGTTGTAGCAATCTAGCAGTCATCAAATACACACAAATCAATCAGACTTGGAATAAAAAATATCAACACTTGGATTAATGTACTTGCAACCAATTCAAAAGGAAAATCAAAAGAAAAAATTATCTCACTCATGAGGGGTTCTAAATAGGGTTTGGAGTATAAAATTTCATTAAAACAAGTAAACCCAAATATTAGTTCACATACAACATGTCAAGGCCTAGAAATAAATTCTTTACCTATATAAAATGGAGAATACCAACTAAAAGTACATTTTTTCATGGAATTCCATATATAAGGATATCAATAAATGACCAATTTAAAATCAAATCACACACCAATGACCAATTTAAAATCACATCACACACCAATACTAGAGTGATCAAGAGGACTTCTGAAATGATTTTTTTGAAAATCTAATCACCTGGTCAATAAAACATTTCCAGTATACATTTGATATACATATTAAAAAACATTAATCTACGTGAAAAATGAGTTCTGTTACTGCTCATCCTTCTTAATTTAACAATCCAATATAACTCATAATGGCATTCCTCAAACAATATAAGAATTTTTTAACTCAATGTAATTGCTATCATAACACCTTCCTCTAACGGTTTGTGTTATCCATATGGAAGAATCTATTTTATCTTTATCTTTAGTTCGGTTCCATCATGGAGCATATCTTTCATGTGGCATTGGGTAATTTTCTGAGCACAATTGGTCAACAAATTCCTTATTGGTTATTTTTCAAAATCATAGGAATCTGTTGCACATGTTTCAAACACATCTCTAGCACATAAGTCATTGAAAAATAGAAGGAAAATAAGAACTACATGTTTGAAAAAACGAAACTATGAAAAAACATCTTTACACTGGGCTACGTTCAAATAGAATGAAAATAGAAACACGAACCATATAAAAAAAATGAAACCAACAAATAAGCATAAATATTTAATGTGGTTGGAATAAACAGTAGGAAGAAACTAGAATAAAAATAAAGGAATTCTTGAAAAATATATCAACCCATCGATGTTCATCATAATATTCCCTTGCACACAAATACAATAATTGAAACAAAAAAATAGAAGAGTAAAGGAACAATAAAACCTTAATGTATAAGGTATGAAATCTAGAATTTGAAACTCATCACTTCCATATCGTCATTGAAGAGGATTTTTTGTAGTAATTATAATGGGATGTGATTTCATGGTCCGATGTGGGTTTTAGGCAAGGACTAATTCATAGAATAGGGAGGTTTTTTTCATGATGATGTCGTTGGGGGTGCTAGTCGTGAATAGTTATGGGTTCCTATGAGGATTTATGTGATAAATTCTGTGAGGAATTCCAACTGAGAGGAATAGGGAGGGAGGGTTTGAGGGAGGGGGTTGCAGAGAATGTGGGGTGTGGGGGAGGGCGGACATGGGGTGTGGGAATAGGGGAGGCAACATGGGGGAGGTGGCACGAGGGAGGTGGCACGGGGGAGGCGGGATGGGGAGGTGGAACGGGGGAGGCGGACCGAGGAGGTGAAACATGGGAGGAAGGATGGGGAGGAGGAAGAGGCATGACAGGGAGAAGGAAGAGGTGAGATGGGGAGGTGTGGTGGTGGAATGATGAAGGTGGCATGATAGAGAGGCAGGACTAAGGAGGTGGAACAGGGGATGTGGGGAGGTGAATGGGGTAGGCGACATGAATCATTAGGGTTAATAACTAATTTTATTTATTTAATCTATTTTTATTATTCGTGAAAGTATATTTTAAATTCATTCTAAATGCTCATATTTTTATATTGAATTTTATTTATTTATTTCAAATATTTTTTTAAAATAATCATTAAATTTTTTTTAGAATGGATTCGAAATTAGCTCATATTTTTTTAAGATGGACGATAAGATTTAAAATATATTTTTAATGGGTCCTTTGTACTGACACCGATACCCTTATTTTTTTCCACCATTATTATTTTGAGTGTTAATCAGGTGTCACATCCAAAAACCATTGGTAAGATGTTAATATATACAAATGGTATATATATATATATATATATCTCTATGTGTGTGTTTGTATGTTTTTATGTATGTAGGTATACATTCCAACAAATATTTTTCATTAAATAGTCAAATTAATTCAATATAAAAATATACATTTTTATTTACAATTGATTTGTTGTTATACACACACACACACAGACACACATATATATATTCAGTTGTTTGTATAACATTTAATTTCAAAACTATTTATTAGAACTAATTTTTCTAATGGTAAAATATACATTGTAAATAATAATTTTTAATAACAGATTCATGTGTTTGTAAAAATATGTTAGTATTGAAATGAAAAGATGACAGATTTAACAGTTAGTAAAAGAAATGTTGGTATTGAACAATTAATACCAACAGATACACCTATCAGTAAAAATAAATATTTTTAATTAAAATTAATACTGACAAAACCAAATATATGGTGTAATTAATCATTTTTACCAACACATATATTATTTTTCACTAATTTTCTATTGTAAAAGCCACTTTTTTTGTAGCAACATCGGCTACTAGTCCTGTATAGCCCTAAACTACAAAATTTAATGAATTATAAAATTCCCATAATTTAATGTCAAATTTTCTAATACATATACATTCTCTTAAGAAAATAAGTCAAATACAGTATTACTATTATAATTGAAAATGAATGATTGAATCGGAAGATAAATGATTGAGAACTACATAATTTTATTTCATTCTAAACATTTCAGAAGTAACATTCATAACTCAGATTCCCTCAATATGAGAAATGTATTACACTCTCAAAGTCTACTTGGATGATTCATAATGTTAAATCATCGATTAATTAGAATCCCTTATATCCTAAAAGAACTGTAAAATGTTTTAGTATCAATATCAACATCAGCCTGTAATTCCTCAATACTCTCAACAACATCCAAATGTTCCTTCTTGACATATTCAAACTGTCATTTCCCTTCTTCATCTACCACATCATCAGGAGAATTTTATTTCTTGAACCTCTCTATCTCATGATGAAGTCATCTTACAAATTCTCTCCTATCCAAAACATGACCATGTTGCTTCATATCCACCCCATCATTCTCATTAGAATTAATGAGAAGGATATTCATATATATAGAAATATGGGCCACAGACTCCATAGTTGAGAGATGATACATGACAACCCTAGCCCTCTCATAAGAGGAAATCATATATTTTACAACTTAATGGTTGGTAAGATAATCAAACCCCCATACAAGAGAAATGACAACATGCAACATAATTTTGGTTGTTTTTTTGGAATGTTTTCATATGGGGTATGAGAAATTGACTTCCATAAAACATTCCACACATTTTTTCATGCAACTAGAATATTTTAAAGAGTCTCTTAATCCACATCAAAATCTATCTACGAGGGTGAAATATATTGAATAAATAGTGAAACCAAAAAGGATATTGACCCAATAAACTCCACATGAGTTGGATATGAGAAAGTCGACTCCTTTGAAGCATCTGAAGGATAAGATGTCAGAGCAGTAGTAGCAACCATAGAGGCTTGTGGTAGTAATTGTAGAGTCGGATAATTGAATAATTCATTAAATAAACTATAAAAATGTAATAATTAGTTTTAATTGTGCTGATCTTACCTTATCTTGTCAAAATTATTTCATCCCTAATTGAAACTATCTCAATTAATGAAAAAAGGTGATGTGTCATCATTATACATGTTAGATTCCAGTTATTCTAGGTATAACTATGTTTTATGTTTATATTTGGCCAAATAAATGGCCAACAAAAGTTTTCTCATAGATAAAATTTTTTTGGGACTAATGATCTCAGAATAGGGAGAGACAGGTTGGTATGACTCCCCTTTTTACTATATTGTTTCCTATTCCATATCATTAACCTTTGGAATTGAAGTATTAGTACTAAAAAGTGGAATTTCGACACCTGAAGACTCTCCTCAAAATGGGGAGGAGGTAATTAAATCAAGAATGGTTGACCCCTTGGGATTGGATCCTCTATGGAATCCTTATGTTGTATTGGGTTCCCTTCCATCGTACGTATAATAGCAGGTATAACATATATCTTAGGAGAGTATGGGCTATAGGCCCCTAGGTGTTTGGTGATTTCTATCTCACCAAAGCTACACCAATTCAAGTGATATTTAATTAATAAAAACATGGAAACCCACAAAATTATGGCTATGTAAAGAGATATAATGGATACCTTTTATTCCAATTATAATATGTATCTGAAACATTATTGAATTTTGGTATTTTATAATGTTTCATGGAGATGGTCTCCATGGGGGAACAATGAGAAGGTTATGGGGTAGGGATACTCTAATAAGATCGTTATGAACCAACTCCATGTGTTCAAAATCTATAAGAAATTATTCTTTGGTGGCTCTCATGCCCAAATATATGTTCCCTCCAATAGTAGTACCTCATGTTGTATACTCTAGGGAAGGTAAATGTGATCAATACTCCCTAGCCTATTATAAGTACAATGAGTAAGGATTTAAAATCACAATAACAATATGACTATAATTAGATATGAACAATTATATTACCTCTTTTATGTCACCATCTTGATCCTCCATGACTAAAACTATATCTCACACATGATTGGTCTAGTAAATTATTAACTTTAATAAATGAATATAGGAATCCATCTTCCTGAGGTATATTCCAGATTGTTGAAGGTTCTATTTGAAAGAGATTAATTCAATAGTTCTGATAAACATGAATCATGGGAGGTCAATGTCATTATCATGATTCACTCCCCAAATTTCTTTTATGTATGTGATCGATATCCAAGCATCTGATTACTTCTAGGACTCTGGGAAGGCTATAGTAATGAGAATAGCTAGTTTCGGAGTGCCATCCATTGAATGTGGGGTGGGTTCTAGTCTCTTCACCTGTTTCCTAGGAATCTATTCTGATTTGGGACCCCTTGGATCCCTGTTATTTTGAGTCCTCAGTTGGGGAGAATGATGAATGTACCTAGGCCTAGTTTTAATAGTTAGGATGGCCTCATCATCCCCCTAAAAATCATGAAAATCACCCACATCACATTAACTGATGCTAGACCTCAACATTTCAATCACCCTTGAATAAAATCTATGTATGTTGTGTAGTGAATGGATGGTGGTTTCATGATCTTGAATATTGGATTCCACCACCTCCGGGTCATCATCATAAGAAATATTTTTAGGTGTCGATATATAACCATATCTGCATAACACTGCCTATTTATCCGGGAGTAGGTTCCAGATATTACTAATGTGTGTGGAATTCATCATAGAACCCCACTTTCTCTAGTATATTGTATAAGTGGCATCATGATGGATGGGTAATTTAGTTTTTAGAGTAGTGTTAGTAGCTTGGGAGGTTGAAACATTGATTCTGAACATTTTTACACTAGGATCTGAAATATTATATTTTATTAGCTACATCCTAGGCCTTGAATGTCTAGTTATTTTCCTTTGATCCTACTCAGTCTCAATCATTGGTTTAAATTTAACAAAAAGAACCATTTTTTATAGTTGTTCACTAGGATATGATTGAATATAAGATTCAGCATAAGTCCTGGGAAGTGATGGTTGAAGATCAATAGAAGGTTGAAACCTAATCCTACATTCTATGTCCTCCTGAGTGAACATTTTCCAGATCTATTGAGACAACATTAAATGATTTTCCTTGTGTTAATTGTTTATGGTCATGGGAAACATAATTTGTACATAGTTGAGTTGATTCACAAACCTATAGGGTGAATACCACTCCCAAATTTGCATCCCAATGATTCTAGTATCCAATATTCCCCCTCTCATTGAAATGAGATACCCTCAGATGGAATGAAATCTATATGAATTATTAACTAAGTTATTGGTAGGTCATGCATAAGGAGTATAATTTAAATGATCATGATGGTTGATCCAATCCATTACATCATTATATTTCCAAGAAAATGTGTTAACTCTACCTATATGGTATAGATAAGGGGTAATTGAGCATTTGGGATCTGTTGGATGTTGTTAAATTCATAACCTCACATATGTGCTGAAATCCAACCCAAATTACTTTGATGGTTCCCACTAGTTGATATGATGGATTATCCAAGATTATATGTACCTTTAGATAATATAACTTATCTACAAAAGGGACATCAAAGCTAACACTAATTTTGGTGGACAACTGATCCACAATCTTGAATGTATTACTCTAACTCTAGTTTCAGATTCAAGCACTACAAGCAACTAACTGCTAAGGAACATATTGAGAAAGGCTACCAATTTGACCAACCAATCAACATTGGGGACAATATTTCAAACCCACTCAGTGAACTGACCCTACTCATTCATCAACCAATATGCACTAACATGCCTCCAAATGTCAAAAGTTGGGAAAGTCTTTAACCCTATTTCACGGGTTTCATGGTCATTCGCTGTGAAAAACAACATAATCCAGTCATCGAATGGATCTTTTCTTTTGGTTGAGGGGAACCCTTCCTAAGTTCCATTTCATTGTCAATGATTTTCTTTGAATGTGAGGGGGTCCACTCCATGTCATCCCAAGCCAAATAGGGAGGCAAGAATTCATCCTAAATGTATCCCATGAGCATCTTCACAAAGATAATTCGGAAATCCTAAACACAAATTCCAACCTCACAATACACCAAATAGGAGGAATTAGTTTCCAAAATCCATTAACTGAGTATTTCAAGGATAACCAATCAGTTCCTATGAGAATAGGTATTTGACACCTTGAATGATTCATAAATTCCCATGGCCTTTATCTTAGTTTTGTATTCATCATTGCTTGGGAATACCTATAAATTCCTACCATAGTCCAGATTAAATGTTCCCCTAGGGTGAAAGTCCTGTTTTGATGACCACCCAAATTGTTTGTTTATTGTGGCCTTCCTTGGGAGGATTGGATAGCAATGCACATATTTCTCAGGTACTACATGGTTTCCTCTATTGAAAAAGGAGTGTAATTTAAATGAAACCCTTCGAAGTAGACATCCTAATTGAAGGACCCGTTTGATGATATGCTTTCTCAACGAATGTTATTATTCATGAGTATCTGGTCCATGAGTTAATTTACCTAGAATTCTGTTGGAATTAAAAAATCCAATATAATCTTAAATCCATAAAGGGTAATCTTGTTTGACATTGGATACCCTTTAATGACTTCACCCGGAAGTCCATTAGATATTGATGACGTGGTCAACATTGAATTTGGAATAATTATCAATAGTATTAATAAGGGAATTCATCTTATTGTTTATAGTAAAAAGTTCTTTCAATGGATAAATTATTTTTATTTTATACAACCAAATTCTAAAATGAAGGGTTATGATTTTTCATGGAATGTATGTTAAAACTGTATAGAGTAACACACGGTTTGTAAAGATTTTGGTCCAAAAGCATTTGGTCCATGAATTAGCAATTCCACCATGGTGGAAACCATATCACAATGAAGAAATCATCATGTCACAATTCTCCCTATACAGTATTTAGAAATACCATTCATGGGAGATGATATTGGTGTACGTCAAAGTATTTCCATTAAGGGGAACCGTACATGGGTGAAAAGAGTGATTGACGATCCACATAGCATACACTCGTAGAGAGGCTTTTTAGGTAAATGAAAAATGGTCCAAACCCATTTTTATAGGTATGGGACCTATTACAGGTCCACATTAATATGGAAAAATAATTCAAATCAGACCAACATCTTCATGGAAACCACATACTCTTCATCCTAATCGATGCCTATTATGATGGGTTAATTTTTTGAGTACTAAAAACATTGGATGGAAATTGAAAAGGCTTTGGTGAATTTGGTAAGGTATAAATAATCTATATATTGTTAAAAATTATTAAAGGATGTGAATATGTAATGGAAGGTTCTTTCCTATGTAGTAGAATCACTATACATGCCACTTCTGTGTTTGTAATCCCAGAAACAAGAAGTCGTTTATAGGTTTTGGTTGTCATATTTGGATATGGAAAATTAAAAGATTTTTTTAGGATGTGATGATCATATCCATTTCCCGAATGAGAAAATTCATTTACTGGATGATAACTCCCTTTCCAACACCCTCAAATAAAAGTAGTTTGTGTTCCAGGATTTACCTTTCCAGATCCCATAAACAAATATTTGTTTTAAGGATAGGACAGCATTCTCTATCTCCCACAAACAAATATTTGTTTTCTATCTAGGATATCTTTTTTCATCTCCTACAAATGAAATCCCAATGATTAATGAAATCACTTGGCTGCCCAAGTAGGGGTTCACTCAATTACTCTATAATATCCCCATGGGTGATCCAAGGAGAAGACTGAAAAAAGTTGAGGAAAGGTATGGGAGGAATTGATTTACAATATGCTTATTCAATACATAATGCTAAGGTAGAATGGGGTTCACCCAAACCTCAAAAAAACCAAAAACTTTTAACGGACACAATTCAGGGAAGCATAAGTAGATTGTACCTTTGAGGTCTGTCACCCCATATAGATAAATTATACACATAAGGATCCCTTAGCAATGTATAAAAATCCTACACAGAAGAAAAATCAACTTGTTTAGTAAAGTTCAATATTGGTAGTGGCCCCAAACCATGTAGTAAAATGCTATGTAGATGGAACCCCATAATGCATAGAAAAAACCTATGAGGAATGGAAAATATTTGGGTATACTGATTTTCCACTCTTGTTTCCTTCATATAGTGTATCATTTAGACCCACCTTTCCCCCTCCACTAACCATCCTAATGGCCTTCTCCATTTTCCTCTTTCATGTTATCCATTATGCCCTGAATGGACCGCCTTACGTGGTATCAGGATAAAGACACTCCCAAAACCACTAGATATGTATGATCAAATCACTGTACACACCACCATGTCTTCATGATCATGCATACTCATGGTAAATGTTGTCCTATTTCTAACCCACTTAACAAGTGGGATACTTAGAATGTTTTGGAGCATACATTCCCAAGGAAATGAGGGCCACAACCATAGGTATAGTGATAGTAGGTTTCTATGTCTGGGTAGTGAAATATATTTCTTATCTCCCCTCCCTTAACCCCTCATTCCCATATTGAATTGGGAATATTGGAAAATCATAGTAGGTATTTGATGTCTAATTAAGCCCATAGCATCAGGTTTTGTTCTTCCTCTACTTTATCTTCCCATGATATGGAAACAAAAGTGGGGAGGTGTGTTGGAGCTCACTATTTATCTCTTTCTTTAGGCCCCAACCTCATCCACATATGGAAGAAAGATATTTTGTTGTTTCTAGATATACTACTCCATCTTGTTTGTCACAATGATCATGACTCATACGGGAATATAGGTTAGTGGTGATCATGATATCTACACAATCCCAAGAAATCATGGGCCTCCTACTCGATATATTCCCCAATATGATTTCTATCATCTCAAACGGTCATATTCCATGTGATAAAACCTTAAAAGAGACTCCTACATAGGTGTAATCCCCAATCCCAGCACCCCAAATGAACCTTAATATTATATGGGCCACATTACAAGTAGGTTCATATCCACCCTAGGAGGAAAAATATCATCCAGGTTCCCTAAGATACTCTTGCATTAGTCCCACACCAATATTTACTGGGAATCTTCTTCCAAGGTGTCTTTATTGCATGGAATTAAACTGTGTGGTTTTTTACATGTCACACGACCCTAAAAGGTGATGTGTCCCATTAAGTGGCACAAAACTACTTGGGTTATAATTCCCTTCACCATGATAAGTAGGAATCCCATATTATGGGTCTGATCCTAACATCAAAACAATTTCAATCACTATAGATGACCGTAAATTACATAACACCCCATTTTTTGGCTTAAAACCATAATCATAATGACAAGTGATTTAAGAATCACTAATCCATAAATAAAAAGGTACCATTGATGGGGATCCTCAGATACATATAGATATCTTTATCAATGTAGAGCTTTAGATATATATAGATGATTAGAAATCCATTCATACTAATAAATGATTTTTAATTAAGGGGTGGAGTATGTTATAAATAGAAATTAATAAAGTATTCATTAACAAGAATTAAATAAAATCAATAAATGAGTCTCTTAATAGGAAATAATTCAAACTAAAAGGGTGTGATGAGTCCGATCTCCCATCCTCTCAACCAATTTTGTTCTGGAGTATTCATGGACAAGTTCCCCAATGAACACTTGCCTTTGTAAATGAGTTCCATGACTCATCATGGGAATGAGATCTATTGGGTGTTTCTAGTTCTACAAAGAAACTTTATCAGAAACCAACTCATTGAAAAACGGTGAAAAACATGGATTTTTTGGGGGTTTTGTGGTCTTTTGAGTTTTTTTAGGTTTGACATGTTCAAGAATATTTAATTGTGTTCATATGATTTTTGCGGTCATTTAAGGTTTTTTTTTGTTATTTTGGGTATTTTATGGGTTTCAGTGTTTTTTTTTTGATTTTAGTGTTTTTAGTGTTTTAATGGTTTTTATGGTTAGAAATGTGTTTTATATGGATTATTGGGGTTTTAGGGATATTAAAGATTTTATGTAATTTTAAGAGTTTTTATATTTTTAGAGGTTTCAATGGTTTTTAGGGGTTTTAAGGGAAAAGCAGGTAAAGGGATAGGCTAGTCCCGATCATACCATAAATACAATCAAAAAGATGTGGGAACAGAGTAGGGGTAGATTCAAATGACCCATAACCAAAGACAATCTCAAAGAGAAAACAAAAAACAAACAAAAAAATAGAAACTACATGTCAAAGGGGTCAACCTCCCCTGCATCCCCATAGGGGTCTCCGTTAGCACCATATCCTGAAGATGCATATGACTCTACCGTATCCCACTGTGTTGTAGCTTTCTTGTCATTTTCTATATCAATAAATAGCTTGGTGTAAATATCCTTGAGCCCTTGCTGCTCAGTAGACTTGGAATCCTTTGAGAAGGCCCTTGTGGAAATTAGATTAGGAAGAGTAGAGTAGTCCCTTCTTGGTCTCATCCTCATTGGGGTAGGGGAGAGGGCACCACAACCCTTCTTGCTGATTTTCAAGACTTTATCAGCACTCCATGATCTAGACCTAGAATTTATATCCTACCCATGCTTAACTGCACCACGAACAACCCCATCTGTCTGGATATTAGATACAGGTGCACTGGATCTATGTATCGCATCATGGTCTACAAAAACTTCATCAATCCTTGCTGCTTAATCATCTTCTACCCAGACAAATTGCACATCCTGCTTTAGATCTGGATTCTACAAGATTTCATTTTGATGCTGCTAAAAATATATTTTTGTGTAGTCCAACATAATATATTTAGACAACTCAACACATGGGGGAAGGGTCTCATATAGAACCAAAAAAGGTTCTGATGCTCTGCAGTCCTCCTGATTAAGATTTTAGACAGATACTCTTGATCCGCAACAGACTGAAATCCTTTTTTCAGCCTGTCTGTAGTCCAATCATCATCATCCACCACTCCCTGCTCCGGCTGTTGTTCAATGGAGGGTAAATGAACCTATGCTCTCCTTATACTTTCACAGGGGGTTAGTGGATCCCCCTGAGGATCCACATGGATTCTATTTCCATCCTAATCTACTTCAGCCTTCATCGCCCCTTGGATATGTAACTCCAGACTCAGACCATCCCTCTCCAAATAATCCACAGCTTTCAACCCTGCAAACCAATTGGATGATTCAATAGTAACTAATGAAGAATTTTTAATCCTCTCCACCCTCCCCATCCCAACACAAATGAGTCTAGGTACTATGTCCTAGGGATCCAAGGGCTACACACCATCATCCCTAGCTGCTTCAGCTTGCACATCCCCCAGTACATTCATCTCTCACCTTGCCTTCCCAGCAACCACAATTTCCACAAGTCCCAGTTCCCCAAAGCAAATGGAATATGGAGAAGCATCCTACCATTGCTCAGGTAGCTCAATATCCACCACCCCACCCTCATAGGAAGCCTCAACCCCCATCCTACTGAAGGAGGGGATGTCAGCTGAAAGTCCTAGGCCAGCCCTTAAACACTTGAAATTAATAGTAACCTTAACCCATAGATGGTTCCCCACTACATCCAGTCATGAGGAGAAGACCTCTAATTCTGCCCAAAAACCCTATTTTCACCAAACAGATCCTTCCAAAATCCCAACCTTTCCTCCAGATCACAAGCCAGCTCCAACCCTAGAAGGGATAGCTCTACGGTCAGTCCCACCTATGGAACACTCACTACTCCTGCGCCTGCAGTCACTTCCTCCATGACAATGTGTCAATATAAAATCACAGTATCTCACCCGTGATTTGAACACCACATGATTCTTCCATCAGAGTTCCTCACCAATGGAAATCCAAACAAAATAAACTGGTTCTTTTGAAACATCAACCTCAATACATACCCTTGGTGAAATCGGAGAAAAAAGTGCCTAGTTCTACTATTCATGCACAATAAATATCCAATAAAATTCCACATCATTGAAATAATATAAAAATTTTGAAGGGGGGGGGGAGTTTAGGAAACCTCAAACAAATCGCCACCATCGGAGAATCACGAAGCAGATGGAAATAGAAGCTCTATCGAGAGAGGGAAAAGTGGGCATCGTCGCATCTTTAGGGAGCCACTGACCAATCCTGAATGAGATCATCCTCAGAAGAGATGTGAATTAAAATGTGGAAGGCATCAACAATACTCGCTATAGCTTGATCTCGAAGGTCCCAGTGTTCAAACAGAAACCTATCAAAAACGTCCACCGAGGGTCTCCAATTTAGAAACCGAGCAACCAGGGTCAACATATGAAGAGAATAATCCCTATTACACTCCCCAAGAAAAAGATGTAGCTATGGGTGACCATCATGTAAGCCTGGCACATTTGGTAAAATTTAAGTCTTTGGAATGGCTGGAAGTGACTCAGGATCTGAAAATGGAACAAATGATCTATCATCATTGAGGACCAGCATTGGCCACTCCCCTGTGGAGGGGGGTGGTCGAGGCACCGAAGTTATCATTGTCGTCTTTAAGAAAGCAACAAGGAGGCAGTGTTGCCATTGAGAGAGCGTGGGGGATCCATCTATCATTATCTCTTCAAGATCATTTTTTAGGTGTTTTAAGGCATTTTTAGTGTTTTTCTATTTTTTTCAAGTTATTAGAGTTTATAGGGTTTTAAGTGTTCTGGGTTTTTTTGTTTTAATGGATTTCTATATTTTTAGGGTTTTAGGGGTTTTATAACTATTATTTTTTGGGTTTTTAATTTTTTTAGGGTTTTTAGGGTTTTTGTTTATATATTTAGGTGATTTTAGTTATTTTTAGGGTTTTTTTGGTTTTAGGGGGTTTTAGGGTTCTTTGGGATTTTAAAATTTTCTAAGGTTCCTAGAAAATTTTTTGAGTTTTTTAGGATTTTAGGGTGTTTAATGGTTTTTATGGGTTTTAAGTTGGTTTTTTTTGTTTATTTTTATAGTGATTATAGGGTTTTGATGGGTTTATATGATTTATAACAGTTTTATATTCTTCATGGATTTTTTGAGTTTTATCAATTTATGGTTTTTGGGTATTTATGTTTTTTATTATTTTTTGTGTTTTCTTCATGTTTATAGGGGTTTTGAGGTGATTCATAATATTATTTAGTTTTTTATGGTTTTAAGGGTTCTTAAGGGTTTTGTGGATTCTAAGGTTGTTTAACATTTTTATGATTTTTGGGATTATATGTTTTTTAATTTCTTTTAGTTTTTTAGAGTGTTTGGGGGTTTATGTATTTTTAGGGTTTTTTGTATTTTTAGGATTTTAAGGGGGTCTTAAGGTTTCGTAGAGTTTTGAGGACTTTTTTAGGTATTTAGGTTTTTTTGGGTTCTTACCCTTATTGGATTTTTTAGGGCTTTTAGGGTTTTTAAGGGCCTTTTATGGTTTTTATAATAATTTTTTTGTCTTTCAGGGTTTCAGGGTCTTTGGGTGGATTTAGGGGGTTTGTGGTGTTTCAGTGGTTTTGGGGGTATTTAATCTCTTTTTTGGGGATTCATAGTTTTTAAGGGTATTGAGGGTTTTTTATATTTTATGTTTTTCTAGGGTTTTATAGTCTTTCAAAAAAAAACTTGAGTACTATTGGGTTTTATTAGTTTTTAGGGTTAGTTAGAGTTCTTTGGGTTTTTAGGGGGTCTTAGGGAATTTTAGGGTTTTTAGTATTTTTAAGATTTTTGGGTTTTTTTGAGTTTTTTGTTTTTTATAGCGGTTTGTATATTTTTTAGGAATTTTTGAGGTTTTTTTAAATATATAGGTTTTAGGGGGTTCTAGTGGCTTTTAGTTGGTTTTCCATATTTTAGGGTATTTTAGTGATTTTAGGAGACTTAGAGGGTTTTAAGAGCAATTTTGGATTTTTAAGGGTATTAACTTTTTCTAGTTTTTGGGGATTTAGGGGTTTTAAAGGTTTTTTTTGGCTCTTTAAGGTTTTTTATTATTTTTATGGTTTTTTGGTTTTTTGGGTTTTTTAGGATATTTAGGGTTTTATGGTTTTATGGCATGTTAGGGATTCTAGAGTTTTAATATTTTTTGGGGTTTTTAGGTGCTTTAGGGTATTTTAGGTTTTTTGGTAATTTTACTATTTTTTTCTTTAATTTATTAGGGGGTTTTAACATTTTTTTACGTGTTCTTTTTATTATATTTTATTGTTTTTGGTATTTTAGGGTTATTTAGGGGTTTTAGGGATGTTTATGGGTTTTTAGAGTTTTTAGGGCCCTTTAGGGTTTTAGTGGTTTTATGTTCTTTTAGTTTCTTTTTGGGGTTTTAGAATTTTAATATATTTTAGTATTTTTAAAATGTTTTTAGGATACCTTATTTTTTTTAGGGGGTTTTAGTGTCCTTTATAATTTTTTGGGTTGACATGGATTTAAAAAAAATCATGAGGTTTTAGGGTTTTTAGGTTTTGTAGGGTTATTGGTTTTTTTGGATTTTAGGGGTTTGAAGATCTTTAGGGTTTTAGTGTTTTTAGGTTTTTTTCATTTTTTTGGATTTTTTTGATGTTGTTATGATTTTTAGTGTTTGTAAGGGGTTATAATGTTTTTTATGATCATCTAAATATTTTAGGTGTTTTAAAGTCTTTTTAGGTTTTTAGTGTTTTTGGGTGTTTTGGGATTTAGTTCTTTATTGTTGTTAATTTATTTTTTGGGTTTTTGAATCATTTTGGTTTTTTATATGGTTTTAGGTTTTTTAGGGTTCTTTAGGGGTTTTAATGACTTTATGGGGTTCACTATTTTTTAGGGTATTTTAATTTTTTTAGGGTCAATTAGGGATTTCAGTGTTTTTAGGGTACTTTAGTGTTTTTAGGGACTTTAGTGTTTGTTATGGTGTTTTAGGGGTTTTGTTAAGGATTTTTGGGGAATTTTAGGGTCCTTTAATGTATTTAGTTTTTTTGGATCTTTATGGTTTTAGGGTGTTTTAGGGTCTTATATTGGTTTTTTTAGTTTTTAGTATCGTTTAGGGTTTTTAGATTCCCTTGGGGTTTTAAGGTGTTTTATGGTCTTTTAGATTTTCTTTACAATTTTTGGGAGTTTTTGTATTTTAATGGTTTGAGGGTCTTTTTGGTTTGACGGTTTTAGTGTATTTAATTAGATTTTGGTTTTTTAGGATTATTCACGGTGTTTAGTTTGTTTTTGGTTTCTAGGTGTTTTATGGTTTTGTTGGATTTTAGGGTTTTCAGGGTTTTTTAGTTTTTTCGATTTTTTGTTTTTAATGGTTTTTTGGGGGGTTTTGTTGTGTTAGTATTTTTAGTGGTTTATGGGATTTCTGGGTTATGGGGAGAGGGGATAGAGTTTTTAAGCTGTTTGATGGGGTTTATGGTTTTCAATGGATTTAGGAGTTTTTACGGTTTTTAGGTTTTTTAGAATTTTTATATGTTTTATTATTTTTCGGGTATTTAGGGTTATTATGGGGTTTTCAATGTTTTATGGTTTTATTTTATAAATGTGTTTTAGTGTTAATATGGGGTTTTTTAATTTGTATTTTTTGGGGTTTTGTTTTGTTTTGATGAGTATTTATTATATTTATGAGTTTTTAGGTTTTTAGGTTTCCTATGGTTTTTAGGGGTTTTTAGGATTTTCTATGTTTTTTGTTTTTTAAAAGGGTTTTATATAGATTAGGAATTTTTAGGAATTTTAGGGGTTTTATGGTTTTTAGTGTGTTTTATGGTTTTTAGGATTCTTAGGGGTTCTTGGAGTTTTTGTAGAGTCAAGGGGTTTTAGAGTTTTGTTTCATCCTGAGGTGCGTGTGTGTGGGAGAACAAAATGGTCCGACAGATAACAACTAATTGTTTGTTGTTATAGAGAGTTTCACGTCGAGTTCACCATTTTTGTTTCAACTAGGTTTGCGTCGCACCACATTTAGGTTTGGTGAGATGGTCCCACTGGGATTGGGATGTATATCCTTTTTATGTTATGAAGGTTGTTTAGCATTTTCATGATCCCAGCGGGTGATTCCAGGGGGTTATGTGTTTGTACAATCAACCGATGATTGGTATGAGGTCCTCAAATGGTGTCCATTAGGTTTATTCATGGAGATAGGAACACCCAACGACCCTTTTATGCAATATTGAAGGACATACATTGTAAAATAATTTTCTTGTTTGATGATATGTCCAAAAACAGTTAAGGAATCTATTGGTTGAGAGGATGGGAGGCCTTGATCATCACACCCTTTTAGGGGAATAATTGCCTACTCCGGGACTCTCTTATATATTTATGGAATCTTCATATGTTCATGACTCCTTTTTTTATTCACAAGACGTTTTCCATGTATTACCCCTAGTTTTCAAAATCAATCATGGATATACATGGATTATGAGGTACAAAGACAGTGCTGGTTTAAGCCACGTGATGAGGCACTTGGAAGTTTATCAACATCTAGGGAGGAAGGAAGTTGTTTTGATGTTGGGGTCAAACCCATGAGAAGGGATTCCTAAGTATCCTCATGAGAGGAATCAGAGCTCATGTTGTTCAGTTTAACTAGAGACTTATACATTGAAGCTTCCTATTTGAAGAGTTATGGTTAGGACTTACACAGAAGTGGAGGCCTTTTCGAAAGAAGTGAATTTTGGTATATGATCCCCATTATGGGAGACATTATTGGGATTATCCTTTTCTAAATGTTCCCCTTTGATCTTGGGAATTAGATAGGAATCCAATATATCCTGGTTAGAGCAGGAATCAGATTTCTCTTAGTTCGTTGCTGGGTTGTGGCTTCATTGGGGCTTATAAGTGGGAGGTTCCCATTTGAAGGGGGCATGATCACTCATTTCATGGTCAATATGATATGGATATCTAGACTAAACAAAGTATTATTATGTGTCACAGTTGTGTTGGGAATCATAGTTCTCGTAATTCATGATTGGGTTGTGTGAATTTTGTATCATCACAGACCTCTAAGACCATGTGAGTCATGATCAGTGTGATAAATAAGAGGATGTGAAATATTTAACAAAGGAACACTTTCCCTTCTCTACTAATGGAAAAGGAAGAGGGAGATGGTGGATGAGGGTGATTCTATGATTCTCGTGGTAGAGGGAAATGTTCTTTGAATGTGTCATCCTCACACTCGTATTGATATCAAGGATAGTCACATTGGGTGAGCTATCTGGACACATCCCATGTCGGGCCGAAGAGGGGAGAAAGTGCCACCTCCTGTAAAAAGGATATGGGCTTACCTTAGGAAGAGTACCCTAAAATGGGTTTTGGGATAGGGGATAAGTGTCATCCCAATCAAAAGGGAAGTAAAGTGTGATCTCCTCATTTTTCAAAGATGCTCATGGAAGGAAAGTTCCAGTGACTACCCTCAATCCCTAGAACGGGGAGGTTCACATAAATTTCCTAAGGCCAGACTCTATGTTCTCTTGACAAAGTAGACTTAAGGAAATATAGGGGGGTTAGAACCATTGTTAGATCTGCCTTTGCAATTTCATATACCTTGGGTATGTAAACTTAGAAGGGAACACTGATGCACCTGAAGGACTAGTCATATATTCTGGCAGTTTTAGAAGAGAATGTGGCCTGATAACAGTGGACTAGTTAGCTGAGGGGCCATGGAGGGAATGATAGTAATGGAAGGACAATATTTTAACTGGAAGGTAGAAAACCCCATGACACCCCATTTCTAATACCATTCTATCATGTCGGCTGAGGGCTTCCCCACAAAGCGTACTACTGTATGGGTGAAGGGGTTGTCTACGTACCAATTTTTTATGCAAATCTGGATACGACATTCTGGATAACATGTTGGTACATGGTATCAAGTTCCATTCTCATAACATGGTTCTCTACAGTGTAGGGTATTGTCTACATAGCGATGTAGGCATGGTTCATTGGACTGACGGAGGGGCACTGTGCCTGTAATTTGTAGGAAGTTCATCTGCGAAATCCCTATGGTTCACGGTTCTCCAATTGGGTTCACAGCCAGTTGATTATTATTATGTTTCTTTCTTTTTATTGTTCACGGTGGGTTTATACCTACTAGAAAAAGGTCTGTGATCCTTCATCGATTTTTCACCTTTTAAGTCTCTTGTCTGTATTCCTCGAATGGTTGAAGTCTCAATTCTCCAACGTCAAATGTAACCTGGTCTCCAAAAGCCTTATTTGTGTGTCATTCAGTTCCTAATCCTTTTATATAGTGTTGGGGAAGTTGTATATATGAGAACATGAAACCTTTTGTAGAATCCAATGGAGGAATCATCTGAACCCCATATGGCTTAGTCAATAGAGGTTCACGATGTTGCGGTTTACGGTGGTAGAAATCGCCACCTAAATCCTACAAATGATGTGGTTTGTGGGGCGCTTCCAGACCCACCTCGGCTGTGAACTCCTCGGTCCATTGGGATGGTATGTGGGGACATACTTCTCTGTCACATTTACTCCAACTACATGGTTCTCAATGCCTTGGTTCTCTATTTTCATCTCCTTTGTGAATGGCTTGGTTTGATGTCCAACACTTCATGGGCCAACATTTTGAAGGTTTTCTGCATACTGGTTGGTCCATGGTTTGAAACATCCATGGAACTTCCTTGGTAACCGGTATGTGGACCAATTTTGGACCTTTTCCATATTGTATTTCTTCAATATTCTTCTCAAATTCTCATCTCTACATGCATCTCTTTCCTTTATCAAATTTGTTGGAGTATTTTGTTTTTCTTTGTGGATTTTCAGGACCCTATAGGTTTCAAAAGATTTTATGGGTTTTTTGATGATTTTTATATATTTTTCAGCGTTTATAATTATAATGGTTTTTATTATATTTATTTTTTTTAGTATTTTTAGGGTTTTAGGTTATTTTAGGTGTTTTATAGGGTGTTCAGGGTATTTTAGAGTTTCTAGGGTCTTTTTTTGTTTTTAGTGTTTTTATGGTATTAAGGGGTTTTATATTTTTGTTTGGTTTCCATTTTTTTTATGGTTTTAGGTTTTTTAGAATTTTATGGTTTTGGGGTTTGGGGGGGTTAATGGTTTATTTTTGTTTTCAGGGTTTTTCAGATTCCATATGACTTTTTGGGGTTTGATAGTTTTTTTAGAGTTTTTATGTATTTTTATGTGTTTTTTGGTGTTTTAGAGTTTTTAAGTTAATATGGAAATTGTTAGGGTTTCATTGGGTTTCTATGATATCTAGGGGTTTTTGTGTTGTCATGTTTTTAAGGTTTAATCATTTATTTTTTGGTATTTTTATGGTTTTTATGGTTTTTAGGGGTTTTTAGAATTTTAGGTGTTTTTTGGTTTTTAGTATTAATAGGGTTTTAGGTGTTTTAGGTTTTATAGGATGTATCTAGGATTTTATTGGGTAATTTGGAATTTTTTTCATGTTCTTAGGGGTTTTAGGTATTTCATGGTTTTTAGGGGTGTTAGGGATTTTTAGGGTTTTAAGGTTTTTTATGATTTTTAGGTATTTTAAGGGTTTTATGGATTTAAATGGTGTTTAGGTAATTTTAGGGTTTTTGTAATGCCTTTTTGGGTCTTTTAAGGGGTTTTAGGGTATTTATGGGGTCTTTGGGTTTTGGTTCTTTTAGAACTTTTGTGATTGTTAAGATTTTATATGGAATCTAGGGCATCAATGATTTTGATTTTTTTTGGGTTTTGGAGGTTTATAGGGTTTTGGGTGATTTCGAGATTTTGTGGTATTAGTTTTTTTAGTATTTTTCAAGGTTTCTATTTTGTTCATATTTTTTAGGGGTTTAATATATTTTCATAGCTTTAATGGTTTTTAGTGGTTTTAGGGTTTAATTATTTTTAGTGTTTAATGATTTTTAAGCCTTTTAGGGTTATTCATTATTTTAGGGATTTTATAAATTTTTAGGTTCTTAGTGGTTTTATAGTCTTTTGGGTTTTAAGGGAAAGGAATGTGTGAGGCTATGCTATTCTTGACCTCCCAAAATTTATTAGAAAGAAGACACTACAGATAAAGGAGGAGAGGGATCAAACGACCCACACAGAAAACACCTAACAACCCCTAACAACCCCCAAAAAACCCAAAGAGAAACAAAAAATAAAAAACAAGTTAGTCAAAATAACAACCAAATTCAAAAAATTATGGTGCGCCATAAGTATTACCCTCTGCTCCATATCTAGGAGTCACATTGTTAGAGTAGAAGTCATAATTCTGCCCTTTTTCCATCAATTCCCATTCTGAATCACAATCCTCATGAAGTTTGAGGAGCGTTAGGATCTCCTACCTATGTCTACCTTACTCTGGGGTGTGTTGATGCTCTCATTTGTTAACTTTGACAATCAGTTTGACTACCTTTGATGACACATGGGTTGCCATGGGACTAGGAAGAGTGGAGTAATCCCACTTCATCCTCTTCTTCAAGGGTCCCAGTTAAGAACAATCATCCAAATTTTTATCTGTCTCATTAATGATCATATCCTTATAGTGATTCAACCTTTTACCATTTTCATATAAGTCTATTAATGTCATAGTCAGGAAGGACTCTACACTGCAACACACATGGACCACCAGGTCAGGTACCTTGAGAGCCACACAGGGAGCAGACACCACATTAGTCATCACCAACTGCAGGCCCTTATCCTCTTTCAAAGTAGGAAATCCCTCATCATTCCCATGGCATGAAGTCCCATCCCTAGAAAACCCATCATTATTGTGTATGAGCACCTGCATCAGCCTTTTCTCCTGGTCACCAGCACCATCCGAAATGATATCACTAGCCATCTAATCCACCCTTTCTCTACCACGCAATGCCCATGCCCCATCTAGCATGTCACCTCTAGGGACCAGTGATGATTCACTGATTCGTCCTTTCTTAGCTCCCAAACCATAACCATGAGACTTAAACAGGGGAAACTCCAACGCATCTCGCCTATAGAAATCACCAGGCAGAGGCACCACCAAGGGAACATTTTCATCCACAATGGCACTAGGCCTAGAAGCAGTCAAGGCCCTGGTATCAGCTACCTCCTCCATGTTCCTCCACCACCCCTGCTCCTCCACATCCCCCTCTACATCATTCTTGTCATCCAACTCCATAGAACTAAGACAATAAATCCTATTACACAAGGGGGAACCAACCAAGTCTAGTGCCTCCCTTTGTCCAGTATTCCCACTATAATAGAACATGACCTCCTGACCTTCATCCACCCCTCCCAAGAAAGAAGCATCTCCCAGATTCCCTAGAGGTTGTACCATCCTCTCACCAGCCTCTTCATGCCCACTACCATTCTGATGAGCCATCATTTCCAGACCACAAAAGGGTGACACCATCACCAGACCCTATGCAGCAGCCTCCTACTCTGAGGCCAGTGATCCAAACCCATGGCACAATGAAACATCATCCTAAGCCTACACCTCCATTCCCTACCCACCCAAAGCATAATCCTCCACTCTTCTAGCCTTCCACTGCTCCTGCAAGTCTTCACAGCACAACCTAGGGGGACCTCACACCTTCCTTAGGCTCTATTACTCCCTTATCATGCACACTCACCGGATCCCACTTCAATATCTCATTCACATGAGAGACTTTTGGCCCAGCAGATTGTCGCGACATTGGATTTATCATTGGAGTCCCTCACACAAAATTACTTTGATCATCCACCATCCCTGGTAATTCACCCTCCATAACTTCTGCTCTACTACCCCCTCGTCTACATGAAGAGATAGAATGACCCAGTCGCCTGAATATAGATAAGAATTCAACATAGGACTCTACAAAAACCGGTTGTTTGTAATGAAGCTTTTTTCCAACAATAATCCCCAAAAATTCAATCATAGGTTTTGAGACATCCAATTCAACACATACTCTCAGGGAAACTGGGTGGAAGATCGCTTGAGTCTGGATGTCCAAACACAAATACCAGACCACAAGATTTTTAAGCATACAAATAATGGAATCATTTTGAAATGGAAGAGGGGGTTCTAGGAACCTAACCCATGAAGCAATTAGTGGTGATTCCCAGTTCATGTGTAGGTCAAAGAACTATCAGAAGATGAATAATCTGACACCATTTTGGCTTCGAGGGGCCGCATACCAAAAGTGAATCAATTCATCCTCCATTAAGAACCAGGTCATACAATGGTTCCTGTTTAATAACTCTACCATCGCCCGATCATGGAGATTCCAACATCCAAAAACGAATCTGTCAAAAGAATCCACCGAGGGTCGGTGCTTCACAAACCGGGAAACCAGGGTCAAGCCATGAAGCATAGAGGCCACATGGAACTCTGATTCCAATAAGGATAAGTGAGGGTAGACTTAATATAGGTTAGGAACCTTTGGGAAAAGATCAATTTGATGGATAGGGGAAGAAAATAAGGCATATGAGGAGATATGATGGCAAAGTCCTAATCGCCATCGAGCAGAAAACCCTCCCCCGTAGGGGGGGAGGAAGGATCACTATCAGCGCCATCAAGGAGCCATGAAGAGAGAAGGATTAATCAGGAGAGATATCCTTTCTTTAAAATATTTTATTTTATAATATTTATAAATTTAAAAAAATATGTTGATTTAATTATTATTTATTTATTATTAATTGTTAGTTGTTTTTAAACAAGTAGGGGAAACACCCCCTTTTATATAAATTAATGAATAGATTATTCTCCCAAGTTTTTAGAGGCAACCAATACATGAACTGATTTCCCAATAACTCAAAGAACCATTATAATTGGATAGCTCAGAGGACATGTGACCTAATGGAAAAAAATGACCAGACAAATTCCATATCATGATATCAATCTTCTTGTTGTTACATCCCTTAACATCAGTCATTGCATTGAACTACCCCACCATGAAGACCTAGTAGAGAACCCTTCTTTAAACAACATCTATGTTGAGATCTATATTTTATGTGACATTGAACCCACCACTCTTTCAAGATAACCACACATAAATGACTTTATATATTCATGTCATAATACCTTCCAAGATGTGACACTTCACTTATCTATTCTAAAACACCTCTCTCTCTTTCAATCATCCCTCTCATGAATGTTGTTGAAGCCAAGGTGCACTACCAACATGATGCACTACACAACATGGTTGATCATTATGTATCATTTTATTCTTTATGATGGCCAGGAGGCCCTGTGTCCCAAAGGCCAATAGTTGACTAAAGGCCCTATGTCCTGAAGGGCCAATTCTAATGACCATAGAAAAAATCGTGTGAATAGTTCTACTATTATAGTACTGTTATAGTAAATTTGAAATCAACCCTTTGCCAATTTTTTTTTATCTTTTGTCATTTAGAATCCATGAAAGAACCTGTACCACTAGGTTACATGCTCATTGTAAAATCGTGTGTATGAGTTATTCTTGACTCAAACTGGGGGCCTAGACCAATCCCATAACGCACAACACATTCCTCAACTATACAATGGATTTGAATCCCCCTATTAATAATAGTCATAGTGTATGAGTCTGGAAGGAATCACACCCACGCCAATTCCCATGGAGAGTGGGTGGTGTAACAAGAGTGTGCCACATGACTAGCACACTATGGAAAAAATGTCTGTATGGGTTATGCAAGACTCCTAGTGGGGGGACCAATCCCAAAGAACACCACCCATTTCCCACCAATAAAGTACCTTTGATCGCCATGTGCATAATACACATAGTTTCCAATTTCGTTGTGAATCAATCCTCTAACATATCCCATAAAGAGTGGAAATCAGGACATCTTCATGATCCCAAGACCAACATAGGCCTCCTATTAAATGTTATCCCCGACCATGCACAAATGAGCATCCTATTTGGGATAATCCTCAATCTTACTCAAACTGTCCTCCTATTCATTTTAATCCACCACCATATTGAAGTGGTCCTCCTCCATGGGTGTAAAACCCAACCTTTCCATACTTATCAAGCATTGATTTTTGAAATAATCATATATATAGAAATATTCTTTAAGGTCTAAACCCAACCCCTAAATTTTCCATAATGTACTTCAGGCTATATCCCTAGTAGGGTCAAATCCATAATGAAGGTAAATATTCTTCCCGGGTCTCTTTCATCACTATCCTTATAAGGCCATATTCATGATAATATCATAGCCCACCTAGGACACCACATCTCTTCACGACACTTCAGGTCGCCTAAACATAAGTGCCACACACAAAAAAGGACTAGGTACTTCCCCTTAGACCTCATTTCTAGATGATATTAATCTTCATGTTATTATCCTCATCACACAAAATTAAACATTGGTGTTTTCTATTAAGTTTCATCAAACTATGTGGGTTATGGTTTCTTTCAGGAGGATACGTAGAAATACCATCTTATGTGTTCGATTCTAAAATCATAACAACTCATATTCCCCTAAATGATGGAAAATTCCAGAACACCCTATTATGTGGCTAAAAACTAGCTTCCTAAGGATGACCAATATAAGAATCCTTGACCCATGTATGAAAATGTTCCATTTATGTAGAACCTCATATACATGTATATTATTTTGAAACCACATAGACAAATAATTGATATCTAATTAAAGGGTAACCCATTATAAACGTGGGGATGAACAAAGGATTAATGAACACCTATTGAATATATAATAGAGTCCAAAAATATGCAATAATTCCCCTCAAAATGGTGTGAGGATCTCAAACTCCCATCCTCTTGATGAATGTGTGTCCATATGTGTGGTCATAATATTCCTTAGTAGCCACCTACCTTTCGAAATTAGGTTTCTGAAACATCTCAAATGTGGGAACCATTGGGTGTTAATGGATCCATGAATAACCCATTAAAATCCATTCAAAAAATGGGCAACCCATCTTTAATGACTGTGAAACATTTCAACCCCCCATATCCAATCATACAAGTGAAACTATACTTTTTATTGCAAACAAAAATGGTGTTCCTAATGTGAATCATTTAACCATGACTTCTCCACATGTTAAAAAGGATAGACACCCTAGTTCTCATCACACTATTTTATTCCTTCAATAAATCCATTTTTATCATCATCATAATCATGGTTTTTATGGGTTTTTGGGTTTTTATAAATTTTAGGGGTTTTGAAGTTCTTCAATTTTTATTGTTTTGAAGGGGTTTTAGTGGGTTTTACTGTTATTATAGTATTATAGGTTTTGTTGGGTTTTTAAATATTTTTATGGATTTTAAGGGGTTTTAGGGTTTTATAGAATTTACTCTATTTTATGGGTTTCTTATTTATTTTTGGAGTTTCCAAGGGTTTTACGGTTTTACAGTTTTTTCACTTTTCAGGGTTTTTGGGGACTGGAGTGTTTTTTGTGTTTTAAGGGTTTTAGTTTTTTTATTATTTTAGTGTTTTTAATGTTTTTAGGGTATTTAATATTTTTTTTAGTTTTCATTGTTTTTAGTGGTTTTAGGGGTTTAACGTTTTTTTTATTTTTTTTATTTTTAGTCTTTTGTTTCATTTTAGTGTATTTAGTGTTTATTTTGTTTTTAGGGATTATTATGGTCTTTTATTAGTGATTTTATGGTTTTAGTGTTTTAAGAGTTTTTAAGGTTTTAGGGGTTTTAGTATCTTTCTCTCATTTTTGGTGTTTTTATAGGATCCAATGTTTTTTATGTTTTAATGTTTCTATGGATGTTTTATGGTTTTATGGGTTTTATGGTTTTTATTATTATCATTATTTATACGGTTATTTGATGGTGTTTTAAGGAACATTTATGATTTTAGGGGTTTTTCGTTTCTATGGTTTTAGGGTTTTTATGACTTTATTAGGGACTCATATGATTCTCTTAGGAAATTTAGGGTTTTAGAGTTTTATGGTTTTTTAGGGATTTTTGGGTTTTAAGGTTTTTATGGTTTTTTTTATATTAGGGTTTTTAGGGTTATTATGAGTTTTTATTTTTAGTCAGGGCTTTAAGGGTTTTGGTTGTTTTAAATGTTTTTAGGTTTTTTATTTTTTTTTGGGGGGGGGTTCATTGTTTTTAGAAATTTTTTCTTAATTTTTTGTCAATAATGGGTTTTTACATTATTTAGGGGACTTATATGGCTCTTATTTACTTTTAGACGTTTTAAAATTTTATAGGGTTTTAATGGATTTTAGGATTTATAGGTTTCATTAAAAGTATTAATTGTTTTAGGGTCTTTTGGGTATTTAAGGGGTTTTAGGGTATCTTATGGGTGTTTTAGGGTATTTATGGGTTTGGGGGTTTTTTAGGGTTTTATAGTGTGTTTTGGGTATTACGTGTTTTATGGTTTTTGGGGGAGTGTTAGGGTCTTTGGGGTTTTTTGGGTTATTTAGGATATTGTATGGTTTTTACCATTCTTTAGTGGTTTTATGTGTGTTTATCATTCTTGGTTTTTGGTTATTTGGGGTTTTTTGTGGTTTTTTGTGGTTTTTTGTGGTTTTTTTGGATTTTAGGTATTTTTTGGGGTTTAGAGTTTTTAGGGAGTTATAAAGGTTTTGTGGGTTTTCAATGTTTTTAGGCGTTGTTTGGGTTTCAGGACCTTTTATGGTATTTTTTGGGTTTTGGTATTTTTTATGGTTTTTTTTTATTGGGTTTTTAGGGGATTTTTAGGTTTTTTTTAATATTTTTGTGGTTTCTAGGGTTTTAGGAGTTTTAGGGGTTTGGGGGTTTTGTGTTTTTAATTATTTAAGGGTTTCTACTATTTTTGGGTATTAATATTTTTTAATGTTTTTAGGGTTTTTTATAATTTTATAGGGGTTTTATGAATATTTTCTTATTTTTAATGTTCTAGTGTACTTTCGGGGTTTTTATTGGGTTTCGGGCTCTTTTAGAGTTTTATTGGGTTTATGGGTTTTAAGCTATTTTTGGGTTTAGTGTTTTTAGGGGTTATTTGGTTTTTAAGTTTTTACTGGTTTCATCGTTATTTTAGTTGCTTAAAGGGTTTTAAGGGTTTTTTTGGATTTTTATAAGATTTATAGGGTCTTTTCGGGGTTTTATGGTGTTTAGGGTATTTTATGGTTTTTTTGTTTTTTGGTTCAGTTAGGGGGGTTTAGTGATTTTTAGGTTCTTTTAGTGTTTCATTAGATTTTAGGGTGGTTAGTGTGTTAATATTTTTAATTTATTTTGTTTTTTTAGTTGTTTTAGGGGTTTCAAGGATTTTTTGAGGATTATAGCCATTTTATTATTTTTATCGTTGGGGAAGGGGTTAGGTTTTTTTATATTTTTTTATATATTTTAATTTTTTATATTGTTTTTAGGTTTCTAAGATATTTTATGGTTTTTAGGGGTTTTATAGTTCTGTATTATTTTTGGGGTTATTTTATATAGTGTTTTTGATTTTTTAGGGTTTTTTGGGGTTTCTCAGTTTTTAGGGTTTAGGATTTTGGGGGTTTTATGGGGATTTTGGTTTTAATGGTTTAATGGATATTTAATGGGTTTTAGTGTTTTTATGGTGTTTTAGAGTTTTAAAAGTTTTAGGGTTTTTAGTGTTTTTAGTGGATTAAAGGTGTTTTAGGGGGTTTGGTTGTTTTTTGGTGGGTTGAAATTTTTTTTCGAGTGACACATGTTTTTAGGAATATTTTTGATTTTTAGGTTTTTTAAATTTTAATGAGTTTTTTGGTTTTTTGTGTTTTCAGGGTTCTTTATGGTTTTTTTGTTTTTAGGTTTTTTTGAGCTTTTAGGATTTTTTAGGGTTTTTTAGGGTTTTGAGTGTTTTAGTGTCTTTTAGGGTTTTATGGGGTTTTAGGTGTTTAAAATATTTCTAGGTTATTTTAATTTATTTCATGACTTTACCATCTATTTTTGTTTTTTCTATATTTTTGGATTTTTATTATTTTTTAGTGCTTTAAGGTTATTTTATAGTTTTTTGCGTTTTTAGGGTTATTTAGTATTTTATATGGTTTTTAGGTACATTTAGTGTTTTTAGTGGGTTTAGGGCGGAAGAGGTTAATGGCTAGGCAAGCCTATACCCCCAAAATCAATAAAAAAAATTAGTGGGTTAAGGGAGTTTGTGATATTTTTTGGGTTTTTTCAGGTCTTTTAGGGGTTTTAGTCCTTTTAAGGTCTTTATGTGTTTAGGGTTTTTGTGTTTTTTGGATTTTTTTGGTTTTGTAGGGTCTTATAGGGTTTTTAGGGTCCTTTAGGTTTTTAGGGTTTTTAGGGTTTTTAAGGCCTTTAGGTTTTTAAAGGATTTAGTATTTTGAGGGTTTTTAGGGTTTTTTTGTGTTTTACGATTTTTTTGGGGTTTTAGTGTTTTTACTGTTTTTGGGGTTTTAAAGGGTTTTAGGGTTTTTATTGTTTTATGTTATGTTAGTTACTATGTTTTTTATGGTTTTCAAGGTGTCTTGGGTTTTATAAATTATTTTAGGGATTTTTAAATTTTTTTAGTTTTAGCTCTTTTATGGTTTTCTAGAAATGTAGGGTGTTTTAACAGTTTTTACATATTTTAGGGTTTTTGGGGATTTTTATGGTTTTAAATTTGTTAGGATCCAATATGGTTTTTTTTAGTTTTAGGGTTTTTAGGGTTTTTAGGGTTTTTTGAGTTTTTAATGTTTTAGGGGTTTTATGGTTTCTATGGTTTTTCATTTTTAGGGTTTTTATTATTTTTCGGTTTTTAAGAGTTTAAAAGATTTTGTGGGTTTTAAGGGGTTGTGGGTTGTGGGTTTTTTACTATTTTATGGTGTTTTAATGTTTTTAGGGGTTTTTTAGGGTTGTTAGGTTTTTATTTTATTTTTAGGGCCTTTAGGGTTTTAATGGTTTTAGTGGTTTTTAGGGTTTTTAAGGGTTTTAGGGTTTTTATGGGTATATAGGATTTTCATGTTTTTTGGGTTTTTATGGGTTTGGGTGTTTTAAGGGGGTTTTAGAGTTTTTAGGGATTTTATAATTTTTAGGGTTTTTGGGATAATTGGGTTTCTACAATTTTTAGATAGTATTTGGGTTCTAGATCATTTTGGAGAATTTTATATATTTTTAGGGATTTTTGATATTTTTGAGGTATTTAGGGGATTTTGGGTGGTTTTAATGGTTTAAAGGGGTTTAGGTTATTTCTTGGTTTTTAGGGGTTTTTGGGTTTTTAGGGGATTTAGGGCAATTAAGGTTCGAGACCAAGCATGCATGGTCTCCCAAAATTTATTAAAAAAGCAATAACATAGAGTTATAAAGAGGGTTTAAAAACACGGGTGTAAAGATAACCCTTCATATCAGAGTCGACAAAGGGAGAGTAGAAATACAGGGCCACAAAGGACCACATTGAGATCCTATCCACAATTTCCTATTTGGTTAAAGCATCTTCCACCGAATTCACCACCCTATATGAATGTTTGACATTTATAGTGATACCCTAGAAAAGTTTGACACATTCAATCCATTATAGAAGAAATATCCAAGGAACTGTCATGGACTTGTTATTGAGAACATCCACAGCAAACATCTATTCTAATTCAAGTCAAAGGAAACTGCACCAGAATTGATCTGAAAATTTTACCACCTTTATCATTTCCCAAAGTTCATATTCATATGAACACCATGTCCAATAAAATGGTAGAAGTATCCATTCAGAAAGACAGTGTGTCTGCAGAAAATTCCACCACTCCCTGAGAGGCTAGGTGATCCCAAAGCCATGCCGTCCACATTGACTTTGATCCATGATTTAATTAGGGGAATCTAGTGAATAAACTATAGAACCTGTGCTTTTTTGGTCCTCCCAGAAACTCCATGAGTACATAAAATAATGAATTCATTAACATAATTATCTATCAAACCATTTTGAATTTTTGACTATGGTTGAACCTCATTATGAATAGTAATGACTCCACCGTGAAAGGAGAGGAGCATCCTGTTGGAGGAAATTTCATTTCAAGAAGATCAAATATAAAGATAACAGGAGAAATTATAGTGAGTAAAAAATTGTGAACCTACTCACGACATTTCCCCTCAGAAAGACTCTTAATCATGTCAAACAAAGTCTTGTACAGGCTGAATCGAAACTCGAACAACTGTTTTAGGTAGTTCCATAATGCAGATACAAACCTGCATTGCACAATGTATGTTTAATAATCTCCTCTTCTTAAAAAAAAGCAGGCCAATGCCAGGCTATAACCAGCCTTGTTCATCCAATATTGAAAGGGAACCCAATTCTTCCACAGTTTCCATAAAAGTATGTGGTTTGTAGGTGGAAAAAAGTCTCTTGAAAAAGTTGTTCCAAGCTAGAGGATCAATTCCACATGCACATTTCTTCCATTAAAAATACATTGTATTATTCTTCCCAACATGTATGGGTTTCTAGATGAGGGTTTCAGTGTCAACCAACATGTACCTCTAAATTTTCTGGATAATATTATCTAGAAATATCCCATCAAATTATCCAACTCTTTTTTTTAATAGTACCAATAGAAATATTCCTTATATAAGGGGTAGGAGTCATAGATTCAAGCAAGGCCTTATCAAGCCATGTGGTGGACCAACAATTCATATTTGAATGTTGTGACATGATTTATTTTCATTTAGCTTCAATGTCCTTGTATGAGGACCTAATTAAAAACTAGATAGTGGAGGGTACATAACCTATGAAACCATTATAAAGTTTTTGCGTGAACATATCCAAAATAAACTCCAGGCCATCATCATGTGAATCAAACAAAGACTAGCTAAACATGTCAAGGAGGGAATCATTAAATCTCCAATGATACATAATGCATATCCCCTAGATCAGCAAGTTTAGTGAAATATTTCTAATCTATAGAAACTGACATTATATTCCTAATGCATCCCATCAATGAAAAATTACTAATATTTTCTTTCAAACTTTTGACAAGATTAACTGGCCATCTATAGATGGAATAACCATGGCCAACATGGAAGGGATAACATAGTTTATTAAGAAAACACTCCCCACAAGAGATAAGATATACCCTTTCCATTTTGCATGTTTTTGGGTGATTTTAGATGATATTATCTCAATATGGAAGCTCTTGAACCTCACCTAAAGAAGAGGGACACCTATATATACAAATGGGAATGAACCCCTCTTTATACAAAGAGACCTAGAAATGCAAAGTATCATAGAGAGTGAAACTCCATTACCAAAGATAATTGAGTATTTGCTCCAGCTAATGGATTGGCTAGCCACTCTTTCATAGTTCTGGAATATCCTTCAGATTGAATAAAATGTTCACTTTCTGGTTGGACCGAACAGGAGTGTGTCATTAACATAAAAAAGATGGGAGGGCATATGAAGGTCTCTTCTTGCTTTTATTGGATTAAGAGGCTATCCTACATGAGATCAATGATATATCGACTCGAATAATCTTTTGCGATCACAATGGGAAGAACTTAGAGAATATCCCCCTTCTTGACTCCAATAGAGAATTAAATGAATCCTAAAATGTTATAGGGGGTTGGGGTGTTTTTAGGTCATTAAGGTTTTTAGGGGTTATAGGGGTTTTAGTGGGTTTTAGGGTTTTCCTTGATTTAGGGTTTTGGGTGTTATTTTAGGGTTTTCATGGTTTTTATGGGTTTTTAGGTTTTATAGGGTTCATTTAGAGTTTTTAGCATTCTTTGTGGGTTTTTATGATTTTTAGGTGTCCTAGGGTTTTTAGTGTTTTCTAGGGTTTTAGGATATTTAGGGGTTTCCATATTTTTATGGGTTTTTAGGAATTTATGGTTTGCAGGGGTTCTAAGAATTTTTGGGGTATTAGGGTTTTATTATTATTGTTTTGGTGTTTAGTGTGTTTAAGTGGTTTAATGGGTTTTGGGTTATTTTATTGTTTTATAAAAAAATTATTGTTTTTATGGTTTTTTGGGTTTTTGGTCTTTTAATGTTTTCTAGGTTTTATAGTATTTTTTGGGGGGGTTTATAGTTTTAATTGTCTTTATTGGTTTTTTGGATTTTAATAGATTTTAGTATTTTTTTTAGTGTTATCATCTTTTTTATGGTTTATAGTGGTTTTATGGTATTTAATGGTGTTTTATGGTTCTTTTGGGGGGGTTTTAGGGTCTTTTTGTGTTTAGAGATTTGTAGGTTTTTTGGGTTTTATAGGGTATTTTTTGATTTTTTTGGTTTTTTATGGTTTGGGTTTTATTGATTTTAGTTTTTAGTGTCTTTTTGGGTCCTATTGGGTTTTTGGTTTTGTTTAGAATTATTGGTATTTTTTTGTCTCATTTGATATTTTTGGGGTTTTAGGTTTTTTCTTACGGGGTTTTAAGGTTTTTGGGTCTTTTAGATTTTTAGGTATTTTAAAGGTTGTTTAGAATTACTACATTATACTTATGGGTTTTAGGTGTCTGTATGGTTTTCAGTGGCACTGAGTGTTTTTTTTATTTTTTTTATTTCTTAGGGTTTTTCGGTTTTTATGGGTTTGTAGGGTTTTCATGGAATTTTATGTTTTCTTTGGGTTCTAAGGATGTTATATGGGTTTTATTTTCTTTTAAAAATTATCGGGTTTTAGGGAATTTTAGGGTTTTATGAGGTTTTTAGGGGTTTAAGTATTTTTAGGGGTTTTAAGGTCTTTGTATATATTTTAGGGGTTTTATGATATTATAATGTTTTATAGGAATTTAGGGATTTTGGTATAGTGTTTAGGTTTTAGAGTATAGGTATTAGGCTTTATGTTGTATTGTCTTGGGATTTTGTTTTAGGTTTTGGGGTTATGGATTAGGGTATATGGTTTAGGGTGTAAGATTTAGGGTTAGGTTGTAGAGTGTAGGGTTTATGGTATGGGGTTTTGTGTTTAGGGTGTAGGTTTTGGGGTTTCAGTTTTAGGGTGTTGGGTATATATATTAGGTTTTAAGGTTAAGGTTTTGGTGTGTTTGGTATAGGGTTTAGTGGGTTTTAGTGGTGGATATTGTTTTGAGGGGTTTTAGGGTCTTTAGCGTTTTGGGGGTTTTTGGGTTTTATGGGTTTTACGGATATTTATGATATATTATGGTTTCCATAGTTTTAGAGTTCTAAGAATATTTTGGGTTATTTGGGGCTATTAGAGTTTTCATAGGAGTATTGTTTTTTATTTTTAGGGAGTTATTTGGGGTTTTAATTTCATTTAAGGTTTTAGTTGGTTTTAGTGATTGTAGGAAGTTTTAGTTTATTTTATATGTTTATAATGATTATGTATTTTTAGTGGTTTTTATGGTTTTTGGGGGTTTTAAGTGTGTTAGGGAATTTTTGGAATTTTTGATGCTTTTATGGGTTTTAGGGTTTTTAGAGTCTTTTATCATTTTAGGGCAAGGAAGATGCGAGGGTCGGGCTATTCCTGACCCCCCCCCCAATTTATTAAGAAGAAAAAAGACACAGAAGACAAGAGAGGGGAGGGGTCAAACGACCCACACCCAAAAACCCTTCACAGCAAAAGTCCCAAAAAAAGAAAAATCAAAAAAGAAAAACAAAACCAGAGAAAAATACACAAAACAAAACACAACAGTTGTGTCCACACATCTTGTCCAGCCAACACCAGCATCCAACACCAATACCAAACATCACATCCAAGCAGCAAGACAACACGTCCAATCCAACCAGCCCTAGCAGCATCCACATATCTTGGGTTTTATGGTTTTTTGTAAAATAATGGTTTAGGGTTTTAAGGTTTTTATTGTTTTTAAAGGATAATAGGGGTTTTTTTTACTTTTATGAATTATTATGGATTTTGGGTTTTATAAGTATTTATTGTTTGTTTTGGGTTTTGTTAGGGTTTTTAGGTGTTTTCAACTTTTTTAGGGGTTTTAGGGTTTTTGGAGGTTTAGAGTTTTTGGGTTTTTTAATGTTTTTATGTTTTTTAGGGTTTTTTGGGATTTTAGAATTTTTAGGCATTTCTGGATTGTTATATTT
Source organism: Viscum album (assembly GCA_963277665.1). Classification (NCBI taxonomy): domain Eukaryota; kingdom Viridiplantae; phylum Streptophyta; class Magnoliopsida; order Santalales; family Viscaceae; genus Viscum; species Viscum album. Next base: position 114,214,169 of record OY728133.1, on the reverse strand, counting down.
TTGGGTTTATAGGTTTTTGTGTGTTTAAGTGATTTAAGGGACACTTTGGGGTCTTATCGGGTTTTAAATCTCTTTTAGGATTTTAGAATTTTTAGGATGTTTTAGGGTTATTTGTTGTTTTTACTGAATTTTATAGATTTAGGGTGTGATTGTTTTGGGTTTTGTTAGTTTTTTAGGTGTTTTCAACTTTTTTAGGGTTTTTAGGGTTTTTCTGGAGGTTTAGAGTTTTTAGGGTTTTTAATGTTTTTATGTTTTTTAGGTTTTTTTTTTGGGATTTTAGGATTTTTAGGGATTTCTAGATTGTTATATTTTTTTGGGTTTATAGGTTTTTTGTGTGCTTAAGTGTTTTAAGGGACATTTTGGGGTCTTATCAGGTTTTAAATCTCTTTTAGGATTTTAGAATTTTTAGGATGTTTTAGGGTTATTTTTTGTTTTTACTAACTTTTATGGATTCTAGTGTTTTTAGGGGTGTTTGGGGTTTTTTGGTTTTTTTTTATTTTTTATGTATTTAGGATATTTAAGGTATTTTTAGGGTTCTAGGGGTTTTCTGGGTTTTTTTATTATTTTATTTGTTGTAGGGGGTTTTATTTTTTAGGGGTATTTATTGTTTTATTGGTTATTAGAGTTTTGTTGTGTTTTTATGGTTATTAATGTTTTTGTTTTTTTATGGGAATTATAATTTTTTAATTTTCTTAGTGGTATTTTAAAATCTTTTAGGTTTTTGTCAGTTTTAGGGGTTTTTATGTTTTTATGGCTTTTAGATATTTAAGGGGTTTTCGGGTCTTTATGTTTGTTGAGGGTTTAGGGTTTTATATGTATTTTTGGGGTTTTAAAGTATTTTAGGTTTTGGGGGTGGGGGTTAGTCTTTGTATGGGTGTTTATAGTATTTACTGCTTTTAGGGGTCTTAAATGTATTTTATATTTTTTGAGTTATTAAAGTTTTTTTGTTTTTGAGGGTTTTAGTTGTGTGGTAGTGATGTTATAGATTTTATAGTTTTTAGTGTCCTTTATGTTTTTTAAAGGTTATAGTGTTTTTAGATTCTTTATGTTTTTAGTGTGTATTTATGGGTTACTTGGATTTATAGGGGTGTTTAGGTTGAAATATTTTTTTTTTTGATTTTTTTAGGTTATTGAGGGTTTTTAGTGATTTAAATGTTTTTATAGGGATTTTTGGTTTTTTGGATTTTAATAGGTTTATAGATTTATTAAATATTTTTTTTGGTTTTAAATTGCTTTTATGGTTATTCATGGTTTTTAGGTTTTCTAGTGTTTCTTGGGGTTTTTATGTTGTTTGGGGGGGGGGGTTCAATGTTGTTTTTTAGTTTTTTGAGTTTCTTGGATTTTAATGGATTGCAGTTCTTTTAGGGATTTCTATTGGTTTTATAGTTTTTTTATGTTTTAGGGTTTTAGGAGTTTTTTTTTTGGGGGGGGGGGTTAGTATGTTACATGAGTTTTAGGGCTTTTAGGGGTTTTGGGGGTTTTAGAGTTTTTAGGGGTTTTGGATTTTTTAGGAGTTTAATGGTGTTTCGGGATCATTTGTGGATTTTATAAGGTTTATATGGGTTTCTTGGTCTTTTATGTTTTTAATGTTATTTAAGAGTTTTCACTATTTTTTGGGTCAGTTATTGGTTTTCTTTGGGTTTTTTGTGTTTTTAGGTGTTTTAGCATTTTTTGGGGTTTTTGGTGTTTTAGGTATTTTTATAGATTTTAGGATTTTTTTGGGTATTATATTTTCTTAGTGGTTTGGGGGGTTTTATGGCTTTAGGGGGTATTAAAGATTTTAGGGGGTTTTAGAACATTTAAGGATCATTAGTTGTGTTTATGGTTTTTAGGGTTTTTTGGGTTTTTAGGGATTTTAGGGGACTTATGGGTTTTATGGGTTTTCATGATTTTTTAGGTGTGTTAAGAAGTTTTAGGGGGTGTTAGGGTTTTTATGTTTTTTAGGGTTTTTTGATATTTTTTAGGGGTTCTAGGGGTTCATATAGGTTTTATAAAGATTTAGGATTTATGGATTTTTAGGGTATCAATGGGTTTTAGTGGTTTTTGGTTTTATTGATACATTTTTGGGTTTTTTAGGGTTTTGGTGTTTCAATTGTTTTTTAAGGTTTTTCAGTTTTTGAGTTTTATAGGGAAAATAAATCTCGAGACCAGGTGAACCTGGTCCCCCAAAAAATTTTAAAAAAGAAAAAAACATCAAAACGTTACATGGAGGGATTACAGAACCGAGTGTGCAACTAACCCTTCAAATCAGACTCCACAGACCATGAGCAGAAAGGTGGGGAAACAAAATACTACATTGAACACTTATCCACAATTTCTTACTTGGATAGAGAATCTACAACCGTGTTCACCTCTTTATAAGCATGGGTGACATTGAGGTTCATCCCTATGAAGAGGGTGAGGCGTTCCATCCATTGGGGAATAATCCTCAAAGGGGCTCTCCTGAATTTATTCTTAAGGGCCTCCATCAAAAGAATTGAATCTGATTCCAGCCAAATAATTCTCCATCCAAACTGAACATCAAATTTAATTGCTTTTATCATAGCCCAAAATTCCACTCCCATAGCACACCCATTTCCAATAAAGTGATGGAATCAGCCTTTAACCAAACCATGATGGGTGCAAAAGACCCCACCGCATCGTAAAGAGCCTAGTTCTTCCAAGTCTGAACCATCCATATTAATATTAATCAACAAAGAGATTAACGGGATCCATCATATGAACTTGAGAACCTGCGGTTTTTTTGTCCTCCTATAAACTCCAAACAAATATAAAAGAATAAAATCATTAACATCATTTTCCATAGAACCTTTCTGAATATGGGACGCCACATGAATTTTTTTATGGAGTATCACGACCCTCCATAGAAGGAGAGTCACATCTTATTAAAATAAATTTCATTCCATGTAGTCCAAATATAAGATATTATGGAGGGAACAGAAATGAGCAGGGATTGAGAGACCTACTTAATGCAAGTCCAATTGACCAAGCTTTCTAGTAGCTCAAAAAATGGCATGCTCATGAAAAATGGGAACCCAAATAGCTTCTGCAAATAGCCCAAAAATGCAGATGCAAATTTTAATTTAATAAAGGTATATTGGATGGTTTCCTCATCAGAAAGATAGAGAAAGTAGATCGAGGCCAAGCTGTGCCCAGCCTTTTTCATTTCATCCTGGAGTAGTAGCTGATTTTTCCAAAGTTTTTAAAGCCACCGATTATTAGTTTGTGGAATGAATGGTCTCTTTAAGCTTGAATGAAATGTTGGAGGAGTATCCCCCCTTGCACATTTGTACCGGTAAAAGTCATCAGTGTTATATTTTCGAACAAGATTGGGTTTCCAAATTATGGTTTCATAATCAACAATGGTGTATCTTTGAATCTACGTGAGAATGTGCACTAGAAGAAGCACTTAAAACTCTCCAAATCGATGAATGAACTCATAAGTCGAATAATTTTTTAAATCAGTGGGAGGAACCAAAAAATCCAATAGAGGTCTAGCCATCCATATCATGTACTAGACATTTAGATATAAATGCTTTGAGAAAATCCATTTCAAATGATAAAAAATTTCCTTATATGACACTCAGATTGTTTTCCACACTGAGGATGTAAAATATCTTATAAATCCATCACAATGTTTCATCATAAAACTATTCTGATAAAATCCCAGACCATCATAATTTGGTTTGAAAAATCCCCATGGAAACTTTACAAGGAGGGAATAATTAAATTTTCTAAGTTCCTTGATTTCATGCCCTCCCAAATCAATTGGATTTTTTAAATCTTTTCAGGCCACAAAAACATGTTTTCTTTCACTAATTCAACCCGTCCTAGAGAAGTTTCCAACCTTCACCTTAAAGTATTTAATGAGGTTAACCAACCATTTGTAAATGTAGAAATCATAGTTGAACAACAATGTGATAACTGAATCAATGAGGTAGACTCTCCCACCCTGCGATAAGAACTTCTCTTTCCATTTGGAAAGTTTTTGGGTGATTCTACTCACCATTATCTCAAGATAATAGCTCTGGACTATTCCCCAAATGATAGGGACACCCAAATATATAAGGGTAAGTGATACCCTTTTCACCCTAAGAGATCAAACAATGTGAAACTTTTGAGATGGGAAAAACTCGTCCCCGAAGACCATAGAGGACATACTTAAACTAATTGATTGCCCTGCCAAAACTTCATAGTGATTGAAAATAATTTGAATTGAGGACTTGGTTTACTTGTCACCCTGTCTTAGGAGGAGGATTTCGTCAACATATAAAAGGTGATATGGAACCTGAATGCCTCTCTCAACCTTAATTGATTTGAAAAGACCAGCCTGCATAAGATCAATGAGGCATCTTCTCAAGTAGTCTTCAATAGTCGCAAAAAGAATACCTATGATTGGATCTCCCTACCTGACTCCATGAGATCATGGAAAGTATCCCTTATGGGAGCCATTAATAAGAACAAAAACTCATGAAATATTCAAGATGGATGCAACCATCTTGATGAAACTGGCTGAGAAACCATATTTTTCGAGAACATGGAGAATTGAGCTCCACTTAATGGTGTCAAAAGCCTTCGTGATGTCCAGCTTTAAAGAAACATTACCACGCATCAAACACTTCCTCATAATGTTGATGCCCTCTGAAGCTATAAAAAGGTAGTTCTGGATGTTCCTCCCTAAAACAAAACCAACTGGATTTGGGGTAATAAGCTCACCCATAAATTTCCCTATCCTCTTGACCAGAATTTTTCTGATAATTTTGGGGACAGTATTCCCAACAGCGACCAGCCTAAAGACCCCAATTTCAATAGCATTTTTCTTTTTATTAATCATAGCAATGATGTTTGAGTTGGTTCCATGCGATAAAGAGATGTAGAGAAAGACTTCCCTAAAAACATTATTGATTTCCACATGCATGATATCCCTGTAGAACATGAAGAACTGGTTTCTAAAACCATCCGGGCCCGCTACACTTTCCATGTTCAGAGAAAACAATGTAGATCTTACTTATTCATATAATTGGAGCATTATTTAGGTATTTATTCTTATTCTCATCAACATTGGAAATAATGGGATTCGTCAATGGAAGGTATCATTCCCCCACCATCATCAGAGTACAACCCCTTGAAATAATCCACCACATCAATTGAAATATTAGCCTCTGATGTGAAGTTGTACTCACAAATGAAGATATAATTCAAGATTTTATTAACCTTCTTTTCATTATGTAAATGGTGGATGAATTTAGAATTCTGATCCCCATCCTTGAGCCACCTGATATTGAGCTGATTCTTGGAAAACTTCTACTTAAGGGCAAGGAGATCATCCAATTTTTCATGAAGAAGTAGCTCATACTGAGAGGGCATGGACAACTTCTATTTGGAATTTGGGAGGGAGGCAAGCCGAATTTCAACAGCCTTAAATCATCATCCAACCTTGATAACTATTTCTTTATCCCCTCCTTAAGTAATAATTTGATTTTCTTATGTTTGGAGACCAAAATAAAATAGTGACTCCCATGAAAGGATCCATTCTAACCACTAGTAACAATCTATCTATATCCTGGGATTGTGAGCCAGGCATTGTTAAATATAAAAGGTAGAGGTGATAGCCTTGAAGATCCCCTTGATAAGTCAACAATTATGGGTATTACATTTTTTAATTTTTTTTAAGGGGTTTTAGGATTTTTTTTGATTTTTTGGCTATTTTGGGGCTGTTTTAGTGTTTTTATATTTTTTATGGGTTTTTGGGTTTTATGGGTAAAAGGGTTTTTTTGTTTTCTTAGAGTCATTAGGGTTATCTTGGGGGTTTTAGATCCTTTTAAAGGTTTTATGGGTTTTAGGGTCTTTTAGTGATTTATGGGGTTTCATTGTACATTAGGGTTTATATGTATATATAGAGGTTATTTTATGGGTTTTATGTTCTCTAAGGAGTTTCAGGGTTCTTTGCAGCCTCTAAGGTTTTGATTATTTTGTGTAGGGTTTAGGGTTTAAGGTATAGGGTTTTTGGTTTTGGGTGTAGTGTTTGAGGTTTAGAGTTTCACATATAGGATATAATTTTTATGGTGTCACATATAGGGTATAACGTTTAGGGTTTAGGGTTTATGGTTTATGGTTTAGGAATTTAGGGATTTAGGTTTAGGGTGTTGAGTATAGGGTTTAGGGGGCAAGGTTTTTCGTTTATGGGGTCAGGTATAGGGTTTTCGTGTAGGTTTTAGGGTGTAGTTATAGGGTTTAGGGTATAGGGTATAGGGTATAGGGTATTGGGTTTATGGTTTATAGGTTTTTTATGGGTTCAAGGCATTTTTCTTGATTTTTTGGTTTTTAGTATTTTTTATATTTTTTGGGTTTTAATAGTTTTTAGTGGTTTTAAGAGATTTAGGTTTATTTATATATTTTTTTGGGATTTTTATTTTTTTATTTAAGGTTTATTAGGGGATTAAAATATTTTAAGGGTTTTATGGATTTATAGGATTTTAGGGTTTTAGGTGTTTTTATGTTTTTAGTATATTTAGTCTCTTTAGTGTTTGTAGGGATTTAGAGGCATTTAGGGGTTTTTTGGGTTTTGTGGAGGTGTTATGGTTTTTATGGATTTGAAGGTATATTAGGGGTTTATAGTGTTTATAGGATTTATTATTGTTTTATGGTTTTTATATTTTTTTTATTTTGAGGTTTTTTTAGGTTTTTAGGTTTTTAGTGATTTTGTGGTGTTTTGGGGTTTTAAGGTCTTTTAGGGGTTTTATGTTTTTATGGTTTTAGTGTTTTTAGTGTTTTAGGTTTTTTAATGTTTTTGGGTTTTTTTTTGGGTTTTAGTAGTTTTATGGTACTTTTGGATTTTTAGGGTTTTAAGGTTTTTTGGGATTTATCTTTTTTCAGTTTTTGTAGGGTTTTTAGATTTTTTAAGGGTTTTGTAGTTTTTTTTGTTTTTGTTCGGTTTTTAGGGTTTTATACTATTTCTGGGTTTTAGGAGATATAGTATATTTTAGTATTAGGGGGTAGGGTATTAAGTGTTTTTTAGTTTTTAGGGTTTTAGTGTATTATTATGGGTTTTTTGGGTTTTTATTTTTTTCATGTCATTTAGGCGGTTTATGGTGGTTTCGGCTTCTATAGGATTTTTTGGGGTTTATATGGGTTTTAGTTATTTGGGGTATTTGGGATTGTTGTATTTTTTTGTGTTTTTTTTTGTTTTTTCCAAGGTTTTAAGATTTTTTAGGGATTTTTTGGGTTTTTATGGATTTTAATGGTTCTCAGTTTTAGTTTTTTTTACAGCTTTCTTCTGGATTTATGGTTTTTTTGGGTTTTTAGAGGATTTTAGGGGTCTTATGTTTTCAAGGGTTTTATATTTTTTAGAGTTCATAATGTTATTAGGGGTTCTCATGGTTTTAATGGTTTTTATTATATTAAATGTTTTAGGGGGGTTTTGTATTTTTGGGGATTTAGGGATTCTAAGGGGTTTTTAGTTTTTAGTGGATTTAAAGTGGTTTTAGGGGTTTTTTAGGGGTTTTATGTTTTTTAGGGGTTTTAATGTTTTTATGGGTTTTTAGTGTTTTTATGGTTTTTTTATGGCTTTTATGGTTTTGGGGGTTTTAGGTTTTCATTTTTTTGTGTTGTTTTTTGGGGGTTTAGTGTTTATATTGTTCTTTATAGTTTTTTGGGTTTTTTTAGTTTTTAAGGGTTTTTAGTATTTATCTTGTTTTTAGTTTTTTTAGAAAAGTGAGCATATATCTCTTATATTGAAAAGTGGTTTTAAATAGGCTTTAATAATTTTATGTGTTTTTAGTCTTTTAAGGGTTTTTAGGGTTTTAATGTTTTATATGGTAATTAATATTTTTAGTATTTTGGGATTTTTTTATGCTTTAGAGGCATTTTAGGGTTTCCTAGGGCATCATGGTTACTTTGGGTTTTTAGGGTATTAGGGTTTTTAGGGTTTTTAAGAGTTTTTGAGGGTATGAGTTTTTAATGTCTGATAATGTTTCAGGGGTTTTGTTGGTTTTATCATTTTATTAATTTTAGAGTTTTTGGGGTCCAATAGGGTTTTAGGGGTTTTTTGGTTCTTTATGGATTTAGCACATTTCTTTCGTTTTTATGGTTTTCAGGTTTTTATGTTTTTAATATTTTTTGCGGTTTTTAGGGTTTTTAGTGTTTTAATGGATTTTAAGGGGTTTTAGGTATTTTAGGTATTTTTTAGGGTTTTTATAATTTTGAGTTTTGATTTGTTGTTTTTAGGATTTTATGGGTTTTAGCGTTTTAAGAATTTTTGGAGGGGTTCCATTGATTTTTTAGGTTTTATTGGGGTTTTAGATATTTAGGGGTTTTGGGTTTTTACGGTTTTTATGGATTTTTTGGAATTTTTAGTTGTTTGTGGGTTTTTAGAGTTTTTAGGGATTTTTATGGTTTTAGATGGTTTTTAGGGGTTTTTTGATATTTAAGGCTTTTTATTCAATTTATGGTTTTAATGTGGTTTTATAGTTTTTTGGCATTTCATGGATTTCTAGGATGTTTATTATTTTTAGTGATTTTTATGGATTTTATATGGGTCAAGGGGTTTTTTGGGTTTCTTTGGAATTTTGGGGTCTTTTGCAGTTTTTAGGGGTTTTATGGTCTTTTATTGAGTTTTAAACATTTTTTGGGTTTCATGAGGTTTTGGAGTTTTTCGAGTTATCATGGTTTTTTATGTTTTTTTGGATTTTAGGACCTTATGAGTTTTTTAGTGTATTCAGGGATTTGGTGGTTTCTAGGGGATTCTAGGGGGTCTAGGTATTTGTGTAATTATTGGGATTTTATCAGGGTTTTCAGTGTTTATTAAGATTTTTCGGGGGTCTAGGATTGTTTTGGTGGTTTGGAGTTTTATTGCCTTGGGAGGTAAGTGTTTTATATTTTTTTTGGGTTTTAAGTGGTTTTAGGGTTTTTATAGATTTTTGTATGTTTTTGTGTTTTATGGTTTTTAGGGATTTTTAGGGTTTTTATGGTTTTGTACAATTTTAGGGGTTTATGGGTTTTTAGGGTTTTATGATATTTTATATTTTCATTAGGGTTTTAGGTATTTTTTTGTGTTTAGGGAGTTTTAGGGATTTTATAGCCATTTTATGGTGTTTTATTATTTTATGGTTTTTAGGGTCTTTTAAGGTTTTTAGGGGTTTTAGATTATTTAGTAGTTTTAAGGGTTTACGGTTTGGGGTGGGTTAGGGATTTAGGGTTTCCATGTATTTTTAGGGATATTTAGAGTTTTATGGGAGGTTAGGTGTTTTTTAGGTTTTTATGGGGTTTTAGAATTTATTAGGGGTTCTACGGTTATTAGGGATTTTATGCTTTTTTGGATAGATTAGGGTATCTAGGGTTTTACAATTGTTTTATAGAAATATATTTTTTTTAGTAATTTTATGGTTTTTAGGGGTTTTAGTGTTTTAACAGTTTTATGGTTTTTAATTTGTTAATGTTTGAAGATTTTTTTGGTTTTTAAGATGTTTTAGGGGTTTTTAATGATTTTTAGGGCTTGTTGGTTCTTTTGGGGGATTTTAGATAATTTTAGGGTTTTTAGTGTATTTAATAGTTTTTATGTTTTTTATGATCTTTTAGGCATTTTTTCTATATTTTGTGTATTTTAGTGGGTTTTTAGGGTTTTTTTTATTGTTTTAGGATGCTTAAAGATTTTTTGGTCTTTCAGGGAGTTTTATTGATTTTTTAGCTTTTAGTGCATTTTAGGGGTTATAGGGACTTCTAGGGATTTAGGGAATTTTAGGATATTATAATGGGATTTATTGACTTTTTAAAGAATTTTAGGGGTTTTATGGGTTTTAGGGTTTGTACTATTTTTAGGATTTTCGAGGGTTTTCTAGTGTTTTATATGATTTTTTAGTGGCTTTAAGATTTTTAGGGTTTTTAATGGGTTTAAGGATGTTTATGGTTTAGTGGATTTTATGTGTTTCAATGTTTTTTAATGTATTGCTGGTTTTTAGTGATTTTAATGATTTTTTGAGTTTTTTTATATTTTTAAGGTTTTTTGGGTTTTAAATTTTCTGGGATTGTGGGGTTAGGTTTTTTAGGGTGGGTGGGTTTTTTGGGTTTCATGTTTTTTGGAGATTTTAGGGGTTTTAGAGTTTTATGGTGTTTTGGTGGTTGGGGTTGGGGGTTTAATGTGTTTTTAGAGATGCATGTGTGTCAGGGTTTTATTAGTGTTTTTTTTGGTTTTTACTGTTTTAATTAGATTTTAAAGATTTTATTTTTTAGGGATTTTTAGGTTTTTATAATTTTTAGGGGGTTTAGGATTTTTCTAGTGTTTTTATGGATTATTAGGTTTTTTAAATGGTTTCTTACCGATTTTTTGTGCTTTATGGTTTAAAGTGAACTTTTAGGGAAATATTTAGTGGTTTTAGGGTGTTTTAGGATTTTTATTCCTTTTAAATTTCTTTTAGGATTTTTATAGTTTTTTATAGTAATCATGATCATTGTTATTTTTATTGTTTTTTAGGGTTTCCAACATGATTCTAATTTTTCTAGGGTTTTTACAGTCTTTTAGTACTTATATAGTTTTAAGGTTTTTATTGGTTTTTAGGGTTTCTAGTGTTTTTAGGATATTTAAGGGTTTTATGGTTTTAGAGACTATTTGGGGTTTTTTGGATTTTGGTAGTGGTTTGATGGTTTTTATGGTATTTTATGGTTTTAGGGATTTGAGGATTTTTTATAATTTTTAGTCATTTTTAATGTTTTTGGGGTTTTTAGGATCTTTAAGGTTTTTTATATTTATGGTTTTTTGGTTTTTTTGGATTTTATGGTCTTTTATTGTTTTTATTGTCTTTATTATTTCATAGTTTATTTATTGTTTTTGTGGTATTTAGGTACCTTTAGGGTTTTAGGGGGGTTTTGGGTGTTTTACAGTTGTTTAGGGTGTTTATAGGTTGTAGGTTTTTTCATGTTTTATATAGTTTTTTTATTCTTTTTAGGGTATATTAGGGTTTTGGCGGTTTTTGGTCCGTTATGGGTTTTAGGTGTTTTAGTATCCCTTTATAGATTTTATGGTTTTTAGGTTCTTTTATGGGTTTTAAATACATTTAGTGTTTTTATTGTATTTTAGGGTATTTTAGTGTTTTTTTGTTTTTATGGTTATTTAATGTTCTCAGGGTATTTTAGGTTTTTTATTGTTTTAGTGACCTTTTGGTTTTAGGGGATTTTATGGTATTTTATTATTAATTTATGTTTTTGGTCACTTATAGGGTTTTGTAGGCTTTAGGTTTTTTGTGCTCTTTTAGGGGTTTATAGAGACTTTTTGAGGTTTTAGGGTTTTTTATTATTTTGGGGATTTTTTTGGTTTTATGGTTATCTATATTATTCTATGGTTGTCTGAATATTTTTAGGGTTTTAGGGGTTGTTTGTTTTATGGTTTTAAACATTTTAGGGGTTTTATAGTTTATAAAGTTTTAGAGTTTTTAGGGTCCTTAGAGAGTTTTAGGTGTTTTTAGGTTCTTTTTTATTTTAAGGGTATTTTTATGGTTTTTTATTTTTTAGGATAATTTAGGGTTTTAAGAGTTTTTAGGGGGTTTTATGGTTTTTAGAAGCTTTTTAGGTGTTTTAGGTATTTTTTGGTTTTATCATGTTTTTATGGGTTTTACGGTTTTTAGGGGGATTACGGTTTTTCGAACATTCATTATTTTTGGGGTTTCCTAGGGTTTTTTAGATGTTTTAAAAAAAATTAATATTTTATTGCTTTCCTATGTTTCTGAGGTTTTTAGAGTTTTTAGGGATTTTTTTATGGTCAATATAGTTTTTAGGGTTTTTATGGATTTTAGGGTTTTAATGTTTAGGTTTTTTCTTTAGTGTTAGACTTTTTAGGGGGTTTGGGAGTTTTTAGGTTTTTAGGGGATATTTTGGTGTTTTAAGTGTTTTGGTATTTTTAGGTTATTTTGGGGTTTTTATGTCTGTAAGTGCCTCAAAACTATACAATGGGAAGGAAAATACTCCCTCAAATTTGTTGAAGGAATAATATTCCCATTCAATTGGAAATTTGAGAATTAGATTGAAGAAATAAAAATTAAAAAATGACCAAAATAGTCTGCGTACTAATTTATGGGAATAGTATGCGGATGGTGTTGCTCGTGAACCAAACAGTATATGGACATTCTGTGAAATTCAGGCTCACAAGGCATTGGTCATCAAACCAAGACGTTCCTATAATAAATGATGAATGAAACCTATCCCCCCAAACCATGTCTTTGATGGAATGGAGGTGGATAAATTTCAAACGTGAACCATCCCCAGCAAACCAAATCATTATAAAAAATGTGATGGAGAGTTCCCCAAAAAATCAGTTTGTTGACAATGAGAGGTAGGTGGTGTCCTTCAAACCGTGTCGTTCGTGGGATTGAGGGGTTGATTTCTGATGTTGTGTACCACAACCCCACAGAACTCAACCCGGTAAACCTCAGTTGGCCTAGTTGTTCGCAAGCCAGATGATTTTCCCATGGGCTTCCGTAAAAGGTGTTGTATGACCCATAGATACAGCCTCATCAGCACTCTATAAAAGGACCCTAAGGGGAGCTAAGTGAGGGAGAGAGATAGGGAGATAGAGGATAATATTTTCAAAGAGCATGGAGTTTATGGACAGAAGACTTCTAAGTAAAATGATCAGTGAAGTACGGAACTGCGAACGGTTTTCAGTAGGTATAAACACACCGCAAACCATAAAAAAAAAGAAGGCATAATAATACAAGCAAACCTCAAACCTAATTGGTGAACTTTGAACCATACAACCTTTGTGAATGAACTCCCCATGAACTGTGGGACTAATTTCCCTTCTTCAATCTGTCATACCATGTAGCGCATCTCTATGAGGATGAAACTCTACCCCATGTATCATTCCTCAATATAGATGGACTCCAACATCGCATAACACCATGGTATGTAGATGGAACCCAAGGTTGTGTACCACTATGGTACGTGTAAAACATTCAAGTCTGTATAGAACTTTGGTACGTAGAAAACATCCATGTCCTCATACCACCTCGGTATGCAGACATCCCGTATGTCGGCATAGAAGTACACCATGCAGAGGGCACCATACCATGCATAAACAAATGATACATGGAGTAGGTTACCTTTGAGTATTCTTCCTTCTAGTCCCAATCAGGCCCATCCATTTCCATTTCATCCCCTAAATACCCTCTTTTAACTAGTCCATCGACATCAAGCCAAAGCCTCTTACAAAGACATCAGACCCATCTAATAAAACCATCAACAACATCAATGTGCCTTTCTGTTTTTACATATGCAAGGTAAGCGGAGTCATGTGGGTAATCCAATCTAGGGTGTGGACCCCTGAAATGTCTTTAATTCTACATTACCATTCTAACCCTAGGTCAATCCTTGGAATACTCATGTGAACCTCCTCATTCTAGGGATCAATGTTAATCACTCATTTTTCAATTCAATGAGGGACAGTGGTAAGTCAATGGGAATATACCTCCCTTTCCTTTTGAAAAGGATTGTTGCATCTCCCCTTTCTCAGAACCAGCTTTATGAAACCTATTTAAGGTGGCCCTATAGCCATTCTACTAGAGGTGGCACTCCATCTTCTCTCAGGATTGGACCGAGATATGCTTGGATAGATTCCTAAACATGAATACCCTATATATCAACATAAGTGATTGTTACAAAATTCAAATCCCTTATATCTCTCTTATCAAGCCATCAACCCTTCATCTTCTGCTATCATCCACCTTTTCCATCAAAGTTAAAGTGAATGTGTGTGGTTTTTTTGGGTACATGGCATACTCTTGTTTCTCGCATCAAGCATTATTCACATGGTCTTAGAGGTTTCCAATTATCACAACATCCAAACGACACCCAATGAACTACAATAAATCTAATTCCTACTCTAACTAGGATATATAAGAAGCATGTCTAAAGGTATAAGCTCAAATGGGAAGCTTACATGCATAATCCCAACCCCAAATTAAATACAAGAACAATGATTCCTTCTTTGACCATGATTCGTAGGATGTCGGTCTATAAAAACAAGATCAAAGGGGATCATTTTTAATGTTTAACTCCCAATCATTCCACTAAAAATAAGGCCTCTTTCATGGTATAAGCCTCACTATAAACTGAAATATGAGGGATTTAATTCCCAAATAATTGGGATACTTAGAAATCATCCCTAGGGTCCAAACACAACATCTGAACCTCCCTAGGGTTCACCAGGAAATATCCCCAGTAGTACCATATCCACTATGGAGACCATGCCTCTCCTGATCATACTGGGCTACTTCAGTATAAGTCTCACATGAAATATTTACTAGGCACCCACTACCAAGATGTCCTTACAGCAAAACACTAAACTACAAAAATGGGCCACATCGCATGCCCTTAAAAGGTAATTTGTCCATTTAATTGTCATCGAACTATGTGGGTTCTGATTCCTCTCATGAGGATAAGTAGTAATCCCATCTACTCGGTTTGATATTGATATAAAAACAACTTCCCCCCCCCCCTAGATGATGATAAACCTCATAGTGCCTTAGCATAAAGCTAAAACTAGTGTTGTTTTAACAATTCCTGACACATGCATATATAAGTTTAATCCGGCAACCCAAGGGTAACCTGTGGACACATAATTGATAAAGAACCAAAGATTCACAAACATATGAACATTTTTTAAATCTCTAATAGATTCCTGAAGTAATAAATTTTCCCCCCCAAAACTGTGTGATGATATCAAACTCACATCCTATCGACCAATGGAGTCCCTAAGTGTCGTTGTCCAAGTCATCATCCAATGAGAACCTACCTTTAGAAAATGGTCCATGAATCATGGATACTAGTGTTGTAGGGTGTTTCTAGATCCAAGGATAAACCCATTGGAGGCCATCCAAGGACATCATATCCAATGAGGAACCCTTCATAATAAAAAACAATTGATTATTGTCCTTCATGCCATTTTTATTACCCCCATGGTATGAAACAGATCACATTAAACAAAAAATGGTCAACCTAACATGAAAAATATCTATAACAATAATAAATTAGTTGTTATCTATAAGACCATTTTGTTCACCCACATATAATGTGAATTGGGGAAAAACAAAAATAGTGAACTGAATGTGAAAAATATCTATAACAAATGAAAATTAGTTTTTATCTGTCAGACCTTTTTGTTTTCCCACATATGATGTGAATTGGGTTGAAATAAAATTGGTGAACCAAATATGAAAACTCTATATAACAATATGAAATTATTTGTTATCCATAAGACCATTTTGTTCAATCACATATGATGCAAATCGTGTCAAAACAAAAAAGGTAAATCCAATGTGAATCTTTAACCAAGGTGGCAGTATTATCCCACCATAATCCCCTTTAATCCTAAAAGGATGAGGGCTAGTCAAGATCGTCAATTATTCATTTGATCATGAGATTCTACATTGATGTCATTTTTTGGTATATGTTATATATATGTTGAAGTCACTTTGCAGAGCTCTCTTTGATCCAAATGGTATCCCACAATTTTTCTAAAACATGCATGTCAGTAACTACACGAGCAGTTGGGTCCCCAATAAAGAACCTGACTCCCTCACCTACCTAGAATCATCAACTATGGGTTTCAAACATTCTGATCAAAAAGTACCACCAAAATGGAACTCTCCCTATGGTGGAGACTGCACGGTAGGCCCATCAATTGGTGAAAATATCACTTGCTGCCTCTTCAGTTGTGGCCGACATTCCAGTATAGGATATCAACATTGTCCATATCAAATTGTTTCAGGATTATGTCTCTAGAATGAGATAATGAATACCTACCATATCTTTGAGAGTAATATTATGTCTACACTGACAACTTCATCCTAGCTGCACATGAACCTAGCTCAAGGGATCCTTCTAGAGGATGTTGACACCGGTGGCATACAACCAGATGTCCTCACTCTAAAGAGGATCCCAAGCTAAGGGAACCTACTAAAGTCCAATGGAAATGGAGCCCTTGGGCTACTCTCCAAGGTTGTAAAGTTCATAACCATGATTAGGTTATATCCTTGGTTCCCGAGGAAGAGGTTCTCCACAAAAATGTGGTAGCATATAACAGATAGGAATACAATACTTACCATTTTATTGAAGCCCTCCATAGAAACACAATAATGATATATGAGTGAATTCATATCCCCACTCAATCCTATGAATCCCACCACATATATTGGGTGGTATAATATGACAAAATTCACATTCCTATTAGTTATTTATGTTCCCTCCGCATAGATAATGTGGAAAATTATCGATACATTAAAATATATTCTAATTCTCAAGAATCCCATCATCCAAATAGGAGGGAACTGAGTTATAAGAAAGAAAAAATATCTTCTGACACACACCAAGCCCATCATCCAAATAGGGAAGAAACCCATGGGCATTCATATAACATTGTCGATGAATATGGGGCCCACCAGTCAAATACGATGGCAATCCATAGGAGATTAAAATTCTTACCCATCCCAATGAATCCCCTACTAAATACGGTGGCAAGTAAATATGAGAAGATTCAAATTCGTACATCTAAAAATCAAGCATGTGATACAAATACAACAAAAAAAGTAGACACAAATCCCTACACAGAAATAAAAATCCCACTAGGAAAATTAGGTCAAAATTGGAGGAAATATCTGGTGGTAGATTCATTCCACTGCCCCGACATAGGAGAACTACCAATACCCACTAGAAACCCATAGAGGACTGGAGCAGACACAAACTCTTGCTCAGATAGCCTAATGGGAACTCATACTCATTCCATCCAAATAATTATCTCAACCCATATTGGTCATAATGGAGGATCAAAATTCAATTATAGAACATATCTTCCAAACTGTCAATACTTCATTAAATCAACAGAAAAAGTGAGGATTCGGGCCCATGATCCCATCTCCTCGTGTGGGGTGATTCATCCACAAAATCAAATAGTCACCCTGGAGAAGACTAACATCCCTACTCAATTACAGGAGGGTTGATGTCCATATTCCTTGATACAAGGACAACTAGATTGGGAACAAAAAATTTTCTAACTTGGGGACACCAGTCCAATGTAGTGGATGCTCTAGGGAAGGCATATACACTTTCCAGAAATAAATATGCCTGTCAGTATATCCTGATGACATCATGGGATCCAACCAAATAGGTTCCCGTATATGAAGGTTTCTACCAATAGCAGGTGACCCCATTTTCCAGCAAGAGAGCACACAAACATGAAAGTTTCCAAAGGTAATCAAAAAATGAAGAGAACATTGATGATTCTTCTCTACTGGAATCTTGATTTCTTAACACCATTAACCATTTATTAATATAGGCTCAAGATCCTATCAGTTCATTACTAAATTATAGAAGTGGTAGTAGTAGTTGTGAAGGTCCTCCTCGCAACGTTGTTACCAGCATCCCTAAAGGTCCTCCCTAGAGCACCAACGGGGGATTACTCTATTGGCCATAAACAATCCATCTTGAGAGCCTATCTCATGATGCACGTTAGGTTAGACCTCCCATTAAAAAAAATATCTAAAAACAAGAAGGTTCTAACTATGTTATCATCCACCCTAATGGTCCTCCCTAGGGTATACGATGCAGATATGTTTATCCCTATAGTCAAACTTTATGTTGTGGGGTATTAATTGCCATGATGAAAATCACTATGAAGGTTCTCCCTGTAGTGACATCAAGAAATTATAAGGTCCTCCCCTCATTATATCACATCTTTAAGTCCCTACATAGAGTATACACTATAGATACTCTCCTTATATCCAAATATATGATGGTAGTCCTTTCCATGATAGAACTCATTGTGATGGCCCTCCCTTCAATGACACCAAGAAGCAAGAAGGTCCTCCCCTTGTTGTGGTCTAATCAGAAGTTCCTCTCTAGGGTATACACCATATAAGTCATCTCTATGTTTGGTCCCTAGGTTTATATGGTAGTCCTTTCGATCAGGGAACCAACTACAAAGTTCCTCCACATAATCAAAATTTAAACTGTTGAGATGGTTCTCCCCCCATTGGGTCAAATGAGAGAAAGCCCACATACGATGAGGCACTTAGAAAAATGGAGAATGACAGGTTGGATACTCTATCCATGACAAAAAATGACCTTTCTGAACCAAAGGATGGCCTAGGTCCATGTTCATCTTCTGGGCAATGCTCATACAATTCACATGTTAACAAGACTCCTTCCAACCCCACTGCTTAGAAATAAATCCTTAAGAAGCAGTCAAATCGGGGTAATAGAGAAGAAGAGTCCCTAGTGGAACAACAAAAACATGTGTTTCTTGTGAGGATAAAACTAGATAGGGATTTCATACCAGTGATGTATTGGCCCACGACCACTTCTTAGTTCAACATACCAAGAGAGTTGTCAGTAGAATCTATGCATAACATTCACCACAATATATGGACAACTCTACACTATTTAAATTCAATGTTTAGGCCCTATGATTGGTATGTAGACCATGTAAATTTCTAGGGATAGATTCTCCAACAAATCGACATAGAATCCCTTCTGTCTGCATAGTGTCCACAATCAGAAAAGAGAAATAAAGTCCTTGAGCTATCCTACCTTCATGCACTGCACATTTTTTGATCCCTTATCTGCAATGCCATGTATGTTGTTCATATCTAGAGATGGGGAGAACACGATGCTATACACTTAAACCCACTTCCCATCTAGTATAACCCACTGTATGTGACATCTTGCATTGTCAAAATCCCCAGATGGAAGTCAAATGAAGTCCCTACTCAAAAAATCTGGAACACTCAACAAGAACCGGCCTTGAGTAAGTCTTAGAACCATCATTACTGATGATAGAAAACCATCGAGAAGCTCATGAACCATGCTATTGATAACATCCATCACACCTCCCACCTAATGGAATTTAATCAATGAGAATTTCTCATGTCCTTGGGAGAAAAAAAATCATGTGCAGACCTGTCACTATATCGAACTCACACTCATATGGGAATACTTGAGATCAGTAAGGCGGTGATTGTAGCAGTAGCTTCCACAACACAGAATCAACCCCAGCCCATAGTATTGGGAGAATTTTTAAAACAAAAATACCCCATAAGACCAGAAAATCCTAGCTGAGGCATGTCAACAGAATAACTAGAGCAACCCCATACCACATGTTTGGGGGAATTTTTACCTCAAATCACCATCCAAAGAATTTTTTTTCTTCTCCCATATGGGGAGAACAATGGATAGAGCAGTAACCCATTCCATCCAATCATGTAACTCACATCCCCCGGAATAGAGGCAAACCGTAAGGTTATATCAAGGCTCTCTCTAAGTCACTATTTTCCTAGAAACCTGAAGATCATAATAGAATGGATGGAGAAGATCCAAAAAGGATGTAAGAAAATATCCTACCGTTCATCACTTGGTATGCCACCATATATTTGGTATGATTCAGTGAACATCATGAACATCATCCCCAAAAACCTTGCAGAAAATGACACAAATAATGAGGAAACATGAAAAGAGGCTTCCCTCCTAGAGATGGTCCACACAGATTCTGGAGGTGTACACACCCAAAATAAGAGAGTTTTACTAAATTTCTTCACACCCATAGTTAATTCTATATTACCTCCCACATAATTCAAAAAAACGAATAATAATAAGAGCAAGGACTATGACCCACGTCCTCCTCCTCATGAAGATGATTCCCCCATACTTAAGAAGAGATTCACTCAAAAAGAGGATGAAATGAAAGATATAAGGTTAATAAACATTGAGATTCTAATAGAAGGACTTCTTTATAGGTATGTTCCTTAAGTAGAGTGTCAACACACACTTCCATCAGATGTACATATGCTTCATAGGCTAATCTTGGTGGATGAAGCTAGGTTGGAAATATCATCCAAGGTAGCGCCGAGTCCTTCAGTATTCCTGAAACCAATCCCAGTAGGACATCATGACTTCCCTCCATTTGTGAAGAAATGAGAATAGATTCAAGAGAATAAAAAAAGATATCCACCACTAGGTATTTTCCTCAAGTTCCAAAAAAACAGACACATCCAATCTTCCCCCCAGCTACACCCTCTCATGCTCAAGTCCAACAGGACATGCACCAAGGGATCATAAATACCATCGAGTTATTGAAAACATGAATGAATGTAATTTAAGGAGATCATGATCCAACAAAACTATAATGGATTACCTACCCCAATTAGGTATGAAAAGTCCCTCTGGTGCCAAATTTTGGGAACCCCGTATTCCCAATATTCAGAGGTGACTTGGAGCATCATCTAATGAACTACTCTTATAACTATGATCCCACGGTGGGAACCCTAGTGAAACAAGAAGCTATGAAGATCATATTCTTTGTGAGAAACCTATAATTTTCATCCTTTGTGTGGTACAACATTTTGAAAACTAACTCAATAATAGGATTGGAGGATCTCTAGCGCCAGTACCCATTCTTGTTCATCTTGACGTTTCAAAAAGAAACAGTTAGGGATCTCATGATCTAAAAAAATGAGAGAATGAGAGATTTAAATACTTCATTGAAATATGGAAAGGTTTGAATATCTACTTGAACTAGAAAATCCCCCAATATGAGATGTTTTCCATCTATATTGACAATATCTGAGATGAGCAGTGAACACCACTTATTCTAGTGAAATATATGAGTGGGTTTGGGGAATTCTTCAAAATCTCTCAAAGG
The DNA here is from genome assembly GCA_963277665.1 of Viscum album. Taxonomy (NCBI): domain Eukaryota; kingdom Viridiplantae; phylum Streptophyta; class Magnoliopsida; order Santalales; family Viscaceae; genus Viscum; species Viscum album. The sequence continues at coordinate 114,193,492 of OY728133.1, read as the reverse complement.
ATATATGATTCCTTGTAACAGAAGAATATATAGTCCCTAGAATTCCCATCAACCACAATTAAAATATCTAGAAGAGATGAAATGTATTTTTTCATTCTTAAGCCACCCCTTGTAGAAAATCAAGCTCCCTGGCCTACACTTAACTGTGTGGGGCCCCATGGACGCCAGGAACCACCCACATCTCATCAAGAAGAGTAGAGCGGGGAAAAATAAGTCAATTTTAGGAACATATAAATAATGTTTATTCATTCCTGGATGATCAAATTCCATAGATACTTTGTATCTACCATGAATTGTAGCATACTCTGGCTTCTAGAGCCAAAGAGGGGTGATGAAGTAGGTTTTGATGACCGAATAGATTTCTAATCCTTCCAATAGATATTGGGGCACAAAATCCCGGAATTTTTTTCCTTCAAGGAACTCCTACAAAATATGATAGATTCTAGAAAAGTCATGCGGGGACCACTACCAAGACAAGTGGTTTATTATTCCACCACTAATATAGATAAAGAGGGGGAGTGGAAAAAAGTTGTTAACAAAAAGGATAAAAAGTTTGATAGTTGGTTAAATAGAAATAAAATCAACCAAGCCCATGGTATCATCTAGAAACAGTTGAAACATATGAATGTTCCTCCAATATCTCCTAATGTAACCCATATGACATCCTCGGCCATAAAATCCTCAAAAGGCTGACTTCCCAACAAGCATCCCAATTAGAAGAGAGGAAAGAATGAATATGAAACTGATCTTGCACCAAAGCCTAAGATGGATTTGAAAATGTTAGATTTCATGCCAGTGGATCTATACCACACCAAATGGAACCATCGAGGGAAGATGATAATGAAAAGACATCATCAGATGAGGCACTAGATTTAGGCTCCGTCAATGTCATACATTTGATGGATCCCATCTCCGATGATGAATATTGATGTCAACCGTAATTCCACATACCCAATTGGGTAGAAAGAAGAAGAAGCCCCAGAGGCTAGGGATATCAAAGGAGACGTATCCTTGGTAGAAATCCAACATATGGCCACACCCCCACTAAAATTGATAGTATTGAAGAAGCTGGTGGAAGGACCCTCTAGAGGATCTAATAGGGAGAAGAAATTTATCCTACCCCCATAAAAAGCTACCCTAGAGGAATTATTCTAAAATATTATTTATAGGAAGAACATATGACTAATTTCTATTGACATGTGAGGAGATCTACCTAGCTTGATCCAAGAAGGACTGATGATTCTCCAGATCCGACCACAAGGGTTGACCTATATTCATCAAAAGCTCAATACCCTAAAATTCCTATGAAAGAGAATCTCCATGCTGGGAAGAATATGCCTTTATATAAAAAAATATGACATTTTCAAATATTTATATTTAGTGATACCTATTCTCTCGATCAAGGATGAACTGAATCTATCATTCGATCTTAAGGAACACTCACCAAATCTTTTTGAAGTCACTAGGAGTTCAAAGAGGAGGTGCCTGCCAATGAAGTCTATAAGACAAAGTCCAATCCTACAGAATGTCATGCATTTATCTCTTATATGGATCATGTTGAAGACTCCATCATGAAAGGACACATCAAACACTGATATGTGTCTAGAATAATAAATGGCATCGATATCCAAAAATTCTTCATCGATAACGGCTTTGGGGTTAATCTCCTTATATTGTGGAAACTTCATTGGATGGACTGTAATGAGGATGATCTGACGCCCTACACCACAACCCTATTGGTATATGAAAAAGCGAGAAGAAGTTGTTATGTCAAATCATGCTCAAAACATGGTTTGGTGACCTCATAGCTCACCCATAATTTCTAGTGGTCTGTAATAATATGGCTTTCAGCACCATTATAGGGAGTACCTAGCTGTATAAGCATGTATAAATCCCCTCCTCATTCCATTAGTGCCAAAAATATAGTATTAATGGCCAGAGTGGGACATTATACCCTAATAAGGCCATGTCCGACCTTTGTGAATCACACTATATTGATGCAGGGTTCTTTAAACAGAAGGGAAAACAACCCTTTGCAGAAAAAATTGATTGGGTCACTACCCCCAAACAATTTGTAAATGTTTCCCACTAATACCCTCAAGTAGATTTGGGAAGAATGCACACTTCCCAGCAATCATACTGAAATCAAATGTCCAAATTTATATGTGTATTCAGTATTCTTGATGATTTCAGTCATAGCCATTGAGCTTGATAATGTTGAAAAACTCATAGACCCCCATGATAATGATGAGGGATTAAATAGAAATTCCCTTGAACCATAATCAAAACTCTATAATATTATTTCCACACCCACTAAGGTAGGATGAAGTCTCTCGTCACTCAAATAAGATGGGGAAAATATTTTACCCCTCACTACATATACTCTAGAGAATCCCCCTCCAACGTAAGAGTTATAAGAGGCGACTTCACCTCCCAAAAACCAAAATTGTAACTCTTCCCTCAATTGTGGGGAAATAATTTCAACGATTCTTTCCCCATAAAAATATGAGGAGGAAGATGATGAGGAAGAAAAGGAGGAAGAAGAATACCTAAGGGATTCCCCTCCATCATTTGTGGAAGGTGTCTCTACCACCATTGATGAAATCAAGGAAATCAACTTTGGTACGAAAGAAGACCTATGACCCACTCTGGTTAGTGTGGCTAGGCATTCCATATAGAATGATGTATTCACGTATTTCCTGAGGCTGAATCAAGATTCTCTCTCCTAGAATTATATGAAAATTTCATGTTTCATTCCAAAGGTGGCTACTCACCACCTGGGCCTACTAGAGGAAGAAATTGGTTACAAGAAAGCTACTAGAAGGATGAACCCATCACATGCTTCCAAAATAGAGGCCAAAGTTGACAATCTCATCAGATATAACATCATTAAGGAGGTCCAATAGCCCATATGGCTACCCAAAATTGTCCCCTTTATTAAAAAAAATTGGGCATATCAGGGTATGCATTGATTTTAGCATCCTCAACTTGAACTGATCGAAAGATGATTTCACAATCCCAATCACATAATTTTTTATCGATGAAAATACTGGATATGAGGATCTATCTTTCATGGATTACTATTCAAGATATATCTATATATAAATATACCATGAAGATGAAGAGTCCACCACATTTAGGGATCTTTGGGGAGTGTTTTTCTACATGGTGATGCCTTTAGGTTTGAAAAATGCTAGTGGCACATATCAATACTCCATGCACCGCATTTTCATACTCTCCCTAGGAATGTTCGTTGAATTATATATTAATGATCTGGTGGTTAAATCATGAAAACACTCAAGCCATATACCATATATTGTATCATTCTTCAATAAACTACAACAAAATAGTCTGAAAATGAACCCCTTGAAATGTTCTTTGGGTGTTATCTTAAGAACATTCCTCTACTTCTTCATATGCCACTAGGTCTTCAAAGTCATCCCTGAGAAGAAAATTTTCATCCTTGTTATGTCACCTCCTAATAAAATCATTATGTTGAGAGGAATCCAAGGAAACTTTTCCTATATTCAGAACTTTATATCCAACCTCATAGGAAAATTCTTTCCCTTCACCATGTTGATGATGAAAAGGATTGAATATCAATAGACTGAATATTTTCAGCAAGCATCCGAAAATATCAAGAAATATAACTGAAAACCATCAATGCTAATTTCTCATATTGAAGTAAGTCCACTAATTTTGTATGTAACTGCTTTAGAGATGTCCCTAGCCATCTTCATTCAATAGAAGAATGATGACGGCAGCAAGAATAGTCTCTATTACCTCATCTGAACCCTGATTGATGCTAAGACACTTTATTATAATATCAATAAGTGTTAACTTGAATTAATATTTGTTGTCTAGAAGCTTGAGAATTACTAGAAACAACATGAAGTCCACTTGGTCTCACGTAGAATCCCACTCAAGTGTATTCTCAACCATCCAATGTTGACTAGACACCTTTCACAGTGGGTGGTCATCCTGAGGTAGTTCGATATATGGTTCATACCGCAGAAATACATCAAATTCCAAGAATTATAATATTTCATAGACAATAATCCCTCAAAATAGGTGTACCTATTATATTCTGAGTAACATTATGAGGAAGTGTTCCCTTTTTAAGATAACTCCCTAATGTGGGAAATGCACTTTGATGGTGCCTCCAGAAGCCTAAAAAGAAAAAATAATGAAAGACCCAAAATTCAAAAAATTAGGTATGGGAGTCATACTCATATCCCCATAAAAGTTACTTCTTCCATATTCGTTCTTAATGGTAGAAGAATGCATGATCAATGAACCAGATTACTAGGCCCTCATTGTAGTCCTAGAGTTGGAACTTCAAGAACAATCCAAACACCTAAAGATTAAATGTGACTCAGAAGTGGTCATCAAGAAACTCAATGGTGACTATGATATCATGAAATATGAGTTGATACCTTTTATGAGCCATGTATGAGAACTAATGTAAGAATTTCTATCATATTTGACCTTGACTTGTGTCCCTGGTATCAATATGCGCAAGTTGATTCATTGGAAAATGCAGCCACGACTCCGATTGACCTAGATTGGAACCAAACTTTCATTGGTATTGCCAACCGAAAGATGGTCTTGCCTTTCATTCATTCAAAATCAGAATTAATTGATGAAATTACTACCATCTCTAAGGAATTTGGTCCTACCATCATTGGGATGATTCCCCTTGGAGATTACCTTCAATGGGGAAAACTCCCACCAGATAAGACTGGAAGGGAACAAATTTCATAGTGGGAAATCAACTTCATATTGTATGATGGAATAAACTAGTAGACGATCATTTATAAGAGATGCCATGATGGAGTCCTTCATAGGTGCATTGATGAAGAATATACCAACACCATCATAAAAGAATATATGTCAAAACATGCGGAGTGCATCTATCAGTGTCCAATCTCTCGTAGAAGATTCAAAGGATTGGGTTCTATTGGCACACCATGATTCAAGATTATGCCACATTCACGAAGAAGTTTCTTTCCTACCTTGTTTATGAAAATTTCATCCACAATCCCCCCGAGTTACTTTACACAGCTAAGTAATCATGGCCAGTTTCCATATAAGGAATGGATGTCATGGTACCATACATTCTTTCCATGACCAGAAAATTCCAATATATTCTCACAACAACTAACTTATTTTTCAAATTGGAAGAATATATACCACTCAATGAGGCCGGGAAAAGAAGCATTGTCATCTTTTTAAAATCCAACATCATCACTAGGTTTGGTGCCCCTCATAAAATAATTATGGACAATGACACCAATTTATTCTATGTTGAATTGAAAGAGCTATATCAGGAGCATGGCATCAAGTCCAAATTCTCATCCAGCTATTATGTAGCAACCAATGGAAAGATAGAGACCTCCAACAACACCCTATCTAATAGAATGCAGAAAATTGTAGACTAGGAAAAGAAATAATGGATATACAAGCTCTTCTATGCTCTTTGGTCTTACTGGAATACGAACTATACCACCACTCAAGAAATGCTTTACTCATTAGTATATAGGGTAGGGGATGTTCTACCCATTAAAGTTCAATTACGACCACTTTTCATGGTAATCTTTGATCAATTTTCCACAGATGAGGAGTACCTGATTTGGTACGGTGAGTTGGATCGGTTTCATGAGAAAATATTGCACACTCTACATCATTTAGAAGTTTACCAGAACTTGATTTCATGACCCTTCAATAAGAAGTTTCGACTCTAATATTTCTATGAAGAAGAGATGGTTCTGGCCCTTAGAACTCTAATGATACTCAAAAATAAACCTCCAAAATTGGAGAAAAAATGGGAGGGACTATATGTTATACACAATGTATTCTTCAATGGATCATTCACCTTCATTTATATTGATGAACAGCTCACCACATCTCTCACTGAGGTGTGGTTCTTGAAAAATTACATTTTATAATCGTATTGAACTCATCTCATCTACATAATGTTGTAATGCATAGTAGTTCCCATGTCTATGTTACACTATGTTAAACTATATGGAAATGGTCTTGATCACATGAAATTAAACTACATGATGAAACTATTTTCACCAAAAGATGTTAGAATTCCTAAAAACATATGAATCCACACTATATGATGTTAAACTTCTAACATTCCTCATCATTACTGTAAGCTGTTAAACTGCATGGTGATCACTATGTCCTAAACGATGACTTATTATGTGTGAATCAGATATTTGCAAGTGGAAGATAAAAATTCTCCCTTCATGCGTATCGTTTAGACCGACATAGGGAGGTGCTTTTATAGAACTATATATGACTTGATTACTATTCATTAATAGGATATGTAGAGACACCTTGACTATATGCCTTGGTCCAGCCATAAAATGACATGGAATGCCTCTGTTATATCCTCTATTACCCCTATACTACAGGAGAACTCTTTGTAGATCCTTGTTTCTCACACCAAGTATAACTCACATGAGATTAATAATGGTGTTAGGGATTTCCCCCATCCGGAAAATGTATATAGGAGTATAATAATCCCTTCATCTTGAAAGAATGGTGTAATTATCCCCCTCTCTTCGTAGAGAAGTTAGACTAGAATAAGAAGTCCTTAGAACTATGTAGGGATTCATTCCCATTAAAATATGGGATATATAGTGATTCATGGATCCTATATCCTTGTCCAGCTACCAATCAAAGTCAACAGTACCTCTTTCTCTATGTACAGGTTAGACATGCATATGGGAATCCAGGAAAAGTTCAAATCATATGATGTTAAATTGTAGGGTACTTTGGGAACTATGTATGGATTGATTCTTGTCTTCACCAGATACGTAGACACACCTTGAACCTATTTGTTGGTCCATCCACCAAATGATACAAACACCCCCTCTTTTTTCATAGGTTAAAATTTCATTAAGAGTTTTCATGAAATACATGGGGATTGATTTATGCCCTCATAGGATACATAGTGGTTCCCGAATCCATAATCCTGGTCCAGATGCCATTCAAAAGAACTTCTCATTTCATGTGCATGGGTTAGATTGGCACATGGAACATGTTTACAAAACTATGTCTACTTTTATTCCCAACTAACTATGATATGTAGGAAACCTCGACAAGGATCAATCCCAAAACTTCACTCACCTCATCCTTTTCATGTTGGTTCACTCTAATCCTTACCGTATGACATTAATTTGTATATGACACCAGAACTACATGTGGATTGATTCCCATCCATTAATGGGACACATAGCGACACCTGGACCTTCTTGGGTTCAGACGCCAGGAAAAAAATGCCCCCTTTTTAAAATCAATAATTGCGTAGCTAAATTAATGAGTCCTAACCACATTATGTTAAAATTCATGGCCAGAGATTTCCTAACCACAAGAAATTAAATGGAATGTTATATCAAGAAATATGTGTGGCATGATTCTCAGTATAACAGGATATGTAGTGACACTCAAGCTAGAAATCTCAGATCCATCCAAACATAATAAATAAAAGAGAAAACAATTTCCCCAATCTCATGCATGTGAAATGAAAATATATGTGGGGATCTAAAATCTAGACTCTTACATCTAGAAAGTGTCAAAATACCTTACATATGAATCAGATCAATGTAGAGGAACTCGTACCTCATAACTAATCAAGGTCTAGATATGTCTCATATACCCATACATCACCTTTTCATCCATCAAAATCCATGACCTAGGAAATCTAGGATCACCATAATCATCCCTGGATATCAGAAATGGACGTTCAGTGTCTTTCAGACACCATTGTTTGACTATGAACATAATTCCCTGGCAACTCAGCATATGTTGCCCAAAAAAATGGCCTATTTTCCAAAGGAAAATTCATCCATGGGAGAGGTTGTTCCAACTTCCATACACGCATCTTCTCCTAATCCTCGCACCATCCCTTCTAACTAACGGGATCCCAGAATCATGGTTAACACATTCATCCCCCACTCATGTTTGGGGCATACTCGTAACATCCCAACCTAATTATCTCATGTTCACACATGATCCATTTTATATTTCTTCCTAGAAACATGAAATTAAAATTTACTGTCAACATCCTTTCTTCAAGACTTAAAACTACATGGATCTACAACAATTAGCTCATTCAAATCATGTCACCCACATCCTCACCACGTTACATTAAACTAAATGGCCCAACAATGCTCTTTTCTTTGGTCTTATCATCCCTATGTGGTTGAGTGAAACCCTTTATAACCCTTATTTTTCACGCAAATCATAGATCATGTGGGATTTGTAATTTCGATAGGGGATTCAGAATTCATGGAAAATCAGTCTACAATGACTAAACCTATTGGAATGAATTTAAAAGAAATATTTTTGTATTCCCCTCTATATTAGGAAACCTAAATTCCTAACGTTATGACCTTAAATTGAAAGGTACCCAAAATATAAATAAAATTTACACACTCCTTGAACACAAACCTAAATTGTGTAGGGAATCTGATTTAGGGAAACCTGATTCGTAAAAACTGGGCCCCGATTTAGTGGGGGAGTAAAAATGTCCCACCTCATATATAGGTCAAATCTGTGTGGAGGGACTCCCAATTCCTTTGGTAATCATGGCCTAAGTTCTTTTGATATGTCCATAAAAACTCTCTACATTCATCAAACTCTGTTATTTGAATAATCTTGGATTGTCATAATCCTTCATGGCCATTGATAATGGAAGGCTGATGTATTATAGGAACCATTGTTTGACAATGCATATAGTGACCCAGAGGATCTTCATTTGTTTCCCACACAAATGGCATGTCAACCAAGGGGAAATTATTCCTCACGATATGCCTTTCTCACTTCTATACTCCCCATGGATTCTATGACCTATGATATTTTTCTGGATCCAAGATCCCTCAAATCCTTGGTTTATATTATCCTCCCAGCCCACATCCTAAACAAGTTAGAACATCCTGGCTCAATTACCCACCAATTAATTGGGGATTCTATATCATCTTCTTAATTTCATGATTTTAAACTTCATGATACTCGATACTTGATATTCACCCTTAGGTCAGGTTATGTAAATAGGGTATTTCTCCTCATGACCCTATGCAAGAAATAAATATCAGTAGGAATGTTCAACATAAACCCTTCCACATTGGTGAATCTATATAAAAAAAATCCACATCCATATGAGTGAATCAGATCCGCCTAGGAATGCGCCTTTAAATAACTATGTATAGCTTTATTATTATCAACACATGATACGTAGACACATGTGAATCTCATATGTCAAATCTAGACCTGAAACAGTATTATCCCATCCCCACCTACACAATGGTCATACATACGTAAGGAAAATAGTTCTCATGGGTAGGATAAACAACCATCCACCAATTCCAGGTATTATCAATAATGTTAAACCTGAAATTCCCCGATTTCATGATCATACACCCCTATTCACATACCATACTCTATGTATAGAAAGGTACAACTCCCCATAACCATCGCTAGACATCAGAAATGGATAGCCAGTGTCCTGGGGAAACCTTTTTTTACTCTTCATATAATGCACTGACAGCTCTACATATGTTGACCACAAAAATTATCTATCAACAAGAGGAAAATTATTCCTTAAGAGAGGATTTTTATATCTATGAATGGCCCTATGTTGTCTACATCTCACCTCATTCACTTTTTTCAAAAAACCCTTTGATTACAGATCACATCTTTCCACACTAATGCCTAAAGGTTTTATTACATTTCATGACGATCTATCACTGAAAAGTAAAATTGTTTCCCCCCTATGGTTAGAAATAAAAAGACATTAAACCACAAGTCTCAAAAGTTCTAGTTGTATATTGTTAAACTACACCATGCACTTTCCCTCCATTGCAAAAGTAAAATTTGTGTGGGAGAGGTTTCTAAACCAGAACCAATAAAAATTCCCCCATATTTTTAGACATTATTCCCTTAACAACCCACCCACTATAGCCCTCAATAGAAAAACAAATCCAAAATTCTATACTAATTTTCTGTCCATCAGAAATGGACTTCTAGTATACTGTGTAAACCTTGGTTTGTTAATGTATACAATACCCCAATGACTCTGCATATGTTTCCCAAATAAAATGGAATGTCAACCAAGGGAAAATTTATCCTCAAGATAGGCCTTTCCCACTTCCATACACCCTATGGATTTCATTCCCAATATCATGTCCCAAATCCATAAATCACAAGTTGTGGTAATGATAAATCCCATATCCATGTATGAAAGTTTCCGGGACCTTCATGGCTAATAAGTCCTAAATTGGGTCCCCTTCCCCACAAGTCATGATCAAAGTTGATTGAAAAATAACATCAGTAAAGATATTTTACTTCCCAAGACTCTAAAATATCAATTAAAAAGACACAACACTTTGTAAGATGAAAACCCTCAAAGGGAACCCTAGAAAAAATTTAAATGCTAACTGGTCAAATGTATACTACATATGATTTAGGTAAAACACCAAGAAATAGAAAAATCATCATGGGACACAAATCTTGTTAGGTCAAAAAATCACAAAGGGTGTCTTAATAAAAATTCATGTTATACCAACTAATCCCACATCATAACAGGATAAGGATGAAAATTGGGTGATAACAAAAAAGGAACAATGTTTTTTTGGTTTTTTGTGTGACCCTATAAACAATAAAACTATTATCACTAAGACCCTTGGTTAAGGGAAAAAATAGAGAATAACATGATTGTTTTATTTGTCATTAATTATTAATCAAATTCATATCTAGTTGATATTATGGTTTAAACTATAGTTGATCATAAATTATTGATATTTCTAGAAAAGTTAAGAGAGGAACTCTGGAAGAATTTTTTTTCCATTCTATCAAAAGAAGCAAGAATGAGGGGACATCCAAATTCCAAAGTCTCTATCTAATGTCAAAACAAAGGTGGTGCAGGGAAACCCAATAGATTACAAAGAGGCCCAACATTATCTTTTCTATAGGACAATAACTCTATAACGAGGTCTGTCAAGGGCCTCTTCCAATGTAGCCCTCTATTTTGCATCAGCTCCAACTATTGTGCATAATTCCATCATAATTGTCTAGAGTCCTCACCCTTTCTATTTGATGGCCGCATGATTAGCACTTGATGATTCTATTTGTGATTTTAGTCTATCCATTTAATCCTCACACTCATACAGTTCCTCTCTCTAAAAAATCACCCGGTCATGGGAACCAGCTTCTTTATCCTCCAGATGATGAAACTCATCAGTAATATCCTAGAAAGTATGATCTTGGTGGGAAGAGGCATTGAGCTGAGTGAGGTTGCCTTTACAAGTACCAAGACCCTATAAAACTATAACAATTTGGTACACAAAGAGATGTAGGAATTAGTAATAAAATCCACCCAATCCCAGATCGACAAATAGTCATTGAAATTTATCTAGCTCTTTGGAAAATTATATCATGGGAGTTTCTGAAGCTAGAGTATATATTTGAGTCCATGATTATTTTCGCACAACTCGACGCCTCCTAGTGGAACTAGAATATTGGTCCCAATCTAATAGGATAAGTATGTAATGATGAATCATCATTACAATAGATGTAAGCTTCACGAGTTGAGTCACTCAAGTTAGGGTACTTTCCCTCCCAATAGAAGGTTCATCCTTCAGGACTAAATGTGGGGGGATGGTAGTAACTTCAAGAACACCTGGTGATGTCCCACTCATACTAACTTTTGTAGGACCAAAGACCACATCAACCCAAGATACGAGATCTATGTCACATTCCAAAGATATGGGTTGTGCGGGTGAATCCCCTTCCAAACACATGTGATAGAGGATTGAATTCTTTATCACTATAGAGAGGGGAACAGATAGTGAAACTGACATGGTTGGAATAGGATCAGAAACAACCAATGGTCTATGAACCTATCAAATTGGCCTTCCCAAAACCCTATTAGGGTAGTAAGCTTCCCACAATTGGGCATACTCTAATGACAGGTAAGTTGAGGCTACTGTTTAGTAATTAGGACTTTCACATTAGCATCCTCCCACTTCATGGACAACCATAATTAATGAAGAATCATGAGATGATACTCCCTCCTAACTAGAATCATAGGGAGAGGTGAGACCTATTGAAGGCATCAAAATTTCCTAGAAAGAATATAAAGAGAATAGGGTTCATAGATAGTTACCTTGTCTATATGAGTAGATAAAAATCTATCCTAAGGTAACACACTTACAAAAATCTTCTTTTTTTTATCCATCTCAGACCATGGGGTGCATTGTATGGTGTGAAAGATAACTGAGAAACATCACTCAACAGTTTTATTGCATCATCAATACTCAATGACTGGGGGTGAACGGATAAAATATTGATAATATCTAGGTGAATGGCATAATGAGTAACCCTCTTAGTAGGTTGATACTCATTGCAAGGAAAATGCATTGTCGTCTAACTGTATAAAAATTTGAAACGGACCATTTTGAAAATACGAGGGGTTCCCTTCTTGTATCTACCCTAATAGTTTATATATTCGGGAGAGGGTAGTAAATGACCAAGTTTATGGGTTATCCCTCTACTAATGTGGATTCTATCATCAATGATCAAGATATAACACTAGTATATACATTGTGATAGGGGATGATCCATTTACTTAGGAACATGGAAAAGAAACCCACAAATATTAGCTTGGGTGATACGTATGACTGGATCTCATAGCCTCAAGTGGTTTGCTGACCCGACACAAGTGTATCAAAGTATGATCCAAGAATTTTTTAACACTATAAAGTTGGGTGAGTCTGGAAATGGTGATCCCTCATCCTTGTATCATTTTCCTGCAAGAAAACCTCAATACAATCTTTGAATGAAATTAGAGAATGATTATAGAGGGGTTGATTGAGTAATCCCTCTTCCATTTCCAATAAAATAATTCCCAGTGAAGATACCTTTTTAACATTCCCCCTAGGAATTGGACACTGTAATAAACTCATCATACATGTTTCCCAGAATGGGAACCCATCTGAGTTCATGGATGTCCCGTAAAATAATCCCCACCTCCCCGTTAAATTGGTGGAAGGTATTGGTGCCTAAAACCCAATGGATAATCATTTAGGAAAACATCTTACTTGGTGAGTAGATTACAAATTGAGAAACTATGCTTCCTGATACAAGTTCACTACTTCAAACTGTAAAGGGGATTCTAAACAAATCTAACACACCTAGAAAGCCTAGGCCCACTTGTCGAAGTAGCAGCCTCCAAATCACAAGTCCCATTTTGATTTCCACCTGACATTAAAATTATCTCGAGAAATATTGACAATGGACAGGTACTCTTGGGTTACAGACCTCAAAGAGGTTTTACAAGGGAAATGGTTACTCTGAGTCCAAAAAGAGACATTTAGTGTGAACATGTTCTCTTGAGATAATGTATTTACGAGTTCTCCCATTGAAGAAATATTGGCCTGATCAAACCCTTGGGATTCCTTTAGGTGAATAATAAGATTACTATGATTAACCAATGAAATGGAAACATCATCTAGGATGCTGAAGTTACAGAGTGGAAACTGGAAAGATATTGTGTAGTCTATGAGCTCTGGAAAAATGAGGACTCTGAGAATACCCTCTTGAGGAATGATGTAGTAATGAATATTGTGTTCAGAATTCTCAACCATATATTCCCTCCTTGTGGTCTCTTATATTTTTTATAAGAGGAAGAGCCATCTCCTTTCTGTATTAAAAAGACCATACAAAAGGGTCATTCCAAAAAAAATATTTAGGTTAAATACCAAAAGTAGAAAAAGGACTAAAGACGTATGTATGAAGAAAGGTTCTACATAATGAACATTATAAATGGTTCATAGAATGACTTTCCCATGAACCAATGGTTCGTAGAATGATTTATAAGATGACGGAACAATATGTGATCGCCATCAAACCAAACAGTTCATATACTGGGTGAGCTATGTACGGAGCCTCACTACGCCGTCATCCGAATTGAAGGCTTAAAAGTTTAAGTTTGAGATTTAATGTTCAGATGAATAAATTAAGGTTTAGTCTAGGTAGAAGGTGAACCTTGTAGTTTCATACTATTTTTTAGTTTGAACATACATTTTATGTTTTAATAGATTGGTTCACAGATTCCAATATTGGTTCATGAATGAGAAAAAATGAGAAGATTTGGCCGTTCACAGAATGTGAAGTGTGGTAGGCGGATGACAGATTTTTCCAAATATATTGTACATCGATGCAGGGAAAGCTGAGAGAACATGGTGGAATTTTTTTTTGAAAAGATGTATAGTAAATTACATATGGACTGGGACCCGTATATATAGGCATGGTCCCCTCAGTAGGTCCCCATTTCTACTACAATAAAGTTCAGTTCAGGACTTATTTCTACATCTAAATAGCCTCCTTTTCATCCCGATCAGAACCCCTTATGATGGGGGAAATTTGTAGGGTCTGAAAAACACCATAAAGGGAAGGAATATACTCCCACAAATTTTATGAAGGAATTAGATGCATGTTTGATTGAAAATTTGAGAATAATATTGAAGAAATAGAATTTATAAAAGGACTAAAGTGGTCCACATACTAATTTCAGGGAATAGTATGTAGATAGAAATGCATGTGAACTGAACAGTATGCGAATAGCCCATGAAATTCTAGCTCGTAGGGTAATGGACAATGAACCATGAAGTGCACAAAATAAATTACGAATGACGCCAATCCCCCATGAACCATGTTGTTGGTGGAATGGAGGTGTAGAAATCCCACCTACAAATCATCCCCTGTGAACCACGTCATTGGTGAAAATGTGATGGAGAGGTATGCCCCCACAAATAATTCATGCAACTTTAGTTCGTGGAAAACATGAGCCTAGTGGTGTCCTCTGAATCACATTTTTCTTGGGATTCAAGTGTTGATTTATGTCTCCACGAATCATAGCCCCACAAAACTCAATTGGCTGAGTAATCCATTGGTCGATTGATTTCCCCATGGGATTCCATAAAATGTGTCGTGTGACACTTAGATACATCCTACTCAGCACTCTATAAAAGGACCCCATGGGGAGATGAGAGAGGGAGAGAGATAGGGAGATAGAGGATCATATTTTAAGATAGCTTTGAGTTTGTAAATAGAAGAATTATAAGGGAAATGATTGGTGAAGTATGGAACCACTAATGGTTTACTACAGGTATAAACATGTCGTGAACTGTAAAAGAATATAGAATCCTAATAATATGGGAAAACCAAAAACCTAAATGGTGAACAATGAACCACACTCCATTTTTGGATGAACATCCCATGAACTACAAGACTAATGCCCCTTCTTCAATATGGCATACCATGTAGTGAAACTCTATGCGGATAAAACCCGTCTCTATTTAGAGTTCTGCCACATGGATGGACTCCAATGCTACATACCACCATGGTATGCAGACAGAACCTAAGGTTACATACAACTATAGTACATGGACCATATTTAGGATCATATACCACTTTAGCATGAGAATGGAATCTAGGTCCACATACCACCTTGATACGAGGACGACCCCTCCACCCACATAGTAGTACGTCATGCAGAGGGTACCCTACCCTTCATGAACAAATGAAACATTGAGTAGGGTGCCTTCAAGCTTTCTTCCTTCTA
Source organism: Viscum album (assembly GCA_963277665.1). Classification (NCBI taxonomy): domain Eukaryota; kingdom Viridiplantae; phylum Streptophyta; class Magnoliopsida; order Santalales; family Viscaceae; genus Viscum; species Viscum album. The sequence goes on along the minus strand of OY728133.1, from coordinate 114,177,855 downwards.
GTCCCAATCTTGCCCTTCTATTTCTATCCCATCCCGCAAATCCCATCTTTTAACTAGTCCATCGGCATCAAGATAAATCCTCTTATGAATCCTCTTCCAAAGCTAATGGACCCATATTGTAAAACCATTAGGCGCATCAGTGTGTCATTCTGTGTTTACATACCCATGGTAAGCAGAGTCACATGGGTAATCCTATCAAGGGTGTGGACCCCCAAAATGTCTTTAATTATACATTCCCAAGGTAACTTAGGGACCAACCTTGTAATACTCATGTGAACCACCACATTCTAGGGATCAAGGGGAATCACTGACTTTTTCATTCAATAATGGATAGTGGTAAGTAAATGGGATCATGAATTCTTTTCCTTTTGAAGAGGAGAAATGCTTCTCCCCTTTATCAGAACCATTTTTAAGGAACCTCCATTAAGGTTACCCCATAGAGTTTCTAATGGATGCAACACTTCTGCTCCTCTCAGGATTGTCCTGGGACATGTATGGATAGATTCCCAAACATTACGATCCAATATATCAACATAGGTGAGAGTTGGAACATTAAAAGGCCCTCTCTCTCTCACTTGTAGAACCATTCCTTCATCCTCTTCCACCTTCGTCCTCATTTTTCATCATAGGTGAATGGAAAGTGTGTGGTTTGTCAGGTCTACATCTTCCTCTTGTTTCTCACATCGAGCATGACTCATGTGGTCTTAGAGGTTGATAATGATCAGAGCATCCACACCACACCCAATGAAATATGAGAACTTTTATTCATTCTCTAAATAGGATTCATAGGATGCATGTCTAACGGCTTGAGCTCTAATGGGAAGCTTCCACGTGTAAGCCCCACGCCAAATGAACTATGAGAACTCTGATTCTTTCTCTAACAAGGATACATTGGATTCCTGTCTAAATACATGAGCTCAAAGGGGATCCTTCATAATGGTTAATTCCATATCATTCCACCCCTAAAAATAAGGCCTCCATTATGATATAATCCCCAACTTAATCCAAACTATGAGGGCTTTGATCCCTAATTAACTGGGATACGTAGGAAGCCTACATTAGGTCAAAACCCTACACCTGAACCACCCTAGTGTTCATCAGGTCATATCCTCAATAGGGCCATTTCCCCACAGGAGACCATGCCTCTCCTATGTTTCATGGGCCACTTCGGTATAAGTCCCACATGAAGTATTGACTAGGAACCCCCCACCCAGACGTCCCTTCCACACGACACTAAACTACATGGATGGGTCCCCGTCACATGACCTTAAAAGGTGATGTGTCCCGTTAAGTGGCACTGAACTAGGTGGGTTCTGATTCCTCCTATGAGGAAACATTGGAAACCCATATCCTAGGTTTTATCTCGACAAAAAAACAACTTATGTCCCCCTATATGATGATAAACTCCATAGGGCCTTGGTATATAGCTTAAACTAGCCCTATTTTAGCAATTCATGGCCTATTCGTATATACGGTCAATCTTTCAACCCAGGGGTAACCTAAGGACACATTCTTGGTAATGAACCAATGATTCACAAACATATGAACGTTGCTTAAATATATATGAGAGCTCCAAAGTAAGAAATATTTCCCCATAAAAGGGTTTAATGATCCCGACCTCCCATCCTCTCGACCAATGGTGTCCTTATGTGTCGTTTTCCAAATCATCATCCAACGAGTGCCTGACTTTGGAAATCAGGTCTGTGAATAATGGATACTAGATCCTTTGGGTGTTTCTAGCTCTACGAATAAAGACATTGGAGACCATATAAGATCATCATATCTGACGATGAACCCTTCATAATAACAAGCAATTGATTACTCTATGTTGGGCCATTTCGCCTACCCCCCATGGTATGAAGAGAATTGGGTCCAAGAAAAGATGGTTAAACTGACGTGAAAAGTCTCTATAACAACATCCAATTAGTTTTTATCAGTAAAACCATTGTTTTTGTCCACATACAATACAAATTCGGGAAAAACAATGTACTTTAATTTTTTTATTGTTTTTAGAGTCCTTTTTGGTTTTTAGGTGTTTATAGGATTTTTCGAATGGGGGTGGGAGGTTAGGTTCTTTTAATCCATTTTTTCATTATAGGGTTAATGGTATTTTTAGGGTTTTTACGTTCTTTTATGGTTTTAGGGGGTTGTTGTATTTTTAGGGGGGCTTTGGGGTTTTGGGGGTTTTTAGGGTTTTATGGGTGTTTAGAGTTTTATCACATTTTAGCTTTTTTATTGTCATTCAAATAAAATTTAAGGGTTTTAGTGTATTTAAGGTGTTTTAATCATTTTTAGGGTCTTTTTTTAGAATATGATGGTTCATTTAGGGTTTTAGGTTTTATTAGGGGTTAGGGGTGGGTTTGTATGGGTCTTAGGGTCCATCTAGGGCAAAGAAGGCGCGTGCCAAGAAGAAAGCTTGGTGCCTCAATTAATAAAAAGAAAAGGTACAAAACATTACAGGGGGGACTTGTACATTCATGTGCGGGTAGAACCCATCATGTCAGAGGCTACATGAGACGTGCAAAAGGAAGGAGCAATGAATGACCACCGTGAGCAGCATTCTTCAATAGCCATCTAGGAGAGAGCATCGACCACCATATTGACTTCCCTATATGCATGAGAGATCCTGAGAGTCAGGTTCATGGATAGGCTAAGGCAGTCAATCCACTGAGGAAGAAACCACCATGGAACCTTCCTTGAGTTTTGGCGAAACGCCTCCACTGTAAGCATTGAGTCCGATTCGATCCGTAGATGAAACCACCCAAATTGAATTGCAAAACGAACAGCCTTGATAATAGCCCAAAGCTCTGCCTCATAAGCACATCCATTCCCAATGTAGTGATAGAAAATACCCTTCACAAATCCTCGACAAGTATGGAAGACCCCACCACAACCTAAAGGGCCTGGTGAGCCTGCCGCCGCACCATCAACATTAACTTTGATCCATGATGGGATTGGTGGAATCCTTCTAATGTACTTCATCAACATTGGTTTTTTGCACCTTCCAGGGACACCAAGGGTGCGGAGTGTAACAAGATCATTGAAGAAATTGTCCATCATACCTGATTGGAGACTCCCAGCCAGCCGAACAGCACTATGAATGGAAATAATACCCTCATGCATGGAGCATGATTTGTTTCGAAACATAGCATAATTTATTGCAGACCATAGGAAAGAGACAATGGCTGCCGATGCTGCAAGAAGGAGGTTATGAAGCTGCTCACTGCAGCTAAAATCATTGATAAAAAGCATCCGTTGAGAAAAGGTTCCAGGAGGTAAGCGGAGACCAAAAACATCCTGCATGTAGCTCCATAATCTGTGTGCAATATTGGAATCAATAAAGAGGTGATGTATCCTTTTAGCACCTGGAAAACAGATGCTGCAGACCGAGGAAATCTACAACCCAGTTTTTTGAAGCTGACCATGCATAGGCAACCTACGCCTCCAAATTTTCCAAAGAAGAAGAAAGTGTCTAGGGGGAATGAATTGACACTTATATTTCAAAAGCCATGAGGGGGGGTCAGGACCTTGCCGGCATTCATGCTGGTAGAAACCCCCTGCAGTGAGCTGTCCAATTAGATCCGGCTTCCACAGGAGAGTGTCCGAATCAACGTAGCTGTAACAACGGATCTGGGAGATGATGTGTGATGGAAGAATTCCATCCAGCTCCATCAGCCTGGCGTTGAGCTCACTGATAGTCATGTGTTGCAGACCTTGTGGAACTTGCATAAGTTCATCTAGAGGACAATCGAGCCAAGGGGTGAGCTAGCAGTTCAGATTGGATTGTCTTGAAATAGTCCAGATAGATTGAGAGATAATATTCTGAAATGAGGATTCAATTGTGGTCCATACCGAGGAGAGCATATACCCAGTGTAGCCATTACACAAGTGTGCAGTGAATCGTTCTTTAAGAAAATCCAGCTCACCTTCCTTGTACACGAAGAGATTCCAGGTTAATTTAGCCAACAAGGCCTCATTGAAAGCCTTGAGATCTTTAATTCCAAGACCACCCATGTTAATGGGTTTGATACAGTATTTCCATGCAACAGTTACCAATTTCTTTTCACTAATGCATCTTGTCCATGCAATGTTCCGAATCTTGGCTTGAAGGGATTTGATCAGACTTACCGGCCATCTATATAAAGAGAAGGAATGAACAAACTTTGATGTGATAACGGAATTGATAAGGCAAACTCTTCCTGCTTGAGACAGAGAATTTCCCTTCCATTTAGCTAACTGCTAGGTGATATCAACAGAAATGCTTTCTAAGTGGTAGCGCTTTGCCCTCCCCCAGAAGAGGGGAACCCCAAGGTAATTAAAAGGCAGAGATCCTTTTTTAACGCCAAGACATCTAATGATTCTGTTTTGCCTCACTGAGGAGCACCCTTTCCCAAAAACAATAGATGATTTACACCAACTGATTGCCTTCCCATCAACATCTTCATAGTGATTAAAGATTTTCTGAATAGCTGAGATAGTTCGCATATTAGCCTTCCCAAATAGAAGGATATCGTCAGCATAAAAAAGGTGTGAGGGTACATAGGAGTCCTTGTTGTCTTTGAAAGGGAAATATAATCTAGCCATCATTTCATGTGTAACAATATGACTCAGGTAATCTTCTGCAAGTGCAAAGAGAATTCCAGAGAGAGGGTCTCCCTGTCTGACCCCTCGTGAACACTGAAAAAAACCTTTTGGCGCCCCATTAATCAGAACAGAAATTCTAGCACTCTCCAAAATAGAAGAGATCATGCTGATAAATTTGGATGAGAAACCATACATACCCAACACCCTGAACAGAAAATGCCACTTAATGGTATCAAAAGCTTTGGATATATCCAGTTTAAGAGCAAAGGTCCCATATTTGACTTTCTTTCTTATGATATTCACTCCTTCAGAGGCCGTATACAAACAGCTTTGAATGTTTCGCCCATGAACAAAGCCAAATTGATTAGGAGTAATAATGGAACCAACAAACTTCCCCAACCTGGTGATGATGATTTTTCTAATAATCTTTGGAATGGTGTTTCCAATGGAAATGGGACGAAATTTACCGATGTCAATAGCAGCTTCTTTTTTGGGAAGCAGAGCAATGAAGTTGGAGTTGGATCCAAATGGCAATGATCCTGAGATGAAGAACTCCCTGATAGCATTGGTAATTTCTGCATGAAAGATATCCCAATAAAAGATGAATAATTTGGTGGTGAATCCATCCGGTCCAGGGGCACATTCAGAATTGAGAGAGAAGAGACAAGATTTGACTTCATCTTCAAGAGGAGGAGAGGTCAGATCATTGTTCTGTGAGTCATTCACACACTGCTTAATACAGTCAGCAACCAAGGCCGAGGGAGGGGTACCATCATCATTATAAAGAGCTTTAAAATGGCTAACAACAGCATCAGAGATCTCTTTCTCCTCAACCAAGGTTGCCCCACTGATTTGGATACGATTAGGTCCTTTATAGACCCTTTTCTCCCGTTGTAAGCGATGAAAGAGCTTTGAGTTTCTGTCACCATCCTTGAGCCAGTGAGCACTGAATTGGTTCTTTGCCATATTCTCTTTGAGAGCAATAAGATCATCAAGATTTTTGTGAAACGAAAGTTCCTCATGAGTAGGAACAACCCCCTGCTGATTGTTTTCTTGGAAAAACTCCAGCTGAGATTGCGCATCCTTGATCTCCTCATCAATTCTGGAGAAAGAGAGCTTACTCCAAGCTTTAATAAGGATTTTGATTCTCCTAAGCTTTGAGGCAACCACAAAGTAAGGAGAGCCATGGAAAGTGGAGTTCCATCCATCAAGAAAAACTTCCCTACATCCTGGGATTGAGAGCCAGGCATTGTTGAATTTGAAGGGTAAGGGAGAAAGTCTCCTAATATCCTCCCGAATGGAGAAAAAAATGGGATTATGATCAGAGTTAAATTTAGGGAGAGTAAACCCTGAGATGTCCAATGGAGCACCAGCATCATTGACGTGAATGAAGCACCTATCAATTTTTCTGGCTTTCCTCCCATTTACAGTGAACCTTCCCCAGGTAAATTTGGAGCCTGCCATAGGAACTTCAATGAGATTACATTGATCCACACAGTACTGAAAATCTTGAGCAGCAGAACGGAGAAAATGGGGGCCAGTTTTTTCATCAGGACTCAAAACAACATTGAAGTCACCAGTGATGACCCAATTATAATTCATGTTCTCACTGAGGGCAGCTAAATCTGCCCAGAGTTCTCTTCTTATGATGTAAGTGCAAGAGGCATAGACAAAAGAGAAGGTGAGGGGAATGTCCTGCATCCGGATGTGAACTGAAATAACCTGGTGACAAATCTCAAAAGACTCAAGCATCAAGTCATTGTGTCAAAGCACCCATAGTGATTCAATATTACCAGCACCTCTATTATGAGCAATAAATGAGTACCCGAGCGATGCCCAGTTGAAACCCTTCCAGTGATCAAAGCTAATAAGAGGGTCAACAATGGCCACAAGATAGGGTTTGTTGACAGAAAGGAAATGTCGAAGGGTTGCAGCAGTGGGAGAGTTCCCAATCCCCTGACAATTCCAAAAAAACAGCTTCATTGACTGGAGTTTGAGTTGCCTCTTTTGCGAGGCAGGCCTTTTGTATTCTTGGAAGGGGCACCTTTACTTTTCCCTCCCTGCTTTGGAGGTCTTCCAGGAGGTTTCTTAATGACTTGCTCAATGTTTGGCAAATCATGAGTAGAGTCCATAGAAGCATCCTCAAGGATAACATCTGCATCTAGGCTGTCATCAACTTGATCAACCCAGAATTTCCCAGATAGGGGGGAGAAGGCATTAGTAACACAGATCCCGTCATTACGAGGAATTCCAGTGAGTTTGGCCTTATTAGAAATTCCTGCAGGAACAGGAGAGAAGACCTCAGCCGTATCAGCAAGAGCAGGTGCATCCGACTGATCAGTTGCATCGTGTACTCTACTGGGTGAGTGAATTCCAGGAGCAGAAGGATCCGAAAATGCAGCAATCCCCGAAGGGGCCCCAAGCGGAGGAGAACCATCAGTAATCTTAAATTGCTCAGCAGAAGCATCTGCTATATGCACATCATGCACGCTGCTGACCGCAAGATTGAATTGGGGAGGCTGAGCAGGTGCACTATATGCACTGCTGAAATTAGCAGTTGCATCAGGCTGGACACACGACAGACGCTCAGCAGGGAACACAATGGTCCCTGGATCTGAATTAGCCACAATAGAGGGAGCACCTGTAGAAATCATAACCTGCTCAACTGGAGCCACCGCTTTGCAAGATATGAGAGACAAGATAGTTGTATCATGGACACTGGCAGCAACTATTCGGTCAGTGGGAGCCACTGCAATGCAGGAATCAGGAGGTTGAGAAGGTACAACATGGACACTGCTGGAAGATGCAAGACCAGGTGCATCAGGCAGGGCAAGTGAAGTTTGCACAATATGAAGCACAACAGAGGCTCCAAGAGAGGAATAAACTGCATGAGCAGTATGCCCAGCATTGGGAGCATTAGAATCCCCGACTAGAGTCGAAGAAATGGGATCACAAACCTTCTCAGGAACAACAGATTGGTCTGGGACCCCACTTGTTCCTGTATTGTTGCTTCCAACTTGCAGGGGGGGAGTAACAGAATTCACTGTATCCTTCTGGGTTTCATTATTATTAAAAGGTTGACATGACCCATCCTCATGCCCTCACTCCTTACAAATGTTACAAGTCTTCAATATCCTGCATTCATTGATAGAGTGACCAAGAAAGAGACAATTGCTACAGAACTTGGGTCTTCTTTCACACTATATTTCCAGCACGATGCTGTCATCCAGAGTGTTCAGCACCACTTCTTCAACCAAAGTATTGGCCATGTCAATTTCAACAAGAACTCTAGCATAGTGACCAAATCTCGGATTATCAGTTCCTCTGTCATGCTGAATAAGAAAACCAACCGAGGAGGCAATGTCCCACAAAATTCGAGGGTTCCAATATAGCCAATTCAATTTTCAAATACGAATCCAGACCTGGGAAAAAGTATTTTTGACGCTTGTTGGATCAAAATTACGGTCCCAGTCATGAATCCGCAGCAGTCCAGGCTTAATCGCAAGTGATCCAAAACTCCAAACCCATCTTTTGTGCTCATCAGAGGGAAAAACGATGTGATAAAAGCCACGGCTCATGGCTGTCATTTTCCAGTCTGAAAACCCCAGAGTTCTGCAACCCTCTTGACAAGCTCAGAAAATCTCCATAATTTCCCACCCTTAGGCATGCCCACCCGAGCAATGATCGAAAATTTGCAGAGGTTAATTCTTTCTTCAATTGCTTCCTGATTGGCAGAAACATGATCTCTTTTCCCTTTCTTAATGACACACCCTGGGGAGGGGATGCTGAAATCAAAGAAAGATGAGGAAGTCACAGACTTAACGACCTCAGCAAAGTTCTTCGTCGGCGCATCCAGAGGTGAAGCCAAAGATTGACCAGGTTTTGCAACACGATGATTACAAAGCTGAAAGAGTACATTGTGCCCAATGGGCTCAGAATCAGGTCTCTTCACTGCATCAGCTACCTCCCGATTCAGAAGATCCGACAAAGGCCATGGATCCACGGAATCGCCCGAGCCCCCTGCTGGATCAGCCATCTCTTCTTCCGGGTCCATCTGGGGGTTTTAGGGGTTTTTAGGTCCTTTAGTGTTTTAGGGGTTTATATAATTTTTGGGATTCTCAAGGTTTCTAGGGTCCTTTATGGTATTTTGTGACTTTTAGGGATTTAGAATATTTTATTGCATTCTAATGTTTTTTTGTTTATTGGGTTTTTATGGTAATTTAGGTTTTTGGGGGGATATTTATTATTTTTAGGGTTTTTATGGTTTTCAGGTTATATAATGGGTTTTTGGGGTTTTAGGGTATTTTTGGATTTTATTTTTTTGGATTTTTAATGTTTTTAGGGGTTTTAAGGTTTTAAAATTTTTTACATTTTAAATGTATTTATGGTTTTAGGGGTTTATGTGTTTTTGGGCTTAATAGGGTTATTAGTTTTCGTTAGGATTTTTCATTTTTTTTGAGTTCTTAGGGGTTTAAAAAAAATAGGTGTTTTAGGGAATTTTAGGGTTTAAAGGGTTCTATTTTTTTTAGGGTTTTTATGGAATTTCATATTTTTTTACTACTTTTTTGGGATTTTATGAATTTTTAGTGTTTTATTGATTTTTGGGTTTTTATGGTTTTATGAGTTTTAAATGCAATAAGGTTTTATATGGATTTAGTGTTTTAAAGTGTTTTCATTTTTAGGTTTTTTAGTGTTTTTTGGGTTTTAATGGGGTTTTGAGTTTTTTGGGTTTTTAGGGTCTATGGAATTAGATTTTTTACAATTTTTGGGGTTTTTGGGTTTTTAAGAGTTTTATGGTTTCTAGGGGTTTTATGGTTTTAGAGTTTTTTTGGGATTTTTGGAAATTTCGAACATTATGTTTTTTATGGTTTTTAGGGGTTCTAGGGTTTTTAGGGTTTTATCATTTTTATGGATTTTATTGTTTTAAGATTTTTTTCAGTGTTTTATGGTTTTGATTTTCTTTATGATTTTCTAGGGTTTTAAGGTATTGAGGGTAATCATGGTTTTATGGTTTTTATGGTTTTTATGTTTTTTTTTCAGGTTTTTATGGTTTAAGGATTTCAAGGGTTTTTATGTATTTATGTTTTTTTACAATTTTTTGGTTTTTAAAGGGTATTAGGTTTTTTTCAAGATTTTAGGGGGTTTTAGGGTTTTCAGGTTTTATGTGGGTTTTTGGGGTTTAAGGTTTTTTATATTTTTTTATGTATTTTAGGGTATTGAAGGATTTCTAGGGGTATTTTTTGGATTTTTTTTGTTTTAAAAGGTCTTTAGACATTTTAGGTTATTTTAGGTTTTATGGTAATTTATGATTTCTAGAGGCTTTAGGTTATTTAAATACTTTTTGTTTTTCCAGTGTTTGGGGATTTTTAGTGACTTATAGAGTTTTCTAGGGTTTTATGTAGTTTGTTGGGGTTGTAGTGGGTTTTAAGGTTGTTTTTGTGTTTTAGTGATTTTTAGGTTTTTAAATGTTTTAGGGAGTTTACAGGGATTTAGGGTTTTGTAGTTTTTTGTGTTTTATGGGTGTCTAGGGGGTTAGGGTTTTTGGGAAATTGTTGTGGTTTTTGGTTTTTTTGGTAATTATGGTTTTTTGGTGTTTATGGTTTTAACTGGTTTTAGGTTCTTTTTTATTTTTTTTATGGGATTTAGGGTTTTTAAGGGTTTCATGTTTTTTTCTTTGTTTTTTAGTGTTTTAAGGGGGTTTTAATGGTTTTTTTGTTTTTTTGGGGTTTTTGGGTTTTTTATGTTTTTAATGGTTTTGAGTGGTTTTAACAATTTTTAGGGGGTTTTGGGTTTTTAGGGACTATTATGGTTTTTATTGGGGTTAGAGGTTTTTTAGGGGTTTTTTATTTTCAAAATTTTTAGATTGTTTTTTGGATTATTTCATGGTTTTAGGATTTATTTGGATTTTGGTTCTTTTAATGAGTTTTTGGGTTTTTGGGTTTTTTAGGGTTCTAGGGATTTTAGGGCTATTTATGGTTTTTTGGTTTTTTATTTTTATAGTGTTTGGGGGTATTTTAGGGTAGTTTTATTTTTTTGGTACATTTATTGTTTTTAGGGTCTTTATGGTTTTTAAGAGTTTTATTTTTTTGTGGGTTTTAGGGTTTTATTGCCTTTTGGGGGTTTTGGTTCATTTAGTGTTTTATGGCCCTTAGGGTTTTTAGGGTCCTAAATTTTTTTTTGTTTTCATGGTTTTCTAGTATTATAGGGGTTTTAGGACTTTTAGGGTTTTATGTTTCTTTTTTATTTTTATGGTTTTTTTGTGTTTTTGTGTTTTAATGGTTTTTATTGGTTTTCGTGGTTTTAGTATTTTTATGGGATTTTTCTATTTTATGGGGGGTTTAGATTCTTTTAAGATTTTTTATAGTTTATTTAAAATTTTATGTGTTTTAGGGACATTTAAAATCATTTTAGGGATTTCAGGTTTTCTAGGGGATTCACGATTTTTAAGGTCTTGTGGGGGATTTTGGTGTTTTAAAATGTTTTTATGGTTTTTAGGGACCTTTAGTGTGTTTTAAAGATATTTTAGGTTTTCTTCATGTGTTTTGGTCCCTTCCCTGATTTTTACAGGTCTTCGTATATTTTTAGTGTGTTAGGGTTCATTAGGGTTTTTCTGGGTTTTTAGGGTCACTTAGGATTTTTAGGATTTTTAGGTTTCTTTGGTTTTTAGGGTTCTTTCAGGGTTTCAGGGTCATTTATGGTTATTTAGGGATTTTCGGATCCTTTTTTATTTTAGGATTTTAGATTATTTTAATGGTTTTATGGTATTTTATGGTTCTTTAGGATTTTCATAGGGTTTTTAGTGTTTTTAGGGTGATTTAGTTTTTTACAGTATTCTCGGTTCTTATAGTTTTAGGGTTTTTTGGGGGTTTAGGGTTTTTTAGGATGTTATGGATTTTTGAGTTTTTGGGGGATTTTGTAGGTTTTATTGTTTTTAGAAGTTTTTAGGGTCCCTTAACGGTTTAATGGTTTTAAGGGTTTTAAGGCTTCATAGGATTTTAATGGTTTCAGGATATTTAGGGTCTCTAGTGTTTATTAAGGTTTTTAGGGTTATGAGGTTTTTTTTGGATATTTTGAGGTTTTATGTGTTTCTATGGGTTTTAAGAGTTATTATGGTTTTTTAGGGTTTTAGGGTTTTATGGGGATTTAGGGGTTTTGGGGGGTTTTAGGGTTTTTCAGGTTCTATATGGATTTTAAGTGGTTTGTCAGGGTTTTTAGTGTTTTTAGTTTTTATGTATTTATGTATTTATTGATATTTATGATTTTAGGGTTTTATGGGTTTTTTTATTGATATGGTTTTATGTATTTTTATTGGTTTTTATAATTTTGGGTGTTTTAGGGATTGTTTTATGAATTTTAGGGTTTTAAGTGTTTTATGGGGGTTTTTCTGTTTTTCGATTTTCAATGTTTTAAGGGTTTTTTTATAGTTTTATTATTTTTTAGGGTTTATTAGTTATTAGGGTTTTTTAAGGTTTTATGTTTTGTTGTATATTTTAAGGATATAGGGTTTTTAGGGTTTTGGTTTATTTCAGGTTTTAGGTTTATCTTATGGTTTTATTAGGGAATTTAGGGGTCTTAGGTTTTTAGGGTTTTTATTATTTTAGGTTTTGGGGGGGTTTGGGGTGTTTAAAGTGATTTTATGGGTTTTATAGGGTGTTTCAAGGGTTTTAGGTGTTTGGGGTCTTTTAGGGTTTTTAATGGGTTTTAGGATTGTTTATTATTTTTAAGGGTTGCAGGGTATTTTACTAGTTTTTAGGGTTTTAAACGGGTTTTAAAGGTTTGAAAGGGTTTTATTATTTTTCTGGGTTTTATTATTATTAGGGTTTTTATATTTTATTTGAATTTTATTGTTTTTTTTTGGCTTTTTTCATTTTTATTTATTTTTAGTGTCTTATGATTTTTAGGGATATGTTGGTATCTAAGGGTTTAGAGGTTTTTATGATTTTTATATCTTTGTGGGGATTATGAGAATTATATATTTTAATGGTTTTTATGTTTCATAGGGTTTTTATGGTTTAATGGGGTTTTAGAGTTGTTAGGTTTTTACAGTTTTTAGGGATTTGTTGGTTGTAAGGGTTTTTATGGATTTTTAGGGGTTTAGGATTTTTTATTATTTTAGGTGTTTAGGGTTATTCTTTGATTTTTATGTGTTTTAGGGTTTTTAGGGGTTTTAGGGTTTTTAGGGGGTTTAGGGTTCTTTAGAATTTTTTGAGGATTTTAATGGTTTTTATGATTTTTTTAATGTTTTTAGGGTTATAAGAGTTTTTCAAAATTATTAGTTGTTCTATGGGATTTTATGGTTTTTAGGGATTTTAAGGGGATTTAAGGTTTTAAGGGTTTAATGGGGTTTTAGGAAGTTTGTGGGATTTAGGGTCCATTATGGATTTCATAAGGTTCTTAGGGAATTTTAGGGGGGGTTATTTTTATGGTGTTTTAAGCGTTTTTAGGGTTTTTAGGGGTTTTTAGTGTCTTTTATGGAAAGGAATGTACAGATCCAGGCTAACCATAGGCCCTCAAATTTATTAAGAAAAAAAATAGGGGAGGACACAAGTGACCCACACCCAAAAGACAGAAAAAACCCAAACCAACCCCAAGAAACAACAAATAGGGAAAACCCCCCAAAGAAAAGAAAGTCATTCAACATCACCACCAGCATCAAAAATATAATTTGCCCCAAAACCAGAGGCCATGTCATCTCTATAAGGATCTCCATAAGCACCATACCCAGAGGAAGCATCCAAGTCTACCGACTCCCATTCAGATGATTCGTATTGCTTGATGAAATTATTATAATACTTCATGAGCTGTTGTTATTCCACCTTCAGCTGTGCCTGAACAGACTTACCCCCCTTCCAGAGGAATTTTCCTTAGCTTGGAAGGATTCTCTTGTGGACACAGTCTTTGGGAAGGTGGAGTAATCCTTCCTTGGGTTCCTCCTACGATTATCAATAGAGACTGCTGTAGTTTTGTTTTCCTTCCCAGATGTAGTGGCCTCTTCAACAAAGTACCTCTCCTTGGTGGTAAAATTCGTGTTGCAATTCATCTTTCTATTGTCCTCCGGGAATAGGACATGTTCGAGGATGAACGAGGATTTTCGGTTTAGAGCATAGCTATTGAGAACAGGTTACTTGGGAGAATCCAACTGCCTAGCTTGGTCCACATCCTGGAGGATTCCCTTCCAAGGGACACAATGGTGGTCCTCTATCTCTAATTCATGCAGACCCATATATCTTATCCATTCAGTTGATGCTCCCTTGTGTGCCTCCACAATCGGCTCCATCAGCTCCCTATGTTCAGCAACCCCCCTACTCATGGTCACCCTATGCCAAAACCCCCTGAAGAGACTCACAAAAAGACTCACCAAAAGAAGCCCCATCACGCACCATCAAAGCCGATTTCCCCTTCCCAGGCAGCAGGGATTCTTTCACCACCTCAACACATTCCACAAAACACCACTCCACTAGCTCCCCCTGCTCAGACACCTCCCCCTGTAGAGACTCACAAGAAGTATCTACAACAATAGACCCCTCATGCACCAGCAAATCCAAAGTTCCCTACCCACGCCATGGGGAGCCTTCCATCATCATAGAACCAAGCTCCACCAACTCCCCTTTCCAAGGTACCTCCCCCAGCTTAGCCTCCTCCCCAATCTGGGCCACCCTTTATCCTCCACACACTTCCCATACCCCATCCTGCATATCAACTCCAGGGACCATTGAAGCCTCACTAATTCGGCCTTTTTCATCCCCCACACCATCACCATGATCCATAAGCAGGGGAAAACTAGCACATCGTGTCTATGGTAGGCATCCCCAGGCAGAGGTTCCACTAAGGGGCCAATTTCTTCCACAATGATATCAGGCCTTGTAGTAGGCACAACCCAACAATCAGCAACCTCACCCATTTCCTCTGCCACCCCCTTCTCCTCCACATCCCCCTCTGCATCATCCTTGTCCTCCAACTCCACATAACTAAGACAAAAAAATTTGTTACACAAGGGGGAACCATCCAAGGCCAGCACCTCCCTATGTCCAGCATGCCCACTATACGAGATCATGGTCTCTTGACCCTCATCCACCACTACCAAGCCAGCTACATCCCCCCGATTCCACAGAAGTTGTACCATCGTCTTGTTAGCCTCTTCATGCACACTACCATTTTGAGGATACTTCTCATCCAGACCACTGAGGTTTTATGATTTTTATGTTTTTATGGTGTTATGCGGTTTTTAGCATTTTTTAGCGGTTTTAGGGTTACCATATATTTTTTATGATTTTTAGGGGTTTTCATGGTTTTTATTTACTTTTGATGGTTTTTAGGTTTTTTTAGGATTTTATGTTTTTTTTTGGTTTTTTGGTTTTTAGGTTTTTTAAGGGTTCCCTGGAGGGTTTATGGTTTTTAGAGATTTTTGAGATTTTTAGAGTTTTTACTGGTTTTGAAGCATCTTATGGTTTTTATGGATTTTAAAGGGGATTTATGGTGCTTAGGGTTTTTAGGGTTTTTAGGGTGTTTTGGAATTTTTAATGCATTTTAGGTGTTTTAGGGAAATTTTAGGGTTTTGTGGTTTTTTAGGTCTGCTTAAGGTTTTAGGGTTTTTTTGGGGGGGGGTGTTAGGGGTTTTAAAGGGTTTTAAGGGTTAAGGGGGTTTTAGGGTTTTCTATGGTTTTTTGGATCATTTAGGGGTCTTAGTATTTATCGTCACCTTTAGGTTGTTTCATGTATTTTAGATTTTTTAGAGGCTTTAGGATTTCACTAAATGGGAAAATTAATTTTAGAGAGGGTTTTTAATCCTCTAATAAATATTTTCTAAAAAATTATTTCCTGATTGTTTTAAATACAACCTTTATATTTGGTTTTTATTTTTATCTATTCATTTTTGTTGGCTATTTTTTCCAAACCCCCCCACTAAATAAGTATTTTTAAATTTTATTTTTAGGTGTGGTTTATAAAAACCACAATGAATTAGTAGAGTAAATTTAAAAATAGTAACTAAATTAGTGAGAAGAATTATTAAATGTTATATAATTAATTATTGTTAATTAGAAAAACATTATTAATTATAAATTATTATTTATAATATTTTATTTTTTAAAATTTAACATTTTAATTAACTATAATGTGTTAATTATTAATTATTTATTTTTTTAGTTAGTAATTATTTGAGACATAAATTAATTCTTAGATATGTCGAAAAAATGAATTCAACACAAAATGACCATAACATTGGATTTGGTTTCCAATTTTAGCTCCACAACCAACCTAATTTTTTATTTTGAAATTACATATAATGAAATTTAATTACTAGATAAAGATTAATAGAATAAAATTTATTTCTCTTTTAGGGGATTTTAAAATTAAACTTCAACCTGAAATGTCCATAAAAATTGATCAGAGTATTTTATTGGGTTATAAAACATATCAAATCTATGACTATGATGAGATATACTCTGTTTTTATTTGGAGATCCATGGTAAATATATTTTCATTGTCAAAAAATCCTCATAAATACTCCAAAAATACGTTTTTAGTTAGAATACTATGCCATTTGATGAGAGGTCAGTATTTTTTTAAGAGTGTATTATTATTATTATTAGGTATTCTATGATATTATTCAGTTTATTTACATTCATATTGATTTTATAGTGTTGCAATTATTGTGGTATTTCCTTTTTTATTGATTTATTATCTTATATATTTATTTATTTATTTATTTATTTCTATGTATTTTAATACATTTAGTTATATTTATTTATAATTTATATATATTTATAAATATTTATCTATAATTATACATAATTGTATCTTTTTGTGCATATTTATATGTATTTATGTATACTTACATGTAGTAAAATAAATTTTTAAATATTTATAAGTATTTATGTTTATATATATTTATATATATTAATGGTATATATATGTAAATATATATATTTACTTATGTTTTTATATAATTAAAAAGACTCAAGAGAGATTTAGAAATTCATCCCACACCCGAAAAAAATGTTAGAAAAAATTAATGTGCAATAGACAAGGGGAAGTGATGCACAATAAAGCATAAAATCCCCAATGAAGATAAAACTGGTGATAAATTCTTGCCTCTCCCTATTGAACTAAAATTTCGGGGTTATTTACCTCTATCCTTTGAATGTCGACCTCCCCTCCATGATATCATCTCTTGAGTTGACACAAGCTCATCATCTAACAACATGTTAGAGGATTTTACTAGATTGATTAAACACATGTATTTCCAAGAATGATCCGGAAAATATTTCCATGTGTTATATTGGTAGTTATCTTCATAAAATTTTGATAACCATTTCTAAACTATGAGGTAGTACTTATAGCCAAAGATGTCCAGTACCATTTTTAAAATGTTATATCCAAAATGAAAATAAAACCCCTCTTCCATCTCCTCTGTATTTCTCTGGGGGTACATTTCACCCTCACATTTCTCTAGATAAATTTTGAATTTTTTTCCCTTTTAAATTCACATTCCTTGACTAAGGTACTTCCAAAATTATCGTAAGAGTTTCTCATAAGGTCATAAAATTGTGATGGATAAGACCATTCTATATTATCCATAACATAAGAACACATCTTTCTACCACCCCTAGACTACTAAAAAAATAGGGTTTTAACAAGGTTGTAATTTATCAAGGCTTGGAAAAAGCACTGATAAAGGGGACCTTTTATCATTTTTTCCCAGTGTTAAAAGATACCCTTTATCATTTATTTTTGTAGTGCTGATAAATGATAACCTTTATCAGTGTTTCCCTTTAGTGTTGATAAAAGGTACACTTTATTAGTGATTTATTTTTAGCACTGATAAATAGTAACCTTCATCATCGCATTATTTTTAGTGATACTAATGGGATCCATTATCTATAATTTTCTATCACTGATACAAGTTCTGAATAAACTTAAATAATAAAATTATTAAAATATTAAAATTATTTTATTAAAAAATTTTAAAAAATTAATCATTAGATAATTATTGGTAAAAATTAGAAAAATGAATATACTATATATAACTTATAATTACTAATTAATAGTATTTATTAAATATATAGATATATTTAAAATGAAATACTTAAACAAATAAAAACTAAAAAAAGTAAAATAAGTAAAATATTAAACATTTTGTTAATTAAATAGTTATTGAAAATATTAATAAATAGTATATTATATATATATTAATTTGTTTTAAAATATATGATTTATATAATACATTATATTTATTCATTACATTAGATAAGTCCTATATTAGTGAAGAATGGTTTATAATTAAAAAGTTACATTAATTGAATGTATTAACTAATTACATCGAGTAATAAACATTACTGAATGTTCTTTCATTTTTTAATATATCATATATATTAAATTTATGTTATATTTATTTCACATTGTTGAAATAGTGAAATGTGTTTTATGCGGTTTTCCATAGAATTGAAGAAGTAAACCTCACTTGCACACCAAATACTGTGTTTGAGAGGAAATGTGTCTTTATGTCGAAATGTGTAGATTGGATTTCCATGTGTCGTGAAAGAGAATAACCACGAATGGGATTGAAAATTTCATGGTGTGACTCAGAATTTTTCATGGGGGCCAACGATGGTAGAAAAATAACTATCCTGAAGGGCTAGGACCGTAGACCAGCTATGATCCCTATCAGGGGTGCAGGGGCACAGAACCCCTGATATTGAGAATTTGGTTTAACCCAAGTATCCCAAAACACTATCAGTGCTCAAGGTACCTGTGTGGGACCTAGCTATGCACCACCCACTTGTGAGAACATGCACTTTCTCCTAGGGTCCAATATTTTCATATAAATAGACCCTTGTGGTCTTTATTTGTAAAGATGAATTTCCCTAAAGGTTGATTGTTGTTATGATCTCCCTAGTACTTCCCTCAAGTCCCCTCAAACCAACAAGGTAGATCCAAAATTCTTAATGGGAAGGAATCAAAGGGGGATAATTATACTGAATTCTATTCAGTGTCAAAAATAAATAACACTTGTGTGGATCATTCTCACAAACCCCTTATTTAATAGGATTATCATGATTCACCCTTCCTTAAATAGGAAATTTCGCTACTCACTTCCATGAATACCTGTGAAGTCCATTGAATTATTGAGTTAAGTCTCTCCCATCTGTAGTCATCCAGGTTTCCCTTTATCTATGGTTTCATTAGTTCTCCCAAACCTACTTTTACATAGCACCCTTTTGTGACCCTCCATGGTTCTCCCTACCCTTCAGAATGTGAGATCCTCTCATGAAGCCTCTTTCAAATCCACTCATTGATAGGATTCTCTTTCACTGGCTCCCTTACCTCAAAAGAAAAATGTTAAAACGTCCACCAAGACCACTTGATTTACAAAACCTTTGGAAAAGGAACATCAGTGTGTCTCCCATTTTGATTTAGATTTCCATGGTAAAATGATTCTCACACTTGTCCTATGAGTGGGTAAGGATCCTCAATGTATCTATAGATTTGGATATCTACAATCTCATAGATCCTTACCTTAGGGACAGTGCTGAGGAGTTCTCAATGTTAGATTTTGGGGATAGGAATCTATATGTCCCTTATCCTCATTGAGACATAGAGCCTCTGATTCCTAGCAGGGTGGGTAAGGATGACACTTGATTTTCCATTCAACATGGAATGAGATCCTCCTACCGCTACCAAACCAATTTTAGGGCATCCATCCTAGTGTATTCCTAGATCCATTACTATGGGATGTTTTAATCTTGCTCTTATCTACCTTCGATTCCTTATCCTTCATTATTTCCTCACATTGGACTCATTCAATGTGAATTGAAGAGAGGGGATTGATGTATCCTGAACCTCTTCCATCGTATCCCCAAACTCTTCCACCATATCCCTGATCTCTTCTATTATGAAAGGAGGAAAAGTGTGTGATTTTTAAAATATTTTTTTCATATTTTTTCTCACCTTGATCGTGAATCGTATCTTCTTAGATGTTAGTGATGATATTTACATCCACATAATCCATTTAAAGGATTGATCTTTGAGAACTATGATTCCTGTTAACCTGGATACATAGGATACCTTCTTAGTGTCCGAGATTAATGGGCATCTTTTATAAAAAATACTCCCAAATCACAATCCCTTTAATCCAGGTTTCCTTATCAGGAGTAAACCCTGAGTTAAGCGCTCAAATCACTATGACTTAAAACATCTATAATGGTACCTTCACAAGGGATATCTTTTTAAGGAGTAACCCCCAAATTTTCATCTCAAGGGGTCATACATCCCTATGAGACATACCATTGAGGGCCTCTATAGGTTTGGTTCTTCACTAAAGAACTACATGGTCATTAAATCCCATCCAAACGGGTTATGTAGGAAGCCTCCCTGATCTTCAAATCCATGATCTTTATCAAACCCTGTTCTTGTGGAAAATAACCCGTGATGGGTCTAATTTATCATAGATACTCATATCCCTTCCAATTTTCTTGGACTGTTTCAGCATAAGTCCTACACTAAACATTATTTTAGAAAATTATTCCTAGACATGCTTACCATATGATGTTAAGCTGTAAAGTTAGGTCCTCATCACACAACCTTAAAAGGAATTATGTGTCCCATTAAGTAGCTCCAAACTACATGGGTTTTAATCCCTTTCATAAGGATACGTTTGAAGCCCATTTATGGATTCAATCCCAACAATATAACAACTTCTACCTCACTAGATGAAGATAAATTCTAGAGTGGAATTCATCAACCTAGATGACCATAAACTCTACATTTCCCCACTATGTGGATAGAAAACCATTATCATCAAAATAACAACCAATTAATCTATAAATAGTATATAAGAGGATACCATTAATGGAGAAATTCATATACATACAGATATATCTATTGATGAAGAACCTCAAATAAATATGGATGATTCTGAATTCTAGACATGATAAACATTTATTGCTAATATTGGGGTAACCCACATCATACTTGGGAATTAATGAAGAATTCATTAACATATCTTAAATATATAATAGAGTCTAGGATTAGGGAATAATTCTCACCAAAAGGGTGTGATGAGCCCAACATCCCATCCTCTTGAACAATGTGAGTTCTTAATCATTACCAGTCAAAATCCCTAATGAGTGACTGCCTTTGAAAAGATGGTCCCTATTGATAAAAAACCCTTGAGTGTTTCTGGTTCCACGAACAAAACAGTTAGAAATCATTCATAAATTTTGATTTCCCCTATGAATTTACATTTTAAATAGAAAAATAACTGTTGAACACAACATGAATAATTAACCAAGGTGACAGTGTCGCATAACTTTAATGCCCCTTCCTTTATCAAAGTAAATGAGGGACAGATAAGGAAATCAATTACACATGTGTTCATCCAAAAGGACTCTACTTTAACAGGGTTTTCTTGATCATGTATGTTATGTATCCTCATTATCTTCCTTCCAAAAAATACCTTAAATATAATGGATTCATTCAAGTTTACACCTGTGACCCCCCCCCAGATATTACATGGGATGGATCCTCATCCAATTGAAGGATGCCATCACTGACTCAACATATTAAGCACTAGGCCTCCAATGCACTAGTTTAAGAGTACCATCAGCAAGGTACCAATCTGAACTTGGAGGCTTCCCAAAAATCCTTCCAGCTCAATTAGTACCCCCAATAGACTTTCCAGTGATGAATGGTGGTCTTGATGTTGATGGAACCAACAACCATCTTCAACCATTTCAGAAGATTATACCCAGAATGAAATAAAATATCCCTTAAATATTTTAGGGAGGTGGATTAAGAGGCCACCTACATAATAATCCCATCAAAATAGGAGTTCTTATCATGGTATCCTACCAATAATCACAATCTCAAATGTCGTGAATCACTGAACCCTCAACATGATGAGGGTGTCACCTCCTACTATCTGACCTTGGTCCCTCAGGCCCGAGCACATAAGGTGGCCCATCAGGGATAACAACCATCCTATAAGGAGTAGGTTCCCACCCTTTTCCCTTCTAGAAAATCCCACCAATCCAGTTTTGTGGAAAACAACAATAGGAAACATACAAACATTCTTCTTCATTCATCCAGCTAGAAGACTTGTTTGATGAAATTAGAAGAATCCATCCAACCAAATAAGGAGGAAACCTTCAAGAATGAATATAAAACTACATGTACCCACCGATCCTGCCAGAAAACTCATCTGGTATCACTAAAATAAATATATTGACCTTGTTTGGTAGAAAAAATTGAGCATCCACACAAACCTTCAATCATTTATTAGGTTTCTAGTAGCATCGTCTAGCATCACATGGAGAAGTTAGTCAGAAGGTCCCCATGAAAATAATAGGTAAAACTCAACTCTATACCCACGAGTACTGTCAGTAACCACTAATATTAATGCTAGGGTAGGATAAATCACACAAACCTACTCTATATATAAAATGTATGTATATCCCCATTCCAGTAACTAAAGTCACCAAGTGTATCATGGAAATGGTAGCGAGAAAGATGAAAATGCTTTCCCACATCCTACAAACATTCTAGGATATCATCAGAGTGATGAAAGTAGTAATAAAGGAGAGACACAAAAATATGTCCCCAAAAATGGGGTTGATAATTAGTATAAAACACCCATGTAGACACATACCTATGTTCTCATCTTGGAGGTTCATTGGGAGAACACCCTATAATATACGAACAACATGAACATGAACATACACCAGTTCCAGTCAGAGGTAACCGGCCTATTCCAATGGCCATTCTATGGAAGGAAAAATAATTTACCTTGACAACCAATACTCCTAGAAAGTGGCCCCAACATATTATAATAATAGTTCAATCAAAAAGAATCATCATGAATGATTGTAAAATCAAGACATGATCTATGATCAAGCATCGCTTGTCTCTTGAGTTCTTGAAGCCCTCATATGTTTATCTATTTAAAATTAAGATCCTACCCTCCTGTTACCAGGTTATGGGAGTGGTAGTAGTAACTATGAAGGTCCTCATCAGAAACTTCCTCATCAAGGATTGCTTCATGATAAAACGATCATCTCAAGAGCCTATCCCCAAATGAGATCCATGACAACCTTTCGTGTTTTCAGAAGACCTAGGAGAAAGAGGGTATTCCCCTTACTGTAATCCACCGTGGCGGTCCTCCCCATGATGGAATTAACTAAAAAATTTCTCTCCATATTAGTGATTCACATTTCCATGAATATTCTTTAATAGGGAATGTAGTGAAGCGAAAACCCTCCTATCTAGAAGCACTGTCAAATACATGGCCAATCATTTCTGATTACTTTTAACTATTAGGTGAAATCATTTCTAAACCATAAGATGGACCATGTAAATGGTCATTATCTAAACCCCTTTTGATACATTCAATTTTCAACATTGTAGAGGAAATCGCAACCTATCCCATTGTATGTGATAACGCAATTAGGAAGAATACACTATGGTCAGACCAGGTCAAAGAACCTCTTATAATGGACAAATTGGATCTTCTAATCATGAGGAAACAAATAGCTAAAGATAATATACCAATCATGTTTTTTCCTTTATCCACATCCTAATATAGTACTCTAGAGATATTAGAGGAAGATTGAATTCATGAAATATTCCTCAACATATTTAAAAATATTCATCACCTGAAATCAATGGTTTACTTTATGATGAGTATCAAAGTCATGTCAAGGTAATTTAAGGGTCACAGTGCTAAATTAACTTGGAATATCTCTTAGATTCCTAACAATAATATATTGAGAATAACTTAGGAGCCCTTCAATGTGCATATATTGAGGAATTAATGAGGTTGAAGGGATTGATTTTAAATACCTAGTCTAGTGTTCGTATTAGAAGATGGGGTGCACATGGGGCATTTCATTTCACTTCACTCCCCTTCTGCCAAATCCCACCAAAATTGGTCTCATGAAATGTTATTTCCCTAGGTCGGAAACAAAAAACAAATTTTGTTCAAGATTAAATATATGCTTGACAAGAATATGCCTTGACCAACTCTCATCAAAGTTAGGCCCAAATAGGGAAATTTGTTGAAAGACTTTTGCATCAATCATCTGAGAATATCAAGTAGGCCTCCCCTTTAGTGTATGTCAACCTTCATATTGCACAGATGTCTAAAATATCACAATAGTATTCCGAAGTAGGTGATATAAGTGAGTGATATATAATACACCCAGAACATTTTCAGACCAAAATCCATAAAATAATAAGATTAAACATGATAATATCAGCCATTGTAGTTGAAAAGAAACCCCATCCAACAAGGGTGACAGATTTCTTAACCCAACCCTCGAACCAAGTAAATGGGTCCTAAAGGGTTCTTAAATAATAATATTATTATCCCCATCCATTAGGGTTGAGGGGTTTATTGCCTCAACATTCCACTCCTCAGTGGAAATCAGTTTCCTACCAAACAGGGATGAAGCTATGAAATGAATCATTTCAGTTTATTTCATCCTGTGATTTAGTACCTTCCCTTGGAATATGAACAACATAACTATTAGAGGATTCTCTTTGGGTTACTATTCACATAAAGATCCCAAAGAGTCAACAAATAGGAGGAAAAGGTCTCGTAGAGGATGCATAAGAAGATAATCTTTAAACGATACAAATAGAATACCTACAATGCGCTACGCATTAGTTAACATCATCAATTATGTCACTAAAAATCCTTTAGATCATGATCCCTTTTCAGGGGAGTTATAAGTATATGTTTGTGTTCATGATGTGGTCCACACTAAAATAAATGAAGGAGGTGTGCATACCCAAAACCAGTGTCTTGCCCATAATATGGGTGTTACCTCAAATAATCCACATATTCATCCACAAAAGGGATATAATAGGGGGGAAAGGTAAAAGTCAGACTATGTCTCACCTTCCCCATAGAGAAGTTCAATACATTTTGTTAGAGAAAATATTTTCTTATCAAGGGAAAGAAAATAAAGGAGTTGAGAAGACTAAATTTATAGTTACTCTGAGGCAGTCTTCCTTCTAGATATTCTCTCTATGTAAATCCCCAATTGGCACTTCTAGTTGGAACACATCAATCAAGAGAGTTTTTTAAGACAATTGAGGCATATCATGAATTCCCTCTATTGTAGAGAAAATCATAATAGGTTTTGGAACACCATTATAAGATTGTACCTATGCATTATCCATGGAAGATTCCAACAATTCCACCACATGTGGTTCTTCCGGTCGGTGCACCCATTTGGGATCTAGCGACTATACCTATTTAGGTACCAACTCAACTGAACATTCCTCGGTTTATTATGAATTCCATTGAGTCATTAAATTTTTTATTGGAAGCTATTAAAGGATAGTGTGTGCCATTACTTCCAAAAAATAATGATTAACTTTAATAGGTGGATCATAACCATCCTTCACCTATCTTTGGGAATCCTATATTTCTGATTTTTAATAGATCATGAGACCCAAAGAAGTATTTGGCACATTTCATCTCTCGATGTGATCCCATAAAGGGGATCCCTAAGTAGTAGGATGTTGTGAAATTCATATACTTCATTCAATCATTACAGGGGCCAACCTAGGTATGGTATTATAGTTTTTACTCCCGATCGGTCACAGGATGAGAAGATCTCCATCAGAAGATCCTCTTCTGGTTCATCTAAATACTGAAGAAGAAAATAGACTTCAATCTTACAAATTTAAAACAAAGGTAGAATAAAATAGTCTTAGAATTCATTTCTCAGTGTAAAGGATTGACTTACTCCTTGAACCTACAACTCTCTATAGAAGAGTTGTTTTCTATTTGTGTAGAAAACCTTCGTGATGAGTTTCCCACCCCATTGATCCCCGTGAAATACATTATAGGGTTTCAGGATCTAGACATAATTGCTTAATATTTGGAAAAAACCATCACAAAGACCAAATTCATGTCCCTAGAAATCTTATCATCTCATGGAATGAGAATAGGAAAGGCAGAGAAGATTATAGTTATACTTAAGTAGGCCCATGCACCCACTCCTACCTCATAGTTTGCATCATACCATAGGGATGATACTCTTGATAATCAACCGAAATGAACAAATCTTCAGTATGATCAAAGAGATCAATGTTAGAAATAGTTTTATGTGTTTAAAAAAAATGTATATTCTTTTCAAAATTACCATGTCCCTAGCTACCTCATCTTATCTTTGGAAAATAACTTAGTACAGTTTCCAAATACCAATAACCCTAACAAAGAGGGTGATGAGGATATCCCAAACTATGTCCCTTTACACCACATCTTGGGGAATCCCACCTAAGAGACTTTTGTTTTCATGGACCTCCTACAAAAGAGGGTGGATTATGGGAAAGTGGTACTGAAAAATTCACTATCCTTGGTAGAATATGTCTTTGTTACCAATAGAGAGGAGTAAGGTGAGTGTAAAGTGGTTAAATGAAATAATTCATAGAATTTATGACTGGATGGTCAGAAAAAGAATCAATCAAACTCATATCATTCTATGAACATATTTGAAATAGCCAAATATGCCTCCTACCACTTCCATTATAGAAAAGACAACTTCATCAAAAATATCGTCCTCTGAAGGACAATATTCAAAGAAATGACATGGCTAGAAGGATAAGGAAAAAATAGAAGAATATGAGCTTAATTCAAGGACAATTTTTTCCTTGACCATAGTGTATTTTATACCAACCATCCCAAAAGCATAGTCACCGCCCCGCCAAACAGTACCATAAGTGTCTACCCCCCCCCCAAGAAAAATATTCATCGAATGAGAAGTTGATCTTTTGTTCGGTTAATGTTATTAACTAAACAAATCCCTACTCAAATGATGATTCAGATTATGAACTATATTTTCCAAAACTTGATTGGAGGTCTAGGGGAATAGGTTATTAGGGTTGAGAATATACTAGAATATGTGTTCTTTCTTAGAGGCACCTTTTCAACTAACCCCCATCATGAACCTCCTTTGTAGAAAAAATTTATGGGAAATATATCTAGTGAGATAAAAAGGAATAAGGGTGTTATTCTTTATAATTGGTAGGTCTTCCCTACATTATTATCTTGGAAAACCTATTATAGGATATACCATCACCACCTTAGTATGTGAGAAAACCTATCCGACCTAATCCACTGAGAATATGAGTACTTCTATCTCTTATCTCAAGGAACAACCATCCACATAAGGAACATCAGTTCCTAGGGAACTAATAAAAGATCATCTCCATTATAGGAAGTGAATACCTCTAAATTAAAAATATGATGTTTTGAAGAAACTAGCCTATGTTCTGACTAATTTAACAATACCAGATGCTCCGAGACAAGAAAAATACATTCGAGAAGCACTCATTGAGTCATTGTCAAGTCCTCCTGAATGTGAAGTTTAGGTCACTTCTAATAAAGTATATTATGTGGAGAATTATCCATCAGAATTCCATTCACCAACCAAGATGACGATGTTCTCATATAAGGACATGCCAGACCCTTATATATATCTGGTATGTTAAATGGAATTGATATTTGATGATCCTTTATTGAAAATGGCTTAGGAGTCAACCTCATCCTAGTCCAGACACATCAAAAATTCGGTCTCAATGGATCTCACTTGACTCCCTCTACTCTAATGTTATAAGGATATGATAAAAATGATTATAATACTTTGGATGGTATTACACATAGAGCTCAGTTCTGGGATCTTGTTTCAGACTCCGAATTCATGGTTGTCTGATAGGATACAACTTTCAAAGTTTTTCTAGGAAGATCTTGGTTAAATCATCATGAAACCATTCCTTTATCATACCACTAGTGTCTCGAGAATTATATAAATGGTGAAATTGGGAGATTTTATGATGACAAGGACCCATTCCAAACCTATGACATGCAGTACATCAATGTAGTGTTCTATGATAATGCAACAAAGTAACCAATGGCTAATGATTCTGCCTGAATCAATTCCCCAAATGGCTTCTAGATGCTCCCAGCTAACCCTTTCAAGAAGATTTGTGTATATTACTTGTTTCCAATTAATCAAATTGAAAGGGTGGGTGAGAATTTTCATTTTCATTTGGTGGATACCATAATATCAGTCACGATATTTCATCCCAATGGCACTAAAAAAGTTATCATTTGTCAAAATGATAAAGAACCCATGAATAAAAATGTTTTCATTCTATCCCTCGGGCTTCAACAATGCTCGGTTCTAATAGAAAAACTAGATGAATCCACCAAGAATATATGATAAATTGGAGAGACTCATTCTCATTCCCTTGTTTTCAATTTAGGACTCCATGGAGGTCACATACTAGAAAGTGAGCCCGAAATGATTTTTTCATCCTTTCGATGTCCGAATGGCGAATCCCCTCTTCCTTCAGAGGAGCTTTTTTATCATTCCCTCCCTAAGAAGAAGACCAATTAGTGGATAATGAAGAATAAGAAGTGGAAGAATAATAATATCTCTAGGATGCCGCTCTATCATTCTAGGATGTTGTCTCCACCACTTTGGATAAACTCATAGAAATAAATCTAGGTACACAATAAGATTCATTCCCCACTATAATTAGTGTGTAATTGAATCCATAAGAACAATAGGAATACACCAACTTTCTAAAGCATCGCCAGGACATGTTTTACATAGATATTCAAGTCCTTGACCTTGATGTTTCCACCCATCACTTGGGCTTTCCAGATAATCATCGAGGATACAAGAAAGAATCTTGGACACATCCAACTCATACCTCCAAAATTGAGGTTCAAGTCAAAAAACTCATTATTGATGATTTTATCTGAGAGGTGAAATATCTAAAATGGCTATCCAAAAAAAATTTAATGGAAAATACGAAAAATAAAATTAGAGTTTTTATCGATTTCAGGGATCTCAATAGACTTTGTCCCAAAGATGATTTCCCAATTCAAATCACAGAACTCTGGATTCATGAAACAACTAGCTACCAGGATCTCTCCATCATGGATGGATAATATGAGTAAAATAAAATCTAGAAGGCCTCATAAACTTAAGAATCCATATCCTTCATATCCCATCATTTAATATTTTCTTATCGGGTAATTCCCTTTGGATTGAAGAATGTTTGTGCCACATACAATCATGTTATGCATCACATATTCAAACCCTTCTTGGAAAAGTTTTTCGAATGCAACATTGATGGTTTATTGTTCAAATTTCATAAATTATATGATAAAATAGATGACCTATATACTATCTTTGTTAAGATTCAACATCATAATCTAAAGTTAAACCCCTTGAAATGTGATTTTGGTGTAACCTCAGCAAAATTTATTGGATTTTTTTATGCCATAATGGCATCGAATTTGATCCTAAGAAGACTAAATCCATATATGGAATGTCACCTCTATGAAAATCGAAATAGTTAAGAGGACTTCAATGACAACTTTCCTACATTAGGTGCTTCATATCTAACCTCATAGGCACATGTTTACCCTTCACCAAGGTTATTTCATATTACTTTGAAGACATGGAGAGGGAAATGTGTAAACCATGGTCTTAAAGATTTTCAAATCAAGAGAATGTTAATGGAAAAAATATACAAGGATGGATACTTTAAGATACATATTATTTTATATTTTTTTCAATGTTTGAAGGGAAAAAGACACTTTAACCAAGAATGAAGTTACCATTTTTCTAAAACCTCGTTATGGGGGATGTATTAGGCAGGGCCAACTAGGGAATATGCTGCATACCCAAACAGTGGTATCTTTTGACTGACAGTACTGTTATGTAGGCAACTTATGTAAGGCCACCTTGGGGAACGTACTACATAGTAAGGCAAAATAGTTCTTAGATTTCAAAAACTATGCCACCAAAAAATTGTAAGAAAGGTTATGAAGATATGAATGTATTCAAGATTAAGAGTGTGGAATATGAAAGGGGGTAATGTTCAGTTCACATGATAAATATTTTAATAAATATTGTCCATGTGTTTGGAGTACCTTAAATTAATATTACTCATATGTAAAATGGGGACATTTCTTGTTTCCTTGGTCGGTACTCTAAGGAGAGGACCCAAAATGAAGACTTCTAGATAGATTGTTAATTATATGTAGAAGAGTGATAAAAAATTTATCACATGGCTAGGACTAGGAGCTAAGGCCTAGTTTTCACTACATATCTCAATAGGATGAGAATCAAGCCATACATAGTTCTTTGGGTACATTACATTTTAATGTTGTGCAACAAGAAAAATATGTTGTGCAGTTTAGTTTCATGAAAAGTGTACATGAAGTGATTCTGATGTAAATTAGGAATATTACGATTGGACCAAATAATTAATCCCATGTGTCACTACGTATCTCATATGGATGAGAATGACACCATACATAGTTATTTGAACATTCCCTATACAGGTTTGATTCGTACATAGGGAATAAAGGGGGATTTTTATTGTGGTTAGGACCAAGATTGGTGATCTGGGAATCTCTACGTATCTCATATGGATGATAATCAAGAAAAACATAGTTATTGAAATAATTATTTCCCATATTAATGGAGTTTGATGTGGGAGACGAGGGATTTTAACATGTTCTGGAAGAATGGTTAAACTTAAGACACAAAATGGTTTGAAGATCAAACCATGTATCATGAAAGATCACTCTGTATAGATCTGATTAATATAATAGAGTTGAAAAGGGAAATAAATTTTTTTTTGTTATGTTTGGGCCCAAGATTGATGATCTAGGCATATTTACATATCCCAATGAAAATGAGAATCAATCCATATGTAGTTCATAAAATTAGGATTCTATGTAGATCTGATTCAAACATAGGGATAAATGGAAGTCATGTGCCACTAAGGAGTAGTAATGATGTCAGTGATGCTTGTGCATAGAATCTATTAACGTCAAATAAAAAAGATGTTAGTTGTACAATTTAATGTTGTGTAACGAGGAAATATGATGTCATCCAGTTTAATGTCGTGAGAAAATGAAAAATATGCTACACATTTTCACATCATGTGTCATAGATATATATGGTTGTTATGTAATTTAATTTCTTGGAACTAGGACTATGTGCTTTGCAGTTTAGAGTCATGTAGTGAGGACAAATGATATCATGCAGTTTAACGTCGTGCAATAAGGAAAAAGATGCTACACATTTTAATATTGTGCAATATGGACACATATGGTTGTTATGTAGTTTAATGTATTACAACTAGTAATCTATACTATGTAGGTTAGATTAATGCAGTACAAACATATGATTTCATGAAATTTAACATTGTACGTCAAAGAAAAAGATGTTTCGCATTTTAACATCATAAAGCATGGACACATATGGTTGTTATTTAGTTTAATTTCTTGAAACTATGACTTTGTGTTGTGTAGTTTAGAGTTATTCTATGAGGATATATTATGTTATGTAGTTTAATGTTGTGTGATAAGGAAAAAGATTCTACACATTTTAACGTCGTGAAACAAGGACACATATGGTTGTTATGTAGTTTACTTTCTTGAAACTAGGAATTTCTATTGTTCAGTTTAGAGTTATCTAGTGAGGACATGATGTGATTATGTGCAGTTACAGAAAGTACTTCTTCAAGAAACTCACATTGGTTGGAGTTGTAATAAGATATCCATCCATTAAGATTAGCTAATAAGCTTCATTTTAGTAGACCTTGTGTATGGAATATGGTATTTCCCACCATGGATCAATCTTTGGAGGCTTCTTTCCTGGTATCATTAGACTCCTGAGGACTACTACCAATTCTCCATTAAGAAATGAGCTAAGGTAAAAATTCTTGTTAAAATATCATGCAATTATATTCTAATAGACTTCCAAATGATGCAAAGAATGAGATATCTTTTCATCTAATCATTCCATCTCATCAAATCACTTCTAATATTTTTCATCTATAGATAACTGATCACATATTGCAACTCATAATGAAGGAAATTGAATTTCACTTGGAAAAACTACTTCTGTTCTGTACAATAAAGAATATGTAGTTTCTTGAGTGGTAGTACAGTTAGTAATTTTATAATCCCATAAAGCATGCAAAATTTTATCAATCCAATATTTCTTATCTTTATCCACCATTTTCTGGAGTATATTTGATAGAGATTTATTTAAAGACTCTATCTATCTATCGGCTTCTTAATGATAGAGAGATGAATGGTTGGATTTGATATTGTGCTCCTGATATAATTTCATTACTTCCACAAAATAGAAATTTGTGCCATGGTCCATCAATATAGTATGAGGGACACCAAATCCGTTGACAATGTTAGCCTTGAAAAACCTAAAAATTAATTTGGGTCAGAATTTCTGGAGAGGTATTTTCTCATCCGATTTGGAGAAACAATTAGTAGTAGTAATAATATACTTGAACTGCTTAGTCATAGCTGGAGGATAAGGTCCTACTATATCCCTCACCCATGTGGAAAATGAACAGGAGTATTTAGTTGTGTGTAGAAATTCTGGGGGTTGATGAATGATGTTTGCATGAACTTGGAGGGAATGACATTTCTTAATGAAATCTATGAAATCCTACATCATAGAAGGCAAGAAGTATCCAAGCCATAATATTTGATCAGAAAGCCTATTACCAGACTGGTGAGAACCACAAGATCCTTCATGTACTTATTTCAAGATAGCTATAGTTTCTTCTCCATCAATACACTTGAAAAGGATTCCATCAAACCCTCATTTCTAGAGGATCTTCTGGAGATCTGGACTATCATAAAGAGTGAAATTGGTCACTCGTCATCAGATATATTCTTTTTCAACTCTATCTGGTGGAAGTACTCTATTTTGAAGGTATTCCAGGATAGGTTTCATCCATCCCATAATATGACCATATGGCTCAAAAATAGGGTTTATTTCATTAATTTCCTCTATTCTAGTTTGAAATAATTGTGAACCCACATGATGATGGAAAATACTGATGATTGTCTCATCTTGATATAGATCTACCAAGGTTGTGGATGCATTAGACATTGCATTATCTTGGGCATTTTGTGATAGAGGGACATAATACAATGTTGGATTTTAGGGAAATTCATCCATTAACCCTATGACATAATGAAAAAAAGGGATTGACTCTTATTTTCTAATAGAATAATCCCTATTGATATGTATTATTACCAAATCTGAATAACCTTTCACTTTTGTGTGGTCTAATTTTTCTTGGAGTTCCAATTCTAGGCTTGCAGTGAGAGCTTGATATTATGCCTCATTGTTGGTACTGCCTTCAGATAATAGGAATAAATATTCCAGCACTACTTTTCTGGGGAGATAAATACAATTCTTAACCCAAATTTGTTGAGTTTAGGGTTTTCTATTCTCTTCCTCTTTAGACATTTGGAAGAAACCTCAAATTACATTTCTTATGTCTGGGGATTATCTTGAATAGAGAATATTTCTTCATCATTAAGTTCAGTATTTAATGACATATCTTCTAGAGATGGATTCTAATTATGGAAATCTACTAATGATTGGCCTTTTTATTTCTTTTTGAGGCACAAACTGGATACCCAAATGTTGTAAAATAACTGCCCATTATGCCAAACATCCTGTAATCGTAGGACGACTAAGGATAAATTTGAAAGTGTCATTGGGGAATATCAGGTGAACTTTGTGATGTTGTCGGTAGTGCCTCAATTTTTGAACTGCAAATATTAATGCCGGATAACACTTCTCAATACTTTAATATCATGTCTCTATATCAAGCATAGTTTGACTGAGATTGTAAAGGATATTTTCATTCCTAGAATCGTTATATTGGTAACGGAATGCACCCAGTGTTTCAAAAAAGGTCTCACATAGAGAATAAGTGTATTTCCTTCAATAGGTGGCATTAATATCAAAGGATT
This sequence comes from Viscum album, assembly GCA_963277665.1. Lineage (NCBI taxonomy): Eukaryota > Viridiplantae > Streptophyta > Magnoliopsida > Santalales > Viscaceae > Viscum > Viscum album. The sequence continues at coordinate 114,144,434 of OY728133.1, read as the reverse complement.
CAAGAGATATTTTCTGAGGGTATCAAATGCCTCGTGGAAGTCTTCATTCTATTGATAGGTGATTCTCTTCTTCATTAATATAGCGAAGGGTAAACACTTTCCTGCCAAATTTGTGACAAGGCACTGAATAGATTCCAAGTGTCCTTGAATTCCTCTTAATTATTTCAAATTTTAATGAGGTGCCTTTCCAAGGATCGATTTTTTCATCTTAGGACCAACAATGATTCCACAATGGTGTACAATGAAGCCATGTAATTTTCATGAGGTATCCCAGAAAACACATTTCAAGGTATTCATCTTCAAATTATGCTCCTTAGATTAATGAATATGATCTCAAAATCAATCAAGTGATCAGAAAGTTGTTTGGATTTAACTACCAGATCACCCACATAACATTCAACAAATTTTCCTAATAGGGGTTTGAATATATGGTTCATGGTAAGTTGATACATTTCACCTACATTCTTTAATCCAATGAGAATTACCTGATAGAAAAACACACCTTGACTGGCTATGAGGGCTTTATTCTCCTCATCATCTATGTCCATTCAGATTTGATTGTACCTAGAGTAGACATCTATTAATGAGAGATCCTCATAGATAGTTTTTTCATCAATCAAATGTTCTATGATTTGAACTGGAAATCCATCTTTGGGAAAATGCCAATTAAGATATCTGAAATCATTGAAAAATCTGGTTTTAACATTCTTCTTTTTCTTTGGGACAATTTTGGCCATCCATTTGGGATATTTCACCTCCCTAAAAAATTTATCCATGATATTCTTATTGAATTCAGTTTCAATTTTAGAGGCATGAGTCTGGTGTGTTCTTCTTGACGGCTACTTGAATCCTCGATGCTCATATTGAAAACCCAAATGATGAGTGGATACGTTGGATTTAAGCCCTAGAATTTCTGTATAATTCCAAGTAAATATATCTTGATTTTTCTTTATAAATTAATTATAAATATCTTTCTCTTCATATGTCATGGACACACTAATTTGAGTATGGTGTGGATCTTCTTTCGTACCCAGATTGATTTCTATGAGCTCATCCATGGTGGTGGAGACACATTCCTCAAATACTGAAGGAGAATCCTTGAGATATTATTGTTATTGTTATTCCTTACATGTCACTTCTTCTATTTCTATTTGTATAAAAGGTGATGAAGCAAAACGTTTAATTCTAGGGGAGGATTCAGTATTTGAACATCCTGAACAAGAGGTAACCATTTCTGACCCAACTAATGAAGAAGGGTCTTCCTGAATCATTGAAGAGATGATGATGGGTTTGGAATCAAGATCCATGTATTCCTTCATTATTGTGACAAATTATTCTAGACCAATTGATGAATCAAAGAATTTTTGAAGTTTTGTGGATGAAATTAAGATATCTCCATTTAATCTTTCACCATAGCTTGGTAATTCAACAATTTATCCCATTCTATCAGGCTCAATCGCCACAATTGACATTATGTAAGTCACTGGATGAGTGATTGGATATTGGTCTATCAATTCAATTTGATTGATATGAAACAAATAATCTATACACATACATTTGAATGGGTTAGCAGGTATCTTTTCTAGGACATTCAAATCTTTAATTATTATTACATCTTTTATCACATAACTCATTCCTTTTGTGTGATAGAATTATGCTTCAATATACTTAGATTCACACATTTTTAACAGATCCTTGTTACCATACCATTTTACAATTTGTCCATTTAATCAATAATTGAGACATTGGTGGTATGATGAAGGAATGTCTACATATTGATGTACTGAAGTCCTTCCCAGTAGAATGTTGAATGTTGTTTCCTAACAGAGAACCATGAAATCTAAATTAGACACAAGATCCCCAAACTGAGTTCTAAGTGTAATCTCTCCTATAGGTTCTTGTTCATTATTTTTATGTCCTTGAAACATTAAAGTGTAAGAAGATATGTTAGATTTAGTGAGGTCGAATCGACAAAGTGTACGAATTGGAATGAGGTTGACTCCTAATCCATTATCAATGAAGGCTCATCAAATGTCTCAATCAGTAACCCAACTAGATAGATACAAGGGCTTGATGTGTCCATGTACAACATCATCCTCATATTCATCAATAAATGATTTACTTCATGATATTCTATAGGATTATTCTCTATCTGAAATACCTCAGCAGCAAAAACCTCAGTTTCAAACTCTTGAGGACTTGAAAAAGCCTCAATCAGTGCTTATCGAATATCTTTTGATATATTCAAGGCATCCAATATTGATAACTTGGCTGGTACATGGGATAGAAAATTCAAAAGCTCATACTTCTTGTCTAGAGGTCTACATTTTCTATCAGGGAGATATAGTTTTGCAGGTGCCTTGGAAGTTGATGCTCTTGATGTAGATGTACTCTGTTTTGGGGCATAAGATGAAAATATTTCTAATTTTGGTATATTATACTGACTAGGTTTATCTACTAGCTGAGAGTATGATTGTGTAACCTCTAATCATTCCTCCAAGATAATCATGTTAGGACTAATCCTGTCATGTGTGGGAGAATTTCCTTATTCTTGTTGAGCCTGCGGAAGGGATCTCACAGGAGTTTCCATCGCATATACAGTTCGAGCAGTTGTAGAGTTAAAATAGTGGGTTGTATCATATCCATGTCTTCCCATGAATCCTTGATCATGTATTCAACCTCTAGTCTCCCAGTTAGGTATAGAAAATTTAGGCTCATCGTAACCATAATAATTATTTACATAGGTATCCATAAATTGGATAATGTTAATGGAACCTAAGATAAATTCTTCTTCTGATTTATATTATTCTTGACAATTAAGTTATGTTTGTGATGTTTGGTAGGGAGGTTCCCATTCATTTGAGATAGATGACATAAAATCTGCCAAAGTTAAGGAAAACTTTTTCCTTTACACCAGCTCATCCTCTTCTTACTACTCTTTATTATTATAATCATGTCACTTCATTGAGGACTGACCTTAAGTGGAATTATCTTTTGATAGATATGGATTTTCTATAGAGGAAGTAGAAGAAGAAACAATTGGTTTTTTTAAATCTGTTCATAGAATAGAATTATTTCGATTGATCATTTTATTAATCATCTAATAATCATACCTCTACGAAATTTTTCTTTTGACTTCCTTCTATTTTCCTTCTTTCTCTAGATCAGTAGAATCCCCACATGATACCTAGTCTGATGAACTTTTTAGTTTCACTTTTCAAGAGTCTAAATTTTTTTTCAAGAGGCCTTTGAAAACCAAACAATCCTGAATGGGATGCCCCAACATTTTATAAAAGGGTAAATAATGTGGAAGATCTTCATCTCCTTATTTTTTCAGTTTCTTCAGCCTTGGAAACTAAACCAAATTGTTTTCAAAGATGAAATGAAGTAATTAGCAAACTATTCATCCCGAAAAGACTAAACATTGTTCTTTAAATCCTAAAAATGTCTCCACCTTTGATCTTTTTGGTCACCCTGATGAGGCGGTCATTTATACTGTTTCTCAAGAGGTGGATCCCGTCAGTATGATGATGGTTTTGAAGTAGAAGTAGGTATATGTGCTGGTTTGAGTGTGATTATAGAAGTCTATACTTTCCTCGTTCTCCTTCCCATTGATGATGAAATTAAATGAGATTTATCTTTAGTTTCTACAATGGAATCCTCCACTTATTGGGATATTAAAGAAATTTCTCAAAACCCTCTTGTGTATTTCACATGGATTAGTGGTGTGCGTAACTCATCACACAGATTTTCCCCAAAAATAGGAAGTAACACTTTTAGGTATTTGAATATTTAGATAATATGTCAATCCTTTCCATTGAGCAATTAAATCTAAAAATATGTCATTCTCTCTTTGTTAGCAATTTTTAAGATCAAAAACTATTTTCTTCTGCAGTGTTGAGCTGAATTGGAGAAGGAATTATAGATGAAGGTCTTCCCATCCAATAATTGATCGTGACTGAAAACTTGTATTTCATACAAAATATGGACCCTGTAATGATTTTACAGTGCATATGAGATTTTCTACTTCTTGACTTTGAGGGTCCCCATCATGGAAACACAACGAGAAACAAAATGCGGTATGTAATGCTATTTATCTCTAAATCTATTAATGGTTGGAGATTCAGTATTCATGAAGTTTGGTGGGGGAGGGATCAGATCCACCCATTTGGGGTAAGATTTCTTTTCTGGATGTACTGGTGCATGTAGTTATTCCATATCTTTCAATCGACATGTTAATTCCTAAATTGTGTTAATAAGAATTTGGGGAATATATGGATGACATGGGACCAATACAGGTACAACAATTGGATATTCAATCGACAAGATGAATGGAAAACCGACTGGTGGTGGTGTTGCTGGTATTGTTTTGGATAACCTGTGGGGAAATACCTATAAGGATGTGTTTGATCATGTCCTGGTTGTGTACACAATAGAGGGAATTTATTATCTACATCTTTAGATGCAATAAATCATCTTTTCTGAGGAGTTTTTATAGGATGTGAAAGTTGAGGATCTACTTGCAGAGCAAGCCTAGAAGTAATACTGCTTCAAAGTAAATCTGTATTGAGTCTTTTTATCTCCTTCATCTCCTCTTCTTGCTAGGAAAATCATTCTAAAAATGAATGATATTGACCTTCTATTGTGGAAAAATGATACACAATCTGACCATTACTGTTCCCCTTGTTAGATTCTTTTTGGGGGGGGGAGTTGGTTACTTAAAATAATACCCAAATTCAGTGTAAGCCTCTGATTTTGGGTATGGACACCTCTTTAATTTTCTTTAGTGTGTACCATGTTAGGGATAAGAACTTCATCTTCTAACTCCCCTAAACTAGACTCATTCTCTAGAGGATCTTCTAAAATGGTATCAATGACATTCAGTGATGCATAATGCATTGATGAATTTCTATCAGTATCTTTGTAAGATTTAATCCTTTTGTATCTTTCATTAGACTCAATCCTATTATATGTTAAATTCCTAGGAACTTTTTGACAGATAGTAACCTGAAGGGAATCTTTGGGTAGTTTATTTTTGTGTTTACCTTGTTTCTTCTTCTCTAATTTGGAGAAAACTGACTTCTGTAGAGGAGGGGATTGTAGATATGAAAAATCCCCCATCCCTACAGGTTAGGACTGTTCTTGTTCTTCTTTTACAAACCTTCAAAATTTGTTTGTTTATTTCAATGGTTGAGTTAAAAATTCCCCTATCTATGTTGGCTGGGGTGGCTCTTGAACTGCTATAGATGAGATTTGATCAACTGCACTTCTGATTTTGCGAATTTTGGTCTTAACATTGGCTGAGTGCATTATCCAACTACCACTTAAATCACCTATTTCATAAGACCATTCTGCTACTTCAGACATTTTCACAATCTGATGGCTAGAATCCTCTAAGTGGGAGGCCTATTTTTTGCTCTCATATTCTTGATGTAAAAGTATCTCAATAGCATTCTCTCTTTGGTCCTGACACTAATGAGAGTTAGTCGAGGCCTATTCTTGAGCGTATCATTGATTACACACAAAATCTTTTGATTTTAGCTAGCCATGGGTAATAAATATGCATGATACCATTTTTTCTGTGATTTGATAATTTTGGAGTGCAGTGAAATGAAATGCTCCATGTGCACCCCATCCTTTGATATGAACACTAAATGGGGTATTAGAAATTAACTAGAACAACCTCTTTAGTACATCGAGGCATGCACACTCAAGGGTTCTCTTCGTCTTCACAACCTTTTGATTTTATGAAAATAAAAGGGATGCCAAGTCAATTTGGTGTTGCATCCCTTCTGCTACCTTTACATTACTTTGATATTCATCGTATGGTAATACTTTGGCTTTCAGATGACTAAGAGTTTTACAAATGTTGAGGTGGATATCCTGAAGGAAATCTTCTTCCATCAATTATGGAATGTTGTATTGAGAGGTTTACAAAGGCCAAAACATGACGGGTATTTCACCTTTAGCCAATTCTTTTCTCATATTCAACATATCTTAATCATATTTTGATAGAGGTTTCTCTACTTAGTCTGACCGTAGTGGATTCTTCTCGATTTTTTTTTACAAACTGTAAAGACTCGGAAATTTCAAGGAAATTTTTTCTTAAATACTTTGGAATTTTACGAGTCCACGGTTTCTAACAGCGCATGATTCCGAGGCTCGGTGTGCCTGGAATCAATTTATGATGTTTTGTTCGGGTACGTTCAGTAAACGTACGTGAGGGTTTTTTCTATCTTTTGAACCGATGCTCGGAATTGAAATCTAAAGACACTGATGGACTCGCAGCACCGATATTCACTTAAGGGGAACTTTACCGCAGTTGCGTTTTATACTGGTCGAAAGTTATAATTTGGTGATTTATCTTATATTAAATAAAATTGTGGTGATACACAATTTTATTTAAATAGGTGGTTATTTCCTCTAAGAGTAAGTTAGGGGTGGTTCCCACACCCCACATAACCTCCCATGTGGGGATTTAGTGTGGTGGGGCCCACAAAAACCCAAACCTTTTCACCTCCCCTCAACTCCCATAGACTCCCCATTAACACCACCTTAATTAATTTGACACCTCCCCTAATTAAGGTAGAGCCTTTCCACCTCCCTTCCTTAAATTATGCCAACTTAATTTATTAATTGATTGTCTTAACTTTGTAAATTAATTTGAATTGTTTTTCCAACATTAAAAGAAGGAATATCCTTCATTTCTTTTGGTTGGCATAAACTCGTTTTGTTGGGACTTGAGAGGATTTAGAAGGAAGTCTTCCTCTCCGTGAAGAACGCTCCACGACTCGAAGAATGGGATGTAATTTCTCTCCACTTTCCTTTTCAACCAAAACAAGATCTTAAGGAACGCCTTCATCCTTTCTTTTTCCTCTGCGTCAAGGGAGAAGACACCATTCGTGAGGAACACCTTCTATGACAACGACTTCCAACGTTGAAGGGATGACACCGTTCTCCGCGACGTCGTCTTCCATGACGCCCGACTACCACAATGCTCGTTTTCCATGGCTCGTCGATGAACGAACCTCAAATATGAGTTAGGGGGTATGATATAATTTTAAGTGAATATTTTGTACCCCATTCTTTTTTGAATTTCTGGATTGTCATCGGCCTTATGATATCGCCTAATGAGGAGGGTGTGGGCCGAACGAACACGGCCTGACGACCTTCCGATGGTTCTTGAATATTTTCATAGTGGCGAACAGAGGTAGCTGCAATCGGAGGAAGCGGTGGCTGTGTGCTGGCCACGTGTGGAAGAACAACGGCCCGCAACCATGGGCCAGTCGGCCGAAGAAGAACCGTTCGTCCGTAGTCGACCGTGCTGGAAGAACTGCGGCACCCCATGGCGTCGAGCTATGGAGGACCACGGTTGGCGCTCTACGGGCCGTTTCGGTGGTGAAATGGCCGGCCACCTACCGACTGTGTTGAAGGAGGTCGCAGCATCCATAGGTGCCGCACGAGATAACTGCGGCCCGCTCGCGCCGGGAAGACCGGAGGGCCGGATAGGAGGGGCGGTGCCACCGGTTCGGGAAACTGGGGGCCACGCTCCCCCCCCCCATACCCACACCGCTCGGCCAGTCAGCCTGAGCCACACCCCACCGGGCTGGGCCGACCCCTTCCGGGTCGGGCCGACCTGCCAGCCCACTGGGCTTGACGGGTCAGGCCCGTTTCACTTAAACTTGAATAACTTTAAGACCGCACGTCTGATCGACGCACAGTCTATGGCACTGAGATCTTCGTAGAGAAATGGTCCTTTTGCGATACTCTAAGTTAGTTTTTGATGACTTTGGAAAATGTCCAGGTTTGGAACGAGCGTAATTCCAACTAGGCCCCTGGAACGGAAAAACCAATATCTCTCAAACCGGGCGTCCGATCGATGCGCCATCTGCGGCACTGAGATCCTCGTGATAAAAATATCATTTTGTGACACTCTATGTAAGTTTTGGGCGACTTTGGAAAATTTTCGGGTTTGGAATGAGTGTAATTCCAACCGGACCCCTGGAATGGAAATGCCAGTATCTCTCAGATCGGGCGTCCGATTGACGCGCCGTCTGTCACGTTGGGTTCCTTTTGACGTGACGAAACATCGGGATACATCAAATCAGGACTTTGTGATAGTTTATGTATCGACCCCCTTGGATTAAAGAGTGGACCCTCCTGGAATCGAGTATGCTGTGTGCGGGAACCCTAGAGTTGGCTGCGACTGCGACATCTACCGTACCAGAATCCTCCGTGGGTTCGACGATGATGAAAACCATACAAGAATACTTCGTGGGATCGACGATGATGAAAACTATACTGGAATCCTTTATGGGTTCGACAGCGATGACTACTGTACTTATATCCTAAGTGGGTCCGATAGTTTGACTTTTGTACTGGTATCCTGAGTGGTCCAATAGAGTAGCTGGTCTAGTATCCTACAAGGGTTCGACAGTTTATCTGGTCTAGTATCCTACGTGGGTCTGACAGCTTAGATGAATTAGTGACTACATCTGATCATCTCTATCTCTATACGAAAGATGTATACCTATGTGAGCTGAGTCTTGACTTTCAATCATTATCATTGATATGATTGACTTACTTTCCTGTGTGGACTGGGTTGTGCTTGGTCTCGAGAGTTGGAGCCAAACTATGATTGATAATTTAGGGATATGTATGGGAATATACCTAAGTAGATTTGGTTAAGAAATAGTTTTCAGAGTATTGAGTGTGGTTTTCTGTCCAGGGAGTCCAGTGTTGGGGCATTAGTTGACGTATCCATACACCAGGACCCTGACCTCTGATTTCTGACTCAGTGCATGAAAACGCTGATTTCATGTGTGTTTCCAAAGTTTTCTTTGTGATTACATTGTGTCAGCTCACCAGTTATACTATTTGACCATGGTGCACCTGTTTTTTTCAGTATAGTCCCATGAAGGCAGCCAGCTAGGGTTCCGAGTTATGTATGAGATGGTAGCCCACCGAGCGATGAGGCCTCAGTGCTGGGCCCCATCACAACGGAGGCACCAACGGTACCACTACCCACTGGGACACCGATACCATCATCCCCAGTAGCAAAAAGTTCATGCCTTCTGAGTGAGTTGCATGAGTTCCAGTGACAGAGGCCACCCAGGTTCCGAGGAGAGACAGACCCACAGGAAGCTGAGGATTTGCTGGAGGCTATCATTAGAGATTTCAGATTAGTAGGGACACCAGCCGACCTTATGGTGATCCTTTCCAAGATTCTCCTACACACAACAATAGGTATATGGTAGTGCTTTATTCTATATGTGCATGACGAGGCATATTTACTTTGGACAGACTTTGAGTCTCTTTCACACAGAGTTTGTTCCAACCACCCTTCATGCAGTGTGGATTCAGGAGTTACTTCATCTAAAGCAGGGTAGTATGATAGTAGCTTAGTACTCAGTGAGGTTCACTGACCTCTCACGCTACTACATGGACATGGTACGAGACCCATTCATCAGAGCTCGGACCTTTGATTAGGGACTCAGACATGAGATCAAGGCTTCAATGATCTCCCTCAGTATTCTGACATAGGTGGGAGTACTGGAGCGAGCCCTTCTTGTGGAGAGATTTCTTTCTGAGTCGACACCAGCCACAAGGCCCACTGCAGGATGACACATAGCAGATTCTTCTGTAGTCGGCAGTATACAGTTGACGTAGAGGTCCAAGCAGACCAGGCCATCAGGTGGGCAACCTTAGGATTCAGGTTAGATTGTGCAGGGTACACGAAATCGAGCCAGCTATATGAGGAGTAGGAAGTGCTATGCATGCGGCAAGCAGGGTCACATGGCTCGAGACTTCCCGACCCACCATTCAGATGAGTAGAAGATAGTAGAGGGACCTCCCAAAAAGAGGTAGAGGTTTGACCATGGTGGTCCGCTGGGAGCGGGTGGACGAGGTAGAGGAGCTGGCCAAGAAGCAGGTGGTGGACGATGTTTCGAGACTCTACCACAACCACCACCAGGAGGTCCACCCTGACTACAGGGAGTTGGCGGACAGAGGCGGGCTCATATCCTGAAATCTGAGGCTTACGATCACGGTGCACCTGAGATAATTCGAGGTACTATCTGTGTATACTTTACCCTTGATGCAATACTTATGGACAGAGGTGCAAGTCATTATTTTATTGCCACTGCCCTTGTTCGGAGCTTGGAGATTCCAACGGAGCGGTTGGCTCGATCCTTATGGTTAGAAACTCCTACGGGAACAGACTCGATGATTACGCCCTAGTTCTGGTAGTGTGAGCTTACTCTAGGAGGCGAGAGCTTCGGCTGGGATATTCTTGTAGTGGTGTCGAGGCCTTATGACATCATCTTGGGTTTGGACTGGTTGTCTACAGTCCGTGCTCAGATCGACTGAATTAGGCGCAAAGTGTGGTGTGTCTGCACGGATGGGACCAGGTTCACCTTCACTGGCGAGAAGGGAGACTTTATAGTTCAAGATGGACTTACGCAGAGGAGAGGGAAGCCGATCACACATTAGTTGGCTAGTCTCATTCTCGGAGCGGTTGATGTGTGGAGTCCGAGTTTTCCTGTTGTGGTGGATCAGTATGCGGATGTTTTTCCTGACGACGTTCCAGGACTACCTCCTCACAGAGAGGTAGACTTCTACATAGATCTGTACCCCGGGTTAGTACCGATATCTACTCCAGCATATTGGATGGCTCCCGCTGAGCTTCGTGAGCTGCGGGTACAGGTGGAGGACTTCCAGAAAAAGGGATTTATCTGAGCCAGTGTTTCACCTTGGGCTTCTTCGATTTTGTTCGCCAAGAAGGTAGGTGGGAGCTTGCGACTTTGTGTTGACTACCGTCGTCTGAATCAGGTGACCGTGAAGAACAAGTACCCAATTCCTAGGATTGACGACCTATTTGATCAGCTCAAGGGAGAACGATGGTTCTCAAAGATTGACCTAAGGTTAGCCATTCACCAGCTTAGAGTTTGAGATGAGGATGTGCAGAAGACGGCCTTTAGGTGTCGGTTTGGCCACTACGAGTTCTTTTTTATGCCCTTAAGCGTAACCAATGCTCCAGCAGTGTTCATGATTCTCATGAATAGGATCTTCCAGCCTTTCCTCGATCGATTTTTGGTATTTTTCATCAACGGCATACTGATTTACTCGACTACTGAGGAGGATTACGCCTACCACTTGTGGGTTTTACTGGATACACTCTGAGAGAACCAGCTTTATGGTAAGCTCTATAAGTGCTAGTTTTGGATTTTAGAGGTTCATTTCATGGGACACATCATCTAGAAGGCTGGAGTTGCAGTGGATCCAGCGAAGATCGAGGAAGTTCTTGCTTGGGAGCCACCCAGGAGCATAACGGAGGTTCAGAGTTTCCTGGATCTGGCTGGGTACTATTGGAGATTTGTGACTGACTTTTCCAGAGTTGCAGCACCACTTTAAACATTGATGAATAAGTGGAGACCCTTCGTGTGGTCAGATAGATGCTAGCAGAGCTTTCAGGAGATGACACAGAGATTGAGCAGTGCACCAATATTGAGGCTACCAGAGGAGGTCGTTGGGTACGTAGTTTACTACAACGTATCAGGGACCAGACTCGGGTGTGTCCTGATGCAGGAGCGAGTAGTGATTGTGTATGGTTCACTGCAATTGAGACATCACGAGCAGAACTACGCTAACCATGAAATGGAGTTAGCAGTAGTGTTCTTCACCTTGATGATGGGGTGACACTATTTGATGGGTGAGCGCTTTACAATCTATTATGACATCCAGAGTCTCAGGTACATCTTCTCACAAAAGGACCTAAACCTGAGACAGAGGCGATGGCTCGAGTTCCTCCAGTATTATGACTTTGAAATAATCTATACTCCTGGGAAGGGGAACGTTGTTGCTGATGCTCTCAGCAGAAGATCGGGCATTCAGGTGCAAGGAGAGGTATCAGAGCAGCTAGCCGCGTTGCAAATATCCTTTGTGGATATAGATGGAGCAGCCTTCCTTCAGTCTATCACATTCACTCCTCCACTTATTCAGCGAGTCAGGGAGGCACAGCATGGGGATGTTGACTGTGAGACGTGACCTGCTCAGATATCCACAAGGCAGGCGCCTGATAGATTTTCTAAAGGAGGGGAGCATTTCATCATCTTCAGGGGACGTACTATGGTACCAGTTGCACTACAAGAGGATGTGTTGAGGGAGTTTCACACTTCCGCTCTATTGGTACATCCATAAGTGGAGAAGATGTTTCAGGACCTTAGATGACAACACTGGTGGTCGGGTATAAAGAAATCTATTCCAGAGTATATATTACGATGCCTCACTTGTCAAAATTTGAAGGCAGAGCACCAGGTACTGGCAGTCTTGGTACAACCCTTAGAGGTCCCAGAGTAGAAGTGGGATGGGATATCCATGGATTTAGTGACGGGGCTTCCATGTACATACAGAGGACACGACTCTATATGGGTGATCATAGACCGAATTACCAAGTCGGCCCACATCCTACCAATTAGAGATCAAGGCTCAGTAGAGATCTTGGGACGCCTCTACATTCAGAAGATCGTACGGCTTCATGGTGTGCCATCATCTATCGTTTACGATCGAGATGCTTGATTCACTTACCGGTTATTGAAGGGGTTACATGAGGCTTTTGAGACACAACTATGTCTGAGCACCGACTTCTATCCTCAGACAGATGGCCAGATATAGAGGACGATTCAGACTCTCGAGGACATGCTTCATGAATGTGTCCTAGACTTTGGTCACAGCAGGGAGTATCAGTTACCCTTGGTGGAATTTGCGTACAACAACAGTTACCACTCCACCATTGGAATGGACCCTTATGAGGCACTGTACGGCTGACCTTGCAGATAAACTCTGTGCTGGACTGACCCAGGGGAGTCAGCACTTGTAGAACCAGAGATGGTTTAGGCTGTGACGGAGAAGGTGCAGATCATCTAGGAGCGGATGAAGACTATACAGAGTAGACAGAAGTCCTATGTTGATAGGAGATAGAGACCACTGGAGTTCGAGTATGGAGACCACGTCTTCCTACGGGTCTCACCTCCATGAGGTTTACAGAGATTTGGTCGGGGCGGCAAGGTATCTCCGTGCTTCATCAGACCTTTCCAGGTCCTTAGTAGATTAGGTGAGGTGGCTTACCGCCTGGCCCTTCCACCTCAGTTGCATCGGGTGCACGATATCTTCCAAGTATCTCAGTTGAGGAGATACGTGCATGACCCATCCCACATCACTGACCATGGGGAGCTAGACATTGATGATGGGGAGACATTCATGGAGGTTCCAGTGGAGATCTAGGATCGACAAGAGCAGGTCTTACGTGGATGGTTGATTCCTCTAGTGTGAATTTTCTGGCAGCATGGGAACCTCTAGGAGAGAACATGGGAGCGGGAGGCTTAGATGCATACTCAGTACCTTCATTTGTTTCCCTAGTGTGTGTTGTAGCTTTATGGGGATGTAAAGCCCTGATATGGGGGAAATGTAAAGACCCGGAAATTTCAAGGAAATTTTTTTATTAAATACTTTAGAATTTTATGAGTTCGTAGTTTCTGACGGCGCCTGATTCTGAGGCCCAGTGTGCCTGGAATCAATTTATGAAGTTTTTTTCAGGTACGTTCAATAAACGTACGTGAGATTTTTTATATCTTTTGAACCGGTGATCAGAATTGAAATCTTAGGACACCGATGGACTCATTGCATTAGTATTTTCTTAAGGATATCTTTACAACAGTTGCGTTTTATGAGGGTTGAAAGTTATAATTTGGGGATTTATCTTAAATTAAATAAAATTGTGGAAATACACAATTTTATTTTAAAAGGTGGTTATTTCCTCAAAGAGGAACTTAGGGGTGGGGCCCAAACCCCACATAACCACCCATGTGAGGATTCAGTGTGGTGAGGCCCACATGAACCCAAACCATTTCACCTCCACTCAACTACCATAAACTCCCCATTAACACCCCCTTAATTAATTTGACACCTCCCCTCATTAAGGTGTAGCCTTTCCACCTCCCTTCCGAAAATTATGCCAACATAATTTATTAATTAATTGTCTTAACTTTTTAAATAAATTTTAATTGTTTTGCCAACATTAAAAGAAGGAATATCCTTTATTTCTATTGGTTTTCATAAACTCATTTTGTTTGTATTTGAGAGGATTTAGAAGGAAGTGTTCCTCTCCGCGAAGAATTCTCCATGACTCGAAGAACGAGAAGAAATTTATCTCCACATTCCTTTTCATCTTGAATAAGTTTGTGAAGAACGCATTCATCATTTATTTTTCCTCTGCGTCAAGGGAGAAGACACCGCTCGCTAAGAATGTCATCTATGACAATGACATCCAATGTTGATGGGACGACACCGTTCTCTACGACGCTGTCTTCCACGACACCATATTCTGCAACACCCAACTACCACGACGCTCGTCTTCCGCAACTCATCGATGAATGAACCTCAAATACAAGGTAGGGGGATTGATATAATTTTAAGTGAATATTGTTTACCCTGTTCTTTGTTGAATTTATGGATTGTCATCAGCCTTGTGATATCGCCTAACGCGGAGGTCGTAGGCCGAACGAACATGGTCCGATGACCCTCTAATGGTTCTTGAATATTTTGACGGCGGTGAACGGAGGTGGTGGAAACTGGAAGAAGAGGCGGCCGCATGCCAGCTGCGTGTGGAAGAACAGTGACCCGCAACCACGGGCTGCTCGGCAGATGAAAAATCAGCCGGCCATAGCTAGCCGGGATTGAGGAACCGCGGCGCCCCATGGTGCCGAGCTGCGGAGGACCACGACCCGCGCTCCATGGACCGCTTCGGAAGAAAACCGGTCGGTCGCCTGTCAGCCGGGTTGAAGGAGGCCGCGACACCAGCAGGAGCTGCGCGGGAGAACTGCAGCCCGCCCGTGCAGGCCGCTCACGCCAGGAAGACCGGTCGGCTTCGGCCGGCCGAATAAGAGGGGCGGTGCCGTCAGGTCGGGAACCCCCCCCCCCCCCCCCCCCCCGCACTGCTCAGCCAGCCACGGGCCGTGCCGCGCCACGCCAGGCCGGTCCGGCCTGCACCCTGCTAGGTCGGGACGACCGCCTACTAGGTCAGACCCACCGAACCAGGTCGGGCCGACCCGCCAGCCCACTAGGCTTGACGGGCCGGGCCCGTTTCACTTAAACGTGAATAACTTTAAGATCGCGCGTCCGATCAAAGCGTCGTCTGTGGCACTGAGATCCTCATGACTAAATGATCCTTTTGTGATACTCTAAGTGAGTTTTGGACGACTTTGTAAAATTTTCAAGTTTGGAACGAGCTTAATTCCAACCGGGCCCCTAGAACAGAAAAACCAATATCTCTCAGACCAGGCGTCCGATTGACCCGCTGTCTATCGTGTTGGGTTCCTTTTGACGAGACAGAACTTCAGGATACATCAACTCTGGACTTAGTGATAGTTGATGTATAATACCCCTTGGCTCGGGAGGCAGACCCTCCCGGAATCGAGCGTGCTATGTGTGGGAACCCTAGAGATGGCTGCGACTGCGACGAATACCGTAGTGGAATCCTCCATGGGTTCGATGACGATGACAACCGTACTAGAATCCTACGTGGGTTCGATGATGTTGAAAATTGTACTGGAATCCTTTGTGGGTTTGATAGTGATGACTACTGTACTTGTATACTAAGTGGGCCTGATAGTTTGACTTCTGTACTAGTATCCTGAGTGGGTCCGACAGAGTAGCTAGTTTAGTATCCTACGTGGGTCTGACAGCTTAGTTGGTCTAGTATCCTACATGGGTCCGATAGCTTAGATGAATCAGTGACCATATCTGATCATCTAAATCGCTATACAAAAGATGTATACCTTTGTGAGCTGAGTCTTGACTTTCAATAATTATCATTGATGTGATTGACTTGCTTTCCATTGTGGATCGGGTTGTGATTGGGCTCGAGAGTTGGAGCTGAACTATGATTTATAACTTAGGTATATGTATGGGCATATACCTAAGTAGATTTGGTTGATACTTCGTGATTTTATCTTAATTATGTGGTTTATCCTTTCTGGATTCTGGGAGACCTTAGGGGGTCTTGGGGTCCCTACTGAGTATCGTATACTCACCCCTGCATGGGCTATGCCGGCACTACGTTGTGTTGTATGCAGACAACGGACAACATTGATCAAGTTGGAGGCTTTTGGAGCTGGACGGTACCCGGAGGTGGACCACTTGGCGAGACGTACACAAAGCAGACGACCAGACCCGAGGTGCCGAGGAGGCCATCTGTACCCACCCTTCAGGTGGGATTCCCAGAGGATGACACAGTGGTTGCTGTTTTACTTTACTGTAGTTGTACTAGCTTTTCTATTGTACTGTACTTACTGTTGGTCTTGTATTTACGGCCCCTTTCCTTTCAGCACTTACTTTTTTATTCAGTATTACTTATTTATTTTTTGTGTACTCAATTGTGTTTTTTTTACTTTTATAAAGGCAATTCCTTCCCTTTTTATTGGGATTTACGCCTTTGGTGCTAGTCGCCAGCCCCTGGCCTCTGTAAGGTGGGCTTGGGGTAGTCACGGCAAGGGCCCCAAGGACAGGTCATGACACAATGGAATCTGTTTATTTTTCCTCTACTATATTAGAAGATAAATGACCCAAGGGAGATTTTTATAATGACCACCACCTTAATATGTCTTATGGTTGAGAAAGTATTTCACCTGTTAGTGACAAGCAATCATACATGACAGGACCTATGTTGGAAATCACCTCGAGATGAGAGGGATTTCTCATTACTACATCGTCAATTAGGGAATTATCTTAACAATGAAAAACACTACTGTAGAGAGAACATTCATTGTGAATTCCATCATGGGGAGGATCACCATGGTGGATTATAGAAAGGGATAAATCCTCTTCCTCTTTTGTCTTTTGGCCACATTGAGGGTTACCACGACTCTCATTCAGATATAGTCTCTCTAGATTGACCAAATTTTCATAAAGCAATCCTTCACGATGAAGCGTATGATAGGGATCTTCAGAATTACTTCTACTACTCCCATAAATTGGTAGTGGGAGAGTAGGATATTGAGTTGCAACAGATAAATGTATGAGAACTTCAAGAACTCCTGCATTTAGATAAGCCAGATCACATGTTGGATTTTTTATTTTCCAACTTTTTTTGCAATACTTCTTCTTAAAATCTCTTTTACACATAGTTGGGCCCACTTTCTCGGAGAATTGGTTATCATTTGTAGGTGTATGTTTCTATCTTGGAGTGGCCATCAAAATGGGATTATTATCTCTAATTGTAAAGGTTGTTTGTTCCTGATCTGATTGATCGTTTGATATGGGAGAGTATGCCCCATAACCCTCCTAGACTAAAATAGAGGTGTGTATCTACTTTGGGATGGCATGCTAATGAGCCATCCAAGGTGTGGGGGAAGAATTATGTGTCTATTCCATTGGTATTTCTAAAGTTTCTATTATGATATTCTTCCAGGATTCCAAAATATGTGCAGAATGTTTTTCCATTTCACCATTGATAAAATATGTTTATTGACTTTATCAGCCAGAACAGGAATATACATTCATTTTGTATCTAGATTAGGTGTATGTTCATGCTCCTATCCTCCTTTTCTTATTATTTTATACTAAGAGTACTCATTTATGGGGGAAAATATTTGAGTCTACCCCTGGTTTTTCATCAGAGCTTTCCGACATACTCTCCGGGTGTTTCTAAATGAGACTATTGGAAGTCTTGATGAATACTAGAAGGTGTATGTGTCTGCTGAGTATTTTCCACAAAGCATTCTTAATATACTTCTTTAAATTATTATAGAATATATTATTGGCATGATTTATGAGTCTTTGTAGGTTTATGTTCCTATTTACTAGATTCCACCACATTTGATTGGCGAGTTTCATTTATTGCAGTCAAACAAGCTTGTTGGATGGATGATTGTTTGTAAAAATGTTTATTTGACTATTCACGGTACTTCACCAGATTTAACTTGTGGGATTGGTGGGTCACTGTAAGACGAGTCTTCTAGCTAGTTGAATTGGTACAGATTGGTGTATGTGACCAATCATTGTATTCCACAAAGTTATGTTGATGGATTTCTCCCAAAAGGGGTGAATGTAATAACCTGCTCCTTGTTGGCCGGATTTTTTATCCAGTGGTTCATCTTGAATTCCCCGGTCTAAGGGACCTAGGCTGAAAACTGAAGGAAACATCGCCATCATGTTGGTGGTTCACTACAACATGATTCTGCTGACAGAAATTGTTGGAGGGAGCCCTTGAGAAGGACCCATGCATCTTTGAGTTGATTCCATAAGTGACCTCTTGATCCACCTCAATTTAGTCAGGGATGGAATAGTTATTGTGTTTTTTGGATAAGAAACCAAAATGGTTGAAGACGGTGGTTGGCACCGTCTGCTTCTTGACCACTGGTCGTCACTGACTGGACGATTGAGGGTTGTTGTTAACTGGGAGAGCATATCAAGCAGCCACCAGGTTTGGGATAGTACTGTGTTGAAGGTATTACTATACCAAATAGATTGGAGACCTAGAACTGAATACAATGAGTTGGTGATGATTTCCTCCCAGTGGATAAAGATCCAGCTTGAGCAGCGTCCATGACATTCACAGGTGAAAAATTGAAGGAAGCCTTTTGGAGTGGAGGGAATGCTGAGAAAAATTGAGAAAAAACAATGAACATCATTAAATAAACATATTTTAGATGGATATATTCATGATTTATTCCATTTTCTGGCCTTACTTTATAAATTGATAGAATCCTGAAAGATGAGTAACACTATCAACTTGTTTAAGGATTCACATCGGGTTCACAATTTTTGTTTCATATCCCTTAGAACGTGTGTTCTGGTTAGGAATCACAACATTTGGGCAGTTTCCATTGGATTTATTTATGGAACCAGAAACATCCAACAATTCTTTATCCAATGGGAGATGCTTTTGAAAGGTAGGAATTATTTATGTTTGAACTTACAATACTTTAGAACATGCATTGATCAAGAGGATGGGAGGTCAGACTCATCACACCCTTTTGGGGGAATTATTTCTTACTCTGTGAATATCTTATTGATTTGAGGTATTTTCATGAATCTTCATTAATTCAACCAGTATAACATAGGATTACCTTATAATTTGAAATCAATCATTAGCATTTGTCAAATTTAGAATCACCCATATGTATTCAAGGTTATTCATTCAGGGAGACATCCATAATTATTTAATGTTCTCCATAAATTTTATCCTATCATAAATTATTTTGATATTATTTTAACCATCATTAAGATAATACTAGTTTTTAGTCCACTTAGTGGGGCACTGTGGAATGTATTGCCATCCTGGGAGTCGGAGGTTTGTTTTGATGTTGGGATGATACCTATAAATAGGATACCTATGTATCCTTGTGAAAGGAATCATAACTCTCATAGTTTGGTGCCACTTAATGGGGCACATCATGCCTTTTATGGTTGTGTGATAAGGACCTAGTCATATAGTTTAATGTCATGTGGTATGTAAATCTAAGATAAAGCTGTTTATTCAAAGTTTGGGGGTGGGACTTATGCTTAATCAACCAGAGGAACTATAAAAGAACATGGGATTCCAAGTTGGATTAGACCTTGTTGGGAATATGGACCTAGAAGAACATGGTTGATTTGATGTTTTGTGTTTGAACCCTAGAGAGGATTCCTCTGTATCCCATTAGGATGGGAATCAAATCCCACATAGTTCTATGAGTCTTATAAGACAATGTAGTCCTTTGAGAGAAATGATTTTGGGTTTACATCTCTAAAATGATTCCTTGGTGATTTGATGGTTTAATTTGGGTATTACTCATAAGTTGGATGCCCATATATGGATGAAATGATATGGATCTCAGGCCTTAGGAAGGATTCCTATGTATCCAAATTATGGTGGGAAATTAGAGTTATAGTAGTTCATTAGATGGAGGTGTTTGTGAAAATGTTGTGATCATGAAAAATCACTAAACCAGTGTGAGTCATACTCGGTGCGATAAATAAGAGGATGTAAAAGATTCAACAATGTCACCCGCACTTTTCCTCTACTACTATTTTAATAGGACAATCCTTTGGTGGTGAGGGTGGATGAGGCCGAGGTGACCAGGGAAGAGGGAAAGGCGACAAGACTTCCCTCTGTTCTCTTTACATTAGACAAGGGTCAAATGTAAGTAAAAAGTGAAGGTTAAGGAACTAGATAAGAGCAATGTTGCAACCTCATAGTTCAAAAGCATGGGGATTACACCAGGATGGATTACTTAAAATTATTCCGGGTATGGGTGGGAGACTTATCATTTGTTCAAAAGTAAAATTAGGTTTTAACTGTAACTTCCCTACCAGAGACATGAGGTTCTGGGTTTTAGAGATGAGAAGGGGAGGTCATGACCCAAACCCTAATCCTCTAAACCGAAAACTACCCAACATTATTCCTAGAAGAAATCTCTATGTGACTGAGGATATACAAACACAATGACACTTCATGAATCCTAAACCAATTGAAAAACATATTAGGGAAACCTCTGACTATGGATATACAAACCCAAATAAGAGGCATGCTAATGTTCCTTTCCTAGATGTTTGATAAGTTAGGAGGTTTTGTTGGAGTTTTCAACATAAACCCTTTCAAATAAAGGATCCAATGAAGAATAATCCTTAACATGAATGGATTTGAAGAAATCTTGATGAAAAGATTGTGTAAACTGAAGGGATTAGGTGAATCAAAAGAAGGGTTCCCAAGTAAGTATCTGGGACACAGGTATGGGCGTGCAAGTAGGCTTGGGAAACCTGATGTCAACTTAATTAATGAACAAATTGGATGTTAATACTTTGTTAAAACATTACTCAAGCCTTCAAGAGTATCCACATGTATTCCCAAAAGGGTGCACTCAAGTTCCTTTGAGAGTAATTGGTTGTGCACAAGTGTTTTTGATTTATGGTTGTTGGGATCCTGAGGCATGAAAGTGTTGTGAGTTTCAAACACAAAAGGGACTTAACTCTTATGATCCTCATTAAAATTATATTCTCTAGTAGTTAAAGAACTACCTTGAAGGTTTTGGATGACTTGGGAGAAACACAAGGGATTCCATATAAGAAATTAGGCTTCAATGAAATTCACTCATACAAATGAAGGCCCCGGGGGTTTATTTATTGGAAAATAAGTGAAACTACGTGAAATGGTGGTGGGATGCGCAAGAGGATTCCATGCTAGAAATATGGCGCACAAGTACCTTAAATGCTGACAGATCCTCATCTTGACTGGGGTGATCTAATTTTCAAGCCTTTTCAAATATTGATTTTCTTCATGTGTTTTCTCCACTTTTTCTCAAGGCATTTTCTTTTGTCATTTTTTAGACTTTGTGATGGAACAGATTGTCAATAGACGTAACTATAATTAAAATAATTAAATTATTTTATTTTATTTTTAAATCCTAATAACTCATGAATGGTGAATCAAATTGATAATTTTAGATCACTGTTCATTTCATAATATAGTTTTTCCCTAGGCAAGGAATAACTTTTTTCAGTTCGGGTTGTCAGTAGAAAAAGTCATGGAGGGCGTAACCGTAAATAAATTAATGTTATACTTTTTTTTGTGAGGAAAAAAAATCCCTCTTTAATAATTATTTTTCATAAATTCAACGTTGGACTCATAAACTAAAAATTTCTCTATATATGTGGAGAAGTAACCTCTGGAGAAACATTTGGTAAACAACAACGAATTGATCAAACAACACCACTCAGATTTGATGAATCAAAGATCGAAAAAGATGTGATGATCATTCATTTTCAAAAACAAACCCAGATTGGGGTAGGGAGGTTTTTTATTTTTGGTTTTCTCATTCTTGATTTTGATGATGAATGTGGGTCAATCCATAAATATATTTATCCACAGTTTGATTATTTTATGATGGATTATAATTGTGGTTATTATTTTTGTGATTTTTCATGATTTTTTTCTTCATTCTTCATTATAAAAGAAATGGATTGAGGTCGACATGATAAAAGGGCATGGATTGTTCCTCAGGGAGTTATTTGTTCTTTTCTCATCCCTCGTTTTTTGTGTTCTTCACCATTGGATCCATGTGGTCACAGCTCGACTTTTTAGCAGGCTTCAAATGAGATCGGACACCCGGACTAGAGCAAAACAGACAACAAAGGCTGAGTCTATGTAGTTCAAGACTTGAGGAGCTTGGATCTAAGATCATTTCAAATTTTGAGCATTAGAGGTGGCTCAGTTATTTGTGTAAGGGACCACTATCGTGGGTCCTGCACGGTGGTCTGGTGAGGTGAGGCGGCGATGTCGACAGCGCAGGGAGGCGGCAATCAGAGAAGGAAAAGACAGGAGGTTACGACATTGGAGGTGGAGACATCATAGTTATGAAGAATAGTAGGAAGCCACGTGAGACGTGACCAACGACCAGGTGGAGTGGAGGTCGTGCATAGCGCTAGGCGGGATGCATGTGTTGGAGGAGGCGGCCTGCCCTCGAGCAGTCTAACCTAGGGGAGATAAGACAAGCTATATAGAACAGTCCTAGCCCAGGTGGAGTGGGTCAGGCTGACCAAGCCATGCTTGATGGAATGGGGCCAAGTGGGCGGGGTCAAGCATGTAGGACCTAGGTCAAACTTGGGTCAACTGCACTAGATTCAGGCCACATTCAGCCACATTGGTCGATGGTGAGTTGCAGTACCTCCAGCTATCGCGCGGTTGTGGTGGTCGACCTCCACAGTTGGTGGACTAAGCATGCGGTTGGTCCAAAGGTCTAGTGACCCCATTTGAAATTTCAAATTGAAATAACATTTGAATGGTACGTCTTTTTGACATGTCATCTATATTGTTGATACCTTGACATTCACACGATTCTTTTTTAGGGAAATGGCGTGTTTTAAATTTGGTCCAGTATAGGTTTAGAGTGTTCCCGTGGTCCTTTCCTTATGGTTTCATTATGGAATTACATTCATATCATTGGATTTTAATCCTCTTTATAGACTGAGTCATAGATAGAGTATGGTATCCCTTTGTGGGACTAGTGTGCGATCCTCTATCACCCGTAGTGGAGTTTTGTGGAATCGACATAACCACCGAGAGCAGGGCGTTGGTCCTCCATCTAGTGGGCCATATCAGTTGGGATAGTGGTATATCCCATTGTGTTTGGGGAGGATCCTCTATTATGTAGGTTGATTCATATTGGGTTCATGGTATTCCAAAATGTTTTTAGGTAGCATCCACCCTTTGTGTAAGTCTTCCTTGACCAATACGTTCTCATTTTGGTAGGCCCAAGATGAGCAAGACCTCTTTGTGAGTGTCTTAGATGATATCATGGCTCGAGGAGTAAGTTCTCCCAAAATGAGTTTGCTTCAAGTTGAATCTTTTGGTAGCTAATTTTTTGTTTCCTAGATCTAGACTATTTGTCTAGGATTGATTATATCTTGATATTCTTGTTATATGTGCTTTAGACATATACATGTGTTGAGCTGAATGCATATTCATGTGTGTTAATCTGGTGTGGTAATCCTATGTGGTATTCTTTTGTGGTAATCCTATGTGGTATACTTGTGTGGTAATACTATGTGGTATTCCTCTGTGGTAATCCTATGTGGAATTCCTTTGTGGCAATCCTGTGTGGTATTCCTGTGCAGTGATTCTGTGTGGAAATCCTATGTGGTATTCCTTTGTGGTAATCCTTTGTGGTAATCCTTTGTGGTAATCCTTTGTGGTATTCATGTTTGGTAATACTGTGTGGTACTAATTTATGGTATTCCTTCTTGGTATTCCTTTGTGGTAATATCTATAAAATCCTTTCATGGAAATCTTGTGTGGTATTCTTTCATGGTAATCATGTTTGGTATTCCTTTTTGATAATCCTATCTATTATTCCTTTAGGGTAATCCTTTTTGGTACTTCTATGTGGTATTAATTTGTGGTATTATTTCTTGGAATTACTTTTTGGTATTCCTTTATGGTATTTCTCTATGGTATTCTTTTATGGTTTTGATTTGTGGTGTCAAGGTGTCCTACTGACTATTGTTATACTCACCTATGCATGAGAATTTCTAGCACGTGTCGTGTATTGTGAAGTTGATCTACCTTTCAATAGAGTCCTATGTAGACCAGTACCAAGTGGTGCATTGTGAGATCGAACAAACCATGGTGTGTTTCTTTGGATTTTCAGATAGAAATCATAGTACCACTTTTCGAATAGGCTGGACTTGTGGTTACAAACCCTTTTTGGTGGGCTGGTATTTGGCCCTTTTTACATTTCAATACTTTCACTATTACACTCTATTTTTTGGATATAGTGGATTCAATTCATTGTTTACTTAGTGTTTCTACATTTAAATATTTATTTCTTGGAGATGTGTGTGTTCGTACATGTACATTAAGATAATGCCTTTAATTTTCGAGATATGCCTACCCCGTGTGAGTCACCATCCCCTAGCCTATTGGAGGTTGTATTAGGGTAGTCATGGCATGGTCACCTCAAGAATAGGTCATGATAGAGTGGTATCAGAGAAGGAAAGTTATAATTTAGGACTGGGATTCTATGAGGCTGGTTTGTGGAAATAGTGATAAGTGTTTTGAGATCATATTTCAGACCAAGGACACCAGTGTTGATGCAGTGACTGACGTATCCATATACCAGGACTCTGGTTACCTTATGTTTGACTGGGTACATGAAAACATAGGTTATAAAGAAAAAATGGTACATGAATCATATATTAATAGTTTTTTTCCATGTCCTTATTGAGTTAGCTCCATAGATATACTCAGTTGACAATGATGCAACTTGTTTTATTTTTGGAAGTATCCTCAAACGCATCTAGAAAGGATTCCACTATGTGATCACAAGGATGATCCTCCAGGTTATGAGGCATTGTTATAGGGATTGTTACTGGAGATAGAACCTCCATGTGGTGCACCATCCATGCCACCACCTATAGAGAAGAACATGTTATATGCAGTATGAGTGGATGAGATGCGCAAGCTGAGCGAACTTCATGAGTTTCAGTAGTAGAGACCCCTCAAGTTCTAAGGTAATCCTGACACCCAAGCGTCATGGGATAATATTGAGGAAGTAACCCATGTTTACGGACTAGTCATAACACTAGAAAATTATATGATGGTCCTAGAAAATAGCCTTTTACACTGATCAGTAGGGAATGGTGTGGTTTTGTTACCCGATATTATGATGAGGTGACTCTTCCATGGACAGAGTTTGAGAACATTTTTGTAAAGGAGTTTTCACCTTGTATGGTAAACGATATGTGTATCCAAGAGCTTCTACAGCTTTGAAGGAATGACTTTTTTGGTATCTGAGTATTCATCAAGACACACCAACCTCTCTAGGTACTCTAAAGATACGATACATGATCAGTACTTCAGGTTTTAGAACATTGAGAGAGGTATTCATAGGAAAACATGGGCCAGTGTTACCCCTATTATCATTCCTACTTAAGCTAGGGTGCTTGATAAAACATTGGTGGTAAAAAGTTTCTTTTCTAAGAAGATACTGTTAGTAATTTTTAGCAGTGGTAAAGTAGTAGTAGCAACCTCAGCTGCATTGAGTCAACATCAATCTCAGGGACATAAATGTGTGAGTTGTTTTAAGAGGAGGTCCCATGATAGAGGATCTATAGTTCATGACTCACAGGTTGGGCCCAATCAGCCTAGAGAGAGGTGGTTCTATTCATGTGATGGTAGGGAAAATCTCACTTGAGATTGTCTAGACTATCATATTGATGAAGGTGAGACTCTAGATGGAGCTCCTAGTAAGTTATAGTGATAATATCTGAGAGATCTGTTGGGAAGAAAATGTGTTAGAGGAGCTCAGAGAGTAGGAGGAGGTGTTTGATGTTTCTATATGTCACCACCACCACCCCAGGTTGTCCACAACAGGCTCAGGGAGCTGAAGGATAGGGGATCAGACATCTATATGCAGTCGAGTCATATAACCCATGGGATCTAGGAATGATTCTAGGTACAAAATGTTTCTTTTATAATTTATTTTTTGTATTGTCAGACATAGGAACTAGTCATTATTTTCTTACCATGGATCTTTTTTGAGCCTTAGAGATTCTATTTGAACTATTGACTCGACCATCATGCTGGGAGACTCCTACTAGAGGAGTACCATTTGATCATGTACTAGTGTCGACAGTGTGACCTGACTCTTGGAGGCGGGAGTTTTTTTTTTGGATCTTTTGTTAGCGGCGTTGAGGCCTTACGATATCATTCTTGGTATGTGATGGTTATCCATAGTTCATGCTCAGATTTATAATTTTAGGTGAAGAGTGTAGTGTTTCTTTATTAGTTGAATGTGGTTTTCCTTGTTGGTTAAAAGGATTAATGTGTAGCATAGGATGGAATCCCACATAGGTTTTTGTAGCTGATTACTCATCAATTGTATAGCCTAACCCTCTATGTAGTAGATTTTATGATTCCTCTATTTCCTGGAGTTGTGAAATAGTTTCATTGGATCTAGGAAATTTTGAGACATATGTGTCATCTATAGTTCCTCTTGGACTATGACTTTGAGATTGTCTATACTAAAGGGAAGGAGAAAATATTTTCATATGATCTAAATAGGACTTCTATTTTGTATTTGTTGAATGTGGTGTTAGAGAGTTTGGCCCCGCTGTAGTTATCCTTTTTGGATGGATCTAGAGAAGTATACCTCTAGTTGATGGTTATCACCACTTCACTCTTACAGTGAGTAAAAGAGGCACATATTTGGAATGCTGACTGTGAGAACCGACATGATCAGATATCCATAGGTCATGCTCCTGATGGATATTTGAAAGCTGGGGAGAACATTGTTTTTTTCATAGGATACATAGTATTACCAGTGTAGTTTAAGGAGGAGGTTTATAGGGTGTTTCATACATCCCCTTTGGTGGTACATCCAGGGGTGGAAAAGATATACCAAGACTTATGATGTATTTTTTTGTGGAGAGGGATAAAGAAAGGAGTTGTAGAGTTTGTCTCTCAAAGCCTTACTTGTTAGCAGGTGAAGGATGAGCACCAGGTTTGAGTGGTTTTAGCTCAACCCCTTGAGGGTCCAGAATGGGAGTGGGATGGGATATCAATGAACTTTGTGAAATTTTTACCACATATTTCTAGGGGACAAGATTCCATTTGGGTGATTGTTGATCGACTCACCAAGTCTTCCCACTTCCTAGTTATCTCCGACATTCATCGTCCCTTTCTAGATATTACATAGTGTTGGTGAGGTGTTGTACTGCATGGCTTCATCACCGTAGTTAGATTGGGTACACGACTTCTACCATGTGTCACAACTAATGATGTACATGAATGAACCATCACATGTTATCAACTAGGGAGAGATTAACAATTATTATGGAGAAACTTTTGTTGTGTACCTAGTGGAGATCAAGGATCGGCATGATGAGATCCTTCATGGGTGGCTGATTCCTTTGGTTTGTGTTTGGTTGCAGCACAAGAATCTCCAGAAGAGCACATGGGAGCGGCAGGCTTAGAAGTGTGTTCAGTACCCTCATCCATTTGAGTATACATTTTTTGGATTTTGCGGAAGTAATGTACCAAGGTGGGGGTAATGTAACATATTTTATTTTCAATTATTTTACTTTTATAAATTATGTTGATTGATTTTGACACCAGGATCTAAGACGGTGTGTGATTCCGAGGCTTTGTTTTCCTAGAACAATTGTTTGAAAAATATTAAAATTTTAATATCATGCACATGCAGTATTCATGAAAAATTGAAATAACTCTTAAATAGGTTCCCAAAGTAGAAATATAAGGACGTTGTTGATCTTTTAATGGCACCATTACCCTAGGAGAAGCCTATCTTTGGTTGGTGTAGGTCATCTGTAGAAAAATTCACCAAGGACGTAACCATAAATAAAATTATTAAATAAAATTATTTTACTTTTAAATCCTAATAACTCATGAATGGTGACTAAAATTAGAAAATTCATTCCATCATTTATTTCATATTGCGGTTATTTCTATTGGAACAAATTAAATTTTGTCGGTGTGGGTTGTCTATAGAAAAAGTCAGGGAGGGCATAACTGTGAAATAAATAATTTTATAAAAATTATTTTTTTGACACAAAGACTTCAATTTTTGATACGTATTTTTCAGAAATTCATATTTTTCCTCAAAAAACTAAAAAATTTCAGGATATTTATAGAAAGAAACTTTGTAGAAACCATTGGTGATTGATGATTGGTCGATAAAATGATGCCTTTTAGATTCAGCGAATTGGGGATTGGTGATGATGTGACCACCATTATTCATCAGTGACTGATCCAATTCGAGGAATGGTGGTTATTTATTTTTTTATTCCCCATTCTTGATTTTCATGATGAACATGGTTCAATCCACAAATAAATTGATTCATGTTTTGATCATTGCGGGATGGTTTATAATTGCGTGGACTATTTGGGGAGTTCTCTTGATTTGTTTATTCCTTCTTCATTCTAAAGGAAATGTATTAAGGAATAAATAAACAATGGTATAGGTTCATTCCTTGGGGTATTATTTTTTATTTTTTATCATTCTTTTCATTCTTCCCTATTGGATCCCCATGGTCATGACTCGACTTTCCGGGTGGTTCAGAACACGATCGGACACCTAAATTAGAGGAAAACCATCTAAGGAGGCCAGTTTTTTGTAGATCGGAACCCAAATACCTCAGATAGAAGATAATTTCACATTATAAGCATTCTAGGTGGCTTAGTGGTCCATGTAAGGGACCACCAGTGTGGGTTTGGTGTGGTCATCTGTTGAGGTGGAAGCAATCGGATGTGGTGGCAACCGAGGGCTGCGACGTTGGAGGTGGTGATGTTGGAAGCATAGACCATGAAAAGTATCCTTGGGGGAGAAGGTTGAGAAAGAAGGAGTGGAACATGGAGGGGGATATGTGAGATATGGAGGTGGCCCCATCAGATGTGGTCGGGGGCCAATTGGAGCGGAATCCATGGATGGGACTAGGTGGGCCACGTGTGGCAGGTTAGGCAGCCCGTGCATGACTATGATGTTCCAGGGGAGGTAGTTTGGGCCAAGTGGAGTAGTTCAAGGCTAGGAGGAGCAGTTTGGGTTGACTGAGCCGGTCCATATGGGTCGGGAAGAGCAAGACGGACCTAGGTCGGACCTGGGGAGACCAAGCCAGAGATGGGCCACAATTTAACATGTCAGTCAACCCTAATCCATCGTAGCTCCAGTTTCCTTATGATAGTGGTAGTTGGTGAGTGGAGGTTGACCATATCAGTCAATCATGGTAGTTATGTGGAAGCTAGTCTGTGTGGTCGACCACAGTGGTCGATCGCCATAGTCATTCCACATGCCCAGTGACCCCTATTTGAAAATTCAAACATCCATAAATTTCAAATGGTATGTCTATTTGATGAGAAATTTATTGAGTTGCGACCGAGACATTAAGATGTTCTTTGAGACAGGTATTGAGTTCTTAGTTTAGACTAGTATAATTTTAGAGTGTTCCCTTATTCCTTTCCTTGAGGGTTTACTATGGAATTATTTCCACACCACTGGATTGTAATCCCATCTAGAGGTCGATTCTTAAATAAATTATGTTATCCCCACATATGATTGGAGTGATACCCTCTATCACCTTAATGAAATTATTTGGAATCGATGTAACCACTGAGAGAAAGGAATTGTTCCTCCATCCAGTGTTCTCCATTAGTATGTTTTGTGGTTTTCCCCAATGTGTATGGGTAGGATCCTATATATTACTGGTTAATTCAGATTGGGTCCTTGGTATTACATAGTGTATTTGGTAAGGAACCCCTCTCGATGTATCTTAGTATTACATGACAAATACGTTCTAATTTGGGCCTTTCCCAAATGAGCTAGACCTCCTCACGAGTGTCATCGATGATATCATGGATTGAGGAGTGAGTTATCCTAAAGCGAGAATTCTTCTAGCAGAATCCTAGCTTAGGTAACTAGTTGTGGCCTACCTCTAGACTACATATCTGGGATAAAGTATGTCTGGATATTCACTGCCCATTTTCTACTCAGTTTTTGGAGACATTTGAAGGAAACATTCCACTATAATTTAATCTGCAACTCAGTTAGCACTCTATAAACCTCTGTTATGCAAGAAGAGGTTAGTGAGAAGGTCAAATATTTACTCACTGTTGTTGCCGTCTCTACTATATCATACATATTTATGGCCCAGAACAACATTGTCTTTAATAACGGCAGGCCCTCTTTCATGGAGGGTATGATGGTGATTCACCGATGCATTATGCTTGCTTCGGTGAAGCAATCCGGTTCAATGAAAAATGACATGTCTGATTTCCTTCTATTGAGAACCCTTTCTGTAAGTGGCGGGGAGAGGAAACCCAAAATGGTGAAACATATTAGGTGGATTCCACCAATAACTGATTGGATAAAGGCTAACGTGGATGGGGAAACCTCTAGTTAATCGAGGCGTGCTGGATGTGGTTGTGTCTTTAGGACTTACTGAGGCTTTGTCAAGGTATGTTTCTTTTACTATATTGGAAATGGGCATGCTATTGAGGCAGAGTTATGGGAAATGATAAACAAAATAAGGTACGCAACTCATTATGGTTGGAGGAATCTTTGGATAGAATCAAACTCTTCTGTTTCCATGTAGATTCTTAAGGAGTGGTCCAGGAATGTCTCATGGAGGATGCTCCCTGCTTGGATAGGTTCCTTGAATCTTTCTAAACTGATTTCCTTGTATGTCTTTCATGTGTACAGAGAACAAAATCAAGTGGCGGATGCTCTCTCAAAAAGAGAAATCGTGGAGGCAATATCTAGCTAGTCCTTTGTTCTTCCTAAGTACTGCAATGATCTAGTCCACAATGATAGAATTGTTGTTGTATATACAAGGTTGTGTAAGGCTCCCCCTTTCTAATTTGTTTTTATTGTTTAAACTTTTTTATATATAACCTTTTGGGAGCAGGTCTTCACCTGGCTCTCAAACTTTTTGGCTATTTTGTGGTAATCCCATGTGGTAATATTGTGTGGTAATCCTATGATGTATTCTTATGCGATAATCCTATGTGGTATTACTATGTGGTAATACCTTTTGGTATTCCTGTGTGGTAATCCTTTGTGGTATTCCTCTATGGTAATCCTATGTGGAAATCTGGTGTGGAATTCCATTGTGGTAACCCTTTATGATGATCCTATGTGGTAATCTTGTGTGGTAATCCTTCATGGTAATCATATGTAGAATTTCGTTGCCATAATCCTGTTTGGAATTCCTTTATGGTAATACTTTGGGGTACTCAACTGTGGTATTACTTTATGACATTCCTTCATTGTATTTCTTTTTGGTATTCCTTTGTGGTATTTTTCTGTGGTATTCCTTTGTGGTTTTGCTTTATGGATTCAGGGTGTCTGGTTGAGTATTGTTAAACTCACCCTTTCACATGATTGTCCCACATGTGTCATGTATTTTAAAGGTGATCAATATTTAAATGGAGTCATATATAGACCAGGACTAGGTTGTAATTTGTGAGACTGGATAGCCAGAGGTGTGTTCCTATAGCTTTTCAGATAGCAGTCACCATACTTCTTTTCTTACAAGATTGACTTGTGGTTATACACACTTTTTGGTGGTCTTATATTTTCCCTGATTTACTTTTAATTACTTTCATTATTATACTCAGGTTGTGGGATATAGTGGTTTCAATGCATTGATTACTTAGTGTCTTTACATTTCATCTTTTATTTCTTGGATATGTGTGTGTGCATACAAGTATTTTATGCTAATGCCTCCCATTTTTGGGATATGCCTACATAGTGTTAGTCACAAACCCCTGTATTATTGGAGGTAGGCTTGGGGTAGTCACACCATTGTCCCCTCATAGATGTGTCATGAAACAAAGTCTAATGGGTTGTTTATACAACTCCATTAATAGTCAAACTATGGCCACTAAACCCATTAGTTTAGGTAAGAGTTTAAGATAACCCATACCTATCATTGTAATTATGATTAGATGATATGAATATATAATTCTATGGAGATTAGTTTTGAAATTTTGATTATGTGAAGAAAAGTAGGGATGAATTCATATATGATTGGAAATGAAATTATTTTCAATTATGGAGAAAAATAAGAGGAACATCCACAAAAAGGAGTCTCACTATCATATATTACAAGTGTCCTTCAACATAGATATTCATTTTTGGAAAACCCTCATGAGCCCCATCATCTTCTTGTTAAATCTCAGTCAGATGACTATCTTCATTTTCCTTAGCATGGAAAAGATCTTTTGTTGATGTTGTAATGTTAGTTGACCTATCTATTTGGGATTCACCAAATGATTATGGAGTACGTCAAAGTGTCATACTATTACATTAGATCCAAATTCTATTCATTTCAATTGAATATAATTCTAAGGGGGATTTTTTTGATATAGTGAAATGTGTTCCACACACTCTTCTACAGAATTGAGGAAGTGAACCTCACTTAGACACCAAATGATGAGTTTTAGAATAAATACATATTTATGTTGTAAGAATGATCAGATTGGATTTCCATGCATCATGATAGAAAACATCCTCGAATGGGTTAAAAAATTTCATGGTGTGACTCGTCATTTTTTGTGGGGGCTAGTAATGGTAGTGAAAGCACTGACCAGAAGGGGCAGGACCGCCGGCTGGAATTGATCCCTAAAGGGAGGTGTGGGCACAACACCCTTGGTATGGACAAGCTACATTTCCCAAGTCTCCAAAAACACAATTGGAATGTTAGGTACCTGTACTCCACCCAAGTGTACAAATAGACACCTTCATCTAGGGTCCCATATTTTCATATAAATAGACCCTTGGGGTCCTTATTTGAATGAATGAATTTTACCGAAGGCCGATTGGTGCTCTGATCGCTTTAGTACTTGTCTCAAGTCCTCCCAAACCTCCAAGGTAGTTTTTTAATGCCTAAATATTGGAAATAAAATGGTGATAACAAGACATAAGTCTATTCAGTGTTAAAAATAAACAACACTTATGTGACTCATTCCCCCCCCCCCCCCCGATTGTATAAGACCAGTGCGATTCATCCGTCATCAAACAAGAAATTGTGATACACTATTTTTGGAATACCTAAAACGTCCCTTTAAATCTTGAGTTAATTATCACCCATGTGTAGTCATCGAGGTTGTTCGTCACCTAAGGTGTCATTAGTTATCCCATGCCTGCTTGCATAGAGCATCCTTGCACAAACCTCCTTGGCTCGCCCTACACTTCATCCTCCAAGAGCCCTTCATGAAGCCTTATTCAAAGACACTTTTGTAAAGTCTTATAATTAACTATATCCCTTTCCTAAAAGTAACTATGTTAAAACATCCACCCTGAAACCTTGATTTACAAATCCATTGAGAAATTCATATCAGTAAGTCTCCCATTTGAATTTGGATTTCTACAGTTAGAGGTTTCCTACACTAGTAATACCATGGGGTAAAGATCCTAGAGACGTATATAGATTTGGATATCTATTGACATGAATATCCTTACCTTTAGCATAGTGTTTAATAGTTCTCGATATAAGATTCTACCAATAAGACTATGTTTGTACCTTCTCATCTCTAAGACCTAGAGACCCCAGTTCCCATCAGGGAGGGTAAGTATCACACTTAATTTTCCATTCAACATGGAATGATATCCTTCTACCACTACTGAACTAATTTCTGGGAATTCATCCTGGTGTAATCCCCACCCTTTCCTATGGGAGGTTTCTATCTCTCTCTTCCCTACCTACATGTCCTTCACCTTCACTTTTCCTCACATTGGACCCTCGTTCAATGTAAAGTGATGAGATGGATGTGTTGTAGACCTGACCTCTTCCATCGTATCCCCATCCTCTTCTATCATAGCCCAAACCTCTTCCATCAGTGAAGGAGGAAACATGTCTGGTTTTTCAAATCTTCTATTTCCTATTGTTTCTCACACTAATCTTGAGTCACATGGTCTTAGAGGTTAGTGATGATCATGACATCCAAAAAATATACCTGAATGATTAAACTATGATAATTATGATTCTTGTTAACTGGGATACGTAAGAACCCACTTAGGGTCTGAGCTTAATGGTAACCTTCCTTATAAATAATCCTTAATAATAATCCCCTTAATATGGGTATCCTCCTTAAGGGTAAACCATGATTTATTCCCTCAAATCACCATGAGATAAAACACCCCTCACTATCCCTTCACAGGGGATATCCTTATCAGGAGTCACCCCATGCCTATCATCTCAAAGGGACATACTCCCATATGATATATACACTTGAGGGACACCATAGGCGTGATTCCTCACTAATGAACTATATATGATTTTATTCCCATCCAACCTTGATATGTAGGAAGCATCCCTAAGGTTAAAACCCAATATATTAAACAAACCCTATTCTTTTGGGCCATATCCACATTAGGGTCTAATTTAACATGGAAAATAATATCCATTTCAAGTTCTATGGTCTATTTCGGGATAAGTCCTGCACTAAACATTGACTAGGAATCTTATTACAATACATCCCTTCTATATGACTTTAAAATGTATGGTTGGGTACTCATCTGATGGCCTTAAAAGGTATGACGTGTACCATTAAAAAATGCCAAACTATATGGGTTATGATTTTTTTCAAAAGGATAAGTAAGAATCCTATTTATGGGTTTGATCCCAACATCATAAAAACTTTCATTCTCCTTCGATGATGATAAATTCCAGCGTGACATTCATCTACTTGGATGACCATAAACTCCAGAGTTCTCCACTATGTATCGTGAAAACCACCATCATCGTAATAATGAAAAAAAATCTCCATGTAGTATATAAGAGGATAAAGTCAATGTATAACCTTAGATACATTCATATATCTCCATTGATGAATAATCTCGAATACATACGGATGATTCATAATTCTATACATGAAAATAATTGATTGTTAATATTGGGATAACCCACATTATACTTGGGATTTAAAAATGGATTCCTGAACCTATCTTAAATATATAAGAATGTCCCAAAGTGGGAAATAATCCCCCCAAGGGTGTTATGAGCCTAACCTACCATACTATCAACCAATTTTATTTCTTAAGAATCACATGTCAAAATCCCTAAAGAGAACCTGCCTTTGGAAAGCCGGTCCCCATGGATAAAAAACCATTGGGTGTTTCTGGTTCCATGAATAAACCCATTGGAAACCTTTCGAAAATAATTATTTCTCTAATGAAGTCACATTTAAATTGGAAAAACACATACATACATAATTAATGCATTTTGATGAAAAACACACAAACACAAATATTTTGGTAATTAATGAAATATTATTTAGAAAAACATGCACCTAGTATTGATGTAATTTACTCAAATTTTAGTATTAATTTTATAATTTCATTATAACATGATATATTTAATATATCATGTATTTAATCATTAAATTTTAAGTATTTATTTTTAGTTCTATTACAATTATGTATTAATTATTTTTTAATTTTTTTTTTTGGAATTTAATAATTTTCTATTATATATGTATATATATTTTGTTTTAATAATTTCAATACATATTCTATATAAATACATATTTTTTAAGAATTTATATTTAATTAAAGAAACACATACATTTTTAACATTATTAAAGTGTAATCATTTTTATTATTAAATTTCACTCATTTTGTACATGCATACACTTAAGAATAAATATTCATGAATATTTTTAAAAATATATTGGTAAAAATATTTATTAATAAATAAATTCATAAATGTATATTTACTATATTTATACATTTATATATTTATAAAGAAAGGTAAATGCTCCACTGGTCGACCAATCCCCATGACATAGCCACTGATGGTCACTACACTGGCCCCTCCCCCCTTGGTAGGGAGGGTCATCTACCATATCTCAAAGAGAATCAACCCACTCCCTTCTCCCATTTCTCAAACCCTTACTACATACCTTCCTTTCCTCGAATGTCTATTATTCCGAAGGTGTAGAAATTGTTCAATGGATCCCCACAATTATCTCTCTAAAATTTGGAAATCACTGATGTTTTCTATTTATAGAATATGACATTGGTTTCACACTTCAAACATCACCGACCATCAGTTAATTCCTTTTAGCACCAAATATTTGGATCTTTTGGTTTATAGGAACGATAAATAGTCGAGGTTATTAATTCTAATAATCTAATGATGCAATTTTCATCTGAGGATTATTTAATTCTATTTTGGTCGAGTTCACCTCGTACGTATGATTGATCATGGTTCCCTATCTTAAAATGGATATATAGATTTTTTATGAAACATTATTCACCAATAATGGAGATTTGGGTTAAATTTCATAAACTTATGATTCCCTTTTAGAATCCTTAAATTGTTCGTATTCTTGGTTACCTCATAGTGAGCTATCTATGTTTGGACAGTAGGAGTAGATCTATGTTCCATCCTATCTCACTGAGAATCTATATTGAAGTTGATGTTTCAAAATTACATGTTGAGTCATTCTAGATTATTGTTGGTGAGGAGTTACATTATAAAAATCTTGTTGTCTCTGAGTCATGGTGTGACTTATTCGCCTTGTGTAAGATATTGGGGCATCGATTGAAGGTTTGCTGGCATGAAAGGTTGATGTAGAATGGGTCTGGTTTGAGTGTAGATCTAATGGGAAATGTACCAGATGGAGTGTCTGATGATTGTGGAAGCTCCTTTAATGTGAATGGAATTTTTAGAAATGATGGTTGTGATTTGATTGATATTGAACAAACTTATTGTTAGAATGTTGGTCCTTTTTTTTCAGTGAAGCTTTCCATGGAATGTCAAAACAGGAAAATGTGTTGCCTCATGATCCAAAAATTAATGATGTATTTTCTAGTCTGATACATGATATTGAAGTTATTAACACTCCATGAATAGTTGTGGATAAGGGAACTATATATGCTTTGGGTTATAGTGTGTAAGGAGTCCCTGGTCTTTATATTGGTTCATGTATTTTATCTTGTAATGGGACAATAGATGATGTCAATTCTAGGGCACTTGATAAGAGGGAAGTCCATGTTGATTATGTTAGAATTAAGGAGTATGGGGACGATTTGGATGTGTATCTAGACACGCATTAGGGTTCATTTATTCATTCTATAAATCCTATCATGGATTTGGAATCTTTAAATGGTCTAGATTTTTAGGGAACCAACACACAACCCCAATTTATGGGGCATGACTTCATATAGATGTGTGATACTGTTATGCCTGAACCAAATCCAGAAGATGGTTATTTTAGTTCCCATTATTATAACATCAATCTTTAGGAGTACTAGGAATTGTACAAAGCCTAATCAATGCTTGATAATTGGGAAATTTTTACTGATTATGAGAGGGTAAGGGACAACAACCCCATTAAAGATTTAGGTAGTGGTAAATTCTCCTCCAAGTATGTTTTAATGCATGGTAAGATGCAACTGACTGATAGTTGGGGATTTCCCTCTGCTCCCTGAACTGAAATCCAAGGAAGGACAATTCCAACTTGCCAAATACCATGACTACCAGATCCTCATCTAAGGCATCTTGGTAGGATAATACTAATATTCTCAGGATCTTCAATAAAGGTACCTCTCAATATAAATGCGAAACTAATAATGAGTATGGTTATAAGAATTAATTTTTATATTTTAACATGTAACATTCCTTATACTAGATGTGGGCCATCAATGTTTTCAACATCTTCTTTATTGGTTTAATCTTTTTCTTACTTTTAATAATTGTTCAGAAGCTACTACTTCTGACTAGAATTTTTTGGTATATTTACAATTTTAAAATAAATAAATATTATTTATATAATTATAAATAAATAATTATATTTAATTAAATAATTATAAAAGTATAATAAATTTATTTAATGAATTAATACATTTAATATAATTATATTTATATATATTTAATATATATATATATATAATTTTATAAATATATAATATATAAATATATAAATATTTTTAAAAAAGTATTTATATAATTATAAATATATAATTAAATATTTAAATAATTAAAAAATTATAGTAAATATATTAAAATAAAGAATATATTCACTAAATTTATTTATTTATTTATTAAATATATATATATATATATATTTATATATTTACTCTTACGTTTTTTTATAATTATAATTATAAATCATTTATCAACACTTCCGTAATAAGCACTGATGAAAGACACCTTTATCAGCACTTTTTTAACACTAAAAAAGAAACATTTTATTAGTGATGTTTATATTAGTGCTGATAAAAGGGAACTATATCAGAAATTTTTTGTAAGCATGCATAAAATTGTCTCGATCTATTTAAAGAACACTAAGCATTCCTAATATATAATGATTTTTATAGAATTCACCTCCTATCATTGCTCCTCCTCTCTATATCCAAGCTCGAATCCAGCTCAAATAAACTTTTGAACAATTTCAAGGTTTGAATCTAATATTCAAAAGATTCAAGGGTTTAATAAATCCAAGGCTCGAAGGAATTATAGTTTTGACATTATTTCTAATTTCTATCAGATAATTCAAAGATGCAATCCAATGTATGTTATTTTCACCTCCTCCTCAGATGTTGATTTCTTGTTCAGTGATATCTATTTATGTTTTTCTGTTCATTATCTATATCTATTCATTATCCATCACCAATTTATTTTCTATAATGAATTTCTAATTGGGTATTTATATGATTTTGTGTTTTTATTAACCCTTTTAAGGATTTTTATTCTAAATTGTATCATATTAAGAATTCCACAGACTAATTCCATCCTTGTAGTGTATTAATTCTAAATGTTTTGAACTTCCTAAAATGTAAAGAACACATGCACAATGTTTTTAAAAATTCCACCCTTGTTTTTTATTTAATAAATTGAAATGGATTTCATGTAATGATTTCTTGTAGTTAAGGTGTGGTTTTTTGGGGTTTTTTTATTTTGAAGCTTCAATGGTATTAAATTGAAATTTTTATTTTTTGTTAAGTCTCTTGAATTTTATCTCTATGTTTTCTTCATAACATTCTATAAAAACATATATATATATATATATATATATTCATTTTTAAATCTACATATTTATATATATGAACACATTATTTCATGTATATATGTTTGTATGTAGTCATATGAAATATGGATTAGATTCATTCAATAAAGAATAAAATAATTTTTGTCTAGGTTTCAAAAATGATATCCAAGAGAAACTATTAATGTGTGTTTTTTAAAATCATTACTTTGACGATTGTTTGTAAAATTTAAAAATAAATTTGATTCTTACTTTTTTATTTTAAATTATATTGCCGGAATGAATTTTTTTAATTTAAAATTAGTAGTGGTGTCATGTGTTATGGCCATTTTGGTACCATGAAATGGTTTTCATAATAAATTATTACCATATATAGAAGCTATCTATTTTAGTTTTGAGGAGGATATGATTTATTTTAAATATAGAGATTGTTTTGATGGGTGTTGGAAGGATGTTTGAATATAAATGTTTGGGTTATGTTGACTTTTGATTGATATATTTCCTAAAAATGTGACCATACCTCCCATTACAATCATAATATGAATCAAATGTATCTTAGTGATGGATGTGATATTATTACAATTTGGTCTCTACTAGACTATATGGGTCCCCCCTTATGTCAATGTCTATACGAAAGTCCAACAAGGTAGGAATGTTTTGGGTCTCTAGTAGGTAATAAAAATAGTAACTCTTCATCATTCTTATAAGTGGTTACAACCCATGTATTTCTAGAGTCACCTCATGGGGTGTTTTAAAAATTTTCAAGATTATATATTCTTCTTTTACTAATATTTTCATGTATATTATTATTGACTTACTTCAAAATTAATATTGATCCCTTATAATGTGAATTATTTTTTATAACTTTTACTTGGTTTTATTTATTTATTTATTTTCCAGGCTAATGTTTCATTTTATTATAATATATTATTCTTCATGAGTATGTTTAAAAATAGGCATATTCAAGAACCCTATAATATTTATAGAATCTATAAGTATATTCAATCAATAAAATATTAGTTATTATGGTGAAAATATTTATTAAGTGATGTTATGGAGATTTATACTATTTGATATACCTTGTGTAATAAATTTAAGTACTCCTTAGGTTGTTACATCACATGTTCAAAAAAAATAATGGTAGATATCAAATTTTGTATATATTAGAATAATTATTAGAAAATATTTTTAGCTATTAATAACTTTAGGTCTACATGTATTAGTTCAACCCCTTTGAATATCTGATTACCATCCATGTATTTGAAATAAATATTTATTTATTTAAATGTTTTATCAATATATTTTATATGTTATAGTTGAAGAAATGATAGTTTATTATTACTTTTTATCATATTTGAATTTATTATTAATTATAAAATACCTATATTAAATTTCCATTTGTTTAGGGTATTTATAAAAGGCTTAATGTATTATTTTAATAGATGTATCACTAGTCTTAGTTGTATTATTGAAATTATTAATTGTTTGGTTTCTTCTATAAATATAGAATCCATAGAGGACTCAAAGATTCATATATCATAACATGTCCCCACTACAACCCCTTTAATCACATATAAAGAAATGTATTCCCCCAAAATATCACCTTTATTAGGCCAGGAGTTAATAACTATATCCAATGGTTTAATTCTCACAACTAGCATGCATTTCACCTTTTTAAGAAAAAATGTAGTACAGCTGGCATCCACATCAGATTAACCTCCCAAATTGTTATCATTGTAATTTTTTTATTGAGAATCATCCCAATATCTATTATGTTTCTTGAGCTACCATGTGTAGTAGTCATCCCATGAATGAATTTTGATTAGATTATTTCATGAAACATAAGTGAATGTGCACAAGAGATGGAGGATGAGTCTCAAACAAAAAAAAACAATAACAATTGTTCAGGAGATTAAGTTGATGAGGATGATATTTTTATATATCTTTCACCTTTGGATGAATTCATAGGATAAAACCTACC
This sequence comes from Viscum album, assembly GCA_963277665.1. Classification (NCBI taxonomy): domain Eukaryota; kingdom Viridiplantae; phylum Streptophyta; class Magnoliopsida; order Santalales; family Viscaceae; genus Viscum; species Viscum album. The sequence continues at coordinate 114,103,413 of OY728133.1, read as the reverse complement.
ATAGTAAAGTAATTATTTTATTAAATTCAATTACATATTTTTTCCATGTATACTAAAAGTCCTTAAAATAATATTGTTTTGGGATCCTCTTAATAGAATTATTTATAACATTCACCTTTGATGATTAATATTTTATGTTTTTGTATTTATTTATTTTACAAAATGAATATTTTATGAACCCAATAGGAGGGACAAGAATCAAAAATGGATGCATGATAATCAATTTAAAAAGGATTATGATGATTGTGTTGAAGTGTTCATCAGGTTTTTAGTAGAGCCTGCATAAGAACCTTCCCAATCCTATTTCAATGTCCATGTTGTTGTTGTTCTTGAATACATATTAATCCAGAAGGGTTAGAGAAACATTTGATTTATCACAGAATAGGTCATAGCTATAAATGTTGAACTAAATGCATGGAAAAACTGAACATTTATTCTAATTTGGATGGTAATACATTTTATAGAACATTTTATATAAATACTAGTGTAAATGATGATGGATATTTCACAGATATAATGAAAATGGAAATTGAAGATGACCATCATGATTTTACAAAGTTGTTTTATAAGATAAATAGATATAATAAGAGACCATTATTTTCCAGTTATATTGATTACACAATATTTTCATCTATATTTATGATATATAATTTGTAATCTAGAAGAATATGGAATGAAACCAAATTTATAGAACTATGTTGTCTCCCAAATGATATGCTACCAAAGGAAAATGAACTACCATGTCAACCATATGATTCTAAACAAATACTATTTTTCAATGAGAATGATATATAAAAAATAAATGTGTGTTCAAATGAGTACATATTATTTCTCAATATCAATGAATCACTCATAAAATTACCTAAGAGTGGCCTAAACTAAAACAAGAAATATAGATCAATTCCTTCAAAATATGTATGATACAATCCTATAATTCTATGTATTAAAAGTCTATATGGATATCAAGAAACTGTGAGATAATTTATTTGTCATTAAGATACAATAATTCAATATGAGAACCTATATCATCCAGTAGATTCTACCCAGTGGAAAAAAATTGATCACTAGTATCCCAAATTTTGAAATAAACCGATAAAATTTCATATTGTATTATCTACATATGGAATAAATCATTTTGGTGCACATACTAGTACTCACAATACATGGATCATAAGGTTTGTAAACTATAACTTTCTTCAATGGTTATGCATGATTTTCAAATACAATATGTTGTATCTAAATGTATCTAGACCAAATAATCCCAGTAATGATACTGATATCTATTTGTATCCGTTTATCAAAGATCCAAAATGGTTGTGGGATATAGGTGTTACAATATATGACACTCATATAACTGATGAATTCACATTGATGTCCATTTTTTATGGGATAATAAATGACTTTATTTATTGTGGAAATTTTTATGTATATAGCATTAATATAATGTTGGGGTGTCCCAATTGTAAAAAATAAACACACTCATTTCTGTTGAAACATTCCTCGAAGGCTGTATTTTTATGACATCAAATTTTTTTACCTCAATAGATCTTGTATTGTATCATTTGATGGTATTATCGAACAAGTTACAACACCATCTACTCTAGTTGGTGATAATCTTTTTGATAAAGAAATTGATATTGAAATTTTTTCAGTAAAACATTTTCTACAAACCTTACAATATCATGTTATAAGAATATGCCAATATTCATTGAATTACCATATTCGAATTGATTTTACATTAGGATTTTTCTTTATTTCATACATGTAGAAAAAATGTATTTTATAGTGTTATTGGATCATTAAAAAATGTTATTGGAAAAACAAAACATGGAATAAAATCTAGTTTGGAAATTATTGACATGGGGATAAGGGGAAAATTGTCACTGGTTAAGGGTAAACTGTGGAATTTTCTTCCTCTAGCAACATACACTCTATCTATATGAAAAAAATAAAAAAATTAATTTTCTTTAATAGTGTAAAAGATTCATAGGGTAATTCCTCAAATATAGAGAATGTTGTGTTAATGAATGATTTTATGTTAAAGGATCTAAAATCAAATGAGCGTCAAGTTTTTATGTAAGATTTGATTCTGGTTGTTTTCCATTTCACTCTACCTAAAAATGAACGAAATTAAATAACAAAGACTATGCTTCTTTTTCCAATCTATATGAAGTAATGTTATAGACCAAATGATGTTTCCAATTATGAATACAGAGGTTGTAGCCATATTATGGAAACTAGATATGTTCTTTCTACCATTATTCGTTGATATAGTTTTCTACCTGATTGCTCACATGGTTTGAGATGTTCAAACATTTGCTCTAATCCATTATAGATGGACAAACACCATTGAATTATATATAAAGATTTTGAAAATGCATCTCAATATGTGTAGTCATCGAGAAGGTTGTATTGTAGAAAGATATGTTGATGAAGATGTTATTTCAGTCTATACCGATCACCTATCAGATATTGACTGCATCATTCTCCTAAAGTCTGGTTATAGAAGTTGTATTACAGATGATGGTATTTTGGGAAGAGGTGTTGATAAAATTTCCTTGATAGAGAAGGATCTAGTGTACAATTATATTTTACATAATAGTAAATATGTTGATCCACATGTTGAATCCCACAAATAAATTATTAGATATTTGAATCCATAAAGGGATGAAGGATGTATATCAAATACATATAATAACAAGTTTATAGGGTGGTTATAAGATCGAATTTATATGGATTTATCTGAGAATTCAAATTCAATTGATGAATGACTTCTATAGTCAACTAGGGGACTGAATAGTAATGTTATATCATACAATGGTTTTTTATTCAATGTTTATATGTTCTATAAAAAAGAATAGGATGACTACAATATGATAGAAAATAATGGTGTTACACTTGTGGAGGAAGTGATGCACAAATGATGTTCCATGTATAGATATCCAATTTATGAAAATGTTCCATATTTTTTTATTTTTGAATAGATATAACAGTTGTATTATACAACATTTTGTGTGTTGATTTTCAATTTCAATTGGGATAACAATAGGAGTGAAGTGAAATTTAGTGAAATGAGCTTCGTAAATGTTAATTTCTATGTGAAATGGGAAAAAGATGATCCATTCAAAATGTAATCACAATAAGTGTAGTTATTTTATCTCCTAGATCCAAAAAACAAGAATTAGTAGATTTTCCTATTGGAGAATAATACAAATGTTGGTTCAGATGAATATTCAATCAAATAAGACCTTTCCCTTGGAATATCAAAATCAATTCATGTTGGTCCCAATGTAGACATTACCTTCTATGTTAGAGAGGACCAAAAATATAGGTTTTGGATTAGCTATAGAGGATCCAAAACACTAAAACATTTAAAAAGGATGTTCAACAAGAAGGTAAAATTATTTTTTAATATTCACTATTTTCATCATAATATTATATTATATCTACTAAATTAATATAATATAACTTAAATGTTTGAATACAAATGAAAAAAATGTATTTTTCATATGACAAAGTTACAAATCCCGTAGAAGAACAAACTATAATAAAGGAAACCATTTGGGCTGATGTAAAGGCAATGTTGTGATATAATTTCTCTATTTTACCAAAAACTTATATACTAAAAATTTGATTTAATTTTCATTATTCATTGTATTTTTCATTTATTTTTGAGTATTTATATCCACTTTTCATTCCTTTTTGCAACAAAACTTTAATATACTTCTTCTCCCTCCAAACTATTTCACCCCTGCAATGTTGGCATTTATTACATTCCTTCAAGTTCCCTCCACTTCCTTTATAGAATAAGAAAAGAAGTTTCATATTCTCAATCACAATTATAATATTTTTATTTATAGATTAAAATAATTATCTGTAGAATTAATTTATTTTTTCCATATGTATGATAAATTTTTTTATTTTTAGTAATAATCACATAGGAATTTTTTTCTTATATAGGTGGATTATTTTGTTTGAGTTCAGGTGGATTTTTAAATTCTATTCATGATCATGAGAGATTGTACTTTCATGATTTAACTGGGATAATGACAATAAGTAAATAGTTTAAAAATATACACAAACTTCATAAAAAGGTGAATTCCTACTACTTATTTAATTAATTGTTTTCATTTTTTCTACAATTTCAAATTGAATTATTTATCATTTTTATCTAATACATATTTAGTTTTTTCATTAATCTTTTGGGAAGAATTAATTTCACAATTTTTTTATGTTAGATGATATTTTTCCATATTAAATTATTTTATACACTAAAACATCAAAGTAAATTTTCACTCTAAAGACCTTTTCACCCCTTCAGTGTTGACATTTATCACATTACATCATGTTAACTCCATTGCATTTACAAGAAGAAAACTGAATCAAGATATTCTCAATTATAGAGGTAATATTTCTTGTTAATAAAGTAAATTCATTGTTAGTTGAGCTGATGTATTGCTTCATATTTATGTTTTATTTATTTATTTTTTGTATAACTCACATAATAATTGTTTTCTTATACATGTGGATTAATTTGTTTGAGTAGGGGTAGTTTGTTCGAAGCCTCTCATGCTTCTGAGGTATTGAAATTTGATACTGAAATTGAGATAAAGAAAATAAATAAATTGGTCAAGAATGTAGGCAACCATTATGAAATTATGATCTCTTACTATTTATTTAATTAATTTTTTCATCATTTTATCTATTTTTTCTAAGTTAATTTCCTTATCATTTTATCTAATACTTTTTAGTTTTTTCTAATATATATTTGGAATTTATATTTTTCTTTCAAAAATATAAAAAAAGATGAAAAATATGTAACATGTTCTTTTATTCCAATGTTACCACGCTTTCTATTTCCTTTAATTTTTAAACTATTGATACATCATATTGAGTCATTGTTCATAAAAAACCATTTTTAGCTAAGAACATATACTCAATATGTAGTGTTGTAAGTTTCAAAAGTAAATACAATATAATGTGTGGTAACATTTGTAATTGGGAATTTTTTGGGGACTTTGGGCCGTGTAGGAATCGACCATAACTCAATCTAACCCATGATGTTCTCGGTACGTCTCAAAGTGTTTGTTATCAGTTTAAAATTGATATTTTAATTCAAAATTTATTACTCAATTAAAAAATAAAATGCACTTGAATTATCATGTTAAATTTTTAAAAGAATTAATAATTGATTTTTGATGTGTAGGAATCACTCTGACAATAAACCGATACATGATGTTACTGGTAGGCTTATAGTTAGTGTTTCCAAATTAAGGATGACATTTTAGATAAAAAATAATAGATGTACTCAAAATCAATAAAACACATTATTATTTTTTGATGATTTAGTATGTCAATCCACAATTTATTTTGGATGTGTAGAAAATAGTCTCACCCTAATATGATGTACAGTGTGACTGGTATGACTCCAAGTGTGTCTTTTTATTTAAAATTTATATTAATTTTAGTAAAAAAGGAAACCAATATACTCAAAACCATGAAAATACATTCATACTATTTTGATACTTTTCAAAAATGATCCATATGTATGTTGTGACATGTATATATCACTACACATCAATTTGACACCTTTGGTTCCCATTATGAATCAGTGATCCTATTATAGTTTAGAATAGACATTATAGTTTAGAAATTATCACTCATTGAAAAACAATAAAACATGATTGTATTGTCATGAAAATTTAGAACAATCATAAAAAAGACATTTTCCATGTGTATGAATTTGTCTCATGTAAAATCGATATAGGATGTGATCGGTGTGACTGAATGTTCATGTTTCTTGTTTAAAATGACATTTTAGTAAAAAAGACAAGTGATGTACTAAAAAACAAAAAATTATATTCATATTATTTTTTAACTTCATTAAAATGATCAATATTTAATTTTGGATGTATAGTAATTTTTCACACCTCAATCTGATGTGTTGTGTGATCGATATGACTCCAAGTATGTATTTATATTTAAAATTGACATTAATTTAAGAAAAATGATAAATAACATACTCAAAACAAATAAGGCACATTCATATTGTTTTTATACTTTAGTAAAATGATACATATGTCCTTTTTTCATGTATGATTCAGCCTCATCTCAATCTCATTCACGATGTGTTAGGTATGGCTCAATGTGTCCATTATCATTAAAAAAGTGACATTTTAGTTCAAAAAGTGTCACTCACAAAATAATAATAAAATTCACTCATATTTTTTTGATAATTTAGAAAAAACATTTTTAAATCATTTTGGAATGGTAATAATTAGTCTCAAATCAAACCGATGCAATATTTTACCATTATGACTAAAAGTGTGTTTCCAATTTAAATTTACATTTCTGTAAAAAAGACATATGAAAAAATCAAAACTAACAAACCACATTAATATTTTTTTGATACATTATTAAAATGATCTATAATTAATTTGGGACATGTAGGAATCATCTGCACCTCAATTTGATGCACGGTGTGACCAGTATGGCTCGTAGTGCATCTTTTTTTTTTAAATTTTCATTAATTTTACTTTAAATGTTAACCAAAAAACTCAAAACTGAGGAAGAACATTCATAATGTTTTGATAATTTATAAATAATATCCATTAGTCATTTTTATATGTAATAATTAGCCTCACCTCAATATGATACGCAATGTTCCGGATATGACTCAAAGTGTAGGTTATCAGTTCACAATTGACATTTTAGTTCAAAAAGTTGCACACACTAAAAATGAAGAAAAATCACTCATATTATCCTGATAATTTATGAAAACTATTTATAATTCTATTTTAACATTTTGGAATCAGTATCATATCAAACCAACACAAGATGTGACCTGCATGACCCAAAGTGTGCATTTCCAGATTAAAATGACATTTTAGTAAAAAAGACAAGTGATGTACTCAAAACCAAGAAAAAACATTCATTTTTTTATACTTTATGAAAAATATCTGTAATTAATTTGGGAAATTTAAGAATTATCCACACTTAAATAGGATTCATAGTGTGGCTTGTATGGCTCTAAGTCCATCTTAACAATATATACTTGTCGTTTTAGTTTAAAACATGCATCACGTCACCAAAACTGAGAAAAATAGCCTAAATTGTTTTCTCATCCTTCTATCTACAATTGCATAATTAATTTTCTCATCATTTTTTATTATACTTATTTAGTTAATTTTAATAGAGATAATTCATGAAGATGAACAAGAAATGGTGTGATGTGTAAGAATCAACTGCAACTCAATTTGATACATAGTGTTCCGGGTATGACTCAATGTTTAGTATAAAAGTGACCATTTATGTTAATTTATTTATTTGTATAATTTTAAAAATCAGAATTATTTTCTTATAAAAGTGTGTTATTTTTCTTGAGCATGGTTGGTTTGTTCAAAAATAGCAAGATTTGGGGTCAGGATCAGAATGAAATGGAAAATTTATGTTTGTTAACATATTTTATAATATGTACATATGTAATCTTTTAAATAAAATCAAATATATATATAATACTGGGTTTATATCTTGTATTTTTTTGTAAATTGTATCTCAAAAAAATTATGTATTGTTACTTTATTTTAATTTTTTATGGTGGTGTTTTTGTTGTTGCAATGTATTGTTATAGAATTTTCACTAGTTCTACAATGTGATGTTATAGTATATTGAAGCATTCCCATTTATCTTCATTTTTTTAAGCGATGATAAAGGTCCCCTTTATCCGAGATAAATAAAATCTCTAATAAAATCTTTCCTTTATCAGATCTTTTAAAAGAGCTCATAAAGGAATCCTTTATTAATGTTTTTTATCACTCACAAAATACCCCTTTATCAACACCTTTTTAGTGATGAAAATCCTAGGGATTCTAATCCAACTATTGTATTCAACGCTTCTCTAGCACTAAAAAAGGACATTTGTAGCACTATTAATGGCCTATTTTTTTAGTATTGATTCATTAGAAGCTAGTTCTAACTCTCGAGTGCCTTATAGTCATCCACTATGTTGTAGTATTCTAGGAAAAATCCACTTGAATTGATGAAACCTCTTTAGTCAAGGCCTCACTAAACGAAAGGCAATCTATTAGTATGTCCTCATTGTCATGTGAACACTACAAAATATTGGAGCTAACAACATGAAGATCCTCTTTGGAAACCTCAAAAGGTTATAGACTATGTCTAGAAGAACCATCTCCTACAAGAGTGGCCTTTCCAAGAACCAAAGTTGACTAAGAACCTTCCTCTGCAAGACATCGTTGGTAAATATCTTAAATACCATTACTCACCTATATATGAAAATTTCATTATTTGTGGACACTGATTAAAAATGTGGTCTAGTATCATAGTGGGGATCTTATGTACTTGTTTAGAATGAAACATGTTGAAACCAATATGTGTGGATTCATAAAAAAACCCTAGTTTTCATCAGCAGTAGATAAAGATAGACCCAACATAAGTTTGAACTGGTCATATTCCTCCAACAAAACCTCATCACATGTACCCTTCTGATCAACTAGAGTAGATTGGTCATCATCTATGTGGGATATCTTCTATGCTTTTATAGGAGAAGGAATCATCCTAGAACCTATGTTTTTACCATCATGTATCAAACCATATGATAAATATTTATTAATAGCATGGGAAGGAGAGACATTATATTCCCTCTAAATTTTATTATATTTAACTTAATGTATAGTCTCTCCCTTGTTTTTACCGAAACTCAGCTAGTTATCCCCAATTATATCAACTATTTCAACTAAATCCTTAGAATTAGAAGACACCAAACTTCCCAGATTTGAACCAAGTAGTTTTTTCCTCTAGATATGAAGCTGACCATGGAATTACCCAAATTTTTTGTTCAAAAAACATTATCCATGATTTTATTCTCTCTCATATCTTGAAGAGATACCTTATAAATATCTCCACTATTAATTTCTTTTAATTAAATAGTGTTGGAGACTGATATTAAATTAGTCCCTGACTTTGATTTGGTGTTATAAAGCACATTGGAAAAAATATAGGTTTAAATTCAAGGGGTACTATTATCACTTAAGGGGTTATTATTTTTTTCTAGTAAATTTTGTTTTATAGATGGTAGGGTTTCATATTTAACCTCCATGCCCTGTGGTTTGGGGTTGTGTGATTTTTATTTAATGAATTATTTTCATCAATAATAGGAAGCTTAAACATATAATTCTCAAACTGAAGCTCATACTTTTTGAAGTTATTTCACCTAAAACTACATCAAAAATTGTCTCTTACATTTCCAACGAACAGTCAGTTGAAAAAAAAATAATGCACTTATGGACACTCAATTTCAAGCTCAAATTCAAAATCACCACCAACCAAATATACTATTTCAATCAACAGTGAACTAAGATAAAACTAAACTGAAATTTGGGTGTAATGCCAATATTTATTCATATCGGTATTTTTTTATATTAATTATGGATCTTACATCCAAATAACCACCCTAAACACTACTTGGGTTCCAAAAAACCAATTAATCCATTTCAAACTAATCTATGACTGGGCCAAAAATAATTTTTCCTAAATCTGATCGATCCAAGGGTTCCAATATTAGAATCATAGGACCCATGTATTGAGTTTAACAAAACCATAACTCCAGGACCAAAATTTTAACTCTCGGTATGGGAAATTGATGTGTAAATATCCCATCCAAAATGACACCATTTTCAGTATATAAAATAACCATACAAGAAATACTTGATTCCTCATATCTTAAAACTTCCATAAATTGGTCATCAGTTTAGGGGAGAAAAAACATACCTAGAAACCAAAAAGATCAGGTCAGGAATTAAATTGCTGAAAATGTAGTAAAAATTGATCAGTCAAACATTTATCTATATCATGTTGGACATAGGAAACTATTATATTTTTATGTAAAATAAAATCCAAATGTTTTTGAGTGTGTCCCCATTAAAATTTCTGGTTCCTGGTAGAGGTTAGCATGTCAACCACCCTAGTTGAAGTAGTGGTACTAAAAACTAGAGATAATAGTATTAAAAATGATATTCGATATTAGAAGAAGCCCAAATTCATCTTGTTTTTTAATTTCTTTTTCCGCATATTCTCTTAATTAAATAAGGAAAAATAGTGTAGATTCTATAAAATAAGTGGAAATTGTAATGCTACATATATAAATATAAAATATATGAAAAAATACTAATTTTTGACTTCCCTGCAAATACAGAACCTTAACTTCCTAATGATGGAAATAAAAATAAGGGACCCACAATAGTGACTAGACAAGAGGGGCATAACACTATGGAATACCCCTATGGATCCAAAGACTCCACATGGGACTCCACATCTCCTAAAATTGTGGTGGAAGAGTAAGAAAATCAAATTGTTTCTCTAATTAGAATTATTGATGTGGGGGGGTTGTGGAAGTCCTTCACCATTAGTAAGAGAATACCCCCTCTATATGTGAACTCCTACTATAGGACATCATAAAGGATGATTCCATTAATGGGGGGTCCTAATGTAAACTTGATGGATGTTTATTGGTCTAGTGTAGACTCAGATAAGGGGCCTTAGTGCTCGACTTATTAAGAAGATTTTCTATTTTTTCTTGATGTGATCCATGATGGGATTGATCATGATTTCATTCTTGAGGTCTCATTATCATCTAGGAAATATCTTATAATGGACATATATTAATTAGGCTAATAAAATCATGTTGACCCATTAAGACCTAGTATGGACTCAAATGAGGGCCCTGAATGTGTTACTAATAGGGTAGTTGGATCCTTGGAACTTAGGGTGACCCCTAATGGGAATGCACTAGGGTACAAACATGATCATCCCTCAATCTGGACAATAATTTATGAAGGAAAACCTTGTTCCAATCTGAGACCATCATTATGATATGGAAATCCTCTTTATATAGTAATATTCCAATAAATATTTTATATGAATAACTTCTGAGGACAACCAAACTAATATATTATAATCTAACAAAAAATGCACCCCTCCTGATTGTACTTTTTGGGATGATGGTTCTAAGGATTTACAACCCATGAACACAATTTGAAAGAGAACATTACAACGGAGGACTACTTTAAACTAGTTGGAAATACAACCCCCAATATAAGAAAGAATAAAGGAGAAGGATAAATAAATAAGGTTCACATGGATACTCCATATAAGGATGGACTCAAATAATAGATAGATCCCTTATAAATAATAATTCTCCAAGGGACCAGTCAAGGGATTGGGAACTCCCCCATTATCACAACACTTAGAAACATTTTTATGACCTAAAATTTCCCTGATAATTAGTGTTTATGAACCAAAGTGGATAATTTATATGTGTAATTACTTCAATTGGGCATCCCTTGGCTATTTCTTCATCTCCCAGAAATCCAAAAACTATGACATGTACCACCTATGAGTCCTAAATAATGACATTATTCAGTTCCTATCATATAGTAAACAACCATGATGTATTTTTCTGTCCTTATTACATTTCTATTGTCATACAAAACCTCCATCATATATGCCTACACCTATAACATTAGAAAAATAGAGTTCTTAAGGGGGTTGGGAATAATGTCTATAAAAATTATTCAAAATGGTTTATTATTGGGGATTTAAACACATTTATAAGAACTATGGAGAAAATGGATAAAATTTCAGTAGGTTGTCCTCAAATTAGTTTTTTCTATACATTTAACTATCAATCCTTATTAATGTCTATATTATTGGATATGAACTCACATTGAGTAGATACAAACTTACTTGTAGAAAGCTATTAAGATTGATAAATGCATGGTCCAAGTTGATGATGGAGCTACTTCCATTTCTTTTTATAGAATCACCCTTCCCAGGTACCACTCAAAGAAAAATACCATCATCATTAAGGTTTTTATGGATATGGAAAGGAAATCTTGTCTTTTTTTAAATTCAAAAATGGCTAGTTTATCCCTCCATGATGTAGGGAAATTGCTTTTGGAGTCTAGGAAAATAGGCTCTCCTAGTAGCCCCCTTTAGGTGCATTCTTATAAGATGAAAATTATAAAATGGATCTTGAGGGAGTGGAGTAAGAAATATTTCTCTAGGATAGATGATAAAATAAAAGTTACTAGAAAACATCTTGAAAGCTACAGGAATACAATACAGTTATAATATATTTTCTCTAGGGTTGAATTGCTTTCCCTACTTGAGCTAGATGAGCCCTTGAATATTAAAGATAGGCTGAAAATATATAATCTAAATTTAGGATCATTAAATTATGGTTAAAAGAAAACAAACTCTATGACCATATTAACAAATAAAAAGTTTATAGGGGTGGAATAAATTCCCTCAACATTAATGAATTCCTCTTCACCTATAAAATTGGAATCTCCATAGAAGTGGTTTATTACTTTCATAGTTTATTTTATGAGGATGGGATTGATGGAACCCATATGATGATTGATAATATATAATCATTCATTAAGTCTCACCATAATTGAGGCTTCATCTTGCATATCCCTGAGGAGGTTGTTAAGATAGCACTATTCATTCTCAAAATTGATAGCGTTGTTGGTTCTGAGGGGTTCAGAAATAAATTCTTATATTATATTATGACATCACTCATGTTGAGGTGAACATGATATGAGGGAATTATTAAATCATGCACCTATTCCTCATGGTATAAACTCTAAATTCATTTCACTTATACCCAATAAATATATTTCCATTAATATTATGGACTTTAAGATGATTTTAATTAGGAACAACATACAGAAAATCATTAGAATAATAATTGTGGACAGAATGGGTAACATAGTAATATATATCATCACCCCAACCCAATTTTTTCCCCTAAAAGGATCCTCGAAAATTGTCTTTCCACTACATCAGAGAGTTTCAACCTAATGAAGTGGAAACAAATGTTTGGAACATCTCCCTCAAAATTGAAATCTCTAAATATTATCAACCCTTGAAATGGAATTTCATTATGGTTGTATGAAACAATACACCTTCTCCACTTGTTTTATTAGACTGATCACAAATATTCATAACAATTCAAGGAATTATATTCTCATTGGTGAATACCCATTTAGATAGCTCCAATCCTTTAGTGGTTTCTGTAAAGGAGATCATGTTCAAGGACTTATTTTTTCCCTGTTTTAGAATTACATTAGTAGATGAATTAATAATTTTATTAATATTGGGATTTAATAATGGATCAAAGATGGTAGAGGTACGTTAACACCCACTCACATTCATTATTATGATGATGTTATACTCCATGGGAAGGCCTATAGAAAACCCTAACTTCCATAAAATTCATATTTTCCCACTATGATATAGTTTATGGGAAATCTATTAGCTATAATAAATCCTTGATCTTAATTGGAAATGGTGTGTCAATGAAAAAGAAAAATATGATTTCTTCAACCCTTGGAGTGAAGAGGGGGGACCTTCACTTTACATACCTTGGTGTTGACACTCCTTTGTCAGAAAAAAATACTATGAAGGAGGCCCCCATATATTTTAAAATCTCAAGACAAAGCTCGAATGAACTAAAAGGAAATATAAATTTTAGAGGACCTACGCGATAGACTTGTGTGGCGGACCTGCACAGAAGACATGCATTCCATGATACTTTTTCCCACCTACACAGAGTAGCTATGTGGAAGGGCTACCCATATGACCTACTCCGCAGAAATGTTTTTGACCATACTCCCTTTTTACCTATAAATAGGACCCTTGGGCACCTCATTTGACAACTAAAAATGTTGAAAGACTTCTTGAAGCTCTAATTGCATATCTCTTTTGTCCAAATCCCTTAAATTGTCTCAGATATCTCTCTAAAAACACATGATAAGAAATAATTAAATGGGATAAACATGTTTTGAAAGTCTTTCACAGTTAGAAGGTTGAATATTTCTGTTTTCCCTATGTGAATAATTTTTATTTAGTCATCTCTAAGGCCTAAATGACACACCTACATGGGGTACCAAAGTGGCACACCTACACGGGGTACCTACTTAGAACAACTGCATCTAGGTCTTGCGCATCATCTTGTAAAAAATATTCAAAGCCACTCATGGAAAGGTATTTATTTCCTTGGATCCCTTATCTTAAAGGTTATATGTTGAATCCTCTACCAAAACCTCATGACTTATCAATCCTTTGGGAAGGGCACATTAGCGTGTCTTCTATTTGGGTTTTTATATTCACAGTCAAAGGTTTCCCACATTTATTTTTCAATGGGTTTTGGATTAATAGAGTGTTTTTGGGTTTTTATATCCACATCTACATGGACCTTTCTCTTAGTAATAGTGTTGGGGAGTTCTTGGTTTGGAGGATTAGGGTTTGGGTTCTGTCCACCACTTTTAGTCTCTAAAACCCAGATCCTCTAGTTTATGGTAGGGAAGGTACCATTCACACATGCTATTCCATTCATGAAAATTAAATGTCTCCCTCCTATCCTAATATCCACTAGTGCAACCATCCTAGTTTAATCCTCTAACCATTCAAGTAGAAGTTTACAGTCTTTCTCATCTCTACTTCCTTAACCTTCACTCCTTCCTTACACTGGACCCTTGTCTATTGTAAAGAAAACATTGGGAAGACTCGTCACTGCACCCTCTTCCCCGATCACCTCATCCTCTTCCACCATCGCCATTGTAGGAACATCCTCTTCCACCAGGGGAGGATGCAATGTGTGGGTGCCTTTTATGAATCTTTCACATACTCTTGTTTCTCTCACCAAGTAAGACTCATGTGGTTTTATAGATTTGTAAGGGTCACAACATCCGTACAATTTCCTAAGAATGAACTATGAGAACTCTGATTCCCTCCATAATTGGGATACATAGGAATACATCACCAGGTCCTAAGCTCATTGAGTATCCTATTCAGAAATCCAACCTGAATTCCCTTAATTCGGGAAACCTCCTTAGGAGTAATCACTATATTAATCCCCCCTAAACTCTTGAACTACAAGAACTCTAATTCCCAGCATAATTAGGATATATAAAAAGCCTCCCTAATTCTAGAGATTCATCACATTTCATCCAAAAATTATCATCATCATTTTGAGTAATCCAAAAATTAAACTCTCAAATCACCAAGGAATCCTCTTCAGGAAGTATAGCCAAAATAATTTCTCTCAAATGATTGTACTCTCCAATGAGACTCATAAAACTACATAAGATTTGATTCGAATCCAAATTGGATACACAGGAAGCCTCTTTGGGGTTCAAACCCAACACTTCAAATCAACCTTGTTCTTCCTGGGCCATATTCCCTATAGGGTCTAATCTTAATTGGAAACCCATATTGGTTCCAAGTTCCTTGGTCTTCATAGGCATAAATCACACACCAAACCTTGACTAAGCACCTTTATCTAATATTTACTTACCATATGAAATTAAACTCTATGGATAGGTTCTTATCACATGAACTTAAAATGTATGATTTATCCAATTAAGCGACACTGAAATATGAGGGTTCTGATTCCTTTCACAATGATACGTTGGTATCCCATTTATGTGTACGATCCAAACATCAAAACAAACTTTCATCTCCCTGGATGATGATAAATTATAGAGTTCCCCACTTAGTGGATTAAAAATTAGTATCATCATAATGATGGTTAGAAGAATCTCTAAATAGTATATTATAGGATACCATTGATATAGAACCTCTAATACATATGGATGTCTCCATTAATGAAGAACCTCGAATAGATACATATTATTCTAAATTTCACACATGATAATAATTGATTGAAAATTACAAAGTAAATATATGTTATACTTGGTAAATTGATAAGGATTCATGAAAATATCTCAAATCTATAAGAGAGTCCCGAAGGGACAATAATTCTCCCCAAAAGGGTGTGATGAGTCTGACCTCCCATCCTCTCAACCAATGCATGTTCTTAAGTATCATAAGTTCAAACTCAACAAATGCCTGCCTTTAGAAAGAAGGTCCCTTTTTGATAAAGAACTATTGGATGATTCCAGTTCCTCAAATAAATCCAATTGAAACCTTTGAGAAGCATTGATTCCTAACCAAAACACACATTCTGAGGAACTACGAAACAAAAATGGTGAACTTGATGTGAACCCTTAACAATGTTAAGAGTGTTACTCATATTTCAGTCCCATATCAATTTATAAATGAATTCCAAAAAAATAAATAAATCATGCATGTATACATATAAAATATGTTTCTTTAATGGATTTTTTTTCTCAGTTTTCTCATAACTCTCTTCCCTCAAAAATGGCTTCCTTCAAATTTGAAACAGTGAATGCCCCGACCACTGCTCAAGCTGGATCTCGTCTGCTAGAAGGAAGTCATCACCAACTCAGTATCTTCAATGATGGGTCTTTAATGTAATGGTAAGTGAATACCATCAACACAGTACTATCCCAACCTTAGAGGCTTCCTGATAAGCTCTCCAATTTAACATCGAGCCTCGATCATCTGGTTAGCAATGGTCGATGGTCAAGAAGAAGGTGATTCCAACTACCATATTCAATCGTTTTGGGTCCTTATCCACAGAATGAAACACCATTCCCTCTCATACTATAGGGAGGTGGATAAAGAGGTCACTCATTAACTCAAATCAAGGATACAAGGGTCCTTCCAGAGGGATCCAACCAGTAAATGTTATCAACATAATTGTACAAAAGTGAACCCTCAATATGATAGGAGTGCTGCCTTTGGATGTTTGGCCCAGTTACCTCAAACTCGAGCACACAAGATGAACCTCTGAGGACAATGTTCGGCCAACAGGGAGTAGGTTATTACCTCTTCCACCTCCAGATAAGTCTACCAACCTAACATGATAGAAAAAAACGAACGGGAACATTCACCCATCCCTCCCAATTCCACTGCCCACTAGTCTCGTCTGGCAGTGACCCACTAATACTGAGAGTTAAATATAGTGGAGTACCATTAATATGACACCTATTTAAAAACTATCATCAAGTCAGTAGGCACGTTTGACTACATTCAAGGAATCCCACCAATCAAATGTGGTGGAAACTGGTAATTAAGAACATACACCTACTTACACTCACAGATTCTTCTAGCAGTCTCATATGTTATCATTGAGATAAATCCTTCAACCATGTTTTGCAGGAAACAACCATAAGACACATACACTTTCCATCATTCATCAGTCTTTCCAATAATCTCATTTGGTAGCACCCAGAGAAGTTTTTCATAATGCTCTGATGAAAAACTTGGGGATGAATCAACTCTCTACCACTATACATGAGTACTACCATTATTCAATGATAGGAAAATAATGATAAGAGTAAAAAAATATACCTACTCTAGATACATAATAGTCAAATATTATCATTTTGTTCATTGAAGTCACCAAACACATCTTAGCAATGGTTAAAGGGCAGACACAAATTCTTACACATATTTTGGAAGAAAGACATAATATCATAACATCAACTTCAGGAGTACCAAAGAAACAAACACATAAGTTGGTCCCCACACCTAGGATGACACATCAGCATTCCATCCTAGAGTAGATATATACCACTCTTCCAGTCCAAAACGGTTATGGGGCATACTCCCCCATATCATACAAAAAACTAGATCAAGAACATACACCCTTTACAATTATAGATAATCAACCCATTCCAATGTCCACTCCAAGGTAGGCACCTACACCTACCCATGAAAATCACTTCTCCTAGAATGTGGCCCCAACTATGTGTAAAATAGCATCCAAGAATAAGTATCTCCAAACATAGTTGGAAAACGAAGATCCAATCTATGATCTGGCTCCTCTTAATGCAAGAGTTATTGAAGCCCTCAGACATTTATTTATTAAAACTCAATATCCTACTCTATCATTACCAAATTATGAGAGTTGTAGCAATAATTCTAAATTTCCCCATTAGAAGCTTCATCTTGAAGGCTTGCTTCATAAAAATTTGGTCAATCTAGATAGCATATCTCCAGATGAGATCCATGGTAACCCTCCATGTGGACAGAAGGTCAAGGAGCAATAGGATTTAACCCTTACTGTAATCCACCATGGCGGTCCTCCCCATGATGGCATTATTTGTGAAAGTTATCTCTACAGTAGTGTTTTTAATTGTCAATATAATTCCCTAATCAACAATGTAGTAATGAGAAATACCTCTTATCTTGAGGCACTTAACAACGTAAGGCCGGTCATGTTTGATGCCTTTTCACTAACAGGTAAAATACTCTCTCAACCAGAAGATATCACAGCACAACTTTCATTATCTGAACCTCCCTTGGGTCATTTTTCTTCAAATATAATAGATCAAAAAGAAACTGATTCCATTATTCGTAATGAATTATTTGAGAATCACCCACTATGGTCGGACCTAGTGGAGAAACCTCTGACATAAGATGACGAATATATGTTGAATATGAGAAAACACGTGGCTAAATGGGAAATAACTGTCATGTTTTGGGATTTGGAAACCTCTCAATACATTATTCCAGAATTGATGACATAAGATTGAATTCATGATATCTGCTTCAACTTATAAAAGACTCTTCATCATGTGAAAGCCAAAGTATTACCATATAAGGAATATCAAAATCATTTAAAGGCAATAGGAGGGATGAAATGACAAATCGACTTGGCATATCTCTCATTTTCCTGACATCCAAAGGTTGAGAAGTAGTAGAGAACCCTTCAGTGTGCATGCCTCGATAAACTAACTAGGTTGTTCCAGTTAATTTATGATACCCCATCTAGTGTTCGTATCAGAGGATGGGGTGCACATGGAGCATTGAATTTCACTATGATCCAAAATCAATAAAGCCAACCAAAAGTGGTCTCATTCAATGTTTTTGCCCATGGCCAGCTACAACCAACATATTGTTTGTTTAATCAAATATATGATCAATAATAGTCTCTATCCATATCTCATCAGAGTTAAGATAAAAAAGAGCATGTTGTTAAGATACTTTTTCATCAAGCATCTAAGAACATTATACTGGCCTCCCTATTATAGGATTTTAGCTATCAGATGGTAAAAATTTCTGAAATAGCATAGCGGTCGTTCAAAAAAGGTGATTTAAGTGGTTATTGAGCAATGCACCCAACCAATGTTTGGACCAAAATTCGAAAAATCTGAAGATAAGATGTGAAAATATCAACTATAATAGTTCAAGATCCACCCTAGCCTAGAGGGCTATGGATATGTTTAATTAAACCATTGAAATCAATAATCAATGCTCAAAGTTTTGAAGAAGAATATCAGAAATAACCCCAAACTACATGGCTGGGGGATTTTTCACATCTACAATCCCCTCCTCAATAGAAGTCAGTTTTCTCCTGATTAGTGGAGAAGCAACAAAGTGAATGAACAACTGAACTATCCAGTTATTCCCTTCGGGTTATTGTCTGTTAAAAAGTTCCTAGGAATTCATAATTTAGGATAATAGAGTCTCATGGAAGATATAGAAGGATACAATCTTACAAAGATAATTTCTGAATTACACCAATGCATTATGAATCAGTAAATTTCATTAATACCATTATAGAATATCTTCTAGAGAATGATTCTTATTCACTGGAGTCCAAAGATGATGTTCTTATCCATAACATGGTATACACTAAAGCTAATTAATGATGTGTTTATACCCAAAATCATAGGATTTCTCAAAATCTAGGTATGCCCTCAAGTAACCAACTCCCACCTCTTCAAAAAGAATCTTACAAGTGGAAGGTTAATGTTCAGATCATATGAAAATTTTCCACTGGATAAGATCAATCACTTTCTATTGAAGAATTATTTTCTAAAAAATAAGAGGATATAAAGGTGTCAAAAAGACTCAATGCAGAGTTACTTTGAAGCAGTATTTCTATAGGACATGCTTCCTAGGTAGATCATCAACCGGAACATCCTATAGGAACTCCTCAGTGAAAAGGGTTTATTGAAACTACAGATGAAGATAATGAATTCCCTCAACTGGGTACATAGCAAGGGCAATATCAAATAAATCCTTATATTCTAGTCCCTATGGGTTATCCAAGAAAAATACCAGCACCACCACCAACAGTGGTTTTTCCAGTCATTGCACTAGTTCAAGCTCCAGCTGTTGTACCTATATAGGTCCCCACTCATTGATATATTCCCCATCTTATTATTAACACAATTGAGGAATTAACAACTATGTTGGAAGCTATGGAAGAACAATGTGCACATGTACATCTATAAAAGAGATCTTACCTAGAATGGGTGGATTTTTTCCCTCCCCCAGAAAACTTTGTGAATACAACATTCTCAATACTTAATAGTTCAAGAGATCTACAGTAAAACATAATGAATTTAATTTTTAATTGTGATCCCATTATGGGGACCCCTAAACATCAAGAAGTAATGCTCATATACTTTTTTAAATCATTATAGGGGCCAACTTTTGTATGGTATACAAGTTTTCAGTCTCAATCAATTACTGGATGGGAAGACCACCGTTAGAAATTCCTTCTCTATTTTAGCTCAAATCTTCCAAAGAAAACATTTTTTTATCTTAAAAATTTCAAACAAAGAGAAAATGAAAGAGTTTAATATATCATTGCTTGATGGAAAGGATTAACATATTTCTTAAATCTATCACTCCCTCAAGAAGAGTTTCTACCAATTTTTGTGGAAAATATCTATGATGAGTTACTCACTCCACTAATACCCGTGAAATGCACAAGAGGTTTTAGAGACCTTACATCAATATCCCAATAACTGGATGATTCCATTGTGTAAACTAAAGCTAAATGTCATGTATTTTGATCATCTCTGGGAAGGAGAATATGGAAAGAAGAGGCCACTACAGTTACACTCAAACAAGAACCTGCACCTGCTTCTTCATCAAAAACATTCATCATACAGAAGGGATCCACCTCTTGAGTGTTAGTACCAACAACCGCCTCATTAGGATGATCAAAAAGATCAAAGGGGAATACTATTTGTGAAATTAGAGAGAAAATTATATTATTTTAAAAATGAATAGGTTCTTGGTTAATTCATTTCATCTTTGGAAAAAAATCAGGCTCAGTTACCAAGGCCGAAGAAACTAAACAAATAAAGAGATGAAGATCTTCATAATTATTGTCTCATTCACAAAATGTTTGGGAATCCCATTCAAGAGTGTTTTTTTCAAATACCACCTACAAAAAATAGTAGACTTTGGACAATTGAAACTAAAAAGTTCATTAGTTCAAGTAGCATGTGTTATTGCTACAGACCTAGAGAAAGAATGCAAGTGGAAAGAAGTAAAAAAGAAAAAATGCACATAAATATAATGATTGGACGATCAGGAAAAAAATTAATAGAACTCATGTCATTATATGAACATAGTTGAAACAACCAATTTTTTATTTTACCACTTCTACCACTGTAAATTCATATTCAACAAAAGATCAGTCCTTTAAAGGTCAATCCTCAAAGAAGCGACGTGATCTGAAAGGTAAAGAGAACTCAAAAGAGGACAAGCTCGTATCAAGGCCAATGTTTTCCTTGACACTGGAAGATTTCATGCCATATGTTTCAAAATCATGGGCCCCACCCCACCAAATGACATAACTAGAACTGACCTATCAATCAGTATCTTCATTATATGAAGAATTGATCCTCAGTTCTGTTAACATTATCCACTTAACGTATCCCTATGAAAATGATTATTTTCATTATGATGATATGAAATTCTCTAAACCTAACTGGGTAACTAAGGGAATAATCTAAGGTTGAGGATAATGTAGAAGATCTGGGTATACTATAAACCACTATTTTAACTCTACCCCTTCTCAACCTGTATATGTAGCAGAATATTATGGGAGAGCCCTTCAATGGGCTCAAAAAGAACAAGGAGATTTTACCACGCATGACAGGATCAATCTAGATATGATTACCTTAAAGGACTGATTAGAGGTTACAATAACATTATCTTAGAAAGTACATAGACCTGGTCAGTTTAATCTACCAAAAGCCAAATTATTTCCAGCTTCTCCCCGACACATGATACATCTACATCAGGAGAATCAACATCCAAGGCACCTGAAAAACTACATCTCCATGCTCGAAAACCCAAAACATTGGACCAAAAGTATGATGTTTTGAAATAGCTAGTCCAAGTACCAACAATGTTGTCAATATTAGATGCCTTGAATCAGTATAAAGAAATTTGAGAAGCACTTTTTGAGGCTTTATCAAGTCCTCAAGAGTTTGAAATCGAGGTTGCTGCTGCTGGAGTTTACCTTGAAGAGAATGATAATGAAGAATTTAATACAGTCATATCTTTTATAGATGAAGATGAATATGACATTTTACATGGAAATATTAGGCCCTTATATCAATCTGGAAGGGTTAATTTTATAGACATCTGATTAGCATTCATTAATAATGGCTCCGGAGTCAACCCTATTCCCATTCACACACTTCGTCGATTGGGCCTCACTGAATCTAACTTATCTCCTTCCACATTAATGTTTCAAGGTTATAAAAATAATGATCATGAACCTTTAGGAAATATTACACTTAGAATTGAGTTTGGGGGTCTTGTGTCTAATTCATATTTCATGGTTTTCCATCAGGACACAGCCTCCAACATTCTTCTTGGAAGGCCTTGGCTACATCAACATGCGGACATTCCATTCTCATATCAACAATGCCTCAATTACTTATTCAATGGATAAATTGGGATAATATATGGTGACAAGTCTCTATTAAAAAAGTGTGAATCTCAGTATATTAAACTATAATTCTATCACACAAAGGGAACAAGGCCCATGACAAAAGTGGTAATGAGAATCAATTCTCTAAATGGCCTAGAAAAGATCTTCGCTAATCCATTCAAACATTTAATTATAGATTATGTGTTTCCAATAAACCAAGTTTAAAGGATAAATCAAAATATATGCACTCATCTGGTGACTTCCATAATTTCAATTGCGGAAATCGATCTTGAAAACATGGGAGAAATTTTTGACTTTCCAAGAAGAGATGAAAGATTAAATATATATTTCTTCATTTAATCAGTAAAAATCCATCAATTCTGTGATTCATCAGTCAGGATAGAAGAATTATTCACAATACAAGAAGAATAGAATGATGTTGGTTCCCAACCCATCATCTCTTGTTCAATAATCCAGAAAGACCCTTCATCATCAGTAGAGTCAGAAATGGTTTCCCCTTCTTCGGGATGTTCAAATACTGACTCCTCCACAATATTTTAAAGTTTTTCTTCATTGAATATTATTCAAGAATAAATAGAAGAAGTGACACCTAAGGTATTATAAGAATAAGATCTTAGGTACTCTCCACTAGAATTTGAGGAATGTGTCTCCACCACTGTGAATGAGCTTAGATAAATAAATCTGGGTATAAAAGAAGATCCATACACCACATTAATTAGTGCGTCCATGACTTATAAATAGAAAGATATGTATAATTATTTTCTAAAGGAACATTGAGATATATTTTGTTGGAACTATACAGAAATACCATGCCTTAATCCTGATGTAGCCACCCATCACTTGAGTTTTCTAGAAGACCATTGAGGATTCAAACAGAAAACAAAAACAACACACCCAACTCATGCCTCTAAAATTGAGGCTGAAATTGAAAATCATATCAAGGATAACTTTGGTAGGGAGGTAAAATATCCCAAATGGCTGTCCAACATTGTCCCAGTGAAAAAAGAAGAATGGGAAAATCAGAGTTTGCATTTATTTCAAAGATATTAACTAGAATTGTCCCAAACATGACTGTCTAGTTCTAATCAAAGAACTTTTAATTGATGAAATAGCTGGATATGAAGCTCTATCCTTCATACATGGCTATTCTAGGAACAATCAAATCTGAATGTCCCTAGAGGATGAGGATTCTATAGACTTCAGAGCCCCTCAATGTATTTTTTCTATCTGGTAATGCCCTTTGTCTTAAAGAATGAAGGTTCAATGTGTCCACATTCCATGCACTATATCTTAAAACCCTTCATAGGACAATTTTTCAAAGGTTATGTGGATGATCTGTTAGTTAAATCCATAAAAAATTATGATAACGTAACTGATTTGGAGACCATATTTAGTAAACATCGTCACCATAATTTAAAGATGAATCCCTTAAAATGTGCTTTGAATGAAACCTCAAAAAAAATCCCTCATCTTCATTGTACTCCATTATGTAATCAACGTTGATCCTAAGAAGACAAAAGAAATACATGGCATGTCACCACATTTAATTTAAATTAGTTAAGAGGAATTTAAGGAAATGTGGCCTATATTGCGCTTTATCACCAATTTGATAGGAAAGTGTTTACCCTTCACCAGATTAATGAAGAAGGGAGACACCTATCAATGGATTAAAGACTGCCCAGAGCCATTTGATACCCTCAAGAAATATCTCTTGATTCCACCAGTATTAATTCCACCGGTTGAAGGAAATCAACTTATTCTCTATGTGAAAGCTCTAGAGTGATCACTGACTGTCTTCCTTGCCCAAAAAACAATGTTGGGAATGAAAACATCCTTTACTATACTAGTAAAACTATGCTTGACATAGATAATCGATATTAATGTATTGAGAAGTGATGCCTTAAATTAATCTTTTCAGTTCAAAAATTGAGGCACTACCTACCACCTCACGAGGTTCACTTCGTATCTTGCAATAACCCGGTCAATTTTATCCTTAGTCGTCCTATGCTTATAAGGACTTTGGAAAGTTGGGAGGTTATTTTACAACATTACATACCTCATAAATCAGTAAAATGACAATCCCTTTATATCTTTCTTGCTAAGAATCCATCTGTAGAAGATACCTCTTTTAATACTGAATTCCTGATGAAGAGGTCTTCTCTATTCAAGATAATCCCCAATCATGGGAAATGTACATTTAAGGTGCTTCAAGAATTCCAATGGGGAAGAGAATGGAAAACCCTAAACTAAAAAAAGTTGGGTTAGAAATTTTACTTATCTCTATATATAAGTAAGTGTTTCCATATTCCTTCATGTTGTCAGAAGGCGGTAACAACAATGAGGCAGAGTATCAAGCTATCAATATAGGAAAAGAATTTTCATTCCTGGTATAAGTGAACCACCTAAAATTGAAAGGTTATTCAAAGTTGGTAATCAAATAAATAAAAGGGGATTATGCTATCATCACAGAAAAGTTAATCTCTTTGTGTGGTTACATCAGAGGGTTAATGGTGAAATTTATCTCAGATCCAACATTGTCTCATGTCCCATGATCACAAAATACCCACACTGATGCATTGGATAATGTGGCCACAACCCTAGTAGATCCTGATCGAGATGCAAATATCATCAATATTTCCCATAATTTTGTGGTTTCACCTTTTGTTAAAATTAAAATGAAATAGATTAATGAAATCATCCCTATTTCTGAGACATATGATCATACTATAAGATGGATGATACACATCTTGGAATACACTCAAAATGGTGTACTTCCACCAAATAGAGCAGAAAAAGAACTGATGTGATGATGAGTGGAAAATTTAACTCTTTAAGATAGTCCAGATCATCAAAAGATCCTATGAAAATGAGGCTTTGATGGAATCCTCTTTAGGTGTATTGACGGAGAAGAAACTATAGCTGTCATGAAAGAAGTACATGTAGGAGCTTGTGGTGCTCACGAGTCTGGGCATAGGATTTATGATCAAATATGAAGTCTTGGATACTTATGACCTTTTAGGATTTAGGTTTGCACATATTTCACCATGAAATGTCATTCCTACCAAGTGCATTCCAACTTCATTCATCAACACCCAGAGTTTCTACATACAGCTAAATACTCTTGGCCATTTTCTACAATGGGAATGGATATAGTAGGACCCGATCTTCTAGCTACGGATAATCAGTTCAAGTATATTCTTACTGCTAGTGATTTCTGCTCCAAATGGGATGAGGAAGTACCTTTCAAAGAAATTGGAGCCAAAATCCTTGTTATATTTTCAAAAGATAATAAAATTACTAGATTTGGTGTCCCTCATACAATATTGATGGACAACAGTGCCAATTTCTATTCTGTTAAGGTAAAAAAGTTATATCAGGAACACAATATCAAATCAAACAATTCTTCTCACTATCATGCAACACCCAATAGACATATAGAGGCTTTCAATAACTCTCTATCTAGCATACTCTAGAAGATGGTGCATAAATATAAGAAATCTTGGATTGTTAAACTTTTTATTGTTTTATGGTATTATCAGAATACTACCTGTACTAATACTCAAGAACTCCATATTCATTGGTATACATCACGAAAGCCATTTTTCCAATTGAAATACAATTTCCATCTCTTTGAGTTGCAATATGTGACCAGTTATCTACAGATGAATAGTCTAAGAAGCGATTTGATGATCTATAAATATTAGAAGAAAAAGGATTTCATACTTTGCATCATTTTGAAGTCTATAAAAATAAAATACCATGATATTTTATTTTTAAAGTTCACCTCCACTGATTTCTTCAAAGGGAATTGGTACTATTTCTTATGAATCCAATGTTACCAGGAAAGAAGCCTCCAAAACATGAACCAAAGTTGGAAGGGACTTGGTCTGTACATAAGGTCTACTCAAATTGATCTTATTCTCTAATATCAATGGAAGAAGAACTCCTTACAACTCCACCAATACATGATTATTGTAGAAGTACTTTGTGTATTTTACATCATTTCCCCTCACTACATGAATTTAAACATCACAACACAATGTCCTAGTTGCAAGACATTAAACTGCATAATAACCATATTCGTCCATGCTACATGATGATAAAATGTGTAGCATCTTTGTTCTTGTCGCATGACATCATTTTTCATCGCTACATGACATTAAACTGTATGATTAATGTCTTTTATATTTGATGGTGAGAACTTCAATGAGAAATCATCCTTAACATCATTACAACTTCTTAGTGGCACGAGTTCCATTTATCCCTAGGTCTGAATCAGATCTGCAAAGGGGCCTCATTTCAATAACTTTTTGAGGCTTGATTCTCATTTTTAATGAGATATGTAGAGACGTCAAGATCTCCAATCTTGGGCGCAGCCAGAACCAAAAAAAATTATTTTCCATTTCTCCTCTTGTATATGAACTAGATCTATACCGAGTGCTATTTTAAGATACATGTTTTTATCTTCATACCAGTTTGTGTCTTAAGTTTAACCATTCCTCCAAAAGGTGTTAAAAGACATCATCTCCCACATCAGACTCCATTAGTGAGGGAAATTATTATTTCAAGAACTAAATTTGTCTTGATTATCATTTCAATGGGATACGTAGAGATGCCTAGATCTCCAATCATGGGCCCAACCATGATAACCCCCCCCCCCTTTATTCCCAATGTATATGAATCAAGAATGCATATAGAATGGTTCAAAAACGACATATGGATTGATTATCATCTATATGAGATACATAGTGACACCCAAGTTCAATCCTCTGGTCCTTCCACAATATAACCTTTTTTACATCTGAATCACATCATGTCCTCACTACATGACTCTAAATTGCACATCATAATATCCTTAATGGATGAAATGAAAATGCGAAGCACCCAAAGAACAATGTGTGGCTTGATTTTCATCCCATTTACGTATGTAGTGAAAACTGGGCATTATCTCTTAGTCCCAACCATTGGATAAATTTTTATCTCTATTCCACATAAAATTAGCAATCTATGTGAGAGTTTATTATTTTGGGTCCTCTCCTCAAAGTGCCCACCATGGAAAAAAGAAATGTCTTCAATTTATATATGAGTCAGATATATGTAATGGACTCCAATATGATGGTCAATATTGATTCAAATATTTATATTGTGCCTTGAGAATTACCTCCTTTCATATTTCACACTCTTAATCTTGAATATCTTCATATCTTTATAATCTTTCATACAGTTTTTGGTGATAGAGTCTCAGATATCTGAAAAATCTTATGTCTGACTATGTAGTATGTGCCCCTTGGTGGCCTTGAATAATTTTCCTACAAAATAGGCATGTCAATCAAAAGATACCACTATTTGGATATGCAACATATTCCCTAGTTGGCCCTACATAACACACCCCCATAATAGGTTCATCAAAAAATGGTAACTTCATTCTTGGTAAAAGCATCTTCTGTGTAACGTCCCGGATCCGGGTACCACTCCATGGGTGCCCTAAACCCGGTTTGTCACATGACCTCAATATCATTTCCCAAAATGCCAGAGGCTACCAACTAGCAGCGAGGCCCCAGGTCTGATAGTGGGGAAACTATGCCCCCGTTTCTCAAAGTGTAGCGCAGCGAAATACAAGAAAAAACATACAACAACATCAGAGGTAATAAACCATACATAACTGATATGTAAAACTATTGTAAAAGATAACCAAATTCTATATAGATAATGATGCAACATGTCTCTAGTTCTATGAAAACAGCCAAAACATGTTATACAATAATACAATACACTAGAAAGTACAGGTACAACAAACAAAATAGAACAACTGACAGCATCACGAGCTTGAGCTCAGTCCCATGCTCCCCTACACCTCAGCAAAAATCAAGTACCTGTATAGGGACCCTTGTCCTTATCCACACCTGCAGCAATATAGTCTGTTTGGGCTGAATACATGACCCAAACAGGGTGTGAGAAATGAATCCCAGTAGGCACCCACCAAAGTTCCATGCCCAACTGTCAATGTAAATGTGTAGCAGTAGTGTGCAGTAGTAAAATGAAATAAGCTAACCAGTACTCATAAATAACTAACTCTACTAGTCATACTTCTATTTTAATATTCATTTAATCATTCAATATAAGGAAACCACCACAGTAAATTTCTATGTAAATAGTCGGTGTCCTCAAGCATGTAAACCCTTACCCTCAGGAAAAGAGAATCCAAACCCACAGGACTTTTCCCATAGGCATATCGAAAAATGCCCATAGGCATACGAGGTGTTGCCCACAGGCACAGAATCTACTGCCCACAGGAAAGAAAGAAGTTTCCCTCAGGATGAACAGAGCACTGCCCACAAGCTAATCACAACATTTCCCTCAAGATAAACAAGTAATCGGTCCATGCCCAACATATAACAAGCAACTCCTCTCAAGTTAATTTAAGAAATGCTAAAATTTATAGTATACCCTCGGATAACCAGGCCAAACAGCTAAACAGAGGAACGCACCACAGGGGTAGTCCTGGATCCAAGCAGCGATCCCAAACAGCAGTTTTACAATTTCATAAAATTACTTATGCAATTATAGGTATTTGAAACAGCCAAGGCCTCAGCTACCTGACACCCCAAAAAGGGTTCATTGCATAGTGGTATACAAAAACTCACAACAGTTGGAATTTAAACACTAGAACACCTACCTCGATCGCCCGTGATCGATATATGTGAACGACGCTCCTCGAAATTCCCAAGAACGACATAGATCTGATGTAAAAGAAATCTTGTTCAAACGTAAATAACTTACTTTAGAGGAATAATTGGAAATAGCTATGTGAGGAGAAGGAAGAACTCACCTGTGTGGTTTCAATGAGATCGATGAAGGTGGAATCGGATTCCTGGTGCTCGATCGGGTGACCTCCAAAGCTCCGGCCATCCCTTCCAAGTTCTCTTCTAGTTCTAAGCCTTCCCTGTGAACAGGGGAGGCTACTGCCCATTTTAATCGAAAAAAACAGACTACACGGCATGTGATATTGGGTACAAGGCATGTAGTTTTCATTTTTTAACTGTTCCTTCGGTGACTACTCGCCAGCGTGGCACTGTTCATCTATCGACATGAGTACACAATGTGTAATACCTGAGTACACGGTGTGTACCGTCGCTCAGCTAGCCACCACCTTACTGTTTGCCTTCCGACTGACTACATAGCATGTAAATACCCACTACATGGCGTGTAATTGGTTTTTACACCAATCATCATTGACCGGCATACACGCCCTTTGTAATCATTCCACACGGCCAAAGTACACAACATGTAGAAAAGTACATGGTGTGTAGTCACAAAATTTAGGATTTTCCCCCATTTTCCTTATTTTCCCAAAAACACTTAAGGAAAAGAGAAAAGAAAATACCCATACATCAAGAATAAGAACCGGGTTCTTCCAAACTTCCCCCCTTAAAGAAATTTGTCCCTAAATTTCCCTTCCAAGGGTGTTAAAGAAAACTCTCAATATAACTCTGGCCACTGAGCATGTATGTCGGTCTCCCACTCCCAGGTTTCGTCCTCCAGTCGGCCATGCTACCATAGCACCCATATGAGAGGAACTGACCGGCCTCAGAGAACTTTCATGATCCTATCAACAATATGAATCAGATTCTCCTCAAAGGATGAATCTAACTGAAGCTCAACCTCCTCTGGTTGAAAGACATGGGACGGGTCTGAATGATAGCAGCGCAATTGAGATACATGGAAGACATCGTGCATGGCCCGATACCTATACGGTAACTATAACTGATAGGCAACTGACCCGACTCTCTCCAGAATCTCAAATGGCCCCACATACCTCAGTGAAAGTTTACCCTGTCTCCGGATTCGCCTGTGTCCCAACCTCGGTGAAACACGCAAGAAAAACTGATCCCTGACCACAAACTCTAAGGGTAGTCTATGGCAATCACCATAAGATTTCTGATGAGACTGTGTAGTAGCAATCCGCTTCTGAATCAACTGGACCTGCTCAGAAGCCTCCTGCACGAGACATGGTCCCAGTAAAGCTTTCTCACCTTCCTCCACCCAGCACAAAGGTGATCGGCATGGCCTACCATATAAATCCTTGTAAGGTTCCATCTCAATAGTTTCTAGAAAACTATTATTATAGGAAAAATAAACTAGGGGTATATGCTTCCCCCAGGAGCCCCCAAAGTCCAGGACGCATGCACGCAGCATGTCCTCTAGAACTTGTATCGTACTCTCTGACTGGCCATCGGTTTGAGGGTGGTAAGCTGTGCTCAGAATCACCTGTGTACCCAGTTCCCTCTAAAAACTCTGCTAAAAACGAGATGTAAAACAAGCGTCCCTATCTGAAACGATAGAACGAGGAACCCCATGAAGACGTAAAACCTCTCGGATATACAGATTTCTGAGATCGTCAACATTGAAGGTCTCCTTGATCGGCAAAAATTGAGATACCTTCGTGAGTCTGTCCACAAAAACCCACATGACATCATTGCCTCGAGGTGACCACGGAAATCTAGTCACGAAGTCCATCACGACATCATCAAATTTCTACTCTGGAATGGGTAACTACTGTAACAATCTTGTTGGCCTCTGATGCTCTACCTTCACCTGCTAATAGGTAGAACATCTCGTAACAAAATCAGCTACTTCTCTCTTCATACCCGGCCACCAGTACTGACGTCTCAAGTCATGGTACATCTTGGTAACTCTGGGATGAACTGCCCAAGTTGAATCATGAAACTCCCGCATCAACTCCCCACGTATATCCCCTGGATGCATACTCGTCCATGGAAATGCAATACCTCATCATCGCCTATCGTCCATCGAGTAGGAGGGTCCTCACTTGCCACCGACTCCCCTAGAACTAGTCCTTCTGAATCAGATAGTTGTCTCATCCTCACTCTATCCAGGAGGGTATAAGTCACATCTAAAGATGAAAGATAGGTTTTCCCCTGACTGTATTGCACCTCCAAATGCATTTCAGAGAACAATTCCATAAGCTGCCACTGACCATCGGCCTCATGAACTACCTGTGTCTGAGTCTTCCTGGTCAGTGCATAAACAACTGCATTACCCTTACCAGGTGTGTAGGAAAGCTCAAAATCAAAGGACTGAATGTATTCTCCCCACCTTCACTGTCTCAGATTCAAGCCACGCTGAGTAAAGATATACTTGAGACTTTTGTGGTCGGTGAAAACCAAAAAATTCCCCCCAAGAGATAATGTCTCCAACAGGGTAATGCATGAACAACTGCAGCCAACTCGGGGTCATGCGTCGGGTAATTCCTCTCATGTGGCCTCAACTGCCGAGACCCATACGCAATAACTCGATCGCTCTGCATCAAAATAGCTCCCATCCCAATACCTGATGCATCACAGTAAACTCTATTTCTCTTTCCTTGCTCTGGAAGTATCAGGATCGGTGCTGATCTCAACTTTCCCTTCAAATCCTGAAAGGTTGTCCTGCAAGGTTCGGTCTAAAAGAACTTCACACCCTTCTTAGTCAAACCCATCAACGATGCTACGAAGTGGGAGAAGTCATGTATAAAACGCATGTAGTAACCAGCTATCCCCAAGAAACTCTGTATCTCAAATATTTTCTTGGTTGTCCCTATAAAACTACCACACTTACCTTCTTTGGGTCTATTGAAACTCTTTCCACTAAGATGATATGACCCAGGAAGTGTATCTGGTCCATCCAAAATTGTCACTTTGAGAGCTTATCATATAGGTGATGCTCTCTCATTGTACTCAATACGATCCCAAGATGGCTGGCATGGTCGTGTCGAGTATGAGATTACACCAAGTTATCGTCCATGAATACTACCACAAAATAATCTAGATAAAGATGGAACACACGATTCATCAGATCCATGAAAACTACTGGCACATTCTTGATTCCGAACGGCATAACCAAGTACTCATATAGACCATACCTACTCCTGAAGGTTGTGAGAGGTATATCAGATTGACTAACGCACAACTGATGATATCCATATCTCAATTCAATCTTTGAAAACACTTGTTCACCTCGAAGTTGATCAAAAAGATCAATAATCCTCAGCAAGGGATATCGGTTCTTAACCGTCAACTGGTTCAGCTTCTGATAATACACACAGAGTCTGAGGGTACCATCCACCTTCTTCAAAAAAAGGGTCGGAGAACCCCAAGGAGAAGTACGGGGTTGGATAAAACCCTTTGAATGTAACTCCTCTAACTGTCTCTTCAACTCATGTAACTCAAGTGTAGACATCCTATAAGGAGGAATGGATACCGGTGCCACTCCTGGCATAAGATCAATAGAGAAATCCACCTCACATTCTTGTGGTAGACCTAAAAATTCATCAGGGAAGACATCCCTAAAACGATCAAGAACTAGAGGGAAGTCCTTCTGACAAGTCCCCTGATAATCTAGATATAAACTCACAATCTGGGTTGTGACTACACCTCACCCACAATGCTCTGGTCCATCTCGACTCGCTTGAACATCCCACTCGCCTTTGTATAGAAACTTTCCACCCTCTTGTGAAGTGAAACACACTCTACGACGATAGCAGTCTACAAAGGCTCGAAAGGGAACCAACCAGTCCATCTCAAGAATGACATCATAGCTCATCATCTCTAAGACATAGTGGTCCCAAAGGATGTGACACCCACCAACCTCAAGGGGGAACTCCTTACACTAACCTAAAACATCCGTTCTAGTCCCCAACAGAGTGTCTAGCATCATAACATTAGAAGAAGAAGAAACACAGAGCCCAAGGCTCTCCACAATAGGCATAGATACAAAGCTATGTGTAGCACCCATATTGAAAAGAACTGATGATAAGACAGAAGCTACTAGAATAGTACCTCTGACAGTAGAAGGTTTGGGATTCTACTCCTGTTGGGTCTGTTGCGCTGCATATGCATGCCCAGTGCCACGGCCCTGCGACAAAGCCTGGCTACCCTGAGCTATCCCGCCCTACTTCCTCTGAGATCCTTGTGTCTGGCTAACACGACCACGACCACCATCCCTACCTGCATGCCCTGACGTATTCCAGTTTCCCGACTAGTAAGAAGTTTCTGGTCCTGCTCCCGCACGCGGAGTCTGCAAAGAACCCCTCTTACTAGCCACTGGTGGAAACGCCCTGCAAAAGCACTGCAGATGACCCATCCTACCACAAGCTCGGCATTCCACTGGGTCACGTGGACACTGCAGTCTCTTGTGACCCTATTTACCACATTGGTAGCACATGACCTGGCCACATGAAACATTATTATGGCGGGTATTTACACCATGAGAGAATTACATCTGTCTCTTCCTCTTACCGGTAGAAATAGTACCAGAAACTGGTGTTGAACCGCCCTGGCCCACACCACTAGATTCCCACAGATTCCGCTCAGTAATCAGTGCCTGGTTTACAATAGCATGTACAGTAGGCAACCTGAAAACATTTACCAGTGCTCGGATGTCATATCAAATACCATCCTCAAAGTGTCTAGCCCTCAACATCTCATCACCCACCAGAATGGGTGCAAAACGCTGAATCTCGGTAAAACAAGTAGAATAATCCATCAATGATATAGATCCTTGCTACAGATTCATGAACTCTCAAGCTCTACATTCCCTCAGCGTCTATGGGAAGAAGAAGTCATACAAAGCTGTCTGAAAATCTTCCCAAGCCATGTCTCTATGATGCTTTAACTGGGTGGTAACATCCCACCACCTCGTGGTGGAATCACGCAGCATATAAGTCGCGAGATTGACCCTCCTCCCTGGAGGTGTCTCAAGATGCTCCAAAATAGTCTTCAATGAATCCAGCCAAGACTCTACAGCCTATGGTTCATCATCCCCTAAAAACGTAGGCGGATGCTGCTGCTGGAAGATACATGTCAGCTCTGCCATAGATGTGGCAGCTAGCGGTGCTCCCTAAAAGGTCTACATGAAGCGCATGAAGCCTTCACGGAACTGCGCCTCCGCGCCTATGTCTGGTATAATGGTTGGCGCCGCATCTGGCTCTTATGGAGGATCCACTAATAGCCAATGGCCTACCGTCTCTGGAGTACAATCATTGCTGCTCTCCTGGAGAACAACGCGTGGTTGTATCAGCGGCATGACTCTACAATTTCAAATGCACACCTTAGATCAAGATTATCAAAGACCAAAAATAAGGAGACCGAGAAGGAATTTTTTCAAAATTTACAAAACTTGACTACATGTCATGTATAAAACTACACGACGTGTTCTCGCAAGAATTCACATGGGTGTGTACCCCAGCTTAAATTGGTCGTGTAACACCCCAAAAACACGGCGTGCCTTTCAAATACACGACGTTTACTTGAATCCTCTTTCCCATCTCGAATCCTTCTAAATAGATAAGCCACACGAATCAATTGAATAAGACTTTACGGCATGTATGGCCTCTACACGGCATGTATGGTTTAATTTCCAACTACCTGTGTCATTCGTGACACGTCCGACTACTCGGCTGACACCACACGGCGTGTGACACCCGCACACGGTGTGTTCACTACCCCGTTTCCCAGCCACACGGCCAAGTCCACACAGTCTCCCACTGATAAGGACTACACAACGTTTCCCTTAGGTACACGGCATGTTCAAGAAGAGGTAACATCGGCCCATGTTTATTAGCTACACGGTCGGGTCCCCAGGTCAGAAAACACGGTGTTTTCGATGGTGGACACGACGTGTATGTATCAAGGACTCCTTCGTCCGTGTTGTTAGTTACACAGGCAGACTCCAGGTCAACACTACATGGCGTATACATCCGGTACATAGTGTGTTTTTTCCAAAACTTTCCCCTACCCCATTTCCCTGCCCACACAGTCTATGACACGGGAAGATACTACACAGCGTGTACTGAGGGTACACGGTGTGTACTTAATTTTTCGTCCATTTCTTCCCGAACAGAAGAACACACGGTGTGTGTCCATAGAACTAC
This sequence comes from Viscum album, assembly GCA_963277665.1. NCBI lineage: Eukaryota > Viridiplantae > Streptophyta > Magnoliopsida > Santalales > Viscaceae > Viscum > Viscum album. The sequence goes on along the minus strand of OY728133.1, from coordinate 114,067,816 downwards.
ACGGTGTGTATCCTCGGTTTTCCAGACAGTAAGCCTTAGATACTACTCTGGAACATAGAAAATACTGAAAAACAACACCTAAGTGCCAAGTTCCGATCTGTGAGGGCCCATACTCCCCGCGAATCAATGTTTGACATCTCATCTGTGTTTATAAATGCGGTAAACAGCCAATGATCCACCAAATTCCAGTCAATGAGGGCCCATACTACTCAATAACCAAAGTTTGGAATCCATCCTATCAACAAGATCACACAAAACTACCCTATCACATAGCAGGTATTTATTAAAGCAGCTATCGCAACAACATGCTTTTCTAGCACAACAACTATCACAACAACATGCAATTTCTAATGCACCTACATGGCATGTGACTATGCATGGAATGTGATTTCTAGCATGTTCCTAAATGATGCATGAGATGTCACACCCTCATCTCATCGGGTTGCAACTAAATATTACACATGGATAACATATAAACAGCACAATTACAAGTGTGTCACCCAATGGTGAAAATCAGGTCAACTGTAAATTGAAAAATCAATAAAATTGCAATACGAGGTAAATTGGATTTTCCCTGTACACGGGTTAGCTACTCCTAGGTACAACTAATGTTATTAATATTTTCATGAATTATTATATACTCCATTTACTTATTTTATATGAAATGTGCATAATTTGTGTGAAATATTAATGTTTTAATATTAAGTGTAATTTTTGAGCATTTTTAGAAGTAGTCCAATTGAGTCAGTTTATTGTTTTAATAATAACTATCACTATACTGATCCAAATTGTGTAGTTCCTATTTTTTAGGATTCTAATTCAAATATAAAAAATTTCATTAGAAGGTACCATGAGCCAATTCTACCATTTGAAGGGTCATGTGGTACTCACAAACAAGAACAAAGAATCTGTGAAGAAACTAGACTATTCATGAAGATTGATTTACTGGGCCAAATACAGAAGTCCAAATTCCATTATTCTCCAAAATAGTTCTGGGGACAATTTAAGGAGTCAAGGATAAAATTTTCAAGGACTAATAGTTACAAAATGGGGCCCCAAATATGCATTGAAGTCCAGCCCACCATTCTGGACGAGAATTAAAATCAGTATATTATTCATGACATATATCATGATCTAAGAATCAAATCGAGCTGTGATTTTTCAGTGTGACAGAGGAGATATATGTGGCCGACTTTGTTGAAGAAATTATTCGGATTTGAAGGCATATTCCTATTAAAAAAACATTTCACATTTTGAACATTGAAAAGACTGAATTGAAATGGACAGATTAAAATTGTTTAATCAGCCGGCCATAACGTTGGCTAGATAGATCCAAATTCCTCCAACATTTGAGAGTAGTTGGAAAATTTTATTATATAAAACTTTTAAGAAGGATATTTCTCAAGATTCTGCTGTCTGAATAGCCAACATTGCGATAAAAATAGAGGGACAGATTGGGAATGCAAACATTCCACTCCTTGGGCTATAAATACTCTCCACTTCTCTCCTTGAGAAGGGTTGGCATTTCAGAAGAGAAGATATCATATTGGCACGACCAAATCCTTGAAAAAGGATTTTGAGGACCTGACATACTCAAGTTTTCACTTGATAGACCTTTCCTCCTCTCTTTGTTTTCACTTACTTTCAAGTTCTTCATTTTTTGTAATCTTGTAAGTCTCTTTGTTTGTAATTCGGTTTTAATGAAAGTTTCTTCTTTAATTTGTCTTATTCTCATCCACCTTATATAGATTAATACTAATGTTCTTAAAATTGTTTAAATATAGTTGAATCCTCTTCCCTTATTTTTATTTCCAATTCAATCTAAATTTTGTTTTTAATTCTTATCATCATTCGTGTGTGCGTGTTCGGCGCACAAATCTTTTTTTATCCCTTTCTTAATCTTATCTTCTTAATTTATCATAATAATAATTATAACCAGATTAGTAATCATTTTAATGACTGAGTAAATCTTTAATTTGGGTGAGTTATAATTTAGGTATGTTAAGTGATTGAGAGCTTTTTCTCGACGAATATTCTTTAAATTAACATTGTGTATGTTGAACATAACATGTCATGGATCTATGACATTTTTTGTTTAACATATGGATTACATGGATTATTGGAACCATAAATACACTACCACAATCAATTAAATATTGAGATTAGAATCCTAGTAAATTTAAGGCTTGGATTAAATCCTTAACACTTAGTAATTCCAATCAATGTCAACTTGTGACATGGATGTTAATTCAATACAATATAATGAAAAGCTCAAGGATATCACAAGCTTAACTACCTAATGATGAACTCATCCCAATATTTAATAAATTATTAAATTAATCTTAATCAGTCAATCATTTCAATTAAGCTCTGCAAACAAACCCCCTAATCAAAATACAATCAACTAAAAACAAACCACTATTTCAAAGTATCATCGCCGATGATTCGACCCGAGTGTTGCTATACACATTACCAGAGCACTGGAACTTTGACCGGTCGATAGGCGACAATCGGCTGCGTGTTTCAAATGGCACCTTTTCCGGGGATGGTGCTTTAAGTAGTCATTAGTTTCTGGTTATATTCAAAAAAACTCAAAAAAAAATTTAAAAAAATTGAAAAAATACACAAAGAAAAAACCCATCTTCCTCTTAAAAATCATACACTGAAAAAAAACAAAGAAAAACATGTCTTCCTCTTTCTTCAAAAATCTCTCTGAATTCCCCGTATCCTTCCAAACAATCTATCAGATTTGTTAGACCCTGAAATTGAGCGAACACTTTGCTAACATAGGAGGAACATAAGAGATAATAAAATAATTCTAGAACCAGTCCTTGTCTAACCAATTGAATTAGATATTGCCAATCCTAGGGAACAAACACTGAAAGAGCATGCTTCCACTGATATGAATTTACAACCTCTTCGTATTCAATATACAAACATATAGGTTGACTTTGAACTCAAATCGAGTTTGATTCATCTTCTCCCTCATTTCCATGGGCTAGCCGGTGAGGATCCACATCTTCACCTTAAAGCATTTCAAGTAGTGTGCTCTACCATGAAGCCTCAAGGGGTTTCTAAAGAATAAATCAAACATCGATCATTCCCATTCTCCCTATCTGACACTGCTAATTCATGGATTTAATTCCTACCTCCTAGTTCCATAATCACATGGAATGACATGAAGCGAGTTTTCTTAGAAAAATTCTTTCCTGCTTCTTGTATTGCTTCTATCCGAAAAGAAAAAAGTGGTATCTGTCAGTTCCCAAGCGAATCACTCCATGAATATTGGGAGAGGTTCAAAAATCTTGTTGCAACCAGCCCACTCCACCAAATTCCTGACCAACTCTTGATCCAATACTTCTATGAGGGGTTATTGGCTATGGAGATAACTCTCATTGATGTCGCAAGTGGCGGTGCTCTTGTTGATAAAACTCCTGCAGTAGCAAGAGATCTCATAAGTAACATGGCTGAAAACACACAACAATTCCATACTCGAGCACATGCTCAAATAAAACATGCCCAATATAATCAATAAATTGAGCCGAAAAAGATGACCGAGTGGATGAGTAAACTTACAGGTCTTTTGCGACAACTAGCTATGGCTACCAAATCCCCAACCTCATCTTCTTCACAATCATTGCTTCCTGGACCTGTCAAAAACAATGGAATCTGCAACTCTTCATCTCATCCAATAGACACATGTCCACAACTTCAAGAAGATCAATCTGATTCATCTGGACCAATGGAGTTCAATGTAGCATATGCTCAGTGGAACACCAATCCTCAACTATCAGGTCAGTTTGTTAGAAACTTCAACCAACCTCACTCTGAGCCCCTCTCTTCTTCCTATAATCAAGGCCTTAGGTATGGTAATCCCATATCTAATCCCACTCAGTCAGCTCCTCAAAACCCAAACCAGTTTCAATATGGTCAAGGTGTTGGTAACTTCTAACACCCTTATCCTTTTCTTCCTCCACCTCAAAGGTAGAATCATCCAAATGGATTCCATTATCCTAGTGAGCCTTCTCAATTCCAAAACAAATACAATCGCTTTCCAAAGAACCAAAATCAATGTAATCCCAATCCGGGACAAGCCTCTTCTTCTAAGAAACCATGGGAAAATGCAGTGGAAGATCTTGCCTATTTCACCCATTCAAGCCTCAAGAACATTGAAACCCAAATTGGACAACTTGAATCCCACCTTAGTCAGTAGAAACCATCTAATTCTTCCCAACTTCCAGCTCAACCATTACCCAACCCCAAGAGTAATGTAAGTGAAATTGCACTTAGATCGGGAAAGAAAATATATATGCCTCAAGATAAGTCCTCCAACCCTCCTTTGATTGTTGAAATAGAAAATGAATTAGTTTTGAAACATTTTTTCTATAACAACTTTTGGTGGAATTCAAAATGGAAGAGTGAAATAGTCTAAACCTCCCCTGATTGGAGAAAAAATAATTAATATCTGTCGGTGAGTGAAAATGATTTTGTTATGTTTTATATTTGTTGAACATGAGGACATGCACAAAACTAAGTGTGGGGGAGTTGATGTTATCAATATTTTCATGACTTATTATATACTCCCTTTACTGATTTTATATGAAATGTGCTTTATTTGTGTGAAATATTAATGTTTCAATATTAAGTATATTTTTTGAGCAATTTTAGAAGTATTACAATTGAGTCAGTTTATTCTTTTAATAATAACTATCACTATACTTATCCAAATTGTGTGGTTATTTTTTTAGGATTATTTTTAAATATAAAACATTTCATTAGAAGGTACCATGAGACAATTCTTCCATTTGAAGGGTCATATGGTCTTCCCAAACAAGAACAAAGAATCTGTGAATAAACTGAACTATTCATGATGATTTATTTATTGGGCTCAATACAGAAGTCCAAATTCTATTATTCTACACCTTAGTTAAGGGGAAAATTTAAGGAGTCCATGATAAAAATTTCAAGGCATAATAATAACAACAAGGGGCCCAAAATATGCATTTAAGTCCAGCCCACCATTCTGGACGAAAATTAATATCAGTGTATTATTAAAGACATATATCATGATGTAAGCATCAAATTGAGCTGAAATTGTTCACTTTGAAAGAGTAGATATAGGTGGCCGACTTTGTTGAAGAAATAATTCATATTTGAAGGAATATTCCTACTCAAAAACCCTTTCACATTGTGAACATCAAAAAGACTGTATTGAAATGGACAGATTAAAATTGTTTAATCAACCATCCATAACATTGGATAAATAGGTCCAAATTCCTCCAACTTTGGTGAGTAGTCATAAAACTTTATTATATACAACTTTGAAGAAGGATATTTCTCATGATTCGGCTGTCTGAATAGCCAACATGGCGATGCAATTGGAGGGACAGATTGGGAATGCAAACAGTCCACTCCTTGGGCTATAAATACTCTCCCCTTCTCTCCTTGAGAGGGGTTGGCATTATAGAAGATAAGAGATCATATTGGCACGACCAAATCCATGAAAAAGGCTTGGGAGGACCTTCCATACTCATGTTTTCATTTGATAGACCTTTCCTCCTCTCTTTGTTTTCGCTTACATTAGTGTTCTTCATTTTTTGTAATCTTGTAAGTCTCTTTGTCTGTAATTCAGTATTAATGAAAGTTTCTTCTTTAATTTATCTTATTCTCATCCAAATTCTGTAGATTAATATTAATGTTATTAAAATAGTTTAAATGAAGTTGAATCCCCTTCCCTTATTTTGATTTCCAATTCAATCTAATGTTCATTTTTAATTCTCATCATCGTTTGTGTGTGCGTGTTTGGCGCACAAATCTTTTCTTATCCCTTTCTTTATCTTAACTTCTTAATTTATCATAATAATCATTATAAGAAGATTAGTAATCATTTTAATGGCTGAGTAAATCTTTAATTCGGGTGAGTTATAATTTAGTTATGTTAAGTGATTGAGAGCTTTTTCTCGACGAATATTTTTTAAATTAACATTGTGTATGTTGGACATAACATGTCATGGATTAATGACTTATTTTGTTTAACATATGGATTCCATTGATTATTGGATCCATAAATACACTACCAAAATCATGTAATGATTGAGATTAGAATCCTAGTTAATTTAAGTCTTGGATTAAAGCCTTAACACTTAGGAATTCCAATCAATGTCAACTTGTGACATGGGTGTTAATTCAATGAAATATAAAGCAAAGCTCAAGGATATCACAAGCTTAACAACCTAATGATGAACTCATCCCAATATTTATCAAATTATTAAATCAATCTTAGTCAATCATTCATTTTAATTATTATATGCAAACAAACCCCCCAATCAAAATAAAATCAACTAAAAACAAAAGACTATTTCAAAGTATCATCACAGAGGATTCGACCCGAGTGCTGGTATACACATTAGCAAAGCACCAGAACTTTGACCGGTCGATAGGTGACAATCAGCCATACGTTTCAAATGGCTCCATTACTAGGGATTGTGCTTTAAGTAGTCATTAGTTTCTGGTTATTGTAAAAAAACCCAAAAAACAAAATTTTTTAAAAAAAATTGAAAAAAAACACAAAGAAAAACTCGTCTTCCTCTTAAAAATCATACACTGAAAAAAACACAAAGAAAACATGTCTTCCACTTTCTTCAAAAATATTTCTCAATGCCCCGTAGCCTTCCAAAAAATCTCTCTGATTTGTTTGACCCTGAAATTGAGCGAACACTTCACCAGCTTAGGAGGAACATAAGAGATAATCAAATAATTCAAGAACCAGTCCGTGTCCAACCAATTGAATTAGATATGGCCAATCCTAGGGAACAAAAACTAAAAGAACTTGCTGCCCCTGATATGAATTACCAACCTCTTGGTATTCAATATCCAAACATATAGGCTAACTTTGAACTCAAATCGGGTTTGATTCATCTTCTCCCTCATTTCCATGGGCTAGCCGGTGAGGATCCACATCTTCACCTTAAAGAGTTTCAAGTAGTGTGCTCTACCATGAATCCTCAAGGGGTTTCTGAAGAAAAAATCATACTTCGAGCATTACCTTTCTCTCTAGATGACACTGCTATGTTATGGCTTTACTACCTACCTCCTGGTTCCATAACCACATGGAATGACATGAAATGACTTTTATTAGAAAAATTCTTTTCTGCTTCTCATACTTCTTCTATCCGAAAGGAAATAACTAGTATCCGTCAGTTCCCAAGTGAATCACTCCATTAATAATGGGAGAGGTTCAAAAGGATTTTTGCAACCTTCCCACACCAGAAAATTCATGACAAACTCTTGATCCAATACTTCTATGATGGGTTATTGGTTATGAAGAGAACTCTCATTGATGTCGTAAGTGGCGGTGCTCTTGTTGATAAACCTCCTCCTGCAGTAAGAGATCTCAAAAGTAACATGGTTGAAAACACACAACAATTCCATACTCTATCACATGATCAAGTTAAACAAGCCCAAGATAATAAATCAATTGAGCCGAAAAAGATGACCGAGTGGATGGGTGAACTTACATGTCTTGTGAGACAACTAGATGTGGCTACCAAATCCCCAACTTCATCTTCTTCACAATCAATCTTTCCTGCACCTATCAAAAACTATAGAATCTGCAACTCTTTATCTCATCCAACAGACACATATCCACAACTTCAAGAGGATCAATCTAATTCATCTAGACCAATGGAGATCAATGCAGCATATGATCAGCGAAACACCAATCCTCAACTATCAGATTAGTTTGTTAGAAACATCAACCAACCTCACTCTGATCCCTTCTCTTCTTCCTATAATCAAGGCCTTAGGTATGGTAGTCCCATATCTCATCCCCCTCAATTCCCTCATCAAAACCCATACCAGTTTCAATATGGTCAAGGTGTTGGTAACTTCCAACAACCTTATCCTTTTCTTCCTTCACCTCAAAGGAACAATCCTCCTCCTGGATTCCATTATCTTAGTGAGCCTTCCCAATTCCAAAACCAATACAATCGCTTTCCCAATAACCAAAATCAAGGTAATCCCAATCTGGGACAAGCCTCTTCTTCTAAGAAACCATGGGAAAGTGCAGTGGAAGATCTTGCCTCTTTCACCCATTCTAGCCTCAAGAACATTGAAACCCAAATTGGTTAACTTGCATCCCACCTTAGTCAGAAGCAACCATCTAATTCTTCCCAACTTCCAGCTCAACCATTACCCAACCCCAAGGGTAATGTAAGTGCAATTGCACTTAGATCGGGAAATAAAATTTCTATTCCTCAAGATAAGTCCTCCAACCCTCCTTTTAATGTTGACCTAAAAATGAATTAGTTTTGAAACATTGTTTCTGTAACAACTTATGGTGGAATTTAAAATGGATTAGTGGAATAGTCTAAACCTCCCCTGATTGGAGAAAACAAAATTTTAATATCTGTTGGTGAGTGAAAATGATTTTGTTATGTTTATATATTTGTTTCACATGAGGACATGAAAAAAACTAAGTGTGAGGGAGTTCATGTTATTATTATTATTCTCATGACTTATTATATACTCCCTTTACTGATTTTATATGAAATGTGCATAATCTGTGTGAAATATTAATGTTTTCATATTAAGTATAATTTTTGATCATTTTTAGAAGTAGTCCAATTGAGTCAGTTTATTGTTTTAATAATAACTATCAATATACTAATCAAAATTGTGTGGTTATTATTTTTTAGTATTCTCCTTTAAATATACAACATTTCATTAGAAGTTACCATGAGCCAATTCTTCTATTCTAAGGGTCATATAGTCCTCCCAAACATGAAAAAAGAATCTGTGAAGAAACTGGACTATTCATGAAGATTGATTTACTGGGATAAATACAGAAGTCCAAATTCCATTACTCTACACCATAGTTCGGGGGATAATTTATTGAGTCCAGGATAAAAATCTCAAGGCCTAATAATAACAAAAAGGGTCCCAAAATATGCATTAAATTCCAGCCCACCATTCTGGACGAGAATTAAAATCAGTATATTATTCATGACATATCTCATGATGTAAGCGTCAAATCGAGCTGATATTTTTCATTGTGAAATAGGAGACATTGGTGGCCGACTTTGTTGAATAAATCATTCGGATTTTAAGGCATATTCCTATTCAAAAACCCTTTCAAATTTTTAACATTAAAAATACTTGATTGAAATGGACAGATTAAAATTGTTTAATAAACCGGCCATAACATTGGCTACATAGGTCCAAATTCCACCACATTTTGAGAGTAGTCGTCCAACCTTATTATATAAAACTTTGAAAAAGGATATTTCTCAATATTCGGTGGTCTGAATAGCCAACATGGCAATGAAAGTGGAGGGACAGATTGGGAATGCAAACAGTCCACTCCTTGGGCTATGAATACTCTCCCCTTCTCTCCTTGAGTGGGGTTGGAATTTCAGAAGATAGGAGATCATATTGGCATGACCAAAGCCTTTAAAAAGGCTTTTGAGGACCTTACATAATCATGTTTTCACTTGATATACCTTTCCTCTTCTCTTTGATTTCGCTTACTTTCGTGTTCTTCATTTTTTTGTAATCTTGTAAGTCTCTTTGTTTGTAATTCGGTTTTAATGCAGGTTTCTTATTTAATTTATCTTATTCTCACCCACCTTCTTTGGATTAATATTAATGTTCTTAAAATAGATTAAATACAGATGAATCCCCTTCCCTTATTTTGATTTCCAATTCAATCTAAAGTTCATTTTTAATTGTCATCATCGATCGTGTGTGCGTGTTCGGCGCACAAATCTTTTCTTATCCCTTTATTTATCTTATCTTCTTATTTTATCATAATAATCATTATAACCAGATTAGTAATCATTTTAATGGATGATTAAATCTTTAATTGGGGTGAGTTATAATTTATGTATGTTAAGTGATTGTGAGCTTTTTCTCGATGAATATTCTTTAAATTAACATTTTGTATGTTGGATATAACATGTCATGGATTAATGACTTGTTTTGTTTAACATATGGATTACATGGATTATTGGAACCATAAATACACTACCACAATCAAGTAATGATTTATATTAGAATCCTAGTTAATTTATGTCTTGGATTAAAGCCTTAACACTTAGGAATTCCAATCAACGTCAACTTGTGACATGAGTGTTAATTCAACGCAATATAAAGAAAAGCTCAAGGATATCAGAAGTTTAACTACCTAATGATGAAATAATCCCAATATTTGTCAAATTATTAAATAAATCTTAATCAATAAATCATTTTAAAGAATCTCTGCAAACAAACCCCCCAATCAAAATACAATCAACTAAAAACAAACGACTATTTCAAAGTATCATCATTGAGGATTCGACCTGAGTGCTACTATACACATTAGCAGAGCACCTGAACTTTGACCAATGGATAGGCGACAATCGGCTGCGTGTTTCAAATGGCTCCATTACCGAGGATGGTGCTTTATGTAGTCATTAGTTTCTAGTTATTGTCAAAAAACCCAAAAAAAACAAAATTTAAAAAAAAATTGAAAAAAACACACAAAGAAAAACCCGTCTTCCACTTTCTTCAAAAATCTCTCTGAATGACCTGTAGCCTTCCAAAAAATCTCTCGGATTTGTTTTACCTTGAAATTTAGTGAACACTTTTCCAACATAGGAGGAACATAAGAGATGATCAAATAATTCAGGAACCAGTCCTTTTCCAACCAATTGAATTATATATGGCCAATCCTAGGGAACAAACACTAAATGAACTTACTGCCCCTGATATGAATTACCAACGTCTTGGTATTCAATATCCAATCATAGAGGCTGACATTGAACTCAAATCGCATTTGATTCATCTTCTCCCTCATTTCCATGGGCTAGATGGTGAGGATCCACATCTTCACCTTAAAGAGTTTCATGTAGTGTGCTCTACCGTGAAGCCTCAAGGGGTTTCTGAAGACCAAATCAAACTTCATGCATTCCCTTTCTCCCTAGCTGACACAGCTAAGTCATGGATTTACTACCTACATCCTGGTTCCATAACCACATGGAATGACATGAAGATACTTTTCTTAGAAAAATTCTTTCCTTCTTTTCGTACTACTTCTATCTGAAAGGAAATAAGTGGTATCCGTCAGTTCCCAAGTGAATCACTCCATGAATATTGGGAGGGGTTCGAAAAGGTTGTTGCAACCTGCCCACACCACCAAATTCCTAACAACCTATTGATCCAAAACTTCTATGAGGGGTTATTGGCTATAGAGAGAACCCTCATTGATGTCGCAAGTGGCAGTGCTCTTGTTGATAAAACTCCTGCAGCAGTAAGAGATCTCATAAGTAACATGGTTGAAAGCACACAACAATTCCATACTCAAACACATACTCAAGTCAAACAAGCCCAAGATAATCAATCAATTGAGACGAACAAGATGACCGAGTGGATGAGTGAACTTACAGGTCTTGTGAGACAACTAGCTATGGATACCAAATCCCCAACCTCATCTTCTTCGTAATCAATGTTTTCTGGACCTATCAAAAACTAGGGAATCTGCAACACTTCATCTCATCCAACAAACACATGTCTACAACTTCAAGAGGATCAATCTGATTCATCTGGACCAATGGAGCTCAATGCAACATATGCTTAACAAAACACCAATCCTAAACTATCAGGTTAGTTGTTAGAAACTTCAACCAACCTCACTCTAAGACCTTCTCTTCTTCCTATAATCAAGGCCTTAGGTATGGTAATCCCATATCTCATCCCCCTTAATTCCCTCCTCAAAACCCAAAACAGTTTCAATATGGTCAAGGTGTTGGTAACTTCCAAAAACCTTATCCTATTCTTCCTCCACCTCAAAGGAACAATCATCCTCCTGGATTCCATTATCCTAGTGAGCCTTCCCAATTACAAAACCAATACAATCGCTTTCCAAAGATCCAATATCAAGTTAATCCCAATCCAGGACAAGCCTCTTCTTCTATGCAACCATGGGAAAGTGAAGTGGAAGATCTTGCCTCATTCACCCATTCTAGCCTCAAGAACATTGAAACCCAAATTGGTCAACATGAATCCCACCTTAGTCAGTAGCAACCATATAATTCTTCCCAACTTCCAGCTCAACCATTACCCAACCCCAAGGGTAATGTAAGTGCAATTGTACTTAGATCAGGAAAGAAAATTTCTATGCCTCAAGATAAGTCCTCCAACCCTCCTTCGAATGTTGACCTAGAAAATGAATTAGTTTTAAAACATTGTTTCTGTAACAACTTGTGATGGAATTCAAATTGGATGAGTGAAATAGTCTAAACCTCCCCTGATTGGAGAAATCAAAATTTTAATATCTGTTGGTGAGTGAAAATGATTTTGTTATGTATTTATATTTGTTGCAAATGAGGACATTCAAAAAAACTAAGTGTGGGGTAGTTGATGTTATTAATATTTTCATGACTTATTATCTACTCACATTACTGATTTTATAGAAAATGTGCATAATTTGTGTGAAATATTAATGTTTTAATATTAAATATAATTTTTGAGCAGTTCTAGAAGTAGTCCAATTGAGTTAGTTTATTTTTTTAATAATAAATGTCAATATACAGATCCAAATTGTGTGGTTCTTGTTCTGTAAGATTCTCCTTTAAATATAAAAAATTTCATTATAAGGTACCATGATTCAATTCTGCCATTTGAAGGGTCATATGGTCCTCACAAAAAAGAAAAAGGAATCTGTGAAGAAAATGGACTATTCATGAAGATTGATTTACTGGGCTAAATAAAGAAGTCCAAATTCCATTATTCTATACCATAGTTTGGGGGACAATTTAAGGAGACCAGGATAAAAATTTCAAGGCCTAATAATAACAAAAAAGGTCCCAAAATATGCATTGAAGTCCAGACCACCATTGTGGATGAGAATTAAAATCAGTATATTATTCATGAAATATCTCATGATGTAAGTATTAAATCGAGCTGAGATGTTGTTGTGTGAAATAGGAGATATAGGACTTCGAATATTTTGAAGAAATCATTCAGATTTGAAGGCATCATCCTATTCGAAAACCCTTTCAAATTTTGAACATCAAAAAAACTGGATTGAAATGGACAGATTTAAATTGTTTAATCAACCGGCCATAACATTGGCTACATAGGTCCAAATTCCTCCAAATTTTGAGAGTAGTCATCCAACTTTATTATATAGAACTTTTAAGAAGAATATTTCTCATGATTTTTCTGTTTGAATAGCCAGCATGGCAATGTAAGTGGAGGGACCGATTGGGAATGCAAACAGTTCACCTGTTAGGCTATAAATACTCTCCACTTCTCTCCTTGAGAGGGGATGGAATTTCAGAAGAGAGAAGATCATATTGGCACGACCAAAGACTTGAAAAAGTCTTGTGAGGACCTTCCAAACTCAGGTTTTCACTTGATAGACCTTTCCTCCTCTCTTTGTTTTCGCTTACTTTCGTGTTCTTCGTTTTTTGTAATCTTGTAAGTCTCTTTGTTTGTAATTCAGTTTTAATGCAAGTTTCTTATTTAATTTATCTTATTCTAATTAACTTATTGTAAATTAATATTAATTTTCTTAAAATAGTTTAAAAACAGTTGAATCCCCTTCCCTTTTTTTGATTTCCAATTCAATCTAAAGTTTGTTTTTAATTCTCATCATCATTCGTGTGTGCGTGTTCGGCGCACAAATATTTTCTTATCCCTTTCTTTATCTTATCTTATTAATTTATCATAATAATTATTATAACCAGATTAGTAATAATTTTAATTGATGAGTACATCTTTAATTGGGGTGAGTTATAATTTAGGTATGTTAAGTGATTGAGAGCTTTTTTTCAACGAATATTCTTTAAATTAACTTTGTGTATGCTGGACATAACATGTCATGGATTAATGACATGTTTTGTTTAACGTATGGATTCCATGGATTATTGGAACCATAAATAAACTACCACAATCAAGTAATGATTGAGATTAGAATCCTAGTTAATTTAAGGCTTGCATTAAAGCCATAACACTTAGGAATTCCAATCAACCTAAACTTGTGACAAGGGTGTTAATTCAATTCAATATAAAGCAAAGATCAAGGATATCACAAGCTTAACAACCTAATGATGAAATCATCCCAATATTTATCAAATTATCAAATCAATCTTAATCAATCAATAATTTCAATTAAGATCTACAAAAACCCCCCAATCAAAATACAATCAACTAAAAACAAACGAATATTTCAAAGTATCATCGTTGAGGATTCGACCCGAGTGCTGCTAAACACATTAGCAGAGCACCAGAACATTGACCGGTTGATCGGCGACAATCGGCCGTGCGTTTCAACAACTTATTACCAACTACCATTTCCATCCTATCCCTGACTAAGACTCCAAATAGTAATTCAAATAAAATAAAAACCCTTTGATACCACTTTGTAATGTCTCGGATCCGGGTACCACTCCACGGGTGCCCCGAACCTGGTTGGTCACATGACCTCAAGCGCATTTCCCCAAACACCAGAGGCTGCTGACTAGCAGCAAGGGCTCAGGTCTGATAGTGGGGAAACTATGCCCTCATTTGTCTAAGTGTAGCGCATCGGAATACAAGATAAAACATAGAACAACAGTGGAAGCAATAAACCATACACAACTCATATGAACAACTATAGTAAAAGATAACCAATTGCTATATAGATAATGATGCAACATGTATCTAGTTCTAAAATAATAGACAGAACATGTTATACAATAATAAAATACTCTATAAATTACAGGTACATCAAACAAAATAGAACATTCGACAGCATCACGAGCCTGAGCTCGGTCCCATGCTCCCCTACACCTCAGCAACAATCAAGTACCTGTATAGGGACCCTTGTCCTTATCCACATCTGCAGAAATATAGTGTGTTTGGGCTGAAGACATGACCCAAACAGGGTGTGAGAAATGAATCCCAATAAGCACCCACCAATGGTATGTGCCTAACTGTCAGTGTAAATGTGCAGTAGCATTGTGTAGTAGTAAAATGAAATAATCTAAATAGTACTCAAAAGTAACTAACTCTGCCAGTCATATTTCCATTTTAATATTCATTTAATCATTCAATATAAGGAAACCACCACATTGAATTTGTAAGTAAATAGTTGGTGTCCTCAGGCACGGAAACCCTTACCCTCAGGTAAATAGAATCCAAACCCACAGGAATTTTCCCACAAGAATATCAAACAATGCCCACAGGCATACGAGGTGTTGCCCGTTGGCATAGAATCTGCTGCCCACAGGCATGAAAGAAGTTTCCCTCAGGCTGAACAGAGCACTGCCCATAGGATAATCACAACACTTACCTTAGGATAAACAAGTAACCGGGCCATGCCCAACATATAAAAAGCAATTACTCTCAAGGTAATTTAATACATGCTAAAATTTATGGTATACCCTAAGGTAACCTGGCCAAACGACTAAACAGAGGAACGCACCCCAGGGGTGGTCCTGGATCTAAGCAGCGATCCCAAACATCAGTTTTACAATTTCATTAAATTACCTATGCAATTCTAGGTATTTAAAACAGCCAAGGCCTCAGCCACATGAAACCCCAACATGGGTTCGTAGCACAATGGTACGCAAAAACGCACAACAGTTGGAATTTAAACACCAGACCACCTACCTCGGTCACCCCTGATCAGTATACGTGAACGACACTCCTCGAAACGCCCGAGAATGACGTAGATCTTTGGTAAAATAAAACTCATTCAAACATAAATAACTTCCTTTAGAGGAATAATTTTCAAGATCTACGCAAGGAGAAGTAAGAACTCACCTGTGCGGTTCCAATGAGATCGATGGAGGCGGAATCGGATTCTCGGTGATCGATCGGGTGATATCCAAAACATTGTCCGTCCCTCCCGAGTTCTCTTTCGGTTCTAATCCTTACATGTGAACAAGGGAGTCTACTGCCCATTTTAAGCGAATAAACAAACTACACGGTGTGTACCATTGGGTACACGACGTGTAGTATTGATTTTCTAACTATTCCTTCAGCGGCTTCTCACTAGTATGGCACTGTTCATATGTCGACATGAGTACACAGTGTGTAATACCTGAGTACACAGCTTGTACTGTAGCTTAGTCAGCCACCGCCTTACTATTTTCCTACTGACTGACTACACGACATGTAAATACCCACTACATGGCGTGTAGTCGGTTTTTACACCCATCATCGTCGACCGGCCTAGACGCCCTATGTACTCATTCCACATGTCCAAAGTACACGGTGTGTGGAAAAGTACATGGCGTGTAGTCAAAAAATTTAGGATTTTCCCCCATTTTCCTTATTTTCTCAAAAACACTTAAGGAAAAGAGAAAAGAATAAACTCATACCTCAAAATAAGAACCATGTTCTTACATTCTGTTCCCTTCAAACTTTCATGACCATATACAAGAATCTGTATCTTAAAGTAGTAATACATGTATATTTGTACCATTACCTTTCTCTCATTCTGAAAGTCTTTAAAACCATAGATTACACATTTCCCTCTCCATGGGTTCAAAGAAATATGAAATGACCTTGGATAATTTGACCACATATCATCTATTGTTCCCATTTTTGGTCCTAGTCGTATGACCAAAAACTACATACACCAAATTTTTTATGTTTGGGTCAGAACTTCATAGAAATACTATTCTTCCAGTTCTATACAAATCAGGATTGGAAATACTATTTCTGTATTTAGGTACTATTCTATATAAACAGAACTATGTTCTGTGGAAAATATGAATCTCCATAAACTTTCTTCAGCTTTTATCAATAGAATGTCAAATTTTTTAGAACACTTTTTCCTAACTATTCTATATGTTCCCCTATGTGGCCTTTCATAAGTTGCCTACATAACGGGCCCATTAGTCAAAAGATGCCACTATTTGGCTATGAATCATACGCCCTAGTTAACTTTGCATAATACAACCCCAATAACAGGTTTGTAAAATAATGGTAACTTCATACTTAGGAAATACTTCCCCAAATGTATTTTATCCCTTTTCCCATGTCATTCTTTGGATCCATAAATTCCCAAATCATAGTTTACAATTCTTCCTTTTTATACTAGAACATGGTGGTATGCTTCCAAAAAAAAATTATCAAGAAAGTGGAGAGTCTCAAACCTTTCATCAAAGTTAAATACCTTAAATTAAAGCAACCCAATGTCCTTACTGCATGACATGAAACTGCACAGTATAATTTTCTCACTGCATGATAGAAAAATTCATAGAATTATATCATAAAGCCCCCTTTCTGAAATTTTTTAACCATTCATCATACACCAAATTTGTGTAGAAGTGGTTTCCCTATTCATGAAAAATGTTAAAATAGATAACCCTTTATTCTTAAAATCCATTTCCTTGGAAAAAACACCCATTGTGGTCTTGAATCACCCAAATATTATTTTCCCTTATCTATCAACAATAAAATGCTAAATTCTTAAGAGATGTTTTTCTTGACTATGCAGTATGCACCCCTAGAGGCCTTACATAAAATTTTCCTACATAATAGGATTGTCAATCAAGAGATTCCATGGTTTGGATATACAACATATGCCCTAGTTAGCACTGTATAATACAACTCCCATAACATATTTGTCAGATAATGGTAACTTCGTTCATGGAAGAGACCACATTTATGTTTATACAATTTTTTGATTTAGTGACCACAAAAATCATGACTCAAGATTCCCCTTTCACGTATTTAAAGAATATTGGATCAATTCATTAATATTGAGCCTTTTTTAGGATCCAATTTCAAAATTTATGGTCAAAGTCATTTGACCTTTAATGTTAGCCTTTTAATTCCAACATGCTTGACTCTAAACTACCAACAAAAAAATAGGTGGTACTCACCAGATTGGAAACCCACAAAGGGAACTCTGGATAAAAGGTGAGTCTAAGCTCACTAAATGTACATTTTTTTGTAAGGTTTAGGTAATATTTATCAATAAAAAGTCAAAAATTCAATGTTTGTGGGGGGGTTTTCAATATAACCCTAGTAAAAAATAAAACTATGCTCATTAATCCCATCGCCTTAATAAGAAAATTCTTAGCACCCCTATTCCTGTTATTGTAATTGTGATTTTCTGACATAGAGGTTTGAGGTTAAAAAAATCATCATAATTACCTTTGATGTTCCAATTATGAAAATAAATAATGAAGAAATATATGATTGGAGACAAAAATTTCATTCATTTATATAAAATAAAAGTGACATACACTAAATAGATCCTCTCTGTCATGTGATAAAAGAAGCTCCCAACATGACTCTTCATTTGGTAAATTAATTCACGAGTCATATCAAATGCCTATTGAAGTTCGGATATTTGAGCGACTTCAACCTCCTTAGCTTGACAATGTGCTTATTGGGTAGATGAAATTGAGGTTATCCATTCAAACTGGGTTTATCCCAATAATTAGTTAAATTTATCAAGTTTTTTATGAACAACATTCATTTTCTGTTGAATATACATCAGCTCATTCATCACTTCTTTAATTTTTTGGCCATCTTCGATCAACTTTAGGCTATGATCGACCGGTGCATCAACTACTGTAGCTTCGAAGCTCTCATTATTAATAATCCATTTAGCCTCTTAAATATCTTGCCACATTTTCTATTCATACTCCCATTGGTGAATGGTCTCTTTAATTGCCTTGTAGTCTGGTCAACAAATTAAATCCACCAAATCCAAATATGCAAAATAGTGTTTCGAGTTTTCCAAAATGGGACAGGAGATCATCAAAAGGCTTCTCAGCAATTATTTTCCATATATATTTCCATGTATTCTTACATGTCATGCCAAGAGTATACTATATATCTAAATCTAAATCTGAGTCACTACCATAGGGTAGAATATACATTGGAAATAGATCAATAAAAAGGTGCCTTGTTCTGATTCTCTTGGAACAGTGGATGCTTCACCTTCTATTGATGTTTGACCCCATACATAAGTTTCACCTTATGATCTAGTTGTGGGAGATGATAACCCAAAATGATGAATCATGATCATTATTATTTTTAGAAGAATGTAATAAATAGAGCATAATTTAGATAGCCGATAACATTTACCCAATTATAAGTCAGCTGCTTGATTGAATTCATTCCCAGTCTTCTCAACTTCAGCAACTTGAGAAGATATTTCTTAAGGAGGATCATTTTCCTATATTTTCCCAGTTTTCATAATTGAAGGCTCCAGAACGTCTCTCAACATGTAGTCCTTAGAAATAATTTCTCTAGATTCAGCAGAAGAAGGATATATTACAATACCCCATTCTTGAAGGGCCTTTGTAACATTTTCTATAGAAAAAGCTCTATAAGTTGAACTTTGACGTGAAAGTTAAAGAAGAATAGTTGTTTATGAAAAAATCTGAGAATGAGAACTTAAGTACTTTCAATTATCCATGAAAATCCACAAATTCCATGATGGAACCTGGAATATCAATGTATAGATTAAGGGCATCCATCATTTCAATGTATGCGACTTGAAATGTTATTGAATCCTCACCATTTTAGGTATCCAAGAAATATTGGTTGATTATTATATTGGATCCACTAAATTTTTTTCTATCATTTCATTAAATGGTACAATAGAATCAGATCATTTCAACTTAGGATCAACACCATTATCTCCTTTATATTTTCCAGGATCTTCATTCCTTCCTTTTGGAGAAATAGGAATATCATCGTTCATTATTTCTGGATTTATTGGCAAGGGAAACTGATCTGAGATATGTTAAAGAGAAGAATATTATAAAATTATTTAATATTCAAGAGAAATGTATTTGAAATTACCATGTCTTTTATCTCTCTCAATAGAACCAGGAGAAGATATAGCTACACCTTTTGTTGTCTTATCCTTCAAAGTAATAGATTCATCTACAAGAACCTGTGTTTCTTCATGGGTTTCCTTCTCTGGTCTTGAGGGTCAGCTCTTAATCCCTTAAGATATGGGAGAGATACAGATTTTGAAAGATGATAAATGTGATTAACAAAGTGTATCAAGAAAATAATAATTCCATAGGATAGTATAAATACTTACTTATTTGATGTACACTTCAGACCACTCTTATTTCTCTCTTACATTCTTTTTCATAAGCTTGGAGAGAAAATTAAACACTCTTATTAGAAGGATAAACCTAAGGTAATGTATGAGGATTGTCTATCTCCATTACCCCAGTAATGATTCTCACTCCTGGAGAATGTTTTGGATATTTGGGAGGATCATTTGATGTTTTGATGGGAGAACATGTAGGTCCATACCTCGGTGAACCGAGAACCTATCTGGAGGTTCCCTCCCTAAATTCAAGATGTGAAATACAATATCATCATGATTAATGATGGTTAAAGGAAAAGTATAATTGAGACAAAATAAAAATGAAATATGTTCTCAATATTAACATAAATGTCCCATTCCTCCTCGGGGTTAATAATTACCCCTTCACGTATCCCTAGCTCCATCATATCAGATACTCATTTATAGGCTGGGATTTGTTCATCAATTGCATATATAAAGGTCTCCACCTCTACAATATACTCTTATACATCAACCGGGTTATTATCCGGATGAAAATCAAAAGGTTCTTTAATGTCACCCACATCTAGTATCTGAAGTCCATATTTAAGGAATTCCCATGCATCCCTTAGTTCATGAGTCAATCTCTCCCAAAATTTAATGGCTGAAGGCCACACATAATTTGGTATTATTATAGTTGGTTGTGGAGAATACTCAACACCTTCTGACAGGTGATCCTCTTCAGGTAACCCTTCTTCTTTAGAATGATCAAAAGATGGTATGGTAATCTCTTTCTGATGGTGGTGTCTAGATCACCTTGGTGCTGGAGGTATTGTTTCTCTAGCCATGGTCTTCCTGTTATAACTTTTGTGAAGATGTTTTGAAGGCTCTAAAACTTCTGAAGCTTCTACATCATCTTTGGTTTTGGACTTCTTACCATGATTACTATACACAACAGTTTTTATGGTCGCCACCAGATATATTAATTTTTTAAAACCCCCTAAGGGAATTAACATCACAAATATTTGTTATATCTAGCTTCCGATCAGATTAATGCATCTAATAGAAGAAATTAATTGATAATTTGGATATCTATAAAGACATAAAAATACACAATTTTTTTGCTACCATTGGGTTCATTATCATGTCTAACATACATGGTAGGAAAAGTGTTTAATTGTTGAAGACATCTGAACTATTGAGAAAACCTATAGGGGATGTGAGAATAACATATAATTTTACCATCAATCCTGTTCGATAATACACTATCCCTGAATACCGTCATATAAGACCTCAACTCCTAATTTTCTTCTTTAACATCATCAATAAATGTTCAAGTTGGTGGGCTACCAAAAGGAAAGAATTTTAATTCCCCTGATTAATTCAATTCCCTTACTATAGCATCGGGTCTCGTGTTCTAAGGCTGAATACGAGAAAAATTATGTAAAAATGGGTTGAATCGACCATTGGGGAATATAACTAAATTCAACACTAATTATGATGAAAAGTGAGCTACAATCTATCCCCACAACACTTGGAATGTCCCTGAAAATCTAAATGGATCCTTCCCATTGTATAAATGCGGTAGGTAATAATAAATTCTTTCCAATACAAGAGTATCAAATCCAATATACTTCCTATATTCCAATTTAGATGCAATAACAAAAGTACCTAGCCTTACACCACTTCTGGACTCATGGACTATAAGCAATTAAATGATTATCCATATGGTAAAAAATCCGGCTAAGAGTACCTCTGCATCAATATCATATTTGACTTTATAACCCCAATGATTTTAGTCACCTCTCTCCAATGTAGAAAAATATATTCATGAACAACCATGGTTATCTATAGAAGGAAAAACAGTAGGACCTCCACATGTGGGACCTTTCTCTGGTGTTGGTTCTAAAATGTCTTCCATCCACACTCTGGCATGAATATCTTTCATGTATTTAGGAAATTTCTTTTCTATTTTGAATAATTAATTATCTAATGGTGGTGTTATGGTAACATCACACCATGATGTTACCAGTGAAATAAACACATCATACATATTCCCAAGAATGGGAGCCCCTGATATTTGATAAATATCCCATAAATTGATGTCGGCCTCACCATGCGTCAAGTGGATGGTATTTTTTTGCGGACTCCATCATCTTACCAATTTAGGAAAGAAGTCATTATTATAAACATATGTTTTCCCCATCCATACATCTTCATAAATATGGACATCTGATAGCTCTTTCCAGAATTTTTCACAAGTCCGACATACCCAAAATGCCCACATTCATTCAGGTTTTAATCCTCCTCCAAAAGAAAGATACCAGTCTTCCACTTAACCATTAGACTGATCTTTTTTTTGAAGCCTAATAGGATGAATCATAACAATGTGGCCTTGGTTCTAAAACATGATATTTTATATTGAGATCACAACCACAATAGTGTAGGATTCATCTAATAGGGATTGTTCCCTCATGAACTAGCATACCCCTTGAAGTAGTATTCATGCCAGGACAATTTGAGTACTGGAGAAACCAATTATTTGGGAAGTATATCTTAATAGATGGAATTTTGGAGACATGTAAAAGTACATGAATGTATAGGTTAAGATAGTGAATTCATGGGTATTTATGTTGATATTAAATTAAACCTTTCCATAATCCAAAAATAGTACTTTCAACAATGTTATAATAGTATGGTCCGATAATTTTCATCATAACATTTTGACGAGCCATAGCTTCCCCAATGACAGTCATCAAGTGATCCATTTCCTGTAAAAAATTACCAAGTTCCCCTATTATGATAAAATATTGACTTAAGAAAAATCAAATTTCAACTAAAAGGGAATTAAAAATTTGGAAAAGGAAAATCTTTGCTTAGTTCATTCGAAAAGGTCATTCGTGTAGGTCCTTCTTCAAGGGTCCTAGTGCAAATCCTTCGACCATGTCATTCCACATAGCTCCATCGCTCAAATGGTTTCACCTATAGAAAATTTCAAGGATACTATGTGATAGAACAATGAGGAGAGGCTGTAAGAACAATCTATGCAATGAGAGTGGAAAATCCTAGAGAATGGGTGAAGAAACTCAAAAAGGAACAAACCAATTTATAGACATCGGCAAACCAATGTGGCATGCCTGCACAAAATGGATACATGAAATGCCTGCGAAAAATGGCTATGTAACATAGATGTGAAAAATATCTTTGTGCCATACCTACCAGAAATACTTTTGCGGAAAAACAAGCACAGCTCATAAATGACTCCATAGTCTTTTTCCCACCATCTTACTCTGGAACTTGATCCTCTTTCTAATCAAATCCAATCTGGAGGTGGGGTGGGTCGACACTCCATAGTAAGACAAAAAGACTGTGAAGGAGGCCCTTGGTTATTTCAAAATCTCAAGACGAAGCTTGAAGAACTAAAAGGAATGAAAAATTTTAGTGGACCTGCCCGGTAGACCTGTGCGGCGGACCTATGTTGCATACTTGCATGGAATATGTGTGTGCCAGGATACTTTCTACCCACCTACGAGGAGGAACAACACAGAAGGGCTACATGGATGACCTATGCCGCCAAATTTTTTTTGACCAGCCCCCTCCTTGCATATAAATAGGTCCCTTGGGATCCTCATTTGACAAGTGAGAAAGGTGAAAAGTCTTATTTAAGCTCCCATTGAGTAGATCTTTCACCCATATCCATCAAATTGTCTGAGGTAGCTTTCTAAAAACACAAGAGAAGAGATAATTAGATGGTATAAGAATGTTTTGAAATTATTTCATAGTTTAAATCTTTTATAGGCCTGGTTCCCCTATGCGAAGCATTTTTTTCAGTCATCGCTAAGGTCAACGTGTCACACCAACGTGGGGTACCAATGCATCACACCTACACGGGGTACCTATGTGGCACAACTACGTATAGGGCCAACACACCATCTTCTAAATCCTCTTCAAAGCCACTCATGGAAGGGTATTTCGTTCCCAGGTTTCCTTATCTAAAAGGGACTAAGTGAAAACCTCCATCAAAATATTTTGACTTATTAGACCTTTGGTAAGAAACATTAGCATGTCTTCTATTTGTGTTTTTATATCCACAGTCAGAAGTTTCCAAAATTTGTTTTGTAGTAGGGTTAAGATTCATGGAGTGTCTTTGGGTTTTGTATATCCACAGTCACACAAAGATTTATCCTAGGAATAGTGTTGGGAAGTTCCCTATTTGGAGGATTAGGGTTTAGGTTTTTTCATTCTTTTTTCATCTTTAAAACCTAGAACCTTGGGTCTCTAGTAGGGAAGTTAAGGTTCACACTTTCTTTTCTATTACATAAAATGAGGTGTCTCCTTCCTCTCATGAGATCCACTAGGGAATCCGTCCAATTGTATGCCCCTAACCTTTCATATAGGGGGTTTTAGTCTTGCTCCTCTCTACTTTCTTTACCTTCAATACTTCCTTACATTGGACGCTTTTCTAATGTAATGACTGGAGAGGGAAGACTCGTCACCTCGCCCTCTTCCTCGGTCACCTCGGCCTATTTTTCCATTACTGCCGTAGGCACATCCTCTTCCACCATCAGTTGAGGATAAGTGTGGGTTTCTTTTTTCAATCTTTCACATGCTCTTGTTTCTCACACTAAACATGACTCACATAGGCTTATATATTTTTTATGATCACAAAATCTTCACAATTTCCCAAGAATGAACTATGAGAACTCTGATTCACACCATAATTGGGATACATAGGAAGCCTTCATCAGGGACGAAGATCATTGGATATCCTCTTTAGGAATCCAACCTCAATTCCCTTAATATGGGAATCTTCCTTAGATGTAATCCCCAAATTAGTCCCCCCTAAACTCTTGAACTATGATAACTCTGATTCCCACCGTAATTGGAATACATAGGGGGCCTTCCTATGGTTCGAGATCCATCTCATTTCATCCACAAATTGGAATCCTCCTTAGGAGTAAGCCACAAATTAAACCCCCAAATCACCACGGCATACTTCTTAGGAAGTAATCCCACAATCATTTCTCTCAAAGGACTATACTCTCTTATGATTCTCTTCGATCTACAAGGGCCTTGATTCCCATCCAAATAGGATATGTAGGAATCCATTTTGAGGTTCAAACCAAACTTCTCAACTCAACCCTATTCTTCCAGGTCCATATTCCCAACAAGGTCTAATATTACATGGAAACCCATATTATTTCTAATTTCCATGGTCTACTTAGGAAAAAGTCCCACACCAAACATTTATTAAGGACATTTCACATAGTTGTCCTTAGAACATGATATTAAACTATATGGATCTATCCTTATCACATGAACTTAAAAGGTATGATGTGCCCCATTAAGTGGAACCAAACTTTGAGGGTTCTGATTCCTGTCACAAGGATACGTAGATATCCTATTTATGGGTACGATCCCAACATTAAAACAAACTTTTTTCTCCCTAGATAGTGATAAATTTCAGAGTTCCCCACTAAGTGGATTAAAAAAACGTGTCATCATAACGATGGTTAAAAGAATCCCTGAATTTTATATGAGAGGATACCATTGATGAATAATCTCAAATACTACGGATGTCTCTATTAATGAATATCCTCAAATACATACAGATGATTCTAAATTTCACACATGCCAATAATTTATTGAAAATTCCAAGGGAAACTTATGTTATACTTGGTTAATTAATAAGGATTCATGAAAATATATCAAATCTATAAGACAGTCTTAGAGTAGATAATGATTCCCATCAAAAGGGTGTGGTGATTACAATATTCCATCGTATTGACCAATGCATGTTCTTAAGTATCATAAATTCAAATTCAACGAATTCCTACCTTTGGAAATTTGGTCCCTTTGGGATAAATAACTTTTGGATTTTTCTGATTCGACAGATAATTCAAATGGAAACTACCTAGAAGTAGTGATTCCTAACTATGACACACATTCTTTGGAACAAAAAAACACTTGGCGTACCTCTTCTATAGGAAAAATTAGATGTTGTTACATAGAGCACATTTTTTCTATATTTTTTAATCAGAAGGAAAGCTGGAAAGTCAAGTTTTTATCCCACATAGAGAGAATACTACTGGTCAACATGGTAGTCACCTAAAAAATGTTATATACCTTATCTCAAAAAATATTCCCTAGATGACTCAAATAAAATCCTTATAAAATGATCAATATTTTTTTTTGACTAGATCCATCAATGAAATAAAACTCATCACTATTTCATGGAAAAAATTCATCAAAACCATACATATGGGGGCCTTTGACATAAAAGATATCATGATTTATAATGATTCCCTTCTTCCTAAATTCAACTGGAACCTTATGGCCTCTAATGATCTTTCAATATAATTTCATTCCAATAACATTCGAAAAAATGTTTGGAATGGGTATACATATCACATTTACTCGTCATTATATCCTTATATTAGGAACTCATTCAATGATTTTATAGATAAATATAATTAACTAATTTACATACAGTCCAAACACAATTGTTGGAACATAAAGTGGTTTGGAACTACATAGGATGAATGTATAATTGTTCCTCCTAATATAGAAAACCTATCCATCACTGATTTTATCTCCAACATCCCTATCCATGATGGGATTTTACCTCATTACCTCTCCCTCAAGATATGGAGGTTTGAATTTTTGGATAGGGATAATATCATATATTCCCCAAATAGAAATGTATAGTTTAATTCCATATACCTCAATAAATTAAACAATGAATGAAACTGAAACACCCTTCCATGGTTACAAAAATTCTGGGGCCCATTCTATTAGAAAACAATACTACTTCAACTCTAGAAAATTTGTTGAGGAGAGTTCCCTAAACATGATTGGATGTAATGTGCCAGGATCTATATTGGTTCAGCCTAACACCTATTCTTGGGGGATATGGAGAATATTAGTCACACATTTGGTAACTAAATATTAATCTACATGCTTTGATAATACATGTTGGTATTGTTAGGCATCAAAATTTTCATGGGAAACCATGTAGAGGAATTTTTAATCTCCAGTACGAAGACTTTATGTAGTGAGAAGATTCAAAATCTACAACTCAAAACTATTGAATATTATATAAAACACCCCCGGAAATCTAAGAACTCTTTCATCATTGATAATTATACTCCTCTCTTCAAAAGAGGAGCTTGTCCAATAATTAGGATTCTTTAAATTCCTCTTGTGTGAAAATGGGTTTCATGGATTTTTTTCCCAAACTCAAAATTCTATGAATTATTGGTGTTCGTGGAAGGGGAAGAAGTTCAATTGTATGAAAATGATTTATATGGATTCCACCATTCAATTTTTGGATCAAGGTGATCATTGATGATTTAGCCTTTGAAATGATTGTTCCCTCAGGGTGTGGTGGCATCTTCAACACCTATCATGGTTTTATTAAGGGTTTCTTATTTCATTACATAGAAAATTGAAATACATGTGAATATGAGATTTGGTCCATAATACAAGATGTCAAGAATTATATGCTTCAGGAATTAAATTATCTGTGTATTGGATCAGATTCAAAGATGGGAATTAATTTTTTATGTTCTATAACAATAAATGTGCCATGGAAAGTGAATCTTATATGGTGTTATATATCATCACAACACTAATAACCTCAACATGATGGTTTCAAATGAATACAGGGAGGAAAACCAAGTTTAGGATGCTCTATCAAAGAGGAAAATCATGGATATGAGCTCCATGTGGTTCTTCTAGATAGTTAACTACTACTCATCATTGTTTTATGTGGAAATATGGGATGTGAACCACTCCCGCCTTTGAAAAACCCCTCGTAACATCTAATTT
The DNA here is from genome assembly GCA_963277665.1 of Viscum album. Classification (NCBI taxonomy): domain Eukaryota; kingdom Viridiplantae; phylum Streptophyta; class Magnoliopsida; order Santalales; family Viscaceae; genus Viscum; species Viscum album. The sequence continues at coordinate 114,039,969 of OY728133.1, read as the reverse complement.
TTTGTCATAATTGTTTTTATTAAATTCTAGGGATGACTTAATCTGGGTCCTAAACCATTTCAAAATTTTAGTGATTAATGATTATTTACAATTTATTACCAAATTATTTATTAATTAATTAATAATTTTTTATATTACTTATTAATTATTTTGTCCATATTTATTTGTTATATGGTTTTGTATTTTGTATTTTTATATTTATTATTCCATATTACTATTGCTATTATTTTATTTATATTTATATATATAATAATATTAAATTACTTTTTACACGCCATCAAAATAGATTTCTGTAGTGGTAATTTTTTTTAAAAATAACTAAGAGGTAAGGTGTTCGAATATCACCAACACATGTATATCATAACTTTTTTCATGACATATGCATGGTAATAAAATAATAATAATAATAAATAATAATTAATAATTAATTAATTTATTTATTCATAAATTATTAATTATTTAAATACAAAAATTAAAATTATAAAAAACTATCACCAAATTATTCTCCCAGTTTTTCAAAAATAACTGGTAATTAATTTTGCAGCAGTTTTGAAAATCATCATTAAATGTTTATTAACATAGAATTTATCTATGTTTTTATATTACTACCTACCAAAATATATTTTATATATGTATTAAACCGCCATTAAAATATTACTTTGGAGTAGTTCTTTAAGGGCTTCCTGGGATTTTAGTGTTTTTAGTATTTTGAGTATTTTACAGTTTCTAAACAGCTTTTAGGGGATGTGGTGCTTTTAAGATTTTTAGAGTTCTTTTAGTGCTTTTTTTAGATTTTAGGGTTTTTTTATTATTATTTTGTTTTTTAATATTTTCTAGGTTTTTTTGAGTTTTAGGCTCCATTAGGGCTTTTATGGGATTTTAGGGTTTTTAGGGTCTTTAGAGTTTTTAGTATTTTTATGTTTTTTAGATATTTTAGTGGTTTTTTGGGGTTTTAGGATTATCTTAGGGTTTTTGGATTTATAAGGGTTTATTTAGGATTTGTTTTTAGTTTTTTTTATTTTTTAGGGTTTTTTGAGTTCTTATGTGTTTTTAGGGTTTTAGGGGGGTTTCGAGTGTTTTTTAGTTTTTTAGTGGCACCAATGGTTTTTAAGGCTTTAATGTTTTTAGGTATTTTGTGGTTTTTTGGTTTTTTTTCATATTTTTTATTGTTTATAGGGGTTTTAGGGTCCTTATGGGTTTTTAGGGTTTTTAGGGTTTTAGGGGTTTTGGGTGTGTTGCGATGTTTTAGGTATTTTATTTCTTTTATGGTTTTTAGGGTTTTCGGGTTTTCATTTGTTTTTAGTGGTTTTCAAGGGTTTTAGGGGTTTTTAGAGTTATTTAGGATGTTTAATGGTTTTTGGGTATATTAGGTTTTTATATGGGTTTTAGTGAATTTTAGGTTTTTTGAGTTATTTTAGGGGTTTATGGGTTTTATGGTTTTATGGTAATTTAGGGTTGTTTTATGGTTTTAATTGTTTTTAAGAGGCTTTAGGGGTATTTGTATTTTCAAGGGGTATTATGGGGTTCTATGATTTTAATATTTTTATGGGGATTTAAGTTTTATTGTGGTTATTTATTGTCATATAGTGTTTTAGGGACTTTAGTGATTCTTTGGACTTTTAGGGGCTTTTTATTTTATTTAGGGGTTTTGGTTTTTAATGGGGTTTTATGGTTTTTTAGTGGTTTGGGGTTTTTATTGTTTTTCATGGATTTTAGGGTTTTGTGTTGTTTTATTTGTATTAGGGTATTTAATATTTATTGTGTTTTTAGGGATTCTTTGGGGGTGTTTAGGGGTTTCTTGGGTTTCATGGGGAGTTTTTTTTCAGATTTTTTGACTTTTAGGGGTCTTAGGGTTTCAGAGTTATTATGGTTTTGAAATATTTTTACAGGAATTTTGGGTTTTTTATAGGTTTAGGGGTTCTATTTATTTTTTTAGTTTTTTTGTGGTTTTCATTTTTTTTGTGTTTTAAAGGTTCGTAGTGATTTTAGTGAATTCAGGGTTTTTACGTGTTTTAGCAGGTTTTAATTTTTTTGGATTTTTATAATGTTTTATGGTTTTAAGGGTTTTTAGAATTTTATGTATTTTTATAGATTATTAGGGCTATTTATTAAAAAAATTATGCTTTTTTAAGTTCAATGAATATATAGTGCTTTAGTGTTTTAGGGTATTTGGGGTTATTTAGAGACTTCTGGGTTTTTAGTGTTTTTAGTGTTTTTAATGTTATTTTAGGGTTTTAGTATCTGTTAGTATTTTAAAGTTTTTTTGATTTTTCAAGGTATTTTATGGATTTATTTGGTTTTTCGGTATTTTTATTGTTATTAGAACTTTTTGGGTTTTCAATAATTGTTTTTTTGAGGATTTATTTGGATTTCTAGGGTTTGATGTATTTTGTGGAGTTTTTTTTTTGGTTTTTGGGTTTTTATGGGTTTTTTGGTCATTAGGGTTTTTTGGGATATTACTATTTTTTAGGGTTTTCACGGTCTTTTAACATTTTTTAATTTTTAAGGAATTTTAGGGGTTTATGGTTTTTATGATATTCTTACGTATTTGATGTTTTTAGTGTTTTTAGTTTCATTTAGTGTTTTTGGGGTATTTGTGGTCTTTTGGGGTTTTTTGTGTCCTTTGGGATTCTTATAGTTATTTAGGGTTTTATGTGTTTGGGGGTCTTTTACCATATTTAGAATATGTTATGAGTTTTAGGTTCTTTAATAGGTTTTTGGGGTTTTAGGGTTTGGGGGAATTTTAGGGTCTTGTGGTGTTTTTATGGTCTATTATGGTATTTAGGACCTTTTGGGGATTTTAAGGGCTTTAAGTGTTTTTAGGAGTTTTAGAGTTGTAAGGGATATTATGTTAATTTTATGTTTTGGGTTTTTTAGGGATTTAGTGTTTCTTGGGGTTTTATTATTTTTGAAGATTTTTGGGTTTTCATAGGGTTTTTGGGTTCTTGGGTTTCACGATTTTTAGGGTATTTTATATTTTTAAGGATTTAGGGGTTTTATTATGTTTTTTGTTATTATGGGTGTTTCAGTTTGATAGTGTTTTTTGTATTTTCATGGGGTTTTGGTATTTTATATACTTTAGGGGTTTTATGGTTTGTAGGGGTTTTATTGTATTTTACAATTTTTAGGGGTTTAGAGGTTTTTAGGGTTTGGTGGTTTTAAGATCATTTTCGATTTTTAGTGTTTTAAAAAGGATTTAGGTTTTTTAGTGTGTTTTAATATTTTTAATGTTTTAGGGGTATTTTAGGGTTTTTATTAGGGGTTTAGGGTTTTTAGGTTTTAGGTTCATTTGGTTTGTAAGGATTCTTACAGTTTTTTGGATCTATTAGTAGTTTTTTTAGTTTTTTTGGCCTTTTCTGGTATATAGTTTTTTTATGTTTTTTTCCAATATTGTATAGGGTGTAGGGGTTTTTAGTGGTTTTTTAGATTTTATGGTTTTCATTATTTTAGCGGGGTATTAGGTTATTTGGGTTTTACAGTTTTAAGGGTTTTCAGACATTTTAGGGTTTTTAGAGTTTTTAGGGTTTTTAGGGTTTTTAGGGTTGTTTAAAATTTTTACAGTTTTAGGGGTTCTTAGGGATTTATGGTTATAGTATTTTTATGGTTTTAAGGGGTTTTGGGGTTCTTAGGGGGTAGGGTTTTTTGGGTCTTTTTTGCGGGGGGGGGGGGGGGGGGGTAGCGTTTTATGATTGGGGAAGGGTTTTAGCTTTTTAAGAGTTCTTAGGGTTTCTAGTTGTTCTTTGTATATTTAGTAGTTTTTAGGTTTTAGGGTCTTTATAGGGGTTTATGGAGTTTTTGGGTATTATGGGTGTTAGGGGTTTTAGGGGCTTTATTGTTTTTAGTTTTTTAAGGTTTTTTGGGTTGTTATTATTTTTTAAGGTTTTATGCTTTTAACAGTTTTTTGATTTCTAGGATTTGTTAGGTTTGTGGGGGGGGGGGGGGGGTTAGTGCATTATTGGGTTTTTTTTGGGTTTCTTGGTTTTTGTATTTTTTGGGTCCTAGGGTTTTAGGGGGTTTAGATATTTTGGAGGTTTAAAGGGTTTCATAGTTTTTATGGTTTTTTGGGTGATTTAGGGTTTTTAGGTGTTTAGGGGTTTTTAGGTTTGTTTATTTTTTTAAATATTTTTTATGGGAAGTATGGTTTTTAGTGTACTTTTTATTTTTTAGGGGTTTTAGGATTTTTAGAAATTTTTTGATTTCTTAGGGTTTTTATGGGTTTCATTGTCTTTTATGTGTTTTAAATTTTTTAGTTGTTTTGGGTTCATTTATCATTTTTAGGGATTTAGGGTCTTTTAGGGATTTTTAGGGAGATTAAGTTATTTTAGGGTTTTCAAGGGGATCTAGGGTGTTTTAGTGGGGTTTAGGTTCTTTTAGGAGTTTTTGGTGTTTTAGGGTCTTTTAGGGGTTTTCAGCTTTTTTGTCCATTTAGGGTTTTTTTGTTTTTAGGGTCCTTTATAGTCCTTATGTTTTTCTTTGTCCTTTAGAGTCTTTTATGGATTTTAGGGGTTTTAAGGAATTATAGGATTTTTAGTGTATTTTGGTATTTTTTGACACTCTGAGGTGTAACTTTCTTGGTATTAACCATGTTATTTATTTTTCGCTTAGATTCATGATGTTCCTTGTTGAAATTTTGAGTTTTTGGGATATTTTATAAGGGTGTAATGTATGGAAAACAACATCAAAAAAGTATCGTATAAATTGTATACTATGTGAAGTGGTGGAAAATAGGGGTTGAACAATCTATGCATTGTCAGGGAAACCATGAAGTCATCCACAAATCCTATAGGGCTTAAGGTAATGGATGATGCATGATCTGTAAACCGTTTGGAAAACCACGTGAGAAAATCATGTGGTCACCCCATATTGTTGTTTTTTTGTATTTTTTCCTTTTGTGAAATTGTATTTCTACCCACAAGACAACCCAATTTGACCATCTCATTCATGGAGCCTCCCATGGGGTTATCCCTCTATACTCAAGCATCTCTTATTATATTTGGAGTGGTTCATGGAGGTTTCTTCATCTAGATCAATAGGTTTGTATCTCTATTCACTATTTCTTGTGGTTTATTTCCCTTTATCATTTAACTGTAGTTTCCATGGGTGGCTGATTTTCTTGGTTATAAATTGTTTATTTTGATTTATAATGGTAATGAGCCATCCTAGGAGATACTTTCTAGTGGATATCATCAATGACGGCCTAATTACACCACATGAGGTAGGCTTTTCCATTTTATTGCCTTAAATTTAAGAGTTCCATGGGTGATAGGCTTTATAAATTCTTTTCTAATCAAGATAATGATGGTTTTATTTATTAAGTTTTTCTTTATAATGGTTTCACATTATTACTCTTGGTTTTTTATGGATAAATGTTTTGAACTTCATGTTTAAATGGGATTTGATGTAAATTGGTATTTTATACATAATAAATGATTGAAAAATTTAAATAATGGTCTTTTATAAGAAAAATACCATTTCATTGTGTTTTAAGCCAAATGATATTTTCAATGTTGACTCCCTTTTTGGTTTATTGGGTCTGATTAATATAAAAATGGGTGGTATTGTCTTATAAAGTGACATATTGTTTCCCTTCAGTTGTGTGTTTGTTGTTGTTGATAATCATGATTTCCTTTCGAATTATGTTTGAATTCCAATTTTTTTTTAAAAATTATCTAAATATTTTTGTGATATCTGCAATAAAATTAAGTAATAATTTTCACTTTATGGTGTATTTATTGATTGATTGTTGTTGTACCTTTTTGTACACCCTCTTGTTTTTGTTGATGAAGTTATTTTATCGATGTGAAATTTGTTTGTGATATTATTCACGTTGTTATTTTATATTGGGTCTCTTTATAAGGGAATTATGTGAGGTGGTAAGCATTTGATTTTGGTGTTAGCCTTTGGACTTTGTTATTGTCATGTGATAACATATTTTTGGTCGTGGCCCACTTCCTTTAGTTATTCCATGAGGTGACCTAGGTTATTAAGTGGTGAATAGTGGGACATTTCTATGCTAGTGTAGATTATGAACTATCTATACAACCCTATTTATACATAATACTTAGCTAGTAGGGTGTCACTTATGGGACTAGATAATATTTATTTGGTTTACAGATGTGATATCATTTGCCTTATAATAGTTGGTCCATAGTTTCATGCCTTTTATTATCCCATTACTCCCTGTGGTGTTGCCTTGTGTAATGTATCATGTGTAATTCCTTGTTTTATATATATATATATATATTAATATTTGCTTATAATGGGTTGGATGTACTTTCTCGATGTGTCGATCCTCTGGTGTTTTCACCATGATGTTGGATAGTTTTTTTTTCATCAGTTTATTTTTATTATTTGTCACCCTCTTTAATAGTGTTTTATTATATTTTCCATTGTTTTATTGATTATCATTGTGTTGGGAATGTAAAATATTTTAATTGAAAAATGGTGAAATTATTTCCATGTTTAATTATTGGTTGACTTGCTATTGAAATGTTTAAAACCATGTGTGAAGTTTTTTAAAAAAGTATGATGTTTTCAGGGTAAAAGATTAATTTTAGAAATGTAATTTTTTGGTAAAAAATAATAGTGTCATGATTTATACAAGTTATTCTTTGAGAAAGTGAATGTTTCATGATTGGTTTACTCTAATATCATGGAATGTAAATGTAATTATAATTTTTTATATTAATTTCAAACTAAAATACTTGGATTATTTTATAATTCTATGAAACTAACTCATGATGGTATCCTACAAGCATTGGATTAGACCCTAAATATTCACATTGATGGATATTTAGTCCTTATATCTTGTTTAGTTTTCTCAAGCTTGGATTTTGGGTTTTATATGGTGTCATATTCCTTGGTAAGCTAATGTTTTTTGGGATTATAGTTGTAAATTCAGATTGACATGGAGGTGGTGATCAGTCCTTCATTTTTGCAGAACTGATTAGCTAATTTATTTTTCAGATTCTTTGTTCTTCAATTTTCATTTCTTTTAGCTTCTTTTGTTTTTGTTTTTTAATCTCATATTAAATGGTTGTTTTTTAAGTTGATATTATTGGCTTTTTTTCTACTATTGTTATTCCATGTTTGGATGTTATGTTTGTCTAGAATAATGTGTGTGAAACCATCCCTAATTGGTTTTGGTCATCATCCTGGGGATATCGAGGATGATATTAGGTTTTGTGGTGTCTCATCTCAAGAATCAGTCTAGATGGAGTCCCAAACCACTTTATTACAAAATGTAATTAGAGCCTAGGTTTCATGAAAGGGGCCTAGTATTTTGATATCCAACATATTATTATTTGGGGGCTGAGTTTAGATAAGATATAGGACAATCAATACATGGTTTTTATGGGGGGGAATGCTATTGGCCTTATCCTCCTTGTATCGGATCACTAGTTTCCATGGGTGTTCAAGAATCTTATTTCGAATTTTTGAATTTGAAGTGGCATTTTTTGAGATATTTTTATGTGGTCTAGTATTAATCTAATTTTTAGGGATATTTAGAGATATTTACTCAAAAATTAATCATTTCAAAGTGAAATTGTATAGAAGTTGGATGGTCCATGGTTAAGGAGAATGGTCTATCAAACATGGATAGGTTGTTGATACAATCTGGAAAACTTCCAATGGCCCTCTCATGGTTGGTTCATGGGCTAAAATACCAAACTGCCAAACCAATCTTAGTGATTAATAATTAGAAAATTTTTTCTAATATTTTTATGGTTTTGTATTTTTCTACAATTGATGTTGATTTTATATGTATTTTTGGGTTTCATTTATCAGTTTTAATTTTTTTCAAGTTAGGTTTTAAGGTAAAGGTTTTATTGATTTAGTAGTTGGTACTCTTTAAAAAATAATCTTTTCAGTAAGTTATGGCATTTTAATTAAGATATTTTAATCTCAATGAAATCAGTCTGAGGAAAAAAATTAATTTTTATGTTGTGTTAGTTTCAAAATGATTTGGGTGTGTGGTATAAAATACTTCCAATGATTTTTTGTAAAAATTTGAAATGGGATTTGTGACCTTGATTTGGTTTCTATGATATTTGGTTCCCTTGTGGGGAATTATAGATAGTTTTTAAATATAAATGATTTTTTTGTGGTTATTCTTTTTATGTCAGAATTTAAAGTGTATTTATTGAATTCTTTATTTTGTGATGTTTTAAAACATGTCCCCCTAGAATGTACTACAATATCAGGAAAGTAATTCCTTGGATATTTGTCCTAGTGATCCAGGGTTTGTATTTTTGGTCATTTACTCTACCTAGATTCATGATAGAATGGTACATCTATGTTCTTCCCAACTCATGGATCAAGAACAAGTGTTTTTTAAGCGAAATCCTCTAGTATTTTGTTGTGATTGATGATCTCATGAGTTAATTGAGTGGCTATCCAATGTTGAGTATACATTTTTCCTTATATAAACTCTTGAAGACTCCAAAGTGAGGTTCCTTATTCCCCTATTTGAATCTATGGGTTTCGAATAGTGGATGCTCAATATTCATCCCCAACCATTTTAGGGTTGATATTGGGAAAATTTCAAGGCCACCTTCATTCATCGGTTTTAACCTGAATAAGAGAAAGTTGAGAGGGTGATAATGAATCTATGTATCAACCAAAGTGATCAGTTAGTCAAAGACTACATTGGACATTTCACTAGATTGGTGTATTTCTCTGTAGAGTTAGTTATAGATAATTTGAAGAAGTTTTGGTTCTTTCTTAGGGAAATTCATTCAAAATAGAATTCATCAGTGCTTAAGTCTTTATTGACTTCCTATATAGAATCAAATTATAATTACATCATCATTCATTCATTCATAGTTGGGAAACATGTTATAGGTGATGCTTTAATTCTTATAGTAGCTTTAAAGTATGATTCAGCTAATGATAATGGGATGTAGGAATGTGATAAGGATAGAAAGCTATCTTCTCATTAAAATAGTACTATTCCTATAAAGATGAATTACTTATTGTGTTTTCATTATGGGATGCATGAACATGTTAATTGATCATATTTGTAGGATTTTAAGACTTTTTATCTATGAGATTACCTGGAAATATTCATAGGTTTTGTGAGATAGTAATATATCGAAAGAAAAAGTCTAGAAACTATCATAAATATGGTGTGTAATCTGAATTTTTTCTTCGATGGGATAGTTAAAAGCATAATTTTTTTTGGTAATATCCTATTATTTAATTTTTCATTTGGTTTTGTACTTTTCCCAACATTTTTGTACCTATTTCCTCAATGTATAATACATGAGGGGGATTTTGACATTGTTTTGGTATCTGTTGATATGTTAATGCTTCATTAATTCTTAATGATTATTGTATTTTATGCATTGTTTAGGACATGTCTTGGGGTTTATTTTATGGATGATCGGGGTATGCCTTGGGCACATGGAAGGGTAATTTGGATAATTTTTTTTGTTTCTAGTTATGGTGTGGGCTCTACATGGTCTATATTTTCTTCTATATTTCCATGAGTGGGTGTTTTGTGAGTTTAGACCCATGTTACCATATTTTTAGTATTTTAAAATATTTATTAGCTTTGTAATTATGTTTTGAGGTATTTACATGTTGGGATGTCACTTTTTATTAAGGGAGTCACTTTTTTGGGTGATCATGTATAGAGAACCATTAGTTGTTCTTAGGGATGTCCACTCTTATAGTGTTCTGATTTGGTTTTCTTAGGGAGTGGGATCATGAATCTTTTGCGATGATATTTTTTTTGTGAAAATATATTATGTATCACCATTTTATGTAAATTATAAATGTTTTGGAGACCTATTATAGGTCTATGTGTGTTTTCTCATTCTTATAGAGTCATCATTTGCGATGCCTTTGGTTGGGATGTGATGTCACTTGGATCTAATCACTATTGATGTTCCAGAGGTGGTGTTTCATCTTTTTCCTATGATATAGTTTTGGAATTGGGATTCTCATAAGAGAAGTGGTGTATATTTTGGTATTCCCAATTTCAAAAATAGATCACATGAATGGCTATCACAACATCATCTATTGTTGTCTGTTCACTTTCCTTCAGTGAGGAGTTTGTTTCTTAGGACTCCTAGTAAATGGTATGTTAGTGAATTACTAGTATTTATGTAGTACTTACATAAAGTAAGGGTTTGTTAATTATTAAAGTCTTTGGTTTTTATATTAGGTAAGTTGATTGGTAATTTAGTCCTCATTAGAGGGGAGGTAATATTGGAATTCCCACCTCCCCAAAGATTCTAAAGACTTTATGGTTGTATAAAGTGTCATGATGGGAATTTTTTAACACCAAAGGTGTAAATTTATTTGTAGTAACCATTTGGTTTATTTCCACCTTGGTTTTAAGATTTTATGAGTTGAATTTTGTTATTTTTTTAGTCTTTTCTTGTGGTATATAGTTAGGATAAATGTTTTAAAACAGTGTAGTAGAAACTGTACACATCATGTAGTGGTGGAAAAAAGGGGAGTGCATGGTATATGAATGTTAAGGTAAACCATGGGAGGAATCCATGTGGAATCATGTGTTTGATGAAGTTTAAAACACACTATTAAATCATGGTTTGGATAACTATATGAAACAACCATGTGGCCTTCTTAACTTTAGGATTTTTTTTTAATTTTCACCATTTTTTTAAATTCACCTTCCACCCCAAGCCACCCCCATTTGACCATCTCATTTTTGTCACATTCCAAGGGGTTATCCCGCATTTTTAAATCTTATCAAAGTGTAATTTGAGTGGTTATTTGGTGTTTCTTTATCTTGATTTATTTATTTTTCTCCATGTTCCCCTAAACCTTGTTTCAATTAGTGGATGATTATCTTTGTTAGGGACTTTCAGAAATGGGGATTTTGGTTTGTAATAGTTGTGATCTATCCTAGGAGTCCCTTTCTAGTGGATTTAATTAAAGGTGAAATGATTCAACCACATGTGTTACGTATCTCAATTTAATTACCTTTTATTTAATAGATCCATGAGTGTCTGGCTTTATAAATTCTTTTCAAATATATACAATGAATGTGTGGGTTATCTAGGTTTGGTTTACAAAGGATTTTTGTAATGTAGGTTGGTTTTTATGTGGCTTAAAGGTTTTAATTTCATGTTTAAATGGGAATTTTATGTGAAAATGTATTTTATGCATCTGACATGTTTGAAAAAAATCCATGAATGGGTGTGTATAAGAGAAAAAAATTATTCATTATGTTTAAGACAATTTTTATATTCAATGTGAATTCCATTTTTTGGTTAAGGTTATTTATTGATTTAAAAATATATGGTATTGTTTTATAAAAATAAATAATGTTTCCCATGTCTTGTTTGTCTGTGATTGTTGATAATCATGATTTTTTTGGAATTATGTTTGGATTAAAAATTATTTTAAAAACTATTTCTAATTTTATGTGCTATATACGATAAGATAAAGTCATGTATGGTACTTTTTGATGTTTTATTGATTTATTTTTGTTTTTTTACTTGTTTACCACCATTTTCATATTGATGATGTTATATTAATCCATGTGGAGGATGTTTGTGATGTGATTCATCTTGTTGTTATGTATTGGGGTTTTTTCTAATTGAAATATGTGAGGTGATAAGTATGTGATTTTGGAGTATGACTTGAGGCTTTATTGATGACATATGATGGAATTTTTTTTCGTGGACCACCTCTTTAGTTATTCCATTAGAAGGAATAGGTTTCTATGTGGGGAGTATTGGGTCATTCTCAGATAGTTTTTATTACACACTGGCTAGTAACCCCTAGTTGTACATAGTAACTATCTAGGGTTTTATCATCGACATGACTAGACAAGAGTAATTTAGTCGATGGATGTCTGACCGTTAACCAATTGGCGTACCATCCCATTAGTCCATGTGGTGTTTCATCATGATATGCATCATATGCTATGAGTTTTTTATATATATTGGCATGTGTGTTGTTTATTATTTGGATGGAATTTCATGATATGGTAAGCCACTTGTGTTTTAGTTATGATGTAAGCTAGTTATTCTCCATAATTTTATTGGATTTTTTTCACCTTCTATTATGGTGTTTTATTATAGATTAACTTATTTATTTACTTACCATTGTGTTGGTTTTGTAAATTATTTTGATGTAGAAAGTGGGAAATGGGTTTTAACTGATTTTATTGGTTAAAATTATTTAAAAAATTTACACAGTCTGTAGGTTTGTTTAAAAAAGTGTGATGTTATAAATGTAATAGATTAGTTTTAGGAATGTATTTTTTTGGTAAAAACTCATTGTATCATCCTTTAAAAATGTTCTTCTTTGAAGAAGTTCATGTTACATGTTCTTATATTCTTATATCATGAAAAAGAAATAAAAACATAATTTATTTTATCAATTTAATACTAGAAAACTTGGTTTAATTTATAAGAGGAATGAAATAGATTCATGGTGGTATCCTACTAACTTATTGACCCTAGTTTTTTTTTTGAAAATCATGAACATGAAACAATCCCCAATGGTTTTGTTTGATACCCTTGATGCTTGTCATCCAGTCAGGTGTGAGGGATGATCCTATTGTGTTTTATGGTTTTTTTAGGTTCCATTTGGGTTCTATGGTTTTAGGATCCTTTTGGGTCCTTTAGGGATATTACAGTCCTCTAGGGTTTATAGGTGTTTTAGAGTATTTTAGTGGTTTTAGGGTATTCTATGGTATTTTGGATGGCTTTGTGTCCTTTTTGTAGTTTTAGGGGATTTAGGATTTTATGGTATTTTTGGGTTTTTGGGGTTTTCGTGTCTTTTAGGAGTTCTAAGGGGTTTTATGGTTTTTATGGTTTAATGTTTTTTAGGTTTCAGGGTTTTAATGTTTTTAGTATCTATTAGGGGTTTTTATAGTAATTAGGTTTTTTGTTTTTTTCTGGTTTTTTGTTTTATTTTGGTTTTAGAGGCAAGGAAGATTCGAGGGTCGGGCTATTCCCGACCCCCCAAAATTTATTAGTAAAGAAAAGGAGACACATCAGACAAGGGAGGGGAGGGGTCAAGCGAAACACACCCAAAAACCCCTTACACCACATGAAAAAGAAAGGAAAAATAAAAAGGACACACAAAATGAGAAAAGAAAGATAAACAAAAGAAAAACCAACAGCATCTCCCAGCCAACCCGCAACCAGCATCCAGCACAGGGTCTACCAGCCATCTCCACTATCATCATCATAATCTGCACCAGGGGGGTCTCCCTCAGCACCATAACCAGAGGCTGCATCAGTGTCTACTGACTCCCATTCCGAAGAATCATACTACTTAAAAAAGTTGGTGTAGTATTCCCTTAACTTCACCTGCTCCACATTCAACCGCTTTTTAGCAGACCGCCCCGCCTTACCAGAGGAGTTCTTCGAAGCCTTGCTGGAAGCCCTTTTAGAATCCTTTCTTGGAATGGAGGAGTAGTCCTTCCTTGGCCTCCTTACTTTCAGAGAAGCAGTGAAAAGATCACCATGATTCCCCTGTACAGGTATAACAGAGTCCTCCTAGTTGAGAAAGCAAGAGGTGGGAGGTGGAAAACACTCCCTGGACAGGCCCCTAGAAAAATTCTCTTTTCCAGCGAGTATGGAATTATCCTATAAAATCTGGGCCATGTTGGATTTGATCCTAGAGCCATCATCCGAGCCACTCTCCCAGATCATTGAGCACTCGGATTCCATTCCCTCCTACAAAAGAGAAGGCTTCAAAGCCAGGTCTTTCAGAACCAAATGTTTGGAGTTCTCATCCACACTGTCCCTAATCATCCCATCTTCAAAAAAATTAAAAAATCATCTCTACTTCACTAAAAAAGTGCTCCACACTCCCTCCCCCCTGCCCAGTAGCAAGAACATTAGCCAGCACCTAAGAAGGAGACTTTGCGCTCCCATCATCAGCCACCATAGGGTTCTGGGACATGCTCCCTCCACCATGCCCAGCAGCATCGACCTGCACCTTATTCTGTATCTGTTCAGCAGACATCTCGCCTCCCGCATTGTCCAGGGGCCCCTGCACCTCCTCCTCAAACTCCATCCCATCATAGGGCTCCATGCCAAGATAATTTCTAGCATTCGGAAACTGAAAATCACTCCTCATGCGCTTGCAGATATCATGTACATTGGGTTCTGGTTGGCACTAGATGGCCATTTTCCCAAGCGTAATTGGAGGACTAGCATGCACAATCTGTGAGTTCAGTGGTCCAGAACCCAAACCAGGAGCGGATTCCACCCCCTCAGCAAGAGTCCTCTCACTCCGAGTTGAAAAATACATAGCAACCTCCTTGGCATAGACCTTGACCCAAGCCTGACCCCCTCCATCAACCTGCATCAAAACATCCCCAACCGCGATAGCCTCCTGTTCCACTAAAGCAGCATGACTCGTAGGGTATTCAGCCACACCAGTATCTAGAGCCAAAAATCCCATATTGGGTGAGCCCCCGACCACTATCTTAGAAAATGATGATGGATCCACAACAGGCAGCCCAAGCACAGAGGGGCTGCTTCCACGTTGGCACACAGATGCAGTGTGGCCTAACTTGCAGCAAGTCGAGCAGAAGAAGACCCAGGATTCAAAACAAACCTGTTGCTGCCACCGGAGTTCATCTTCAATCTCGACACAGACCAAATAGACCGGGGGTTTGGACACATCCACCACTATGCAAATCCGAGGCATAAAGGGATGACATGTAGTGCTCGTTCGCGCATCCATACACAGAAAGCTTCCAACGACATTAGCCCAAATGGCCCAAAGGCCTTATTTTTTATTTTATTATAGATAATCCCCCTTTTAAGGGTTGAAGGGGAACCCGTACATGACCCATAGGCCCAAGGCACAAGGCCCGACATGAACCTCAATACATGACCCAAAGACCCAAAGGCATACCATTCCCATTACATGACCCGTAGGCCCAACCCACTAGAACTTCCCCTCCCCAGCGTCTTGAATCATTGATCTCCTTAGCTCCCCACCTTGCATTGCTGATCGACTAGCATTGCCCCGTACAAATTTGCACGGTGCCTGGTCCCGATGGTGGCTGCCATACCCTCTCATTCTTCCAATCCGGTTAGCTCTACATCTTGTGGCATCTACTCATGATGCTCTGATCTTCTTCCGGGGCCTGTTCTATGTAAACGGGGCTACTCTACGGTCTACGTGACCCAAAGTCCCTGTGGCTCGAAGGCCTTTGATAACCCGAAGGACCTGGAGACCCGTAGGTCCAAACCGGTGGCCCGAAGGCCCAAATCGGGTGAATAGTTCCAGATGCTACAGTACTGAACAGTAACTGCTATAGTGACTGCTAAAGTACTGCTACAGTACTTGAAAATTCTCCTCCACCTGATTTTGAACCCGGGTCCTTTCTGGTTTTTTATAATGATTTTGGGTCATTTAGGGTTTTAGGGGTTTTAGGTTCCTTATGGGGTTTTAGATTCTTTTAGGTTTCTTAGTGATTTTTATGGTGTATTAGGGTTTTACTAGGGTTTTTGAGGTTATTTTAGGTTATTTAAGTGTTTTTTTTATTTTATGCAAAATTTTAGTTTTTAGGGTCATGTAGGGTTTTTTGGGGTTTTAGGGTATTTTCGATTTTTTAGAGGTTTTATGGGGATTTTGGGTGTTTGAACTCTTTTAGGGTGTTTTGATTTTTAGGGTTATTAATAATTTTTGGAATCCTTTAGGGGGTTTTAGGTGTTTTAGGGTTATTTATCATTTCATGTGTTTTATATATTTTTTGTAGTTTTAGGTGGTTTATGGATTTTTATGTGTTTTCAGGGGTTTATGGTTTTCTTGGGGTTTTAAGGTTGTTAGTATTTTTTGTATTTTTAGTGTTTCTTTGGTTTTTAGTGTTTTGAGGGGGATTAATGGTTTTTAGCTTTTAAGTGTTTTCGGGGGTTTGTTGGGTTTGTAGGGGTTTTATGTTTTTTATGGTTTTCAGGGGTTCAAAATGTGTTTTAGTATTTTTATATTTTCTTTGGTTTATATACTTATTATGTTAATTAGGTTTTATAGTTTTTTTAGGAATTTTATGGTATTTTTGGAATTTTAAATATTTTTGTTGTTTTTTTGTTGTTTTTGGATTTTTTTTCGTGGTTTCTATGGGTTTTTAGGGGATTTTGAGTTTTTAGTGATTTTAGGGTTTCTAGGGTACTTACGGTATTTATGATTTTTTAGGAATGATTTAGTTTTTTGTTGGGTTTTATAGTTTTTATTGTTTTTAGTGGATTTTTTGTTGTTTAAGTATTTTTATGTTCTTCATGGGTTCTATAGGGTTTTAGGGTCTTTGGGTTATTTTGTGTTTTTTTTTATTTTCTAGAATTCTATAGTGTTTTTAGGGGTTTTAATGATTTTATTTTTTTATTATATTTCATGTTTTTAGGGGAAGTGTAGTTTTTAGGGTATTTTGGGTTTTTAGGATTTGTAGGTTTTTTTCTATTTTTAGGGTTTTAAGGATTTTATAGTATATCATAATTTTCAGGGCTATTTAGAGGGTTTAGTCTTTTAAATGTTTTTAGGGTTTCTCGGATTTCTAGGATTTCTAGGGTGTTATTGTGTTTTTTCAGGTTTTAGGGATTTAATTGGTTTTCAAGATATTTATGGGTCCTCATAGTTTTTAGGGAATTTTGGTTGTTTAAGGGTTTTATTGTAATTTTATTCTTTTTAGGGTCTTTTGTGGTTTTAGCGTCCTTTAGGATGTTATATGGGTTTTATTATCTTTTAGGAGTTTTTAGGGGGGTTAGTTTTTTATTGTTTTATAGTTTATAGGTTTTTAGTGTTTTAGAGGTTTTTCGTGGGTTTCTATTTTTTGGGGGGATTTAGAGGTTTTAGGTCTTTTGGGGTTTTACAGTTTTTTTAGTATTGTTTTAGTGGTTTTAGGGGGTTATAGGTTTTTTTATTTTTTGTTTTTTTAGTTTTTATATATTTAGGGGGTTTAATTGGTATTTTGGTTTTTTAGGGGTTCCAAGGTTTTCTAGTTTTTTTATATTTTTTTGGATTTCTATGGTTTTTGGATTTTTGGTGTAATTTATTTTTTCTAGAGTTATAGATATTTTTTTCATGTTTTAAGGATTTGGAGTTTTTTTGGTTTTACAGGTTCTTTTTAGGTTTTTATGGTGTTTAAGGTTTTTAGGGTTTTATGGATTTTATGGGGTTTTAGATTTTAGAGTTATTAATGTTTTCATGGTTTTTAGGGGTTATAATGTCATAGATTTTTTGTGTATTGTTTTTAAATATTATATGGAATTATTATGAGACCAAGCTTTTCAACGGAATGAAATTCTGAGGCCCTAATTTCCCAGAATAAATGTTTGAAATAAATTAAACTTTTAAACAACGTGAAAGAGAACTTTTCTTGAAAAAGTTGAATACCTTTTAAATGGGAGTCCAGATCTGAAACTTGAGGCATCGTTGCGTTCAGAGCAGTGAACTAATCCTCCCATATCAATACCATCTTATATAAAGTGTGCAGGGTTATCCACATAACCCAAAAAATTGTGGATTTTTCGTTGGAGCATTAGAGGAGAACCCATTGGTGGACGATGATGACCCGATCGATCGACACATCTCAGATTAAACGAACCACGCTAATGAATGCGACGTAGTGATCATTCTTCAATCGAATCGAGGTACGGTTTTTTTTCTTTGTTTTGTTTCCACGTTCTTTGATTAAATGAAAATTTTGGATCAACCCATGAACAGGTTGATCCGTGGATCGTGCATTCTTATAAGAGGGTTTTATTTCTGTTTCTTTTGGGGATTGATTTGGGTAATTGATTATACTTTTTTGATAATCATTTGATTTTCCATGTTTATTCCATCTAACATGAGTAGATCAAAGTCGTGATGAATGAAGGTAAATGTTTGTTTTCCAATTTGGTTAATTGGATGTATTCCTTTTTTCTTCGCGTTCTTTGAGTTCTTCACAGGGCGATGAACAATGGATCATTTCACATCTATTTCACAATACAAAGATCCAAAATTGGAGATTCGACATCATGACGATCCAACAGAGGTGAGGCGGTGATGGAAGAAGGTGAATCATCTTGGATCAAGGTGGATCGTTCTTCGAGAATTCTTCTTATGGATGGATTGAAACTTATTTTTAGGGCCTATCGGAAGACCAAAAACAACAGTCGTAGCTTTGAAGTATCGGGGTGACCTAGAATCTGGAGTTTAGTGTCAAACAGATTGTCATAACAAAGATCAAAGCATCATTGAGGCAGATCAAGGTAGTTTTGTTATTTTGGAAACTTTCTGAACAAACGGCGTATAACCCAAAGAACACTCTGTGTGGGAACAGTGGTGGTCACTAGGGTTTTTGCATTGCACAGGATGAAGAACACGGTGTGCCTCTAAGGAGACACAGTGTGTGGGACCCACCAAATGGCAGCTAGAGTTCTAGGTGATGGGATTCACTAACATGACATGTTCTCTGAAGAACACGGCATGTGGGTCCTTACATGGGACTCGGTGTGTATCTCGGAAGATAGATAGACACGGGGTGGAGTATACAGCCGTGTACTCCACCACACGGCTAGAATAGGATTGTTACATGGGTTACCCCATTTATCAGTGACACGGGATGGCCTAGACCAGTTGAAGCCATGTATGGACCCACAACTGCGTACACGGAGGGAACCCCAGTTACTTGGACATGGCATGTGGTTCGTCCTACACGCCGTTTACTTACCTTTAGACATGACATGTTTCTTCTGACTTAGGTCATTTCACATGGGTAGTACCTGGAGTCACAAGACATGGCGTGTGACCCATTCTACACATTGTGTATATCCTAGAACATGACTTGGATCCCTTGTTAATTGTTTCTTGGATAGGTTTCGTTTGGGTTAGTTCCCCTTTCTCTTTTCCCTGAAGGTCAGGTATCATATCCTTCAATAAGAGTATGATCCCTTCAGTGGGACTTTCTGAGATAGAGTCAGGTATCCCTCCAAGAGGCCTGGGGTGAGATCATCTATCCATTCCTGACCCTAGGTAGAGTCAGTTATTGACATGACTACTCCTATAGGATGTTTATACTCTACATATTAGGTTAATCCGGATGAGTCGTGGTGTCCTCCACGGCCCTGAAAGTGATCCTCATCTGTGTATCATGGTCTTTCTCTACTCAAGAGTATGTTATTCTGGAATGAGTATAACTATCTTTCATGACCTTTCCAAAAGAATGGTACTTCTTTGATGGATGTTGTCAGAGCTATCAGACTCATGGAGTGAGTTCTCTCAAATGAGTGCTTCGTGGAACCTTCGAACAGAAACCCTAGCGGTGGTATGCAGTTGTGTGACTTGTCTCTAGACTACAGGTCTGAGTTTTGAGTATATCTAGATTGTGATTATCTTGATATATGTTAAGTATACATATACTGTGTAGAGATTAATGTACCTTTACTTTTTGTATTTACTTGTGGTTTTGGGGTCCTCTAGCGAGTATTGTTATACTCACCCCTGCATAGGTTTTGCCCATAGGTGTCATGTCTTGTGGAGGCGAACGACCTTTTGACCGAGTCCGGGGTGGACTAGGACCAGACTAGGATTTCTGAGTTCCCTAATGGCCATGGTGTTCCTATGGCTATGAGCAGCAGTCCCTATACCTTTTTTTGTTAATAGGTTGGACTTGTAGTTTGTAGAATCTCTTGTTTTTGTGGGATTGTATTCTAACCCGGTTTTACTTTCATCACTTTAATTCCATAGTACTCATTGGTTTATTTTAGTTGTATACATGAATTTTGTTCCTTAGTGGTTTTTACATTTTATCATTTGCAGGCTTGGATATGTGTGCATGTGTATTGGTACTTAGGCAATGTCTCCCATGTCAGTGATATGCCTACTTAGTGCTAGTCACCAGCCCCTGGCCAATTAAAGGTGGGGTGGGGAGTCGTGGAATGGGCCCCACTGAGATGGGTTGTGAAAAAGTGGTATCAAAGCAGTTTAGTTCTACCATAGGGCAAAGAGTCTATGTGTTTGGTTTGGAAAAATAGTTTTAAGTGTTTTGAGCTCAGATTTCAGGCCATAGACACTAGTGATGGTGTGATCAGCTAACATATCGATACACTAGGACTCTAATAACCTTATTTTCGGCTTGGTACAAGAAAATAATAGTTGAGAGGAAGTAATAGAATGCTACATGAATCATATAGGAATGAGTTGTGTTTTCTATGTCCTTTGTGTCAGCTATATAGATATACTCATTGACCATGGTACATCTTGTTTCCTTATAGGATTCCTCCGCGATGCATACATGCTATGATTCTGTAGCACGATCACAAGGATGACCCCATCAGTGACGAAGCTTCGATACAGAGACTAGTTCCCCAGGTGTTACCTCTAGGTGGTGAACCTGATATTCCACCACTAATGGAGCATCCCATGGTACCTATAGTACTGATCGATGAGGGGCGTAGGCTAAGCGCATTCCTTTAGTTTCAGAGACACAGACCCCTCATGTTCTGAGGCGAGCCTGACCCTTAGGTGGATTAAGAATGGCTTGAGGCTATGACCAGAGTTTTCCATCTATTGAGGACACCATCAGACCAGATGGTGATCCTAGGAGTGAGCCTTCTTTAGGGCTCAGTGAGACGATGGTGGAGTCTGACCAATCAGACCCATGATGAGTAGACTCTTTCTTGGATAGAGTTTGAGTGAATCTTTAAGGAGGAGTTCTCTCTAGTTACGCTTAGAGCAGTACATATCCAAGAGCTTCTTTATCTTCAGTAGTGCAGTCTAATGGTTGATGACTATTCATTGAGGTTTACCAATCTCTCTAGGTACTCAATAGATATGGTTAGTGATCTGTACATCAGAGCTCGGACCTTCAAGAGATGCCTACGAAGTGAAATTCGATCTATTATCATGCCTCTATGAATTAAAACTTATACCGGAGTACTCAAGTGGGCCGTGGTGATCAAGAGCTTCTTAGAATAATAGAGACAGCTGATGACAATCAGTAGTATGAAGAAAGGTGTGAAGACCTCAGTAGCTGGGATCTGACGTTAGGAACAAGGATAGAGATGTGGGAGACGTCACAAGCGAAACCATGTTAGGGTATCAATAGTCTAGGGCACTCAGGCTAGATCCAGTTAGCCTAGGGAGAGGCAATGTTACTTGTGCGATAGTAGGGTACATCTCCCTAGAGATTGTCTGACCCATTGAGCTTCTTGTAGAGAGGGAGTGGATGGACCATGGAGGCAGAGGTAGGAGGTGGAGTTGATAGACTTGCTAGGTGGCAGATGTGACAGAGGATTAGGGAGAGATTCAAGTCGTGGATGATGCTTCGATATACATCCACCACCACCCCCAGTAGGTCCGCACCAGGCTTTGGTATCTAGGGGAAAGGGGTGGGGACAACTTCATGTGGTCGAGCCGTATGACCTAGGGACTCCAGGGATGATCTGAGGAAGTATATGTATATATTCTACCTTATCTTCCATACTTATAAACATAGTTTCCATTCATTCTTTACTCACTACATATTTTTTATGAAACCTTAAGATTCTGACAAATCCGTTGACTCAAACCTTACTATTTGAGACATCTATGAGAGGAGACTCGATGATCACACATCTTTGAAGACTGTGTGATATTTCCCTCGAAGGTGAGAGTTTTTGTTGTAACCTCTTGGTGGTAGCATCGAGGCCATACGACGTCATTCTCAGTATGGATTGGATATCTTTGGTCCATACCAAGATTGAATGCTTTAGGTGAAGAGTGTGGTGTGTCCATAGAGATGGGACAATGTTTTCCTTATTAGTGAAAAGGAGACCCATACAGAACATGATGGGATCTTGTATAGGAGAATGAAACTGATCACTCATGATTTGACTAGCCTTACCCTCAGAATAGTATATGTTGTGGGATTCTAGTTCCCAACAGTTACGACGGAGTATGAGGACATCATTCTCAAAGATTTTCTAGGACTACCTACCCCCTGAGAGATCAACATATGCATCATCTTGTAGCCCGTGACAACACCGATATCCTCACCAGCATATCAGATGAATCTTGCATAGTTGGGTGAGCTGAGGGTGTAGCTAGTGGTTTTTTAGAGGAAGGGGTTTGTGAGACCCATCATTTCACCCTATAGGACCCCAGTTTTTTTCCCAGAAGGAAGTTGGGGGTTTGAGGTTGTGTGTGGATTAATGGATCCTAAATCTGGAAACTGTGAAGAAAATGTATCCACTATCGAGGATCGATGACCTCTTTTATCAACTAAGAGGGGAAGAGTGGTTCTTGAAGGTTTAACTTCAGTCAGGTTACCACCAATTACAAGTACGGGATGAGGATATACTGAAGACAGATTTCAGATGCCACTACTGTCACAATGAGTACTTGGTGATTCCTTTTGGGATGAAGAATTCCCCCACATTGTTCATGGGACTTATGAAATAGATCTACCATCCATACATGGACCGGTTCGTAGTGGTCTTCATCGATGACATCCTTGTATACATGGCGATAGAGGAAGAGAATTTGAGGCACCTGTGGATGGTTCTAGACATAATATGAGAGAAAAAGCTTTATGAGAAGATTTTGAAGTGTCAATTCATGATTCTGGAGGTCCACATTCTGGGACATGTCATTTAAGTAGATGAAGTAGCTATGGAAATATCTAAGGTAGCAGAAGTGTTTGAAGGAGAGCCACCTCCAAGCATAACAGAGGTGCGAAGCTTCCTTGGATTGGTAGGATATTACCAGAGATTCATTCCTGATTTCTCCTAGATATCAGCATTGATGAAATCTTTGACCAGGAAGGGGTATCCCTTAATGTGGATGAAGAAGTGACAACAGGCTTTCGAGAAGTTGAGATGGAGTTTGATGAGAAAACTAATCTTGAGATTTCCAAAGGAGGGTGTCAGGTACATGGTTTTCCACAATGCATCAAGTACCATGCTTGGATGTGTCCTGATTCAGAGACAGGTGGTGATTGCTTATGATTTGTGCTAGCTAAGACCACCTGAGCAGAACTATGTGACCCATGATCTTGAGATGGTGGCAGTAGTATTTGCATTGAAGATGTGGTGATACTACCTTATGGGTGAGATATTTGTCATCTACTTTGACCACAAGATCCTTAAATACATCTTCTCTTAGGAGGATTTGAATATAAGATAGAGGTGGTGGATAGAGTTCCTCCATGACTAAAATTTTGAGATCATTTATACACCTGGGAAAGGGAACTAGGTGGAAGATGCTCTTAGAAGAAGGTCGAGCATGCAACTGTTGAGTGAGGAAACAGAGTAGTTGGCCTCGTTACAGTTATCCTTCATGGTTAGAGAGGATGTACCTTACCTTTAGTCAATGGTTTTCACCCCTCCGCTCTTACAATTAGTTAGGGAGGCACAACTTGGTGATGTAGACTATGAGACTTTACGTGCTCAGTTATCCACAAGACATGATCTTGATGAATATTCACAACGTGGGGAGAAAATTTTTCTCTTCATAGGATGCATTGTTGTACCAGTGGAACTATGGGAAGAGTTCCTAAGGTAGTTTAATAAATCCCCCTTCGCGGTACACCCTGGCATGGAAAAGATGTACCAGGATCTCTGACGGCAGTTTTGGTGGTTAGGCATGAAGAAGGTAGTAGGATAGTTAGTTTCTCGGTGCCTTACATTCCAATAGGTGGAGGCTGACCACCAGGTTCTATCATGGTTAGATCACCCCTTGGAGGTGCCTGAGTGGAAGTGGGATGGGATATCCATGAATGTCATGATGGGATTACCACAAACATCCAAGGGACATGATTCCATCTGGGTGATTATTGACCAACACAACAAGTCATCCCACTTCCTATCTAGTAGGGATCAAAGTTCTACAGTGACCATGGGATGCATATACATGTGGGAGATAGTTTGGCATCATGGAATCCCTTCTATAATAGTCTTATATCGATATTCTTGCATCACATTTCAGTTGTGGATGGTATTACAGGAGGCTTTCCGGACAAAGATACACTTGAGCACAACGTTCCATCCCCAGACAGATGTTCATACGGAGAAGACCATTCAAGGTCTAGAGGATATGTTTCAGGCATGTATCTTGGACTTTGGTCACAGTTGGGAGGACCACCTACCACTGGTGGAGTTTACGTACAATAACAGCTACCACTCCACAATTGGTATGGAACCGTTTGAAGCTTTATATGGGAGACCTCGTTCGTCACCTCTTTGTTGCACCAACCCTAGAGATTCAACACTCATGGGTCTAGAGTTGGTGCGGTCTACCACCGAAAAGGTTCAGATGATCCAGGATTGGACAAATATTTCATAGAGACGATAGAAGTTTCATGATGATAGGCGACGAAGACCCCTGGAGTTCGAGGAGGGAGACCATGTCTTCCTTCTGGTCTCACCTCGACGAGGGTTATAAAGATTTGTATAGGGTGACAAGATATCTATAAGGTTCATCAAACCATTTGAAATACTATGTAGAGTTATATAGGTAGTGTACCACCAAGATCTACCTCTTTAGTTACACATGGTACATGATGTCTTCCATGTGTTTCAGCTGAGGGTGTATGTGCATGACCCATCACACGTCATCGACTGGGGAGAGTTGGACATCGAGGATGGAGTGACCTTTGATGAGTACCTAGTGGAGATCTAGGATTGTTAAGAGACAATCCTTCATGGTAGATCGATTCCTTTGGTGTATGTCAGGTGGAATCACGAGAATCTTTAGGAGAGATTGTGGGAGAGGGAGGCTCGGATCCATGCCCAGTACCCACATCTTTTTGGGTAGGTCTTGTTTTGGATTTTCGAGGACACAAAACCATAATTTGGGGAGAATGTAATGTATCATATCTTCCATGTATTATTTTTAAATATAATATAGAATTATTACGAGACCACCATTTTTGACGGCGTACAATTCTGAGGCCCAGAGTGCCTAGAATAAATGTTTGAAATAAATTAAAAGTTTAAATAGAATGTGTGAGCTATTTTCCTGAAAAATTTGAATAATCTTTAAACATGTGTCTAGATCTAAAATCTAAGGGCACCATTGAATTCATATAAGAGACATTACCATAGGAGGTATCTAACATCGACTGGTACAAGTCATCTCTAAAAGATAGTTTTTGGACGTTTTAATGGAAATAAAAGAAATTAATAATTTATTTTATTTTTAATGTTTCCATAAGAGAAGAGACTTATTCCTCCCCTATTAATACTTGGTTATGGAAATTTTGCATGGTTAGCTACATAACCCAGTGAATTGATGATTTCCCATTGGAGCTTTGGAGGATAACTCGTTGACGGACGACGATGACTCGATCGATCGACGCATCTCAAATTCAACGAACCTTTCCAACGAATGAGATGCGATGATCATTATTCATCCAAATAAAGGTAGGGGTTTGGTTTCCCCATTCTTTTATTAAAAAAATAATGTGGATCAACCCACGAATAGGTTGATCCAAAGATCGTGCATTCTTGCGGGAGGGGGGTGGTCTTTCTGTTTCTTTCGGGGTTTGATTGGGGAAATTGATTATAGTTGGTTGATTATTTCTTGATTCACCATGTTTAATCCCTCTAATGGGATCAGATCAACTTTGTGATGAACGATGGCAGAGTTTTGTTCCTCAATTTGGTTTATTGTATTTTTTTCTTTTCTTCACGTTCTTCACGTGGTGAAGAAAAATGGATCATTGTGTGTCTGTTTCACAATGAAACAATCCCAAATTAGTGATTCAATATTGTGACAACATAGCAAAGATGAGGCGAAAACAGCGGAAGACAAAATATCTCTGATTAAGGAGGATCGTTCTTCAAGCGTTCTTCATACGGATGGATAGACACTTGTTTTCAGGGCTGATCGAAAGCCTAAAAACAACAAAGAAAACTTTTCGGCATCAGGGCGTCCTAGAATCTGGAGTTTCATGGAAAAATGATTGTCGGAATAAAGATCAGAGCATCACCATGGTGCGTCGATGTGGTTTTTCGATTCTGTAAAAGTCATGAACACACGGCGTGTTACCCAAATAACATGTCATGTGAGACTAGTTACAGAGGATAGGGTTTTTGCACTACATACGATGAAGAACACAACGTTACTCCAGGGAGACATGATGTGTGGACCCCACCTAATGGAGACTGGAGTTCAGGGTGACAGGATTCACTGACATGATTTGTTCTCAAAAGAACACGACATGTGGGTCCTTACACGGGACTTGGTGTGTATCTCAGATGATAGACAGGCCCAAGGTGGAGTACACAACTGTGTACTCCATCACACGACCAAACGAGGCTGGTTATCCAGGTTACCCCATGTATCGGTTACACTGGATGGCCCACATGGGTTGAAGTCATGTACGGGCACACAACTGTGTACCTGGAGGGAACCCCAATTACTTGAACATGGAATGTGGATCGTCTTACATGTCATGTACTTACCTTTCGACACAACATGTACCTTCTGACTCGGGCCGTTTCACACGAGTAGTACCTAGAGCATGAGACACGATGTGTGACCCATTCTACACACCATGTTTATTCTATAACATGACTTGGTTCCCTTTTTCATCATATATTGTAAAAGTTTTGTTTGGGTTAGTTCCCCTTGGCTCTTTTCCCAAAAGGTTAGGTATCGTCTCCTTCCATAGGTGTATGATCCCTTCAATAGAACATCTCAAGATAGAGTTATGTATCCCTTAGGGAGGCCCAGTGTGAGATCCTATATCCATTCTTAACTCTAGGTAGATTTAGGTATCGACATGACTACTCCAACTGGATGTTGATCCTCTACATAGAAGGTGAATACGGATGAGTCACAATATCCACCAGGGTCATGGTAGTGGTCCTCATATGTGTATTGTGATCATTCTCTACTCAAGAATGTGTTCTCCTGGAATGAGTTTAACAATCTATCGTGGCCTTTTCTAATGAATGGTACTTCTCAGACGGATGTTATCAGAGATATTAGGCTCATGGAGTGAGTTCTCCTAGACGAGTGATTTGTGGAACCTTCGAACTGAATCCCTAGAGGTGATATGTAGTTGTGTAACTTGTCTCTAGACTAAGGGTTTGAGTTTTGAGTATATTTGAATTTTGTTTTACTTTCTATATGTTCAATATACATATACTGTGTAGGGATGATTATACCTTTACTTTTTGTATTTCCTTGTGGTTTTAAGGGTCCTGTACTTATTACTGTTATACTCACCCCTTCACTGGCTTTTCCCACAACTGTCATGTATTTTTCATACAAGTGGCCTTCTGACAGATTATAGGGAAGACCATGATCAGACCAGGCTTTCTGAGTTCTCTATAGGCTGAGGTGTTCCTACAACTATGAGCATCAGTCCCAGTACCTCTTTTTGTTTACAGGTTGTATTTGTAATTTGCAGACTCTCTTGTTTTTGTGGGCTTGTATTCTGAACCAATTTTAATTTCTAAAATTTACTTCCATTGTACTTTGTTCATTGGGTTTAGTTGTATGCATGCATTTTGTTCCTTAGTGGTTTTTACATTTCATCATTTTTGGGCATGGAGATGTGTGCGTGTGTACAGGTTCTTAGGCAATGTCTCCCATGTTAGTGACATGCCTACTCCATGCTAGTCACTAGCCCCTGGCATATTGGAGGCGGGCATGGGGAGTCACGACATGGGCCCCACTGGGATAGGTCATGACATGTTATTTTAGGGGGTTTAGGTGTTTTGTGTTTTTCGCAGTTTATACGGGTTTTAAGGGTCTTTTGGTGATTTTATGGTTTTTAAGGTTTTTATGGTTTTTAGAGTCATGTAATATTTTAAGGGGTTTTAGGCTCTCTTGGAGATATTTTGGGATACTAGGTTGTTTAGCAGTTTAGGGTTTTAGGGTTTTTAGGGGTTTTTGGGTTTTTTGGGTCATTTAGGGGGTTCATGGTCATTCAAATATTTTTAGGGTTTTTTAGGTTTTTAGTGTTTTATGATCTTTTAGAGGTTTTATTGGTTTAGTTAATTTTATGGGTTGTATTTTTTTAGATTCCTTTTCATTTTTAGGATTCCATATGTATTTTTAGGTTTTGAGGCTATTTATGGTTTTAGTGTTCTTTTAGATTTTTACAGTTTAAAGGGTTTTTAGTGGTTTTTTGTTGTTTTATGTTTTTTTTATTTTGGGGTTCTTAGAGTTTTATTGGGTTTAGTTTTTTACGTTTTAGGGGTTTTAGGGGCTTCCTTTTCCATTTAGTTTATTTTTAGGTTTTTTATAGTTCTTCACGTTTTCTAATGTATTATAGGTTTTTTGGGTCTTTTAGGGTTTTTATGGTTTTAGGGGTTTCTAGGGTATTTTATGGGTCTTACAGACATTTATGGGTTTTATATTTTTATGGTTTTTAGTGTTTTAAGGGGTTTATAGGTTTTTATTATTTTTTTGGTATTTTAGTTTTTTTGGGTTTTAGTTTTTTTGGGGTTTTAGGGATTTTGGTTTCCTTTAGCGGTTTTAGGGAATTTATGTCCATTCATAATATTTATATTGTTAGGATCCTTTATGGGCTTTTGGGTCCTTTAAGGGTTTTATGGGTGTTTAAGGGTTTTTATGTTTTTTTAAGGGTTTTAGAGGATTTTAGAGTCTTTTAGGGGTTTTAGGGTATTTTATGGTTTTTTATGGTTTTTTAGAGTTTTTAGGGACTTCTAGGGATTTTGAGGTCTTTCGGTATTTTAGGATTTTTAGGGTCTTTTAGGGTTTTTTAGGTCTTTTGGTAATTTTAGGGGGGTTCTTGTGTTTCTATAGTTTTTGGGTTTATGTTTAGGGTGGTTTTTTTATTTTTAGGGTTTTTATGGTTTTTGGGTTTTAGGATTTTTAGGGATTGATTGGTTTTAATATTTTGGGTGTTTTAGGGGTTTTGGGGTATTTAGGGGTTTTTGTGTTTTTTGGGTTTTTAGGGGGCAATATGGGGTTTTAATGGTTTTAGGTATTTAGATGGGTTTTGTTAGGTTTTTAGGGGTTCTAGGGTTTTAAGTTTTTTTAGGGTTCCATGGTTATTATAATTTAGTTAAGGTTTTTTGTTTTTTAAAGTTTTATGGGTTATTTTTTAGGATTTTTAAAATTTTAATGGGTTTTTTGGTTTTTTGGTTTTTAGGGGTTCTATGATTTTTTGGGGGGTATTAGGTTTTTTTGGGTTTCAATATTTTTAGGACTGGGTAGGCATAGTTTCAGGCTATTCCTAACCCCCACCCCCAAGTTTATTAAAAAGAAGGCACAACAAAACAGGGAGGGGTGGAGTCAATCAACTCACAACCAAAAGCCCTGAACATCCCCAGAAAAAAAAATACCCAAAAAACAAAAACCTCCAGAATGAAATAGCAAGAGGACACTAACTACACCATTAACCATTGCTTCATCACTTCCAATCCAAGAATTAACCAGCATCCAGCAGCTCACAGCAAAGTAATGACCATCATCCAATCTCACAAATTCTAGCATCCAATACCTCCTCACAAAAAATATCCACCGCTAGTAGCACAAAACCATCAACACCATATTCAAACTCATCAACTTCATCACATCATATCCAATCAATACCAATCCTGGAGCAGTGTTTCCATTATCTATCATCTCTTTTCCAAGAAGGTCAACCATCAGAAGCACAAAACCACTATAATTACCATCCTCCAGCAACTCCTCACCAAGAAGATCCACCGCCAGCAATGCAGAGCCACCAGCACCAAACTTGTAAACAATAGCTTCATCACAAACTAGCCCATCCGCAAGCTGCATCCAACAACACCATTTCTGACAACCAACATCTCCTTCCGCACATCCTAAAAAAGAAGTGAAAGATAGCCTATCTCTCGCATCGGCACACACTAATTTCCACATCAGCAACAAAAATAACGAAAAATACATAACCATCTTAACTAGAGACTCAATCAAACAACGGAGAAAAGCCCTATCCAAAATTATCAACCATTAAACATCATTCACAAAAATATTATACAACCAGCATTCACCTCTTCCACCAGAAACCTTAGTAGATTCATCCAAATCTATTAACACCAACATCAAAATCTCTTCCAAAGTGGCATACACCGATTCACCCAAATCCAATAGCAAGATCATCCAAGGGCAGATCACACCGAGATGAAAATTCAAAAACCACATACCAATCTCTTGGGAAGCCACCTAAGCACCACCATCCTAAGCGGCCTCCAATATTTTTTTCCACATCCATGATCCCCAAGCCATAGTTTTTGGTTTAATGGGTTTTTAGGGTTTTTAGTTTTTAAAGGGATTTGGGATGTTTATGAGGGTTTTAAGTTGTTTTATGGTTAATATAGAATTTTCAGTGTCTTTTAGGTGATTTAGGGTATTTTATGATTTTTTGGGTTATTAGGTGTTGTGAGTTTTAGGGGTTTCAGGGTTTTGAGGGTTTTTAGAATATTTGAGGTTTTTTTTGTTTTTTGGGTTTTAGGGTTTTTTAGTTTTTTAGGGTTTTAAGGTGATTATGCCATTTTAGGGTCTTTTATGGTTTTATATGGGATTTAGGGTCTATTATTTTTTAGTTTTTTAGTGTCCCATGTGGTTTTACTATATTTTAGGGTCCATTTTTAGGTTATATGTTTTTTGGGTATATTAGGTGTTTTTAGAGTTTTTAGTGGGTTTAATGGATTTTAGGGTTATTATGGGTTTTAGGGAATTAATTTATTTTTTCTTATTTTTAGGGGTTTTAGTGTTTTATGGTGTTTTAGGGTTTGGGGGGTATTTTTTATGGGATTTATGTGGGTTTAGGGGATTTATGGGTTTTTTAGGGGTTTTTTGGGTTCTTTCGGTTTTTGGGGTTTTTTAGAATCTTTATGGGTTTAGGGATTTTGGGTTTTAGTGTTTTGAGGGTGTTTAGGAATTTTTTTGGGGTTCTATGGGGTTTTAGGGTATTTTAGTTTTTAGGGGGTTTAGTTTTCTTAGTGTAATTTTTATGGTTTTAGTGGGTTTTCATGGTTTTAGGGGTTTTTATAGGTTTTTAGGATTTTTAGGGTGTTTTGGGTTTGAGGTATTTTTATGTTTTTTAGGATTTTTAGGGGTATCTAGTGTGTTTAGGGGTTTTTAGGATAACTTAGGGTTTGTTATAGGTATTTTTATTTTTTAGGTTCAATTAGATATTTTTATATATTTTTTATTTTTATTGAATTTTAGGGTTTTTTATTGTTTTTAAAATGTTATTGGGTTTTAAAGGGTTTTAAGCATTTTTAGTGTTTTTAGAGTGTTTTGGGATTTTGGAGTTTTATGAGTTAGAGGGGAATTAGGATTTTCATGGGGTTTTTGGGTTCTATGGAACTTTTAGGGTTCTTAGGTTTTTTAGTGTTTTAGTGGTTTTGTTGGCTATTTTAGGGGTTTCTTAGGGATTTGGGGTTTTAGGGTCTTTAATGGGTTTTTAGGCATTTAGGGTCTGTAATTATTTTAGGGTTTTTTTTGTAATTTTAGTGTTTTTCAGGGTCTTAGGATATGTTTTTCATTTTTGGGGATTTTGAGGTATTTCATTATTTTAGGGGTTTTAGAGTTTTTAGGGCAAAGAAGATGTGTGGAACGGGCTATTCCCAACCCCCAAAAATTTATTATAAAAGAAGACACGACAGACAACAAGCAGACAAGGGAGGGGAGGGGTCAATCGACCCCAACCCAAAACCCCTTAACAAACCCAACCAAGACCCAAAAAAGAGGAAACCAAAAATGGAAAACAGATCAGTCAACATCACCACCAAAGTCCAAAATAGAAGCCACACCGAAAGGGTCCCAATCCACACCATATCCAGAGGCGGCATCATCAAATCAGGAGTCAGAGTCATATCATCCTGACATGTAGTCTTCATTAAGGTTGAGGAGCGTCAGAAACTTCTCCCTACATTTTTCTTGTTCCGTGGAACGCTGCTGCTCCTGATTATTAACTTTGGATTTCATCTTAATCACCTTTGATGATGCCTGAGTAGCCATAGGTCTGGGAAGAGTGGAGTAATCTTGCTTCATCCTCCTATTTGAGGAGGTCGGGGTGGGACCATCATCCACCCCTTTCACCTTCTTGAACTCATTTGAACGCTCCTCCACATCCATACCATGATCATGACTATGATCCGGGGTACATGAGGCTTTCTGATTAAGGGGAAACTCAACAAAGTCTTCATCCCACGGCAAGCTTCGAACCATTAAGGCAGGTATTTATGCACTCCCAACAAAAACAACCAAAGGCCTCTGCCCATCCTCCTCAGGCAGTACCATCCCCTCATCATCATGCCAGGCCGAACTGTTAGACCTATCTTCCAGGGACTCTTCATGTACCCTCATGGACATCCCTATCATCTCCTCCTTGGAAGAATCTTCTCCCTATTTGTGATCATCCCCTACCCCATCCCCCTCCCCTTGGCCATACATGTTCTCCTCCTTAGGCACTCCCCCCTGATCAGCAACCTCCTCCAACTGATCCATTGCACCCTGCTCCTCAACCGGCCCATTCTCAGTTGCATGGTAAGAGACATCACCAGCATCCCCTTCAAGCCCCTCCTCATGCGTACTCGAACCAAGACCAAAACTCCTGCAACCATCCACACCCTCAATTCAATCATCTCCAATGACCACATTGGACACAACTGGGAGGCCCTCTCCATGTTCTTGTTCTTCCACCACCCTCTGCTCCGCCACATCCCCCTGTGCTTCCACTTCTCCATGTTCTTGTTCTGCCACCACCCTATGCTCTGCCACATCCCCCTGTGCTTCTACTTCTCCCTCTCTCACAACACATTCCAAATGCTCGATCCCCGCATCAGCATCACGTCCAGTCATGAGAACCTGCACATTATCACCTGAGGATCCATGGACAGAAACACTGAGATCATGAAAAATACCAAAATCCTCATCCCTCGTACCATTTAACATAGCATCACCACACTCCTCCGGTGATCCCTTACCCCTATCAGCACAGGAAGTTTCCAGAGGCCTAGAGAAATAGTTCAGCCTGGCATGCTCATCAGAGTCGCCAACCAACTGAGACTGTTTCTCCTGATGTAAATCCACTAAGGTCAAATTACCAAACTGGTTGTGTAGGGGACACCACTGCACTCCCCATGCCCTGCCAGTTGTTTTGGAGAAGCTCCTTCCACCTCCAGTCCAGGAGCAGCAGCCAGCCCAGACAGCTTCATTTGCTGTAACTCCTCCATTCTTAGACTAATGCCTCCTTCCACAGGTTCTGCCACCTCCCTACCATCCACAATTCCCAGGTCACCTTTCAGCCTATCAAAAACATCAAAGACCCTCAGGGTAGAGAGGGGATATTGAGAAACCTTTAATGAAACATCCCCAACAACAACCGCATCAGGATCCTCAACCAGGGACATATTAACATGTACATTAAGAAGACTCGCATCATTAAGACCATAACCTCCCTGGTGAGGCACATCTATTTTCAATCCCAAAGATGTATCAATAGTCCTATGAAGTAGAGTCTTGACATAACCAGAACACATACAGGTAGAGGCATAGTGGCCCAATCTATGGAAGGATGAGAAAAGGGGAACCTAGGATTCAAAACAGACCATATGGTGCCACCAGAGCTCACCCTTGATCTCAACAAAAATAGAAGAAACTGGCTCTTTAGACACATCAACCTCAACACAAATCCTCGGCACGACACGATGGCAGGCAATAGTAGTCCATACATCAATACAAATATATATACCAATTAGGTTTCCAATGATGCGGAGGATAGTCAGGTTTTGAAAGGGTAGAGCAAGACCAGGGAGGGTTACCCATAAGGCCACGATCAAAAGATCACGGTGCAGATGAAAATCAAAATTCCAAAGAAAAAGATAAAAATGAAGGCCATCAAAAGATCGCGGAGAAAAATCCCATGCCAAAATTAGATCCTCTTCAGTACTAAACCAAATCAGAAAGTTTCGAGCGTCAATCAACCTAACAATAGCTTGTTCACAGAGATTCCAAGAAGAAGGGACAAACTTGCAAAAATCAGCCACAGAGGGCCAAATCCTTCTGAAACAAGCCACCAGCGAGAGATCCAGGAGAGAAAAATCCATCAAGAACTCCCGTTAAGAGATCTGAAATGAGGTAACACCATTCTCAATGAGTGGGACATTGGGTCCAACATCAATCTCTGGAAAACAAGGGAGCAGAGCGGGGTCAGAAGAAGGGGGAGAGGGATTCTGTGTCGCATTCTCCAGTTCACCTTACCAGGGCGCTGGGCGGGGTGACGTCGAAGAGCCCATAGGCTATGCCGTCATCAACTTCCATGGTGAGGAGGGGTGCACCGAACACGAGAACAGTGGCGCCGCCATCTTCTTAGAGTTTTTAAGGGTTTATGGTTTCTTATAATTTGAGGGTTGTAAGGTTTAGTGGTTTCATAGTTTTTAGTGGTCTCATGATTTTTAGGGGTTTATTTATATTTAGGAATTATAAGAGGTATTTGATTTTTTATGATTTTTTGGGTTTCTAGGTTCATTTTATAATTTTTGGGGTTTTGCTGGTTTTATGGTTTTATTACACCTTTTAATGGTATTTAGAGGATTTAATTCTTTTTAGGGTTTTTAGTTGGTATATTTTTTTAGGTATTTCTATTTTGTTTTGTGGTGTTAAGGTATTTTTAGGGATTTATGTATTTTATGGTTTTATAGTTTTTGAGGGGTTATTTGGTAATTGTTTCGCGGTTTTCAGTTTTCGGCCTCGAAACACCCAATGGTTCCGTATCCAATGATGGATGGACCTGCTTTCCAATGGAAGACGTTCATTGGATGGTCTGACCAGTGACTCTTAAGAACTCACATTGGTCGAGAGGATGGGAGGTCGGGCTCATCGCACCCTTTTTGGGGGGAAATTATTGCATGTTCCTGGACTCTCTTATAGATTTAAGACGTATTCATATGTTTGAGAATATTTTGTTTATACCCAAACATAGTATCCACGAATTTAACATTGGTAGGTAGTGGTCTACTAGACGCAGTGGTTCAGAATCATTTATGCCCAAGGTTTACCATCCCTCATTGGATTAATGACCCAGAAGAGTCAGAACTCACTTGGGGCGGCACTAGGAGTGGCGTGATGAACTGATGTGAAGATAACAGGATCGACCAGTTTTTGGGATTGAACCTCTTAGAGGCTTCCTACATACCCTTCCTAGGAGATAGGGATCAAAGTCCACGTAGTTCGCATAAGTGTCGGAGAACCAATGTGAAGATGGATCGGGGGTCCAACGGGTAGTGGGCTTGAACCTCATGGAGACTTCCTATGTATCCCTATGGTGGGGAATCAAAGTCCTCGTAGTTTGTAGTGTGGGGATTACACTCTGAGGAGGCCCAGAGCACAGGATTGGGTCTTAAACTCTGAGGAGGACCATGATAAGATGTCATGGTCGATGCTTACTCTAAGCTCACGTGAGTCATGCTTGGTGTGAGAAACAAGAGGTAGCAGGGACCAGAGGATCACGTCATGAAAGGTGCGTACATGAGAAGTGGAGTGGGGCTTAGGCATGGAGTGGCCCATAATGTCGGGTCATACTCCTGAGTGGATGCCCATGGTGATGGATTGGGGCTTACACTCTGAGGAGGCCTAGGGCGGCAAAGCGCAGCGGGAGAGGGAAAGGGGGTGCTTCTGTGCCCATATCCTCTCTTGCAGTGCATGAGGGCTTCCTTCTGACAGGTATTTTACTATCCCTGAGGAGCCCTTAACAAGTAGAGGGACAGAAAAGGGGTTCCTGAGCTCAGACTTCACATTACCATGGGAATGTGAACCCAATAATTCTTTGGAAATATGCTCAAGGGTCGGGGAAATCCCTTCACCTCTATTTACTGGCGGTATGTGAACTCAAAACGGCACGCTGATGCGCCTAAAAGTTACACCACATGGATCTACTCGCTCTGGTGGAGGCCTCGGCTCGGGGCTGATGAATAGGCTGAGGGAGTCACAGAGGACTAGGCCGGATTAGAAAGATTTTATCTGGCTCAGGGAATGGAAACTCCGAAGGCTCTGATGGGCCACACGTACAAAGGAGTGGTGGTACCCTTCACATTGGAAGGTGCTACACGGCTGGAGAAGTCATCTGCGAACCGGGGGGGTCCGCGGATTGAGGGGCATTCCATCAACCAGGGTGGTTCGCGGTTTAGCGAGCATCCCGCGAACCAGGGTGGTTCACGGCTTCGGGTTCGGCCCGCGTACCAAGGGGTACGTGTCTGGGTCCTCATGAGCAGCGGCGGCCAAGGGCGGCACCGTTCGGGGGTTTGTCGGTTGAGGCTTTGCCCGTGTAGGAGGGTGCTATACGGTGCGGTGGATCAGAAAAGAGGCATAAACTCCCTACTCCGCAGGGAGTGCATCCGCGAAGGGTCCATGGTTCACGGTTTCCTTTTGTTTGTTGTTTAGGTTCGCAGTTCACCAATTTATTATGCATTTTCGGTTCCTTATTAGTTCGTTCCCAGGTTTATACATGCTCTGGTTCACGAACTGGAACATCGTTGTTTGCGAAATCCTTAGCCTTCCTTCAAAATCCTTCCTCCCAAATCTGATCGCTCTTATCTTCCTCTTCCTTCGAATCGTCTGAATCTGAATTCCCAATCCCTTATCCTTTCCCCCTCGGTATCCTTTTATAGAGTGGGGAAAGAGATGTATCTGCAGAAACGTGGAACCTTTTGCAGAGGCCCTTGACCGAAAACCCAGTTTACGGCTGACTTGGTCAATCCGAGATTCATGGTGGGTATTGGGTGCTTCTCCTCCGCGAAACAAACTCGGGGGGGGGGGGGGTGATCAGTGGCCGCGGCGGGTTCCGCCTCTATCCCGCGAATGATAGAATCGGTGGCTTGAACCAGTCGACGCGCTCTGTGGCTGGGGCGGTCCGTGAAAATGGACTGGTTCAGCGCCCGTCCTGCCTCACGCCTGTGGGGGATCACCTCTTCCATTTCGCAAACAACAATGGTTCACGAAGGGAGTGCTCCGCAGAACCGGTCGCGCGACATCATCTTTGGGCCCATCTACGGACCAGTCCAATTCGTCCTTGCCTTTGAAATATTTTCCCCAATTTCTTTGGGGAAGTAGGTAGCATCTCATTTAGGGATTTTTCTGAACCCTATAAATGCCCCCCATCGGAATGGGGTCCGATCAGAACGAGGAGGAGGCCATTCCGATACAGAGTGGTCCTGAATCTTGGATGGTTTTCGGTAGGGAAGTGGACCCAGTAGGGGACCATGCCTATAAATACGGGGGGGCCTTCATTTTTCCTTTACCGAATTCTTCGTGAAACCAGAGCTCCCTCGCCTCCGCTTGCTCGTTCCTTTGCGATGTGCTTCATCTGTGAACCGACTGCGACTTCCGTGAACCATTCCACCTTCGCGGTCGACATCACCCATGAACCATTACTCTTAATTAATTATAAAGTAAGTGATGACGGGATGCGGAGGAACTTGCTTCACGGTTTCGATGCTCTGCAGTTCCGATGCTCCGCGGACTAAAATCTCTTGAACTTTAAAAGTGTCTAAGTCTTCCAAAATTAATCACTTAAACTCAGGATTGAAATTTGATAGAGAAACTTGTTTCACGGCTTCTGGACAATGCTCCGCGGGCCAGGGTTTCAAGGACTAATTTTGCAAAGGTCTGGTTCGCGGAATGCTATCATCGCGAACCATCCTCCACAGCCTCTTTGAAGGATTTTCAACGCTTTTACCATACAGCTGGTATTTCTGTCCAGATTTTATTATTCCAGAATAACCATTTGCCTGGTCTTCATAATGCATGGAGAAAATATGGTCCCCCCTCGCCCTGCACCTAGGCCTACTGTGGAGCCGCTCCCAATTGGTTCAGGGAGACGTTTGGCTATGATTCGCAGAGCAGAGAACATCCAAGAGGGCCCTAGTCGGTCCATCATTCCTGACGATGGTGCCTTGAAAGATTTTCTCCCTCCTGAGCTCCTGGATTATCCACTGTCAAATCGACTTCCACTTCATGGATTCAGTCTCCAAGATGATGTCCCTATTCCCCCCACTTTCTTAGGTCTTCCTTCTCCTTTCCTGGAAGAATCGTCAAAATGAATTCAGGCGAACCTTACCCAATCGGGGGAGATGGTTTGTAATTCTGTTCCAAAGGACACATTCATTTTTAGGGTCTCTGTCTGGACTCAAAGCGATCAGTGCACTCAAGAATTCTCCTAGCAAACTGTCCTTAAGGACTACCCATCTATTATCAACCTTGCTCGAAGGGATCCTGACGCAGGGTGGATTCCTCGATGGGATCTTTGGTCCGTCGAGATCTTCTCAAATGACTAGGCCTGGGATTTTCGGGTCCATCATCACTACTGGGAGTCTCCTGAATCACTAGAAGTAGTCAATTTATACTCCGCAGTGTGGGTGTCCCAATTTTCTATTTACCCTCCATCCTTGGTCCTGCCAGACCTACTCAGTCGCTGGTGTTCAAGCACTAATACTTTCCACCTTGCCCATGGTGAAGTTGGTATTAGTCTGTGGGATATCCATCAATTGGGAGGACTCCCGATTATCGGTTAAATGTATGATGAATTTCTTCCTTCTCCTGACGCTTGGGACGATGTCGAATAAGTGCCTTTATTGGCGAGAGAACTGTTGGTTATGGATGAGCAATCACTGGGTCAAGCCTTGCGTTACCGCTCGCTTATTCCCTATAGCACTTGGATAGGGTTATTTCTAGACCCCACTGGTCCTGCACTGAAGATTAAGCATCCCAAGACTCATCCCTCCTGCCAGTCACGAACCATTCCAGGTTCTTACTGGGCGGTTCTGGAGGCAGTTGATTACCTTTCATGGGGTTATGTGGTGCGCCCTAGTGTGTCTCCTATGCTCCGGTTGGCCGGTCTATTTACTATGTTTTTGAGTGGATAGCTATTCCCTTCCAGAGATATTAACCCAGGTGTCTGGGCTTGCACTTTATTGATGGAGGCTGAGCTAGCAGAGGGCCGCCTGGTGAATGTAGTCGTGCCCACTTTGGCTCGTATGTATGAACTGCTGGGTCACATGCAGAAGGGAAGTTCACCCTTCCATCTGAGTGG
Source organism: Viscum album (assembly GCA_963277665.1). Classification (NCBI taxonomy): domain Eukaryota; kingdom Viridiplantae; phylum Streptophyta; class Magnoliopsida; order Santalales; family Viscaceae; genus Viscum; species Viscum album. The sequence continues at coordinate 114,001,013 of OY728133.1, read as the reverse complement.
GCCATTTCAATTTTTATATGTATGGGTAGTGGATCATTGCTGATGTTATGAGTATTGTCACTACATGGTCATCCCTCTTCCTACTTTTCGGCCTACCCTGCTTGATATAGCTGAAGTTCGCCTGAAATCTCTCATCCCTGGTGAAGTCCTCGGGCTTCTGAGTGACTTTTCCCAGTTTGATTTCACTCCCTACCCCACCCCTTCTGGCGTCTTAGTTGACAATCGTTGGGGGATCCTGGAGGAATGCTCTTACATGATCTCTATGCGGGACGGATTCCTGTCCGCGCGGATCGACGAGGTTTCTTTGTGTGAGCTGTACGTCCCATATCGTTTTTCTCACCAGTTAGGGTGCATGAAAGTCCAAGTTTCCCTTCCCCCTCCTCAGGCTCAAGGACTGCATCCGGCCACACATCATTAATGGTGGCTTATCCTGACACGGGAGGGATCTGACGCGAGCATTCCCTTACCTGTTGTGGGGGAAGCCACCAGCCATTCCATGGAGTATTCATAGGCGTGGGAAAAATAATATCCCGATGGGATCCTTGGGAAGGCCTTCCGGAAGGTTCCCACATCAAGAGGTATTTTGGATGGTGCATCCACCACACCTTCCTCATCTTTTTTCAGGGAGGATCGACTAATGGCTCGTTGATCAAAGTGACTAAGAGGAATTTCTTCTCTCAGCCTGTGGTGGCCGAAGTTTAGACGGGTTCATCCTTCTTGGACGTGGATGAGGATGAACCTATGGTTTCGGGTCCCAGCGAGACAATCCCGAAAGTTTTCCCAGTCGATATCGGGCTTAGAAACTTGATCCCCAAGCCTAAACGAGGGTTAGAGGCTCCAAACTTTCCAGTTTCGGAACCAACTTCTAGCGAGAACATGCCTGCACTGGTTGCAATACCATATTTTGTTCATGTGCCATCCAGCGAGGATACCAAAGATCCCCATGTCATGGCAGACCACTGGGCGGTGCGCAGGTGGTCCTGGCCTCGGATTTGCGAGATCGTTGCCAAAACTCCTCTAACTGAGATGGAAACTAAGACCGAAGCTCTTTGACAGCTCTTCCTGGGCTTGGGGTTGGGTGGATTCGACTATCGGTATTTCCATTATCTTTCTTTACAAGTTGTCATGGCTCGTTAGGAAGCTGCCACTAGAGAATGCAAACTTTCTCAGTTGGTTGTCGCTCATTGCAGGACCCGAGCCCTAGAGTAATCCACGATACAGCTCCATCAGCTGATGGCACAGGAGGTGACCTCTCGAGATCAGGTGGGCATCCTATCCTCCGAGTTGCATGAATGTGAAGAACAGGCGGCGATGCTGAGGAATCAGTTGTCAACTGTGATCGGTCATATCGAATCCACTAGAAAAGGGATCAATAATCTCCAAGAAAAAGTGGAGCATACTCATCCGGTGGCTGAGGTTGAAGCCAGGGAGAAGGTTGTGTTGGAACGGTCTTGCAATGACCTCTGTCGCACGGTTTCCAATATGGTGGAGAGAGCGAGTCAGAATCCTTTATGACTATAAAATCCACTCTTGTACTTTCTGTTTTACTTACCCCTCTCCCCCTTTTTTGTAAGGGAGAGACCCCAGATTGTGAACATCCTCCCCCCTTTTTTGAATGGAATACAATCTATGTCAATTCTTCATTACCACAAATTTTTATTGTTATGGCCTAAAAGGTGACCCACTGAATTAGAATTGATCATAATTCATGAAAATAATAAAAGATGAAGACAGGCTATGACTTTTTCATGGACCATGGGATCCAGCGAGCATAGTCTGACTATTGTTGGGATTTTGTAGGAAAACCCCAAAAACATTTTGTATTTTCTTTTTAATGCCCTAATTTTGCATGGGCCCTTACGGTGTGGAGCCAGCAGGTATAACCCGTCTTTTTCTTAGGTCGCCCTTTTCAGGTTTTCAACCTAACAGGATTTGTGCCTCTTTTCTATGAGCGGTTTATAGTCCCGCCATTAAGACTATCATTACTGATATTTTAGGTCGAACAGCTTTGACCAAACATGATGGGGCGAGGACCCCAATGGGGTTCAACTGATTAAAAAATGCCTCAATACTCTTCAGATGCACATGGGGGGGGGGACACGTTAAACTTTGAATGGCATGCAAGGCATGCCTCAAGGCATGGGAGCTGCGTTGGCGTATAGTGGTAGGAAGGGCATTGCCTAAGGAAAACTTGCCTTTGGTAGACAGGCCAGGGGCGATCAATATGCAGAGCTGCTGAGGGCATGGTATGCATAGTCGTACAAAGGTGTCCTTAAGTCAATGTCTATCCATTTCTGATGGCCAGGAGAATTTATGGAAGTCCGGCTCATGGAAACCACTATGGGTGGCATGGAAAATTATGAAAACCACCAGTGGTGGATCTTAAGGGGAGTGTGACATCTGAAAGGGTTTTTAGAACATCCGTACTGATCAGGAGTGTGGTCCAGAGACTACTACCCTATGCATTTAGTTAGCGTAAGGGAAGGTTGAGGCTTCATGCAGTTTAAATTCATGCATCGGGGACATCATTTAAAAATGTAATGACTTCTCTTGGTTCCCAGAAATCTTGTCAAAGACATTCCACCACATTCAGGAAGGGTTGTGAAAGAGGTTGGTAAACTACAGCTCAGAGGGTTTATGAATCCCGGGATAGACATAGGGACTCAGAGGCCAAGAGGCATATGGAGGGAATCATTGCCTAAGGAAAACTTGCCTTTGGTAGATGGGCCATGGGCGACCAATATTCAGAGCTGCTGAGGGCATGGTATGCATAGTCATGAAAAGGTGTCCTTAGTTCAATGATTGTATTCCCCCAATAGCCAAGCAACTTCAGGGAAGTTGAGATTTGGAACCACCAGGGGTGGCTTAGTAGGGTTCGTCTTTTTATGAGTGCAGAGTATGGTTTATGATGAGAGGGTGCCTGGATACAGGGGAAACATCTAGACCAAACTTCCCGAGAATAGGTTAAGTATTCCCTTCTCACGCGAGTATAAGATGGTGGCTTGTTCCGGTCTAACCTATTCACTGAAGGACAGATAATAGCCTATGTTCCTCACTGAACCCATGATGAGTTCGACCGTGTAGTTTATCTTTATGTGGTTGGGAAATATTCCGTGCAGTTTAGCATCATGTGGTAAGGAAGAGGGGAATTTTTAAAGGATGCTGTGTAGTTTAACGTCATGCAGCGAGGACTGCTTCCGTGCAGTTTAACGTCATGCGGTAAAGACGGGGATATTTCTAAAGGTTGTTGTGCAGTTTAACGTCATGCAGCGAGGATGAGGGGCATTTTTTCAAAGGCTTCTCTTCATCAGAATATAACTGTACTTGAATACCTCAACATGCCCTAGACGTGGAAAGGGGGTTGATTGGTGTAAATCATAGTTCCAGGGATTCTTGGATGAGGAGAGATGATATGGGGGCTCCGAGGCCGGTAAGCGTACGGGGCTAGGAAGAGTATTGCCTATGGAAATCTTGCCTATGGTAGATGAGCCAAGGGCTATCAATATGCAGAGCCACTAAGGGCATGGTATGAATAGTCATGCAAAGGTGTCCACGGGTTGATAACTTTCCACTTCCGATGGTCAGGAATGGTTATGAGGATCTACAATTATGCGGGCCACGAAGTTTGTCATTTGGAAAAAGAAATGTCTGGACATGTCGGGGATATCCGTCCCTGGTTTCTTGTTGAGGTTCAAAGATCCCCCCTGCGTTGATTTTTTTTGTGCGCGGGGGTGTTCCTTCATTCCATGTAGTTTAATGTCATGTGGTAAGGACGAAGTACTCCTAGTTTAATGGTCATAGAGCTCGGACCACTGGGTGACTATTTCTGTAGTCACTCGAAGGATAACTGGGTCAACATGCTCTGATATACTTGGAACAAGGTGGGGGATGAATGACGTAAACTACAACTTTGAGTTTTCCCGGATCAAGAGGTGTGGTGTGGAGGCTCTGAGGCCGGTAAGTGTACGGAGCTCAGAGAATTATCGCCTGAGGAAATCTTGCCTTTTGTAGAAGGACCAGGGGCTATCAATATGCAGAGCTGCTGAGGGCATGGTATGCATAGTCATGCAAAGGTGTCCCCAGGTCGATGAATTTCCACTTCCGATGGCCGTGAGAGGTTATGAGGATCCGTGATTGCTCATAGTGCATAGTTTGGACCGTGGGGATAATATCATCCGAGCATATAAGAAACATCTTCACATAAATTGTCCTTTGAGCCAAAGTATCCTAGTCCTGGCTTGATGTCTGTTGATGAAGGTCTCTATGTGAACCACCAGTAGACACACAGGCTAGCTAGATGGGGATACCCTGGCAGCACTTGGATGTGAGAAGGGGAATGAACTTGTAAACCACTGCTCCATAAATTTTGGGTCGGGAGATGTGATATGGGGTCTCTGAGGCCAGTAGGCATACTAAGCTAGGAAGAGTGTCGCCTGAGGAAATATTTCCTTTGATGGATGAGCCAGGGGCTATCATTATGTAGAGCCACTGAGGGCATGGTATGAATAGTCTTACAAAGGTGTCCCCGGGTTGATAACATTCCATTTCTGATGGGAATGACTGGTTATGAAGATCCATAATTATCCGGGTCGTGGAGTCTAATGTGTGGAAAGGATGTATCTAAATGTGCAAGGATTATATCCATCTCATATCATCATGTGTCTTGGGTGGGTCACGATGAAATCCGTGTAGTTTAAAATCATGCGGTGAGGACGAAGCCTGTGCAGTTTAACGTCATGCGGTAAGGATGAAGCTCATGCAGTTTAACATTATGCGGTAAGGACAGAGACATACGCCCCATGAAGGTCTGGTCCATACACGGGGGAAGAGGGTATTTTTAACATTATTTTCCATGTAGTTTAATTCCATGTGAAAAGGATTCAAGAATACACCCCGTGCAGGTCTAGCTCATACGTAGGGAAAAGGGATCATTTTTTTTAAATCTTGCTATCCATGCAGTTTTACGTCTTGCGGTATGGACGAGAAGTACACCTTGTGCCGGTCTGGTTCGCACAAGGGGGAAAAGTGATTTTTTATCTTTTATTCAGGGGGATGGGCCAGGACTGGGAACCCTGGAATCATTATGTATCCTACGAGGTCTGAAATCAAGCCGCACGTAGTTCTCTGAAAGAAGTACACCCTGTGCAGGTCTGGTCCATACACAGGGGGAGAGGGGCATTGTCAAAACTTCTTGTCCAGGCAATTTAGCGTCATTCGGTGAGGAAGATTGACACACCCCATGCAGGGCTGGTCCGTACATGGGGGGAAGGGAGAATTTTTAACTTTTATTTAGGGGGTTGGGCCAGGACCGGGAACCCCAGCATCACTACGTATCCTGCGGGGGCAGGAATCAAGCCGCACGTACTTCTCTTGAAAGATAATACACCCTGTGCAGGTCTGGTCCGTACACAGGGGAAAGGGGCATTTTTTAATTTTTGTTTGGGAGTGGCTGGGCCAGGATAGGGGACCCTGCCATCGCTACGTATCCTACAAGGGTAGGAATCAAGCCATACATAGTTCTCTGAAATCTGTGCAGTTTAACGTCGTGTGGTGAGGACGAGGTCCATACAGTTTAACGTAATGTGGTTAGGACGAGGTGTGTTATTAGACTCCATGCAGTTTAACGTCATGCGGTGAGGACGTGAATAAACCTCCTGCAAGTCTAGTCCGTAAACGGGGGAAGGAGCATTTTTTGAGGTGGTTGGTCCAGGGTGTGAAATTCCAGCGTCACTATGTATCCTGCGAGGGCAGGAATTAAGCCTCACATAGTTCTCGGAAAGAAGTACACACCATGCAGGTCTTGTCCATACATAGGGGAAGAGTGTGTTTTTAAATCATCTTGTCCATGAAATTTAACGTCATGTGGTAAGGATGAAATACTCTTAGTTTAAGGTCATAGAGTTTGGACCGTTGGGTGCTTGGCAGTTTAACGTAATGCAGCTCCAACAAAGCGTACGCCCCGTGCAGGTCTAGTCCATACATGGGGGATGGGCATTCTTAACTCTTATTATCCGTGTAGTTTATCATCATGCGGTAAGGACGAGGTCCATACAGTTTAACGTCATGTGGTTAGGACAAAGAGGCTCTTGGTCATTATGTGAAATACTACTTTAGGAATCTCTCATTGGTAGGAGCCGTGGTGAATTGCCCATCTATAGAGATCAGGCCATATGCTCTGTTGGAGTAGACCTTGTGTACAAAATATGCTCCCTCCAACTTGGGCTTCAGCTTTGGAGGTTTCCTTTGTAACAGACCAAGATTCCATGGTACGTTTCCCTTTGAATAATGCAATGGCGTGCATTGTATGCAACTTTGAGATTCTAACACACCATAACCAATCAAACTAGCCGTTATGAATAGTAATACCTACTTTTTGAAATTTTATAAATTCTATCTCTCAAAATGGACTTCATTTTTGGATTAGGAATATCGAAATTATCCTAGGGTGAAATTTTGGTACTTTTCGGATAACTTTCATATTTTGATTAATAGTGAAAATTACTAGATTTTAATTAAAAACAACTTTTTTAATCGAAATAATTAATATTGATAAATTATGAATTTGAGTGGTTATAAAGTATATTTAGAATATATTTTTACCATTTAATTCAAATTTTTTCATTGGACATAATTTCACAATTAAACCAGACATAAATAAGTGCCAATCTTTTGATAGTTAATATCTCTTAAAAACACGTTTTTTGTTTTGACAGCGGGAATTAATTTTAAATTAATTTCTGCCACTTTTGTGTTTGGAATTTGGAAAAATGGATTCCATATTTTAAATCAGGATTTTCAAATTGTGTAAATAGGTAACTTTTATTTTTAGACATTTTGAATAATTACTTTGGTAAATATTTTATTTACCATGGTTAAAGGGTAAATCCGGTAAATAAGGGTTAAACAATAATATTATAATAATACAAAATTACCCAAAAACGTGTCCTAACCTTATTGGTTGATACATGTTCGACCATGGGCATCTTTGGGTCGATTTTGGGACCCCATGGTGCCACTTGTAAGTGATAGAGACACTTTATTTTAATTAAGTTAAAATGAATACAAAAATGACACGAGCATATATCCTTTAGAAAAAAAATTTACATAGGGTTATATATGTTTGATTTTCGACTATAAAGATTAATTAGAAAGATAAAAATATTTCCTATATAATGGTATTTTATTTATAAATTTTAGACATTAAATAATTTAATTTATTTATGACAAAATGGTGATGCAGTAATTACCATAATAGTGAACAATTAAAATGATTGATATTGTAGATATCAAAATAAATATAATTTGAGAATTTTTATGAATTACACTAATTTTATAGGTTAATATGACATATTAGTATTGATTTAATTTACTTTTTTCGAAGTACTCATTCTGATATGAGTTTCACAAAAATCAATTATTGAATAGTGTCAAAATTGACATAAAAGATTTTTTAAAAAACATATTATATTATTGATTGATATTAAATTCCTAAAAATATAAGGTTATGCCAAGAGACTTATATAATGATAATTGTATCATTAATGGACCAATTGGGGGTCTCTTGGATGTATATAGTTAGTTTATTAACCATATAATATAAAAATACAAAGAGACATTGTAAAAGTGAAACTAATTAACTAAGAGTTAATACGTAAAGATAAGGTTAATATAATGACACAAAACTGTCTAAATTCTATTGGTTGAGTGGTTTTAGACCTATCCCAACATTAACCTTTAAATTATCCACTTTGGAGAAATTATAAACCAAATATGAATTTATTATAAAATAATATTTTTAGCTTTTCCAATGGTGCCCCTCACCCCTCTTATAAAAGGTCGCTCCCCCATCTCATTACTTCACACCTTAAAAGCCTTTTGGTTCGGCCAAACCATGCCCAAATACTCTCTTATCTTCCCTCACTGCAACCTAGAGTCCTTATTTTGATCAGAAAGCCAACCTAAAGAGCCCTTTTGATCAAATCAAAAGGAAGAACCCGAAGAAGAGGTAATGTTTTTACCACCCTTTTTCAAATTCTTTTCTTCTTCAACGTCTTCTTTATTTGTTATTACCATTATAAATTAATGAATCCATTATCTCCTATATACGGTAATATTATTATAAATATAGTACAACCATATTCAGTATTCTATCCATCATTTGAATGACATGTCACCATACGTGCGTAAGTACGGCTTACCATCTCCACGTCGTGCCGTAATTGTCATTCAATAAATTATTATTTGTATGGGTATAATAATGATGTGTAATTCATTTAAATAATAAATATAACATGATAATTATTCTTTCTATATGATATAACATCCAATTATATATTATTTTAACATCAAAAGAATGATATTGTCGCTCGTGTGTACGTACGGACTACCGTCTCCACGAACGCGATGATATTCATTCTCCATCGTATCCATTCAAGTATAATTATCATTTGATTATTTAAAAATAATTTTTAAGTACTTGATATCATTATGGATATGAATAAGATACAACCTATCAATGACAAAAATGGCTTACTTAACAAAACATATAAAAGAAAACGAGTAAGTTAACACCCGAAACAACGATAATTCTAAGATATTATTAACAAATCAATGTTAAAAGTTAATATATGATATCATATTAATGTAAATTATTATTGTATAATTAAATAACAATTATTTGACCATTATACAGGAGGTAACCTACTGTCGACCAAGGAAAAAGTACAAAGTAAGGGGTTTCTTATCTCACTTTTAATTCCGTGAGAATTCCATTGTTCACCACTAATTTATTACATGTGGTGTGTGTACTGCCCGTGATTGTATTCATTGCGTAATATACTTTGATTTATGGATATTTTAATCATAATTGTATTATCCTTCTTTCATGTGTGTATCTTTCGTAAGTTACCAAATTGATAAGGGAATTTGAAATTTCAATTTCCACTCATTTGGCTTTACGCATACTTCATTGATTATTTTACTCCAAGATTATGTGTAGAATCACTATTCATTTGATTATGTCATAATTTCCACTCCCATTTATGTGAATATAATTATTATACACATAATCACTCCATTGATAATTTCTCAAGTCATCGATATGAATTTGATAAGAGTAATTTTAACTCATTCTCCATTTGTTGAGTTAAACATCCAATTCATTGGTGTTGTTTTTACAAGATTATTTATAAACGTCCTTTGATTGTTTTAAACTGAATATCCAATCATATTTAGTGTATTTATATTTTTCACACATGACTATGTCATTGATTTATTCTTAACTTAAGGATACGACTTTTATGAGAGATTTCATCTCAATTTACATTCCATTGAGACTTCTTTGTTGTTATAAACCAAATGACTTTTATGTGGTGTATATAATATACTTTTACATTGTATATCATGAATCCCTTTATTATCATGATATTACTAAGTTTTGATTACCTCAATTATTTGTATTCAAGTGTCTCTCTTTTGGAAAAGACCATTTTTAAATGTTTTAAATACTTATTCTTCTAAATCTTGCTCATTAATGTCCATGTTTTAAAAATGGTTTTAAGGATTTATTTATATGGACATTATGGTTTTAAAATTAAAATTACTTTTAAAAGTTTCAAAGTGGTATGGGAAACTTTGATTCAAAAATATGTTTCTAAATTACTTCTTGACAAATAGTGTGACTTTTAAATGATTTCAAGAAAAGGTGGGATATTTCTCTCTAATAGTTTTGATGATTATTTTCATCTATGTCAATATCCTTCATTATTCTTGATTGAGGTTAATAGGATACAATAAAATCTTCCATATTGTATCGAATGAGTTATGTTTGACTGTGGATGTGCTATTTTTATACCATTCATGGTTTGTGGATCACGTATTGACATTTCGTATGCTAGTTTTAATGTGAATGTTTATTTCAAACTTTTCATATGAGAAAGGAATTGGACTTAGTAAGTGATGGGTGGAGCCCGGTTTAGCTCCTCGATGCATCGGTAGGTCTCATGAGACAAACTAGTGTCTTGGAACAAGGCCTTGGCAAAATCTTATTTGTATTCTTGGCACGAGTCATTGGCTATGTGGTTATGATAGTCTGGCATTATGCATTCCAACATTTTGAAAGTGGTTATTGATATTGCATGTGATTGTTCGACTAGTAGAATATCCATGTGAATATGTAAATGGAATTATTTCATTTTATCTTTTCCATATTATTCTGAAGTTCAAGTTTAAAAGGATTTTGTTTTAGTTATAAATTGCTTTAAGTGTTTATGCTTATATACGAAAGTTTCTGCTATATTGTTATCCTTACTGAGCATCTGAGATCACCCCTTTCAATGTTTTATCTTTTCCCAGGATGTGAAGAAGTTATTTATGAATGACCTGTAGGGATAGTATGAGGGGATATGAAGAAACGATGTTGTTGAAGTTTTTTACCTAATGATGTAATATAAGACTTATGAATATATATAGTGTTTCCAAGACTACTAAACTAATCGGTCTTTTGAGATGTGATCCTTTGTGATCATGCCAATGTTATGTAATAATGCACCAACTCTGGGTATCTAGGGTCGGGGCGTTACAGTTGGTATCAGAGAAAGTTTAGTGTAAACCTTTGAAGCTAGATTTAGATAAACACTGATTAGAGCACGTAGACCTAAGATGAACTTTGAGGATTAGTATAGAAGAACTTCCTAAAATTTTGGTATTGTAGAGATTTTGTGAGTTTTCCGAGTAATACATCCCTGTCTGGATACGAGCAGGTAGAGGCGGCTCTAGCACAGATGTACCTAGGGGTAAAACCCGAAAACACCGCTTTGAGATAGACTCGAACGGGAACTAGTGCACGACAATGGGCCTTGAAGCACTCTTGGTTACGACACTCCCGGGGGATATGCTTAGGATAATTTACATTTTCTTTACAAACCGATTTAAAGTATTATATATAAGATGAGAGTAAATGACCTTGGTTAATCCTAATGTGTTTAAAATTGAGAATATGGTGACATGTTAATATCTAAATTATTTTATGACTACTGTTACTCACACAATGCTTTCTGGTTTTAGTCAATGGCAGGATTCCAAGGAAGTCATAGTGACTTTGAGAATGATGTATAAGGTGGGAACGATGGTGGAAATGAGCAACAAAATGGAATGTTGATAGGCATAAAAGATATCATCTTTATGCCAAATCAATTTTCCAAAAATATGATCAAAAATATATATTTTAACCAATTCCCAGACTCAAAAAAGAAGATAAAGGTGATGAATGATAAGAGCTCCAGCAGTGGAGACCATGGAGAAAGGAATCCTCAATTTCCATCATATAGGAAATGTGGAAGGATACACCCAGGAAAGTTTCTCAATGGGACAAAGAAATGCTTTACATATAGGAAGGAAGGACATAAAGTGAAGAATTGATGAAGAAAAATGAAGATTACTATGGAAGAAGATAAAAATGGTCCCAAGAATCCATTTATAGTCATTTTCCATAAATGTAGGGGACCTGTCCATTACCCGAGTGAATGCCCTATTCTATAGGATATTTTCTTGGTCAAAGAAGAAGATATGTGGAAGTAAATGGTTAGAGAAATGTTTAAAAAGTATTAGTGCTCCTTATTGATGGGTTTACTTTGGAATAATTTTCTCTTTTATTTTTAACCCTGCAGTTTTCCATGGGAGAATGATATTTGAGGAAGAATTATCTTTTCTCTTGCAAATATAGTTATAAATAACCATTTGGTTTTATATGATCATTGGGTTTGAGGCAATTATAAGTTATTATGATTTGGGATGAAAATGCAAGGTATGAGATAAGATTTGTGGTTAAATTATGTTATGGTTATTTTGAGGAATTTATCTCATTTTGGTAATGTTATAAAATGTAGTTTTTGAAAAAGGACAACACGCAGACCGTGTGACAACTCGTCGCGTCAGACAAAGATGTGAGAATCAAACCCACAATCAAAGTGCGATTGGGATTTATCACCTACCACTGGACTACGTGAAGTCCCTGGTTAGTTTGACTATTATTTTTAGTTAAATGATTTTATTAATCAATAATAATTTGATTTGGGATCTTGTGTCTTATCAAGTGAATACCCTTGGGATAGTAAAATGATTTGGTGATTAAGTGATAAATGTTATTTTGGAAGTTGTTCGCTGAGTTGCAAACACTATATTCCCAAGGAAAATAGAATATTATGGGATTCCATTTGAGGAGTAATGGTATATTTTTATCTATGTTTTTTATTGTGTATTTATAGTGATATGGGTTATTCATGGAAATGATTAGGTTAATTACTTTTAAGTATGCGACTTTAAGAGTAATTAATGTCATTTGGAGATACAATTTAACATGGATGACTAAATTCTTATATGTTTTGGGTTTCAATATTAGTTTGGATTATATTGAAGGATTTTAAGGACAATTGATTATTTAATGGTATTTATTTAACTTTGGGGTATTGATGGTTTAATTTTAGAAATTAAGATTAGTGTTTTTTTCTCTCTAATGGAATATCCATTTGGGGGATCATCAGATATTATATTAACCATTTTGGTTTTGATTAATCTCTAAAGACAAGGTAAATATATAGTTTATCCTATTTGGATCATGTATTTCTATAGATGTTTATTCAAGCTCTTCCATTGTGACCAAGTCTTCTTGAATAATCATTTTTCAAAAAAAAAATGAGTTAGTGGTAAAAAGTTATTAAAGAATGAAACTCTACCTAAAAATTAAGTATATCTCTTTATGTTCTTAGTTAATATCATAAATGAATTCCTCGTCCTTATGAAATGTAACTTAAAACAAAAAAAGTTTTCTGTTTTCTTTTCCTACTGGGAGACTAATGACCGTTTGTCCCGACACAAGTTTGTGATTATCTTATTGTTAATTTTCTCCTGGTCTTGTTTTATATCCCTCTCCATCAGAACGAAACAATTATTTTATCATCCATATCCAGGTTTTCCTACCTGGAATCCTAGTATGGGTTATCTTGGGTGACCTTTATACCTCTCTTCCATTCTTTTAAAGTGATAGTTTTATTGACTCTTTTTCCGATGTGGGACTTTCCATTATATTCTCAAGCCCAATTTTTAAAAAAAAATTGCGAGGATGAAATTTATTGAAGGAGGGGAGAATGTAACACCCCAAGATTCCATGGTTCGTTTCCATTTGAATAATGCAATGGCGTGCATTGTACGCAACTTTGAGATTCTAACACAACACAACCAATCAAACTAGCCGTTATGAATAGTAATACCTACTTTTTGAAATTTTATAAATTTTATATCTCAAAATGGACTTCATATTTGGATTCAGAATATCAAAATTAGCCTAGGGTGAAATTTTGGTACTTTTCGGATAACTTTCATATTTTGATGAATAGTGAAAATTACTAGATTTTAATTAAAAACAACCTTTTTAATCGAAATAATTAATATTGATAAATTATGAATTTTAGTGGTTTCAAAGTATATTTAGAATATATTTTTACCATTTAATTTAATTTTTTATTGGACATAATTTCACAATTAAACAAGACATAAACAAGTGCTAATCTTTTGATAGTTATTATCTCTTAAAAACACGTTTTTTTTTACAGCGGGAATTAATTTTAAATTAATTTCTGCCACTTCTATGTTTGGAATTTGGAAAAAGGGATTACATATTTGGAATCAGGATGTTCAAATTGTGTAAATTGGTAACTTTTATTTTTACACATTTTGAATAATTACTTCGGTAAATATTTTATTTACCATGGTTAAAGGGTAAATCCGGTAAATAAGAGTTAAACAATAATATTATAATAATGAAATATTACCCAAAATGTGTACTAACCTTATTTGTTGATACATGTCCGACCATGGGAATCTTTTGGACGATTTTGGGACCCCATGGTGCCTCTTGTAAGTGATAGAGACACTTTATTTTAATTAAGTTAAAATGAATACCAAAATGACACAAGCATATATCTTTTAGAAAAACAATTTTTACATAGGTTTATATATGGTGTATTTTCGACTATAAATATTAATTAGAAATATAAAAAGATTTCCTAAATAATGGTATTTTATTTTGAAATTTTAGAAATTAAATAATTTAAATTATTTATTACACAATGGTGATGTAGTAATTACCAAAATAGTGAAAAATTAAAATGATTGATATTGTAGATACCCAAATAAATATAATTTAAGACTTTTTATGAATTAAAATAATTTTATAGGTTAATATGAAATATTAGGATTGATTTAATGGACTTTTTTAGAAGTAATCATTCAGATATGAGTTTCACAAAAATCAATTATTGAATAGTGTCAAAATTGACATAAAAGAGTTTTTAAAACAAATATTATATTATTAATTGATATTAAATTCCAAAAAATCTAAGGTTCGGCCAAGAGACTTATATCATGATATTTTTATCATTAATTTACTACTTTGGGGTCTCTTTGATGTATATAGTATGTTTATTAACCATATAATATAAAAATACAAAGAGACATTGTAAAAGTGAAACTAATTAACTAAGAGTTAATACTTAATGATAAGGTTAATATAATGACACAAACCTATCTAAATTATATTGTTTGAGTGGTTTTAGACCTATCCCAACCTTAAACTTTAAATAATACACTTTTTATCCATTATAAACCAAATATGAATTTATTATAAAATAATATTTTTAGCTTTTCCAAAGGTTCCCCTCACCCCTCTTATAAAAGGTCACTCACCCTTCTCAATACTTCACACATTAAAAGCCTTTTGGTTTGGCCAACCCCTGCCCAAATACTCTCTAAACTTCCCTCACTACAACCTAGAGTCCTTAGTTTGATCATAAATCCAACCTAAGGATCCCTTTTGATCAAATCAAAAGGAAGAACCCGAAGAAGAGGTAATGTTTTTACCACCCTTTTTCAAATTCTTTTCTTCTTAAACTTCTTCTTTCTTTGCTATTACCATTATAAATTAATGAATCCAATATATCCTATATACTGTAATATTATTATAAATATAGTACAACCATATTCAGTATTCTATCCATCATTTTAATGACATGTCACCATACGTGCGTACGTACGGCTTACCGTCTCCACGTCGTGGTGTAATTGTCATTCAATAAATTATTATTTGGATGGGTATAATAATGATGTGTAATTCACATAAATAATAAATATAATAATGATAATTATTATGTATATATGATATACCATCCAATTATATGTTATTTTAACATCAAAATAATGATATTGTCGCTCGTGCGTACGTACGGACTACCGTCTCCACGAACGCGATGAGATTCATTCTCCATCGTATCCATTCAAGTATAATTATCATTTGATTATTTAAAAATAATTTTTAAGTACTTGATATCATTATGGATATGAATAAGATACAACCTATCAATGACAAACATGGCTTACTTAACAAAACATATAAAATACAACGAGTAAGTTAACACCCGAGACAACGATAATACTAAGATATTATTAACAAATCAATGTTAAAAGATCATATATGATATCATATTAATGTAAATGATTATTGTATAATTAAATAACAATTATTTCACCATTATACATGAGGTTAGCCTACCTTCGACCAAGGAAAAATTACAAAGTAAGGGGTTTCTTATCTCACTTTTAATTCCGTGAGAATTCCATTGTTCACCACTAATTTTTTACATGTGGTGTGTGTACTGCCCATGATTGTATTCATTGTGAAATATACTTTAATTTATGGATATTTACATCATCATTGTATTATCCTTCTTTCATGGGTGTATGTTTTGTATGTTACCAAATCGATAAGGAAATTTGAAATTTCAATTTCCACTCATTCAGCTTTACGCATACTTCATTGATTATTTTACTCCAAGATTATGTATAGAATAACTATTCATTTGATTATGTCATAATTTCTAGTCCCCTTTCTGTGGATATAATTTTTATACACATAATCACTCCATTTATAATTTCTCAAGTCATCGATATGAATTTGATAAGAGTAATTTTAACCCATTCTCCATTTGTTGAGTTAAACATCCAATTCATTGGTGTTGTTTTTACAAGATTATGTATGAATGTCCTATGATTGTTTTACACTGAATATCCAATCATATTTGGTGTATTTATATTTTTCACACATAACTATGTTGTTTATTTATCCTTAACTTAAGTATATGACCTTTATGAGAGATTTCATCTCAATTTACATTCCATTGAGACTTATTTGTTGTTATACACCAAATCACTTTTATGTGGTGTATATAATGTACTTTGACATTGTATATCATGAATCCCTTTATTATCATGATATTACTAAGTTTTTATTACCTCAATTATTTGTATTCAAGTGTCTCTATTTTGGAAAATACCATTTTTAAATGTTTTAAAGACTTATTCTTCTAAATCTTGCTCATTAATGTCCATGTTTTAAAAATGGTTTTAAGGATTTATTTATATGGACATTATGGATTTAAAATTAAAATTACTTTTAAAAGTTTCAAAGTGGTATGGGACACTTTGATTCAAAAATATGTTTCTAAATGACTTCTTGAAAAATAGTGTGACTTTTAAATGATTTCCAAAAAAGGTGGGATATTTCTCTCTAATAGTTTTGATGATTATTTTCATCTATGTCAATATCCTTCATTATTCTTGATTATGGTTAATCTGATACAATAAAATCTTCCATATTGTATCGAATGAGTTATGTTTGACTGTGGATGTGCTATTTTTATACCATTCATGGTTTTTGGATCACGTATTGACATTTCGTATGCTAGTTTTAATACGAATGTTTATTTCAAACTTTTCATATGAGGACTGCATTGGACTTAGTAAGTGACGGGTGGAGCCCGCTATAGCTCCTCGATGCATCGGTAGGTCTCATGAGACAAACTAGTGTCTTGGAATAAGGCCTTGGGAAAATCTTATTTGTAGTCTTGGCACGAGGCCTTGGATATGTGGTTATGATAGTATGGCATTATGCATTCCAACATTATGAAAGTGGTTATTGATATTGCATGTGATTGTTCGACTAGTAGAATATCCATGTGAATATGTAAATGGAATTATTTCATTTTATCTTTTCCATATTATGCTGAAGTTCAAGTTTAAAATGCTTTTGTTTTAGTTATAAATTTCTTTAAGTGTTTATGCTTATCTATGAAAGCTTCTGCTATATTGTTATCCTTACTGAGCATCTGATCTCACCCCTTTCAATGTTTTATCTTTTCCCAGGATGTGAAGAAGTAATTTATGAATGACCTGCAGGGATAATATGAGGGGATATGAAGACAATATGTTGTTGTAGTTTTTTTACCTTATGATGTAATGTAATACTTATGAATATATCTAGTGTTTCCAAGACTACTAAACTAAACGGTCTTTCGAGACTTGATCCTTTGTGATCATGCCAATGTTATGTAATAATGCACCGACTCTGGGTATCTAGGGTCGGGGAGTTAAATCCTTCCATGTATCATTGGGTTTCGGAGGACCAATACCAATTCTCCTTACAAGAAAGACCGGAGGCGGACCTTTTTGTTGAAGGCTCGTGCAATCCGGTTCTGATATACCTCTAGATTGTGCAATTTAATGTGTGAAACTGCTTCTCATCTATCTGTTCCAATTCACCTAGCCACTTTTCTAATTGCTCATCATTGGACAACTGGTCATATATGGAAACACGGAGTGAGGGTAGTTTGAGATCAATGGGAAAGACCGCCTTTGTTCCGTACACAAATGAATACGGGGTAGCCTGAGTTGTAGTGCGGATTGTGGTTCGATAATCCTACAATGCATGGAGGAGTTTATCCGGACATGAATTCTTGTCTTTGTCCACCATTTTCTGGAGGATGTTGGACAGGGTCTTATTGAAGGCTTCTATCTGTCTGTTGGCCACTGCATGGTAGCGGGATGAGTGGTTAGCCTTGATACCATACTCATGGTATAGCTTTTCCAATTCAGCAGAGCAGAAATTGGTGTTGTTTTCCATCAATATGGTATGAGGTACACCAAATCTGGTGATGATATTGGTCTTCACGAAGCTGACAATATTTCTTGCCCTGACTTCCTTGAGGGGTACGGCTTCTGCCCATTTGGAAAAGAATGCGGATTCCGTGAGAATGTACTTCAGTTGTTTGACCATGGTAGGAGGATATGGTCCCACAACATCCATCCCCTATATGGAAAACGGCCAGGAGTACTTAGCTTGATGAAGTAACTCCGGGGGTTAGTGTATGAAGTTGGCATGAATCTAGCATGAGTGGCATTTTGCGGTAAAACGCTCGCAGTCTCGTGCCGCTGTGGGCCAGTAGTACCCAAGCCTTCGAACCTGATGGGAAAGCTTGGTCCCTGGTTTATGTGCTCCACACACTCATGCATGTACTTTAGTCATGACAGCTGAAGTTTCATCTCCGTCAATGCATCTAAGGAGAACTCTATTGAGGCCTCATTTGTAGAGGAACTCTTGATGACCCACATCACCGTATATGAAAAAATTGATTTCCCTTCTCCGTATTTGCTCTCGTTCAGCCCTGTCTGATGGAAGTTCTCCCCATTGAATATAGTTTGCAATGGGGGTCATCCAGCCGGTAGCAGAGCATATGGCTCAGGGACAGGACTGACTTTATGGATCTCTTCCGTCTTAGCTTGAACAAACGGCAATACCATTCGAAGGTGAGCAATACTGATAACCGTTTCATCCCGGCCTGGGTCGGCTAGGGTTGTGGCCACATTGGAAAATGCATCAGCCTTGGCATTCTCAGACCGGGGAATATAGGTTAATGTTGGTTCTGTAGATAATTCCTCCATTAACCCTCGGACATGGTCAAACAGGGGAATCAGATCATCATTTTTAATAGCATAGTCACAATTGACTTGCTTGATGACCAGCTCCGAGTCACATTTTACCTTAAGGTGTTTTACCTGTTCCTGGAGTGCGAGTTCCAGACCTGCAATGAGGGCTTGATATTTCACTTCATTGTTCGTACATCCCTATGATAGGAGGAAGGAATACAGCAAGACTACCTTCTCTGGGGACACGAGTATTATCCCCAAACCCACTTTGTTGAATATGGGGTCCTCCATCCTTCTCCCAGTTGGGCTTCGGGATGCACCGTCGAAGTACATTTCCCATGCTAGGAACTCCTTTTGAACTGAGAAGATGTCTTCATCAGGTAGCTCAGCATCTGGTGATGTGGTCCCTGTCTAAGGGTGCTCTACAAGAAAGTCTGATAATTCCTGACCCTTGATGGATTTCTAAGGCACAAACCAGATGTCGAACTATTGCAGGATGACCGCCCATCAGGATAGGCACCCAGTCAGCATTGGGCGACTCAGGATGTACATGAGCAGGTTACTCCACGAGATCAAATGGACTTCGTGATGCTGCAGATAATGTCACAACTTTTGAACTATGAAGACCAAGGCCAAACAGTTCTTCTCGATATTTGAGTATCGAGTCTCAACATCAATCATGTTTTGACTGAGGTAATATAGACTGTTTTCGCTTCCGGTGTCATTATTCTGCGTGAGGAAGGCTCCCAATGACCACTCTAGGGCCGTCACGTACAGGATGAGAGGTCTTACTTCAAACGAGGGCATGAGCACCAGTGGAATTAAGAGGTACCTCTTCAAGTTGTCGAACGCCTCTTGGTAGTCATTCGATCATTGGTACGTGACCACTTTCTTCATTAACCTGGGGAAAGGAAAACATTTTCCTTCCAGGTTGGCTATGAACCGCCTAATATAGGCTAGGTGTCCTTGGAGTCCCCTCAACTCAGTGAGGTTGCGGGGAGGTGGCAGGCCAAGGATGGACTTTGTCTTCTCAGGGTCGACTTCGATGCCACGATGGCATACGACAAAGCCAAGGAATTTCCCTGAGGTGACCCCGAAGGCTCATTTCAAGGGGTTCATCTTCAGGATATTCTCTCGGAGCTTGTTGAAGATGGCCTCAAGGTCCGATAGGTGATCTGAGTGCTGTCTGGACATGATCACTAGGTCATCCATGTAACATTGAATGAATTTCCCCAGGAACGGTTTAAATATCTGATGCATGGCATGCTGATATGTGGCGCCAGCATTCTTGAGACAGAAGGGAATGACCCTGTAATAAAATACCCCTGGAGGGGCCCTGAAGGAAGTGTATTATTCATCTTCTCGGGCCATCATTATTTGGTTATAATCGGAATAGAAATCCATGAAGGATAGAGCTTCATACCCAGTTGTTGCATCGATTACGAACTCGATGATTAGAACCGTGATGTTATCTTTCGGACAATGCCGATTGAGATCTCTAAAGTCAATGTAGACACGGATTTTCCCGTTCTTTTTCTTAACAGGGGAGATGTTGTCCAACCAGATGGAGTACTGGACCTCTTGAATGAAGACTTCTTTAATGATCTTATCGACTTCAGCCTATATCTTGGCAGCATGTGAGGGGTGTGTCCTTCTGGCGGCCTACTTATAGCCTCGGTGGTCTTCTGGAAGACCTAGGTGGTGTGTTTCCACCTCTGGATCGAGTCCCGACATTTCTGTTTAATTCCATGCAAATACATCCCGATGTTGTCTCAAGAAGGTGGTATATACCTTGTGCTCTTAGGGGAACATGGCTGCACTAATGAGAGTGGGCCTCGAGTCTTCCTCGGTACCCAGGTTTATTTCCTTGAGCTCATCCACAGTGGGGAAGATACCCTCCTCAAATGCGGGAGGTGCATCCCTGCGATCTTCCCCCTCTTCTTCTCCCAAGTCCTCATCTTCTTGATATAACGAGGAGAGAGTTTTTGGTCTGAGCCTTCAAGGGTTTGAGGGAGAGGAATCGTGGGTATCCCTGCATGAGTATTCGTCCCCAAATCGAGGGTTGGTGGACGTTCTCACATGGTCGTGCTTGGCCATAATGGTTGAAATTATGAGGACATCTTAATGCGTGTCTGTACTTGAACTCCTACTCTCAACATGGTTGATGTGCATGACAAAATCTCTGCCAAGCTTCCTGAAGGGGTCATTAGAGACCATTTCCAGGCCATTTAGAGTGGGGATCCAGTCAACACCATCGACCAAAGACTTATTTTTATTTTTCTCATAGAACCCGATGTCAATGTAATGTGACTTGTAGAGCTCTAAAGGGGCCTTGTCAGCATGCAATGTTCCACTTTGTCCATTGACGCAGTACTGGATACACTGGTGATAGGATGACGGAATGACCATGTGCTTATAGAGCCATGGCCTTCCTAGCAGGGCACTGAATGTTGTGCTCTGCCGGACCACCAGGAATTCCATGTTCGCTACCAGGTCACCAAAATGGGTCTTTAGATTGATTTTTCCCATTGGTTTCTGCTCACTCTTGTTGTAACCCAACAGAGTTGTGGCTGAGGGAATTAGGTCATCCTCACTATAGCCCAACTAACAGAGTGTCTGTAGGGGAAGGAGGTTAACTCCATAGCCATTGTCTATAAAGACTTTCCGGATCTCAATACCATTCCGTGTGACAGACATGTATAGTGGCATGATGTGTCCTTGCATGATGGAATCTTTATCCTGATCGGTGAAGGAAATCACCGCACGGAATTCAGCCGGGTTAGTCACCGTCCGATAAATTTCGACGGAAGCTTCCTCGTCTTGAAACTTCTAGGGGCAGATAAAAGCTTTTATATGTGCCTCTTTGAGGTCTGCTGATAGACTTAGGGCATCAGGGATTGACAACTTGGATGGTACTGACGCCGGCTGCTTAAGGATGTCGTATTTTTTCTCTAGTGGCCGACGCTTCTACGTTGTCAGGAGAGTCCTAGCAGGTGGCATGGGGGCCGGAGCATTTGATGAGGAGGGACAGACCGTGGGGTCGGATGTCGATGGTGTTCTCGCGTTTTGGGGACTTGGCCCGGCCGGTCTGTTTGTGCATGCTAGGCAGCCATAAACTTGTTCCTCCTCTGGTGGGTATCGTAGATCAATAGGGCTAGAGTGGATGTCTGTAGAGGTGGAGGGGCATTCTTTCTCCTACTGAGTCTGTTGAAGGGCTCTCCCACGGGTTTCCGCAATATTAACGGTTTGGGCCGGGGTCTAACCATAGGGTTGGTTTCGGCCGCAGCTACGTCTCCCCTGGTATCCCCTACCTCTACGATTCCTCCTCCCGGCTCCTCGTGCAGGGAACTCGAGTTCATAACCATACCCTTCGTCAGGGAATGATTCCATAAGATGGATGACGTTAATGAAACCAAATATTGGTTCTTCATCCACTAACAGGTCAACCTGTTCGGTCGTCCCTGATGGTGTTGTTTGGTGGGTCAGTGCCCGTGATGCCAAATTCGAGGGCATATAATCTTCCAGGGTCGGGACTAACTTTGGCCCTGTCACGGACTGCTCCTCTTGCGATTGTTTCCTCCTCCTTCGATTATGCCCGGATGACCGGCTCATGGAGGGTTGTGAGGTAGATACTGTTGGATTTGCGGCTTCAGGGGTTGTTGGTGGCAACACAAGCTGTTGTAGTTGAGATCAGAGTATGCCATGGGATCAGTTGATAATCTTCCTAGTCATCCAGTTTTCAAATTTCTACCCCTTCTTGCTAGTGACTTTCTGCCACCCCTCCTCTTTTTTGGAGTCAGTGGTAGAGATACATGCCACATGTGATGGGGTGGTCCCTGCTTGACTTGTCCAGAGTCTACCATCCTCTACAGGAGGTCATTGAAGACGAAGCATTCTCAGATATTGTGCCCCAACATTCTATGGTAGGGGCAGTAATCTGGCCTGTCATCACAGCAGACTTCTTCAGGTTTCCTCGGCTCCGGGAGGTGGAGCAAGTTGCAGTTCATGGCGGAAATGAAGTAGCAACAGACTTGATCATCATGGAATGAGTATACTTTTTGTCTTCGTTCCTCATACTGGTTCTGCATGGGTCCTCACTGATCGTCCCATTTAGGTGGGGGCGGCTGCTGATATGCAGGGGGTCCTTGACGATTTGGTGGAGGCCTGAGTAGTGGAGCGGGCCCAGGGGCCGACTTGAGTGGGACAGTAGACTCTTCAGCTCTAGGGGATCTTTTCGCAGGAGCTTGCGAGGCTATTCAAGACTTTGAATTATTCCACTTCAGGGAGTCCTCAATTCTCTGGGCAATGGCTGAAAGATGGTGGAAGCCAGTGGTGCACTCCACTTGTATGAGCAGTGTTCACATCTCATCTATAAGATTATCAATGCATATTTCTAGCATCTCATCTTGAGGAATTGTCCAGTTCAGAGAATAGGTCAGACCTTTCCATCAGGAAATGAAATCTGAAACCCCCTCGTTCTCCCTCTGCTTACAGTTCATGAGGTCACTGGCTGTTGTTTTGGGCAACGTCGAGCTGATGTGGAACAGGAACTACTACCAAAGGTCTTCCCGGCTCTTTATTGACTAGGATGACAAACTCATGTACCAGACGAAGGTGGATCCTTGCAAGGTCCATACGAAGAATCTGAGTTTCATTGATTCTTGATGTTTCGTATTCCCCATCATAGGATCGTAATAGGATGCATAGTGCATCAAATGATGCTCTGGATCACCTGATCAATTGATAATGGGGAATACAGGGCTCCCAAAATTGGGTGGAGGTGGTGTGTTGGTCACCCAATCTGGGTAGGGTTTCTGCTCTAGTTTTATCGGAGCGTGTTGACCTTTCATCGCTTACAATCGAGCTATTAGTTCCTAGATGGTGTTGGTGAGACCCTGTTTTACATCTTGTTGGGCCCAATACTGGGCAGGCGTAGCCCGAGGCATTTCCTGAGGATCCGGATTGGCTAGAACCAAGGGTGTGTGTGCCATTTGTGGCACCTTCAGAGGGTTCAGGTGTACTCGCTCCTTTTGATTCCTGAGTGGAGGGAAGTCTTGGTATTCATCTGAATCTACGTTTAGGTAGTTGGATGGGCCGGGCGCCTCGTTGGACAGGAGCCCTGACCGTGTTTTGTTTTTTGGGAAAAACCTTAGTATTTGAGGTGCACTTGCTGGGAGTGCATGATATGGCTCCTCCTAGGACGCACTTTCAATAAGGTGGTTCTTTTGGAGTAGCTCAGCGTTAATCCACCTCAATTATTTCATCTCCTCTTCCTATCGAGCGAATCTATCTTCGAGCGTGAGTGGCTCATCTTTGTTGAGAGAAGGAGTCGAGTTAACGGTAACCAGTCCTTTGTTATTATCCTTGTTGGAAGCTCACTGGGTAGGCAGAGGAGGGTTGGATGGAAGGACAACCATATTTAGAAAGGCCCTCTGGTTCCGAGTGTGTACAAATGGGGGTTCGTTGTGAGTCACAGCCTGACCGGAACAATCATCCCCTGATCCATCCTGATTTGCATCAGCTTTGGTGTCACCTGTGGGGTTAGCCTCTATAGTGTTGCTGAATTCGTATCGCGGGGTGATGTGGACGTCATCTTCCAAATAGGAATAGGATCTCCTGTGTCTTCTTCTGGCCTTCCCCTTCGTGACCTGGGATTGCCTTCAAACTTCTTGGCGAAGGGTGACGCAGAGAGTTTTTTGATGCGACCTTACGGTGCGCCTTCCTCTCGGAGGGGATGATGATTCAAATGATGGGATAGGATGGGAACCTCCTCTTCTGACAGTCCTCCCAAGATGAGAGAACACTAATTCTCGTGGGGGAGGTTGTTGTTGAGGGGGTAATAATGCCCCGAGCCCTGTGGGCTGGGGTTGGCCCCGTTCCTTGGACATTGAGTCTCTTACCGGTTTTATTGGTCTTACTGGGGCATTCGTTGTTCAAAATGCCCCCAGCCCTGTAGGGTGGGGTTGACCATGGATTGCGGTAGTGGCTGCTGCTATTGCCACCTTCCTGATATTGTGTGCCCCCATTTGGGGGTGATTCGGATTTGGTGCCTAATTAACCTATGGGTCCATCCCTTCTGGGGAGGCAGCAAAAGATTGCTGATTGGCCTCTCTTAGGAGAGAGTCCTTTTGTATGCTCTCGGTGGCCTGATTCAGGAGTTCTTGGATGGCTTGTTCTTGCCGGGCCTGATGCTTCTGGGACTTACTCAAGGCCTGAATCTATTGGGTGTATTGCCTTCCCTGAATAGGGGGACCACTCGATTGTCGTCTTGACGTGATGATAATGCAAGATACCATACCGAACGGGTTTTTTTTGGGTGGGGAGTGGAGTGAAATGCAGAGCTCCATGTCCCCCCCCCCATCCCCTGATATGGACTCCCATTGGAGCGTCACCGATGAGGTGGCACAGTTGGTGCAGCGCACAGAGGCAGGCTATCTCCATGTTTCCTTTACGCCTCTCGGGTCGTTGTTGTCGTGATGAAGGAAGAGCTTCCAGGTCAATGTGATGCAAGAGGTCTCCTATCTTCTTGACGTGGTTTACACACCCGCCGTAGGGCAGGAAGATTGATTTCAGTCGGCGGAGGGTTGTCCATATATTATGGCAGATGCTGTGCACACATTCTTCCGACAAATCTCTGCGTATGTCGAACTGAGAGGTGGTCATGGGCTAATACATAACTTGTATATCATACCTAGACAGTTGTTTCCTCAAGTGTAGCATATGGGCATACTCCTTCGCTAGGGACTCCTCTACCTGGTCAGCCCAACTAACATGCTCACTGTCAATGTGGTCGGAGGTAGTGGGACCGGTAGGTGCGGAATCATTATGTGGGTGATTCCGAGGTGGTTCAGAGGATGAACGTGGCCCTGGACCGTCTCCTGATTGCATAAGGATGTCGTCGGCGACTAACTAGGAATTTGACATGCTTGATCCCGTCCTTCTGAGTGCCTCGGAATATGAGGGCTTTTCTGTGCTTGATTCGGCAGGAGGAGGACCTTCCTGTCGATATGATATGTCATCGCAGGGAGGACCTCCACAATGGCAGCCGTAATGGCAAGGACTACCATTACTTCTTGAGGCTTCAATGCATAGAGTAATTTTGCAGTGTACACCCTGGGGAGGACCACCAAGGCGTGTCGCAGCAAGGGGAGGACCTTTTGGCTGTGTAGCATCGTTATAGGGAGGACCTTCGCAACACCTGACATCATGGTGAGGATGACCATCATGGCTTGATGTTCGATGTGCATCTTGGGGAGGACCTTCAGGACACACGGCAACAAGGAGAGGACCTTCTTATTACTTGGGTCCAATGAGGGGAGGACCTTCAGAATGGCGGCCGTGGTGGCGAGGACTACCATCACAGCTACGGCAATGGAGAGGACTACCATTACTGCTACCATAGGGAGAATATCTGTGGGATATATCCTGGGGAGGGCCTTCATAATGTACCGCAACGAGGGGAGGGCCTTCTCATTTTTCAACGTCTCTACGGGAAGGACCTCCGTTATCAGGGTGCCTAGGACTACCACCGTGATCTGATGCCTAGCTGCATAGAGTTCCGTTGCAGCATAACCCCTGGGGAAGACCTTTAGGGCAGGCCACGACAAGGGGAGGTCCTTCTTGTCATGATGAGATGTCACTACGGGGAGGGCCTCCATAGTTGCGACTATGATACTGAGGACTACTATCACAATATGTGGTCCCACTACTTGGAGAGTGATTGCAGTGTATACCTTGGGGATGACCTTCAGGGTGGACTGCAGCAAGTGGAGGAACTTCTTGTTTCTCGATCTTCTGGTCATGTAGAGGGTTTCTGTGACTCGCATCAAAAGAGGAGCTCTCGTGATCGATCGTTATATTCCCACGAGGGAGGCCCCTGCGGGTGCTCTGGGGAGGACCTATAGAGCTGCTGGTAGAGACATTGCGAGGAGGACCTTTACAAATGCTACTACCAATCCCATAATATGGTAATGGGTGGGCAGGGTTTCGAGCCTTTGATGTGTCCTTGGCGGCATTGGGAACCCCAGCTTCTAGCATAGCAGAGTCATGAACCCGCTCTTTATTTTCTGGATGCCTTAGGTGCATTCGGGGTGATTTCTTATGGGTAGTCGGGACCGTCTTCTATTGATAACAGCCTTCACCTTTGAGTCCCTATCCAATTGGGTCCCGTGATGCTATCAGGATACGCCGAAGAACATCTTGACTTTTAGCAGGGATATATGCTTGCTCTGGAGCATCCACCATGATGGACGGGTGTCCCCCAGTTGGACCGAGTGAATCTGCTCGATCCGATTGACCTTGCATCGCGGAATATGGTCGGCGACCCTCCTGGGCATATGTAGGGATACAGATTTGCTCTGAGGCACCTATCTCACCTCTTAGATGAGTCGCCACAATTGAGAATACGAGCTCACGGGCCAAAGTCCTTGATGTTGTCGCTAATGAAATTACATTATGTCATGTCTGCAAGATATGATCTAGGATCGATATCTTCTCCTCCATCATTGCCAGGATATGTAGAGAGACATCTTTGGATGGAATGGGTATGAAGGGCCATTCCGGTATCGGAGTAGGAATATCCTTCTCTTGTCCTTCAATGGTCAGTGGGTAATGACAATTCTCCTGTGTCAGGGCAGGTGAACGAATCTGCCCCTGTACCGGGATACGCCGGTTTATCTCTCTGTTCACCACCACATCAGGGTGGTGGAATTTACCTGCATCTGCAGGGAGCTGGCCCTACATATATTGGTTTCCCACCGTATTGAGTCGGTGGCCTTTGTTGGTGGGGAGACGAGCCCTCCTATGAGTGGCTTCCACATCTTGGTGGTGGGATTTGTTGATCACCACCATTCCAGGATAGCGGGCATCATAAGCATCTGCTAGAAGATGGTCATATAGGCGCTGGGTCGCCACCACGTCAATCTAGTGGGCTTCACAACCCTGGGTAGGGAGAGGTGTGTGCTGAGTAAGTGTCGTCCTGCGTGAGCGACGGGCTTGGTGGAGCTCGGCGGGGATACGCGTCGGCTTGTATGATACCTCCATGTCTGGATGGTAGGCTCGGGAGGAGCGAACAGGTGTAGGTTCCATCTCGTGGTACGTCTCTGTGGCTAGACAGCGGAGCTCCTCCTCAAGGACCAGGGTGATGAACGGTCCCCAATTGTACATATTCCACCCTCGTCGGGCGGTCCGAGGGGCCGGAGCTCGGGGAGCGTGGGCCTGAATTCTTGGGGAATCATCCTCATTAGTGCAAGGATGTTGGGTCGCGGTATGACCACTATGACGTCCGCCATTGGGGGCCTTGGAGCAGAACCCCCGTTCGGTGGGGATGAAGTCCTCAACATTGACCTCATTCACATCCCTAAGGTAAGGGAGGTACACATTGTCCCGTTTTGGGGATAAACTCCTGAAATGGTTGGAGACAACAATATGGGCTATCTGGATCTACCTTTGCGGCCACTTCTGGGTGGGTGACCGGCGAGTTCTGACAGATTGGAGGGCATGCATGGCCGCCTCCACTTTTGGGAGAGTACCGTTCACGTGGTACTCTCGGATCAGCGCATCCAAGACCCAGCGTTGAAAATGTTGGGTGGGTGACGGTGTCCTCTGTAGGTGAGGATGTCTAGTCCTTGCATTTTTGGAAGCACGCACTTGTGAGTTCCTTTGCTATGCCATTGGATCGAAGGGAGTTCTGAAGGTAGTACCTGTAAAACATTTTAGCTAATACATGCAGCAAACCCGTCAAAGTAGCATCTCATGATCCCAAACGTAATTAATGACCTTTCTTGCCCTCCTTGAGAGTATAAGGGGGAAAATGGTGAAATTAGGTTAAATCTGTCATGTTTTGTTAAAGATTCACATCGGGTTCACCATTTTTTGTTTCGCAGTTTTCGGTTTTTGGCCTCAAAACACCCACCGTTTCCGTATCCAATGATGTATGGACCTGCTTTCCCAAGGAAGGAATTCGCTGGATGGTCTGACCAGTGACTCTTAAGAACTCACATTGGTCGAGAGGATGGCAAGTCAGACTCATCGCACCCTTTTTGGGGGGAAATTATTGCTTGTTTCGGGACACTCTTATAGATTTAAGATGTATTCATATGTTTGCGAATATTTGGTTTATACCCAAACATATTATCCATGGATTTAACCTTGGTGGGAAATGGTCAACTAGATATAGGGGTTTGGAATCATTTATGCCCTAGGATTACCATCCCTCGTTGGATTAATGACCCCGAAGAGTCGGAACTCACTTGAGGCGGCACTAGGAGTGGCGCGGTGAACCGATGTGAAGATAATCGGATTGACTGGTTGTTGGGCTTGAACCTCTTAGAGGCTTCCTACGTACCCTTCCTAGGAGGCAGGGATCAAAGTCCATGTAGTTCGCATAAGTGTCGGAAAACTGATGTGAAGATGGACCGGGGGTCTGATGGGTAGTGAGCTTAAACCTCATGGAGGCTTCCTACTTATCCCTGCGGTGGGGAATCAAAGTCCTCATAGTTCGCTAAGTGGGGAATACACTCTGAGGTGGCCCAGAGCGCTGGATTGGGGCTTCCACTCTGAGGAGGCCCATGAGAGGATGTCATGTTTGATGCTTACTCTAAGCCCACGTGAGTTATACTCGGTGTGAGAAACAAGAGGCAACTCGGACAAGAGGATCAGGTCGCGAAAGGTGCGTCCGTGAGAAGTGGAGTGGGGCTTATGCATAGACTGGACCATAAATTCGGGGCTTACTCTTGGGTGGGTTCCCAAGGTGACGAAATTGTGCTTACACTCTGAGGAGGCTCAGGGTGACAAAGCGTAGCGGGAGAGGGAAATGGGGTGCTCCTGTGCCCATCTCCTCTCTTGCGGTGCATGAGGGATTCCTTGTGACGGGTATTTTACTAACCCCGAGGAGCCCTTAAAAAGTAGAGGGGTAGAAAAGGGGTTCTTGAGTTCGGACTCCACATTACCGTGGGAATGTGAACCCAGGAATGCTTTGGAAATCTGCCCAAGGGTCAGGGAAACCCCTTCACCTCTATTTACTGGAGGTATGTGAACTCAAAATGACCCGCTGATGCACCTGAAAGTTACACCACACGGATCTGGTGGCTCTGGTGGAGGCCTCGGCTTGGGGCCGATGAATAGGCCGAGGGAGTCATGGAGGACTAGGCCAGATTAAAAGGATTTTATCTGGATCGAGGAATGGGAACTCCGAAGGCTCTGATGGGCCACACGTACAAAAGAGTGGTGGCGCCCTTCGCGTAGGAAGGTGCTATGTGGCTATAGAATTCATCCACAAACCGAGGTGGTCCGTGCACTGAGGGGCATACCACAAACCATGGTGGTTCGTGGTTTGGCGAGCATCCCACGAACTAGGGTGGTTTACGGCTTCGGGTTGGGCCTGCGTACCAGGGGGGTATGCAGCGGGGTCCTCGCGAGCAGCGGCGGCCAAGGGCAGCGCTGATCGGGGGTTCATCGGTTGAGGCTTCACTCGCGTAGGAGGGTGATACACATTGTGGAGGATTAGAGAAGAGGCATAAACTCCCTTCTCCACGGGGAGTGCATCCGCAAAGGGCCATGGTTCGCGGTTTCCTTTTGTTTTTTGTTTAGGTTTGTGGTTCACCAATTTATTATTCGTTTTCAGTTCCTTATTAGTTAATTACCAGGTTTATACCTGCTCTGGTTCGCGAACTGGAACTTCTCTATTTGCGAAATCCTTAACCTTCCATCGAAATCCTTCTTCCCGAATCTGATTGCTCTTCTCTTCCTCCTCCTTTGATTTGTCCAAATCTGAATTCCCAATCCCTTCTACTTTCCCCCTTGGTCTCCTTTTATAGAGTAGGTAAAGAGATGTATCTCTGGCCACGCGGCACCTTTTGCAGAGGCCCATGACCGAAAACCCCATTTACAACTGACTTTCTCAATCTGCGATTTGGGGTGGGTATTGAGCGCTTCTCCTCCGCAAACCAAACTCGGAGGGTGCTTCGCGGCCGAGGAGGGTTCCGCCTCCATCCCGGGAATGACAGAAGCAGTGGCCTGAACCGGTCGACGCGGTCCGCGGCTGGGGAGGTTCGCGAAAATGGACCGCTTTAGCGCCCGTCCTGCCTCGCGCTCGTGGGGGATCACTACCTCCATTTCGCGAATGACAATGGTTCATGAAGGGAGTGCTCTGCGTAACTGGTCATACATCATCATCTTCAGACCAGTCTGCGGACCGGTCTAATTCGTCCTTGCCTTTGAAATATTTTCCCCAATTTCTTTGGGGAAGTAGGTAGTATCTCCTTTGCAGATTTTCAGGACCCTACAGTAATTTACAGTTGTTAGGAATATTAGTGTATTCTTATTTTTTTCAGTAATTTTACAAATTTTTATGGTTTTTAGGGTTCTAAGTGTTTTTAGGGATTTTAGGATTCTTTGGGTATTCAATGTTCTTTTATGGGTTCTGGAGGTTCTTTTATGTTTTTAAATTTTCCTGATTTTTTAGCTTGTTAGGGGTTTTTATTGTTTTTAGTGTTTTTAGAGGTTTTGTGTTTTTGAGGGTTTTATGGTTTTTTGGGGTTTTATGGGTTTTAGTGGTTTTAGGTGTTTTTAGGGTTTTAGGGGTTGTTAGATTAATGGGGGTATTAGTGTTTCATAGTGGTTCAGAGGACATTATGGTTTTTTGGTTTATTTTTGGTTTTTTGTTTTTTTCTACTATTTTTAGTGTTTTTAGAGTTTCTAGATTTTTTTCAGGTGTTTAAGCATTTTTGGGTCTTTTAGGGTTTTTATAGGGGGTTTTAGTGTCTTCTAATGTTTTTATGGTCTTTTAGTGTTTTTTATGGTTTTATGGTTTTCATAGGTTTTATGGTATTTTATAGATTTTGTGGTGGTTTTTTAGTGTTTTATGGTTTTTAGGGTCATTTAAGGGTGTTTTGGGTTTTGGGTTTTTTTCATGGGTTTTATACTTTTTAATATTTTTAGGGATATTAGGATTTTTAGGGTTCTATATTTCTTGAGTTATTTTTATGGTTTTGAGTGTATTTTTAGAGTTCTTAGGGTTCTTATAATCTCTTTAGGTTTTAGGGTTTTATGGTGTTTTGGGGTTTTAGGGTTTTTAGGGGTGTAGGGTTTTTAGGATTAAGGGTGATTTGGGGGGTTTTTTGGGTTTCTAGGGGTTTTAAAAGTTTTTGTAGGATTTAGGTGGTTTTTCTATTTTTTTTTGGGGGGGGGGGTTAGAGATTAGAATAAATATTTTATGTATTTTTAAAAGCTATTATGTTTTTATATATTTTATATTTTTTAGTCTTTTTAGAGTTCATGAGGGTTTTTAAAATGTTTTTATGGATTTTTATGAGTTTTAAGGTCTATTATTGATTCTATGGTTTTCTAGGGTTGTTGAATCATTAAGTATTTTTTTTAGTTTTTGGGTGTTTTAGGGTTTTAGGTTTTTCTTTGGGTTTTTATATTTTTTAGGGGTTTTCTAGGTTTTTTGGGTTTTGATGGTTTTTAGGGATTTTAGGCGGTTTAAGGATTTTTTTGGGTTTATTAGGGATTTATTGGGGTTTCAGGATTTTAATATATTTTAGTTGTATTAGAAGATTTTTTATGATTTTTTATGTCTTTTGGGGGATTTTCATCTATTAAGTTTTTTATGATTTTATTATATTTTATAGTATTATGTATTTTTACTTTATTTTTGGGTCATTTTAAAGATTTTGGGGATTTGTGGTGTTTTACGATCACTTGGGGTTGGGGTTATTTTTTTAAATTTTTAGGGTTTTATTGTGTTTTTTGGGTCATGTAATATTTTTTTAATATTTTTAGGATTTTAGGAGTTATTTGGATTTTTCAGGTTCTTTTAAAGGGTTTTATGGTCAATATGGTCATTATGGTTTTTAGCATCCTCTAGGTGTTTTTATGATTTTTGGAGTTATTTATGGATTTTTTGGTTTCTAGGTCACTTTGGGTTTTTAGAGTTTTTAGTAACCTTTAGTGTTTTAAGGATCAATTAGGGTTTTAGTGTCTTTTATGGGGTTTAAGGGTATCATAGGGTGTTTTAATGTTTTTATTGTTTTTATGGTCTTTTAAGAGTTTTTATATTCGTACTGAATTTTAGTGTTTTTATGGATTTTTAGGGTCTTTATGGGGTTTTAGATCCATTTATGGGTTTTAGGTATATTTGGGGTCATTTAGGGTCTTTTAGGGATTTTAGGATTTGTAGGGTCTTTAGGGGATTTTAAGGGTTTTAGGGTAATTTAGAGATGTTTTGGGATGTTTTATGGTTTTTAGGTTTTTTAGGGTTTTAGTGTTTTATGTTTTTTAGGGTTTTTAGGAATTTTAGGATCTATTATGGTTTTAATATATTCTAGTTATTTTAGGAATTTATAGGTTCCTTAGAGTTTTAATAGAATATTTCATTTTTATTGGTTTTAGGGGTTTCTAGAATTTGTGGGGTTATTTGGGGGTTTTTAGCATCTATAATGTTTTAATGTTTTTTTGGTCTATAAGGATTTTAGGGTTTTTTAGTGGTTTTCATGTTTTTAGTGGTTTTTCAATTTTATTTGGATTTATAGTAGTTTTTATGGTATTTTTTAGGTTGGAATGGTTTAGATGGCCTTTAGGTTTTTTGGGTCTTTTGGGGTTTTAGTATTTCTTTTGGAGTTTTATGTTTTTTAGGGTTTTTTTGTTTTTTTAGTTTTTTTATGTTTTTGGGGTTTTTGAGGGGTTTTTTGGGATTTAGTGTTTTTAAGAGTTTCAGAGTTTTCAGGGTTTTTAGGGGTTCTATATATTTTTTTAATTTAATTGTAATTTTAGGATTTTTACTATTTTAGGGTTTTAGGGTTTTTAAGTTGTTAGGTGTTTATAGGTTTTTTGGGATTTTTTTGGTGTTTTGGAGCTTTTTCACAGATTTTAGTGTTTTATAGGTTTTAGGTTTTTGATGGGTTTCATTAGTTTTTAGGTGTTTTAGAATTACTAAGGGGTTTTATAGTTTGATTTTTTAGGTTTTTTAGGTTTTTTAGGGTTTCAAGAGTTTTAGTGGTTTTTTATTATTAATTATTTAAGCGTTTTTTGGGTTTTATCAGTTTTATTGTCTTTTAACGGGTTTCAGTTTTTTGGGGGTTTTATGGTCTTTAGAATTTTTAGGGTTCCTAGGTCCTCTTAGGATTTCTAGTATTTTTTGGTATTTTTTATTGTTTTCTAGGTCGTTTATGGGTTTTTGGTCATCTTAGGACATTTAAGGTCTTTTACTATATTTTTTTTTTGGTTTTTATGGTCTTGTAGTCATTTTATGTAACTTTAAGGGTTTTTGTGGGTTTTAGGGTCTTTTAGGGTTTTGTTAAGGTTTTATTGTATTTTATGGTATTGTGGGGTTTTTGTTCTTTTTAGTGTCTTTTACTAGCATTATAGTGCTTAGGTGTTTTAGGGATTTTTAGTGCATTTTAGGGGTTTGGGTGATTTTAGGGTTTTTAGGGTATGTTAGGGGAGTTTATGTTTTTTATGGTTCTTTAGGGTTTGGATAGTATTTTTTAGGGTTATTTAGTTTTCTTTGGGATTAGGGGTCCTTTAATATTTTTTGGGTGTTTAGATTCTTTTAAGGTTTCTGGGGTATTTTATGGTATTTGGGGTGTTTAAGGTTTTTAGTGGTTTTATTTTCCTTTAGGGGTGTTTATATTTTTTTGGATATTTTTTGGTTTATATGGATTTGTTTGGGTCTTTTATGTTTCTTTATAGGTTTTAGGGTATTTTAGGGTTTTTATTATTTTTAGGGTCTTTTCTGGGTTCTTTGGTTTCATGGTTATTTATGGGGATTTATGGTTTTTATGGTTTTAGGGTTCTTAGGGTATATTTAGGATTTTAGGGTGTTATAGGGTATTTTTTTTGTTTTTCTAGGATTATTTATTGGTTTTCCAGAATTTATGGGTTTTAAGGTTTTTTTATGAATTTTTGAGTTTTTATGGTTTTTAGTGTTTGTATAGTTTCTAGGGGTTTTATATTTTAAGGGGATTTAATTATTTTATGTGTTTAAATGTTGTTTGAGTTTTTAGGGGTTTTAACAGTTTTTAGTGTTTTATGGTTATTTTCATGTTTTTAGGGTAATTAATTAGTTCTTACATTTTTATGTTTTTTGTTGTTTTGTATTTTTTTTTTTGATTTTTTGGATTCTTATAGTCTTTTCAGATGTTGGGATTTCATAGAGATTCATGGGTTTTAGGATTTTTAGGTGTTTATTTCTTTTGGGTTTTGGGGGTTTTTTGTGGTTTTTAGGGTTTTTAGGGGTTTGAGGGGTTTTAGTGTTTTTAAGGGTTTCAGTGATTTTTTTTTCATTTTCTGTTTTAGGGTTGTTTATATTTTAATGAGTTTTTAACATTTTTTAGGACATTAGGGTTTTTCTAGAAATTTAAGGATTATAGTATTTTAGGATTTTTTTATAATTTTTAGGGTTTTTAGTATTTTTATATTTTTTAGTGTTTTAGGGTCTTTCTAGAATTTTAGGGGATTTAGGGGTTTTTAGGATTTTTAGGGATTTTAGGTTTTTCAAATGTTTTACATTTTGTAAGGGGTTTTACGGGGTTTTAGGATTTTGGATGTTTGGGGATTTTAAGATTGATTATGGTTTCATGGATTTGGGGGTTTATCAATGTTTTATGGGTTTAACATATTAAGTATTTTTTTGGTTCTTATTTTCTTCATGGTGTTTTATGTTTTTTTTGTTTTTAGGGGGTTAAAGAGGCTTAGTTTTTTAAGGTATTTTCGGTTTTAGGGGTGTTTTAGAGTTTTTAGGGTGTCTATGGGATTTAATGCGTATTTTATGGTTTTTATTGTTTTTTATGTTTTTATGGTTTTTATGGTTTTAGTGTTGTTTATAGTTTTTATGGACTTTAGGGTGTTTTAGTGTGTTTCTATGTTTTTAGGGGTGTTAGGTTAATTATGGGTTTTCTCCTTTTTTAGTGATGATTAATTTTCAGGTTTTTAGGGGTTTTAGTATTTTTTAGGGTTTTTATGGTCTTTCAATGGTTTTTTGTGGTTTTTGGGTGTTTGGGGGCTTAGTGGTTTTCGGGGTTTCTGAGATTTTTGGGATTTTGGGGTTGTTAGGTTTTTTGGGTCCTTTAAGGGTTTGGGGGGGTTATGATTTTAAGGGGTTTAGGTTATTTAATGGTCTTTCATTTTAAGACATTTTTAGGATTTATAGAGATTTTTAGGGGTTTTATTTTTTTTTAGGTTTCTTGGGGGTTTTAAGGGTTATATGATTTTAATGGTTATATTTTTTCCAGGTTTTCTGGTTTTTTAGGATTTTTATTATTTTAGTGTTTTTTAGTATTTTAAATTTTTTTGGGGTTTTAGGGTTTTTATGTGTTTTTTGGATTTTCAATGTTTTTAGGGTTTTTAGTCTTTTTTAGTCTTTTTAAAAATTTTAGGTTTTGTAGGGGTTTTATGGAATTTAGCATTTTTATGTATATTACGGTTTTGTAAGGATTTTTAATGTTTCTAAGGGTTTTAGGTATTTTTAGGGATTTTAGGATTTTAGGGTTATTTATGGTTTTTTATATTATTTTAGGGAATTTAGATTATTTAAGGGTTTTAGTGTTTTATATTGGTTTGAAGGGTTTCATTGGGTTTTGGATATTTTTGGGGGGTTTCATGGTTTTTAGTGTTTTTTTGGGGTTTTAGAGTTTTTTGGGTTTTTTGTTTTTTATGGTTTCTTAGGACTTTAACTATTTTTCAGGTTTTTATATGGTATTTTATTTTTTTATGGTTTTTAGGGTTTTTATGAATTTCTAGTATTTTTAGGGCCTTTTAGGGGATTTGGGGGGTTTAATGTGTTTTTAGGATTTTATGGGTATTATGGATTTTAGTTTTTTTAGGATATTTTGGGTTTTTTATTGTGCTTAGCATTTTTAGTATTTATTTAGTTGTTAAGTGTTTTTATTATTGGTTAGGTTTTTAAATCATTGAAGGGGTTTCAAGGGTCTTTAAGGATTCTATGGGTTTTGGGTTTTTAGAGTTTTTAGGATTTTAGGATCTTTTGGGGTTTTATGGAATTTACAATTTTTTAATGATTTTTAATGGTTTAAATTGTTTTTAGTTATTTTAGTGTTTTTTTTATTTTTATAGTATATTTTAGTTTTTTGTATTTTTAGTGTTTTTTCTCAATATTTAATGGGTTTTAGGTATTGTTTTACAAATATTTGCCTGTTTAGGGGATTTTAGTTTATTAAGGGTTTTTATTATTTTAAATGATTTTTATGTATTTCATGGGATTTTTGGGATTTTGGGGTTTTTTATTATTTAATGGGTTTATGTTTTTTATGCCTCTTTAGGGTTTCATTAGGGATTTTATGGTGTTTAAGGGGCTTTACGATCTTTTGTGTTTTTATAGAATTTTAAGGGTATTTTTGGGTTTTAAGGGGGTTTTAGAGTTTTGGGTCATTTAGGTGGTCTATTTTTTTGTGTATTCTAGGAGTTTTTAACATTTTTAGGGGGTTTAGTGGTTTCAAGGGTTTTTAGGGTTTTAGGGTTCCAAGGTCTTATGAGGATTTTCAAGAGCTTTAAGAGATTTTAAGGTGTTTAGGGTTTTTAGTGCTTTTAGGTTTTTTAGGGTATGTAGGGTTTGTCTGTTTTTACGTATTTATTGATATTTTAGTGTTTTATAGTAGTTTAATGGGTTTTTATGGGGTTTTAGGGGGTTTATGGGGATATTTAGGGTTTTGGGGTCTTTTGGGTTTTAGGATTCATTCATGGATTTTGGGGGTTTATAGTTTTTCATTGATTTTATTTCTTTTTACCGGTTATGTGGTCTATGGGGATTTATTGTTTTCTTAGGTTTTGTGTGATTTTTATGGTTTTAATAGTATAAGGGGTTTTAGGGTTTATAATTTTTAGGGGTTTGGGGGTGATTAAGGTTTTTCGGGTTTTTAGTGGGTTTTATTGTATTTTATGATATTTAGTTTTTTTTTACGTTTTTTTGGTTTTTAGGGTTTTTAGGGTTTTAAGGGTTTTATGGATTTTTAGGATTTATGGGTTTTATGTATTTAATTATAATTGTAGGGTATTTTATAGTGTTATAGGGATTTAAGTTTCTTTAACTATTTTTATGGGTTTAAAGATCTTTTAGGGGTTTTAGGATTTATCATAGTTATTATATGTTTTATGGTTTTTAGGGTTATTAGGATTTTAGGGTTTAGTGTTTCAATTTTTTTTGTTAGGGGGTTTTAGTGTTTTTATAATTTTATAAGGTTTTTAGAGTGTTTAGGTATTTCAATTTTTTTATGGTTTTTAAGGGATTTTAGGGTTATGTGGTATTTTGGGGTTTTAGGGGGTTTTAGTGCTATAAATATTTTGAGCTTTTTTTTTGCATTTTTATGGATTCTAGTGTTTTTAGTGTGTTTTAGGGATTTTTTGGTTTTAAGGTATTTTGGGTTATTATGGTTTTTAGGAATGTTCGTGAATTTTTAGTGAATTTTAGTGTGTTAGGTTTTAATGGGGGTCTTTTGGGTTTTTTGGGTTTTATTATGGATTTAGGTTTTTAAGGAACTTTAAGAGATTTTAGGATTATTTTAGGTTTTTTTGTGGATTTAGGTATTTAGGGAATTTTAGGGATATCATGGTTTTTAGGATTTTTAGGTTTTTTAGGGGCCTAAGGGATTTTAAGTGGTTTTTTGTATTCTAGGGTTTTATAGGGTTTTTTGGTCCTTTAGAGGTTTTTAGGGGTTTAGGGTCTTTTAGTAATTTACAATTTTTAATATTTTTAAGGTTTTTAAGGTATTTTAGTTGGGTTATAGTTTGTAGGGTTTTAAGAGTTTTAGGCATTCTAGTGTTTTTTGTGGTTTTTAGGTTTTTAGGTTTTTTAAGGTTTATGGTTTGGGTTTTCTAAGTCGTTCTAATTTTTAGGGTTTTTAAGTGTTTTAGGGGTTCGTAGTGGGTTTTCAGTTTTTTTATCATTTTAGTTGGTTATTTTTATGTGTTTTATGGTATTTTGAGTTTTTAGGAATTTTCATGTATTTTAGGGGTTTAGGATCTTATATTTTTTTAGTAGTTTTTATATTTCAAATGTATAATAGGTTTTTTTGGTTTTGACTTATTTTTTATCATTTTTGGGGTTCTTAGGGGTTTTAGGGTATTTTAATGTTTTATGGATGTTAGGGTCCCTATGGTTTGTATACGGGATTATATGGTCTTTTAGGGTATTTTATAGTTTTGGGGGTTTTAGGATCTTTTAGGGGTTTTGGGGGTTTTTTGGGTTTTTTGGGTTTTTTGGTTTATTTGGTGTTTTAGGTTTCCTAGGACTTTTAAGGGGTTTTAATGTTTTTATAGTTTCTGGTTCTTTATGAATTTTTCTGTTTTTTTGGAGATTTTAAGGATTTTTCATGGTTTTTGTATCTTTCAAGGTTATAAGGAGTTTTAGGTTTTTATTGTTTTTAGGATTTTGTGGAGATTTTTTAGCATTTTTATGGTTTTTAGGATTTTAGAAATTTTATGGCATTTCATGTGTTTTAGTGGTTTTAATTATTTATTATATATTTTTATGGTTTGTTATATTTTAGATGTTTTAAATATTTTTGGGGTTTTATGTTTTTAGGTTTTTTAGGGTTTTATGGTTTTTATGATTTTATGGTTTTTTAGAGTTTTTATGATTTTTTAGGATTTTTTTTCATTTTAAGGTTGTTTGGGGTTTTTTGGTTATTTATGGTATCAGTGTATTTTTAATGGTTTTATAGTTTATTATGGATTTTTTTTCTTTATTGTTTTAGGTTTTTTGTATAGTTTATTGGATATTATGGTCTTATTTTATTTTTAAAGGGTTTTAGGTTCTTTTAGAGTTTTGCTGTGTTTTAGGGGGTTTTGGGTGTTTTTTAGGGCTTCTATAGACTTATATAGGTTTTAAAAAATATAGGGTTTTGGGTTTTGGGGGAACATAAGGGATTTCATAGGATTTTGGGGTTTTTAGAGTAT
Organism: Viscum album; assembly: GCA_963277665.1. Classification (NCBI taxonomy): domain Eukaryota; kingdom Viridiplantae; phylum Streptophyta; class Magnoliopsida; order Santalales; family Viscaceae; genus Viscum; species Viscum album. Next base: position 113,961,293 of record OY728133.1, on the reverse strand, counting down.
TTTAGGTTTTTAGGGGTATTAGGTTTTTAGCGTCTTTTAATTGTTTTATTGTTTTAAGGGGGTTTTGGATTTTTTTATTTTTTTGGTATATTGGGTTATAAGAGTTTTTGGAAAAAATTTATTTTTTCAAGGGGGGTTCGATTATTTAGTGTTTTTAGGATTTGGGTGTTATTTTTTATAAATATTTAGGGTTTTCATGGTAATTTTATATTTTTAGGATTTTTATTATTATTTTCTAGGGGTTTGGGTTTTTGGGGGTTTATGGTTTTAAGGTTTTTAGGGGTTTTATAATTTTCTAGGGAACTTTTTGGGTTCCTATGGATGATTATGATTTTACAGTATTTTGAGGTTTTAGGAATGTGATATTTTTAGAGTTATTTTGTGATGTTTGGGGTTTTGGGGTTTTATGGTTCTAGATATTTTAGGGTTTTTTGGGTTTTTATAATTTTAAAGGTTTTGGAATTTTTATGGTTTTTAAGGGGTTTTTTGTTATTAGGGCTTTTAGTGTTTTTTGAATAATTTTAAGTCTTTAAAAGGGTTTTTAGTTTTTGGGTTATTATAGTTTTTTGGGGTTTTATTTTGTTATGTTTTTAAGGTGTTTTAATTTATATTTTTTTTTATTTTTTAGTGATTTTGAGGGGTTTTAGTGTTTGGTGTGCTTAGGGTTTTTGAAGGATTTTGGGGTTTTTAGTGTTTTTAATGTTTTTATTGTTTTTAGGATTTTAGTGGATTTAGGGTTTTCAATGGGTTCTAGGAATATAATTTATTTTCTAATTATAATGTTTTTTTTTGGATTTTTTAAGTGTAGCTTTGTTTTTAAATTTTTTTTTGATATTTATTATTGTATGGATTATAGAACTTTTTATGTATTATCACAGGTTTTAGGGTTTTTAAGAGGATTTATGGATTTTTATTTTTTTATGGGGTTTTAGTGTTTTTAGGTGGTTTTGGATTATTTTTGCGTTTTTAAGGGTTTTAGGGATATTTGGGTTTTTAGGGGTTTTAGGTTTTTTAGTTTTCTTAGGGTTTTATGTTTTTAAATTTTAAAAAAAAATAGGTTTCTTTATTGTTTATAGGGATTTTAAGGGGTTTATGGTATTTTTGGGTTCTAAATGGTTTTTATTTTCTTCTAGAGATTTTTTTAGGGTCATATCGTCTTTTAGGGGGGTTTTAGCGGTTTTAGGGTCTATTTAGGTAATTTATGGTTTTTAGGTGGTTTTAGGGGTTATATGGTTTTAATAGGTTTTCTTTAGGTTTTTAGTATTCTTCGGGTTTTTATGGATTTTGAGGATTTTGCGTTTTTATTCATTTTATGGTTTAGAATTTTTTGTGGTTTTTGGTAATTTTGTGGTTTTGGGATTTTTATGGGTTTCTTTGGGTTTTTTAGGGTTTTAGGCTTTTTTATCTTTTTCTGGATTTTTAAGGATTTTTATGTTTTTTAATTTTTTATGGGTTTTTGTGTTTCTATTATTTTTAGGTGTTTTAGTGTTCTGAAGGATTTTTAGTTATTCTTGTATTTTAGGTTTTTAAGGGTTTTAGTGTTTTTAGGGTTTAAAGGTTTTTTTTTGGGATTTTAGATATTTTTAGGATTATATGGGGTTTTAGGGGTTTTATGATTATTTATTGTTTTTATGGTTTTTATTGTTTTTAGTTTTTTAATGTCATTATTGGGGTTTTAGTGTTTTTTTTTTGGGTTTTTTTTTTGTTTTCTTAGGGTTCTCAGGATTTAATGGATTTTATGGATTTAATGGATTTAATGGGTTTTATGGGTTTTAGGGATCTTTTATGGTTTTAGTTTTTTTATGGGTTTTATTTTTCTTTTATAGTTTCTTATATGTTTATAGGGATTTATGGGTTTTTAAGGTTGTTAAGGCTAATTAAGGTTCTAATGGTTTTTAGTATTTTTATGGATTTTTGTGTTTTTAGGGGGTTGGAAGGGTTTTTCTGGGGTTTTTAGGTTTTTAGGGTATCCAATGGGATTTTGGTTTTTTTTAGGATTTTTATATGGGGTTTTGGGGGTTTTGGGATTATGGGGTTTTACAGTTTTTAGGGGATTAAATTTGTTTTGATGCTATTTTCAGGATTTTATGAATTTTAGGTATTTTAGTGTTTTGGGGTTTTATAAGGTTGTAGGAATTTTAAAGTTATTTAGGGTTTTAAAGAGTTTAGGGTCATTATTGTTTTTAGAGTTTTATGGTTTTTAGGTTTTTTTCTCATTTTTATGGGTTCTTATTGTTTTTAGGGTCTTATTTGGATTCTTATGTTTTTAAGGTGTTTTATGTTTTTTAGAGTTTTTTGGAATTTTGGGGTGTTTTTGGATACTAGCGTGTTTTGGGTTTTTAGGGTTTTAGAGTTCTTAGGGTTTTAGGGTTCTTAGGGTTTTTCATTTTTTAGATATTTTAATGATTTTTAGGGTTTTTTAGAGTTTTTACAGTGTTTAATGGGTTTTTTAGTCTTTTAATATTTTTTAGTGTTTTATAGTGGCTTTTGTGAATTTTATGGGGTTTTAGGGTTTTTTATTTTTATGGTATTTTAGGATTCTTATGGTGATTTTTAGGTTTATACGGTAATTTGTGGTTTTAAAGGTTTTATATGGTCTCTTTGTGGTGTTTTAATGTTTTCAGGGTTTTGAATTTTTCTACGGTTTTCAGGGGTTTTAGGGGTTGTAAAGTTTTTAATGGTTTTAATTGTTTTTATGGTTTCTGTTGTCATTAGTATTTTTTAGAATTTCTGATGGGTTTTATGGGTGTTTAGGGTTTTATGGATTTTTTTGTAGGGTTTTAAGGGTTTTTTGGTTGTTAGGACTGTAGGAGGTTTTCGGTTATTTTTAGTTTTGTTGTATTTTTGGGGGGTTTGGATTTTATGTGTTTATAGTTTTTTGGTTTTTAGGGGTTTTTGTTATTTTAGGGTTTCATGGGTTCTCACAGTTAATAGTGTTTTAATGGGGTTATGGGTTTTTTAAAGGGCTTTATGGATTTTAGGGTGATTAGGGTGTATAGAGTTTTTGTGGGTTTTATGGTATTATTGGTTTGATGATTTTTAGGTCTTTGGGGTATTAATTATTTAATGGTTTTTTGGGTTTTGATGTTTTTAGGGGTTTTAGGTTTTATCTTGGTTTTAAAAGAGGTTTTTACTGGTGTTTGGTGGTTTTAGTTTTTTTATGGTTTTAAGGTTTCTAGATGTTTTAGGGGTTGTAAGGTTTCTAATTATTTTTGTTGTTTTAGGGGTTGTAAAGGATATTTTAGGTTTTTAGTATTTTAAGTTTTTTAGGGTTTTCTTGGGGTTTTATAGGTTTTTTGAGTTTCTAGGGGTTTTAGTGTTTTAAGGGGGTTTTTTGGTTTTTAGTGTTTCTAGTAATTGTTAAGGGTTTCTAGGGTTTTAACGTTTATATAGTATTTTTAAGGTTATCAAGGTTGTATGGTTTTGGGGAATTAGGGTTTTAATGGTTTTAGTGTTTTGAGGTTTTTTTGTGTTTTAGCTTTTATTAAGGGTTCTTATGGGGTTTTTTATGATCATTAGGGTTTTTAAATTTTTTTGCAGTTCTAGGTTTTTTATGTATTTTTAGGTTTTAAATGGTATAAATTTTTTTTAGGGTCTTAGGTTTTTTTTTATTTTTTTAGGGGTTTCATGGGTTTTCACGTGTTATATGGTCATTATGGTATTTTAGATTTTTAGGTTTTTTGGTATTTTTTAGGTGTTTTTTGGTTTTTACTAGTTTTTTGGGTATTAGGTGGTATTAATGTTTTTTAGATTTTTTTGTATATTTAATATTTTTATGGATTTATGGGTCTTTAATGTTATAGGTTTTTAGGGTATTTATATTTTTTTAGGGTTTTATGGGTTTTTAATGGAATTCATGGATTTTCAATATTTTTTATGTTTTTTGGGTTTTTTGGGCTTAATTTGTTTTTGTGATATTTTGGGGATTTTAGTTTTTTTCTTATGAGTTTTATGGTTTTCTAGTATTTTTATGGTTTTTATGGTTTTTATGGGTTTTAGGGTTCTTATTAAAATTAAGAGTCTTTATAGTTTTCAGATTTTTTAGAGTTTTTATGGTTTTTAATGTTTTTAGGGGTTTTTTGTGTTTTATGTTTTTAGGGGTTTTAGTGTTTTTTCCAATTATTTAGGGTTTTATGAAATTTTAGGGTTTTTTAGTGTTTTAATCATTTCAAGGGGTTTTATGTCCTTTTAGGGTATTTTAGGTAATTTAATGGGTTTTAGGGTATTATTGTTTTTAGGGGAAGGAAGGTACGAAGCCAGGCTATTCCTGGCCCCCCAAATATATTAGAAGAGAAAACAACGATAGACAAGGGAGGGGTGGGGTCAAATGACCCACACCCAAAATCCTGGAAACCCCAACAAAACAAAGGTCTAAAAAGACCAAATATATTTTAGAGGGTTTTTAAAGGATATAAGAAATTTTGTGTCTTCACAATTCTTAGTTTCATTTAGGGTGGTTTAGAGGGTTTTATAATTTTGGGTGTTTTTAGATTTTTAGGGTGTTTTGGCATTTTGTGGGGTTTTTAGGAATTTTAGGGGTTTTAGTTGTTTTTTGGTTTATAGAGTTTTTAGGGGTTTCCATGATTTTATGGGGTTTAGGGGTTTTTATTGGGTTTTAATGTTTTTTGGGTTTTTTGGATTTCTTTGTTTTTTAGGGTTATTTTGGGTTTCAAGTGTATTTTAGTATTTTTCATTTTTTTTGTTTTGGTGATTTTTAGGGATTTTTAGGTTTCAAGGATTTAGTGGTGTTAGTATTTTTTATGGTTTTTTTGGGTTTTCATGTTTTTTGGGGGGTTTAAAGGGTTTTTTGTGTTTTTATAGATTCTATGAATTTTATTAGGAATAAAGAGTTTCTAAGGATGCCATATGGTTTTATAGGAATTTATATTTTTTTGGATGATTTGATTTTTTATTTATAGTTTTTATGGGTTTTTGGGTTTTTGGGGTTTTCACATTTTATGGGTTTTATGATTTTTATATTTTTTATTATTTTTTGGGTATTTTGGATTTTTTGGGTTCTTCAGGTTTTTATTGGTTTAGGTTATTTTATTGTATTTTAGGCATTTTATGGTTATTTTGGGTATTTGTAATTTTTTATGGGTTTTACGGAATTTTTGTTTTATATCGTTTTTAAGGTCCATTTGGAGTTGTTTTAGGGATTTTAAAACCATTTTGAGTTTTCATGGTGTCTTGCCATATTTTGGGATTCAAGGGATTTTTTGGGTTTTTAATGTCTTTAGGTTTTTAGGGGTTGTAGCGTATTTTTTTATTTTTTGGGTTTTACGGTGATTTAGGGTTTCATAGATTTGTAGAGAACTTTAGGGTATTAGGCTTTTGGTGTTTTTTGTCTTTTTAGAGTTTTTTAGGTTTCTTAGGATTTTATTGGCGGTTTTACGATATTTATGTGTTATTGGGATTTTAGGGGTTTTAAGATTATTTTGGGTTTTTTAGATTTTTATGGGTTTAGATTTTATTTTGTTTTTAATTTTTTGGGGGTTTTCGGTCTTTTAGGGGTTTTTTATAATTTTTCTATTTTTTAGGAATTTTAATTTTCTTAGCATTTTTAAGGTCGTTTTTGGTTTTTAGGTTTATTGGTCCATTTAGGGGTTTTACGATATGTTAGTATCTTTTCGAGTTTTTATATTTTTATGGGTTTTTGAGGTGTTCTAGTGCCTTCTGGTGTCATTTAAGTGTTTTTAGGACCTTTTAGAGTTTTTTTGGGTTTTCTAGGGTTATTTTGGGTCTTTATAGTTTTTAGGTTCCTTTAGAGTATTTAGTGATTTTAAGATCCTTTATAATTTTTAGGGATTTTTGGTCTATTTAGGAGATTTAAGGTTTTTAATATTCTTTTTTTTAGGTTTTTTGGGTTCCTTTATGGTTTTTAGGTTGTTTAAGGGACTATTAAGAGTGTTTAGGGTCCTCTAGAGGTTTTAGAGACTTTTAGGGTCTTTTAAAATATTTTAAATTCTTTTGGGGTTTCATAAGGTTTTAGAGTATTTTATATTTTTATGGTTTTTTATTGTCTTTTAGGTTTAATATGTATTTTTGGTTTTTTATGATTTTTTCCTTTTGGAGTTTTAGGGTTTTCCTATGAATATCTGGGTTTTAGGGTTTTATGAATTTTTACGAGTTCTTTTGGGTTTTTATGTTTTTTTGGTTTTTTTTGGGTTTCTAGGTTTTCCAGGGGTTTTATGGTTTTATATATTTTAAGATCATCTAGGGATTTCATAATTTTTTTAGGGTTTCATGGTATTTATAGTTTTTTAGGGTTTTATGGTTTTTTCTGGTTTAAGGTTTTTTATGGGTTTTAAAGTTTCTAAAGGTTTTATGGGGTTAGTATGGATTTTAAGGTATTTATGGGTTTTTAGTTTTTTATATGTTTTTAAATGGTTTTTATAGTTTTCGGTTTATTAGAGGTATTAGGGTTTTAATGGTTATTTATCCTATTTTACCGTCTTAGGGCTTTTAGTGTTTTTAGGGTTTTAGGGTTTTAGGGTTTCATAATGTTTTTGGTATTTTTATGGTTTTTTGGGGTTTTGAAAAGATAATTTGGTTTTTTATGGTTATTATAATTATAAGGGATTATAAGAGTTTTAGGTATTTTTATGAGTTTTTATAGATTTTATGGTTTATAAATAATTTTTACTGGAATTAATTGGGTCTTCTTATTTTTAGGGGATTTAATGGATTTTATGGTGTTTTGGCATTTCTATGGTTTCTGTGGTATTTTATGTTTTGAGGATTTCTTTGGGTTTTATGGATCTTAATTTTCAGGTTATTTTATGTTTTAGAGGGTTTTAGAGTTTTTAGGGGTTTTTATGGTTTTTATGGGTTTTACGGTTTTAGGATTTTTTATGGTTTTTAGGTTTTTAGGGGTTTTACAGTGCTTATAGATCTTATTTTCATTTAGGGGTTTATAGGGATTTTAAGTTATTTTATTTTTTTATGGTTTTTATGATCTTTTAGGACTTTTAGGTATTTTATGTTCATTTACAATTTTTTAGGGATTTTTTGGATTTTTTATGGTTTTTTATTTTGTAAAAGTGATTTTATGGTTTTAGTGGTTTTAGTAGTTTTATGGTTGTGTTAGGGTTTTCATAATTTTAAAAGGTTTTTATAATTTTTGGGGTTTTACAGGTTTTAGGTTTGTAGGGGTTTTTTTTCTTTTAGGGTTTTAGGTTTTTATATTTTTTTGGTTTTTATGGTTTTTATGGTTTTTAGGGTGTTTATGGTGGTTAATTGGTTTAAATGGAATTTTATCGTTATTATAGGGGTGTTTTGGGTCTTCTAGGGTTTTCTTGGTTTTTTTGATTTGGGGGATTTCAGGTCCATTTAGGGTTTCAGGGGTTTTATTGTTTTTAGGGACTTCTGGGGCTTTAGGGGGTTTATATGGTCTTTTGCTGTTTTTGGGGTTTTTGGGTCCTTTAGGGTTTCTTAGGTATTTTTGGCTTTTAGAGTTTTTGTTTTTTAAGGTCTTTTAGAATTGTTAAAGGTAATTTATGTGTTTTTAGGGTCATTTAGGTTTTTTAGTGTGTTTTAGGGTCTTTTAGGGACATTTAGGGTTCTTTTGGGGGTTTTATATACGTTTAATTTTTTACGGTATTTAATATTATTTTGGGGGTTTTATAGGATTTTCAGGTTCTTAAATGTTATTTTATTCATTTAAAGGGTCTTTTATAATTTTTAAGATCTTTTTATAATTTATTTGGTTTTATGATTTTTAGGGGTTTAAGGATTACATGGATTTTATAGGTTGTTTTTTAGTGTTTTACGGTTTTCAAAAAATTTAGGGGTTTGGGGTCTTTTAGGGTTTTATGGTTTTTTAGATCCCTTAGGTGTCTTAATTATTTTTAAGATTTCAGTGTTTCGTGTTTTTTTAATGATTAATTTTTTCAGTTTTTTTTCTGATTTAAAGGGGTTTTAGGGGGTTCTATAATTTTAAAGGGTGATTATGGGGTCTTATAGATTTACAGTTTTTGGGTTCTTAGAGTTTTAAGGGAATTTAACTATTTTGGGTTTTCTAAAAGTTTTTGGTTTTTAAGGGTTTTAGGGGATTTTTTAACATTTTAAGGTTTTTAAAATTTTATCATTTTTAGGTTTTTTGTGTTTTTAGTGTTTTTAGGTTTCTTAGAGGTTTTAAATAGATTTAGGGGTTTGTTTATTTTAGTAATTTTTTAGATTTTGTGGTTTGTAAGGGTATAATTTTATTTAGGGGTTTTCATTGTTTTTGGATGTTTTAGGAGGGTTCTATGTCTTTTAGGATTTATATAGTTTTTTATAATATTTAGGGTTTTTTAATTTTCAATGTTTTTTGGATTTTTTGTTTTTTTAGTTTAAAGGGTTTTAATCATTTTTAGTGGTGTTAAGGGTTTTATGGTTGTTTTAGGTATTTACTTTATTTTGGGTTCTAGGGGTTTTGTGGTTTTTTTGTGTTTTTGGGTTATTGTTTGGTTCTTACAGTGGTTTTAGGTACTTTAGAGATTTTAGACATTTTATGGTTTTTTGGGTCTTTAGGTTTTTTATGGTTTGTATGGGTTTTAGGGGTTTTAGTGTTTTTATGGGTTTTATGTTCTTTTTATTTTTTGCAGTTATTATGGGTTTTAATGTTTTTTTAGGTTTCAAAAGTTTTTTATTATATTTAGGGTTTTGAAGGGTTTTAATTTTTTTTGGTATTTTAGGGGGTTTTAGTTTTTGGGTTTTAGGGTGTTTAAGGCAAGGAAGATGTGGGGGTCAGGCTATTACCAACCCCCCCCCCCCACCAATTTATTAAAAAAAAGACACAGCAGGAAAGGGAGGGGATGGGTCAAACAACCCACACCCCAAAACCCTTTACAACCCCAAACCCAAATACCCCAAAAAAGAAAAACAAAAAAAGACATGCAAACAAGGGATGGTGGGTCAAGTGACCCACACCAAAGTACAAAACCCCACACACGAAAGCCCAAAAGACCCAAAAGGCAGAAGAAAAGATAGCTACAGACCAATTTCACCATCCCCATAAGGGTCTCCATCACCACCATAGCCCGAGGAAGCTTCAGAGTCCACCGACTCCCATTCAGAAGATTCATATTGCTTGAGGAAGGCTTTACAATACTTCCTAAGTCCCACATCCGGCTTCACTTTGTTAGCATGGTCTTCCCTACCATGGGCAGCTCCTTCACCTTTTTCAGCCTTGGAGGAGGCTCTAGTTGCCATTGGCCTAGGAATGGAGTAATAGTCCCTACTTGGCCTCCATTTCACCGGAGGGTCACTTATCACCTTGACCTTTCCTTGAGCTGCATCAGCAGGCACGACCATGTCTCCCTGCCTTCCACATTCAGGAACAGACCAAATATTTCTCTTCTGATTGCACCCAGAGGAACCAGAGAGACCCGTCATCACTTTCTCCCTCTTGATCCTAGCCAGGTTGGTGTACATATGGTCATCACGGTCCCCATAAATATCTCCTCTCCACATGTGTAAATCATTATCATCCCCAAGAAAGAACACCAGTTACAGATTTGGATTTTGGAAGAAATGTTTTATATGCTACTCAAGTAGGATTTCCAAAGAGTCCAACATAATCAGATCAGATAGATCAACACATGGGGGCAAATTCTCAAACAGAATAAGAGAGGAGCTCGGATTAGGCTGCTCAATGCTCCTCCTATCAATAAGAAGGATATAAAACTGCTTCTCAGGATGAGGGGTATCACTTAGACCAATTACATACACAGTATCATCAGTCATCACTTGCTCCAGCTAATTCACAGTGGTCATGGGGTTTTCTGCACCCAAGACCCTCAATCCATCATGAGAGGATGGTAGATCCACATCCTGGGGTCCATCCGTATTATCCTCCACATCCTGCATTTCCTGTCCCTCAAGACCCACTTCCTCAATTCCTATAGAGTCCAAAGGGTCTAAGCCCTTGAACCGATTCGAGGTTAAGACCTTATCATGTACACTTCCATGAACAATTGCTATAGGGCCTAACAAAGTCTCCCTCTCTGTTCCATGTCAAGTTGGTCTCAATGTCATGCTCGCGTCCCTGACAGGGTCGTCCTATAAGACCATGAACCCTACTTCACTAGGAGTGTTATTCCCCACTTCAGGACAGGCATCACCCCCCAGTACCAAGTCACCCTTCAGTCGCTTGAAAATTTCCTTGACCAAATTTTCCCCTCAGCACCCTACCGGGGGATGATCCCCCTTTCTCCACCCTGTTGTCCCTGCCAACATCCAGCAAAAGGACCCAAGTTTCATCTTTCCTCGCCTATGGCTCCCCTGTTGAGTCCAACATCAGGGAGATAACCTCATTGCCATGCACAACCACCCAACCATCACGGAATCTGCATTCCCATTTCATATGACCAAGATTAAAGCCCGATACACAATACTTCACCCATTATTCGAACACACCGGGATGCTTCCACTGGATATCTTCACCAATTTCATTCTAGAAAAAGTAAACTTTCTCCTTCAAAACATCAATTTCAACACAAACCCTCAGGGCAACTCGATGACAGAGGGCCCTGGTTCTACTATCCACACACAGAAACCTTCCAACCAAATTTCCCAGCATAGTAATAATATAAATTTTTTGAAAGGGTAGGGGAGATTAGGAAACCTTACCCAAATTTCCCATAGTGGGGAGTCATGATTCATATAGAAGTCAAAGTTCCACTGGAAGAGGGAAAAGTTAGCGACATCAAAACTACGAGGAGCTGTTGACAAGGCTCAAATAAGATCCTCTTCCAACGAGAACTGAATCAAAATGTTAAAGGTGGTGACCAATCCAACAGTGGAACGATCCCTGAGATCCCAATTCTCAAACAAAAATCTGATAAAAACATCAACTGGTGGATTCCATTTCAAAAACCGGGATACCAAGGTTACGTTGTAGAGGTCGGAGGCCTTGTTGAACTCCGCAATCAACAGTGGAAGCTTCGGCAGGCCTTCATGCAAACCCGCCACCATAGGGAAAAGATCAATCCACGGAAAAGTAGGAAGCGAGTCAGGATCTGAGAAAGGTAAGAATCTATCATTAACATGGGGCAGATACGGACCCTCCCCCACATATGGGGGAAGCCAGGGCGCAACCATTAGCATCGTCTTTAAGCCAGCAATGAAGCGGTAGTAACGCCATCACGAGATCGGAGCAGAGCATCCATTCTATCATTGAGGTCTGGGGTGTTTAATGGTTTATAGGGATTTTATAGTTTTATGGCTTTTAGGTTTTCTATGTTTTTTATAGTTTGTATATTTCTTTATAATTTTTCGGGTTTTTAGGTTTTTAGGGTTTCTAGGGGATTATAGGATATTTATATTTCTATATGAATTTTAGTAAATTTTTTGTTTTTTAGAGTTTTTATGGGGTTTTTGTGTTTTTAGGGGTTTCTAGGGTACTTATGGTTTTTAAATGCTTATAAGGTTAATTATGGATTTGGGGGTTTTCTATATATTTTTTGTGTTTGTTAGGGATTTTTGGTTTTTTTGTGGTTTGAAGTCCTTTTTAGTGTTTTTATGGGATTTGGTTTTTTAATATTTTTTAGGTTTTTTAGGGTTTTTATATTTATTTATGATTTATTTTATTCTTTTCTATTTTTTTGGGTTTTACTGGTTTTATGGTGTTTAAGGTGTTTTAGGGCCTTTTAGGTTTTTATATAGTTTTTAGGTACATTTAGGGTTTTTATGTTCTTTTAGGTTTTTAGTTTTATTTTGGGGTTTTGGGAATCTTATGGATTTTTATGGGTGTCTAGGTTTCTATAGATTTTATAGGGGGTTTGGGGGGTTTCTTTGGATTTAAGGGGTTTTCATGGTTTTAAGTGTTTTTAGAACTTAGGGGTTATATTTTTCAGGGTCTGGGGGGGGTTATTTGGTTTTTCATAAGGATTCATGGGTTTTAGTCTTTTTCAAGTTTTTGAGGGATTTATGGAGTTTTTCAGGGATTTATTCGGTTTTAGGGGGTTTTAGGGTTTTAGGGATTATAGCATTTTCAAGGTTTATGATGGTTCTTTATAGTCTTTGTAAATTTTATAGGTTTTCATAGTTTTTATAATTTTATTGTTATTTATGGGTTTTAATGGTTGTTAAGGTTTTTATGGGGTTTTATGGGTTTTAAGGATTTCTAGTACTTTTTAGAATTATAGGTTTTTTAGGATTTTCAGGTCCATTTAGGGTTATTATGGTTTTTGGGATTTTAGTATTTTTTATTATTTTAAGGGGTTTTAAGATTCATAGGGAATTTATTTGTTTTTTTTGGTTTTTATGGTATTTAGGTCTTTAGTATTTCGAAGTGTCTTTATTGTTTATGGGATTTTCTAGTCTTTATGGGTTTTTATAGGGTTTTTTATTATATTTTAATGTTTTAGGGTTTTTTTTGGTATTTTAGAGTTCTATTAGGGTATTTTAAGTTTTTTTATTTTTTGGGGCTTTTAGAGTTTTTAGTGTTTTTGGGTCTTTTAGGATTTTTAATGATTTTAGCGTATTGAGGGGTGGTTCAAGGATTTAGGGGTTCTTATGGTGTTTTAGGTATTTCTAGGGTTTTATGGGTTTTATGGGTTCTTGGGCTTTTTTATTTAAGTATTCATTCAGGGTTTTAGGATTTTAGGGGTTCTTAGGGGGGTCTGACAATATTTCAAGGTTTTTAGTATTTTTAGGGTTTTTATGATTCTTTTGGATTTCGGGGTAGTTTAAAGGTATTTATGGTCTTTGGTGTTTTTAGTTTTTTTTCATTTTGGATGGTTTTTTGGATTTTTAGTGGGTTTTAGTGGATTTAGGGGATTTGGGGAGGGGGTATTAGGAATTTTTACAATTTCACAGGGGTTTTCAAGGTTTGTACGGTTTTTATGGTTTTTTGTATTTAGTTCTATTTTATGATATTAGGGGTTTTTAGATTTGTTTTAGTGTTTTTAGGGTTTTAGGGATTCAATTTTTCTTGTGGTTTCTTATTTTTTTTATATTTATTTAATATTTTATGGGTTTTTTTGAGTTTTTTAGGGTTATTTAGGTTTTTAGAATGCTATAGGGATTTTTTGGGTTTTTTGGTGTTTTACGGTTTTCTTTGTTTTTTAATGTTTTAGTGTCTTTAATGTTTTCATAGGGTTTTTTTATGGTTTTTATGTGTTTTTTAGTTTTTAGGGGTTTTATGGGTTTTTAGGGTTTTAGGTATATTTTAATGTTTTTAGGTTTTTTATGGGTTTTGGTATTTTTATGGTCTTCAAAGGGTTTTAGGTTTTTTTATAATTTTTTTTGCTTTTTAGAGTCATGTAATGTTTTTATGGGTTTCAGGATCTTTTAGGGGTTTTAGGGTTTTCGAGGGATTTATGGTATTTTTTGGGTTATAATAGTTTTAGCTTTCTTCTGGTATTTTAGGGTTTTTAGGTTTTTAGGTTTTTGTTGGTTTTATGGGGTTTTATGATTTTTGAATTTGAGAGGGGGTAGGGTTTTTATGTTTTATAGGGTATTAGGGGTTTTTAGGGTTTTTATGGATTTTATGGTAGTTTAGGGATTCTATTTTTTTAGGGACAGTAATGGTGTATTAAGGGTTTAAAGGTTCAATTAGGGGTTTTAGGGTTATTTAGGGACCATTAGGACTTCTAGGGTTCTATATGGGGTTTATGATTTTTAGTGTTTTAGGGGTTTTTAGTTTCATTTTGGGGTTTTTAGAGTCTTTTATATTTTTAGGGGTTTTATGATCTTGTAGGGATTTTTATTGTCTATAATAGGATTTTATGGTTTTTAAGGCATTTTATTTTTTTTACATTTTTAGGGCCTTATATTATTTTACAGTCTTTTCGGGTTTTTGGGACTTTTTGGTCATTTAGGGACTTTTATGGTCTTTTATGGTTTTTAAGGTATTTTATATTTTTTTAGGTTTTATAGTGTTTTTTTATTTTTTTATGTTTATGGATGACTTTTATGGTTTCAAGGTTTTCAAGGTTTTAGTGTTTTTTGTGTTTTTATGTTGCTTTGGGGTCTTTATGATTTCCTAGGTCTTTTTAGCTTTTTCTTTTATATTCTGTAAGTATAATGGTTTTTAGGATATTAGGGTTTTATGGGTTTTGAGGGGTGTTGAGGTTTTGAAGGGTTTTGAAGGGTTTTTTTCTTAGGGATTTTTTGGAGACTTTAGGAGTTTAAGGATTTTTTTGAGTGTTATAGTAATTTTCGGGATTTAGGTTTTTTTCGAGTTTTAGGTATTTTTATGGTGATTTTATTTTAAATGGGATATATGGGTTTTGAGGATTTTAAGGTTATTTAGGGTTTTTAAGGTTCAAATTGAATTAAGAATTTTTTGAGTTTTTAGGGTTTTAGTGTGTTTTAAAACTATTTGTGACATTAAGGTTTTTAGAGTTTTTTTATTTTATACTATTTAGTGATATTTTTAATGGTTTTTAGGGATTTAGAGTTTTTATGTGGTTTTAGGTGGTTTTAGGGTTTGTAGGGTTTTTATGTTGTTTAGGGTTTTATATTTCTCTGGGTTTTAATTATGGTTTTTAGGGTGTCAATGTGTTTTTATAGTCATTACAATTTTTATAGGTTTTTAGTGTCTTTAAGGGTTTCCATTTTTAGGGGATTTTTATGGGATTTAGGATTTTTATGGGTTTAAAGTGATATTAGGGTTTTCAGGTTCTAGGTGTTTTAGGAGTCTAGGTTATTTATTTATTTTTTATAGTTCGTATAAGTTTTAGGGGTTTTAGTGTTTTTAGGGTTTTTTTGTGTTTTTTGGTATTTTAGGGATTTTTAAGGCTTTAAAGTGTATAATGGATTTTATGAGTATTTGGGGCTTTGGTAATTCAGGATTTTTTGTAGATTTAGTTTTTTTTAGGGATCTTCATTACATTTTATCAGTATTTTCAGGGTTATAGTGTTTTTTGGTATTTATGGATTTTATGGATTTCATGGGGTTTTAATGGTTATTTTGGGGTTTGGAAGGTTTTAATGTTTTTTGGTGTTTTATGGGTTTTTATGGGTTTTAGGGTATTATAGAGGTTTTTCGCATCATTAGGGTTTTTTGTATTTTTAGGGTATTTAATGTTTTTTACATTCATTTTCGGTTTTTATAAGATTTTAGTTTCCTTTATCATGTTTTATGGACATTTAAGGGTTTTTAGGGTGTTTATGATTTTTAGGGTCTTTTAGTGGTTTTTTATATTTTCAGGGTTTTATGATTTTAGTGGATTAAAGAGATTTTTTGTTTTTAATGTTTTTAGGGATTATAATGGATTTAATGGATTTAGGGGGTTTTAATGTGTTTTAGGGGTTTTAGGTGGGGTTTGGTTTTTTTTTGTGTTTCAATGGGTTTTTAGGGTTTCGGGTTTTTTAAGGTTCTATGATGTTGTAAGGTGTTTAATCGGTTATAGGGATTGTTTTATGTTGTATATTCTGTTAATGGTTTTTATTGGTTTTAATGTTTTTTTTTGTTTTAGATTTTTTATTATTTTTAGGGTTTCTAGGGACTTTTTTGTTGTTTTATGGATTTTAGATTTTTAATTTCATTTTTTTCAGTTTTTAGGTTCATAGGGGGTTTTAGGATTTTTAGGGATTTTCTTGACATTTAGGGGGGGGGTTTGGGGTTTTTTGTGTTATTTTTTGTTTTTAGGGGTTTTCAGGTTTTTAGGGTTTTTAGGGGGGTTTAGGATTGTTTTAGGGGTTTTTTGTGTTTTTAAGGTGTTAGTGTTTTTAGGTTTTAGGGTTTTTATTTATTTAGTAGTTTGAGTAGGTGGTTTATAGCTTTTATTGTTTTTTATTTTTTTTAGGTTTTTTATTTAGTTTAAGGGGTTTTAGGGACTTTTAGGGTTTTATTGGGGCATCGGGCTTCTTTAAGTATTTTTAAGAGTTTTTATGATTTTTAGGATCAATTTGAGTTTTATGGATTTTAGGGGTTTTGGGGAGACGGTATAGTTTATATGGTTTTTAATGGTTTCTAATGGTTTCAAGGTTATTATGATTTTAATGGTTTTAGTGTTTTATGTTTTTTTCATTATTTTTTAGGTTTCATAGGATTTCAAGGGGTTTATCTTTTTCTAGGTGATTTAGGTTTTTGGGGGTTATTTATGGTTTTTTAGTGTTTTTTGGGTTTTTTTGTCTATTTAGGGTTTTAAGGGGTTTTTTGATTTTTTTATTGTTTGGGGATTTACAGTTTTAGAGGATTCATGGATTTTAAGGTTTTTTAGGGTTTTTAATGTTTCTTTTAATTTCTATGGTTTTAGGTCTTTTTTTATTATTTTAGGAGTTTTTTGGGTTTTTATGGGTTATTGGGGTTTTACTATTTTTTAATCTTCTTTTGGGTTGTAGTGTTTTGGGGGGATTTTAGGTTTTTAGGGGTTTTATTTTTTTTAGGTTTCTTGATGGGTATTAAAGATATTAAGGTTTTTACTGTATTTTAGTATTTTAATAGGGTATGTAGGGTGTTTATGGGTTTTTATGACTTTTAGTGTATTTTTTAGGGGTTTATGGTTTTAATGGTTTGTAGGTTCCTTTAAGTATTTTTATTGTTTTAGGGTTTTTAGGGGTTGGGGTTTGTAGGGTTCTAAGGGTTTTAAATAATTTTAGGGATTTTAGTGGGTTTTAATGTTTTTAAGGGTTTTTTTGTTTTATGTATTTAATTTGGTGGTTTATGTTTTAGGGGGTTTTTGAGTTTTTTGATTTTTATGGTTTTAATGGTTTTAGTGTTATTTGGGGTTTTTTAGGATTTAGAAATTTTAGGTTCTTAAGGTAATTTATGGTTTTATAGTTTTTTCGGGATTTAGGGTTTTAGGGATTTTGGGTTTTTATGAGGTTTTATTTGTTTTTGTGTTTTTTAGAGTTATTATGTTTTATAGTTTTTAGTGTTTTTTTGTGGTTTTAGGTAATTTTGGGATTTTTTTTCCATTTTAGGGGTCTAAAGTTATTTATTGGGTTTTTAGGTGTTTTTAAAACTTTTTAGGTTTTAATCGATTTTTATTGTTTCCATGGATTTTATTGTTTTTAGAGTTTTTAGTGGTTTGAGGTTGTTTCTAGGTTTGTAAATGTTTTTAGGGTTTTAATGGTTTTTAGTGGTTTTGAGGATTATTTTTATGTTTAGTTTTATTTTGGGGTTTTTAGGGTTTTAGGGGGTTTATAGGGTTTTGGGATTTTAGTGTCTTTTATTTTAATAACGGTTTCAGTGGTTTATGTGACTTTTATGGTTTTTAGGGTGTTTATGGGTTTTAATTTTTTTTAGGATTTTTCTTTTATTTTTATAATATTTTAGGGTTTTTTCAGGGTCTTTTTGGTTCCTTTGGGGATTCTAGGGTGTTTTTTTTGTTTTATCAGGTTTTATGGTTTTTAATGATTTTTAGGGGGTTTGGGTTTATAGGGTTTTAAGGGGTTTGATTTCATTTTGTTCTATCTTATGTTTTTAGTGGTTTGAGGATATTTATAGCATTTTATGGTTTTAATGGGTTTTTAGGGTTTTAAAGGGGGTTTTCTTTTTTTTGGGTGTTTTTAGGTTTTTATGGTTCTAAGGGTTTTTTATGTAATATGGGTTTTTCCATGTTCATTTGATTTTTTGGTATTTTTTGGGATTTGAAGGGGTTTTAAATAATTTTGGTATTCTTAGGGGGGTTTATGGGTTTTAGGGGGTTTTAGGGTTTTAGGGTTTTTTATGCTTTTAGTTTTTGGGTTTTAGGTGGTTTTTAATATTTTTTTCTGGTTTAAAATATTTTTATTGTTTTTGAGATTGTTTTTCTATTTTTAGGACATTTAGGTATTTTTATGATTTTATATTGTCTTTAAAATTATTTAGTGGTTTAATATATTTTATGGTTTTTATGATCATTTGGTATTTTTTGGGATATTTTAGAAAATTTTAGTGGCTTAGGTTTTTTTCTAGATTTTTAGAGAATTTTAATTTTTAGTGTGTTCTTGATTTTTAGGGTTGGTTAAGTGTTTTTAGGGTTTTAGGGGGTGGGGTAAGGTATCTTACCTTTTTTACGGTTTTAGGGTTTTAAGGGGTTTAGTGGAATTAAGGGTTTATTGGGGGTTTCAAGGGATTTTTAGGGGTATTAAGGGGATGTTATGGTTTTTAGGGGGTTTCAGTTTTTTGGGGTTTAAATGTTTTTAAGGAATTTATAGGGTTTTATGGCATTATGTCTTTTTTAATTGTTTGTGTAGTTAGTGTTTTAATGTGTTTTGGGTTTTTATGGTTTTTCAGGGTTTTAATGATTTTTAAGATTTTAGGTTTTTAGGTTTTTGGGGGGTTTTAGGTTTTCTATGGTTTATAGAGGGTTTAGGGTTTTTTTGGTTTTTAGGGGGTATTAGGGTTTCTTATAGGTTTTTAGTGATTTTCATGGATTTTTTGTTTTGGGGTTTTATGGGTTATTAGGGTTTTAGGGGTATTTAATGTTTTATGGTTTTTAAGGTTTTTTGGGTTTTATGTATTTTCGGTATTTTTTTGTATTTTAGGATTTTTTAGGTTTTTAACATTTTTAGGGTTGTTTTTTGGTATTTATAATTTTAAGTGTGTCTGTATTTTTTAGGATGTTTTAGAGATTTAAGGGGTTTATGGGGCTATGGTTATTATGGTTTTTAGTGTTTTTATGGTTTTTAGGGTGTTGATGGGATTTATGGTAATCTATGGTACTTAATGGATAATAAGGGTCTTTTAATATTTTTATAGGGTTTTATGGTTTTAGTATTTTTGGGTATTTCAGGGTTTTTAGGAACTTTTAGGGGTTTTTAGGGGCTTTAGAGTTTTTTTTTGATTTTATGGAATGTTGTGGTTTTTATGGTTTTTAATATTTTTTCAGGATTTTTATTGGTCATGTGATTTTTAGGTGTTTCTAGTGTTTTTGGGTTTTAGGGGTATTAGGGGATTTTAACTTTTTGGTGTTATTTATGGTTTATAGAGTTTGGGGGTTACTATTTTTAGGGTTTTTAGGGTTCTTAGTTTTTTTAGTTTTTTAAGGTTTTATAGTTCTTATGAATTGTTATGGTTTTGAGGTTGGGAGGGGGGTTATTAATTTTTGTGGTTTTAGGGTTTTTAGTTGTTTTGGGGTAATTTATTTTTTAGGGGGTTATATGGTTTTTTTGGATTTGTAATATATTTAAAGTGTTTTTCGGCACTTTTACGGTTTTTGAAGATTTTATGGTTTTTATATAATTTTAGGATATTAGTGTTTATTTTGGGTTCTTAGTGGTTGTAATGGATTTTTGGGTCATTTATGTTTTGGTGTGGTTTAGACAGGTTTCAAGTGGTTTAGGGTTTTTTTTGTTTTTGAGGTGTTTTAGGGGTTTCTAGTGGTTTTACAGTTTTTAGGGGTTTTAGGGTAATTTAGTTTTGGGGGGATATGTTTGCATGATTTTATAGGTTTTTAGGGACATTTAATGTTAATTAGGGGTTTTAGGGACTTTTAGGGATTTTTAGTTTTATGTTTTTATGTTTTTTATGTTCTTAAGTGTTTCATTGTATTTTAGGGATATTTTATGGGTTTTTAGGGTCGTTTTGGTTTTTTATAGTCATTTAGTGTATTTATAGAGTTTTTGGATTTTAGGATCTTATAGCGGTTTTTCAAGATTTTTAGGGACTTTTAGGTGTTGTAGGGTCCTTTAGGGTTTTTGGATTGTTATCGTCCATTAGGATTTTTAGGGATTTTGGGAATTATTATATTTTTATGTTTTCAGAGCGTTTTAGCTATTTTAAGGACTTTAGGGTTTTAGCAGGGTTTAGTTTTTTTTTTGGTTTTTTTGGGGTTTAATATTTTTTATGTTTTTAAGGGTTTCTAGGGTTTTTAGAGTTTATATTTTTTACTATATATTTAGGGGATTAGGGTCTTTCTTTTATTTTAGGGTTTTTAGTAATTTTTATGGTTTCTTAGGGTCATTAATTTTTTTATGATTTTTAGAGTCTTTTAGGGGTTTTAAGATGTTTTAGGGGTTTAAAAGGCCTTTAAATAACTTTTATAGTTTTTAAGACTATTTAGTTTTTTAGGCTTTTTAATGAGTGTTTATGGATTTGTTGGGGTTTGGGGATTTTTAGTGCCCTTTAATGTTGTTAGGATCCTTTATAGTTTTTTTTTGTTTTTAGGATCCTTATAGTTTCTATAATTATTTTTGATTCATGGTGTAATTTACGGTTTTTATGGTCTTTTGGGGTCCTTTAGAGTTTTTTGAGCCCTTTTTTATCTTTAAGGTTCTTAGGGTATTTTAGGTTTTATAGGGGTTTTGGAGTTGTTTTGGGGTTATAGTGTTTTTATAGTCTTTTAAGTTTTTTGGGTAATTTTTTGTCTTTTAGGGTTTTTTTAGGTTTTTATGTATTTAGGGTTATTTTAGTTTTTATAAAAATTTTGCAGTTTTAGGGTTTGTAGGGTCTTTTTTGTCTTTTTAAGGATTTTGTGTCTTTAATGGGATTTTAGGGTTTCTATGGTTTTTCTAGATTTTAGAGTTTTTTGGATTTTATTTTTCTATAGGTATTAGTGATTTTTTTGTCTTTTAGGTTCTTTAGGGTAATTAAAGGGTTTTATTTTTTTTGGGTTTTTTAGGGTTTTTCTGTTTGGGGGTTTTTTAAGATTTTTTTTTCTTTTTATAGTTTTAGGGTTTTTAGGGATTTTGGATTATTTTGGTATTTTATGGTTTTATTATCATTAGGGTTATTAGTAATTTCATGGTTTTAAGGGTTTATAATGTCTATGGGATTTTATTGTTTTTTAGTTTTTAGGGGTTTTCGGGTTTTCGGGTTTGTAATGGATTTTATGGTTTTTAGGATTTTTCGATGATTTAGAGGTTTTAGGTGTTTTAATGTATTTATAAGGTTTTTATGGTTTTATGGGGATTTGAGGGTTTTTATGATTTCTACGTTTTATTTTTTTTATATATTTTAGGGTTTTTTTAGGGTTTTAGGGTTTTTTATATTTTTAAGGCATTTAAGGATTTATTTTAGGTTTTAATACATTTTCTATTTTTTAGATTTTTTAGGGGTTCTATGGGTATTAGGGGTTTTCATGGATTTTTATAAGTTTTATAGTTTTTTCTAGGATTTTTAGTTTTTTACGATTTACATGATATTTTGGGGCTTTGGGGGGGTTTTAGAGATTTTAAGGGTTCTATAATGATTATGGTAATTTTATTTTGTTTTAGGGTTTTTAGTGGTGTTTAGGGAATTTTTGGGTTTTTTAGTGGTTTTATAGTCAATTGGTTTTTTTAGGTGTTTTATGTTGTTTTCTTTGATTTTTAGTGATTTTTAGGGATTTGTATACTTTTTTGAGTTTTAAGGGTTTTAGGATTCAATTAAGGGGTTTATATTTTTAGGGGTTTTCATAATTTTTATGGTATTTATGGTTTCTTGATTTGTTTTAGGGTTATTGAAATTTAAAAAAAATTAGGGTTTTTTATTATTATTATGGAATTTTATATTTTTTAGGGATATTTATGAGTTTTATCGATTTTTATGTTTTTATGGTTTTTAGATATTTTATGGTTTTAATGGGATTTAATGGTCTTTTAGAGTCATTATTGGGTTTTGGATATTTAATTAATTTTATGGTATTCTCGAGTATTTTATGTTTTGTTTGGATCTTTTATGGGGTTATAGGGTCTTTAGGATATTTTAGGGTTTTTAGGGGTTTCTTTTGGGTTTTTAGTGGTTTTTGTGTTTTTTGGGGTTTTCTTAGGGGTTTTAGGGGTTTTATAGTTTTTGGTGGTTTGAGGGTTTTTAGGTTTTTTAGTTTATTTTATATTTCTTAGTTTTTTTATAATTTTTTTGTATTTTAGGTGTTTTTTATGTGTATGGGAATTTTAGGGTTTTTAGGGGGTGTTTAGGGTTTTTAATATTTTTAGAAGTTTTTTCGGTTTTTTGGGTGTTCTGTGGTTATGAAAGATTTTTAGAGATTTTGGGGTTATGAAGTATTTTAGGGTTTCATAGGTTTCTATGGAACTTTAATGTTTTAGGGGGTTTTAAGAGTTTCTTAGGGTTTTGTTGGATTTTATGGTTCTTACTGGTTTTTGTGGTTTCTGGGGAATTTGATTTTTAGTAATTTTAGGGTTTTTATGGTCTTTAAAGTCTTTAAATGTTTAATTGATTTTAAGTATTGTATCTTTTTTTAGTATTTTTGGTATTTTGAGGGTTTTAGGGTTTTTATTGGTGTTTATGGGTTTTGGCGTTTTTACAGTTTTGAATGATTTTTATGTTTCTTTGGGGTTTTATGGGTTCTAGTGTATTTTAACCTATTAATGTGCTTTCGGGGATGATAGGGTTTTATGGTATTTTTGGTATTTGAGAGGTTTTATGCTTGTTTTTTTTTTGTGTACTTTCAGGTTATTTTAGTATTTTATGAGTTTTAGGAGTTTTATGGTGTTTATGGTCTTTTATGGTTTAAGGTTACTTTAGTGTGTTTTAGGGTTTTTAGGCTTGTGTGGGGTTTTTAGGGTCCTTTAGGGTTGGGGGGTTAGAGTTATTTATTTTTTATGGGTTTTTATGTTTTTAGGGGTATTTGGGTTTTAGGGATTTATGGTGTTTTTTGGGGTTTTAGGGGTTTTAAGGATTTGTATGGTTTTTAGTATTTTTTGTGTTTTTAGTTTTTGATGGGGTTTTTTGGGTTTTTATGGTATTTTTGGGGTTTTATACTTCATATGGATTTTAGTATCTTTTATAGACTTCTGGGTTTTACTATCTTTTAATATTTTTAAGAGTTTTTAGTGTTTTTAGGGATTTCGGGTCTTTTATTGTTATTTTGGGGTTTATGGTTTTTTCATGTTTTTATGTTATTTTAATTTATTTTTGGAATTTGTTCATTGTTTTTATGCTATTTGGGTTTTTAGGGTCCTTTATCATTTTTTAGTTCCCTCTACAATTTTTAGGTCCCTTTATTATTTTTAGGTATTTAGGGTCCTTTAAGGTTTAAAGATTTTTAGTGCCCTTTAGTGTTTTTAATATACATTAGTGTTTTTAGAGTGCTTTAGGGGTTTTAGGGGTCCAAAGGGATATTAGGGACCTATAGGGGTTTTAAAGGTTTTTATATTTGTTTATGGGTTTTAGTTATTTTTTTTTGGCATTTCAGGTTTTTCTTATTGTTTTAGGGCATTCTTGGGTCTTTTATGATTTTAGGGGTTTTAGTGTACTTTAGAGGTTCTAATGGATTTTACGGTTTTTTAGGGTTTTTAAGGTCTTTATGGGTTTTAGGGGTTTAATGGTTTTTAGGTATTTATGGGGTTTATAAAGTATTATGGTGTTTTATGGGGTTTTAGGGTATTTTGGTTTTTAAAATTCTTTTAATTTTTTTGGGTTTTTATGGTATTTTTAGGTTTTTTAGGTTTTTGATGGTTTTGGGGATTCTTTTGGAGTGTTTCTTATTTTGAGAGTTTTGGGTTTCATGGTTTATGGGATTTATGGTTTTAGTGGTTTTGGGTTTTCATTTAGTTTAGGAGTTTTTAGGTGATTTTTTGGTTTTTAGGGTTATTAAAGGGTTTTAGTGGGTTTTAGATTTTATAAATTTTATTATTATATTTTGGGGTTTTTAGTATTTTCTGGGGTTTTAGAGGTGTTGAGGTTTTTTAATTATTTCAGGGTTTTAGAGATTATTCAATTTTTATGGGTTTTGGTTATTAAGGTATTTAGGGATTCATATATGTTTTTAGGATCATTAGGGATTTTGAATGTTCTTTTATGGGTTTTTAGAGGTTTTAGTGATTTTTGGTGATTTTATGCATTTTTAGGGGGGTTTATGTTTTCTTTTTTATTATGTATTTTTAGATGTTTTTTAGAGCTTTTAAGGTTTTATGATTTTTTAGGTTTTTAGGGTTTTTTTGAGTTTTAGGATTGCTGATATGGTTTTTTGGTGTTTAAGGGTTATAAGTTTTTTAGGTTTTTTAATTGTTTTTTTGATTTTTAGGTGATTTTTGGTTTCTCTAGGGATTTTAGGTTTTTTAGTGTATTTTAGGTTTTATGGTTTTTCAATTTCTCAGGGTTTTCTGGTTTTTTACGGGTTTTTACTATCATTTATGGGTGCTATTGGTTTTTTATGATTTTTTAGTGTATTTATATTTGCTATGGTTTTTATGATCTTTATGAGTTTTTAGTGTTTTTAGGGTCTTTTATGGGATTTTAGGGTTTATTTTGGGGTTTTATGAGTTTTAGGGGATGTAAGGATTATTTGGGTTTTAATGGATATTAGGGTTTTTATGGTTTTTTAGGGTTTTAGTGGATTTAGGTTTTTATGGTTTTTAGTGTTTTTATATTTAATGTTGTTTTTTTTTTGTTTTTTTATGGTTTTTAGAGTTTTATTGTTTTTTGGGGTTAGTATAGATTTTTAACATTTTTAGGGTTTTTAGAATTTTTTGGGTTTTTATAGGGTCTTTAATGTTTTTTGGTTTTTTAGTGACTTCTTGGGTTTTTTGAGTGTTTTATGTGGTTTTAGGGTTTTTAGAGCTTTATGGTTTTAGGGATTTGTTGCGGTTTTTAAGTGTTTATAGGGGGTTTTAGGGGTTTTTAGGGTTTTTGGAGTTTTTAGAGTTCTTAATGGTTCCCTCAGGTTTTTTATGGTTTTAGAAGTTTTATAATTTTTTGTGGATATTTATGATTTTCTAGGTTATTTGAGGGTTTATAGGGTTTATAGATTATTATAGGGTTTTGTGGGTGTTAGTGGTTTTTTTACTTTTTTATGTTTTTGATGGTTTTTCGAGTTTTTTATGGTTTTATGGGTTTTAGGGTTTCTAGTATTTTTCTAGGTTTTATAGTTTTAAGGGATTTTAGAGTGCTTAGGGGTTTTTGGGTATTTCAGGGTTTTATATGTTTTTTACAACTTTTAGGGTTTTAGGTTCTTATTGGGTTTTTATGTTTTTTATGGTTTTAATGGTTTATGGTCTTTTAAGAATTTTATGATTTTTAGGGTTTTATAAAGTATTTATAGGATTTTATGGTTTTTAGGGATTGAATGGTTTTCAGGGTTTTAATGGTTTTTAGGGTTTTCGAGTTTTTAGGATATTTATGAATTTTGGGGTTTTTTATTATATTTTAGGGTTTTCTAGATTTTTGGAGATTTTAGGGATTTATTAGTTGTTTTCTTGAATATTCAAGGTTTTTAGGATTTTCCATGTCTTTTAGGACATTCTCTGGTTCTTTACAGTTCTTATAGGGGTTTTACTTTTTAGAGGTTTTTAGAGTTTTTTATAATTTTTATGGAATTTTTGGGGTTTTGATGTATTTATTGATTATAAGGGATTTAAGAGGTTTTTTTGGGGGTTTTAGGGTTCATAGGTATTTTTTGGGAATTTTATTGGTTTTAGCGTTTTTAGATGTTTTTAGAGTTTTTAAGTGTTTTTATGTTTTTAGTGACTTTTTTAGGTCTGTGTGGGGTTCTTAGTATTTTAAGATTTTTTAAGTATTTTTGGGGATTTTGTGAATTTTATGGGTTTTAGGTATTTTTAGGGTTTTAGGGATTTTTAGTGTCCTATTGGGGGTTTTAGGGGCTTGTAGCAGTTGGGGGAGGGACATGTTTTTTTTTTGTGTTTTTTAGAACTGTTTGTGTTTTAGTATTTTTAAGGTTATGGGTATTTTTTGTCTTTATGGATACTTATTATTATATAACGTATTTTAAAAATATTGTGGTTTTAAATTTTTTTTAGTGGTTTTAGTGGTTTTAATGGTTCTTTTAGGGTTTTATGGTTGTTATTGTTTTTTATTTATTTTATGGTTTTATAGAGTTCTTGGTGTTTTTAGGGTGTTTTTAGGGATTTTGTAGAGGTTTGTAGGGATTCTAGGGTTTTAAGGTTTTTTATTTTTTCTTTTGAATTCTTTGGTTTATTTGGTCTTTTTAGTATCTTCATAGGGTTTTTTTATTTTTTAAATGGTTTTAGTGATTTTAGAATTTTTTTTATGTATGTATGGGTTTTAGGGTTTTTTAGGGAGTTCCGGTGTTTCAAGGCTTTTAATGGTTGTTAGAGGTTTTAGGGTTTAAAAGGGTTTTCATGGTTTTATGGGTTTTTGGGGTGTTGGGGTTTTCAGGTAATTGTTTAGTTTTTTAGGATTATTAGGGTTCTTATATTTTTTTGGTGATTTAGGGTGTATTTTTTAGGATTTTGGTGTGTTTTTTTTTCTTTTACTATTTTCATGGTTATTTTGATGTTTTCAGGGTTTTCAGGGTTTTTAGGGTACTATTGGGATTTTATAGAATTGTAGTGTTCTAAATGGTTTTATTGGGTATTTTAGGGTTTTTATATAGTTTTTACAATCTTTTAGTGTCTTTGAGGCTCTTTTATGGTTTTTAAGGATTTTTGATTGATTTAGAGTTTCTTTGGGTTTTATAGTTTTTAGTGTTTTTAGTGTTGTTATGTTATTTTATGGTTTATAACTAGTTTTACTATCTGTTGGAGGTCTTTTAGGGTTTTTAGGGGTTTAATTGTTTTCTGAGAATATTTAGGGTTTTTCGGGTTTTAGAGTTTTTAGATTTTCGAAATTTTGTAGGGTTTCGGGGTTTATTTGGGTTATATCAGCTTTTTGGGGTTTTATGGTCTTTATGGTTTTTTGGGGTTTCATGGTTTTTAAGGTTTGTAGAGATTTATACAATCATTCATTGTTTTCTAAGATTTTATGGTTTTTATGGGTTTTAATTATTTTTTGTTTTATTTTGGAATTTGGGGTTTGGGGGGTTTTATGGGGTTTTATAAGATTTTTAGGGGTTTTCGTTTTATGGGTTTCTTCAGTTTTTGCGGTTTTAATTGTTTTTAGGGATTTTATGTATTTTTAGTTTATAGGTGTATTAGAGTGATTCGACCCAATTTGTGTCGTACCAGGGAAAACAAAATGGCCTAAAATATAGTAACCAGTTATCCACGATTATGAAGGGTTTCATGTCGGGTTCACTCTTTTTTGTTTCGACTAGATTCACATCATACCAGGGAAAAAATGGCCTAACATACAGTAACCAATTGTCCATTATTATGAAGGGTTTCACATTAGGTTCACCATTTTTTTCGAACTGAGGTGAATCATGTCTATTTTTTGATGGGGGAGATGGTCGCTCTGAGACTGGGCAGTATATACTTTTTCTATGTCGCAAAGGAGGATCCACAGTTGACTAGTCTGGGTGGATGATTGCATGGGGTTAATTGTTTTTTGAAATTGACCCACATCCAGTATGATGTCCTATAATGGTCTCTAATGGGTTTATTAACCGACCCAGAAACACCCAATGACCCTTTTATCCATGATTCATAGACTTCATTTCTAAAGGAAGGTCCTCATTGGATGATCATTTGGCCAATGAAACTTAATGACTCCATTGGTCGACAGGACGAGAGTTCAGGATCATCACACCATTTTGAGGGGAACTATTTCCAACATTGGGACTCTCTTATAGATTTAATAAATGTTCTTATGTTCATAAATCCTTATTTCATTCCCAATCATGTGTTTGTAGATCACCCCTAGGATGAAAATTAATTATGGATATACATGGATCAGGAATTTCTGAGACAATGCTAGTTTAAGCCACATGATTAGGCTCTCTAGAGTTTATCATCATCCAAGGGGATGGAAGTTGTTTCAATATCAGTATCAAACATATATTATAGGCTTCGTATGTATCCTCATTAGAGGAACAAAAACCCATGTAGTACGGTGTCTCTTAATTGGACACATTGCCTTTTAAGGTCATGTGATGAGGACCCATCCATTGAGTTTAACATCACAAGGTTGGGACATCTAGGTAGAAGATTCCAAGTCAATATTTTGTGTGGGACTTATTCCAAAGGATCATAGGATTCTCAAAATTGTCATGGTCTCTTGGGTGGATATGGCCCTACTGGGGATATGGAACGAAGAACACTATGGTGATTTGGGTGTCGGGTTTGGACCTTGGAGAGTCTTCCTGCATATCTAGTTAGTTGGAAATAAAATCCCCCATTGTTTGGTTTAAGTTTGGGCTTATACCATAGAACATTCCCTGTTTAAGGGGGCATGATTGGGGCTTAATCATTGAAAATTATCCCCTTTGACTTTGGTCCATTAGATAGAAATCATGCGTATCCTTTTTGGGGAAGGAATTAGTGTTCCCATAGTTCATTTTATGTTCAGGATTATACAATAGAGGAGTCCCATGAATTTTTGGTCATGCATACATCATTATCAATGGGCATGGGATGCCTCTGGGCCCAGAATAGGATCAGAGCAACAAGAGTAGCATCCACCAGATGCAGAGCTAACTGGATTGGAAGAATGAGAGGGTATGGCAGCCGCCATCGGGACCAGGCACCGTGCAACTTTGTACGTGGCAGTGCTATCCGATCAGCAATTTAAGGTGGGGAGCTAAGGATATCAATGATTCAAGACGTTGGGGAGGGTCAGTTCTAGTGAGATGGGCTTACGGGTCATGTAATGGGCATGGTATGCCTCTGGGCCTTCGGGTCATGTATTACGGGTCTTGTCAGGCCTTGTGCCTTAGGCCTACAGGTCATGTACGGGTTCCCCTTCAACACTTAAAAGGGGGATTATCTATAATAAAATAAAAAAGAAGGCCATCAAGCCATTCGGGCATATGAGTCATCCCTGGTGTGAGAAACAAGTGGATGTAGTGTATTTGAAGATCGCACATCCCATATCATCTGCTAATACATGGTACTCGATACCAAAGGGGGGGATAGGGGAATTTAATGTCACAATTTCTTAACCCATTTTGATATCCAGGATAGCACCATCTAGTGATCTATATGGATGTGTCTTGGGATAAGCATAATAAAAGCAATATCACCACCTCCCGTGGAAAACTTAGGGACATACCTTAGGAGGAGTTCCCAGAAATGAGTTCTAGGAAAAGGGATAAATATCCCTCCTCATAAAAATAATAATAATTAATGATCTATTTGACATTTCATTATACCTCATTGAATGGAAAATCCAGTGATTACCATTGATCCCTAGAAATGGGTGGTTCACATTATTATCACATGGTTGGACCTCAGGTTACAAGGATAATGTAAAACTATGGACATTATAGGGGTCCGCACTGTTTCAGGGATTACCTATGCGACTCATCTTACCATGGGTATGTAAATTCAATAAGGTGTCATGATATGCAAGGTGGTTTTACCATATGGGTTTGGTGTCTTTTAGAAAAAAATTTCTTAAGCTCGTAAGACTGAATCATAGAGGGGTCGTGGAGGATGGGATAAAAACGGAAGTGCATGATTGGGATTGGAAGGTGGAAAGTATGATGGTACATTATTAAACATATCATTTTTTTCATATGGGTTGGGGTACCCTCCGCATGGAAAATTTCTATGCAGGTGGAGGAGGAATCCACAAACTGATACGGTACACGGACCTAGATTTGTTCTGTGTAACATATTGGTACAAGACCTCAACTTCCATCCTCATTGGGTGGTGCTACACGGTGATGGATTCCATCCGTGTAGCAAAGCGTTATGTAGTGAAAGGTTTTGTCTATAAAGCGATGCACTATGTTGTACACTAAATTGAAGAAGGGGCATTAATCCAACGGTTTGCAGGAAGTTAATCCGTGAGGGTCATATTGTTTTCTGTTTTCTAATTAGGTTCATGTCCAGTTCATTATTATTATTATTATTATTATTATTATTATTATGTTTCCTTCCTTTCATGGTATGTGGTTGGTTTATACCATCTAGAAACCTCTTGTGGTTTCGTAAATTGTCAATTGTTTGTCTTTGAAGTCTTCTATCCATAAACTCAAAGCTCCCCCCAAAATGAGATCGCATTTCTTGACTACCCTTTGAGTCCTTTTATAGTGTTTTGGGGAAGCTGGATCTGTGGGGAACGTGACACTTTTTCTGAAATCCCATGGGGACATCATCCATCCCATAGAAAACTCATTCAACTGAGTTTTGTGGGGCTGAGGTTCATCGAGATTGTGGTTTGAGGTGGTGGTTGTCACTGCCTCAATACCACAAACAACTTTTCTTATTCTTTGGATGTATTCACCTTCAACTAGCCCATGAACCATTTTGGTTTGAAACGGCAGTTCGCGGCGGCGTACTGCTCCCTCTCATTTTCACCAACGACACCATTTGCGGCGGAGCTGGCATTGAAATCCTTGTTTGAATACTGTGGTTTGTAGTTGATGATTTTCATAGATCTTTCTCGAAACTCAGTATGAAGACCACTCTGGTTCCTTCTCAAAATTTGGCTTCTTTGAAAATATTTTACAAATTTTTAATCAAACATGCATTTCTTCCTTTAACAAATTTTTGGGGGTATTTTATTTCCCTCTACAAATTTCTTAGGACCCTACAAATTCCCCCATCAGAATGAGTTCTGATCGGCATGAGGAGGAGGCTATTTCGATGTAGAAAGTGGTCCTAAACTTAACTGGTATGCGATAAAAAGGTGTACCTGGTGGGGGCCATGCATATATAGAGGGGGCCTAGGTCATTTGTCTTTTGTCATATTTTTGGTGAACTCTACACTCTATATTTTCATTTTAGACAATCTACTTCCGTGTTTCACCCCCTTCACACAATCCATCGACCACAAATAGTGATTTACATTTTTAGAATCAAACTCTAATTCTTTGAATCGTGAGTTCAAGATTCTGCATACCGAGTGTCGTATGTGGTTCATCTCTATACGTAAACATAATTTTTAACTCATGAAATTGTCTTTAAATTTCCAAATTATGAGATTGGACTTTATCATAGAGAGGTTCATAAACGTTTTTCTTGATCTATGAATTATTCAAATCATTGAACAATGCATAGTGGGCCAGCGCCTCAGAGGTTCCACGATATATCAGTTCATCGGGAATTATTTTTGCAAACCATTTCAGGGCTTCAGTACACGAATTGATTTGTATCGAATACTTCTTTATTACTTTTCCAATTTTTGGTCTTTTCCCTAAGATTTTATTAGACTGAAAACTTTTGTATAGTTATTTTGTGTAGAAAATATTTGGCTCTTAAACTTATCTCAATTGAGGGGACCAGGTGGAGGGAGTTCATGGTTGAGAACATTGAAGATAACCTTCTTTCATACATCATTTCTCAAGAGGGTATCCTAAGATATCTACTCTCACCAGAGCTTATAGATTATCCAATATCTATCCAATTTCCACTTAATAACTTTGGCCTCCAAGACGATGTTCCTTTTCCACTGGGTTAGCTTCACTGTTCACTTTGAGACATCTCAATATTATAACCAGATGAATATTATTTCCATGGGGGAGATCATGAATTCCTCGAACCAGAATGACCTATTTGTTCTAAATATATCTATGTGGATGTAGAGCACTCAATTTCGCCACACTACATATTCTCAATCTCTTTTTTAGGATTACATGAAAATTGTTAAATTTTCAAGAATCAAATCCAATGGAGAGTGTAGATCCAAATGGAATCTCTGATATAAATGGTGATTTTATGAAGAGTGGGACTGGGCCTTCTAGATAAACCAAAACTGCCTAGAGTTCACAAATCAGTTAGAAGTTGTCAGTCTACATCAAGTATTATGGGTCTCCCAGTTTTCTATCAATTCACCTGGTGAAATATTTCTTGAGATACTCAACCACTGGTTTTCGAGCACTAAACTCTTTCACTTATCCCACGGTGAATTGGGGATCAATTTATTTGATGTCTATATGATAGGGGGACTTCCTCTCCTCAAGGACATAGATAGGATTCTTCTTGCTGGTGAATGGACCGAAGTTGAATGTCCACCACAACCAAATTCATCCAAATGAATAGTTTCATAAAGTTATTATTTCATTCTATGATACCCTCAAGAAGGATCATTATACCACCTGGGGATATGAGATTCTTTTATATGTATCACCTAAGATCAGATTAGCGGTATTCTATGATATGTTTCTAAGTTGATGGATCTTCCCCCCCCCCCCCCCGGGATGTATACATCAGTTTTAGAGCTTGTACTCTGATGATGGATTCCACATTGGTGGAGTGGAAGATTATCAAATTATCTATCCCTACCCTTGACTAAATCTATTTTCTACTAGGAAATATACAAGAAGTGAGGCCTATACGTTGTATCAACAGGACATTTCAATTTTTGTATGGTTCGATAGCAGAGCATTTTCCATACTACAAATATCAGCACACTTTTTGTGGTTCCTTATTCAGACATCTGTCCGACTTTAATTAAGATTTCCATTATCCATCCCAAGTTCTTTAGTGTTGACATCATTGTTGATTTGCTGAGTGATTTTTATTATTTTACTTTTACACCCTACCATGTGCCTTACTGATTAATATTAGATGATGGGTGGGGATATTTAGAGGCACTTTCATACCTCAATGTAGTTTGGTGTGGATCCTAACTTCTCATATAGATATGACCACCATTTGTGAACCCTATGTGTCCTACAGGAATGCCAGGAAGTTCGGATGTTTGAAATGGTACAAATTCCTTCTGTTTATCCTATTTAAGAGGGAATATCACCTGGTAATCCTTCTAAAACAATGGTTTATGATGATACAGGAGGAATTCGACATTCATGTCTTTATTCCTCCCATAAAGGACTCTACTTATCATTGGTGTATTCCCAACAATGAAAAACATGTTACTCGAATGATATACTATCCATTCCAGTCTGAAGTGTTCAAAGACACTTGACTACTTATAGTCCCCTTTTACTTATGCTAGTGGTGCCATCTCTAGTCAATCCTATTGTAAAAAAGGAATCTTGTTTGTTGTTGCATTCACTCGGAGGGGGTTTCAGCTACTCAATCTATCTTTGTAGATAGTGATTTAGACTCTATACCATTGAATTATATGTTTCGTGATCATAGTGAATCGGGTCCAAGTGGAGCATCGTTAAATAACCCTGAATTCTTTCCCAATTCCTTGAACATGGTTTTAGATACTGAACCGCCTATAGAGTGGGAAGGATCCCCCACTTCGGTTACCGAGCCTAGGGTGGCTCCACCTATCATGGTTCCATTTCCATACCACATACCTATTATGGAAAATAAATAGAGTTAGGGTTTCAATACTATCAAGAGACATCAAACCACGTGGAGGTGGGTGTGTCTTCGAATCTACTCTATTGCTGCAGAAACTCCTCTTCCAGAGTTTTCTAATGAGGAGGACACCCTACGGTAGCTATTTACTAACTTAGGTTCTAGAAGCTTTAACTACCAAAATTTTAACCCACTTAAACACTATAATGTTATAGTTTTAGAGGATCTAGCCGCTCATGAAGACAACCTTTCTCATTTCAATTCATTGCACCATCATACAAAGGCATTTCAGGATCATATCGAAGAGCTACATCACTTAATGGTAGAGGTGATAGATGCTCATGACCAAGATATTTATCAAATGGATGATTAAATGGATTAAAAAAGATCATGTGGCCAAGCTAAACGTGAAACTGGCATCATTGAGTGCCAAATTAAAATCCATTAAAAGAGGGATATTGGTTCCATACTTAAGCAAGTGCATCCCTTAGTTGAATTTGAAGCTACATAGATGACTTCTTTAGAGAATACTCTTGACGGTCCAAGTTAGAAAAACATCGATATATTGGAAAGAGTGAGCCAAAAATAATTATAATATTTTTATATTGACTTATTCCATTGATTTTATTTGATATTAAGAAGATTCTCTAGGTTGTGGATGTCCTCCTAATCTACATTTAATATAATGAAAACTTTTATTGATCTAGTGCTTCTCTTTTACCCTTTCATGAAGTGACATTTATTCATGATCAATTGTATTTTAAACAATAATTTTGACAATATGTTAATTAAAATTCTAATCTTGGATAAAGGAAACAATTAAGTCAATATCTAATTTTTTCCTAAACTGAGGGGCTCAGTAAGAATAGTTTGACTCTTTCTAGTCTTATCAGGTAAACCCAACAAACTTTTTTTCTTTTCTATTATTGATTTAATTTTTTCCTAAGACCCATATGGTGTAGTCTTATGGGCATAAAATGACTTTTTATTACACCAATACTAATTTTTTTTTTACCTAAAAATATTAGTGTCTCTTGAGTTTTTATTATTTTTAAATATTTTCACATAAATAGTATGTGTTGTAGTTTTAGAGAGCTGGAACTTAACTTTTTTCCAAGACGCCCTTTGAGGGTTTTAATCCTGGCGAGTATTGTCTCCTTCATGTAAAATTCAAATTCATTTAAACCATACTATTATTACTAATTTTTTTAGTCTAATATATCTTAAAAAGACTTTTTTTTGGTTTAATAGTTTGGATCTTGATTTGTAGGGTGAGGGCCCCAATTTCAGACTCATTAATCAAGAATGTCCCAAAATATTTTAGACATGGATTAGAGATTTTTTCTTGACCCTAACTTATATTGTTCTTAGACATTGAATATGATACGAGGCATAAAGGACACATGGAATATAGAAATAGGGAAATACTCTCTTAAAGAAAAATTTTACTTTGGTTAACAAGACATTTTTTGGTCCATTAATGTAGAGCCACAGGGGCATTATGTGCATAGTTAAACAATGGGGTCCTTAAGACATTGTCCTATCATTTTTGAAAGCCATAAAATTTAATGGAAATTCATGTTTGTTTCACTATTGATGACCAAAGTGGGTGTCCTATTGAGGTAATGATATCTGAAAGTATGGGGAATTTACATTGGATCTAGTCTAGAAACTGCTCCCACAAGAATTTGACTTGTAAATGGGAGGAATAGTTCATAGTGTAGTTTAGAGTCATACAACCAGGACTTTTGAGAATTATGGTTTAAATCATTTTTTATTCTTACTATATGGGGTAAAAAAATTCATTTTCTATGATAGAATGACTAGGAATGTTATATCACCATCAGGCATGAGTAAAGGAAGAAAATGTAAATTTTAATATGGGGGTTTTACAAAACTAAGGAATGAGGTTAGACATAAACGTTATAGGGGCATACATAAATAGAAAAATCCTTTCTTGATGATGAATTTTCCTTTAGTTGAAAAACCATTTTTGTGGGCAACAAATGCAGAGCTTCCAGGGTATTGTGTGTATATTCAAATAAAGGTGTATGTAGGACACTATCCATCCATTTCTAATGGATATGGATGGTTATGGGGATGCATATTTTTCTGGTCATAGAGTATGGTGTGTGAAGAGGGGTTCCTGATCATAAAAAGGGTCATTTCATGTTGAAATTTATTGGGAATTAGGGGAGCCATTATTAACCTATCCATGTGATTTGTTTCCTTACACCATTCAGACCCTTTCACATGAAGGGATGGGACAATTCTATTTCATGTTTGGACCCAAAATATGATATTCATATGTCACTGCATATCCTATGATGAAAGGAATCAAGATATACATAGTTCTTTTAAGGTTTATCCTTATAAGGATTTTCGTCATATGAATGGGGCATCTTTTTCTTATTCATGGGGTCACCAACGTTGTAGGAATTATGTTGGAAATCTATATATAGACTCATTTCATGCATAGGAACATGGGGTAAGAAATTATCTATCATGTCAAGACCCAAAAATAGAAATTGATTATCGAGCATTATGCATTTTTAATTTCATGTGATTATGAAATTCGTGTAGAATCTCCAGTTAACTGGATGATGATTAGGTCGGGGTGTTTCATCATGTCCAAGATGATAATAGGAAGGAAAGTGTAAGATATAGTTTCAAGGGATCTCAGATCAAGAGAGATGAAACAGGGCATAGAAGATCTTAAGATTATGGAAACTAGAAAAGACCTTCATGAGGATGAATTTTCCATTGGTTGACATGACATTTTTTTAGGAAACATATGTAGAACCGTTGGGGCATGATGTGTATAGTCAAACAAAGGTGTCCACAAGACACTAACCTTCCATTTACGACAGACTTGGAGGTATATGTGGATCCAAAGTTTCTCAAAGCATGAAGTTTGGTAGGAAGAAATTACATGTTTATATTTGTTAGAAACGTTCATACCATGATCACCCATAAAGTTGAGAACTCTCCTACACAGATTTAACTCGCATGTGAGGTGATGCATTTTGATCCCTTACTGAAGCGGGGTCCAATTTCATTGGTTAGGGTGCCCTGAAATCAATCTCCCTATGTAGGTTTTCCCATGAATAGGGATTTGGGGATATTGGCTTCATTTTATGTAACCTTGTAGTTTTAACATCATATGGTTAGGACTTGGTTTCCTCATATAGAAGAGAATACCTTAGCATGCCTTTAAAATTCATGAAAACAGGACCAGTGGATTGGTTTACCCTGGTTTTGTGGGGAATCCCCGGTCAAAATTCTTAAGCCCACATGAGTTATTATTGGTGTGAGAAACAAGGGGAGGCAAGGGTTTCACTCCACCACATAAGGATGTAAGGATAAAAAATATTATTGTTTGGCCATTTAGTTTAACGTCATGTGGTGAGTACATGGGTGAATCGATGTGAATGAGCTAACTATTGTGGGTCTAAGTAGATTTAAGTCTCACAAAAATGATGTTGATAAAATAGTTTGATGTCATGTTACTAGGAAAACTTTAAAAATTAATAATTCATAAATATGGGCTAATCAAGCCGAGATATCCCTAGTACACCCTGTGAGTGGGGGAAGAAATTATCAACCATGATTCTGGGATCCCTCAAAACATGAGAGATTTTGTGAGGTATAAAAGACAATGGGAATATAGAAATAGGAAACTCCACTCTTGAGGATGAATTATCCTTTGGTTAAAAGGCCATTTTTTGGGAAACATATGCAGTGCCATCAAGGAATTATTTTTATAGTCAAAAAAATATGTGTCTAAAGGACACTATCCATCCATTTAAGATTTCCATGGAAGGTTATGGTGATCCAAAATTTCCCATGGCATGGATTTTGATAGATCAAAAAAAGGGGTATATGGGTACGTGAGAAATATTTAGACCCTGATTAGTTATGAGTTACGAAATCCTCTATATTGATATGACTCATATATAAAGGGGCATGGTCTTTTGACTAATCCTTATTGCGGGAATAAAGGTTATGGATATTCTATATAGATTTACATTTTCATGAAGGTGACGGGGGAATTTTTTTCCACATTGGTAGACCTTGGAAAGCCTATGTGTCATTACATATCTCATCACGCGAGAATCAGGAAATACATTGTTCTTTAGCTACTATATAGTTGAATTTCATGTGGTTATGACTTCTTTGTCCATGTAGTTTATCTTCTTGTGGTTAGGACTCATGAATTTCTCTACGAAAGTCTAACCTATATATAGGGGGCATTTTTTCATGGCGGTCAGACTATTATATGGGATCTGAGTGTCACTATTTATCCTTCAAAGTCCAGAATTGAATCGCACATAGTTTTTGTATCCCATGTATTTTAATATCATATGGTATGGAAAGGAGTGAAACGACGTGAAAAGGATGAGGTGGGTGAAGTGTTAGGATTGAACTTCATGGAGGTTTCTTACATGCCCCATTGAGTTGGGAATCAATGTCCACATAGTTCAAAAAAATGTTCCATGTGTCGGTCTAACCCATGAACAGGAATGGAGTAGTTTCTTTTGAACGGTGGCTAGACTATAATGAAGTATCATATCATCACTATGTAACCTGTGAGGGTAGGAATCAAGCCACACATAGATATAGAAAACTATCCTTGCCAGTTTGACATGTTCACATAGTGGGGGGAATTTATAGCATGTGGTGGATGGACAAAGAAATAGGTTCATGGTGTCTCTATGTATCCTATGTAGTTAAGAATTAAGCTATATGTAGTTCTTGAGGTACCTTATAATTTAATGTCGCATGGTTGGGAATTTTCATGGATTATCGTATGGAAGTCTGAACCATATGTAGGGAATGGGGCACTGTTGACTTTGGCTAGTGGTTAAACAAGGATGTAGGATTTGGCGTTACTACATATCATGTGAGGGAAAGAATCAAGTCGTACGTAGTTTTGAGGTTCCATTTACCGATCAGAATCATTCACCAGGAGGAGGAATTTTATACCATTCATTCAATATGATGGGCTTATCATACTAATTCATGCTTTTTCCACATGAGGAAACCCTTAACACCATTCCTAAGATCACATGAGTTATATTAGGAGTGATAAATAAAGAGAGACAAGTATTTCCTCTATAGTTCATGGGAAACAAGGGATATAATAGAGGAAGTTCATGTCATGTTATGTCTGGACCATGAAATAGGTTCGATGTGTCTCTACATATCCCATTGATGAATGGAAATCCAGTCATATGTAGTTCTTAATATACCTTATAGTTTAATGTATTTTGGTTAGTATTTTTTTGGCCATGCAGTTTAATATCTTTCGGTTAGGAATCTTGAATTTTCCTATGCAAGTCTGACCTATACATGGGGAGGGGATTTTTTTCAGGGCGGTTGGACCAGGATTTGGGATTTGCGCATCACTACATATCCTGTGAGGGTATGAATCATGCCACACATATTTCAATAAAAGGACCTCCATGTATAGGATAAAGCCATACTGATGGTGGGGGAGCATTTTTTTTCTATGTCGATGGCTGGACCGGAATATAGAATCCAGGTTTCACTACGTATCTCATTAATGGATGGTAATCAAGCCACACATAGTTATTAGATACACTCAATGCATTCGTCTGACCCATACATAGGAAGGGGTCATTTTTATCTTTTTTTTTCTTTACCTTGAATGAATTTGACCCATGCGTGATGAATCAAAAGTCAAGATATGATGACCTTCGTACATTTTAACATCATGTTGGTAGGACGATTTGGTCATGCAGATTAATGTCATGAGGTTAGGAAAATATGGCCATGCAGTTTAAAGTCGTGTGGATAGGACGATTTTTTCATACAATTTAACATCGTCCAGTTAGGACGATTTCCCTATATTTTAATGTCTTTTAGAATAGACATAGATGGCGCTATTGTAACACCCCGAGATTTTATGAGAAACATTATTTTTAATTTCTTTGATGTCTTGTGTTGTACGCTACACCAAGATTGGATTGCACTATACGAAACACTATATTAGCTTGCGGTATACACAAACACTATTCTGGACCTGTGTTGCATGCCAGAGCAACATTCCTCGATAGTGTGTGATGTACACAATACCGAGTTTCTCTAAACGAGATATTATTATAATATTATTATGAACTAGCCGTTATGAATAGTAATACCCACTCATTGAAATTTTAT
This sequence comes from Viscum album, assembly GCA_963277665.1. Lineage (NCBI taxonomy): Eukaryota > Viridiplantae > Streptophyta > Magnoliopsida > Santalales > Viscaceae > Viscum > Viscum album. The sequence continues at coordinate 113,922,230 of OY728133.1, read as the reverse complement.
AAATTTTATTTTTCAAAATTGACTTCATTTTTGGATTCAGAATATCAAAATTAGCCTAGAGTGAATTTTTGGTATTTTTCTGAAAACATTTAATTTTTGATGAATAGTGAAAAACACTGAGTTATTGGTTAAAACCAACTTTTTATTTAAATGATAATTTATTTTATTTAAATTTAACTTTGGTCAAAATAGATACATAATAACTATATAAGTTCAATGTAATTCATTGGAGTCATTTTATAATAGTTTTAGATATATAAAAATTTTATTGAATTTTTACCGTCTTTTACCCACCTCCTAAGAACATTTGAAAATTTACATAAATCTTAATTTTACGACTTCTATGAGTTGAATTTCGAAAATCTGAGAGACACGATTAATATCAAGGAGTAAAATGTGGTTCAATAAAATAAAAAGTGAATAGTAACTTTTTACTTTTATTTACAACGGTTAAAAGTAAATAGGGTAATTAAATGTAAAAATGATATTATTATTACCCTAACACGTGTCCTAATTCTATTGGATAAGTGTAATTTGACCAATAACAACCTTAGGAATAAAATATGACCATTTAGGTCCACTTGGATTAGATTAGGACATTTATTATTATTTAATTCAAAGAAGAGTGAAATGAGTTAAAATCAAAGTTAAATAACTAATACATTTTTAATATAGGGTTATACATAAGATAAATTAGACTATATATATTTATTCTAAATCTAGAAATATTTCATACATAATGGTATTTTATTTATAATTTTTAGACATTAAATAATTTATATTTTGTATGACACAATGATGATGCAATAATTACTGTATTAATGAAATATTAACAGAATTGATGTAATAAATACACAAATAAATTTAATTTGAGACTTTTTATGAATTAAACTAATTTTTAAGGTTAATATGACAATTTTTTATTTATTAAATTAACGTTTTTTGAACTAATCACTCTGTTATGATTTTCAAAATAATCAATTACCAAATAGTGTCAAAATTGACATAAAATAGTTTTTAAAACAAATATTATATTATTAATTGTTATGCTATTCCTAAAAGTCTAAGGTTCAGAAAAATGACTTAAATAAGGTTATATATATTAATAATGAACCACTTGGGGTTCTTTTTTCTTGTTATAGTAAGTTGATTAACCATATAGTGTAAGAAAACAAGAAGGCATGATAAATGTTAAATTATTTAACGTAGAGTTAAATCTACATGATAAATTTAAAATAGTAACCTAAACTTGTATAAAACCTATTGGTTTAGAGTATTTCGACCCATACCCACTTTATCTTCGAAATAAATAAATATGGAGCTATTATAAACCGAATATGACTTTATTATAAAATAATATTTTCAGTTTTTCCTAAGGTGCCCCTCTCCTCCCTTATAAAAGGGAACCTCATCCCTCTTCTTTTTACACAATTTTGAGCCTTCAATCTCAGCCAAAACCTGCCCATTTACCTTCTCAACTTCCCTAAAAATATTATAGAGTTTCTGGTCTTCTCAAAATACCAACTCTAGTGTCTTAATATGAAGCATAGAAGAGGTGCGTCGAAGAAGAGGTAATCTCTTCTACCGATTCCGTCAAGTTTCTTTCTTCTTCAATTTCTTATTCTTTAGTTGTTTCATTATAAAGTAAAAAACATAAGTATAAATAATATAATGATATGTTATTATAAATATGAAAACACTTCATTTCACCTTCTATCCATCCTACAGAAAACGAAATCACCGCGCGTGCGTACTTACGGAATACCATCTCCACACCGTGGTGTAATCTGTTTTTCGACCACCACCTTACTTGGATGGGTATAATGGTGTAAATAATAACTATATATGGTTATTATAACATAATAAGGATTCTTATTCAATAATTATGGGAACGATATCATCGCTCATGCGTACGTACAGATTACCGTCTCCACGACGTGATGAGATTCATTCTCCATGTTAACCAAACAAGAATGATTATAAACTATATATAATGAATAATAATGAAATATATTACATAATTAAGCTACTTTATTTATGTATATATATATATATGTCATCTACTTACTTCCATTCAAGTTAATAAGGAAAGGAAAACAACGTTCATGCGTACGTACGGCCTACCGTCTCCATGAACGGTGTGTTTCTTTTCATTCAACTATCTATTATATATATAATGAATATATATGATATATAAATAATGATTTACATTATATAAGTTATTAAATCATGATATAAGTAATAATAATATCAAGAACGTCAAGTCGAAACACGTACGATAAATAAAACGATTTTACCCAAAACACTGCTTTAACATGGAATTTACAAAAGAAAGGTAAAATTAAGTCAGAAGTGAACCATATATGATATCCCAACAATGAATATTAATCTGTAATAATTAAATGACATTATTTAAATAATTATATAGGAGTTTTGGATACATATAAAGCATATCGGACCTATGGTAAGGGATAAATTTTCAATCTCATTTTTATTCAAGATTGCTTATATATAAGTATTTACTGGGGTTATATTCTTCATCCATGTCCATAATTTTTTTTCATAAAGTGTTTAATATTATTACATGTATTTTTAAAGTAATGTTTACCCCTATTTGACTTTTACATTGTGTTATGGAAGGAATCTTTCTTTTTTTACCATACGTGGTACTTTTTGACTTTTCTGAAAAAAGTAGGAGGAGAATGTTTTTTTAACTTATACAGCATGAACGGATTTTTATGGTTTCATAATGACTTATTTCAATGATTCTTCCTCTACAAAATTTCATGATTATTTTCTAAAAAATCCTTTTATTTTACAATTTCATGGAATTTTGAGAAATGAAAATGATTTTGAAGAAGAAAGGTTATTTTACTCAAAAATTAATTTCAAGTGTTTTATCAAAACAATTTTCCATCTAAGATGACATTATTAGGTATGTTTATGTTTCAAGTATAATGTCTCTATGATTTACATGGTTTCACTTTTCCTATGATGAAATGATATTTATTTGTTTTATATGGATTATGTTATAATGGTATGATGTTTATGAAACCCATTTTACTCTTTGGGTTATGATTATGATTTATGGTTATTTTGTGGCACAAGTAAGAATGATTTAATTTTGAGATGGGTGGGACCTATATCTCCCTCTAATTAATTGGGAAAATATTTATATCTCATGATATTGACATGGCTGGAATGGTAAGTTAATCCGGTGTACTGATACAGGAATGGAACGAGAAGTGAACTCGATTCAAAAAGGGACTTTGTCCACTAAGATGGTCTTGGCAGCAATGTCTTGGCTACTATGGAAATCATATCATATTCGTAATGGTTTTACACAATTACATGTTTTATTCCCATGCTATTTTATCATTATTGATGTTCCATTATGATCTATGCCTTACGTACTGCCATGTTTTATGTCATTGCTCAAGATTTTGATGTTTAAATATTATGTTCATGTTTTTAAGTTCAAATGTATATGGTTTGTTTTATTTTCTCCATACCTACTCTTAATGAGATTTTGAGCTCACCCTTTATATGTTTTATTTTCCCTAGGATATAAACAAAAGGTTTTAGGTAAGAAAACAAAAGGGGATGATCTTTATGGGAGATGTTGAAGATCTTACACCATGATTAGAAGATTATGTTCTGAGTTTCCAAAGATACTAAACTATTACGGTCCTTGTGTGTTGGTTTTTGTTACTTATTAAGTTTTCCACAAAAGAAATGTAATTTCCATGTACTTCAAGCTTCGGGCCTCTACAGTTTGTATCAGAGGAAAGGTTTAGTTAACCTTTGGAAGCTAGGATATAAAAACTTTAGTGAGATCCCTAGAGATATTTCTAAGGTATGTCTAGGGATGTCCCTAGGTTAAGTATAAGTATAGATTATAGTCCTATAATTATGGTAACGATATTAGAATTAAACCTAAAATGTTAGATATTGAAGGTACTCACCCTTTATTATGTTGTTTTCCTAGCAATATTTTGCCTCTCACACTATTCTTTTTGGGTTCTAGAAGATGGCTAGAACCCAAAGGAACCATGTTGATCAATGTAATGGACGATGCAATGATTTTCCTCCTGAACAAACCAACGTTATGGGATATGGAGTGAAAAATCTTATTATTATACTTACACAAGCTATGAATCATTCTGGATTTCTAAATGATCAGATAAGGGAACAATATTCTATTGAGTCCTTCATGAGGCAACATCCAGATTCTTTCAATGGGTCTTCTGATCCAATTGTTGCTGAACAATGGATCAGTACCATTGAAAAGATATTTTTTGTACATTGCTGTTCAGAACATGAAAAGTTCATTTTAGCTATTTACCATTTATATGGTGAAGCAGACCAGTGGTGGACTCTAATTAAAAATACAATTCCCCAAGATGAAATTGAATCCATGGAATGGAACGAGTTCAAGAACTTGTTTTTCAATAAGTACTTCCCTCGTATTCTTCGAACAAAGATGGATAAGGAGTTCCTTGATCTTAAGAAAAAGGATGATGAATCTGATGGTATATACGAAGCAAATTTTACAAGGCTTTCAAGGTATGGATATGGCTTTATCATCCAACTTTAATGTAAAATTTGTTGATACTTAAGTTGCTTAAAAACCAAGTCTTCGAAGGGCATTAGTGATAAGAGACTTCAGTAGCTATGAAGAAATTGTGTGTTGTGCTATCAAGGTAGAACTATAATTTGGTGTAACATATCCATATCATGGTTTTGACAGGAAACCAAAGATGGAGTTCAAGGAAAAACCTCAGAACAATGGTGAAAAGATGGTGAATATTTCTTTATGCTCAATGTGTGGAATGAAGCATGGTGGATATTGTCTAAAAGGTACTAGAAAATGTTTCAAGTGTGGAAAAGAAGGTCATCAAGCAGGTGAGTTCCGAAGTAATGGGGAAAAGATTTCTAATGACATGAATATAGAAAATACTACAGAGAATGCACAACCAACACTTCAATGCTTCAAGTGCAAGGAAATGGGGCATTATGATAATCAATGCCATAATCCAAGGGTTAATGATGACTGACATGAGAAACCTATTAAGGAAAAGGACAAGGGGAAGTCACATGTGATCACTATTGGTGACATTGAGTATGAAAACGATGTGGTGGAATGATTATGTGTTTATGTAACGGGATTCCAAAATAGTAGTGTGAAATTCCATTTTAGTATCGTGGAATATTGAAATATCTATGTATTGGTTTATGGTGGTTTTCAAAAATTGTTTGGTACCAGTAACCATGAAAAGTGATTGGATTTTTTTTGGAAAGAAGATGATATGCGCATAATGATGGGATAAGGAGAAAATAATATGTTTGATAGTATTCATGAGCTCATGACTGATATAAGGACAATGTTATATCATGGTTTGAGTATATAAATTTCTTGGGATTTTGGTATGTGGAAAAAGTTAACTTTTGACAGCATTCATGTTTTCACTAAGGTTCTATGGTAATTCATGTTTCAAAAGAATACATGATTAAGGTATTCAAATGTTTGGAATGTGACCAAAAAGATATATCTTTTGATATATGGGGGATAAATGATGGTATTTACATGCTTGTTATGTGACCTTTCAAGTAATCGTTTTCTTTATACTATGAGCTTGGATAGAAGTATTTTGGATAAGCCTAAAGATTGGAATCAATTAAGTTAGACATAAGATAGTATTGTTTAAGTCTAGAATTTTTTTTGATATTATTGAAGGAATGTTATAATAATGTAGTTTTAGAAAAAGGTACAACCTATAAGATGGGAAGCAACCCATCGCGTCAGACAAGGTTGCGAGAATCGAACCCAGAACCGAAGTACGATAGGCCTTTATCACCTACCTCTATCCTACAGGAAGTCCCTGGTTAGTAGAAACTTGTTTTATTTTTTTAAGTGGTATGATAGATGAATTATAAGTCCTTTTTTGGAATCATATATGATTAATCTCACAATAGATGGACTTGTGTATATTTAATAACTTATGCTAACCTTTTTGTGATAGAAATAGATGGGATGACTTATCATTCTATCACATGATCTACTAACACTTCATGAATGACAAATTCAAATTCATTTCTTTAAATAGAGATAAAGTGGAAATTGTTCATGGAATGACCAATGATGATATTACACTAAAATCAAGTAAGTATTTCTCCTTATGTAAAAGTTCATCAACGTTAGGGAAATGATCTTGAAAACCAAAAATGTTGTCCTAGTACTCTCATATCTAATGAATCAGATGGTACCTTAGATCATCACAAATCTATGGCTTTGTGATTATTGGATTTTTCATATCCATGTTCTCTACCACTCTCCATCAGAACTGGATGGTTAGATTTCTCTTCCATATCCATATTTTCACCTATGTTCTCCAATGTGGAAACCCAGGGATAAGTTAATTTGGGTAACCATTATGTTTCATACATTAGTTTTTAAAATTAAGTTTTAGTATTCCTTTTTAAGATGTGGTTTTATATGAAAGAAACTTTCAAGTAGTAAACGATTTATAACCACGACAAATTTTGAGGGCGAAATTCATTTTAAGGGTGGTAGAATGTAACCCCCTAGATTTTATGAGAAACATTCTTTTTAATTTATTTGATGTCTTGTGTTGTACGCTACACCAATATTGGATTATGCTATACGCAACACTATATTAGCTTGTGGTATACGGAAACACTATTCTGGGCTTTTGTTGCATTCCAGAGCAACATTTCTCGATAGCGTGTGTTGTACACAATACTGAGTTTCACTAAATGAGATATTATATTAATATTATTATAAACTAGCCGTTATGAATAGTAATACCCACTTTTTTAAATTTTATATATTTTATTTTTCAAAATGGACTTAATTTTTGGATCCGGAATATCAAAATTAGACTAGGGTGAATTTTTGGTATTTTTCTAAAAACTTTCAATTTTTGATGAATACTGATAAACACCGAGTTATTGGTTAAAACCAACTTTTTATTTAAATAATAATTTATTTTATTTAAATTTATTTTGTTAAAAGTAGATATATAATAACTATATAAGTTAAATTTAATTCATTGGAGTCATTTTATAATAGTTTTAGATATATAAAAATTTTATTGAATTTTTACCGTCTTTTACCCACCTCCTAGGAGCATTTGAAAATTTACATAAATCTCAATTTTAACGCTTTTGTGAGTGGAATTTAGAAAATCCAAGAGACATGGTTAATATCAACGAGTAAAATGTGGTTCAATAAGATAAAAATAAATTTTGGTGAATAGTAATTTTTTACTTTTATTTACCACGATTAAAAGTAAATTGGGCAATTAAAGGTAAAAATGATATTATTATTACCAGAACACATGTCCTAATTCTATTGGATAAGTTTAATTCGACCAAAAAAACCTTAGGAATAAAATATTACCATTTAGGTCCACTTGGATTAGATTAGGACATTTATTATTATTTAATTCCAAGAAGAGTTAAATGAGTTAATATCAAAGTTTAATAACTAATTTTTTTAATATTGGGTTATAAATAAGAAAAATTCTACTATAAATATTCATTAGAAAGCTAAAAATATTTCCTACCTATTCTTATTTTATTTATAATTTTTAGACATTAAATAATTTAATTTATTTATGACACAATTATGATGCATTAATTACCTTATTAATGAAATATTAACATAACTGATGTATTAAATACCCAAATAAATGTAATTTGAGACTTTTTATGAATTACACTATTTTTTTGGTTAATATGAAATGTTAGTATTGATTCAATTAAACGTTTTTGAACTAATCATGCTGTTATGATTTTCAAAAAAATCAATCATTAAATAGTGTCAAAATTGACATAAAATAGTTTTTAAAACAAATATTATATTATTAATTGTTATTCTATTCCTAAAAATCTAAGGGTCGGAAAAATTAGATATATAAGGTTATATATATTAATAATGAACCACATGGGTTTATTTTGGCTTGTTATAATAAGTATATTAACCATATAGTGTAAGAAAACAAGAAGACACAGTAAAGTTTAAATTATTTAACATAGAGTCAAATCTAAATGATAAGGTTAAAATAGTAACCTAAACTTGTATAAAACCTATTGGTTTAGAGGATTTCGACCCATCCCCACTTTATCTTCTAAATAAATCAATTTTGAGCTATTATAAACCGAATATGACTTTATTATAAAATAATATTTTAAGTTTTCTCTATGGTTCCCCTCTCCTCCCTTATAAAAGGGAACCTCCTCCCTCTTCTCTTTAAAAAATTTTGAGCCTCAAAGATTGGAAAAACCCTTAAAATTTCCCTATTCAAATTCCATATAAACATTATAGTTGTTCGGGTCTCCTCAAAAGACCAACTCTAGTGCCTTAAGAGGAATCTTAAAAGAGGTGCGTCGAAGAAGAGGTAATCTCTTCTACTGATTCTTTAAAGTTTCTCTCTTCTTCAATTTCATCTTCTTTAGTTGTTTCATTATAAATAAATAAAATAATTATCAATAATATAATTATATGTTATTATAAATATGAAACAACCCCATTTCACCTTCTATCCATCCTACGGAAAACAAAATCACTGCATGTGTGTATGTACGGAACACTGTCTCCATGCCGTGGTGTAATCTGTTTTTACACCACCTTACTTGGATGGGTATAATGGTGTAAAGAATAACTATATATGTTTATTATAACATAATACTTATTCTTATTCAATAATTATGGGAATGATATCAACGCTCCTGCGTACGTACGGATTACAGTATCCACGGCGTGCTGAGATTCATTCTCCATGTTAACCAATAAAGAATGATTATAAAGTATATATAATGAATAATAATAAAATATATGAAATAATGAAGATACTTTATATATATATATATATATATTTCATCTACTTACTTCCATTCAAGTCTATAAGAAAGGAAAACAGCATTCATGCGTACGTATGGCCTACCGTCTCCATGAACGATGTATTTCATTTCACTCATCTATTATATATATATATATATACTGAATATATATGATATATAAATCATGATTTTAATTCTAAAAGTAAGTAAATAATGATATAATTAATAATAATATCAAGAACAACAAGTCCAAACACATATGATAAATAAAATGATTTTACCAAAAATGCTGCTTTAACATGGAATTTCCAAAAGAACGAGTAATATAAAGTCATAACTGAACCATATATGATTTTATAACCATTAATATGATTCTTTAATAAGTAAATGACATTATTTAAATCATTATATAGGAGGTTAGGATACGTACGAAGCCTATCGGACCTATGGTAAGGGATATTTTTTCAATCTCCTTTTTATTCAAGATTGCTTATACGTAAGTATTTACTGAGGTTATATTTTTCTTTCATGTACATAAAAACGTTTTTCATAAAGTGTTTAATATTATTCCACATATTTTTAAAGTCATTTTTACCCCTATTTTAATTTTACTTTGTTTTATGGAAGGAATCATTCTTTTGTTTACCATATGTGGTACTTTTTGACTTTTCCGAGAAAAGTACAAGGAGAATGTTTTTTAACTTATATGTCATGAATAGATTTTTATAGTTTCATAAAGACTTATTTAAATGAAGATTACTCTACATAATTTCATTATTATTTTCAAAAAAATCTATTTATTTTAAAATTTCATGGCATTTTGTGAAAAGGAAATGATTTTGAAGAAGAAAGGATATTTTCCTCAAAAATTCATTTCAAGTGTTTTATCAAAACTATTTTCCATCTAAGATGACATTATTAGGTATATTTATGTTTCAAGTATAATGTCTCTATGATTTATATGGTTTCACTTTTATTATGATGAAATGATATCAATTTGTTTTATATGGATTATGTTATGATTGGATGATGTTTATGAAACCCGTTTTACTCTTTGGGTTATGATGAATGATTTATGTTTATTTTGTGGAACAAGTAATAATGATTTCATTATGAGATGGGTGGGACCTATATCTCCATCCAATGGATTGGGTAAAGATTTATATCTCATGAGATCGACATTCCTAGAACAGTATGTTAATCTGGTTCAGTGATACAGGACTAGAACGAGGAGTGAACTCGATTCAGAAGGGGACTTTGTCCACTAAGATGGTCATGGCAGCAATGCCTTGGATACTATGGAAATCATATCATGTTCTTAATGCTTTGACACAATTACATGTTTTATTCCCATGCTATTTTATCATGATTGATGTTCCATTATGACTTATGCCTTACGTACTCCCATGTTTTATGTCATTGCTCAAGATTTTGATGTTTAAATATAATGTTCATGTTTTTAAGTTCAAATGTATATGGTTTTTTTTAATTTCTCTATACTTACCCTTACTGAGCATTTGAGCTCACCCTTTATATGTTTTATTTTCCCCAAGATATAAAGAAAGGTTTTAGGTAAGAAAAAAAGGGGAAGATATTTATGGGAGATGTTGAAGAACTTACACCATGATTAGAATATTATGTTCTGAGTTTCCAAAGACACTAAACTATTACAGTCCTTGTGTGTTGGATTTTATTGTGTATTAATTATTCTTCAAAAGTAATTTAATGCCCATGTACGTCATGTTTCGGGTCTCTACAGCTATACAGTTTAACATCATGCAGCTAAGATGATTATTATATAATTACACAATGTATTTATATAGAAACATCAAATTGGTGGGAGCTATGGTGAGTAGTACATCCAATGAAATTAAGGAATATGCTATGTTGGAGTATACTTTGTGTATGACATATGGTCCTACCCATTTTGGATCTAATTTTTGTGGTTTCATTCTATGTATCATTGGATTTTTGGGGAATAATACCATCTGTCCTTCAAGGAAAGACTGAAGGAGAACATTTTTTTGATGGCTCGGGTGATTTGGTTCAAGTAGACTTCAAAATGGTAAAGAGTGTGGAATATTTTATCATCCAATCACTCAAACTCCTCAAACCATTTATATAACTTTTGATCTATGGACAATTGATTATAGATGACCATGCAGAGTGATGGTAATTGATCTTCAATGGGTAGAACATCCTATGTTCTATATACTAATGAGTACTTGGTTTTTTGGGTGGGAGTGAAAGTTGTGGTTCGGTAAGCCCATAGAGAAAGGGGGAGATTATCCATCCATGATTTCTTATCCTTATCTACCATTTTCTAGGGAATATTGGATAGGACCTTATTTAAGGCATCTATCTTCCTATTTTCCACTGAATGGTAGCAGGATAAATGGTTTGACTTGATGTTATACACTTAATATAGCTTGTCTAATTCAAAAGAGAATAATTTGTTGCCATTATATTCCAATATTGTATGAGGGACACCAAATCTGGTGATGATTTTGGCTTTTACAAAGTTGGAAATTCTTCTTTCCCCAATTTCTTTGAGGTGTGTGAATTCTAACCATTTATAAAAGAACTCGGTTATTGTGAGGATATATTTAAATTGTTCATCCGTAGTAGGAGGATAGGGTCCCAGAACATCCATTTTCCATATGGAAAATGACCAAGATTATATGGCTATGTGAAGTAACTCTAGGGGTTGGTTGATGAAATTTTTCTAAACATGGAAGGAATGGTACATCTTGGTGAATGTGGTGAAATATTTCATCATTGTGGTCCAATAATAACCAAGCCTTCAATTAATCTATGAGAGCAGGAACACTAATTAATGTGCCATGCAGAATTTGACATGCACTTATTTCACGAAAGAGGCAGTGTCTTATCCATCAATGCACCAGAGAAGGACTCAATAAAGGCCTCACATATAATAGAAATTTTTTCTAGTTTGAGCCATTTTATAGAAGGGATTAGGTTAACAATCTTGGGATATGTTCCCTTCTAGCCCTATCTAGTGGGAGATCTCCCCTTTGAGGGTAATATATAATGGGAATCATGCAGCTGGTGGTATGACCATACAGATCAAATATGGGACTAATTTCATTTATTTTTTCATTATTGTCCTGAATTAATGGTAATAACATCCATCGGTGGCCAATAATGATGTCCACTTCATTCAAATATGGGTTGGATAGAGCTATGGCTGCATTTTCCAATGCATTGTCTTACACATTTTTTGATCGGGGGACAAAATTCAATGTCATCTCTAACGAAAATTTTCTGTTAGTTCTTGAACATGGTCCATCAAAGGGATTAAATATTCTTTTTTGATAGCATAGTCACCATTGACTTTCATTATGACCAGTTCTAATTTGCCTATTATTTTTAGCTATTTGGCTTGCACTTGGAGCACCAAATCTAGGTCTGAAATGAGGTCTTGGTACTCTCCTTTATTGTTTTTGCGTACTTCTAACATTAGGAATGTGTAAGAGAAGACGTCCTTTTCTAGATATGTAAGTATTAATCTCATCCCCACTTTTTTGAATCTTGGGTCTTCTATTCTTTATTCTCACTAGGCTTCAAGAGGCATCGTCGAAGTGCATTTCCCACATCTAGGTGTTCTATTGAATAGAGAACACTTTATCATCATGTAATTAAACATATAATGGGGCCACCTCCATTAAAGGATTCTATTCTACGAAATATTCCTTCTTCTGGACTTTGATGGATTTCTGTCGTATGAATCGTTTATCAAAATGTTACAGGATGACCACCCACCATGACAGACGTATATTTATCATTATACGGCTAAGAATATTGTTGATTAGGTTGCTAAATGAGACCAAATTGAATTCATGGTGCTACAATTAATGCCTCATCTTATAGACTATAAATATTAATTCAAGGTATCTCTTCTCGATATTTGAATGACGAGTCTCATCATCAATCATGGTTCATCTGAGGTAATAGACACTATTCTCACTACCAACATCATTCTTCTATGTGAGGAAGGTTCATAGGGATCACTCCAAGGTGCTCACATACATAATGTTTGTTCTTCCTTCGACTGGGGTCATTAACACCAGTGGGATTAAGATATATCTCTTGATATTGTCAAATGATTCCTAACAATCATCATCCCATTGATATTCTACCCCTTTTTTCATCAACTTGGTGAATGGATAGAATTTTCTTTCAAGGTTGGCTATGAAGCGCTGAATATAGGCTAGGTTTCATTGGATTCCTCTCAACTCAATTATGTTTTGAGGAGGTTACTTTCCAAGGATGTCCTTTGTCTTCTCAGGGACCACATTTATGCCATGATGGTGTATGATGAAGCAAAGTAATTTTCCTAAGGTAACATCGAAAGCACACTTTAGGGGGTTCATTTTTAGGCTGTTGTGTCATAGTTTGTTGAATATGGTTTCAATATATTTCATATGGTCTAATATTTTTTACAAATTAACTACCATATCATCCAAATAGTGTTCAACTAACTTTCCCTGAATGGTTTTGAAAATGCGATTCCTAGCACACTGATATGTGGCATCAGAATTTTATAAACTGAAAGGAATCACTTTATAGAAAACAAACCCCTAGGTATCCATGATGGTGGTGTATTCTTCATACTATTGGTACATTTGTATTTTATTATATATTTAATAACATTCAATGAATGATAGATCATCATATCTGACAGTTGCATCAATCAGCAATTCTATGATCAGGACCAAGAAGTCATCTTTTGGGGAATATTGATTGATATCCCTTAAGATGTTAAAGACTCTAATATTATCGTTATTATTTTTTATGGAAGAATTTTTTACTAGAAATTTGGGGTATTGGACTTCTTGAATGAATTTGGATTTTATGAGCTTGTCAACTTCAGCCTCTATTTTGGCAGCATGGGTCAGGTGTGTCCTTCTAGAAGCTTACTTGTAACCATGGTGGTCTTCTGGAAGGCCTAGGTGGTGAGTTTCCACCTCTAGATTGAGTCTTGTAATTTAAACATAATTTTAGAAAAAAAAAATCTTGATTATTATTCAGTAATAAGGTGTATACGTCTTTCTCTTTGGAAGGCATGGTTGCACTAATCAGAGTAGGTCGTGTGTCTTCTTCTGTACCCATGTTGATTTCCTTGATTTCATCAATGGTGTTAGAGAAAACTTCCAAAAATGATGTAGGGGAATCCTATAGGTATTCTTCTTTATCCTCAACATCCCTAACACTTTCCTCTTCTTCTTCTGATGGGGAAACAATTCTTGAAATGATTGGTCCATAGTTGAGGGAAAAGTTTCAAATTTGGTGTCTGGGGGTGAAGTCACCTCTTCTACCTCAACCATTGGAGGGGGATACTCTAGAGAAGATTTAGTTATGGGTAAAACTGTTTCCTTGACTTCTTTGAGTGACAAGAAACTTCATCCTACCTTAGTTGGTGAGGAAAGAATTTTTTAGAGATTTGATGATGGTTTGGGGGAATTTATATCTGATCCTTCACAATTATCTTGGGAGTTAATGATAATTTCAATAATATCAGGCTCGATGGGCATTAAAGAAATCATGAGGACAGTTGAATATGCATCCAAATTTGGACTTCTTCACTCAATCTGATTAATGGGTAGTACATATTATTCCCCAATCTACTTGAGGGGATCGAAGGGAACCATTTTCAAACCATTTGGGTTGGAAATCTACTCAACACCATTAAACGTAAGTCTCTTCCTTTTTTGTTCATAGAACCCTACATCAATATAGTGTTATTCATAGAGGTCTAATGGGGCCTTATCAGCGTGCAGTGGCCCACTCAATCCATTGATGATATATTTGAGGAACTTATGGTAAGATGAGGGGATTGCTACATTTTGATGTAGTTAGGGCTTTCCTAGTAGAGTGTTAAAGGTCATATTATTTTAGACCACCAGATATTTTAGGTGAGCTAAGAGGTCACCAAATTGGGTTTTGAGCTTAATATAGCCTAAATAAATCTAAATTATTTTGTCATATCTGAACAGGGTAATGGTTCAATGCATCATATCATCCTCACTATAGACATATCGATGAAGTTTCCATAGTGGGAGGAGATTAACTTTTGATCCATTATCGATGAAGACTTTTTGGATATCGACACCATTTATCATTCCAGACACATATAAGGGTTTCATGTGTCCCTGTATGATGGTGTATACATACTGATCTACGAAATAGATAACTACATGGCATGTTGTAGGATTGGTCTATGTCTGGTAGACTTCTGTAGCTACTACATAAGCTTCAAACTCATGGGGACTTATCAAAGCATTGATGAGTGCTTCCCTGAGATCTTCTGATATATTCAGTGCATCCATGATTGAAGTCTTGGTTGGTACTGAATATAACCATTTCATAACATCATATTTATTATCTAAAGGCTAGAACCTCTGAGCTTAGGGATTCTCTTTAATAGGAGCTTTAGGGGCTTGAGAATTTGATGAATACAGGTCGACCCTTGGGATCAAAACCAAAGGATCTTCCAACCATTGTGAATTGAGTCGGGTAGTCATTCTCACATACTGAGGTAACTTAGTCACCAATTCTTACTATGATGTATATTTTAGAAGGATTTTACTAGGGTGGCTTCTTGTGGGGGCTAGATAATTGTTTTCCCTATTGGATCTTCCAGAGGGTCCTTCCAGTGGTTTCTACAACATTAATGGTTTATACGAGGGTGCATCCATAATGTTGATCTATTCCATGACTATGTGTCCCTTGGTATCCCTAGATTATATGGATTCTTATTTTGACCACTCAATTGGGTGTGGGTAATTCTATTTGATAACCATATTCATCATCAAAGAAGTAATCCATTAAGTAGATGACATTGATGGACCCAAAATAAGCTCCTCTTCTGATGATGAATTTTCCTCATCATCTACCTCTGGTTGCGCTATTTGGAAGGGTGGTTCCCATTTCTTTAGATATGAATTCATGAAATCTAAGAGTTTCAAAGAAAAAATTTTCTTTGTTTAATGTTCATCTTTCAACACTTCATATCTACCCTTCTGATTGGACTATTTTTTTGGATGATAACCTTTAAAGGATTGTGGGGGTGAGGATATCGGATGTGTCACATCAGATGTAGTTAGAGGAATAGTTGGATTGTTTAACTATTCTTGGAGTATATTTTGGTATTGGTTGGTTGTTTTCTGAGTCATACAACTATCGAACTTTGGCTCATTTTTGTTAAAACTTTTTCCCACTCCCCTCCTTCATCCGGGTAAGTGGTGGAAACATATTACACTTGCACTGGTGCTGGTCCAGGATTGAATTGTCTAGAATCTATCATTCATTGCAAGAGGTTCTCAAATAAAAATCACTCCTCGATTTTGTTTCCTAATATCTGATGGAAGGGACAACAATCTGGCTTGTCATCAAGACCTACTTCATCAACCATATTCATATCTAGAATTTGGATCAAGATGTAATTCATGGCGGCTATGAATTAGACACAAACATGGTCATACCATAATGAGTTAACATTATTTTATCATTCCTAAAATTTATTTATCTTATCCCCCCTTCACTCATTTTATAGAGTCAAGGGCCGCTTCTAATGTCCAGGGGGTCCTACAAAATTTTGTGTGCGCCTTAGAGCTGGATCTAGTGTAGGGGGTGGCCTAAGCGTGATAGAATCCACTTCATCTCTTCCTTCTATTTTCAATGGGAATAATGGGGAGACCCAAGACTTATTATTAGTCTATTTCAAGGAATATTATATCATTTGAGCGATGACAGAGAATTCCTAGATCCCACATGTATATTTCACTAGGATGAGGGGTGTTTGTATCTCATTATAGATATTTTCAATGAACATGGCCAACATCTAATCTTTGGAGAGAGACTAGTTAAAGGGGTAACTCAGACCTTTCCATCTATGAATGAAGTCTAAAACTCTATCATCATCTTACAGTTTATATTTCATGAGGTCACTGACTATTGTTTTTAGGAATGTTGACCTGAACTGGAATAGGAATTGGCGATGCAGGTCATCCTAGCATATTATTGAATTATAGGGAAAGATGGTACACCATACAAAGGTTGAACCTTGAAGGGTTCACACAAACATCTGATCTTTATTTCTTATTATTGCTCTAGGGTTACCATCATGGAGTCGTAGTAAGATTCATAGTGCATTAGATGTTTCTCTAGGTCCCCTAAGGCATTCAAATCTAGGAATATGGGGTTCTCAACATTTTGTGACGGTGGAACATTACCTACCCAGTCATGGTAAGGTTTCTATTCTGGATGTTTTAGAGTGTGACACCCTTCCATGGACTTTAATTGAGTCATCAATGACTTGATGGTTTTCATGATCCCTTGATTCATATCCTGTTGAACATGAGCTTGAGCAAGTGCAGTAGGGAGTATTAGTTGACGTGCCGACCATACTGGAACTTGATGTGGATACCTAGAAATGGGAATACTTTATGGATTCACCTGACTTTTTTTGGTTGATTCCTCAATGGAGAGAAGTATTTATATCCTTTTGGGATTGTTTTTAGGTAGACGGATGGTCCCAGCGCTACATTAAATGATATTTCCAGCCTTGTTTCATCTATTGGGATGAGACCATGTGGAAGAGGTACATATGATGTAAGTGTGTGTTAATTATCTACATAGGGAACATACCTTATATGATGTATTTCTTGTATAATTTCATCATTTATTCTCCTTATCTTGTTCATTTCTTCCTCCTGTTAAGAAAATCTCTTATCAAGCATGAGGGAAGAATTTTAATGGGGAAGAGGAGGTGGGTTGTACACAACCTTATTCATATTATGCTCCTTATTGGGGAATCACAAAGGAGAAAATTATGGATTAGCTGAGGGAGCCATCAAATTTAAGGTGGTTCATTGGTTCTAGGTACACACACCTTCATGCTCGGTGTGGACCACTTCTAGAAGGGAACCATCTTCTCTTGCATCCTCCTCATTTGTATTATCTCTAGTAAGGTTTGTGGGACTGACATCCATGACAATCACCGATGCATACCACATTGGGGGTGGTATACTAGGTATCTAATGGTGGGAGAGAATATTTCAACCCGTTTGGATCTTCTTCTTCCATCTTGGGACCCTCTTTGTGTTTCTTGGTGAAGAGTGACTCGAAGGGATCCTTGACACAACCTGGAAGTGCACCTCTACTCTGGGGGGGGTATGAGTTGTGAAAAGGGATAGAATGGGTAACCTCTCTATTTGTTGTCCTCCCCATGCAGGAAAAGACTGACTTTCAATGGCTGGGTGGTTGAGGTAAAAATTCCCCCATCCCTACAGCCTGGGGTTGCTCCCATTCTCCTATTAATGTGTCCTGTCCATGATTTATTAGTCTTACAATGGAATATTGTGTTAAAAATTCCACCAGTCCTCTGGGCTAGGGCATCTCCTGTACCATGGTAGTTTCTACTGCTATCTCTACCTTCTCTATCTTGTGCATTCCAATGCGGGCATGAGCCTGATATGGTGCAATATTTTCATGTGAATTATTTTCATCTATGGACATGATAAATTCTCATTGGTTGGATTTCCCTAGGTAAGAATCCTACTTAATGTTCTCAATGACCTTGTTCAGGAGTTTTGTGATGGCTTTCTCTATTCAGTATTGATTCTGTTAACACTTACTCAAGGTTGGTTCTTGCTGAGAAGGACAATTTTCCAAAATAGGTACTTTATTTGGATGTCATCTTGGGATGATAAAATTAAAAAAATCCATTTCTAAGGGGTTCTAATGGACGTGACATGGGGTGAAGTGTAGAGCTCCAGGATCTCCCTACCTTTATATGTGAACACAAGACATGGTGTCACTGATGAGGACACACAATTTGTGAAGTGTGTAGAGGCAAGAAAACTCAATTTTTTAATTTTTCCTTTGTTATCATAGTTTTTATATATAAGGAAGGGCTTCTAAGTCAATTTGCTGACAAACATCCCCCAATATACTGACATGGTACGCATACCCATCATATGGTAGAAATTTTATTTTCAACTAGAAGATAGTTGTGCAGATATTGATTTGAATGTTATGAATGAATTATTTTGAAAACTCTTTTGAGATACTGAACTAATATGTGTATATAAGCTAAAAAATGACAAGTTTTTAATCCCAGTATAGTTTTCTTCTCATTAGAAACATATTATTTTGTTCTTCTTCCAAGAAATCCTAGACTTGTTGTTCTTAACTTGGATGTTTGATGATGATTTAATCCTGAGTAGTGGGTTAAATAGGGACTAAATTGATGTATTAATAGTTAATAGGTGGCTAGAGGACAAGAGCGGCCCTGGGTGATCTCATGGATGTGAAAGGAATTCACGTGTCATTGATAGAGTTTCTAGCATATCCAACCATATCCTTCCATGAACCTCAAAATATGAGGGCTTTCTCATATTTGGGCCAGCATATGGAGGACCTTCACAGCTGAGGATATGGTGGTGAGGACTACCATTGCATATTAGCATCTGACCAAAGGGAGATTTTTTATAGTTTGTACCCTAGGGAGGAACTTTAGGGTGGATCACAACAAGGGGAGGACCTTCCTACTATTTTTTCATTATATGGGGGACATTTTTAATGATTTCCATAATAGGGAGGACTACCATTATGGATTTATGTCTAAATCCAAGGAGAATATCTACATTGTGAATTTTGGGGAGGACATTTAGGATGTAATTTAATGTGGGGATAACCTTATTGTTTCTTGATTTCAATGTGGGGAGGTCCTTCACAGTGACAACCATCATGGTGAGGACTACCATCATAGCTTGACTTTTGTCTATAACGAGAATAATATCAAAAGTGTATACCCCAGTGACGAACATTGGGGTGGACGAAATTAAGGGGAGAAAATTCATGTTGTTCGATCTTCTAGTCAAGGGGAGTGCTACCCTAACACGCATCAGAGGATAAGATTTCATGATCGATCATTTCTGGCCCATAGAGTAAGCCCTCATACGTTCTCTAAGAAGGAACATCAGAGCTTCTGGTAGAAATATTGGGGGGAGGACCTTCACAAATGATACATTTTCTTCCATAATTTGGTGATGGATCAATAGGATTTTGAACCTTTATTGATAGATGTCTTATGATGTAAACAACTATAGCTTTCAACATAGAAGGATCATGAGTGTGATCTTTATTTTCTGACTGCCTTTGGAAGCCTTAATTTTTGGGTGATATCTTGCAGGAAATTGTGGCTGACTATAATTGGTAACAACCTTCCTATATGGGTTATTTATTGGTTGGTTCCTAAGATTTCATTGGGAAACACCAATGAGCATTTTGAGTTTTGGTAGGGATATATCCCTTCCCTAGAGTGTCCACCATGTTTGATAGGTGTCCCCTAGTTGGAATGAGTGTTTGTTCCTCATCTGGTTGTTCTTGTATCCTGGAATATAGCCATCGACCATCCTGGAATATAAAAGGGATGGAAGTATTCTCAGGAGTAACCATCTTATTTAGTGGATTAATCACCCTTCCTAGAGAGACATGATTGTGGGCCCAACTCCTCACTTTTTCAATATACACGATGATGTATTAACAGTTTTGGAGGATATTGTTTGGAATAATCATTTGATCCTCCATTATTCCTATTATGTGCTTAGATGTGTATTCGGCTGTAATGGGTATAAACTCTTATTACTATATTGAAGCAAGATTTTTTTCCTGTTCCGACCCTCTATATGGTGCTAGTGGGTACCGGAAGTTCTCCTATGTCAGGGATGTGGAATGAGTCCACCCTAAACATATAACAGAGATACAAGATATGTCGTCAATGGTTGAAACTGTATTTAATTGGTTGGGTTCATATTAGAAAGAAGGAATATGTGTCTGCTCGATTTTCACTGTATTTTTTTCATGGGTGTGCTGTGAATCCGTAGAAATTTGGATCTTCTTATATTTTCTCACCACCATATTTGAATGGTGGGATTGGAATTGGTTGGTAGGAATTTGTGTCTACCTATCGATTGCCATCTTATTTGACTGGTGGGATTCAAATGCATTGGCAATATTGTATGACTACCCATAGTTTTCTTCCCTATTTAGATGGAAGGATTGGTATGTGTTAGTAGTAATTTTTTCCTTCTTATATATGGTTTACAACTTATTTGGATGGTGGGATTATTGCACATAGGCTAGGATTTTCATCCACCTATAGTTTTCTACGCTATCATTGTGGTGTGAACAACAAGAATTGGTGAGAATTTGTGCCTTCTCATGTTGTGTCATCATATATCCGTGGTTGGTTTCATAAGAGGAGCCATATTTATATGTATATCTTTGGTATTCCACCATGTTTTTATGGTGGATCTCGTCCCTAGGAACCAGGTTAATGACCTGATCCTAATTTCAAAATTTTCACCCATGGCAGGAAACCCGAGGGGCCCATGCCTATTGGACTTTTGTTTGTTTACTCGACATAAGATCCACTTCAGAGCAAGGATATTGGGTTGTACTCCACTGGTGGTGACCTCTTTTAGTATGAACCCTCGATCAGTGTTCCTATGAATCTAGGATGAATTCATTGGTATCAATTTCATATTCCTATCTAAGGAATGGGAGGTACTTATTTTTTCATTTTTGGGACAAACTCCTGAAATGATTTCAGGTGGCCAATGAGGCCTTCCTAAACTATACTGATGATTGTGACTGAAGATGTATCTAGAAAGTTTTCATTGATTGAAGGTCCAGTTTTTCAGCCTCCACTGTTGGGAGAGTACCATTTTGGGGTCACTCTTTGGTCAGTATGTTTGAATCCCATCATTGAAGTTGATGGGTTAGAAAATGAGTCTTGTTAATTATTATAGACCTAATAGCTTGTCTGTTTATTGAGGTGTGTGTCCATGTAAAATTCTCAGATGTTACTGGATTGAAGGTAGCTCTATGGAATTCCTATAATAGATATGACATATAGACAACAAAACCTCTTCAATGTATAATCTCACGATATTAAGCATAATTAATGATTTTTCATGGCCCTATTTCCTCTTGAATGAGAAATGAGTTTGAGATGGGGTAACCCATAACCTTGGTTAAGGATTCACAATTAGTTTTACATTAATTTGACCTAATTCATGTCATACTAGGGAAAATGAAATGGCCCAACAGATATTATCTAATTTTCTATTATTATAAAGGGTTTCACATCAGGTTCCCCAATTTTGTTTCAACCTGATTCACGTCGTACTAGGGAAAACAAAATTTCATGAACAATAGTAACCAATTTTTCGTTATTAAGAATTGTTTCATGTCAGGTTAACCATTTTTGTTTGGACTTGATTTACATCATACAAGGTCAAACCAAATTTTTGGATGGATAGTAACCAATTGTCCATTATTATTAAGGGTTTCATGATGGTTTCACCATTTTTCTTTTAGTTCGTGCTGCATCGTGTTCATTTTTTAAGGGAGAGTGGGTCGCACCAAGACTAGTTAGAATATCCTTTTTTATGTCTCAATGGAGGTTCCACAATTGACTATTCCTAGTCAGTGATTATAGGGGGTTAAGTGTTTTTTTAAATCAACCCTTATCTGGAAAGATGTCCTTGGATGGTCTCCAATGGGTTTATTCATGTAACTAGAAAAACCCAACAGACCTTTTATCCATGATTCATGGACCTTCTTTCCAAATTCAGGTGCTCATTGGATGATTATTTACCCAACAACACTTAATGACTCCATTGGTAGAGAGGATGGGAGGTCGGGATACTCACAACCTTTTGGGGGAAACTATTGCCTTCTTCAAGACACTCTCAGATATTTAATAAATGTTTATATGTTCATGAATCCTTGGTTAATTCCTAAGAATGTGTCCACGGATCACCCATGGGTTTAAAAATCAATCAGGGATATACATGGATTAGGAATTACCAAGACAAGGCTATTTTAAGCCATGTGGTGAGGCACTTTGGTGTTAATCGTCATCTAGGGGTTGAATTTTTTTTATTTTCAGTATTGAACCCATAAGATAGGCTCCATATGTATCCTAATGTGAGGAATTAGAACCCATGTAGTTTGGTGATTCTTAACTGGACACATCACCTTTTAAGGTCATGTGACGAGGACCCATCCATGTAGTTTAATTTCATACGGCTAGGATGTCTAGGAGAAAGTTTCATAGTCATGATTTCTTGTCAGAATTATGCCAAAGAGGCCCAAGATACTCAGAGTAGGCATAGTATCCTAGGTGGATATGTCCAAGATAACACTAGGGGGTTTGGGTGTTGGGTTTGGACCTCATGGATGCTTCTTATGTATCTTAGTTAGTTGGGAACCAAATCCCTCATAGTTTAGTTTAGGTTGGGGCATATATCATAGAGGAGGCCCAATTTGTGGGGGCATGATTGGGGATTAAAATTTTAAAATGATCCCCTTTAATCTCAGGCCTATATACACATGTCCTACATATCCTATTTGTGGAAGGAATCAGAGTTATCATAGTTCATTTTATGTTGGGGATTATACCATAGAGAAGTACCATGATGTTGTGGTTATGAGGATGTCATGATCAACAGGGAGTCCAATTTCTTCCCCTGTGTTGATATCCAAAAAATACACATATGATTATCTATTCGAATGTGTCATGGGTTAAGCCTAATAGGAGAAATGGAACCACCTCCAATGTAAAATTTAGGGACTTACCTCAGGAGGAGTTCCCTTAAATGAGTTCTGGTAAAGGGGAGGAGCATCGCTCCTCATCAAAAGGAAAAATCATGCATGATGACTTTGACTTTTAATTATCCCTTGTTGAATGAAAAGTAAATTGATTACACTTGATCCCTATAATGGGGAGATTCACATTAGTATCTCAAGGTTGGACCCTGGGTTTCCATGGGAATGTAAACTTATAGACATTTGGGGGGTCCACACCATTGCATGGATTTCCTAAGGGACTCTTCTTACCATGGGTATGTAAACTCAATAGGGAATGCTGATGCACATGGTGGTTTTACCGTCTAGGTCCAATGGATTTGGAAAAGGCTTTGACCTGATTTCATTGGATTGGCTTGTGGAGGTGTCATGGAGGATGGGTTGGAAACATAAGGGCATGATCGGGATCAAAAGGTGGAAAGAAAAAGGTACCCTATTTTGTGTATCATTTGTTCATACGGGGTTGGTTACCCTCCACATGGAGTATTGATATGTGGGTGGAGGGTTCATTCATGTACTGAGGTGGTACGAAAACTTGGATGTGGTCTACATACCATAGAGGTATGTATCCTCTGGTTTCATCCATATAGGGTGGTTCTATATAGCTTTGGATTTCATCCACATAGAGAAGTGCCACGTGGTGTAAGGTTTCATCGGTACAATGGTTCACTATGAGTTACACCAAATTAAAGAAGGGTAATTGATCATGTGGTTCATAGGAAGTTCATCCAAGAAGGTGATATGGTTCCTGATTTTTCAATTAGGTTCGTATCCAGTTCATTATTTTTATTATGTTTCCTTCCTTTCAAGGTACATGGAGGGTTTATACCTACTGGAAACCGTTGTAAATTTTTTACTTTGTCGATCGTTTTTCTTTAAATTATTCCATCTTTATACTCCATGATCCCCCAAAGGGTCCTTTTACAAAGTGTTGAGGAAGTTATATCTATGGGGCGCACAACACTTTTTTCAGAAGCCCATGGAATAATCATCCAGCCTGTGGATTACTCGTTCATCCTAAGTTTTTGGGGATGAGGTTCATGGCAGCTATAGTTTGCAGCGACCATAGCCACTACCTCTATCCCGTGAACGAATTTTCTTGAATTTGGGACAACATTATCTTTTACTCACCCATGAACCATTTTTATTTGGGGGGTAGTTCGCTGTAACACCCCGAGCTTTCACGATACGCCTCTCTTTCAATAATGCAATAGCTTGCATTTTACGCAAGTTCGAGTTCTAACACACCGCAACTAATCAAAATAGCCATTATGAATAGTAATACCCAATTTTTGAAATTATATATATTTTATATTTCAAAATGGACTTCATTTTTGGATTCGGAATGTCGAAATTAGCCTATGTTGAATTTTTTGTAATTTTCTGAGAACTTCCAAATTTTTATGAATAGTGAAAAATACTTAAAACAACTTTTTTAATCAAAATAATTTATAGTGATAATTTATAATATTTAGTGGTTTTAAAGTATAATTAGAATATATTTTTACCATTTTATCCAATGGTGTTCATTAGAATTAATTTCACTTTGAAATTGGACATAAACAATTGTCAATCTTTTGATATATATTGTTTCTAAAAAATACGCTATTTGTTGTGACAGCGGGAATTAATTATAAAATTAATTAATGCAACTTATATGTTTGGAATTTTATAAAATAGACATCATTTTTGAATTCAGAAAATCAATTATAGCTCAGGGTGAAATTTTAGCATTGTTCTGAAAAACTTCAATTTTTGATGAATAGTGAAACCACTAAGTGGTAGTTAAAAAACTGATTTTTTGTTTAAATGAAACATTACCACTTCTGTGATTTGATTTTCAAAAATCCGACATACATGGTTTTCATTAGGAAGTAAAATGTGGTTCAATGGGATTAAAATAATTTTTTGGTGAATAGTAACTTTTAAGTTTAATTAATCACGATTAAAGGTAATTAGTGAAATTTAAGGTAAAAATAGTATTATAAAAATATGGAATGACCTTTAAACTTGTCCAACCACTATTGGATGTGTCATGGCCGACCAAGACAATCCATGGGTCAACTTGGGGACCCCATGGAGCCACTTTGGAAGGAAAAGGACATAAATAACTTTTTATTTAATGTTAAAATAAAAAGGTCACAAACAAGAGTTGTTTTACTAAAACAATTTTTAAATGGGGTTATACAAGTCATATTTTTGACTATAAATATTCATTAGAAATATAAAAATATTTCCTACATAATGATAGTTTTTTTATAATTTTTGAACATTAAATTAATTAAATTATTTATGACACCATGATGATGCAGCGATTACCTCATTAATTAACGATTTAAGTAAAATGAAAAGATAATGTAAATTCTAAG
Organism: Viscum album; assembly: GCA_963277665.1. Taxonomy (NCBI): domain Eukaryota; kingdom Viridiplantae; phylum Streptophyta; class Magnoliopsida; order Santalales; family Viscaceae; genus Viscum; species Viscum album. Next base: position 113,896,314 of record OY728133.1, on the reverse strand, counting down.
GCGTACACTTGTCAAAAACCTATTGTATGAGTATATTTAGAACCATTATCACCTTAGCCTCAAATTATATAAGTTTGGGACCTTTAGAATCCGAAAATCATTGTATAATAATGTAACATTTTATTACTTTCCAAGAGTGCCCCTCCTCTCCACTTATAAAAGGCCCCCACCACTACCACCTTATTCACACTTTCAAGCCATTTGGCTCGGCCAAACTCTGCCAAAATACTCTCCCAACTTCCATATCTTACTCCTAGAAGCCACACTTTGGGCAGAATTCTTCCCAAGGAAGCCTTTGGCTCAAATCAAAAAAAGAGTTACCCAATTTTAAGGTAATGTCTTCTCTAATGTTGTTTTGTTTATTTTGCTTCTCCAACCCCTTAAACTCATTTTACTATTTTATTTTGTAACAACACCATTATCCTAAATATACTAGGATGTTGTTATAAGAGGGATTCTAGATACACTTAAACACACCTACATCTAATGGTTAAAGAACATACTGTTTCTGTGGATGACGAATTTCTGCCTCACGAAACGATGATTGTTCAACACTCATATAACACCTTAAAAGGTGGCCATTAAGATGTCACTATATTTATATATATGATATATAATATGTTTGTGTTTTACTTAAGCTTATTTATTTTTCATTTATGGCATATCTATATTGTTTCTATTATGGGTAAACGCGATATTTTCATTTTAGGAAGTGAGGACTACCGCCCCCTCAAAGTGATTTGAATCGTTAATACCATATGTGGGATGTATAAAGGATGGAGTAAATGGTATTATAAAATATATTATACTGGAATTACATTATACTTTTATATCATTATGATTTCATTCCATTAAATATGAAATAGAAATGAAAGTAGCGTTCATGCGTACGTACGGCTTACCGTCTCCATGAACGGTGCATTTCATTTCTTACCTCTAAACGTTATAGAATATTATAAATGTATGTATATACGGGATATATATGAGAAATATGATATCTATATCATGAATATAATTCTGGATATAATAGATATTTCACCACATGAACAACTTGTAATTATAAGAAGTTTATTTTTGACTCAAGTACCAAAGATCGACAAAACGACCGTTATTAACTTAAATAATTACATAATGTTCATAACATGGTAATAAGTGATATTAAAGGAATAAAAAACTTGAAAAAGGTTATTAAGAAGTTATAGATTAACTCTAGTTTATTATTCAGGAGATCAAAGAACGGTCGAGTGAATTCAGACACGAGGTAAGGGGATTTCTTAACCCAATTTCCATTCTTTGGGTTAATCTCCTACTTTCAAATTATGTCATGATATTATTATGTCATATCTTGTATTTGTACTTTATTTATGTGTACTTATAGTGAATACACATGATAGATGTACTTTATTTAAAAAAAATTATCTTTTTAAGGACTTCGTCTCAATCTCCATTCTTTGAGGCATATTTGGTTTTATAAACAACTTTCTTTTATACGGTGTATAAACCCCTTTGACTTTTATGTTTATTCAAAAGGAATATTTTTTATACGAAGCATTTTACTAAACGACAAAAAGGGAATGTTTTTCTTTCCGTACTTATGCGGCGACAACGACTTCTCCGCCACCGTGACCATTATTTGAGTTTCGGCTTCCTCTACAAGCCATCACTTTTTTTTAATGAAAAATAAATAAAAAGTTTTAACTTTCTTTTATTTTGGTATTGAAAATGGTTTTTAAAGCGTTTTTATTATATCAATGTGTTGTATAGATATCTTGTGATTGAAATATGGAAATGTTATGTTTCCTTTATGCATGTTTTATGTGATACGATTATGTTATGGTTTATGATATGTTTAAACCTATTAATATGAGGAATGCATTGGACTTAGTAAGTGATGGGTGGAGCCCGCTATAGCTCTTCGATGCATCGGTAGGTCTCATGAGACAAACTAGTGTCTTGGCACGAGGCCTTGACAAAATCTTATTTGTGGTCTTGGCACGAGGCCTTGGCTACGTGGTTATGATAGTCTGGCATTATGCATTCCATCATTATGAAAGTGGTTATTGATATTTCATGTGATTATTCGACTAGTAGAATATCCATGTGAGTAAGTAAATGGCATTATTTCAGTTTACATTTTCCATATTATGCTAAAGTTCAAGTTTAAAAGGCTTTTGTTTTAGTTATACATTGCCTTAAATGTTAATGTTTATTTATGAAAGCTTTAGCTATATTGTTATCCTTACTGAGAATCTGAGCTCACCCCTTTCAATGTTTTAATATTTTCCAGGATGTGAAGAATTATTTTATGAATGACCTGCAGGGATAGTCAGAATGGGATATGAGTGTTGACTATGAAGACCATGTTATTGTAGTTTATTTACTTTATGATGTAATGAAAGACTTATGAATGTATCTAGTGTTTCCAAGGCTACTAAACTAATCGGTCATTCGAGACTTGATCTTTTGTGACCATGCCAATGTTACGAAGTAATGCACCGACTCTGGGTAGCTGGGGTCGGGGCGTTACAGTTGGTATCAGAGCCAGTTTAGTACTAACCTTGGAAGCTAGATTTAGATAAACTCTGATTAGAGCACATAGCCCAAAGATAAACTTTGAGGATTAGTATAGAAGAACTACCCAGAATTTTGGTATTATAGAGATGTTGTGAGTTTTCCGAGAAATACATCCCTGTCTGGATACGAGCAGGTAGAGGCGGCTCTGGCACAGATGTACCTAGGGGTAAAACCCAAAAACACCGCTTTGAGCTAGACTCGAATGGGAACTGGTGCATGACAACGGGCCTTGCTGCACTCTTGGTTACGACACTCCCGGGGGATATGCTTAGGATAATTCACATTTTCTTTACAAACCACTATAAAGGGTTATGAGTATATACTTCCTAAAAGAAAACATTTTTATGATTCTGGATTATATCCATAAATAGTTCAATTTATGTTAAGTGTTTTCAAGTTAGTTATTATGTATTTCGATTCATAAACTAACCTAGTTTATGGCATTGTATAGAAATGGCGCCCAGTACAAGGAATGTGAACTCCATCAATACGTATGATCCAAAGAGTAAGAAGGATCATATCTTTCATGGTATTAAGCCATCATTTAGAAGGGAAATAGTCTCCCATGTGTTATCAACATATGAAGAAATAGTATCATGTTTTAATAAGATAAGTAGAGAATTCTCTGAGTCTTGTGGATTTGAAGGGATGAAAGAGAAGAAAAGTATGGAAGAGACAATGATGGATAAAGGGACGAGGGAAAAGAAGAATTTTCCAATATGTGATAACTATGGGAAGAAACACCTTGGAATTTTCCTGAAGGGAATGGTAGTTTGTTATAAGTGTGGAGAAAAAGGACACCAAGTGTGTGACTGCAAGGGTAAGAAAAAGGTTTCAAATGTACAATGCTTCATCTGCAAGGAGTGGGGACACTACGCAAACCAATGTTCAAATCATCAGAGTATGCCCCAAATGATGTTATTGGATAATAATCAAGTTATGATACTACCACGGATGAGGAGGAATGATTAGAGTTCTTATGTTGTTATTAAATAATTTTGTCATTTGAGTGTTGTATCAATGATGCACTGGTTATAATAATTATAGAGTATATAAGGATTGTACTGCAGTACTATTTCATCAAGGACTTGAGATTGTGTGGAACCAAGAAAAGTGACTCCACAGCAGGTTAAATTTTTGGAAAATATATGGTTGAGAAAAAGATAAACCATAATATGGTTCTGATACAGAGATAGTGATTTTTGAATAATACATGATTGATTTGGATAAATTATGTTGGATATGCTTAACATCCTTGAAACTGATTAATGATTTGTATAAATTTTTGGATAGAAGGAGTATATCTAGTTTTCTATAAGGAATAAGGGATCATGAATGTAATCAATAAGGATTTATGGTAATTCAGTATGTTGCAGTGTTTTAAAAGAATTCATGATGAAGGTGTTCACATGTTGTTATGCAGAAAAAAAAAGGAGCTTCATTATGTTTACCTTCCTCAAAAAATTTGGACTGTGAGTTGGACAGAAGTATTTTGGATAACTATAAAGGTTGTAATGGATTATATTTTACATTGGATACTATTTTTAAGGTTATTTTTGGATATTTATAAAAAGGACAACACGCAGACCGAGTGACAACCCATCGTGTCGGACAAAGCTGTGGGAATCGAACCCACAACCATAGTGCGATTGGGATTAATCTCCTACCACTGGACTACGTGAAGTCCCTGGTTATTACAAAATAGTTTTTCTAATCTAAATGGTATGTGTTAATATTTTGAACCTTGTATGATTAGGATAAATATAATATTTTTGATTTCTTGTATCTTTTTGAGTGAAAGATGAGGTTGTGGTAGAAATTAGTTGAAGGTTGAAACTCTACTTGTCAAGCATAAATATATATATACCTATCTTTTATTATATGAATAAATTAATTCTTAAACTTTAGTAAAGGGATATTAAAACAAAAAAAATGTGTTATCCTAATACCTTATGTCTTGTTGAAATGATAATATTTTAAATCAACATAGATTGAAGGCTTTGAGGCCCTCAATTTTACACTTGTTTGTGATTGATGACCTCAATCACTCCCTACAAATATTTATGTTTTTCCTCCAATTATATGTCTCTAATTTCCACCAATGTTCTCCTTATTGATATCATAATTTGGTGGTGGATTTTTGATTTCCTATTCCCTCATATTAAGGACAAATTTTATTAACCTTATTTCTGATGTGGGTTTTCCAGAAAGGTATTTTCTATTTTTAACCTTTTATTTTCAAAGAAAATTTTCAAATTGTGAGGATGTAATTTATTGAAGGAGGGGAGAATGTAACACCCTAAGCTTTCATGATACGCCTCTCTTTCAACAATGCAATAGCTTGCATTTTACGCAAGTTTGAGTTCTAACACACCGCAACTAATCAAAATAGCCATTATGAATAGTAATACACACTTATTGAAATTATATATATTTTATATTTCAAAATGGACTTCATTTTTGGATTTGGAATGTCGAAATTATCCTATGTTGAATTTTTTGTACTTTTCTGAGAACTTCCAAATTTTTATGAATAGTGAAAAATACTTAAAACAACTTTTTTAATCAAAATAATTTATAGTGATAAGTTATAATATTGAGTGGTTTTAAAGTATAATTAGAATATATTTTTACCATTTTATCAAAAGGTGTTCACTAGAATTAATTTCACTTTGAAATTGGACATAAACAATTGTCAATCTTTTGATATATATTGTTTCTAAAAAACACACTGTTTGTTGTGACAGCGGGAATTAATTATAAAATTAGTTAATGCAACTTATATGTTTGTAATTTTATAAAATAGACATCATTTTTGAATTCGGAATATCAATTATAGCTTAGGGTGAAATTTTGGCATTGTTCTGAAAAACTTCAATTTTTGATGAATAGTGAAACCACTAAGTGGTAGTTAAAAAACTGATTTTTTGTTTAAATGAAACATTACCACTTCTGTGATTTGATTTTCAAAAATACTACATACATGGTTTTCATTAGGAAGTAAAATGTGGTTCAATGGGATTAAAATAATTTTTTGGTGAATAGTAACTTTTAAGTTTAATTAATCACGATTAAAGGTAATTAGTGAAAGTTAAGGTAAAAATAGTATTATAAAAATATGGAATGACCTTTACACTTCTCCAACCACTATTTTATGTGTCATGGCAGACCAAGACAATCCATGGGTCAACTTGGGGACCCCATGTAGCCACTTTGGTAGGAAAAGGACATAAATAACTTTTTATTTAATGTTAAAATAAAAAGGTCACAAACAAGAGTTATTTTTCTAAAACAATTTTTAAATGGGGTTATACAAGTCATATTTTTGACTATAAATATTCATTAGAAATATAAAAAGATTTCCCAAATCATGATATTTTTTTTATAATTTTTAGACATTAAATATATTAAATTATTTATGACACCATGATGATGCAGCGATTACCTCATTAATTAAAGATTTAAGTAAAATGAAAAGATAATATAAAATCCAAGGCTTACACTTGTCAAAAACCTATTGGTTGAGTATATTTAGAACCCTTATAACCTTAGTCTCGAATTATATAAGTGTGGGACTTTTAAAATCCGAAAATCATTGTATAATAATGTAACATTTTATTACATTACAAGAGTGCCCCTCCTCTCCACTTATAAAAGGCCCCCACCACTACCACCTTATTCACACTTTCAAGCCATTTGGCTCGGGCAACCTCTGCCAAAATACTCTCCCAACTTCCCTCTCTTAATCATATAAGCCACACTTTAGGCATAATTCTTTCCAAGGAATCCTTTGGCTCAAATCAAAAAAGAGTTACCCGATTTTAAGGTAATGTCTTCTCTAATGTTGTTTTGTTTATTTTGATTCTCCAACCCCTTAAACTCTTTTTATTCTTTTCTTTTGTAACAACACAAGTATCCTCAATATACTAGGATGTTGTTATAAGAAGGATTCTATATACACTTACACACACCTACATCTAATGGTTAAAGAACATACTGTTTCTGTGGATGGCGAATTTCTGCCTCACGAAACGATGATTGTTCAACACTCATATAACACCTTAAAATGTGGCCATTAAGATGTCAATATATTTATATATATGATATATAATATATTTATGTTTTACTTAAGGTTCTTTATTTTTCATTTATGGCATATCTTTATTGTTTCCATTATGGGTAAACGCGATATTTTCATTTTAGGAAGTGCGGACTACTGCCCCCTCAAAGTGATTTGAATCGTTAATACCATATGTGGGATGTATAAAGGATGGAGTAAATGGTATTATACAATATATTATACTGGAATTAAATTATACTTTTATATCATTATGATTTCATTCCATTAAATACAAAATAGAAATGAAACTAGCGTTCATGCGTACTTACGGCTTACCATCTCCATGAACGGTGCATTTCATTTCTTACCTCTAAACGTTATGTAATATTATAAATGTATTTATATACTGGATATATATGAGATATATGATATCTATATCATGAATATAATTCTGGATATAATGGATATTTCACCACATGAACAACTCGTAATTATAAGAAGTTAATTTGTGACTCAAGTACCAAAGATCGACAAAACGACCGTTATTAACATAAATAATTAAATAATGTTCATAACATGGTAATAAGTGATATTAAAGGAATAATAAACTTGAAAAAGGTTATTAAGAAGGTAGATATTAACTCTAGTTTATTATTCCGGAGATCAAAGAATGGTCGAGTGAATTCGGACACGGGGTAAGGGAATTTCTTAACCCAATTTCCATTGTTTGGGCTAATCTCCTACTTTCGAATTATGTCATGATATTTTTATGTCCTATCCTGTATTTGTACTTTATTTATGTGTACTTATAGTGAATACACGTGATAGATGTACTTTATTTAAAAAAATGATCTTTTTAAGGACTTCGTCTCAATCTCCTTTCATTGAGGCATATTTGGTTTTATACACAACTTTCTTTTATATGGTGTATAAACCCCTTTGACTTTTACGTTTATTCAAAATGAATCTTTTTTATACGAATTATTTTACTAAATGACAAAAAGGGAATGTTTTTCTTTCCATACTTATGCGGCGACAACGACTTCTCCACCACCGTGACCATTATTTGAGTTTCGGCTTCCGCTACAAGCCATCAATTTTTTTAATGAAAAATAAATAAAAAATTTTAACTTTCTTTTATTTTGGTATTGAAAATGGTTTTGAAATTGTTTTTATTTTATCATTGTGTTGTATTGATATCATGTGATTGAAATGTGGAAATGTTATGTTTCCTTTATGCATGTTTTATGTGATACGATTATGTTATGGTTTATGATATGTTTAAACCTATTCATATGAGGAATGCATTGGACTTAGTAAGTGACGGGTAGAGCCCGCTATAGCTTCTCGATGCATCGGTAGGTCTCATGAGACAAAATATTGTCTTGGCACGAGGCCTTGACAAAATCTTATTTGTGGTCTTGGCACGAGGCCTTGGCTACGTGGTTATGATAGTCTGGCATTATGCATTCCATCATTATGAAAGTGGTTATTGATATTTCATGTGATTATTTGACTATTAGAATATCCATGTGAGTAAGTAAATGGCATTATTTCAGTTTACTTTTGCCATATTATGATAAAGTTCAAGTTTAAAAGGATTTTGTTTTAGTTATACATTGCCTTAAATGTTAATGTTTATTTATGAAAGCTTCTGCTATATTGTTATCCTTAATGAGCATCTGAGCTCACCCCTTTCAATGTTTTAATATTTTCCAGGATGTGAAGAAGTATTTTATGAATGACCTGCAGGGATAGTCAGAAAGGGATATGATTGTGGACTATGAAGACCATGTTATTGTAGTTTTTTTACTTTATGATGTAATGAAAGACTTATGAATGTATCTAGTGTTTCCAAGACTACTAAACTAATCGGCCTTTTGAGACTTGATCTTTTGTGATCATGCCAATGTTACGAAGTAATTCACCGACTCTGGGTAGCTGGGGTCGGGGAGTTACATTCGCAGTAGTGTACCACTCTATCTCGTTTTCTCCAATAGAACCTTTTTCGGTGAAGCTGGCACCGACATCCCTATCCACATATTGTGGTTCAAATTTGATTCTTTCTGTTGATCATATCTAGAACTTCGTACAAGGACCACTATAGGTTCTTTTACAATGATGGTTTCTTTGAAATTATTTTTCATATTTTCAATATAACATTCATTTTTTCCTTTATCACATTTTTTGTAGTATTTTTTCCCTTTTCCATGTTTTCTTGAACCTACATAGGGTTTTTATGATTTTATTTGTCCTTAGAGTTTTAGGGGGTTTTATTTTTTCATTATTTTAAGTGTATTAAGGATTTTTTTTGGGTTGTGGAAAGTTGGTTTATAGTATTTCTAGGGTTTTGGGGGGTTTTAGGGTTTTTAGTTTTCTTAGTTTTTTTAGTGTTTTGGTGTTTTCTTATTTTTTATATTTTTAGTTGTTTTAAAAACTTTTCGAGTTTTTAGTTTTTTATATTTTTTCATGTTTTTTAAAGTTTTCTTTGGGTTTTGGGGATTTTGAAGGTGTTTACGGTTTTTTTGGTCTATTAGGGTTTTAGGGTTTTATAGATTTTTTTTATTTTTAGTGATTTTTTGGGGTTTTTGGGGTTTTATGGTCTGTTGTGGTCTTTCATGGTTTTTAGGGGGTTTTACGATTTTTTGTGTTTTAGGGTAATTTAATATTTTAGTGTTTTGGGGACTTTTAAGGGTTTTAGGGGTTGGTTTTTAAGGTATCTGAACATTTTTATGGCCTTTTAGGTGTTCTATTATTTTTACACTTTCACTCTCTTTTAGGGTTTTTAAGGCCACTTCACGGTTTTAAGGGGTTTTAGGGTTTTTAGAGTTTTTAGGGGGTTTTAGTGTTTTCTAGGTTTTAGGGTTTTATGGTATTTTATGATTTCTTAAGGGATTATATATTATTTAAGTTGTTTTGATGATACTTTAGTTTTCTTGGTGTTTTTGTATCCTTAAGAGGTTTTAGGGGTTATTAGGATCCAATAGTTCTTTTAGAGATTTTAGAGTCAATTAAGGGTTTTATGGTATTTAGGATCCTTTAGGGGTTTTAGGTTTTTTTTATCCTTCAGGGTTTTTAGGGTTTTGAGTTTATTTTATTGTTTTTAGGGCCTTTTAAGGTATTTTTTCATGTTTTAGTGTCATTTATGGTTTTTTTGTTTTTAGTGTATTTTATGATATTTGAAGGTTTGAGGTTATTTAATATTTTTTTTGGTGTTCAAACACCATTTTAGGTGTTGTAGGGGTATATTAGTGACTTTTTGGGGTTTTAGGCTATATTCTAGATTTTACAGGATTTTTCAGACTTATATAGTTTTCAATTATTTTAGGGGATTTTTTGTTTTTCGGGGTTTTTATGGTAATTTAGCATTTTAGGTTTATAAGGGTTTTAGGGGTTTTGTAGTACATTTCCTTTTTGGGGGGGTGTTTGGGTTATTTAGGTTTTTAATGTCTTAGCATCTTTATTTATTGTTTTTTGGTGTTTATGGGTTTTTATGGGTTTTATGTATTTTTATGTATTTCATGGTTTGTTAGGGGTTATGTGGGTTTTAGGGTTTTTAGTGTTTTTATGGTTTTTAGGGTATAAAATGATTTTATGGGTTTTAGTGTTTTTTGGGATTTTAAGTTTTTATGTTTTTAGGGTGTCTTGGATTTTTTAGTGTGTCTTGGGTTTTTTTGTTTTTTTCCTTTCATGGGGTTTTAGATTAATTTAATGCATTTAGTGTGTGTAGGGATTTTTAGGGGTTTAAGGATTATTTTAAGATTTTAGGGGTTTAATATTTTTAGAGGCATTTAGGATTTTTAGGATTTTAAATTGGTTGAGTTTTATTTATTTTTTTTAATTATTTTTAGGGTTTTTATGTTTCTTTAGTGTATATTTACCATTTTTTAGGTTTTTAAAGGGGTTTTGGGCCTTTTAAGTATTTTTTTGGCTTCTAGAGTCTATTATGGGGTTTTAGGAGTTTTAGATATTTTAGGGGATTTAAGTTTTTTAGATATTTTGTGGGGGTTTTAGGGTTTTAGGGTGTTTACAGTTTTAGTGTTTTAATGTTTTTTAGGTATTTTAGAGGTTTTTAGTAGATTTTGGGTTTTTTGGGATTTTTTGCGTTTTTTGGGTTTTTATGGTTTTATGACCTTTTAGGTGGTTATAGGAGTTTATAGTGATTTTTATGGGCATTAGGTTTTTAGTGTTTTTAAGGTAACTTTATAGGTATAAATGTTTTTTATGGGACTTTGTTATTTTTTTTATTTTTTATGTTTTTTCGAGGTTTCAAGTGGTATTTGGTATTTTTATGATAGTTTTAGCGGTTTTATCAGTTTTTTGGGTCTTGGGGGTATTTATGGGTTTTGTGGATTTGAGGGGTCTTAAGAGGTTTTATTATTTTTTTAGGGTACATAGGATTATAGGTTTTTAGGGTTTTCAGGGGTGTTTAAGGGTTCTTATGTTCTTTAAGGGTTTTTTGGGTCTTTAGGTCTTTAGAAACTTTTAGGGTTTTTATCACCTTTTAGGGATGTTTATGGTTTTAGGTTTTTAGGGGTCTTATTTTTTTTAGGGTTTTAGGGTTACTATGTGTTTTTATGGTTATATGTTTTTGGTATTTTATGGGTTTTATAGTGTTTTATGGGGTTTTATGGTATTTTTTGGGTTTTAGGATTTTTTGGGTTTTCTAGGATTTTTTTACGATTTTTAGGGGTTTAAAGGGATTTATGATTTTAAGGGGTTTTATGGGGGTTAGAAGATTTAAGGTTTTTAAATGTTTTTTGGTTTTTCTATGTTCATACAAATCTTAGGGTTTTTTGTGAATTTTATGTATTTTTTTGGGTTTTAAGGGTTTTAGTGGGGTTTATTGATTTATTATGTTTCTAGTATATTTAGTTTTTTATGGAATTTTACTATTAATAGGGTTCTTCATTTAATTTTTTGGGGGTTTTCAGGGTTTGTTGGTGTTTTAGGGTTTTTAAGGTTTTGTTTTTTTATTGTTTTTAGTGTTTCTAGTTTTTTATGGATTTTAGGTGTTTTCACAATTGTTTAAGGATTTATTGATGTTTTATATTTTTTAGGGTTTTTATGGGTTTTAAGTTTTTTTTTGGTTTTTTGGTTTTTTATTTATATTGGGTTACTGCGACTCTTTAGGGTTTTTCAGGGTGTTTAACTGTTTTTATATTCTTTTAGGGTTTTCAGATTCTTTAAGAGTTTTTAGTTTCTTTTAGTGTTTTTTGGATTTTTATTATTTTATGGCCTTTTAGGGGATTTTATTGTTTCTTCCGATTTAAGTGTGTCACGGTTTTTGGGTTTTTAGTGTCTTTATGGGTTTTAGGGTTTTACATATTTTTTTGAATTTATGTTTTTTATGCATATTTTGGGGTTAGATGCTGTTAGGGGTTTTAGGTTTTTTGGTTTTTATGGTTTCTTAGATTTTTTAGGTCATTTTAGGGTTTTAGGGTTTTGTTAGTGTTTTTTGGATGATTTTGAGTTTTCGAGGTTGTAAGGGTTTTAGTGGTTTTAAAAGGTTTTTTTAAATTTAATCGTTTTAATGTTTTTGGGGATTTTAGGGGATTTATGATTTTTATAGTTTTTGATTATATTTAGTGGTTTTGATGGTTTTTTTGGGTTTCTAGTGATTTTTAGGGTTTTACACGTTTTATTGGTTTTACTAGATTTTTTTGGTTTTTAGGGGTTTGAGGTTTTTTTGGGTTTTTTGGGTTATTTTCAATTTTTTCAGTGTTTTAGTTTTTTTCTAGTTTTTAGGGTTTTTAGGTTTATATGATTATGTTGGGGGGATTTAGTGTTTCTGGGGGTTTGGTTTTTTAGGGTTTTTATTATTTCAGTGGTTTCAGGGGAAATAAGGATTTTTAGTATTCTTAGGGTTCTTTATAGGTTTGTAGTTTTAATATTGTACTTATGTTTTTAGTATTTTTTTGGTTTTTTCGGTTGTTACTAAGTTTATGGGTTTCTTCAGATTCTATAATGGTTTCATAGGGTTTAGGGTCTTTTAGATATTTTTATGATATATTATGTTGATTTTGTGTATATTGGTTTTTTAGGTATTTTAGGGGGTTTTATGGTTTTTATTGTATTTAAGGTTTTTAGGCTTTTAAAGTATTTTAAGGGTTTTTTATGGTATTAAGGGTTTATATGGTTTCCTATGGGTCTTAGTTTTTTCGAGTGTTTTTAGTGGTATTAGATATTTTAGGGTGTTTATGGATTTTTAGGTTTTCTATGCATTTTTTTTCTAGTGTTTTAAGGGGTTTTACATGTTTTTATAGTTTTTAGAATTTTTTAAGTATTTTTAGGTTTTTCAGAGTTTTTATGGATTTGGGTATTTTTATAATTTTTTCAGGGTTTTAGGGATCAATGGTATTTAGTGATTTTAAGGGTTTTTTGGATTTTTAGTGGTTTTCTGGTTTTTATCATTTTGGGGGGTGTCTCAGTTTTTATTGATTTTTTTGTGTTTTATAATATTTTAGTGTATTATGGGTTTTAATGATTGTATTAGTGTTTTAGGGTTTTTAAGGATTTAGGGGTTTTATGTTTTAAAGGTATTTTATGGTTTTTACAGTTATAGGAATTTAGTGTTTTAGGGGTTTTATGGGTTTTATTTTCTTTAGGGGTTTTAGGTTTTTTAGAGTGTCTGATTGTTTTAATAGTACTTTAGGGATTTCATATGGTATTTATGATATTTTATGGTTTTTAGGGGTTTTAGGGGAACTTAGCAGATTTTATGGTTCTTTTTGTTTTAAAGATTTTTGAGGCCCTTTATGGTATTTAAATTTTTTATGGTTTTTATGGGTTTTAGTGGTTTTAGTGTTTTTTTTTAGTTCTTAGGGTTTTTAGGGTTTTTTTGGTTTTTTCAGGGTTTTAAGGATTTTTATGGTCTTTATGGTTTTATAGGGTTTAAATGGTTTTTAGGGTTTTTAGGGTTTTTAGGGATTTTTAGGTTTTTTTGGGTTTTCATGAGTTTTTGGGATTTTAATGGGTTTTGGATTTTTTGGGATTATATGGGATTTGTTTTGTTTTGTTTTTAGGTTTTTTATGGGTTTTAGTGTTTTTAGGGATTTTAGGGATTTTAAGGGTGTTTAGGGTTTTAGGGGTTTAGGGGTTTCAGGGTTTTAGGGTATTTTAGGGTTTTCGTGGGCTTTTTTTAGGTTTTTATTGATTTTTAGGGTTTTAGAAATTCAAGGGATATTTAGGGTGCTTTAGGGGTTAAGGGTTTTTTGAGGGATTTTGAGGGTTTTCGTGGGATTTTAGGCATTTAAATAGAATTTAAGGTTTTTTGGATATTTTTTAGGATTTTAAGGTGGTATTTGATTTTGTTTAGGGATTTACCTATTAAATGTTTTTAGAGTATTTAGGGTGTTTAGGATTTTTAAGGTTTTAAGGTTGTTAGGGTTTATGGATTTTTAGGGTTCTTGGGGTTCTTATTGTTTTTCGGGTTTTTTTTTATTTTTAGTAGTTTTAGTGATTTTTGGGTTTTTATTGTTTTTATATCATTTTATTATTCTTTTGGGGGGTTTTGTTTCTTTTATAGTCATTTCTAGGTTCTATGGTTTTTAGGGTTTTTGGAAGAGTTTAGGGTTATTACTATTTTTGGTGTTTTTTGGTTTTATTTTTTTATGGTTATTAGGGTTTTATAGGGTTTAATGGGTTTTTCATATTTTTAGGGTTATTGTTGTTTTTTGGGTCTTTAGTAATTTTAAGGCATTTTAAGGTCTTTAATGTTTTTATGGTTTACTACTACTTTTAAGCGTTTTTGTTTTTGTACTTTTTTTAGGGGGTTTTTGTGTTTAAGGTTTTTTGGGTGTTTAGGGTTTTTTTGGGTTTTAAAATTTTTAATGGTTTTAGTTTTTTTAGTGATTTTTATATTTTTTTGGGTTTCATGGTTTTCAATGGGTTTTATGTTTTTTTGGGTTCTTACCGGTGCTTAGGGTTTAAAAGAGTTTTAAGGTTTATTAGGGGTTTATGGTTTTAAATTTATTTGTTGGGGTTTTTGGTGTTTTTGGTGGTTTTTATTATTGTTCTTGGATTTCTTTCATGGTTTTTATAGGTTTCTTGTGGTAGTTGGGGTAGGTGGTCGATTATGTTTTTTTATGTTTTTATGGTATTTTGGTTTTATTTATGTTTTAAGGTTTTTTAGAAAGTTTGAGGATTTTCGCGATCTTTTAGTGTTTTTAGGTTTCTATTGATATTTTTTTATTTTAATTATGTTTTTTTCTTTTTTATGTTTTTTAGGGTTTTGGGGTTTTAAGGGGTTTTAACAGTTTTCTATTTTTAGGGATTTTAGAGGTCTTTACTTTTTTATGATTTTTAAGGGTTATGTTGGTTAGGTTTTTTAGATTTTTTTAGTGTTTTATGATTTTTTAGTGATTTCTAGGGATTTTTTGGGTTTTAATGATATATTAAGGGGTTTAAATGGCGTTTTATATTTTTTTATTTATGGTATTGGTTTATTCACACTTTTTAGGGGGTATTAGTTTTTTTGGGTTTTAGAGTATTTATTGTTTTTAGGTTCTTTAGGCTTTTTTGGTTTTTTTTTGTTTTTGGGGTGTTAGGGGTGTTACAGTTTTCTATAAATTTTATAGGATTAGGGGAATTTTAGGGGTATGGTATTTTATGATTTTTAGGGTTTTAGGAGGTTTTGAGTATAGGTTTTCTAGAGGTTTTCTAGTGTTATGGGGTTTTTGGGTCTTTTATGGTGTTTTTTGGGTATTATAGTATTTTAAGGGTTTTGGGGTTTTCATAAGGATTTAGGGGTTGGGAGAGTTAGGTCTTTTGTATATTTTTTTGTTTTTTTTTTTGTTTTTTTTTCTACGGTAATTAGTGTATTTTAGGGTGTTTAAAGGGGTTTTAGTGATTTTAGGGGTTTTATTGGGTCATGGTTTTTAGGGTTTTTTTAGTTTTAGGGTTTTTATGGGTTTAATTGCTCTTAGGGGTTTTAGTGTTTTTATGGATTTATGGTGTTTTGGTGGTGTGAAGGTTTTTTTTGTTTTTTAGGTGTTTTTTTTGTATTTTAGTATTTTAGGGGTTTTCAGTTTTATAAAAATTTTTAGTTTTTTAGGGTGTTTAGGGTTTTTGGGATTTTATGGGATTTTAGGGTTGTTTTTGTTCTTTGTTGTTTTTGGTGTTTTTTGGGATTATTAGGGTTTTTGGTATTTAAAAATTTTAAGGGGTTTTCGGCTTTAGGGGTTTTAGATGGTGTTTTAGGATCATTTGGGGTTTTTGGGGATTCTTTCGATGTTTAGGGGGACAAGGGGGTTTTTAGTGTTTTTAGAATCTTTTGGGGTTCTCATGTTTCTTTAATGTTTTCAAGGTTTTAAGGGTGTTTAAGGGGTTTTATAGTATTGAGGGGTTTAAAGGGTTTTTAATATCTTTTATGGATTATTTGGATTTTAGGGTCTTTATGGTTTTTTTGGTTTCTTTGGGATTTTATGTTTTTCCATGGATGATTAAAGTTTTACGTTTTTTGAGTTTTTTAGGGGTTTGAAAGATTATTAGGGTTTTTAGTGCCACATTGGGGTTTTAGGGTTATTTTATATTTTTAGGGTTTCGAGTTTTGTAAATGAGATTTACGATTTTTAAAATTTTATGGATTTTTGGATTTTTGGGATTTTAGGACTTTTTTCAGAATTTCTCGTTTTTTAGGGTTTTAAGGGTTTTTAGTGGTTTTAAAGGTTTCCAGGTTTTTAGAGTTTTTATCAGGGTTTTAAGAATTTTTATGGGATTAATGGATTTTTTAGTGTTTTTCATGGTTTAATGGTTTTTAGGTTTTTTATGGTTTTTATGGATTTCAGTGTTTTATGGTTATTAGGTTTTTTTCATTTGGTGGTAGTTTTTAGGGTTTTTGGGAGCTTTAGGGATTATAGGGATTTTAGTGTTTTTTAGGTTTTATGGGATATTTTTAAACGTTTTATAGGTTTTAGGGTTTTGAGGTGTTTAGTGGTGGTATAGGGAAAAGAAGGTGTGAGGATAGGCTATTTCTGAATCCCCAAATATATTATAAAACGGGACACAACAGACAAGGGTGGGGTGGGGTCAAACAACCCACACCCAAAATCCTGGAAACCCGCACATACAAAACTCCAAGAAGCCCAAGATGAAAAAGAAGAGATAGCTACAGAACAAAATCACTATCCCTATAGGGGTTCACATCAGCACCATAGCTCGAGGAAGCATATGAATCCACCGAATCCCATTTAAAATATTCATATTGCATGAGGAAGGCTGCACAATACTTCCTGAGTTCCACATCCGGCTTTGCTTTGGTAGCCCAGTCTTCCCTACCATGTGGATCTCCTTTACCTTTACTAGCCTTGGAGGAGGACCTAGTATCCATTGGCCTAGGCAGGGAGGAGTAGTCCCTCCTAGCCCTCCATTTCAATAGAGGGACACTTGTCACCTTAGCCTTTCTGTTGTCTGTGGCATAAAGCACAACCATGTCACCATGTCTGCCACATTAAGGATCAGACCATGGCCTTCCCTTCTTCTTACAACCAGAGGAGCGAGAGAGGCCAATCATCACCTGCTCCATCTTGATTCTATTCAATATGGAATAAATAAGGTCATCACAGTCCCCAAAGATTTATCCAATCCATATGTGTTCATCATTCTCATCCCCAAGAAATACCACCGGCTGCAGGTATGACTTTGGAAAAATATATTTTATATGATACTCAAGAGGGATTTCTGAATAGTCCAACATAATAAACTTAGACAGTTCAACACAGGGAGGCAATTTCTTGAACAGAACAACAGTCAAGTTCCTGTCGGGCTGCTCAATGCTCCTATTATCGGCATGAGGACTACCAAGTTGCTTCATGGGATGAGAAGAATCACTCAGACCAAGTCCAGGCGCTGAAGATTCCAGTAGCACTTGCTCTGGCAAGTGCATAGTGGGAAGGGGGTGTTCCACACCCAAGGCCCATGAACCTTCAATAGGAGAACGCAGGTCTATATCCTGGAGGACATCAGCAGCCACCACCTCCTACAGTTTCAGTCCCCCCTGACTTCCTTCCTCAGTTCCCACAGAGTTCAGAGGGTCCAGGTCATTGAACTGATTCAAGATTAAAACCAGCTCGTATCCACTTCCAACATCTGCAGGAGGGATTGTAAAAATCACCCTCTCCATCCCATGGCAAGCTGGCCTTAATTCCATGCTCATTTCCTTGCCTGGATCAGGCTGTAAGACCCCAGAACCAACCCCACCAGAAGTGTCATCCCCCACTATAGAAGATGCATCACCCCCCCCCCCAGTCCCAAATCACCCTTCATTCTGTTAAAGATGTCCTTGGCTAAGACTTTCTCCTCAGCACCCTTTCGGGCGTATGATCCCCCTTCCTCTATATTGTCTCCCCTCTGAGAATCCAGCAGAGAGTCTCGATGAGCGTCAATCCTCACCTCCAGGTCCCCTATTGAGCATAACATCAATGAGATGACCTCCTTTCCACACCTGACCACCACGCCATTACTATGTCTGCATTCCCTTTTCGTATGACCAAGAGAAAATCATGAGACATAGTAATTCTCCCATGATTTGAACACCACTGGATGCTTCCATCGAAGCTCTTCACCAATTTCCATCCAGTAGAATTCAATTGGTTCCTTTAAGACATCAATTTCAACACAGAACCTTAAGTAAAGTGGAAGACAAATGGACCTTGTTCGACTATCCACACACAAAAACCGTTCGATCAAGTTTTCCCGCTTTTTAATAATTGACAATTTTGGAAAGGGTAGGGGGATTTCATGAAACCTTACCCATATTTCCATCAATGGGGAGTCACGATTTAAATGGAATTCAAAGTTCCACTGGAAAAGGGAGAAGAAAGTGGCATCACACCTGTGAGGAGTTGTTGACCATGCCCAGATAAGGTCTTCCTTCGACGAGAACCAAATGAAAATGTGGCTGGAATCAACCAAACCAATAGTGGCGTAGTCCCTGATATCCCAATGACCGAACACAAACCTGTCAAAAACATAAATCAGGGGATACCAGTTCAAAAACATGGCTACCATGGTTAGGCTATGGAGGGCAGAGGCGTTGTTGAACTCCGCAATCGACAGAGGAAGCTTCGGCAGACCTTCATGTAAACCCGACTCCTTAGGGCAGAGGTCAATCTATGGGAAAGTAAGAAGCGATTCAGGATCCGAGAAAGGTGAGAATATGTCTTCAACTGGGGGTAGAGGTGGCCCCTCCCCCACAGAGGGGGGGGAGGCCAAGACACATCCATGGCGTCGTCTTCAAGCCAGTGATGAAGTGGGAGGAGAACCATCGCAAGAGCGGAGTGGAGCATCCATCCCTCTGGTCTAGTGGTGGTATAGGGGTTTCAATGGCTTTTAGGGGTTTAATGGTTTTTAGGATTTTTTTGGGTTTTAGGGGATTTAAAGGGTTTTTAAGAGTTTTTGGTTTTGTAAGTGTTTTTACTAATTTTAGTATTACAATCTAGTTTTTTAGAATTGTTTAGGAGTTTTTATGGTTCTAAAGGGTTTTTTCTTGAGGTTTTTTTTGGGTTTTTGGGGTTTTAGGTATTTTTTGGGATTCTATGTTTTCTATGTGTTTTAGTTTTTTAAAAGGATTTTAGGTTTTTAATGTTATTTAATGGTTTTGTTTGGTTATATAGGATTTTCATTGGGGTTTTTGGGTGTTTATAGGTTATTTGGGTCTTTTAGGGATTTTAGGGATATAGGGACTTTAAGGTGTTTTAGTGTTTTTTGGGTTTTATGGTTCTTAGGGTTATTAAGATTATTTCAGTGTATTAGTGATTTCTAGGGTTTTTAACTAGGATTTAGTGTTTTAGGGTAATTAGGTTTTAAAAGGTTTTATAGTTTTTAAGGTTTTTTTCATTTAATGTTTTTCAGTCGTTTAAGGTTGTTAGGGTTTTTAGGGATTTTTATGATTTTTAAGGGTTTTAGGGGTTTTACGGTTTAAGGTTTTATTTTTTTAATGGTTTATGTATTTTTATGGTTTTATGGGTTTTATGGTTTATTAATATTTTTTGGTTTTCTTGTATTTTTAAGGGATTTAGGATTTTTATTGGTTTTTAATGTTTTCAGGTATTGATGAAGGCTTTACGGTTTTTATGGTTTTAGGGTCTTTAATGTATTTTTATCTTTTTTATGCTTTCTATGTTTTTTAAGGGATGTTGGATTTTTTTTATGTTTTATAGTGTTTATAGGGGTTTAGTATTTTTTATGGTTTTAGGTTTTTGGGTTTTTTAGTTTTTTTAGGGTTTTTTAAGATGACTAATGTTTTTTATGGTCAATTAGGGTACTATATGGGTTTTAAATAATTTTATGTTTTTAGTGTTTTTAGAGTTTTTAGGAAATTTTAGGGGGGTTTTTTGGTTTTTGTGTTTTTTTAGGGTTTCAAGGGATTGTAGGGTCATAGATATTTCTAGGGTTTTTAGGGAGATTTATAGTTTTTGAGTATTTTGGGGTTAGTTTAAGGGGTTTTGGGGTTCTCTTAACGGGTTTTATTTTTTTAGTATTTTTAGGATTTTTGGGGGTTTTAGGGATTTTAGTGGTTTAGGGTTTCTAGGGGGTTTTATTGTTTTTTTTTTAATTTTAGGGGGATTAAGGGTTTTAGGGTATACTTTGGGTTTTTATTGGACTTAGGTTTTTTGGTGTTTTTTAGGGTTATTGGGATTCAGTATGGCTTTTGGTTTTTTTGCTTTTTTGTGTTTTTTTGGGTTTTTTGTGATTTTAGCGGTGTTTAGGGTTTTAGATATTTTAGGGATTTTTAGAGGGTTTATAGAGTTTTTTTTGTATTTTTAGGTTATATATATAGTGTTTTTAGGGTTTTCCAGATTTCAAGGGTTTTTAGGGGTTTTTAGGCTTTTTATTATTTTCAATGACTTTTTATATTTTTTAGTTTTTTAGGGTTTTAAGGTCTTTTAGAGTTTTTAGGACTGTTCTTGGGGTTTTTATTCTTCTTAGTGTTTTTTATGATTATTTTAGGGGTTCAGGGTTCTTTTAAGTGGTTTTAGGGTTTAAAGTGTTTTCATTGTTTTGTATCTTTTTGAGTTTTTAAGGATTTTGTAAGGCTTTTAGGGGTTTTAGGATTTTTAGTGGGTTTTAGTTTTTCTATGGTTTAAAAGGTTTTTTGTGGTTTTAAGGTGGTTTTAGAGTTTTTTGGGGTTTTTATGTTTTTTTGGGTTTTAATTGTTTTGGGGTTTTTTGTTTATTTAGGGTTTTCTTAGGGTTTATTAGGTATTTGGATTTTTTTAATATTTCCTTAGTTGATTTTAAGAATTTTTGAGTTTTAGAGTCTTTAGGGGGTTTTATGGTTTTTTAGGGATTTTACGGATTTAGGGGTTTTTCAGGGATTTTAAGGTGTTTATGTTTTTAGGGATTAAAATATTTTTAATGGGTTAATTTTTTAAGGTTTTTTGGGTTTTTAGGGTTTTTAAGTGAATTTAGAGGCTTTCGGGGTTTTAGGGGTTTATCATATTTTTTAGCTTTTGTAGGTATTTATAGGGGGTTTGTTGGTTTTAGGATATTTATGGTTTTTAATTTTTTTTATGTTTTTTTATATTTTTTATAGTTTTTAGATTTTTAGGGTTTTAGGTGTTTTAAATATTGTTTTAGGGTTTCTTTGGTTTTTAGGGTTTTAATGGTTTTGAGGGGTTTTATCGCTTTATAAGGTTTTAATGTTTTTAGGGGTTTTAGGTTTTTTAAAGGTTTATTTAGAGTTTTTAGCGTGTTTTGGGGGTTTTATGATATTTTAGGTTTGTATATATTTTTAGGTTATTTTTGGGTTTTTTAGTGTTTTTAGAGGTTCTTAGGGTTTTATTGATTTTATAAGGTTTTAGGGTTTCCAAGGTATTTGGGGGTTTTAATCTTTTATGGGGTGTATATATTTTTATAAATTTTTAGTTGTTTTTGGGGTTTCATTTTTTCAAGGTCTCTCTATATTTTGAGGTTTTAAGGGGTGTTAATGATTTTTAAGGGTTTTATTGTTTTTAGGGGTTTGGTGTTTAAGGTGTTTTTATATTTTTATGGATTTTAGGTGTTTGTAGGTTTTTGGGGGATTTGGATTTTTTTGGAGTTATGGTTTTTTAGGGGTTTATAGATTTGTTAATGTTTTAGTGGTTTCTATGTATTTTTATCATTTTTTTGTTTTTGTATAAATTTTTAGGGTCTTTAGGCTTATTTATAGATTTGTTAGGGATTTTTAAGAGTTTATACTGATTTAGGATGATTTACGGTTATCTTAAATTATTAGTATTTTACTGTTTTTTTATTCAGTGTTTTTTGTATGGTTTTGTGGTTTTAGTGTTTTTATGGTTTTGAGGGTTTTACTTTATGAGGGTTTTTAGGTTTGTTATCGTTTTTAATAATTTTTGGGTTTTTAGGGTTTTAAAAGGTTTTAGGTTTATTTTTGTTCAATATAATTTTGAGGCATTTTAGTGTTTTAATGGATTTTTATTGTTCTATGATTTTTAATCTTTTTATGGTTTTAGAGATTTTTGGGTTTTGGGATTTTTGGGTTCTTAGGGGTTTTAGGGTTTTTTGTGTTGTTTAATTTTATTTTTATTATTTTGTAATCTTAGGGGTTTAGGATTTTTAATGGGTTTTAATTATTTTTATGGTTTTTAGCAGATTTTAGTGTTTTTGAAAATTTTGGGGTTTTAGGGTTTTTAATTTGTTTTTATGGATTTTAGATTTTTTGTATATTTTAGTGTTTTGATATTTTTTTAGGGATTTTAGGGATTTTAGGGTTTTAAGGGGATTTAGGGGTTTTGGTTTTTCTATTTTTTAGGATTTTATGTTTATTTACAATTTTAATATTTTTACTAGGTTTAAGAATTTTTTTCATTCCTTCAGAATTTTTAGAGGATTTTTATGGTCATTTTTAGGGTTTTAGGGTCTTCTTTAGAGGTGTTTTTACCATTTTTAGGGTATGTTAGGTTGTTTTATAGTATTTTATATTTATAGGGTTTTGCGGGGTTTTAGGGTTTTCAGGGTTTTTAGGTTCTTTATGGATTTTATGGTTTTTTGGATTCTATTGTTTTTATGATTTTTTTGGTTTTATGTTTTTTTTATTTTAGAGTTCTTTTTGTGTTATTAAGGTTTTTTAGGTCTTTACGTTTTTCAGGGTTTTTTTGAGTTTTATGGTTTTTAGGTTGTTTACAGTTGTTTAGGGTCTTTAGGGAGTTTTGGTGTTATTAGGTCATTAATATGGTTTTCTTGTGGTTTTAGAGGTTACATTTTTTAGGGTTTCTGGGTTTTTAAGGTTTATAAAATTTTAGGATTTTTTAATGTTTTTAGATTTTTTAGGGTTTTGAGGGTCTTGAGGGTTTATTTTGTATTTATTTTGAGATTTTAGGGGGTTGGTATTTTTAGTGATTTGGGGGTTTCTTGGGTTTTTAGGGTATTATGGGTCTAAGTTTCCTTTTAGGGATTTTAGTGTTTCATTATTTGTACAGTTCTTTCAAGTGTTTTATTGTTTTTTTAATATTAAATATAATTTTATTATTTTTATGTGGTTTTAGGGTTATTTTAGGGTTTTATTGTTCGTTTATGGTTTTAGGGTTCTTTTATGGTATTTAGCAGTTTTGGGGGTTTTAAGGGTTTGTAAGGTTTTGGGTTTTTATGGTTTTGTAGATTTTATATGTTTTTTTTTGTTTTTGCTAGAGTTTTTATCATTTTAAGGGTTTTATGTGTATTTAGGGTTTTAGGGTTTTTAATGGATTTTAGGGTATTGGGGTTTTTTAGTGTTTTGTAGGGGTTTTATGATATGTAGGTTTTTTTCTTTTTATCATTTTTATAATGGTTTTCTTGGTTTTTTATGATTTTCCCAGGGTTTTGGGGCTTTGGAGTTTTAGGGTGTTTAGGTTATTTTATTAATTCCATGGTTTTAACGCCTTTTAAATTTTTCTACAATTTGATTTCTGTTTTTTAGGTTTTTTGGGTTATGGGGATTTTAACAATTTAAATTTTTTATGGTTCTTAGGGTTTTATTTAATTTTTTAGGGTTTTTATGGTTTTTTACATTTTTAGTGGATCAATGTTTTAATGATTTTAGGTAACTTAAGGTTTTTTTAGAATTTTTGGTCAGTTTTATGAATATTTTACAGTTTTTTGGGTTTTTAGGGTTTTAGGGAGTTTTAGAGTTATTAGGTTTTTCTATAGTTTTAAGGGTTCAAGGAATATTTTTTGTTTATTAATTTATTTTTGGGATTTCAATAGTTCTATATTATTTTAGGGTTTCTATTTGGGTTTTAGGGTATTTTAGGATTTTTTATGGTTTTAGGGTCTTTTAAAAGTTTTTTAGGGTTTTATTGTATTTTGGATTTTACTGTTTTTAAAGGTTTTTTAGGTTTTTATAGTTTTTATGTTTTTTGAATATTTTTAGGGATTTTTATAATTTTTAGGTGTTTTAAAGGGTTTTTATGAATTTATGGGGTTTTTAAGTTTTTAGGTATTTTTTTAGTTTTTTGGGCTTTCTGGGTTTTCTGTGTTTTTTTGAGTTTTTTGGTTGTCTAGGAGTTTGAAGACTTTTTAGGTTTTGTGAAAGTTTTTTAGGGTTTTATAAGGGTTTTTTTGGATTTTAAGGTTTTTAAATTTTTTATTTTTCATATTATTTTTTGGGGTTATTTAGGCTATCTTAGGTTTTTAGGTTTCTTAGGGTTTTTAGGATTGTTTTTTATTTTTTAGGGTTATTTAATTGTTTATTTAGAGTTTTTATACGGTTAAGGGTTTTACGGGTTTAATGGGTTTTGTTTATTTTTTGTATTTTAGGTTTCTTTGTGGATTTTAATGGTATTAGGGTGTTCTTTGGTTATATGGTCTTTCTATGTTTTAGGGGGTCTTTAGAGTATTATATGGGTTTTAGGTTTTTAGGGTCATTTTGTGTTTTAAGGGGATTTTTGGATATTTTAGGGATTTAGGGTTCTAATATTTTAAGTGTTTTTATGGGTTCTTAGGGTTCTAGGTATTTCAGTGTTTTTTTTTGGGTTTTGTAGTGTTTTAGATATTTTATGTGTTTTAGTGGTTTTATTAGTTTTTTTTTGGTTTTTTTTGTCTTTAGAGTTTTCTTGGGTTTTTAGTTTTTTATGGTTTTTCAGGTTTTTGGTTTTTATGATATAAAGGGATTTTTGGGATTTTAGTGTTTTTGGTTTTTTAGGGTTTTAGATTATTTTGTAGGGTTTTTTAGAGTTTTTTGGGTTTCTAGGGAATTTTCGGAGTTTTTGAGTTTTATGGATTTTGTTGGGATTTTATGGGTTTTAATTTTATTTCGGGTTTCTAAATGTTTTCAAGGATTTACACATTACTAATGGATATATATGAGGGTTTTAGGGCAAGGAAGGCTCGGGGCCAGGCTATTCCTGACACCCCCCAAAGTTTATTAAAGAAAAGAAAGACACTGCAGACAAGGGAGGGGTGGGGTCAATCAACCCACACCCAAAATCCCTTAACAAACACACACCCAAAGACCGCAAAAAAAGAAAAGAAAACCCAAAAGAGGCAACAAGATTCCATCATCAACCCACCCCTTCACAGGACCTACCAGTCTTCATCATCCTCATAGTCCGCACCAGGGGGGTCTCCCTCGGCACCATAACCGAATTCTGCATCAGAGACTACTGATTCCCATTCAGAAGAGTCATATTGCTTCAAGAAATTGGCATAATACTCCCTTAACCTCACCTGCTCCACATTCAGCTGTTTCATGGTAGCCCTTTCACCTCTTCCAAATCCATTTTCCTTGGCTTTGTAGGATGCTCTTGTGGACACAGTCTTTATCAAGGAAGAGTAGTCCTTCCTCTGCTTCCTCCTTTTTGGATCAACATGGGTCCCAACATGCTTTTTTTCCTGGTTAAGTGGATAACCCGAAAGAACCCCGCAAGGAACTGGGCAGTCCACCATTGTCAAAGTCATATCATGAGCATGTGCAGGGTTGCCCTTCCAAGGACCTAGGTGATCCGGGATGAAGGGGTCCTCCTGATTCAGGGAACAGTCAGTAAGAACAGGTTCATCAGAAGCCATACAAAAAGGGGACACCACACCGGCCAAGGCCAACTGCAAATGCCCCTCATCCAATTGAGGCTCCAACCCATGCTTTTCCCTTTTCTCCTGCTTGACAACATCATTCAAGGGGTCAATAATGTCTAGAATTGACTCAGCATTTAGAACATCATTCTGCTTCTCACTTAGCATCTGTACAGCAAGCCTTACACTCCCATCATCAGCAACCAGAGCCCCTTTCCCCTCATCTCCATGAATATTTCTTACCTTTCCCTTATCCATATCAAAAACATCACAGTTGTGTCCAAGATACTTTAACTCCCTTATGGTTCTTACGGTTATTAGTATTATTTAAGAGTATTGATGTTTTTATGTATTTTTAGGTTTTTACAGGTTTTTTGGTTTTTTTGGTTTTTAGGGCTTTTATAATTTTAAAGGGTTTTCATGTTTTGTGGTTTTATGGATTTTAAGGGATTTAGGTTTTTTCTTGGGGGGGGGGGTTATGATTTTAGTGTTTTAAGGTTTTGTTTGGGGTTTTAGGGTTTTTAGGGTTTGTAGGTTTTTTGGGTTTTAGGGGGTTTTATGATTTTTTTTAATGGATTTTAAGGTCTTTTAAGGTCTTAGAGATTTTATGGGGTTTGGGTTTGTAATGTTTTTTAGGATTTTGGGGATAGTAGGGTTTTAAGTGGTTCTAGTTGTTTTAGAATTATTTTAGGGTTTTATTATTGTTCAAGTGATTTAGTGTATTTATAGGTTTCTAGGGTTTTTTATGGTTTTTAGGGTTTTCTATTTTTTAGGGATTTTGGTTATTTTTTAGTGATTTTAGGGATTTTAGGGGTTTTAAAGTTTTTAAGGTCTTATGGGGTTTTAGGGTTCTTTGGGTATTTAAGGGTTTTTGGGTTATTATTGGTTTTTTTATTATATTTTAGGGTTTTAGGTTTTTTAGGTCATTTTAGTGTATTAGGGATTCTATGTTCTTTTAGTTATTTTTATTTTTAAGGGATTTAGGGTTGTTACGGTTTTTAGGGGATTTTAGTATTCTACCAGTTTTTAAGGTTATTTGGATTTTTCTTTGTATTTTTAGTGTTTTTTGGGTCTTACTAGTTTTATAGGGGTTTTAGGTTTTTTTAGGGTTTTAGTTTCTTAGGGTTTTAAAGATATTTAGGTGTTTAATGGTGTTTAAGGTTTTTAGGGTTTTACGATCTTATGTGTTTCTAAGGGTTTTTAGGGATTTTAGAGTTATTTATTATCTAAGAGGTTTTATGGGTTTTTAGGGGTTTTATTAGTGTTTAGGGTTTTTTAAGGTTTTATTATGATTTAATGGGTTTTAGGGGTTTTTAGGATTATTTTACGGTGTTTAAGGTTTTTAACATTTTCTAGGTTTTTATGGTTTTTAGGGGTCTTAGGGTGTGTAGGGTTTTAAATAGTTCATGTATATTTATTTTTTAGGTTTCATTAGAGTTTTATAGATTTTTAGGGTGTTTAAGGTTTGTTCTGTTCTCTTAGGTTTTAAAGGGTTTTTAAGATATTTTATGGCTTTTAGTTTTTTTGATATTTTATTGGTTTTAGGGGTTTTTTAAGTATTTATAATCTTTTATGTGTAATTTCTATATATATTTTTTATTCATTTCATGGGGGTTTAGGGAGTTCGGGGATTTTAAGGGGTTTTTGGGTTTTCTGGGTTTTTTATTGTTTTTTAGTTTTTATGGTTTTTAATTTTTGGGGCTTTTATGGTTTTTAGAAATTTAGGGTTATATGGGATTTTTTTAGATTTTTTTCGATTTTTAAGGTTTTTATTGGATTTTAGGGTTTTTTATGGTTATTATGGTTTTTATGGTTTTTAGGGGTTTTAGGGTTTTAGAGTTTTTTATTAATTTGTAGGGTTCATAGAGGTTTTAGAGTTTTTTTGGGTTCCTAAAGGATTTTTTATGGCTTTTAAGTGTTTTAGGGTTTTATGTGTTTTAGACGTTTTCAGTATTTTTCATGCATTTTAAGTGTTTTTAGTGTTTTATATTGATTTGTTTCTTGAGGGTTTTAAATTTTTTCCTTTTTTAGTGTCTTTTCTTGGTTTTTAGATTTATTAATGGGTTTTAGGGTTTTGTGATTTTTTAGGGTATTGAGGGGTTTTGGTGTGTCTTAGTGATTGTTTGAGGTGAATAGGGGTTTTTAGTAGTCTTATGCTTTTTATGTTTTTTGGGGGTTTTAGGTTGTTTAAGGGGTTTTATGGTATTTTAGTGGTTTATAAGGTTTTTTCGTGGTGTTTTTGGACATATACGGTCTTTTAGGATCTTTTTGGATGTTTTAGGGTTTTTTGGGACTTTTGGAATTTTATATGTTTTATGTTTTTCTATATTTTTAAGGATTTTTGGTGCCTTTTAGGGTAGTTAGGGTTACTATAGTTTTTAGGGGTATTAGGTTTATCGGGATTTTAATGGGTTTTAATGTTTTTTGGGTTTATTAAAGGTTTTAGGTTTTTTAGTGTCTTCAGGTCTCTTAATTGTTTTAAGAGGCTTTAGAGATTTTATGGGTTTAGGGTTATTTGGGGTTTAAAATTATTTTCAAGGATTTGGGGGATCTTTTGGGCTTTTAGGGGTTTAGGATTTTCAATTGTTTATAGATATATTTTTGGGTTCTTAGAGATTTTTTGGTTTTTAGGGATTTATTATTTTTAGGAGTTGTTAAGGATTTTAGTGTTTTTAGAGTTTTAGGGTTATAATGATTTTATAGATTTTTTATAGTTTTTTGTGAGTTTTTAGTATTTTACACTTTTTATGTTTTTTGGGGTTTTAGGTTTTCTTAAAATCTTTTATGGTTTTAGGGTTTTTAGATTTCCTTATGGTTTCGGGGGGTTTACAGTGTTTGAGTTTTTTACTAATATTTTAGTATTTTTATAGTGTTTTTAGTTCATTTAGGGGTTTAGTATTTTAAGGGGTTTTATGGTGTTTTAGTAAATTTTTTATGGCTTTGGTTGTTTTTAGAGATTTTAGGGGGTTTAAGGGTTCTTTGTTTTTTTTGGGTTAAGTGTTTTTTGTGTTTTTAGGTTTTTTCAGGTTATAGGGTTTTTATAATGGTTTTTTGGTTTTTAGGGTTTTTAGGCATTTTAAGGATATTTTGGGTTTTTTGGGGTTTTAGGGTTTTTATTTTTTTGGGGGGTGGGGGGTGGGTTAGGTGTTTTTTTTTTGTTTTTAGATTATTTAGGGGTTTTTATTATTTTAGTGTATTTAGATATTTTAGTGGATTTTAGGGGTTTTAAGTTGTTGGGTTTTTTTTATTTTAAGGTTTTTATATGATTTCTAGAGTTTTTATGAGTTTTTGGTATTTTTATTATTTATTTTTAGTTTTTAGGGGTCTTAGTTATTTTTAGGATATGTACAGTTTATTTTATGGGTTTTATTGTTTTTTGGATTCATCTTGGGATGTGTAGTTTCTTTAGGGGTTTTAGGATTTTAAAGGTTTTGTAGGGTTTTGTGACGTTTTCTATTGTTTTTACGGGTGTTTATGGAAATTATGGTTTATAAAGTTATATATTTATTATGTTATTATTGGGTTTTTATGTTTTTATTAGGGGTTTTAGAGTTTTTAAGGTTTCTTGGGGGTTTCCACGGTTTTTAGGGATTTTAGGGATATTTAGTTATTTTAGAGTTTATAAGTATTTCCTTATGTTTTTAAGGTTTTTATGGGGATTAAAAGGTTTTTAAGGTTTTAATGTTTTTTTAGGCCATAGTTATTTTAGTGGTATTATAGTTTTTCGGCTTTTGGGGTTTTATAATGTTTTATATATTGTTTTTAGGGTTTCAGGGTTTTTAGGGTTTTAATGAATTTTTATGGTATTTGGTGTTTTTAGGGGTTTTAGGGGTATCTTGTGCTTTTTCGGATAGTTTTAGGTTCTATATGGTTTTAGGGGGGGGGGGGGGGGGTTGGTTATTTGGTTTTTATTCTTTTTAGTGTTTTTAAGGGTTTTTAGTGTTTTAGGTCTCTTCAGTGTTTCTTTATGGTTTTAGGGTGTTTGTGGGTTTATGCAATATTTTAGGGGCCTTGTATATTTTTAAGATATTTTAGGCAGTTTTAATGATTTTTTGGGTCTTTTAGGTCTTTTAGGGGTTTTATGGTTTAATAGGGTTATTAGGTGATTTTATTAGCTTTAGCTGTTTTTAGGGTTTTAGTAATTTTTAGGATTTCTAGAACTTTTAGTTATTTATTGGATTTTTAGGGTTTTCAGTGTTTTTTGGGTTTTTTAATAGTTTATAATGTTTTGGGATGTTTATTTTTCTTAGGTTTGTTAGTGTTTCTAGCAGTTTAAGGATTTGTTAAGGCTTTTTTTATATTTTAAGGGGTTTTAGGGCAAGGAAGGCTCAAGACCAGGCTAGCTTGAGCCCCCAAAATTTATTAAAAATGAATAGAAACAACAAAGTGTTACAAGGAGGAACTTGTTGTTGGGTAATAAGGTATTGGGGTGGCCACCCCACCTTCATGTCGCATGTCCCCAATGAGGCCCAAGGTGGCCAACCCTTGGACTTAGGTCAGTTCCCAATGGGGTAGAGGGGCCCACGATAGAGTTTTTAGCATATAGTGCTTGTTTCCTTGCGAGGACTCGAACCTGGAACCTCGGGGTCAGGACGCCACCGCCTTTAACCAAATCACCCTTGCCCCCATGGGAATTTTTAGAGGTTTTAGGGGGTTTTTATGATTTTTTATGTCTTTTGGGTTTTGGAATCTAGGTTTACTATGTTTTTCAGGATTTTATTGTTTTTCATGGATTTTTTATGGATTTTAAGGGTTTTATGGGTTTGGGGGTTTTCTTTTTTAGGGGTTTTTGGATAGTTTTCTGGATTACTTTATATTAATTAGGGGGTTTTTGGTTTTTAATGATTTTTAAGGTTTTAGTGTATTTAAATTTTTTTGGGGATTTTAGGGTTTTAAAATATGTTAGGGTTAGGGGGTTTAGGGGAGTTGAAGACCTTTAAATTTTTATAGGGTTTTATGCACTTTTATGGTTTTTAGTGATGTTTGGATCTTTTAGGATTTTTAGGGTCTTTTAGGAGGTTTAACATTTTTATGTATTTTATGGTTTTAGGGGATTTAAGTGTTTAAAATTGGTATTAAGGTTTTAGGTTTATTTTGGTTTTATGGGTTTTAATGTTTTTTATTTTTAGGGATTTCTTGGGGTTCTAGGGATTTACTGTGTTTTAGGGATTTCTAGGGTTATTAGGATTTTATGGTTTTTTCGGGGTTTGAGGTTATTTAGGAATTTTTGGGATTTTTAGGGCTTTATAGAGATTATTATTTTAATGGATTTTATTGATTTTAAGGGGTTTAAGGGTATTTATTTTATTTATGGAATTATGGGTTTTTGGGTTTTAGGTTTATTCATGGATTTTTTTAGTATTTATAGGTTTTATTGGTTTTTAAGATATTGGGTGTTTTAGTGGTTTTTCTGTTTTAATTGTTTTTATTGTTTTTTAATAATTTTTAGTATTTATGGGGTTTTTCGATTTTCTAGGGTTTTTAGGGTATTTAAGATTTTTAGGTTTTAAGGTATTTGTTTTTGGTTTTTATGGGGTTTTAGGGGGTATAAAGAGATTTAGGTTTCCTTAGGGTTTTAGGGTTCTTAAGGGGTTTATGGTCATTTTGAATTTTTATAGGTTTTTTAGATGCGTTATGGATTTCATGGTCTTTATGGGGGTTTTGGTTTTAAATGGTTTTCGTGTCTTTTAATGGTTTTATAGTTTATATGAATTTATTGGTTTTTTTCCATTTTTTTAGGTTTTTTGGGGATTTTTAGGGTTTGGTGGGTTTTTATGGTTTTTAGGGTTTTTAGAGTTTTAGAGTTTTTCTAGTTTATTGGGATTTTAATGTTTTTAGATTTTTTAGTATTTTATGTGTTTTTAAGGTGTTCAGGATTTTTAGGTGTGTTTAGAGTTTTTAGATTTTTACAATTTTTAGGGATTTAATTAATTTTTGGGGTTTTGGGGTTTTATGGATATTTTTAGATTTTATAGTATTTTATATTTTATTGGATTTTTAGGGGTTTTTCGGTTGCCATGGATTTTTAGGACTTTTATGGTTTTTATTGTTTTAGGGATTTTATGTGATATTTAGGGGTTTATTTTTCTAATGGGCCTAATTATTTTTTTGGGTTTTTAAAGGTTTTAGGGGTTTAAAGGTTCTTTTGGGATTTTTTTGGGTTTTTAGGATTTTTAGGTATTTTTAGGGTCTTCTGAATTTTAAAGGAGTTATTAGGGTTTTTAGGGGTTCAATGGGTTGTTAAGGGTTATAGTTTTTTTATTCTTTTAGTTGTTTTTAGGATTTTTTTATGGAATGAAGAGTTTTTGGGTTTTTTGGGGTTTTTTGGGGTTTTAGGGGACATAAGATTTTTTAGGGGTTCTTATGGTTTTAGGTTTCTATTGGGTTTTAAGGTTTTTAGGATGTTTAATGTTTTTATGATCTTTAGGGTTTTTATAGGGGTTTTAGGTGCAATTTTTATTTTAAGGTATTTTAGGTGTTTTCTTGGTTTTTATACATTTTAGTAGAGTTTTATTATTTTTTGGGTTTTGGGGACCTTAAGGGTTTTTATGGTTTTAGGGTTTTTAATGTTTTATTGTAAATTAAGGGGTTTGGGGTTTTTAGTATTTTTATGGTCTTTCAAGTTTTTTACAATTTTTTATATTTTTTAGGTTTCTTAGATATTTTAGATTCTTTAGGATTTTTTGGGTTTTTAGTTTTTTAATGGTTTTAGGGTTTTTTGGTGTTTGGGATTTTTAGGGTGTTTAAAGGTTCTAAGTTCTTCTAACGTTTGTGGGGATTTTATTATGTTTAGGATTTTTTAATTTTTAGGGTTTTTAGTGTTTTTATGTTTTTTTTATTGTTCTTAGGAGGTTTTAGTTTTGTAGAGTTTTTAGGGTTTTCTATGTATTTTTATGATATTTAGTAGTCTTTAGGATTTATGGGGTTTTAGCTTTATTAAGGTTTTTATATGGTTTTAATTGATTTTTTTTTATAATTATTTGGTTTCTGAGGGTCTTATGGGGTTTAGGGTTTCTTTAGGGGTATTAGTGCATTTATGGTTTTTTTTTTGGATTTTTAGGAATTTTATTGTTTTTAGAGTTATTTAGGATGTTTAGGGTTTTTATTGTTTAGGGTTTTTTAGGATTATTAGTTTTTTAGGGTTGTTTTGGTTGTTTGGGTTGTTTGGTTGTTTGGTTGTTTAAGGGTTTTACAGTGTTTAAGGGTTTTATAGAGGTTTTGGGTCTTTTTGGGTCTTTTGAGATTCTTACAGACTATTTGAGGTTTTCAGGGCTTTATGGGTTTTTATGGTTTTTAGTGTTTTTATGTATTTTCTTTGGATTTTGTGGTTATTAGGGTTTTTATATTACTAAATATATTTTTTATGTGTTCTTAGAATTTTTATGGTTATTATCATTTTTAGGGTTTTTATGTATTTTTAGTGTTTTTTGGTGTTTTTGGATTTATTAAGGTTTTGTGCTTTAAGGAGTTTTCTAGTTTCTAATGTTTTTAGTGTTTTATGTTGTATGGGTTTTTTTGGTTTTTTTGGTTTTAAGGTGTTTTATGGGATTTTTTAGGTTTTATGTTTTTATTTTTTTTGGTTTTTTGGGTTTATTGGGATTTTTAGTGTTTTAAATGTTTTTATGGTCTATATTTTTTTTTTGAATATTATGGGGCTTCATGTTTTTTAATGGGTTTTATATTCATTTTATTGTTTTTAAGGGTTTTAGGGTTTTTCATGTTTTCAGAGGTTTCTAGGGTTCTTAGGTTTTTTGGTTTTTTAACGGTTTTTAGTGTATTAGGGGTGTTTCTAACAAAATAAAGTCATACAAGGGACAGAATGGCCCAATTGGGACTAAGAAGTATGTCCTTTTTCTACCTTATAAAGGTGGTACCATAGTTAATTGAATCACATCTGGTTTCCCGATAATTGATTGTAGGTGATAAATTTATGTGCAATCAAATTGTGTCGGGTACAACAACCTCAGATGTTCTCCCATGGGTTTATTTTAAGAGCCAGAAACACCAAACGTTTCTCATATCGAGGATTCATGGACCTAATTTCCTAAGGCAGGTGCTCATTAGATGATTTGGCCAATGACACTTTGAGAACTCACATTGGTCGAGAGGATGGGAACATGGGATTATCTCGCCTTTCTAGGGGGGTACTATTTCCTATTACAAGAATCTATTATAGATCTAAGTCATGTTCATATGTTCATTAATCATTGGTTCATTCCCAATCATGTGTCTATGGTGTGTCCCTATGGTAGCAAGATCAATCATAGTATGCAAAAGTCTGTAATTTTTATAAACAATGCTGATTTAAGCCACGTAATGAGGCACTCAACATTATAACATCGTCAAAGGGGAAATATGTTTTTTAGATGCAAGGATTGAACCCATAAATGGTATTCTTATTTATCCTCGTGAGAGGAATCAAAACTCACGTAGTTCGGTGTCTATTTACCGGACACATCACCATTTAAGGTCGCGTGACAAGGACCCATCCATGAAGTTCAATATCATGCGACAAAGAAACCTAGGTGCAAGATGCCCAGTCAAGATTTGGTTGGGGAATTATACCAAAGCGAGTCAAGATAGCTAGAAGATATACGGTTTCTTGGGTAAATATGACCCTATCGGGAATCGGTCCTAGAGAATAATAGGGTAATTTACATGTCACGTTTGGACCTCAGGGAGGCTTCCCACATATCATAATGGATGGGGAATCAATCCATCATAGTTTGGTAAGATAGGGATTATGCATGGAATTTTTCCATAATAGAGGCATGATGTTGGGATTACATTAGTGAAGAAGGACCTTTTTGGGTCGGAGTTGGTACTAACACCATAAAGGAGGCCTTGATGAATTGGGGGTCATGATTGGGGTTAACCTTTGAGAAAGAAACCCTTTGAGATCATGCCTTAGACAAGTGCATCTTATGTTTCCCAGTTATGATGGAAATCAAAGTCCTCATAGTTCATTTCTAGATTAATTTTGTGGAATCCATTATTATCATTAACTCCCAAGCCCATGTGAGTTACACTCGGTGTGAAAAACAAGAGGAAATGATAGATGCAGCAAGACATGTACTTTTCCTTCTCATATGTCGATGGATGGTACTAGAGCCCAAATGAGGAGAGGAAGAGTCTTTGAATGTGCTAATTTCCTCAATTGTTCTGATATCCAGTATTATCATACAAAGTGATCAATCTGTATGCCTATTGGACTAAGGCAAAGAGGGGGAAGAGTTCCACCTCCTGCAAGAAAGGGTATGAGATTACCTTAGTGCGAGTGCCCTGAAATTGGTTTTGCGAAAGGAGAGGATCATCGTTCGTTGTCGAAAGAAGTCACATGTGTGATCTACTTTATTTATCAGTAGCTCTCATAGAAGGGAAAATACAGTGATTACCCTAAATCCCTATAATGGGTAGGTTCATGTT
Organism: Viscum album; assembly: GCA_963277665.1. Classification (NCBI taxonomy): domain Eukaryota; kingdom Viridiplantae; phylum Streptophyta; class Magnoliopsida; order Santalales; family Viscaceae; genus Viscum; species Viscum album. The sequence continues at coordinate 113,861,267 of OY728133.1, read as the reverse complement.
GGTATCCCATGGTTGGACCCCATGCCACCATGGGAATATAAACTTATGGACATTCTAGGGGTCTACACCATTACTGGGATTACCCATGTGACTCTACTTACCATGGGTATGTAAACTCAAACTGGAACACTAGTGAAACCGATGGTTTTATCATACAGTTTTGGGGGCTTTGGAAGGTGCTTTTTCCTAATGTCTTTGTACTAGCTATCAGAGGGGATATGGATGATGTTATGGGAGAGGAAGAAAACAATAAGGACCATAGGGCAGAATGCCTGAGAATACACCATTTCGCATACAATTTTCTCATACAGGATGGGGTTTCCCCAATATAGAATATTTCTATGAGGTTAGGGGAGTCTTCTACTTACCGTGATTGTAAATTAACCTAGATTTGGTTCGTGTTGTGTTTTTCTATGCAGAACCAATTTCCACCTACGTAGAGCTTTGATATGCGAGACTGATCTATGGCCGCATACTATGGTGGTATGTGGGGATGAGTTCCAGCCATGTAAAACTTTTCAATGTGATGTAGGGTTCCATCCACATAGTGATCTACTACACGGTGCATGGTTCCTCTATAGTAGTATTTTTTCATGTGGGGCGCCGATTTGAAGAAGAGGAATTTTTCATATGCTTTGTGGAAAATTCAACTGCAAAGAAAGTTGGGTTAATGATCTGCCAATTCTTATCATATTTTCTTCTTTCATGGTATGCAGTGGTCTATACTTGCATGGAATTTTCAAAAAATCAGTCTTGGCTGTACTCTCTTCTTCTAAACCTTCTTTGATCAATCACCTCTAAAATTCATCTCTTATGCGCTCCAAAATTTGGTTTCTATTTTGTTATCCCTCTTTTTTTGGATCCCCTTGAGATCCTTTTATTGTTGGGAAGAGGAACAAGATCAATGGGTTTCATGGAAGACTTTACTGAATCCAAAGGAAGAATCACCCATCCCATGAAAAACTTAGTCAATAGAGGTATGCAGGGGTTGCGGTTTACATAGGCACAAATCACCACCTTTGTCCTGCAAACAACAACGTTCACAAGATGGAATTTGATTTTCCTCTCCCACGAACCCTCCGATTCTATGGAAAATGGTTTATATGGAATGTTTCTCCACCTATGCTTCATGAACAATTTCATTCAAAGGGAACCAACACTATCATTTTTCAATCATGAACTATTTTTCATGGATGGTTTGTGGTGCAAACCACCATATAGAGAGGTGGTTTGCAAAAGATATTTTTACTTAATAGTCTAGCCATTTATTTTTCAGATTTTATCTTTTAAATATTCTTCTTTGTGTCTTCAATCAGTTCATTTTCCTTCCTTTGAATGATTTTCCGGACCAAACAAATTCCCCCCATCAGAATGGGGTCTGATTAGGATGAATGAGAGGGTATTCCAGTATAGAAAGTGGTACTGACGTAATTCAGTTTGTTGTAAAAGGGTATACCTATAAGAGAGGGCCACACCTATATAAAGGGGACCCAACTCATTTGTATTTTACTATTTTTTATAGTGACTTCATCTCTCCAATGGATCTCTCGCTCACTCACTTTCGCAAAACAAAAAACCTTCATGGTAACCTTAATCTACGAACTAGACATAAAATCCCAAAAATGAAATTTCATTATTATATCGGTGAGTTAGAATTTCTGTGTAGAAAGGTTCATTGTGTGACTTTCATAGTCCATGAATCTTCAGTTCACTGGCCAACGCTCACAGGCCAGTTCCCTTCGAGCTTCCTCAAACTATCAGTTCATGGATGATGCTTTCTGCAGACTAGCAGTTCATCAACACTAATCCTTATGGACCATTCATACACAGGGTCTTCAATATGTTGATTTTCCTTCAATAATTTTCCAATTTTGGAGGATGAATTTCTTTTAACCCTTACTGAATAAATAATGGATCTTCCTCTCATCTCAGTGGATGTGACTAGAAGAAGGGTGGATATGGTTGAGAACATTAGAACTGATCTACAGTCTTATGTTACTCCTCAAGAGATTACTCTGAAGGATCTTATTTCACCAGATCTCATGGCCTGCCCATTTTCTAATCAGTTTCTACTTTATATCTTCGATCTCCAGGATGACCCTCTACCATCGGTTGACCGGATCATCTTTTCTTCATCTTTAGACATCTCAAGAGTATGACTGGTTCAAAAATTTCTTCCATGGGGGAGATCACAACTTCTTTGAGTGAAGATGACATATTTGTTCTAAATGGATCTATGTGGATGTAGAGAAATCGATGCCACCATACCATATCTTCTAAATCAATGTTCTGTGACTATCTTTCCATTATCAATCTTTCATGAAGTGATAAAAGTGGAGGATAGAGCTCCAAAAGTGATCTATGGTTTTGAGGGTGATTTTTTGATGAGTGGGCTGGGGGTCCCCAGTTCATCAGAACTACTTGGAAGACTATGCGCCGCTGGAATCTATCAACCTATACAAAGTTGTGTGGTTCACCCAATTTTCCATTTATTCATTGGGCGATATACTTCCTGAACCACTCATCCACTTGTGTCCAAGTACTAAAACCATTTACTTGTCCCTTGTTTAATTAGTGATTAATTTATTGGATATATACTAGATAAGGGGATTCCCCATTCTTAGAAATTTGTACAAATAATGCTTACATTGGCCAATACCTGGGAAAATACTGAGCATGTATCTCTGATGGTGAGAGATTTTTTTATCATGGCGGAGAGACTACTTAGTCAGCCTCTTTGTTGGTCAGAGTGGACACTCAAGAGGGGGGTAAATTGAGTTCCAATTAAAAAATTCTGTTAAAAAGATTCTTATTAAAATCCCCCAAATTGAATAACAAGATAATCTGTAGTGAATTTGTAAAACTATAAAGGGTCAGTTATGTTATCAAAAGATTGATTAGTTCTCAATTAATCTAATATGATTATTAATTAACTTTTGAAGCTAACCTAGTGCTTTACAGTACATACAAACACTTTCTAGATTAACTATCAATGTAACTTTAAAACAATTTTATATTTCAAAGTAATTAGCAGTGGAATATTAAATATAGGATAAAATAAAAATAAGTAAGATCAGCAGTTTTAAAACAAGAGGTTCAGTCTCTAGTTGAGACATAGTCTTCTCAAACAATTTATATAAATTTTATCCACTCCCTGGATTGGGGTAAAAAATAGTGCAAAGACTATCTAGGTACTAATACCTCTGCCACAATTCTACGTGAGAAAACAAAACAACAACACACGAGCTGTCCAGGTCTTACTAGACCTCTACCACTATCTGTGGGATACAAAAGAGAGTTATGGAAGGTTTGTGTAATGATTTAAAAATACTCTAGTTTAGTATAGGAGACAGTGTGTGTATAAAATATACAGAGTATGCACACTGATTAAAATGTAAATAAAAGAATCACTAAGATAGTAGATATGAGTTTTAGAATGCTCTAGTGATGTGAAGTGCAGCTCTAGACTTCTTTGACTAATCAGAAATGGTTATGAGTCCTTCTCTAGTTTTTTTCTGAAAAACAGAGGGTTGTTTTCTTCAAGTTCAGATTTCATCAGCTTGAGTGTATGAAGAGCTCGTTGTAGTTCTTCACTCCCTGGCTAGAGTTTAGCTTGTGTTATCTTCTTGAATGAATTGCTTTATGTATGTCCAGTGTTCTTCTAGTATGGATGTAGCCTTTATTTTTCATGTGAATGAACCACTTTTCAACACTCTTCAGCCCTTATTTCACACACCCCACACAACTTCTTGTTGTTGTATTTCGCCCGGTCTTTGTCCTTCCTTTTATAGCTTTCAGCACTGGCAATGTGAATGATTACCTTTTCATGGGTACTAGGTACAGTTCCCTGACATGCCAAAAACTATCATTAAATAACATTAATTGTATTAAAATCATCAAATATGACCGTTTCTTAATTAAATAAATAGAAATAGAGTTTAAGTAGCATTGACTGGTTAAAAGTCATTTTATCAGTAGCTCTCTATCGTAGACTTGTAATGGAGGACTTTGTAGCGGTGAGCTTCTTTTGGTAGCTCTTTCTCCTTGTACCGGTATCTCCTTGTATCGGTAGCTGTTACTCCATGTATCAGTAGCTCTATGTACTGGGGAATCCTTCTATCAGTAGCTTTTTGTCTATCGGTAGCTCGTCTGTATCGGTAGCTCGATTGTATCGGTGACTCCTTCTATTGGTAGCTTTGGTCTATCGGTAGCTCATCTGTATCGGTAACTCCGTTCTGTTGCAGTGCTAAAGTGAATATCGGTGGAATTGTGCATCGGTGACCTTTCTGTAATGGTAGACTTGCATATTGGTAGACTTTTTATCAGTAACTTGTGCATACCAGTAGACTTATACATACCGGTAGCTCTGTTTTGTTTTAGTGACTGTCTATTCAGTCCATCAGTAGACTAAGTACCAGTAGGTCTCTGCTTTTATTTATCTGTAGATATGTGCATACCAGTGGACTTGACACTTATCTGTTCTATGAAACACATATGCAGATTGAGTTAGAATCATTTCAAAGTTCATACACACATAGATAAACATTTGTTAACATATTTCAAAAATTATTTTAATATTATTATCAACTTGATAATAGAATGTCATAGATTGAAAGACTTAATATATAGATAAAAATTATTTGGGATTATCAAATTATGTGAAAGCATAATTGGGATTATCAAAATAGGTGAGGTCAACAATCTCCCCCTTTTTTATAATCACAACTTATGATATTATAATCCCATAATAATTAGAAATGAATCAAAGGATATAGCATTAAATCCAATTGTATCAGAGAAAAATATATATTATAAAACACATATATCAAAGGTAAGATATAAAACAAATGTACCAGAGGGAAATGAATATGAATTAAACACACAAAAGATAGTATTTCTCACCCTTTGTAATAAAAGAAATTATTTCTCCGCCAGATATGTTTCACTTAGATAGTATTTCTCCCCCTTTGTGATTAGAAATAGTGGGACAAAAAGGAAATATAGGATAAGAGAAGTAAGAAAGAGTAAAATAAAGTGAGATCATATATATTCCTTGGAGAAAACAGATAAAAAGAAATACTTAAATGAAAAAAAAAGAAATACAGTTAATTCCTATCAAAAATCCTAGCCACTGATCAATCCACATCCTCAGAATGAGAGTTCCCCTTGGGATCAGAAGAGGATTCAGGTGTGGTGGATTCAGGTGGAGGCTTAGGAACACTAGAAATGATCATAGGAGGCTGAGCTACTGAAACTGTTCCTGGGCTGTACTGTGTAGCTCTCTGAGTTATCATAGGAGTAAGGCAACAGATGGCTTGGGCTGGAGTCATCTGAACAGGAGAAGTAGTAGAGGCAGATGCAAGTAAAGATGGAGGTATAATCACTGGACGAGCATCAACATGAAAGAAAGGTGACAAGAGATTTCTAAAATCCATAATGATTCCTCCTCCTCTTTCCATAGCAGAAATGAAATCGTCCATGTTCTTTATTAATTTGTCGAGTGCAGGTGTAAATTATTGGAGCTTTCTAACTTGTTCTCTGAATTCTTGACTGACTGGAGGTAGCTTTATGTTTTCTAACATAATCTTGAAATGTTTGTTAAGATGATGCTTAGTATAAACCCTTTGGAAATAATAATCTATCTTGTCTTTCACCTCTTTCTAAGAAGCGGAAGATTCTCTCATATAGTCTTGAACAATATTCATGATATATATAGTGGTATCTATAGTAGAAGTTACCACTTTGGTCAGATCAGATGAGTCCACAGAGCCATTGGTTAATGCTGAACCAAGCTCCTCCTTCATCAAAGCTCTAATTTGATCCAAATCCACTGAAGTTCTGGAGGCAAGAGAACTAATATAGAAGGTTATTGTTTCCTTGAAATTTTTGGTCAACCCACTGATAAGATTTTGTACTTGAGAATCCTGGGTGCTATGATGCTTTGTTATGGAAAGCTTAAACTCCTCAAAAACTGAGACCATTTGACTTAACACACTTTTTACATAAGCCAAATCCTTGTCTGCTTGAGATTTAGAACTCATATAGGATTCCAGAGAGATAACTGATTGCTTTAGAATTTCCACATTCTCTTCCAGTATAGACACTTGAGTCTGGAAAGCTGTAACTTCATCCACTATCTCTGCCACAAAGGTTGACACATTACAAACAAGAGAGAGTTCGAAGGACTTTTCCATATTTCTCATCTCTTCAAAAAAGAAACTCTTTAAATCATCAATAGAAGCACTAAAAGTCTCTTTCATATCAACCTTTAAGGATTCAAGATCATCCCTATTGATCATATTTTCATGTAAAACTATAGGTTCTCTCTCAAACACAATACTATCCACTGATTTAGTCATAATCGATTAAATGGATGACACTAAGGATACTTCCATTTTTCTTAAATCATCCACAAAACTGGCTTTAAGATTAGACTTTAACTTATCCAAATCATATATTCTTACCACTTCTTCAGGTAATATCTTAGTCTGAATATCATAATTGACTCCTGGTCGACTGAGGGATGTCTCATTATCAGAATTTGGATAATCCAATCCACAAAATACAAAACCTGGGTCTTCATCCGAGTCATCGATCTCTACATCCACTAAAACATTTCCAAATCTGGTTGGATGCTCCCCCTCAACTGTGAATTCTCTTGTATGGAAACAGTACCCCTATCAGTCCATTCTTCCTCATCAGAATCTTTCACAACCATCTCTATTTCTGCAACAGTAGGAATTTCCTTAGGAACAGGAGAAGGTCTATCAACTTCGACAAGAACAGCCTCTAAAGGCACAATAGTACTTCCAATCAGAGGACTTAATCTCAAGGTGGCTGAATCTAATGCTTTAGTTTCATATCCTCTTTATTATTCCTCATGCTCTGAGATAGCCTCTTCTTAATCTGGTCTCTACTGGTCTTCCTCATCCATAGGTTCCTCTTTATTGCTTACACCCAAAATAGTTTCTGTACAATGTAGGTTTAAAGAATAACTCTCCTTTTCTTGTGATACAGTTTCAGGAGTTGGGCTAGAAGGCAAGTCTGGATCTCCTCCATTTGTTGCAGAGGAATCTTCCTCTTCTAAATCATCACTGTACTGTGGCACTTCCTCATCACGTCCCAGACCTAGATCGCTCACATCCTTAGGTCTTGAAGGATGATCCAAAGGATTGAACTTATCATATAACTTTTTGTCATCAGTAACCCATTCTCCTCTCCATGGGTTCTAGTTTATCTTTATGTATTTACATACAGTTCTTTTGATACAGAATTTGTTTCTTACCACTATTGTCTCATCCTGAGACTCATCTACTCCCTTTACCTTAATCATCACTGAGATCAACTTGGAAAAGAATAAAGCATTGGTCTTTGATTTTGGCCTAGTCATATCCTCCATTTGAATCATTAACAGCCTGCATAGATTTACTTTCACACCATGTCTCAAGATATGTAATAGATATATATCTTGATATCTCAAATTTTCAAAGTCCCCTCTTCTTGGACTTAGCACAAGTTGCACAAACTTGAAAAACAATCTATTCTCTCCATCCATTTCAGCAGCCACCACCTGTCTTTGCTTGCCACTACCAGTGAGCTCCTCTAAGGTAGTCTCATTGTCAAAAATGTCACTTATAGGTGCTACTAATTTTAAGAAATATCCAGAAACACCTTCGTGTGGAACCTTTAGGCATTCAGCCCACTAAGTAGAAGAAAAATCTATCTCCATTGCATTCACGACAGATACCATCCAATTCTCGACATCTGATTTCTCTAACCGAACATACTCATATAACTGTTTTACCAACTTCTGATAGTAGGAGCCATTGTTTTTTGAAAATCATTCTACCCACTTCTGATCTTTCATCACCTCTAGAACTAACAATTTACTAGACAACACCCACTCCACGCATAGCTCTTTTTCGATCACAATATTTCTATTCTATAAATGCGGGTTCACTGGTCGCCTCCCCAACCTTGTTCTACTAACACTGTTACTTGCTTCTGGCTTTTACTTCTGCTTCTTCGCATTCAGCTTATCAATTTCATCTCTTACAGTAGGCATTTTGGTTTTTTCCATTTCTGGTTCGAGGAACATAGGGTTTTCACAAGATTCGGGAGCTAAGGCATGAGGGAAAAGGGTTTTAGGCGGATTGAGAAGTAATTAAAACATAGTTTTATCATTTAGGAATCATAAAATAAATAATTAAAATATAATAAGTAAAGTATAAACAATACATATTCTGGATGCAGACATAAGTTTAAAACAGCACATACTTAACGGTAGGGTATACCGGTGAGAATTCTGAACGGTGATATCCACTAATCAGTGAGGTATATCAGTGAGGTCTCATATCGGTGAGGTATATCTGTGAGGTTTCATACCGGTGAGGTATATCAGTGAGGTTTCATACTGGTGAGGTATATCGGTGATGTTTCATACCGGTGAGGTATATCGATGAGGTTTCATACCGGTGATCTACCATTCTTAACTCATGTCTAATATAACTTAACCTATCAGAACTTAACGGATTTGTGAATATATCAGCTAATTGATGTTCATTACCTATAAACTCAAGAGTAATATAACCTTTTTGGTAATGATCTCTCAAGAAATGGTTCCTTACATCAATGTGTTTGGTCCTGGAGTGAGACATAGGATTCTTAGAGATATTAATTGCACTAGTTTTATCATAGTTTATTGAAACATGTTAAAAGTCATATCCATAGTCCAAAAGAGTTTGTTTCATCCACAGAATTTGAGCACAGAAACTACCAGTAGCTATATACTCTACTTCAATAGTGGAAAAAGCAACAGAATTATGTTTCTTAATACACCAAGATACTAGGGATTTTCCCAATAAATGACATGTTCTAGATATGCTTTTTCTATCAACTTGAAACCAGAAAAGTCAGCATCTGAATAACTCATTAATTCAAAATATTTTCCTTTCAGATTAAACAAACCCAAATTTTTAGTATGTTTAAGATACTTAAAATTCTTTTAACAACAAGAAAATGAGATTCTTTATGATTATCTTGAAATATTTCACACATAAACACACTAAACATAATATCTGGTCAACTAGTAGTAAGGTAGAGTAAGCTCCCAATCATACCTTTGTAATTGGTTTGATCTACTGGTTTCCCAGTTTCATCAATGTCCAACTTACAGACAGTACCCATAGGCGTATCACTTTCTTTAATACTATCCAAACCAAAACGTTTTAAAAGATCCTTTTTAAATTTACTTTGATTCAAAATAATACCATTTTCATTTTGAAAAACTTGAAATCCAAGAAAATATTGGAGTTCTCCCATTAAACTAATTTCAACTTCATTTTTCTTACTCTTTGAAAAGTCAAAACAAAATGAATGTTTAGAAGATCCAAAAATAATATCATCAATATAGATTTGTACTATCAAAATATCTTTGGAAATTATTTTAATAAAAAGAGTTAGATCAGCAATCCCTTTAGTAAAACCATTTGAAATAAGAAAATTACTAAGTCTATCATACCAAGCTCGTGGAGCTTGTTTTAGACCATATAAAGATTTTTAAAGTTTAAAAACTCAATTTGGAAAATGAGTATTAGTAAATCCAGGTGTTTGTTCAAAAAAAAATCTTCAATTATAAAACCATTTAGAAAATCACTTTTAACATCCATTTGATATAACTTGAAATTTAGATAAGCAGCATAGGCAAGTAGAATCCTGATGGCTTCTAATCTAGCTACAGGTGAAAAGGATTCCTCATATTCTATTCCTTCTTCTTGACTATATCCTTGTGCAACTAACCTAGCTTTATTTCTAACTATATTTCCCGGCTCATCAACTTTGTTTCTAAAAACCCATTTAGTGCCTAAGGTCAAAGTATCCTTAGGTCTGTTAACCAATTCCCAGAATTTTTTTCTTTCAAATTGATTTAGTTCTTCTTGCATATCCATTACCCAAAATTCATCATTGATTGCATCATTGACATTTTTAGGTTCTAACTGTGAAACAAAATCTTGATGTTCGACCTGGTTTCATAGAGAAGCTCTAGTATGTGTCCCTCTATCAAGATTACCAACAACAGCATCCAAAGGATGATTCTTTAGAATTCTTGTTGATCTAGTAAAGGTGGGACTAGAAATTTTAGGCTCCTATATAAGTTCAGGTTTTATAGAAGAAGATTATGGAATATTTCCAGAACTGGTTATCTTTAAAACAGGTTCATTGATTTTATCATTAAGGTCCAGAACAGACAGATCTTCTTCAAGATTTTTAAGAGAATACTTAGGTTCATGTGGATCAGTTTCATCAAACATGATATGAATAGATTCTTCCACACATTTGGTTCTTTTATTGAAAACTCTATAGGCTTTTCTAGTTAAATAATAACCAATAAAAATTCCTTCATCACTTTTAGATGAAAACTTGTCAAGATTATCCTTTGTATTGAGAATGAAGACTTTGTAACCAAAAACTCTGAAGTAATTAACCATAGGTTTCCTATTTTCCCACAACTCATAAGGGGTCTTATTAAGAAAGGGTCTAATCAAGACTCTATTTATAATATAGCAAGTTGTATTTACAGCTTCAGCCCAAAAATAAATTGGCACGTCATACTCATTAAGCATAGTTCTTGCAATTTTTTGAAGGGTTTTGTTTCTTCTTTCTACTACGCCATTCTACTGAGATGTTCTAGGGGTAGAAAAGTTGTGATTATAGAAATTGTGTGAGAAATAATATTCAAACTCATGATTTTCAAACTCACGACAATGATCACTTCTCAGGGTTTAAATTTTAAGTCCATTAAGGTTTTCTACAGACTTGGAATATTTAATAAAGTAAGAACAAGCTTCACTTTTCTGAGATAAAATGTAAACCCAAGTGTACCTAGAATATTCATCTACTAAGACATAGACATAGTGCTTCCCATTTAAACTAGAAACTCTAGATGGTCCAAACAAGTCCATGTGAACCAACTCGAGAGGTTGAGAAGTTGAATTTTTTTTCTCTGATTTGAAAGAAACTTTATGTTGCTTTCCCTTTTGACAGGGATTACAAAATTTTTCAGCTAGGAATTCAAGTTTAGGTAGGTCTATAACTATGTTATTCTTAGTAAGCTTTCTAAGTGAATAAACATTGCAATGTCCTAATATTTTGTGCCATAGCCAAGAATCTTTATGAAAATCATTTAAGCAAGTAATGTTCTATTTAGAAAAATAATTCAAATCAACAACATAAACAATTTCATTTCTCAAAGAAGAAAATACAAAAATATTTTTAGAATTAAACACATGACAAGAATCATTCTCAAATTTAACATTGACACCATCATCACACAACTGAGAGATACTTAACAAATTATATTTAAGTCCATCAACAAATAAAACCTTGGAGATTAAAATTCAATCAGTGTTACAAATCTGTCCTAGGCCAATGATCTTTCCTTTAGAGTTTGTTGACACTACGTTTTCATCACAGAGTCCAAAGGAATGTAAAGGAAAAATGACTTAGCACAAAATTGATTCAACCTTTGAAGAAAACATCAAAAATCGACAAAGGGATGAACAAGGAGAACTTTGCCCATAGGTCGCGCAAGTTCCCTCATAGTCGTGCAAGTCCACATGCGCGATGCATTATGGTCGTGCAACTGACCTGCGTGACCTAAAAGATAACCGCTTGGGGTCTTCTCCTGCCTATAAATTCAAGAGGATTTTTTTTTTCCGAAACTCAGTTTTGAGCTCTCGGCGCCCTAGTCTCTTCTCAAAGATTCCTAAACACTTCTAAGGTAATTTCTTACCTAGAACGGAAGGTCTAAAGAGGGGGAGGAAGGCCTAAATGTTGAAACTCATCAACACTTGCGCGCCTGAGTGGCCAGCCCTTAAGGGAAAAGGGCCACACTTGCGCGCCGCCTTACTCCTTCAATAGATCTTGCGCGCCCCTTTCCTGGAAGAACCTCAAGAGGATTTTAAAGGCTTTAATGAAGTGTCGCTCATGTATTACCCTGCTGGTTAACTGTCGCGCAAGTACATTATTTGTCACGTAGGCGTATACCTGCGCGACCAAAACTTGCACGCCCATGCAGTACCTGCGCGCCTGCCAGGACTTGCACGCCCCTGCCTTTTTGGGTGCCCTTATTGCCTATTTCACCCCTCTTAAGCCATTCCACCTTTCCTATTCAAGATTCAGTCTTCAAGACACTCTTCAAAGCCATTTATGGCACGATTTCTTGATTTGACTTCCTTATCTGAAAGGAATTCTGTGGAATATCTCTCAAAACCTAGTGATTTACACATCTTTATGTCACTAAAGATTGAGATTTCATTCATTCAACCTCATCCTTTAAGATGAGAGAATCATTAACCTGGGTCTCCTTTTCAGGAATAATCCCCAGTCATAATTCCTCTAATTTGGGAATCCTCTTAGGAGTAAGCCCCAGATCCCCTAACCTGGGCTTCCTTTTCGGGAGTAAGCCCCGGTCTCAAGTTTGGGAATCCTCCTTAGGAGTAAGCCCCAGACATAATTCTTAACTTGGGCATCTTCCTTAGGAGTAATCCCCAATTCTTAAAGTTCCCAAATCTGGGCATCCTCCTTAAGAGTAAGCCCCAGTCCCCTAATTTGGGAATCCTCCTCAGGAGTAAGCCCCAAACCTTAATTCCCTTAACTTGTGCCTCATTTTTAGGAGTAATCCCCAGTCTTAATTTCTCTTAACCAATCCTAATTTACCTTTGATCTGGGATTCCTTATCAGGAGTAAAACCCAATCATAAGTCCTCCCCTAATTTGGGCCTCCTTTTCAGGAGTAAGCCCCAAGTTAGAGTATTCAAAATCTCCATGAAGCACATATACCTTTATGGACCCTGTTCCTGGATTTCTTCCCTAAATTAAATCCAAAACCTTCATTTTTTTGGGCAGTCATACATACATAAGCCCCACATTATTTCTTATGATTGCATCTTTCAGGGTAAAATTGTCTAATTTTTACCAATACCTCTTGTTTCTCACACCAAGCATGACTTACGTGAGCTTAGAGTGTAAAAGTAATTGTGACATCCTTATTTGAGCCATCAATCATAAACATCATACTCCCTTACTCGAACTATGTGGGTTCTAATTCCTTTTCTAAACAAAGGATACGTAGGTAGCTCATCTGCGGGTTCAATCCCAACTCTGAAATAATCCATGTCCTTCTGAATGACAATAAACTTCATGTGCCCCACTGAGTGGCTTTAAAACCAGCATGGTCATCATAATGACCAAGAGACTTCTATATAAATGTGTCGAAGGGTACCATTGACCAAGAATCTATAATAAATACAGATGATTCTCTATCGATGAATAAAATCGAATACATATAAAAGATTCTCTAAATTTAGTACACATTTAATCATTGATTGTCAGATCTGAAGGAAAGATCATTTTATACTTGGTAATGTAATAAGGATTCATGAACATAACTTAAATCTATAAAGAGAGTCCCGAAGTAGACAATAATTCCACTCAAAAAGGTGTGATGAGTCCGACCACCCATCCTCTCGACCAATGAAAATTCCTAAGCCTCGTCAGTCCACAAACTAATGAGAATATACCTTTGGAAAGTAGGTCCGAATGGATGTGGAATCATTGGATGTTTCCAGTTCTACGAACAAACCCGTTAGAAACCGATCGGAATGTTTGAACCTCCCATAAAGGCGGTCATCCCCGGATTCTGAGGGAAACAAAAATGGTGAACCCGATGTGAATCTTTAACCAAATTAAAAATGATGTTTTACCTATTTGTTAGGCCCCTATTTAAACTTAATGAGAAGGAAAACAAAATAGTCAATAACATAGGTTCTCATCCAAAAGATGTAGTAGCTGAATTTATCTTGATTATGTCTGTTATATCAAACAAGCACTCTTTTTCCAAGATCTTCTGCATTTCTAGAATGGCTGCTCTCAAGTTCACACCTGTGAATACTGCTACTGCAAATGCCACTTCTTCTACTCCTACTGGATCGTCGTCCGCTCTTAGGATGATATCACATACTCAGCGTATTCAATGATGGGTATCAAACGCACTGGTTAAGGAGTACCGTCAACACGGTACCATCCCAACTCTGGAGGCTGCCCGACAAGCCCTCCAAGTAAAAAACTCACATCGGTCATCCGGACAACGATGACCAGTGATCAAGAAACAGGCGGTGCTGACTACCGTCTCCAACCGTTTCAGGTCGTTATCCCCAGAACGCAATCACCATTCGCTCCCTTATTCTGGGGAAGTGAATGAGCAGGTCCTTCAAGACCTTAATTCAAACAGACAAGAGTCCTTCCTGATGACTCCCACCAACAATCCCCGCCAGACTCGTGCAGTAGTGCGCCCTCAACATGATGAGGGTACCGACTCCAGGCGTTCAGCTCAGGTTCCTCAAACCCGAGAAAGCAAGACGAGCCACCAGAGGCGGAATCCGGTCAACAGTGAGCAGGTTCTCATCTCTGCCATCTCCAGAGAAGTCCACCAACCTAACTTGGTGGCAAGCATCGAGCAGGCACATACACCTGCCCGTGTTAATCCCACTGTCCAGTAGACTCGTCTGGCAACATCACGCCAATCCCGCCAGGAAATTCTGGCGGAGTACTATAGACAGGAACGTACACCTATTTATACATCATCAGCTAGTCAGCAGGCTCATCTGACTACATATGATGGATCTCATCAACCACGTTTGGCGAAGTGCAATCAGCAGGCACATACACCTGCTAGTATTAATCAAGCCTACCAAAAGTCTCGCTTGGTAGCATTCGGAGAAGTTAGTCGGAAAGCCCCGACAACAAATAGGAGGCAGACTCAACTCTCTACCCCCACACTTGAGTACTATTAGGATTCACTGACAGGAAAAGGAGGATAGGATCAGGCACATACACCTGCTCCATGCCCGGAATGGAAGTATATTCCAGTTCCGCCAGCTGAAGTCACCAATCATATTCTATCAATGGTGAAGGAGCAGAAGCAAATCCCTGCTCATATTCTGGATGCATGCCAAGATATTATAATAACTTCAGCGGTATCTCAAGGAACGACACATAAATATATCCCTACCAGTGGAGTGATACATCAACAATTCACTCCGGAACAGACACACGCATATGTTCCAGTCTAAGAGGGTTATGGGGCATACTCCCCCATATCATACAGACGACCAAGTCAGGCACATACACCTGATTTGAGAGGATATTGTCAGCCTAACCTGGCCATCTTTTCTGATCAGGCACATACACCTGCTCAGAGCATCCACTTTCGTCAACAAGTGGTTTCCAAGGCGAGTAAGAAGGCGTCTAAGAAAAATACCCACCCAGCACAGTCAGGAGATCAAGAGCCAATCTGTAACAAGGCCTTGCTCGATGCTGGATTTCTTGAAGCCCTCATACAATTATCTATTGGAATTCAATATTCTACTCCCTCAGTTCCCAATAGTGGGAACATTAATTCTGAAGGTCTTCAACAGACACTTCCTCATGAAGGCTTGCTTCATGAAAATTCAGTCGATCTTGAAGTTTCATCTTCAAATGATAGCCACAGGAACCCTTTGTGTGGTTAGAATACCAAAGAGCAAGAGATCTCATCTTTTACTGTAACCCATTATAGTGGTAGTCCCCATGATAATGAATTTTGCTGCGAAAGTCCTCTCCATAGTAGTGATTCACATTGCCTGGAAAATGCTCCAGTGGACAATATAGTGCCGAGAAAACCCTCTTATCTTGAAGAACTTGCAAATGTGAAACCAGTCAAGTCTGAAGCTTCATCGCTAGCAGGTGAAATATTTTCTCAATCAGAAGATAGCCCAGGGTCTAGCTCGTTCTCCGAACCACCCCTAAGTCATGCATCTTCTATTTTGATCAATGATTTCTCTACCAATCCTGTTGAATCTAATGAAGCAACAAGGAAACACCAACTCTGGTCAAATCAGGTGGAAGAATCTTCATCAAATGATAAAGAGGAAATATTGAACATGAGAAAACAACTGGCGAAAGGTGAAGTGCCAGTCATGTTTTTGCCTTTGGCCAATTCTCAATATAATATTCCAAAAATATTGACGGAAGATGAAATTCATGATATTCATCTCAACATATGGAAAAATCTTGGTCAGTTAAAAAAGAAATTATTATCTTATGATGAATATGAAAATCATCTTAAGATAATAGAAGGGTTACAACGTTAGATTGATTAACATATCTATCAGTCTCTCGATATCCAAATGCTGAAAAGAAGCAGAGATCCCTTCAACATGCATGCCTTGGCACACTAAGAAGATTGTGTTAGTTAATTGCCAATGCCCCATCTGGTATTTGTGTCAGAGGATGGGGTGTTCATGGAGCACTGCATTTCATGGTGCTCTCCAGTCAACAAAGCCCGCCGAAAATGGTCTCATGCAATGTTATTTCTCATAACCGGCCACAGTCAATGGGATTTTTTTATAATCAAAATCTTGCCCAAGAAGAGGCTTCAACTAGTTCCTCTCAAAATCAAGAATACATAGAACAAGTTGTTGAACTACTCTTGCATCAAGCAAACGAGAATATTAAACAGGCCTCTTGTTTGGAGCAAGCACATCACCAAGTGACAGAAGTGTCAGAAATCTTCCAACGGTCTTTTGAACCAGGTGATAAAAGAGGATACAGATTAATGCATCCAACTAATTTCCAGACTGAGGTTCGTAAGATCAGGAGGACTTTCAAGAAAGTCTCATACATAGCATGTCAATAACCACCCCAGCTCGCCAGACTGGGGACTCTTTTAAACCAACCATCGGAATCAACTAATAGGTTCCAAGGAGTTGAATGGGAACAGTAGGAATAGCCCTAGTCCACTGGACTGGGGACTTTTTCAAATAATCAATCCCCTCCTCAGAGAAAGTCGGCCTTTTCTCAATTGTGGAAGAAACCTCAAGAGGAACGAAGAGACAAATTATCAGGAGATTCCCTCCAAATTATGGTTCATCAAGAAGTTCCTGAGGTATCAAATCAACAAAAGGAAATGTCTCATCAAAGTCATGGAAGAAGACAATATCACAGAAATTCTGATAGAAGGGATGCGATGAGTTATGCATCAATCAATGTCATCAATGCTGTTGTTGCTGATCCACCAAATGAGGCTCACTTAGGGGACTCAGATGAAGAGGTTCCTGCTCAAGAAGATGTACGCACCGACACAAATGAAGAAGGTGTGCATACACAAAGTCAAAGGATTACTCAGAACCTAGGTAATCCTTCGAGTAACCCACTTCCCCCTCTCAGAAAAGGATCCAAAAAAGGGAAGGGAAAGAACCAGGTTACATACCCTTCCTCTGGAGAAGGTCAATCGCTCTCACTAGAGAAAATGTTTGCACAACAAGAGGAAGAACTGAAGGAATTAAAGAGGTTGAATGCAGAACTACATTAGGGTAGTCTTCTTCGTGAGTGTTCTGGAGTCAGTCAGCCAAGGGAATTTGTTACAGCAACTAAGATAGATCCGGAATATCCTCCTCTATCAGTACACCCTTACAGGTCTAATCCTACGGGTCAAGTGCAACAATAGTTGGCACTGCTACCATCAGTTGCAGCACTAATCTCCACATCTATCCAAACTCCAGTCATTGCACCTACCCAAGTCCAAGTTCAACCGGATGTTTCTAAAAAGTTAATAACTATTATTGAGTCATTAACAGCTCGATTAGAAACTATGGAAGGGAAAAGTGCGCAAGTTCAACCAAAAAGGAAAGTTTACCCTGAATGGGTAGATTCAATTTCTACTCCATCCAGTTTTGGGAATCATGTACTGCCTATTTTCAATGGATCAGGCGATCCTGAACAGCATTTAACGCATTACGTATCTTGTTACGATCCTATGATGGGAACTCTGGGGCAGCAAGAAGCAGTGAAACTCAAATGCTTCGTGTGAACCTTGCAAGGACAAGCTTTTGTTTGGCATAAAAGCTTTCAATCCCGGTCAATTACCAGATGGGAGGATCTTCTCCAAAAATTCCTCCTTCAATCCAGATCAACTTTGCCAATGACAACAGTTTTTGATCTTACAAATTGTAAGAAAAGGGATAATGAAAGAGTCTATGATTTCATTGCTCGCTGGAAGGGATTAACATATTTCTTATGTTTAGCACTCCCTCAAGAAGAATTGTTTCCAATCTGTGTGGAAAATCTGTGTGACGAATTATGCACGCCATTAATCCCTGTGAAATACACAGGAGGGTTTCAAGACCTTACTTCAATCGCTCAGCAGATTGAATATTCCCTTATATAGGCTAAGGCTAAATCTCGTGTAATTCCATCAGCTCCAAGAAGGATAATGGGTAAAGTAGAAACTTCTACAGTTATGATTAAACAAGCTCCTGTACCTATTTCTACCTCAAAACCTTCATCTTCTCGAAGGGCTCCACCCTCTGAGCACCGACAAAAAAGGTTGTTTCGTCCAGATGATCAAAGAGATCAAAGACGAAAACAATTTGAGGATCTGAAGAGCAAAACATACTCTTTTTGAAATGAAAAAGTTCCTGGTTATTTCATTTCGGCTTTGGAAAACAATTTAGTTCAATTGCCAATACCCAAGAGGCCAAACAATAAAGGAGATGAAGATCGTCCTAATTATTTCCATTTTCATCAAATGATGGGGCATCCCATCTAAGAGTGTTTCGTCTTCAAGGACCTCCTACAAAAGATGGTCGACTTGGGACAAGTCACATTGAAAGGCTCCTCATCCTAGGTAGCATGTGTCACTGCTACAGTTCCAGAGGAGGAAGGTGAATGGAAAGAAGTAAAAAGAAAAAATGCACAGAAGTATGATGATTGGATAGTCAGAAAGACAATCAATCGAACTCATGCTATTTTTAGAACACAATTAAGGAAACCAATTGTGTCTTCTACCATGAATGTTGCAGAAAAAACCTCTTCATCAGAAGGAAAGACCTCAAAGAAACGGCATAATTCAAAGAAAGAAAAAGAATTAGAAGAAGATGAGTATGTGTCAAAGCCTAAGTTATCTTTGACATTGGCGGACTTCATTCCATCTACTTCAAATCCATGGGCACCGCCCCACCAAATGGCACAGTCTAAACAGGCTAATCAGGAAAAGTCATCATCAGACGAAGATTTAATATTCAGTTCTGTTAATATGATTCAATTAACAGATCCATATGCCAGTCGAAGTTTCTATTTCAATGAGCCTGAATTCCCTATATCAAACAGAGGAATCAGAGGAAGTTCTAGGGGCTCAAGATACAGGGGAAGAAGTGGATATTTCAGAAGCCACTATTTCAATTCTACCCCTTCTAGAACTATGTACGCAGCAAAAACTCGTGGTAGAGCCCTTCAGCGAGCTCAGCAAGAACATGCAAGTTCTTCTACCAATAGAAAATTCAGTCCTGACACAGTTATTTTGGAAGACCGATTGAAGGTTCCATCTTCTTCCTCTCAGCAATAAATGGATCTAATCAGTATAATCTTCCAAAACCAAGGATGTTGCCAACGCTTGGCCCAATACAAGATGCATCAACATCCAAAGCATCTACTTCCAAGGTACCTGCTAAACCACATATTCCTATTGGGAAACGCAGACTTCTGGATCAGAAGTATGATATATTGAAACACTTGGCCCATGTACCAGCCAAGTTATCAATTCTGGATGCTTTGAATCTGTCAAAAGATCTTCATTAAGCACTCATCGAGGCTTTGTCAAGTCCTCAAGAATTTGAAACTGAAATTGTTGCAGCTGAAGTCTATCACATAGAGAATAATCGTGCAGAATGCCATGCACTAATATCTTTTACTGATAAAGATGAAGATGATGTTGTGCATGGGCATATCAGGCCTTTGTATTTATCTGGAAAGGTCAATGGTGTAGGTGTCCGAAGAGCTTTCATTGACAATGGTTCAGGAGTCAACCTCATGCCCATTCGTTCACTTCATTGATTGGGCCTCACGAAATATGATTTATCTCCTTCTACCATGATGTTACAAGGATAAGATAAAAATGAACAAGAACCATTGGGCGAGGTTACACTCAGAACTCAGTTTGGAGATCTTGTATCCAATTCAGATTTCCTGATTGTTGATCAAGACTAACCTTCAACATCTTGCTTGGAAGACCCTGGCTACATCAATATGCGGCTATCCCTTCATCATACCATCAATGTCTCAAATATTGTTTCGATGGTCAAGTTGGAACATTATATGGTGATAAGGCCCCATTCAAGACATGTGAGTCTCAATACATTGAGGCGGAATTCTATCACATGAAGGGAAAAGAGAAATCCACAACAAATGAAATTACCAAAGTTAATGCTCTATATAGTTTGGAACAAATTCCAGTAAATCCATTTACACATGTGAGTACAGATTATGTGATGCCTATCAGTCAAATTGAAAAGATATACCCAAATCAAAATACTCTTATGGAAAGATCCTTAATGTCAATTACGGTAATCGAGCCAGACAACATGAGAGAAATTGGTAATCTACCAAGCAGTGATGAAAGCACAAATGGTGACTTCTTCATTTCATCTGCTGAAATCCAACAAGTCTATACTTCTCCAATTAGGCCAGAAGGAGTTATAGAAACAATAGAGGTGAACAATGATGTCGATTCTCAATCCATCATTTCATATTTATTACCCAAAGAAGACCCTTCATAATCAATCAGGTCGGAAATGGAAGCTTCCTCTTCAAAATGTGCAAATTTTGACATCTCTTCTGATCATGAAAATTCTGATTTTTCATCTACTATGCAAGTAGAAATGGAAGAAATAACACATGATGAAGAAGAAGAAGAAGATATCAGAGATGCTCCTCCAGCATTTGAAGAGGGTATCTCTACCAATGGGGATGAACTCAGAGAAATAAATCTGGGTACAAAGGAATATCCACGCCCCACTTTAATCAGTGCGGCCATGACCCTTGAAGAGTAAGAGATGTATATTTCTTTTCTAAAGCGAAATAGAGAAATTTTTTCTTGGAACTATACAGAAATTACAGGGCTTGATCCTGATGTTTCTACTCATCATTTGGGTTTACCAAAAGAACATCGAGGATTTAAGCAAGCCGCGAGAAGAACACACCCAACCTATGCTTCCAAAATTGAAGCTGAAGTGGATAAGATTATCAAATATAACTTTGTCAGAGAAGTTCAATATCCCAAATGGTTGGCTAATATTGTCCCTGTAAAGAAAAATAACGGACAAATTAGAGTTTTCATCGATTTCAGAGATCTTAATCTGAATTGTCCTAAGGACGATTTCCCAGTTCTGATTACAGAGCTTCTAATTGATGCAACAGCTGGCTATGAAGCACTTTCCTTCATGGATGGATATTCTGGATATAATTAGATCCGAATGGCCCCAGAAGACGAGGAATCTACAGCCCTTAGAGCCCCTCAGGGTGTGTTTTTCTACCGGGTAATTCCCTTTGGCATAAAGAATGCAGGTGAAACATATCAGCGCTCCATGCATCGTATCTTCAAACCCTTCTTAGGGAAGTTTGTTGAATGCTATGTAGACGATTTGGTGGTTAAATCCAAACAACGTTCTAATCACTTGTCTGATTTGGAAGTCAAATTCTGCAAGCTTCGACAACATAATTTGAAGATGAACCCCTTAAAATGTGCTTTTGGGGTAACCTTAGGAAAATTTCTCAGCTTTGTTGTACGCCATCATGGTATTGAAGTTGATCCTGAGAAGAACAAGTCAATCCTTGGTATGTCACCTCCTCAAAATTTGAAATAATTAAGAGGACTTCAAGGACACTTAGCCTATATTCGGCGTTTCATCGCCAATTTGGTAGGAAAAGTTTACCATTTACCAAATTGATGAAGAAGGGAGTCACTTACCAGTGGACTGAAGATTGTCAAGAAGCATTTGATATTCTCAATAAATACCTCTTGAGTCCACCGGTACTCATGCCACCTATTGAAGGAAGACCACTTATCCTCTATGTGACATCTCTAGAGCGATCATTGGGTTCCTTTCTTGCTCAAAAGAATGATGTTGGGAATGAAAATAGCCTCTACTATCTCAGTCCAACTATGCTTGAAGCAGAAACCAGGTATTAAAGTATTGAGAAGTGCTTCCTGGCATTAATCTTTGCAGTTCAGAAGTTGAGACATTACCTGCAACATCATGAGGTCCAATTGGTATCTCGCAATAACCCGCTCAAATTCATCCTTAGTCGTCCAATGCTTACAGGACATCTAGAAAGGTGGGCAGTTATTTTGCAGTAATTCGACATTCAGTATGTGTCTCAAAAGGTGATAAAGGGCCAAGCTATGGATGATTTCCTGGATGAACACCCTTCAGTGGAAGACACGTCTTCAGATATTGAACTCGTTGATGAAGAAGTCTTCTCTATTCAAGAAAGTCCTCGAGCATGGGAAATGTATTTTGATGGAGCTTCCAGAAGTCCAACAGGGAGGAAAATGGAAAATCCTAAATTCAACAAAGTTGTCTTAGGAATTGTGGTCATTTCTCCAGAAAAGGTAGTGTTACCTTATTCTTTCTTATTGTGGGAAGGTGGTACCAATAATGAAGCCTAATACCAAGATCTTATCGCAGGCTTGGAATTAGCGCTTCAAGCACAAGTGAATCACTTAAAGGTGAAGGGTGATTCAGACCTAGTAATCAAACAAATCAATGGGGATTATGCCATCAGAAAAGAAGAACTAATCCCTTTGTATGATTATGTCAGAGAGTTAATGGCGGAATTTCCTTTGGAACTGACATTTTCTTATGTCCCAAGATCACAAAATGCTTAAGCTGATGCATTGGCTAATATAGCCACAGCCCTAGCAGATCCAAATCGGGACGAGACAACCATCAATATTGCCCACCGTTGTGCAATATCACCTTATGTTCAAATCAGAACAGAGGAAATTAATGAAATTAGTCCCATTCCTGAACCGTATGGTCATACTATAGGATGGAGGTCACCTATCCGGGAATACCTTCAAAATGGAACACTTCCACCCAATAGAGCCGAGAAAGAACAAATTCGGAGACGTGTGGTCAATTTTACTCTTTATGATAGCCCAGATCACCTAGAGAAAGTTCTCTACAAATGTGGTTTTGATGGAGTTCTCTTCAGATGCATTGATGGTGAAGATACAATGACTGTCATGAAAGAAGTGCATGCAGGAGTCTGTGGTGCCCACGACATAGATTGTCAGATCAAATTCGAATGCTTGGATACTTTTGGCCTTCAATGATACGAGGTTGTGTTGATTTCAAAAAGAAGTGTCATTCATTCCAAGTACATGCCAACTTCATTCATCAACCTCCAGAGTTGCTTCATAAAGCTAAATACTCATGTCCATTTTCCACATGGGGAATGGATGTGGTGGGACCTTACCCTTCGGCTACGGCCAAGTAGTTTAAGTACATTCTTACTGCTACTAACTTCTTTTCCAAATGGGCAGAGGCAATACCTCTCAAGGAAGTCAGTTCTAAATGCACTATTAGCTTCATCAAGTCTAACATCATTACCAGATTTGGTGTCCCTCATACCATATTGACGGACAATGGCACCAATTTCTGTTCATCCGAGGTGAAGAAATTGTATCAAGAATACAACATCAAATCCAACCATTCATCTCGATATCATGCAGCGGCCAATGGCCAGATAGAAGCCTTCAACAAGACTCTTTCAAAAATATTGCAAAATATGGTGGATAAAGATAAAAAGTCTTGTCCTGATAAACTCTTTCATGCTTTATGGGATTATCAGATTACCACCCGCACTGTAATGCGATCAAATCCATATTCATTGGTATATGGAACGGAAGTAGTCTTGCCAATTGAAGTTCAATTACCCTCGCTTAGAGTAGCCATTTGCGATCAGTCATCTACAGATGAGCAATATCAAAAGAGATTGAATGAATTGTAACGGTTATATGAGAAATTATTGTGCACTTTGCACCACTTGGAAGTCTATCAGAATCGAATAGCACGAGATTTTAACAAAAAAGTTCGTCTTCGTTCATTCACTCAGGGAGAATTGGTATTAGTTCTCAGAACTCCAATGATACCAGGAAAGAAACCTCCCAAACTTGAACCAAAATGGGAAGGACCTTATTCAATACATAGGGTCTACTCCAATGAAGCTTATTCATTAATCTCGATGGATGGAGAATTCATCACTACTCTAACCAATGCCAGATTTTTCAATAAGTATTTTGTATAAACTGCAAAATTCAATAGTTTTTTCCGGCAACATGACACTAAACTGTGCGGCACCAGTTTTTCCTTGATATATGACGTTAAACTATATAGCAATGGACCAGTATGACCTTAAACTCCTCCTTGGTCTAGTATGACCTTAAAATATTCATCAGTTTTTCCCTGCAACATGACACTAAACTGTGCGGCACCAGTTCATCCTTGCTATATGACATTAAACTATACAGCAATGGTCCTGTATGACCTTAAACTACAACTTCGTCCCACACGATGTTAAATTGTGAAAAAGTTCCCTAAATGGTCCAGTATGACCTTAAACTACAACTAGGTCCTGTATGACCTTAAACTGCATCATCAACGGTCCATGCATATGACCCTAAACTATTTGCAAGTCCCTTACGTCCAGCAAGACGTTAAAATG
This sequence comes from Viscum album, assembly GCA_963277665.1. Lineage (NCBI taxonomy): Eukaryota > Viridiplantae > Streptophyta > Magnoliopsida > Santalales > Viscaceae > Viscum > Viscum album. Next base: position 113,836,665 of record OY728133.1, on the reverse strand, counting down.
TGACGTCCTAATTACATGACGCTAAATTGTATAAAAGTTCCTTACGTCCGGAAAGACGTTAAACTACATAATCATCAAAGGTCCTGTATGACCTTAAACTACACCACTGTCCAGCATGACATTAAACTGCACCATCCACGGTCCATGCATATGACCTTAAACTATTCGCACTTTCATCCAACATGACACTAAACTGTATCGTCTTTTTTTTTGTCCAACATGACGTTAAAACTGTGAAAAAGTACCCAATGCATCCAACATGACGTTAAATGGTGTACTCTTTTGTCCTCACTGCATGACATTAAAATGCACAGTCCCCCTTTCGTCCAACATGATGTTAAACTCTATTGTCCCAATCGTCCTAACTACAAGACGCTAAACTGTACAGAAAGTCTGTTATAGGTCCTACATGACATTAAACTGTACTTTTGTCCCTGCTACATGACATTAAATTGTGCATCACCAATAGTCCTAACTGTAAGACATTAAACTACATAGTCCCTTCATACGTCCTACATGACGTTAAACTATGTATTGTTAAGGTTGTTGATACCTCTTGTTTCTCACACCGAGTATGACTCACTTGAGCTTTGAGAAAACCTCAACCACAACACTCTTTCTGGGCTACTAACCATGTGTAAGTCCCAACATCATTTTTTAGGTCGTTGTCCCCAAGAACAACTTGATCATTAATTCATTCTTTAATTGAACTACACGGACTTTGATCCTTTCCTTCTAGGATGGGCATGTAGGAAACCTCCCAAGGTTTAATCCCAAAACCAATCTCTTCACATCGGTTCACCTCCATCTCATACGATGTTGATTCGTGAAACCGCCCCTAGAATCAATATCTTTACATTGGTTCACATTCGTCCTTATTATACGACGTTAAACTATACAACACTTTTGTCCAGTATGACAGTAAACTACAATATTTTTTGATACCCTCACCTAATAGGGAACCATTATTTACATTTATTTTTCAATCATGTTTCATTTCAAAGACTACATGCATACATGGAAACGCCCAAAACTTTTATCTTGGGTTAAACCATCATTGTACTAAAGTCCCCTTTCACCCTTCATATGTATGAACCAAATTTGTACAAAGGGTATTTATAGAACTACGTGGGCTTGATTCCCATCCTTATGAGATACGTAGGAACGTTCGAGTGTCCCTCGAATCCAGCCCCAAGTCTTTGGGCCTAACCCCAAATTCCACTTTCAGCCCCTTGGCTGAAAAGTCCCCATGAAAACACACACTGTGTATTTCTTAAAATGGTTCAAGCTCTATGACCCTAAACTAAGATCTCTAATCCTTTTGTCCCACATGACATTAAACTATAGTTTAAGAACTACGTATGGCTTGATTCTCATCCTTATGGGATACGTAGTGAATTCCAACATTTCAATTCAGGACCCAACCACAATATGATTATGGTTAGCATTGATCTATGTATCTCTGTATACATTGAACAATACCCATATTTATGTGTCATAATCCTAACCTTAAATATTTTCAGATCCTTATAACCCTTTTCATGACTTCTAGTCACAAAAATGTCAAACTTCTAAGAGTTATTTTTTCCTGACTATGCAGCACGTGCCCATAGGTGGCCTTGCATAAACAGTCTACGTAATAGACTTGTTAGCCAAAAGATACTATTATTTGACTATGCAGCCAATGCCCTTAGGTGGCCCTGCATAATTCAACCCCCTAATGGGTTTGTCAGATAGTGGTAACTTCATTCTTGGGAAGAATGACTCTTTTTTCATTATTTGTCTTAAATGAAAGTATATAGGGATCCTCAAAAATAGCCATCCTTAACATATTTGTCCCATATCCTTTTTCATGATCTGAAAGTATTCAAGTCTATGCTTATATTCTCTTTCCCTACGTTTGGGTCAGACCTTCGTAGGAGTGATATTCATCAAGTTCTTTGATAATCTTGTTCGGAAATATCTTCTCCATATTCAAGTACCTCTTTCCATACAGCAAACTCTATACTTTGGAAGATTTGAATCTCCATAAACTTTCACTGGATTTTATCACTAGGAAAGTAAATTTCTGAGAGTTCTTTTTCCTGACTATGCAGCATGTGCCCATAGGTGGCCTTGCATAAACAGTCTACATAATAGACTTGTTATCCAAAAGATACTATTTTATTTAACTATGCAGCCAATGCCCTTAGGTGGCCCTGCATAATTAACCCCCCTAACGGGTTTGTTAAATAATGGTAACTTCATTCTTGGGAACTATTTCTTCTAATTCCTTTTAGCTCCTTTTTTATATCATTCCTCAGATTCAAATATTCTTAAGTCATAGTTTACATATTTTCCCTCATACTTGAGTATGGTACTATGTTTTCATATGAGTTTTCAAGGAATTGAGTTAATTCTAATCCATTTCAGTCAAAGCTATTTCGACCTTAAACATTAGCCTTTTTATGTCTGATGTGCATGACTTTAAACTGCCCACAAAAGACAAAGGAACTCTGAATAAAAGTCAATTCCAGCTCACTAAACATACATTTAGTATGATTTAGGTAACATTGAGCAATTAAAAGGTTTAAAGTTTGTCGGGTTATTTACATTAATCCTAGTAAAAATCAAACTATGCTTACTAGGACCATTGGCTTAGGTAAAATCTAAAGCATGTAGAAAAAGAGAATGCAGGTACAAATGAGTGAAGGTGAAAGTGTTTTTCATTGATGCACAAGAGTTAAAAGGACATCCATAGATTGGAGTCTCTTCTCTTTTCCAAGGAGATTACAAAAGACATTCAACATAACCCTTCATTTGATTTACAGCATCCCGAGCTTCATCAGCAACCACATGGAATTCATTCATTCAACTGGATACAATAAGAGATGCAGTGATACCAGCTCTTCTTGGAACAATTGTAAAAGGATGTTCTTGTGTGCGGTTTGAGAAAATTTCCTGCTAATCAAACAGTGACTCTATTTCTGTCCAAGAGACTTGGAAGATGGATACCTGGATTTGAGAATGGAGCATTGGAAGTAAAGATCCATTTGGATAGAGTACTCTTTTTAGATATTGCTCTAATTCTATGTTTGTCTTCTCTCCACCAACTGGCAGTGGAAAACATTTCAGCCCATGGGTTTGGAATTTTCATATCTACAAGGAAATGGCATGGAAGGAGAATTTGAAAGTTCACACCATTGTTGTTACTCTTAATGCATAGCATAACCAAAATAGAGGAGTAGTAGTGTAGCTGAATTTTAGTTGTATAATTCTTTGCATTTAGAACATTGACTCCTTGAAGATGACCATGACCACACAGAGGAAGATAGATGCTCTGTGGGAAATTAAGATGATATTTCTTCAAGTACTTAGCCAAATCTGGGAGAGTGCTGTCACAGATATCATAGTAATCATGGCCAAATATATTCATCATGTCATCAATCCACTTGCTAGCCAGTTCATCAGCCTTTCCAATTCCCTTAGGATCCATTGAATCTTCACAAAACTTGAATAAACTAACTCTTAAATGGGTTTATTTTTCATAAAATTTGTGAATAAAATTTAGAAAAATGGAAAAGGCATTTAGGCGAGCAAGTCTAAAACTTGGCGCACAAGTATGGGTGTGTCGCGCAAGTATTTGGGGCACAGGTATCATCATGAAAGTCAAGATACCTTGACAGCAGCGTGCCATCAAGAAAACAAAGGAAAACAGAGCAACCTGCGCAGATTAAGGTGACCTGCGCGATGAGAGCTCGAAGGTTTGAAGTCTGGAAATCTGGATGCTTTGTACGGAAGGTAGGCCCTCTATTTATAGATGCGGCCAGAACCCTACGCGATGTACCCCTGCGTGCCAGGCCCTGCGCGGCGTGAACTTGCACGCCGTCCTCTACGCCATCAAAACTTGCGCGCCGTCTTTCCATTGGTTTTCTTCTTTTCCTCAGAGTCAAATCCACACTTCTTTTTGGATCCAACTATAAGGGGGGACTTTTGTTGACACTCATTTTTCATCACAGAGTTCAAAGGAATGTAAAGGGAAAATGATTTAGCACAAATTGATTCAACCTTTGAAGAGAACATCAAAAATCGACAAAGGGATGAACAAGGAGAACGTTTCCCATAGGTCGCGCAAGTTCCCTCATAGTCACGCAAGTCCACTTGCGCGATGCATTATGGTCGCGAAAGTGACATGCGCGACCTAAAAGATAATCACTCGGGGTCTTCTCTTGCCTATAGATAGACCCTGTGGGCCCCCCATTCAAGAGGATTTTTTTTTCAGAAACTCAGATTTGAGCTCTCGGCGCCCTAGTCTCTTCGCAAAGCTTCTAAAACACTTCTAAGGTAATTTCTTACCTAGAATGGAAGATCTAAAGAGGGGGAGGAAGGCCTAAGTGTTGAAACTCATCAACACTTGCGCGCCTGAGTGGCCAGCCCTTAAGGGAAAAGGGCCACACTTGCACGCTGCCTTACTCCTTAAATAGATCTTGCGCGCCCCTTTCCTGGAAGAACCTCAAGAGGATTTTAAAGGCTTTAATGAAGAGTCGATCAAGTATTACCCTACTGGTTAACCGTCGTGCAAGTACATCATTTGTTGCGCAGGCGTATACCTTCGCGACCAAAACTTGCGCGCCCACGCAGTACATGCGCGCCTTCCAGGACTTGCGCGCCCCTGCCTTTTTGGGTGCCCTTCTTGCCTATTTCACCACTCTTAAGCCATCCCAAATTTCCTATTCAAGATTCAGTCTTCAAGACACTCTTCAAATCCATTTATGGAACGATTTTTTGATTTCACTTCCTTATCTGAAAGGAATTCTATGGAATATCTCTCAAAACCTAGTGATTTACACAAGTTTATGTCACTAAAGATTGAAATTTCATTCGTTTTAACCTCATCCCTTAAGATGAGAGAATCCTTAACCTGGGTCTCCTTTTCAGGAATAATCCCCAGTCATAAGTCCTCTAATTTGGGCATCCTCTTAGGAGTAAGCCCCAGATCCCCTAACCTGGGCTTCCTTTTCAAGAGTAAGCCCCAGTCTCAAGTTTGGGCATCCTCCTTAGGAGTAAGCCCCAGCCATAATTCTTAACTTGGGCATCTTCCTTAGGAGTAAGCCCCAATTCTTAAAGTTCCCAAATCTGGGCATCCTCCTTGGGAGTAAGCCCTAGTCCCCTAATTTGGGAATCCTCCTCAGGTGTAAGCCCCAAACATTAATTCCCTTAACCCGGGCCTCCTTTTCAGGAGTAAGCCCCAGTCTTAATTTCTCTTAACCAATCCTAATTTACCTTTGATTCTGGATTCTTTCTCAAGAGTAAAACCCAATCATAAGTCCTCTCCTAATTTGGGCCTCCTTTTCAGGAGTAATCCCCATGTTAGAGTATTCAAAATCAACATGAAGCACATATACCTTTAAGGACCATGTTCCTGGATTTCTTTTCTAAAGTAAATCCTAACCTTCATTTATCTGGGCAGTCATACATACATAAGCCCCACATTATTTCTTATGATTTCATATTTCATGGTACAATTGTCTAATTTTTACCAATACCTCTTGTTTCTCACACCGATCATGACTTACGTGATCTTAGAGTATAAAAGTAATTGTGACATCCATCTTTGATCCATCAATCATAAACATCATACTCCCTTAATCGAACTACGTGGGTTCTGATTTCTTTTCTAAACAAAGGATACATAGGTAGCCCATCTGCGGGTTAGATCCCAACTCTGAAATAATTTATGTCATTCTGAATGACAATAAACTTCAAGTTCCCCACTGAGTGGCTTTAAAACTAGCATGGTCATCATAATTACCAAGAGACTTCTATATAAATGTGTCGAAGGGTACCATTGACCAAGAATCTCTAATAAATACAGATGATTATCTATCAATGAAGAACCTCGAATACATATAAAAGATTCTATAAATTTCGTACACATTTAATCATTGATTGTCAGATCTGAATGAAAGATCATTTTATACTTGGTAATGTAATAAGGATTCACAAACATAACTTAAATCTATAAAGAGAGTCCCAAAGTAGACAATAATTCCCCTCAAAAAGGTGTGATGATTCCGACCTCCCATCCTCTCGACCAATGAAAATTACTAAGCCTTGTCAGTCCAGAAACTAATGAGAATATACCTTTGGAAAGTAGGTCCAAATGGATGTGGAATCATTGGATGTTTCCGGTTCTACGAACAAACCCGTTAGAAACCGATCGGAATGTTTGAACCTCCCATCAAGGCAGTCATTCCCGGATTCCGAGGGAAACAGAGTTATCACCAAAGCTGACATGGCCTCCATAAACTTTGATTAAGCTTTTGAAACATGAGTAATACCCAGTAATATGCCTTGAACATCCACTATCCAAGTACCATATCTTCTTATGGGAACTCTTCAAGCAAGTTTCCTACAAAACAGATTTAGATGGAAACTGATTTTGGTACCCAGATCTTCTTAGGTCCAGACAGGTCAGTAAGCAAAGCTTTAGGTACCCAGATTTGTCTTATGGGTCTCCGATAATTTACAGAATCAATAGATTTTGAAAGTTAAACTTTATTTGTTCTATAACTATCTGAGTAACTAGTTGAAGCATATGAATTTCCAGAACTAAAACTAGCAGAATTATATCCAGATTTAGAAATAAATATAGTTTTAGTAACCTGTCTCTATCTAGGCTGATAGCCTATTCTAGTGGTATATTTTGGTGCCACTTGTTTACCTAACAATTTTGTAAGTGTATCTTTTCCATTTGTGAATTTTTCTAAGTCCTTCCTTAATTTCTCATTGGAAAATTTCAGTTCAGTATTTTCCTTAAGTAACTGAGCATTCCATCCTTTTTCTATATCAAGTGAAAATTTAATAGAGCTGGTTAAAGCATGCTATTTCTTTAAAGCTTTATACTTTTCCTTCAATTCATTACAGGTTTCTTCTATCATATTAAAATATTGAAATAAATCTTCACTAGACATATTTTCATATTCAAAATCAGAATCAACTCCAGAATAATATGAATTTAAAGCAGGAGTGTCCAGTGTTACCTCAGATGTGTTTGTCATGAAACACATGTTGGATTTTTGATATTTTTCATCCTGAGTAGAATCAAAATCAGTTGAACTATCCTCTGAAGCACTCTAAGTTTCTTTCATAGCTTTATTATACTTTTTGTCCTTGTAGTCATTTTTATTTTTGAACTTAAATTTTGGACAATCTGCCTTTACATGTCCTTTCCTTTTGCATTCATACCAGAAAATTTAATCATTTTTATCAGGCTTCTTCCAATCATTCTTCCAATGACCTTTGTTTTCATATTTTCCTTTGTAGTTTTATTTTCTGAAGAATTTATTCTTCCTGTAGAACTTCTTGAATCTCCTGTCTATTTGAGCCATTTTAGCATCACTTTTAGAATCTGAAATTTCACTTGTTGAGATTTCAATAGGTATATTAACTTTCTCATTATCCTTTCTCTTTGAAGCAGATGTCTTGAAGGCTACTGACTTCTTCCTTGGTTCATCATCTTCTTCCTTTTTCTCTTTGAGTTCTTCTTCATACATCATAAGCTTACCAATTAATTCCTTAACGGGTAAATTACCAATATCACATGATTCTCTAATTAAAACAGATGTGTCTCTCCATATTTCTAGGAGACATATTAGTATTCTCATAATCTGTTCTTTTACAGGAACAACTTTTCCATGTGAGCTCATAGTGTTGAAAATATCATTGAACTTGAGATACATATCAGAAATGGGTTCATCAGGCTTCATTTTAAAATTATCATATTTAATAGTATAGTTATTCAGTCTCATTTCTTTTACATTGGTCATTCCCTCATGGGAAATAGCCAAAGTTTCCCAGATTTCATAAGCAGTTTTACAAGAAGATATTCTATTAAATTCCTCATCACCTAAGGCATAGTACAAATCATTCATTTATTTACAATTATTATTGTAATAAGTTTTAGTAGGTTCATCCCAAGTAGTCCTTTTAGATTCTGGTATTTTATATTGAGTTTCTATAGCTTTCTAGATATCAAATCCGATACTCTCTAAATGAATTTTCATTTTAATCTTCCACTGGTCATAATTTGTACCATTAAAGAAATGTGGCATGTTGGTTGCAGCACCTTCTAATCTATTATCCATAACTAGATTTTAGATAATATATTTACAGAGATAAAATTTAGAACTAATATAAATTTAAGATCTTCATGAAACAAATAAAATCACAGTTTAAAAAAGAGTGTTTGGAAAAACATTAATAGTAAACAATCCTTTGATACAAAATGTTGGTCAGAGTGGACACTCAAGAGGGGGGTGAATTGAGTTTTAATTAAAAATTTCTTTTAAAAAGATTCTTATTAAAATCCCCCAAATTGAATAACAAGATAATCTGTAGTGAATTTGTAAAACTATAAAGGTTCAGTTAGGATCTCAAAAGATTTATTAGTTATCAGTTAATCTAATCTGATGATTAATTAACTTTTGAATCTATCCTAATGCTTTATAGTACATACAAACACTTTCTAGATTAACTATCAAAGTAACTTTAAAATAATTTTATATTTCAATGTAATTAGCAGCGAAATATTCAATATAGGTTAAAATCAAAATAAGTAAGCTCAGCAGTTTTAAAACAAGAGGTTCATTCTCAAGATGAGACTTAGTCCTCTCAAATAATTTATATAAATTTGATCCACACCCTGGATCTAGGTAAAAAATACTTCAAATATTGTCCAGGTACTAAGACCTCTACCACAGTTCTACGTGGGAAAACAAAAAAACAGCACACTAACTGTCCAGGTCTTACTTGACCTCTACCACTATCTGTGGGATAAAAAAGAGATTTATGGAAGGTTTTTGTAAGGATTTAGAAATCTACCAGTTTAGTACAGGAGACAGTGTGTGTATAAAATATATAGAGTATGCACACTGCTCAAAATGTAAATAGAAGAATCACTAAGAGAGTAGGTATGAGTTTTAGAATTCTCTAGTGATGTGAAGTGCAGCTCTGGACTTCTTTGATTGATCAAAAATGGTTATGAGTGCTTCTCTAGTTTTTGTCTAAAAAACAGAGGGTCATTTTCTTCAGGTTCAGATTTGATCAGCTTGAGTGTATGAAGAGCTCGTTGTAGTTCTTCACTCCCTGGCTAGAGTTCAGCTTGTGTTCTCTTCTTGAATTAATTTCTTTATGTATGTCTAGTGTTCTTCCAGTATGGATGTATCCTTTCTTATCTGTGTGAATGCACCACTTTTTAACACTCTTCAGCCCTTATTTCGCACACCCCATGCAACTTGTTGTTGTTGTATTTCGCCCGGTCTTTGTCCTTCCTTTTAAATATTTTATCATCGGCAATGGGAATGATTACCTTTTCATGGGTACTAGGTACGGTTCCCTAACATGGAAAAAACTATCATTAAATAACATTAATTTCATTAAAATCATCAAATATGACTGTTGCTTAATTAAATAAATAGAAATAGAGTTTATGTAGCATTGACTGGTTAGCAGTCATTTTATTAGAAGCTCTCTGTCAGTAGACTTGTAACGATGGACTTTGTAGCAGTGAGATTCTTTCGGTATCTCTTTGTCCTTGTACCAGTAGATTCTTCTATCGGTAGATGTTACTCCATGTATCAGTAGCTCTATGTACTGGTGACTCCTTCTATCAGTAGATTTTGGTCTATCAGTAGCTCGTCTTTATCGGTAGCTCGCATGTATCGGTGACTCCTTCTATCGATAGCTTTGGTCTATCGATAGATCGTCTGTATCAGTGGATCCATTATGTTCTAGTGCTAATGTGGATATCGGTGGACTTGTTCATCGGTGACCTTTCTGTAATGGTAAAATTGCATATCGGTAGACATTGTATCAGCAACTTGTGCATACCGATAGACTTATACATACCGGTAGCTCTGTTCTGTTTTAGTGACTGTCTATTCAGTCTATTGGTAGACTAAGTACCAGTAGGTCTCTTTTTGTCTGTATCAGTAGCTATGTGCATACCAGTGGACTTGACACTTATCTGTTCTATGCAACACATATGCGTATTGAGTTAGAATCATTCCAAAGTTCATACACCCATAGATAAACATTGATTAACATATTTCAAAGATTATTTTGATATTATTATCAACTAGATAATATAATGTCATATATTGAAATACTTAATATATAGATAAACATTATTTGGGATTATCAAAGTATGTGAAAGCATAATTGGGATTATCAAAATAGGTGAGGTAAACACTCTTCATGATCACTCACTTATTTCATTTAAGGACTTGATAGGGATATTACTTCTGGTGAACATGCTATGTAAGAGAGTTCTCCATAGTCGAACACATCCCACTCAAAAATTATGGCTCATTCCGGGATCTTACTATGCTTCCCTCATGGTGAGTCGATACACCATCGGGGGTTATGAGGTCCGAACAGATGTATATCATGAACGTACATTGGCTGCTTTATTTTACATGTTCTTAATAAGGTGAATCTTCCCTTCAAATGACATTTACAATAGTGTCCAGTTTTTCACTTTTATTATGGTAGCTACACTAGTATAGGGAACACAAATTAATTTAGATGTACCTACCCTTGCTCGCATTTATGAAATGTTGTGGTATATAGAGGAAGGAAGGCCCCTACATAATCCTAAGGAGAAATTTTAATTTTTATATGGATTGCTAGAAGATAACTTCCCATACTATGAATATTAACATATCGCGATGGTTTCTCATTCTAATCTTCCTCTGACTCTCCTCCAAAATGTCGTTGTCTGCCCCCAGTCTTTAAGCACTAGAATCATAATTTAATTGTTGAGTGATCTTTATTATTATATTTTGTGCCTTACCCCATTCCTCTTGGGGAAGTAATAGATGATGGGTGGGGTCCTTTAGAATCACGTTCTTACATCATTGTGCTTCAGGATAGAATCTTGACCGCTCGCGTAGACAGAATAGCTATCTGTTAACCTTATGCTCCCTATAGGTTTTCTAGAAAATCCAAAAGCCAATAGAGGGTCTCATTACCCCCAATCACCCATGTTAGGAAGGAATATAATCCAGTAATCCTTCTCCAACTATGGATGATAATTCTATGGAATGAATCTAGTATGAATATTTTTATTCCTCCCACAACGGACTCTACTCACTTATCATTAGAGTATACCGAATATTTGGTGGCCTGCAACTTTGTAGGAAAACTGAACATGCTAGTAAGATGGGTGGAAAGGACCTTGACTACTTCCTGTCCCATTTCAACTATTCCAACATCACCATCTCCCTTAATTCCTATTGCAATAGGGTGATCCATCCATCATCGCATGCGTTCAGAGGGGACTTCCTCTATGCAACCTATATCTATGGAGAGTGACTCAGACCCCCTATCTCTGGGTGATATGGTTCATGGTCCAACCAAATCTAGCCCAAGTGGAACATCATTTGGTATCCTCAAAGTCACATTAAACCCCCTAACCTTATTTCTATATGTCGAACCGTCTACAAAGTAGGAAGGTTCCCCTTCTTGGGTAACCCCGCTTAGGGTAGCTCCATATGTCGTGATTTCATTCCCTGACAACATACTTGTAACATCAAGTGACAAAAACATGGGTTCAAATGCTTCCAGGAGACAACAAACCATGTGTATATGGGAATGTCTTTGTATATTTACTATTTCCATTGAAACTCCTCTATCATAATTTTCTTATGTGTAGGATACCCCCTGAAGGCTACTTATTGACTTGGGTTTAGGTGTATTTGACTACCGAAACATCCACCTCTTTCCGTAAAAAATTGTTATAGCTCAAGAGGATCTTGCTACCCAAGATGGTAGACTAGCTCAGATCAATTCTTCTCACCACTATATAAAGACAATTTAGGATATTACTAAAGAGCTAAACCACTTAACAGATGAGGATAAAATGCTTAAGCCCATTTTATTTCCTAGAAAGAAGAGATACAGGGGTTCAAGGCTCGTGTGGCCAAGCTAAAGGCACAACTAACATGAACAAGGGCTAATTTTGAAGCTATAAAATAGAAGAGGAGAGATCTCATATTCATTATAAAAAAATTGTGCCTAATAGTTGAAGCGAAATCCATACAGAAAAATTCTTTAGAAAAATATCTTGATGGAACCAATAATACAATTACTTTTCTACTAGAAAGAGATAATTCATATTCATTTTAATATTTTGGATCATCTTGTTCTATTATTTCCATTTACAATGTTATTGGGGAGAGACTCTAAATTGTGAATTTCCCCCCATTTTCATTTAATGGAATGAAAATGTTTTTCTGCCCAATAATTTGTCCTGCATAATTTCTTGTATTTTTAATAAATTATGATTAACTGAATTTTAAATAATAATATAAACCAGATATCAATTTGGGTCATAATCTAGGATATTTGAATCAAATCTTTCCCTGAAATTTAACTAATTTGAGGGGCTCTGCAAGAAATGATTGAATATTTCTAGGGTTTTTCAGAAAACCCTAAAACGTTTTTGTCTTTTTCATTATTATCATAATTCTTTCCTAGACCCTATTTGATGTGGGTTTAGTAGTAATAACATGAAATTTTATTAGGATACCCTTATGGATTTTTTTGGACTAATATTATTTGATTCACTTTTTTTATTGCTTAATAGTTTTCTTAAACTATGTGTAACATAGGTTTAGTGAGCCAGTACTCAACTCTTTTAGAAGGTTCCCTTTGTGGGTTTTCTTCCTTGTTAGATTCATCTCATTTTTTTGGTAATTTTAAATTCATGAAAACTAGACTACCATTACTGATATTTTAGGTCGAACAACTTAGACGGTGACTTAAAGTACAAGGGCCCCAGTTATGGTTTATAAAATAAGAATGTCTCAATACTTTTTATACATGGATTATTGATTTCTCTTGACCTTGATTTTGTGGTTTCTTGATATAGGACTTATATGTGATACAAGATATGTGGAATGGGTGTTATGTGGTGTATATTAGTAGGAAAAGCCTATCATAAGGATGAATTTTCCTTTGGCTTACATGACTTTCTTGAGGGAAACTTATGTAGATACACTAGGGCATTGTGTTTATAGTAAAAAAATGTGTAAGTAGGACACTAGCCTTCCATTTTCTGATGGACATTTAATTTATGTAAATTTGGACATCTCATAATGACTAGGGGTGGATTCTTGAAGAAGTGTGTTTGAAATGTATGAGGGAATTTGTTTCAATGATGATCATGAATGAAAGATGACACCTACACGTATTTTTCAGGTGTGAAAGAGGCTCAAAGCATGGTTCTGTTTATCTTCATGAAAAATGGAAATTTAAGACTCAATATTTAAAATCAATTTTCTCATACCAAGTGAAAAACCATCGATTATTTTTCATAGTAATCTGACAATGAATGTTCTGTTGTTTTCATGAATAAATGAAAAGAAAAGGTGTAACCTATAGTCTCGGGGTTTCTAAAACCAATAGTGAGGTGGGGATTATACATTGTAGAGGTGTATGGAGGTAGGATAAGAATCTCCTTGGAATGAATTTTCCTTTATTTGACATGACTTTTTTTGGGAAATGTATACAGAGTCGTCAGGTCACTGTGTACATAGTCAAACAAAGGTTTATGCAGGACATTGGCCTTCCATTTTCTATGTCCATGTCTGATTATAGAGATTCAAACCTTTCTAGAAACAAATTATGATTTATAAAAAATAGGGTTTCTGAACATGAAAGAGGTCATTTCAAGTCATAATTTCTTAGATTTTGGTACTGACATTCTCCCAAAACAGATGTAAGAAGTATCCCAGTGTAGGTCTGACCTTTTCACAAGGAAGATTAAGAAATTTTATTTCATGGATGGACCTGATATATGGGGTTCGGGTCTCCTGAAATTAAACTTCCTACTTTGGTTTTGGTCATTATGCATGATGGTGGGCATCTTATTTTCTATTTAGGGATGGTTGAGCCCAAAATTTATTATCCTAGCATCACTAAATATCCTGTGTAGACAGGAATCAGGCCAGACGTAGTTGTTTAAATACCATATTGTTTAACATAATTGGGATAGGACCTTGGTTTCCTAATAGTGGAGTGGAGAATCACAACTTTCCTTTTAAGGTTATTCCTTTAGGAACCACCATTATTGATTTATTTTCCATTTTTTTACGAGGAATTCATTTTTGATGCCCCTAATCCCATGTGAGTTGTGATCGGTGTGAGAAATAAGGGGGAACAAGGGTTAAATATCCCACCTAGGGAGGGTGTAATTAGGGAAATAATCATTTTATACTTGGAGGGATGTATTTTAGTTTAAATCCATCTAAAAAGGATTCTTTATTATGATGTTAAACATCATACGATTAGGAAAATACCAATACAGTTTAGCATCATGTGGAAAGGACATGGATTCAATTTAGTTTATTGTCATGCGTTGAGGATGCTGATGACCCAATATGAAAAGGGAGGATTGGATTTCTCATGAGATGGCCCCGTATGTAGAGCCTATTTGAGAGGTCCCTACTTTGACTTAAGAAGGGTACATTTTTATGTGTTCCATATCTTGTTATGGATCATAGGAACCGGGCATCACTATGTATCCCATCTTCATAGGAATCAATCCTAACATAGTTATTTTAAAGATATCTCCATCCTGCATAGGTTTGGACCTTCACAATGGGGGAATACATTTTTTACTTTGGTATGGTTGAAAAAGGATTAATGTTTGGGCATCTCTACATATCCTGTGAGGGTAAGAATAAATCCATATGTAGTTTTGTATAGATAGTACGGTTTAACATCATGCGGTAAGGATGTGGGAGACTCGATATGAATGATGCTGGATGTAATGGATCCCTACAGCTTTATGTCTTACAATAAGGACGTTGGATGAAAATTTTAATTCCATGTTGTAGGGACTAATTTTCATAGTAACCTTGAGAGAATATGGGCTAATATGGCTAGGATATTATGGAATTACTCAGATGTGATGGAGGGAATAATAGTAAACCATGACTCTAGGATCTCTTGAATTGAGAAAAATGATAGGGGTATTGGAAGTCGTGGGGTATACAAACGTAGAAAAATCCTCCCCCAAGGATGAATTTTCCTTTGTTTTATAGGACTTTCTTGTGGGAAAACTTATGTATAGATACTGGGGAATTATGATCATATTCAAACAAAAGTGTTTGTAGGACACTGAATGTCCATTTCCAATGGACTGGGATGATCATGGGGATACAATATTTCTCCGGGTAAGGATATTAATGTAGGAAAGGGGGATATCCGGGAACCCAAAAAATGTCATGTCTGTGATTAGATGTGAAATATGGAATCCCCTACATATATCTTACTCATATGTAGGGAGCATGATCTTTAAGAAATATATCTGTAGGAAACAAGATTTGGACTCTTCCATCCCAGATATGCATTTATGTGTAGCAGATTGGGGGTCATTTTTCTTCTTTTTTCATTTTTCCTGGATGAACCCAATATATGAGATTAGATCGCCACTATGTATCCTATTACAATAGGAATCAATCCACATGTAGTTCTATAAATTGACCTCCCTACCTAGGCTTGGTCCTTACATAGGGAGAGGGGAATTTTTTATGGTGGATGGACCAGGATATAGGATCTGAGCGTCACTGTGTATCTTGTGAGGGCAAGAATCAAGTGACACATAGTTCTAGGGGTACCATGCAGTTTAACATCTCGCGGGTAAAAATTGGGTTTCCCAATGTGGAGGGGAGGAGCCTATCATGCCTTTTAAGTTCGTGCCACTATGAACATAGAAACCATAACATATTTTTATATTCCTTGACCATGTGGTGAAATCCCACCAAAACCCCTAAGACAACATGATATGTGCTCGATGTGAGAAATAAGGGGTAGCAGAGGTGTATTCACCTACATGGGGATAACATAACAAAGAGTGTGGGTGTTTTAAATTTTGGACTTTTCCTATAGAAGGGCCCAAATTTGGTGATCTGAGTGCCACTACTTTTCCTTGTGAGGATGAGAATTAGATACAATTCTATGAATTCCCCTATGCTGGTCTAACACATATACATGGGGAATTTTTTTGGATGGCTATTATACAAGGATGCTGAATATGGGCATCACTATGTATCCCATGAGGGAAGGAATCAAGCCAAACATGGTAGTCTAGAAAACTCTCAGTACTAGACTGATTCATGCATAGAGAGGGATCATTTAATTCATTATTTTGAAGTAATGGTTCTATTATGTGCATTTACTCCCTATTTTGTCAAGGGAAATTATTACTACCATTCCCAAGATCACATGATCCATACTCAGTGTGAGGAAAAATGAATAAAAAGGATTATTTTATAATGTAGGGACAATGGATGGTTTTAAGGAGGCATTTGTAACATGTAGCGTATGGACCAAGGCTTTGGTTCAAGGAATCTCTACATATCACATTGACAAATGGGGATTAATCCATACGTAGTTCTACGCAAACTGACTATAACATTGATTTTTCTTATACATAATGAGGGTGGGGACATTATTTTGGTAGTGTTTGGGCCTGATACATGGGTTCTAGTAATCACAATGTATCCTTTGACAATATGAATCAAGGAAAATATTGTTTTTTTGGGAAAATAGTTCCCATGTGAATATGGATCTCACATAGGAACATGGGCACTTTGTCTTTCTCCCACATAGATCTTACTCATGTGTGACGAATCATTGGTTGTTACAAAATGATCCCCATATAGTTTAACTTCTTGTGGTTAGGACGATTTACCATGCAATTTAATGTCATTCGGGGATAAAGATGATGTTATGTAGTTTTACATCGTAAACCATGGAAACTATGATGCTATGTAGTTTTTCACCTTTCCCCTAAGATGATTTTTTGTATGATTTAGAAAAATATTTATTTAGGAACCTTGTATTGGTGGGAGTCGTGGTGAGTTTTCCATCTATTGAAGTGAAGTAATATGCTTCATTGATGTAATCCTTGAGTATGATGTATGGTAATTCCAACTTTGGTTCCAATTTTGGAGGTTTCATTCCATGTATCATCGGGGTTCTGAGGATCAACACCATTTCTCCTTCAAGGAAATATCATAGGTGAACCTTTTTGTTTAAGTCCCATGAAATGAAATTTTTGTAAACTTTGAAATGGTGTAGGGTGTGCAATATTTTCTAACCCAATCTCTCTAACTCATCGAGTCACTTATTGGATTTCTCATATATGGATATCTGATCAGAGGTGGAAATGTGAAGTGAGGTAAGTTGTAATTCAATAGGTAGAACCGATTCTATCCTGTACACCAATGAATATGGGGTTTCTTTAGGGGTGGTATAGGTCATGGTCTGATAATCCCACAGAGCATGTAGGATCTTGCCCAAACATAATTTATTGTCCTTGTTTACCAACTTCTGAAGTATATTGGATAGGGTCTTGTTAAAGGCTTGTATCTGTCGATTGACTACTTCTTGATAGTGGGATGAATGGTTGAACATGGTGACATATTCATGATATTTATTATCCAACTTAGTAGATAAGAAATTGGTGTCTTTGTATGTCAATATTGTTTGAGGGGCCGCAAATCTGGTGATGATGTTGGCTTTCACATAGCTGAAAGTGATTCTTGATCTGACCTCTTTGAGGGGTGTCACTTTTTCCCATTTAGAAAATAAGTCAGTCGTTGTGAGAATATACTTGAATTTCATAGACGTGGTAGGAGGATAGGTCCCACAAAATCCATTACCCATATGGAAAATTTTCATAAGTTCTTGGCTGTGTGATGTAACTATGGGGGATGGTGGTTGAAATTTGCATCAACCTGATAGGAATGGAACCTTTTTTTGAATTTAGCGTAGTCCCACATCATAGTGGTGCAATAGTGTATATTCCTTCAAATTGTATAGGAGAGCTTGGATGATTATTGATGTTACCCATAATATCTAGCATGCACTTCTTCCATTACTAAAACTATCTCTTCTCTATTAATACATAAAATAAGGATATAATCAAGGCCCCACTTATAAAGGACCTTTTACTGATTAGTTCCATTGAAAACCACAAAGTTGATTTCCCGCCTCCGGATTTGATCCCTTTTAGCCCTATTTAGTGGGAGTTGTCATTTTTTAATGTAATTTGTGATGGGAGTCATCCAACCAATGGTGAAACTGTAAGTCTCAGTCAATGGGATAATATCATTAATTTTTATCATCTTGGTCTGGATAAATGGTAAGATTGTATGATGGTGAGAAATGTCTATGACCATATCATCCCAGTTTGGGTCAGCTAGATTTGTGGTTTCATTTGATAATTCATTGTCTTCTTCATTTTTTTACTAGGGGACATGAGTTATTGTTTGTTCTGAAGTAAGTTCCACCATTATCCCTTAGACATGGCATGGAAAGGGGATTAACTCCTCTTTCTTGATAGCATAGTCACCATTGAGTTGCTTGATAACCAACTCTGAGTCACCTTTTATCTTCAGATTCTCTAATTTCTCTTAAAGTTCGAGCTCCTGGCCTATGATGAGAGCCTAATACTCTGCTTTATTGTTCGTTAACCCCTATGATAGTGGGAATAAGTTAGTAAAGACTTCATTTTATGAAGATATTAGTATGACTGCCAACCATACATTATTGATCTTGGTTTCTTCCATCATTTCTCCTATCAGACTTCTGGATGCACCATCAAAATGCATCTCCCTTGCTCAGGATTCCAATTGCACAAATAAAACCTCTTCATTGGGTAATTCAACATCCAACAGATTCATTTCTATCAAGGGGTTTTCTTCTATAAAATCTGATAATTCCTAACCTTTTATGGATTTCTGAAGTATGAACCGTATATGAAACCACTACAGGATGACTTCCCACCATGATAGGAATCTAGTAAACAATGTAATATTGAGAATATACCTGAGTCGTTTACATTGAAAGACCAAATGGAACTCTTGGTGCTTGACATAGTGCTGTAGCTTCTAGACTAAAATTATTTTGGGCAGGAATCTCTTCTTGATATTTGAAAAATGAGTCTCAGCATCGATCATGGTTCAGCTGAGATAATAGTGAATATTCTCATTATTAACATCACTATTTTGTTTGAGGAAGGCACATAATGACCATACTAAAGTAGTCACATACAGAATAAGTTTTCTTCCTTAGATAGGTGTAATTATGACTATCGATCATAGAATATATTTCTTGATATTTTCAAATTATTTTTTATAATCATCAGTCCATTGATATAACACCCCTTTTTTCATCATCTTGGTGAAAGACAAAAAAATTCTTGCAAGGTTGGTTATGAAGGGTTGTATGTATGCTAGATTTCATTTAATTAATCTCATATCCAAGAGGTTGTGAGGAGGTGACATGCCAAGGATATCCTTTATCTTGTCATTATTGACTCTAATTCCATTATGGAATACGACATTGCTGAGTAATTTCCCAGAGGTAAAGCCAAAAGCACATTTTAGGGGGTTCAATTTCAAACTTTTTTGTTACAATTTATTTAATACAGTTCATATATCTTCTTATTGGTCCAATTTTTATCATGATTTGACCACCATATCATCAACATTGTATTCAATTAATCTTCCCATGAAGAATTTGAAAACATGATGAATGGTTCATTGGTATCTGGTGTTGTAAATTTTCAAACTAAAGGGCATTACCTTGTAGAAAAATACTCCTTGGGGTAACTAAAGGTGGTGTGTTATTTATCTTCCTAGGAAATTTGGATATGATTATATACTAAATAGTCATCCATGAAATAGAGATCCACATATTCGGTTGGTAAATTGATAAAAAATTATGTGATTGGGACTGGGAAATAATCTTTCTGAAAGTGCCGGTTAAGATTCTTAAAATTGATGCAGAATATAATTTTACTATTATTATTTTTAACGGGGAAAATTTTGGCCATACATATTGCATATTGGTCCTCCCATATGAAGTTACCTATAATTATATTTTTCATTTCAACTTCTATCTTGGAAGCATGGGTAGGATGTGTACTTTTTGTAACTTTATTATAACCACAATAGTCTTCTAGCAGGCATAGGTTGGGAGTGGCCACCTTGGGATCAAGGCCTTGAATTTCTGTACATTTCCAAGTGAAAACATTATGATTCAACTTTAGGAAGATGGTGTATACCTATTGTTCTTTTAAAGTTATATCTACACTAATCAAAGTGGAATGAAGTTATTCTTCAGTATCCAGGTTTATTACCCTGAGTTCATCATTGGTGGAAGAGACACCCTCCTCGATTGCTGGAGGGTCATCCCTAAGGTAATTTTATTATTCCTCTTCTAAATCATTTTCATATTCAACTTCCACTGATTGGGAAACAATTCTTGATACGATATCTTCAGATTTGATATAAGAGTCACGATTTTGGAATTTGGAGGTTAGGGTAACATTTTTTGGCCCGACTGATGGTGAGAACTTCTCTAGAGAGGAAGGAGTGAGGGGTGGAAGGGTTATTTCTTCCTCTTTATTCCCAGCGGGTGAGGCAGGGAATTTCGAGGCAGGGAATTTCTAGAGATATTATGATAGTTCAAGGGAATTTTTATCTAAGTATTCACCATTTTCTTAGGGATCATTTTATTTTTTTACACATTCAGGCTCAATATCCCTGATTGAAATAATGACTGTCGAACATGCATTTGAATATAGACTTGTGCAGTTGATTTAATTGATGGGAATTACTTATTCCTCATTTAGCTACTTTAAGGGGTTGTTATGAACCATTTTCCAACCATTTCGGGTGGCAAACCAATCAATTCCATCGATGGATTGTTGCTTCCCTTTCTTCCCATAGAACCTTGTGTAAATATAGTGTGATTTGTAGGAATTGAACGGGGCCTTATTCGTGTTCAATGTACCACTCTATCAATTAATTAAATATTTGACACACTATTAGTAAGACAGGGGAATTCTCATGTGCTGATGATACAAGTGACTTCCTTGAAGGATGTTGAAGGCCGTGTTTTTTCGGACCACCATAAATTTTGAGTGAGCTATGAGGTCTCCAAACTAGTTTTTTATCTTGATTTAGACCAAAAATTTCTTATCACTCTTTTCATAATCCAACATAGATGTGTTATAGGGCGTCAGGTTATCTTCAGTGTATCCCCACTGATGAAGTATCTACAATGGGATGAGATTAACTCTAGAGCCATTGTCAATGAACAATTTTCTAACATTAACATCATTTATCCGTTCAAACCCATATAAGGTTTTGATGTGTCCCTACATAATGGAATCTTATTATGGATCCATGAAAGAGATAATCATGTAGAATTATATTGGATAGGCCTCTTTCCAATATAATTCAATGGTTTCCACTTCAACATCAAACTCCTTGAGGCATAGCAAAGCTTCCATGAGATCTGCTGGCATATTTTCTGCATCCAAAATTGAATTATTTAATGATACCAATGCTAACTACTTTAGAATATGATATTTTTTATCAAAATTTCTATGTTTCCCAACTGGGGGGATACTATTTCACATATGCTTTAGTTTATTGAATAGTGGATGAGGAAGGTTCGATTACCAGGATAGGATCTGGTTAGGTTTCTATAATTTGTGCATTTTGATGAGTTAGTAGGCCTACATTCTTTGGGAAACTGTACATATACTCTTATTCTGATGGATTTTCCAGGATAATCAAGCCATAGTGGATTCCAGTGGGGGTGGGATAATTTTCCTATCCATGTTGGGCCCACTGAATGGTTTTTTAATGGGTTTCTACAATGTTGACTATTTGAGCGAGAGTGTGACCATAAGCCTTACTTATCCCATGGCTTCATCGTACTTGTTATATTTTGATCCAACAACTACTTCCTCTAGTTCCCCAATTAGGCACGGGGAACTCAGGTTCATACCGATATTCTTCGTCATAGAAGGGTTTCATTAATTGAATTAAATTAATGGATCTGATGATCAGTTCCTCCCTAGATGATGATTATGCTCAATTAACTTCTTTCTATGGTGGTGTTTAGTAGGGAGGTTCCTATGGTTCCATTTGTTGGGGAGGTTCCCATATCTTCATATATGTTGGCATGAAATTTAAGAGTTTCAAACCCATCATTGGCCTTGTTTTAGGTTATTCCTATTTCACATGATCCTATGGACCCTTGGAGGATCATGGGGATGAGGATGTTAGTTACGATGCATCAGGAGCTATTGGGGGCACAATCGGTTTCTTCAACTGCACATGGAGGATTCCATAGGCTCGGTTGACTATTTTCTGAGCCATCTAACTATCAAAAAAATTATCCTTTTTGTTAACAACCTTTTTCCACTACCCTTATTTATTAGGGTCAGTGGTGGAATCATACACCACATGAGATGGTGGTGCACCCATCTTGACTTTCTCATAATATGTCATTATTTTTAGAAGGTATTTGAAGAAGAATAATTACTGGATGTTATTTCCTGATATCTAGGGGAAGTGACAATAATCTGCACAGTCATCGAGACCTACTTCCTCATCCCTCTTTGGATTTTGTACATGGAGAAAGTTTCAAATCATGGAGGATACAAATTAGCCACAGAATTGGTCATCTCAAAATTAGTAAAATTTATTTCTCCACTATGAAAAATTATTTCTCTTTACCCCTCTTCACTCATCTTGTGGAGGCGGGGGTGTATTTTGACATTTAAGGGGACCTGCATGATTCAGTGTAGGCCTTGGAACTGGGGCTAGTGTAGGGGTGGATTAGGTGTAACAGAAGATACTTTATCTCTTCCCACTCATTTTCCTAGGGATTATAGTGTAGACCTAGAATTGATGTTAGTTCGTTGTACGGAATAATCAATCCTTTGAGAAAATGAAAATAAAACTTGAAACACACTTGTGTATTTCATCAGAATAAGTTGTGTTCCCAACTCATCATGGAGATTGTCGATATACATAGAGATAATCTCATATTGGGGGAGTTTCCAATTCATAAAGTAGTTCAAACCATTACATTGAAAAATAAATTTAACAACTCTCTCATTCTCTCGATGTTTGCAGTTTATGATGTTAGTACATTTTTTTTTGACAATGTTGAAATGAACTGGGAGAGGAACTTCTATCAGAGGTCCTCCCAGTCTATTATTGAATTAGTTGGAAACTGGTATACCATACCAAGGCTGAACCTTGCATTGTTTTCATGAAGAATATGAGTTTCATGGCTTCTTACTGCTTTGGGGTTTCCATAATGAGATTAAAATTAGATTATTAGTGCATCATATGTTTCTCCGGGTCCCCAGAGCCAATGAAAATTTGGAATATGGGGTTACTAAAATTTGGAGGCGGTAGGATATTGCTCACACAGTCGGGGTAATGTTTCTATTTTTTTTTATATCAGAGTGTTTGTTCCTTCCATTTCTTCCAACTAAGATACCAATTAATCATTGGTATTCATGATCCCTTGATGTGTGTCTTGTTGAACCTGAGCATGGGTGGGAAAAATTGGGGAAAATCGGCTAGGTCGGTGCTACTAGAACTGGAGGTGGGTACTCAGACAGGGTCATCCTTTGCGGATTTTATTGAATTGGTTTCAGTTTTTTTCCTCAATGGAGGGAAATATTGATATCCTTATAGGATTGGTTTCAGGTAGACTGATAGTCCTGAAACTATCTTAGATGAACTTTTTGGCCTTACCTCATTTCTTGGGATAAGACCTTGTACAAAATGCACACCTACTGGAAGTTTATGTTGAAGATATTCCTAGGGAACATGTCTAGGACAAAGTTCTTAGAATACCTCAATGTTGATTCACCTCAAATATTTCATTTCATTCTCCTATTGAGAAAATCTATCCTCAACTATTAAGGACTCGTTTTTATTAGGGTGAGGGTGGTATACAACATTTTTTTGTTCTTATGGTTGTTTGGGGTTCATCGGGGAGGTAGTGAGGGATTTATCAAGGATGAGTCAAAATTTATGTTGTCCCTTTACTTCTGGGTGTGCACACCTCCGTGTTCGGTTCATATTGGATCCTGAGTGGAACCATCCTCTCCTTGTTCTTATTAATTTTCAACATTTTCAGTGTGGTATGTAGAATTGACATCCACAACATTCACTGATGTGTAATGCATCACAAGTTCTATACCTGGTGTCAAATGGTGGGAGGGATCTTTTCTTCCTTTTCTAGATTTCATCCTTCTATTTTGGGATCCTCATTGAGTTTCTTGGAGAAGGATAACTCAAAGGGAACCCACATATGGCTTTTTTGTACATCTCCCTCGTGGAGGAAATGAATTATGAGACAAGATGGAAAGGTTAGCCTATCTATCTACTATTGTCCCCTGGTGGAAAAATACATACATTCAATGGGAAGGTGGTTGAGGTAAAAATTCCCTTAACCCTTTAGGATATGGTTTCTCCCATCCCCTTTTTGATGTGCCTCAACCTATATTTGGTGGTATTATGGGGGAATTTTTGGTTAAGAATCCCCCCATTCTAGTGGGATGGGGTTGGTACCATACTTTGGCTATCTCTACTACTATTTAATCTATATAAATTTCATGCATTCTTATTTGAAGCTAAAAAAGATATCATGTTAGGTCGGTATGTGAATTATTTTATTCCAACGACATGAGAAACACTCGTTGATTGGATTCCCTTATGTGAGAATCCTACTGGGTATTCTCAGTTTCCTAGTTCAATACATTTTTAATGGGTTTTTTCTCATTGGGCCTAATGTTTTCTAGTCTTACTCAAGGTCAGTTCTTGTTGAGCATGCCACCTTTGTTGAATAGTTATTTAATTTGGCTGCCATATTTGGATGATGAAATCAAAAGATTCCATTTCTAGTGGGCTCTTCAAGATAGGAAGTGGGGTAAAATTAAATTCTCCATGTTATCCCCAACCCAGGATATAAACATCATATGGTGTGTCATGGATAAGGCAACACAAATTGTGCAGCGAGTGGTGGCAGACCAGATCAATATATTTCTTTCGCCTCTCAGATTGTGTCTGCTGTGCAGATGGAAAAGAATCTAGGTAAATTTGACAATGAATATCCATAAATATATTGAAATTGTATACATACCCTTTATAAAGAAAAATATTTTACATTCAATTGGTAGATAGTTTTCCAGATTTTGAGATGAATGTTATGCATGTATTTTTCTGATAACTATCATGGTATGTCAAACTTAGAGGTGTCCATGGGATAGAATATAACTCATATTCCATCCCTGGATAGTTGTATTCTCATGAGAAACATATTGTTTTGATCTTTTTCCAGGGATTCCTCTACATGGTGTTCCCAACTTTGATTCTTTGTGATGATTTCATCCTGAGTAGTGGGGCTAGTAGAAATTTCATTAATATGTGAGCGGTGAAGAGGTGGCCTAGAGGATGAGTGTGGTACTATGTCATCTTATAGCTGAGAAAGGATGTCACTTTTAATTGAAAAATTTTCAATCATATTAGACCCCATCCTTCCAAGCACCTCAGAATATTAGGACTTTCATATATTTGACTCGACGAGAGGAGGACCTTCTTATCAGTGTGAATTTTGATTGTGGGTAGGACCTTCATATCCAATGTTATGGTGGAGAGTACTACCATCATAGCTTAATTACTAAACACATGGATATTTTCTACAACATATACATTGGGTAGGACCATCAGTGCAGACCGTAGAAAGGGGAAGACCTTATTTCTGTTTGTTGAAGTTTTAGGGATGACCTTGACGAAGAATACCATCATGGTGAGGACTAAAATCATAGCTTGATGTCCAAATGAAGGTAGAATTTATATATCATATACCATGGGAAGTAGCTTCAAGGAAGACCACAATAAGTTTAGGACCTTCTAGTTATCTGTTTTCATTGTGAGGAGGACAATCATGATGACTTTCATAATGGTTAGGACTACCGTCATAGCTTGATATCTATATGTAGGGAGATTATATGGAATGTTTATCCTAGGGAGGTAATTCAAGATGTATTGTGACAAGGGAAGGACCTTCTTGTTGAATGGTTTCATTATGAGGAGTTACTTTGTAGTGGTTCCATCATGGAGAGCACTACCATCATAGGTTGATGTCTAACATCAAGGAGAATTTATGTAGCATATACCCTATAGAGGACCATCACGATGGATAGCAGCAATGGGGGGAGCTTCTTTAGGTTCAATCTTCTAGTCAGGGGGAGGGATACCATGACATTCATCATGATATAATCCCTCTTGATTGATCATTTCCTTACCATAATGTAAGCCCTCATGGTTGATCTGGGGAGGGGCTTCAGAGCTACTGGTAGCAACATTACAAGGAGGGAATTTTCAACTTCTACAGCCACTTATATAATTTGGTAATGGGTTTATAGGATATATAACCTCTATTGACATTTGTTTTATGGAATCAAGAACTCCAGCTTCTAACAGAGCAAGCTTGTGAATGTGGTCTTCATTTAATAGTTTCTTTGGGCATGTTTCATTTTTGGGAACTCTCTTGTGGGAAACTGGGGTCACCTACTATTGCTAACAGCCTTTGTAATTAGTTTCCTATTTGGTTAGTTCCTATGATTCTATCAGGATACACTAACGAGCATCATGAGTTCTTGTAGGGGTATATTCCTTTCTTAAAGCATCCACGATGTTGGAACGGTGTCCCCTAGTTGGAACATGTATTTTTTTCTCGATCCAATTGCCCTTGTATCACAGAATATGTACATAAACCTTCTTATACCAGAATAGGGATGTATTTATTCACTAGAGTGACTATATTATTCTAGGGATGAATCACCCCTCATGGAAATATGAGGTCATGGGCCCGAATCTTAGCTTTTACTACTGATGAAATTACCTCTTGATTGGTCTGTAGGATATGATCTGGAATTGATATCTAATCCTCCAACATTTTTGAGGATGTATTGAGATATTTTGTTGGTTTGAATGAGTATAAATTCCCATTTCTATGTCATAGTATGAGTTTGTTCCTTCTCCGGTCCGATATGTGTTTCCAATGGGTACTGGTAGTTATTTTATATCAGGGAATACTAACAAGTCTTCCCCTATTTTATAGTCAATATATGATGGTTTTTTCTCTTGTTTTCATCCTATTTTGATGAAGAGCATTATATTTTTAAGAATGAATTTTTATATGCTCATTTCCCACTATATTTGTCTCATAAGACTGATATGCATCTGCAAAAAATTAACTCTTTATATATTTTCTTTCCATAGTATTTGACTAGTGGGGTTCTTTATGGTAGGAAAATTTTTGACTATGACCATGATTTATTACAACTATATTTGACTAGAGGGATTCATATACATCAACATGGATGCGCGCCTTTCTTTAGCTTTCCAACTTATTTTCATAACGGGCTTGGTATGAATTATTAGGAATTTGAGTTTGCTAGTATTTGATTTCCACAGTATTTAACTGATGGGATTCCTTGTGGTAGGTAGTAATTTGACTCTACCCATTCTTGATTTCCACCATATTTGACTTGTGGAATTCATTTACATTGCCATGGATTTGCATATGCCTAAGACATTTCACTCTATTGGTGTTACGGGATCAATGGGAATTGACATGAATTTGTGCCAGCTTATAATGTGCCACCATATTTCTATGGTGGGATTCAGAACAGGGGGTAAGATTATATAACTTCCCATAGAATTCAATAAAGTTTGAATAGTGGATCTCCTCCTCCAAAACTAGAGTGATGACCTACTCTTGATCATATGTTCGTCACCCTCTGTGGGCATCCTAAGGGAACTGTTTTCATTGGACTTTAGTATGGGCCCTCAATGTGATATGCTCTTTAGAACTAGGATTTTGGGTCACACGTTGTTGATGGTGACGTCTTCTAGAAGGGGAATTTGAGCCAGACCCATGTGCGGTAGGAATGAAGTCATTTATGGAAACTTCATCTGCCTCCCAAAGATAAGGGGGTACCCATTGTCATGTTCAGGGGAAAATCTCCTGAAATGAATCTGGAATGTAAGTGGAGTCGCCTGTCTCTGGGACATCGTACGTTGTTGGGTTGGAATTTGGCAGGTTTTTACATCCTGGAGGAATTTACTTGCTACCTCCTTGGTGGGGAGCTTATTGTTTTGATGGTACTCCATGATCAGCGCATTTGAAACCCAACATTGAAGACACTGGGTGGAAGATGGTGCTTTGTTCTTCACCAAGGACCAAGCTAGTGCATTGATCACCAAGCGTGTCTATGAGCACTTTGATAATTCCGTTGGATTAAAAATTTCTCTATGAATTACCTAAAATATATATGAAATTTACAAAAAAAAAACCCTTCATAGTAAAATCTCATGATCGCATGCATAATTGATGATTTTTATTGGCCCTATTTTATTTTTCTTTTCTAATGTAAAAGGGTCCTGAATGGGGTGGTACTGCCACCTTGGTTAAGGATTCATGTTGGGTTCACCATTTTTGTTTCAACCTGAAGCGTGCCATACACAGGAAAGAATAATCCAATGGGAAATGGGTAGTATTTCCTTTTTCTACCTTACAAAAGAGGTTCCACAATTAAGTGATTCACATTAGGCTTACCGAATATTGATTGTCGGGGGTTACATTTATGGGAAATAAACTTGTGTCTAGTACATAATCCTTATAATTCATCCAACAAGTTTATTTTTGGAGCCTAAAACACCCAACAGCTCTCATATCCATGATTCATGGATCCACTATCTAAAGTCAGGTGCTCATTGTATGATTTGGTCAACACTTTGAGAACTCACATTGGTTTAGAGGATGGGAACTCGAGCTCATCTCTTTTTTTAGGGGAACTGATCTATTATGATACTCTCTTATAGATGTAAGTCATTTTCATATTTTCAGTAATCGTTGGTTCATTCCCATGAATATGTCTACGATGTGTCCCTGCGGTAACAAGATCAATCATAATAAGTACGAGTCCAAACATTGTATATACAATGCTAATTTAAGACATTTAATAAGTCACTCTAGAGTTTATCATCATATAGGGGGGATTGATGTTGTTTTTATGTGTGGATAAAAACCATAATATGGAATTCCTATCACAAAACAACCCTGGTCGACCCTGAACTGGTCACCTAATCTGGTTTGCGGCATGGCTTGAAGGGCATTCCCTATCCCTTCAGGTTGAAAACTGGTGCCAGGCATCAAAACATACATGTGTAAACTATTTAAGCCCAAAATAAATAACCAGTTCTAGTTAAATAAATGGAATGAACTAGAAACATAGAAACATGAACAACTAAACCTTAAATAAAAAAAATAAATAGATTTGGTTATATAATATAACTCAATAAGCTGAAAACTAAGATACATAACTAAAACTAAAATGAAAAAACTGAACTACCACCATGTGATCTCCATGTGACCTCTTGGTTACCACCAACCATAAGACCAGCTATGCTCCAATAATGATCGCCTTCTAGTAAACCTAAACAAAAGATGAAATTGAAAAACATCTCAGGTCTACCAACACCAAGTGTTATAGGTAGGGTGTGAGCTAACAATTTATTTGGTAGCCACCAAATAATCCATGCCATTCCTTTCCCAAAATCATTCCATTAATACAAGTTTGAATTATATTTATAAAAAAGTATATCTTTATACATATTTTTCATTTTAAAACAAAAAACATGGTCCATTTCCCTCAAAATTTAAAACAAGGCACAAGGAGGGAAAACGGAATTTGAGATTTCTCATTCAAAACATCTACATATAAATTATTTTTAAACCAATCACAAGTTTATAGTTTTTTTCTTTTTTCCAAAAAATAACAAAAACTAGGTATAAAGAACAAGATTCTACCCAACGAGAGAAAACACTCTTACAATACTCGTAACAAGAAAATATGATAAATCCTAGGAACTCATAGGAGAAATAGAACATACTATATATGCGACTCATCCTGAAGTCATTCCCTACTCAATTATTTCTAATGACGTAATTCCCAACTATCTTCCTACCTAGCCTGGTCGAGGGGCCCAATCCCATAGTAATAATAACAAAATATCCCCTACTATGGACCACTAGCATGTGGGTAATCTAAACTTTTCCAGCAATAAATCTCAGTAAAACTCTATGATATGATAGGTTCCCATAACTATTTCACAAGGGGTGTTCCATACTATTTAAACAACAAGTAACTTATATATATATAACCACACACACCACACAATATCGCACCACCCTAACCTCCTCAGGGTTAGCCCCCTACCTTAAAATAATTACCATACAAAAGAAATATCATACCAATGACCCTCCCAACTCACTATCAACCAAAAATACAAGAGACTCAACTCACGTGGGGGTTTTCAAAAATCCTTTTTAAAATGTCAAATGTTCCTTTAGCTTCACAACATTCAACCATATAACAAAAAAAACTTAGAAACCATTTTCAAAACATTTCAAAACACCATCTTTATACTCACATGGACAAACGGGCCTTTAAACCAAGCATTCACCAAAATGTTCCAGAGTTTATTTTAAAGCCAAGTAAAAAAAACACAAAGCATACAAAAGTTCCAAACATTATTTAATACTATTTACAAGACAACCGTCTTTTACAAACGCTAAATGGGAAATAGCTACACAATGACTCATTCCAGAATGTTTCAAGGAAAATAGGACCAAACCTTAAGGAATTAATTAGAAAAAACTCTCAATCACAAGGGACATTGTTTCCCCCATTTTGGAAAACATGGAGCCATTTTAGGATAATATAGAGTAAGGAGAGAGGATATGATCTTGAGGGAGATTAGATTTAGAGTGCCACCTTCACTTGATTTCATATCCATGCATGCACCTCATGCACCCATGGATGTCCCTTCATCCAATGAGACACTATAAAACCAACCAAAACATTTGAAACCCATTTTAATTAAACCACCATTTTATTTAAATTCAAAACAAAGAATTTAAATATTTCAAAAAATTCCACCCAAGTTCACAACCAAGAAACTCTTCTCAAAACAAGTTCTAAACCACATCATAGGAAATCGCCTTGTTTTATATATAAAATCCCAAAACATGATCCAAATAAATTTATAAAGACATTTCAAATTTTAAAACCACACAAAATCATACAATTCAACCAAAAACGTTCAACAAACATTTTATCAAAAAACTGTGGCTCAAATACACATGGGCATAATCCAAGATTAATGTAAAACCCTATTTTTAGTCAAATAAACCAACAAAAAAATGCTAACATGAATGAACTATAATTATAATAATTATGTGAAAAAAGTTTTAAAAATTAATTAATAAAACTCAAGCATCAAATGGATTAAAATTGAAAATAAAGTCATGGAACACCTACCTCAACATTTATGAATGTGATAAAACTCCCACAAAAGGGAGAGAGAAAACTCGTGGACCAAACATACACCCTATAAAATGATGAAAATTTTAAAATCACAAAATGAGGCATTATGTTTTTGTAATTTTGAAGAAAAACAGCAAAATAAATGATATGAAATTATACCAAAAGAGGAGAGGGTTGTCAGTTAGGGAAATCACGGTTGGGAAGGGGAGGATGGCCAGAGCGTTGGTGCAAGGAGGGGTCCTAGAGGGTCATCACGTGCTATTGGTGCTTCACCAGGGAGTCCATCACACTTGTTAGAGGCTGCAGCTAGGGCGTGTTATAGGGAGTTTGGCCAAGGAGGGTTTCACACTTCCATGGAGGGGGAGCCAAATCCGAATCTCACCTAGTATGGGAGGTCACGCTTGCTACAATGGAGGGAGGGGGGTTGCACATCGCACCTCAAAGGGGAGGGGGGAGGCCATTGTGCATAAGGGAGAGAGATCAGGTCCATCGTGCATAGGCCAGAGAAGACCGTCGGAGGTGCTACGTAGGGAGGGATTCAGGCTGAGCCGGTGCACTCACACATGGGATAACCCAGGGGTGGCGCCGCACAATGGGAGAATCAGGGCATGTGTGTCATGGGTAGGGCAAGAGGGGGAGAAGGGTATAATTAGGGTTTAAAAAAAGATAATAAAATTATATTAATAATAATATTCATAATAATAATATGATTATTATTATTATTAATATTAAAAATTATTTTAACTTTATTTTGTTATCATTTTATTTTTTCTTCATTTTATTTTATATTAATTTTATTTTAGTTTTCATTTAAATTTATTTCTTTTTAGATGTTGAGCAGGCCATAGGGTTTGGTCGCACGATCTGCCTAGCCATGCACCAACCGTGGGAAGACTAAAAACTCACTCTAAAGGTGTGTCAATGGTTGGAGTGTGATAATTACCCCCCTCCCCAAAACATTCTACCCCCGTAAAGTTTACAAGTCTAAAGATAACCAATTATTGAGTCCATTGCCAAACAGAATTGAAAGAAAAAAATCAAGAACCTTAGGTTGATGATTCCCTTCAAAATTCACACGTGACCGATCATGAAAAATCCATAAAATATAACAAGGGGAGAACACTAGAGTGTTCTTACAACCATAAGAACTCAATTAACACATAAACTTTAAAACATAAAGACACCACACTCAGGAAGGTCTAATACATAAACTCCCATACCGAACCTAAAAACCTCTCTACACGAGTTGAATAGAACTACTGAGTCTTAAAAAAAGCCACTATATGGCCACTCGACATACACGGGCACTAGAATAAGGAACTACTTATAACAACACCACCATAACTAAAAATTTCCCTCACTGATCTAAAACTCCCAACACATCCAAATCCCTTCATACAAGCAAGACAACACCTCCACTAAAACATAGAACCCTCAACCCCAGCCAATAATCCCCAACACTCACATCTCCAAACAATAACTAATAAAACTAGGACCAACCCACACAAGGGAAAAACATACTTTTAAGAAAAAAATGATTCTATAATCCACATTCATCTGAACACAATAACTATGATCATGGAAGAATAATTGCATTACAATATCACCAAAAAAGATGAACTTATAACTGTAGGAAAACATGAAAAATGAATCCCTGAATGTCTCTATTCTGAGAAGAATGATAAATAACCAAGAAAAGGTCTCACATTTCTCTGACACCCTAACTATTCACAATATTTACCCCATGGCCTTAGGCTAGGTCTCTGATTGTGGAAGCATCTCCTACCTCACAGTCAGGCATGATCATCCCTCGGTCACAACACCCTCTTCAAGAAATACTTCCTACATGACTTTTCCTATTGAAAAAAATGGACACATATAGTGCAAGACTTTGGAGGGATGTGACGACATGGTAGACTACCTAGGAACATGTTCCTTCTATTTTCACTTCTTTCCATATCAGGATCCCTTACAAACAAAAAGAGGTGTCAGATTGCCAACCACCACTAACTTCACCCTAGGAACCATCTCTTTAAGGTAGTCAATGTAAAATAATACCAACCACTTAACCTACCAAACATCCCAAAACTCTTCCACTTTTCCCAAATTCACCTCCTCAAGTATGAAACCTTAGAAAAATGTTTCCTTGGACATTTCCCATGTCACCTAAATTTTAAATGAAGATGGGACAACCAACATTCACTGATCCAAAACTGTACTCTTGAACAACCCCAAAAAAACATGAACCCTGATAGCCTCAAGAGTTCCAAACACCATGAAGAAATACTCTACCTCATCAATCCATATAATTTCCTCTAACAGACCTCCAACACTACTAGAGATAGGAAAACCCTAAAAAAAATTGGAACTGGGCATTAATCATTAGGACTTTTAGGGACCTTTCTAGGAAGCGCATTCTAAACAACACAAAAAATTAAAAATAAAATCAGTAAATAAAACCATTTTAATTTAAATTCCAAATATGACTTCTTCTAAGGTCACTTTCCTAATGCCAAACCCCAATTTTTTAACCAAATTCAATTTCCAAAATCATTTCCTCTTTTCAAAATCACTTTAAACAAAACCAAGTCTTTAATTTCAAATACACATCCAAGTAATCCCATGAACTATTTCCCATGTGTTCATTTTCTTCCATCTATATGAATCTAGATGCACTTTCCATATGCACCCTAAAATGTGGAACCGTTCATAAGGAGAACCAAAGGTTGCGCTCAAACCATTTGTTTATCTCATCCAAGCATTTAACAAATTCTCAAATCCAAAACAATTTCAATTTTTGAACCCATTTTAACATTATACAGCCATAAAATAGAAAGAATATTTATTTCAAAAACCCATTTCATTTTCAAAAAACACACTTAAACCAACTTTAACCAAAGAGAACCAAAACTTGCACCAAAATTCCAGAATGTGGAACTAGTAGTTAATCTTAACTCGATGACACGTTAGTGATCCATGCCCCAAGAAAGAATCAACAACGAGGAGGTACCTGAACTGTACACTCAAACACCAAATGGATCACTACTCCAGGTGAAATCACAAAATGACATTGGCTCATCTCTATTGTCACCCCTCAATCCAAAACAAGAACAATGGTCTCAAATTATGGACTACCCCTCGTAACCCAAGGATCAGTGCACGCAAGAGTTTGTGACTCTCTTCCCGCACCTACCTCCAAAATCCTGAAAACCCTAATATCCATATACAAGACACCCCAAAAAACAATGGTATCCTTTGATACCATTTTTTCATGAACCAACCTAGGTCGACCCTAAACCGGTTACCCGAGTCGGTCTGCCGAATGGTCTGAAGGGAATTCATGATCCCCATGGGCTGGAAAATATTATTGGACATCAAAACATACATGTGGGAATTATTTAAGCCAAAAATAAAAAACCATGACCATATAAATAAATGGAATAAACTATAAATATAGCAACATGAACAACTGAACCTCAAATAAAAATATAAACATATTCAGTTATAAAATACAACTCAACAAGCTGAAAACTAATATGTAGGACTGAAACTAAAACTAACATATTGAACCACCACCATGTGATCTCCATGTGACCTCTTGGTCACCACAAACCATAAGACCATTTATGCTCCAAGAATGAGATCCTACTAGGAAACCTGAACAAAATCTAAACCTGCAAAACATCTCAGGTCTACTGACCCCGAGTTGTATAGGTAGGGTGTGAGCTAATAGCTCAATAGATAACAACCAAATAATCCACTCCTTCATTTCCCCAAATCAATTCATATTAATACTAGTTTGAATTACATTTATAAAAAGTATATTTTTATACACTGTTTTCAATTTAAAATAAACAACATGGTCCATTTCCCTCAAAATTTGAAACAAGGCACAAGGAAGAAAAAATGAGTGAGATTTCTCTATCCAAAAAACTACTGAGAAATCCTTTTTAAACCAATCACACATTCATAGATTTTCCTTTTTCATACAAACAACAACCCAAACCAGGTACAAAGAAAAAGATTCTATACGATGAGGGAAATATATCTAATATTACTCATAATGAGAAAACACAGGATATCCTAGGAACTCAAAGTAGAACCCAAACATACTATAAATGTGACTCTTCCTAAAGGCAATCCCTACTCAATGATGTCATAACACCCTAACACCTGACCATTTCCCTACCTAGTCTGGTCGTGGGGCCCGATCTCAAAGAAATGAAAACAAAATATACCCCTTCTATGGGACTCTAGCCATTGTGTAATATAAAATATTGCAGTAATAATTATCATCAAAACTATTTTTTATGCTAGGTTCGCATGAATATTTTACAAGGGGGTGTTCCATACCATTTAAACAAAAAATCATATATATATATATATATATAACCACACACACCACACAATCTAGAACCACCCCTAACTCCTCATAGTTAGTCCCCTGCTATAAAATAATTACCATACAAAGGAAGTCTCAGACTAAGGACCCTCACAACTCACGATCATCCAACTAGGTTGGAGACTCAACTCATTTGGAGGTTTGAAAAAAGCCTTTTTAAAATTCCAAATGAGCCTTAGATTTATAAAATTCAAAAATTTACCAAAGACACTTAAAACCCATTTTCAAAACATTACTAAAAACCATATTTATACTCACGTGGTCAAACATGCCTTTAAATCAAGCATTCACCAAATGTTCCCAAGTGCATTTTAAATCCATGTAAAAACACAAAAAGCATGAAAAAGATCCAATCTGGATTTAATACTACTTACAAGCCATCACACTTTTACAAATGCCAAAAGGAACATAACTACACAACGACTCACCCAAGAATGTTTTAAGGCCAATTAGTTCAAACATTAAGGAACATATTAGGAACCACTTTCAAACAAAATAGACAAAACTTCCCCCATTTTGGAAAACAAGGAGCCATTTTAGGGAAATAGAGAGTATTGGGATAGGAGATGTTCTTGAGGGAGATTTGCTTTATAGTGACACCTTCATTTGATTACACATCCATGTGTGCACCTAGTGCACCCATGGATGTACCTTAATCCAATGTAACACTCTAAAAAGAAAAAACAAAAATTGAAACTTGTTTTGATTAAACCACCATTATCTTTAAATCCAAAATAAACCATTTCACTCTTTAATAAAATGCCACCCAAGTTCACAACCAAGAACCTCTTCTCAAATCAAGTTCTAAACCACATCAGAGAAAATCACCTTGTTCTACATATAAAATCACAAAACATGATCCAAATCAATTTAACAAGACATTTAAGATTGGAAAACCTCACACAATCATGCAATTCCACCAAAAAGGT
Organism: Viscum album; assembly: GCA_963277665.1. NCBI lineage: Eukaryota > Viridiplantae > Streptophyta > Magnoliopsida > Santalales > Viscaceae > Viscum > Viscum album. The sequence continues at coordinate 113,800,058 of OY728133.1, read as the reverse complement.
TCAAAAAACATTTTACCAAACACGTACAGCTCAAATATACATGGGCATAATCCAAGATTCATGTAAAACCTTATTTTTAGTCAAATATACCCATAATAAAATGCATCCATGAATGAAATATAATTATAATAATTGTGAAAAACATGTTTTAAAAATTAATTAATAAAACTCAAGCATCAAATGGAAAGATATTGAATAGAATGTCATGAAACTCCTACCTTAACATGTGCAGATGGTATAAAACACCCACATAAGGGAGATTGAAACCTCATGGACCAAAATAACACCCTATAAAATTAAAAGAATCCATGAATCACATACCCAGACATTAATGTTGTGTTAATTTGAAGAAAAGCACTAAAAGAAATGGGATGTAATCATACTGAAAGAGAAGAGGGCTTCCAATGAGGGAAGTTGAGGCCAGGAAGGGGAGGATTGTTGTAACGTTGGTGTAAGGAGGGGTCCTAGAGGGGAATTGTGCACTACCGGGGCTTCTCCAGGGAGACATTTGAACTTATTGGAGGTTATGGATATGGTGTTCTATAGGGAGGTTTGCTAAGGAGGGGTTCACACTATCATGGACGGGGAGACGGAGCTGAATCTCACCTGGTAGTAGAGGTCGTTCATGCTACAGTAGAGGTAGGGGGTTGTACACCTCACCTTAAAGGGGAGGAGGGGAGGTCATTGTGCACAAGGGAGATAGAGCAGGGCCTCCATGCACATGCTACAATAGACTGTCGTAGGTGCTGCGTAGGGAGGGGTTCAGTTTGTGTAACGTACCAAATCCAGGTGCCACTCAACGGGTGCCCCAAACCCGGTTGGTCACATGACCTGAAGCACATTTCCCCAAACACCAGAGGCTATCAACTAGAAGCAAGGGCCTATGTCTGATAGTGGGGAAACTATGCCCTCATTTTTCAAAGTGTAGCGCAGCAAAAAAATTAAATAGCATAAACATGCAATAGTGGAAGTAGTAAACAACATACAACTGAAATGGAAAAATGAGTAAAAGAGAACCAGAAGTCATATATATATAGATGCATCATGTCACTAATTCTAGGAAAACAACTAGAATAGGATACACTACAATACAATACAATACTGCTCAAGTACAAGGTACAGTAAAACAAAACAAAACAGTGCAACAGGAACTCAGCAGCATCACAAGCCAAAGATCAGTCCCATGCTCTCCTACTCCTGTACAGCAATCATGTACCTTTATAAGGACCCTTGTACCTATTGACACCTGCAGAAATATAGTCTTTTTAATCCAAAGACATTACCCAAACACGGTGTGAGAAATAAATCCCAGTAGTCACTCACCAAAGGCCCGTTCCCAACTGTCAGTGAAAATGTGCAACAGTAGTGTGCAATAGTAAAATGAAATAAACTGAGTAGTACTCAAAAGTAACTAACTCTACCAATCATATTTCTATTTTAATATTCATTTAATCATGACAAGCCTGTGCTTTAACATGGAAGGTATAACATATGAAAATCACTTTGGTGAATATTCATGATACCACTATCCTCAGAGATACAACCTTACTCTCAGGTAATCGGAGTCACAACCTGCAGGTAATTTCCCACAAGAATAATAGATATTTTCCTTAATCATACGAAGTGCCACCCTCAGGCACAAAATCTTCTATCCACAGGCATGAAAGGAGTTTCCCTTGGGCTAAACAGAACACTTCCCTCAGGTTAAATAGAACACGTCCCTCAAGATAAAAAGAACACTACCCTCAGGCACAAGTAAATGGGCCAAGCCCAACATATAAGTAAGAAATTTTATACAATCCATCTCAAGGAAATTTAAAGCATGCTAAATTTTATGGTATACCCCCAGGTAACCTGGCCAAATGGCTAAAAAGAGGAACGCACCCTAGGGGTGGTCCTAGATCCAAGCAGTGATCCCAAACAAAAGTTAATAATTACATTCAATTACCTATACAATTCTAGGTATTTAAAATAGCCATGGACTCATCCATACGACACCCCAAACATGGGTTTGTAGCACAACGGTACACAAAAACGCACAACCGTTGGGATTTAAACACCAGACCACCTACCTCGATTTCCCCTGATCGGTATAAGTGAACGTTGCCTCCCGAAACAAATGAGAACGACATAGATCTGAGGTGAACATAATCTCTTTAAAACTCAAATAACTTCCCTTAGATTAATAATTGATAAGAATAGTTCAAGGAGAAGGAAGATCTTACCTGTACGGTCCCAACGTGATCAGTGGAAGCGGAAGCAGATTCCCAATGCGCGGTCGAGAGATCTCTGAAGCTCTGGTGGTCCTCCTGAGCTCCTCCAGTGTTCTAAGATTCCTCTATGAATAGAGGAGTCTACTTCCTATTTTAAGAGAAAAAAACAAACTACACGGTGTGTACTCTCAAGTACACAGTGTGCACTTTTAATCATTTAACTTTTCCTATGGCGGCTACTAGCTAGTGTGGCACTCTTAACTTACTAAAATGAGTACACAACATGTGTTTCTGAATACATGGCATGTTCTGTCTCTCAGATGGCGGCTTCATTCACCACCTTACTATTCACATGTCGACTGACTACACGGTGTGTAAATACCCACTACACAGTGTGTAGTCAGTTTTTACACCTTTCATCGCTGGTAGGGTTACATGCCCTGTTTACTCATCCCACACAGCCTAAGTACTGAACGTGTGGACAAGTACATGAAATGTACCCAAAAAATTTGGGATTTTCCCCACTTTCATTATTTTCTCAAAAACACTTAAGGAAAAAGGGAAAGAAGAAACTCGTACCTCAAGAAGAAGAATCGGGTTCTTACAAACTTCCCCCATTAAAGCAATTAGTCCAGGAATTTCCCTTTCAAGGGTGGAGAAGATAAAGTTGTGAACAACTCTGGACACTAAGCACGTACGTCAGTCTCCCGCTCCCAGGTTTCGTCCTACACTCGACCATGCAGACATAGCACCCATACGATAGGAACTGACCAACCTCGGAGAACCTTCGTGCTCCTAACAAAAATACGGATCGGATGCTCCTCAAAGGATGCATCGACCTAAAGCTCAACCTCCTCAGGATGAAAAATGTGAGACAGGTCTGAGTGATAACGGCGCAACTGAGATACATGGAAGACGTCGTGCATGGCCCGATAACTCTATGGTAATTGTAACCGATAGGAAACCGACCCAACTCTCTCCATAATCTCAAATGGCCTCACATACCTCAGTGTAAGTTTACCCTGTCTTCTAATCCTCTTGTGTCCCAACCTCGGTGAAACATGCAAGAAAACATGATCCCCAACCACGAACTCCAAGGTTTGTTTGCGGCGATCAGCATAAGATTTATGACTAGACTGTGCAGTAGCCATATGCTTCTATATCAATTGGACCTACTCTAAAGTCTCCTGCATGAGATGTGGTCCCAATAAAGATACCTCACCTGCCTCCATCTAGCACAAGGGTGATCGGAATGGACAACCTTATAAAGCCTCGTATGGTTCCATCTCAATGGTTTCCTGAAAACTATTATTATAGGAAAATTCAGTCAGGGTTATATGCTTCTCCCAAGATACCCTAAAGTCTAGGATGCATGCACCCAACATGTCCTCAAACACCTGTATCATATGCTCTGACTGGCCATTAGTCTAAGGGTGGTAAGTTGTTCTCAGAAGCACCTGTGTACCCAGTGACCTCTAAAAACTCTTCCAAAAACGAGACATAAAACAATCATCCCTATCTAAAATGAAATAATGAGGGACACCATGAAGACGTACAACCTCTTAGATATACATCTTCCTGATCTTGTTAACACTGAAGGTCTCCTTGATCGACAAAAAGCGAGCTACCTTCGTAAGTCTTCCCACAAAGACCCACATGACATTATTGCCTCGAGGTGACCTTGGAAACCCTTTCAAGAAATCAATCGTGACATCATCCCATTTCCATTTCGGAATGGGTAACTGCTGTAACAGTCCAGCTGGCCTCTGATTCTCCGCCTTCACCTGCTGACAGGTGGAACATCTTGTAACAAAACAAGCTACTTAGTTCTTCATACCTGGCCACCAGTACTGACGTCTCAAGTCATGGTACATATTGGTAACTCCGGGATGCACTGCCCAAGCTGAATCATAAAACTCCCACATCAGCTCCTCACGTATATCCCCTAGAACCAATACTTGTCCATGGAAATGCAGTGCATCATCATCACCTATCATCCAACTAGGAGGAGGGTCCTCACTTTCCACAGACTCCCGTAGAACTAGGCCTTCTAAATCAGATAGTTGTCTCATCCTCAATCTATCCAGGAGGGTAGAAGTCATAGTTAAGGAAGAAATATTGGTTTTCCCCTGACTATCGTACACCTCCAAATGCATCTCATAGAACAAGGCCATAAACTGCCACTCACCACTGGCCTCATGAACTGCCTATGTATGAGTCTTCCTGCTCAGTGCATCAGCAACTACATTACCCTTACCAGGTGTATAGGTAAGCTCAAAGTCGAAGGAATGAAGGTTATCAACCCACCTTCACTATCTCATGTTCAGGTCACACTGAGTAATTATGTACTTGAGACTTTTGTGGTTGGTGAAAACCAAAAAATTCTCTTCCAAGAGATAATGTCTCCAATAGCGTAACACATGAACAACTGTAGACAACTCAAGGTCATGTGTCAGGTAATTCCTCTCATGTGGCCACAACTACCGAGACTCGTACACAATTACTCGATCTCCCTGCATCAACACTACTCCCAGCCCAATACCTGATGCATCATAGTAACTGTATAGCTCTTTCCTTGCTCTGGAAGTATCAGGATTCGTGTTGAGGTCAATCATCTGTTTAGCTCTTGAAAGGCTATCTCGCAAGCTTATGACCAAAATAACATCACACCCTTCTTAGTCAAACATGTCAACGACACTACTAAGTGAGATAAGTCCTAAATAAAACGATTGTAGTAACCAGACAGCCTCAAGAAACTATGTATCTCAAACATGTTCTTAGGCTGCTCCTAGGAAACTACTACTCTCACATTCTCTTAGCCTACTGCAACTCCTGACTTTGATATAATATGACCCAGGAAGTGTATCTGGTCCATCCAAAAAGTGGCACTTTGAGAGCTTATCATATAGTTGGTGCTCTCTCAGTGTACTCAATACGATCTCAATATGGGTACCATGGTCATGTCGTGTGTGAGAGTACACCAAGATATCTTCCACGAAGACTACCATAGAATAGTCCGGATACAGATTAAACACATGATTAATCGGATCCATAAAAACTACTAGCGCGTTCGTGAGTCCGAATGGCATCAACAAGTACTCATATAGACCATACCTGCTCCTGAATGCTGTGAGAGTTATATCAGATGGTCTAACGCGTAATTGATGATATACGGAACTCAATTCAATCTTATAGAACACTCATGATCCCCAAAGTTTATAAAAAAGATCATCAATCCTCAGTAAGGGATATTGGTTCTTAACTATCAGCTGGTTCAGCTTACGATAATCCACACAGAGTCTGAGGGTACTGTCCACCTTCTTCGCAAAAAGGATTGGCGAACCCCAAGTAGAAGTGTTGGGTCGGATGAAATACTTTGACTAAACCTCCTCTAACTATCTCTTGATCTCCTAAAACTCAGGTGTAGCCATCCTATAACGAGGAATGGATATCAGTGCTGCTCTGGGCACAAGCTCAATAGATAAATCTACCTATCGCTCTAGAGGAGGACCTGAAAAGTCATCCGGGAAGACATCCCTGAAACGATCAACTACTAGAGGGAAATCCTACTAACAAGTTCCCTGATCATCTAGATATAAACTCACAATCTGGGTTGTCACTCCACCTCTTCCATGATTCTTGGGTCTATCTCAACTCACCTGAACATCCCATTCCCCCTTGTATAGAAACTCTCTGCCCTCTGGTGACGTAAAACTCACCCTACGATGATAGAAATCCCCAAAGGCTCGGAAGGGTACCAACCAATCCATCCTGAGAATGACATCATAGCTCATCATATCCAATACATACAGGACCCATAGAAAGTGACACCCACCAACCTCTAGGAGGCACTCTCTGTACTGACACACACTAGTCGTTCTAGTCCCCAACAGAGTGTCTAGCGTCATAACACCAGAAGAAGAAGAAACACATAGCACAAGGCTCTCCACAACGGGCACAAATATAAAGCTATGTGTAGCACCCATATTGAAATGTAATGCAGATAAAGCAGAAGCTACTATAATAGTACCTTTGACAGTAGAAGTTCTGGGATCCTGCTCTTGTTGGGTTTGTTGCACAGCATATGTCTGCCCAGTGATGTGGCCCTGTGACACAGCCTGGCTACCCTGAGTTATCCCACCCTACTGCCTTTGAGATCCTGGTGTCTGTCTACCACGGCCACGACCACCATCTCTGCCTACATGCCCTGACGTACCCCAATTTCATGACTGGTAAGAAGCTGCTGGTCCAGCTCCCGCATGCGGAGTCTGCACAGAACCCCTCTGACTAGCCACAGGTAAAAACTCCCTACCAAAGTGTTGTAGATGACCCATATTGCCGCAAGCTCAGCACTCCACTGGGTCATGTGGACATTGTGGCCTCTTGTTCCCTACTTTACCACAATGGTAGAACGTGACCTGGACACCTGAAGTATTTCTATGGATAGTACTTCCATCATGAGAGAAATCCATATGCCTCTTCCTCTTACTGGTAGAAATAGTACCAGAAACTGGTGTTGAACCACCCTGGCCCACACCATTAGCTTCCAGCAGGTTCTGTTCAGTAATCAGTGCCTGGTTCACAATATCATGCACTATCAGCAACCTGAAAACACTCACCAGTGCTCAGATGTTATATCAAATACCATCCTCAAAGCGTCTAGCCCTCAGCGTCTCATCACCCACCAGAACGGGTGCAAAATGATGAAGCTCTGTGAAGCGAGAAGAATAATCCATCGATAACATGGATCCCTACTGCAGATTCATGAAATATCAAACTCTATCTGCACTCTGCATCTTCAGGAAGAATAAGTCATAGAAGGATTCCTGAAAATTTTCCCACACCATGTCTCGGTGATGCTCGGTGTGGGTGGTAACATCCCACCACCTCTTGGAGGAATCATGCATCATGTATGTAGTGAGCTTGACCCTCTGACCTGGAGGCATCTCAAGATGCTCGAAAATAGTCTACATAGAACCCATCCAAGACTCTGTAGTCTATGGTTCACCATCCTATGAAAATATAGGCAGTTGCTACTGCTGGAATATATGAGTAAACTCTGTCATAGATGTGGCAATCGGCGGTGCTCCTTGAAAGGTCTGCATAAACTGCATAAAGCCATCACAGAACTTTGCATCTGCACCTGTGTCTGGTATAACGGCTGGAGTCACATCTGGCACTTCTGGAGGATCCTCTGGTAGCCCATGGCCCACCATATTAGGAGTATAATTGTTGCGTCTCTCCTAGAGAACAATGTGTGGTCGTCTCAGTGGCATGACTCTACAAGTTCAAACGCACGCCTTAGATCAAGATTATAAAATACTGAATACAAGGAGACCAAGAAGGGAACATGATAAATAAAGCATTAAATATTTACAAAACTTGACTACACGATGTGTATAAAAACTACACAGCGTGTTCTCACAAGCCGTTCACATTGGTGTGTACTCTAGCTAAAACTGGTCGTGTAACACCCCCAACACATGGCATGTCGTCAGACTACACGGCGTGTACATGAATCTTCCTTCCCTACCTGGGTCCTTCTACATGGCTAGGCCACACGGCTCTCTAAAATAAAACTACACAACGTGTCCCACAAATACACGGCATGTACTTGACAAGCTTTCACAAGACTGTGTAGTTCATGACACGGCATGTTTACCCAAGTCACACTACACGGTGTGTTCCAAAAAGACATGGCATGTACAAAGAAGCCCAAGACTGACCCGTGCTGCACACTACATGGTCGGCTACACAGCTGACACTACATGGCGTGTTCTAGGTGGACACGACATGTACTAGGAAAGATAACACCGACCCGTGTTTTTCATCGCATGGACGGGTACCTGGGTCAGACTACACGACATGTTTCTGGTAGACACGACGTATATGTCTTAAGGTTTCCTCTGTCCGTGTTGTTAGTTACATGGGAGGACACTAGGTAAAAAACTACATGGTGTGTACAACCGATACACATTGTGTTTCCCCCAAGTCATTCCCTACCCCATGTCCTCGCCGACACAGTATATGACACAGGAAGAGACTACACGACGTGTACTTAAAAATTTTTCATTTCTTCCCAAATAGAATAACACATGGAATGTGTCCAAAGAACTATGTGGCATGTATCCTGGGTTTTTCAGATAATAAGCCTCAAAAACTACTCCAAAGCCTAGAATAACACTGAAACCAACACCTAAGTTCCAAATTCTGATCTGTGAGGGCCCATACTCTCGGAAAATCAAAGCGTAGAATCTTATACATGTTATAACAAGGAAAACACGCTAATGATCCACCAAATTCCAGTTATTGAGGGCCCATACTCCCCAAAAACCAAATTTTGACATCCATTCTATCAGAAATATCACACACCAATACCCTATCAAATAGTAGGTATTTATCAAAGTAGCTATCATGACTGCATGACTTTCTATCACAACAACTATCACAACAACATGAAATTTCTAATGCACCTACATGGAATGGAAGGAATGCATGTCATGTGATTATAGAATGTGCCTAAATGATGCATGAGATGGAATACCCTCATCTCATCGGGTTGCAACTAAATAGAACCCACATATAACATATAAATAGCACAATCACAAGTGCGTCACCCAATGGTGAAAATCGTATCAACTGTAAAATTTGCAAAATCCAAAAAATGTCAATAAACAAGGTAGACTGGATTTTCCCTATACACGGGTTAGCTACTCCCGGGCACAGCTCATTACCAACTACCATGTCGGTACTATCCCTGACTAAGGCTCCAAATAGTATGTCAAAGAAAATAACCCCTTTGATACCACTTTGTAACATCCCGGATCCGGGTGCCACTCAACGGGTGCCCCGAACCCGGTTGGTCACATGACCTAAAGCGTGTTTCCCCAAATGCCGGTGGCTTCTAACTAGCAGTAAGGGCTTAGGTCTGATAGTGGGGAAACTATGCCCTCATTTGTCAAAGTGTATCACAAAGGAAAAGAAAAATAGCATAAACATGCAACATCGGAAGCAATAAACAACATACAACTGAAATAGACAACTGAGTAAAAGTGAACTAGCAGTCATATATATAGAGATGCAGCATGTCACTATTTATATGAAAATAGCCAGAACAGGATACACTGTAATACAATACAATACAGCTCAAGTACAAGGTACAATAAAACAAAACAAAATAGTGCAACATGAACTTGGCAGCATCGTGAGCCAAAGCTTGGTCCCATGCTCTCATAATCCTCTAAAACAATCATGTACCTGTATAGGGACCCTTTACCCTATAGACACCTGTAGTAACATAGTCTGTTTGGGCTGAAGACATGACCCAAATAGGGTGAGAGAAATAAATCCCAATAGGCACCCACCAAAGGCCCATGCCCAACTATCAGTGAAAATGTGAAACAGCAGTGTGCAGTAGTAAAATGAAATAAACTAAGTAGTAATCAAATGTAACTAACTCTACCAGTCATATTTCCATTTTAATATTCATTTAATCATGCCAAGCCTGTTCTTTAACTTGGCAGGTATAACATATGAAAATCACCTCGGTGAATATTCATGATACCACTGTCCTCAGACATACAACCTTCCCTCAGGTAATCAAAGTCACAACCCGCAGGTAATTTCCCACAGGCATAACAGATATTTCCATTAGGCATACGAAGTGTCACCCTCAGGCACAGAATCTACTGCCCACAAACATGAAAGGAGTTTCCCTCTGGTTAAACAGAACACTGCCCTCAGGCTAAATAGAACACTGCCCTCAGGCTAAATAGAACACTAACCTCAGGTACAAGTAACCTAGCCGAGCCCAACATATAATCAAGCAATTATATACAATTTCTCTCAAGGCAATTTAAAGCATGCTAAATTTTATGGTATACCCTCGAGTAACCTAGCCAAACGGCTAAAAAGAGGAATGCACCCCAGGGGTTGTCCTGGATCCAAGCAGCGATCCCAAATAGCAGTTAGTAATTACATTCAATTACCTATACAATTCTAGGTATTTAAAGAAGCCAAGGCCTCAGCCATATGACACCCCAAACATGGTTTCGTAGCACAACGGTACACAAAAACATACAGTAGTCAAAATTTAAACACCAGACCACTTACCTCAATCTCCCATGATAGGTATAAGTGAATTTCACCTACCGAAACAAACGATAACGACGGAGATCTGAGGTAAACATAATCTTGTTCAAACTAAAATAACATCCCATAGAGGAAGAATTGGTAAGAACGACATAAGGAGAAGGAAGATATTACTCGTACGGTCCCAACGTGATTGGTGGAAGTGGAAATGGATTCCCAGTGCGCGATTGGGAGATCTCTAAATCTGCAGTCATCCTCCCGGGCTCCTCTTGCGTTCTAAGCTTCCTCTATGAACAAAGGAGGCTTCTGCCCGTTTTATACAAAAAAAAACTACACGATGTGTACTCTAAAGTACACAGGGTGTACTTTTCATCATTTAACTGTTCCTCTTGAGGCTACTCACCAGCGCGACACTGTTCACTTTCTGATATGAGTACACTGTGTGTGTTTCTGAATACACGGAATGTTCTGTCTCTTAGCTGGCGGCTACCTTCACTGCCTTACTATTCACCTACCGACTGACTATACGGCGTGTAAATACCCACTACACGGCGTGTAGTCGACTTTTACACCTTTCATCACTGGCGGGGCTACACACCCTATTTACTCATCCCACACAGCCTAAGTACACGGCGTGTACCCACAAAATTTTGGATTTTCCCCATTTTCCTTATTTTCTCAAAAACACTTAAGGAAAAAAGAAAAGAAGAAAATCATACCTCAAGAAGAAGAACCAGGTTCTTACAAGATGAGATGGTGCACTCACATAGTGTTGAAACTAAGAGGGTGGCACCACACTATGGGAGAAGTAGGTGGTTTATGTTTAGTCGGTTGGGGAATAGGGGGAGAAGTGTAGAATTACGGTTTTAAAAAAATATAATAAAAATATTATAATTATAAAATTAATAATTATATTATTATTATTATTATTCGTAATGATAATATGAATATGAATATTATTAATAATAATTATTATTTTAACTTTATTTTTTACTCATTTTATTTTTCACTTGATTTTTTTTATTTTTAGATGTTAAGCAGGCTACATGGTTTAGCTGCACAGTTTTCCAGGCCATGGACCAAACATGCACTGGCCAAAAACTCACCAGAAAGGTGTTTCCAAGGTAGGGGTGTGACACTTCCTACATATCCTTGTGAGAGTAATTAGAACACACGTAGTTCTATGTCACTTTACTGGATACATCTTCTTTTATGGTTATGTGACAAGGACCCATACATGAATTATAACATCATGTGTAAAGGATTCCTAGTTGAAAGCTGCCTTATAAATATTTGGAGGACGACTTATGCCAAAGCAGAAAAAGATGCTCATAATAGATATGGTCTCCCTAGTGAATATGACCCTACTGGGAATGTGGCATAGAGAATATTTCGGTAATTTAGATGTCGAGTTTGAACCTCAGGGAGTCTTACCACATATCCCAATGGATTGGGAATCAAATCCATCATAGTTTGGTAAGATGGAGATTATGCATGGAAGCTTCCCATAAAGGAGGCATGATGCGGGATAACATCAGTAGAGAATTCCATTTTTCGTAGGATTTCGGACTTGCACCATATAGGTGGCCTTGATAAATTGGGGGGCATGATTGGGTTTATCCTTTAAGAAGGATAACCTTTGAGCTCAGGAATTAGATAAGAGTCCTATTTATCCCAGTTATGTTGGAAATTAGAGTCTTCATAAATCATTTATGGATGAATTGTATGAAATCCATGACCATCATTAACCTCTAAGACAATGTGAGTCATTCTCGGTGTGAGAAACAAGAAGAAATGGTTGGTCCAGAAAACCATGAACTTTTCCTTCCCATATGCTAATAGATTGTCTTGGTGACCAAAGGGGGAGAGGGAGAGGCTTTGAATGTTCCAATTTCCTCCATTGTTTTTATATCAAGGTTAGTCATATATAGTTCTCTATCCGGACGCATCCTAGGATGAGGTGAAGAGGGGTAAGAGTTCCACCTCATGTAAGAAAGGATAGGGGATTACCTCAGTGAGAGTTCCATAATTTGTTTTTGGGAATAGGGAGGAGTGTTGTTCCTTGTAAAAAGGAAACACAATCATGATCTCCTTTATTTTTCACTAGATATCATGGAAGGGAAAATTCGATGAACACCCTTAATCCAAATAATGGGGAGGTTCACGTCGGTATCACATGTTTAGACACTAGGCTACCAAGGGAATTTAAACTTATAGAAATTCTCAGGGTCTGTGCTATGGTGGGGATTACCCATGTGACTCTGTTTTCCATGGGATTGTAAAATCAAAAGGGAATGATAGTGTGCCTATTGGTTTTATCATATAGGTCTTTGGGATTTGGAAGGGAATTTTTCCTAATGTTATTGGACTATGTAGTGGAGTGGATATGAATGATGTGATGGGAATGGATGGAAATGATTGGGGTTGGAGGGTGAAATGCCCAAGAATACCCCATTCTGCATACCATTTTCTTATACAGGATGGGGTTTCCCCCAAAAATAATATTCCTATGTGGGTAGGGGAGTCATATGCATATCGTGATGGTATACAAAACTGGATTTTTTCACGTAGTGTTTTGCTACCCAAAACCAATTTTCACCTATGTAGATATTTTCTACACAGGACTGAGTTCTGGATGCATACCATGGTGGTATTCAGGGATGAGTTGTGTCTACGTAGTAATTAGATACATGGCACTGAGTTCCATCTTCATAGTGATTTTCAATATGGTGCAAAGTTCCTCATACATAGTATTTTACTATGTGAGGTGGCAATTTGAAGAAGGGGAATTAGTATTGTGATTCATGGGAATTTCATACCTGAAGGAATTTGGGTTCTCATTCTCTCAATTCTTATCATATTTTCTTATCTCAAGGTATGTGGTGGGTTATACCTATAGAGAATCATTGAAAAAGTCTGTCTTTGCAATACTCTCTTCTTTTGTGCCTTTATCGATCGATTGCCTCTAAAATTCCCCTCTTCCTCACTTTGAAATTTTGTTTCGTTCGGTTATCCATATTTTTCTGACTCCCCTCATGATCCTTTTATAAAAGGGAGGACGAGATGGATCGATGGGTCACACAACATATTTTTTGGAAGCCCAAGGAAGAATCACCTGAACCACTAAAGACTCAGTCAATAGAAGCCTCTACGAGTTGCAGTTCATGGAGGCACAAATCACCACCTTGGTCCCACGAATGACATTATTTAATATGAAAACATTCACTTTTACTCTTCTACGAACCATCCGAGTCCATGGAAAATGTAATGTCGTGACCCCATTTACCCAGAGTCGGTGCATTATTACATAACATTGGCATGACCACAAAAGATCAAGTCCTGAAAGACCGGTTAGTTTAGTAGCCTTGGAATAAGTAGATACATTCATAAAGTTTACATTACATCATAAAGTGAAAACTACAAAAACATCTTTTCTTCACACTCATATCCCCTTATACTATCCCAACATGTCATTCATAAAATACTTCTTCACATCCTAGGAAAAATAAAACATAGAAATGGGTGAGCTTAAATGCCCAGTAAGGATAACAATATATTGGAAGCTTTCATAAATAAGCATAAACATTTAATGAAATGTATAACTAAAACAAAAGCCTTTTAAACTTGAACTTCAGCATAATATGGTAGAAATAAAATGAAATAATTCCATTTACTTATTCACATGGATGTTCTAGTAGTCGAATAATCAAATTCAATATCAATAACCACTTTTATAATGATGGAATTCATAATTCCAGACTACCATAACAACATATCCAAGGCCTCGTGCCAAGACTACATATAAGATTTTATCAAGGCCTCGTTCTAAGACACTAGTTTGTCTCATGAGACCTACCGATGCATCGAGGAGCTATAGCAGGCTCCACCCATCACTTATTAAGTCCAATGAATTCCTCATATGAATAGGTTTAGACATAACATAAACATTCGTATTAAAACTAGCATACGAAATGTCAATACTTTCTCCAAAAACCATGAATGGTATAAAAATAACACATCCACAGTCAAACATATAACAAAACCTTCAATAAAATATGGAAGTTTTGTATCATAATAAATCAACTTCAAATAACCTTAAAATCCATCAAAGGATGTTGAAATAGATGAAATAAAAACTATTTGAGAGAAATATCTCTTTTTTGAAAACATTTATTAAGGAAGTAATTTAAAAGATATTTTTGAATCAAAGTGTCCCATACCACTTTGAAACTTTTTAAAAGAAATATCATTTCAAAACATTCATGTCCATATAAATAAATCCTTAAAATCATTTTGAAAACATGGACATTAATTTAAAAGATTTAGAAAGATAAATCTTTAAAACATTTAAAATTTTGATCTTGATAAAGAGTACCTTTCACAAATTCTTAAAATATTCATTTTGAAATCATTTAAAAGTCACATAATTATAAAATAAAAAATTTACATTCAAAATATTCTTATAATATTGTAAGGGAAGCTTTGATGATGTTATAATGGCATAAAATAACTGCACCCTCCATATAAGTTAAAAAAAATATTCTTACCTTAAATTTGTTGAATGGACAAAAAGTAACTTGTTCGGAAAACGACAGAAAGATTCCTTTCAAAAAATATAAGGGTATAAATTAATTTTAACTATTTTCTAGTAAATAGTAAAAATGTTTTTAAATACATTTTTAAGGAACATTGATGTGGATGATAAAGAGGTCCCAGTAGATAATTACGTATAAACAACCTCGGATAATGAAGTGATTGTAGAATTAACCCTTACCAATTTGGTAACTTACGAAACATACACCCTAGGAAATAAGTATCATAGAATGAATATGTAAATACATATAAATTAAATTATATTACACAATGAATACAATTATGGTCAGTATATAAACCACACCAAAGGTAATAGTGGCAATATGGCATGAATCTCACGGGAATAAGGAGTGAGATGAAAACCCATTACCTTGTACTTTTCCTTGGTTGAGGGTAGTTTAACCTCCTTTATAATGGTGAAATAATTATTATTAGATTATACAAGAATCATATACATTAATATGATATCATATATGATTATTTAACATTGCTTTGTTAATAATATCTTAGTATTATCATCGTTACAGGTGTTAACTTACTCATTTTCTTTTATATGTTTTGTTACATAAGTCATGTTTGTTATGGATAGGTTGTATCTTATTCATATCAAGAATGATATAAATTTCTTAAACACTATTTTTAATCATAAAATTATAATTATACTTCAATGGATGTGATGGGGAATGAATCTCATCGCGTTCGTGGAGACAGTAGTCCGTACGTACGCACGAACGCTACTTCCATTTCATTTTTCATTTTAAAAGGAATAAAAACCAAATTATACATAGGTATATTATTATTCCAGTATAATATAATATCTCATAAGTGTTAATTAATTTCATTAAAACCAACCTTTATAAGTTTCATGTAGGGTATGAACGAGTCATATCACTTTGAGGGGGGCGGTAGTCCGCACTTCCTCAAATGAGATTATCGTATATATATACAACATCGAACGAATAATGGTATGCTATAAAATGTAATTACAGAAGATTATATATAAAATAAATATAATTAATATCATATTTAATTATAGTTCCATCATAATGGCCACCATGAGAGGCGGTAGGAGATAATTGAACAATCATCATTTCGTGAGGCGTTTGGTTTCCATCCACAGAAACAATATGTTCTTCACCCATTAGATGGAGGTTTGTGTAAGTGTAGTTAGAATACTTATCATAAAAATATACAAGTATATTTATGATACTGGTTTTTTTACAAAATAAAATAATAAGAAGATTTTAGGTGTTGGAGAAGTAAAATAAAAGAAAAGATGCTAAGAGAAATCGTTACCTTTAATTTGGGTAACTCCCTATGGTTTGAACCAAAAACGACTCTTGAAGTGCCTTCTGCCTAAGGTAAGGCTACTATGAGGAGGATAGGTATGTAGGGAGGTTAAATTTTCAGAGGTTGGATGATCCAAAAGTCTTGAGAGGTGTGAGGAATTGGTTAGAAGTGGTGTCCTTTTATAAGGGGGAGGAGGGGCTCTTTAGGAAAAACTTAAAGTATTATTTTATAATAAATTCACATTCGGTTTCTAATGGCTCCAAAGTGGATTATTAAAATTATATGGTGGGGATGAGTATATATCCTTTTAACCAATATATTTTAGACATGTCTGGGTAACTATATTAACCTTTTCTTTTTGTTTTAACTCTTAGTTAATTAGTTTGACATTTACCATGTCACTTTGTATTTTTATATTATATAGTTAATAAACCTACTATATACATCCAAGAGACACACAAGTGGTCCATTAATGATACACCTATCATTATATAATTCCTTTGGCCAAACCTTATATTTTTATGAATATAATATGAATTAATAATATAATATTTGTTTTAAAAACTCTTTTATGTCAATTTTGGCACTATTTAATAATTAATTTTTGTTAAAGTCTTAACTACTTTATTAATTCAAAAAAAATTCATTTAAGAAATCTTATAATAACATAGTAACCAATAAAATTCATTTATGTCATCAAAACTTTCAAATTATATTTATTTTAACATTTATAATACCAATTATTTGATTCTTGTATTAATAAGGAAAATATTGCATCGTTATTGTGTCATAAATAAATTTAATTATTCAATATTTAAAAATTATAAATAAAATACCATTATTTAGGAAATATTTTTATCATTATAATTAATATTTATAGTAAAAAATACAACATATATAACCCTATGTAAAATTTTATTTTCAAAAGATATATGCTTATGTCATTTTTGCATTTACTTTAACTTAATTAATATAAAGTGTCATTATCACTTACAAGTGGCTCCATGGGGTCCCAAAATCTACCCAAAGATGCCCATGGTCGGAAATGTATCAACAAATAGGGTTAGGACACGTTTTAGGGTAATTTAGTATTATTATAATATTATTCGTTTACCCTTATTTACCGGATTTACCCTTTAACCATGGTAAATAATATATTTACTGAAGTAATTATTCAAAATGTCTAGAAATAAAATTTATCTATTTAGAAAATTTTAACCTCCTGATTCTAAATATGGAATCTATTTTTTATAAATTCAAAATACAAGTGGAAGAAATTAATTTAAAATTAATTTCCGTTGTCGAAACAAAAAGAGTGTTTTTAACAAATAATAACTATCAAAAGATTGACACTTTCTTATATCCAGTTTAATTATGAAATTATGTCCAAAGACCAAAATTGGATTAAACGGTAAAATTATAATCTAATTACACTTTATAATCACTCAAATTCATAATCTATGATTATTAATTATTTCGATTAAAAAAGTTGTTTTTAATTAAAATTTAGTAATTTTCACTATTCATCAAAATATGAAAGTTATCAGAAATGTACCAAACATTCACCCTATGATAATTTAAATATTCCGAATCCAAAAATTATGTCTATTTTACCAAATTGAAAACATAATAGTTTCATTTATTAATTTAAAATTAATTCCCGCTATTAAAACCAAAAGGCGTATTTTTAAGAAATAATAACTATCAAAAGTTCGACACTTGTTTATGTCCAATTTCAAAGTGAAATTACTTACGATGAACATCATTGGATTAAATGGTAAAAATATAATCTATTTATACTTCCATAACATTAAAATTTATAATTTAACAATATAAATTATTTTGATTAAAAAAATTGTTTTTAGTTTAAATATAGTATTTTCACTATTCACCCAAATATGAAAGTTATCAGAAAAACACCAAAACTTTACTGAAACTAAATTCTTATGAAATTATTATAAAGAAGAAGTTTATTTTGTCAAATTTAATATATAAAAGTTTCAAATATTTTATTTAAAAAGGCTTCGCCATTAAAAGGCGGTAAAATTGCATTTTTTTTTAAAAATACTTCTTTTATCTGAAAAAAATGTATTTCTTCTTAAATTATGTCTAATAAACTCATAATATGGATTATAAACTTATAAATATTATATAAAGATCAAAATTCAGTTAATACTATTCATAACCGCTTTTGAATGGCTTTTTTGGTAAGTCATGGTGCACTAGAACTCAGTGTTGCGTGTAGTGAAAGTTATTGAATTACTTTGAATAAATAGCGTACTATGAAATCTTGGGGTGTTACAATATTCCCTCCATCAATAAATTTTATCCTCGAAATTTGAAATTATTTTCTTGAAAATAAAAGGTTGAAAATAGAAAATACCTTTGGGAAAACCCACATCAGAAATTAGGTTAATAAAATTTAGTCTTAATAAGAGAAAAAGGGAAATGAAAGGGTCACCACCAAATTATGATCTTGATTAGGAGAACATTAGTGGAAATTAGAGACATATAATTGGAGGAAAAACATAAATATTTATAGGTAGTGATTGAGGTCATCATTCACAAACAAGTGTAAAATTGAGGGCCTTAAATTCATCGATCTATGATGATTTAAAATACCATCGGTTCAACAAAACATATGGTATTAGGATAACACATTTTCTTCTTTTAAGATCCCTTCACTAAAGTATAATAAATAATTTCTTCATTGAATAAGAGAAGAAGAAAAATATATACTTGACAAGTAGAGTCCCATCCTTTAACAAAGTTCTACCACAAACTCATCATTCACTCTAAAAGATAATAGAACATAAAAATAATATTCTATTTATCCTATTCGTATAGGGATCAAAAAAAGAATTTATAATTCATATAGAAGAACCATTAAAAAACTACATTATTAAATCTAGGAAATCACATGGGTCAGTGGTAGGTGATACACCCTTGTCTCCCTTCGGTTGTGGGTTCATGTCTCGCGGCCTTGCCGGACGCGACGGGTTGCCGCCCGACCTCCGAGTTGTCCTTTTTATGGAAATCCAAAAATAATCTCAAACTAGACTTATCCAAAATAATTCTATCCAAACTCACAGTCCAAAATTTGCAAGGTAGGTAAACACAATGAAGATCCTTTTTTTCCGCGTAATAACATGTGAACACCTTCATCATGTATTTTTTAAAAACACTATAACATCCTGAATTACCATAAAACCTTATTGATTACATTCATGATTTCTTATTCCTTATAGAATATTGGATATACTCCTTCTATCCAAAAATGTTGTAAACTCCAACAATGATGGAATATACAATTCATTAATCAGTTTCAAGGTAATCAAGAATATCAAATACAATTTATCCAAATCAATCATGTGTTATTCCAAAAATCACTACCTCGGTATCAGAACCATATTATGGTTTCTCTTTCTCTCAACCATATATTTTCCAAAAATTTAACCTGCTATTGATTCACTTTTCTTGGTTCCATACAATCTCAAGTCCTTAATGAAATAGTACTACAATACAATCCTTATATTCTCCATAATTGTTATAACCAGTACATTGTTGATACAACACTCAAATGGCATAATTCTCTAATAACAACATAAGAACTCTAATAATTCATCCTCATCTGTGGTAGTATCATACCATGATTATTATCCAATAGCATCATTTGGGGAATACTCTGATGATTTGGACATCAGTTCACATAGTGTCCCAACTCCTTGCAGATGAATCATTGTTCATTTGAAACCTTTTTCTTACCCTTTTGGTCACATACTTGGTGTCCTTTTTCTCCACACTCATAACAAACTCTCATTCCCTTCAGGAAAGTTCAAGGGTGTTTCTTCCCATAGATATCACATATGGGAAAATTATTCTTTTCCCTCTTCCCTTTATCCAACTTTCTCTCTTCCATCCTTTTCTTCTCTGTCTTCCCTTCAAATCCATTGGACTTGGAGAATTATTTACTTGTCTTATTAACACGTGATACTATTTCTTCATATGTTGAGAATACATGGGAGACTATTTCCCTTCTAAATGTTGGCTTAATACTGTGAAAGATATGATCCTTCTTACTCTTTGGATCATACGTATTGCTGGAGTTCACATTCCTTCTACTGGGTGCCATTTCTATACAATAGCATAAACTAGGTTAGTTTATGAATTACAATGAATAATTCCAAACTTGTAAAATACCTAACATAAATTGAATGGATTACGGATATGATCCATAATAATAAAGATATTTTCATTGAGGAATTATATACTTATAAACCCTTCATGATGATTTGTAAAGAAAATGAGAATTATCATAAGCATATCCCCCGGGAGTGTCGTAACCAAGAGTGCAGCGAGGCCCATTGTCAGGCACCCGTTCCTGTTCGAGTCTAGCTCAAAGCGGTGTTTTCGGGTTTTACCCCTAGGTACATATATTCCAGATCCGTCTCTAACTTCTCCTATCCAGACAGGGATGTATTGTTCGGAAAACTCACAAAATCTCTACAATACAAAAATTCTAGGAAGTTCTTCTATACTAATCCTCAAAGTCCATCCTAGGTCTATGTGCTCTAATCAGAGTTTATCTAAATCTAGCTTCCAAGTATTATACTAAAATTCCTCTGATACCAACTATAACGCCCCGACCCTAGTTACCCAGAGTCAGCACATTATTACATAACATTGGCATGATCACAAAAGATCAAGTCTCGAAAGACTGATTAGTTTAGTAGCCTTGGAATAACTAGATACATTCATAAAGTATACATTACATCATAAAGTGAAAACTACAACAACATCTTGTGTCCACACTCATATCCCCTTATACTATCCCTACAGGTCATTCATAATATACTTCTTCACATCCTGGAAAAAATAAAACATAGAAAGGGGTGAGATCAAATGCAAAGTAAGGATAACAATATAGTGAAAACGTTCATAAATAATCATAAAAATTTAAGGCAATGTATAACTATAACAAAAGCATTCTAAACTTGAACTTCAGCATAATATGGTAGAAATAAAATGAAATAATACCATTTACTTATTCACATGGATATTCTAATAGTCGAATAATCAAATGCAATATCAATAACCACTTTCATAATGATGGAATTCATAATGCTAGACTATCATAACCACGTAGCCAAGGCATCGTTCCAAGACTATATATAAGATTTTGTCAAGGCCTCGTGCCAAGACACTAGTTTGTCTCATGAGACCTACCGATGCATCGAGGAGCTATAGCAGTCTCCACCCGTCACTTATTAAGTCCAATGCATTCCTCATATGAGTAGGTTTAAACACAACATAAACATTCGTATTAAAACTAGCATACGAAATGTCAATACTTTCTCCATAAACCATGAATGGTATAAAAATAACCCATCCACAATCAAACATATCACAAAACCTTCAATAAAATATGGAAGTTTTTTATCATAATAAATCAACTTCATATAAGCTTAAAATCCATCAAAGGATGTTGACATAGATGAACTCAAAACTATTTGAGAGAAATATCTCGTTTTTTAACACATTTATTAAGGAAATAATTTAAAAGAGGTTTTTGAATCAAAGTGTACCGTACCACTTTGAAACTTTTTAAAATAAATATCATTTCAAAAAATTCATTTCCATATAAATAAATCCTTAAAATCATTTTGAAAACATGGACATTAATTAAAAAGACTTAGAAAGATAAATCTTTAAAACATTTAAAATTCTGATCCTAATAAAGAGTACCTTTTACAAATTCATAAAATATTCATTTTGAAATCATTTAAAAGTCACATAATTATAAAATAAAACATTTACTTTCAAAATATTCTTATAATCTTGTAATGGAAGCTTTGATGATGTTATAATGGCAGAAAATAACTGCACCCTCCATATAAGTTAAGAAAATTATTCTTACCTTAAATTTGTTGAAAGGTCAAAAAGTACGTTGTTCATGAAATGACAGAAAGATTCCTTTCAAAACATATAAGGGTATAAATTACTTTAACCCATTTTCTAGTAAATAGTAAAAATGTTTTGAAATACATTTTTAATGAACATGGATGTGGATGATAAAGAGGTCCCAATAGATAATTACAAATAAACAACCTCAGATAATGAAAAGATTGTAGAATTAACCCTTACCAATTTGGTAACTTACGAAACATACACCCTGTGAAAGAAGTATCATATAATGAATATGTAAATTCACATAAATTAAAGTGTATTACAAAAATAATACAATTATGGTCAGTACATACACCACACCATAGGTAATAGTTGCAATATGACATTAATCTCACGGGAATAAGGAGTGAGATGAAAACCCATTACCTTGCACTTTTCCTTGGTTAAGGTAGGTTAACCTCTTGTATAATGGTGAAATAATTATTATTAAATTATACAATAATCATATACATTAATATGATATCATATATTATCTTTTAACATTTCTTTGTTAATAATATCTTAGTATTATCGTCGTTTTGGGTGTTAACTTACTCGTTTTCTTTTATATGTTTTGTTACATAAGTCATGGTTTTTATGGATAGGTTGTATATTATTCATATCCAGAATGAAATAAATTCCTTAAACATTATTTTTAATCATCAAATTAGAATTATACTTGAATGTATACGATGGGGAATGAATCTCATCGCGTTCGTGGAGACGGTAGTCCGTACGTACGCACGGACGCTACTTCCATTTCATTTTTCATTTTAAAAGAAATCAAAAACAAATGATACATATGTATATTATTTTTATATTATAATTTAATATCTTATATGTGTTACTTAAGTTCATTAAATCCATCTTTTATACATTCCATGTAATGTATGAACGAGTCATATCACTTTGAGGGGGCGGTAGTCTGCACTTCCTCAAATGAGATTATCGTATATATATACAACATGAAATGAATAATGGTATTATATAAATTGGAATTATGGAAGCTTATATATAAAATAAATATCATTAATATCATATTTAATTATAGTTCCACCATAATGGCCACCATGAGAGGCATTAGGAGATAATTGATCAATCATCGTTTCGTGAGGCGTTTGGTTTCCATCCACAGAACCATTATGTTCTTCACCCATTAGATGATGGTTTGTGTAAGTGTAGTTAAAATACTTATCATAAAAATATCCTTGTATATTTAGGATACATTTTTTGTTACAAAAGAAAATAATAAGAAGAGTTTAGAGGTTAGAGAAGTAAAATAAAAGAAAATAAGCTAAGAGAAATCGTTACCTTTAATTTGGGTAACTCCCTTTGGTTCGAACCAAAAATGGACTCTTGAAGTGCCTTCTGCCTAAGTTAGGGATTCTATGAGGAGTATAGGCATGTAGGGAGCTTAAGTGGGTAGATTTTGGACGAGACAAAAGGCTAGAGAGGTGTTAGGAATTGGTTAGAAGTGGTGTCCTTTTATAAGGGGGAGGAGGGGCTCTTTGGGAAAAACTTAAAGTATTATTTTATAATAAATTCATATTCAGTTTATAATGGCTCAAAAGTAGATTATTAAAAGTCTAAGGTGGGGATTCCTCTAAATAATTTCAACCAATAGATTTTAGATAGGTTTGGGTAACTATATTAACCTTATCTTTTAGTTTTAACTCTTAGTTAATTAGTTTGACATTTACCATGTCACTTTGTATTTTTTTATTATATAGTTAATAAAATTACTATATACATTCAAGAGACCCACAAGTGGTCCATTAATGATAAAAATATCATTATATAAGTTCTTTGTTCAAATATTAGATTTTCAGGAATAGAATATTAATTAATAATATAATATTTGTTTTAAAAACTCTTTTATGTCAATTTTGACACTATTTAATAATTGATTTTTGTTAAAGTCTTAACAACTTTATTAATTCGAAATAAATTCATTTAAGAAATCCTATCATGTATTATTAACCAATAAAATTCACTTATGTCATCAAAACATTCAAATTATATTTATTTTAACATGTATAATACCAATTATTTGATTCTTTCATTAATAAGAAAAATACTGCATCATTATTGTGTCGTAAATAAAATTAATTATTAAATGATTAAAAATTATAAATAAAATAAAATTATGTAGGAAATAGTTTTAGCTTTCAAATGAATATTTATAGTCTAAAATAAAAAATATATAACCCTATGTAAAAATTATTTTTCTAAAAGATAGATGCTTATATCATTTTTGCATTTACTTTAACTTAATTAATATAAAGTTTCATTATCACTTACAAGTGGCTCCATGGGGTCCCAAAATCGACCCACATATTCCCATGGTCGGATATGTATCAACCAATAGGGTTAGTACACGTTTTAGTGTAATTTAGTATTATTATAATATTATATTTTTACCCTTATTTACCGGATTTACCCTCTAACCATGGTAAATAAAATATTTACTGAAGTAATTATTCAAAATGTCTAAAAGTAAATGTTAACTATTTACATAATTTTTAACTCATGATTCTAAATATTTAATCCATTTTTCTAAATTCAAAACACATAAGTGGCAAAAATTAATTGAAAATTAATTCCCGTTGTCGAAACAAAAAGTGTGTTTTTAACAAATAATAACTATCAAAAGATTGACACTTTCTTCTGTCCAGTTTAAATATGAAATTATGTCCAATGACCAAAATTGGTTTAAATGGTAAAATCATAATCTTATTATACTTTAAAACCACTCAAATTTATAATTTATCACTATTAATTATTTCGACTAAAAAAGTTGTTTTTAATTAAAATTTTGTAATTTTCACTATTCATCAAAATATGAAAGTTATCAGAAAAGTACCAATATTTCAACCTAATATAATTTCGATATTAAAAATCCAAAAATGAAGTCTATTTTACCAAATTAAAAACATAAAAGTTTCATTTATTAATTTAAAATTAATTCCCGCTATTAAAACCAAAAGGCGTATTTTTAAGAAATAATAGCTATCAAAAGATTGGCACTTGTTTATGTCCAATTTCAAAGTGAAATTACTTAAAATGACCATTATTGGATTAAATGGTTAAAATATAATCTATTTATACTTCCATGCCATTAAAATGTATAATTTAACAATATAAAATATTTTGATTAAAAAACTAATTTTCAGTTAAAATATAGTATTTTTCACTATTCACCCAAATATGAAAGTTATCAGAATAACACAAAAAATTTATTGAAACAAAATTATTATTTCCCCATTATAAATAAGAATTTTATTTTTTCAAATTGAATTTACAAAAGTCTCAAATATTTTATTTAAAAAGGCTTCGCCATTAAAAGGTGGTAAAATTACATTTTTTGAAAAATACTTCTTTTATCTGAAAAAAAATGTATTTTTTTTTACATTATATCTAAGAAACTAATAATATGGATTCTAAAATTATAAGGATTATATGAAGTTCAAAATTCAGTTAATACTATTCATAAACGCTTTTGAACGGCTTGTTGGGTAAGTCATGGTGCGCTAGAACTCGGTGTTGCATGTAGTGAAAGTTATTGAATTACTTTGAAGAAATAACGTACTATGAAATGTTGGGGTGTTACAAAAAATGTTATGCGTGTTGAGTTTCTCTACCTCTGTTTCATGAATGGCATAATTTGCGGGGGACCAGCACCATCATCTATCTCCCGCATACATATTTTTCACAGATGGTTTGTAGGGTGGACCTCCATGCCCAGTGGTGGTCCACAAAGGATATTTTCCCTTTGTGGTCCTACCTTTTCCTTTGAAAATTTCATTATTTTAAATATTCTTCTTAAAGTCTTCCATTGGTTCATTTTTATTCATTTTCCAATTTTTCAGGACCCAAAAATGGGTTTGGAGTTTAGGATATTTTAGGGTTTTAGAGTTTCTAGATATTTTAAGTGGGTTCTATGGGTTTTTAATGTTTTAATGGGTTTTATGGTTTTTAAGGGATTTTGGGATTTTAGGGTGTTTAGGGTTTCTTTGGTATTTTTAGAATATTTTAGGGTGTTAAAGGGGTATTATTATCTTTCAATGTTTTAATTATATTTTATGGTTTTAGGGTCTTTAATATGTTTTAAGGTTCTTTAGAGTTTTTAGGGTCTTTAAGGATTTTATGGGTTTTTAGGGTTTTTAGGTGTTCTATGTTTTTTATGAGGATTGCGTTTTTAGGGTTTTTAGGGTTTTTTTAGGTTATTAGGGTTTTTTTGGATATTTAGGGGTTTTTTGTTTTATATTTTGTGGGGTTTTAGGTTTTTAGAGTTTTCATGGGGTTTTTAGAATATTTTAGGGTGTTTAGGAATGTTTGGATTTTTAAATAATATTAGTTGTTTTTTAGAGCTTTTATTTGAATTTTTTGTGGGTTTTATGTGGATTTAGTGTTCTTAGGGGGTTGAGGGGGTTTTTGTAGGTTTTAGGTATATTAAGAAATTATTTATGGTTTTATGATTTTTAGGGGTTTTGTGGTTTTTAGGGTGTTTTTGGGTTTTTAGAGTTTTTAGTTTCTTTTTTAGGGATTTAGTGTTTTTTGTATTTTATTTATTTTAAGGGTTCATAGTTTTTAAGTAAATTTTAAGGGGTTTTAGTATATTAGGGGTTTTGGGTTTTTTTAAGGTTTTAGTGGGTTTTTGGGTTTTTGGGGTTTTATGGTTTTTAGTGTCTTATACAGTTTTAGTGTTTTATAGGCTTTAGTAGTGTTTTATGGATGTTTAGATGTTTTAGGTTTCTTAGGGTTTTATTGGTTATATAATTTTGTTAGGGTTTAAATTTTTTTTAGGGTTTTTAGGGGTTTTATGTCTTTTAGGATTTTCTTAGTGTTTCTTTGGGTTTTATGATTTTTAGTATATTCTTAAGGGTTTGGGGATTTTTTTGGTTTGTAGTTTATTTTATTGTTTTAATGGGTTTTTTGGGTTTTTTTATAGAAATTTGGGGATTTGTAGGGATTATGGTTTTTAGGTGGTTTTATATTTTTAGGTGTTTGAAGGTTTTTTTGGGCTATTATGGGTTTCATGGTTTTTAGGTGTTTGTATTATTTTTCGGGGATTTTGTGTCTTTATTGTGTTTTAGGTGTTTTATGGGTTTTTAATGATTTTAGGGTAATACGGGTTCTTTTTTTAGTGTGTTTTGGTTTTTTAGGGGTTATGGGGTATTTTAGGTATTTTAGGGTTTTAGGGTATTTTAAAGGATTTTGGGTTTTATTAGATTTATTTTTTGTGTGTTTTTGTTTTTTATATTTTTAGTGTTTTTCATATTTTTTGAGCGTTTTAGGGCTCTTTGGGTTATTTTTGTGTTTTTGGGTTTTTAGGGTTTTTAGGGTTCTTTTATTTTTATATATGGTGATTTAAGGGTTTAAGATATTGGGGGGGTTGTAGGGTATCATAAGCTTTTTCGGGGTTATAGGGTTTTTTCTAATTCTTATGGATTTTTTGTATTTTAAGGTTTTTTAGGGTTTTTAAGGGATTAAAATTGGTTTCTATGGTTTTTATGGTTTTTAGGAATTTCATAGTGTTTCTTAGTGTATTAGGGTTTTAGGATTTTTTTTGGATTTTTAGTGGGTTTTAGTGTTCTATGGATATTAAGGGGCTTTTTGGGATTTTAGAGATTGGGGGGGGGATTTAGTGTTTTTAAGTTGTTAGGTGTTTTTAGTTTTTTAGGGTCTTTTTTTATTTTTAGATGTTTTAGGACTATTTTAGAGTTTTTTAGGTTTTCTTGGGTTTATGGGTTTTTATGGTTTTTAGGGTGTTCTATAGTTCTTTAGTGTTTTTATAATTTTTAAGGTTTTAGGGTTTTATGGTTTTTATGGATTTTTGGTGGTTTTGAGTTTTTATGGTGTTTAAGGGGTTTTAGGGTCTCTTTAAGTTTTTATGTTTTTTTTTTGTTTTTTGAGTTTTTAGGGTTTTGATGTTATATTTGGGTATTTAAGGGTTTAGGGCCATGCATGGATTTTTTAATGTTTTTAGGGTTTTTTTATTGTTTTTAGGGGGGTTTTGGGTCTTTAGTGATTTTCCAAGATTTTTTTAGGTTAGGGTTTTTTGGAATTTTTTGGTTCTTTAGGGGGATTTCATATTTTTAGGACTTTTTATGGCTTCCAGTGTGTTTAGGGTTTAAGTATTTTCGGGTCTTTTTGGGGATTTATACTTTTTTAGGTTTTAGGGGGGTTTTTTAATTTATGGTTTTTGATAAATTTTTAGGGTTTTTAGTGTTTTCTATGGTTTTAATGTTTTTTTATTTTTTTGGTTTTTACTATTTTTGGTGTTTTAGTGTTTTATGTTTTATGGAGTGTTTTTAGGCTGTTTAGATGTTTTTATGGATTTTTTCGAGTTTAGGGGTTTTAGGAATTTTTTTGGGGTTTGTTGGTTTTTATGATTTTTTAGTGTTTTAGGAATTTTTTGTGTATTTTCGGGTTTTAGGGTTTATTTTAGGTATTTTACTATTTTTACGGTATTTTATTTTTTTATGGTATCTAGAGTATTTTATTATTTGGGGGGTCGGGTAATTTTTTAGATTGTTTTATATTTTTTAGAGTTCTAAGATCTCTTTAATGGTTTTTGGGTATTTTTGGGTCTGGGGGGGGGGTTAGAAATTTCTAGGGTTGTTAATGGGTTTTATCATTTTTGGGTCCATTAGTGGTTTTTAGACTACTTTAGGGTTTTAGGTGCAATATATTACTGTATTCTTTTTTAGGTTTTTCAAGGACCATTAGGGATTTTAGGGTCATATAGGGTTTTTAAGTGTTTTTATGGTCCTTTGGGATTTAATAGGGTTTTAGGGTCCTTTAGGGGTTTATGGTTTTTAGGGAATTTTGGGAATTTTATGTCTGTTTTGTGGGTTTTTAGGGTTTTAGAGTCTCTTATAGATTTTAGGGTATTTTATGGTATTTTATGGGGTTTAGTGTCTTTTATAGTTTTATGGGGTTTAGGGTCCTTTAGGATTTTTTTGTGTTTTTACGAACTTTTCTTGTTTTTGGGGATTTTTAGGTCTTATAGGGTCTTTTACGGTTGTTATGGTTTTAAGGTTTTATGTTTTATTTAGGTTTTTTAGAAATTTATAAGGAGTTTTATGATTTTAAAGATTTAAGGGGTTTTAGGGGTTTTTAGGGTTCATTATGGTTTTTTAATCTTTTTAAGGGTTTTAGATTTTTTTAAAGATTTTAGTAATTTTTATGGGAATTTAGGATTTTTATCTATTTTAGTATAATTGGGTTTTTAAGGTATTGAGTGATTTTAGTGGTCTAGTGTTTTTATTGTTTTATATAAGTTTTTTGGTTTTAGGGATTATGAGGGGTTTTTAGGGGTATTAGTGTTTTTAGGGTTTTTATTGTTTTTATGGTTTTTTGGTTTTTACGATTTTAGGGATTTAAAATATTTTTCATTACTTTTAGGGTTATTAAGGTTCTTTCAGAGTTTTATGGTTTTTAAGTTTTTCATGGTTTTGGGTTTTTAATGGATTTTAGGGGGTTTGTGGGTTTTCATGGATATATTTGGGGGTTTTATGGTTTTATTTTTTGTGGTATTTAAAGATTTTTTAGGGAACGAACGTTTTTTAGACATATTGGAAGAATTTAAGGGTTTTTTGGAATATTCTAGGGTACTTTTGAATTTTATAGTTCTTAGTATTTTTTAGTGTTTTATGGTTTTTATAGGGTTTTATGGTTTCAAGGGTTTTAAATGTTTTTACAGGTTTTAGGGATTTTTTTGATTTTATAAGGGTATTTGGTGTCTTTTATGGTTTATTAGGGAGTTGGGTTCTTTTATAGATTTTAAGGATCTTTTATGGGTTATCACAGTCTTTTAGGGATTTTGGGTTTTAAGGTTTTTTTAGGGTTTTTTGGTTTTTTGGGGGTTTTAAGGGTTTCACGTTATTTATGATTTTTATGAGATTTTGGGTTTAATGGTTTTTAGTGTTTCATGTTTTTTAGAGTTTTTATACTTGTTTTAGGATTTTTAGGGTCCTTTAGGTATTTTAGGGTCTTTTAGGTTCTTTTAGTATTTTTTGTTTTAGGGCAAGGATGGTGGAGGGCCAGGCTATTCTTACCCCCCCCCCCCCCACAAATTTATTATGGAAAAAAGGTAACAGAGCAGATAGGGGTTGGGAACATTCGATCAACCCATACCCAAATAAACAAGGCCCAAACAAAAACTAGGAAAGAAAAAGACACCAAAGACCAGACACAACAGCAACTTCAACACGTCTTATCCAACCAATACCAGCATCTAGCATCACCAATTCCAATCATCGAAGCCATACCATTCTTCCATCACCTACCACCTCCAACCCTTCCAGGGAAAGTAGAAACCAATAACGAGCAACTCAACATCCAACAACCATAACTTCCAAGCCAATTAGCATCTAGCAACCAGCAACTCGCACCCAACAACTCCCATTCAAAGGAAGACAAAGAAGACAAAACTGGAACAAAAACAACCATCACATCCAAGACATTGAGTTTTTAGGGTGTTGTAGGGTCTTTTAGGTTATTTAGAGATTTTAGGGTTTTTTTGGTTTGTTTTAGGTTTTGTAAGGATTTTAATGGTTTTATGGTTTTTAGAGTTGTTTAGGGTATTTGAGGGTATGTTAGGGTTTTTAGGATTTCTATTTGTTTTTTATGGTCTTTTAGGGTTTTTCTAATTATTTACCTCTAGATGTTTTAATTTTTTCGAGTATTTTAGGTTATTTTGGGGTTTTAGGGTCCTTTGGAGTTTTTAGGGTTTTAGGGTCTTTTATGGGTGTTTTGGGGTTATTAGGGTTTTAGTATTTTTAAGGGGTTTAATGTTTATTTAGTGTTTTAGGTTTTTTTGGGGGTTTTTTTAGGTTTTTATATTTTTTTAGGGGTGTTAGGGTTTTATTTGGGGTTTTATAGTTTTTAGGATTTTTAGGGAAAGGAAGGCTCGAGACCAGGCTAACCTGATCCCCCAAAATTTATTAAAAAAGAACAGAAATAACAATGCATTACAAGGTGGGATTACATAGTCGGGTGTGAAATTCACCCTTCAAAATAGATTTCAAAAGAAGAGTGCAAGAAGACAGGGTGATGAAGGACCTTGTTGAACACCTCTCCATGATTGCCTACTTGGAAAGGGCATCC
This sequence comes from Viscum album, assembly GCA_963277665.1. Taxonomy (NCBI): domain Eukaryota; kingdom Viridiplantae; phylum Streptophyta; class Magnoliopsida; order Santalales; family Viscaceae; genus Viscum; species Viscum album. The sequence continues at coordinate 113,768,811 of OY728133.1, read as the reverse complement.
GCAACTGCATTCGCCTCACGATATGCATGTGTCACATTGTGGTTCAGTCCCTGACAGAGGGTAAGACACTCCACCCATTGAGGATGAATCTTCCAGGGGACATGCCTGGATATGTTCTTGATGGCATCAACCTCAAGCATGGAATCAGATTCAAGATAGATAAATCTCTATCCAAAGTGGACAACATACTTAATCGCCTTTATCATAGCCCACATTTCAGCTTCGAGTGATCACTCATCACCAATGAAGTGATAGAAACATCCTTTGACAAAGCCCTGGTAGGTGAGGAAGATCCCGCCTCACCCTGCACGACCCGACCAGAGCCACACAATCCACGTTGACCGTAATCTAGGAGGGGGTGGAGGGATCCAGTGGATTAAACTAGGAACCAGTGGTTTTTTCCCTACCAGAAACGCCAAGCAGCTGAAGTAAAATGAGGTCATTGACATCATTCTCCATCGAACCTGTCTGGATGTAGGACGTTTTATATATCACTTTATGGATCATCACCACACCACCATGGAGGGAGAGTTTCTTCTTGTTGAATTAAACCACATTCCAAGAAGTAAATATATAAGAGATGGTCGTAGCGACAGTGACAAGAAGGAAGTGATGAACCTGATCACTACAGGCCCAGCTAGTCAGGCTACCCAGAAGCTTGAAGAGAGGGCTTTCCAGGCAAAGAGGAAACCCAAAAAACTGCTAAAAGTAACCCCATTGTGTAGCACCAAACCTTCAATGAATAAAGGTGAGTTGAATAGTCTCTTTATCACATAGGTAGAGAAAAAAAGTAGAGGTAAGGCTATGTCCAGCTTTTTGTTGTTGATTTTGCAGGGGTAGCTGGTTTTTCCACATTTTCCAAAGATGTAGGTGGCTGGCCGGGGGGATGAAGTTCCTCTTAAAACTGGAGAGCGAGGCCGGGGGAGGGGATCCCTAAGCACAATTATACCGGTAGTAATCCTTAGTGTTAAGCTGCCCAACAAGGTTGGGTTTTCATATCAAGGTTTCATTATCAACAAATTTGTATCTCTAAATTTGATTAACAATTTCAAGTGGGAGGAGCATCTCAAATTATTCCAGCTGAGGAATAAAGGCGGTGATGGAAAAGCTTCGAAGGCCAGAAGAGGGAGTCATATAGTCTTCCAAAGTCCCATCAACCTAGGGCATGGACCAGGCATTCAAATCCGAGTGCTTAGAGACGATCCATTTTGAGTGAAAAATGATTCTATTGTACGAGTCATGGATTCTTGTCCAAATAGAAAAAGGGAAGTATCATGTGTACTCATCACAGAGCTTAATCAAAAACCTCTCCCGAGTGAACCCCAAGCCCCCACCCTTAGAGTCAAATAGAACCCAGGATAATTTGGAAAGGAGGGAATCATTAAACCTTCTGAGATCCTTGATGCCAAGCCCCCCCCCCCAAGTCAATTGGATTACTATAGTCTTTACAGGTCACCAAAATAAATTTCCTTTCACTGATGCATCCCGTCCAGGAAAAGTTTCTAATCTTTGCTTGTAGATCCTGGATTAGGCTGACCGACCACCTATAGATGGAGAAAGCGTATGTGAACATAGAGGTGATGACCGAATTGACGAGGCAAACCTTTCCAGCTTGTTAGAGGGACTTCCCTTTCCATTTTTCTAGTTATTGAGTGATTCTAGTGGCAATTCTCTCAAGGTAGCAATGCTTTAATTTTCCCCAGAAGATGGGGACGCGCAGGTAATCAAAGGGAAGTGATCCTCTCTTAACCCTGAGGGACCATGTAATAGAGATCTGTCAAGGGTGGCAGACCCCCTCTCTAAATACAATATATGATTTATTCCAACTGATAGATTGTTCTTCAACACATTCATAATATTGGAAGATCATATGGATTGAGGACAAGGTCTATTTGTCAGCTTGTCCAAAAAGAAGGATGTCATCATCATAGAATAGGTGAGATGAAACATGAAGATATCTCCCTGAAATAATTGGGTTGAAGAGGCAATATTTCTTTAGATCAATGAGGATCCTTCTCAAGTAATCTTTAGCGATCACAAAAATAATTCATGAAAATGGATATCCCTATCTTACCCCACGAGAGCAAGGTAAAACCCCCTTAGAAGAGCCATTAATGAGAACGGAGACCCAAACACTGCTTAAGATGGATGTGACCATCTTAATGAAGGTGTTCAAGAAACCATATCGGGATATGACCTGAAAATGAAACTCCACTTTATATTGTTGTAATCCTTAGAGATCTCAATCTTAATAGAGAAATTTCCAGGTTTAGAGCGCTACCGCATGATTTTGGTGCCCTTCAAGGCTGTGAAAAGACAGTCTTGGATATTTCGTCCCGAAACAAACCCAAATTGATTTGTAGTAAGTATCTCCCCCACAAATTTCTCAATTCTCATGACCAGAATCTTGCTAATGATTTTGGGAATAGTATTCCTGATAGCCACTGGTCAGAAGTCACTAATGTCAATAGCATTGTCCCGTTTGGGAATCAAGGTAATGAAATTAGAGTTGACACCATGTGGGAATGAGTTGGAGAGAAAGAATTACCTGATAGCATTGGCAATGTCCATGTGCATGATATCCCAGTAGTACATGAAGAACTTGTCTGTGAATCCATCCATCCCCGCCGCACTGTCCATGTTCAAAGAGAATAAGGCAGCCCTGATTTCCTCCTCAAAGGGAACAGTCGTTAAATCATTGTTCTACTACTCATCAATGCATGGTATAATGGAATCCATCAAAGTAAGGGAATAAACCCCACCATCATCAGTATACATCCCCTTGAAGTGATCAACAATAGAATTGGATATGGAATCCTCCGAAGTGAAGGAAGAACCTGAGATACGGACTGCTTTTAAGCACTTTTTAAAAATTTTCTCTATATTTAACCATTGAAAGAATTTGAGGTTGCGGTCCTCATATTTAACCCATATAACATTTAGTTGATTTTTAACCAGCTTATCCTTAAGTTCCAGAAGCTCAAAAATCCTGGAGTGGAGCTGTAGCTCCTCTCTAGAGGGTAGAGACGAATGCTGGTTAGAGGATTGGAGGGAGGAAAGATGGTATTCTGCGGACTGAATATCATCATCGAACCCAGAGAAGCGATTTCTGCTCCACCCCTTGAGAAGGGATTTGACCATTTTGATATTGGAGACAACGATAAAGTAATGACTGCCATGGAAATCATCAATCCACTCCCTGGTGACAATTTCCCTACAGTCTGGAACCGTGATCCCGGAACTTATTGAATCTGAAGGGTAGGGGTGATGACCTTGGGTAGACCATAGAGAAGTCCACAATCAGAGGATTATGGTCTGAATTAAACTTAGGGAGAGTAAATCCAGGGACCTCGAAAGAAGCATTCCTGTCACTAATCCTGTAGAAGCGCCTATTTAGTTTTCCAGCTTGCCATTCATTAACACTAAATATTCCCCATGTAAAGGAGGCTTCGGAAAAAGGGACATTCATGATATCACAATCATATAAGAAGTAAGAAAATTCCTCAGTAGCCGAGCGAGAGAATTTGGAGCCAGTCCTCTTATCCAGATGCAGGACAATGTTGAAGTCTCCAATGAAAATCTAGTCTTTTCTCAATGAGCTCATTCAGGTGAGCCAATTTCCCCCATAGGACCCTTCTCGTTGTGTATGAGCAAGATGCATACACAAATGACGGGAAAGAAGAAGCAACATTAAAGCCAACGACAAGGTGATGATTTGAGGACTCACATCCAAAGACAGCAGTTGTATTTCATAATTATTTATCACCCATAATGTGTCCATACCGTTCTCATTATAATCCTTTGCAACAATGGAGTATCCAAGGCTACCCCAATTGAAACCCATCCAGTTATCAAAAGAGATCATCAGTTCATTAATTCCAAGAATCATGGGCCTTGAGAAGAGAGAAAATGCCTAAGGTATGAGGAAGTGGGAGGGTTCCCAATCCCCTGGAAATTCCAAAAAAAGGATCCTCATTCGTTAAGGAAATCAGGGGCACTGCCTTTTCCTTTATATTTTTTCATTTCTTCTTGGGCCTGCTTACGAGGTTCTTCTTAGGGGAAGAATAAGTTGCTTCAAAGATTCGGTATTTCTACCCAGTGACATCTAGAGGTTCAGGATCATCCTCATGGGGTGGATCCTCATCATCTGGCATGGGGGATCCTTCCATGCAGTCTGTAGCCTCACCAGACTAATCTTCAGCCTCATCAGCCTGGAAGCTGCCACTGAGATGGGTGAATTTATTCAGGGGAAAAAGTTCTGCAGGGGGGAATCCCTTGCTAGGAAACACCTGGTGGCCTTACCAGAGGTAACAGACATAAAGGAGTCATCAAACACCAACGGGAGAGCCTCAGGTGCGTAGTCCTTCATAGATTGACCAGATGCATCTTCCGGGATAGGAGATCCTAGAGGAGCCTCCATAGACATGACCTCCTAAGCGCCAGGGTTGGAAATAGCTACAGGTCCTGAGGTAGCAGATTCCAGAACAGTGGGTAGGTCGGTAGGAGGGGTTTCACCTGTCCCAGTCGGAGTGGGAGTTCTGATGGTACAAGACATAAGGGGGAGCAGGGCCGCTGGGACATCGCTATTCAGGTCCGGGATAGAGGGGACGTCAGGCCCAACAACCACTCCTTGCAAATGAGGGGGCGTCTCTTGGTAGCAGGTGTTATCCACCACCAGTATCTCATTAGGAAAGCTGACAGGTGGATCTGCATGAATCGCCACAGCAGTGGGACACATCGCAGGCAGACTTTGAGAGGAGGCAGAGGTCTGATAAGGCACAACAACGGGGGCCTGGGAACCAGGGGGTTTGATCCTCCCCGCTTCAGCTCCATGTTTCCTATTGAAAAAATCAATATCATGCCCGTTATGCTTGCAATTGGAACACACCTTCAATCTAAGACATTCAGAGATGGGGTGACCAAAGAGATTACAGTGAAGTCAAATATGAGGCTTACGCTCATACTGAATTTCCAACGTGATGTTGTCCTCAATTGTGTTGAGAAAAACCTCCTCAACCAGCGTGGATGCCAAATCAACTTCAATAAGGACACGGGCATAGTGCCCATATTTTTTATTCTGTCTCCATATAAATGCGTATAAGAAACCCCACCAAGGAAGCAATGTCCCATATAATTCTAGGATGCCAGTAGATTCATCTTATCTTACATATACGGATCCATACCTGCACAAAGGTATTCTTCATGTTCGAGGGATCAAAGTTCCTATCCCACTTCTGAATATGATGGAGGACAGGCTTCAAATTGAGAGATCCAAATCTCCATGCCTGTCGTTTCCATTCATCCAAAGGGAATACAGTGTGGTAAAATCCTCTCCCCATAGAAGTCATCCAATTTTCGGAGAAACCTCAGATATCCATGATCCAATTAGAAATATCAGCAAATTTCTAAATTCACTCACCCTTTGAAGTCAACAACCTGGAAATGATGGAGAAGTGACAGAGATTGAGACTTTCCTCCACTGCCTCATGATTAGCCGATACATGAGCCACCCACCCCTTCCTAATCACTTTACTGGGAGAGGGAGCATCAAAATCAGAAAAGGGAAATGAGTTTACTGATTTCACAACTCCTGTGAAATTAAGATTCAATCTCGATGCGTCCGGTGCATCACGAGTCGCACCAGTCTTTGAGAGTGGACGTTTACATAGCTGAAAAGGCTCTCTATGACCACACAACTCCGGTAGAGTCGGAGCTAGCTCTACCTTGCCGTCAGGGGGTGGCATGACTAGAGGCTGGGCAGGATCCCCATCTCTGTCGGACTCCCTTCCTTGAGCCATCTAGCTTCCTAGGGTTTTTAGGGGGTTTAGGGGTTTTAAGTGGGTTTAGAGGCATTTGGGGTTTTTATGGGTATTATGGCATTTTAATATTATAATGCTTTTACGGTCTTTTAAAGTTTTTTTTTGGTTTTTATGGTCTTTTAAGGGTTTTTAAGGGATTTTAATTCTTTTAGGTTTCTTAGGGTTTTTAGGTATTTTGGATTTTTAGATATTTTTTTGTTACTTTTTTTAGGGCCTTTTAAGGTTACATGGGGGGTTTTAGGGGTTTTAAATTTTTTTGTTGTTTTATTGGTTTTAAGGGTATTTTAAAATTTGGTTATATTTACTTAGGATCTTTTGGGGGGTGTAGGATTTTTAGGGGTTTTTTTGTATTTTAGAAATTTTTAGTGCTTTAGGGGTTTTAGGGTCATTTAAAAAAAAAATAGGCTTTATGGTATTTTAGGGTGTTTTATGTTTTAAATTTTTTTATGGTTTTTAGGCCTTTTAGGATTATTAGGGATTTTTTGGGACGTTTAGTGTCTTTAGGGATATTTAGGTTTCCTTGCTGAGTTTGAGGTTTTTAAAAAAACCAAAGTTTTTAGTGGTATTAAGGGTATTTTAGGGTTTTTGTATGCTTTTTAAGGATCTTTTAGAGGTTTTAGGGATAATTATGGTTTTATGGGTTTTAGTATTTTTTGGGTTCTTAGTATCCTTTATAGTTTTAATGGTTTTAGGTTCCCTTACTATTTTTAGTGGTTTTATTGTTATTTTGGATTTTAAGGGTTTTTGGGCTCCTTTTGGGTTTTTAGGTTCCTTCAGGTGTTTTAAGGGTCCTTTAGGTTTTTTGGGGATTTCATTTTCTTTTAGGGGTTTCTAGGTTATAATAGGGGTTTTTGAATTTTTAGTGTATTTTTTGACTTTTATATTTTTTTACTGTGTTTTAGGGTTTTTTACGTTTTTTAGTATCAATAGGGTTTGTATGGTCATTTATGGTTTTTAGGATATTAGGGCCTTTTAGGGTCTTTAGGGGTTGAGGGTTTTCAAAGTATTTTAGATTGTTTAAGGGTTATTTCTTGTATTTTATGGATTTTAGAGGGTTTATTAGTATTTTTAGGGATTATGTTTTTAGGGTTTTTAAGGATTTTTAGTGTTTTCAGTTTTAGGGGTTTTTAGGTTTTTCCGGCCCCTTTGGGGTTTTCATGGTTTTATGGTTTTTATGATTTTTTAGGTTCTTTATGGTTATTAGGTTGTTTTTACGGTTTTGTAGGATTTTTAAGGTTTTAAGGGTTTTAAGGGTCCTTTTAAGATTAGTAAGGGTTTTTTGGGGTTTAAAGGTTTTTTGGGATTTATTGGGGTTGTAGAGGATTTAATGGTTTTCATTATTTTGTGGGGTTTTAAGAGGTTTTTAAGATTTTATGGTTTTTAGGGTTTATAGTTTATTTTTTTATTTCTAGTGTTTTTTAGGATCTTTAGGTTTTTTAGGTATTTTTAGGGTTTTAAGGTGGTTTTAAGGGTTTTTAGGTTTTTAGGGGTTTTTATGAATTTTAGATTTTTTTATTGGGTTTTTGTTTTTAAGGGTTTATATGTTTTTTATGGGTTTTAGGATTTTTAGGGAGTTTATGGTTTTTTATTTTATTTTAAAATTTGTATTTTACGTATATTAGGATTATTTTTCTATTTTATAGTTTTTATGATTTTAAGGGTTTTGGGGGGTTTATAGGGTTTTTTTGTTTTTTTTGTTTTTAAGGTTCTATGGGTTTATGATGTTTGAAGGATTATATATGTTTTTTTTTGGGATTTAAGGTTTTTTATATTATTTTATGTTCTTCTATGGTTTTATATTTTTTATTGTTTTAGAGTTTTTTATCCTTTTGGGTGTTTTGGGTTATAGAGTGTTTTATGGGTTTTTAGAGATTTCTTGGGTTTTCAGGTTTTTAGGGATTTTAGGGTTTTTGAGGTTTCTTAAGGTTTGAAATTGGTTTTATGTATTTTTTTAGGATTTTTAATGATTTTATTGTAATAGGGTCTTTATGGGATTTAGGGTCTTCTAGGGTTTTCAGGGTCTTTTAGGTATTTTAGTGTATTTTATGATTTTTATAGGGTTTTAGGTTTTGTAGTGTTTTTCATATGTTAGGGTTTTTAGGGAGTTTTATAGAATTTTTATGGTTCTTAAGGATTTTGGTGATAATTTTATGAAATTTAAGTTTTTTTAGTGTTCTAATATCGGTTTATAGGTTCTTTTTGGGTTTTAATGGATTTAGGGTTCTTTTATGGGTTTTTTGGTTTTTTGGGTTTTATGTTTTTTGTAGGGTTTCATATGGTTTTTAGGATTTTTGTGGGATTATTATGTATTTTTAAGAGTTTTTAAATTTTTTATGCTTTTTACGGTTTTTAGGGGTTTTTTGTTTTTTGGGGGTTTACGGGTCTGTGTGGTCTTTTAGGGGTTTTTGGTTTTCTTGGGTTTTTGGGTATTTTTTTTAAAGTTATTTAAAGGGTTTTTATGATTTACTGGATTTTAGGGTTTTATCCATATTTAATGTATTTTTATAGGATGTTAGGGTTTTTATGGCCTTTTAGTGTTTTTAGGGCCTTTTGGGTTTTAGGGGTTTTAGGGTATTTATAGGTTTTTATGTCTTTTTTAGTTTTTTGGTTTTTAAGGACTTTTTATGGGTTTAGGGGTTTTTGGGGTGTTTTAGGGTTTTAAATATTTTTAGTGTTTTTGGGGTTTTTAGACTTTTATGGAATTTTTTTTGTGATTTTGATATGTTTTAAGGTTTTTGGGAATTTAAGATATTTTTAGGGGTTTCAGGGGGTTTCAAGGTTTTTGGGTTTTAGGTGTTTTCTGGTGTTTCTAGTTTTAATGTGTTTTTATGGTTTTTATAAGTTTTTATGGTTTTTAGGTAATTTAGGGTGTTTGTGTTTTTTGGGATTATTTTTGGGTTTCTATAGTATTGTAGGGATTCTAAGGTGTTAGGGTCTCTTAAGGTTTTGGGGTCTTTTCGGGTTGTAGTCTTCTTACAATTTTTTTTATCATTTTTATTGTTTTTAGGGTTTGATGGTTTTATAGTGTTTTTAGAATTCTTTTAGAAAAGAAGATGTGGGATCTGGTGAACCTGGTCTCTCAAATTTATTAATATAAATGTACCAAAAGTGCATTACAAGGAAGGATTATAGAAATAGTTGTCTAGTTCACCCTTCATATCCAAGTCCACATAGGACACACAACACTGTGGGATAACAAAAGGTCATATCGAGCTTCTTTTCCCAAGTGCCTTCTTAAAGAGAACATATGCCGATGTGTTCATCTCCTTATAAGCATGCATGACATTGATAGTGACCTCTTGAGAGTCACTGAAGACTCAATACAGTTTTGGATAATTCTCTAAGGGACTCTCCTTGATCGGTTCTTTAGTTCCTCCACCACAAGCATCGAGTTAGATTCGATCTAGAGAAGCTTCCCCCCGAATTGAACCTCAAAATTTACTGCCTTCATCATAGCCTATAGTCCATCCTCATAGGTTCATCCATTGACAATGATGTGAAAAAATAATCTTTTCACAAATCCACAGTTTTTGCAGAAGAAACCACCACACCCCAAGGGCTTAGGTGATCCCAAGGCTGCACCATCAACATTCACCTCAATCCTTCATGGAATCAGAGCGATCCATTGAATAAACTTCCTCACTTGTGTTTTTTTTCACCTTCCAGACTATCCAAGCATACACAGAGCAATTGAGTTTGTGACATCATTAGCCATAAAACTTGTTTGGATGAAAGATTCAACATGTACATCCATATGAATGGCCACAACACCACCATGAAAGGATCTCCCCTTGTTTTCAAAAGCAGTAGCATTTTGAGCTTCCCAGACATGAGCAATGGGGGTGGAAGCCATATTGAATGGAATATTATGAAACTTCTTTATATAATTCAGAAAATTAATGATGGATAACAAGTACCTAGGGCGGAAGTCTAAATAAATCCTAAAACCAAAAAAATCATGGGTTTTTTCTTTTTTTAGGGGGGTTTAGGGTTTTAATGATGTTAAGCCTTTTAGGGTTCTTTTTTATTTTGGGTTTTAAATATTTTTAATACTTTTATGGTTTTATTAATGTTTTTGGTGTTTTATTGGTTTTATATGGTTTTTTTGGATTTAAGAGTTCTTTTGGGGTTTTAGTTTTTTTTATGATTTTATGGGGCTTTTGTTTATTTGGTGTTTAAGGGTTTTTAGGGTTTTTAGGGGGGGTTTCATTTTTAGGTTTTTATGGAGTTTCATGGAGTTTTATAGTTTTATTATATTTATGTTGGTTATAATGTTTTTTTGGGGGTTTTAGGGTTTTTATGTTTTTTATAGATTTTTGGGGATTTTATGTATTTAGGGTTTTTATTTTTTATGGTTTTTTGGGCATTAATAGTTTTTTTGAGTTTTTTGGTATCATGATTTTTTTATGGTTTAATGGTCTTTTAATGATTTTAGTGTTTTAGGCACTTTTAGGGATGTTTTTGGGTCCTTTAAGATCCTTTTGTGGTTTTTAGGGTCTTTTAGGGTTTTTATTCCTTCTAAGGTACTTTTGGGGTTTTTTAGGTTTTTAGAGTATTTTAGGATTTTTATGGTCTCTTAGGGTCTTTTTGGGTTTTTAAGGCTATTTTAAGGATTTTAGGTATTTTAGTGTTTTTAGGGGTTTTTGGAACTTTTGGTGTTTTTCTATATTTTAGGGTTTTTATAGTCTTTTTTGTTTTTAGGGTTTTTGTGTCTTCTTTTTTTTATATACTATTTAGGGTTTTTGGGTTTTAGACACTGTTTATGGTTTTTGTGTCTTTTAATTTCATTAGTGTTTTAGGTAAAGGAAGGCTCGGGGCCAGGCTATTCCTGACTCCCCCCTAAAAATTATTATAAAAAAAGACACGATGGCCCAGCAAACAGAGGAGGGGTGGGGTCAAACGACCATCACCCAAAAACCTCTTACAACCCATGACAGAAAACGAAAGAAAAAAAAAAAAAAAAAAAAGAAAGGACATACCACACAAACAACAGACATCAATCAAAAGTCTTCATCCCCATATGGATCTCCATCAGCACCATAACTGGTAGAAGCAACAAACTCAATCAACTCCCATTCAGACGATTCATACTGTTTTAGGAAAGAGGTGTAGTGATCTCTGAGGCATTGTTGTTTCACATCACGCTGCCCCTTGCCAGACCGACCTCCCCTGGCAGGGGTATTGGCTTTGCAAGAAGCTCTCATGGACACAGTCCTGGGAAAAGTAGAATAATCCTTCATCAGTTTCCTCTTTCGGGGTAAGGAAACCCCTGCAGATTTGTTTTCCTTCCCATGAGGAGTGTCCTCCTCGAGCAAAGACCTTTCCTTGCTGATCAAATACATATTATAATACATCCTTCTACCTTCCTCCTGGAATAAAATTTGATCAGGGACAACAGAGTCTTCCTGATTTAGGGATCAAGGAGCAAGAGCCCCACACTACGGAAAATTGGAGGCCACCAAGGTAGAATCATCAAAATCAAAGCAAGGTGGGGAAACCACACCAGTATGGGCCAACTGCAACTGCCCCTCCTCCCTAGGTAGTAAGCAAACCTCCAAAACTGGCTCCATCACCTTCCTACGCTCAGCATCATCTCCTTGCTGAAGAACGAACCGAGCCAAGTCCCCCATCAAAGACTTGCTCGCAGAAGCACCCTCAAGCGCCAAAGAAACCAAGGATCCCTGCCCACGCCAAGGAGATCCCTCCAACACAACAGGAAGCTTCTCTGAAAGCTCCCCAAGCCAAGGGGGCTTCCCCTACTCAGCCTCCAATCCTAGTACCTGGCCGAGAGAAGACGCAATAACCTATTCATCCCCCTCATCTTTTTCAGACATTATCCCTTCCACAAACTCCCCCGCCTTCTCGGCCACCACCTCCCTTCTGTCCAGCACCCCCTGATCATCCACCTTCCCCTGTCCAACTTCAACAGTGCCTTCCCTAGCCTCCACATTACTCTCAACCAACATATCCTGCACCTCATCACAATCATTCCCATCACAGCTCAAATTCGGCACAGCAACAACAACCACCAGAGAATCATTCTGGGCTCTCCCTCCACCATGTCTAGCAGCAGTGGCCAGCACCCAACTCTGTGCCTGCTCAGCAGGCATATCACATACTTAATTTTTAATAGTGGGCTCTCGCACCACCTCCTCACACTCCAGCCCTTCAAAACGGTTAAAAGTTGGAACCAAAGCATGCCTCTGCTTTATACTGCTGTCAGAGGAAACATGCACCCCAACAGCAGCAATCTCCATGCCAAGAGGTATTCTAGCATCTGGAAGCATCAAATCACTCCTCAAGAACTTGAAACATCACTCACCAAGGAATCTGGTTGACACTGGGCAGCCACTTTCACTAAACTGATAGCACCTACTGCATCCCCGTGGACCTCCAGCACAACTGGACTCACCCCAGCCCCATCCTGCCCGCCGCCACAAAGAACCTCTAGGTCCAGGACACCTGAAGGTGGTTTTACCACCATCCCATGTGCGACCACCTCCCCCACTGACTCCAGTTGGCCAGACCCATTGCACAACACTACATCACCCGAAGCCTGTTTCTGCTCCAGACTTCCAGCCTACCCCTGCTCCTTTGAATCCTCACTGCACAACCTTAAAGATGTAAAACCATCCTCCTTCTAGAATGTCACCTCTTGAGTCCTCACATCCAATGCCTCCACAAGGTCATTGGTAGCTGATTTTAGGTTCATTTAGGTTTTAGGATATACGATTTAGGGTGTAGGGTTTATGTTTTGGTTTAAGGTGTATGGTTTAAATTTTAGGGTTTACGGTATAGGGTTTAGGGTGTAGGGTTTAGGGGTTAGGGTGTATGGTATAAGGTTTAGGGTGCATGGTTCTTCCGCATTTTTTTTTGAATTTTTTGGGGTTTTCTGGGTTTTACATTATTTTTAGGGGTTTTAGGTATTTTATTAGTATTTTGGGGTTTTAGGGGTTTTTATAATTTTTAGGGTTTTAGTGATTTTATGTGATTTTAGGGTTTTTTGTGGGGTTTATGGTTTTTTATTTTTTGGTTTTTAATGGTTTTTTATATTTTTAAGTTTTTTAGGGGTTTCAATGGATTTTTAGTGTTCTTTTTGGTTTTTCAGTGTTTGGAATATTTTTTATTGATTATATTTGTTTTTTAGGGTTCTACGGTTTTTTTGGAGTTTTATGATTTTTTGAGACTTTTAAAATCCTTTTAGGGCTATGTTGGGTTTAGGTTTTTTTAGGGGTTTTTAAGAGTTTTAGTGTTTTTAATGTTTTTTGGGTTTTTAGTCTTTTAGGTTCTTTTACGATTTTTAGGATATTTATTGTGTTTTGTGTTTTTTTTAGGTTAGTTCATGTTTTAATTATTTTGTTATAATATTTTTGCAGTTTTATGGTATTTTAGGGTCTTCTAGGTCTTTTTTGGGTGTTTAGTGTCAATTAAGGTATTTAGGTTTTTAAGATATTTTATGGTTTTAGAGTTTTAGGCTCTTTAAGGATTTTTAATGGGTTTTTAGTGTTTCTTGGGGTTTTACTGTGTTTTACTATTTTTAGGTATTTTAGAGATTTTAGAGATTTTAGTATTTTTGGGGTCTCTTGATGGGTTTAGGATTGTTAGTGTTTTTTAGTGTTTTTTGGGGTTCTAAGTGTCTTTAAAGTTTTAGGGTTTTTTGGGTTTTACCATTTTTTTAGTTTTTGGTGGTCTTAGGGTTATTTTTGTTTTCCTGAGATTTTTTTTGTATTTTTTAGTGTTTATTAGTGTTTTTATGTTTTTTTGGTTTTTAGTGTTTTTAGTGTTTTTAGGGATTTTTAAGGATTTAATAGTTTTTAGGTTTTTTAGGGGTTTTAGGGATTTTTAAAAAAAAATTAGTGTTTTTTAGGATTTTTATGTTTTTAGGGTCTTTATAGAACATTTGTGGACTTTTATGTTTATTTTTATTTATAAGGTTTTTGGGGTTTGGGGGGTTTTTAGAGTTTTTGGGGGTTTGGGTTTTAAAGGTTCATAGGGTTTTCTAGGTGTTTTGGGGTTTTTTGGAATTTTTTAAAGTTTTAAATTTTTATTTTTTTAGGTTTTTAGAGTTTTAAGAATTTTTAGTGTTTTTTATAGTTCTGTATGGTTTTAGAGTCTTCTAGGGGGTTTTATGTTTTCCTATGATTTTTATGGTGTATGTGGTTTTTATGGTTTTTTATGATTTTTAGTGTCTTTTAGGGTTTTAGGGATCTTAGGGTAATTTAGAGATTTTAGGACTCATTGGGATTTTAATGGTTTTATTAGGTCTTTATGGGTTTTTAGGGTCCTTTAGGGTTTGCAATGTTTTTAGAGCAGGTTGGGGTTTTAGGCTATTAATGGGTCATTAAGTGATTTCATATAATTTTCTGCATCTTTTAAGGTTTTTAGGGTATTGTAGAGTTTTTGAGGTTTTCAGGGCGTTTATGGGTTTTAAAGGTCTTTTGAGGTTTTTTGGGGTTGTTGGTTCATTTTGGGGTTTTAGGGTCTTTTAGGGTTTTCAGGGAGACTATTGTATTTTACTGGTGTTTTTTGGTTTTTTGGGGTTTTTGGGTTTTTATGGTTTTTACTGCCTTTACAGTTTTTTGGGGGATTTTAGGGTTTTTTAGTGGTTTTAGGGCACTTTCTGGACTTTGGGTTTTTTTTTATCATTATGGGTTTTTTAGTCTTCTTTGATGTTTTTTTGTTTTTTTTGAAATTTTAGGTGTTTTGATTTTTTTAGATTATTTTAGGGATTTTTTTGGTTTTAATGGTTTTTAGTGTTTTTAGGGGTTTTAGGGTTTCTAGGGTGTTTTACTATTTTTTATGTATTTAGGATTTTTATTGGATTTAGGGGTTTTATAGATATATGAGGTAGATAGGGTTTTAGGTTTCTTATGAGTCTTTTTAGGTTTTTTAGGGTATTCTATAAGCTTAGAAATTTATAGTTCTTGGGGATTCTTTGGGGATTTTGTGTTTTAGGGGGTTTGAGGGTTTAGATAGTTTTTAGGGGTTTTCATGGATTTTTAGGGATTTTTTGTTTTTTATGGTTTTAAAGGGGTTTAGTGATTGGAAGATTGTTAGGATTTTTATGGTTTTTTGGGTTTTAAGCGTTTTTAGAGTTTTTAAGGGTTTATGGGTTTTTAGGTTTTTAGTGTTTATGGGGTTTTATGGTCTTTCTGGGTTTCTAGTTTTTTTTATGGTTTTACGGCTTTTATGCTATTTAAGGGTTTTTTGGTTTTTTATATTGGGTTTAGGGACTATTATAGTTTTTGTGATTTTTATGGTTTTTTGGGTCTTTTATGTTTTTAGGGGTTTAATTTTATTTAGAGGTTTTAGTGTCTTTTAAGGGTTTTAATGATTTTTAATGTTTTTCATGGTTTTTAGTAGTTTTTTATTATTTTGGGTTGTTCAATTTTTTTGGATTTTAAGAGTTTTTGGTTATTTTAGGTTTTTTAGTATTTTAAGGGGTTTTAGGTTGTTATTATATTTTTAGTTGTTTTGGGTTTTAGATATTTTGTGGGTTTTTATATTTCTTATGGTTTTTTATGGTTTTATGTATTTTAGGGTTTTTAGGGTTTTTAGGTTATTTAGGGTTTATTAATTTTTATTATTATTTTAGGGGTTTTTTGGAATTCTTTATAGTCTTTAGTGTTTTTTTTGGATTTTTAGGGGTTTTTGGGTTTTAGGGATTTTTGAGGGTTTTAATGGTTTTTAGGGTCTCTTTACTTTTTTAGGGTGTTCTAAATTTTTAGGGGTTTCTTATCGATTTTAGGGTTTTTAGGGGTTTTTTAGTGTTTTACTGTATTTTAGGGGATTTTAATATTTTTTGGGACATTTAGGGGTCTTTTTGTGACATTATGATTTTATATTTTTTTAAATGATTTTTTGGGTATCTAAGGGTTTTAGGGTTTTTAAGATTTTAATGTTTTAGAGACTTTAGTGAAATTTAGGTTTTTTAGTGATTTATGAATTTTCTAGGTATTAGAGTTTTATGGGAATGGCAGATGTGGGAGCCAGGCTATTCCTGGCCCCCCCAAAATTTATTAATAAAAAGAGGAAACTGCAGACCAGGGAGGGGTATGGGTATATCAACCCATACCCAAAATACAATCCCCAAAAAGAAAAAAGAGAAAAAAAAATACCAAGCACAACAGCAGAAGAGAAAAAAAGCAGAAACTATGGATGAAATTCTCTACCCCCAAGTGGGTCCCCATCAGCACCATAACCAGAGGAAGCATCCAACTCCATCAAATCCCATTCAGATGATTTATAATGCTTTAGGAAGATAGTGTAGTACTCTCTAAGGTGTTGCTGCTCCACATTAGGCTGCGCCATGATAGGCCAACCCCCCCTGCCAGAGACAACTTTTTTAGCTTTGTAAGATGCTCTTGTGGACACTGTATTTGGATAAGTGGAGTAGTCATTCCTCAATTTTCTCTTTGGGGTGTCTAAAGAGACCCCTATAGATTTTTTTCCTTCCCATGTGGAATGGCTACCCCTAGCAAGGCCCTCTTTTTACCGATCATTTCCATATTATAATTCATTCATCAAGCATCGTAATGGAAAAAACCTATTCAAGGATAAATGAGGATTCTTGATTTAGGGAGAATATGGAAGGAACCCCACAATGCAGCACGCCAGGTGCCACATTAGCTAGGGAAAGCTGCAATCACCCCTCCTCCATAGTCAGCTTGCAGACATCCACAACCGGCTCCATCACCTCCCTAGGTTCAGCGACCTCCATTTTCTCATGAGCAATCCGATCCAGAGCCCCCTTCCAAGAAGACTCACTAGCAGAACCCCCCTCATGAACCAACAAATCCAAAGGCCCCAGCCAGTGCCTCGGGAAACCCTCCATCACCACAGAACAATGCACCACCAACTCCCCATACACAGGTACTCCCCCTACTTAGCCTCCTCCCCCATCTGGGCCACCCTTTCTCCATCGCGTAATGCCCATACCTCATCCTACATATCACCTCTAGGGACCATTGAAGCCTCACTTTGGACTTCCTCATCCCCTGCACCATCACCATGTGCCATAAGCAGGGCCAACTCCAGCACATCCAATCTATGAAAAACATCACTAGGCATAGGATCCATTAAGGTTTCATTTTATTCAATAATGGCACCAGTCCTAGTAGTTGACATGACCCTATCATCAGCAACCTCCCCTATTTCCTCCATCACCCCCTGCTCCTCCACATCCCCTTCTACATCACCCATCCCCTTCGACTCCATAGAATTAAGACAAGCAAATATGTTACTCAAGGGGGACCATCTAAGGCCAGCGCCTCCCTACATCCAGCATGCCCACTATACTTTTTTTATTTTAAAAGGTTGGGGCCGAAGCCTCAATTTATTATTTGAAAGAAAATACCTCTTTAAACTGGGTAGAGGGAGACCCATTACATAGCCTGAAGGCCCAAGGCCAAGTGGCCTGAATACAAGGCTTAAAAGCCCATTTTCTTGGCCCAAAGGACCCCACGGTGAACAGTACTGCTACAACACCCTCACTACTACAATACCTGCTCCAGTACCACCACTGCTACAGTGTCTACTATAGTCCCACCGCCGCTACAGTGTTGTCGTTGCTACAATGTCTCCGCTGCTACAGTACCCGGGAAATTCGCCCCTTCCCACTATACGGAACCACGGTCTCTTGACCCGCATCCACTCTTCCCAAGCCAACAACAACCCCCCGATTCCACAGAAGCTATGCCACCTCCAGACCAGTGAAGGGTGATGCTGTCACCAACCCATGTGCAGCAGCCTCCCCCACTGAGTCCTACACCTTTATTTTCTACCCACCCAAAGCAAGTTCCTCCACTCTTCCATCCTACCCCTACTCCTTCAAAACATCACAGAGGGTACCTCACACCTTCCTCAGTCTCCATTCCTCACTTCTCACTCTCAATCAGTAGATCCGGATTCAGTCTCTCAAACACATGGGATACCTTTGGCCCAGTGAATTGTCGCGACAATGCCTTTAACAGAGACCCTGCCACAATATTTCCCTGAACATCCGCCATCACTGGATGTTCACCCCCCATAACTCCTTCACTTCTACCCCTTAATCTACAAGAAATTCTAGAATGACCCAATTGCCTACATATTGAGAAGAATGCAACAGAGGACTCCACAACTACCGGTTGTTTGAAACAAAACTCCCTACCAACAGTTATCCACACAAAGTCGATCAGTGGTTTTGAGACATCCAATTCAACGCAAACTCTTGGGGAAACTGGGTGAAAAATTTCTTGATTCCAGCGATCTGAAAACAAATACTAGACAACAAGATTCCTGTTCATACAAATAATGGATGGATTCTGAAATGGAATAGGAAGTTTCAGGAACCTCACCCATGAAGCAATCAACGGTGAGTCCCTGTTTATGTGCAGGTCAAAGATCCATCAGAAGAGGAAGAATTTGACGCCATTAAGACTTCGAGGAGCCGCATAACAAGAATGGATCAGATCTTCCTCTGTCAAGAACTGGATCATAAAATGGCAGCCATCCAATAGCCCTACTATCGCCTGATCTTGTAGGTTCCAAAATCCAAAAATTAATCTCTTAAAAGACTCCACCAAGGGTCATTGCTTCACATACCGAGCAACTAAGGTCTAGCTATAAAGCACAGAGGCCACATAGAACTCTGATTCCGATAATTTTAAGTGAGTGTATCCTTCATACAAGTCAGGAACCTTCGAGAAAAGATCAATCCAAGGGAAGAGGGGAAGAGAAAGAGGCACAGGAGTAGAAATGAAGGCAAGATTCAGATCGCTAACGAGTGAAGAACCCTCCCCCAGAGGGGGGAGGAAAGATCATTGTCGACACCGTCAATGATCCATCGAGGTATTAGGGTTTGTTGGTTTTATGTTTTCTTTCTTACGATTTTAGGGGTTTTTATGGGTATTTACGTGTTTCAATGGGGGGTTTTGGGGATTATTAGAGGGTTAGGGATATCTGGGTATTATAGGGTTATTTTATGGTTTTTATGTTTTTTAGAGATATTTCATAATTTTATAGGGTTCCTTTAGGGTTTTAGGGATATTTTAGGGGTTTTCGGATTTTTGGGTTTTTTAGGGTTTTTAGGGGTTTTTAGGGTTTGTTAGGATTCTATAGGGTTTTTAGATTTTTGTAGATTTTTTTTGGGTTTTAGGTTTTATTTGGGATTTAATGATTTTTTATTTCTCATAGGGTTTTTAGGGTTTCTATAGTTTATTAGGGTATTTTAGGGTTTTTAGGATTTATTATGTGTTTTTGGGGTTTTAGGTTTTAAGGGATTTGGGTTTATGATGGGTTTCTTAGGAATTTTATCATTTTTATGGTTTTTAAGGTGTTTATGGTTTTTATACTTTTTATTATTTCTATTTATTTTAGAGGATTTTATGGATTTTAGGGGACTTTATGGTTTCTATGTGTTTTTGGGTTTTTCAAGGATTTTATGGTTTTTAGAGTTTTTAGGGTTTCTTTTAGGGTTTTTAGGTTTTAGGGATTTGAATGTAGGGTATAGGGTATAGGGTGTATGGTATATGGTTTAGATATTAGGTTAAAGGGTTTAAGGTGTAGGTTTTAGGGTTTAGGGTGTATTGTATATTGTTTAAGGTCTTAGGAGTGGTGAATACTATTTAAGTTGTAGGGTTTAGAGTGTAGGGTGTATGGTATATGGTTTAGGGTGTATATCTTTGGGTTTCGGGTGGGGGTATATAGTTTAGGATGTAGAGTGTATGGTATGTGGTTTAGGGAGTTGGGTTTAGTGTTTATATTTTTTGGTATATGATTTTGGGTGTAGGGTTTAGGGTTTAGGGTGTTGGGTATAAGATTTAGGGTGTATGGTTTTGTTTTTATGGTGAAATGTAGGGGTTTTATGGTGTATGATTTAGTGTTTATGATGTAGTGTATAAGTTTTAGGGTTTAGGTATTACAATTTTTGGTGTAAGGTATAGGTTTTAGGGTTTTGGTTTAAGGGGTTAGGTTGTTGCATATATGGATTAGGGTGTAGAGTTTAGTGTTTAGGGTGTGGGGTATAGTGTTTTTAGTGTATGGTTTAGGGTTTTTGGTGTAGGTTATAAGATTTATGGTTTATGTTTTAGGGTTTAGGGTGTAGGTTATATGGTTAATATCATAGGGTTTATGTTTTTTGGTGTTGGGTATAGGGTTTCAGGTTTTGGGTTATGGGTTTTGGGTTTAAGGTATAGGGTTTACGGTGTAGGGTATATGCTTTATGGTGTAGGGTTTACTGTTTAAGGTGTAGTGTATATGATTTAGGTTGAAGGGTTTGTGATTTTTGTTATAGGGTATAGGGTTTAGGGTATTAGTTATATGGTATTGGGTTTGGGGTTTTGGTTATATGGTTTATATTATAAGGTATAGGGTTCTGAATTTAGGTTATATGGGTTTAAGATGTAGGTTATATGGTTTAGGGTGTAGGGTTTTGGGTTTTGGATGTATGGTATTTGGTATAGGCTCTAGGTTATATATTTTAGTGTGTAGATTATAGGTTTTAGGGTGTAGGGTTTAGAATAAAGGGTTTGCGGTGTTGGTTATAGGGGTTAGGGTGTTGGGTTTTGGGTATAGTGTGTAGTGTATATGGTTTAGGGTGTAGGGTATTGGGTTTTGGGTGTACAATATAGGGTATAGGGTATAGGGTTTAGTGTATAGGGTATATAGTGTGGGGTTTAGGGTTTAGGGTGTCAGGTTTATCATTTTTATGTATTTTATATTTTTTAGGACTTTTTTTGGTTTTTGTGGTTTTTAATGTTTTTTGGATTTTTAGTGTTTTTAAGGTTTCTAGGAGTTTAAAGGTTTTTAATTTTTGTGTATGTTTTTAGGGTATTTGGGTTTTATAGGGTTTTTTCATGGGTTTTTGGGTTTTTATGTTTCTTAGGGTTTGTTTGCATCAAAAAATTCAAGCCATACACTTTACTGTATAATTCATAAGTAGAAACATGTATCCATGATTGAAGAGGAAGAAGATTGGAATTCCATGTGTTGTAAGACTGATCCACAATGGAGGAAAATATTCCATGGAAATTCATCCCAATTTGGTGACATGGTGGTGTAAATATCCCTCTGATATTATGCTGCAGATTTTGTAAAATGATGAAAAAGGTGTTGATGCCTTAAAAAGCACTTTTGAGTGTCCTTTGGGAACTTTTTGGCATCAAAAGACCCATAATAGGGTGTATAAACCATATATAGGGCTTATATCCCTATGAATACTTCAATTTTATAGGTCACAGAGCTTAAAAAGTATTACAGATCAAACGTTATGGATGCGGATTGTCAGGATTTTTTATTTTTTAATTTGAGATCTCGTATGGATCCTTCACGCAACTCCTTCTCCCTTCTCTCATGAGTACTATATTGGAGGAGTGCTTGCATGATCCACTTGTTTGTAGAACACTACTTAGACCACGTATACGAAACTCTTGCACGGAGCACCATTCTCGGAAAACTCCTCATGCAGGTCTAACCTGGGTGAGTAACTTATGTGAACCACTTCCTTCTCTTAGGGTCCCATTATAACTTATAAATAGGACCCTTGGTATCCTTTTTTTATCCCAACATATAGATGGAGGAATTTTTTCACAGTTTTAATCACCATAGTCTTTTGACCAATTTCTCAAAACCCTCTAGTTAGCTCCTCAAGCCTCAATAAAAGGGGAAATTACTGAGATTCAAAAGCTTTGAGTTCCTCCATGGTCTAAAACACTGAAGACCAATGTGATGATTCACTCACCCAAGTAAAAAATAGTAGTTTGAAGGCCCTACCCAAGCTTAGGGCTTGCGTGAGATGCTTCCAAGAGCACCTTAAGAGATTCTTGGAGGTCCAAGAAAGGTCTCTCCCAGGTTTTGATCCCCAGTTCGTTCTTCATCCATGTTCTCCAAGTAATACTAGTGTGGGGAACCTGATATATCACTCAAATATAACCTAGGAGAAGACAAAGAAATCTCACCAGAGTATCACCTAGGCATATCCAAATCTATCTCCCCCATGTATCACCTGAGAAAGGTACCCTAAAACTCACCCAAAAATCATCTTGGTGAAGCACCTTTTGGGGATTATTTTCACATCTCCAATGATTAGGAACCACTCTATCCTAGTCCCACATTCTAGAGAGACCAAGCTAACACCTAATTCATAACCCCCGTGCATGTATGATTTGTTCCTAGGGCACACCAGTATTCCCTCCTGATTATACATTAACATGGTAAATGAGGTCTTGTTGTTAACCTACCTAATATTTAGGATCCTCTGACTCTCTTCAAACATAAATTCTCATTGTAATGAGGATAATATACCTGAGGGTAGTAATAATTGGATTCTCAGGTTTGGCAGTGAAATATTTTTTTTTGAGATGTGAAGAGAATAAGATGACAATATCCCCTTATTGTCTGTCACCTCTCCCTCATCCACCCTTCCACATGTCAGAAGGGAAACAATAATGAAACCCAACTGGATTAAACATCATGTCCTTGTAGGATATCCAATCCCTTCTATTCAATTTTCCTCATCCACTATTGGATGAATGAGATTTCATGTAATTTTAGATCTCTAAATTCCTATTATTTCTCACACCAAGCATAACTAACATGGGTTTATAGTTTAGCGGTGATCTTTCATTAGCATGATCAAATATCCTCAAACATGAATCATCCATTGGTTTAAGCCCTAATAATTCTATAAAAAATGGGAGTTGATTCCAATGAAAATAGGATATGTAGGAAGCCTCCCTCTAGTTCAAACCTGTCACCATAAACTCACCATAATCATATTTGGGTCATATTTCTAGTAGGATAATATTCAATCAAGATAGCCATATTCATTCTGGGTCCCTCCATTGTTATCTTTGTTGTGGCATATTTCTAGTAATATCATGTCTAATACTTGGGAATCTATATCCCTTCCAATACCCTCATTCTTTTTTGGTATATTTATCACAACTAATTTTACATGGACCCTATCCCTATAAATCATTGCCACATGACTTCGAACTTCATGGTTTAATCCTTATCACATAACCTTAAAAGGTATGAAATGTTTTGTTAAGTGGTACTAAACTGTGTTGGTTCTAATTCCTCTAATTAGGATACATTAAAATCCATTACCCTCAAATTGATCCCAACATCAAGAAAAATTCCATCTCCATTTAAGATAATATATTCTAGATCACCCAGCAATGTGAATTAAAACCAGTATCACAAAATAAAAACATAAGAAAAATAGGGAACCACATATACAGACAGATGGTTTCTAAAAAATATCTATCGATAATTGTTTTTTAATACAAAGGGGTAAATTTTTTCATATTTTAAATTTAAAATGGATTCAAGAATATGTCTTAAATCTATAATAGAGTCTCCAAATGTGAAATAATTCCCCTAAAAAGGTGTGATGAGCTCGACCACCCATCCTCTCAAATAATGTGAGTTCTTAAGCATCATTGGTTATGTTCCCCAATTATTTTATAAATTTGGAAAGAAGACCCATGATCTATAATGAATATGAGATTCATTGGGTTTTTTCAGTTCCACGAACAAACCTAATTGAAAAATAACAAGTGATGAAAACATGTGTGAAATATGATTTTTATGGTTTTATGTTTTTGGTTTATTAGGTCCTTTTAGGGATTTTAGGCTTCTTTATGGTTTCTAGGATTATTTTGGGATTTAATAGTTTTAGGCCAATTAGTGATTTTTTGGGTTTTTAATGGATTTAAGGTTTTTAGGGGTTTCAACTATTTTTTAGGTTTTCAGTGTTTTTAGGGATTTTGATTGATTTTTTTTTGGATTTTATGGGTTTTTATGTTTTTAGGGTTTGTATGGATTTTACGGGTTCTTTTTATTTTTAGGGGTTTTAGGGTTTTATGTTTTTGTAATTGTTTTTATTTTTTCATTAATTTTTATGGGGTTTTAGGGGGTTTTAATGTTTTTATGGGTTTTTAGGATCTTTTAGATTTTTTATTTATTTTTTGGATTTTTTTGGATTGAAATGTTCTTAGTGGTTTTAGGGTTTTCGTTTTATTTTAGGGGTTTTTAGGGTTATTAGGGTCTTTATAGTCTTTAGAGTTTTTTTGTAGTTTTAAAGATTTTAAGGGGTTTTAGGGTCTTTTAGTTTTTTTATAAAGTTTTTAGTGCCTTATTTCCCTTTTGGGGTTTTTAAGTTCATTATTTTTTATGGTAATGATGGTATTTTAGGGTTGTTAGGGTCTTTTATGTTTTTTAAAAGTATTTTGGGCCTTTTAATATTTTTTTAGGTCATTAATAGTTTTCTATGTTTATATATTTTTTGGTGTTTTTTGGGATTTTAGAGTTTTTAAGGGTTTTTAGTCTTATTTATGTTTTTATGGTATTTTATTATATTATTTCTTTATGATTTTTATTTGTTTTGGGTTTTTTCAATTTTATCAAGTTTTCAGTAAGTTTTATGATTTTAAATGTTTTTAGTGATTTGAGGGTTTTTAGGGTTTTTTTGGTTTTTTTGGTTTTTTGAATTTTTAGGGTTTTATGGTTTTGTATATTTTTTTGGGTTTGTTGGGTTCCATGGGTATTATACTATTTTATTGGATTTATGGTTTTATGGGGTTTTCATGTTTTTAGGGGGTTTTAGGATTTTAGAGGTTTTAGATATTTTATGGTATTTTAGGGGATTTAAAGGGTTTTAAGGGTCTTTTACAGTTTTAGGGTTTTTAATGAAAATACGGTTTTCATGTTTTTTTGGTTTTTAAGTTTTGTAGGTTTTTAGGGATTTTATGGATTTTTAGTTTATTTGGGTTTTCGAGATTTTAGGGTATTTTAGGTGTCATTTAGAGGTTTTTATGGATTTGTTGGGTTTTAGGGTTTTATGGTTTTTAGGGACTTTGGGTTTTTTATGTATTTTTAGGGTTTTTATGATTTTTTTTGTATTTCATAAGGTTCTAGGATTTTTAGTGTTTTCGATTTTTAGGGTTTTAGGATATTTTAGGGTTCTCATAGGGTTTTAGGTTTTGGGGGGTCTTTTAAGGATTTAGGGATTTTAGGTATTTTTTTGTTTTTGTTTTATTTTTTTGGTTTTAAGGTTTTTTAAGATTTATGGGGTTATTTTACGATTTTTATGGGTATTAGGGTTTTTTAGTGTTTTTTGGGGATTTTAAAGGTTTTATGTTTTGTTAGTATTTTGTAGTTTTTTTTTGGGTTTTAGGGATTTGTTATGGTTTATAAGGGTTTTTTGGGGTTTTCATTGTTTTTTTATGGTTTTCAGGGTTTGTAGGGGTTTGTAGGGTTTTTAAGAGTTTTGGGTTTTTGAGGGATTTTTTTGGGGTTTTAATGTTTTCTTAGGGGTTTTAATGTCATATTGTTTTTTATTGTTTTTAAGGTTTTACGTTTTTTATATATTTTTGTTTTTTTAGTGTTTTTATGTTTTTTCAGTTTTAGTATTTAATGATTTCTTATATTTTTTAAGTTTTTTTTGTTATAAGGTTTATAGTGTAGGGTTTTGGGTTTATTGTGTAAGGTTTAGGGTATAGGTTATAGGGTGTACAATATATGATCTACAATGTAGTGTATATGGTTCAAAGTGCATGGTTTGTGGATTATAGTTTTTGGTATATGGTTTTAGGTGTAGGTTTTAATGTTTACAGTGTAGGGTCTAGTGTCTAGGATATATGTTTTAGGGTTTTGGGTGTAGGATATAGAGATTAGGACATATATATTAGGATTTATGGTATAGGGTATAGGGTTTAGAGTGTAGGGTTTAGGGTTTAATGTGGGTTTTAGGGTTTAGTGTGTAGGGTTTAGGGTCTATAGTATAGGGTTTAGGGATTATGGTGCATGGTATAGGGTATTTGGTATAGATTTTATGGTGTGGGGTATAAGGTTTCTGGTGTGGGGTTTATAGTATAGGGTGTATGGTATGTGGTTTAGGGTTTAAGAGTTAGGGTATAGGGTATAATGTTTAGGTTGTATTGTTTAATGTTTAGGTTTTAGGGTGTAGGGTATAGGGTTATAGTTGAGGGTTATAGGGCCTAGTCATTAGGGTGGTGGTTATATGGTTTAGTGTTTAGATTTTATAGTTTAGGTTTTAGGGTTTAGGGTATATTAGGTAGGTATAAGATTTAGGGTGTAAGGTTTAGTGTTTATTGTGTGTGGTTTAATTTTTAGGGTGTAGGTTTTAGGTTTTAGGCAATAGGGTATAGGATTTATGGTGTAGGAATTAGGGATTGTGGTGTTTGATTTAGTCTATAGGGTATAGGGTATAGGATTTAGGGTGAATAGTATAGGGTTTAGGGTATAGGGTACATGGTTTATGGTGTATAATACGGGGTTTAGGGTGAGTGGTGTACGGATTAAGGTGTCGGTTTTGGGGATTATTGTATAGGGTTTTTTAGGGTGTGTGGAATTATGTCTAGGTTTTATGGATTAGGTTTTAGGATTTAGGGTATCAGTTTTAGGATGTTGGGTATAGTGTTTAGGGTCTAGGGTTTATTGTTTTGGGTAAGGCGTATAAGGCTTAGGGTGTACGGTATAGGGTTTAGGGTGCATTGTGTAGAGTTTTGGGTGTAGGGTATAGGGTTTATGGTATAGGGTTTTGGTTTTAGGGTGTAAGGTATAGTATTTTGGGTGTAGGGTTTAGGTTTTATGGTTTTAGGATTAGGTTTTAGTATTTATATAATAGGTTTTATGGATTAACGTATAGGGTATAGGGTTTAGGGTGTACAGTTTAGGGTTTAGGGTTTATGGTGTTGGATTTAGGATTTTGAGTTTAGGTTATAGGGTATATGATTTAGGTTGTATCATATAGTGTTTTGGTTGTATGTTATAAGGTTTAAGTTGTAGGGATTAAATATTTGGGTGTATGGTATAGGGTTCAGTGTGTAGGGTTATGTGTGTAGGGTATAGGGTTTCGGGCATAGGGTTCAGGGTTCAAAGTGTAGTGTATTTGGTTTAGGGTGCTGGGATTAAGATTCACTATTGGAAATCTGTCCTTTCCCAATGCTTCTATACCAACGGTTTGTAATAACTGTTGGTATAGGTCCCCTTTCCCAACGGTTTGGAAAAAACTTTGGGAAAACCCACATTGAGGTCACTTTTACCACTGGTTTGCCAAAACTGTTGGGAAAGGGAATGGCTTTCCCAACGGTTTGGCCAAACCTTTGGGAGAAGTCCACTTTATGGACACTTTTCCCAACGGTTTGGCCAAACTTTTGGGAAAGGGTGTAGCTATCCCAATGGTTTGGCCAAACCATTGGGAAAAGTGTCCACTATACCAACGTTACTCCCAAAATCAAAGGACCTACACCAACGGTTGTCAAAACCATTGTTATAGGTCTATACCAATGGTTTTGACAACCGTCGGTCTAGGTTCTTTGATTTTTTATCGAATATTATTACAGATAACATTATATAAATAAAAATTTAAGATAATTATGATAATACATATATATATTTATTAAATTATGTTCACAAAAGTCATGTTAGGTTAGTGGTTAGGTCGTTCAATGATAAACTAGAGGTCGTGGGATCAAATCCCACCGAATGTTTTTTTTTTGAAAAACATATACCAACTGTTTTATGTAACCGTTGGTCTAGATTTTCATATTACTTATACCAACGGTTTTCAAAAAACCATTGGTATATAGCTATCCCCACGGCTTACTTGCCAATTGTCCTCCAAACCGTTGCTATAGGTTAGTTTTCCAGTAGTTATTTATGGTGTAGGGTATGGGGTTTAGGGTATAGGGTATAGGGTTTATGATATAGGGTTTAGGGTGTGGGGTTTAGGGTTTAGGGTCTGGGGTATAGGGTTTAGGGTGTGGGGTTTAAGGTTTAGGGTGTCAGATTTAGGGTCTATGTTTTGGGAGTAGGGTTTTTGTTTTAGGTTCTTGGTTGTAGGTTATATAGTGTAGGGTATAGGGTTGAGAGTGTATGTTATATGTTTTAGGGTGTAGCGTATTTAGAATAATGTGTAGGGTATTAGCTATAGGGAATATGGAATAAGGTTTACGTAGTGGGGTTTTGGTTTAGGGTGTAGGGTATTTGGTTTAGTGTGTCAAGTTTTTGATTATGGGTGTAGGGTATAGAATTTATGGTGTAGAGTTTATGGTATATGATTTAGGGTGTACGATATAGGGTGGAGGTTTTAGGGATTAGAGTATAAGGTTAAGGGTTAAGGGTTTAGAGAATAGGGTTTAGGGTGTAGGTTTAATGGTTTACGGTGTAGGGTTTACGGTGTACGGTGCAGGGTTTTGGGATTAGGGTGTTTGTTATAGGCTTTATGGTTTATTTTTTATTGTATATAGTTTATGTTATATGGTTTAGAGTGTAGTATTTATGGTGTGTGTTTAAGGTTATAGGGTTTAATGTGTTGTGATTGGGGTTTTGGGTGCAGGGTTTTAGGTTTAGGGTGTAGGGTTTAGAGTTTAGGGAGTAACATATAGGCTTTATTATGTAGGGTTTAGGGTTTGGGGTGTATGTTTTAGGTTTTAGGATTTATGTATAATTCTTTAGCACTTAAGTCTTAGATTATAGGTTTTAGAGTGTTGGGTTTTGGGTCTAGGGTGTGGGTTTTTGGTTTAGTGTGTTGGGTTTAGGGTTTAAGGTGAAGGGTATAGGGTTTTTGGTTTTGGGAATTGGGTTTAGGGTCTAGAGTTTAGGTTATTCAGATCAGGGTGTCGGTTATAAGGTTTATGTTGTTTGGTTTATAGTTTTTTTGTAGGTTATAGGGTTTAGATTGATGATTATTGGGTTTTAGGTGCTAGGTTTCAACTTTAGGTTGTAGGGAATAGGTTTTAGGAAGTAGGGTTTAGGGTTTAGGATGTTGGGCGTTGGGTTTATGTTGTAGGTTATAGGGTATAGTGTGTGGGGTTCCGAGTTTGGTGTGGATATTATAGGGTTTTGGTTTTAGGTTATAGGGTATTGGGTTTATTGTTTAGTGTTTATGGTTTGGGGATTTTGGTTTTGGTTGTAGGGTTTAGGGTTCAGTGTGTAGGGTATAGGGTAGAGTGTTTTTAGGGTTTCTAGGATCTTTATGGAATTGTGAGTTTTTTTTTGTTTTTTGGGGATTATCATGGTTTTAGGGATTTCAAGGTTTATTTTAGTTGTTATTGGGTTTTATGGGTTTTAAGATTTCATTAGGTTTTTAGGGTTGTTCTTTGGTTATTAAGGTTTTACGTGTTTTGGGGGGGGGGGGTTAGAGTTTTTTAGGGTTTAGGGTTTTAGGGTTTTTTAGAGATTTTAGGGTTTTTAGGTTTTTAGTTTTTTTATTTTTAATGTATTATGGTTTTTATATTTTTATGGAGTTTCTTAGGGTTACAGTGTGGTTTTAAAAATTTTATGTTTTTTGGTTTTTGGAGTTTTTAAGTATTTTAGGGGTTTTAGGGGTTTTAGGATTTTTATTTGTTTTTAGTGTTTAATTTTTGTTTTTATGGGATTTAAATTTTTTTATTTGTTTTTAGTGTTTTACAATTGTTTTCATATTTTTATGGGTTTAATGGGGTTTTAGGGTTTATGATATCTAGGGTTATTTTTTGGTTTTTGGGTTTTACGGCCATTTAGGGTTTTAATGGTTTTTAGGGTTGTTTGTGTGTTTTAATGTTTTTTTGGGGTATATGGGTTTTATTGTTTTTAGAGATTTTAAGGGTTTTACGGTTTTAAGGGTTTTTATTATTTTTAGGGTATTTGGGGTGTTCAAGGGATCTTATTGATCTTATAGGCATTTGTGGGATTTTAGGGGGTTTTAGGAGTTTTATGGGTATAGGATCTTTTAAGGTTTATAATTTTCTCCAGTCTTTTAGTAATTTTAGGGTTTTTACGTATTTTATGAGTGTTATAGGTTTTATAGGGTTTTAGGGGCTTAAGTATTTGGGGGGGGGGGGGTTAGCGGTTTTTACAGTTTTTGGGTTTTTATGGGTATTTTGATTTTTTTTGGTTTTTAGGGTTTTTATGGGTTTTTTGAATTTTTTGGTTTTCTAGGGGTTTTAGGGTTTTTTAGGGGGTTTAGGGTTTTTTTTGTTATGGTTTTTATGGTTTTTTGTTTCTTATTTATTTCAAGGTTTTCTTGGTGTTTCTAGGTTTTTTTGGGAGTTTTTAGGAATTCTAGGGGTTTTAGGGGTTTAGATTTTTTTAGTGTTTTATGGGGTTCGTCTTGTTTTTTGGGGTTTTTAAAATTTTTAGGGTATCCTAGGGTTTTAGTGTTTTTAGGGTTTTTGGGTTTTTAGTGTTTTAGGGGTTTCTAGGGTTTTACTATTTTTTAGAGTTTAAATTTTTTATGAAGTTTTTCTTATTTTATAATTTTTATGGTTTTGATATGATTTTTTAGAGGATTAATATTTTTAGGGGTCTTATGGTTTTTTGGATCTTTTATGGTTTGTAGGGTTTGTCTATATTTTTATGGTTTATGGCTATTATAATTCTTTTATGGTTATTTTATCTTTTAAGGTTTTTATTATTTAAATGGTTTTTATGATCTGTTAATGATTTTCATCGTCTTTTAGGTTTTGGGTTTTTTTTGGTATTTTAGGGTATTTGTGTGGTTTTTTTGGGTTCTTTGGTTTACTATGGTGGTTTAGAATTTTGTTAGGGTTTTCGGTTTGTTTAGTGTATTTAGATTATTTTAGGCTCATTAAAGAATTTTTAGTGATATTATGTTCCATTAGGGCTTTTAGAGATTTTAAGTTCCATTAGGGTTTTAGGGTCCTTTAATGTTTTAGGGTATTTTATAATCCTTTGGAGTTTTTTAATGTTTTTTGATCCATTTAAGTATTTTAGGGTCTTTAGGGGTTTTTTGGGGTTTTTAGGTTCCTTTAGAGATTTTATTTTTCTAGAGTCTTTTATAGGGGTTTGGGAATTTTATGGTAATTTATAATGTTTTGTGGTAGTGTATTTTATGATATTTAGGTTATTTTTTTGTTTTATGGTTTTTTTAGTTTTTTTAGGCATTCTAGAGATTTCTAGGCCCTTTAAGAGATTTCTATGTTTTACGGTCTTAAGTGGTTTTAGGGTATTAAGGTTATTTTATATTTATTGAGGTTTTTTTTTATTTTTAAGGGTTTTTAGGAGCTTTAGGTATTTTAGGGTTTTTATGTTTTTAGTGGATTTATGGTTTTAGGGTTTAAGGATCCTATAGGGTTTTTAGGTGTATTATGGTTTTTAGTGGTTTTGGGGGTTTTTAGGATTTTTGGGTTCTTATTGTTTTCATGTTTTTTTGGGTTTCCAAGGTTTTAAAGTGTTTTTTTGTTTTTTATAGTTTTTGCGGGTTTTTTTGGGTTTTAGTGTTTTAGGGTAATTTTGGGTTTTTGATATTTAAGTGCTTTTATAATTTTCATTATTTTTAGGATTTTGTGTATTTTTTGTGTTTTATGGTTTTATGTGGTTTTTAGGGTTTAGATGGATTTCAGGGTCTTATTATTTTTTTTGGTTTTTGAGTTATTAGGTGTTTTATGGTTTTTAGAGAATATAGGGGGTTTAAGGATTTTTGGGATTTTTGGGGTTTATGGATTTTTTAGGGATTTTTATGATTTTTTAGGTTTTTGAAGGTTTTTGGGGTCTTTATAGGTTTTTAGGTTTTCCATATATTTTTGGAGGATTTTTTATTTTTTGGGGGGTCTTAGGGGGTTTCAAGGGTTTTTTTATTTTTAGGGTTTTTAGATTTTTCTTTGCTTTTTGAAATTTTTTAATGTTTTTTACTATTTTTAAGGAATTTTAGGATTTTTCAGGGTCTTTTAGTGATTTTAGGTTTTTTTAGGGTAATAGGTTTTTTTTGGATTTTAGTAGTTTTAGATATTTTTATGTTTTTATGTTTTTAATGTTTTAACATATTTTTTGGGTTTTAGGGGTTTTTATAGGTTTTAGGGGTTTTCATAGATTTTTAGTGTCTTTTTAGGGCATTATGTTTCTTAATATTTTTCAGTTTTTTTAGGATTTTTAGTTGTATATGGGTTTAGAAGTTTTAGAATAATTTAGGGTGTTTAGGGTTTATTGGAGGGTTTGGAGTTTACAATATTTTTATAGTAATATTAGGGTTACTATATGTTTTTTTGGGTATTTAGGTTTTTTAGGCTTTAAGGTTCTTTTGTTGATTTTTGGGTTTTATGGTTTTAGTAATTTTAGGGGTTCTACCATCTTTTAGGATTTTAGGTTTTTTGGACCTTTCGGGGTTTTATGGATTTTAGGTATTGATTTGGGGTTTTTTATAGTTGTTATAGTTTTCCAAATAGTTATTTAGTTTTTGGATTTTCTTAGGATTTTAGTGATTTTTTAGGGTTTTAGGGTTTTAGGGTTGTTTTAGGTTTCGGTAATTTAAGGGAGTTTATGGTGTTTAGTGGTTTTAGAGTTCTTATGGTGGTTTGGGTTTTTTGGGTTCTTATGGATATTAGGGGTTTAGGTTGTTTAATGTTTTTATGGGTATTTTAATGTTTGTATAGTTATTTAGTGTATTTTAAGGGTTTTAGGGGGTTTTATGGATTATAGTTGTTTTTAGAGGTTATAAGAGTTCTATATTTTTTAGTATTTTCAGTTTTTTATGTGTTTTTTGGGGTTTTTTAGGTTTTTGGGGTTTCTAGGGTAGTTAAGGGTTTTTCAATTTTGTTGTTTTTTAGGTTTGGGGGGTTTTATTGTTTTTAGAGGTTATTAGGGTTTTAGAGGTTTATGTCTTTCTTAGATTTTTTTAGTGTTTTTAGTGTTTTCAAGGGTTTTTTAGTTTTTAGTGTTCCTTTAGAGTTTTGGGTTTTAAGATTTTAATTGGACATTAGATTTTTTCATGGATTTAAAGATTTTTAGGTTTTTATTGTTTTTTTTTGTTTTTATATCTTTTCAGGGGGTTTAGGATTTTCTTGGGTTTCTAGGGTTTTTAGTGTTTTTTTGGTTTTTTTAGATTTTTATGGTTTTTATAGATATTTATGGTTTTTAGTGTTTTAGGGTTTTTATGTGTTTCAGTGGATTTAGGTACTTTGGGGGTTTTAGGGGGGTTTTAGGATTTTTAGGCGTTATTTGTGTCTTCAGGGATTTTATGTGTTTTTCAGGTTTTAGTTGGTTAAAGGGGATTTTAGAGTTTTTTTGATTTTTATGGTTTTTGAGGTATTTTTAGGTATTTAGGATTTTTATGGGTTTTATGGTTTTTAGTGATTCTTTGGTTTTTGGGTGTACAGGTTTTTCTAGGGTTTTTAGGGTTTTAAATTATTTTCATGTTTTTTATATTTTAGGGGTTTTCAAGGTTTTTAATGGTTTTAATGGTTTTAATAGTTTTCCGGGTTCTCTGTGTTTTTAGTGTTTTAATGGGTTTTAAGGTTTTTTGGGTCATTATGGGTTTTGAGGTATATTTTCATTTTCAGTATCTTTTAAATTTTTATGTGTTTTTAGTTTGTTTTTGGTTTTTTTTGTTTTTTATAATTTTTAGGTTCTTTATAGATTTTAGATATTTTATGGGTTTTTAGTGTCATTTTGGGTTTGGGGAATTTAGGGTCATTGAGGGATTTTAAATTGTTTTTTATTTTTGGTTTTTTTATTTTTTAGGGTCTTCTTGTGTCTTTTAGTTTTTTAAAGTTTTTAAGGTTCTTTTATGAAGGAATCCTTGGCTTTTTGGAAGCTTGAAATATTGTATGTTAATATTTTTTAGTATGGTCTGTGTTGAGGCATAAAATATTCTATATTCTTGCCTGAACTCATCTACATGTCATGTTAAATTTAATTGACCATGAATAATTAATAACGAAAAATTAAATCAAAATCATAACTTGTCCAAATTTGATCTGAACCTTGTTTTTCTCATCATCGGTGATAGTTTCTCAAAGGAACAGAACCCAGAAACCTATATAAAAAATATACATGTTCTAAAATCTTGATCGATCATTGACCTATTTACTCTGGGTATTAAAATGAAGAATCAGGGGCTCTTCAACGTTATCATGATCACGAGGGATGAAGATAATGATCCATGAACAAAGATCTATAAATATTGGATATTCCCTTTACATTATCCCTATAGAACATAAGGGTGAGGATGAGAAGATAGAGAATTCATGAAAACCCTACTCACTCACATTTTCAATGTAAAAATTTATATTATACATAGTTTACATCTTCCATAAATTTAATTTGAATCAAGTTAACCATTTAAATATAATAAAAATGATATAATTGTTACATAAAACTTGATGAAAATGTCAAGTACATTTTATCACATGATTGTAACACATAAACTGTTTGACGTGATAAAATATGAGTCATTAAATTGGCTCATCTCTCTCATTAATATTAACTTAATCCTTAAATATTAAATATTTAATATTCATTCAAAACTATTTTTTAATATATTCATTAAACACATTTTGATTTAACAATTAAAAAAATAAATGGATATTATTCCAATATCGAATAATATTTGATTTATTTATTTCTTTTTCTATCTTATAAACTTGTAAATTACCCATCCACCACCACAGGGCCCACTGTATCACCTTAACCTAGTTTCCACCCATGAAATTCTCCAATCTGATTGGCCACTGGGCCTTAGGCATACCTCCCCACACACCAAAGGGTTCCGGAAAGCAGTGAGGGCCTAATGAGGTGATATTGGGGAGACTATGACTTCATGTGGTGATTTTAAAAATGGTCAATATATGTGCAACACAACCAAATTATAGAATAAACTATTGATGCAACGAATAATACTCAATGGAATAATAAATAAACAACATCAATAATCATAATCCTAAAGGAATTATCATTTTCAAAAGATAAACATGTCGCATGAAGTCATAGATGACAGATAAACAAGGTCTATAGTGGATGACCATAATGGTATATATATAAATAATTCTAGAACTCATAAGGATGGTCCTACTTGGAGTAGAGGAACTATGGTCCATTTCCATCCATCCCATGTAAAAGTTACATCTATGGTCACTAAGGCCCATCTCATGAGCCTGAATACTTACCTGATCTCAAAACCATAAATTATAAACCTATCCTGAATGGCCAATGTAGAGTGTGATTATGAACATATTAGGAAACCACTAACACATGTGTATCTTACATCCATCATTCCGGTGTATGTAGAATTTAATAAAATGTAAATTTACAAAAAAATTATGTAATAAATATTCTTCCCATATTCTTAAAATCCATAAGGAAGTGTTTACCTTCTTCATCCAACACTAGAATATCTATGAATTTGTGACCATATATATATATATATATATGACATACAACACATGTCTGCATATATGTATATTATGTGGAGAGAACCCATGGATTATTGCCCTAAGAATCCCCTAAAGAGTATAATAACTATTTAACCCTCATATTCCACCCATATCTCATCCCCTGGTAACTCTAGCCATATGACACCTCGCATGCCACCCATCAAGTACTCGGAATCCAAACAGAATTCCCATCAAGTCCCTTGTCCCTCAGACCTCTACTCATAAAATCACCATCATCTAAATATCCCTATGTTTTGAGGTAACGAAATATCCATCCACTAATAACTAAATCACCACTTTATCAACAACCCGATGCCCAAGGCACGATGATACCCATCCCCTAATAATCATGGCCAACATCCTCAAGTGTAATGGAGAGACTCAACCCCCAACCGATAGTCTCAACACCATCACCCAATGGTCCATACCTATCCACATGACTTTATATGGTGATAAACTACAATAAAAATGATGGTAAACACCACCCCTAAACCACAACATCTACGAAGGCCTTCACCCACAATGAGTGATCAATAAAACCTCTACTGAGTCATATCTATGTGCATTTGACTACAACAATACCTCATCAAACAATGGTGACTGGAAATCACCAATGTAACCAAAGACACATTATCTAGCGGCTTATTCTCCAGTGACCATGTTGCTAAATCCTATTGGCATACACAATCCCATGTCTTGAGGGTGATTTACTTATCCTCACGACCTCTATGCATCAAACGGATGACCATGTCACCTCAACTTGGTGATCATCATCACCCCATGTTTGTCGGACCACTCCCTAAACCTAATTTCTATATCGCCTTATTCCAAGTGATCAATATCACCTAAATCTTCGGGCCTATCCTGTCATGTTCCCATGAAACCAATTCAAACAATTTATATGATTTAATTAATTAAATTCTATGACCTACCTATCTTTAATAAGTGGTTTAAATCCACTTAACTAGGTTATCATATATAATAAAAGGTTATGAAATCCTTAATGACATCCGTTAACATTGAAAAATTAATATAAATAAAATCATCATTCTTTTTTGGGTCTCACTCGGCCAAACCAACAATGTATTTAGGAACTCAACCCCAAAACACCAGTAATATTAGGAAAGAATATTCTAACTACCTACCTTATACTCATAGGTACTCACTCATTTGATATCATCCTATTACTCTTTCCGAACTGAGAGAAATCAGGATTTTTGACAAACATTATAAAATAGGGAAAAAGGGGTTCATAAATTTTTTGAACTCTATATGGAGAGATAAAAGTTAAAGAGAAGAAAGTGGACTCAAATAATTATAGGTAATCTTCCCTCAAGACCTGGAGATCAAGAATATGATCTCAGATGATAGATTTAAGCCAAATCCTATAGGATAGAAAAATGGGAGGATCCCCATATTATGCATGAGAAATATAGATAAAAGGATGAGGGGGGAAGTAAATATAAGGTAGGGTGAGATTTATCATTTAAACTCTTCAAATGACCTACCTGGTTTAACTTCACTGTTTGGAAAACCATGTTCCAACCTTTCAGTGCTCACTGTCCAAGCACCACACCTCGCATAGTTAGGCACATGGTTTTCTAAATAGTGAGATGGTTGTGTGTATTCCCTCTATTAAAAACCATATAATAATAACAAAATCGTTCACCCCAACCTACATAGTTTTAAAAATTGTGTCCAATGTAGAAGTGGTAAGTATGATTACTCTTGGTAGGCTACATGGTTTGATAAAACATTTCACCTCTGTCTACTCTTTCCCGAAATTGAGTTTCTGGGGCACGAGATGACCAATACACATATTAATACTATAGGAACTATTCATACCTTAAATTCCATAAAAAAATTCCTTTGGTCAATCAAACACTCTAAACTGGGTTTTGATTCCCAAAATATAATCTGGTTTACTCCACAAACTCAAAATTTAAAAAGGTTGAAGAAATTTGACCAATTCAATAATTCGTGACATTAAAATCTACCCACCTTATAATAGCTTATCTCCAAATATAAATATTTACTTGTATATGGTATTGAACATACCAATACTATTTACATTACCCTGGTGCACCCCTAAAGTCAATCATGGTCAATTTACCTGGTGGCACCACACACCTTATGAAATACCTACCCGGTCACTTATGACCAAAAATGTAAACATTCTTAGTGGTCTATTTCCCTAGTGGTGCTACACACCTCTAGAAATTAAAATATCCTCACCTTCTCCATACATGACACTCATCAAAACCCATATCTCATCAGATTCCCAAATATCATGCATCTCAAAATATTTTTAAAATATTTACGCATCTACTATATATACATTCCCATCAAAATCATGATGCCTACGCACGACATACAAAACCCGCATCACATCTAATTCCCACAATAAATATTGAGGCCTACCCATGCCATATATATATATATATATCAGGCATCATAACCAATAAAAACATACTAACCGGTTCCAATTTACTCAAAAAATAAAAAATATACACCTCAGGCACCAAAACTATCCAATTCCAAAAAAAACAAGAAAAAAATAAGCCATGCCAGCGACATACATTAAACTATCCTTAGCTCATCGTCCAACTCTGTACCTAGCAGCTCAACTCCATGCACTAGGCCTGAAGCCTGATTACATGAGGCTTTTGCTCCCTATAGAGTTTCACCATCTAATAGCCCCTAACCCCAATTTACGGCCTCTCTATCTTCTCCTTTTTTATGAGTGTGTCTGAATCATGGCTACCATCACCTAGTACATCTCTTGGTCCTACCTCAGTTCTCTACATTTGGACCGGTCCTTGGATCCTAGCTATCTGAGAAGACATCCTATAGAACCTCTATAGTTGTCCCATATAACCACATTCCCAACACTCCTTTGGATCCCACTCACACTAATTCTAAACATGGACCAGCTGTCGAAACTGGAAGTATATAGCTGAAGACCCACTCCTTGGTGGTCTACCCAAATATATTTCATCACTTCCCTAATGAGACACCTAACAGTCTCAACTTCATCTACCTAAAGAAATATGGATAAACCCACTGGATGTTGTCATCCATATTTAATAAGACTGATCAATCAGGGTTCACTCCACTATAAGTTCCTAATTAAGTACCTCATAGAATGATTTCATCCTAAATATTTTTACCTAAATTTTGATGGCATTTTTCAATCCATCCTCAAAACGTTGCACACTTGGGATGTCGTCACCCCCCATAGAAGCTGAAAAATGGGATTGGTTTATGAAGTTCGGTACACAATCCATAATAATTCTGTCTCATTGTTATAGGTTCATGAACTCATGGGATTTATCCTCCCTCAATGCCTTAGGGAATAAGTTCTCAAGGAAACTCATCACAAATTTCTTCCAAGCCAGTTCCTTGTGTCTTCCTTCTTGAACCTCTGAATACCACCAACACTTTTCTATTCCACTAAAAATAAATGTCTCCAATGTCACCCTCTGACTTGGGGTATCTCAAGAAGATAAATGATCATCTGGATAGTATCAAACCAGTTCATTACTTCTTTCATTCCACCATCACCCTGAAGTAATAGTGGGTACTGATACTAGAACACACATGTTTGGTTTTCTACAATTGGATCAAATCCCTAAACTCTGTTGTCTATGCCATGTATGACATGAAGCAAACATCCCCTAATATTATCATCAAGACATGGCCCCAAATCATCCATATTTTGAATATTATCTTCATATAAGAAAGATTGTTCCTATGGTTCATGATCAACCATAGAATTTAGGGCCTTATCCTAACCCTTATGGGATTGATTCTATTCACGCTCATGCAACGCCTTATCAAATACCTCCTAATGATCCACTATAATCCTTCTTGGTTTCATCGTGATAAAGGAAAAAATAAAATGGTGAAACATCCATAAAATTCACATATATATATATCATAGATAGGGAAAGTTGTAACATGAAGAACATCTATTCACCTTTACACTACCCCACCTCACACATGTCATATGAAATTCAACCTCAAATACCCTTACCTTACCATATCGGAGTTATGTATCACATATAATTCCAACCAATAATAGAATATGACATAATATAAAAAATAGTATCAATATGGGGTAACATAGTAGAATTCCACCAAAATGGCTAATCAGGAGAAATATATTTACTATATCTATTGAAACATTAAACAACTCACCCCTTATATTATCCATTACTACCCTGAATATATTTTGACCCATATATAGAATATAAATTACATGGGGAACCATATACCTAGGCTAGATGGGTATATTTAAACCCAAAATTTTATGTTGGAAAACACTGTTTAGGTTCATTGTTGACACTTTAAGCATCTCAATGCTTCTAGTTCATTTTAAGTTCCATAAAATTATTTATTGGCACATACATATATCATGTCACTCTATGTGCCTACCATGAATCATAAACAATACACATGTGTCATATTAGGCCAAGGTTCAAACCAAAAAGCTAATAAACATAACATTAATTTCTCCACATGAGGTGGAAATCAAATAAACTATAAAAGAACATGATAGAACATAAATTTTCCACCCCCTAGAAACTTGGTATGCCCCCTATGTATGGGGCTGTAAGCACCCAAACCTGAGCTCTATACACATTTTCGATTACATCATAGTCTCTCAACTACCATAGTAAAAATAGTAAGACCAAAATGAAGAAAAAATACTTTGATAAATTTTTTGCATTTTAATGTAGTTTTCCACAAAAACAGTGCTCTAAGGAAGTTTCACACTGAGCCTTAGGCACACCTCCTGATACGCCAAAATATATAGACTAGCAATGAGGGTCTATTGATGTGATTGTGGGGAGACAGTACCCTTAGGTGGTAATATTAATAAAGGTTTATATATGTATAAAAAAGAATAATAATACCATAAATAGTAAAATAAACAAATAGAACTTAGTGGAAGCATAAATAAATGTCATCAATAATCATAATCCTGGATGCATATTTGTTTATAGAAAATAATCATGTCATAGAAGGTCATACAGTAAAAATAAAAAAGGTATCATGTAACCAACCATATAAGTTTATATATATATATATAATGATAAAACATAAAAGGATTCTCTTTCTTAATAAAGAGTATCCATGGTCCATTTTTATCCATCCCAAGAAAAAGGTACATCTATGGTCACTATGGTCCCACTCCTGAACCTAAATCCTTACCTGATCTTAATACCATAAAGTCTACTTGCATATCAAAGGGCTCATTTAGTTGTGAGTATGATCTCCAAGGTCCACCACCAACATGTTCCTATCTTACATCCAGAATTATGAATGTGTATAAAGAATATTATTAAAAAGAAATAAACAAACACATGTAATAATAAACCTATATCCTCTGTTCTCAACAACCATAAGGAAGCATTTTCTGACTTCAACCAACACCACTATACCTATGAATATGTTCCCCCACCCCACACACACATATATATATATATATATTAATTACAAAACATAACTATATTTATTTATTTGTATATGTGAGGAACCATGTATTAGTGACAAAAGTGTCCCCTGAAGAATATCATCACTAGTAAGCCATTAGATTCCACATATAATCATGTCACCTGATAACACATTCCATTTAAAACCTCATGTTCCATCCATCATGTACTAGAGATCCCATCATCACACTGATCAAGTGTTTGGTCCCTTATAACTCTGCTAAAAAAATTACCATCGCCTCAACAGATCGATGTTATGAGGAATAAAAATATACATCCCCCAATAAATAAATCACTGTTATCTCAATTCCCCGACGTCCCAAGGCACAGTGATACCAATCCTTAAATAATATTATCCCATCGACCTCAAGTGTTACATCAAGTATCATCCCCCAACTGATGGTCTCAACACCATCATCTGATGTTCCCCCATCATCCATGTGGCTTTATATGGTGTGCACATCCATTATAATTGATAGTCAAAAAAATATCCAAAGTCGTGTTATATATGGAGGCCTCCACCAACAATTAATGCTCAAAAACACCAAAAATAAGTACTATCTATGTGCACACAACTCCAATGGCACATAAGTAGAAAAATGTGAGTGTAAATCACCAACATAACCTAAGTCACATCATTTAACACCTTGTTCCCCTTCGACCATTGCTGACACTCCTTTCCGTCACAGAGTCCAAAGAATGGAAAAGGGGAATACTTTAAGCTCAATGAGGGTCACCCATTTAATAACATCAAAAAATTGGTAAAGGGATGAACCAGGAACTCATTTTGAGAGCGTCGCACAAGTATCATGCGCACCGCGCAAGTCACTTGCACGCCACATATGGGTCGCGCAAGTCACTTGCGCGCCCTATTCCTTTTTTCTCCCAAGGTTCCCAGTGGCCTATAAATACCCTATGTGGGCCCCCATTTGGAGGAAGAATTTTGAAAAACTCATATTCAATATCTAGTCGCCCAAGTCTTTTTCTGACGTCTTCTGAACACTTCTAAGGTAATTATTTACCTAGAATGGAAGCTCTAAAGAGGAACAATAAGGCCTAAGTATTAGAACTCATTAATATTTGCACGCCTAAGTGTCCAGCCCTTATGGGAAATGAACACAATTGCACGCCACCATGCCCTCTCAAGGAAACTTGTGCGCCACACTTCTGGAAGCCTCTAGGGATGATACTAAGGGCTTGATTTCAAAGTTTCCCAAGTATTACCCCATAGATTATTTGTCTCCCAAGGTGACTCATGCTGCGCAAGTGTAATTGCGCGACTAAGACTTTCACACCAGAAAAATACTTGCGCGCCTCCTTCCTAGTGACCTACTTTACTGAAATCCACCTCTCCTCTTCAAGACATAGACTTCAAAACACTCTTTAAAGCCATTTATGTCATGGTTCCTTTTTCAGATTCCTTATCTGAAAGGAATTATGTGAGAAACTCTCCTAATACCTCATGACTTACAAGTTTTATGTCACCATGGTTTGAGGTTTCCTATATAACCTCATCCTTTAAGATGAGAAGATCCTTAACCTGGGCCTCTTTCTCAGGAGTAATCCCTAAGTTACAAATCCCTTTCACCTAGGCCTCCTTCTCATGAGTAATACCGAGTCATAGTCTCTTCTAACCTGGGCCTCCTTCTCAAGAGAAAGACCCATGTTACAAATCCCCTTAACCTGGGCCTCCTTCTCAGGAGTAATCCCCAGTCATAGTTTCCTTAAACATTGGGCATCCTCCTCAGGAGTAATCCCCAGTCTTAGTTTCCTTAAACATTGGTCATCCTCCTTAGGAGTAAGCCCCAATCTTAATTCTTTTGATTTGGATTTCCTTCTCAGGAATAAAATTCAATCATAAGTCCCTCTTAATTTTGGATTTCTTTTCAAGAGTAAGTCCCAGGTTAAAATTCCAAATCTCCATAAAATAAAAATAACTTTATGGACCCTGCTTCTTGGGCTTCTTTACTAAGTCCTGGTCTTCATTTACCTGGGTATTCATACATACATATTCCCCACATCATTTCTCATAAGTTCATATTTTATGGTAACATCGTCAAATTTACTGATACCTCTTGTTTCTCACACCGAGCATGACTCACGTGAGCTTAGATTGTGAAAGTAATCACGACATTTCTTTCTGGGCCATTAACCATGCATAAAACCCATATTTCTTTTATCAAACTATATGGATTCTGATTCCTTTTTAACAAGGAAACATAGGTAGACCATTTGTGGGTATGATCCCAACTCTGAAATAATCCATCTCTTTCTGATGGAAAATAAGCTTCAAGTACCCCACTGAGTGGCTTTAAAACTAGTATGGTCATCATAATGACCAAGAGATTTCTATATAATGTATTGAAGGATACCATTGAATAAGAATCTCTAATACATACAGATGATTCTCCATCGATGAAGAACCTAAAATACATATAAAATATTCT
This sequence comes from Viscum album, assembly GCA_963277665.1. NCBI lineage: Eukaryota > Viridiplantae > Streptophyta > Magnoliopsida > Santalales > Viscaceae > Viscum > Viscum album. The sequence goes on along the minus strand of OY728133.1, from coordinate 113,725,888 downwards.
CTAAATATTATACATATCAACCATTGATTGCTAAATCTAAAGGATAACTCATTTTTATACATGGTGAATTAATAAGGATTCATGAACATAACTTAAATCTATAAGTGAGCCCCGGAGTAGGTAATAATTCCCCCCAAAAAGGTGTGATGAGCCTGACCTCCCATCCTCTCAACCAATGCAATTTCTTAAGCCTCATCAGTCCACGACTAATGAGCATCTACCTTTGAAAAGTAGGTCCAAATGGATATAGATTCATTGGATGTTTACGTTTCTACGAATAAACCCGTTAGAAACTGATTGGAAAGTTTGTACCTTAAACAAACAAGGTCATCCCCATTTTCAAGAAGAAACAAAAATGGTGAACCTGACGTGAATCCTTAACCATGTTAAAATGATGTTTTACTTATTTGTTAGGCCCCTAATGAACTCAATATGAGGTCCAACAAAGTAGTAAATAACATAAGTGCTCATCCAAAAGATCTACTCTGACCAGAATTATCTTGATTATGTCTGCTATATTAAACAGGCACTCTTTTCCAAGATATCTCTGCAACATGGAATGGCTTCTTTAAAGTTCACACACGTGAATGCTTCAACCACTACTTCTGATGGATCCTCATCTGCTCTGAGGATGGCATCACCTACTCAGCATCTTCAATGCTGGGTCTAAAATGAGTTGGTGAGGGAATACCGTCAACATGGTACCATCCCGTCTCTGGAGTCCACTCGAAAAGACCTCCAAGTTAACAACTCACCCTGGATGTCCGGACAACGATGACCAGTGATCAAGAAGAAGGCGGTGCTAACCACCATCTCCAACCGTTTCGGGTCATTATCCCTGGAACGCAACAACCAATCCCTCCCATATTATAGAGAGGTGAATGAAGAGGTCACTCAAGGCCTCAGTTCAAGAAGACAGGAGTCCTTCCTGAGGACTCCCATCAACAATCGCCGCCAGACTCATGCGGTAGTGCACCCTCAACATGATGAGGGTATCACCTCTAGGCTTTTGGCTCAGGATCCTCAGACCCGAGCATGCAAGGCGAATTGTCAGACGCAAAATTCACCCAATAGGGAGTATTTTCTTACCTCTACCACCTCTGGAGAAGTCCATCAACCTAAATTTATGGAAAGCAACGAGCAGGAACACACACCTGTCTGTTCTAATCCCGCTGTCCAACAGACTCGTCTTGCAGCAACCTGCCAATCCCACCAGGAAATTCTGACAGAGTACTATAGGCAGGCACATACACCTGTTTATAATTCATCATCCAGTTAGAAGTCTTGTCTAACTGCATCCAAAGAATCTCTCCAACCAAATATGTTGACCACCTGTAAATAGGCACATACACCTGCTTACAATTCCCAATTCTGTTAGCAGTCTCATCTGCCAGTATTAAAGGAAACCCATAAAGCATACTTGATAGGGAATATCTAGTAGGCACATACACCTACCAATGTTCATCAATTCTTCCAACAGTCTCATTTGTTAGCACCCATAGAAGTCAGTCAGAAAGCTCCAACGACAAATTTAGAGAAAACTCAACTCTTTTCTCCTATGCATAAGTACTATCAATATCCGTTGATAGAAAAAGGAGGACAGGAGTAGGAACATACACATAATCCAAACAAGTAATGGACATATATTCCCGTTCTGGCAGCTGATGTCACTAAGAACATTCTGACAATAGGGAAAGAGGAGAAGCAAATCCCTGTCCATATTCTGGATACCAGTCAGAATATTATAACAACTTCAGCGACATCACAGGGAAAGAAACATAAATCTATCCCTATCAGTGGAGTGACTCATCAACATGTCACTTCAGAGCAGATACACGCCTTTTTTCTAGTCCAGAAGGGTCGTGGGGAATACTCCCCCATGTCATACAGACAATTAAGTCGGGAACATACACCCTATTTAAATGGAGATAATCATCATAACCTGACCATTTCTCCTGAGAAGGAACATACACCTTCCCATAATAACCAATTTCATCAACAAGTGGTTTCCAAAGTGTGTAAAAAGGTGTCCAAGAAAAAGACCCATCCAACACAGTTTAAAAATCAAGAGCCAATCTGCAATAAGGCCTTGCTCAATGCTGGAGTTCTTGAAGACCTTAGAAAATTATATGTTACAGCTCAATATTCTACTCTCTCATTTCCAAATTCTAGAAGTAATAACAATGATTCCAAAGGTCTTCATCAGAAACTTCTTCATGAAGGATTGCTTCCTGACAATTTGGTCAATCTCGAAGTATCATCTTCAGATGAGAGCCACGATAACCATCCGCGTGGCCAGAAGACCAAGGATCAAGATGTTTCATCTTTTTCTATAACCCACCATGGTGATCCTCCCCATGATGATGAATTTAGTTGTGAAATTCCTCTCCACAATAGTAATTCTCATTACCTAGAAAATTCTTTAATGGACAATGCAGTAATGAGAAATCCCTCTTATCTTGAGGCACTTGAAAATGTGCGGCCAGTCATGTCTGATGCCTTACCATTAGCAGGTGAAATACTTTCTCAACCAGAAGATATCCTAGGGTGTAGGTCATTCTCCAAACCACCCCTAGGTTATTCATCTTCTAATTTGAAAAATTAATTCTCTACCAATATTGTTGAATCTTATGAAGCAACAAAGAAGCAACAACTTTGGTCTAATCAGGTACAATAATCTTCAACAAATGATAAAGAGGAAGTGCTGAATATGAGAAAAAAACTAGAAAAAGGTGAAATATCAGTCATGTTTTGGCCTTTGGATGACTCTCAGAATGATATTCCAGAAACGTTGAAAGAATATTGTATTCATGATATTAGTCTCAACATATGGAAAACTCTTTGTCACTTAAAAGAGAAAATATCATCTTATTACGAATATCAAAATCATGTCAAGATAATAGAAGGGTTGTAATGCCAAATTGACTTAGCATCTCTCTCAGTTTCTTGACATCCAAAGGTTGGAAAGCAGCAGAGAACCCTTCAGCGTTCTTGCCTTGGCGCATTAAAAATCTTGTACTAGTTAATTACCAATGCCCCATCTGGTATTCATATCAGGGGATGGGGTGTTCATGGAGAATTGCATTTTACTGTGCTCTCCTTCCAACAAAGCCCGCCAAAAGTTGTCTCATGCAATGTTATTGCCCATTTCTGGCCACATCTAACTAGTTTTGTGTGTAATCAAATGCTTTCTCAAGAACAAGCCTCAACTAGTTCTTCCCAAAGTCTGTCATATAATGAAGAATTTGTTGAATTACTCTTGCATCAATAAAATGAGAATATCGAATAGGATTTTCATTTAGAGCATGCACATCATCAGGTGAAAGAGGTATCAGAAATAATCCAACAGTCATCTGAGCTAGGTGATTTGAGTTGATGTCGGATGATGCATCCAGCCAATTTCCGGACTAAAATCCTCAAAATCAGTAGAGATTTTAAGAAAGTTTCAGATATAGCAGATCAAGATCCACCTCATCTTTCCAGGATGGGGACTCTTTTAATCCAACCCCCAGGATCAACAGAAAACATTTGAGGAGTTGATCAGAAAAAATAGGAACAGCCCCAGTCCACCGGACTAGGCACTTTTTCAAATTCTAAATATTTTCCTCAGAAAAAGTCCATCTTCTCTCTATTAGGGAAGAAGCTACAAGAGAAACGTAGAGCCGAATTATCAGGATACTCCCTCCAAATTACAATTCATCAAGAAGTTCCTGAGGGATCAACCAAACAAAAGGCAATGTATCATAAAAGATGTGGAAGAAGATAGTATCGCAGAAGCGCTGACTGAAGGGTTGTAATGAGTTATTCATCTATAAATGTCATCAATGTCATTGTCACTGATCCCCCAAAACATGAGGCACACTCAGGGGAATTAGATGAATAATTTCTTGTTCAAGAGGCTGTATACACAGAGGAAAATGAAGAAGGTCTGTGTACCCAAAATCAAAGGCTTACCCAGAATCTAGGTATTCCTTCAAATAACCAACTCCCCCTCTCTGAAAGGCGTCTGACAAGGGGAAAGGAAAAAAGTCAAGTTACATTCCACCCTACCTCTGGAGAAGGTCAATCACTCTCATTAGAGGAAAGGTTCGCACAACAAGAGGAAGAAATGAAGGAGTTAAGAAGGTTAAATGCAGAACTAATTCAAGGTAGTCTTCCTCCTAAGCATGCTGGAGTTAATCAATCAAGGGAATTTGTTGCAGCTACTGGGATGGATCAAGAATATCCCCCTTTACAAGTACACCCTCACAGGTCTAATACTATGGTTCGTAGGCGAAAAAAACCAGTAATAATACCATCAATGACAGTACCGTTCACCACACCCATCCAAACTCCAGTTCTTGCACCTGCACAGGTCCAAGCTCAACCTGATGTTTCTCAAAAATTAATGACTACCATTGAGTCATTAATAGATCTCTTGGAAGCTATGGAAGGAAATCATGTACCAGTTCAACCGGAGAAGTGAGCTTACCCTAAATGGGTGAATGCAATTCCTCCCCCGTAAAATTTTGTGAGTACCACATTCCAAATATTTAATGGTTCAGGAGATCCAGAACAACACTTAACACATTTTTTTTCTCATTGTGATCCTATGATGGGAACTCCTCAACAAAAAGAAGCAGTTAGGCTCAGATGTTTTATGCAGTCATTAAGAGGACCAGCTTTCGTTTGGTATACAAGCTTGAAATCTCAGTCAATTACTAGGTGGGAGGATCTCCGTCAAAAATTTGTTCTTCAATTTAGCTCAACATTTCCAAAGACGACAGTTTTTTATCTTAAAAATTGTAAGAAATGGGAGAATGAAAGAGTTTCAGATTTCATTTCCTGCTGGAAGGGATTAATATATTACTTATGTTTAGAACTCCCTCAAGAAGTGTTACTGCCAATCTGTGTGCCAAATCTGCATGAAGAATTACGCACACCGTCGATCCCTGTGAAATACACAGGAGGGTTTCGAGACCTTACATCAATCGCTCAGCAGATAGAGGATTCTATTACAAAGACTAAGGACAAAACTCATGTAATTCTATCAGTTCTATTAAGGAGAATAGGGAAACAAGATACTGCTATAGTTACACTTAAACAAGAATTGGTACCTGCTTCCACTTCAAAACCTTCATCGTATCGAAGGGCTCCACCTCCTGAGCATCAACAAAAATGGCCACCTCGTCAAGATGATCAAAGAGATCAAAGACAGAAACAGTTTGAAGATTTGAAGAACAAAGTTTATTCTTCCTGGAATGAACAAGTTCCTGGATACTTCATCTCAGCTCTGGAAAATAATATGGTTCAGTTTCCAAGGCTCAAAAGGCCGAACAAGGAAGGAGATGAAGACATCCCCAACTATTTCCCATTTCATCAGATGTTGGGGAATCCCATTCAGGAATGTTTTCTCTTCAAAGACCTCCTACAAAAGATGGTGGACTCTGGACAGGTAAAACTGAAAGGCTCTTCAGCCTAGGTAGCATGTGTTACTGCTACTGATCCAGAGGAAGAAGGAGACTGTCATGAAGTCAAAAATAAAAATGCACAGAAATATGATGATTGGATGGTCAAGAAAACGATCAACCAAACTCATTCCATTTTACGAACACAATTGAATCAACCAATTTTGTCTTCTTCTATGAATTACATAGTAAAACCCCCTTCATCATAAGGAAAATCCTCAAAGAAGTGGCATAATTTTAAGAAAGAAGATCAGTCATAAGATGACGAGTTCGTGTCAAAGCCTAAATTGTCTTTTACTCTAGCAGATTTTATGCCATCTTCTTCAAAAGCATGGGCACCGCCCCACCAAACGGCACAACCTGAACTATCTAATCAGGTAGAATCCTAATCAGATGAAGAATTGATCTTTGGTTCTATTAACATGATTCATTTAATAGATCCTTATGCCAATGATAGTTTCGATTATGATGAGACTGAATTATATGTATCTAATAGAGGAATTAGAGGAAAAGACAGAGGTCTAGGATAGAAAGGAAGAAGTGGATATTCCAGAAGACACTATTTCAATCCTACCCCTACTAGAACTGTTTATGTGGCAGAAACTTGTGGCAAATCCCTTTAGTGGGATCAACAGGAACAAGAAAGTTCATCCACAAATGGAAGATGCGGTTCTGACATAGTTATTTTGGAAGATCAGTTAGAGGTCACCCCATCTTCTTCTCAGAAAATAGATAGACCTAGTCTGTCTAATCTACCGAAGAAAAGAGTATTTCCAACTCCTAACCCGATACGGGATGCATCTACTGCAAAAGTATCAACTTCCAAGGAACCTGCAAAACCACATTTTCATTATGGGAATCGTAGACCTTTGGACCAAAAATATGATTTCTTAAAACATTTGGCTCAAGTACCGGCCAAATTTTCAATTCTGGATGCCTTGAATCTATCAAAAGTTCTTCACGAGGCTCTTATTGAGGCATTGTCAAGTCCTAAAGAATTTGAAATTGAAATTTTTGTGGCTGAGATCTACCATATAGAGAATGATTTTACAGAATTCCATGCAGTGATATCTTTTTCAGATGAATATGAAGATGATTTTGTACATGGGCACATCATAACTTTGTATTTATCTAGAAAAGTCAATGATATAGACATCCAAAGATCTTTCATTGATAATGGCTCAGGAGTCAATATCATTCCTATTCGTACACTTTGTCGATTAGGCCTTACAAAATCTGATTTATCCCCTTATACTTTTATGTCGCAAGGATATGATAAGAATGAACAAGAACCTATGGGTGATATTACACTCAGAATTTAGTTTGGAGACCTTGTGTCTAAATCAGATTTCATGGTTATTCGTTAGGACACATCTTTCAACATTTTTATTTGTAGACCTTGGCAACATCAACATGCAGTCATACCTTTGTCGTACCATCAGTGACTCAAATATTGTTTGAATGGTCAAATTGGGACATTGTATGGTGACAAAGCCCCATTCAAAACATGTGAATCTCAATATATTGAGGCAGAATTTTATCACATGGAGGGAAAGGAAAAATCCATGACAAAGAAGGTTACCAAAATTAATGCTCCATATGGTTGGAAAAGATTCCAGTAAACCCATTCATACATGTGAGTACAGATTATGTGTTACCTATCAGTCAAATTGACCAAATAGACTTAAATCCAAACACTCTTAAAGAAACTTCCATAATGTCAGTTACGACAATCGAGCCAGACAACATGGGAGAAATTGTTGATTTTCCAAGCAGTGATGAAAGCTTAAATGGAGATCTCTTCATTTCATCTGATGAAATGTAGAAATTCTATACTTCATCAACCATATCAGAAGTAGTTATAGCAATACCAGTGGAAAATAATGATGTCGATTCTCAATCCATAATCTCCTCTCTATCACCTCAAAAAGACCCTTCATCATCAATAGGGTCAGAAATGGAAGCCTCTTCTTCAAGTTGTTCAAGTTTTAACTTCTCCCCTGACCATATAATTTCTTCTTCATTATCTACTATGAAAGTAGAAACAGAGGAAATAACACATATTGAAGAAGAAGTAGAATATCTCAGATATGCTCCTCCATAATTTGAAGAGGGTATCTCTACCACTGTGGATGAACTCAAAGAAATAAATCTGGGTACAAAAGAAGATCCACGCCCCAATTTACTTAGCATAGCCATGACTCTTGAGGAGCAATAAATGTATATTTCATTTTTGAAGAAAAATTGAGATATATTTTCTTGTAATTATATAGAAATTCCCGGTCTTGATCCCGATGTTTCCACTCATCATTCAAGTTTTCCAGAAGAACATCGAGGATTCAAGCAATCCGTATGAAGAACACACCCAACTTATGACTCCAAAATTGAAGCTGAAGTTGATAATATTATCAAAGATAACTTCATCAGAGAAGTTCATTATCCCAAATGGTTGGATAATATTGTCACTCTGAAAAAGAATAATGGAAAAATTAGAGTTTTCATTGACTTTAGAGATCTTAACCAGCATTGTCCCAAGGATGATTTTTCAGTTCAAATTAAAAAACAACTAATTGATGAAAAATATGGATACAAAGATCATTCCTTCATGGATGGTTATTCTGGGTACAATCAAATATGAATGTCCCCAGAGGATGTGGATTCTACAACTTTTAGAGCTCCTCAAGGTGTGTTTTTCTATCGGGTAATTCCCTTTGGCCTGAAAAATTCAGGTGCAATGTATCAATGTGCCATGCACCATATCTTCAAACCCTTTTTAGGGAAATTTGTTGACTGTTATGTGGATGATTTGGTGGTTAAATCCAGACAATGTTCTGATCACTTGGCCGATCTGGAAATCATATTCAATAGACTTCGACAACGCAATTTAAAGATGAACCCCTTGAAATGTGCTTTTGGGGTAACCTCAGGATAATTTCTTGGATTTTTTGTACGCTATCATGGTATCAAAGTTGATCCTGAGAAGACAAAATCAATCCTTGGTATGTAACCTCCTCGAAATTTGAAATAATTAATATGACTTCTAGGACACTTGGCCTATATTCAGTGTTTCATTTCCAATTTGGCAGGCAAGTGTTTAACCTCCATCAAATTAATGAAGAAGGGAGTCACCTACCAGTGGATTGAAGAATGTCAAAAAGCATTCAATATTCTTAAGAGATTTCTCTTGAGTCCACCGGTATTAATGATACACGTTGAAGGAAGACCACTTATTCTCTACGTGACATCTTTAGAGTGATCATTGGGTGCCTTAATTTTCCAAAAGAATGATACTTGGAATGAAAACAACCTTTATTATCTTAGTCGGACTATGCTTGAGGCAAAAACTTGATATTCAAGTATTGAAAAGTGATGCCTACCATTAATCTTTGCAGTTCAGAAATTGAGACACTACCTGCAACATCATGAGGTCTAATTGGTATCTCGTAATAACCTGCTCAAATTTATCCTTAGTCATCCAATGCTTATAGGACATTTGGCAAGGTGGGCAGTTATTTTGCAGCAGTTTGATATCCAGTATCTGTCTCAAAAGGCAATAAAGGGCCAAGATCTGGGAAATTTCCTTACTGAACACCCATCTGTAGAAGATACATCTTTAAATATTGAAATTTTTGATGAGGAAGTATTCTCTATTCAAGATAATCCTCAAACATGGGAAATGTACATTGATGGTGCCTCCAGAAGTCCAACAGGGAAGAAAATGGAAGATCCTAAATTCAATAAAGTTGGGTTAGGAATTGTGCTTATTTCCCCAAAAAAGGTAGTGCTACCATATTCCTTCTTATTGTTGGAAGGCGGTACAAATAATGATGCAGAATATCAAGCTCTCATCACAGTCTTGGAATTGGCGCTTTAGGCACAGGTGAATCACTTGACGGTAAAAGGTGATTCAGATTTGGTAATCAAAAAAATCAATGGGGATTATACCATCAGAAAATAAGTGTTAATCCCTTTGTGTGATTACGTCAGAGGTTTAATGGCAGAATTTCCCTCGGACCTGACATTTTCTTATGTCCTACGATCAAAAAATACTCAAACTGATGCATTGGCTAATGTAGCCACAGCTCCGGAAGATCCAAATGGGGATAAAAAAATCACCAGTATTGCCCACCATCACGTAGTTTCACCTTTTGTTTAAATCAGAATAGAATAAATCACTGAAATTAGTCCCATTTCTAAACCATATGGTCATACTATAGGATGAATGACACCTGTCAGGGAATACCTTCAAAATGGAACACTCCCACCTGATAGAGCCAGGAAAGAACAAGTCTAGTCACGTGTGGTCAATTTTACTCTTTATGATAGCCTATATCACCAAATATTCTCTACAAGCGAGGTTTTGATGGAATTATATTCATATGTATTGATGGTGAAGAGACAAAAGCTATCATAAATGAAGTACATGTAGGAGTTTGTGGTGCTCACCAGTCTGGACATAGACTTTCTGGTCAAATCTGAACAGTTGGATACTTCTGGCCTTCAATGATGCGAGATTGAGTTGATTTCACTAAGAAGTTTCATTCTTTCCAAGTATGTTCCAACTTCATTCATAAACCCCTAGAGTTTCTTCATATAGCTAAATACCCATGGCCATTTTCCACATGGGGAATGGATGTAGTAGGACCTTATCCTCCAGCTACATCCAAGCAGTTTAAGTATATTCATATTGCTACTGACTTATTTTCCAAATGGGAAGAGGAAATACCTCTAAAAGAAGTTAGTTCTAAAGGCATTTTTAGCTTCGTAAAGTCTAACATAATTACTAGATTCAGTGTCCATCATACCATATTGACGGACAATGGAACCAACTTCTGTTCATCCGAGGTGAGAAAGTTGCATCAAGAATACAACATCAAATCCAACCATTCATCTCGGTATCATGCAGCGGCCAATGGCCTAATATAGGCCTTCAATAAGACTCTTTCGAACATACTGCAAAATATGGTCGATAAAGATCATAAATCATGGGCTGATAAACTTTTTCATGCTCTATGGGCTTATCAGACCACCACCCGCACTGCTACACGATCAACTCCATATTCATTGGTATATGGAACGGAAGTAGTATTTCCCTTTGACGTTCAATTACCTTCACTCAGAGTAGCCATTTGTGATCATTCATCCACAGATGAACAATCTCAGAAGTTATTTGATGAATTAGAATAATTAGACGAAAAAATATTGTGCACCCTGCACCGCTTGGAAGTCTTTCAGAATGGAATAACACGATATTTCAATAAAAAAGTTTGTCTTCATTCATTCATTCAAGGAGAATTGGTATTGGTCCTCAGAACTCCAATGATACTTGGAAAGAAGCCTCCAAAGCTAGAGCCAAAGTGGGAAGGACCTTACTAAATACATAAGGTCTACTCCAATGAAGCTTATTATTTAATCTAAATGGATGGATAACTCATTAAAACTCCAACCAATGAAAGATTCTTGAAGAAGTATTTTGTGTAACACAAATACACCCTTTAGTCCTCACTGAAAGAATTTAAACTACATGGTCCCTTTAGTCCTCACTTGAAGACTTTAAACTGCACGATCCCTTTAGTCCTCACTGCAAGACTTTAAACTGCATGGTCCCTTTAGTCCTTACTGGAAGACTTTAAACTGCACGGTCCCTTTAGTCCTCAATGAAAGACTTTAGAATCCATGGTCCCTTTAGTCCTCACTGTAAGACTTTAAACTACATGATCCATTTAGTCCTCACTACAAGACTTTAAACGTCATGGTCCCTTTAGTCCTCACTGCAAGACTTTAAAATGCACGGTCCCTATAGTCCTCACTGCAAGACATTAAACTGCACGGTCCCTTTTTTCCTTGTTGCAGGACATTAAACTGCATAGCCCCTCTATCATCCAACATGAAGTTAAAATGTGTCCCCTTTATCATCCAACATGATGTTGAACTGTTCATCCAAGCTACAAGAAGTTAAATTTCCAAGCACCCCAAGTCTGTGACACATGACATTTAAACTGTGAAACAATCCATTATATGTCCTACATGATGTTAAACTATGCATCGTTAGGGTTGTTGTTACCTCTTGTTTCTCACCCTGAGCATGACTCACGTGATCTTAGAGTAAGCTTCAACCATAACACCCTCTCTGGGCCACTAACCATGTGTAATTCCCAACACCATCATTGGGTTGTCCTCAAGTATAACTCGATCACCAATTCATTCTCAATCGAACTACACAGACTTTGATCCTTGCCTTCTTGGATGGGTACATAGGCAACCTCCCGTGGTTCAAGCCCAAAACCAATATCTTCACATCGATTCACCTCCATATCATACGATGTTGATCCATGAAGCCCCCCCTCCAAAACCAATATATTTACCTTGGTTCATCATCGTCCTTGCTATATGACGTTAAACTATACAGTCCCCCATTGTCCTCTCTATAAGACATTAAACTGCATAGCAATACGTCCTAGCTACATGATGCTAAACTATGCATCACCGGTCCATGCATATAACTTAAACTATTCTCACTTCGGTACTATACGGTAATAAACTAAAATAGTCTCTGACACCCTCACCTGAGAGGGAATCATTATTGACATTGATCTCCAATCATGTTATATTCCAAGGACTACGTGAATACATGGAAATTCCCAAACCTTTAATGTATCCATCATTGCACTAAAGTCCCCTTTCACCCTTCACATGTATGAACCAAATTTGTACAGAGTGTATTTCAGGAACTACGTATGGCTTGATTCCCATCCTTATGGGATACGTAGGAACATTCGAGCATCCCTCGAACCTAGCCCACGTCTTTGGGCCTAAACCTAAACTACACTATCAGTACCTTGGCTGAAAATTCCCCCTATAAGCACATGAATGTGGTATGAAAACCCTAGTCTTTATTCACATCATGTTTATAACAAACACAAAATGTGTCTCCCTCGTTATGGTCTATACTCTACAACCCTAAACTAAGATCTCCTACGCTCTCGTCCCACATGATGTTAAACTGTATTTCAAGAACTACGTATGGCTTGACTCTCATCCTAATGAGATATTTAGTGATGTCTAACATCTCAATTCAGGACCCAACCACAACATGATTATGGTCAGTATTGGTCTATGTATCTCTTCCATGCATTGAACAATACCCATTTTCATGTTTCATACTCCTAACGTTAAATACGTCCATATCTCCATGGCCCTTTTCTTTACTTCTGGTCACAAAATGTCTGATACCCAAAAATTTTATTGCTTAACCATGCATCACGTTCCCTTAGGCGGCCTTGCATAAGTAGTCTTCATAATGGACCTGTCAGCGAAAATATGATATTATTTGACTATGTAGCCAATGAACTTAAGTGTTCATGCATAATTCAAACCCCCTAACGGGTTTTTAAAATAGTGGTAACTTCATTCTTGGAGGGAACTATCTTTTTTCTTTATTGGTATTAACAATGATATGTTCAGATCTGCAAAAAAATAGTCATCCTTAACATATTTGTCCCTTACTCTTTTTCATGATCTGAGTTCCCTTCCCTACATTTGGGTCAGACCTTCACAGGAGTGACATTAATCCAATTCTTTGACAATCTTCATTGGTAATATCCTCTCCATATTCAAGTACCTCTTTCCATGCAGCAGACTCTGTGCTTTGGAAAATTTGATTCTACATAAACTTCAACTGGCTTTTATCAATAGAAAAGTAAAATTTCTGAGAGTTCTTTTGTTTGACTATGCAGCACGTGCCCCTAGGTGTCCTTGCATAATTAGTCTACATAACGGACCTGTCAGCCAAAAGATGCTATTATTTGACTATGCAGCCAATTCCCTTAAGTGGCCCGACATATTTCAACCCCCTAACGGGTTTGTCAAATAGTGGTAAATTCACTCTTAGGAAATACTTCCTCTAATGAATTTTAGCCATTTTTTCATATCATCCCTCAGATTAAAAATTTCTTAAGTCATAGTTTACATGTTTTTCCCCATACTTGAATGTGGTAATATGTTATCAAGAAAACTATCAAGTAATTGAGTCAATTTTAATCCATTCGGTCAAATCTATTCGACCTTAAACATTAGCCTTTTTATGTCCGACATGCATGACTTTAAACTGCCAACAACAGATAGGGTACTCATTAAATTGGGAACTTGTAAAAGTAACTTTGAACAAAATTCAAGTCCCAGCTCGCTAAACATACATATTGTATGATTTAGGCAATATTGACCAAAAAAAGATGCAAAGTTTGTGGGGTTGTTTGTATAATCCTAGAAAAAATAAAACTATGCTTACTAGACCCATTGGCTTAGGTAAAAAAATAATATAAGTAATTATCAATAGAATGCAGGTACAAATGATTGAATATGAAATGTGTTTTTCATTGATGAAAAAGATTAGAAGAACATCCACATATTGGAGTATCTTCTATTTTTCAAGAATTACATGAGGCTTTCAACATAACTTTTCATTTGATTTATGAAATCCCGAGCTTCATCAGCAGCCACTTGAAGTTCATTCACTCGACCAGTGTCACTCTTTTCAGCTTGAGGAAGGTCCTTCTTGGCATCTACGATGGCTTTCATACCATTTGTTTAGACTCCATCCAATGAATTGTTAAGCTGGTCAATTTCCCCAGTAACGACATCTAGCTGTTGTTGAATGTGCATATGTTGGAAAACTTTCTCCGTGATTTTATGATTCAACACCTTCAGCTTTGCAGCATGATCAAATTCAGCTTGGGACACCATAGCCTCGAATTCACCGATATTGGTCAACATCCTTACTCTAATCAGATCTTGATGACACTTTTTCTCCTACTCCCTCTTTAAGATGACTTGTTTCACCACGGTATGGATCTCTTTATATCCAAAACCACCAAGTCCCAGCATGATGAACAAGGATGACAGTCACGGGATATTTGAAGACAGCTCTTCAAGAGGAACTTAGGATATGATCTTCCATATATTTTTCCATGCCTTGCGACGTGAGAATTTGAGCTCCTTTTTCACATCTGGGTCTGATTCAGCATCACTATCACAAGGGGGGAATATAGTCTGGGATTAATGCACTTAAAGAAGTTCCATGTTATACTCCTTCCCTCCTAACCCTTGGTACTTCACTTTCTACTCCCGTTGAGGTTGTGGATGAGGTTTCACCTCCAGATCTAGCCACTGAAGTTGACAGCCCTGCATAGTCAATTGAATGCTTTGGTTAGTTTAAAAGGATAAAAAAAAGTTTATTAGTTGTCTTGAAAATTAAGTACAGTCACAAATATTATCAACTTTTATCCAACGGTAGATTAGTAGCATGAGAAGACTCCTCCCCATCTTTCCTTGCTTCAACATGATTTACAGGATGGGTTTCAGGATTCTCTTTCGGGTTAAGCTCCACTTGAGCTAGCATCTCTAAAATGATAGGGTTGTCTCTACCCCCTTCAGGCATCAGCAGATCAGTAGCTTGCTCAGATGGAACTGCACATTTCAACCAATCATGGTCAGAGATGTAATAAAAAAAATTAAGAGGATGAAGGATAACACTCACGTCCAAAATCTTCTAAATCACATGTTATTTTAACATGATCTAAAATTCCTTCAAAAGACCCACCAAGTTTCATCATTTCATCAAGTGATATCTCGTATTCCTGGTTAGTCTCACCTGTGGGAGAATTTGACATGTCCTCTTGGAAACCCTTCTCCTGTGACCTCCGACCCCAAATAGCTTCCTCAAAGAAAATTATGGAGTCAGTTGCAGTGGTCATCAAAGGTTCTGGTGTAGGTGTTGAACCTAAACCATCACAGAATGGAAGTAATTTTATGTCATCATTCAACGTTCTATGAAGTATTGTTAATTTACCAGAAGCAAGATCTTATCTCCTTGTATTAGCAATAAGAGCAGTACTAGGAACAGAAGCTGGCTCTTCTTATCTCCTCGTTTCTTCAGGAGAAGCTAGGTCAGCCTGAATTTGAGACTATTCACCAGCACCATCCGTCATCCTCAGAGGAGGTTCAGTCCTCTCCCTCAAAGGGGAAATAGAATAAGCCCCTGCAATTCCAAGAAGTATGATTAATCTTTTCATGAGTTAGGATTCCTAAAAATCTGAAGGACTTAACACTACCGATGAAGTGTCTATCTGTGGACTTCTTCCTTAGATGCCTTTGATTCTTTGACTTTTTGGGTGTGTTGACATCTTCACCTCGAAATACAAGTATTGGAGAGTGAAAATCCTTTTATAACTCCTCGTCCATGGCTTGTCGGCCTGGAGATACCTCTCCCAGCTCGCGAGGAGATTCAACGGCTCCAAGAGTAGTGCCACTAGGGCTGTACTACGATGAAGGGACCTCAATAGTTTCTTTCCTAAAAGATACATGATGAAGAAAGTAATTTTCTTGAGTAACAAAGCTTTGACTGAAATTAAGTTGCAAAGAAAATAAGGAAAGAAATTTACATCTTTAGAAACCATGTAATCAAGCCACTCCTCATCTACTAAAGCACCAATCCACTTAGTGGTGCCATGATTCATCATTTCCTTTACTCTCTTGGTAATAGGAATGGAATCATCAGTGGCATATATGAGTATTTCCATCTCTCCGATGTAAGCTCGCACTTCATCAGGGTTATCCTCGAAGCGGATATCAGTAGAAGCCCAGAGATTCCCCACTCTAGGAATATGTAGCCCTTCGCATAAGTCCATCCAGGTGGTTTTGGAATCACAATATAAACTCTTCCATGTATGTATAGCCTCTGGTCGTAAATATTCAGCATGCTCACCAGAAGGCCGTGAGGAGGGTCCTACAATCTGGGACATCAACTTCTTCCCAACTCCTACAATCACAGATAAAGGATAAGAAAATGAAACTTGTTGCTCTATAAAATAATGGGGACTGAATTTCCTCAATGATATAACTCACCAGGAGTCGATGGAGTAGGTATCATGACTCTGGAAGGAGGATTATATCTGGCAAGAGGCCGCTTTGACACATGTCATGCCTCATCATCCCCATCCTGGGAACCTGGTGAATCAACATTGGGTGAGGAACCCGGTGAATCAGCTCCCGGTGAGGAAGAATCACCTTCCAAATGAAGGGTTTCTTTCCTGAAATTTATCTTTTTTATCCCCACCTAAGGGACTAGATGATTCAGCACCCCTTCAGGGCATGATGCTACCCAGTTCTCAACATACCATGTAGTCAAATGACTTGCCGCTCCAGCAACTGGTAGGTCAAACACTGCCCCGATTTTCTCCATAGCTGTCAAAAACCATAGTTGTCGGGAAACCATTGGATGCTTCTCTGGCCTAACGTGCACGAGAGGGGATACAACTATCTACTACAGACACTAGAATTGGCGGGAAAATGTATATGGAGTATAGGCCTCGCATATAATCTCTTCGTCAATTCTAGTGGCCAATACACCATCTCTGCAAGCCAACATATATGACCTCAATTCCAGGCTAGTTGTTCTATCATCAACAAACCACCTTGTTGGCATATTTCCATAAGTAAAGAAATAAAATTCATTGAACATGGTCAGCCTCACCTTCAAATCATAGGAATTGAGGGACAACGGAGAAATTATCGAAAATTCCTGCACCAATGGCCTGAATGAACTTCTAGGAACCTATACTCCGCTCTATACAGCTTATGTCCTAAAGTGAGTGGTGATCCATCCCCAAAAAACATGGAATGGTCCCACTATTCTCAAATAAGACTTACCCATATATACATTGGGTAAGCTCCTGTGAATCTTCGCCAAAATAGGGGTGGCTAACCCAACCATTTTTCTCTCATCCAACTTGGCTAAAACAACAAAGGTCAATGGCCTAATGCCTCCCTTTTAATCCCTAACTAGAAGAAGATAAAAACTGAAGCCCGCCATATGAGTCTTATCTGGGATTCTTTGATCCACTTCATACCCCCACTTTTCAAACTCTCCCGCTTCTAGAGTTGGCCAGAATGTTCCAAGAGAACCCCTCTTTTCTGTTCTGGGGTAGCTGGTAGGACGAGTACAGGTGGGACCCTTCTCCATCTTCTTGATGAGAAACATATCCATCCACTCCTCTGGATGAATATCCTTTCTAGAATGAGTTTTGGTGGACTTTTTATTCTTTAGCATGTGGCAAATTTCAATAAATTTCGAGCCAAAGTCAGAGTCTTCTCTGAATCATTCCAGGTCACCTTGGGGATGATGAATTCATCCTAAATATCTCCCAAAATTGGAGCCCCTGAGATCTTGAATACATCCCACAAGCTGATGCCTACATCTCCATGAGTGAGATGGAAAGAAATGGTTTTCGGGCTCCAGCGGCTGATTAGCTCTAGAACAAAATTATCATTCCTATAGACATATGTCTGCCCAGACTAGACGGATTCATATATTACAGCTCCCTTAAAATCCTCAACAAACTCTACACATGTTTGTCACACCCAATATTCCCACATCTATGTTGGATTCACACATCCTCTGGGATGGAAATCCCAATTTTTTTCCATCCCTTGGATTGATCCATCTGAGAATTTATGAAAAAAGAGAGATAGAAATGTGGCTGCAGCTCAAGATTATGAGGCTTCAAATCTAGAACACATGGGATATGATGCATTATGAATGCCTTCTCCACTATCCTAGCATTGAAAAATGATCCTACAACTAAGACATTTGTTGAAGCGAAATTGATGTAAGTCTGAAACCAAGAATGGGGAATATAATTCTTTTCCTCTGGAACGTTGACTCCTTGCAGATAACCATTTCCATATAAAGGAAAGTAAATACTTTGTGGGAAGTTGACATGATATTTCTTTAAGTACTTATCCAAATCTAGGAGAGTGTTTTCGTAGATATCATAATAGTCATGGACAATGATGTTCATCATATCATCTATTCTCTTTCTAGCCAACTCATCATCTGATCTAATTCTTTTGGGATCCATTGAATCTTCACAAAGATCTAACAGTTAACTTTTTAAGTAAGTCTATTTTTTTAAAATACTTTTGAAGAAAACAAAAAAATGGACAAGGCATTATGGCGTGCAAGTTTGGTCGTGCATGTTTTGCTGCGCAAGTATTGTCGCACAAGTAATGTCGCGCAAGTCAAAATCCTTACTGGAGAAGTGCAACACAAGAAAAAGAGCGAGCGACTGAGGAGATGAAGAAACTTGCGCACCACCAAACCATTGTTTCTCATTTTCCTTAGAGTCAAATCCTCTTTCTTTTTTCGGATCCAAATATTTGGGGGGACTTTTGTTTAAAATCCTTTCCATCATAGAGTCCAAATAATGTAAAAGGGGAATACCTTAATCTCAATGAGGGTCACCCTTTTAAGAACATCAAAAAAATTAACAAAGGGATGAATCAGGAACTCATTTGGAGGGCATCGTCCAAGTATCTTGCGCTCCACACAAGTCACTTACATGCCACATATGGTTCATGCAAGTCACCTGTGCGCCCTATTCCTTTTTTCACCCAAGGTTCCTAGTGGCCTATAAATACCCATTGTGGGCCCCCCATTTGGAGGATGAATTTTCCAAAATTCAGATTCAAGCTCTGGTCTCCCAAGTCTTTTTTTCTGATGTCTTCCGAACACTCCTAAGGTAATTATTTACCTAGAATGGAAGCTCCAACGAGGAGGAATAAGGACTAAGTATTAGAACTCTTTAATACTTTCGTGCCTAAGTGTCTAGTCATTAAGGGAAATAAAGACACTTGTGCGCCGCCTTGCCCTCTCAAGGGAACTTGTGCACCAAACTTCTGGAAGCCTCTAGGGATGATACTAAGGGCTTGAGTTCAAAGTCACCCAAGTATTACCCCATAGATTATTTATCACCTAAGGTGACTCATGTCGTGTAAGTCTACATGCACGACTAGGACTTGTGCGCCAGAACAATACTTGCACGCCTTCTTCCTAGTCACCTACTTTCCTCAAATCCACCTATCCTTTTCAAGACATAGCCTTTAAAACCCTCTTCAAAGCCATTTATGGCATGGTTCCTTTGTCGTCTTCCTTATCTGAAATGAATTCTGTGAGAACCTCTCCTAAAACCTCATGACTTACAAGTTTTATGTCACCGTGGTTAGAGGTTTCCTATATAACCTCATCGTTTAAGATGAGAAGATCCTTAACCTGGGACTCCTTCTCAAGAGTAAGCCCAAAGTTACAAATCCCTTTAACCTGGGTCTCCTTCTCAAGAGTAAGGCCCAGTTATAGTCTCTTTTAACATGGGCCTCCTTCTCAGGAGTAATCCCTAGGTTACAAATCCCCTTAACCTGGGCCTCCTTCTCAGGAGTAATCCCCAGTCATAGTTTCCTTAAACATTGGGAATCCTCCTTAGGAGTAATCCCCAGCCATATTTTCTTTAAAAATTGGGAAACCTCCTCAGGTGTAAGCCCCAATATTAATTATTTTGATTTGGGTTTCCTTCTCAGGAATAAAACTCAATCATAAGTCCCTCTTAATTTAGGCTTCCTTTTTAGGATTATGTCTCGGGTTAAAATTCCAAATCTCCATAAAATACAAATACCTTTATGGACCCTACTACTTGGGCTTCTTTCCTAAGTCCTGGTCTTCATTTACCTGGGTAGTCATACATACGTAAGCCCCACATCATTTCTCATAACTACATATTTTATGGAACCATCCTCAAATTTACTGATACCTCTTGTTTTTCACATCGAGCATGACTCATGTGAGCTTAGAGTGTGAAAATAATCACAGCATTTTTTTCTGGGCCATTAACCATGAATAAACCCCATATTTCTTTTATCAAACTACGTGGGTTCTGATTCCTTTTTAATAAGGATACATAGTTAGCCCATCTGCGGGTACGATCCCAACTCTGAAATAATCCATGTCTTTCTGAAGGACAATAAACTTCAAGTTCCCCCACTGAGTGGCTTTAAAACCAGTATGGTCATCATAATGACCAAGATATTTCTATATAATATATTGAAGGATACCATTGAATAAGAATATCTAATACATACGGATTATTCTCCATCGATGAATAACCTCAAATACATATAAAAGATTCTCTAAATATCATACATATCAACCATTGATTGCTAAATCTAAAGGAAAACTCATTTTTATACATGGTTAATTAATAAGGATTCATGAACATAACTTAAATCTATAAAGAGTTTGGAGTAGGTAAAAATTCCCCCCAAAAAGGTGTGATGAGCCTAACCTCCCATCCTCTTGACCAATGAAAATTCTTAAGCCTCATTGGTCCACGAATAATGAGCATCTACCTTTGGAAAGTAGGTCCAAATGGATATAGAGTCATTGGATGTTTTCGGTTCTACGAATAAACCTGTTAGAAACTGATTGGAAAGTTTGAACATTTAACAAGCAAGGTCATCCCCATTTTCATGAAGAAACAACCATGTTACTAAATCTTGCTGGTCAAGACAATCCCAAGTCTCTTAGGACATTCCATCATAAAAACAACCTCATCTACAAAAAACAAAAACCATGATTCCACAACCTGGTGATCATCATCAACCCATGTATCTTGAACCACACCCTCATCCTAATTTCTATATCACCTCAGTACCCTTGATCAACATCACCTCAATCCTCAAGACTTTCCCGTCACATATCCATGGAACCTATTTAGTAAATATAATATATTTAATTAATTATATTAAATAACCTTACTTTTCATCCCACGTGTTCAAAATCCCCTAACATGGGTTATAATATATAATCATAGGCTAGTTCATTCCCATCAATATCCCATAAAATCAAACAATTAATTTAAATAAAATTGTTATATTATTTAGGGTCACACTCGATCATACTAATGGAATATTTAGGAATTGACCCCCCAAAATAAAAATATAATCAAGGATAAATATAATAACCACCTATATTATATTCTCAGGCACATGCTTGTTTGATTTTGGACTATAAATCAA
Organism: Viscum album; assembly: GCA_963277665.1. Lineage (NCBI taxonomy): Eukaryota > Viridiplantae > Streptophyta > Magnoliopsida > Santalales > Viscaceae > Viscum > Viscum album. The sequence continues at coordinate 113,704,538 of OY728133.1, read as the reverse complement.
GCATAAATGAAAGAAATTGGGATTGTACAAAAATTCCCTGAAAATAATGCCAAAGAGATCATATGAATTTATCACTCCTTATAGGAATATAAAATATAATGAAAAGTGACTATATTTAAATCATCTATAATACACTTCCAATGGTACTGATGAATCATGAATTGGATCTTTGATGATAGAGCTGGGTTAAATTCAAGAGGAGATAAAAATGGAAGGTTCCCTTATTGTGTGAAAAAAATGATAAGAAAGGAGGATGATAAAATAAAATACAAGGGCGTGAAAATACATCATTTTCCCCTTTAAATCACTTAAATAGTTCAGCCATATGTTTTTTCTAACCGTATACCCACAGAGCAATGCTCACTATCCAATCACCACAACTCACATGATTAGGCACACAGTTTTCAAAAGCATGCACAAACTGTGTTTATTACATCTGTTAAAAACATTAGAATACTTATACAGTCATGTTCCCCCACCAATACAGTTTTAGAAACCATGTATATTTAATAATTGTTCCTCATATTTACTTTTCAAAGGCCACTTGGTTTCATCAAACTATGTACCTCAGTTATCACTTTTCAGAAATTGAGTTTATGTGTCATGGTGCACCTGAAACTCATTAAAAACCTTGAGTGTAATTACATGACATAAATCCCATCTAAAAAGGCCTTGGGTCAATAAAACTCTTGAAATTTTGTTTTGAATCCCTATAATAATGTTGGTACTCAAAATTCAAAAAGGAAAAGGAAATTCAACCCCCTCAAATACCAGGGATATTACACTAACCATGTACTAAACTCCAATTCACTAGAATTGACCAAGCATCTAAACATTTTTTTTTGTATGAACCTATATTAAATTATCTCAATAGTAGTTAATAATATTCATAGTCCATGAGTGGAGTGTAAAAACCCATTACGTCCCCTATAGTGTTAAGGAATGTTTGTAGTGACGAAAACCATCTATAAACACACATCGTGTAACATTGTCTCTTTATAGCATGATATTAGGTAATGAAGGATGCACACTTCATGTCATAATAATTTATTAATTTATTATTCCTTGAGCATATTGGATGGACTTAACTTTAACCACTATATCCATATAATTAATATAGGAACTAAAATCCTAGTCAATGTTCCTGAGATATCTCATCCTTTCAGAAGTGACCAAAACTATCTTGATCATTCAATCAATGTCATACTGCCAGTGAAGAATCCAACACAAGTTGTCTCACCATGACATAACTGGAATTTTTTTCTTGAATTAAGTAGAAAAATAAAATTATACATAGTAATAATGATCTCAATATGGGATACCAATACATATTTCTCTAGATAGGAACTTTTAATAACACAAAAAATATGTGGTTTTACGAATGGTGGGTGAGTCCTATTGATATCCACTTATTAAGATCACCGTGTAAGAACTTCATTGGAAGAATTCTAAATTATTATGTTACCCTAATACATGATAATCATATGTCATATATTATTAATTAGTACGATATATCTATACCATGAGAAATATGATAATGATTATTTTCATAATATCATCGGATTCACATTATATCTAGGAACTACAATAACATGTTTATATGAAAAATAAATAAGGAAATTCCCATATAAATTGTAAATGATGAATGGTCGACACTATTAGGGTGGGAATACATCATTTATAACTCACAGTATACATGATATGGTAATCAAAAAGAACTTTTCCTATTGTGTCTAGGGAATCCACTTTTACAAAACACCCACTTGTACTAGAGGCAAATTAATAATAATTATCTTATTAGATATCATGTGATAAGAATATTTTTCTAGTGAGTTATGTATTTAGGCATTAGGCTACCACAATTTCCTAGATGGATAATCTTATACATCCACCTTCACCTCCTTTATTAAGACTGCACAAGAGATTATATTCCATAGTATATTTCTTTTGTCCATTTTTATAATCTTGACATCTTGGTTAGAACCTAATGTATGATTCTGTCAATTGTAAAAAATTATTGCGTATTTTATGCTTCTGTAGTAGAATTAGAAGAAATAACATATTTTTTATTTATTGATATAGCTACAACTGGATTTTTTGAGTCTCTTTGTCTCATTACCTTATCCTAAATATGATATATGATCATAATGATCCATAAGAAGACTATTTTTTGTCACATAATAACTAGAATCACTTCTTCTCAAACTACCAGGTACAAATCCCATGTACATTGTAAAGTATAATTTGATAGGTCTGACTACTTCTCATGGAGTTAATCTACATTTAATTGATATTTTCCTAATATAATGTATATATTAAAAATATATATTACATAGAATATATTAGGTTATAGATCCATCACAGATTATTATGAATTATACTCACAATTTTAGTCACCTTTATTGTATCATACATATATTCATGGTGATATTTATTCCATGTGACATTGGCATCAATTATCTCTAGAATTTTTATGATGCATTGTTAGTATATTTACTTTGACTTGGTCTAAGAAAATCTTAGATCTACCTCAGTAGATTTGGTTCACTATAACATCATTTTCTACATTACGATAATTTTTAGAGAGTTTATTTTAACCCATTAATATCTAACTATTGTACTAAAAAAAGTTTTCCATAGGGTTTCAACATGTTGTATATGGAAATTGTGGTTCTCCCACTAACCAATTATAGAACAATGTTATACTTTCATTCCTAGTGAATATTATAGAACCACAACGTTTTCATTAATCCATAAACAAAACCCTATAAATTGTAATTCCTATTGGAAATATTTGGTGTCATCAACCATTTCTGGTTGCGTTGTATCAAAACCTTCCACAGAAGGTGGTCTTGATATCCAATTACCAATATAATTATCATATAAAAACTATATGATAAGTGGAATTAAAATTTATTTTAGTATGATGATTTTTTATAACCAATAAAGCCTTATTGGAACCATTCTTGTACCATCCATGTATAGTCCCTCTTGAATACATACCAATGAATATATGTTAATTAGAGAAAATTCCAAGATATAGACTTTATTTTAGTATATGGAATCCAATTTCAAAAATTCATTTGGACTTTTTAATCATAGATTATTTTAATTTATAGCTTCATTGTAAGATCGACTATTCATATCAAATAATATATCACCAGCCACAGGGAATATAAAACCACCATTATAGTTTGAACCTTCAAAAACTCTTTTGGAACTTGTTCATTTGGAAAATAATTGTGTATATAAATACTTGAACATAACCAAATCAATTTATATCCCACCATTAAAAATAGATATGTGTATCCTTTTATATAAATGTTTTCTATCACTTGACTATAACTTTCCCATCTCAATGGTTTTTTTAACATCCTTAAAACATTTAGAATAATTACCTTAGATAAACATTGTGTTATTCTTGATTCAATATTTTTTATTGATATAAACATGAAAAAAATTCATTTAAACACATAAAGTATTAAATAAAGGATTTAATTTATACTATAATTCATTTTTCATTATAGTTTTCATATTGTTATTGGTTAACACTGGTATTTTTAAATCATGTCTCAAAAAGATAATGGATGATTTTTCATGTATTATCAAATCTCATCATTGATTCTCCTTTTCTTAATATCAACACCTTCATTTATATAAGAAAATGTATTCCTTGGAATTAATCCACTCTATATTTTAATGATAAATGTATGCATGTAAGACTAATTATCAATCATTCTTTTACTAACATCATGAATTTGATGTGAATAAGGAAATTTTTGTTTTGAAATAAATCCACTCTACATTTTCTTGATCAATGAATGATTGGTAAATATATTCTTAGGCTCACATGCCCGAAGAAACTTAGATCTAATAACCATGGATAATCATTAATTAATTTTACCATTCCTTAAAACCATTAAAGGAACCTTGTAAATTAAATCAATTCACCTCTAGATTCTCTTTGGAAGATTCCACATTCTCTAGTTTGACTAATTACGGTACATTTATGAATTATCTTTATTTATAAAGGATTATTTTTTCCAAACTAGAAAATTAAACATGTCAATAATACCCATGATTTTAATCTACCAATAGTTTAAAGACCACAATGGGTATATCTTGGACAACTACTTTCATTTTTACTAGACTAAGATTAATCTTTTCAAAATAGGGTATTAAAGTCTTACATTTTATATTCATTATATATTGAAAATGAATAAATCATTATTGAATTGTTATTTTTTTTATGAAACACAAAAAAAAATTCATTCCAAAAATGGAATAATGTGTTCTTTTTTATAATATAAATGAAATATATGTATATATATATATATATGTTTTGGAAATACTCCATAAAAGTTCTACTAGAATAATTAAACATGGAAATTTTAAGATTTTTATTTATTACTGCTAATATAAGAATCACCCATTCTCAGCTTCTTGGAGTATTCACCTTACTTATTATAACATTTATATACTTATTTGGTTACAATATTTTGATACAAATGGGTTTCACAAATTTTTTATCTAATAAAGAAGTAAAACAAAAACATCACAGATTGCAATGAATATTGACTAGGTAAAAGAATATTCCTTATTCCACATAAATTTATATCAATATATTATCCACATACTTATATCATGATATTTAAAGAAAATAACCTCCATTATGATTTTTTTCTATTTTATTTGAAGGATATTGTGAAGGTTCCTTTGGTATCAAACATTCCATTTCCTTTTTTACCTTGTCTTTCAACCTGTTCCCCATAATAACTAAAAATTAATATTTCATTAACTTATTATCTTCTTGTAATAAATTTCCCAAAACATAATGGAGTGTTTTGTCAATATTGTTTATTATATAAACTGAAATAAAACTATATTAAATAGGTGATATAGATATTATAATGGGATAAGTTAAAAATAGTGGTAAATATTTCAATTTTATCAAGTGTAGTATAATAATTATCTCATCCATATCTCACTTCACTTTCCCCTTGAAAACTTCACAGAGATAAAACATGTCCTCATATTATTTGAACAAATCATTAGAAATTTATGACAGCATTACGATGAAAACATAAAATTCATCGATCATGTTTCTCGTGTAAGCTTCCTTTTCACCCTCACATACTAAAGTGGCTCAAAATGTAGTGTGTACTATAGTACATATAAATTCAATTCATATCATAGTACATTGTATTAGAACCCATACTACACTAAGAAATTTATCTCAGTTTGTAAATGCATATATCACAATGAACATGTTGTATTATTATCCATTAGACTAAAAAATAATGCTTAATCAAATTATTAATTTAATCATGATTACCATTTATTAGAAATTATAGATTTTATTATCTTAAAGTCCTCCCATTATTTTATCAATATTCTAGTATACCTGAACTATTAGATTTGGAATACTCTATCACAAAGGTATTGTATTTACAAGGATCCTTAAAACCTCTTCTTATAGTCTAAACTATGGCTACCCCACTACTTATAGAGTCTCAAAGTAGGCTTTCATTTGGCTAATGGAATTAACTTCCAGCTCCTTGATCTACTGAGTAATGTCCCATCTACTATAAAGTATAACCTTACATTTCTCAAATCATTGATTCTAATGAATCAAATACATATCTACTGATATTTATTTACTTACAAATTTATTTAAGATAGCCCACTAGACATATAAGAACTCCATAATTGTAGGAGGCACCCTCAACTAGGGTTGACAAGAACCTTGTACAATATGTTTTTTTAAAAATTATGTGATGAATGGTGATATGACTTAATATTTCATAGAGTGGTTTTATTATTCTAATTTAATTAAATCCATTTCTATTGACACTTGTTTGTTCTATGTAACCACACTCAAGCCTTAACAATTATATAAATATAAACATTCACCACACGTGTTCCTTTTAGCTAATAATGCTCACTAATTATTTTATTTCATCATGTATAAAAATACACATGCATAAAATAATAAAACATGATTAGATAAAATTAGAAAACATGACCATGATCTGATACTAATGGTTTATCCATTAGGAGAATATTGGATACACAAAAACCCTACAATTAACTCCTTGATTTATGACGATTTTCAATTGAGTTGCAGCAATCACCCATCCAATGCATCAAACTCATGTCTAGTATGTCGCAAAATCTTGGCATGAACTATGTAACTTATCATCCCCGTCATTTAACAAAAATACATTTATACAGTAAAGGGGATCTCAGGAATACATAATATATAGGAATAATATTTATCTAGGTATGCAGAACCTATACATATAATGACACAAAAGATAATATATTTATCATCATTTATAAAATAATTATTAGAAACCATGTATTGTTTTAATTAATTAAATAAAAAAACAAAAATCCAGACATTGATAGTTTGGTCTAAGGATCATCATGATTATTTGATATTCATTAAACTTAGATAAACAAATTATATTTTCAAATAATCCATCTTAATGGTATCTTTTTATTAAAATAAATTTTATGTTATTTTAATTCCCAAAAACATGTCCCATGGTCCCAATAATTGTGTGGATAAATTCAAAATATAATTTAAAATATTTTTCAATTTTTCTGGATATATATGGGATTCTCAGGTATATTTTACCCCCACCCTGGTAGGGTTTCCAGATCAAAGGGAAAGACCCAGAAGGGCCAGATTGGTTGGGGAGAACCTGACTCAACCATCTTGCAGCTGGACAGACCTAGTAGGGGTTCTAGGTCAGGGTGTGTGTGAAATTCTGATATATGAAAAAGGTAAAGGAGGAGGCCCCATAAATTTGTAACCACTCTTAAATTTAATAAAGTTTCAATTTAATTTTTTTTATAAATCACCTTACCAAATTATTTTATGATTTTTTTTTATTTTTTTAAACATTTCACCTATGGTGCCATAATTCCGCCCTAAAAGGGATCCCATTTTCATTATTCCATGCATGGGGGGCCACATACCCACTTCGACCTTTTTGTTATTTTTTTTTAATTTCCAAATGTTATGATTGAATTTTTTTTAAAAACAATGCATTAATGTTGGGTTTTCAAAATCTTATAGGAAGGCATGGTACATGGATGGCTCTCCCACTCATTAGAACCTATATATTTATATATTGAAATGTATTTTTAAACAAACTATGTCTTTATTTGGACTCCCCCATAATTGAATATTAGTTAGACTAATCCCACATGGGTAGGGTCTTGACCATTTCTTCCAGACTGATATCACTGTTAATTGGAAAAAAACCCACACTAGTAATACATAAATATTGGTTCTTGGTTTACATCCCAAATAATTATTTTAAAATATTCATATGATCTCAAATAGATATATCATTTTCCATAATGATACTATGGAGATTCCATATTCTCAAATAAATTAAAATTTAATTTTTAATTATACTTAATTAAATTCATTCTTCCCTCTAATACCATATAAAATAATCCCAGGTCTTGGAAGAATCATGAAATATGGTATATTAAAATTTTTTGGTATGGATTTTGGTGAAAACATCAAATTTGAATACCCCTACCTGAATTCATCCAAAAAAAGATGTAAAATTTAATTAATAATTATGAATTTATAAAGTTAATTTATTTCGAGATCATACCTCATCCGATTTTGATTAGAAACATGCTTCTCTCATCATTGATGATTTTATCTCAAAGGAACGAAACCTAAAACTCTCTACACCATCCAAAAATGTTCCTTAATCTTGGTAGATTTTAAATAGGTGAAATATGGGTGCTATCATGGAGAATTGGGGTCTCTTAAATTTCATATAGATTGTGGGAAGGCCAAACTAAATATCTAGGAACTTGGATCAATCATTCGTTGATCTTTCCTTTTATTTCCCTTTCTACAACATGAGAGAGGTGTGTGAAGATATATAATTCATGAAAACCCATCTCACATAAATTTTTTGAGTTAAAAAATTATTTTATCTTTAGGTTAAAACTTAAAAAATAATTTAGTTCTTTTTATAATTTTACCCTTTAAAAATACCCAAAATGAAATAAAAGAAACATAAAACATTATGAAAATGTCATGGATATTTTATAACCAGTATGTAACACATAAATTTTGTTGAATGATAATGTATGAGTCATTAACTCAGCACATCTCTCCCATAAAAATTAAATTAGTCCTTGAATATTCATTATTTAATATTTGTTCAAAAAATCTTTTCCATTATATTCACTAAATAGCATGGAAATATAATAAGTAAATAAATTAAATGGATATTATTCTAGTCTCAAATAATGATTAATTTATTTATTTCATTTATGATCGTATAAACATGGATATTACCTATCCACCATCATGGGGGCCACCATGTCCTAAACATTAATTCACTATAACTGGACAAGCTTTTGATTATGCTTTGTGTGAGACCCTCTAGGAACTTATCTTGATAGAAGTGATTTATTTTCATAGATTTGGAGTAGAGTATATAAACCCATCATGGTTCCTAACAAGTTAAGAAATATTCAGATCAATGATAACCTCCTATGAACACTCACTATGTAACCTTATCTCTTTTTCTTGTGATATCTGATAAAGTAAGACGCACACTTCATGTCACCAACCTTTCTTGATTCATTATTTATTGAACATACTAGATGGAATTACATTAAATCACAATAGAAATGGATTTCATAATGGTATGACTAACCTAGTCAATTAGGCTTAAGACATGTCATCCCTTATGAAGTGGTGACAACTATCTTGGTAATTCAATTAGTGTCATGCCACTAATGATGTACCTAAAACAATATTCCTAAACTAATGAAAATTCCATTGTTTTATCTTCTTTCAAAGTATGTAATGAAATGATACACACTAATTATATACTCAAGACAAGATACTAATAGATGTTTCCACATATAGGATCCTTCAATTAAACCCAAAACCTTTTTTGTTCATATTGGAGGAATTGTTCTCAAAATCTCCTCTTATTATGATCTCTATGAGTGAACTTCAGGAGAATATGATTCAATTTTTATGATCCCCTAACACCTGATTGTAAAACAACATCTATTTATAACTAGTATTATGTATCTATACCATAAGTCACACGTGTAAGATTAATTTCATAGTATATTGAGGTACTAATTAAAGTGGGAAACTTCTATAACATGTCGATACAAAAAATAGTCTAATAACATTACCATGTAAATAGTGGACCTAGAATTGTCGTTACAATTGTGGTAAGTATACGTCATGCATAACTCACTATATAAATTACATGGTAATTGAAAATACCTTTTTCATTTTGGGTATAGGCTACCAAATTTTACTTCAATTTAAGGGGTATTATGTATTTTTATGGCCCTTTTGGGGGTTTTATGGTCATTTAGTGTCATTTAGGATGTTTAGGGGTTTTAGGGTTTTATGGTTTTTAATGATTTTTAGGGTTTTTAGTTTTTTAGGTATTTTTTGTTTTTATGGTGTTTTAGTGTATTTTCTAGTTTTTAGGGGTTTTATGGTTTTGGATGTTTCATATTGTTTTTAGGTTTTTAGGGGTTTTAATATTTTTCAGTGCATTTTGGTTTTAGGGGTTTTTGTGTTTTTTGGGTTTTGGGGGGTTTTAGTGTTTTTGGGGTTTTAGGTGGTTTATAGGGGTTTTAGGTTTTTTGGTTTTTAGAATTTTCTTATGTTTTTATGGGTTTTAGTAGTTTTTGTGGTTTTCAATATTTTTATGGTTTTTAAAGGTTTTTAGGGGTTTTAGGATTTTATAGGTTTTTCGTGTTATTATGGTTTTTAGGGTTCTTATTTTTTTAATAGTTTTTTGTGTGTTTTGGGGTTTTATTGTTTTACGTTTGGATTATTTTTTTCAGGGTTCTCAGGGTTTTAGGTTTTTAGAGTCTTTTAGAGTTTCTATAGTTTCTAGGGGTGTTTTATGAGTTTCTATGGTATTTTAATGTTTTTAATTGATTAAGATATTTTATTATTTATAGGATTTTTAGGGAACTTTATGGTTTTTAGGGGTTTTATGGTTGTTTATTTTTTTAGTGTTTTCTTCATTGATGTGTTTTAGGGTGTTTTCATGTTTTAGATTTTTAGTTTTTTTAGGGTTTTTTGGAGTTTAGAAGACCTTTAAGAGGTTTTACGGTTCTTTATGGGGTTTAAGGGTTTTAGATTCATTAAGTTATTAGGGTTTCTAGAGTCCTTCAAGGTATTGTGTTTATTTTATGTTTTCTAATGTTTTAGGGGTGTTTAAGGTTTTATGAGTTTTTAGTTTAATTTCTGGGTTTTGAGTTTTTTAGGGATTTTAGGGCTTTTACTGATTTTAGTTTTTCTACCATTTTTATGCTTTCTTTGTTTTTAGAAGGGTTGATGGTTTTTAGGGTTTTTTTTGGTTTTTGTGTTTTTGGGATTTTGGGGTCTTTTATTGATTTTTTAGGGTTGTAGGTGTTTTTAATATTCTTAATGTCTTATTTTTTATGGTTTCTAATAAATATTAAGCTTTTCTTGGGGTTTTAGGTTTTTTAGGGGTTTTATGGATTTCTATTCCTTTAGGGGTTTTAGTATTTTAGGGCCCTTTGGGGATTTTAGGGTTGTCTAGGGTATTTTAGGTTTTTAAGTGGTTTTAATTATTTTTAAAGTTTTTTAGGGTTTTAGCGTCCTTATGGGTTTTTAGGGTTTAAGTGTTTTTAAGGGGTTTAGTGTCCTTTATCATTTTTGGGGTTTTAAGGTCATTAGGGTTTTTATTGTTTTTAGTAACTTTTAGGATTTTTAGGTTCCTTAGTGTTGTTTATGTTTTTTTATAGATTTTCGGTCCTTCTATGATTTTGGATTACTTTAGGTTTTTAGGGGTTTTTAGGTCCCTTTATGTTTTGCATGGTTTTTTTGGGTCCTTTAGGGGTTTTAGGGATTTTAAGGTCTTTTAGGTGTTTTATGGTACTTTATTGTATACTAGGTGAATTATGTTTTTCAGTGTCTTTGTAAAGTTTTATTGGTTTCGTTGTTTTATGATTTTAAGTATCTTTATGGGTTTTAGTGGTTGTTAGGGACATTTAAGGTTTTATATGGTTTTTAGACTCTTTTAGGGGATTTTTTTAATTTTTTTGGTGTTTTAGGCTTGTTTTGGTTTTTTGAGGGGGGGGGGGGTGATGTGTTTGGGGGTTTTAGGGTCCTTCAGGTGTTTTTATAGTTCAATAGGTTTTTAGGGATTTTTTGGAGTTTGCGTATTTTTTAAATTTTTTTAAGACCTTTTACGTTTTTTTGGAATTTTTAAGAATTTATGGGTTTTATGGATTTATAGTTTCGAAATATTTTAAAGGCTTTTAGTCTTTATGGTTTTTATAGGGTTTATAATAGGTGTTTTATGATTTTAGGTTTTTTAGTGTTTTAAGGTATTTAAGGGTTTTTGTTTTTTTAGATTTTTTATGGTTTCTTATGATTTTTAGTGTTTTTAGGTTATTCGGGTTTTACAGTTTTTAGGAATTTTATTGTGTTTATAGTTTTTATATTTATTATTATCTTCTGCTATTTTAAGGTATTATTGTGAGTTTTAGAGGTTTTTACATATATTTTTTTGTTTTAAGTGTTTTAGGGGTTTTATGGGTGATCATGGGTTTTTATGTGGGTTTTGGGGTTTTAGGGTTTTATGGGATTTTATGATTTTTATATTGAGGATTTTTTTGGGATTTTATGGTTTTGGGATTGTTTTATATTTTTGGTTTTTTTATGTTTTTAGTGATTTTAGGTTTTATTTAGGTTTTATGGTATTTATGGTTTGTAATGTTTTTTGGTATTTAGGGTTTTAAGGGGTTTTAGGGTTTTTTATTATGAATAGGGGTTTTTATGGATTTTAGGTTTTTAAGGGTTTTTAGTATTTCTTGGGGTTTTTTGTGTTTTTATTCTATTTAAATGTTTCTTAGAGTTTATAGGTTTTTTAGTTTTCTAAGCGTTTTTTGGCATTTAGGGTTTTATGGATTTTTTAGGATTTTGACGGTTTTTCGAGGTTTTAGGTTTCCTAGGATATTTATAGTTTTTAGGTTTATGAGGTATATTTAAGGATTTTTAGAGTTCTCTTTAGGTTTTTAGGGATTTTTAGGGTTTTAGGGTTTTAGGGTTTTGGTTTTTTATTGGTTTTTTGGTTGTTTAGGGTTTTCTTGGCCTCTTTAGTTTGTTTTATGGTTTTTTGGGTTTCTAGTGGGTTATAAGTATTTTTAGATATTTTGAGGGTTTTTTTATTTTTTGGGTTTTTATGGTTTTATAGATTATTTTAGGGTGTTTATATTATTTAATGTTTTTAGGTATTTTAGGGTTCAGATAGCTTAGTATAGTTTTAGAGTTTTTTTAGTTTTAGGATTTTTACAAGGTTTTAACCTGTTTAAGTGTTTTTTGGGTATTTTAGGTTTTTTATATGGTTTTTATAGTCCTCTATGATTTTTAGTTTATTTTGTGAATTTTAGTGTTTTAAGCGATTTTTGGGTATTTTGGGTGTTTTATGTGTTCTTAGGCAAAGCTAGTTCGGGGCCTGGCGTGTCCCGGCCCCACAAAATTTATTAAGGAAAAATTAAGTACAAGGCTTTACAGGGAGGGTCTGCACAACTGAGTATGCAAGTCACCCTTCATGTTCGAGTCCACAAGGGGAGTACAAAAATCTGGTGCTACAAATGACCACATGGAATATCCATCCTCAATTGCTTTCTTGGAGAGCATGTCTTCCACCTTGTTCACTTCCATGTATGCATGTGTGACCATAATGTTGATACCCTGAGAAGTCCTCAGACACTCAACCCATTGTGGGAGGAACCTCCGTGAGATTTTCCTTGTTTTGCTTTTGGGGGCTTCCACTACCAACATTGAGTCAGATTCAATCCATAGCTGCTTCCACCTAAAGTGAGCTGCAAACTGGACAACCTTAATCATGGAACAAAGCTCCACTTCATATGCACACCCATTCCCAATGAAGTGATAAAAGTATCCTTTAACAAAGCCTCTATACGTCCAAAAAATACCACCACAATCGGAGAGACTAGGCGCACCCAGAGCAGCACCATCCACATTGAGTTTTATCCATTCTAGGATTGGTGGAATCCAACGAATGAATTTAAAGTCCCTTGGTTTCCTGCATCTTCTAGAAACTCTGAGAGTTCTCAACACAATGAGATCATTAACATCATTATCCATCATACCATATTAGATATTAGACTCCATGTGGATGACTTTGTGGATCTCCACCACACCAGTGCGTAGGCAGCATGTAGCTTTATCAAAAACCACTTTATTCTGGGATGCCCACACAAAAGTAGAAAGGGCCACAACAGCATCAAGAAGAAGGTTGGAAACCTATTGACTACATTGCACACTGACAACACTGCTGAAAAGAGAAGACAACGTGCTGTCTATGCAGATTTTCCACTGGAAAATGCCCTGCATATACTCCCAAAGACCAGCAAACAATCGACAATTAAAAAAAATATGCTGCAGATTTTCCTCATCCTGAAGACAGATCGGGCAAGCAGAGGCGAAGAACCACCCAACTCTTTTCAACTACTCTTGAACTAGAAATATATTTCTCCAAAGTTTCCACAGTAGAAGGTGGCTATAAGGGAGAATGAAGGGCCTCCGAAATTTAGAGAGCCAAGAAGGGGGTTGAATTCCCTCCTCACATTCAAAATGGTAAAAATCCTTCACACTCAATAGCCCAACCGTATTGGGCTTCCAAATAAGACATTCCATGTCCATGAAGATGTAACTTTGTATTTGTGTGATAATATTTTTCAGAAAAATTCTTTTAATCTCGCTCATGTTATTGTTGAGATCAGCGATGGACCAATGCTTAAAATTCTGAGAGTGCTAGACAGAATCACGGATGGGCCGATCAAGCCAGGTGGTCTTCCCACAATTCAAAGCCAAATGCCTTGAGACCTCCCATTTAGAGTTAGAAATAATGCTTCTATAGGAGGACCTGATTGTGGTCCAGACCAAATAAGGAATGAAGCTAGGGAATTCCTCACATAGTTTGGAAGTGAACCTTTCCCTCAAAAAGTCAAGACTCTTGTCTTGCAGGTTGAAAAGATTCCATGTAAATTTACCAATTAAGGCATCATTGAATTTCCTGAGGTCCTTGATTCCCATCCCAACCATTTCGATGGGATTTATGCATTCTTTTCATGCCACAGATACAATCTTCTTCTCATTCATGTAGCTCGTCCATACGAAGTTTCAAATTTTTGCTTCCAAGCTCTTGATGAGACTTGTCTGCCATCTATAAATTGATAAAGCATGCACAAACATGGATGTAATAACAGAGTTGATTAAGTAAATTCTACCCGCCTGGGATAAGCATTTTCCTTTCTAGGTCGCAAGTTGCTGAGTGATTTTGAGTGAAATTCCCTCAAGGTATCCACTTTTCACCTTCCCCCAGAACAAAGGAACCCCCAGGTACATGAAAGGGAGGGAACCCCTCATGACACCAAGAGTTCTGACAATTCTGCGTTGCTTGGAGGCTAGAATCCCATTGGAAAAAATAACAGAGGACTTATTCCAACTAATAGATTGCCCCGAAACCTCTTCATAATGTTTTAGAAGTGATTTAATTGAGGATAGGGTATGCCTATCATCCTTCCCAAAAAATATAATGTTATCCGCATATAGAAGATGAGTTGGCACATTAAGATATTTCCCAGCTTTTATCGGAGCATAAAAACCAGCCTGAACGAGATCAATTATGCATCTGCTTAGGTAATCCTCAACTAGATCAAAGAGGAGGCCAGAAATCGGGTTGCCTTGCGTGACGCCACGAGAGAAATGAAAGAATCCCTTAGGGGATCCATTAACACGAATAGAGATCCTGGAAATGGATAAGATAGTATGGATCATCTTTATAAAAGTGGTGGAGAATCCATACCTGCTAAGAACAGTAAATATGAAGCTCTATTTGATCATATCAAATGACTTTGATATGTCCAGATTCATAGAAAAGCTTCCATACATAGAGTTTTTCCTCATGATGTTGATACCCTCGGATACAGAATATAGGCAGCTCTGAATATTACATCCTGGGACAAAACCAAATTGGTTTAGGGTGATTATCCCACCAACAATTTTCCCCAACCTGATCGCCGGAATTTTACTTATTATATTAGGAATAGTGTTTTCAATTTCCACTGGACGAAAGTCCCCAATATCCATGGCATTCTCTTTCTTTGGCCGTAAAGCAAGAAAGTTAGAGTTCGTTTCATGAGGTATTGAGTAGGAGATAAAGAATTATATGACATCATTAGTGACCTCCACATGTAAAATATCCCAATAGAACATGAAGAACTTATTACTAAATCCATCTGGCCCGGGAGTGTTGTCCATATTCAGAGAAAAAATAGAAGACCTGACTTCCTCCTCAAATGGGGCATCAGTAAGACGCTTATTCTGCTGATCATTAATGCAAGGATCAATATATCCAAAAAGTCAAGGGGTATGCTCATTCCCACCATCATTGTAAAGTGCTTTGAAGTGACCAACCACATCATTGGAGATCTCATGTTCAGATGAAAAGGAGGCCCCATTAATCCGGACGACATTCATAACTTTCTTGGATTTTTTCTCCCTGTGAAGATGATGAAAGAATTTGGAATTCCTATCCTGTTCCTTGATCCAGTCCACGTAGAATTGATTTCGAGCCAGCTTCTCTTTTAGAGCCAAAAGCTCATCCATCTTAGAGTGAAGCTGCATTTCCTCCCTAGAGGAGGTGAGTTTCTGCTAATTGTTTATTTGATAGTGAGAAAGCTGGGATTCAGTAGCCATGATGTCATCATCAAGTTTGGAGAAAGAGATCTTACTCCATTCCTTAAGAAGACTCTTTATTCGTTTGAGATTTTCCACCACAACAAAGTGTGGGCTGCCATAAAAAGTGATACTCCACCCATTAACAACCACTTACCTACATCCAGGGATAGTGAGCCAGGAATTGTTGAATTTGAAAGGCAAAGGAGAGGACCTGTGGTTATTATCATTGATTTCAATCATCAAGGGGTTGTGATCCGAATTGAACTTAGGGAGAGAAGTTGCAGATATCGTACTTGAAGAATTGATATCATTCATTTGGAAGAAACATCTATCTAATTTACTTGCTTGCCTCCCATTGATGGTGAACCTTCCCAATGTGAAGCGATCACCCACAATAGGGAGTTCCACTAGATTGCACTGGTCAATACAACAAGATAATTCCTCTGTAGTGATGCATGAGAAAGATGATCCAATCCTTTCCTCTGGCCTCAACACCGTATTGAAATCACCAACCGCAACCCAGTTGTAATGAGTGTGCTCACTGATTCTCATCATATCACTCCATAGTTGCCTTCTCCTAGTGTAAACACAGGAGGCATATACAAAATAAATTGTATGTATGGAGTCATAATTCTGGATCGGTAGTGAGATGACTTGAGGTCTTCTCTCAAAGGATAACAATTGAATATTATCATGCTTGAGAACCCAAAGAGTTTCCATACCACTCTCAATGTTGTTATGAGTAACAATAGAATGTCCAAACTTCTTCCAATTAAGGCCCTTCCAGATATCATAGCTATTCATAGGTTCTACAATCCCAAGAAGCATTGGTTTGATGGCTAAAATTAAATGATTAAGGGCATGGTTCGTTGGTAAATTTCCCAGCCCTCTATAGTTCCAAAAAATGATCTTCATTAAGAAGAGGTTTTCCCACCCCTAGGAGGAGGTATCTTCTTCTTGGATGGGGGATCAATGTCTTTCCTTCTTCTTTTCCTTCCCTTATTCTTAGGAGGCCTGCCAACAGGCTTCTTCATGGGTTCTAACACATTCCAAACCACCTGATCCTCATCAGGAGTGCCACTGTTAGAAGAACCATGGGCCCCATCTTCATGACCTTTCTCATTACCCCCATCATCAGCCCAGAAGCTACCAGAGAGTGGGGTGAACATGTTGGTGGAAAAAAACCCTTTAGGAGGCTCGACACCAGCAGAAATCCTTCTTGCAACCTTACATGAGACGACCGGAGTAAATGCCCCACTCATATCCTGCAGAGCACCATCAGAATGCTCCAGCACCCCAATAATCTCAGTGCACACCCTACCATCCTGCACGATTCCATCCTCCTGATCCAGTGCAGCTGCATCCAAAGGACTCCCATCCACCTGCATTAGAGGAAGAGAAGGAGAGGGTGATGCAACATTACTGGGGATGACGGTATCACTAATGTGGCCAACCAATAACTCCTCTTGTTCTGGAACATGCTGCACCTGAGCAGAATTATCACCCGGCCGAGAGTCGGACTATTGCCCACTGGCTCCACCCTCCACATCCTTAACTGCATAAGGTGCTACCACAGTCCCATAGAAAAACTGGATTCTCGTGTGCTTGCCAAGCAATTCGGGCCAGGTGGAATCCTTGCAGAGGCTGGTGGATTATCAAGGCTATCCAAACCCATCTGTGCTAGGGGCAGCTGTGACTGAACAAAACCACCACCAGCGGGAGCAACCCCACTCTCCACATCCTTGTTGGGATCCGAACAGATGTGTGACTCCTTATCAACTATAAGCTGATTTGATGGAACCTGGGCCTGAGTTGATCCTATGGGGGGGGGGGACAGTAGGTTCAGGCCCTGGATGGGTAGTGACATCCTTGGAGGTAGATGCACTATCAGCCCTCACTGCCTCTGCATCTGCCACGCCTCCATGGGCCATCCCAACTAGAAATTTGGCCGCCACATTGTTTCCCATAGTTAAGAGATGCCCCGATTCTGTGTTACTTGTAATTCCAGGAGGTTTCTTCTCAGAGACCATCCCTTTTCCCTTCACCCATTTCTTCTAACATTTAGAGTCCTCATGCCCTCGCTGATTACAAAAGCCACAGATTCTGGACCTTCGACACTCAGTGAATGAGTGTAAGATGAAGTTACAACTAGAGAAAAACTTGGGCCTCCTCTTGTACAATATTTCCAGATTCAAGGTATCATCAATTTTGGTGAGGACCACCTCTTCAACGAGGGTACTCGCCAATTCAATCTCAACAATCACCCTTGCATAGTGCCCATACCTTGGATTATCAGTCTCTTTGTCAATACGAATAGGGAATCGAACCACAGAGACAATATCCCATAAAATCCTAGGATTACAATAAATCCAATTCAATTTTCATATGTGAATCCACACTTGCATAAAGGTATTTTTAACATTTTATGGATCAAAGTTGTGGTCCCATTCCTGGATTCAGAGGAGCCCTGGCTTAAGGAAAATTCAGCCAAAACTCCAGGATTTCCTTTTTAGTTCATCTGTGGGGAACACCACATAGTAGAATCCACGCCCTATTGCAGTCATCTTCCAGTCATTGAACCCCCAAACCTCTGAGATATGACTCGCAAGATTAGAAAATTTCCATAAGTTTTCCCCCATCGGGACAAGGACCCTGGTAATGAGAGAAAATCGACACAGACTAACCCACTCCTCAACAGCCTCTCTGTTTGCAGCAACATGGGCGATGCGCCCCTTCTGGATAATCCGTCCAAGAGAAGGAGACTCAAAATTAGTGAAGGATAGCGAGGTAGCCAACCTCACCACTTCCGCAAAATTCCTCCTCACCACCAGAGGATGTGAAGAAGTATGAGGAGATGGATTCTCCACTAGAGGATTACAAAAATGGAAAAGCTCGCCATGGCTAACTGGATCAGTGAGGTTCTTACCCAAATTCGGATTAGAAGCCTGATCCTTCCCAATAACCACAAGATATCCTGTTCCTCCTTGCTCAGCCATATTTCTATGTGTTCTTAGGGTTTTTTTGGGTTTTAAGGGTTTTTATGGTTCTTTGGGTTTTTAGGGTATTAGGGTTTTTTTGATTTTTTGGGTTTTTATGGTTTTAGGGGTTGTATGGTATTAAAGGGTTTATGGTGTTAGGGTTTTTTATGTTTTTTATTCTTTTAGGGACTTGTATGTGTTTTATGTGAAGCCCCAAAAAACTAAAGTAATAACCCTGTGTTCGATGGCATGTATGACATGCGATATCAAACATGTAAGGTAATATAATATCTATATACTTTATATTATATTAGCTATCTAAAATATATTCTATATTTTTCAATTCATGCAACACAAAGTTACCTTCAAATGCACATGACACTGAGTTAGTGTACATCATACCCAAAAATGACCTTCCTCTATAGCTTGTGTTACACACAAAAGTGACTTTATTCAATGGCTTGTGTTATAAGAAATACTGAGTCTTACTGAGAACCAATATTTAATTAAAACATTATTATTTAATATAATAATCTATAAACTGGTCGTTATGTATATTATTAACTAAATTATGAAAATATATGGTTTAGACAACTAAATATTTGGTTATAAATAAATTCTAAATGAATATAAGAACCAATTGAATATTAAAAGGATGTTCTTATAGGCACAAGATCCTCATCCCAGTTGGTGAGGACTCGATAGGTGCATCCAAGAGACCCGAGATCAAATCTGGGTGGAGGCATATTTCCGGGTACTATAGAATTACTATAGCAGGCACTGAAGCGGTACTGTAGCAGTACTGTAGTAGGCATTGTTCGGTACTATAGCAGCCAGAACTATTCATCCATCTAGGCCTTCGGGCCAACGGTTTGGTCCTCGGGTCCTGCAAGGCTTTCAGGCCACCCAAGGCCTTCGAGCCAGTTGATTCTCAAGGCCTTCGGGCCATCTTAAGGCCTTAGGGACACCCCAAAGGCTTTCAGGCCACATAAATGTAGGCCCTAGACACACTACAAAAAAAGAAGCAGCCTTAGAAGAGGATTCAGAGCAGGTGAACTCACCAGAGCAGAGCCAAATGGATTGCCAGAATGATAGGGTATGGATATGCCATCATTACCAGCCCGTACTTTCATGGGAATCCTAGCCAGATGGTCATGCAAAGGTAGAGAGCTACTATCAAGATGCAGATGCTGGGGAGGGGCAGTTCCTTGTAGATAGTCTGGTTGAATTCCCTATGACCTTTGGGTCATGTAATCTCTTTAGCCTAAGGGCCATGTAATCTCTAATCCTACGAGCCTTGTAAGGGTTCCCCCTCATCCCTTTAAAGGGGGGTTATCAAAAATCAATAAAAATGAAGGCCTTCGGGCCATTCAGGCAAAATGATATTCTTATAGAAAACTATTTTTATGCTCACAAATATATTTTACCCTAATATATTAAATTAATTACAATTAGTCAGTGATATTAATGTAATAAATATTTTACATATTCAATAAATTATTTTTTATATTCATCCAATATATTTGATATGCATAAGATAAGAGAAATCCCAATATTTCAAAAAAAACTATTTTTTATTAAGGCTTTTTTACCACCTATTAATTGAGAACCTATTTTAAATATTAATATAAACACGTTTATTAATTTAATTTTATAAAGAAAAATTCATTTTTTAATTCATAATTTCAAAATTATCTTATGGTGAATTTTTGGGATTTTTCTGAAAAACGTCATTTTTAATGAATAGTTAAAAATACTGAATTTTAGTTCAAAAATGCATTTTTATCTAATTGATTTATAAAGATAAATTATAAATTTAATTGTTTTCAAAGTTTAATTAGATAATATTTTTATCAATTAATGAAATTTTTTTCATTGTTATTAATTTCAATTTGAAATTGATTATAAAAATATAGAAAACATTAAAACATTTTTACTTTAAAAACCCGCATTGTCATCCCGTTTGTGGGATTAATTTTATTTTAATTTCTTAAAATTATGTTATTTGAATTAGACAAAATGAATTCCATATTTGGAATCATAATAATTTATAATGTCCAATAATATCTTATTTGTTTTTGAACAAAAGATATTAGTGAAAGTGATTAAAATTAATTATAATAATTTAGGAAAAATTAAGCTTAATAAAGCACTAAGCCTTTAATTTAAGTTTCAAAATGACCTACCCACTGGTCCCACACCCATTTTATTTAAATATATCGGCCATTAACCTTCCGTTATTGAGTTTCTTTGTTTTTTTTATTAATTTTATTAGGTAATAACATGTGCACACCTAACTTCTTTTCAAGAATACCAAGTGAGTCCTTTTCCTTGCCTGTAAAAGGCCACCACATCTTCCCATTCATAATACCTCTAAAGCCTCTTATGTTCAGCCATGATCTGCCCAAATGGCCTCAAAACATCTATCCCCTCTACCTAGAATAATCCCTTTGGTCATAATACATTCCATGTATGCATTTTGGTATAAAAAAAAATAAGTTGCCCGATTAAAAGGTAACATCTTTTCAAAATCTCTCTAGTTTCATTTCCATTATACAACCCCTAAAATATAATTAGTCTGTTATTGTATAACAAAACCAATATATTCACTATACTATTACTTTTTTATTCTGATAGTTCGATCTACACTTACACATAACACCATCTAATAGGTAACGAACAAAATGTTTCTGTGAATAGTGAACTACTGCCTCACGAAATGATGATTGTTCAACTTTCCCCTAACTCCTCTCATGGTTTCCATTATTATGGAAAATCTATTTATATATGTTAAATATTGTATTTATAATGTCACTATACTTCTGTAATTTTTTATGTAGAACGTACCTTTTTTCATTCCATGTTTTGTAAATACGGCAATTTTATTTGAGGAATTGTGGACCACCGCACCCTCAAAGAGATATGACTCGTTCATGCCAAACATGGAATGTATAATGTATGGTTTTAATTAAACATATGATACCTAAAAAACTATAAATTATATTCATGACATAATTATCTTTTGGTAAATATAATATATATAATTTTGTTTATTACCCTTTCACACACTTTCCTAGAGATAACGTCATTCGTGGACATATGGACTACCTCCAACTCAATATTATGTGATTAATTTTACACCACATAATTATATATATAAGTAAATATTATTAAATAATATGATATTTATTATATAATTATAATTCTAGAAATATTTTAGTTACTTAAATTTTTTCCACAATAATCTTTTAAAAATGGAAATGTTACTCTTGCATATGTACGGCCTACCCTCTCCATGATTGTATCATATTATCATTTTCATAAAAAATATTTAATTATTTATTTTTAAAGTATTATTGAAATATAAATATTATAATTATTTCATTTTTATTATTCTGGATATGTTATATAACGAACCCTATGACCATAGTTGACCAATAATAGTTGTTTTGACCCATAAACTGGATTTGGTAAAAAAACACGATGTAAACTTAATTATTTGAGTAGTTGTACACAACATGGTAATAAGTTAAATAAAATTAATTATAACCATGAAAAAGTTTCTTAATAAATTATAAAATTAACATAAGTTTATTATACAGGAATTTAAAGGATGTTCACCCGAAAGGTAACACAAGTTAATGGATTCTTGTCTCATTTTCATTACGTGAGGCATACATAATTGTTGTAAACATAATTTCTTATATATGGTGTAATTACTGCCACATTAACATATAATATCATGAATTATATTATATTCATGGTATTTAAATTTTTTATTTAAGTATTATTACCTTCGTGTCTTCCAATCCATTTGTTACTACATTAGTAAGGATTTCAATCTCACTTATTTACATCCTTTAGATAAATATCATATTCAACACTTACTTATTTTGTGGGGTGTACCTACTATCCATTTTGATATATTATATCATGAATTATTTTTCCATCATGGTAATTAATACTTTAATTTAATATTATTCTTTCATGAGATTTATGATTTAAAAATGTTTCAAAGTGGTATGGGAAACTTTGGAATTTTTAAATATTAATTTCCTCAAGACTAATCCTAATTATATTTCAATTTAATTTCTATTAGATGAAATTATATAACCATTTTATAATAAAAAAATTCATTCTTGTTTGGTAATACATGACCATTTCAAGTGTCAGTACCATTATTTCACTCTTTTTTTCTTAGATATTTTTTGAAAAAAAAATCATAAAACAAGACTTTATATCTATCTTTAGTTGGAGAACCTATTTTATTCTAAAAATTATGTTTTAATAAAAGGTTATTAAAAAAATTAAAATTATTTGGTAATTTTTTTTACCCTTTTTTATTTTACCAATGTTTCAAAGTAATCTTCTTGTCACTTTCCAAATGTGGAATTTTCTAACCTTTTTTATTATAAAAGGAATATTATTTTTACCTCGTATGACATGTACAGATTCATCCTCCATCATTTCATTGAAGCCTTATTTTAAAGATTAAAACATTTATTTTCAACGAATATTATTTTTAAAAGGTTTTTCAAAAGAAAATAATATTTTCCACAAGAATATTTTTAACTTTATTATTCTATTTCATCAATTACAACAACCCCACATTTTTAATCCACAAGGGATTTATTGTATTGATACCATCCTCAATATTTTTCCAGATTGTTTATGATATATTTTTCCAAGGTTAGTATTCACATTCAGTTCCATGATTTATTTTTTAGTCCCCTTGAAATATTAAATGTCATATGATCATTGAACATTGAATTTCCCATAAATTATCTATTTAATTTATCATTTATATTAGTATTTCCTAAACTGCATACCATTATTCATATGGTGGTTACCTTGAAGATCGATTGATTAATTAGGGAATTATTGATAAATCTATATTTCTTATTCAATGCGGTTATTTGTTAATGTATATTAGTTATTTTTATTATTCAATATGAGTAAGGCTTCAGATTGGATATGATGGGTGGAGCACGAAATTTATATAGCTCCTCGATGCATCAATACGTTCACATTAGAAAAATAATTGAAAAAATGGGTTTCAACCCTTATTTTTAAAATGTCTTGGGAATGTTCATGATGGTAATAGGTCCTCATGTTCCTTATATGTGACGTCCATTAATAAATCATTTCTCTCATAGTAGTTTCGATTATTATTCATCCATTATATTTTTCATCAAAATGTTTATGGATACATTTCATTTCAATTCATTTATTAATTAAATGTGTTTTAGTTTCATTCCTTGAAATATTTATTTTTTCCTTAATTAGTTAATTGAATGTCATGTGTTTTCAATTATTACATTTCAATATTTCTTATATACATTCATTCTGTTTGTTAATTTTATGGCATGTGTGTTTAGTTTTTTACCTTTCCATAATGACTATTCACATTGATTCTTTATTTTGTCCACTATATTTTTCCCTTACTGAGCATTTCAGATCACCCTTATTATGTTTTTTCCCGAGAATCCAATAATCATACTATGAAAGAAATATAGGAATATACTATATGGATTAGTGTTATCCTCTAAGTTGTTTATTTTTTTAGGAAAAAATATATTGTAATTAGTGTATCCATGTATAATACAATTCTATTTTATGTATATGGTTTACCAAGAATACTAAATTGATTGGCCCTTTGATGATTTATTCCTTGCAATCAGGCCAATGGAATTGATAGAAGACACTAATTGTAGGCTAGCTAGGGCCGGGTCTCTACAGTTGGTATCAAGAGAAGTTTAGTAGAAATAATGGGAACTAGATTTTGGAAAACCTATATTAAAAAAAATAGCCCTATGGAAGAATTTGAAGAAGTATAGATGAAAACCCTATAATTATGGTAATGTGTAGATTATGTGTGTCTTCTTAGAAATACATCCCCATCTGGATACAACATGTGGAAGTTGTTCTGGAATAGATGTACCTAAGAGTAAAAACACTCAAAAAGGTGTTCCAGGATTGAATGTGGGTATTCTAGTAGACGACAACATGCCTTACTACACACCTAGTTTGAAACTCTCAAGTAATATGCATAGGATAGTCCACTTTTTATTTAAAACCCATTTTAAAGGATTTTGATACATAATAAGTAACCTAGGTGAAACCTAAGTATTTTTAGATTGAAGATAAGGTGTCATAGTTTTTGAATCCAACTAATTATATTATAGATAAAACCTAGATTGAGGAAGGACCTATATTTATATTTTTATGTTATACTAAAAACCTTATTTGAAATGATATTTAGAGATTAACATAATTTAAAAGTTTTCCATCATATTTATATTTAGATGTTATATTAATATAGCTTTAGAAAAGGATAACTTATATTCTAGTTGACAACCAATAAAATCTGAGAATTCCAAAGGACATGAACCCATGTACGATGGAAAATAAGCGTTTGATTCCAAACACTAACCTATGCAATGTCCATGTTAATTTTTCATTGTTTTTATTTAAAATATTTAATGAATAAATATTAATAATGAATTGGTAAAAATAATTTGAGGATTAAAAATTAATCTTTTAACCATATTTGTTTTGAATAATATTTAAGGAAAAATAGTTTCCTTTACACTCTTTTATAGGCCTTATGATCCTTTAAAAGTATCTTTTAGTGATTCAAGAAAAAAGAAAATACATTGTTGGTAATTAATTTTTGGGAGTAAAGGGATGAATTATAATTTTATTTAAGAACAACCAAAATTTATAATTGATCATATTATTTTGAAACCTTTTATGTAATAATATTTCATTATATTCTAGGTCAGTAAAAGGATTAACCAACATTAGTAAAATGACTTAGAAATAAAATATTTTCCTAATACCTAAATTTTTGTTGAACTGATGGCCTTATATATCATCTACGATTTATGGATTCGAGTCCCTCAACTTTCCACTTATCATTAACTTTTTTGTGATTGATGACCTCATCCAATCCCTAAAAATATTTATTTTTTTCCTTAGTGAACATATATATAACCTCCTCTGATGTTCTCTTACTTAGATACTTATTTACATGGTATTACATGCTTCCATAGTACTTTCCATTCTCTCTTTTATAGAGGATTTATTACGAACCCTTCTCATGATGTTGGATTTCAAACATAATAAGTATTAAACCATATGTCACCATTATCGATTTTAAATTTTGAGGATGCAATTTAAATAAGGTGGGGAGAATTTGATGCCTCAAAAAACTAAATTAAGAACCTTGTGTTTGATAGAACGTATGGCACGCGACAGAAAGTGTGAAATATAATATAAAATATGAATACATTATAATATATTTACCATTTAAAATATATTCTATATATTTCAACACATAAAACACTGAGTTATCTTTAAATGCACAAAATACTAAGTTAGCATAAATCATACACAACAACGAAATTCCTCTATATGTTGTGTTACGTGAAAAAGAAACCTTATTTGATGGATTACACTATAATAAATACTAAGTCTTACCGAGAAACTATCTGAAATTAAAAATTAATTATTTAACATAAAAAGATATAAAATAACTATTTATAACATTATTAACTAACTTATGATCATTTATGGTTTGTAAAACTGAATTAATGTTTATAAATAAATTAGAAATGAATATAAGAACCAATTGTATAATAAAAGGATATTTTTATTGAAAACTATTTTCATGCTCACAAAGATGTTTTACCATAATAGATTAAAATAATTACGAATAGTGAGTGATATTAATGTAATAAATATCTTACATATTCAATCAATTATTTTTTATTTTCATCCAATAGATTTGGTAATCATAAGATAATATCAAACATAAAATAAAATTCGTTAATTTTTAAACTTTTATGAATTTAATATGATAAAATAAACATAATTTTTTAATTCATAATTTCAAAATTATCTTATGGGTAATTTTGGTATTTTTTTGAGAAACTTTATTTTTTAATGAATAGTTAAAAATAATGAATTTTAGTTCACAACTTATTTTTTATCTAATTTATTTATAAGTGTAAATTGTAATTTTAATTGGTTTTGAAATTTAATTAAATTTTATTTGTATATTTTAATACAATTTGTGTCATTTGGGTCAATTTCAATTTGAAATTGACTATAAAAACATAGTAAACATCCAAACATTTTAACTTTAAAAACTTGCATTGTCTTCCCGTCTGTGGGATTAATTTTAATTTAATTTCTGCCACTAATGTCATTACAATTGGAAAAACTGGATTCCATATTTATAATCAGAATTATATATAATGTATAATAAGACAAAAAAAATTACCAAAAATATTAGTGAAAATGATTAAAATTAATTACAATTATTATAGCCAAATTAAGATTTATAAAGGACTAAGACTTTAATTTACATGCCCAAAGGACCTATAAAATTTTACAAAACCCATTTTATGGACATATCTCGGCCATTAATCTTCCATTATTGAGTTTTTTTTGTTTTTTATGACTTTTATTAGGTAATACCACGTGCACACCTAGCTTCTTTTCAAAAATACCAAATGAGTCATTTTCCTTCCCTATAAAAGGCCACCACCTCTACCCATTACTCAAAACACTAAAGCCTCTTAAGTTAGGCCACTATCTTCCAAAATGGACTCAAAAAATCCCTCCCTTTGGTTATAATACCTTCCATGGATTCCATTTTGTTTAAACTAAATGAAGTTACCCGATTAAAAGGTAACTTATTTTCTCAATATCTCTAGTTTCATTTCAATTTTAAAACACCTAATATATCCTTATTATGTTAATGTATAAAAACAATAGTATCCTATATATAATAGGATTTTTTTTATTCTGATATTTATACCTATACTTAAAAACACCACCATCTAATGGGTAACAGACACAGTGTTTCTATGAATGGAAAACTACTGCCTCACAAAACGATGATTTTTCAACTTTCCCATACCGCTTATGATAATGTCCAATATGATGGAAACTCTATTTATATATGTTAAATATTATATATATAATTACTCTATGCTTCATTAATTTTTATGTAGAACATATCTTTTTGATTTCCAAGTTTTGTAAATATGATAATTTCATTTCAGGAAATGTGGACTATCGCCCCCTACAAGTGATATGACTCATTCATGCTAAAAATGGAACATATAAAGTGTGTTTTTAATTAAAAATATTAGACATAAAAAATATACATTATATTCATGAAATAATTATCTTCCTATAAATTGGATATATATTATTTCCTTTATTAACCTTTCACACACTTTAAAAAAGATAACGTCATTTGTGGATGTGTGGACTATCGACTCCTCGACTTGATGTGGTTCCTTTTATACCAATATATATATATATATATATAAGTATATATGATTAAATAATATGATATTTTTATATAATTATCATTATAGAAAGATTTTAGTTACTAACCTTCCTTCCATAATGATCATTTAAAAATGGGAATGTTTCTCATGCGTACATACGACCAACCATCTCCATGATTGCAACATATTTTCATTTTCATAAACATATTTATTGTATGATTTTAAAATTATAATTTATGTATAAATATGATAATTATTTAATTTTTATTATTTTTTATATTTTATATAATGAACCCTATGACCATAGTTGACCAATAATAGTTGATTTGACACATAAACCAAAATTGGTTTAAAATACCTAATGTAAACTTAATTGTTTTTGTAGTTGTATAAAACATGGTAATAAGTGAAATAAAAGTAATTATAAACATGGAAAATGATTTTAAGAAAATAAATAATTTACATAAGTTTATTATATAGGAATTTAAGGGATGTTCACCCAAAAGGAAAGGCAAGGTTTGGGATTCTTGTCTCATTTTCATTATTTGAGGCATACTTAATTGTTGTACACCTAATTTATTATATATGGTGTTCTTACCACCACATTGAAATATAATATCATAAATTATATTATATTATTTTCATTTTTATTTAATTTTTTTTAAGGATTATTACATTTTTTTCCAATCCATTTTTTACTTCATTAGTAAGGATTTCCATATCACTTTTTACATCCATGAGATAAATGTCATATTCACCACTTACTTATTTTTTTTGTGTTCCTATTGGAAATTTTGATTTATTATATCATGAATTCCTTTTCCTTTGGGTTATTTAATAATTTCATTTAATATTATTCTTTCATGATTTTTATGATTTAAAAATTATTCAAAGTGGTATGAGACACTTTGGAAAGGTTAAAGATTACTTTTCTCAAGAAAAATCTTAATGATATTTCGATGGAATTTCCATTAAAGGAAATTATATAACCATGTACCAATAAAAAATCATTCTTATTTGGTTATTAATTACCATATCAAGTGTTAGTACCATTTTACCCTCTTTGGTGCTAATATGTTTTTAGAAAATGTTTTTCAGAAAAACCAAATTTATATATATATTTAGTCAAAGTACATTTTTTTATTATAAAAAACATGTTTCATTAAAAGGTTTTCAAAAATGTTTTTCAAATGATTTGGTAAATAAATTTTTACCCTTTTTTTATTTTACCAATGTTCTATGGGAATCTTTTTATCACTATCCTAATGAAACATTTTCTAACCTTTTTTTTGTATAAAAGTAATATTCTTTTTACCTTGTACGACATATACTGATTCATCCATCATCATTTATTTAAATCATCCATTTAAAGTTTAAAAGGTTTATTTTCAATTAAAAATGTTTTGAAAATGTTTTTCAAAATAAAATTATATTTTCCTCATGAATATGATTAATTTTATTATTTTATTTCATCAATGAAAACAACCCTCCATTTTTACTTCACAAGGGATTTGTTGTATTGATATCATCCTTAATCTTCCTATGTATTCATTATGATTTATTTTTCCAAGGATAGTATTGAGATTAAATTCCTTGGTTTATTTGTTAGTCCCCTTTAAATATTCAATATCCTATTATCATTGAACATTGAATTTCCCTTAAATTATCCATTTCATTTATCATTGATATTAGTATTTCTAAAATCGTATATAATTATTCATACAATGGTTACTTTGAAAATTATTCGAGTAATTGGTAAATTATTGATAAATATGTATATCTCATTAAATATAGTTATTTTATAATTAATATTAAGTATTTTGTTTAATCAATATGAGTAATGATTTTGACTAGAAATGACGGGTGGAGCCCAGACTTTATATAGCTTCTCAATGCCTCGACAGGTTCTCATGAGACAAATAATTGTGAAAATGGGTTTCTACCCTTAGTTTTAAATCTTGTTTGGAAATGTCTTGATGGTAATAGGTCCTCATATTTCATAGACCTGATTTCCATTAATAAATAGTTCCCATCACAGTAGTTTTAGTTGTTATTCATCCATGAGATTTTGCGTCGACATATCTATGGATACATTTCATTTAAGTTAACTGATTAATGGAATGTGTTTTGGTTTCATTCATTGACATATTTATTTTTCATTATTTAGTTATTTTAATGTGATTTGTTTTCATTTATTAACTTTATATATTAATTATGTACTTTCATTCAGTTTATTGATTACATGGCATGTGTGTTCAGTTGATTTCCTTTCCATAATTACTATTCACATTGATTCATTATTGCTTCTACTATATTTTTCCCTTACTGAGCATTTGAGCTCACCCTTATTATGTTTCTTTCTCCCATAATCCAAGAAGTGTACTATGAAATAAATGTAGGAATAAACTAGACTGATTAGAGTTATCCTCTAAGTTTTTTATTTATTTAGAAGAAGAAAAATGTTGTAATTGGTGTATCTATTTGTAATACAATTCTCATTTATGTATATGGTTTACCAAGACTAATAAACTGATTGGTACTTTACAGATTGATTCCTTTAAATCATTCTAATGTAATTGATAAAAGACACCGACTTCAGGAAATCTAGGGTCAGGTCACGGTAGTTTAGTTTTTTATGTTATTTTAGTGTTTCTTGGGTTTTAGGGACTTTTAGGTTTTCGTTGTCTTTAGGGACTCAAAGGGTTTTTTGTGTTTTTATGGGTCTTTAGGGATTTTTAGAGTTTTTTGGGGTTTATGGTTTTTAGGTAATTAAGATATTTTAGGTTTTCTATATGTTTTAAGGCATTTAGTGTATGGGGGTTTTAGGGTTTTAGGGTGATTTAGGGTTTCAAGGGTTTTATTATTTTTAGGGTGTTTATAGTTTTTAGGATTTTTTGGATTTTGATTGGTTTTTGGGTTTTATGGGTTTTAGGGTTTTTAGGGGTTTTAAGGTTTTTATGTGGATTTATGGGGTTTTAAGGTTTTATAGTTTTTAGGGGGTTTTATATTTTTTAGAGGTTTATATGGGGTTTTTATTTTTGAGGTCTTTAATGGTTTTTTAGGATTTTATGGGTTTTTATGATTTTTGGGAGTTTTTAGGTTTCAAAATGAATTTCATATTTTTTAGGTATTTTAGGGTATTTAAGTGTTTTCTGTGCAGTTTCATATTTTTTAGGGGTTTTAGTAAGTTTTAGTGTATTTTAGGTTTTTTTTTGTTTTTAGAGATTTTCATTTGTTTTAGGATATTTTATGGGTTTTATGGTTTTCCAAGTTTTTAGGGTTTTTATGGGTTTACATATTTTAATGATTTATGTATTTTATGGGTTTTATGTTCTTCAACATTGTTTAATTGATTTTTAGAATTTTATTAACTTTTGTGTTTTTATTATCTTTTAAATATTTTATGGGTTTTAGGTTATTTAAATATTATAGTGTTTTTTAGGGTTTTAGGGTTTTAGGGTCTTATAGGGGTTTTAAGTGTTTTACGTGATTTAAGGGACTTTTGAGTTTTTAGGGTTTTTTGGGTATTTTAGGGAATTTATGATTTTTAAAGAGTTTTTAAAGTATATTATAGGTTTTTATGGTTATTTTGGGGGTTTGGGGTTATTTGGGATTTTGGACGGGTTTTACGGTCCTTTAGGGTGTTTTATGTTTTTAGGGTCCTCTAGAGATTTAAAGGGTTTTCTTGTTCTCTTTTGGTTTTTATTGGGTTTCGATGGTCCTTTAGGTGTTTAAGGGTTTTTTAAGTTCTTTTTGGGTTTTTAGGGTATTTAGGGACCTTTATGGGATTTATGGTTTTTAATGTATTTTAGTGGTTTTAGTATTTTAGGTTCTTTTTGGGTTCTTTTATAATTTTTAGTGTCTTTTAGTGTTTCAATGTTTTTTGAACCTTTTAGGGTCTTTTAGGGTTTTATTTTTTTAGGGAATTTTATTTTTTTAGTTTTTTTCGAGTATTTTAGGGTTTCTTAGGGTACCTATGGTCTTTTAGGGTTTCCTATGGTTTTAGGATCTTTTAAAGGTTTTTTGGGGATTTCTTTGTTTTTAGGTGTTTTAGTGTTATTAGGGATATTTTGGGTTTCTTAGGATCTATTTTTGGTTTTGGGGGTTTTTAGGTCCTGTTGAAGTTTTTCGTGGTTTTTGGGTTTTGTGGGGTTTCTAAAATTCATTAGTGTTTTATGGTATTTTATGATTCTTGGGATCTTAAGGGTTCCATAGTGGGTTTAGGGGATTTTAGGGATTTTAGGTATTTTTTAGGGTTTTTAGGGTTTTTTATGGATTTTAAGAGTTTTATTTTTTTTTTGATTTCTTATGGGGTTTTAAGTGGTTTCTACGAGTTTTAGAGTTTTTAGGATTTTTATACTTTATAGGGGTTTTAGACCTTTTAGGGACTTTGAGATATTTTAGGGTTTTAGGGTTTCTAGTTATTTTTTGGGTTTTAGCATATTTTAATAATTTTAAGGTTTATTTAGTGTTTTAGGTATTTTTCTATGTTTTTTGGGGTTGAAGGTTTTCATGGATTTTTGGGTTTTTTAAGATTATTAGTGTTTTAAGGGTTTAAAAGTATTTTTAGACTTTTTATTTTTTTTAGTGTTTTCAGAGTATTTTAGTATTTTAAGGGGTTTTGGGGGGTTTATTTGGTTTTCAGGGGTTTTCGGGGTTCTATGTTTTTAGGGGTTCTAGTGGATTGAGGGGTATTTTAGGGGTTTGAAGGGTGATTTAGTATTTTTTAGTTATTCATGATTTTTAGGGTATTTGAGGGTTTTTAGAGGCATTTATGTATTTTATAGAGGTTTAAAGGACTTTTTTGGTTATTTTATGATTTCTAGGGTTTAAAGGGTTTAAGGGTTTTATGGGTTTTTGGGTTTTTAGGGTGTTTTTTGTTTTTAGGGGTTATAAGAGTTTTATTTTTTTTAGTGATTTTTTGGGAATTTTGGGTTTTTTGTGTTTTTTGGGGACTTAGGGGGGTTTAGGTTTTGGTGGTTTAGTGTTTTTCAGGGGTTTAGGGTATTTATATGTTTTTTGGTTTTTAGTGTTTTTAATGTTGTTAGATGATTTTTAGGTTTATTATAGTCATACCTTTTTATGGGTTTTTTTCAGCCTCTTAAGGGGTTTTCATGGTTTTTAGGTTTTTAGGTCATTTCTTGGCTCTTTTAGGGGATTTGGGTTTTTGGAATTTTGTGGGTGTTTAGAAGTTTTTGTGTTTTTAAGGATTAGAATGATTTTTGGGTGTTATGGGTTTTAGTGGTTTTCAGGATTATTTTTGTGATATTAGTCCTTTTTAGAGTTTTTTGGTAATATTATGTTTTAAATGTTTTTATGGTTTTTAAGTGTTTTAGAGTTTTTAATTCATTTTAGGGTTTCAAGGGTTGGTTATGGTTTTTATGGTGTTTAAGGGTTTTTAGGGTCCATAAGGGATATTTAGGTTTGATAGGGTAATTTAGATTTTTTAGTTTATTTTAGGGTTTTTATGGTCTTCTAGGTTTATAGGGCATGGAAGATGTGAGGGTCGGGCTATTTCCGGCCCCCCCAAATTTATTAGAAAGAAAAAAGAGACACAACAGACAAGGGAGGGGAGGGGTCAAACGACCCACACGCAAAACCCCTTACAACCCAAGACGAAAAGACCCCAAAAGAAAGAAAAACAAAAGAGAAAAAAAGTAAAAGCACACCAAGCCAAGCAGCCACCACCATCATCCAGCATCAACCAGCATCCAGCATCTCACAGCTAACCAGCAACCAGCAATCAAACTCAACCAGCAATCAACATCCAGCAGCAGCACACTCATTTTATGGGGTTTTAGGATTTAGGGTTATTTTAGGGGTTTATGGATTTTGTGATTATTTTAGGGGTTTTGGGGGTTTTGGGGGGTTTTTGGGGGGGGGGGGGTTTATAGGTTTTTATTTATTTATTGGGTTTGGTAAGTTTTTTAGGGATTTTATGGCTTGCTATGGTGTTTTAAATGTTTTAATTTTTTCTTAATTTTTTAGGGTTTTAAAGGTCATGTTAGTGTTTTTAGGGGTTTAAAGGTTTCTTTAAGAGGTTTTATGGTTTATGGGGTTGTAGGGTTTATAAGGTTTTAGGGGTTTTATAATTTTTTAGTTTTTAGGTTATTTTATTTTTTTTATTGATTTTTAGGTTTTTGGAGGAGTATTTTTAAATTTTATAGTTTTATGGCGTTTTAGAGTGTTGTAGGGTCATTAGGATCTTTTAGGGGGTGTGAGGTTTTGAGGGTTTTTAGGGTTATTGGGGTCATTTAGGGGGTTTTAAGATCTATTTAGGGTTTTATGGGTTTTATTGCCTTTTAGGGTTTTAAAGATCTTTTTTTTCTAGGGTTTTAGGGTTTCCAAGGATTTTTAGGGGTTTAGGGATATTTTTAGATTTTGTTATGGATTTTTAGGGTTTTTTTGGGATTTCATCATTTTGGGGATCTTTAGGGATTTTAGAGGATTTTAGGGGGGTTTATGGTGTTTAAATGTTTTTAGGTGTTTTATGGTTTTTAGTATTTTAAGGCTTATTAGGGGTTCTTAGGTTTTTAGGGAGTTTAAATTATTTTAATGTTTTGGGGGGGGGTTAGGAATTTTTGGCAAGTTTCAAGGCCTTTAGAGTCATTAAGGTTCATTTGGGTCATTTAGTTTTCTTGCATCCTCTTAGGGTCTTTTATGATTTTTTGGTGGTTTAAGGTTTTTATGGGTTTTTAGGTTTTTAGGGTTTTTAGGGCCTTTAATTATAGTTTCAGGGTTATAGGGTTTTTAGTGTATTTTGGGGTTTTAGGGTTTGAGGATTTATTAGGGGTTCTATGGTTTTATGGGGTTTTCATGTTTTTATGGTTTTATAGGGTTTTATGGTTTTTGGGGGTTTGGGATTTTTGGATTTTATAGTTTTATGGTATTTTACAGGTGTTTAGGGTATTTTTTGGGTGTTTTAGGTTTTTTTTTGATTTTTGGGGACTTTTAGGGTTTTTTTACTTTTTAGGGGTTTTAGGTATTTTGTGTTTTTTTATTAGGGTTTTTAGGATTTTAAGATTTTATTGGGTTTTAGGATATTATATGTTTTTGGGGGATTTTGGGTTGTTTGTATATTTTTATTTTTATTTTTTGGTTTTTCTGCCTTACTAGGCATTTTAGGTGTTTTATGAACTTTATTTTCTTTGTGCGTTTTAGGGGTTTTCAGTGTTTTTAGGGTTCATTTAAGGCATTTAGTTTTGTTTGGTTTTTACTGATTTTAGGGGGTTTACGGATTGTGAAGGTTTTAGTGGTTTTAGGGTTTTTAAAATCCTTTTATGGGTTTTTTGGTTTTTAAAACTTTTTAATGGTTTGTGGGAGTTTTTAGTTGTTTTAGGGCATCTTTGAGTATTATATTTTTAAAGGTTTTTTAAGTTCTTTTGTGATTTTTAGATTTTTACGAACTTTTAGGGGGTTGTAGAAATTTTAGTGTGTTTTAGGGTTTTAGGGATTTGTAGTGTATTAGTTTTTTGGGGGGTTTGCGAGTATTATTTATTTTCTGGTTTAGGGATGTTATGTATTTTAGGGGGTTTTATGATATTTATGTTTTTAGGGTTTTTTAGTTTTTAGGGGTTTTAGGGTCGTTGAGGTTTACGGTGTCTTTAAGTGATTGTACGGTTTTAGTGTGGATTAGGGTTTTTAAGGCCTTTAGGGTTTTAGGGTTTTAGGGTCTTTTAAGTTTTCTATGGGTTTTAAAGTCTTTTAGGGGTTATAAGGGTTTTTATGGTTTCTAGAATCATTTAGTATTTTTATGATTTTTAAGGGACTTTAGTGTTTGGGGTGTTTTTAAGGTCCTTCAGGGTTTTTAGAGTCATTTATGGGTTTTAAGGTATTTTTGGTCCATTTAGTGGGGTTTAGGGGATTTTAATGTCTTTTGTTGTTTTAATTTCCATTTAGGATTGTTTGGGGGGTTACGGTATTTTGGGGGTTTTAAATGGGCTTTTGGGTTTTCAGTGTTTTCTAGATATTTATGGTATTTTAGGGTTTTTTGGGTTTTTAAAGTGTTTTCAGTTTTTTATAGTTTTTAGTGTTTTTAGGGTTGTTTTAGAGGTTTTAGGGGATTTTTTAGTTTTTAGGGTCTTTTAAGGATTTTTAGGGTCCTGGTAGGGGTTTTAAATTTTTAAGTGCTTTTAGGGTTTCATGGTGTTTTAGGGTTTTTTGTGGTTTGGGGGATTTGTATGGGTTTTTTTTGTTTTTTAGGGTTTTCTAGGATATTTTATGTCTTTCTAGGGTGTTTATGTATTTTTATCTAGATTATTATGTTTCTTCTAGGTTTTAAGGGATTTTGGAGTTTTTAGTTGTTTTCTAGGTTGTATGGTTTTTAGTGTTTAGGGGGGGTTTATGGTGTTTTAGGGTTTTTAGGATCTTTTTGGTTATTTTAGGGTCTTAGGGTGTTTTAGGTGTTATAGGGGATTTTTGAGAATTTAGAGGGTTAAAATATTTATAGGGTTTTCTGGGTTTGTTTTATACTTGTTAGTATTTTTTTTATGTTTTTATGTTTTTAGTGTTTTTATGGTTCTTAGAGGGTTTTAATGTTTCTAAACATTTTGGGTTTATAGGGTTTGTCTATTTATAGTGTATTTTTAGATTCTTATATTGTCCTTTTGGGGATTTTCATGATTTTTTATAGTTTTTTAGGATTCTTGAATTTTAGGTATTTTGGGTATCAGGGTTTTTTAGGGATTTTAGGGTTATTTATGGTTTTATAGGTTTTTATTGAGTTTTTTTAGTGGTTTAGGGGGTTTTAGCATTATATATATTTTTTAATCTTCTTAGGGTCTTATTGGGTTTTATGGACATTCTTGGTATTTTTTGTTTTTACTATCTTTTTATGGATTTTTTGGGTCATTTAGGGTTTTTACGTTTTTTCAGTTTTATATGGTTTTGAGGGTTTACTTAGCGTTTATTTATGGTTTTTAGGTGTTTTTTCCTTTTTTAGGGTTTTCCATTGTTCTTAGGGTTTTAGGGTTTTTTAAAAGGTTTATTGGGTTTCTAGAGTCTTTAAATTTTTTTAGTGTTGTTAGTTTTTTGGGGGGTTTAAGGTTCTTTGTGATTTTATGGTATTTTATATTTTCTATGGGTTTTAAATTCTTTTAGGGGTTATAAGGTATTTTATGGTTTCTAGAATCCTTTATTATTTTTATGATTTTTAAGGGTCTTTAGGGTTTGGGGGGTTTAAGGTTCTTTAGGGTTTTTAGATTCATTTATGGGTTTTAGGGTATTTTTGGTCCATTTTGTGGGTTTTAAGTTATTTTACTGTCTTTTATGGTTTTAAGGGTCATTTATTATTTTTTAGGGGGTTAGTGTATTTTGGGGGTTTTAAGGGGTTTTTGGGTTTTCAGTGTATTATTTATATTTATGTTATTACAAGGTTTTTTTGGGTTTTTACGGTGTTTTTTATTGTTTTTAGTGTTTTTAGGGGTTTTTTATTGGTTTCAGGGTATTTTTTAGTTTTTAGGGTCTTTTAGGATTTTTAGGGTCCTAATTGGGGTTTTAATTTTTAGGTGCTTCTTGGGTTTCATGGTGTTTTAGGGTTTTTTTTTGGTTTTGGGAATTTTTATGTTTTTTTTATTTTTTAGGGTTTTCTAGGATATTTTATGTCTTTCTAGGGTGTTTATGTATTTTTATCTAGTTTATTAGGTTTGTATGGGTTTTAAGGGATTTAGGAGTTTTAGTTGTTTTCTAGGTTGAATGGGTTTTAGGGTTTCTAGGGGAGTATGGTGTTTTAGGGTTGTTTGGATATTTTGGGTCTTTTAGGTTTTTAGGGTGTTTTAGGTGTTATGGGGGATTTTTTAGAATTTAGGGGGTTAAAATATTTATAGGGTTTTTTGGGTTTGTTTTATACTTGTTAAGTTTTTTTTGTTTTTACACTTTTAGTGTTTTTATGGTTCTTAGAGGGTTTTAATGTTTCTAAACATTTTGGTTTATTAGGTTTTGTCTCTTTTAGTGTATTTTTAGATTCATATATTGTCCTTTTGGGGGTTTTTAGGTTATATTATAGTTTCTTAGGATTTTAGAATTTTAGGTATTTAGGGTATCAGGGTTTTTTATGATTTTTAGGGATCTTTATGGTTTTATGGTTTTTTTGGGTTTTTTGGTGGTTTAAGGGCTTTTAGTGTTTTAAAGTTTTTTTGGGAATATTCTCAGGGTCTTATTGGGTTTTATGGTCATTCTAGGTATTTTTTAGTTTTCACTATCTTTTTATGGACTTTTGGGTCCTTTATGGTTTTTAGGGTTTTTTAGTTTTATATGGTTTTAAGGGTTTACTTAGGGTTTAGTTATGGTTTTTAGGTTTTTCTACCTTTTCTAGTGTTTTTAATTGTTTTTAGGGTATTAGGGTTTTTAAAAGGTTTTTTGGGTTTCTAGAGTCTTTAAGATTTTTTAGGGTTTATTAGTTTTTTAGGGGTGTGAAGTTCCTTGTGGTTTTACTGGATTTAGGGTTTTAATCAGTTTTTAGGGTATTTTATATTTTTATGATTTTTATGGTATTTTAGGGGTTCTTAATGGTTTTTAGGGTCTTTTATTTCTTTTTTAGGGTATTTAGGGTATTTTGACAGTTTTAGGTGTTTTAATTCTTTTAGGGTATTCAAGGGTTTTTTATGTTTTTAGGTTATTGTTTTGGGTTTTTATGGTATTTTAATGTTTAGGGTATATGGTTTAGGTTATAGGGTTTATGTTTTAAGTTTTTGGTTTTAGTATTTATGGTGTATTGATTATTGTTTAGGGTGTAGGGTGTTGGGTTTTGGTTGTAGGATATAGGGTTTAGGATGTAGTTTTATGGGTTTGGGGTGTACGGTATTAGTATTTGGTTGTATGGTTTAGGGCTTATAGTGTGTGATTTAGGTTTTCATGTGTAGGGATTAGGTTCTAGGTTATGAGATTTATGTATTTTAATGTTTTAAAAAAAATTGGGGGGGGGGTTAAATTTTTTTAGGGATTTCAGGGGTTTTAGGGGTTTTATGGTTATTTATAGTTTTTAAGGTTTTTAGTATTTTCAGGTTTTTAGTGTTTCTAGGATTTCTTAGGATTTTATTTTCTTAGGGTTTTAATGGTTTTATGGTTTTAGGATTTAGGGGTTAGTTTTTATTGGTTTCATTATGTTTTAGGGGTTTTTGGTTTTAGAGGGTTTTAAGGGTTTTAAGGGTTTTATGGGTTTATAGTTTTTAGGTTTTTAGGTATTTTTCATGTTTTTAGGTTTTATTATGATTTTTTATGTTTTTATGGTTTTAGGGTTTCTTAGGGGTTTTAGATTTTAGGTTTTTTCTCAAAAAAATTTAGGGATTTAGGCTTTTTTAGTGTTTTTTAATTTTATTATTTTATACTATTTTTAGGATTTTTCACAGTTCTTATGTTTTAGGAATATTCAGGGTGTTTTAATGGCTTTTCAGGGTTCTTAGGTTTTTTAGGGTTTTATAGTTTATAGTTTTTTATGGATTTTCGTGATTCTTGGTTTTCTAGGAATTTTAGGTGTTTTACCTTTATTATGTATTTTTATGGTTGTAGGGTGTTTTAGGGTCGGTTAGAGTTTTTAGTGTTTTTAGTGTTTTTTTGGGTTTTCAATTTTTTAATGGATTTTTGATATTTTAATTGTTTTCGGGGCTTCTATAGTGTTAAGTATTTTTAGTTTTTTTAAGGTTTTTTATGGTTTTTTGGGGCTTTATAGTTTTTAGGGGACTTTTATGGTTTTTATGGTCATTTATGGGTTTTTATGTTTTTATGATATTTTAGGGGTTTTAGCTTTTTTTTTGGAATTTAGGGTCATTTAATATTTTTTGGGTTTTTAGATACTTTTAGGGTTTATGGTTTTTAGGGCCTTATATGGTTTTTAGAGTATGTTATTATTATTTTGTTCTTTTTGTTTTTTTTAGGGTACAAGAGTCTTTTAAGATTTTTAGGTGTCTAAATGCCTTTTAGGGTATTTTTATGGTTTTCTAGTCCTTTTAAATATTTTATTGTCTTATGGGGTTTTTGGGTTTTTTATGGTAATCTAGGGTTTTATGAGTCTTTTAGGGTTTTTGGTTTTTTTTGTTTTTTCTTGGTTTTTAGGGGTTTTAGGGATTTTTAGTGTGTTTAGTGATTTTTTGAATTTTTAGTGTTATTAGGGTGTTTATGTTTTTTAGGAGTTTCTAGGGTTTTTTGGGGTTTTTGGGTTTTCATGTTTCTTTATGGGTTTTAGATTTTTTTAAGATTTTTGAGTGTTTAGGATTTTTATGGGTTTTTAATGTCTTTAATGGTTTTTAGGTTTTTTAAGAGGTTTTTGGGTTTTTAGGGATTTCATGATTTTTCAGTGGTTTTAGAATTTTAGTTTATTTTGGGGGGGGGGGGGTTAGGCCTTTTAAAGTGTTTTTAGTGGTTTTAGGGGTTTTAGTGTTTTTGGGATTTTCTAATATTTTTTTATGTATTATAGGAATTATTGAGTTTCATAGTATTTTTAGGGTTTTTTAGGGGGTGTAGGGACATTGATTTATGTGTTTTTAGGATTTATAGGTTGTTTAATGGTTTTTAGGGTCCTTTACGGTTTTCAGTATTTGTAGGGTATTTTTTGTGGTCTTTAGGGTCTTCAACGGTTTTTAAGTCCTTTTAGTGTCTTTTAGGGGATTTTTTAGGGTTTTTATGGTTTTTAGGGTTTTAAGGGCAAAAAAGGCTTAGGGCCAGTCTATTCCTAGCCCCCAAAGATTTATTAAAAGAAAAGGAAACAAAGCAGAAAAGATCAGGGCGGGGTCAAACGACTCACATCGAAAAACCTTGGACCCCCCAAGACACCAAAAAACCTCAAAGTCATGAAAACCAAAAGAAAAAGAAAAATGAAATACAAATCAACGTCTCTATCCCCATAAGGATCCCCATCATCACCATTACTAGAGGAAGTATCTGACTCCACTTACTCTCATTCAGATGATTCATATTTCTTGAGGAAGGTAGTGTAATACACTCTGAGATTTGGCTGCTCTAAATTCCACTGTGCCTTGACAAACCGACCTCCCCTGCCAGAGAAATATTCCTTATCTTTTCAAGAGGCTCTTGTGGAGACAGTCTTTGGAAAAGTATAATAATCCTTCCTCAGCTTCCTCTTTTGGGGATCTAAAGAGACCCTTGCAGATTTGTTATCCTTCTCAAGAGGAATGACCTCGTCTAACAAGGCCCTCTTCTTAATGAACATATCCATTTTGTGATTCATCAGTCTAACATCTTCATAGAAAGGGTCTTGATCATAGATGAAGAAGGATTCTTGGTTTATGGAAAAATCAGCATGAACCCCACACTGCGGCATGCTAGGAACCACCAGGGCATGTTCCTCGAGAGCCAGACTAGGAGAGGGAACCACACTAGCCAGCACCAGCTGCATTCCCTTATCCTCATTCAAATCAAGAAAAACTACATCACCAATTGTGTTATTCACCTCTACTTCAGGTAGAGTAAGAGTAAATTGCCCCTCCTACCCAGGCAGTTGGATTACTTTCCACTGGAAAGAAGGCTCATTCTCAACAATCCTATTGCTATTGTGCACAATCACTAGTAAATCCCTTTTCTCATGATCACCAGTACCATTCAAGTGCCCAATAGAATCCAACATTAGCTCAACTTTACTGGAATTCTGGGCCACACTCCCTCCACCATTCCTATCCTGTTCCCCATCCTTCATACTGCATTCATGGA
Organism: Viscum album; assembly: GCA_963277665.1. Classification (NCBI taxonomy): domain Eukaryota; kingdom Viridiplantae; phylum Streptophyta; class Magnoliopsida; order Santalales; family Viscaceae; genus Viscum; species Viscum album. The sequence goes on along the minus strand of OY728133.1, from coordinate 113,662,821 downwards.
CTAGTGAAGCCTCACAAATCATCTGACATTCCTCAGCCCCTACACCATCACCATGGGGATTAATCAAGGGTAGCTCTAGCACTTCATGCCCATGGCTATCATCATTAAACAAAGGCTTTATTTGAGCCGAGGGGCCCTTTTCATCAATTATGGCACCAGGCCTAGAAGCAAAACACACAACCCCAGAGTCACACAAGACTCCTGATCTAGCTAACACCATAGCACCCAATACCGAGTACTCTTGGAAACCTATGGCTTCCCCTTCGTAAACAGCACTCTAAAGCCCAGATGAAGCTTTAACCTAGGTTTTTCACAAACAAATCCATCACTAACATCACCCATCCCACTCACATCATACTCCATATTCTATAATTCATCAATCACATCCTTATTATCAGCTACCTCCCCATGTTCCTCCACCTCCCTCATCTCCTCCACATCCCCTTTTTCATTATCCTCACCCTCTAACTCCATAGAACCAAGACAATCAAACCTGTTACACAAGGGAGAACCACCCAAAGCTAGTGCCTCCCTACTTCCAGAAATCCCACTATTAAGGTTCATATCCTCTTAGCCCTCAACCACCCATCCCAAGAAAACTGCATCTTCTAGATTCCCAAAAAACTGCACCACCCTCTCACCAGCCCCTTCATGCCTACTACTATTCCAAGGAGCCTTGGGGTATCGAACACCTAAGGGTGAGTCCTTCACAATCCCCTGTGCAACAACCTCCCCCTCTGACTCAAGTGAACCAAAGTCGTTGCACAACGAAACACCACCTGAAGCATTCACCTTCATTCATCTAGTCTGCCCACCCAAATCATGTTCCTCCAATCTTCTATCCTACCCATGCTCTTGTAATTCTTCACTGCTCAACCTAATTGATGGAATTCCACCCTCCTTCTGTGTTACCCCTTCTTTTATGGAACTGTAGTTTTTTTAGGGTTTTAATATTTTTAAGGGTTTTAGGGTTTTTACTGGTTTGAGTGTTTTCTTAGAGTTTTTAGGGGTTCCTTAGGTTTTTTGGGTAGTTTAATGGTCTTTAAGGTTGTAGTGTTTTTTTAGTTTTTTAAGTTTTTTAAGGGTTTTTCATTTTTTAGGGGTTTTAAAGGTTTTAAGGTTTTTTTGGGTTTATTTTTTATGGTGTATGATATAGGGTTTAATGTATAGGTTTTAGGATTTAGGGTGTTTGGAATAGTGTTTAGCATGTAGGGTATAGGGTTTATGGTGTAGGGTTTAGGGTTTATGGTATAGGGTATAAGATTAAGGGTGTAGGGTTTAAATTTTAGGGTGTATAGAACATAATTTACAATGTAGGGTTTAGGTTTTAGGGTTTATGGTATATCAATTAGGGTGTAGGATTTGGGGTTTAGTGCATAGGGTATATCATTTAGGTAGCAGTGTTCAGGTTTTATGGTGTAAGGTATAGGGTTTAGGGTGTAGGGCTTGGGGATAATTGTATAGTGTATAGGGTTTATGATTTAGGGTGTAGGGTGTAGGGTGTTGGTTGTTGGGTGTAGGGTTTTGGGTGTAGGGTTTAGGGTGGATGGTTTAGGATTTAGGGAATTGTATATAGGGTTTAGGGTATAGGGTTTACGGTTTACGGTGCATGATGTAGGTTTTAAGGTGTTTGTTTTGAAATTTAGGGTGTGGGGTATATATTTTTATGTGTGGCATTTTGGGTTTAGATTGTAGGGTATATGTTTAAGGTGTATGGTTTAGTGTTTAGGGTATAGGATTTATAGCGTTGGGTTTACTATTTAATATGTAGGTTGTAAGGTTTACCATTAGTTCTGAGAAGGGTTTTTCATGTTGGTTTTATTAATGTTGGTTACCTCATAGAAATCTTGCTGGTGATAGTATAATTTTTTTAAGTTAGTTATTATGAACTGAAATGATTAGTGTTTCATATTTGGAGGTGGGTTTTTACATCATTTTATAAATTACTGACATGATAAATCCTCTTTTAAAAAATGTTATGCTGTTTATATATGTTTTTAACATTGTTTTTATAAAAAAATAATAGAAAACTTTCTGAATGTTAATATTTGGTGGTGTTTTTTCACATCGGTTATATCAAAACAAACATGGAAAACCATTTATTGCGTCAATCTTTTCAAAAAATGACATGATAAATACATTATCACATCGGTTAATTGAAAAAATATTTGAAAAATATTATTTCCAAAAATTTCACATCATTTTTATAATAAATTATGTGAAAAATAATTTATATAATTAAAAAAATATATACCATCCTATCAGAACATCAGTAGACCAAAAAACAAAGAAACAATTATACACACAACCCAAAAACAGAATCCCAAAATCAATGCATTTTAACTTTATAATTTGAAATTTAATATTTATAATATATATTAAAAATAAACTAAAATAAAATTATAATAGTGAAATAATCTACCCATTCTATTTTGAAAATCCTTGGATCTTATCCAGTATGTGGTCAAGGTTCATCAAAATTATAAGAATTAAAAGGAAATCATTTAACATGTTTCCAAGTTTAATGAATGAAAAATTAAAATAATAATTATACTAAAATATAACCTTTTGGAAATTTTTAACAACCTTGATATAAATTATATAAAACATAAATCTTAGAACTTGTTATCCACATTCTATTACTCTTTTAAGTTGAAATTTCTATTTAAAATAATTTTTCAATTCAAAATAACATTTTAATTAATTATAGCCAAAATATTGTAATTATACTGAAATAGTCTAGGTCAGACACATCATTTATAAATAATATAAAAATTACAAAGAGGGATATAGGATAATGAGGTATATAATTAAATATTCCCTCAAATAAATATCATATAATAGAAAATGAAAATATAAGTCAAATATATGAATCCAATTTATTACAAGCCTCAAAATCCTCATTGTACTCAGAGTCAGACTAAAAAGAGATGGATTAATTCATTTTTTGAATCCTCCCCTTAAAAGTTTATATGGTGATCATATTGAGCATGAGATAGGAATGATACTTCCTTGTCTGAGACTTTTTAGGTGTAACATTTGATAAACAACCATCCTCTTTTAATCTTTACACACTTTTCAATGTTGTCTCTCTGAAGTAATCCCATACCCTTCTTGAAAATATTATGTAAAAATAAAAATAAATTTATTTTTATAATATATATGTATTCAAATAATCAAAAATATGTGTTCAATACATTCTAAAAATTAACTTTCACATCACCAAGTATATATCATAGAGATTAAGTTGCATTATCTCTTGGACAATAAAACACAACATCAAATGGCCACTAATATAAGAAAGAAATATAATGTTAGTGATTATTCAATTAAGTTATATAAAAATTTATGAAATATATGTCCCATTCTATTTAAGTTATGGAATAATACAACACTGAATTTCATTATTTTTAAATCTTTTAGCAATATAAGTTTTTCTTTCTATATCTATCATTGTCATCACTATAGGTGAAATAAATTGTGGTTCTATAAATCTATACATGGATGTTATATCATGTTTCATAAAAAGTGTCTAAATAGACCAAATAAAAAAAGTAATCTTTTCAATAAATAAAAATAACTGAAATATATATTATGATCAACTTACATGAAAATGTCTTGTATGATGTTAACGCCTGATTGATCTCTATTTAAAATCTTTATGATATCTTTCTTTAAAATCATCATATTCAATGCACACCCAAAAATTTTAGGATCAATTTAATGTTTGTAAAATTCAAAAAACAAAGATGAATATTTTTATAATCTAGAAAGTCTGGAAGAATTCATATCTAAATTCATAAAAACTTTTAATTGTTGTTTCCTATACAATATGTCTTCACCTTTAATGTATTTATTTTAAAAAGTAAATAAATTTGTAGATTTTAAAATGTTAAAACCAATATAACACCAATATGAATTAAATTATATAATCTATACATACATCAATGGTCATTTTTTATACAAGTAATAGATGTACAAATGAAAAATCCTTGATACTTTGTCCAACTTTAGTAACCTTTTTTGTATGAAACGGTATTCTTATTGGTTTATCTAGAATAACCTACATAGTGGCCTTACGATTCTTTATCTCCATCTATTGATTATGAGAGGTATCCCAAATAAAATATATAATCCCATTCTAAATAATATGATACTAGTTATACTCAATATATAAATCCAAATAAATGGGAAATTTTGGATGATGAGGTGTATGAATTGGATAACTAGGTGGATTTAGGGGAGTTTCATCTATAGGAAAAAGTGTAGGGGTGGGATCTATAGTCTAAAACTGCCATTTCATGTCTAAAAATATCAACTCCACTAAATCTATTATCTTATCCTCCATTATCTTACCCATATAAGAATCTTTAGCTTCTAAATATTATATTTTTATTTTATATACATCCTCAATTATAAAATATTTAGAATGAAAAAAGATTTTTCTAATGATACACCTACTAGTTATCCTCATACAAAACCTAGGTGTTCAGGATTTCCCAATGCAGTTTCTAAAATATCTTTCCTACCCATAGCTAAGAAGGTCCCCAATGTGATCTAATACTCAATTGATTACCATATATAATATTTGAAAAATTCATTAGTGAATCACAATATCTAATGATTTTTTAACTTAAATAATATAAATAAAATAATTATCATCTCAAAATTTTCTCTAATATAACCCTATAATAATCTATAATATATTTTCCCCATTTACTCATCTGGTCCCTCTTCTATTATTAATGTATTTATAGGGGTTAAGGAGGGTCAACATCTATGAAGCTTGTAGAATTATCTCCTAGTTTTTGAAAATTTTTAGTTATCATTTTTTCTTCCAATAATGTATACCATCCATGAGATAAATTATGAGGGTAGACTTTTTTTGGCTTAAACTACACGATGAGATCAATCATTTAATATTAATTAATAATAATTAATTAATTAATAAGATCATTAATAAAAAAACATTGAAAAGTTAACATTTCACTTACCAAAAATATTTCTTATCATATGCTTTAAAAAAACATCTTCCAAGCATCTTTATCTCAAAATGTATATGTATCACATGGATTTTGATGTTGTCTATCCAAAAAAATTAAATCTGATGTGAGGTTTGATTTAAAATCCCTTCCACTCATAGCATAAAAATATAAAAATTTCTTCCAACTCCTACAATATCAAGTATGTCATATGTCATATGATAAGAAGGGGAAACATATATTAGTAATTATATTTAATGATGTGTAAATAAAAAAATGATATCACCAAAATTTTCTCTCATTATTGAGATATTTTCAGTTTTCCAATACTTATCCAATCATAAATCAAAATAGTAAAATTTCCTTAAGCTTTCACAATAGTAAAAGTCCTAAATTGTTTTGAATTTTCAACCCTTGGAATATCATTATCATCAAACTCCACTAGTATCCTCTAGTTTTGGATATGAGCAATTGATAATTTTGGTAAATGTGTGATTCCATATTTACCAACCCTTGAAGTATTCTCTACCCTTATGGAATTATATGTCTCTGGTACCAAAGGATAAGGAGGATATTCAGTAGGAGTATGTATACAGTCCTACCTAAATATATGTGTATGGTCCTCTTTATAGGCTCAGAGTGAATCAAAAGTTTGATTTTAAATTTCCCCACAAATCAATGTAACAAACAATTAGTACACAAATATACCAATTGAACTATTACATATAAAACTAAATAAAAAATGAAAAAATTATCCAAAAAATGTAAATAAATTTAAAGACATTTTGATTCTTTTTTAAAATTTATAAACTAAAATACTAACATTAATCATATATTTAATGATATAACATAATGGTAAAAATACAACTATAATATAAAAATATTAAAAATATAATAAAATGAAACAAACAAGACAAAATAATACTTAAAAAATCACTCTTTATCATATTCATCTAAGCACCTCCAATGTATTAAAACATTTTTTAGTAGATCCAATCCAAAAATGGTGGGTGAAGAGTAAAAATGATCTAATGTATTTCACAATTTTTTGTAGGAAAAAAATATTCCTTGAATTTACACTTTTATAAATTTTCTTATTTTATTTAACATATTCAAATTAAATTAATTTTTTTATTTAGAGTCAATAAATAAAAATTTTACGTAAGGGTAAACCTAAGTTTCATAAGGGTAAAATAAGTACAATTAAACAAATTTAAACAAAAAAATTAACTCATTATTTATAATATGTGTTTTAATAAAAAATAAAACTAATATATCTAGCATTTTATAAAATTTTGAAAAGTGAACAAGAAATAAGTATGTGTTAACTGTAATATTAGGAAATTACTAAAGGATTGATTTCCAAAATTATAACCTCAAGATTGTTCCATATGTAATAAACCATTCCTAGAACATACTCATCAATATTCACAGTTAATATTTCCATGAATGTAGGGATATCAGTTAAATCATCATCTTCATCGAGTTTATCATCATCAAAATTCATTTTTTTTCTTATAAAATGATATACCACTATATATTGGTTAGATAAATAAAATATAAAAAAAATTGAAAGTGTTTCCATGAAAAAAATAATCATATATGAATTTCAATCTATTTAGATTAACTATTATCATACTAAATTCATTATGTATGACATTATTGTTTTTGGTAACAAAATCACAGTAAAATAATAAAACTCAAATTTAATGTGATAAACCTCCCATATTTCCTCAAGGAATCCATAATATAATCTTAATGCAGATATTGGGTATTTATCTTTGGCACTCAATAAATTTATTGTTTCTATGAACACCAATACACTATTATTATGAACTATACTTCTGCTCTGATGATTATTCATAAGAAATGTATAGCCAATACTGTCATAATAGGCCATATTATCAAATTTAAACCCAAATTTCTCAATAACCATTTCAATGATTTGGATTCATCTAATCTACCACGCATTACTTCTTTAAACCATTGGAAAAAATGTTTTTATGCTTATTAAAAATCCATATATCTTTCTTCTTTTGATAACATGGTTTTAACACATTAATATGAATTGTTACATATAGATGAGGATAATATATATTATTAATCATTTAAAAATGTATATGCTTTATTTTTTCACCTATCAATGACTTTACATTTAATCATTGGACCCCCTTTCCCCTAAAATTGGCTCCTTTATGGTGACATATAGGCAAACTAATGTACTCTACTGTAAAAAAGTAGCTTGTACAAAACTCTACAACCTCCTCCGAAATATACTTCTCAATAATAGAGGATTAAGGTCAGTATGGATTCTTAATATATCTATTTAATTAATTAATATACATTTCATAAAATATACATCAAACATAGATATATATGCCCTCAAATATTTATTTTTATCACCAAATTAACCACTAAATTCACCATTATATCAAAAAAGAAGGAGGAAACTAAATTTATATTTGGAAAAGTATAAAAATAAATCATTAAATAAATTGTTAAATGAATAAAAGTCAATAACTTTATTATAAATTAAATTTAAAAAAATAACACACCTATATTATATTCAATATAACATGGATTTAAAATATCCAACACAATTCTTCTTGTATGAGTTTTTTCATCAAGACATGACAATCATGAGAATTAATAAATTTCAACTTCAAAAAATTTATTGACACAAAACGTTTTACATTTAAATAATAACCATTTGTCGCTTGGATATCATTGAGACACTGAATAAAGTTAATTTTCTACCTCTTGTAGAATTTATCAAAACTCAGAGATAGGTATATTTTTCACCTATTAGGAGTGGGGATTACTCGAAATGTATACCCATTGAGAGTAAGTCTAATCTTGCATTAATCCAATCTTTATTCTTTCATTTAATATCTAACTATGTTCCAATAAATATTTCATATTAATTATTCTCCATATAAATGACATCAATTTTATGTTTAACCTCATGATATCTATAATATAGAAGCTCAAATAATATTCACTGTTTATTCCAAATATTTCTATACTAACCTGATTTTTGTATCATTCCAACCGTGACATCAATATCTTTCACCCACTCAAAGAATTGATTAGTGGACAAAGAATTTAGAGAAATATCACTTTTTTGGGATCCATTGGATTCCTTTTTAAATATTAGATAAGATTGATGCATAGAAAAAACCTATGAGGACCCATGTATACTGTATTTATTCCATGTTGTAGTTAATAATATAAATTATTTTGTTTATAAATTGGACAAGATTTATACCCCTTAACACTATATCCATAAAAATTACCATATAATCGAAAGGCATTTATTGTGATCATAATCATTTCATGTAGTTTAAAATGATCCATTTCAGAAGAATCAAACTCTCTAATACCTTTCTCCCATAAAAGTTTCAAATAAAAAATAATAGTGATAAGGAAACATCAATATCATTTCTAGACTATTTTTGTACTAGAAATCAATATACTCAACATGATATATTTCCACCTCAAACATAATTCATCTGTGCATAATCTATGTCTGAGAAATCTAACATCATTTAAAAATATAGAAAACTATTGAGAAAATTTCATCCACTATGGAAAATAAGCTCGATAATGTAACTTTCCATCATACATCAGTTTATATATATTTTATCATAACATTTTTCATCATTTAAATTGGTAATTAAAAATTTCAAATGAATAATTATAATAATACATAAAATTTTCCTTGAAGGAGTCTATTTAACTGCAAAATCAACCCATGATTTTTATTTCAACTTTCTCATGATATCCCACATGTAGGACACTATAAAATACCTTCATATTACTTTTAATATGAAACATATTTATTTGGTTAAGAATGTATCTTATTGTTCCACTAACTAAGAAGGAATAATATTTTCTTCAAATTATAATGTGAATCTGGAAGATCATTGTCTTTAAGATGTATGTCTTTCAATAGCTATAGAAACCCTTTAAAACTCCTAAGACTTCATCCATTTTTACATAAAGTTAATCAACCTTGAAACCATTGATAAAACAAAAAATTCTATACAACTTCGGTACAATGGTTTTTCAGTATCACTATATAGATGATAAATTATCAGTTCTTTTTCAATTTATCTTTCTTAATTATCATGATTCATTTCATAAATTTGATCAGACTTTTCATCCTAACAAACAACATCATCAATAGATCTAGAATTCTGCCCAGTTTCACCATGCCAAACCCAAATGTTGTAACTCCCATTAAAACACCTAAAATTTAAATTATCTTTGATTTATCGTCTTTTCAACTTATTCATATTTAAAATTTTCAATTGGGGACCAAACAGAGAGCAACATTTGTAAATTTTCATTTAGAAAATTCCAAAAAATCATCAACACCTTCCTTATATTCATCACTTTTATACAGTGCAGTAATATAACTATGACTCATTATTTCTGATAACAAGTATCAATATTTTAAAATAAGTTAATATATTTCAAATTTTAATTTCAAATTTACTTTTCTATATAACACTAAAATATAAAAAAAACTTCATAAATAAAAAAAACAGTATATTTTATAAAAAATAAAATTATGAAAAAAATTAATTATCATTCATTCATAGAAATTTAAATGTGAATCATGAAATCAGTATGAATAAATATATATATAGTATAAATACACTTTATTAAAACTCTATAATCCACTATATCATCCAAATTCATATTCAAGATGCAGAAAGAACCCTTATACAAACATTTATATATAAAATAATATTATTTATTGAACAAATTAATCAAATAATCATTCAACCAAACCTAAATCTAAAAACAAACATTCATCAATTGAAAATTACCTTGGATACATGAATAAAAGAAATGGGAAATAAAAATATTGAATAGAAGATGCAGTAATAAAAAATTAGATCAATCACTACAATTTCAAATACCTTGGATGCATGTAAAATAGAAATAATAACCCAAACTAAAAAATGATATCATAAGGGGATGATTGTTTTAGTGATGATAACGGGAAGATGGAATAGAGAAAGTGAAATTGGTGACTAATTATGGATTAGGGTGGAAGATGGTGGTTAATTTATTCTAAAAGAGAGTCAAGTCCAACAGATCATAGAATGAAGTGTTAGATTTCATTTTGTGAGAGAAAACAGACAGCTTCCACATAAATGATTAAAAAAAATGAAAATTTCCAAATTTTTATAAAAAAATTATACATATTTAATTTGATAACTAATGTGAGAAATTTAATTTTAATTATAAATTTTCAAATAACTGATGTTGAAAAGATAATTGTCATATTTTTCACATTGGATATAAAATAACTGATGTGAAAAAAGTGTCACCTAAAATATATTTTTTACTGGTGTAGTTTATAGGGTTTATTGTTTAGATTGTAGGGTATATGGTTTAGAGAGCAGTTTGTAGGTTTTAGGGTATATGGATTATAGTTTAGGGTCAAGGGTATAGGTTGTTGGGTATTGGGTATAAGTTCAAGGTGTAGGGATTAGGGTGTAGGTCCTAGGATAATGGGTATATGGTTTAGGATATATGGTTTAGGGAATAGGTTTTGGGTTTTAGAGTTTAAAATTTATGGAATAGGGTATGAGGTTTATGGTGTAGGGTATGGGTTTTAGGGTCTTGAGTATAGGGTTTAGGTTGTTGGGTATAAGATTTAGGGTATATGGATTAGGTTTTATGGTGTATGGTATATGAAATTGGGTGTAGGTTTTAGGATTTAGGTTGTAGGGTATTGAGATTAAGGTGTAGGGTGTAGGGTGTTGGGTGTAGGGTTTAGGGTTTACGGTATAGGGTATAGGGTATGTGGTAAGTGGTATTGGTTTTAAATAGTGAGTTTAGGGTTTATGGTGTAGGGTTTAGGGTTTATGGTTTGTGGTATAGGGATTATGGTGTAGGGTTTAGGGTGTTTGGTTTAGGGTTTAGGGCATAGTTTGTAGGGTTTGGGGTGTTGAGTTTAGGGTTTAGGGTATATATTATAGGTTTTTTATGTAGGTCTTAGGGATTAGGGTGTTGGGTAAAAGTTTTAGGGTGTAGGTTTTAGGGTTTTGGGTTTAGGGTATTGGGGTTCAGGTGTAGATTTTATGGATTAGTGTGTGGGGTATAGTGTTTAGTGTCTTGGTTTTAGGTTTTAGGTGTAGAGTTTAGCGTTTAGGATGTAGGGTTTAAGGATTATGGTGTTAGGTATAATGTTTAGGGTGTAAGGCTTAAGGTATAGGGTATCAGGTATAGGGTATAGGGTTTTGGGTTTTGGGTTTAGTGTTTAGAGATTTGGGTGTATGGTGTAGGGTAAGGGTTTTTTTGTATGGTTTAGGGTACGGGGTTTAAGGTGTAGGGTATGGGATTTTTTGGTATAGTGTTTTGGGTGTTGGGTATAAGGTATAGGTTTTTATGTGGTTTGAGGGTTTATTGGGTTTTAAGTGGTTCTAGGGAATGTAGTATTTTTTAGGGTGTTTTAGTATTTTAGGGAATTGAGGGTTTTGGGTTTTTAGGGTTTTTAGAATCTTTTATGGTTTTTTATGTTTTTTAGTTAATTAACCATTTTAAGGGGTTTTTGATTTTTAGGGTTTTGAATGTTTTTAGGGTTTTCATGGTTTTTACAGTTTTTAGATGTTTTGGGGTTTTATAAATTTTTTGGTGGGTTTTGGGTTATTTTGGGTTTCAGGTATTATTATAGTTTTTAGGGGCTTTGGGGTCAATTATGGAGTTTGGGAGTTTTTATTTAAATTTTAGTGTTTTAGGGTTTTAGATGATTAATTATTTTAGGTTTTTTATGGTTTTTAACATTATTAGTTGTTTTAGGGTCTCTAAGGGTTTTTAGGGATTTAGTGGGTTTTGTGGATTTTATGATATTTTTGTGGATTTTAGAGTTTTTAGATGATTTAGTGGGATTAGGTTAATTTATGGATTTTTATAGGATTTAGGGTCTTTTATGGTTTTTTTGGGGTTTTAGGGTTTTTAAAGGTTTTAGGATTTTAGGACTTTTGTGGGTTTCATGGTTTTTTAGGGATTTTATGATTTTTAATGGGTATTATGGATTTATGGGATTTTTAGTGTTTTAAGGTTTTAGAGTTTTTCAATGTTTTTTCAGTTTTTAGTTCTTTTAATATTTTTTGGGATTTATGGTTCAATTAGCAATTTTTGGGTTTTCTATGGATTTTTTGGTTTTTTTACATGGTTTTTAGGGTTTTGTGGTTTTTAGGGTTTTGTAGGGTTTATTTTGGGTTTATTGGGTTTTTTTGGTTTTTTAGTGTTTTTAGAGTTTGTTATGGTTTTTAGGTTTTTAGAAATTTAAGGGGATTAAAAGGTTTAGTTAGTATTTCAAGGGCTTTTAGTGTTACATTAGGGTCATTTTAGTGTTCTTAAGGTTTTTTTTCTTTAAATGGATTGTAGATTTTTGGGTATTTATGGGGATTTAGGGTTTTTTAAGGTTGGGGGTTATGGTTTTGTTATTGTTTTTAGTATTTTTTGAGTTTTCATGGTGTTTAAGGGTTTTTTTTCTTTCAGTGATTTTAGAGTCATTAGGGGTTTCAAGGTATTTTATGATTTTAGGGTCTTTTGGGGTATATGGTTTTTAAGGGTGGCATGGGATTTTTATGGATTTTTAGGGTTTAGGATTTTTAATGGTCTTTTATGTTTTTTATGTTTTAAGGCATATTATATACTTTTTAAGGTTTTTAGGGTTGTAGGGTTTTTATTGGTTTTTAGGTAATTTGTATTATTAAGTATTTTAGGTATTTTAAAGGGTTTTTTGGTTTTTTATCATTTTTATGGTTTTTATGGTTATTGTGTTTTTAGGATTTATTGGGTTTGTTAGGGTTGTTAACCTTTTGTAGTGTTTTTCACATTTTTTTTTATTTTTTAGGGTTTTAAAGGTTTTTAGGGTTTTATTATTTTTAGGGGGTTTATAGGTTTTTTTTTATTTTTTTGGTTTTTTTGGGTTTTAGGGTTTTATGGTGTTTTGGGGGTTTATTTTGGGATTTTAGGGTTTTATAATTTTTGAGGGATTTATTATTTTATGGTATTTTTAGTGGTTGTAGGTTTTTTTTGGTTTTTTGGGTTATTTAGTGTTTTTAGGGGGTGTTAGGTGTTTTTAGGGTATTTCATTTCTTTTTAGGGTTTAGGGTGTTAGGGATTTAGGATGTTTTACGGTTTCCAGGTTTTTTGGGTTCCTGGGGTTTTTTTGGTTCTTAGGGTTTTCAAGGTTTTTGTGAGATTTTTACAGGTTTTAGGTTTCTTTAGTGTTGGTTTAGGATTTTTTGGATTTTTAGGGTGTTTAGGGGTTTTAGTGTTTTTAGGGGTTATTAGGTTTTTAGGTTTTTTAAGGGTTTTTAGATTTTTAATAGTTTTTTGGGGTTTTATGGGTTTTATGATTTTTAAGGTTTCTTTATATTTTTAGGATTTTTAGTGTTATTAGGGTTTTTTGGTTTTTTGGTTTTAAGGTATTTTTATTATTTTTATTTATTTTATGATTTTAAGTGTATTTATATTTGTGTACGTGTTTTTAATGTTTTAGGGGTTTTTAGTATATTTTGTGGTTTTAGAGTTTTATGTATTTTGGATATTTAATAGTTTTTATTGTTTTAAGAGTTTTTAGGATTTTTTATGATTTTAAGGTGGATTTAATGTTTTTAATGTATTTTTATGGTTTTTATGGTTGTAAGGTGTTTTTAGGTTTTTAAGGATTTTAGGGGTTTTTATAATTCATTAGTGGGTTTTAGTTTTTTTTTAAAAAATTACTGATTTTATAGGGTTATTTGGTGGTTTAGTGTTTTTTAAGGTTTTTAGGGTTTTATAGTTTATTGTGGAATCTTTATAAGGCTTTTGTGTTTTAAATTTTTTTAGGTTTTTTAGTTTTTTTAGTGTTTTTAGGGGTTTTATGGTTTTTAGTATTATTTTATGATTTTTTATGGTTTTAGGGTTTTTATTTTTTTTAATGGTTTTTAGTGTTTTTGGGTTGTTTATGTTCTTTGGTTTTTAAGGATTATAGGGTTATTAGGATTTTTAGGTTTTTTAAAGGTTTTGGGGGGTTTTAGAGTTTTATATGTTTATAGGTAACTTTAGGGTATTTTTTGGGTCTTTTAGTGTTTTCCATGGTGTATTTTGGGTTTTTATGATTTTGGGGGTTTCTTATTGGTTTTATCGGTTTTTTTAGTATTTTAAGGGGTTTAAGTATTTTTATGGTTATTATGGATTTGTAGGTTTTTAGTATCTTAGGGTTTAAGTGGTTTTTAATGGTATTTAAGGTGTTTTAGGGTATTTCTGGTTTTTAGGGGTTTTAGTGATTTTTAGTGTTTTAGGGGTTTTAGGTTTTTAGTGTTTTCTTAGGTTTTCAATATGGTTTTTGGGTTTTTTTATTTTTCATTGTTTTTAGGGGTTACTATATTATTTATATTATGAGTTATTTTGAAAAATTATTAGGGATTTTAATTTTTTTAGATTTTTTTAGGTTTTTGGGCTTATTAGGGTCCTTGGTTGTTTTTAGGGTTTTTGAATTTTTTAGATTTTTTTGGTTTTTAGATGTTTTAGGGATATTAATGGTTATTTAGGGGTTTTATGTTTTCAGTGGTTTTTAGAGATTTTGGGGTTTCATATTTTTAAGGTCTTTTATGATTTTTAGGGGTTTTAGGGTTTTTAGTGATTTATATGATTTGCCAGTTTTTTTTATCGATTTTAGGGGTTTTTAGGGTACTTTAAGGGTTTTAAGAGTTTTAGGGTCTTGTGGGGTTCTTAGGGTTTTAAGTGATTTAAGGGATTTAAGGGTCTATAAAATGTTTGTGGTTCTAAAATATTTTTAGGGTTTTTATGGTTTTGAAGTATTTTTAGGAATTTTAGAGATCCTTTAGGGTTTTTCTATTTTTATGTTTTTGTAGGGTTTCATAGGGTTTTGAGGTTTTCATAAGGTATTTAAAGTTTTTAGGGTTTTTTTGTTTTGTTTGGGGTTTTAAGGATTTCAATGAGTTGTTATTTTTTTAGTGTTTTTATAGTTTTTAGCGCTTCTTAGTGTTTTTAGAATTATATTATATTTTTATATTTTTTCATGTTATTCAAGGTTATTTGGGTTTTAGGGTCTTTAGAGATTTTTTTTGGTTTTAGGGTTTTTCAGAGATTTTAGGGGGTTGTATTGTTTTTAGGGTTTTATGGTTATAAAATGTATTAGGTTTTTTGTAATTTTTAAGGGTATTTTTGGGTTTTATTAGGGTTATTAAGGTTTTTTTGAGTATTTAGGTTTTTTAGAGTTTTAATGTAGTTTAAGGGGTTTTAATGTTTTTACAGGGTGTTCTGGAGACTTTTAGGGGTTTTAGGTTCTTTTTGGGATTTAAGGGGTTTTCCATTTGTTTGTGTCTTTTAGGTGTTTTATGGTTTTCTGTGTTTTTATTGTGGTTTAAGGTTTTTTATGAGTTTTTGATTTTTTAGTGAATTTTTTTGGTTTTTTTATTTTTTAGGGGTTTTATGGTTTTTTGGGGTTTTAGGATTTTTAGAGGTTTTAGTGTTTTACAGTTTTATGGGTTTTAGGTTTTTTACAATCACTTAGGGTTATTTAAGAATTTTTAAGTTCATTTAGTTTTTTTAGGGGTATTTAAGTTTTTAGGGGTTTTAATATAATTTTATTGTTTTCAGTATTTTTTATGGTCCTTTTTGTTTTTTGGATTTTTTTGGTTTTTTGGTGTTTTTAGCTTTTTTAGAGGTTTTATGGATATTTGGTGTATTTTTTGGGTTTTAGGGTTTCTATTATCTTTTGATTTTTTATATTTCGTAAGGGTTTTAGGGGGTGTTTGGATTTTGGTGTGTCCAATGGTTTTTAGGGGGTTTCGAGGGTTTTATTCTTTTTAAGATTCTTTATGGTTTTTTTGGTTTTTTGGAGGTTTTTAGTGTATTTATGGGTTTTAAGGGTTTTATGTATATCTGGGGATTTTAGTGTTTTATTATTTTTATGGTAATTTAGGATTTTTTAAGGTGTTTTAATGTCTTTTAGTGTGTTTTTTATTTAATTAAATTTATAGTTTTTATGGTATTTTTTGTTTTTTGGTTTTAAGGATATTTTATTTTTTTAGGGTTTTAAGGTTTCTTAGGGTATTTTAGTTTTTTAGGTTTTCTTCATCTATGGTTTTATATTTTTTATATTTTTTAAGGTTTTATGGGTTTTACAGTTTTTGAAATATTTTTTAAGACTTTTTTTTGGTTTTATGGGGTTTTATTCTCATTTAGAGTTATTAATAATTTTTATACTTTTTATGGTTTTTATGGATTTGAGGGTCAAATAATTATTTTAGGGTTTAAAGAGTTATTTAGTATTTTTACAGTTTGTAGGGTTTTTTACGATTTGCAGTGTCATTTATTATTATTTTTAATATTTTTAGTGGTTCTGAGGGTCTTTTAGGGTATTTTTGTTTTCTCTGGAGTTTTGATGGGTTTTGGGGGTCTCTTTAAGGTTTTAATATTTTTATGTTTTTATGGTTTTTACTGTTTTAGTGGTTTTAGGGTTGTTTTAGGGTTCTTATTAGTTTTAGGTTTTTTTATCTTTTTTAGGGGATTTGGGGTTTTAAAATATTTTTAGTGAAAGTACCCAATCGGGTTGATTGTATCATTGCAAGGGGGAAGGGGTGAATCCGTGATACTTTTTCTTTTATGTTTCCTTTAAACAACAATTGCTTCCTATTAAAGATTCAACTCCCTGCTAAAAAAATCAACCACACATCCAATTAAACATAAGTATTTACATGGTTCACTGTTCAATAAGAATGGCTATGTCCTTAGTATGGTTTGGAAGTAATACAATACCACACAATCCACTAGAAAACAATACCTAGATTAGAATTAGTAGGATATACCCTTACACTCAAGTTACACTATGTAAATAAAAATGATAGAATGTGATATATATTAATTGGACCCCTTCAATTATCTATCTTCTTTAATCCAGAAATACCAGTATTGAAATCCCAACCTCATTAATCTAGCCTGATATGATGATCAACAGAAAAAATTGAAAAGATGAGTATGGTAATCAGATGAGTCTAATAAGCACTGAGTACGATGATCAACTGAATAAAACATTGCAATATTTTCTCTTCTCTTTCACTTCTCCATAAAAAATTATTCAACAAAAACTCAATAAATAAATCATCTTCATCTCTCTATTAAACTCAGAGCTTCTCTCTCACAAATAGTACATCAATCATAATAAAATGTACAATTTACTTTTATACTTTTATAGGTGACCATTGAGATGATTTGGCGAGAATCCTAAATATTTCCCCACTTAATCAATTTCACCTTTCTCTCAATTTCCCCTAAAATCTCGGATGAATTATGACTTCATCAACTCTTATCAAAGCTTCTTGATTCTTCTATAGTCTTTACTTCTTCTTAAAAATTGAATTTAAATAGCCAGTTTGATTTCAATTCATCGGTCCAATTTTCTAAATCAAATTTCTATACCATTTGTAAGAAAGTGTATGAAGAAATGGATACCATTCTGATTTTCTAAATACGATCATTATTTTGAATTCCAATCTCCAATTTACAATTCATTCAGTAATATTGGCTTTCAAACCACTTTTACTTCTTCACTTCTTCTCTTGACCCATTTGAAAAACTAAAAATATTCAACTCTGATACAAATTCCCCTAACCCAACTGAAATAAAAATTATCTCCTTTATTTATTTCTCTTGACTCACTTGAAAAAAAATCACTTGAAAAGTAAAAAAATGAAATCAACTCTTGCCCCACATGATGAGGAAATTTGAAAGAAAAATCAGGGCTCATCTTCAACAAAAACCTTAATTCACAAACTTGGTCTGGTATCATGATATCCTTCATGACTTTAAATTCATTTGATAATAGCTTCAGCATCGTCATACTATAATTGGAAAGTATCATAACTTTCCATTCATTCTATCTTCTTTATTTTCTTCTCGTATCGATTAAAATCTTTTCTAAATATGATTATAATATGTATGATCTTTTTATTCATAAGCATAAGTACAATCATCATGGTTTCCAAAAACATTTTGTGAATACGATGTATGATAAAAATCTACAATGCCAAATTACAATCATTTTGGGTATGATCATTCTAATCACAATCCTTATCACCTTCTTTCTTTCTTTCTCAGCCCGAATGTGATTTCAAAGAGTATGATCATCTTGGATATAATTATCCTTTGTATGATCTCTTTCAATCAAAAGAATCTCTATCTTCCTTTTCAACCAGATATGATAAATATGTGTACTATTTGAAATACCTCCTTTTCCTTTTCTTCCATCATCTTTCATCAGATGTTCTCAAATCAACTTATGATTTATGAAATATTAATCATCAAAGCATATTCTTATTTAATTTTATCATAGTCATGCAGAATCTAATAATTCATCAAAACAATCTATTCTTTAATATTGAATCCATAGCAAATCCAATGACAAATAATTCCCCATTAAAATATTCTCCCATTCCATACCAAATGAAAGTATGATCAAAATATTTTCTTTCGAACAACTTCTCCTCATTATGATTCACAAATTGAATATGATTGTTCAAAAAATGTGAGTCTGATAATTTTGAAAATAAAATTATGTAAGATTTCCCACAAAAAAAAGTGAGGTGATTTCCCTTTCATTTTAAACTTCCTTGAAAAAACAAATCCTTCTTTGAAAACAAAATAGAAAATTTTAAAACAACCAACTTTATCTATATCTTGGTCTTATCAATATCCCACTTTGGATTTTGTTTTCAACCAAGTTTCATGAATCAATAAACTTTGTAACCTCAAGAAATGGATTACATATCAGTAATTCTAAGCCTTCTTGGGATGAATCATTGTATGAAAAAAATCATTGATAGCAAAACCATTTTGTCCAATATTAGTTTATTGAAAAACTTTTTCTTTTTTCCTTCTTCAGCTCTTCTTCATTCTCCATGGAATAAACAAATATTTTCCTACAACCACTCCAAAAAATAGTTATAATAGTTCACTCACAAAATAATTCTGAATGCACAACTTACCCACAAATCGCCCTTTTTACATGACATACATTGGTTTAATGAAACAATCCCCCCCTTGACAAAACAATCCAAAGGTAAGATAAGATATAGGATATAAACACATACCTCAACCTTTAAGACAAAGAGGAATGATACCCATGTTCAAGCTCAATTGAGAAAATGAATCATTCGATAAAGGTTCTGAGAAAATTTTAGCGACTTTTTCTGATGTTGGAACATATTCCAGCTTCAATTTATTATTATCCACGTTCTACTTGATGAAATGATATTTGAAATCAATATGTTTTAAACAAGAATGTTGAAGTAGATTACTGATGAGATTTATTGTTCTATGATTATCACAACCCAATAGAAAGGGTAGATTCACATCAATAATTAAATATTATGATTGAGTTTTCATCTACATAAGTTGATTAGTGGCTTGAGTGGAAGAAACATACTCAACTTCAGCCATACTGAGAGTTATTGAATTATATTTTTTCAAATTCCAACTAACAAAATTTCCTCCCATAAAGAATACTCCATTGGATGTGGATCTTCTATAATCAAAATTTTTATCCCAATCAGTATCTGAATACCCAAAAAATAAAATAATATCTGAGTATCCATATCTAATTCTAAATTCTATTGTGACTTTGATATATCTAAGAATTATTTTTTTTGGAAATTAAATGTGATTCTTTTAGAGAACTTTGAAATCTTTCACATAATGTAAAAACCTAAAAAATATCGGGTCTTAAGGTAGTAAAATACAACAAACTTATAATAAACATTTGAAATTATTTCTGATCAACTTCTTCTCCATTTCCAACTTTAGAAAACTTAATTCTCACTAATATTGGCATGGAAAGAGGTTTTGAGTTTTCCATACCAAACCTCTTAATAAGTTCCTTAGAATACTTTTCCTGAGAAACAAATATGTATTTATACTTTTTTTCTGAATTTTAACCCAAGAAAATTTTCATTTCCCCCGACATGGAAATTTCAAATACCTTCTTCATTTCTTCCAAAAATATTTCAAAAATTCATTCATCCTTCCCAGAAAATAATATGTCAACATAATAAACAATCACAATGAGAAAATACTCATGATTTTCTCTAATGTATAGAGTGTTATCCAGACTACCTTTCTTTAAATTAATCTTCCTTTAGAATTTATCCAATTTGAAAAATGATTCTCGTATATCTTGTTTTATCCCATACATGGATTTCTTTAATCTTCATGCATAACATTCATCTTCGCAAATAAAAAATCCACAAGGTTGTTCAATGTAAACTTTCTCTTCAAAATCAGTATTTAGGAATGCATATTTAACATCCATTTGAAAGATCATGTAGCCTCATTGTGCAGTTATATCAAAAAAATATTTAGATTGTTTCATGTCTTTAAATAGGATCAAAGGTTTTATCAAAGTCAATACCTTCCACTTCTGAACTCATTTTTCACACCAATCTTTCTTTGTTTCTTATTACTTCACCTTCTTCATTCAGCTTGTTCCGAAAAACCCACTTTGTGCCAATGATGTTTTTGTTTTATGGATTGGGTATCAGTTCCCACGTACAATTCTTTTCAATTTTATCCAACTCTTCATTCATGGCCTGAATCAATTCCAGATGCTCAAGATCTTTTTTCACATCATTCAGATCCACTTTTGAATACAAATAAGTATGTGTAATAGAATTTTTTGTTCTTATTGTTTGAACCTATGATATTGATCTCTAATTAAATTATAATCTTCCAATTACTTCTTCATACTAGGATTCTATTTTCTAATATCTTCATAATCACATGAAATAGCTGAGTCTGGTTCTTCTTCTTGATTATTAATACAATTGTTTGTATCCTTATTAGAATTGTTTTCATCAACTTTATTAACTTCCTTTTCTACCTAAATATGTTTTTTTCTAACCTCTTTCTATTACTCTAACATAAACAGAGTAAAAAAATTAATATTTCCTCTTTGTTGAAGCATGAATATCCTTCTCCTACTGAAGCATAGCTATAAAAGATTCTATATCCATCATTCTACTCAAACTTCACATAGTTTCAACCTTTCTTATTTATGATACATGGACTCCTGAAAACTCTAAAGTGTTTCAAACATTGATTATTTTTCCACACAAAAATTTTTATGAAGTCATATCTGATTGAGATCTATAGAAATAGTGGTTCTAGATGTAAATATCAGTACTCATGGATTGCCTCCAAATGTAATGATAAATACCATGTTCCAGTAACATAGTTCTCCCCATTTACACCAAACTTTTATTATTCCTTTTAAAAAACTACATTTTATTGAGGAGTGTGTAGAGAACTATACTCATGCAGAATTAAATGATTCTCAAGATAGATTTCAAAGTCATTACTTCTGTATGCACCACCATTATCTGTTCTCAATTTCTTCATTGAATAATCACATTCTTTCTCAGATTTCTTTCTATAACTTTTAAACATTTTCAAGTTATATGATTTATGTTTCATATACATAACAAAAGTAATGTGAGTAAAATAATAAATGAAATTAATGAATTAATTATCTTTAGTTTTTAAATTTTTTCTCATCAGCCCACAAATATTAGAATGAATCATCTCTAGGGGTTGTCTTGAACAAATCTCAACTTTGTTGTTCACTGAATTGTAAAATTATCTTTCTAAAAAATAGTGAAACCTCAATCTATTCTTCTTGTAAAATCAAGAATGACTCATACACTATCTATCTTTGATAACATGATCATGTTTTTTTGACACATCTGTCATAACCTTTTATTCCATAATCAATTCTGTTTCACCATACTCATGTAGTAATATTTTTTTTATTTCACCAACCTGAAACAAGTTTCCTTTTATACTTTGTGCACTTGTAACAATCTTTCAATATTATTAACTTTTCATAATAAATCCATATTTTCTAAAGATGTCTTTCTTACTATCATCATAAAATTAGGAAACACTTAGAATATTTAGTTTCAACCCATCAATATACAAAGCTTTCTTAAATTTAATCTTTTCTTTCCCAATGATGGTTGATCCTATACCTTTAATTTTGAAGGATTCATAATTTTCAAATGTCACTAAACCTTATTTAAAATCATTAATATCTTCAAAATTTTCAAATATCCAATCATATTGTAAGAACACTCACTATCAATAATCTAAGGTCATTCTCCTTTTTCATCTTTCAATGCGGTTTCAACAACAATAAATTTTACTTCTTCCTTTTATTTCCACATCTTCATATTTAGAGGATTGTTAAGAATATTTTGTTGTGTATATAACAAAACAAGAAATCATTTTTCATGGTGTCTATATTGTGCACATATTTCATAAATAGTTTCCAAATATTGGAACTTATTTTCAATTTGTACTCCAACTTTCTAAGGTTTCTTCAAAAAAACTTTCTTAGACTTATTCTTTTGAGGGAATTGACTCCCCCAAAACCTTTTCATTTAATAAACTATGGAATAATAGTAATGTTTTGGTTAAATGAAAAAATATTTTCCATATGTCTGAATCCACCACAATACCATCAATATAGATAAAATGATTATTTGCCTCTGAAACTTCCATACTAGCTCAAATTGGGAATATGTTTCTCATCCACATTCTTCTCTTTCACAAATGAGCCACAAACCATTCTATTATCAATCAGATTCTGCCTTTTATTTTCAACATTATCAAAACTATAATTATTTAAAACTTTTATAGACTCATATTTTTTCAGAACATTTTTGGACTCAGGGTTCTTTGAGACTTCCTAGTTTCCGAATTTGTTGGTCTTGTACACATACACAACTTTCCATGAATTATTAATTTTATAAAAAATTTCATCATTATTCTCACCATTTGAAGGAATTTTTTTTTGAACCATCTATAGTTTATCATTATGAGAACATTAACCAACTTCAGTAATAGAGTTTTGGAAATGTGTATTACTCAATTCATCTTTAGAGAGCATTTGTTGGAAAAGTTCTAACTCTTATTATTTTTCCATCAAATTCACCTCCAGATGTTCATTACAATTATTTTATTCTTCAAGATATTTCTTCAAGTAATAAATCTCTTTTATAATATTTAATTTCTATTCAAAAAAACACTATTTATTTCTTATTGAAGAGAATTCATATTCCAATTTTTTGTTTTTTTTCAAGCCTTACATTCTTTCTCATAAATTCATTCAACTATTCTTTTAGATGATATTCAAGTTGATTTTATTCTTCTTTAGAACTAGTGCTTCCAAATTCTTCATCATTAACTTTTTCAATAAAATTATTTTCAATACCATATTTAGTTGGTTTTTCAGATTCAGTATCACATCCTTCTTCTTATTAATATTTATATAATAATCTTCTTCTTTAGGAATTGAATAATTTCTTATCTTTCCCTGTGGAATACAATTTTTCTTTTTCACCATGTTTCTTCAATGATATCCTTGGATTTATTTCTTCTTCATCACTATCAACTTCTTTCTTTCTTCAAGAAAAATTGGAGGAAAATTTCCCAATGGCTCCACATTCAAAACATTTCAAGGGATGTTTCCCTTTATATTTATCTATAACATTATTCACATTTTCAGAAAATAAGGATAAAATATTGTCAATATTTTTACATTCCTCATTTTCAAAATCAAATTCATTAGCTTCATCTTCAATAACAATCTTCTTTGACTTTTCATTATTTGTATCCTTAAATTAAATTTCTCTATCAAACTTTTATTTTAATTTTATATATTTATCCTCACTCTCATTATAAGTAATGAGAGTGATATAAAACTAATCAAGATATAATGTATCAATGTCTCTGTATTCTAATGAGAAAAGTTTTCTATAAAACTTTTCATGAAGGATTATAAAAATATTTTGAAACACTATAGAATAATCTAACTTTTCACCAAGACATATGATAGAACTCACAATATAATTTACCTTGTTAATTAAGTCCCCAATAGATTCATGATCACCCATATTTGAATCTTCATATTTAAATCTCAATATTTTTAACTTTTCCTTCTTCACTTTTTTATTGAATTCGTATATGTTTTTTAATTTATCTCATTTTCCATTCATTGTGGAACCCCCTTTTACTCTTAATAATTCACTTTCTGAAAGTGATGATAATATATAATTTTTGGACCTTCCATCATTCTCAATATTCTTATTAACAAAAGATGTAAGAGGAGATTTAAAATAAATAAGAGGAAACCCATATATTGTAGCTTCAAGAACATCATATCCAATAGACCTAATATAATGAAACATTTTATATTTCTAGATATCATAATTATTTCCATAGAAGACTAGAATACCTTTATTATTCACACAATTAAATTTCTCCATCAGTAATGAATAATCGAAGGGAACCTACCCTCTGATATCACTTGAATGTGACCAGTCAGGATGATTATATCATTGAGTGGGGGAGGGGTAAATCAGTGATACTTTTTCTATTATATTTCCTTGAAACAACCTTTTCCTCCTATTTAATATTTAATTCCCTTCTGAAAAAAATTCAAACACAAATCCAATAAAACATAAGTATTTACAATGTTCACTATTGAATAAGAATATCTATATCTATAGTATGTTTTGGAAGTAATAAAATACCACAAAATCCACTTGAAAAAAATCACTGGATTACAATGATTAGGATATAACCTTACACTCATGTAGAACAATGTAAACAATTCCAATAGTGTGTGTACACCATCTTTGAACAAATAGGGTAATAAAATGTTTATGTAACAAATATTATTACCTATGATTGTTTTTAATGTTACAAATGTATTCAGTTGAAAACACTTCTTCAATTTATTACCCAGAAGATGGTTAGAAATTCTTGGACTTTGTTAGAGAAAAACGAAATCTGATTCTCCTTGTCTATTTTTTCCAGTCTGATTCCTCCAAGTATAATTCTATTTGATACAATTCTTCTTGGTACGATACTTCCTTGTATAATTCTCCCCATTAAAAAATATTACTTTGATAGAATACAATATAGATGAATCGACAACACTTCAATTACCTATCTTCCTTAGTCTAAAAATCCCAGTATGAAAATCCTGACCTAAATAATCTAGCCTGATATGATGATTATCCAAATAAAATTGATAAGTTGAGTACGATAATCAACTGATTATGATAAACACTAAGTATGATGATACTTTTTTTATTTTATAGGTGACCCTCAAGTTTATTTGGTGGGAATCCAAAATATTTTCACGCTTAATCAAATTCCCTTTAATATTAATTTAAACTAAAATATCATGTGAATTTTGACTTCATAATCTCTTATTGAAGGTCCTCAATTATCCTATAATCTTCATTTCGTCTTCATACTTTCATTTCAATATCCAATCTGATTTCAATTAACTACTCTGAATTTATAAATCTAATTTATTTATAACAAAACTATATATCAATTTTAAGAAAGTTCTTAAATAAATGGATACCATTCTGATTTTATGAATAAGGTCATTCTTTTGAATTTAAATATCCCAATTAAAATTCATTGAGCAATCTCCATTTTCAAAACACATTTACTTCATCACTTCTACTCTTGACCCAGTTGAAAACCTTGTACAATTCAACTCAGATAAAAATTCTCCTGAAAAAATTAAAATACACATTATCTCCTTTATTTCTTTCTCTTGACTCACTTAAAATGATTCACATTAAAAGTAAACAAATTGATTCAACCCTTGACCTTCTTGATGGATACATTTGAAAACAAATACAACTCTTACTCAATTACAACCTTCATTCACAAACTTGTGCTCATATCATGAATTCCTTTAGGACTTTAAATTCATTTTAGAACAGCCCCAACATCATCATACTACAATTGGGAAGTATCATAACTTTCCATTCATTCTGTCTTCATTCTTTTCTTCTCATCCAGAGTATGATATTTTCTGAATATGACTATACTATTTATGATCATTTTCTTCTTGAGCCAGAGTACGATCATCCTGGGTCTAAAAAATATTTTATACATATGATAGATGATCATATTCTACAGTACTTGAGTAGGATCATTGCGGGTACAATCATTCTCATTATGATCCTCGGTACCTTATTTCTTTCCTTCTCATCCCGAATCTGATTTCTGTGAGCATGATCATCCTGGATATGATTATCCTAGGTATGACCTATTTTGATCGGCATTATTTCTATCTTCTTTTTCACCTAGATATGATAAATCTTAGTATGATTTTTAGTACCTATTTTCTCCTTCCTTCCATCATCTTGCATCATAATTTCTCCAGTCAACTTATGATTAATGAAATAAAAATAAGCAAAGCATCATCACATTTAATTTTATTGTATTCATGCATACTTTTATAGTTCATCAAAAATAATATCTTCTTTTATATCGAGTCTAGAGTGAATATGATGTCTAAAAATTCCTCATCATGATCTTCTCCTATTTCGGATCCAAGGAAAGGCTGATTAGAATATTTTCTTTGAAACAGTTTCTTCTCATTATGATGTACAAAGTGAATCCAATTGTTCATAAAACAAGAGTTCAATTATTTTGGAAACAAAATTAAGTAAAATTTTCCACCAAATATAATGTGAGGTAATTTTCTTTTAATTTTATACTTCCTTGAAAAAACAAAGCCTTCTTTAACAAAAAAAGAAAACATTTTAAAACATCCACCTTCATCTTCAGCTTGGTCCTACCAATTAGGGTGCTATAGGTTTTGTAGTGTTTTAATGGATTTTATGTTTTTTATGTTATTTTGGGTTTTTAGGGGTTCTTAGGGTATTTTACATTTTTTGGGTGTCTAAGGGTTTTAGGTTCTTTAGGGTATTTTAAGGGTTTTAGGGTTTTTTGAGGGATACTTTAGAGTTTTAAAAGTCTTTTAGGGGTTTTAGTTTTTTTTGGATATATGGGTTTTTAGGGTTTTATGGTCTCTTATAAATTTAAGGGGTTTATGTTTTTTAGGGTTTTTTTTGGGATTTTGAGCTTTTTTAAGGTTCTAGGGGTTTTAGTTTATTTGGGTCTTGTAAGGGGGTATATGATTTTTCATGATTTTTATGGGTTTTTAAGTATTTTAAGATTTTTACGGTAATTTCGAGTTTTTAGGATTTTTAGGGGTTTTAGGTTTTTTTTTGTTTTTTATAGTTTTAAGTTATTTGAAGGTTTTTTAGGTATTCAAGGTTTTAGTATTTTTTAGGTTTTTAGAGGTTTTTTGTGTGTTTTAGGGTTTTAGAAGTTCTTAGAGTTTTAGGGTTTTTAATAGGTCTTTTGGGCTTTTAATTTTTATAGGGTTTTAGTATTTTTAGTGTTTTTATGGTTTTCTGGAGTTTTAGGTGTTTTTAGGGTTTTTAAGATTTTTAAATATTTTATATAGTATGGGTTTTGAGGGGGTTTTGATGGGTTTTTAGTTTTTTTTAGGGATTTAAGGATTTTTTTTAGGACTTTTTATGGTTTTTAGTGTCATTAGGGTTTTTAGGGTGAGTGGGGAGGAGTTCGATTTTTTAGGTTTTTAGGGGGTTTTGGGCCTTTAGAATTTATAGGGACTTTTATGATATTTTGGGGTTTGGTTTTTAAGGTTTCTTTATGTTTTTATGGTTTTTAAGGATTTTTAAATTTTTAGGTTCTTTTTTATTTTTTTATTTTTTAGGATTTTTTGGATTTTATTGGTTTTTTGGGTTTTTTGGGATTTTTTATGGAATAACATAGTGTTTATGGTTTATAGAGATTTTTATAGGTTTTTAGGGTTTTAGGGGGATTTATATTTTTTATGGTTTTAATGTCTTTTAATGTTTCTAGGGTTTTTAGTGTCTCTTAGGGTTTTGTAAGGGATTTTAGGTTTTTTGTGCCTTTTGGGTTTTAAGGGTTTTTAGTGCCTTTTAGTTTTTTTTTGCTTTTTTAGTTATTTTGGAGAATTTAGGCAGTTTTATTTGGGGGGGTATCTGTTTTAGTGTTTTTAGGTTCTTTTAGAGTTTTTAGGGTTTTTAGTGTATTTAAGGAATTTTTGGGTCCTTATGGTATTTTAGGGGGTTTATGGTTTTAGGATCCCTTAGGTTTTATAGGATTATGGTTTTTAGGTTATTATTTGGGTCTTTTAGGGTTCTAGGCTTTTTAGGGTCCTTTAGGGTTTTTTAGGTTTTTTAGGGGTTTTTGGGTCCTTTAGGAGTTTTAGGTTTTTTAGAGACTTTTACTGATTATTAAGTTATTTTAATGTCTTTAGGTTTTATAGTGTTTTAATTATATTTTATGTTTTTAAAATATTTTATTTTCCTTTTGGTATTTTTAGGGTCTCTTAGGGTTTTTTGGGCTTTTGGAGCATTTTAGGGACTTTAAAATTTTTAAGGTTTTTTGGGTCTTTTAGTGTTTTTATGGGATTTAGTATGTTTTGTGGTTTTTGGGTGGTTATTAGGTTTTTAGGGGGTTTTACAATTTCATATGGTTTTATGGACTTTTTGGGGTTTTTGGGTTTTCTTAAGGGTTTTTAGGATTTGTAGGAATCAATGGCCCTTTAGTGTTTTTGGTGTTTTTAGGGTTTTAAGGTTCTTTAGGGTCTTCGAGTATTTGAACATTATTTAGGTTATTAAAGGATTTTTAATGATAGTGTTTTTAGGGTTTTCTAGGATTATTTGGTTCTTATGGCTTTTTGGTTTTTATAGTTTTTAGAATATAATTCTTTTCAGATATTTTAAGTGGTTTTTTTGGTTATAATGGTTTTTAGGGTTTTTTTGGGTTTTTTGGTTTTTTAAGGTTTATGGTTTTTAATGATTTTAAGGGTTATTTAGTTATTTTTAGGTTCTTTAAGGGTGTTCAGGTTTTTTTATGTGGGATTAGTTTTTTGGGGGTTTTGGGTATTTTAGAAATTTTTAAGGGGTTTTAAGGCTTTTTAGGATTTTAGGGTGGTTTTAGGGTTTTTAGGGATTTAATATTTTTTTTTTGCATTTTTAAATATTTATATTATTGTTAGGATTTTTTAAGGTTTTTTTGATATTTTTATCTTTTTTAGGGGTTTTCAGGGTTTTTAGGGGTTTAACGGTTTGTATAGGGTTTTAGGGTTTTATGGTTTTTAGGGTTTTATGGGTTTTAAAGGATTTTATGTTTTTAAGGTGTTTTAGGGTTTTTAAAGGTTTTAAGGATTCTTACTATTTTAAATCTATTTGAGTGTTTTTAGGGTCTTTTAGGTTTTTAGGGTTTTTAATGTCTTTTAGGGGCTTTGGTGTTTTTAGGGATTTAGGGGTTTTTAGGGTGTCTATGTACATTTGGTAGTTTTTTATAGTTTTTTCAAGTTCTTTTTGTATTTAGTATTTTTAGGTTCTTTAATATATTTATAGTTTTTAGGGGTTTTAGGATTTTTTGGGGTTTTTTGGGTGTTTTTGATTTTTAGTATTTTTATGGGTTTTTTAAGTTTTAGGGTTTTTAGGTTTTTTTTTGGGGGGGGGTTTAGGGGTTTATTAGGGTTTTTAGGTTTCTACATGGATTTTAGGGTTTTTATGGATAATATTTTTTTAAAGGGGGTTTTAAAGGTTTTTAATGTTATTGGTGGTTTTAGAGCATTTTTAGTTATTTTTAGTTTTTTTGGCATTTTATGGTTTTTAGGGGTTTAGGTTTTTATGGACTAATTTAGGGTTTTTAATGGTTTTAGAGTTATTTTTAGGTTATTTAGTGTTATTGGGGTTTGTAAGGGATTTTATGTGTTTTATTGGTTTTAGGTTTTTTAAATTTTTTATGGGTCTTAAAATTTTTAGGGTGTTTAATGGTTTTTTGTGTGTTTTTGGTGTTTTAGGGTTTTAGGGATTTGGGTGTTTTAGGGTCGTTTTGGTTCTTTAGGTTCTTTGAGGTTTTTTAGGGTTTTTAGGTCTTTTAGGGTTTTTAGAATTTATTATGGGTTTTCAAGTTTTTTAGTTTTTTTATTATTATAGTTTTTTTGGATTTTAGGTAGTTTAGGGATTAATAAGGTATTTTAGTTTTTTTTGGATTTTTAAGGAATTTTGGGGTTTTCTGGGATGTTTAGTGGTTTGTAGGATTATTTTATGGTTTTTAGGATTCTTTTGGGGTTTTTTTGGTTTCTTCTATGGTTTCTAGGATTTTATGGTTCTTTTAGTGGTTGGGGGGGTGGCATTTTGTAGGGGTTTTTAGGATATTGTTGGGTTTAGGGGTTTTATGGATTGTTAGGGGGTTTTAATGATTTATGTGGTTTTTAGGGGTTTAGGGTTTTTAATGGTTTTAGGGGGTTTTATGGTTTTTTAGAATTTTTATAGTTTTTCATGGTTTTTAGGTTTTTTTAGGTTTTATGGGATTTTTAAGGGGTTTAGAGCCATTTGAGATTTAGGTTCTTTTATGTGTTTCAACATTTTTAGGGTGTCGATGGTTTTTAAAGGGTTTTTAGGGTTTTTAATTTTTTTTATAATTTTTATAGATTTTTAGGGTTTTATATTGATTTTATAAAATTTGAAAAATATTTATGGTTTTTAGGGGGTTTTGGTTTTTGGGTTTGTAAGGGGTTTTAGTTGTTTTTATGATTTCATAGGTTTTTTTGTATTTTGAGGGTCTTTATGATTTTTATTAAATTTTCAAAGTCATTTATTTTTTTAGTGTGTTGTAGTTTTTATTAGTTCTTCAGAGAGTCTTAGGGTCTTTAAGGGATTTTTCAATCTTTTAGGGTTTTTTAAACTTTGGGGATTTTATGTGTGTTGACACTCCATTCAATCAAAGAGTATAAAAATGAAAAAGGGAATCCCCTTAGAAAAAAAATGAGAAAATACATGAAGAAAAATCAATATTTTCACAGGCATGAATTTTGAACCACCTTAGTCAAGCCAAAACACAGGTTGCGTGCAGCCTACTTGTGTGCCCAAATATGTCGTGCAGCATACTTGCGCGCTTCGATCTAGCGTGCAAGTCACTAGTGCGCCCAACTCATTTCACCCAAGGTCAATTATTTGCCTATAAATAGACCCTTGGGGACCCAATTTGTAAAAACGAATTTCCATGAAGTCCAATTACTGCTCTCATCGCCCTAGTACTTCGCCCCAGTCTTCTGAAACTTTCAAGGTAATTCTTTAACACCTTGAGTGGAGGATTTAAGGGAGGATGATTGGACTTAAGTATTTTTAGTGTATGAAAACCATAACATTTGCGTGCCTAAAGCGCCCAACCCCCCCCAAGTTAGAAATACTTGCGCACCTCCCATTCCTCTCATAGAAACTTGATCGCCCCACTTCTTGGATCACCTATGAATACTCTTGAAGGATTGAGAAAGTTTTTGCCGAAGTATTACCATACAGATTTTTCATCGCTTAATATAACATCAGGTCACCCAAGTGTACTTGCACGCACTTACTTGCACGCCCTTCCCTAATTGGGCGCCCCACATTGATTCACTTATTCTCTTCACTCTCTTTAGTCTACAAGACATCAAGCATTACTCAACCATTCATGGAAAGTCTTATTCTTTATTGGATCCCTTGTCTGAAAGGTATTATGTTGAGACCTCCACCAAAACCTCCGGACTTATCAAACCATTAGGAAAGGCACATCAACGTGTCTCCTATTTGGGTTTGTATTTCCACGGTCAGAGGTTTCCCGCATTTGTTTCATAATGGGGTTAGGATTCATTGAATGTATGTGGGTTTAGATTTCCAAAGTCACAGGGACGTTTCTACCAGAAACATGGTTGGGAAGTTTTTGGTTCTGAGAATAAGGGTTTGGGCCTCGTCTTCAACCTTCTTAAAGAGATGGAAACCTCAAATTTGGGTAGGGAAGGTATGGTTCACACTTAATTTTCTTTCTTTTAAATAAAGGAGAATTCTCCCTCTCTTACCAGGATCAATTTTATGGTAACCATCCTAGTATAATCCCCTCACCTTCATCCCTTTCTCCTTACATAGGATCCTTGTCCAATATAAATAGAACAGAGGGAAGGCTCGTCGCCTCACCCTTTTCCATAGTCGACGCACCCTCTTCTACTAATGGAGGAGGAAAATTTTGAAAGTGTGAATGCCTTTGCTAAATCTTTGACATTCTCTTGTTTCTCACACCGATCATAACTCACGTGGGCTTAGAAATTTTTCATGATCACAACATTTTCACAATTGAATGAACTACAAGAACTTTGATTCCCCTCATAATCGGGATACATAGGAAGCCTTCTTAGGGCCCGATCTCATTGGATGTTCTCTTTAGGAATCCAAACACAATTCCCATAATTTGGGCATCCTCCTTAAGAATAATCCTCAAATTCAATCCTTAAATCACCATGGAATCCTTTTCAGGATGTAAGCCCAAAATCATCTCTCTCAAAGTACTATACTCTTCTATGGGATTTATCGAACTATGTGGGCTTTGATTCCCATCTATATGGGATACGTAGGAAGATTCCTTGAGGTTCAAACCCAATACTTCAAATAAACCATGTTCTCCTTGGGCCATATTCCCAATAGGGTCTGCTCCTACATGGAAACCAATATCCTTTCCAAGTTCCTTGGGCTACTTCAGCATAAGTCCCACACTAAGTTTCAACTAATCACCTTCCGCTTAGAGGTCCTTATCACATGAACTTAAAAGGTATGAAGTGTCCCACTTAGTGGAATAGAAATATGAGTATTCTTATTCTTTTCATATGGATATGTAGGTAGCCTATCTTATGGGCACGATCCCAAAATCAAACTAATCCTTCATCTCCCTAAATGACAATAAAATTCCAAAGTGTGCCACTGAGTGGCTTAAAAACCAATATCATGACAATGATGATTAAAATAATATCTAAGTAGTATATTAGAGGATACCATTGATGGAAAACCTCGAATACACATGGATATTTCCATTAATGAATAACCTTGAATGCATAATGATGATTGTAAAATTTTACATATTAATAAGTGATTACAAATTCCAAGGGATACTTATGATATACATGGTGAATTAATAAGGATTCATGAAAATATTTTAAATTTACAAAGAGACTCCTGGATTAGAAAATAATTCCCCCCAAATAGGGTGTGATGAGTCCGACCTCCCATCCTCTCGACCAATTCACATTATTAAGTATTGTAAATTTCAAAACTTAAAGAACTCCTACATTTGGAAAGTAGGTCCCCTTTGGATAATTAATTGTTGGAAGTTTTTGGTTCCATGAATATATCCAATGAAACCCGCCTAGAAATAGTGATTCTTAAATCTAGAATACACGTTTCAAGGAACTAAGAAACAAAAATGGTGAACCTGACGTGAATCCTTTACCACGTTAATAATGTTACCCACCTGTTAGGCCCATATAAATTGATAAAGGAAGTCCAGAAAAAGGAATTAACCATGTATGTATCCATATAAAAATATTTTTTTTAATAGATCTTGTTGTTGTATTCATGTTTTCCATAGAACTACCTTTAATCTAAAGAATAGATTTCTCCAAGACAACATTTGTAAAAATCCCAACTGCTGCTCAAGCTGGATCTCCATCCACAGGAAGGATGTCATAACCAACTCAGTGTCTTCAACACTAGGTCTCTAATTTTATGGTAAAATAATATCACCAGCATGGTACAATCTTGAATTTGGAGGCTGATCGATAGGCCCTCCAGGTCAACAAAAATCTTCGATCATCTGGCCAATGATGACCAATGATCAAGAATCAAACAGTTCCAACCACCATCTCCAACCGTTTTAGGTCTTTATCCCCAGAAAGCAACAATAAATCCCTTCCATACTATAGGGAGGTGGATCAAGAGGTCACTCAAGGCATCAATTCAAGAATTATGGAGTCCTTCCTAAGGAATCCCACCAGCAGTCACCGATAGAATCATGCAGTAGTGAACCTCCAATGTGATGGGGTTGTTGCCTCTGGACGTCTGGCCTAGGTCTCTCAAACTCAGGAAAGCAAGAAGAACCACCAGGGACAACATCTGGTTAATAGAGAGCAGGTTCTCACATCTTCCTCTTCCAGAGAAGTCCATCAATTTAACTTGATGGTAACACCGAGCGGTCACATACACCCATCCATCCTAATTGTGCTTCTCAATAGACTCATTTGATAGCAACCCACCAATCCCACCAGATAAACCTAGTGTAATACCATGAATAGGCACATAGACCTTCTTACAAGTTATAATCCAGTTAGCAGGCTCGTCTGAATGCATTAAAAGAAGTTCGCCAATCTAATGTGGTGGAAAGTGGTAAACAGGAACATACACCTAATTACAATCACCAATTCTATCAGCAGTCTCATATACTAGTATTGAAGGAAGTCTGTCAAAAATACTTGATGGGAAACATCTAGCAGGCACATATACCTTCCAATGTTCATAAAGCATGCCAACAGTCTCATTTGGTAGCACCTAGATAAGGCAGTCAGAAATCTCTGACGACAAATTTGGGGCAGACCCAACTCTCTGCCCCCATGCATGAGTACTGTCAATACCCATTTATAAGAAAATGAGGACAAGAGCAGGCACATACACCTACTACCGATACAGAATGGACGTATATTCTCATTCTATTCACTGAAGTCACAAAACATATGCTATCAATTGCGAAAGGGAAAATTAAAATCCCTACCCATATTATGGAAATGTGCAAGTATATTTTAACTAATTCAGTAGTATCAGGGGAACATACAGATAAATATGTACCCACACATGGGATGAGACATCAGCATGCCATCCTGGATTAGATACACACCTCTTTTCGAGTCTAGGAGGGTCATGGGGCATACTCCCACATATCATATGAACAACAATATTGGGAACATACACCCTTTCTAATTAAAGGTAATCAGTCGGTTCCTATAACCACTCTAGGGCCAGCACATACACTTGCCCATGATAACCACTTTTCCCAACAAGTGGCCCCAACTAAGTATAAGAGAACATCCAAGAAAAATTTTCTCCAAGCATTGTTGTAAAATCAAGAGTTAAGCTGGGATGTGGCTCCTCTTAATGCTGGATTTATTGAAGCCCTCAGACATTTATCGATTGATTATCAATATCCTATCCTATACCAAATTATGGGAGTGGTAGTTGTGATTCTGAAGTTCCTCATCATACAATTCATCATGAAAATATTCTTCATGAAAATTTGATCAATCCAGAGTGCCTATCTCCAGATGAGAGCCACAGAAACCCTCTATGTGGCTAAAAGACCAAGGAGAAAAAAGATTTACCCCTTATTGTAATCCATCATGGTGATCCTCCCCATGATGGAATTCACTGCGAAAGTCCTCTCCGCAGTAGTATTCCACATTGTCAAGACAATTCCATAATTGACAATGTAGTGATGAGAAAGCCCTCCAATCTTGAGGAACTTGAAAACACAAGCCCAATCATGTCTAATGCCTAGTATTTTACAAGTGAAACACTTTCTCAACTAGAAGATATCTTAATGAAATGTTTATTCTCCAAACTTCCTTTAGGTCATTTGTCTTCTAATACAGAGCATCCAATCTGGTCAGATAAAGTGGAGAAACCTCTTGTGAAAGATTATGAAGATGTGTTAAACATGAAGAAGTAATTACCTAAAAAAGAAATATCAGTCATGTTCTGGAATTTTGAAAATTCTCAGTATAACATTCCAGAATTGATGATGAAGGATCTAATTCATGACATTCATCTCAACTTATGGAAAACTATTCATCATTCGAAATCCAAAGTCTTACCATGTGATAAATATCAAAATCAGGTAAAGGTAATAGAAGGGTTGTAGCACCAAATTGACTTGGTATTTCTCTCAGTTTCCCAACATCCGAAGGTCAAAAATATAAGATAACCCTTCAGTGCGCATGTCTCAATGCTCTAAATAGGTTATGATAATTAATTTCTGATTCCCCATCTAGTGTTCATATCAAAGGATGGGTTCATATGGATAATTTAATTTCAATTCACTACAAAATCAGCAAGTCTACCAAAAGTGGTCTTATACAATGTTTTTCCCAATGGTCAGCCACAATTAATAGGTTTTGTATTTAATCTAATGTACACTCAAGAACAAGCCTCAACCAGTTCTCATCATAATCAAGTCCAAATAAAAGAATTTGTTGAGTTAATTTTACATCAAGCATCTATGAATCTTGAACAAGAATCCCGTTTAGAGGATGTCAGGTGTTAGAGGAGGAAAATGTTTGAAATATTGTAGAAATCATCTGAAACATGTGATTTATGTGATTATCGGATGATGCACCCAACTAATGTCCAAACCAAAATCCACAAATTTATAAGAACAGTTACATAAATTTTGGCCATAGTAGTTCAATAATCACCTCATATTGCAAGGCTGGGGGATCATTTAATTAAACCTCTAAATTCATTAAACAATGTTCAATGATTTGAATAAGAAGAATAGGAACAACCCCAACCAGCAGGGCTAAGGGATTTTTCACATCTGCAATCCCCTCCTCAACGGAAGTCAGTTTTATCTTGATTAGGGAAGAATCCACAAGGAAAGCATACAACTAAACTATCCAAGGATTTCCTTCATGTTACTATCCACTGAACAGTTCTAGGGAATTCTTCATATAGGATAATGGAGTCTGATGGAAGACACAAAGGGATATGATCTAGCAGAAACACTGAAAAAATTCCATCAATGAATTATGCATCAGTGAATGTTATTAAAACCATTGTAGAAGATCCTCCAAAAAATAAGTCCAGTTCAAGAGAATCAGATGATGAAATTCTTGTCTATAATATAGCACACACTGAGGCAAATGAATAAGGTGTGCGTACCTAAAATCAGAGGCTCACCCAGAATCTAGGTATGCTTTCAAATGACCAACTCCCCCCTCTCTGAAAGGAATATAACAAGGGGAAAGGAAAGAAGTCAAATTGCATCTCACTTTTCCACTAGAGAAGGTCAATTTCTTTCACTTGAAGAGATATTTTCACAACAAGAAGTGGAAATGAAGGATTTGAAAAGACTTAACACAGAGATACTTTGAAATAGAATTTCTGCTAGACGTACTCCCCAAGAAAGTCCTCAACTTAAAAATCCTATAGGATCTCCTCAGCAAAGAGGATTTGTAGTAACTACAGATACAGATAATTAATTCCTTCCATTTGGTACACAATCAAGACATGACCATATACATACTGATATGCTTGTTTTTGTGGGTTATCCAAGGAAGATATCAGCACCACCATCAGTGGTTTTACCAGTCACTGCACTAACTCAAGCTCTAGTTTCTCTACCTACACAGGTTCCAACTCATTTAGATGTTCTCCAAATTCTTATGAATACAATTGAGGCATTAAAATCTCTATTGGAATATATGGAGGAACAACGTGCACCAGTTCAGCTGGAAAAGAGATCTTACCATTAATGGGTGGATACAATCCCCCCCCCCAACCAAATTTTGTGAATACCAAATTTCCAATCATTAATGGTTTAGGAGATCCATAACAACACATAACACATTTTGTTTCTCATTTTTATCCCATGATAGGAACTTCTCAAAAACAAGAATCATTTAAGCTTGGGTTTTTCATACAGTCATTACAAGGACCAGCCTTTGTCTGGTATACAAGTTGGTAATCTTAATCAATTACTGGATGTGAAGATCTCCATAAAAAATTTCTTCTCCAATTTATCTCAATGCTACCAAAGACGACAATTTTTTATAGTAATAATTATAAACAATGAGATAATGAAAGTTTTTTACATTTCATTGCACGATTTATAGGATTAATATATTCTTTAATTATAGCACTCCCTCGAGAAGAATTGCTACCAATCTATGTGGAAAATCTGTGTGATGAATTACGCACACCATTGATCCATGTGAAATACACAAGAGAGTTTCGGGACCTTACTCCAATTTCCCAAAAGATAGAAGATTCTATTATAGAAACTAACGATAAAACTTGTGTAATTCCATCAGCTCTGAGGAGGATAGGAAAGGCAGAAGCTGCTATACTCACCCTCAAACAGGCACTTGTACCTGCTTCTACTTTAAGACCCTCATAATACTAAAGGGCTCTGCCTCCATATCAGCAGCAGTAATGACTGCCTCATCGGGATGATCAAAGAGATTAAAGGAAGATACAGTTTAAGGAATTAAAGAATAAATTTTATTCTTTCTAGAATGAACAATTTCCTAGTTACTTCATCTTAGCCTTAGAAAAAAATTTGGATCAGTTTCCAAGGCCGAAGAATCCAAATAAAGATAGAGATGAAGATCTTCTGAATTATTTTCCCTTTTATTAGATTTTGGGACACCCCATCTAGGAATGATTTGTTTTTAAAGACCTTCTGAAAAATATGGTTGACTCTGGACAAGTGAAATTGAAAAGTACATCAGCTCAAGTAGCATGTGTTACTGCTACCAATCCATAGGAAGATGACGAATGGAAATAGGTCAAAAGTAAAAATGTGCATAAATATGATGATTGGATGATCAGGAAAATGATCAGCCAAACTCATTCCATTTTAAAAACATAGTTGAGACAGCTGATCGTGTCTTCTACCACTCCTTCCACAACAAAACCATCTTCATAAAAAGACCATTCCTCAAAGAAGAGTTGTGATCATAAAGAAAAAGAGAAGTCAGAAGAAGACGAGCTTGTGTCAAGGCCAAAGTTGTCCTTTCCCCTGGAAGATTTTATGTCATCTATTTCAAAAGCACGGGCACTTCCCCACCAAATGGTAAAACCAAAATTAACCTGTCAAGAAGAATCTTCATCAGATGAAGAATTTATCTTTGGTTCTATTAATGTTATCCATTTAAAGAATCCATACGCCAAAAATGATTTTGATAATAATGATACAGAATTCCTTGTACCTAATTGGGGAATAAGAGGAAGGGGCCAATGTCAAGGATATAGGGGAAGATGTGGGAATTTCATAAACCACCATTTTAACTCTACCCATTCTCAAACCATATATGTGACAAAAACTCATGGAAGATCCCTTTAGTGGACTCAATAGGAACAAGGAGTTTCTTCCATGAAAGTCATGTTCGGTTCTGACACAATTATTTTGGAAGAACAATTCAAAGTCGCACTGTCTTTTTCTCAGAAAATTAATAGACCTAGTCAGTCTAATTTACCAAATCCAACAGTATTTCCAGCATCTTCTCCAACATATAGTACATCTATAACAAAAGCATAAACTTCCAAAGCACCTGAAAACCCACATTTACATGATGGGAAATGTAAACCTTTGGACCAAAATTATGATGTATTGAAACAACTGGCCCAAGTACCAACCATGTTTTCAAATATAGATTCTTTGAATCTGTCAAAAGATCTTCGAGAGGCACTCATTGAGGCTTTGTCAAGTATTCAAGAGTTTTAAACTGAAGATGATGTTGCTGAGGTTTATCGTATAGAGAATGATCCTGTAGAATGTCATGAAGCCATATATTTTATAGATGAAGATGAATATGATGTTGTATATGGGCATATCATACCTTTGTATTTTTTTGGAAGGGTCAATGACATAGACATCTGATGAGCCTTCATTGATAATGGGTTAGGGGTCAACCTCATTTCTGTTCATACACTTCATCGATTGGTCCTGACTGAATTTAGCTTATCTCCTTCGACTTTAATATTGCAAGGATATAAAAAGAATGAACAATAACCTATGGGCGATATTACACTCAGAACTCAGTTTGGATATCTTGTGTCTAATTCAGATTTCATGGTTGTTCGTCTGGACACAGCCTTAAATATTATTATTTGAAGGCCTTAGTTGCATCAACATGCATCCATACCTTTTTCATACCACCAATGTCTGAAATACTCTTTCAATGGTCAAACCGAGACATTGTGTGGTGATAAGGCTCCGTTAAAAACATGTAAATCTCAATACATTGAGGTAGAATTTTATCACACAAAAGGAACAAAACCCATGGCAAAGGAGATAACCAGAGTTAATGCTCCAAATGGACTGGAAAAGATCCCAACAAATCCATTCATAAATTTCAGTACAGATTATGTGTTACCCATCAATCAAATTGGAAGGGTAAAACCAAATCCAAAGACTCATCCAGTAACTTCCATAATTTCAATTACAGAAACTGAGCCTGATAACATGGGAGAAATTTTTGATACACCAAGAATTGAGGAAAGCTTGAGTGGAGATGTTTTCATCTCATCTACTAAACTAAAAAAAGAATCTACATTGTCAAGTAGAGTAGAATAGATTGTAGAAATTATAGAGTAATAAAAATACATTGATTCTCAATCCATCACTCCCTATTTATTTCCATAGGAAAACCCTTCGTCATCGGTAGGGTTAGATATGATGGGCTCCTCTTCAGGACGTTCAAATACTGATTTCTCCATTATTTCTGGAATTTTTGCCTCATCATATACAATTAAAGAGAAAACAGAAGAGGTAATACATAATGAAGAAGAAGAGGAAGATCTTGGGGATGCTTCTTCATCATTTGAAGAAGGTTTCTCTACCACCGTGGATGAAATTAGAAAAATAAATATGGGTACAGAAGAGGATCCACACCCACTCTAATTTGTGTGGCCATGACCACTGAAGAGAAATAGGTGTATAATTCCTTTATAAAGCAACATCGAGATATATTTTCATGGAATTATATTGAAATTCCAAGTCTTAATCCTGATGTAGCCACCCATCATGTGGGTTTTCCAAAAGAACATCGTGGATTTAAGCAAACAGAAAAGAGAACACACCCAAATCATGAATATAAAATTGAAGCTAAAGATGATAAGATTATAAAGGCTAAATTTTTCAAGGAAGTTCAGTATCCCAAATGGCTGGACAATATTGTCCCAGTGAAAAAGAACAATGGGAAAATTAGAGTCTATATTGATTTCAGAGATCTTAATCGGCATTGTCCTAAAGATGATTTTCCAATCCCAATTACAGAACTTCTAATTGATGCAACGATTGGATATGAAGCTATTTCCTTCATGGATGGATACTATGGGTATAATCAAATCCAAATGGCCCCAGAGGATGAAGAAATTATAGCCTTTAGAGCCCCTCAAGGTGTGTTTTTCTATTGGGTAATGCCCTTTGGATTAAAGAATGTAGGTGCAACATATCAATGTTCCATGCATCATATCTTCAAACCATTCTTAGGGAAATTTGTTGAATTTTATGTGGATGGTTTTGTGGTAAAATCCAAACAACATTCCAAAAACTTGGATGATTTGGAAACCATATTCAATAAGCTTCAGTAACATAGTTTGAAGATGAACCCCTTGAAATGTGCTTTCAGGGTAACCTCAGGAAAATTTATTGGCTTCGTTGTACACCATCCTAGTATCGAAGTTGATCCTATGAAAACAAAATCAATCATTGGTATGTCACCTCCTCGAAATTTTAAAGAATTAAGAGGACTCCCTAGACACTTGGCCAATAATTTGCGCTTCATCGTGAATTTGGCAGGCAAGTGTTTATGCTACACCAGATTAATGAAGAAGGGAGTTACCTACCAATGGACTGAAGATTTTGAAGAATCATTTGATATCCTCAAAAAATAACTCTTGAGTCCACCAGTAATAATTCCACCTATTGAAGGAAGACCACTCATTCTCTACGTGACAACATTAGAGCGACTACTAGGTGCCTTCCTCACCCAAAAGAATGATGCTGGGAATGAAAAAAACCTTAACTATCTCAGTCGAACTATTCTTGATGCATAAACTCGATATTAAAGTATTGAAAAGTGCTTCCTAACATTAATCTTTGATGTACAGAAATTGAGGCACTACCTAAAATATTATGATTTCCAATTGGTATCTCGCAATTTCCAGATCAAATGTATCCTTAGTCATCCTTTGCTCACAGGGTGTCTAGCACGGTGGGTGGTTATTTTACAAGAGTTTGATATCTAGTTTTTGCCTAAAAAGGTAATAAAAGGCCAAGCTCTGGCTGACTTTCTTGTTGAGCATCCATCTGCGGAATATACATCGTTTAATACTGAACTTCCTGATGAAGTGGTCTTCTCTATTTAAGTTAATTTCCAAACATGGGAAATGTATTTTGATGGTGCTTCCAGAATTCCAATGGGAAAGAGAATGGAAAACCCTAAACTCAATAAGGTTGGATTAGAAATTGTCTTTATTTCCCTAAAAAAGGAAATGTTTCCTTATTCTTTCCTATTGTCAGATGGTGGAACCAAAAATGAATAAGAATATCAAGCTCTCATCGCAGGTTTGGAATTATCCATTCAGGTGAAAATGGATCATTTAAAAGAAAAAGGTGATTTATAATTGGTAATCAAACAAATCAATTGGGAATAATATATCATAAAAGAAGAATTAATTCCTTTGTGTGATTATGTCAGAAGTTTAATGGCTGAATCTCCCTCAAAGCTGACATTTTCTTATGTCCTGTGATCTCAAAATGCCCAAGCAGATGAACTGGCTAATGCAATTATAGCCTTGGAAGTTCCAAATCAGGATGAGACAGTAATTAGCATAACCCATCACCGTGTGCTATCACATTTTATTCAAACCATAATGGAGGAAAATAATGAAATTTTCCCTATTTTTGAACCATATGGTCATACCACAGGATGGAGAACATCCATCATGGAATATCTTCAAAATGGGGTACTTCCACTAGATAGGTCTAAGAAAGAACAGATCTAGCGACGAGAAGCCAATTTTACTCTTTATGATAGTCCAGACCACCAAAAAATACTTTACAAAGTGAGGATTTGATGGAATTCTCTTCAGATGTATTGATGGAGAAGAGACATCGACTTTCTTGAAATAATTACATTCAGGAGCTTGTGGTGCCCACAAATCTAGGAACATAATTTCTAATCTAATATGAAGGCTTGGATACTTTTGGCCTTCAATGACGCAAGATTGTACAGATTTCACTAAAAAATGTCATCCATGCCAAGTGCATGCCAACTTCATTCATCAAACCCCAGAGTTTCTACATATAGCTAAATACTCGTGGCCATTTTCCACATGGGGAATGGATGTAGTATGGCCTTATCCTCTAGCCATTACTAAGTAGTTCAAGTACATTCTCACTACTACGAACTTCTTCTCTAAATGGGTTGAGGCAATAACTCTCATGGAATTTGGATCCAAAAGAATTATTAGTTTTTTTCAAAACTAATATCATCAACAGATTTGGTGTACCTCATACTATTTTGATGGACAATGGGACCAATTTTTGTTATGCTAAAGTAAAAAAGTTTTATCAGGAAAATAATACCAAGTCCAACCATTCACCTTGATATCATGCAACGACCAATGGAGAGATAGAGGCCTTCAATAAGACCCTATCAAATATACTCCAGAAGATGGTGGATAAATATAATAAACCATGGCCTGATAAACTTTTGAATGATTTATGGAATTATCAGATAACTACCTGTACTGCTACCCAAGAAACTCTTTATTCTTTAGTATATGGAACTGAAGTAGTTTTGCAAATTGAAATTCAATTTCCTTCACATAGAGTTGCAATCCGTGATCAGTTGTCTACAGATGAAAGGTCTCAAAAATGGTTCAATGAGTTGGAAATATTAGATGAGAAAATATTGAATACTTTGCATCATCTAGAAGTATATCAGAACAAAATAGCGCAATATTTTAATAAAAAAGTTCACCTTCTTCATTCCATTAAGGAGAATTGGTATTGGTCCTTAAGACTCCAATGATACAAGGAAAGAGACCTCCAAAACATGAGCCAAAGTGGGAAGTACCTTATTCCATACATAAGGTCTATTCAAATAGAGCCTATTCCTTAATCTCAATGGATGGAGAGCTTATCACAACTCTAACCAATGTGAAATTTTTGAAGAAATACTTTGTGTAGTTTTGTACTAATCGTCCTCACTACAAGACTTTAAGCTGCATAGTGTAATTTCCTTACTGAAAGACTTAAAACTGTATAGCCCTTATGTCTTAGTTACAAGACATTAAACTGCATAACAACCATCAGTGTCCATGTTGCATGACGTTAAAATGTGTAGCATCTTCGTCCTTTTCACATGATGTTAAACTGCATGACATCATTTGTACAACTAACGTTCTCTCTATTTGACATTAGAATCTTCCATAAACAAACATTATTGACATCATCACTACTCATTAGTAGTATATGAGTCCCTCTCTTTCCCAAGCCTGAGTCAGATCTGTATAAAGACCATGTTTCAAGAACTACATATGTCTTGATTCTCAATTTCATTGAGATACATAGAGACGCCTAAATAACTAATTTTGGGCCCAACCACAATCAAAAAATCTCTTTATTTTCTTTTCTACTCCTGTATATGAATTAGATATATACATAGTGTTTTCTTAAGAAATATTATTTGATCCTTATACCATTTTATGTCTTAAGGTTTACCATTCTCTCAAAACGTGTAAAAAGCCCCCATTGTTCATGTCAAACTCGATTAGCACGAGGAATGATTATTTAAATAACTATGTACATCTTGATTCTCATTTATTTTGAGATACGTAGAGATGCCTAGATATCTAATCTTGGGCCCAACCGGGATAAAAAAACCCTTTATTTCTTGTATAATTATCAAATCTGCATTGGAAATGTTTTAATAATTATGTATGACTTGATCATTTCCCCAACAAGACATATAGTGACACTTGGGTGTTATCCCTTAACCTAGTTACAATATGTA
The DNA here is from genome assembly GCA_963277665.1 of Viscum album. NCBI lineage: Eukaryota > Viridiplantae > Streptophyta > Magnoliopsida > Santalales > Viscaceae > Viscum > Viscum album. The sequence goes on along the minus strand of OY728133.1, from coordinate 113,618,259 downwards.
TTTTCCTTTCACACTGTTTCATCTTCATCCTTACCACATGACATTAAACTGCATAGAAATATAGAATCCTTATTCTTCAATTGTGTCACCTTTGCGTTGTAAAAGAAACCTTTACTGATCCTTGTTTCTCACACCAAGCATAGCTCAAGTGGGCTTAGAAATTGGGTAAACAGATTCTTTATTGAAATAAGGTGTCTCAATTTATTATGGGATTATTAATGTCTTCACTATATGACGTAAAAATGAACAGTATAATTTCCTCGTTACATGACTTTAAATTGCACATCATAATATTCATTCAGAGGAAACAAAGAAAGTCTGCATTTTACATATGAGTCAGATCTATGTAAAGGACATCAAACTCATGTCTAATATTAGTTCAAATATTTCTCATATTCATTGGGAAGAACCCCATTCCATATTTCACACTCTTAATCTTGAATATTTTAAATTCCTCATAATCATTTTTACGATTTCTGGTGACAGAGTTTCTAATACCAGAGAGCTCTTTTACCTGACTATGCAGCACATGCCCTTAGGAGGCCTTACATAAGTTTCCCACATAACAAGCATGTTAGTCAAAAGATTCTAGTATTTGGCTATGCAACATATGGCATAGTTGGATCTGCATAATACAACCCCCATTACGAGTTTGTCGAATAATGGTAACTTCATTCTTGGTTATAGTATCTTTGTCTCCTTTGATCATTGAAGACAATATACAAGAAGTTGTATTTTAAAACATCCATTCAAGTATACTTGTCCCATTATCTTTCTCATAATCTGAAAATCTTCAAGACCATGGTTTAAAAATTTACCTCACCATGTGATTGATGCACTATATAATAACATTGAAATCACTTATCCACATATTATATATTGTTTCCATTTCTGGTCCTAGTTTTATGACCTAAAACTGCAGACACCACATCTCTTACGTTTGGGTCAGAACTTCGTAAAATTCATATTCCTCTGATTCTTTGGACATCTTGGTTGGAAATACACTTTCCATATTTAGGTACCTTTCTCCATAAACCAAACTCTATGCTTCATAAAATATGAATCTCCATAAAATTTATTCAACTTTTGTCAAAGAACTTTAAACTTCTAAGAGATCTTTTTCCTGAATATGCAGCACATTCCCTTAGGAGGCCTTGCATAAGTTTCCTACATAACAGGAATGTCATTCAAAAGATTCCACTATTTGGATATGAAATATATGCACTATTTGGTTCTACATAATAGATCCCCTATAACAGGTTTATCAACTAATGGTAATGTTGTTCTTGGGAAAAACATCCACTAAAACTTTTAGCCCTCTTTCCCATATCATTCCTTGGTTCCAGAAATTCCCAAATCATAGTTTACAATTTTACCTTCCACACCTAAATATGATAGTATGTTTCCAAACAAATTATCAAGAAATTGGGAGATTTTTATCATAGCTTTTTTCAAAGATAAATTTCTTAAATTAAATCCACACGACATCCTCACTGCAAGACTTTAAACTGCACAGTAAAACGTCCTCACTACAAGACTTTAAACTGCATAGTATAACATCCTCACTGTAAGACTTTAAACAACACAGTACAAACTCCTTACTGCATGACTTAAAACTACACAATATGATATTATAAATTCCTCTTTCTGATAAATTTTAACCATTACTCATACAACAAATTTGTATAGAGATCGTTTTCATATTCATGACTTATGTTGATCTAAAATATCCCTTTTTCATTATTAAAATTATTTTCCTTGTAAAAACCACCTATTGTGGTCTTTAGTCATCCAAATATTATTTTTCCCTTATCTATCAATTGAAAAATGTTAAACTTCAAAGAACTCTTTTTTCTTGACTATGCAGCACATGCCCTTAGGAAGCCTTGCATAAGTTTCCCACATAACCAGTCTGTTAGTCAGAAGAGGCCACTATTTGGCTATACAGTATGTTCTTTAGTTGGCTATTCATAATAAATCCCCCATAACGGGTTTGTTAAGTAATGGTAACTTCGTTCTTGGAAGAGGATCCCCTTATGTTGATACAGGTTTTAGATTTGTTGACTATAAAAATCATGTCTCAAGATTCCCCTTGGAAATATTTAAAGAATATTAAATAAATTCTTAGCCACAGAGTTTTTTTTGGGATATAATTCAAAGTTTATGGTAAAATCTATTTTGACCCTAAATATTATCCCATTATGCTTACTGGGCCCAATATCCTAGGTAATACAAAAGAAATTAATGAAAGTGAAAACATAAATGATTAAAGATAAAATACTTTTCATTTATGAAATTTTTTATAGAGAAGCATCCACAAATTGGAATCTCTCTATTAAAAAATTAAAAAGGATATCTACATAATTTCTCAATGGTTTGACAACTTCATTAGCCCCATAAACTACTTGTTGGAGTTTTTTTATCTGACTATCCTCACTCTCTTCAACATGATGAAGTAATTCTTTAACATCTGCGATGTCTTTTGCACCTTCCTTCAGGACTTCTCCTAATGAGCTATGAAGCTGGTCAAGCTCCCCTGTAATGATATCTAACTCCTATTGAAGGCGTAGTTTCTGAACAGTCTTTTCTTTAGTTGTTTTCACCAGTCCATTCATCTTTGCATTATGATTATCCTCAACTTGGGACAGTGCTACTTGGAACTCTTCAATTTTGATAGAAAATTTGGCTTCTATCAAGTCTTGTTGAAGATTTTTCTCTTGCTCCCTCTTCTATAGAATATCTTTCACCTCAGTATGAATTTCACAGTATTCAAAACTGCAAAATCCTATCGTTAGAAACAGAGATGAAAGTCATGGAATTATTGAAGGTAGTTCCTCAAGGGGCATCTCAGATATTATCTTCCAGATATTTTTCCTTTCTTTGCGATGAGAAAGGCGAAGAGCCTTCTACAGCTCTGGGTCTAATTCAGAATCACTTTCATTAGGAGGGATATATCCCAGGACTAATGCACCTAAAGAATTTCCCTGCTCTATTCCTTCTTGGACAAAAGTTTCTCCACTTTCAAATGTTGTTTGGGAAGATGCAGAGGATTCACCTCCAGACCTAGCTATTGAAGTTGATAGCCCTATATGTTAAATAAAAAATCATGGTTATATTTAAGAGATAATAAAAGTGAATGAAATCATAATATTAGTATCTCTTACCTAGAAGTAGGTCAGCATCATGAGAATAATCCACCCCAACATTCTCAGTTTTAAAAATATTATTTGATGTCTCTGGTTGAGGATTTTTATCTTTAATATGCACAGGATTTTCAGAGTGAATCTCAGGAAGACCTGCTACCTCAAGATTCACTTGAGACAATGTCTCTGTGATGGTAGGGTTGATGTTATTATCAACACTTCTTTCAGGTACTATTGTAGTAGTAGTTTCTTTTGATGGAATTTCATATTTTAATCAACCATGGTTAGCAAGTTAATCATAAGAAGACTAACAAGAAGAATAATGAGAACTCATGTCTAGTTTATTATATATAAGGAACTCCAAAATATTCTAAAGCATTTTATATTTTAACATGTCATAATATTTCTTCAAAAGACATGCAAAGGTTCATAATTTCATCTAATGATATCTCAGATCCCAGGTTCGTCTCACCCGTGGGAACACTTGGTGTGTTTAATTCACAACCTTCTTCCGAAAGCCTGTGACCCCGAGTAACATCTTCAGCAAAAATTGTGGGCTCAATGTCAGTTGTTTCCAGATGTTCTGGTGTATGTGATGATCCTAAAAGTGTCACAGAATGGAATTAATCCATTTTTGTATTGGATACTTTATGAAATATTATTAATTTACCAGTAGCTTCCTCTCCTCTGATAGGAGGAATCATAGCAGTGTTGGGGATAGATGTTGGTTCCTTTGGCTTCAATGCCTCTTTAGGAACCACTGAATTTACAGGAATTTGTTTTTTCTTAGCAGCACCTTCTATAGCTCCTTGAATATTATCAGTGGTTTCTTTCAAAGAAGAAACAGAAGCAGACCCTGTAATAAAAAAGGTTTAAACACTTTTTCATGAATAAAACAAAAAATCATTATTATCAGGGAGACGTACCACTACTAAGAAAGTTCTTAACCATGGTTTTATTTCTTCAATGATTTTTCTTCTTTGTATTTTTATGAGGGATTGCATCATCATCTATAAAAATAGGTATCATAGATCCCAGTACCCTCTCTATTTCCTCCTCCATGGCCTGTCATCTTCGAGATATTTCTCTCGATTCACAGGGTGATCCAGTAGCTCTAAGAGCAGTGCCTCCCAAACTATATTTTGGTAAAGTAATTTCAGTTGCCTTTCTTTTACCCAACTATAAGATAAGACAAAATTTCTCCTAAGTAACAATGTTTTGATTAAAATTAAAGTTTCAAAATAGAGTAAGATACAAAAGAAAGGTAACTTACATCCTCAAAACTACAAAGTCACTCCATTCTTCGCCTAATGAAGGATTAATCCATTTAGTGGTACCATGATCTATCATTTCCTTTACCGGATTTGTGGTAGGAATTTAGTCATCAGTGTCATATATGAGAATTTATATCTCTCAAATGTAGGTCCTTACCTCATTGGGATTATCCTTAAAAAGAATGTCAGAAGAAACCTGCAAATCCCCTACTCCCGGAAAATGCAGTCCTTCGCACAGATCCATCCACATGGTCTCATCATCACAGTATAGAATCTTCCATGTTCAAACAGCCTTGAGTCACATATAATCATAATTTATGTTTGAGGGTTGTGACGAGGATCTTACAACCTTGGACTTGAGTTTCTTCCCAGCACCCGTAGTAACAGATGAAAGATTGTAAAATGGAACTCGCCGCCCTTTTAAATTATTGCGACTAGATCGCCTTGATACAACTTCAGTAGGGATTGATGGAGTGGATCTTTTTATTCTAGTAGGAGGATTATATCTGGTCTCTTTGGTTAATTTGGGGTATCATCACCTCCACTCTCTAATTCTTGAAAGTCGGCCCTGAATGATGAATAATTATCTTCCAAGCTATGGGATTCCTTCCTAAAACTTCTATTTATTCCCACTCAGGTGACGACATGATTTAATACCCCTTTAGGGTATGATGAAACCTATTTTTCATCATACCAGATGGTTAATCTACTTATTTCATCCATAACAGGTAAATTAAAAATTTCCCCAGTCTTCTTTACAGATGTCAACAACCATAGTTGTTCGGAAACCATTGGGTTTTGCTTTAATTTGACATACACATGAAGGGGATACAGTATTCTATTATATAAATTTTAATTGACGTGAAAATATATAAGGATAATAGGCCTCACATATGATTTCTCCATCGATTATGGTGGCCAACACACCATCTCCGCAAGCTAGCATATATGACGTCAGTTCCCAACTGGTAGTACCATCATCAAAAAATTTCCCTCCAGGAGGATTCCCCTAAGGAAATAAATGAAATTCCTTATGCATGATCAATCTAACCTTGTTTTCATAAGCATTCAAATACAAGGGTGAAATACTAGAAAAGTCCTGAACAGAAAGTCGGAAAGAACTTCTAAAAACCTGTACTCCACTTTTTACAGCATAAGTTCTAAAGTGAGTAGCAATCCATCCCCACAACACTTGGAATTACCCCACTATTATAAAGGGATAATTTCCTTTGTAAATATACTGCAAACTCCTATGAATCTTGGCCAAAACCGGAGTATCCATCCCTACCATCCTTTTCTCTGCCTACTTAGCTGCAATAAAAAAGGTTCTCGGCCTCACACCTCCTTTGGAGTCTCAGACTGGTAATAAATAGACAATGATCCACATGGCTAAGAAACCGTACTGATTTGTCTTTATAGGAATTTTTGGTTGATATCATAACCCCATATTTCAAATTCTTCCTTCTCCAATGTTGGTCAAAAGGTGTTAGGACTGCCACTCTTCTCTACCCTTGGACAGCTAGTTGTACCAGTGTAAGTGGTCCCCTTTTCCTTCTTCTTTATCAAAAATATTTCCATCAATTCCTCTGGATGAATGTCCCCCCTAGTGAAAGTTTTCACATTAATTGAATTCTTGAGTTTGTAAAATATTTTCATCAACTCATGATCCAAATATGGTGTCTTCTCCGAGTCATTCCATGTCACTTTTGGAGGAATAAACTCATCATACATGTCTCCAAGGATTAGAGCTCCAGAAATTTTGTAAACATCCCACAAGATGATACCTACCTATCCATGTGTTAAACAGAATGAATTAGTCTCTGGGCTCCACTAACTTAATAACTCTAGGACAAAATCATCATTCCTATACATATAGGTTTTCCCAACCCAGACAACTTCCTAAATCCTGATGATTCTCAAATCATCTGCAAATTCCTCACGTGCCTTTTCCACCCAGTATTCCCACATCCATGCGGGTTTTACACCTCCTCTTGGGTAGAAATCCCAACTTTTTTCCAACCCTTGGACTGGTCTATCTAAGAATCTCGAAAGGTTGATGAATAACAGTGTGGCTATAGCTCGGGTGTGTGTTCCTTCAAATCTAGAGAACACTGGCTATGATGTATAATATGAGATTTCTCTACTATCCCAGCACTGGAAAATGATCCCCCAACAGAAACATTGGCTGAAAAGAAGTTGGTATAATACTAAAACCAAGAATGTGGGACATTGTTCTTTGGATCTAGAATGTTGGCATCCTGCAAATGTCCATAACTATACAAAGGCAGATAGGTGCTCTGAGGAAAGTTGAAATGATACTTCTTCAAATATTTTTCTAAGTCTAGAAGAGTGGTTTTGTAGACATAGAAGTAATCATGACCAATGACATTCATCATGTCATCAATCCTCTTTCTGGCGAGCTCATCCGTAGTTCCAATTATTTTGGGAGCCATTGAACATGCAAAAATATAGATATCATCTTTAAAAAGTAAGTTCATTTTTTGTGTTTTACAAAATAATGGAAGAGGCATTAAGGAACGCAATTTTTAAACATGAATTGTAAGTATAAGTCAGTGCACAAGTACGGATCCCCACTTATAGTGCGCAGCTAAAAAACATAGAGAGGAAGTGTGGCGAAACAGAAGCGTCTGAAAAGAAGACTTGCATGATGAGAGATGAGATTTCGGAAGTTGTGAAACTTTTTTTCATAAGTGAAGTCATTATATATAAGCAATAGACATCACCCTATGTACCATAAATCTTATGAGTTTCACACTTGTGTGCCCAAGTATACTTGAGTGCCAAATACTTGTGCGCCCCATTTTCCTTATCTTTCTTCTTCATTACTTTACCTCAGCATAGGATAATCTCTTCATTTTGGATCCAATTCTGAGGGGGGCCTTTTGTTGACACTCCATACTGTCAAAGAGTCTAAAAAGGGACAAAGGGAATCCCATTAGAAAAAAATGGGAAAATTCATGAAGAAAAATCAAGATTTACAAAGGTATGAATTTTGAATTGACTTAGTCAAGCCAAAACACCAGTGGCGCGCAACCTACTTGCGCACCCAAATATGTCACATAGCATACCTGGGAACTCCTATCTGGCGCCAAAGACACTTGTGCACCCAATTCATTTCACCCAAGGTAACTTATTTGCCTATAAATAGACCCTTGGGGCCCCCATTTGTAAAAAATAATTTCCTTGATGCCCAATTTCTGCTCTCCTCTCCCTAATACTTCACCCTGGTCTTCCAAAACATTCATGGTAGTTCTTCAACACCTTGAGTGGAGGATTTAAGGGAGGATCATTGGACTTAAGTCCCTTTATTGTTTGAAAACCATAACACTTGTGCGCCTATAACACCCAACCTCCCCAAATCAGAAATACTTGCACGCCTCTCATTCCTCTCATAGAAACTTGAGCACCCCACTTCTTGGATCACCTATGAATACTCTTGAAGGTTTCATCAAGGTCTCACCCAAGTATTACCATATTGGTTGTTTGTATCTTAAGTGAACACTAGGTCGCCCAAGTGTACTTGCATGCCCATACTTGCACACCCTTCTCTACTTGGGCACCCCTCTTTGATTCACTTATTCTCTTCACTCTCTTAAATCTATAAGACATCAAGCATTCCTCATCCATTCATGTAAAGGGTTATTCTTCATTGGATCCCTATCTGAAAGGGATTCTGTAGAGACCTCCACCAAAACTTCCTGACTTATCAAACCCTTGGGAAAGGCACATCAGCGTGTTTCCTATTTGGGTTTGTATTTCCACATTCATAGGTTTCCCAAATTTGTTTCATAATGGGGTTAGGTTTCATGGAGTGTTTCTGGGTTTTTATATCCACAATCACATGGGTATTTCTACTGGAAACAGTGTTGGGAATTTCCCAATTCTGATAATAATTGTTTGGGCCTCGACCTCACCCTTTTTAAAGACCTAGAATTCTCAAATTTTGGTAGGGAAGGTATGGTTAACACCTAATTTTCTTCCTTTTAAATAAAAATGAAGTATCCCTCTCTTACCAATATCAATTTTTGGGTAGCCATCCTGGAATAATCCCCTCACCTTCATCCCTTTCTCCTTACATTGGATCATTGTCCAATGTAAATTGAACAAAGGGAAGGCTTTTCACCTCACCCTCTTCAACGGTCGACGTGACCTCTTCTACTAACGGAGGAGGAAAAATTTGAAAGTGTGAATTTTTTTGTTGAATCTTTGACATTATCTTGTTTCTCACACTGATCATGACTCACATGGGTTTAGAGATTATTCATGATCATAACATTTTCACAATTTAATGAACTTTGAGAACTTTGATTCCCATCATAATCAGAGTACGTAGGAAGCCTTCTCAGGGTCTGAGCTCATTGGATGTTCTATTCCAGAATCCAACCATAATTCCCCAAATTTGGGCATCCTCTTTAGGAATAACCCCCAAATTCAATCCCCAAATCACCAAGGAATCCTTTTCAAGAAGTAATCCCAAACTCATCTCTCTCAAAGGACTATACTCTCCTATGGGATTTATCGAACTACGTGGGCTTTGATTTCCTTCTATATGGGATACGTAGGAAGCCTCATTGATGTTCAATCCCAACACTTCAAATAAACCTTGTTATCCTTGGTCCATATTACCAATAGGGTCTGATCCTACTTAGAAACCCATATCCTTTCCATGTTCCTTAGGCTGCTTGAGCATAAGTCCCACACAAAGTTTCAACTAAGCACCTTCCACTTAGAGGTCCTTATCACATGACCTTAAAAGGTATGATGTGTCCCTTTCAGTGGCACCAAACTATGAGGGTTCTGATTCCTTTCATATGGATATGTAAGTAGCCTATCTTATGGGCATGATCCCAAAATCAAACTAAACCTTCATCTTTGTGGATGACAATAAAATTCCAGAGTGCCCCACTGAGTGGATTAAAAACCAGTATCATCACAATGATGATTAAAACAATCTCTAAGCAGTATATTAGAGGATACCATTGATGGAAAACCACGAATTCACATAGATATTTCAATTAATTAATAACCTTGATTTCTTACTGATGATTCTAAAATTTTACATGTTAATAAGTGATTATAAATTCCAAGGGATACTTATGATATACTTGGTGAATTAATAAGGATTCATGAAAATATTATAAATTTATAAATAGAGTCATGGAGTAGACGATAATTCCCCCCAAAAAGGGTGTGATGAGTCTGACCTCCCATCCATTAAACTAATGCACGTTCTTAAGTATCGTAAAGTTCAAAACTTAACGAATGTCTGCATTTGGAAAGTAGGTCCCCTTTGGATGAAAAACTATTGGAAGTTTCCGGTTCAATGAATAAATCCAATAGAAATCGCCTAGAAACAGTGATTATTAAATCTATAACACATGTTTCAATGAACTACAAAACAATGTGTTTTTAGGTTTTTTGGGTTTTTATGGGTTTTAGGGTTTTATGTTTTTTTGTGTCTTTAGGTATTTTTAGTTTTTTTTGAGTTTTTAGTTTTTTTAGTGTTCTTATAGTTGTTGACACTCCATTCCATAAAAGAGTCTAAAAATGAAAAAGGGAATTACCTTTGAAGGAAAAGAAGAAAATACATGAAGAAAATCAAGATTTGAAAAGACATGAGTTTTGGTTCACCTTAGTCAGACCAAAAGAGCATCGGTGCGCTGCCTACTTGTGCGCCCCAAAATGTTGTGCAGCCTACTTGCGTGCCCGGACTCCTTTCACCCAATGTCTTATTTTTGCCTATAAATATACCCTTGGGGACCTCATTTGTACAAATTAATTTCCTTGAATCCCAATTACTGCTCTGGTCACCCTAGTTCTTTTCCCAAGTCTTCCTGAACATTCAAGGTAGTTCTTCAATAGCTTGAGTAGTGGATTTAAATGAGGATCATTGGACTTAAGTCATTTTAGTGTTTGAAAACCATAACACTTGCATGCATAAATCACCCAACCTCCCAAAATCAGAAATACTTGCACGCTGCCTATTCCTTTTATAGGAACTTGAGCGCCCTACGTCTAGGATCACCTGTGAATACTCTTGAAGGATTGAGCAAGGTCTCTCCAAAATATTATCATACATGTTGTTCGTCGCTTATGTGAACATAAGGTCACCCAATCCTACTTGTGTGCCATACTAACATTCCCTTCTCTACTTGGGTGCCCCTATTTTATTCACCTACTCTCTTTAGTCTACAAGACATAAAGCCTTACTCAAAGCCATTCATGACAAGGCTTCTTCTTCCTTGGCTCCCTTGTCTGAAAGGGATTCTATTGGGACCCCCACCAAAACCTCCTAGCTTATCAAACCTTTGGGAAAGGAAAATTAGTGTGTCTCCTATTTGGGTTTGTATATCCATAGTCATGGGTTTCCCACATTTGTTTCACAATGGGGTTAGGGTTCATGGAGTGTCTGTGGGTTTGTATATCCATAGTCACATGGACCTTTCTCCTAGGAATAGTGTTGGGAAGTTCCCAGTTTTAAGAATAAGGGTTTGGGTCCCAACCTCTCCCTTCATAAAGAGATGGAAACATCAAATTTATAGTAGGGAAGGTACGGTTCACACCAACTTATCTTTATTTTGAATAAAGGATAAGTCTTCCTTCCCTACCAGGTTCAATTAATGGGAAGCCATCCTAGAGTAATCCTCTAACCTTCATCCCTTACTCCTTTCATTAGACCTTGTCTAATGTAATGTGAACATAGGGAAGGCTCGTTTCCTCACCCTCTTCCACGGTCGCCTCTCCATCGTCTACTCTCGCCACCATAGGTGCACCCCCTTCCATCCGAAAAAGAGGAAAAGTGTGGATGATTTTGTTGAATCTTTGAAATTCTCTTGTTTCTCAAACCAAGAATGACTCACGTGGGCTTAGAGATTTTCTATGGTCACAACATTTTCACAATTGAATGAACTACAAGAACTATGATTCCCACTATAATCGGGATATGTAGGAACACTTCTGAGGGCCAGAGCTCACTAGATGTCCTCTTCAAGAATCCAAACCTAATTCCTCTAATTTGGGAATCCTACTTACAAATAAGCCCCAAATTAAATCCTCAAATCACCAAGGCATCCTTTTAAGGAAGTAAGCCCAAACTCATTTCTCTCAAAGGACTATAATTTCCAATGAGACTTATCAAACTATGTGGGATTTGATTCCCATTTATATGGGATACTTAGGATGCCTCCTTGAGGTTCAAACCCAATACCTTAAATAAACCCATTTCTCCTTGGGCCATATTCCAAATAGGGTCTGATCCTACTTGGAACCCTGTATCTTTTCCAAGTTACTTAGGTTGCTTCAGCATAAGTCCTACATTATGTTTTGACTAAGAACCTTCTGCTTAGATGTTCATACCACATGACATTAAACTATATGGCCAGGTCCTTATCACATGACCTTAAAAGGTATGATGTGTCCCATTTAGTGGAACCAAACTATGAGGGTTCATATTTCTTTTACAAGGATACCTAGGTAGCCCATTTTATAGGCATGATCCCAAGATCAAACCAAACCTTCATCTCCTTGTATGATAATAAATTATAGAGTTCCCCACTGAGTGGCTTAAAAATCATTATCATCATAACAATGATGAAAATAATTTCTAAGTAGTATATGGGAGGATACCATTGATGGGGAGCCTCAAATACATATAGATATCTCCATTAATGAAGAACCTTGAATACATACAGATGGTTTTAAAATTTTTACATGAAAAATAAGTCATTGAAAATTCCAAGGGATACTTATGATATACTTGGTTAACTCATAAGGATTCACAAAAATATCTTAAATTATAAAGAAATTCCTAAAGAAGACAATAATTCTCCCCAAAAGGGTGTGATGAGTTCGACCTCCCATCCTCTCGACCAATGCACGTTCTTAAGTATCGTGAAGTTCGAACTTAACTAATGTCTAAATTTAGAAAGTAGGTCCTCTTTAGATAAAGAATTGTTGTAATTTTCTTGTTCCATAAATAAATCCAATGGAAACCTCCTCGAAGCAGTGATTATTAAAACTATAATACACGTTTCAAGGAACTACGATACAAAAATAGTGAACCCAATGTGAATCATTAACCAAGTTAATAATGTTACCCACCTTTTAGTCCCCTGTAAATTGATAAAGGCCATAAAAAGGAATCAATCATGCATGTATCCATCTAAAAAGATGTTTCTTTAATGGATTTTGTTGTTGTTTCAATTTTTATCATAATTCCCTTCACTCCAAAATGGATTTCTTTAAGACAACATCTGTGAACTTCCCAACTACTGCTAAAGCTGGATCCCCATCCATGGGAAGGAAGTCATCACCAACCCAGCATCTTCAACACTGGGTCTCTATTGTGATGGTAAAGGAATATCACCATCATGGTACAACCCTGACTTTGGGGGCTACTCGGCAGGCCCTCCAAGTCAATAACAATCCTCGATCATCTGGCCAACGACGACTAATGATCAAGAAGTAGACAGTTCCAACCATCATCTTCAACTGTTTCGGGTCCTTATCCCCACAACACAACAATCAATCCCTCCCATAATATAGGGAGGTGGATCAAGAGGCTACTCAAGGCCTTAATTTAAGAATGCAGGATTCCTTCCTGAGGACTCCCACCAGCAATCGTCGTCGGCATAATCGTGTGGTAGTGAACACCCCGACATGATGGGGGTGTTGCCTAGGGATGTTTGGCCCAGGTCTCTTAGACCCAAGAATTCAAGACAAAACGCCAAGGACAACATCTAGTCAATAGGTATTAGGTTATTACCTCTACCCCTTCCAGAGAATCTCATCAACCTTACTTGATGGAAAACAATGAATGGGAACATATACCTGTCCATCCTAATTTTTTTGTCCAGCAGACTCATCTGGAAGCAAACTAAAAATCCCACAGATAAATCTGGTGGAGTACCATGAACAGACACATACACCTGCTTACAAGTTATCAGCCAGTTAGCAGGCTCGTCTGACTTCATTTAAAGAAGCCTGCCAATATAATGTAGTGGAAACTCATAAATAGGATCATACACCTGTTTATAATCACCAATTCTACCAGCAATATTATCTACCAGTATTAAAGGAAGTACATAAACCATACTTGAAGGAAAATAGCCAGCAGTCACATACACCATCCAATGTTCTTCAGGTCTACCAACAGTCTCATTTGGCAGTTCCTAGAGAAGTTAGTCATAAAGATCCGATGATAAATCTGGGGCAGACCCAACTCTCTTCCCCCATGCATGAGTACTGTCAATACCCATTAATTGTAAAATGAGGATAGGAGAAGGCACATACACCTACTCTGAATACTGAATAGACTTATATTCCTGTTCTGGTCACTGAAGTCACCAAACACATCTTATCAATGGTGAAAAGGAAAACACAAATCCCTACCCATATTCTAGAATCATTTCGGGATATTATAACAAAAAAAATTGTAGTACTGGGGAAACAGACACCTAAATATATCCCCACACATGGGATGAAAAATCAGCATTCCATCCTAGAACAAATACATACCTCTATTCCAATCCAAGAGGGTCATGGGGCAGACTCCCCCATATCATACGGACAACAATATTGGGAACATACACCCTTTACAATTAGAGGTAATTGGTCTGTTCTGGTAACCAATCCAAGGAAGGAAAATAATATTTTCCATGATAACCACTTTTCCCAGCATGTGGCCTCAAATATATATAAGTGAACAACCAAGAAAAAGTCATGCCAAGCACTGTTGGAAAATCAAGAGTCAAGCTTCGATTTGGATCCTCTTAATGCTGGAGTTCTTGAAGCCCTCAAAAATTTATCTATTGCAGCTCAAGATCATATCCTCTCATTACCAAATTATGGTAGTGGTAGTAGTAATTATGAAGTTCTTCATCGGACACTTCATAATGAAGGCTTGATTCCTGAAAATTTGGTCAATCCAAAGTTCCTATCTCTGGATGAGAGCCATGGAAACCTTCTAGGTGGCCAGAAGACCAAGGAGCAAAAAGATTTATCCCTTGATGTAATCCACCATGGTGATCTTATGATGTAATTCTCTATGAAATTTCTCTCAATAGTAGTATTTCAAATTGTCAAGACAATTCTATAATTGACAATGTAATGATGAAAATGCCCTCTTATCTCGAGGCACTTGCAAACACAAGGACAGTCATGTCTGATTCCATTTCATTGACAGATGAAAAACTTTCTCAACTAGAAGTCATTTTAATGAATGTTCATTCTCTGAACCTCCCTTGGGTAATTTTCCTTCTAATACAGAGCATCCACTTTGTTTAGACCAAGTGGAGAAACCTTTAGTGAAAGACGATGAAGATGTGTTAAACATGAGGAAGCAATTGGCTAAGGGAGAAGTACCAGTCATGTTGTGGCCTTTGGAAAATTCTCAGTTTAACATTCCAGAATTGACTGTAGAATATTGAATTCATGATATCTGTCGCAACCTATGGAAGACTCTTCATCATTTTAAAACAAAATTATTACCATATAATGAATATAAAAATAATTTAAAGGTAATAAGAGGGTTGCAACACCAAATTTACTTGGTGTCTCTCTCAGTTTCCCAACATCCAAAGGTTGAAAAACAGTAGATAATCCTTCAGCGTGCATGCCTCGATTCTATAAAGTGGATATTTCAGTTAATTTATGATTCCCCATCTAGTGTTAATATCATAGGATGGGGTGCACATGGAGAATTTCATTTCATTGCACTCCAAAATTAGAAAATTCCTCCAAAAGTGGTATCACGCAATGTTATTTCCCACAGTCGGCCACAATCAATAAATTTTTTATGTAATCAAATTTATGCTCAAGAACAGGCCTCAAACAGCTCTTATCAGAGTCAGGTCTAAAGAAAAGAAGTTGTTGAGTTACTTTTACATCAAGAATCTAAAAATCTTGAGCAGGCGTCCTGCTTAAAGGACATCAGTTGTTAGAGAATGAAAATGTCTAAAATAGAAAATTAATCTTCCAAATAGATTATTTGAGTGGTTTTCAAATAATTCACCTAGAAAATGTCCAAACCAAAATTCACAAAATTAGAAGAGCATTTTCATGAATTTCAGCCATAGAAGTTCAAGAATACCCCCATATTGAAAGGATGGGGTATCATTTAATTAAACCTTCAAATTCATTAAAAAAAGTTCAAATATTTGAAGAAGAAGAAGTGGAATATCCCCAGCCTGTAGGGATAGGGGATTTTTCACATTTTCAATCCCCTTCTCAATGGAAGTCAGTTTTCTCCTGGTTAGGGAAGAAGCCACAAGGAGAGCATACAACTGAACTATCCAAATATTCTCTTTGGATTAATGTCCGCCAAACAGTTCCCAATAATTCATCATATAAGAGAACAAAGTCTCATAGAAGATACAGAGGGAGACGATCTTAGAAAAATACGGACAGAATTCCATGGATGCATTATGCATTAGTGAATGTCATTAACACCACTATGGAAGATCCTCCAGAAAATGAGTCCAGTTTAGGGGAATTAGAAGATTAAGTTCTTGTCCATAATACAGTACACACTAAGGCAAATGAAGAAGGTGTGCGTACCTGAAATCATAGCCTTACCCAAAATCTATGTATGCCTTCAAATAACCCACTCCCACCCCTCTGAAAGGCATATAACAAAGGGAAAGGTAAAAGTAAGATTGCATATCACTTTTCCACTGGAGAAGGTCAATATTTTTCACTTGAAGAAATACATTCATGATAAGAAAAAGAAATTAAGGAGTTGAAAATAATCAATACAGAGTTACTTTGAAGCAGCATTTCTGCAAGATATATGCCCCAGGCTAGTCCTCCACTTTCAAATCCTATAAGATCTCCTCATCAAAGAGGATTTGTAGTAACTACAAATGTAGATAATGAATTCCCTCCACTGGGTACACAATCACGGTAGAATCAGACACATCCTGATAGGCCTATTTTCGTGAGTTATCCAAGAAAAATATCAGCACCACCATCAGTGGTTTTTTCGATCGTTACACCATCTCAAGCTCCAATTTCTACACTTTAATAGGTTATAGATCATCCAGATATTCTCCAACATCTTTTGAACACAATTGAGGCATTGAAGATTTGATTGAAATCTATGGAGGAATGACATGCACCATTTCATCCGGAAAAAAGAGATTTCCATGAATGGGTGGATGTAAATTCCCCCCCCCCCCACAACAAATTTTTTGAATACCACATTTCCAATATTTAATGGTTTAAGAGATCCATAAAAAAACTTAACACATTTTGTTTCTTGTTGTGATCCCATGATGGGAACTCCTCAACCATAAGAAGCAGTAAAGCATAGGTGTTTTGTGCAGTCATTATAGGGACCAGCTTTTGTCTGGTATACATGTTTATAATCTTGATCAATTACTGGATGAGAAGATCTTCGTCAGAAATTAATTCTTCAATTTAGCTCAACGCTACCAAAGACGACCATTTTTTATCTTACCAATTGTAAAAAAATGGAGAATGAAAGAGTTTCAGATTTTGTTGCGTGATGGAAAAGATTAACATATTCCTTAAGTCTAGCACTCCCTCGAGAATAATTGTTGAAATTTTTTGTGGAAAATATACGTGATGAGTTACACACACCATTGATCCCTGTTAAATAAACTGGAGGGTTTAGATACCTTACTTCAATCACTCAACAGATAGAAGACTCTATAATAGAAACTAAGGCTAAAACTCGTGTAATTTCATCAGCTCTAGAAAGGAGGATATGAAAGTAATAAGGTTCTATAGTTACACTCAATCTGGCACCTGTACCCACTTCTTATTCAAGACCTTCATCATATCGAAGGGCTCCTCCTCCTGAGAATCTGTAGCAATGACTACCTCATCAAGATGATCAAAGAGTTAAATGGTGGAAACAGTTTTAGGAATTAAAGAAAAAAGTTTATTCTTTACGGAATGAAGAAGTTTCTAGTTACTTCATCTCAGATCTATAAAACAATTTGGTTTAGTTTACAAGGAAGAAGAAACCAAATAAAGAAGGAAATTATTTTGAATTATTATCCCTTTAACTAGATGTTATAGAATTTTATCGATGAATGTTTTGTTTCAAGGACCTCTTGAAAAATATGGTAGATTCTGGAAAATTGAAACTGAAAAGTTTGTCAGCTCAAGTAGAATGTGTTACTGCTACTGATCTAGAGGAAGAATGTGAATGGAAAGAAGTCAAAAGTAAAAATGTGTAGAAATATGATTATTGGATGATCAAAAAAATGATTAATTGGACTCATGCCATTTTACTAACACAATTACAACAAAAAATTGTGTCTCCTACCACTCCTTCCACAAAAAACCCACCATCATTAAAAGGTTGTTCCTCAAAGAAGAGAAGTGATCATAAGGACAAAGATCAGGCAAAAGAAGATGAGCTCATATTAAGGACAAAGTTTTCTTTGACCCTGGAAGATTTCATGCCATCTGTTTCAAAAGCACGAGCACCACCCCACCAAAGGGTACAATCAGAATTAACTTGTCAAGAAGAATATCTATCATATGAAGAATTTATCTTTGGTTCTGTCAACATTATCCATTTAACAGATCCTTATGCCAATGGTTATTCTAATTATAATGAGTTGTAATTCCATGTACATAACTGGGGAACCAGAGGAAGAGGCCAAGGTAGATGATACAGTGGAAGTCATGGGAATTATAGAAATCACCATTTTAACTCTACCCTGACTCGAACCATATATGCAGCATAAACTCGTGGAAGAGACCTTCCGTGAGCTCAATAGGAACAAGAAGTTTCTTCCATGAAATAAAAGTTTGGTTCTGACAGAATTATTTTCAAGGACTGATTAGAAGTCACACCATATTCCTCTTAGCAAATGAATAGACCTAGTCAGTCGAATCTACCAAATCTAATAGTATTTCCAACTACTAATCTGACACAAGGTACATCTATATCAAAAGCATCAGCTTCTAAAGCACCTGAAAAACCAAATCTCCATGCTGGGAAACACAGACCTTTGGACCAAATGTAGGATGTCTTGAAATAGTTGGCCCAAGTACTGACCAAGTTATCAATTTTGGATGCCTTAAGTCTGTCAAAAGACCTTCAAGAAGCACTTATTGAGGCTTTTTCAAGTCCTCAAGATTTTGAAAGTGAAGTTTATATTGCAGAGGTTTACCGTATAGAGAATGATCTTATAGAATGTCATGAAGTCATAACTTTTTTAGATGACGATGAAGATGATGTTGTGTGTGAACATATCAGACCCTTGTATTTATCTGGAAAGGTCAATGATGTAGACATCTGACGAGCCTTCATTTATAATGGATCTGGATTCCACCTCATTCATATTTATACACTTCATCGATTGGGCCTAACTGAATCTGATTTATCTCCTTCAACATTAAAGTTTCAAGGATATGATAAGAATGAACACGAACCTCTGGCACGAGATTACACTCGGAACTCAGTTTGGAGATCTTGTTTCTAATTTAGATTTCATGGTTGTTCTTCAGGATAAAACCTTCAATATTCTTCTTATAATGCCTTGGCTACATCAACATGTGTCCATACCTTCGTCATACCACCAATGTCTTAAGTACTATTTCAATCGTCAAATCGGGGCATTGTATGGTGACAAGGATCCATTAAAAACATGTGAATCTCAATACATTAAGGCAGAGTTTTATCACACAAAAGGAACAGAGTACATGAAAAAAGAAATAACTAGAGTTAATGCTCAAAAAGGACTAGAAAAGATCCCAACAAATCCATTCATACATTTGTGTACAGATTATGTACTACCCATCAATCAAATTGAAAGGGTAAAACCAAATCCAAGCACTCAACCAATAACTTTCATAATGTAAATTGTGTAAACTGAGCCTATAATCATGGAAGAGATTTGTGATCCACCATGAAACGATGTAAGATTTAATGGAGATGTTTTCATTTCATCTTTTGAACTAGAAAACGCCTCTACTTCTTCAATAAGATTATAAGAAATTGTATCAATGCTAGAGGAAGATAAATATATTTATTCTAAATCCATCACCTCCTCTTTATTACCATAGAAATACCTTTTTTCATCTGTAGGGTCAGATATGGTGGCCTCTTCTTCAGGATGTTCAAATACTAACTCCCCCTCTAACTCTAGGAGTTTTTCCTTGTCATCGACTATGTAAGTGGAAACAGAAGAGGTAACATGTATTGAAGAATAAGAGTAAGATCTTGGGGATGCTCCTCCACCATTTGAGGAAGGTGTATCTACCACCGTGGATGAGCTTATAGAAATAAATCTAGGTACAAAAGAAGATCCACGCCCCACTCTAATTAGTGAGGCCATGACCTCTAATTAGAAAGAGGTGTATACTTCATTACTAAAGAAAAATTGAGATATATTGTCTTGGAAGTATAC
The DNA here is from genome assembly GCA_963277665.1 of Viscum album. Lineage (NCBI taxonomy): Eukaryota > Viridiplantae > Streptophyta > Magnoliopsida > Santalales > Viscaceae > Viscum > Viscum album. Next base: position 113,598,432 of record OY728133.1, on the reverse strand, counting down.
ATAAATTCCAAGAATTAATCCTGATTTGGCCACCCATCATTTGGGTTTTCCAATAGAACATCGTGGATTCAAGCAAGTAGCAAGAATAACACACCTGACTCATGCCTCTAAAATTGAAGATGAAGTTGATGAGCATATAAAGGATAACTTTTTTAGGGAAGTTAAATATCCCAAATTATTGGCCAATATTGTTCCAGTGGAAAAGAAGAAAGGGAAAATTAGAGTTTCCGTTGATTTCAAAGATCTTAACCAGCATTTTCCTAAAGATGATTTTCCAGTTCTGATTATAGAACTTTTAATTGATGAAACGGATAGCTATGAATCTATTTCATTCATGGATGTATACTCTGGGTATAATCAAATCCATATGGGCCTAGAGGATGAAGAATATATAGCTTTCAGATCCCCTCATGGTGTTTTTTTCTATTGGGTAATGCCCTTTAGTTTAAAGAATGTAGGCGAAACATACCAATGTTCCATGCACCATATCTTCAAAACCTTCTTAGGTAAATTTATTGAATGTTATGTGGATGATTTGGTGGTTAAATCCAGACAGTGATCTAATCACTAGGATGATTTGGAGACCATATTCCATAAACATTGGCAACAGGGTTGTTTAATAGTTTCTTGAAATGTGTGTTCTAGATTTAAAAATCACTATTTCTAGGCAGTTTCCATTGGATTTATTCATGAAACTAGAAACTTAGAATAGTTCTTTATCCAAAGGTTACCTTCTTTCCAAATCCATACGTTCATTAAATTTTTAAATTTACGATACTTAAGAACGTACGTTGGTCAATAGGATGGGAGGTCAGACTCATCACACCCTTTTTGGGGGGAATTATTGTCTACTATGGGACACTCTTTGTAAATTTAAAATGTTTTCATGAATCCTTATTAATTGACCAAGTATATCAAAAGTATCCCTTGGAATTTATAATTACTTATTAATATGTGTAAAATTTTAGAATCGTCATTATGCATTCAAGTTTTTTTATTAATGGAAATATCTGTATGTATTCAATGTTTTCCATCAATGTTATCCTCTAATATACTGCTTAGAGATTATTTTAATCATCATTGTGATGATACTAGTTTTTAAGTCACTCGGTGGGGAACTCTGAAATTTTATTGTCATCCAGGGAGATGAAGGTTTAGTTTGATTTTGGGATCGTGCCCATAAGATAGGCTACCTATGTATCTTTATGATATGAATCAGAGACCTTGTAGTTTAGTGCCATTCAATGGGACACATCATACCTTTTAAGGTCATGTGATAAGGACCTCTAAGAGAAAGGAGCTTAGTTGAAACTTAGTGTGGGACCAATGCAGAAGCAGCCCAAGGAACATGGAAAGGATATGGGTTTCCAAGTAGGATTAGACCCTATTGGGAATATGGACCAAGGAGAATAGGTTTGATTTTAATTGTTGGGTTTTAACCTCAAGGAGGCTTCCAACGTATCCCATATATATGGGAATCAAATCCCACGTATTTCGATAAATCCCATAGGAGAGTATATTCTTTTGAGAGAGATGAGTCTGAGTTTACTTCTTAAAAAGGATGCCTTGGAGATTTTGAGGATTGAATTTGGGGTTTATTTCCAAGGAGGATGCCCAAATTAGGGGAATTATGGTTGGATTATTGAAGATAACATCCAATGATCTCGGGCCCTGAGAAGGATTCCTACGTATCCTGATTATGATGGGAATCAGAGTTCTTGTAGTTCATTCAATTGTGAAAATGTTGTGATCATGAAAAATCTCTATGCCCATGTGAGTCATGCTCAGTGTGAGAAATAAGAGAATGTCGAATATTCAATAATGGCATTCACACTTTCAGATTTTCCCTCCTCCATTAGTATAAGAGGGAACATAGACCCTGGAAGAGGGTGAGGTGACGAGATTTCCCTCTGTTCTATTTAAATTGGACAAGAGTCCAATGTAAGGGGGAAGGGGTCAAGGTGAGGGGATTATACTAGGAAGTATTCCCATTAATTGATCATGATAAGGGAGGGAGACTTCTCATATTCTTGTGTGGAAAAGCAAGTGTGAAGTGTACCTTACCTACCAAATACCTGAGGTTCTGGGTCACCTCTTTGAGAAGGGTGAGGTCAGGACCCAATCCTTCCTCTAAACTGAGAACTTCCCAACATTGTTTCTGAGAGAAAGGTCCATGTGACTGCAGATATACAAACCCACGAACATTCCATGAATCCCAACCCCATTATGAATCAAATGTGGGAAACCTCTAACTGCGGAAATACAAACCCAAATAAAAGACACGTTGATGTGCCTTTCCCAAAGTTTTGATAATTCAGGAGGTTTTGGTGGAGGTGTCAACCAAATCCCTTTTAGACAAGGGTGCCAATGAAGAAGAATCCTTTCCATGAATGGTTTACGAAGGCTTCATGGCTTGTAGACTGAACAGAGTGAAGAGAATAAGTGAATCAATGAGGGGTGCCCCAGTAGAGAAGGGTGTGAAAGTATGGGTGTTCAAGTACTCTTGGGAGACCTAATGTTCACTTAAGCGATGGACAACCTATATGGTAATACTTGGGTGAGGCCTTTCTCAAGCCTTTAATAGTATTCACAGGTTATCAAAGAGGTGGGGTGCTCAAGTTCCTGTGAGAGGAATGGGAGGCACACAAGTATTTCTGACTTGGGGAGGTTGGGAACTTAAGGTGCGCAAGTGTTATGGTTTTCAAACACTAAAAGGACTTAAGACTAATGATCCTCCCTTAAATCCTCTGCTCAAAGTGTTGATGAACTACCATGAATGTTTCAGAAGACTGGGGTGAAGTACTAGGGCAACGAGGGTAGCAATTGGGCTTCAAGGAAATTCATCCATACAAATGGGGGCCCCAAGGGTCTATTTATAGGCAAATATGTGTCCTTGGCCGAAATGATTTGGGTGTGAAAGTGACTTATGCGCCAGATTAGAGTGCACAAGTTGGTTGCATGACATATTTGGTCACGCAAGTAGGCTTCATGCCGCTAGTGTTTTGGCTTGACTAAGGCGATTCAAAATTCATGCCTTTGCAAATCTTGATTTTTTTTCTTCATGTATTTTTTCATTTTCTTTCTAAGGGGATTCCCTTTTTCATTTTTAGACTCTTTTATGGGATGTAGTGTCAACAAAATCCCCTCCTTAGAATTGGATCTGAAATGAGAAGAGGATCATATACTGAGGTAATGTAATGAAGAAGAAAGACAAGGGCAATGGGGAGCGAAAGTATTCGGTACCCAAGTAGACTTGGGAACGCAAGTGTGCAATGCGTAAGATTTATGGTGCACAGGGTGAAATACGTTGCTTATATATAACATCTTCACTTCCATGAAAAGTTTCGCAACTTCCAAATTCTCAGCTCTCCGCGTGCAAGTCTTCTATTTAGACGCTTCTGTTTCACCATTCTTTCTCTATATGTTTTTATGTTGCGCACCCTAATCCGGGAGTCATACTTGCACGTCGACTTATACTTGTGTTCCAAGTTTAAAACTTGTGCGCCTTAAGGCCTTTTCCATTCTTTTGTAAAACACGAAAAATGAACTTATTTTTTAAAGAATATCTCTATCTTTTTGCAGGTTCAATGGCTCCCAAAAGAATTGGAACTACTGATAAGCTTTCCAGCAAGAGGATTGATGACATGATTAATATTTTTGGTCATGATTACTTCGATTTTTGTAAAACCACTCTTATAGACAAAGAAAAATATTTTAAGAAATATCATTTCAACTTTCCTCGAAGCACCTATCTGCCTTTGTATAGTTATGTCCATTTGCTGGATTCTAACATTCCAGATCCAAATAACTATGTACCACATTCTTGGTTTCAGGATTATACCAACTTCTTGTTGGCCAATGTTTCTATTGGGGGACCATTTTCTAGTTTTGGGACAATATAGAAAGATTATATTATGCATCATAGCCCGTGTGATCCAGATTTGAAGGCACAAACACCCGAGTTGTTGCCACACTATTATTCATCCATCTTTCGAGATTCTCAGATAGATCAGTCCAAGGGTTGGAAGAAAAGTTGTGATTTTTTCCCAGGAGGAGGTGTAAAACCCTCATGGATGTAGGAATACTCAGTGTGAAAGACATGTGAAGAATTTTAAGAAGATTTGAGAATCGTTAGGATTTATGAAGCTGTCTGGGTTGATCAAACCTATGTGTATAGGAATGAGGATTTCCTTCCAGAGTTATTAAGTCGGTGGATCCTAGAGACCAATTCCTTTCATTTAACACATAGATAGGTAGGTATCATTTTGTGAGAAATTTACAAAAAAAATGGATCTCCAATCCTTAGAGACATGTATGAAAATTTTCTTCCTCCCAAGGTGATGTGGAATGACTCGGATAAGACACCATATTTGGCTTGTGAGTTGATAAAAATATTTAACAATCTCAAGAATTCAATCACCGTGAAAACTCACATGAGGAAGGACATTCATACAGAGGAATGGATGGAAATATTTTTGATAAAGAATAAGTAAAATGGTTCCACTTACACCCGTCCAACTATTTGTCCAAGGGAAGAGAAGAGAGGCACTCCTGACACCTTTTGGGAAACATTGGGGAAGGGAGAATTTGAAAGATGGGGATATGATATCAACCCAAAAATTCCTCCAAAGACAAGTTTGGCAGGTTTCTTATCCATGTAGCTCAGAATATATTTATTACAAGTCTGGGACTCCAAAAGAGGTGTGAGGCCGAGAACATTTGTTATTGTAGCTAAGCTGGAAGAGAAAAGGATGGTTTGGTTGGCTACTCCTATTTTTTCCAAGTTTCATTGGAGTTTTCTTCATATTTACGAAGGAAAATCTCCGTTTAGAATAGTGGGTCCATTCCAAGTGTTGTGGAGATGGATTTCTACTCACTTTATAACTTTTTCTATACAAATTAGATTACAGGTTTTTGGAAGTTCTTTCCAACCGTCTATTCATGCCTTTTCTGGTATTTCACCCTTGTCTTTGAATGATTTTTACAATAAATTTAGATCGAGAATTCATAAATAATTTAATTTCTTTCCTTATAGGAATCTGTCTATAGGGAGATTTTTTGATGATGTTACTACCAGTTTGGAACTGAGGGTATATATTCTATCTTGTAGAGATGGTGTGTTGGCCACCATAATCGACGGATAAATCATATGTGAGATCTATAATCCTTATATATTTTCATGTCAATTCAAATGTCTACAACAGAATACTGTATCCCCTCTCATGCATTTCATATTAGAGAAACACCCAATGGTTGCCCGGCAAATATAGTTTTTTACATCTGCAGAGAAGACTTGGGAAGTTTTTAATTTACCCGTTGTAGATGCAGTAAGAAGATTAACCATCCGGTATGCTGAAAATTGGGATGCATCATACCCTAAAGGGGTATTAAATCATGTAGTCCCCCGAGTGGGGATAAAGAGAATTATCAAGAAGGAACCCTGTTGCTTGGAAGATAATTCATCATCATCAGGGGCTGACTTGCAAGAATCAGAGAGTGGAGGTGATGATGCTCCAAATTCACTAAAGAGACCTTGCACCAGATATAATCCTACTACTAGAATAAAAATATCCACTCCATCGATTCCTAAAGAAGTTTTATCAAGGAGATCTAGTCGTTATCATTTTTAAGAGTGGAAATTTCCATTTTCCAATCCTTCATCTGTGGATGTAGGTGCCGGGAAGAAACTCAAGTCGAGGGTTGTAAGATCCTTGTCACAACCCTATGACATACATTCTGAATATATAACACTGGAGGTTGTTTGAACATGGCAGATTATATACTGGGATGTTGAGACTATGTGAATGGATCTGTGCAAAGGACTACATATTCCAGGAGTAGGGGATTTGCGGGATTCTTCTGAAATTCTTTTTAAGGATAATCCCAATGAAGTAAGGACCTATATTCGAGAGATGGAAATTCTCATATATGACACTGATGACTCAATTCCTACCACAAAGCAGGTAAAGGAAATGATAGATCGTGGTACCACCGAATGGGATTAATCCATAATTAGACAAAGAATGGTGTGACTTTGTAGATCATAAGGATGTAAGTTCCCTTTATTTTGTATCTTCCTTTATTCTTAAACATGAATTTTAATCAAAAAAAAATTACTTAGGAGAAATTTTTTCTTAACATACAGTTGGGTAAAGGAAAGAAAACTGAAATCATGTCACCACAATATAGTCCTAGAGGCACTACTCTTGGAGCTACCGGATCACCCCATGAATCGAGAGAAATATCTTCAGGCCGACATGACATAGAGGAGGAAATAGAGAGGGTACCAGGATCTCTGATACCTATCTTTATAGATGAAAATGAATGCCCTCCTAAAAATACGAAGAAGAAAAAGCACTGAAGAAATAAAACCATGGTTAATCAAATTCTTAGCAGTGGTAAGTCTCCCTGATAATCTTGAATTTTAGTTTTATTCATGAAAAAGTATTTGCAATTTTTAAGATTATATGGGATTCTTCTATTTCTTATTTGAAAGAAACCACTGATAAGATTCAAGGTTCCATATAAGGTGCTACTGAGAAAACAAAAATTCATGTAAATCCATTTTTTCCTGAAGAGGAATTGAATCCAAAAGAACCAACATTTGTCCCCAGCACTGCTCTAATTCCTACTATCAGAGGAGATGAAGTTTCGGGTAAATCAATAATATTTCATAAAGCATCTAATGAAACAATAGATGAATTCCATTCTGTGACACTTTTAGGTTCATCACATGTACCAGAACATATGGAAACAACTGATGTTGACCCCACAATTATTAATGAATAAGCTACTCAGGGTCACAGGTTCCCGGAGGAAGGTTTTGAAGTAAACACACCAAGTGTTCCCATGGGTGAGGCTAACCTGGGATCTGAGATATCATTGGATGAAATGATGAACCTTGCAATGTATTTTGAAGAAATATTAGAACATGTTATAATATCAAATGCTTTAAAATATTTTGGAGTTCCTTATATAGAATCAACTGGATGTGAGTTCTCATTATTCATCCTGTTAATCTTCTTATGATTAACCTGCTAACCAGGATTGATTGAAATATGCAGTTTCATATAAATAAACTGCTTCTCCAACAGTACCTAAAGGATGTTTTGATATTAACATCAACCCCACCATTGCAGAGACATTGGATCAAGTGAATCTTGAGGTAGCAGGTCTTCCTGAGATTCACTCTGAAAATCTTGAGCAAATTAAAGATAGCACTCCTCAACAAGAGGAATCATATAAAATTGCTGAAACTAAGAACATTGTGTGGGATTTTTCTCAAGATTTTGACCTATTTTTAGGTAATATATACTGATATTGTGATTACATTCAATTTTATTATCTCTTAAATACAACAATGATTCTTTATTTACCATACTGGGCTATCAACTTCAATGGTTAGGTCTGGAGGTGAAGCCTCTGCATCTTCCCAAACAACATTTGAAGGTGGAGAAACTATTTTCCAAGAAGAAATAGAGCATGGAACTTATTTAAGTGCATTAGTCTCAGAATATACCCATCTTTATAACAGTGATTTTGAATCAGACCCAGAACTACAGAAGGCTCTTCGTCTTACTCGTCACAAAGCATGGCCAAATATTTGGAAGATAATATCGGAGATGCCCCTCAAGGAACTGCCTTCAAGAATTCCATGAAATTCATCTCTGTTTATCATGCTAGGATTTGGCAGTTTTGAATATCATGAAATTAAAACTTCAGTGAAAGAGATTATCTGGAGGAGGGATCAAGAGAAAAAGCATCAATAAGACTTCATAGAAGACAAAATGTCTATCAAAATTGAAGAGTTCCAAGCATCATTTTCCCAAGCTGAGGCTAATCATAATGCAAAGTTTAAGGGACAACCGCAAACAATTAAAGAAAAGATTTTTCAGAAACTTCACCTTCAATAGGAGTTAGATATCATTACAAGGGAGCTTGAATAGCTTCATAGCTCATTAAGAGAAGTCCATAAGAAAGGTGAAAAATCCATCACATATGCTAAAGAAGTACTTCATCATGCTGAAGAGAGTAATGCTGGTCAAATAAACAAACTCCAACAAGCAGTTGATGGGGCTCAGGAAGCTGTTAAATAAATAAGGAATTATGTAGAAAGCCTTTTGTAAAAAAAAATTAAGAGAGAGATTCCAATTTGTGGATGCTTCTCTGTAAAAATTTTCATAAATGAAAATTATTTTGTCTTTAATCATTTATGTTTTAAATTTCTTTAATTGATTTTATTTTACCTAGGACATTGGTCCTAGTAAGCATAATGGGCTAATATTTAGGTTCAAAATAGCTTTGAACATAAACTTTGAATTAGATCTCAACCAAAACTCTGTGGCTAAGAATTGCTTTAATATTCTTTAAATATTTCCAAGAGTAATCTTTAGCCAGGATTTTTATGGTCACCAAATCTGAAACCTGTATCAACATAAGGGGAGTCTCTTCCAAGAAACAAGTTACCATTACTTGAAAAACCCGTTATGGGGGTTATATTATATAGATCCAACTAGGGCACATACTGCATAGCCAAATAGTGGAATCTTTTGACTGATAGACTTGTTATGTGGGAAAATTACTCAAGGCCACCTAAGGGCATGTGATGCATAGTCATGCCAAAAGAGTTATTTGAAGTTTAACATTTTTTTGTTGATAGATAAGGGAAAAATAATATTTGGATCACTAAAGACCATAGTAGGTGGTTTTTACAAGGAAATGCATTTTAAGAATGAAAAAGTACTATTTTAGATCAACATAAGTCATGAATTGGAAAACCATCTCTATACAAATTTTTTGTATGTGTAATGGTTAAAATTTATCAGAAAGGGGAATTTATGACATCATAATGTGCAGTTTTAAGTAATGCAGTAAGGACATTGTACTGTGCAGTTTAATTTCTTGCAGTGAGGACGTTGTACTGTGCAGTTTAAAGTCTTGGAGTGAGGACATTGTATCGTGCAGTTTAATTTCATACAGTGAGGATGTTGTGTGGCTTTAATATAAGGTATTTAGATTTGACCAAAGGTATGAGAAAACTCTCCAAATTTCTTGATATTTTTTTTGGAAACATACTATCATATTCAAGTATGAAAGGGAAAATTGTAAACTGTGATTTGGGAATTTCTAGAACCGGGGAATGATATGAGAAAGATGGCTAAAATCATTAGAGGAAGTCTTTTCCAAGAACAAAGTTACCATTACTTGAAAACCCCATTATGGTGGCTGTATTATGTAGATCCAACTAGGGCATATGATATATATACAAATAGTGGCATCTTTTGACTGAAATGCCTATTATCTCAACTTATGCAAGGCTTTTTAAGGGCACGTGCTGCATAGTCAGTCAAAAGAGCTCTTAAAAGTTTAATGATATATTTCCAAAAGTCAAAGAAAGTTTATGGAGATTCGTATTTTCCAAAGCATAGAGTTTGGTTTATGGAGGAAGGTACCTGAATATGGAAATGTTATTTCCAACCAAGATGTCCAAAGAATTAGAGGAATAGTACTTTTAGGAAGTTCTAACCCAAATGTAAGAGATATGATGTCTGTAGTTTTAGGTCATACAAATAGGACTAGAAATGGAAACAATATATAATATGTGGCTAAGTGATTTCATGTTTATTTCATAGTGCATAAAACACATGGTGAGGGAAATGTGTAAACCATGGTATTGAAGATTTTCTGATTGTGAGAAATATAATGGGACAAGTATAATTGAATGGATGTTTTAAAATATTACTTCTTGTATATATTCATCAAATATTAAAGGGGAAAAAGATACTATAACCAAGAACGAAGTTACCATTGTTTTACAAACCCATTATGGGGGTTGTATTATGCAGAGCCAACTAGGGCATATGATGCATATACAAATAGTGGAATCTTTTGACTGATAGGACTGTTATGTAGGAAACTTATGTAAGGCCTCCTAAGGGCATGTGCTGCATAGTCAGGAAAAAGAGCTCTCAGGTATTAGAAACTCTGTCACCAAAAACCGTAAGAAAGATTATGGGGATCTAGAAATATTTAAGATTAATAGTGTGAAATATGGAAGGGGGTTATTCCCAATGCATATGAGAAATATTTGAACCAATATTGGACATGAGTTTGATGTCCTTTACATAGATTTGACTCATATGTAAAATGGAGACTTTCTTTGATTCCTCTGAATGAATATTATGATGTGTAGTTTAAAGTAATGCAACAAGAACATTATACTATGTAGTTTTAAGTCATTCTTTGAAGACATTGATAATCCCATAATAAATTGAGACACCTTATTTTTATAAATAAGCCATTTACCCAATTCCTAATCCCACGTGATCTATGCTCAGTGTGAGAAACAAAGAGCAGTAAAGGTTTCTTTTACAGCGAAAAGGTGACGTAATTGAAGAATAGGGATGCAATATTTCCATGTATTTTAATGTCATATAGAAAGGATTAAGATGAACCGATGTGAAAGGAAAAGACATATTGTAACTAGGTTAAGGGATAAAACCCAAGTGTCACTATATTCCTTGCTGGGGAAAGGATCAAGTCATACATAATTCTTAAAACATTTCTTATACAGATTTGATTATTTTACAAGAAATATAAGGGTTTTTTATTGTAGTTGGGACTAATATTGGAGATCTAGGCATCTCTAAGTATCTCAAAATAGATGATAATCAAGCCGTGCATATTTCTTTAAACAATCATTGCTCATGCTAATCGAGTTTGACAAGAAGAATGAGGGATTTTGAAACGTTCTAAGAGACCAAATCGTATATCTCAAAGAAAAACTATGTATAGATATGATTCATATATAGGAGGAGAAAATAAAATAAGAAGATTTTGTGATTGTAGTTGGGCCCAAAATTAGAGATTCAGGCATCTCTAAGTATCTCATTGAAAATGAGAATCAAGCCATACGTAGTTCTTGAAACATGGTCTCTATGTAGATTTGACTCAGACATAGGAAATAGAGGGACTCATGTACTACTAAGAAGTATTGATGACGTCAATGATGTTTGTTTATGGAAGTTTCTAATGTCAAATAGAGAGAGTGTTAGTTATACAAATGACATCGTGCAGTTTAACGTCATGCGACAAGGACGAAGATGCTACACATTTTAACGTCATGCAGCATGGACGCTGATGGTTTTTATGAAGTTTAATGTCTTGTAACTAGGAAATGGGGGATATGAAGTTTTAAGTCTTGCAGTATGGAAACTGCATTATATAGTTTAAAGTCTTGCAGTGATTACTATTAGTACAAAACTACACAAAGTATTTCTTCAAAAATCACGCATTGATTGGAGTTTTGATAAGCTCTCCATCCATTGAGTTTAAGGCATAGGCTCTAATTGAATAGACCTTATGTATGGAATAAGGTCCTTCCCACTTTGGCTTATGTTTTGGAGGATTATTTCCTGGTATCATTAGAGTCCTATGGACCAATACCAATTCTCCTTGAAGGAATGAACTAAGGTGAACTTTATTTTTAAAAACTCATGCTATCCTATTCTGATAGACTTCTAAATGATGCAAAGTATGTAGCCTTTTCTCATATAATATTTCCAACTCATCGAACCATTTCTTAGACCTTTAATCTGTAGAAATCTAATCACATATTTCAACTCTATGTGAAGGAAATTTTATTTCAATTGTCAAAACTTCTTCAGTTCCATATATCTATGAATAAGGAGTTTCTTGGGTAGCAGTACAAGTAGTTTTCCAATAATCCCATAAAGAATTCAAAAGTTTTTCATGCCATTATTTCTTATATTTACCCACCATCTTCTAGAGTAAATTTGATAGGGTCTTCTTGAAGGCTATTATCTGTCCATTGGCTACCGCATGATAGCGAGATGAATGGTAGGACTTGATATTATGTTCCTGATACAACTTTTTTACTTAAACAGAACAAAAATTGGTGCCATTTTCTGTCAAAATAGTATGAGGGACACCAAATCTAGTGATGATATTAGTTTTGAAAAAACTAATAATGATTTTGGCTCCAACTTACTTAAGAGGTATTGCCTCATCCCATTTATAAAAGAAGTCAGTAGTAGTGAGAATATACTTGAACTGATTAGCCGTGGCTGGAGGATAGGACCCTACTACATCCATTCCCCATGTGGAAAATGGCCAAGAGTATTTAGTTGTATGTAGCAACTCTGGGGGTTGATGAATGATGTTTTCATGCACTTGGTAGGGATGGAATTTTTTAGTGAAATTGGTATAATCTTGCATCATTGAAGGCCAAAAGTATCCAAGCCATCGGATCTGATCAGAAAGTCTATGCCCAGATTTGTGGGCACCACAAGCTCCTGAATGTACCTCTTTCATGACAGCTGTGGTCTCTTCTTCATCAATACATCTGAAGATAATTCCAACAAAGCCTCACTTGTAAAGGATATTTGGTTGTCTGGACCATCATAAAGAGTAAAATTGTCCACTCATCACCAAATCTATTCTTTCTCAACCCTATTTAGTAGAAGTACCCCATTTTAAAGATATACCATGATGGATGTTCTCCATACCATGGTATGACCATATGGTTCAGAAACAGGGAAAATTTAATTAATTTTTTCCATTCTGGTTTGAACAAAAGGTGAGACCACATGGTGATGGGTTATGCTGATAATTGTCTCATCCCAATTTGGATCCGCCAAGGCTGTATCTACATTATGTGCATCTGCTTGGTCATTTTGTGATCATGGGATATAAGAAAATGTTGGATCTGAGGGAAATTCATCCATTAACATTTTGACATAATCACACAATGGAATTAATTATTCTTTTCTGATATAATATTCCCCATTGATTTGTTTGATTACCAATTCTGACTCACCTTTTACTTTTAAATGATCTATTTGAAACTGAAGGGCCAATTCCAAACACAAAATTAGAGATTGATATTATACTTCATTGTTGGTACCAACTTCTGATAATAGTAAATAATAAGGCAATACTGCCTTTTCTGGGGAAATAGGGACAATTCCTAATCCAACCTTGTTGAGTTTAGGGTTTTCCATTCTCTTTCCTGTTTGACTTCTAGAAGCACCATCAAAATACATTTCCAATGTTTGGGAATTATCTTGAATATAGAAGACCTTTTCATTTCCAGCATCATTCTTTTGGGTGAAGAAGGCTCCTAGTGATCACTCTAAAGTTTTCACATAGAGAATAAGTGGTCTTCCTTCAACAGGTAGAATTAACACTGGTGGAATAAAGAGGTATTTTTTTAGGATATCAAATGCTTCTTGGAAATCTTTAGTCCATTGGTAGGTAACTCCCTTCTTCATTAATCTGGTGAAGGGAAAACACTTGCCTTCCAAATTGGCGATGAAGTGTTGAATATAAGCTAAGTGTCCTTGGATTCCTCTTAATTATTTCAAATTTTGAGGAGGTTACATACCAAGGATTATTTTTTTTTTCTCAGGATCAACTTCGATACCACAATGGAATACAATTAAGGAAAGGTATTTTCCTGAGGTTACCCCAAAAGCACATTTCAAGGGGTTTATCTACAAACTTTGTTGTCGAATCTTATTGAATACGGTTTCCAAATCAGATAATGATTGAAATTTTGTTTTTATTTTACCACCAAATCATTCACATAACATTCAACAAATTTACCTAAGAAGGGTTTGAAGATATGATGCATTGAACATTGATATGTTGCACCTACATTCATTAATCCAAATGGCATTACCCGATAGCAAAACACACCTTGAGGGGATCTAAAGGTTTTAGATTCTTCATCTTCTAGGGAAATTGGGATTTTATTATACCTAAAGTATCCATACATGATGGAAATAACTTCATATCATGTCATTGCATAAATTAGATGTTCTGTAATCGGAACTATAAAATCATCTTTAGGACAATGCCGGTTAAGATCTCTGAAATCAATGAAGACTCTAATTTTCCCATTATTCTTTTTCAATGGGACAATATTGGCCAGAAATTTGGGATACTAAACTTCCATAACAAATTTCACCTTTATAAGATTATCAACTTCAGCTTCAATTTTAGAGGCATGAGTTGGGAGTGTTCTCCTTGCCGTTTTCTTAAATCCATGATGTTCTTTGGGCAAACCCAAATGATGGGTGGCTATATCAGGATTAAGACCTGGAATTTCTATAAAATTACAAGAAAATATATCTCAATGTTTCTTTAGAAAGGAATTATACACCTATTTCTCTTCAGAGGTAATGGACGCACTAATTAGAGTGGGGTGTGGATATTTTTCTATACCAAGATTTATTTTCTGAGTTCATCCACGGTGATGGAGACACCGCCTTCAAATGATGGAGGAGCATCCCTGAGATATTCCTATTCTTATTCATTATGTATTTCCTCTTCTATTTCCACTTTCATTGTAGATGATGAGGAAAAACTTCTAGAATTATGGGATAAATCAATATTTGAACATCCTGATGAAGAGGCCATAAAATCTGACCCTACCAATGACGAAGTGTTTTCCTATGGTAATAAAGAGGGGGTGATGGATTTAGAATCAATATATTTGTATTCCTCTAGTATTTATACTATCTTTTCTACTCTGGTTGATGAATTAGAGGCTTGTTTTAGTTCAGTAGATGAGATGAAAACATCTCCATTTAGGCTTTCATCATTGCTTGGTGTATCAATAATTTCTCCCATGTTATCAGGCTCAGTTTCCGTAATTGACATTATGGAAGTTACTAGATGAGTATTTGGATTTAGTTTTACCCTTTCAATGTGATTGATGGTTAACACATAATCTGTACTCAAATGTATGAATGGATTTGATGGGATCTTTTCCAGTCCATTTTAATCATTAACTCTGGTTATCTCTTTTGTCATGGGCTTCGTTCCTTTGGTGTGATAAAAATCTGCCTCAATGTATTGAGATTAACATTTTTTTAATAGATCCTTGTCACCATACAATGTCCCAGTTTGACCATTGAAATATTATTTCAAACATTGGTGGTATGACAAAGTTATGGGTGCATGTTGATGCAACCAAGGCCTTCCAAGAAGAATATTGAAGGATGTGTCCTGATGAACAACCATGAAATCTAAATTAGACACAAGATCTCCAGACCAATTTATGAGTGTAATCTTGCTCATAGTTTCCTGTTTATTCTTGTAATATCCTTGCAACATTAAAGAGGAAGGGGAGAAGTTATATTCAGTCAGGCCCAATCGATGAAGTGTACGAATGGGAATGAGGTTGACCCCGTAGCCATTATAAATGAAGGCTCGTCGGATGTCTATATCATTGACCTTTCCAGAAAAATAAAAAGGCCTAATATTCCCATGCACAAAATCATTTTCATATTCATCTATAAAATATATGAGTTCATAACATTCTGCAGGATCATTCTCTATACAATAAACCTCAGCAGCAACAAATTCGGTTTCAAACTCTTGAGGACTTGACAAATCCTCAATGAGTTCCTCTCGAAGATATTTTGACAGATTCAAAGCATCCATAATTTAAAAATTGGCGGGTAATTGGGCCAATTGTTTCAAGAAATAATTATTTTGGCCCAATGGACTGTGTTTCCCAGCATGGAAATGTGGTTCTGCTGGTGCTTTAGAAGTTGATGCTTCTTTTGTAGATGTAATCTATGTTGGAGCAGAAGTTGAAAATAATGTGGGATTTGGTAAATTAGACTGACTAGGTATATTAATTTTCTAAGAAGAAGATATTGTGTCTTCTAATCAGTCTTCAAAAATAATTGTTTCAGAACCAAACTTTTCTTTCATAGAAGAAACTCCTTGTTCATGTTGAGCCTGTTGAAGGGCACTTCCACGAGTTTCTGTCACATATATGGTTCGAGTAGGGGTATAGAAAAAATGGTGGTTTCTTGAATTCCCACATCTTCCCCTATATCCTTAACCTTGGCCCCTTCCTCTTGTTCCCCAATTAGGTATAAGGAATTATAGCTCATTATAATCATAATCACATTTTTCATAGGGATCTGTCAAATAGATAACATTAACATTACCAAATATCAATTCTTCATCTGACAAAGATTCTTCTTGATAGGTTAATTCTAGTTGTACCATTTGGCGGGGCGGTGCCTGTGTTTTTAAAACAGATGGCTCAAAATCTTCCAGGTTCAAGGAAAACTTTGTCCTTGACACGATCTTGTCTTCTTCTGACTTCTATTTGTCTTTATGATCACTTATCTTATTTGAGGAATGGCCTTTTGATAAAGATGGTTTTTATTTGGTAGGAGTGGAATAAGACACAATCGGTTGTTTTAACTATTTTTGTAAAATAGAATGATTCTGGATTATCATTTCTATGGTCATCCAATCATCAAATTTTTTCACATTTTTACTTTTGACCTCTTTCCATTCTCTCTCTTCCTCTGGATCAGTAGCAGTAACACATGCTACTTGAGCAGGTGAACTTTTTAGTTTTACTTGTCAAGAGTCTACCATTTTTTTCATAAGGTATTTGAAAACAAAACACTCCTAAATGGGTTGTCCCAACATCTAGTGAAAGGGACAATAATTAGGAAGATCTTCATCTCTGTCTTTATTTGGCTTCTTCATCCTTGGAAACTTAACCAAATTGTTTTCTAAGGCTAATATGATGTAACTAGGAACTTGTTAATTCCTAAAAGAATAAACTTTATACTTTAATTCCTGAAATTGTTTCCACCTTTGATCTCTTTGATAATATTGACGAGGCAGCCATTACTGTTAATGCTCAGGAGGCGGAGCCCTTCGGTATGATGAGAGTCTTGAAGTAGAAGCAGGTACAAGTTACTGTTTGAGGGTGACTGCAGCAGCTTCTGCCTTTCCTATCCTACTCCCCGGAACTAATGGAATTACATGAATTTTAGCCTTATTTTATATAATATAGTCTTCTATCTATGGGGAAATTGAAGTAAGTTCTCAAAACCCTCTTGTGTATTTCATAGGGATCAATGGTGTGCATAATTTATCATGTATATTTTCCACATATATTGGCAGCGATTCTTCTTGAAGGAGTTCTAAACTTAAGTAATATGTTAATCCTTTACATTGTGCAATGAAATATGAAACTCTTTCATTCTCCCTTTGTTTACAATTAATAATATCAAAAAATGTCATCTTTGGTAGCGTTGAGCTAAAATTGGAGAAGGAATTTTTGATGAAGATCTTCCCATCCAGTAATTGATCGAGATTGCAAACTTGTATACCAGACAAAGGTTGGTCCTTGTAAGGACTTCCCAAAACACCTAAGCTTAATTGCTTCTTGTTGTTGAGAAGTTCCCATCATGGGATCACAACAAGAAAAAAAATGTATTAAGTGTTGTTCTGGATCTCCATAACCATTAAAGATTGGGAATGTGGTATTCAAAAAAATTGGTGTGGGGGGGGGGGATTGCATCCACCAATTCAGGGTAATCTCTCTTTTCCATTTGAACTGGTGAACATCATTCCTCTATATCTTCCAATCAATCCATTAATTCCTCAATTGTGTTCATAAGAATTTGGGTAACATCTGAATGAGCTAGAAACTGTGTAGGTATAGCAACTAGAGCTTGAGCTGGTTCAGTGAATAGTAAAACCATTGATGGTGGTGTTGATATCTTCCTTGGATAACCCATAGAAACATGCCTATCAGTATGTATATGGTTCTACCTTGATTGGGTACCCAATGGAGGGAATTCATTATCAGCATCTATAGTTACTAAAAATCCCTTTTGTTGAGGAGCTCCTATAGGATTTGAAAGTTGAGGACTTTCCTGGGGAGTACGTCTAGCAGAAATGTTGTTTCTAAGTAACTCTGTGTTGAGTCTTTTCTACTCCTTCATTTCCTCTTCTTACTATAGAAATATCTCTTTAAGCAAAAGAAATTGACCTTCTCTAGTGGAAAATTGAGATTCAATCTGAGTTTTTTCCACTCCCCTTGTTAGAGGACTTTTGGAGAGGGGGGAGTGGGTTATTTGAAGGCTTACATAGATTCTAGGTAAGCCTCTAATTTTGGGTATGAACACCTTCTTAATTTTCCTCAGTGTGTACCGTATTATGGAAAAGAACATCATCTTCTGATTCCCCTAAACTGGACTTATTTTCTGGAGGACCTTCTACAATGGTGTTAATAACATTCACTAATGCATAATGCATTGATGTCATTTTGTTAGTGTTTCTGCTAGATTGTCTCCATTTGTGTCTTCCATGAGACTCCATTATATTATATGAATAATTCCCTAGAACTATTTTTCAGATAGTAACCTGAAGGTAATCCTTGGATAGTTCAGTTGTACACTTTCCTTGTGACTTCTTCCCTAATCGAGAGAAAACTGACTTCTGTTGAGGAGGGGATTGTAGATGTGAAAAATCACCCAACCCTACAGGCTAGGGTTGTTCCTATTCTTCTTCTTCAAATGTTTGAACATTATTTAATGAATTTTAATGTTGAATTAAATGATCCACCAGACTTTCAATAAAGGGTGATTCTTGAACTGTTATGGCTGAAATTCGTGCAACTTCTCTTCTGATTTTGCGTATTTTGGTTCAGACATTAGTTGGGTGCATCATCTAACAATCACTTAAATCACCTATTTCAGAATATTGATGTTCTATTTTAGTCATTTTCATCCTATGACACCTAATATCCTCTAAAAGAGATGCATGGTCAAGATTCTCATGTTCTTGATGTAAAAGTAACTCAACAACTTTTTTTCTTTGGGATTGATTCTGATGATAACTGGTTGAGGCATGTTCTTCAGTGTACATTTGATTACATACAAAACCTATAGATTGTGGCCAACTTTTCACAATAACATTGCATGAGACCACTTTTGGAGGACTTTTCTGATTTGGAGTGTAGTTAAATGCAATTCTCCATATGCACCCCATCTTCTGATATAAAAACTAGATGAGGAATCATAAATTAATTAGCATAGACTCTTTAGAGCGTTGATACATGTGTGATAAAGGGTTCTCTACTATTTTTTAAACTTTGGATGTTGGGAAAATGAGAGAGATTCCAAGTCAATTTGGCGTTTCAACCCTTTTATAACTTTTACATGATTTTGATATTCATCATATGGTAAGACTTTGGTTTTCAAATGATGAATATTTTTCTATAAGTTGAGATGAATGTCATGAATGCAATCTTTTGTCATCAATTTTGTAATGTTATACTAAGAATTTGAAAAATTCTGTAACATGACTGGTATTTCTCCTTTAGCTAATTGCTTCCTCATGTTTAACACATCATCATTATCTTTCAAAAGAGGTTTCTCCACTTGATCTGACCGGAGTGGATGCTCTGTATTAGAAGAGAAATGACCTAAAGGAGGTATGGAGAATTACCATTCCCTTAAGATATATTCTGGTTGAGAAAGTGTTTCACCCATAAAAGACAAGGCATCATACATGACTGGGCTTGTGTTTTCAAGTTCCTCAATATAGAAGGGCTTTCTCATAACTACATTGTCAATTATGGAATTGTCTTGACAATGTGAAATACTACTGCAGAGAGGACTTTCACAGCGAATGCCATCATGGGGAGGATCTCCACGATGGATTATAGAAAGGGATAAATCTTCTTTCTCCTTGGTCTTATGGCCACACAGAAGGTTGTCGTGGCTCTCATATGGAGATATGCACTCTAGATTGACCAAATTTTCATGAAGTAAGCCTTCATGATGAAGTTTCTAATGAGGAAATTCAGAATTACCACTACCACTCCCATAATTTGGTAATGAGAGGATATGATCTTGAGCTGCAATAGATAAATGTCTGAGGGCTTCAAGAACTCCAACATTAAGAGGAGCCACATCACAGATTAACTCATGATTTTCCAACAATACTTGGAGAGACTTTTTCTTGGATTTTCTCTTATACATAATTGGGGCCACTTGATGGGAAAAGTGGTTATTATGGGCAAGTGTATGTGCCTGCCCTATATTGGTTACTGAAACAAACTGATTACCTCTAATTGGAAAGGGTGCATGTTCACAATCTTTTTTTCCATATGATATGGGAGAGTATGCCCCATAACACTCTTGTACTAGAACATAGGTGTGTATCTACTCCAGGATAGAATGACGATGTGTCATCCCATGTGTGGCAATATATTTATGTGTATTTTCTCCTAATACTGCTGAATTAGTTAAAATATCCTAGCATGTTTCCGGAATAGGGGCAGGGATTTGCGTATTCCCTTTCACCATTGATAGAATATGTTTGGTGACTTCAGCAGCTGAAATGGTAATATATGTCCATTCTGTGTCGGGAATAGGTGTATGTACCTTCTCCTATCCTCTTTTTTCCTATCAATGGTTATTGACAGTACTCATGCATAGAGGAAAAGAGTTGGGTCTGCCCCAAATTTATCGTCAGAGATTTCCTACTAACTTCTCCAGGTGCTACCAAATGAGACTGTTGGCAGGATTGATGAACATTGGCAGGTGTATATGCCTATTGGATATTTCCTGTCAAGTATGGTTAATGGACTTCCTTCAATACTGGTAGAAAAGGCTGCTGACAGAATTGGTGATTGTGAACAGGTGTATGTTCCTGTTTACCATTTGCCACCACGTTAGATTGGAAAACTTCTTTAAATGCTGTCAGACGAGCCTGATGACTAGCTGATAACTTGTAACCAGGTGTATGTTCTTGTTCACGGTACTCCACTGGGTTTATCTGGTGGTATTAGTGGGTTTCTATCAAATGAGTCTGCTGAGCAACAAAATTAGGACTAATGGGTGTATGTGCCCGCTCGTTGTTTGACATCAAGTTAAAATGATTGACTTCTCCGGTGGAGGAAGAGGTGAGAACCTGCTCCCTGTTAACCGGACTTTGTCCCTAGTAGTTCATCTTGCATGCCTATGTTAGAGAGACCTGGTCTAAATTTCTAGAGGCAACACCCCCATCATGTTACAGGTTAACTACCACACGATTCTGGTGGCGACTGCTAGTGGGAGTCCTCAGGAAGGACTCATGCATTCTTCAATTGAGGCCTTGAGTGACCTCCTGATCCAACTCCCTATATTATGTGAGGGATTTATTGTTGAGTTCAAGGGATAAATACGCAAAACCCTTGGAGATGGTGGTTGGCACCATTTTCTTCTTGATCATTGGTCTTCATTAGCCAGATGATAGAAGATTATCGTTTACCTAGAGGGCCTATCGAGCAGCCTCCATAGTCGGGATTTTACCATTCTAGCAATATTATTTTATCAGCGCATTAGAGATCCAATATTGAAGATGTTGGGTTGGTGATGACTTTTTCATGTGGATGGAGATCCAACTTGAGCAGTATTTAGGAAGTTCACAAATGTTGTCTTGGAGAAATCCACTCTTTGGATTGAAGGGAGTTCTATGTAAAAATTGAATAAAACAACAAGCTCTATTAAAACAACATCTTTTTAGATGGATACATGTGTGAATAATTCCTTTTCCTAGACTTCCTTTATCAATTTATAGGGGCATAACAAGTGGGTAACATTATTAACTTGGTTACGGATTCACATCGTGTTCACCATTTTTGTTTCATAGTTCCTTGAAATGTGTGTTCTATATTTAAGAATCACAGTTTACAGGTGGTTTCTATTGTATTTATTCATGGAACTGGAAACATACAACAATTCTTTATCCAAAGGGGAACCACTTTCCAAAGGCAGGCGTTCGTCAAGTTTTGAACATTATGATACTTATGAATGTGCATTGGTCGAGAGGATGGGAGGTCGGACTCATCACACCATTTTTGGGGGGAATTATTGTCTACTCTGAGACTCTCTTTGTAAATTTAAAATATTTTCATGAATACTTATAAATTCACCTAGTATATCATAAGTATCCCTTGGAATTTATAATCACTTATTAACATGTGTAAAATTTTATAATCATCAGTATGCATTCAAGGTTATTCATTAATGGAAATATCCATATGTATTAGAGGTTTTCCATCAATGTTATCAACTAATATACTGCTTATAGAATATTTTAATCATCATTGTGATGATACTGGTATTTAATCTACTTAGTGGGGAACTCTGGAATTTTATTTTCATCCAAGGATATGAAGGTTTAGTTTGATTTTGGGATCATGCCCATTAGATAGGCTACCTACATATCCTTATGAAAGGAATAAGAATCCTCGTAGTTAGGTTCCACTAAATGGGACACACAATACCTTTTAAGGTCATGTGATAAGGACCTCTAAGCAGAAGGTGCTTAGTTGAAACATAGTGTGGGACTTATGCTGAAGCAACCCAAGGAACTTGGAAAGGATATGGGTTTCTATGTAGGATC
The DNA here is from genome assembly GCA_963277665.1 of Viscum album. Classification (NCBI taxonomy): domain Eukaryota; kingdom Viridiplantae; phylum Streptophyta; class Magnoliopsida; order Santalales; family Viscaceae; genus Viscum; species Viscum album. The sequence continues at coordinate 113,576,184 of OY728133.1, read as the reverse complement.
AGAACCTATTTGGCATTTGGCCCAAGGAGAACAGGGTTGATTTGAAGTATTAGGTTTGAACCTCAAGGAGGTTTCCTACATATCCCATATAGATCGGAATCAAAGACCACTTAGTTCGATAAATCCCATAAGAGAGTATAGTCCATTGAGAGAGATGATTTTGGGATTACTTCTTGAAAAGGATTCCTTGGTGATTTGAGGGGTGAATTTGGGGATTATTTTTAAGGAGGATGTCCAAATTAGGGGAATTATGGTTGGATTTCTAAAGAGAACATCCAAAGATCTTGGGCCCTGAGAAGGATTCCTACGTATCCCGATTATGATGGGAATCAGAGTTATCGTAGTTCATTCAATTGTGAAAATGTTGTGATCATGAAAAATCTCTAAGCCCACGTGAGTCATGCTTGATGTGACAAACAAGATAATTTAAATGATTCAACAAAGGCATTCAAACTTTTAAATTTTTCCTCCATCATTAGTAGAAGAGGGTGTTTCGACCGTGGAAGAGGGCGAGGTGACAAATTTTCCCCCTGTTCTATTTACATTGGACAAAGTTCCAATGTAAGGTGGATGGGATCAATGTGAGGGTCTTATACCGGGATGGATGCCCATTAATTTATCCTGAAAAGGTAGGGAGAATTCATCTATTATTTCATGGAAAAGAAAGTTTGAAGTGTACGTTCCCTACCAGAGACCTGAGGTTCCGGGTCACCTCTTTGAGGAGGGTGAGGTCAGGACCCAAACCCTCTTCAAAACTGGGAACTTCCCAACACTATTTCTGGGATAAAGTTACATGTGACTATAGATATACAAACCCACATACATTCCATGAATCGTATCCCCATTGTGAAAAAAAAATTGGAAAACCTTTGACTGCGAAAATACAAACCCAAATCGGAGACACACTGATGTGCCTTTCTAAAAGGTTTGATAAGTCAGGAGGTTTTGGTGGAGGTCTCAACATGATCCCTTTCATAAAATGGAGACAATGATGAATAATCCTTACCATTAATGGATGAGGATGGATTAATGGCTTGTAGACTAAAGAGAGTGAAGATAATAAGTGAATCAAAGAGGGACTCCCATGTAGAGAAGGGCATGCAAGTATGGGTGCGCAAGTACACTTGGGAGACCTGATATTCACTTAAGAAATGAACAACCTATATAGTAATACTTGGGTGAGGCATTTCTCAATCCTTCTAGAGTATTCACAGGTTATCCAAGAAGGGGGGAACTCAAGTTCCTATGAGAGGAATGGGAGGCTTGCAAGTATTTTTGACTTGGGGAGGTTTGGTGATTTAGGCACATGAGGGTTATGGTTTTCAAACACTAAAAGGACTTAATTTCAATGATCCTGCCTTAAATACTCTTCTAAAGGTGTTGAAGAACTACCTTGAATGTTTTGGAAGACTGGGGTGAAGTACTAGGGCGACGAGAGCAGTAATTGGGCTTCAAGGAAATTAGTCTATACAAATAGGGGCCCCAAGGGTCTATTTATAGGAAAATAAGTGACCTTGGGTGAAATGAGTTGGGCACACAAGTGACTTTTGTGTGATATAGGAGTGCACAAGTAGGCTACATGGCAAATTTGGGCGTGCAAGTAGGTTGCGCGCCATCGGTGTTTTGGCTGGACTAAGGCAATTCAAAATGCATGCCTTTGAAAATCTTGATTTTTTCTTCATGTATTTTCCTATTTTATTTCTAAGGGGATCCCATTTGTCATTTTTAGACTCTTTTATGGAATGGAGTGTCATCAATGGTTTAAAGATGAACCCCTTGAAATGTACTTTTAGTATAACCTCCGGAAAGTTTCTTGGATTCATTGTACGCCATCATGGTATCGAAGTTGATTCTGAGAAAAAAGCAATCCTTGGTATATCACCTCCTCAAAATTTGAAAGAATTTAGATGAATCCAAGGAAACCTGGCCTATATTCGGCTATTTATCACCAATTTGGAATGCAAGTGTTTACCCTTCACTAGATTAATTATGAAAGGATTCACCTACCAATAGACTGAAGACTATCAAGAATTATTTGATACCCTCAAGAAATATATCTTGTGTCCACCAGTATTAATTCCACATGTTGAAGGAAGGCCTCCTATTATCTATGTGACAGCTTTAGAGAAATCACTAGGTTCCTTACTCACCCAAAAGAATGATGCTAGGAATGAAAACAACCTTTACTATCTCATTTGAACTACGCTTGATGCAGAAACACAATATTCAAGTATTAAAAAGTGATACCTAGAATTAATATTTGTAGTTTAGAAATTGAGGCACTACCTACAACATCATGAGTTACAATTGGTAACTAGAAATAACCCACTCAAATGTATTCTCAGTCGTCCTATGCTTACAGGGCGTCTGGCATGGTGAGTAGTTATTTAGCAATATTTTGATATCCAGTTTATGCCTCAAAAGGAAATAAAAGGACAAGCCCGAGCTGACTTCCTTGTTGAGCATCCATCTGCCAAAGATACATTATTAAATACTTAACTTCCTGATGAATAAGTCTTCTCTATTCAAAATAATTCACCAACATCGGAAATGTACTTTGATGGTCCGTCCATAAGTCTAACATGGAAGATAATGGAAAACCCTAAACTCAACAAAGTTGGGTTAGGAATTGTCCTTATCTCCCCAAAAAAGGCATTATTTCCTTATTCTTTCCTATTATCAGAAGTCAAAACCAACAATGAGGCTGAGTATCAAGCTCTCATTATAGGTTTGGAATTAGAACTTTAGGTTCAAATGAATCACTTGAAGGTAAAGGGTGATTCAGAATTGGTAATCAAGCAAATCAATGGAGAATACTCAATCCAAAAAGAATAGTCAATCCCTTTGTGGGATTAAGTCAGAGGGTTAATGAATGAATTTCCCTTAAAGTTGATATTGTCTTATGTCCTGCGATCAAAAAATGTCCAAGAAGATGCACTGGATAATGCAGCTATAGCCTTAGAAGATCCAAATTAGGATGATACAGTCATTATCATAGCCCATCATCATGTGGTTTCACCTTTTGTTCAAACCATAATAAAGGAAATTATTGAAATTATCTCTATTTTTGAGCCATATGGTCATACCACTGAATGGAGAACATCCATCATGGAATATATTCAAAATTAAGTACTTCTAATGAATAGGGATGAAAAAGAACAGATTTGGTGATGAACAACCAATTTTACTATCTATGATAGTCCAGACCACCAAAATATCCTCTACAAGAGAGGCTTTGATGGAATCCTCTTCAGATGTATTGATGGAGAAGATACTATAGTTGTCATTAAATAAGTACATTCAGCAGCTTGTGGTACCCACCAATCTGGGCATAGACTCTCTAATCAAATATGAAGGCTTGGATACTTTTGGCCTTTAATGACACATGATTGTATAGATTTCACTAAGAAATATCATCCCTGCCAAGTGCATTCCAGCTTCATTCATCCCCCCCCCAAGATTCTACATAGAGATAAATACTCCTGGCCATTTATGACATGGGTAATGGATGTAATAGGGCCTTATCCTCCAACTACAGCAAAGCAGTTCAAGTATATCCTTACCACTACTGACTTCTTTTCTAAATGGGATGATGCAATACCTCTCAAAGAAGTCAGAGCCAAAAGCATTGTTAGTTTTGTAAAAACTAAATAATCACCAGATTTGGTGTCCCTTATACTATATTAATGGACAATGACACCAATTTTTTTTCGATTGAGGTAAAGAAGTTATATCAAGAGCATAATATCAAATCAAACCATTCATCTCTCTATCGTGTGGTGGACAATGGATAGATATAGGTATTCAACAAGACCCTATCAAATATACTCTAGAAAATGGTGGATAAAGATAAGAAATCATTTCCTGTTAAACTCTTGAACACTTTATGGTCTTATCAGACAACTACTCGTAATGCCACCCAAGAAACTCCTTATTCATTGGTATATGGAACCAAAGAAGTTTTTACAATTAAAATGTAGTTTCCTTCACTCAGAGTTGCAATCTGTGATCAGTTTTCTATAGATAAGAAGTCTCAGAAACGGTTCAATGAGCTATAACGATTATATGAGAAGAGATAGCATACTTTTCATCATTTATAAGTCTATCAGAATAGAATAGCATGAGCTTTTAACAAGAATTTTTGCCTCTATTCATTTATTCAAGGATAATTGGTATTGGTCCTTAGGACTCCAATGATACTTGGGAAGAAACCTACAAATCTTGAGCCAAAGAGGGAAGGACTTTATTCCATACATAAGGCCTATTCAAATGGAGCTTATGCCCTAATCTCAATGGATGGAGATCATATTAAAACTCTAACCAATGCAATATTATTAAACAAATACTTTGTGTAGTTGTACATATTATCCTTGTTGCAAGACTAAAAACTGCACAACCCTCTTGTCCTCGCTGCAAGACTGAAAACTGCACAATAAAACATCCAAGTTGCAAGACATTAAACTATATAACATCCATAAGCATACATGTTTCATGACATTAAAATGTGTAGCATCTTCATCCTTGTCTCATGATGTTAAACTGCATAACATCATTTGTCCTCGTTGCATGACATTAAACTGTACGAGTAACATTTTCTCTATTTGACATTAGAAGCTTCCATAAGTAAACATCATTAACATCATCTCTACTCCTTAGTAGCACATGAGTTCCTCTCTTTCCTATATCTAAGTTATATCTGCATAGAAATCTTATTTCATGAACTATGTATTGATTGATTCTCATTTTCAATGAGATATGTAGAGATTCCAAAATATCCAATTTTGGGCCTAGCCACAATCACAAAATCTATTTATTTCATTATATCCTCAAGTATATGAATTAGATATATATATAGTGTTTCCTTAAGATATATTATTTAGTCTTTATACCATTTTATGTCTTAAGATTTACCATTCTCTCAGAACATGTCAAAGCCCCCATTCTTCATGTAAAACTCGATTGGCGTGAGAAAGGGTTGTTTAAATAACTATGTATGAATTTATTATTATCTATTTGAGATACGTAGAGATGCCTAGACCTCCAATATTGGGCCCAGCCGTGATAAAAAACCCTTTATTCCTTGTATAAGAATCAAACCTGCATCGGTAATGTTGTAAGAACTATATATGGCTTGATTCTTTCCTTCAACAAGACACATAGTGACACTTGGGTCTTATCCCTAGTCTAGTTTCAATGTGTCGTTCTTTTTCATATAATTTCATCTTCGTCCTTACCTCATGATGTTAAAACTGCATGGAAATTTAACACCCCCATTCTTCACCTGTGTCACCATTGTATTATAGAATAAACACTTACTACTCCTTGTTTCTCACACCGAGCAAAGCTCAAGTGGGATTAGGAATTGGGTAAAAGGCTTATTTATATAAATGAGGTGTTTCAATACATTATGGGGTTTCAAATGTCCTTGTTTCATGACTTTGAACTGCACATCATAATATTAATTCAAAGGAAACAAATAAAGTATCCATTTTACATATGATTCAGATCTATGTAAGAGACGTCAAACTCATGGCCAATATTGGTTCAAATATTTCTCATATGCATTGGGAATAACCCCCTTCCATATTTCACACTCTTAATCTTTAATGTTTTCATATCTTCATAATATTTCTTACGGTTTCTGGTGAAAGATTTTCTAATACCTGAGATCTCTTTTGCTTGAGTATGTAGTACATGCCCTTAGGTGGCCTTGCATAAGTTGCTTACATAACAGGTATGTTAATTAAAAGATGCCACTATTTTTCTATGCAGCATATGCCCCAGTTGGTCCTTCATAACACAAACCCCATAATGTGTTTTCCAAATTATGGTAACTTCGTTCTTGGTTATAGTATCTTTGTCCCCTTCAAACTATGATGACAATATACACAAATATATATTTTAATACAGTCATTCAATTATACATTTCCAATTATCTTTCTCCCAATATGAAAGTCTTCAATCCCATAGCTTACACATTTCCCATGCAATATAAAATAACCTTGGAATCACTTGGCCACATATCATATATTGTTTCCATTTCGATTCCTAGTTTTATGACCTAAAACTACAGACCCCACACCACCTACATTTGGGTCATACCTTCGTAGATGTAATACCCCTCTGATTATTTGGAAATCTTGATTGGAAATACCCTCTCCATATTCAGGTACCTTTCTCCAAAAACCAAACTCTCTGCTTTGGAAAATCTAAATCTCCATTAACTTTCTTTGGCTTTTAGCACTAGGATGCCATATTTTTTAGATCTCTTTTTCCTGACTATGCATTACGTGCCCTTAGGTGACCTTGAATAAGTTACCTACAAAATAGTCATGTCAATAAAAAGATGCCACTATATGGCTATGAAGCATATTCCCCAGTTGGCCCTGCATAATACAACCCCCATAATAGCTTTGTCAAATAATGGGAACATAGTTATTGAAAAAAAAGACTTCGTCTAATTCTTTTATCCCTTTTCCCATATCATCCTTTGGATTCAGAAATTATTAAATCATAGTTTATGATTTTCCATTCCATACTTGAATATGGTAGTGTATTTCTAAACATATTATCATAAAATTTGGAGTCTCATACCTTTGGTCAAAGCTAAAGACCTTAAATTAAATCCCCACAATTACCTCACTACATGACATAAAACTCCACAGTACCAATGTCCTCATTGCATGACTTAAAACTGCACAGTACCAATGTCCTCACTGCTTGACTTAAAACTGCACAACATAATATTATAAATTCCCATTTCTTATAAATTTTAACCACTCCTTGTACACCAAATTTGTATAGAAATTGGTTTCCTATTCATGAAATATGTCTGTATAAAATAGCCCTATCATTCTTAAAATTAATTTCCTTGGAAAAACCACCCAAAATGGTCTTAAGTAACCCAAATCTTATTTTCCCCTATCTATCAGTAGAAAAATGTTAAATTCCTAAAGAGCTCTTTTTTCTTGACTATGCAGTACATGCCCTTAGGTGGCCTTATATAAGTTGCCTACATAACGGGCCTGTTAGTCGGAAGATGCTACTATTTGGATATGCAGCATATGCCCCAGTTGTCCCTGCATAATACAACCCCATAATGGTTTTTTCAAAATAATGGTAACTTCGTTCTTGGAGAGGAGTCCCCTTATGTTGATGCAAGTTTTAGATTTTGTGACCATAAAAATCATGACTCAAGATTCCCCTTGGAAATATTTAAATAATATTAAATCAATTAATAGCCACAGAGTCTTGTTTGGGATCTAATTTAAAAATTTATGGTCAAAGATATTTGACCATAAATACTAGCCCTTTATAGTCTAACATGCATGACTCTAAACTACCAACAATAAGAGACATGGTACTCACTATATTGAGAACCTGCAAAGGGAACTCTAAACAAAAGTCGAATCCCAGCTCACTAAATGTACATTTTTGTATGATTTAGGTAATATTGAGCAATAAAACGTAAATAGATATAATGTTTTTGGGGTTTCCCATATAACCCCAACAAAAATAAAACTATGCTTACTAGGCCCAATGGCTTCAGTAAAATAAAATAATTTAGAGAAAGTGAAAAAAATGATTAAAGACAAAATAATTTTCATTTATGAAACTTTTTCACAGAGGAGAATCCACAAATTTAAGTCTCTCTCAGGTAAAAAATCAGAAATTATAAAAGGATTTCTACATAATTGATCATTTGTTTGACAACCACTTGAGCCCCGTCATCTGCCTATTGAAGCTTGTTTATTTGACCAGCCTCGCTCTCTTCATCATGATGAAGTGATTCTTTAGCATCTGCAATGGATTTTACACCATCCTTCTGGACTTCTCCTAATGAGCTATGAAGATGTTCAAGTTCCCCTATAATGATATCTAACTCCTGTTGAAGGTGTAGCTGCTAAATAGTCTTTTCATTAATTGTCTGCTTTTGTCCCTTCAACTTTGCAGTATGATTAGCCTCAGCCTAGGATAGCACTTCTTGGAACTCTTCAATATTGATCAATAGTTTGTCTTTTTTCAAGTCTTGTCGAAGCTTTTTCTCTTTCTCCCTACTACGTATAATTGCTTTCACCATAGTATGAATTTCACTGTATTCAAAACCGCCAAATACTAGCATGATAAACAGAGATGAAAGTCGTGTAATTATTGAAGGCAGCTACTCACGGGGCATCTCATATATTATCTTCCATATGTTTTTTCATGCCTTAAGTCATGCAAGACGAAGATCCTTCAATAGTTCTGGGTCCGATTCAGAATCACTGTCATAAGGAGGGATATATTTTGGGACTAATGCACTTAAAGAAGTGCCATGTTCTGTTCCTTCCTAAACAATGGATGCTCCACCTTCCAATGTTTCTTGGGATGATTTAGAGGCTTCACCTCCAAATTTATCCATTGAAGTTGATATCCTTATATGGTAAATCAATAAATATGGTTATGGTTATATTCAAGAGACAACAAAAGTGAAGTAAATAAAAATATCTATATCTCTTACCAAATAGTAGGTCAACATCTTGAGAAGAATCCTCCGCAATATTCTCAGTCTCAACAATTTTTTTTGATGTCTTTGGATGAGGAGTGTTATCTTTAATATGATTAGGATATTCATATTGAATCACATGAAGATATTCTATCACAAGATCCACATGAGCCAATGTCTCTACAATGGTGGGGTTTACGTTAATATCAATACTTCTATCAAGTATCATTGTGATAGTAGTTTATTTAGATGGAACTGCATATTTCAACCAACCATGGTTTGAAGGATAATAATAAGAAGATTAACAGGATGAATAATGGGAACACACATCCATTTGATTCTATACAAGGAACTCCAAAATATTCTAAATCATTTTATATATTAACATGCTCTAATAATTTTTCAAAATACATGCCAAGGTTCATCATTTCATCCAGTGATATCCTAGATCCCTGGTTAGTCTCACATATGGGAGCACTTGGCGTGTTTTCTTTGCAACCTTCCTCTGGAAACCTTTGACCCTGAATAGTTTCCTCAGTAATAGTTTTGTGTTCAATGTCAGTTGTTTCTAGATGTACTAGTGCATGTGATGAACCTAAAAGTGTCATAGAATAAAAGTTAGTAGTTGTTACATTTTATGCCTTATGAAGTATTATTGATTTACCATAATCCTCCTTTCCTTTGATAGAAGGAACAGAAGAAGTGTTGGGAATAGATGATGGTTTTTTTGGCTTTAATGGCTCTTCAAAAACCACTGGATTTGTATGAATTTTTATCTATTAAGCAGAACCCTCTATGGTTCCTTGAACCTTATCAGTAGTTTATTTCAAAGAAGAAACATGATAATCCCATGTAATCCAAATAATTTTTAACAACTTTTCATGAATAAGGACTAAAATTCATGATTATCAGGGAGACTTACCACTACTAAGAAAGTGTTTAACCATGGATATCTTTATTCGGTGACTTTTCTTTTTCACCTTATTAGGATTTCTTTAATCATCATTTCCAAAGAAATTTGTTGTAGATTCCAATGCCCTATGTATTTCCACCTCCATGGCATGTTGGCCTGGAGATATTTCTTCTGATTCACGGGGTGATCTGGTAGCTCCAAGAGTAGTGCCTCCAAGGCTATACTGTGTTGAAGGAACTTCAGTTGTCTTTGATTTACCTAGTTGTATGTTAATATGATATTTATCCTATGTAACAATCTTTTGACTAAATTTAAAGTTTAAAAAATGGAAGATAATGTGAGAAAAAGGAAACTTACATCCTCAGGATCTACAAAGTCATGCCACTCTTCGTCTAATGAAGGATTAATCCCTTCGATGGTACCATGATCTATCATTTCCTTCACCCGCTTTGTGGTAGGAAGTGATTCATCAGTGGAATATATGATCATTTCCAACTCTCAAATGTAGGTCTTCACCTCATTACCATTATCCTGAAAAATAATGTCATAAGAATCCCACAAATCCCCTAGTCCTGGAATATGCAGTCCTTCACATAGATCCATCCACAAGATTTTAGCATCACAGTACATAATCTTCCATGTTTGAACAACATTTGGTCATATATATTCAGAATTTATGTTAGAGGGTTGTGGAGAGGATCCTGAAACTTTGGATTTTAGTTTCTTCCCAACACCCACAATCACAAATAAGGGATTAGAAAATGGAACTTTCTTCTCTTTAGAATGATGGAGACCATATCACCTTGATATGACTTCGGTAGTGATTGATGGAGTGGATCTCTTAATTCTAGGAGGCTTATATCTGGAATGAGGTCTCTTCAGTGAATTTGGAGCATCATCACCTCCACCCTCTAATTCTTGCGAGTCATCCCATGATGATGAAGAATTATCTTCCAAACAAAGGGGTTCCTTCCTGATAATTCTCTTTACCACACTCAAGGGGTTTCATGATTTAATACCCCTTTAGGGTAAGATGAAACCCAATTTTCAGCATACCAGATAGTTAATCTACTTAATGCATCAACGATGGGTAAATTAAATATTTCCCCAGTATTCTCCACAGATTTCAACAACCATAGTTGTCGAGCAACCATTGGGTGTTTCTCTAATCTGACATGCACAAGAGGGGATATAGTATTATGTTGTAGAAATTTGAATTGAAACACAAATCTATAAGGCTCATAGGCCTCAAATATGATTTTCCCATCAATTATGGTGGCCTGCACGCCATCTATGCAAGCTAAATTATAGTCCCTCAATTACAAACTGGCCATCCCATCATTAATAAATTCCCCGTATGATGATTTCAATAAAGAAATAAATAGAACTCCTTATGCATTCTCAATATAGCCTTGATGTCGTAAGTATTCAAAGATAAGGGAGAAATACAAGAAAAATCCTGAACATATGGTCGGAAAGAACTTCCAAAAACATGTACTCCACTTTGTACAACATAAGTTATGAAGTCAGTAGTGATTCATCCCCACAACACTTAGAATGGTCTCGCTATTCTAAAGGGATAATTCCCCTTGTAAATTTGTATAAAACTCGTATGAATCTTGGCCAAAATAAGAGTGGCCAACCCTACCATACTATTCTCTACCATCTTAACCGTAATAAAAAAGGTTCATGGCCTCATGCTTCTTTTGGAGTCTCAGACTGGTAATAAATACACACAGATCCACATGGACAAGAAACCTACTAGATACATCTTTGTAGGAATTTTTTGGTTGACTTCATATCACCATTTATCAAATTCTCCTTTCTACAATGTTGGCCAAAAAGTATCAGGGTTACTACTCTTCTCTACACTTGGATAGCTAGTCGGATGGGTGTAAGTGGGACCCTTTTCCTTCTTATTTGTCAAAAATATTTCCATCCATTCCTCCAGATGTATATCCCTCCTGGTGAAAGATTTCTTGGTGGTTATGTTATTGAGTTTGTTAAATATTTTCATCAACTCACAAACCAAAGACGGTGTCTTATCCGAGTTATTCCTTGTCACCTTGGGAGGAATAAACTCATCATACATGTCTCCAAGGAATGGAGCTCCATAAATCTTGTAAACATCCCAAAAGCTGATTCCTACATCTCCATGTGTTAAATGGAAGGAATTAGTATCTGGGCTCCATCAGCTTAACAATTTCGGGATGAAATCATCATTCCTGTACACATAAGTTTTTCCAACCCAGACAACCTCATAAATCCCGACGCCATTCAAGTCATCTATAAATTATGCACAGGTCTTACGAACCGAGTATGTCCACATCCACATGGGTTTCACACCTCCTCCTGGGCAGAAGTCCCAACTTTTCCTCCAACCCTAGTACTGATCTATCTAAGAATCCCAAAATATGGACGAATAACAGTGTGGTTGCAGCTTGGGTGTGAGTGCCATCAAATCTGGAGCACACAGGCTATGATGTATAATATGATCATTCTCTACTATCCCATCATTAGAAAATGATCCCCAACAGAAATGTTGTCTGACTAAATGTTTCTATACAAAGGCAGATAGGTGCTTTGTGGAAAGTTGAAATGATACTTCTTAAAATATTTTGCTAAGTCTGGAAGGGTGGTGTCACAAATGTCAAAGTAATCATGAACAATGACATTTATCATGTCATCAATCCACTTCCTGGAAATCTCATCAGTAGTTAAAATTCTTTTTGGATCCATTTCAACCTTCAAAAAGATAGAAATCATCTTTTAATGTAAGTTCAATTTTTGTGTTTTGAGAAGAAATTGGTAAAGGCATTAAGGTGCACAAGTATAAATTGGCGCTCAATTATAGGTTGGCATGCAAGTATGGTGCCCCACATATATCACACAACTAAAAAAAATACAGAAGAAGTGTGGCGAAACAGAAGCGTTTGAGTCAAAGAAGACTTGCGCACTGAGAGCTGAAATTTTGGAAGTCTCAAGGCTTTTTTGCATAAGTGAAGATGTTATATATAGGCAAAACATGTCACCCTGCATGCTAGATTCCTGTGCGGTACAAACTTTCACGACCATTTACTCAACCCACATAACACTTACGCACCCCATTACTCTATTCTTTCTCCTTCATTACTTTACCTTAGTATCGGATCCTATTTTCATTTCATATCCAATTATGAGGGGGTGGCTTTTTTTGACACTCCATTCCCTCAAAGAGTCTAAAAAATGACAAAGGGAATCCCCTTAGAAGGAAAACGGGAAATACATAAAGAAAATCAATATTTTTAAAGGCATGAGTTTTGGGTCTCCTTAGTTAGACCAAAATAGAACTGGTGTGTAGCCTACTTGTACGCCCCAAAACATCACGCAACCTACTTGTGCACCCAGACTCCTTTCACCCAAGGTCTTATTTTTTCCTATAAATAGACCCTTGGGGAGCTCATTTGTATGGAAAAATTTCCTTGAAGACCAATTGTTGCTCTGGTCTCCCAAGTGCTTCCCCCAAGTCTTCCAAAACTTTCAAGGTAGTCCTTCAACAGCTTGAGTAGAGGATTTACATGGGGATCATTGGACTTATGTCCTTTTAGTGTTTGAAAACTATAACACTTGCACGCCTAAAGAACCCAACCTCCAAAAATCATAAATACTTGTGCATTGCATATTCCTTTTATAGGAACTCGAGAACCCTACTTCTGGGATCACCTATGAATACTCTTGAAGGTTTGAGCAAGGTCTTTCCCAAGTAGTACCATACAGGTTGTTCGTCACTTAAGTGAACATCAGGTTGCCTTAGCCTATATGCACGCCCATACTTGCATTCCTTTATCTACTTGGGAGACCCTCTTTGATTCACTTACTCTCTCCAGTATATAATCCATCAAGACTTCCTCAAATCCATTCATGGAAAGTCTTCATCTTCATAGGATCCCTTGTCTAAAAGGTATTTTTTTAGACCTCCACCAAAACCTCATAACTGTTGAAATAGTGGGTGCCCTAGACCCAACTATTTAGTACCTTTGATTACCGTATCATGTGTACAGTTAGATATGCCTGATGATTTCTTACCATTATAGTGCAGACTTTTCTGCGTCCACTATAATAATGGTAATGTCCAAAGATCAGTTGTCGTGTCGAGAGGTTATAGCAGATCACAGGCTATAATGAGAACCTCAAGATACAATGACATTGACCTTAAATATATGTTCTATAGTCTAGATACATCTTACTGACTAGACACAGTAGATGTCTGACTATCAGGTGCTGGGGGCTCATAAGCATTGAGACTTCTTCTCATGAAGTTCGCACTTGGTGATCTCTAGTAGTGAGATCATGAGGACATACCCGCCAATAGGAACACCACATGTTTTGGGTGTCATTGGTTGTTCCTATCTACGGACATGTGTATTGGTCTCCTGACTTGAGATCATTACCAATGTATATCACTTAATTACGTACTTTGATGCAAGGCAAAAACCATGGCAGTAATGGCATGTCGAGGTAGTTTGTGTTGGGTGCGTCGTTGGTGGTATGACGTTGGTTGAATGGTCAAGAAAGGATTTGTCGCTTCCAAGTTTAGGAAGTTGTATATCTCAGGCCTGGTTGATCAGGATGGTGCCGCCTCCATAAGTCTTTGGCCAAAGCAGTAGAAAGGAAAATCCATCCGGTTAGATCAACAAATAATAAAGCAATATAAGGACGATGACACAAGAGTGCGTCCTGCTTTATGAGATATTTATTGACAAAGAGACTACAGTACACAGTCAGTGTTTGTAGGATGGTAGTCGTTGCTATAACTATCCTTATCTCTTTAGGGGCCATGACGGGTTTCTAGACCCTGCTCTTGGTCTGTGAATTTTATTCACTGCTATCGAGATAAGGGCCTAGAGGGTCACACACAATAGCGTATTCAAGAATCTGCACCTATTCAGTTGAATAGGTATATGGACATAGTGGGCCCCGCCACGGGGTCCAAACGTTGTCCAAGTTGTCGATCACCAATGGAATTAAATAAATTCATTAATATTCAAGTTACGAAGATTTGGGATTGAATTTATTTAATGTATATATGAGTTCAGTAAATACGATAAAATATTAATCAAACGAATATTATTTTAATACTCAAGGTTTGTTTAATATTAAGCGGGATAGAGAGTCGAGTTAAAAGGCTCAGATTTTATCACGTAATATATTTTACATATTAAAAGTATGTGATAAAATAAATAAATAATATTGACGCAGTTTTAAGTCGTCATAGTTATTTATTTAGTGGACGTGGAATTAACGGGGGCTGGGGAACCCAACCGGGTAATATCCACAATCCACTATATATAGAGGAGAGGGGCTCAAGTGCAAGAACTATTCATGCCATGTTTGGCCAGAGCTCCTCTCTCCTCCCGCTTCCTAGAGAGAGAAGCTCAAGATCCAAGAGCTCAGATCAAGTTTCTCCTCACCCATCGCAAGATCGTCGATGTGGTGATCGACGGGACGTCGAAGATATCATTGAATCGCCGCGCTAGCACCCGAAGTTCGACGATCGGCGTTCTCGCAGATTTTGGAGCGCGTGTGGACAATCTATAGGGGTCCTGCTTTGGATCCTTCAAGCGACGATTGCCATCGGCTAGTATCAGTCGACCGCGCCTTCGGATTTGAAACGGGTACGTTTCCCTTTTATTTTTGTGCTCTAAATAATTTACGCGAGATCCTCGGATCTCTCCGGGGCTCGGATCATCGGCGAAGACAAGTACCGTCGTTGCGTCGATGAAAATTTTAAAATCCTCGGCCCACCGACTTCCGCTGCGGGCCCCTGGAAACCTAACAGTGGTATCAGAGGGATCGCGTAAATTTTCTGAGCCAAATAAAATTAATTTGTAGTAAATTAAGTAGAGGGTTTAAAAACGGTCAAAATGGATCGAATCACGTTTCAATCTGATTTCGAACGACCAAGATATGGTCATTCTAAATTTCTGGAACGGATCGTGTTCGTGTTTTACTCGGGTTTTAATTTTGTTGATTGTTTCTATTTATCGGAAATAATATAAGTTTTAAGAAATTGTAATTATTATAATTATAAATATATATATATAATAATAATAATATAATTAATTATTATTATTATATGATTACAATAATCATAAATTATTATTATACTATAATAATTTATGTATTATTAAAATAAAAGGCTATTATATAGCCTTTTGAAGAAAAAAAAATTATGTAAATGAAGACCCCCTTTGGGGGTCTTCCCGCGTGGAAGAGGAAAAGCAAAAAAAAAGGGGGGGGGGGTTGCTGGTCTTCCCGCATGGAAGAGGAAAAGCAAAAAAAAGGGGGGTTGCTGGTCTTCCCGCATGGAAGAGGAAAAGCAAAAAAAAATTGAAGCAGGGGTCTGAGCGGACCCCCTCTCCCGCACGGCGCACTGTAGCGCCGCTGGGAGTCCCTCCGGTGCACAGCAGGCCGACGCTCCCTTCAGCCGGCGCCGCTCCCTCCAAGTCGCGGCCTCCAGCCGCAGCGCCTCCTCCTCCACACGCCAGCACTGGCTTCATCCATGCCGGCTGCCCCGCTTCTGGCGCCGCCTGTCCCTCTCGTCGCCGCGCTTCTCTCCCGCGCGCTGCAGCAGCAGGCTACACTGGGTCCGCCGGCATGCACTCTCCCGCGCGGCGCTGCATGCGCCGCGCTGCTGCCTTCCGCCGGACCGCGCTGCTGCCATCCGTCGGACCTCGCGCCGCCTGCTCCAGCAGCACCCACCAAGGCCACGCCGGCCGTGCCTCTCCGCCTCTACCCTCGGTGAGCAGGAGCAGCCCGCCGGGAAACCCCCGGCTGCTCTCCAGTGGGCCGCCACGCCGCTCCGTTCCTCCCTCCTGCAGGCTCCGCGCACGAGCTGAGGCCCTCATCCAGTCCGCCAGCGCCCCATGCGGCCGCTGCACCCTGCCTTCGCAGCAAGCCGGAGCCACCCCGCGCTCCTTCGGGACGTCGCACCACCATGCAGGCTGCTTTGGCAGTGCACTGCCAGGGCGCCGCTCCCCTTCGGCCTCCTCCCAAGACCGGCGGCCCCGCTCGGGCAGAACCAGCCCCGGCGCAAGCAGCGTCGCGGAGCAGACCGCCGGGAACCGCACAGCTGGGCCGCTGCCGCTCTTCCACCTGCGCAGCCGGTTCCCTAGTGCGCAGCTCCCGCGCACTATTGAGAGAGGCGTCGCCTCCAGCACGGGTAGACCACGCAGCGGTCCCTTCCCGGGAGCACCCTGGCTAAGGTTACCCGGCCGCCGCCCGGTCCTCCTAGCAGGGCAGGTAACCCCTGACATGGGTTAAGTTAATTCAATTAATATAATTAATTAATTTAATTAATTTAATTAATTTAATTAATTAATATATTATTTGTAGTGAAATAATTTTAATACCCGAATAAAATTAATTCAATTTAAGTATTAAATTGAATTAAGTCAAATTAATTTAATTTTGGCTTTAAAATTAAATTAATTGACGGACCGATAAGTAATTAAATTATTTGAATTATTTAATTCATTTAATTTAATTAAATAAATCCTCATACTTAATTATGCATTTTAATTTTTATCGCGCTTATTTTACCCGTCTGCTGGTCCTGAGCATCGACCCATGTATGTCGGCTTTTAAATTATTTATTTAATTAATTATTTTAAACTGCGTGCGATGATTGTAATTAATTAAATGGACGGTCTGCACATCGTCTTTCTTTTTCGGTTAAAATGTATAAGGGTCTGCGTGCCCAATTTATATGATGTACATTTATTCCCGAGTTCCCCTCGCCTGCGCGCGAGTATCTTTGTACTTCGGACAAAGACGACGAGCGACGTCGACCCCGCCAAGACGAGGCGAAGCACGTTGATCAAGACGATGCAAGACGACACGTGGATTACGCCAAGGCGAGGCGGTAATCCAAGACGTGACGTGGGCTTCGCCAAGATGAGGCAATGCTCCAGATAAAAAGCAAACATACAGAACGGGCAAGCTGCATCAAGAGTCAAGTAGACGACTCAGGTACAATGCGCTTAGGTCGTTTAGATGCTCAAGACCAGTCGGGTAGTAGTTTTACCTTTATGCATTTATTTATTATTTTATGCGTTTTTTTAGAACAGCGGGAAAAGTACATAAAATAATAGATAATAAAATGCATAAAGAAGCGGCGTTTGTTTTTCTATTAAAGTTCAGTTGTGAGCGCGACAACATAGCCGAACAAGTTTAATAGAAATGGATTACATTTGTCGAGAAAGAAAAACATAAAACCCTCAAAGGAAAATATTAAGTCACCAATAGCCTTCCATAATTCAAGTTTGAACAAAACCGGGTGTTCGAGGTGTCGGTTCATGCCTTAGCTGAGGGTGCCTCTTACTACTGGGGAGTTCTTATTTGTGTGGTGGGTCGACTTAACTAAAATTGCAGCAAGGATATAGCCTTAGCTAGTTTGTTGTAATTTTAGAGGCAAGCGTTGAGTAAATCAGTAAATGATTTTTGAAGCTGGGACTTCACTCAACAGATCAAGGAACCGCGGGCTAAAGCGGTTGGCCAGCCAAAAGCCTACCTTGGACCCTCCGAGTAGTGGCGTAGCCCTAGCTTGTAGACTATGAGGGAGGTTCAAGGATCCTTGCCACTAGAATACTCAATAGTATTCTGATTCTAGTACAGAGGGTTCCTAGAATTCGAAAAATTAGTGGGAGACAATTAATGACTATAATAATCAGTAATGTCAGATTAGGTAATCACATAAAAGTACAATCTGCTAAAGTTTTTTTGTAGATAATGAGAAATAATACCATAATAAAACTGCGATAAATATTAGACAAAGTTAATGCCTAAACTAAGCACGAATTTCCTAAATGCAGTATAGGCGCTTGCGCACATTACTACTACAATGGAAATTCAAGGTGCTTGTGTCCCAACCTGTTAAGCCACCTTAAGAAGCAAGGATGTAAGACTACTTACAGGAGACTCATGGATAAAGCATATGATGGTTCTGTCATAATGCTATCATCAACGACTGATGTAAGTTGTGGTCGCTACATCAAGATTAAAATGATGATCACATGTAGTCTCATCTCCAAGATCCTTTCAAGGAGAAAGTGAAGATTTGAATGTGATGGACGCACTCGGTATGTGTAAAGTGAAAGACAGTTCACAATCTTTCATGCCATCCCATTTCTTATACCTTTTACACCCAATTACTCTACTTTTGTTTAAGTATAAAAAAAACGAACTGTATAGAGTAAGCGCTTCATTTCCGTTAAGGAAGCGTTCGCCATGTAATAAGAATATTAGAGATAACACCATCTATTCTTATGGCGAATAAATTGAATGACAAGGCGAAAAGGCCTATGGCAAGTTATGCCAAAGGAACCTTCGTCATGTCCTTCAATGAAAAATGGTTGGTTATTTAACAGGAGGTTATTTTCATCACAAAATGAAATAAATTCATGGAAGTTTAAAAACTGAAATACTGGAAGCATGTACCCGCTTCTTGTTCAGTTAATATTCATCAGATTAAGGTATTGTTTTCTCGAATACTTCTTGGGTATTGAAATACAATATGTTTTTCAAATATTTGTATTGAGATACAATAACCAAGAAAGTAGAGAAACATTACTAGAAGTATAATGTCTTCTCCAAGCAGCTGAGAAAAGGTGATTCCTAAATCAGCGGGGAGAAACACATAACTTCTAATCGCCAAGTGATCGATTCAAATTGAACAAGTTGTTGAGTATAACCAAAAACATTTATCTCATGTGCCCGTTTTGACATTATGAGACATTATTCCATGTTTTGGAATAAATGTTGTTTGTGGTTACATACTCAACAAATAGTTCACTGCTATTTGAATCATTGGCAATACATGATGAATATAAAAGGTAAGACCTACCCAGTTGTGGCAATGTGATTCTTTATCAAGTAAAACTAAAAGTGAACGTCAATTATATACCCAGTATAGTATTTAGGCTCGGCACAGCTAAACACCTATCGTATAATTGACATCTTTAGTTTAGACAAATAAACCTTTTGAAATAAAGGTACGCCACAAAGCTTCTGAGGTTAGTTCAATATGAGAGTGTGAACTGTTCCAAAAGAAAGATAGAGGTAAAGATACTTCATAATATTCCTTTAAGTCATTATGGAATGTACCAATGAAGTATAAGTTTGGTCAGAAGATATGAGTTGCTTCAGATCGACAGGCCGAAGAATATCTTGACCAAGCAATCATCGATCATGATAATGTAGCGTGGAGTAATTCCTAAACGCATGTTACCTTATCTACATCACCGTATTGATGTTCATGAGGAGGATCGATGATGAGTCTTACATATTAACATTGATCAACAAACATGTAGCGTGGAGAAATTCCTAAACGCATATGTTATGATGTAAGTTATATCAACGTTGCAACTTGCGGAAACTTCTATCATATTTCAAAATGTGATTTGCAAATAACAGCGTGATCACATAACCAATATGCCAACTAAAATGACAAATGGATATCATACGAGTCATAGTATGATAGAAAATCCATAATGTCATAGGACGCATTTAGATGCAAATCATTTGTTAAGAATTAAACAAACATGCATCAAGTTAAACACGATGTGCATCTAAAGTAATTATCCTAATAGTTGCTTAAGATATTACCTAAATCCCTAAGATAGAAAAAAGATGTAGTCAAGTATTAGACTACGCTTCTATACAAGGGTGCACATCTCTATTAGAGATAGTGGGAGCTGAATTGACTTGGGCTTAGTCAATGATCAAGATGCACAAATGGTTGGCATATGGAACAAGTTCCACAAGTACATGGGGAATAGGCATGTTCCAGAGACACATACTGCGTAGGAAGAAAGGAACCATGATGATGGTTTTATATTCACTGCGGCCGGTGATATATTATTCATTAAGAATAATAAATCCTACAAGTAAGCAGTATATGGCAACAAGATAAGATTAAAAAGATCAACTAAAATTCAATAATGGATTCCGTGTATCAAATTGAAAAGGGGCTTATAGATTGAATACTGCGGTGGGTATTCAAATGAAATGATACATGGATGGTACAAGTATGGTACCAATAAGGCTCGATTGGTTATACCAAGTCAGTACGCCTAAATCTATTAGAATTTTACTTGTCATAGCTGAACTTCTATGATCATGATGTTGGTCATTGGATGTCAAGATCATCTTTCATGGAAGGTGTCTATACGACGCAACCAGAAAGAGAAGGTGACATCAAATGATGCCAATAAGGGCTGATAGTTACTGAAATCCAATTCTGGATTAAAGTAAGCAAAAAGATCTTAGATCATTCATTATAAATGAATCGTTTCCTTGTGTCTACAAAAGGTTAGTGGGAGCGCCAATGTTTTCCAAGTGAAATATGTTCGGTAACATATGGAAAAACAGATTTTGTTCTCACAGTTAGATGTGATAAGGTTAAAAGAAATTCTCCAATGATTGACTTCAAGAAGCAACTTATATTCTAGGGAACAGGATCCACTGAGGTAGATTCAAAGGTTGCTTAGTCCTAGTCAATCGTACATATAGTGACATTTTATTGATAAATATAAGTTGGAACAATTCAAGTTCAGAATTATTGCCTATGTCACATGGCTTAATCTCTCCAGGTTAACATGTTTAGAGAATGTGTAGAGATTAAAGTTGTGAGTTGATACCATATGCTTTAGCGATGGATCAATCACATATGCCATATTATGTACGATAATTGATACTGCCAGGATATATTTTATTATAGGTAGATATCAATTAACTCCAGGAGCACTGCAGGTGATGCAGTCAGACCTATCATCTTGTACTTCAGTAAGTACAAATGATATGTACCTGGAATATGGAGAGGAAGGTATACTAGTCATGGTGGGACACAAACTAGTAATCCTTAGATCAATTTGATCTAGTATCGCAGTTAGGAAAAGGAGATGAGTGAGTCAAGCTCATAAAAGCTTGTGGTAGTCGTACCTACAAATACAGAGTACGTTGTAGCCTCTAAGGCAGCTAAGAAGCAGTTATAAATTGCAACAATTTGTTCTAGTTCTTGGATTCGCACCTAGTGAGAAAAGTATTATCATAATGAGAATTGTGATATTCTTACTAGCCAAGTTGTCAAGTTATGACAATGGACAAAAATAATCTACTCGGGGATACCTTATCTTGAGAAGTTTTACTCAAGTCTATGAGGTTGCATATAGCAGATATGCCACACAGTGAAAACGTGGCAGGCCCAGCAGTTAAAGCCATTACTCTGCAGAAGCATGGTATTTATCATGTGAGTAGCGAACAAGTTTAGTTAGCAAGTTGGCTCTAGTGCAAGTGGGAGTGTTGAAATAGTGGGTGCCCTAGACCCAACTATTTAGTACCTTTGATTACCGTATCATGTGTACAGTTAGATATGCATGATGATTTCTTACCATTATAGTGCAGACTTTCCTGCGTCCACTATAATAATGGTAATGTCCAAAGATCAGTTGTCGTGTCGAGAGGTTATAGCAGATCCCAGGCTATAATGAGAACCTCAAGATATAATGACATTGACCTTAAATATTTGTTCTACAGTCTAGATACATCTTACTGACTGGACACAGTAGATGTCTGACTATCAGGTGATGGGGGCTCATAAGCATTGAGACTTCTTCTCATGAAGTTCTTACTTGGTGATCTCTAGTAGTGAGATCATGAGGACAGACCCGCCAATAGGAACACCACATGTTTTGGGTGTCATTGGTTGTTCCTATCTACGGACATGTGTATTGGTCTCCTGACTTGAGATCATTACCAATTTATGTCACTTAATTACGTACTTTGATGCAAGGCGAAAACCATGGCAGTAATGGCATGGCGAGGTAGTTTGTGTTGGGTGCGTCATTGGTGGTATGAAGTTGGTTGAATGGTCAAGAAAGGATTTGTCGCTTCCAAGTTTAGGAAGTTGTATATCTCATGACTGGTTGATCAGGATGGTGCCGCCTCCATAAGCCTTTGGCCAAAGCAGTAGAAAGGAAAATCCATCCGGTTAGATCAACAAATAATAAATAAATATAAGGACGATGACACAAGAGTGCGTCCTGCTTTATGAGATATTTATTGACAAAGAGACTACAGTACACAGTGAGTGTTTGTAGGATGGTAGTCGTTGCTATGACTATCCTTATCTCTTTAGGGGCCATGACGGGTTGCTAGACCCCGCTCTTGGTCTGTGAATTTTATTCACTGCTATCGAGATAAGGGCCTAGAGGGTCACACACAATAGCGTATTCAAGAATCCGCACCTATTCAGTTGAATAGGTATATGGACATAGTGGGCCCCGCCACGGGGTCCAAACGTTGTCCAAGTTGTTGATCACCAACAGAATTAAATAAATTCATTAATATTCAAGTTACGAATATTTGGGATTGAATTTATTTAATGTATTTATGAGTTCAGTAAATACGAGAAAATATTAATCAAACGAATATTATTTTAATACTCAAGGTTTGTTTAATATTAAGCGGGATAGAGAGTCGAGTTAAAAGGCTCAGATTTTATCACGTAATATATTTTACATATTACAAGTATGTGATAAAATAAATAAATAATATTGACGCAGTTTTAAGTCGTCATAGTTATTTATTTAGTGGACGTGGAATTAACGGGGGCTGGGGAACCCAACCGGGTAATCTCCACAATCCACTATATATAGAGGAGAGGGGCTCAAGCGCAAGAACTATTCATGCCATGTTTGGCCAGAGCTCCTCTCTCCTCCCGCTTCCTAGAGAGAGAAGCTCAAGATCCAAGAGCTCAGATCAAGTTTCTCCTCACCCATCGCAAGATCGTCGATGTGGTGATCGACGGGACGTCGAAGATATCGTTGAATCGCCGCGCTAGCACCCGGAGTTCGACGATCAGTGTTCTCGCAGATTTTGGAGCGCGTGTCGACGATCTAGAGGGGTCCTGCTTTGGATCCTTCAAGCGACGATCGCCATCGGCTAGTAGCAGTCAACCGCGCCTTCAGATTTGAAACAGGTACGTTTCCCTTTTATTTTTGTGCTCTAAATAATTTACGCGAGATCCTTGGACCTCTCCGGGGCTCAGATCGTCGGCGACGACAAGTACCTTCGTTGCGTCGATGAAAATTTTAAAATCCCCGGCCCACCGATTTCCGTTGCGGGCCCCTGGAAACCTAACAATAACTTATCAAAATTTTGAGAAAAGAAACATTAGAGTGTCTTCTGTTTGGGTTTGTATATCCACAGTCAGAGGTTTTCCACATTTGTTTCACAATGGGGTTAGGGATCATAGAGTGTATGTGGGTTTGTATAACCACAGTCACATGGACCTTTCTCCCAGGAACAGTGTTGGGAAGTTCCCAATTCTAAGAATAAGGGTTTGGGTCCCGACCTCACCCTTCTCAAAGAGCTGGAGACTTTAAATTTCTAATAGGTAAGGTATGGTTCACACTTACTTATCTTCCTTTGGAATAAAGGAGAAGTCTCCCTTCCCTACCAAGATCAATTCATGGGCAGCCATCCTGGTGTAATCCCCTAACCTTCATCCATTCCTTCTTTCATTGGACCCTTGTCTAATGTAAAGTGAACAAAGGGGAGGCGCTTTGCCTCAACCTCTTCCACAATCACCTCTCCCTCGTCCACTCTCGCTACCATAGGTGTTCCCCCTTCCATCAGTGGAAGAGGAAAAGTGTGGATGCTTTTGTTCAATCTTTGACATTCTCTTATTTCTCACACCGAGTATGACTCATGTGGGATTACAGATCTGTCATGGTCAAAAAAATTCACAATCTAATGAACTATGAGAACTCTGATTCCCACCATAATCAGGATATGTAGGAATCCTTTTCAAGGACCGAGCTCACTGGATGTCCTCCTTTGAAATCCAACCCTAATTCCCCTAATTTGGGAATCCTCCTTAAGAATAATCCCCAAATTAAATCCTCAAATCACCAAGTGATCCTTTTCAGGAAGTAATCCCAAAATCATTTCTCCCAAAGGACTATACTTTCCTATGAGACTTATCAAACTACATGTGATTTGATTCCCATCTATATGGGATACGTAGAAAGCCTCCCTATGGTTCAAACCGAATACCTTAAATCAACCTTGTTCTCCTTGGGCCATATTCCCAATAGGGTTATATCCTACTTAGAAACTCATATCCTTTCCAAGTTACTTGGGCTGCTTCAGCATAAGTCGTACACTATGTTTTGATTAAGCACCTTCCTCTTAGATGTCCATACCACATGACATTAAACTATAAATCTAGGTTATTATCACATGACCTTAAAAGGTATGATGTGTCCCATTAAATTGCACCGAACTACGAGAGTTCTTATTCCTTTTACAAGGATTCTTAATTAGCCCATTTTATGGGAACGATCCCAAGATCAAACCAAACCTTCATCTCCCTAGATGACAAAAAATCCTAGAGTGCCCCACTGAGTGAATTAAAAACCAGTATCATCATAAAAATGATTAAAAAAATCTCTATATAGTATATGATAGGATAACATTGATGGAGAACCTCGAATACATACGGATATCTCCATTAATGAAGAACCTCAAATACATACGGATGATTTTAAAATATTCACATGATAAACAATTGATTGAAAATTACAAGGTATACTTATGATATACTTTGTGTATTAATAAGGATTCACGAAAATATCTTAAATTATAAAAATATTCCCAGAGAAGACAATAATTCCCACCAAAAGGTTGTGATGAGCCTGACCTCCTATCCTCTCGACCAATGCATGTTCGTAAGTATCGTGATGTTCAAACATAGCAAACGCCTACCATTTGAAAGAAGGCCCCATTTGGATAAAGAAATGTTGGATGTTTTTATTTTCATAAATAAATAGAATGGAAACTGTTTGGAAGCGGTGATTATTAAAACTAGAATACATGTTTCAAGGATCTACAAAACAATAGTTTTTAGTGTTTTTTATTTTTTAGGGGTTTCTAGGGTTTTTTATGTTTTATGGGTTTTGGTATATTTTTATTGTGTTTTAGTATCCTTTTTAGGATTTTAGGTTATTTTATATTTTTAAGGATTTTAAGGGGTTTCATGGTTTTTTGGTATTTAGCATTTTAAGCAGTTTTAGGGATTTTAGAGTTTTTAGGATTGTTAGTGTTTTACAGTTTGTATAGGGTATTTTGGTTTTGGAAGGGTTTTAGGGTATTTCTAAGGGTGGTATTGGATTCATAGGATCTTAATATGGGTTTTAGTGTTTCTAGGGTTTTGGGGTTTTTAAGGGTTTTTAGTGATTTAGGGGTTTAAAGGACTTTTTGGGTTTATTTAGGGTTTTTAGGCTTAGGGGGTTGGGTTTTTAGTGTTTTTCATTTAATTTTAATGGGTTTAAAAAAATTTTAGTGGTCTTTGAATTTTAAAAAATTAATGGATTTTTCGGGTTTTTAAGTTATTTAGTGAATTTTATAGTTTTTATGGTTTTTTCAAGGTATTTTGTGTTACTAAAGAGTTTCTAGGATCTATTAGTGGTTATTTAGTTTCTTTTATGATTTTTATGGGTTTTTAGTGTCTTTTGTGTTTTTAGGTGGTTTACAGCATTTTATGGTTTTCAAGGTTTTTAGGGTGTTTTAGGTTTTTAAGGTTTTATTAAGGTTTTTTATCATTTTTATGGTATTTTGGGGATTATAGTGTAGTTTTTAGGGTTTATGGTATAGATTTTATGGTTTAATGTGTAAGTTAAAAGGTATAAGGTGTGGGTATTTGGGTTTAGGGTGTAGGTTTTGGGTTTTGGGTGTTGGGTTAAGGGTGTAGGGTATAGTGTTTAGTGTGTAGGGTTTGAAATTTAGGATGTAGGGTATACAGTTTAGAGTTTTTTTGGTTTCTAGAATCTTTTTAGATTTTTAGTGTCACTAATGGTTTTTAGGGGTTGTTATCTATTTTTTTTATTTTTGGGTTTGATGGGTTTTTTGGGGGTTTTGGGTATTTTTATGGTTTTCTAGGGGTTTTATCAATTTTTGCGTTTTTGGGGGTTTTTTTGGGTTCTTGGGGTTTTTGGGATTCTAGGGTTTTTATGGTTTTTTCGAATTTTATGATTTCTTAGTTTTTTGGGTTTTTGGATTTATTCATGGTGTTTTGGGGTTGTAAGGGTATTGGGTGTGTTGGTCGGAGTGGATACTCAAGAGGGGGGTGAATTGAGTTCCAATTAAAATTTCTGTTAAAAACAATTTCTATTAAAATCCCCCAATTGCAAAAACAAATTAAACTGTAGTGAATTTATATAGATTATAAAGGTTCAATTAGTTTCTCAAAGATTGATTAGTTCTCAGTTAACCGAATCTTATGATTCAATTAACTTTTGAAACTAACTTACTGATTTATAATAAATATAAACACTTGCGAATTTAATTATCAAAGTAGCTTTGAAGATAGATTATATTTCAAAGTAATAGCAGCGTAATATGAAATAAATATGTATAGTTTGGATATAGAGTATAAATACAAACACAGAGAATTAACCAAGAGGTTCAGTCTCAAGCCGAGACTTAGTCCTCTCAAAAGTTTATATAAAAATGATCCACACCCTGGATCGGGGTTAACAACAGTGAACACACTGTCCAGGTCACAAGACCTCTACCACAGTTCTACGTGGGAAAACAAACAACAACAGCCAGCTGTCCAGGTCACAAGACCTCTACCACAGTTCTACATGGGAAAACAAACAACAGCAGCCAGCTGTCCAGGTCACAAGACCTCTACCACAGTTCTACGTGGGAAAACAAACAACAGCAGCCAGCTGTCCAGGTCACAAGACCTCTACCACTATCCACAGTGGGAAATGAAGTGTAAAAGGTTTGCTGAGGATTTACAGATCCTCCAGTGAAAGTACAGGAGACAGTGTGTGTGTTTAATACAGCAGATAACACACACTGCTCAAAATGTAGAATAAATAAATCACAGAACAGAGATGTAGAGTTTAGAAATAGCTCTAGTGATTTCAGTGTAGCACTGGACTCGTTTTGGAATTGATCAGAAGTGATTCTGAGTCCTCTTCTCGATTTTGTTTGAGAAGCAGAGTGTCGTATGCTTCAGGTTCACAGGCAGTGAGATGTAGTCGATGAAGCTCTTCGATATTCTTTTGTATGCACAGAACTCTTCTTGAGTAGTCTTGATTGTATATATGATTCTGTCTTGCTTGGTTCTTCTTGTATGCACAGAGCTCTTCTTGAGTATGTCGTATGTCTTCCTTGTCTCTGTGTGTGTTGTCTCTGTGTGTTCTCTCTTTCTCGTGTTCTCTTTTTGTATTCTCCCCCTTCCTTCAGCAGAGTCTTCTTGTATTTATATCACGTGCTCCGTAGGACAGAAAAGGTTTCCTTTCCGTAGGTACGAGGTACGGTTTCCTAACATCCGACAACCTTCATTAATTAATTGTCAGGGTATTAAAATATAACTAATATGACCGTTGGTTAGAATAAATAAAGATAAAGATAAATAAATTTAAACAGTTGTTTATGACTGTTCAAGTGATCGGTAGGTCATCAACATTAGAGTAATGATCGGTGACTCAGATAGATCAGCATCGGTCTGTCATCTGATCAGCGAGTCATTTGCATCGGTGAGTCATTTGCATCGGTGAGACCTTGGATCGGTGACTCATTTGCATCGGTGAGTCCTTGAATCGGTGAGACCTTGGATCGGTGACTCATTTTCATCGGTGAGTCCTTAGATCGGTGAGACCTTGGATCGGTGACTCATTTGCATCGGTGAGTCCTTGGGTCGGTGAGTCTGATGGATCGGTGCGTCTGATGGATCGGTGAGTCTGATGGATCGGTGCGTCTGATGGATCGGTGAGTCTGATGGATCGGTGTGTCTGATGGATCGGTGAGTCTGATGGATCGGTGCGTCTGATGGATCGGTGAGTCTGATGGATCGGTGTGTCTGATGGATCGGTGCGTCTGATGGATCGGTGAGTCTGATGGATCGGTGAGTCTGATGGATCAGTGCGACCGTTTTCCTTTGATATTGGATCAGTGCTTCCGATGTCTGTTGAATCCAGAAGACTTCCAACATACTTTGTAAGTCAATAAGCATAGACAAGATCATGATAACAGATTCATTTACAGATTGTAATTAAGTTTATGAGAAAACAAACCAGATTAAGCATTAATGGTATGTGATGATTTGTGATTATTAAAACATAAAACATAGACATGAAATCAACAATCTTCCAGAGGGCTCAACAATCTCCCCCTTTTTGATAATCACAAATCTTCATATATATATAAAAAAAATCAATCAATAATAAAAACATAATGAGAATAAAAGTAAAGAGATATAAATCTCCCTCTTAATTTAACACTCCCATATATATAATATTTAGATTTCTCCCCCTGAGATATTGATTCCCCCCATTATATATCTTTCTCCCATTATATATATCTTTCTCCCAGTATGTATATCTTTCTCCCCCTTTGGGATAATCAAAAAGGAGGGAAAAACAGATAAGAGAAAGTGAAAGTAAAAGCAGTCAGCAGAGAGTAGAGAGACAAAAAAAATGATAAAGTACAGATTATTACAAGTAGCACATTGTTCACCCCATCAAAAACAATACATGGATATTTTTTGGGATACAAAGGGGCTTTGCCTTTGTCTTTGGGATCAATAGTGGGTAAGGTTGAAGGCTTGGAGACATGCGGGTCCTGGCGAATCTGAAGAGGTGGTAGGACAACTCTGGCAGGTGGAGGAGCAGGTACCACAGAGGGTTGTTGTTGAGAAACAGGAGCTGATTGAGGAGCTTGCTGAGGAACTGGTCTTAATTGAGATAGAGCTTGAGCAACAGATAGCTGATTTGGAGCTATATCAGAATCACTGAGAGGTTCAGAAGTAGGAAGTACTATGGCAGTGGCATGTGCATGCAAATAGGGCTTCAAAAGATGAATAAAGTCCTGAATGACTTCTGCTCCATACTTCATAGCTTTTTCAAAATCATCTTTATTCTCCATGAACTGTGCCAAGGAAGGGACAAAATCTTGCAATTGGCGAACTTGAGTGTTGAAGGCCTGAGTGACAGGAGGTAATTTCAGATTCTCTGCCAACACCTTGAAGCTTGCAGTCATCTCATGCTTTGTATAAATCTTGGAAAAGTAAGTATCAACTTTTTCCTTGATCTCTTGCAGGGCTTTCTTAGCATCTGAGGAATATACCAAGGCCATCTTATGACTGTTATCACAGAGCGCTTTCATCTTCCACAAAGATTCTAAATCAAGAATTTGTCTTACAGCAGCTAACTCTTCATGCACAACTTCTCTTAGAGCTTCTATCTCACGGGTAGTGATCTTGGTTACCTTGCCTGTACTGGCTTGGCTAACTATGTGAGTTAACTCATCTTTCAACTTCCTCAGGTCAGACTTGTTGAGATGTTCAATCAAATTTCTCAAAACTTCCATCATACCAGAGATGGTTGATCTGAACTCATTTGATAGAGATACCAGGCCGGTGTGAAGATCCTTCATAGTCTGATTCAAAAAGGCTATTTGCCTGCCAATAAGTTCACCAGTATTGGCTAGGTCTGGCTTCACAGCATTAGATACTCTCTGTGAGAAGGCTTCCAAAGAATTTTCAGAAACTTGTAGAGACACTTGAGTAAGAGCATTAGAAACTTCTTCTCTAACTATGTTTCTCACAGCAGTTATCAATTCAAACTTAAACTTATCAAGATCATCTTGAGAGATTCCTGAACCAGGGAAATTATTGGTAGGATCAACAGTAGGAACAGACCTTGCTTCTCGTGGGAGGTTCCTCTTCACAGCTGCAGCAGATTCTGGCATTGCTTCTTCGTCTTCAGAATATTCTAAGCCCAACACAGCATAACCAGGGTAGTCATCCCAAACAGCAGCACACAGGGTGTATTTTGGTTTCTCATAGCTTGTTGTTCCACTGATTTTTGGTGAATCATCCTTGCCACTGATATGGATTTCTTGTACTGATTGAGGTGATTCCATTTGATCTTCAGAAAGACCATCCACTGGTCTGTTTTCACCATCAGCAACAGCCTCAGCTTCATCAGCACGTCCATCATCACTCTTCTCAGAAGCTTCACTGTGATATTCTTCTGTGTCAGAATCTTCTTCATCACCAAGAATAGGTACTGATTCTGGTAGGGCTAAGGGTGGACTAGCAGGTCCAAACTCTATTCTTCTTTTGGGACTGGCAGTGTCAGGATCACTCCTATCATCAGGAGATGACATACTTCCTTCCTCAGTCGCAGCTTCTTCTTGCTCTTGGGTTTCGGTGGCCTCATCCTTTCCTTCTTCTTGCTCATCATCATCAGAATAAATTGGTTCCTCATTTGGTTTCAAGCCAGGGTCTCTCAAATCCTTTGGCCTCTTGCCATGATCTATGGGATTGTAGGCTTCATACAATTTATCTTCATCTGCAACCCAGCACTTCTTCCATGGATTCCAATTTATTTTCATCCTCTTGCAGATCTCTTTGTTAAGACAGAAGGTATGGTTTGTTTCATTTACTTCATCATCTTCATCAAGACAATCTAGATTCTTGAGCATGGTAGATATCATCTTTGAATAAAACAAGGCAGTGGCTTTCTTGGATGGTTTTATCATTCCAGCTATGTGTACCATCACATATCTACACAAATTGATTTTCTCATGTGTTTTCAGAAGAAACAACAGGAAAACATCCTGGTATTTTACAGCAGCAAAATCTCCTCTCCTAGGGCAAAGTTGATGTTGAATAAACTTGAAAAGAAGTCTACACTCACCATCTAATTCTGAAGCTGTGATTCTTCGTGATTCTCTGTTTCCTGTCAGAAGCT
This sequence comes from Viscum album, assembly GCA_963277665.1. Lineage (NCBI taxonomy): Eukaryota > Viridiplantae > Streptophyta > Magnoliopsida > Santalales > Viscaceae > Viscum > Viscum album. The sequence goes on along the minus strand of OY728133.1, from coordinate 113,544,974 downwards.
CCAGAGCTAATTCATAAGAGAAGTAATCAGATGTTGTAGGAATATTCCCAGCATAATCCTCATACCGACCTTCATGCGGTACGTTCAGGCACTCAGCCCACTACTTAGATGAGAAGGATATTCTCTTTCCTTTTACCACAGACGACATCCGGGCAGCCTCCACACCATCTAAAGTGATTTCCAGATTCATGTAGAACTCATGTACCAGCTTCGGGTAGTCTATTCGAGTGTTGTCAGAAAACCAGTCTATCCATCCTTGCGATTCAAGAACTTGCAGCAATAGTGACTTACTTGACAGAAGCCAGGCAGAGTTTACTTCTTTTTCTACAGCAACAATCCGAGTTTCCAGGTTCGGATTTACTGATAGTTGAGAGGTACTACTCGACTCGCCGCGAGCACGCTTTGAAGGTACAGGGCTATCCGGTCCTTTGCTCGGTCTCTTTTGCTTAGCCATTCGAGGATTTTGAGAAGGCAGGAGTTCGAAGGTTCGAAGTATAGGGGAAGAGAGGTTGAAAGGTTCGGAGGGAAATGAAAGGTCAAAGGTTTAGGGAAGATAAATAGCAGCGTATCATTTATTTTATCATTTAGGGTTTCCATAAAAATTAATTTACTAATTAATAAAAAGTAATTGAAAATAGATCGGTTTAACAGAACAGTGTGACAGATCGGTTCCACAGATCGGTTTCACAGATCAGTTTCACAGATCAGTTTCACGGATCAGTTTCACGGATCAGTTTCAGAGATCAGTTTCACGGATCAGTTTCACAGATCAGTTTCACAGATCAGTTTCACGGATCAGTTTCACAGATCAGTTTCACAGATCAGTTTCACAGATCAGTTTCACAGATCAGTTTCACGGATCAGTTTCACAGATCAGTTTCATGGATCAGTTTCACAGATCAGTTTCACAGATCAGTTTCACAGATCAGTTTCACAGATCAGTTTCACGGATCAGTTTCACAGATCAGTTTCACGGATCAGTTTCACAGATTAGTTTCACAGATCAGTTTCACAGATCAATCATACACAATTCTTGTTTAATAAATTTCATTCTTTCAGAGCATAAAGGCTTTGTGAAGATATCATCTAATTGATTTTCAGAACTAACAAATTCTAGAGAAATATCACCTTTCTGATAATGATCTCTTAGAAAGTGATGTCTGACATCAATGTGCTTAGTTCTAGAGTGAGACACAGGGTTCTTGTATAAGTTGATTGCACTAGTGTTGTCACAGTTAATTGAAACATGTTTAAAGTCAAATCCATAATCCAATAGAGTATGTTTCATCCACAGAATTTGTGCACAGAAACTACCAGCAGCTATGTATTCTGCCTCGGCAGTAGACAATGCAACTGAATTCTGTTTCTTACTACACCATGATACTAGGGATTTTCCAAGCAAATGACATGTTCCAGATGTGCTTTTTCTATCTAACTTACATCCTGCAAAGTCAGCATCTGAATAACTCATTAACTCAAAGGATTGTCCTTTTGGGTAAAACAAACCTAAGTTAACCGTGTGTTTGAGATATTTAAAAATTCTTTTAACAGCAAGCAAATGAGATTCTTTTGGATTAGCTTGAAATCTAGCACACATGCACACACTAAACATAATATCAGGTCGACTAGCAGTAAGATAAAGTAAACTACCAATCATACCTCTGTAATTGGTTTGATCAACTGGTTTCCCAGTTTCATCTACATCCAATTTACAGGTAGTACTCATAGGAGTTTCACTTTCCTTGATACTATCCAGACCAAAAAGTTTTAAAAGATCCTTTTTATATTTACTTTGATTCAAAATAATACCATTTTCATTTTGAAATACTTGAAATCCAAGAAAGTACTTAAGCTCTCCCATTAAGCTCATTTCAAATTCATTTTGCATACTTTTTGAAAAATCAGTACATAAAGAGTGTTTAGAAGATCCAAAAATAATATCATCAACATATATTTGTACAACTAAAACATCTTTAGAAATTATTTTAATGAAAAGAGTTGGATCTGCAATCCCTTTAGTAAAACCTTTTGAAATAAGAAAGTTTGAAAGCCTTTCATACCAAGCTCTTGGAGCTTGTTTTAAACCATATAAAGCTTTAGAAAGTTTAAAAACATGATTTGGAAAATGGGGATTTAAAAAACCAGGTGGTTGTTCTACAAAAACATCTTAAAAAATAACACCATTTAAAAAAGAACTTTTGACATCCATTTGATATAACTTGAAATTCAGATGTGCAGCATATGCAAGTAAGATCCTAATGGCTTCTAGTCTAGCTACAGTCGCAAAAGTCTCCTCATAGTCTATACCTTCTTCTTGACTATATCCTTGTGCAACTAGTCTAGCTTTGTTTCTAATGATGTTTCCAGATTCATCAACTTTGTTTCTGAACACCCATTTTGTGCCTATGGTCAAAGTGTCCTTAGATCTTTCTACTAATTTCCAGACTTTGTTTCTTTCAAACTGATTTAGTTCTTCTTGCATAGCCATTACCCAAAATTCATCATTGATAGCATCATTGATATCTTTAGGTTCTGACTGTGAAAGAAAAGCTTGATGTTCAACCTGATTTCTTAGAGAAGCTCTAGTCTGTGTTCCTCTATCTAGATTTCCTACAACAGCATCTAAAGGATGATTCTTTAGAATCATAGATGGTCTGGTAAAGGTTGGACTAGAAATTTCAGGTTCATCTAGAGATTGAGGTTCAACAGAAGCAGGTTCTGGAGAATTTCTAGAGCTGGATGTTTTAACTATAGGTCCATTGTATTTATCATTGAGATTCAAACCAGAGAGATCATCTTCAAGAGAGATTTTAGGTTCATGTGGATCAGTTTCATCAAATTTGATGTGAACAGATTCTTCCACACATTTGGTTCTTTTATTGAAAACTCTATAGCTTTTACTAGAGATAGAATAACCTAGGAAAATTCCTTCATCACTCTTGGATGCAAATTTGTCAAGATTATCTCTAGTATTGAGAATGAAGACTTTGCAGCCAAAAACTTTGAAGTAGTTAACCTTGGGTTTCCTATGGTTCCACAACTCATAAGGGGTCCTCTTAAGAACTGGTCTGATCAAGACTCTATTAATGACATAACAAGCTGTATTTACAGCTTCAGCCCAAAAATAAATAGGCAGTTCATATTCATTGAGCATGGTTCAAGAAATTTCTTGCAGGGTTCTGTTTCTTCTTTCTACTACACCATTTTGTTGGGGTGTCCTAGGGGCAGAAAAGTTATGAGAATAGCCATTGAGTGAGCAGTAAGATTCAAAATCTTGATTTTCAAACTCACGACCATGATCACTTCTCAAGGTTTTAATCTTAAGTCCACTAAGGTTCTCTACAGACTTGGAGTATTTAACAAAGTAAGAACAAGCTTCACTTTTGTGAGCTAGAAAATATACCCAAGTATATCTTGAAAAGTCATCTACGAGAACATAGACACAGTGCTTCCCATTTAGACTAGAAACTCTTGATGGTCCAAAAAAATCCATGTGAACCAACTCAAGTGGTTGAGAAGTTGACACTTCTTTCTTTGATTTAAAAGAAACTTTATGTTGCTTTCCCTTTTGACAGGGATTACAAACTTTGTCTGCTGGAAATTCAAGTTTGGGTAAGTCTCTAACTAAGTTCTTCCTAGAAAGTTTTCTAAGTGAGTGCACATTGCAGTGTCCTAATCTTCTGTGCCAAAGCCAAGACTCTTTATGAAAAGCATTTAAACAAGGAATGTTCTGTTTAGCTAAAGAATCTAAATCAACAACATAAACATTTTCATTTCTTAAAGCAGAAAATACTAAAACATTTTTAGAGTTAAAAACATTGCAAGAATCATTTTTAAATTGCACATGAAAACCATCATCACACAACTGAGAAATTCTTAACATGTTATATTTAAGTCCATCGACAAATAAAACTTTAGAAATTAATACTGAGTCAGTGTTACCAATCTGGCCTAAGCCGATGATTTTTCCTTTTGAATTATCACCAAAAGTGACAAAGCCTCCATCAACTTTTACTAAGCTCTTGAAACATGAAAAGTCTCCTGACATATGTCTTGAACATCCACTGTCTAAGTACCATATCTTCTTGTGACAGCTCTTCAAGCAGGTCTCCTACAAAACAGATTTAGATGGGAGATGATTTTGGTACCCAGATCTTCTTGGGTCCAGACAGGTTAGCCAATAGCACTTTAGGTACCCATATTTGTCTAATGGGTCTCATATAATTTGTAGAATTATCATTCTTTGAAAGATAAACCTTATTAGATCCATAACTATGAATATAGCTGGTTGAGGCATATGAAGTTCCAGAATTAACTATCTTCTGTCCAGATTTAGGAATGAATCTAGTTTTGGCAACTTTTATTTGTCCAGGTTGGTATCCTATACCAGTAGTATATCTAGGTGCAACTTGCTTCCCTAGCATCTGTATTAGAGTATTCTTTCCATTTGTGAACTTCTCTAAGTCTTTTCTGAGTTGTTCATTAGACAATTTTAGTTCAGTATTCTCTTTAAGCAACTGATCATTCTTTTCTACTTCTATATCCAGATCAGATTTATGCTTAACAATTAAAGCATACTGTTTCTTTAAACCTTTATATTTATCTTTAAGCTCATTACAAGTTTCTTCTAACATGTCACAGTATTCAAACAATTCAGATTTTGACATGTTTTCTGAGTCAGAATCTTCTCCAGAATAGTATGAATTAAAAACAGGAGTCTCTGATGTTACCTCAGAAGTGTTTGTCATGAAACACATGTTGGCCCGATTCTTTTCAGAGTCTGAAGATTCAGCTTCACTTGTGCTGTCTTCTGAAGCACTCCAAGTAGCCTTCATGACTTTCTTGTACTTGTTATCCTTGTGTTCATACTTCTTTCTGTATTTCAGCTTTGGACAGTCTGTTTTTATGTGCCCTTTTCTTTTGCATTCATAACAGAAAACTTCATCAGTTCTGTCAGCCTTCTTCCAATCCTTTTTCCATTTGCCTTGTTGGTCATACTTTCCCTTGTAATTTGGTTTCCTAAAGAATTTCTTTTTCCTATAGAACTTTTTGAATCTCCTGGCTATTTGAGCCATCTCAGCATCACTGTCAGAATCATTCTCACTTTCCTCACTGCTTGAACTTTCATTGATAGCTTGAGGCTTTTCCTTATCCTTATTCTTTGAGGTTGTAGTCTTGAAGGCAATAGACTTCCTTTTAGGTTCATCATCTTCTTCTTTATTTACTTTAATCTCTTCTTCATACATCATCAGTTTACCAATTAATTCCTTGACAGGCAGTGTTCCAATGTCACAGGATTCTCTAATGGAGACAGAGGTTCCTCTCCATCTTTCAGGTAGACATCTCAAAATTCTCATGATTTGCTCCTTTGCTGGAACATCCTTTCCCAGAGAAGTCATTGTGTTGACAATTTCATTGAACCTGAGATACATATCTGAAATGGGTTCATCAGGCTTCATCTTAAAATTATCATACTTAATAGTATAGGTATTCAATCTCATCTCCTTAACATTAGTTGTTCCTTCATGAGAAACAGCTAAGGTATCCCAAATTTCATATGCAGTTTTACATGCAGAAATTCTATTAAATTCTTTATCTCCTAGAGCACAGTACAGAGAATTCATAGCTTTACAATTGTTATTGTAAGCAGTCTTTGTAGGTTCATCCCAAGTAGATCTAGCAGTAGTGGGAATTTTGTATTCTGATTCAATAGCAGTCCAAATATCAAAACCTATGCTTTCTAGATGAATTTTCATTTTCAGTTTCCACTGATCATAATTGGTTCCATTGAAGAAAGGTGTCCGGTTAGTAGCAGCACCCTCAAGTCTATTGTCCATGATGAGAAAATTTTAAAGAGACAAAAATTTAGATATAACAGAAATTTTAAGAACTTTAAAATACAACTAAAATCACAGTTCAAAAGCAGAGTACTTTTAGAAAGTATTTTCAATCCTCTGATACCAAGTGTTGGTCAGAGTGGATACTCAAGAGGGGGGTGAATTGAGTTCCAATTAAAATTTCTGTTAAAAACAATTTCTATTAAAATCCCCCAATTGCAAAAACAAATTAAACTGTAGTGAATTTATATAGATTATAAAGGTTCAATTAGTTTCTCAAATATTGATTAGTTATCAGTTAACCGAATCTTATGATTAAATTAACTTTTGAAACTAACTTACTGATTTATAATAAATATAAACACTTGCGAATTTAATTATCAAAGTAGCTTTGAAGATAGATTATATTTCAAAGTAATAGCAGCGTAATATGAAATAAATATGTATAGTATGGATATAGAGTATAAATAAAAACACAGAGAATTAACCAAGAGGTTCAGTCTCAAGCCGAGACTTAGTCCTCTCAAAAGTTTATATAAAAATGATCCACACCCTGGATCGGGGTTAACAACAGTGAACACACTGTCCAGGTCACAAGACCTCTACCACAGTTCTACGTGGGAAAACAAACAACAGCAGCCAGCTGTCCAGGTCACAAGACCTCTACCACAGTTCTACGTGGGAAAGCAAACAACAGCAGCCAGCTGTCCAGGTCACAAGACCTCTACCACAGTTCTACGTGGGAAAACAAACAACAGCAGCCAGCTGTCCAGGTCACAAGACCTCTACCACTATCCACAGTGGGAAATGAAGTGTAAAAGGTTTGCTGAGGATTTACAGATCCTCCAGTGAAAGTACAGGAGACAGTGTGTGTGTTTAATACAGCAGATAACACACACTGCTCAAAATGTAGAATAAATAAATCACAGAACAGAGATGTAGAGTTTAGAAATGGCTCTAGTGATTTCAGTGTAGCACTGGACTCGTTTTGGAATTGATCAGAAGTGATTCTGAGTCCTCTTCTCGATTTTGTTTGAGAAGCAGAGTGTCGTATGCTTCAGGTTCATAGGCAGTGAGATGTAGTCGATGAAGCTCTTCGATATTCTTTTGTATGCACAGAACTCTTCTTGAGTAGGCTTGATTGTATATATGATTCTGTCTTGCTTGGTTCTTCTTGTATGCACAGAGCTCTTCTTGAGTATGTCGTATGTCTTCCTTGTCTCTGTGTGTGTTGTCTCTGTGTGTTCTCTCTTTCTCGTGTTCTCTTTTTGTATTCTCCCCCTTCCTTCAGCAGAGTCTTCTTGTATTTATATCACGTGCTCCGTAGGACAGAAAAGGTTTCCTTTCCGCAGGTACGAGGTACGGTTTCCTGACATCCGAAAACCTTCATTAATTAATTGTCAGGGTATTAAAATATAACTAATATGACCGTTGGTTAGAATAAATAAAGATAAAGATAAAGAAATTCAAACAGTTGTTTATGACTGTTCAAGTGATCGGTAGGTCATCAGCATTAGAGTAATGATCGGTGACTCAGATAGATCAACATCGGTCTGTCATCTGATCAGTGAGTCATTTGCATCGGTGAGTCATTTGCATCGGTGAGACCTTGGATCCGTGACTCATTTGCATCGGTGAGTCCTTGAATCGGTGAGACCTTGGATCGGTGACTCATTTGCATTGGTGAGTCCTTGTATCGGTGAGACCTTGGATCGGTGACTCATTTGCATCGGTGAGTCCTTGGATCGGTGAGTCTGATGGATCGGTGCGTCTGATGGATCGGTGAGTCTAATGGATCGGTGCGTCTGATGGATCGGTGAGTCTGATGGATCGGTGTGTCTGATGGATTGGTGAGTCTGATGGATCGGTGCGTCTGATGGATCGGTGAGTCTGATGGATCGGTGAGTCTGATGGATCGGTGCGTCTGATGGATCGGTGAGTCTGATGGATCGGTGAGTCTGATGGATCAGTGCGACCGTTGTCCTTTGATATTGGATCAGTGATTCCGATGTCTGTTGAATCCAGAAGACTTCCAACATACTTTGTAAGTCAATAAGCATAGACAAGATCATGATAACAGATTCATTTACAGATTGTAATTAAGTTTATGAGAAAACAAACCAGATTAAGCATTAATGGTATGTGATGATTTGTGATTATTAAAACATCAAACATAGACATGAAATCAACAATCTTCTAGAGGGCTCAACAGGGTGTTTATAATTTTTTGTGCTTTAGGGATTTTTTCATGGTTTTTATGGATTTTAGGGGTATTTATAATTTTTTAGGTTTTAGGGGTTTTATTGATTTTAGGGGTTGTTAGAGTTTTGATGGTTCTGAAGATTTTATGGTTTTAAGGTTTTGGGGGGTTTTTAAATATTTTTAGGTTTTTTAGGGTTTTAATGGTTTCTTGGGTTTTAGGGTTCTTTATTTTTATAGTTTTTTAGGGTTTTAGGGGTTTTTAGTGTTTTTTAGGCTTCTATGTCTTTTTATGGTTGTTATGTTTTAAGGGGGTTTGCAGTTTTTATAGTCTTTCATGGTGATTTAGTGGTTTTAGAGACTTTTAGGGATTTAATTCTTTTAGTTATTTTTAAAGTCCATTGGTATTTTTGTTGGTTTTTTTTTGTATTTTAGTGTTCTTATGGTCTTTTAGTGGTTTTTATGTTTTTTTTATTTTCTGTTTTTAGGATATTTTAGGGTATTTTAGGTGTTTTTTGGATTGTAGATTCAATTAAGGTTTCTATGATATTTTATGGTTTTTAAAGGGGTTTTAGGGTTATTTATAATTTTTAGGGTTTTTTTCCTTTAATTATTGTCTTTTAGGTGTTTTTAGGTCTTTTAGGGGTTTTTTGGAAATTTAGGGTCTTTTAGGGATTTTAGGGTCCTTTAGGATTTTCATAGTTGTAAGGTATTGTTTGGTTATTAGAATAATTTAGAAATTTTAGGGATTTTATGGTTTTATAAGGTTTTTAGGAATTTTTTTATTAATGAGGATTTTATGGGATTTTATGGTTTTCTTTGATCTTTTTTCGTGTTTTAGTGTATTTAGGGTATTTTATTAATGTTTTGAGTTTTTACAGGTGTTAGGATATTATAGTATTTTAAGGTATTTTATTATTTTTATGGGTATTAGTTTTTTGATATGTTTATTGTCTTTTAGTGTCTTTTAGGGATTTATGGTTTTTTTGTTTTTTAAGGGGGTTTCGGATTTTTAGGGGTTTTAAGGTTTTTAGGGTTTTGAGAGTATTTTGGTCTTTTATGGTTTTTAAAGTTTTTATGGTTTTGATCATTTTTTAAATTTTTCATGTGTTTTTGGGTTTTCTAGATCTTTTAATGGTTTCAGGATCTTTTAGGGTTTTTAGATATTTTTATGGGTTTTATATTTCTTAGTGTTTTATGGGTTTTAGTGTTCTTTGCGGTTATTAGGGTTTTATACTATTTTTAGGGGTTTTGGAGTGTTTTTGGGTTTTATTGGGGTTTTAATGACATTTTTTAGTTTTATTGGGATTCAGGTTCTTCTTAGGGTTTTGTGTTTTTAGGGTCTTTTGGGGTTATTTGGGATTTTAGTATTTTTTAGGTGTTTTGGGGTTTTTAGGTCTCTTTTTTGCCTTAAAGTTTTTTTGGGATTTTTGGAGTTTTAAATATTTTTAATGTCTATAGGGGTTTTAGGGGGGTTTTGGGTTTTTAGGAATTTTAAGGTATTTTGGATTTTAGGGTTTTAGGTTTTTTATGGTTTTAGGGTTTTGAGGAAATATTAGGTTCTTTTAAGGTTTTAAGAACTTTTATGGGGTCTATATGGGTTTTTTACACCCTTTTAGGGTTTTTAGGTTTTTTGGGATCTTTTAGGGGGTTTAGGATATATTATAGGTTCTGATGGGTTTAAAATTTTAGGGGTTGTAGGGTTTTTATGATCTTTTGTTATTTTAGGGACTTTTATGGTCTTTTAGGGAAGAGTTTATAGGGTTCATGTTGTGGGGTTTAGAGTTTATGGTGAAGGGTTTAGAGTTTAGGGTGTAGGTTTTAAAGTTTATTGTGTAGGGTAATGTGTTTATGGTGTATGGAATAAGGATTTTGGTTTTTTAGGGTTTTAATTTTTTTTCTATAGATATTTTTAGGAGTTTTAATGTTTTTTTGTTTTATGGTTTTTAGGGTTTTTAAGGGTTTTAAGGGGTTTTCTTTTTTTTTTGAATCTTTATGGTATATAAGTTTATTAGGTGTTATTGTGGCATTAACTATTTTAGGGTTTTTATGGGTTTTTATAGTTTTTTGGGAATTTTCAAGAGTTTTAGTGTTTTGGGGGGTTCAGGGTTTTTAGGGGGTTAAAGTTTTTTTTAATGAGTTTAGGGTTTTTATGGTTTTTAGAGTTCTTAGAGTAATTATATTTTTAGGGGGTTTATGGATTTGAGGTTTATATGGTTTTCATGGTGTTTTAGGTTTTTTGGTTTCAGGGTTTTATTGTGTTTTATTGGGGTTTTAGTGTTTTTTACGTTTTTTAGAGTTTTAGTATTTATAGCGTATTTTACGGTGATTTTGGATTTTTTGGGATTTTTTTGTCTTTTAGGGTTTTATTGATTTTTTTTAAAAGGACTTTTGGTGTTGTTAAGGTATTTTAGTATTTGTATTGGTTTTTAGTGTATTTTCAGGTTTCTAGGGGTTTTTTGGTTTTCAAGGGTTTTTAATATTTTTAGGGCTTTATGAGTTTTTATGGGTTTTTGTCTGTTTTATGGCCTTTAGGGTCTTTTAATGTCTTTTAGGGTTTTATTTTTTGTATTTTTTTTAAGTTTTTTACTATTTTTAATGGTTTTTGGGTACTGTGGGGTGTTTTAGGTGTTTAGGGTTGTTAGGGTTTTTTGGGGATCATTATGGTATTTAAGGTTTTTTTTTTAATTTATGGTTTTTAGGGTTTTTATTATATTAATTGGATTTGAAGGTTTTTATGGGTTTTAGGGTATTTATGCATTTCTAGATTTCTTTAGTATTTTTTAGATTTTTAGCATATTTTAGGATTTTTATGCCTTTTAGGGTCTTTATGGGTTTCTACGTTTTAGGGTCCTTTAGGGTTTAAAATGGGTTTAAGGTTGTTTAGAGTTTTTATGGTTTTTAGGTCCATTTATTATTTCTAGGGTTTTACGATTTTTTAGGTGTTTCTAGGGTATTTATGGGTTCTTTTGGGGTTTTTTTGGGTTTTTAGGGTTTTTAGGGGTTTTTATTATTTTTTAATGTTTTATTTTTGGTTGGGTTTTTTAGTTTTTTTATGGTTTTTATGGTTTTAAGGGTTTTTAGATTCCATTATTTTTTAGGCTTCTTTAGTGGTTTTAGATGGTTTTTTTGGGTTTTTTTATTTTTTTAGTGTTTTTAGTGGTTTTAATGGATTTTTAGGTTTTTTAGGGGTTTTTAGGGGTTTTTATGGATTTTAGGGATTTTAAAGGTCTTAAGATGTTTTTAGTGTTTTATTATTTTATGGGTTTTAAATGGTTTTAGGGTTTTTAGGATTATAAATATTTTATGGTTATTAGGGGGTTTTATATCATTTATGTTCCTTTAAAGTTTTCATGGTTTTAAGGCCATTTTAGGGTATTTTGGGTTTTATATCATTTATGGTCTTTTTGTGGTCTTTTATAGAATTTTAGGTGGTTTTAGGATTTCATGGTAATTAGGGGTTTGAAGGTGTTTTTTATGGTTTTCAAAAAAATTAAGTTATTAGGGTTTTTAAGGGGTTTTATGTGTGTTGGTCAGAGTAGTTCACTCAAGAGGGGAGGGGTGAATTGAGTGACTATAAAAATTTCTGTTAAAAAATATTATTTTTAAAAGAAATGGTTTTCCCAATAATAGATATAGCCCAGTTAATCAAGGTTATACTATTATAAGGGTTTGACTGTTTAAAAAACTTCTTAGAAGATTGATTAATTCTCAGTAATCTTAATATGTATTATTAAAATTACTTTTGAAGTTATTCTACTAAGACAAATCAGTTATAACTTATTTCCAATACTAACTATCTAAGTGAAATTAGAGTTTCTTGGATTAAGCAATCAAGCAGTAAAACAGAGAAGAATAAATTTAAATAGCACAACGGATATGAAACAAGTGGTTCAGTCTCAAGCCGAGACCTAATACACTCCACTTGGTCATCACCTGCCACCAAGCAGTTTATATAAATAAACTTTGATCCAAACCCTGGATCGGGGTTTACAATAGTACAAAAACTGTCCAGGTCACACATGGACCTCTTCCACAGTTTTCGTGGGTAAACCCAAACAACAATCAGGCCACACATGGACCTCTTCCACAATTTTCGTGGGTAAATTGAAATATAGAGTTTGGTGTAAGGATATAGAAATCCTTCAGTTTAGCACATGAGTTAGTGTGTGTGTGGAATATACATAGTACACACACTGCTCAAAAATTAAGTTAAAGAATCACTGAGAGAGAGTATATATGAGTTTATAATGCTTTAGTGATTTGAAGTGCAGCTCTGGACTCCTTTGATTTAGCAGAAATGCTTCTGAGTCCTTCTTTTATTTTTGTCTCAAAAACAGAGTGTCGCGATTCAGCTTGTGTTCTTCACGAGCTTTGACAAATGTGAAGATTTTCTCTGGATCCCAGTGTACTTCGTATGTTCTTCAGCAGAGTCATATTGAAAGCATGTGAATATGCTTTCTTTGAAAATCATGGAAATTGTTCTTCTTGGTCGTGCTCACATGCTTGTTTTCTGTTCAGTATCGCACTCTATTGTCGTTGGGCACTCTACAATCTTTATCTTTGAATGCATGAGATTTAGCCGATAGGTTCCATGTTTTTCGTGCCTCATACCTCGTACTATGTCTACAAAGAAACATTAATTACGTTAGTGCATTAAAGGCATGAAATATGACAGTTAAACATTAAATTGAAAGATGAAAAAATAGTTTAAGAAATGGTGTCATAGTAAGTTGAGGAAATAGTGTCTCCTTCACGGTGTCTGAGCATCACGGTGTGAGTGTCACGTTGTCTGAGAGTCACGGTCTGAGTGTCACCGTATCTTGGTCTTCATAGTGTCTTGTCTTCACGATGTCTTGGCTTACAGTGTCTTCGTCATGGTGTCTGGGTCACTATGTCTTGGTCACGGTGTCTTGGTCACGGTGTCTGGGTCACGGTGTCTCGGTCACGGTGTCTGATCTTCACAGTGTCTTACTAACTGTGTCTGGATTCACGATGTCTTGTACTTAGGCAAATAACATTATTCAGACTTAAACAAAAATATGTATGAATTGGATTGAGCTTAACCATTATAAAGAATGAGTGAATTTGAAACATAAATACACATGATTGAATAATATTTGTGATCATTAATAAGATTTGGGATGAGTAAAGAGACTTGTGATAATTAATGAGATTTGTGATCATTAAAACATGATTAATACATGAGGAGTCCAACAATCTCCTCCTTTTTGATAATCACAAATCAATCATAGTTAAAGTGAAAATTAGATGCAACTATAGAGAAAATAACATATATAAAAACATATAACTTCTCCTCCCCCATTTGGGATTATCAAAAAGTTAAAATAAGAGATGATAAATAGTGCTCATTCCATTAAAAGTAAGAAAAGTGTAGTACATCATAAAGTAGAAATACAAAAATCAATGATATCCCCATAAAAAAAAGTAAGCACTGGTCTTCTTTAGGGATTGGCCTTCTATTTTCCTTTATCAACAATAGAAGAGGAATCCATATGGGCAGTGATTGATGTGGAAGAAGGAAGATCGGTGGGAGATAGAGAAGGTAAAGGGAGACCTTCGAAGACTGAGGGAGCCAATTTAGCAGCAGTGGAAGATCTTGGCAATTGCTGGTCAAGAATGACAGGCCTGATCTGACTAAGAGCTTGGCCAATAGACATGGTAGTTATGGGTAAGGCAGAGGTAAAAGTAGGTAGTCCAGGTCTGAGAGGAGTAGCCGCTGGATCAACAATTGTTGTACTCTGGAAATGGAGATACAGTCTTAGAAGTTTGATGAAGTCTATAATGATTTCTCCACCATATTTTATGGCCTTTTCAAAGTTATCTTTTTTTCCATGAACTTGTCCGACAATCTGGTAAACTCAGTTAGCTTCTGGACTTGGTTTTTGAAGGATTGTGTTACAGGAGGAATTCTCAGGTTCTCTACAAGATATTTGAAGTGGTTGGTCATATCAGTCTTGGAGAAAATCCGGTTGAAATAGAAGTCCACTTTCTTAGCAATATCCTGCTGGGAATCATTGGAAATCTTGGAATTAATTTGCACAAGGACAAGAACTCTATCACTGTTCTTGATAAATTCAGATAAAGAAGTCACATTGAATCCACTTAAAGCAGTCTGAATCTCTTCTTGGACTTTAGATTTGAGAAAAGAACTGTCCAAGGCAGGTATAGAGGATTAACCAGAGGTATGAGAATATTTGATGACTGTGGTTAGAGACTTTAGCTGATTCAATACCTTTTGAAGACAGCCAGTGTATTCATCAGTGAGTTTGTTTAGGTTCACCACAAGATCTCTCATTTATTTCAACAATTGTTTGTTCCTTTCTGCAATCTCTTCATCAAAGGATAACAGGTAAGGGTGAATCTGAGACACAACATCTTGAGAAATTTGAGACACAGAAAGGTCTAGAGAGGTAGCAAAAAGTTCTAATCTGGAATGTAGCTCTCCCTGCATATCTTCAACCATGCTTCTTAGGGTTGAGACTTCACTACTGAGCAACTAATTTTCAACTCAAACTTCTTGAATTTCATGGAGTATTTTAGGTTGGATCTGCCAGATAATTTTCTCTAAAAGAAGTGAGGTATCTCTCTCACTCAGATTTGTCATAGAATGAGGTTTGGAATTCAAAATATTCTCAACTCTAGACAAGATAGTGTCTCCAAAATCCTTCAAATATTCCTTACTGACAGAAGGCAGCTATTCAGGTAGAGGTTCAGGTGAATGTTCAGGTGAAGTAATTGGTACAGGGGTAGGTTCAGGTTTTGGTTCTGGTTCCTTCTCAGGGACAAAGATAGAAACTGACTTCAAATGAAACAGTGAGGAAAGATCAATCCTAGTGGCAGTAACTTGGTGAGATTCACTCACATCATAAAAGATAGGGAATTTGTACTGAGTTTCCACAGGACTAGACTTAGATGGATGTGATTCTTCATCAATATCAAGATTTTGGGTTTCCTCTCCCTCAACATATGATTCCTTTTCAAGATTCAGAGGCTCTGGAGCTAGTTCTAAATCCATAGGTTCATCTCTAAGTTCCTCAATCATCTCTTGTCTAGCCAACTGAAAGGCTATATCCATCCTCTCTCCAATAGTGGGTATTATCTCAGGAATAGGTTTTTCCTCTGGGAGTTCTTTCAAATTTTCTTCTTCCATAACAGGGAGTTGTTCCAGATTTGTTTCTTGTACACCAGGGAGTTGTTATAGAATAGGCTCTTCCATGACTTGCTGCTCAAATTCTGGGATAATTGATTCTCTTTCAACCTCGGGTTGGATTTCCAGATTTACATCATCTCTAGGGATAGGAACTTATTCTTCAAGAACAACAGGAGGAACAATAGTCATTTCTTCCTCAATAGAAACTTCTTCCCTATGAGGTAATTCATCCTCTTCTTCTGCTTCTTTTGAATACTCACCAAGTCCATCTAGTTCCAAACCATGATCAGAAATGTCCTTCGGCCTTGATGGATAATCCACAGGATTAAACTTCTCATAAATTTTATCTTTGTATTCCACCCACTCCTTTTTCCAAGGGTTCCAGTTTATTTTCATTCTTCATATGAAGGGTTTAGAGAGACAGTACTCGCAATCCACAAGCACTTCTTCATTGGGTCCAACATCTCCTTTGTCAACAATCATGGCTAAAATCATCTGAGAGTAGAACAAAGATGTGGATTTGGATGTAACCTTGATCAATTCACACATATGGTTAATAATGTACTTGAACGGGTTCATTTTGTATCCATTCTTCATAAGATAAATCAAGAACACGTCTTCATACTTTAATAAAGAAAATTCACCTTTCCTCAGACTAACCAGATTTTGAACAAACTTAAACAGCAGTCGTGTTTCCCCATCAAGTTCAGTAGCTATGGCCCTTCTCTTGGTGCCATACCCAGTTAGGGTTTTCAAAGCATCTTCAAGGTCAAAGAAATATGTTGAATGTGGGGGTTCTCTCTGATAATCATCACAAATTCCTTTTTGAGGTATCCTAAGGCATGCAGTCCATAACCTCAATGAGAAGGATAATCTTTGTCCATTAATCCAGCTCCTCACAATAAAGCTTTCACCAGAGTCAAAAGAAAAGTGTGCGTACTGGTAGAACTAAGCAACTAACCTTAGATAAATGAGTCTATTTTCCTTTGAGAACCATTCTAACCAGCCTTTTTCTCCTAAAATTTTCAGGACTAGTGATTTTCTACACAAGATCCATTCAGGGAAAATTTATTTCTCAAGAACAACACTCCAATTTACCAAGTTCGGATTCGGAGGACCTTCGGGTGTCATCTTGGGTGCTCTCTTCTTCTTCTTCGGGAAGTGCTTCTCAGGTGTGGATGATGATGGTCGCTTCAATCTTGGCATCCACTGAAGTTTGCGAGAGAGAAAGAGGGTTTCATGGTTGAGAGGGTTCGAATCGAATGAGTAGGGAAAAGTCCAAGTGAAGAACTGAGTGAAACTATTTGTTTTATAATTTGGGAATGGCAAACGTCACAAAAACAAAAACACGGGAAAGCAAAAGAGGTGAAATATAAATTACCGCGATACGGGTTTAAAGAAAATCATAAATAATTTTCATGGTGAGACGGTGAAGGGTTGTTATGATGAGACAGTGATCAGTCGTCACGGTGAAACAGTGAGCAAACATCATGGTGACACAATGAGTGAACTTGGAAATGAGCGTTACGGTGAGACAGTAAATGTCAGAACGTGAGTACAAATTTCTAGCGGTGAGATCGTAAACATGAGAGACAGTAACTTAGAAACTGTAACCATGAAATAGTAAAGTAAAACATAGAAAAATATTGAACAGTAAGACAAGTAAGATATCTATTTGAGATTTATCATGCCAAGGTCATGTATGATGTAGTCTATTCTCTTAGAATTTAATGGTTTAGTGAATATATCAGCAAGTTGATATTTAGTACCAATTAATTCCTAGGTAATATCACCTTTTTGATAATGATCTCTCAAAAAGTGATGTCTTACATCAATATGTTTTGTCCTAGAATGTGAAACAAGATTTTTTGAGATGTTAATAGCACTTGTGTTGTCACAATTTTTCGGTACATGTCTGAATTGATATCCATAATCTAGTAATGTGTGTGTCATCCACAAAATTTGTGCACAACAATTGCCAGCAGCTATGTATTCATCTTTTGCAGTAGATAATTCAATAGAATTTTGTTTCTTACTACACCATGATACTAGTGACTTGCCTAAAAGGTGACATGTTCTAGAGGTTCTCTTTCTATATAACATACAGCCACTGAAGTCAGCATCAGAATAACTAACTAGTTTAAATGATTGTCCTTTAGGATAGATAGTCCTAGATTGGGTGTATGCTTGAGGTATTTGAAAATTCTCTTCACGACATTTAAATGAGATTCTTTAGGATTTGCTTGAAAATTAGCACACATACACACACTAAACATAATGTCTGAATGGATAGCAATTAAGTAGAGTAAACTTACAATCATTCCTCTATAAGTGGTTTGATCAATAGATTTTCCATCTTCATCAAGATACAACTTATAGGTGGTACTCATGAGAGTGTCACTACTTTTAGTGTTATCCAATCCAAAACGTTTTAGAAGATCTTTAGTGTATTTACTTTGAGTTAAAACAATTCCATCATTATTTTTAAAGATTTGAAATCCAAGAAAGAATTTTAGTTCACCCATTAAACTCATTTCAAATTTTTTTTGAATCATTTTAGAAAAATCAATACATAATGAAGTTTTTGAAGATCCAAAAATAATATCATCTACATATATTTGAACAAATAAAACATCATTATAAATTCATTTTATAAAAAGGGAAGGATCAGCTATTCCTTTTTTTAAACCTTTGGAAATAAGAAAAGTACTTAGTATGTCATACCAAGATCTTGGAGCTTATTTTAAACCATATAAATCTTTTGATAGTTTGAAAATATGATTGGGAAAATGAGTATTTGTAAATACAGGGGGTTGTTCAAAAAATACATCCTCAGCTACATACCCATTTAAGAATGCACTCTTAACATCCATTTGATATAGTTTGAAATTCAGATGTGAAACATAAGCAAGTAGGATTCTGATGGCTTCATGTCTAGATACTGGAAAAAAGGTCTCCTCATATTCAATTCCTTCTTCTTGACTGTAGCCTTGTGCAACTAATCTATCCTTGTTCCTAACTTTGTTTCCAGCTTCATATACTTTATTTCTAAACACCCATTTGGTGCCTATGATGAAAGTGTCCTTGGGTCTTTCAAAAAGTCTCCAAAACTTGTTTATTTCAAACTGACTAAGTTCTTATGGCATATCGATTACCCAAAATTCATCGTTTATGGCATCATCAATGTTTTTAGGTTCAAGTTGTGACAATAAGTCTTGATGTTCAACCTGATTTCTAAGAGAATCTCTTATTTGTGTTCCTTTCTCTAAGTCTCCTACAACTGTATCTAAGGGATGGATTCTAAGGGTTCTAACATTTCTAGAAAAGGAGGGACTAGTGATTCTAGGTTCATTAATAGATTTTGGTTCATTATGACTCGATTGAAGATAATTTCAAGAATTGAAAGTTTTCACAGATTATTTCACAGAAGAATTTGAGGATTTTGAGTTGATATTCAGATTTGATACATCATCCTCCAGATTTTCTAGGATGGTTCTAGGCTCATGTGGATCTGTTTCATCAAACTTGATATGAACATATTCTTCCACACATTTATTCATTTTATTGAATACTCTATAAGCTTTACTTAATATTGAGTAACCTTGGATAATTCCTTCATCACTTTTGGATGGAAATTTGTAAAGATTATCCTTATTGTTGAGAATAAATACTTTGAAACCAAAAAATCTAAAGTAATTAACCTTAGGCTTCGTATTGTTCCAGAGTTCATATGGTGTCTTTTTGAGAATTGTTCTAATCAAGACTCTATTGATTATATAGCATGTTGTATTAACAGCTTCAGCCCAAAAGTAAATAGGTAAGTCGTGTTTACTAAGCATTTTTCTAGAAATGTTTTGCAAGGTTCTATTTCATCTTTCTACAACACCATTTTGTTGAGGTGTTCTGGGGGCATAGAAATTGTGACTATAACCATTTTATGAGAAAAACGATTCAAACTCTTGATTTTCAAACTCACGGCCATGATGACTTCTTAAAGATTTAATTTTAAGGCCACTAAGGTTTTCTACAGACTTGGCATACTTAGTAAAATAAGAGCAGGCTTCACTTTTGTGAGCCATGAAAAAGGTCCAGGTATATCTAGAGAAATCATCTACTAGAACATAAACATAGTGCATCCCATTTAAACTAGAAAATCTAGATGGTCCAAAGAAATCCATGTGAACCAATTCAAGAAGGTTGATAATTAGAAACTTCTTTATTTGGTTTGAAATAGATTTTGTGTTGTTTTCCCTTTTGACAAGGATTAAACACTTTGTCATTTGGAAACTCAAGTTTGGGTAAGTATTTAACTAGGACTTTTCTATTTATCTTTCTAAGGGAGTGAACATTATAGTGTCCTAGTCTCCTATGTCAGAGCCAAGAGTCTTTATGAAATACACTTAAGCATGAAAATTTTTGAGAGGGTAAGGAATCTAAATTAATAGAATAAACATTCTCATTCCATGATGCAGAAAATACTAATTCATTATTAGAATTAAAGACATTACAAGCATCATTTTTAAATTTAACAAGATATACATCATCACATAATTGTGAGATACTAAGCAGATTATATTTTAAGCCATTAACGAACAATACTTTAGAAATTAAAATCAAATTAGAGTTACTAATCTGTCCTAAGCTAATGATCTTCCCTTTGGCATTGTCACTAAATGTGACATGTCCTCCATCTACTTTTATCAGATTCTTAAAGCATAAGTAGTCTCATATCATGTGCCTTGAACACCCATTGTCCAAATACCATAGATTCTTACAGGGTCCATTTAAGCAGCTTTCCTATAACATGATCATGTAAAGACATACTTTGGTACCCATAATTGTTTGGGTCCAGTAACATTAGTAATAAGTGCTTTAGGAACCCATATTTGTCTCATAGGTTTCCTATAAGCATTATGTAATGTGTTTGAAAAATAAACTGCATTTGGTCCAAAAAAATTGAAACAGTAGAGTATGTATCATGACTTGAGCTAGATGAGTTGGCTCCAAAATTGGGAACAAAAGTATATGTCCTAGACTTTGAAACAAAATTCGTTCTACTAAGGTTTCTTTTACCAGGTTGATAACCAATGCCAGTATTGTATTTAGGGGCAATTTGTTTTCCTAGCATTTGGGTAAGGGTATTTTTCCCATTATTAAACTTTTATAAGTCACTTTTTAATTGCTCATTAGACATTTTTAACTCAATGTTTTCTTTGAGCAGTTTAGCATTTTTCTCCTTTTTAGTAGTAAGTTCATATTTAACATTTGCAGTGAGAGCATGCTATTTCTTCAGTGATTTATATTTATATTTTAATTAATTGCTTGCCTCTTCAAGAATGTTGCAATATTCAAACATTTCTTCATCAGTCATATTTTCAGAGTCACTTTCCTCTGCAGAATAGTATGAATTATGCATAGAAGAGTTCAGTGTTACCTCATATGTGTTTGTCATAAAACACATATTGGCTTTGTTAGACTGTTCATCATGTGATGTCTCTGAGTTGATTGAACTATCCTTAGAGTCACCCCAAGTTTCTTTCATTGCCTTTTTGTACTTCTTTTCCTTATCCTCATACTTCTTATTATATTTGAGATTTGGACAGTCAGCCTTTATATGCCCTTTGCGCTTACATTCATAGCATACAATTTCATCAGTTTTTTCACTTCTTTTACAGTCCTTTTTCCAGTTTCCTTTTTTATCATACTTTCCCTTGAAGTTAGACTTTCTGAAAAAGTTATTATTTTTGTAAAATCATTTGAATCTTCTGGACAGTTGAGCCATCTCCTCATCACTGTCAGGTGATTATTGTTCAGTGGTGGAACTTTTACTAGAGCTTCCAGTTTCCCTTTGTCTTTGTGCTTTAAGAAGGTGGTCTGGAATGCTACAGATTTCATCTTTGGTTCATCCTCCTCTTCTTTGTTGACTTTCATCTCTTCCTCATATTTCATCGGTTTCCCAATGAGTTCTTTTATAGGTAGCTTTCTGATGTCACATGATTCCCTAATTGAGACCGTGGTTCCCCTCCATCTTTCATGTAAACGCCTAAGAATTATCATGATCTGTTCTTTGGCAGTGATTCCAAGATAAATAATTATGTTGAAAATCTCATTGAACCTAAGATACATGTCAGAAATAGGCTCATCAGGTTTCATCTTAAAATTATCATATTTTATAGTATAAGTATTAAGTCTCATTTCCTTTACACTAGATTTGCCTTCATGTGAGACAAACAATGTATCCCAAATTTCATGGGCAGTTTTATAAGAAGAAATCCTATTAAATTCTTTATCTTCTAAGGAACAGTATAAATCATTCATGGCTTTGAAATTTTTATTATAAGAAAGTTTTTTAGGTTCATCCCATGTAATTCTATCAGTTACAGGTAGTTTGTATTCATCTATAATGGATGAACAAATTTCAAATCTCATACTCTCTTGATTCATTTTCATTTTAATTTTCCATTGTGCATAGTTGGTTCCATTAAATAATGGTGGTATATTGGTTGCAGCACCTTCCAATCTATTATCCATACTGACAAATTACTTTAAAAGAGCTAAAAATTTATAATTAATAGAAATTTACAGATCTTTAAAGTACAACTATTATCATAATTGAGTACGATTACACAGAAACCTAATTAAGCAACCTTTGATACCAAATGTTGGTCGGAGTAGTTTACTCAAGAGGGGAGGGGTGAATTGAGTGACTATAAAAATTTTTGTTACAAAAATATTATTTTTAAAAGAAATGGATTTCCCAATAATAGATACAGCCCAGTTAATCAAGGTTATACTGTTATAAGGGTTTTACTATTTAAACAACTTCTTAGAAGATTGATTAATTCTCAGTAATCTTAATATGTATTATTAAAATTACTTTTGAAGTTATTCTTCTAAGAAAAATCAGTTATAACTTCTTTCTAAGACTAACTATCAAAGTGAAATTAGAGTTTCATGGATTAAGAAATCAAGCAGTAAAACAGAGAAGACTAAATTTAAATAACACAGCGGATATGAAACAAGTGGTTCAATCTCAAGACGAGACATAATGCACTCCACTTGGTGATCACCTACCACCAAGCAGTTTATATAAATAAAATTTGATCCACACCCTGGATCGGGGTTAACAATAGTACACAGACTATCCAAGTCACACAGGAACCTCTTCCACAGTTTTCATGGGTAAACACAAACAACAATCAGGCCACACAAGGACCTATTCCACAGTTGTCGTGGGTAAATAAAAATAGAGAGTTTGGTTTAAGGATTTATAAATCCTTCAGTTTATCACAGGATTCAGTGTGTGTGTGGAATATATAGAGTACACACACTGCTCAAAAGTAAGTAAAAGAATCACTGAGAGAGAGTAGATATGAGTTTTTAATGCTCTAGTGATTTTAAGTGGAGCTCTGGACTCCTTTAATTTAGCAGAAATGCTTCTGAGTCCTTCTCGGGTTTTTGTCTCAAACACAGAGTGTCGTGATTCAGCTTGTGTTCTTCACGAGCTTTGAAAAATGTGAACATGTTATCTAGATCCTAGTTTAATTCATATGTTCTTTAGAAGAGTTAGATTACATGCATGTGAAAATGCTTTCTTTTAAAATCTTACAAAGTGTTCTTTGTGGTCGTGCTCACACGCTTGTTTTCTGTTCAGTATCACAATATATTGTCATTGGGAACTCTACAATCTTTATCTTTGAATGAATGAGATTTAGCCGATAGGTTCCATGTGTTTCTTGCCTCGTACCTCGTACTATTTCTACAAAAAAAATTAGTTATGTCAGTGCATTAAAGGCATCAAATATGACCGTTAAACAATAAATTGAAAGACGACAAAATAGTTTAAGAAATGGTGTCATAGTAAGTTGAGGAAACAGTGTCTCCTTCACGGTGTCTGAGTGTCACGGTGTGAGTTTCATGGTGTTAGAGAGTCACGGTCTGAGTGTCACGGTGTCTTGGTCTTTATGGTGTCTTGCTCACGTTGTCTTGGCTTACGGTGTATGGGTCACAGTGTCTTGGTCACAGTGTCTTGGTCACAGTGTCTCGGTCACGGTGTCTTGGTCACGGTGTCTGATATTCATGGTGTCTTACTAACTATGTCTGGCTTCATGGTGTCTTGTACTTAGGAAAATAATAGTATTCAGACTTAAACAAAAATATGCATGAATTGGATTGAGCTTAACCATTATAAATCAAGGGTGAATTTGAAACATAAATACACATGATTGAATATTATTTGTGATCATTAATAAGATTTGGGATGAGTAAAGAGGCTTGTGATAATTAATGATATTTGTGATCATTAAAACATGATTAATACCTGAGGAGTCCAACAATGTGGTTTTAGGATTGTTTTATGGTTTTATTGGATTTATATTTTTTTGGGTTTAATGGTTTTTAATGGTTTTAGGGGTCTTTAGGGTTTTTTATATTTTTAGTTCTTTTTGGAGTTTTAGGGTTTTTAGGTCTTTTTGGGTTTTTTTGGGTTTTATGTTATTTTGTGGTGTTTAATAGTGTCTAGGGTCTTTTATGGTCTTTATAATTTTTAGGGACATGTTGGGTTTTTACATTTTTAGGGTATTTTAATGTTTTTTAGGGTTTTGGGGGTCTTTTTATGTTTTTTATGGTTTTATGATATTTTATGTTTTAAGGATATTTTTAGTATTTTTAGGGATTTTTCAGGATTTTATGGTTTCATAGTGTTTTAGGGGTATTTAGAGTTTTTTAGGGATTTCAGATTATAGGTTTTTTTTAAGAAATATCAGGGTTTTAATGACTTTTTTCGATTTTTGGGTTTTAGGATATTATTTATTTTTAAAGGTTTTGAGGGGTTTTATGATTTTTAAAGGGTTTTTGGGTTTTTAGGGGTTTCTAGGGTTTTTAGTGTTTTTTTCGAGGGTGTATATATTTTTAGGGGTGTATTGTTTTTTCCTTTTTTAGGGTATTTTAGGAGTTTTGGGTTTTTATGAGTTTTAAGTTTTTTATGGTCTTTTAGGGGGATTTATAGTTTTTTATGATTTTATTTTTTAGGTATTTTTGGGGATTTTTGGTTTTTATGGGTCTTTTATGATGTTTTAGGGGATTTAAGGGATTTAAGGTTTTTAGCGGTCTTTTAGGGTTTTTGGGGGGGTTTGGGATTTTAGGTTTTTCTGTTTTTTTAGTGATTTTGGGTTTTATTGTTTTTATGGTTGTTGGTGTCTTTTTTAGTTTTTCTAGTGTTTTATGGGTTTTTAGGGTCATTCGAGGTTTTCATGTTTTTTAGATTTTTTAAGTATTTTTAGGGTTTTTACTGGTTTTAGTGTTTATTGGGTTTTTACGTTTTTTTTTGGGATTTTTATAATTCTTTTAGGTGTTTATGGGTTTTTAAGGTTCTTTAGGGGGTTTAGGTTTCTTTTAGGGGTATTACGATTCTTTTAGGGTTTTTAGGTTTTATATGGGTTTTGTAATGGCTCGGAACTCTCCAGTCCATTACTTTGTGAAAATGTGGTGTTGGAGGTGTTCCAGGAGGTCAAGGTGACTTATCCCCAACACATTGCTAATTTTTTCAGTTCTGTGAACAGTGTTTCCAGTTTTATGAACAGTAACAGATCGGTTTCACAGATCGGTTTCACATATCGGTTTCAGAGATCGGTCTCACAGATCGGTTTCACAGATCGGTCTCACGGATCAGTTTCACAGATCGGTTTCACAGATCGGTATCACAGATCGGTCTCACAGATCGGTCTCACAGATCGGTTTCACAGATTGGTTTCACAGATCAGTTCCACAGATCGGTTTCACAGATCGGTTTCACAGATCGGTTTCATAGATCAGTTTCACAGATTGGTGTCACAGATTGGTGTCACATATCGGTTTCACAGATCAGTCTCACAGATCGGTTTCACAGATCAGTTTCACAGATCGGTTTCACAGATCAGTTTGGTGTACAGTAACGGTAGGTGAACAATGTTTCCAGCTTCCTACAGTTTTGTCCCTTTTGACATTTCCTTTGACGTAAAATACATTTAATGCCTTATTTTAGGGGCTCTTAAGGTCGTTTCAAAGGCCATAAATTTTATATTAATTATTCCTATGGCTTGGAATGTTTTACTTGGTCAAAATGCATGGGTTAATGTGATCCGCTTTTAATGGAGAATTAGGTGCATCTTAAACCGTCACCCCAGTAAATCTTCAAAAAGGGGAAAGATATTATTCTCCTTTGTTCTTCCTCTTTGTTCTCGGCAATGAGACTCTAGAACCTTTCAATTCTTCTCGTAGTAGTTTCACAATCAAACTTTTCTCCTCGGATCAGTTCCGCTCTGTTTTGAGGCAACCAAGTTGTGTTGATCATTCTTCGATATAAGGTATGTTTATCATCGTTCCTTCGAGGATCATCTTCTCTTGTTCTCATTTCCATATTATAGAATGTAATATCCATGCTTCTAATGAGTTTTTCTTGGGTTTTGGTTGGTGCTGACGTACTGTGGCATCCTCGGGTGGATGCAGTTGTCACGAGAGGGGGATTGTGACCCGTTGTGTGGATAAAGAACGTCAAGAACTCTTCAAGGTAGGGGATTCATTACTTCTCTAATTGTTTATGTGAAATCATAGAGTTAGCATGATTTATCCCTTTGGATCACAATGAAATTGAATTGATTAAATATTTGAACCGGATAAAGAAATTGTTATTGCTCGTATGTTATTGCCTCATGTTTTGCTAGATTGTGTGATATCTATGCTTGCTTTGCTTAGCTATCTGTTCTTGATGGAAATTGATAAAGAACATAAATCCAGAATTAATCGATAATTAATTGGATAAAGATAAAGAGGCATGTAAATGAATCTGGTTGTTGTCGTTGTTGTAGTTGATCTAATTTGATTGGAATAGTAATCATGTTAAATCTTTTGTGATAGCTTACTGATTAGGTTTCCCAGAATTGGAACCTACGAATTGAATATGTTAATTCAAGAGGGATTAAATAATTTTTTGGTTGATAAAAGATAACACCTGGTAGGGTTCTTAGTTACCCTCTTGTTCGTAAGGCCGAGTGCCTTGTGCTTTAGAGCCATGAGTGCTCATTTTGTATGAAGGCTAGATGCCTTGTTAAAGGGACAAGATCCCATTTGATGTGATGATTGTTTTCCTGCTTCTTGTGTTGTGATGTGAGCCTGGATGGTTGTTGTGATATGTAGAGGCAGGGAGGTCTTGTGGTTGTGGCAGCGGATGGCGTCTAGAGTGGCAAGATGCATCGGTTTATGCATGTGGGTGTCGGGGAGGACACCAAGGATGATGGTATGGGATGGATGTGATGGCTGGATGTTGGTGGTTTTGATTGGTTGTTTACCTATTTTACTTTTCCCCACTGTTCAAGGCAACTAGTTTTTCTTACCCTTCTTCCGAAAGGGGTGAAGACACGCAGGGTATGCCACGTGCTTTCCGTGTTTAGCCTCTTGAGGGAGAATGGGTCTACGCTCTTGCTATAGGCGGCAAAGACTCGACAGGTAGTATATCTACTCACTGTATTGAGCCCCTTGTGTTTAGTAGCATAAGTTTCTTTTCTAGAATTCCTGGGAATATGGGAAAGTAATTCTGTAATGGAAGATTGATTAAATGGTGATAATTCATGGGGATGGAGATGCTGTAATTTAATGGTGATGTTGAATCTTAAAAGGAGCAGTTGATTTTGAATGTGATGCCAATTCAGTTTAATGTGGAATTTTTCATGGTTAATTAATGTTTAAAGAATTAATTAACATACAGTGTAACTAATAAAAAGGGAATGAAGTAATCTAATAAAGCTCTTGAAATGGTTGTGTGCTTATAGGATGCCTAGTCTTAGAAGTAGCAGCCCAGAGTCTGATAGATGTTAGCTGCAGTTGTGTCTAAGATTAGTTAATGCCCATAGTGTGGTTGTGAGTTATATATATTCTATACCTTTTGTGTTTATATACGCTACTCCACCCTATCAGTAAGGACAACTAACACCTCGGGGATTCTGAGCCCTGGGGGGTGTTTTCCCCAACATTCTATTGGGAGGTTGAATGGATGACTACCCCCTTTAACCCCGCTCTCTTATCTTGGTAGATACTAGTGCCTTTGTCATAGCGGTTAGTTTTCCCCATATATGTGTTTAGAGGGCTGTAATGGCTTGTGGTTTTTTCACAGACATATATTCTGGATATAGTATTCTATGGACTACTATAGGTGTAATGTGTATAGGCTGTGATGGCTTGAGGATCCTTAATCGGTGTATGGGCTGTGATGTCTTGAGGTATAATACCCGACATATGATACACATTATGCGAGCTTTGGTGGCTCCCAGAAACTACCTGGTTACTTTTGGTTGTGAGGATGGTGTGGTGCTTAGACCAGGTGTCTGCGGGCAAGCCTTCGTGGTGCATGTGGTTCAGATTGTAAAGCTTAGCCCAAGATTATATGGGCAAGCCTTTAGAGAGAGATGCACAGAATGTATTTCATTGGGGAAAAGCAGCAAACCAGTGGGGAAGTAGTAGCAGGGTACCCTTGATATTCTTTACTATATGCTATATTATTGTATGTGTTACTTGGTGAGAGTATCCATAGTGAGGTTGGGAACTTAGTATACCTGTATAGGTGATGAGTTAGTTTCACTTGTTGTTCAATATGCTTTAGCATGCTTTCTTTAAATTTTCAAGAGAGGATTCTGGGAGGATCCTAGTGAGTATACTGTTATACTCACCCTACGTATATATAAACTGTTTTTCAGGTCACTTGGAGTAGGTCAGAGATCAGGCTGGTTACTACTAGCTTGTTGTTGTAGGAGCTGTTCGGGCTTATAGTTGCTGCTGTCTTTTCCTTTCTTTTGGGTACTTGTAGTTTTCCCCTTTTAGTTGTAGCACTTTTGCATGGAATTTCATATATGAACATGGTTTTCTTTTATATTTCAGTTTTGATTTGGATTTGATTGGTTTTTATCGTATCCCTCTCTTCCACATGTGTTCTCTTAGAGGGTAATGCCTCCCATTTGTGTGTTTACTATACCCTCGGTGCTAGTTGCCAACACGGGGCCTACTGGAGGCGGGACTTGGGGGGTCATTATCTCCCTTCCCACATTTCCGGCCAAGGAGGGGTACACTTTGTGGGGTGGGGGTCATGACAGAGTGGTATCAGAGGGAGGTTGAGGGATAGGATGGAGATTGGGGTTAGGCACAGGTGAGGTTGCATGGGTTGGTAGGGAAACAGTGTCATTCGTGTTTATCAAGTGGGGTAAACACTGGAGACCGGCAGAGGCATAGGCGTTTAGGGCCCCCTATGATCTGTTGCACGGAACATTAAGTTTACAATGGATACTAAACAAGGTGATACCGGTTGCAGGGTAGAGACCTAGGAAAGGATCATGCATCATTCTTCTTTGCACCTATGTTTGAATGGGTAGACCTTGGGATAGGTTAACATAAAATGAAAAAAATAAAACAATTAATTAATTAATGTTGAATCTTCCATATTCCAGGTTTAGGATCTCTAAGTGTTTGTTATTTTTCAGGTATGGCTCCAGGTCGACGTCCTCGTCTGGCTTGCATAGAAGATGTCTAGCAGGCTGTACCAGCAGATCACCACCGGGTAGAGGTTGATGACGACGACACTTGGAGGAAGAAACTCCGAGAGTTTTAGTGCCAGGGTCTGCAGAAGTACGAGGGCTCCATTTCAGATGAAGTCATGGAAGACTGGTTAGAGGAGGTCGAGATCGGCTTCAGTTTGATTCATTCTCAAAAGGAGCACTGGGTATCCTTGGTTGTGACGATGCTGCGTGGAGTAGCAAGGAAGTGGTGGCTCTTGTTCCTTGGGGATAGCGAGGAGTCATCAATCTCATGGGAGGAGTTTCAAGACAAGTTTAGAGTTTAGTTCCTTTCCTCGACCGTGAAGGATTCTAGTCGTCAGGAGATTCTTACCCTTCGATAGGGGAGCTCTAGTGTTCGAGAGTTTGGAATCCGTTTCAGGAACCTTCTAAGATATTCTTTAGACCAGTTACCAGATGAGGAGGCCAGGTCGAGGCATTTCAAGGAGGCTTTGCATCCATAGATCCAGCACCAGGTCACCCCATTTATGTTGAAGACATATCTTGAGGTGCTGGCGAGGGCAGAGGTTGTTGAGAGGACTTTGGCCAGGACCAGATCGTCACGAGAGGGGAATCTTCATGATTTCTCAAGAAGCAGAGATGTGGTCTGGGGTTCCCGGTTTTTAGGGTAGAAGAGTTTCTGTTCACCTGGGGGTAGGTCCCAGCCCTTTCCATCTCGTTTCTCTGAAGGCAGAAACTCTCAGGCCTATGCCAAGGGATCATGCATTTTTTTTCTTGTGGTGGTCGTGGTCATCAGCAGTGCGAGTGCCCAAAATTTTCAGAGCAGTCATTGTGCACCAGGTGCTCCGCTCCAGGTTCCTCTGTTTTGGCAGTTCCAGCCGAGGCAGAAGCCGCAGGTTACACCAGCTTTAGATCACCAGAGGGTAGATGGGGCAGGCAGATGACATCCCCATGATGCTCCATGTCCTCAGAGAGCAGAGTGCGACCATGGTGGTGGTCGTCATCAGGGTCAGAGAGTCCGTGGAGGAGGTCGTGGTCAGCTTCATGCTTTAGCATTTCCAGCTCCAGACGAGCCAGACATCATCCAAGGTACCCTTTGCTTGTTTTCTAACTTGGTGTATTCCTTGTTTGATTCAGGAGCGACACACTCCTTCATATCACCTACCCTTTTCCATGCCTTGGGACTTGAGGTAGAGAGGCTTCCACTGCCCTTAGTGTTGACAACGCCAGTTGGAGGTCGAGCTTACTTGTTTGAAGTATGTAGAGATTGTGAGCAGGTGTTGGGGCAGCACCGCTCTTGGTGTGATTTCCTATGTTTATGAATACAACCATATGATGTCATCCTTGGCATGGATTGGTTGTATTCGGTGCAGGCTATCGTGAATTGCTTCAGGAAGAAGGTCATCTTCTTCGGTGCAGATGGAGAGCAGGTGGTGTTTTTTGGTGAGTGAGATCCTCAGATGGGTCGTAGGTGCATTCCATCCTTATCATCCATGATGGATGAGTTGATGATTATTTCTTCAGAGGTTCAGCAATTGGCGTTTCCTAGGGTCGTAGAGGAGTACCCTGATGTATTTCTTGAAGAGGTTGTAGCATTACCCCCTCGACGAGAGATCGAGTTTGGGATCGAGCTACAGCCAGGAGTGTCTCATATCTCTATGTCTCCGTATAGGATGTCCCCTTTTGAGTTACGAGAGCTACATATATAGCTTGATGGTCTATTGCAGTGCAGTTTTTTTCAGCCAAGTGTGTCACCATGGGGTGCACTGGTCTTGTTCGTGAAGAAGGCCGATGATAGTTTGCGGTTGTGTGTCGATTATCTTTTCTTAAAAAATGTGACAATAAAGAACCACTATCCACTTCCGTGGATTGATGACTTATTCGATCAACTTAAGGGTACATGTTGGTTCTCAAAGATTGACTTGCAGTCGGGATATCATCAAATGCGTGTGAAGGATGAGGATATCTCGAAGACTGCTTTCCGTTGTCATCATGGGCATTATGAGTTCATTGTAATTTCGTTCGGTGTAACGAATGCTCTAGTTGTGTTCATGGGATTGATGAATGTTGTTTTTTGTATGTTCCTGGACAAGTTCGTGGTGGTTTTTATTGACAAAATCCTTGTGTACTCCACAACTGAAGAGGAGCATGCAGACCATCTACATGTTGTTTTGGGAGTTCTTCGTAAACATCAGCTATTTGGGAAGTTGTCGAAGTGTGAGTTCTGGGCTTGAGAAGTCAATTTCTTGGGGCATGTCATGTCCCAACAGGGAGTATCTGTGGATCCATTGAAGATAGAAGCTGTTGTGTCTTGGGCAGCCCCCAAGACAGTTTCATAGGTGCGATGTTTCCTTGGTCTTGCAGGCTACTACCGGAGGTTCGTAGCCAATTTCTCCCAAGTTGCAACTCCTCTAACATCTTTGACCAGTAGGGATCAAGCGTTCATATGGACTGATCACTGTCAAGAAGATTTCGAGTATCTAAAGGAGAAGATGGTAAGTGATCCAGTCCTTTATCTTCCAGCAGAGGGAGTCCAGTTTGATGTTTTCTGTGATGCTTCACATCTTGGGCTAGGTTGTGTTCTCATGTAGCAGAGGTCAGTTGTTTCTTATGGGAATCTACAGTTGTTTCCCCGTGAATGTGACTATGCCACCCATGATCTTGAGTTGGGAGCCGTGGTGTTTGCGCTGAAGTTTTAGAGACATTACCTCATTGGCAAGCGCTATGTGGTTTTCACAGATCATAAGAGTTTGAGGTATGTTTTCTCCCAGCATGACTTGAACTTACTACAGTGTCAGTGGATGGAGTTCTTATGGGAATAAAACTTTGAAATATCATATAAACTTGGAAAAGGTAATGTTGTAGCTGATGCGCTGAGTCGAAAGTCACGTAGTGATGTTGTGCGTGAATCCGGTGATTCCTGGAGAGTAATGGAGGAACTGTCAGCTTTGTATAAGAGGTTGGAGGTAGAGGTTATCTTTTCTAGATGAAGGTGCAGTCATCCATGATACAAAAGGTGGAAGAGTCCCAGTTGGGTGATCTATAGGTGGAAGTTTGGAGAGACAAAGTTGTTTGTGGTGAGGCCCCTGATGGTTGGTCGGAGGATGAACAACACCAAGTCTTGTATCATGGAAGGATTTTTGTTCCCTTAGAGATGCACGAGAAGGTTCTCCGAGAGTTTCATAGTTCTCCCTTATTAATACATCCTGGTGTGACAAAGATGTACCGATCCTTGGGGAGTCCGTTTTGGTGGCCTGGGTTGAAGCATGCAGTTGCGAAGTTTGTGTCTCAATGTTTAGTCTGCTATAAGGTAAAGGTCGAACACTGTGTTCCTGGTGGTCTTCTCCAGCCATTAGATATTACTCAGTGGAAGTGGGATGAAATATCAATGGACTTTATTATAGGTTTACCTTGAGATCTAGGAGGACATGATTATATTTGGGTGGTAGTGGATCGTTTAACAAAATCGGCCCACTCCATAGTGATCAAGGAGTCGAGCTCAGTGGAAGTTTTGTCGAGGAATTATCTAGAGGAGGTGGTGAGACTTCATGGAGTACCTAGGACGATAATTTTTTGATCGAGATCCTCGTTTTAACTCTAGGGTGTGGAGAGGTCTCCAACATGCTTTTTGTTCTCAACTATGACTTAGCACTACTTTTCATCCTCAAACAGATGGTCAGATAGAGAAAACCATCCAAACTCTCAAAGGCATGTTATGATCTTGTGTTCTTGATTTTGGAGGTTCATGGATGAGGCACTTACCCTTGGTGGAATTCTCTTACAATAATAGTTTTCACTCCACCATTGGTATGGCATTGTTTGAAGCCTTGTATGGCCTGCCTTGTCGTTCTCCGTTGTGCTGGACTGGGGTCGGAGAGTCCATAATTCTCAGACCGGAACTAGTGCAGAATACAACAGAGATGGTTCAGGTGATTCATGAGAGGATGAAGACAGCGCAATATCATCAGAAATCATATGCTGATCAAAGGAGGAGACCCTTGGAGTTTAATTTTTGGGATCATGTGTTTCTGAAGGTGACTCCCCATCGTGGGCAGCGAAGGTTTGGTCGTGGAAGTAAGCTTTCCCCCTAGTTTGTTGGGCTATTCGAGGTGTTATCTCGTGTTGGAGCTGTGGCATATCGAGTATCACTTCCCCCACAAATGATTCGGATACATGATGTTTTACATGTATCACACCTCTGTCATTATCTTCATGACGACTCTCACATCATCGATTGGGGAGAGATCAATATTGATGATGACGCAACCATCGAGGACCGACCTGTGGAGATCCAAGACTGCAAGGAGAAGGTGTTGCGTGGGCATTCTATCCCCTTAGTTCGTGTCTTGTGGAGACATGGTGGCATGGAGGAGAGTACATGGGAACGTGAGTCATAGATGGGTGTCATGTATCCAGAGCTGTTTTAAGTTGTTGTGATGAGTTTTATTTGATCCTTTCTTTTATGTACCTTTGATGTGATGTAATTCTTGAATTTTTTGGATATGGATTGTTTGTTCCCTTGCTCTCAGATGTCGTGGTTTTGTCCCAGCTTTATAACAACTTAGGGTGGTTTTCCCCTGATAGGTATCTTACGGGGTGGTTGTTCGGACACCTCTTTTCATTAGGTTGGTTTTAAATTCTCGAGGAAAATAATGTTTTGAGAGGTATCTGATGTAGTGGCTCGGACCTCTCCGGTCCATTACTTTGTGAAAATGTGGTGTTATAGGTGTTCCGGGAGGTCAAGGTGACTTATCCCCAACACTTTTCCAATTTTTCCAGTTCTGTGAAAAGTGTTTCCAGTTTTATGAACAGTAACAGATCGGTTTCACAGATCGGTTTCACAGATCGGTCTCACAGATCGGTTTCACAGATCGGTCTCACAGATCAGTTTCACAGATTGGTCTCACAGATCGGTTTCACAGATTGGTTTCATAGATCGGTTTCACAGATCGGTTTCATAGATCAGTTTCAGAGATCTATTTCACAGATCGGTTTCACATATCGGTGCCACAGATCAGTGTCACAAATCGGTTTCATAGATCCATCTCATAGATCAGTTTCACAGATCAGTTTCATAGATCGGTTTGGTGTACAGTAACGGTAGGTGAATAGTGTTTCCAGTTTCCTACAGTTTTTCCCCTTTTGACATTTCCTTTGATGTAAAATAAATTTAAAGCCGTATTTTAAGGGCTCTTAAGGCCATTTCAAAGCCCATAAATTTTACATTAATTATTCCTAAGGCTTGGAATTTTTTACATGGTCAAAACGCATGGGTTAATGCGATCCTATTTTAATGGAGAATTAAGCGCATCTTAAACCGTCACCCTAGTAAATCCTCAAAAAGGTTAAAGATAACATTCTCTCTTGCTCTTCCTCTTTGTTCTCGGCTATGAGATTCGAGAACCTTTCAATTCTTCCTATAGGAGTTTCTCAATAAAACTTTACTCCTCGGATCCGTTCTGCTCTATTTTGAGGCAACCAAGTTGTGTCGATCATTCTTCGATATAAGGTATGTTTATCATCATTCCTTCAGGGATCATCTTCTCTTGTTCTCCTTTCAATATTATATCATGTAATCTCCATGATTCTAATGGGTTTTTATTGGGGTTTGGTTGGTGCTGACGTACCGTGGCATCCCCAGGTGGATGCAGTTGTCGCGAGAGGAGGATTGTGACCCGTTGGGTGGATAAAGAACATCAAGAACTCTTCAAGGTAGGGGATTCATTTCTTCTCTAATTGTTTATGTGCAATCGTAGATTTAGCGTGATTTTCCCCTTTGGATCACAATGAAATTGACCTGATTAAATATTTGAACCGGATAAAGAAATTGTTATCGCTCGTTTGTTATGCCTCATTTTTTTCTAGATAGTGTGATATCTATTCTTGCTATGCTTAGTTGTTTGTTCTTGATAGAAATTGATAAAGAACGTAAAGATGGAATTAATCGATAATTAATTGGATAAAGATAAAGAGGCATGTAAATTAATCTGGTTGTTGTTGTTGTTGTAGTTGTTATAATTTGATTGGCATAGTAATCATGTTGAATCTTTTGTGATAGCTTACTAATTAGGTTTCCCAAAATTGGAACCTACGAATTGAATCTGTTAATTCAAGAGGGATTAAAGAACTGGTTGGTTGATAAAAGATAATGCATGGTAGGGTTTTTAGTTACCCTCTTGTTCATAAGGCCGAGTGCCTTATGTTTTAGATCCATGATTGCTCATTTTGTATGATGGATGGATTCCTTATTAAAGGGCCAAGAGCCTATTTGATGTGATGATTGTTTTCCTACTTCTTGTGTTGTGATGTGAGCCTGGATGGCTGTTGTGATATGTGGAGGCAGGGAGGCCTTGTGGTTATGGCAACAGATGGTGCCAAGAGTGGCGAGATGCATCGGTTTATGCATGTGGGTGTCGGGGAGGACACAAAGGATGATGGTATGGGATGGATGTGATGGCTGCATGTTGGTGGTTTTGATTGGTTGTTTACCTATTTTACTTTTCCCCACTACTCAAGGCATCTGGTTTTTCTTACCCTTCTTCTGAAAGGGGCGAAGACACGTGGGGTATGTAGAGACCCGGAGCTTATCGTACATGGACTTTACATTACTTTTGCGGAATACTTAGTACATAACAAAAACACACACACAAGGATCGTAATAGTTTAGTGTCTTTGGAAACTCGGAACGTAATCTTCTAATCGTGGTGAAAGATCTTCAATATCTCCCATAAAGATCTTCCCTTTTTTTTACCTAAAAACCTTTCTTTATATCCTGGGGAAAAGAAAACATAAAAGGGTGAGCTCAAATTCTCATTAAGGGTAAATAAAAGAAATATCAATCACATCATATACATAAGAACATAGCTTTTGGAAATCTTAACCTGCAAAAGAGCTCATAATATCATAACATGGGATAAATCATAGAAGTGAAAATGTAATCCCAATAATCATAACATGAAACTTGAAACTTTGTGGCATGCACACATAATCATGGAAAATCATTTCTTGTTAGTCAAGACTCATTGCCAAGACTATCTTAGTGGACAAAGTCCCTTTCTGAATCGAGTAACCCTCGTTTCAGTCCTGTTTCACTGAACCGGTATAACCTACCGTTCCAGCCCTGTCTATCTCATGAGATATAAAATCTTTACCCAATGCATTGGAGGGAGATATAGGTCCCACCCATCTTATAATGGATCCTTTCTTATGTGTGCCACATAATCATAAACCATACATCATAGCGTAACCCATGTAATAAAAATGGGATTCTTAAACAACATGACATCATAAAACAATTCATATAAGATAAAGGAATTCATAAAAATATTTCCATCACAACATGATCAAATCAATGTTATAATAGGGATAAAAACAGAACCCTTTATTATCTTAGATAGAAAATAATTTTGATAAAACACTTGAACTCCATTCTTGAGGAAAATATCCTTTCTTCTTCAAAAACATTTTTCCTTTCATAACATGTCATACAACTTTAAAATAAAAGAAGTTGATTAAAAATAAACTTTAAAACTTGTAAAGGAATCTTCTTGGAAATAATGTTTTAAAAATCCATTCATGCCGTATAAGTTAAAAAAAACATTCTTCGTACTTTTGTCGGAAAAGTCAAAAAGTACCTCGTACGAAAAACGACAAAAGATTCCTTTCAATTCTTTTACTAAAAACTCGCCGAAGGGTAAAAATGGATTTAAACAATTGTAGGTGGATGGAAATAATATTACATATTTATGAAACATGTATGTGGATGATAAAATACACCCCAGTAAATACTTACGAATAAACAATCTCGGATAAAAATGAGATTGTGATATTTCCCTTACCTTAGGTCCGACTTGCTTTGTAAGTGTCCGAACCTCCTGTATAATGATTTAAATCATGTTATTGACTTATTAAAGAATCATATTCATTGTTATGATATCATATATGGTTCACTTATGACATTATATTACCCGTTCTTTTGTAAATTCCATGTTAAAGAAGCGTTTTGGGTAAAATCGTTTCATTTATCGTAGGTGTTTTGACTTGTTGTTCTTGACATCATTATTACTTATATCATGATTTACTCACTTCCAGAATATAAAATATGATTTATATATCATATATATTCATTATATATATATATATAATAGGTAGATAAATAAAATGAAAAACACCGTTCATGGAGACGGTAGTCCGTACGTACGCATGAACGCTATTTTCCTTTCCTTATTGTCTTGAAATGGAAGTAAGTAGATGAAATACATATGTATATATATACATAAATCCAGTATATTTATAATGTCATATATTTCATTATTATTTCTTATATATACATTATAATCATTCTTAAATGGTTAACATGGAGAATGAATCTCATCGCGTCGTGGAGACGGTAGTCCGTACGTACACACGAGCGATGATATCATTTATATAAATATTGAATTGAATTGGAGTGGATCATACAATATATCAGAATCAATATGATGTTTTAATAACTATGTATAGTTATTCTTTACACCATTATACCCATCCATGTAAGGTGGTGGTGGAAAATAGATTACACCACGGCGTGGAGACGGTATTCCGTACGTACGCACGCGCGGTGATTTCTTTTTCCGTAGGATGGATAGATGGTGAAATAGGGTTGTTTCATACTTATAATAACATATCAGTATATGAGTGATACTGATGTTATTACTTCATAATGAAACAACCTAAGAAGAAGAAGTGGAAGAAGAAATAAAGATGAAAGAATTGGTAACGGTAATTACCTCTTCTTTGAAGCGCCTCTTTGAGACCTCCTCTTAGGGCACTAAAATTGGTCTTTGAGGAAGACCAGAACCTCTAGGATGTTTCTAGGGAAGTGGAGAAGAGATTTTGGCCGGGGTTGGCCGAGCTTGAGTGCTCAAATTGGTGTGAGGAGGAGGGGGAGGAGGTGTCCTTTTATAAGGGAGGAGAGGGGCACCTTAGGAATATCTCAAAATATTATTTTATTATAATGTCAAGTTCGGTTTTAATTAGCTCCAAATTGATTTATTTCTAGGCTAAAGTGGGGATGGGTCGAAATCCTCTCATCCAATAGAATTTAGACAAGTTTAGGTTCCTATTTTAAACTTATCATTTAGATTTAACATTAAGTTAAATAATTTTACTTTTACCGTGTCTTCTTGTGTTCTTATACTATAAGGTTAATAAACTTACTATATCAAGCCAAACTAACCCCAAATTGTTTATTATTAATACATATATCCTTATATAAGTCATTTGGCCGAACCTTAGATTTTTAGGAATAAAATAACAATTAATAATATAATATTTGATTTAAAAACTATTTTGTGTCAATTTTGACACTATTTGATATATGATTTTTGTGAAAGTCATAACAGAATTATATGTTCGAACAAAGTTGATTAAATCAACACTAATATATCATAGTAACCTAGAAAATTAGTGGAATTCATAAAAAGGCTTAAATTACATTTATTTTGGTATTTATATTATCAATTATGTCAATATTTCATTAATAAGATAATTACTGCATCATCTTTGTGTCATATATAAATTAACTTATTTGATGTCTAAAAATTACAAATAAAATACCATCATATAGGAAATATTTTTATATTTCTAATGCATATTTACAATCGAATTTATCTTATGTATAACCCCATATTAAAAATGATTTACTTATTAAACTTTGATTTTAACTATTTTAACCCTTCTTTAAATAAATTAATAATAAATGTCCTAATCTAATCCAAGTGGGCCTAAATGGTCATATTTTATTCCTAAGTTTGTTTTTGGTCGAATTAAACTTGTCCAATAGAATTATAACATGTGTTAGGGTAATATTAATATCATATTTATCCTTAGTTACCCTATTTACTATTAACCGCGGTAAAAATAGTAAAAAGTTACTATTTACCAAAAAATTATTTTTATCTCATTGAACCACATTTTACTTACTGATATCAACCGTGTCTGTCGGATTTTTGAAATTCCATTCACAGAAGCGGTAAAATTAAGTTTTATGCAAAATTCAGTTTTTTACCTACCACTTAGTGGTTTCACTATTCATCAAAAATTGAAAGTTTTCAGAAAAATGCCAAAATTTCATCCTAAGCTATATTTCATATTCCGAATTCAAAAATGAAGTCTATTTTACCAAATTCATAACATAGAAGTTGCATTAATTAATTTTATAATTAAATCCCGTTGTTAAAACAAATAGCGTGTTTTTAAGAAACAATATCTATCAAAAGATTGACACTTGTTTATGTCTGGTTTAAATGTGCAATTACATCCAATGACCAACATTGTATTAAATTGTAAAAATATATTCTAAATATACTTTAAAACCACTCAAATTAATGATTTATCACTATTAATTATTTCGATTAAAAAAGTTGTTTTTAATTATAATTTAGTAATTTTCACTATTCATCAGAATATGAAAGTTATCCGAAAAGTACCAAAATTTCACCTTAGGCTAAATTAGATACTCCGAATCCAAAAATGAAGTCCATTTTAAAATTTCTAAAATTTAAAAAGTGGTTATTACTATTCATAACGGCTAGTTTTAATAATATTTTAATAGCATATCATTGTTTCGTGAAACTCAGTATTACGTACCACACACGCTATCGAGGAAGGTTGCGATTGCGTGTAATGAAAGGCAAGTCAAGGATGCGTGTTGTGCAAGCTCCTTTTGGTGTAGCGTACAACACAAGACATTAGTGAAATAAAAAAGAATATTTTTCATAAAATCTCGGGCTGTTACATTCTACCCCCCTTAAAATGAATTTCGCCCTCGAAATTCGTCGGGGTTATAAATGGTTTACTATTTGAAAGTTTCTTTAATAGAAACCCACATTGTAAAAAGGAATATCAAAACCAATCTTTAAAAACAAAAGTATGAAACGTAACGGTTACCCAAATAAACTAATCATTGGGTTTCCACATAGGTGAAAATATGGATATGGAAGAGAAATCTAACCATCATGTTCTGATGGAGAGTGGTAGAGAACATGGCTATGGAAAAGCCAATAATCACAAATCCATAAATTTGTGACGATCTAAGGTACCATCCGATTCATCAGGTATAAGATCACTAGGACAACATTTTTGGTTTTCAAGATCATTTCCCTAAAGTTGAAAATTTGAATTGGAATAAATACTTTCTTTATTTTGGTACAATCTCACTATTGTTCGTGCCTAGAACAATTTCCACTTTATCTATTAAATAAATGAAGTTGAATTTGTTATTCGTGAAGTGTTAGCAGATCATGTGATAGAATGACGGGTCATTCCATCTGTCTCAAACAAAAGGTTAGCAAAAATTATATACATAAGTCGATCTATAGTGAGATTAATCATATATAGTTCCTAAAGTGGACTTATACTTCATATATCATACTGCTTAATATAATAAAACTAGTTTCTACTAAACAGGGACTTCTTGTAGGCCAGTGGTAGGCGATAAAGGCCAGTCGCATTTCGGTTGTGGGTTCGATTCCTACGACCTTGTCCGAAGCGATGGGTTGTCGCCCGTCCTGCAGGTTGTACTTTTTATAAAACTATATTACTATAACATCCCATCAATAATATTGAAAAAACTTCTATCCTTAAACAATACTAACTTCTGTCCAACATAATCCATTCCAATCTTTAGGCTTATCCATAATACTGCAGTCCATTCTCATAACATAGTGAAAATGATTACCAGAGATTTAATACCATCGTTGATCCCCATATATCATAAGATATATCTTGTTGGTCACATTCCAAACATTCAAAGGCCTTAATCTTGTACTCTCTTGAATACCCATTGAACCTTAGTGAAAACATGAATGCAGTTAAAAGTTAACACTTTTCACATACCGAAATCCTCAAAATTCTATATACTCAAACCATGATATCACTTAGTCCTTATATCAATCATGAGCTCATGAATACTATCAAACATTTAATTTTCTCCTTATCCCTTCATTATGCGCATATCATCTACATTCCAAAAATATCTGAATAACCTTTCATGGATACTGGTAACATTAATCATACACTTTCAAAACACAAGGAAAGACAACAGTGTAGCAATCCATAGATGTCTCTTTATTCCAAAATGTATTCATGCCACTACATTCTCAAACCATTGACCGAGCTTCAAAAATTCTTTCATCTCACATATCATTTGTAGTCTCTTCATCATCATCCACATAAATACTACCCATATGACCATACTGATTCTCTTCATGAGTCTTTCCCTTAGGGAATTTGTTTGCATAATGCCCATACATTCCACATTTAAAACACTTAACCATTTTTGATGTCGTAGCAATACCATTATCCTCATCCATGGTGTTAACCGACCCTTTTCCTTTGCACTTACTTGCTTTGTGTCCTTCTTTTCCACACCCAAAGCATCTTCCAGTTCCTTTGAAACATTCTCCTTGATGCCTCTTCCCACATG
Source organism: Viscum album (assembly GCA_963277665.1). Taxonomy (NCBI): domain Eukaryota; kingdom Viridiplantae; phylum Streptophyta; class Magnoliopsida; order Santalales; family Viscaceae; genus Viscum; species Viscum album. The sequence goes on along the minus strand of OY728133.1, from coordinate 113,503,763 downwards.
ATTTACATAGGGGAAATTGAACTTTCTTTCCTCTATGATCATCATGAAACTCCATCTTTCTCTTATTAGCCGAGTCAGGAAACTTACCAAATTTTACTTTATTGATCATATTATGAGATTGCTGATTTGGCATAATAATGATGTTTGTACTTCCAAATCCCATTTCATTATGAAAAATATCATTCCATTGTCCATCATATTCTCCATTATCGTGAATCATCTTGTTTCCAGCCATTTTCTAAAACCCAAAAAGAATAGTGTGAGAGGAAAAAATCATAATAAAGGGGGAGTAACTTCAATATCTAACATCTTAGGTTTAATTATATGATCGTTAGCGTAATTCTAGTACTATAACCTATACGTATACTTAACCTTAGAGACATCCCTAAACATACCTTAGAAATATCTCTAGGGATCTCACGAAAGTTCTCGCATCCTAGTTTCCAAAGGTTGACTAAACCTTTCCTCTGATACCAACTGTAGAGACCCGGAGCTTATCGTACATGGACTTTACATTACTTTTGCGGAATACTTAGTACATAACAAAAACACACACACAAGGATCGTAATAGTTTAGTGTCTTTGGAAACTCGGAACGTAATCTTCTAATCGTGGTGAAAGATCTTCAATATCTCCCATAAAGATCTTCCCTTTTTTTTACCTAAAAACCTTTCTTTATATCCTGGGGAAAAGAAAACATAAAAGGGTGAGCTCAAATGCTCAGTAAGGGTAAACAAAAGAAATATCAATCACATCATATACATAAGAACATAGCTTTTGGAAATCTTAACCTGCAAAAGAGCTCATAATATCATAACATGGGATAAATCATAGAAGTGAAAATGTAATCCCAATAATCATAACATGAAACTTGAAACTTTGTGGCATGCACACATAATCATGGAAAATCATTTCTTGTTAGTCAAGACTCATTGCCAAGACTATCTTAGTGGACAAAGTCCCTTTCTGAATCGAGTAACCCTCGTTTCAGTCCTGTTTCACTGAACCGGTATAACCTACCGTTCCAGCCCTGTCTATCTCATGAGATATAAAATCTTTACCCAATGCATTGGAGGGAGATATAGGTCCCACCCATCTTATAATGGATCCTTTCTTATGTGTGCCACATAATCATAAACCATACATCATAGCGTAACCCATGTAATAAAAATGGGATTCTTAAACAACATGACATCATAAAACAATTCATATAAGATAAAGGAATTCATAAAAATATTTCCATCACAACATGATCAAATCAATGTTATAATAGGGATAAAAACAGAACCCTTTATTATCTTAGATAGAAAATAATTTTGATAAAACACTTGAACTCCATTCTTGAGGAAAATATCCTTTCTTCTTCAAAAACATTTTTCCTTTCATAACATGTCATACAACTTTAAAATAAAAGAAGTTGATTAAAAATAAACTTTAAAACTTGTAAAGGAATCTTCTTGGAAATAATGTTTTAAAAATCCATTCATGCCGTATAAGTTAAAAAAAACATTCTTCGTACTTTTGTCGGAAAAGTCAAAACGTACCTCGTACGAAAAACGACAAAAGATTCCTTTCAATTCTTTTACTAAAAACTCTCCGAAGGGTAAAAATGGATTTAAAAAATTGTAGATGGATGGAAATAATATTAAATATTTATGAAACATGTATGTGGATGATAAAATACACCCCGGTAAATACTTACGAATAAACAATCTCGGACAAAAATGAGATTGTGATATTTCCCTTACCTTAGGTCCGACTTGCTTTGTAAGTGTCCGAAACTCCTGTATAATGATTTAAATCATGTTATTGACTTATTACAGAATCATATTCATTGTTATGATATCATATATGGTTCACTTATGACATTATATTACCCGTTCTTTTGTAAATTCCATGTTAAAGAAGCGTTTTGGGTAAAATCGTTTCATTTATCGTAGGTGTTTTGACTTGTTGTTCTTGACATAATTATTACTTATATCATGATTTACTCACTTACAGAATATAAAATATGATTTATATATCATATATATTCAGTATATATATATATATAATAGGTAGATAAATAAAATGAAAAACACCGTTCATGGAGACGGTAGTCCGTACGTACGCATGAACGCTATTTTCCTTTCCTTATTGTCTTGAAATGGAAGTAAGTAGATGAAATACATATGTATATATATACATAAATCCAGTAGATTTATAATGTCATATATTTCATTATTATTTCTTATATATACATTATAATCATTCTTAAATGGTTAACATGGAGAATGAATCTCATCGCGTCGTGGAGACGGTAGTCCGTACGTACGCACGAGCGATGATATCATTTATATAAATATTGAATTGAATTGGAGTGGATCATACAATATATCAGAATCAATATGATGTTGTAATAACTATGTATAGTTATTCTTTACACCATTATACCCATCCATGTAAGGTGGTGGTGGAAAATAGATTACACCACGGCGTGGAGACGGTATTCCGTACGTACGCACGCGCGGTGATTTCTTTTTCCGTAGGATGGATAGATGATGAAATAGGGTTGTTTCATACTTATAATAACATATCAGTATATGAGTGATACTGATGTTATTACTTCATAATGAAACAACCTAAGAAGAAGAAGTGGAAGAAGAAATAAAGATGAAAGAATTGGTAACGGTAATTACCTCTTCTTTGAAGCGCCTCTTTGAGACCTCCTCTTAGGGCACTAAAATTGGTCTTTGAGGAAGACCAGAACCTCTAGGATGTTTCTAGGGAAGTGGAGAAGAGATTTTGGCAGGGGTTGGCCGAGCTTGAGTGCTCAAATTGGTGTGAGGAGGAGGGGGAGGAGGTGTCCTTTTATAAGGGAGGAGAGGGGCACCTTAGGAATATCTCAAAATATTATTTTATTATAATGTCAAGTTCGGTTTTAATTAGATCCAAATTGATTTATTTAGAGGATAAAGTGGGGATGGGTCGAAATCCTCTCATCCAATAGAATTTGGACAAGTTTAGGTTCCTATTTTAACCTTATCATTTAGATTTAACATTAAGTTAAATAATTTTACTTTTACCGTGTCTTCTTGTGTTCTTATACTATAAGGTTAATAAACTTACTATATCAAGCCAAACGAACCCCAAATTGTTTATTATTAATACATATATCCTTATCTAAGTCATTTGGCCGAACCTTAGATTTTTAGGAATAAAATAACAATTAATAATATAATATTTGATTTAAAAACTATTTTGTGTCAATTTTGACACTATTTGATATATGATTTTTGTGAAAGTCATAACAGATTTATATGTTCAAACCAAGTTGATTAAATCAACACTAATATATCATAGTAACCTAGAAAATTAGTGGAATTCATAAAAAGGCTTAAATTACATTTATTTTGGTATTTATATTATCAATTATGTCAATATTTCATTAATAAGATAATTACTGCATCATCTTTGTGTCATATATAAATTAACTTATTTGATGTCAAAAAATTACAAATAAAATACCATCATATAGGAAATATTTTTATCTTTCTAATTCATATTTACAATCGAATTTATCTTATGTATAACCCCATATTAAAAATGATTTACTTATTAAACTTTGATTTTAACTATTTTAACCCTTCTTTAAATAAATTAATAATAAATGTCCTAATCTAATCCAAGTGGGCCTAAATGGTCATATTTTATTCCTAAGTTTGTTTTTGGTCGAATTACACTTGTCCAATAGAATTAGAACATGTGTTAGGGTAATATTAATATCATATTTACCCTTAGTTACCCTATTTACTATTAACCGCGGTAAAAATAGTAAAAAGTTACTATTTACCAAAAAATTATTTTTATCTCATTGAACCACATTTTACTTACTGATATCAACCGTGTCTGTCGGATTTTTGAAATTCCATTCACAGAAGCGGTAAAATTAAGTTTTATGCAAAATTCAGTTTTTTACCTACCACTTAGTGGTTTCACTATTCATCAAAAATTGAAAGTTTTCAGAAAAATACCAAAATTTCATCCTAAGCTATATTTCATATTCCGAATTCAAAAATGAATTCTATTTTACCAAATTCATAACATAGAAGTTGCATTAATTAATTTTATAATTAAATCCCGCTGTTAAAACAAATAGCGTGTTTTTAAGAAACAATATCTATCAAAAGATTGACACTTGTTTATGTCTGGTTTAAATGTGCAATTACATCCAATGACCAACATTGTATTAAATTGTAAAAATATATTCTAAATATACTTTAAAACCACTCAAATTAATGATTTATCACTATTAATTATTTCGATTAAAAAAGTTGTTTTTAATTATAATTTAGTAATTTTCACTATTCATCAGAATATGAAAGTTATCCGAAAAGTACCAAAATTTCACCTTAGGCTAAATTCGATACTCCGAATCCAAAAATGAAGTCCATTTTAAAATTTCTAAAATTTAAAAAGTGGTTATTACTATTCATAACGGCTAGTTTTAATAATATTTTAATAGCATATCATTGTTTCGTGAAACTCAGTATTACGTACCACACACGCTATCGAGGAAGGTTGCGATTGCGTGTAATGCAAGGCAAGTCAAGGATGCGTGTTGTGCAAGCTCCTTTTGGTGTAGCGTACAACACAAGACATTAGTGAAATAAAAAAGAATATTTTTCATAAAATCTCGGGCTGTTACAGGGTATGCCACGTGCTTTCCGTGTTTAGCCTCTCGAGGGAGAATGGGTCTACTCTCTTTCTATAGGCGGCAAAGACTTGACGAGTAGTATATCTACTCACCGTGTTGAACCCCTTGTGTTTAGTAGCATAGGTTGCTTTTCTAGAATGCCTGGGAATATGGGAAAGTAATTCTGTAATGGATGATTGATTAAATGGTGATAATCCACGAGTATGGAGATGCTGGAATTTAAAGGTGATGTTGAATCTTAAAAGCAACAGTTGATTTTGAATGTGATTCCAATTAAGTTTAATGTGAAATTGTTCATGGTTAATTAATGTTTAAAGAATTAATTAACGTACAATGGAACTGATAAAAAGGGAATGAAGTAATCTAATAAATCTCTTGAAATGGTTGTGTGTTTATAGGATACCTAGTCTTAGAAGTAGCAGCCTGGAGTCTGAGAGACGTTAGCTGCAGTTGTGTCTAAGACTAGGTAATGCCCATAGTGTGGTTGTGAGTTATATATATTCTGTAATTTTTGTGTTTCTATACGCTACTCCACCCTGTCGATGAGGGAAACTGACACCCCGGGGATTCTGAGCCCAGGGGGGTGTTTTCCCCAACATTCTGATGGGAGGTTGAATGGATGACTACCCCCTTTAGCCCTGCTCTCTTCTCTTGGTAGATACTAGTGCCTTTGGCACATCGGTTAGTTTTCCCCATATATGTGTTTAGAGGGCTGTAATGGCTTGTGGTTATTTCACACACATATATTCTAGATATAGTATTCTATGGACTACTATAGGTGTAACGTGTATAGGATGTGATGGCTGAGGACCCTTACTCGGCGTATGGGCTGTGATGGCTTGAGGTATAATACCCGACGTATGATACACGTTATGCGAGCTGTGGTGGATTTCGGAAACTACCTGGTTACTCTTGGTTGTGAGGATGGTGTGGTGCTTAGCCCAGGTGTCTGCGGACAAGCCTTTGTGGTGCACGTGGTGTAGATTGTGGAGCATAGCCCAGGTTTATATCGGCACGCCTTTGGAGATAGATTCACATGACGTATGTTGTTTGGGAAAAGCGTCAAACTAGGGGGGAATTAGTAGCGGGGTACTCTTGATATTCTTTACTATATTCTCTATTCTTGTATGTGTTACTTGGTGAGAGTATCCATGGCGAGGTTGGGAACTTAGTATACCTGTATAGGTGACGAGTTAGTTTCACTTGTTGTTCACTATGCTTTAGCATGCTTTCTTTAATTTTTCACGAGAGGCTTCTGGGAGGACCCTAATGAGTATACTGTTATACTCACCCTACGTATATATCAACTGTTTTTCAGGTCACTTGGAGCAGGTTGGAGATCAGGCTGGTTACTACTAGCTTTTGGTTGTAGGATCTGTTCGGGCTTGTTGTTGTTGTTGTCTTTTCCTTTCTTTTTGGTACTTGTAGTTTTCCCCTCTTAGTTGTAGCACTTTTTCATGGCATTTCATATATGAACATGGGTTTCTTTTATATTCTAGTTTTGAGTTGGAGTTGATTGGTTTCTATCTTATCTCTCTCTTCCTTATGTGTTCTCTTAGAGGGTAATGATCCCATTTGTGTGTTTACTATACCTCAGTGCTAGTCGCCAACCCGGGGCCTACTGGAGGTGGGACTCGGGGGGTCATTATCTCTATTATCACATTGCCGACCCCAGAGGGGTACACTTTGTGGGGTGGGGGTCATGATAGGTTTTTAGGGTTTTCCTTTTTTTGTAGGTTTTTTAGGGTTTTGTAGGATTTTATAGGGTTTTCGGGTTTTTAGAGTTTTTAGGATTTAAAGAGTTTTTTAGGGTGTCTAGGTTTTTTGGTATTTTTTAGGGTTTGGTACGTTTTTTTGGATATTTAAGGGTTTTTTTGGTTGTTTAAGGTTTTTTATGGGTTTAGATGGTTTTATTAGGGGTTTTAGGGTTTTTAGGGGTTTATTAGGGTTTCAAATGGGTTTTAATGGGTTTTAAAGTTATTTGATTTTTTAGCATTTTTAGGGAAAAGAAGGCTTGAGACCAGTTCAACCTGGTCACCCAAAATTTATATAGAGAAGAATGCAACCAAGAAATCATTATAAAGGGAGATTGAAAACTTGGGTGTAGACCTCACCCTTCATATCATACTCCACAAACTGTAAGCAGCACGACATGGAAACAGAAGACCATATCGAACTCCTCTCCACAATTGCATGATTAGAGAGAACATCTGCAGCTGAGTTCACCTCCTGGTAGGAATGTGTGACATGAAGGTTCATCCCTTGACAAGAATCTAGGAATTTCATCCATTAAGGAAGGATCCTCCAAGGGACTCGCATTGATTTGGTTTTAAGGGACTCCACCATAAGCAAAGAGTCTGATTCTAGATAGAGAGGGCTCTAGCCAAACTAGACAGCAAAGTTGATCGCCTTTATAATGGACAAAATCCAACTTTAAGGGCACACCCATTCCCATTGAAGTGGTCAAATAAGCCTTTGATGAAGCCACAGTGGGTATAGAAAACCCTGCCACACCCTAAGGGTCCCAGTGCACCTAGTGCCTCACCATCCACGTTGACCTTAATCCCGGAAGAAATTGGGGGATCCAGCAGATGTACTTAAGAATATGTGGCTTCATTGACCTTCCAGAAACACCAAGAAACTGAAAAAAGATAAGATCATTCACATCATTTTCCATCGAATCAGATTGGATATGAGACATCACATAAATCACTGTGTGGAGAATAACCACACCACCATGGAAGGAGACCCATTTTTTGTTGAAAACAAAAGAATTATGAGCGGCCCAGGTGTAGGAGAAGATGGAAGCAATGGTAACATGCAGAAAATTGGACACCTTCCTACTGCAGGGACAATTCACCAAGCTGCCCAACAGCTTAATGAGTGTTCTGTCCAAATAGAGGGGAAACCCGAATAGTATCTACAGATACTCCCAAAGATCCTCTTCAAACTTGCATTGAAAGAAAGTGTGTTGAATGGATTTCTCAGCTCCAAGGTAGAGGAAGAAGACCGATTCTAGGTTGTTTCCATCCCTCTATAGTTGTTCTTGAAGCAGCAACCGGTTCTTCTAGATCTTCTAGACCAGCAGGTGGTTGGATGGAGGGATAATTGGTCTTTTAAAGCTTGAGAGCCAAGATGGAGGGGAGGGACCCTCTAGACACTTCACTTGGTATAAATCCTTAACATTTAATCTCCTAATGAGATTAGGGATCCAGATTAAAAGGTCTCCTTCAACAAAGGAATAATCTTGGATCTGCCTATAAGTGTCTGCTGGAAGGAGAACTTCAAACTACCCCAGTCAGTGCATAAACCAAGAAATTGACATGTCCCTTGAGTCAACAGGGGGACCACAGTTTCCATCAGGGGCCCATCAAGCAATTTGGTAGACCAAAAATTCATATCTGTCTACTTTGAAACAATCCATTTTGAGTGATCCATGATTCCCATGTAATATCCTCAGATAGATGGCCAAACCGAGGATGGAAAATATACAGAGAAACCATCACAAAGTTTATGTGTGAAGCTTTCACGACAAAATCCTAATCCATCATTATTATAATCATGCAGCTCCTAGGTGAATTTTTCAAGAAGAGAATCATTAAATCTCCTTAGGTCTTTGATTCCAAGTCCACCCAGCTCAGATGTCTTAGTACAATCCCTCCAAGCCATAGAGACCAACTTATTTTCACTGGTACATCCTGTCCAAGAAAAGTTACTAATCTTCGCCTATAGATCTTTAATGAGCTTAATTGGCCATTTGTAGATGGATAAGGAATATGTGAACATAGAGTTAGTAACTGAATTGATAAGACAAACTCTCCCAGCTTGCGAAAGACACTTGCCTTTCCATTTAGCAAGTTGAAGTAAGATTCTTCTCACTATGTTCTCAAGATAGTTTCTCTTGACCCGTCCCCAAAAAATCAGAACACCCAGATATTCAAAGGGGAGTGATCCACTCTTAAAACTAAGGTAGAGAGCAATGTATAACTACCTAGAGATGGAAATCGACTCCCCAATGATGATAGAGGATTTTCTCCAACTGATGGATTTCCCCACCACACATTAGTAGTGATGAAATATCATTTGGATCGAGGACAACGTTTTCTTGTTAGCCTGTCTAAAGAGGAAGATTTCATCGGCATATAGAAGATGAGACGGAATCCGGAGGTCTCTTTCTAACTTAATTGGGTTGAAAGGACCAGCCTATATAATATCAATGAGGCACCTGCTCATATAATCTTCAGCAACCGCAAAGAGAATACCAGACAATGGGTCACCCTGCCTAACTCCACATGATCACGGGAAGAACCCCTTTGGGGAACCATTAATAAGCACTAACACTCTAGAACTGTTAAGGATGGATGCCACAAACTTTATAAAACTGTCTGAGAGGCCATATTTAGATAGCACTTGGTAGATAAAGCTCTACTTGATGGTATAAAAGGCCTTCGATATATTGATATTTAAGTAAAAGTTTCCATGTTTGTAGCATCTCCTCATGATGTTAATACCCTATGAGGCTGTGAATAAATAGTTCTGAATGTTCTTCCCAGAAATAAAACCAAATTTATTGGGCGTAATGAGTTCCCCCATAAGTTCCCACATCCTCTTGAACAGAATCTTGCTAATAATTTTGGGGACGACGTTTCCAATGGCGACCGGCTATAAATCTCCAATTTCAAGAGAATTCTCATTTTTTGGAAACAGAGTAATGAAATTCACATTCATACCATGAGGGAAAGATCTGGAATGGAAAACCTCCCTAACAACATTTGTGATTTCCATGTGCATAATATCCCAGAAGGACATGAAGAATTTTTTACTGAAACTATCTGGGCCCGCTTCACTTTCCATATTAAGGTAGAACAAAGTGTGTCTTACTTTATCTTCTAAAGGAGCACATGTTAATTATTTCTTTTTCTATTCATTCAAACCAGGAATAATGGAATCCATCAAAGGGAGGGAGTATTGTCCATAATTATCAATGTACAACTCCTGGAAGTAGTCAACCACCACATTTGATATTTCCACCTCTAAGGTAAAATCGGACCCATGAATGTGAACAATGTTTAGGGTGTAGGGTATAAGGTTTAAGGTGTAGGGTTTATGGTTTAGTGTATAGGTTATTGGTTTTATAGTGTATGGTTTAGGGTTTGGGGTAAAGGGTTTAGGGTTTAGTTACTAGGGCATAGGGTTTATGGTGTAGGGTATAGGGTTTAAGATGTAGGGTTTAAGGTTTAGGGTGTAAGGTATAAAGTATAGTGTATAGTGTTTAGGTTTTTGGGTGTACGGTATTGGGTATATTGTACAGGGTTTAAGGTTTAGTTTTTAGGGTATTGGTTATTAGTTGTTGGGATTGGAGTTTAGGGTTTATGTTATAGGGCATGAGGTTTTTGGTTTTGGGTTTAGGGTTTAGGGTTTAGGGTGTAGTGTTAGGAATTTAGGGTGTAGGTTATTGGTTATTTCATTTTTAATGGGGTTTTGGGGATTTATAGGTTTTTAGTATTTTTTATTGTTTTAGGGTTTTTAAGGGTTTTAGAGTTTTAAAGTGTTTTTTGGGTTTTTTGGGTTTTTTGGTTTTCATGTTTTTAGGGTTTTTATGGTGTTCAGGGGTTATAGGGTTTTTCATATATTTATAGGTGTTTTTTTGAATTTTTTTTAATTAATTAGGGGATTTAGGGTTTTTAATGATTTTATGGTTTTTAATGATTTTAGGGTTTTTAGGTGTTTTAGGTTTTTTAATGTTTTTAGTGTTTTTAGGGTTTTAGGGGGTTTATGGGTTTTTTCTACTTTCTAATCAATTTTAGCATTCTTTCAAATTTTTTAGTGTTTTAGGTTTTTTATAGTTTTTGTATTTTTAGTTTTTTTGTGTTTTTATGTATTATAAATGTTTTCTTAGTATTTTTTATGATTTTCAGGTGTTTTCAGGGTTTTTAGGGGTATTAGGATTTATAAGTATTTTGGGAGTTTTAGTTTTTTTATTATTTTGAAGGTTTTTTGGGGTTTTAGGGATTATTAGGGTTTTAGGGGTCCTTAAGGTTGTTTAGGGTATTTATTATTTTTATGGGTTTTTAGGGTTTCTTAGTTTTTTTGGGGTTTTAGGGATTTAAGGTTTTAAGGGTTTTAAAGGTTTTTAATTTTTTGTTAGGGTTTTAATGAGTTTTAGGTTTTTTACTAATTGAAGGTCTTTTATATTTTTTATGGTTTTTATGTTTTTAGTGTATTTTTGTAGTTTTTAAGGGTTTAGGGTGTTTATGGGATTTTAATGTTCTTTTACGAGGTTTTAGGGGGTTTATGGTTTTTTAGGTTTTTTCTTTTTTAGGGTTTTTAGGTTGTTTTAGGGTCATTAGGATCATTAGGAAATTTTTTAGGGTTTTTTGGGTCTTTATGGTGGTTTTAGAGTTTAAATAGTTTTTAAAGGTTTAGGGATTTTATGGGATTTTAGAGATTTAAGGGTTATTTAGGGTTTTTATATTTTTAGTGGTTTTCATGGTTTTGGGGTTTGGGGGGGGTAGGTGGTTTTAGGATTTCTTATGGTTTTATGAGTTTAATGGTATTAGGGTTTTTAATGTTTTTTGGGTTTTATAGGTTTTATTAGGGTTTCTAGAATTTTTAGGGATTTTTGGGTCTTTTTGGGTTTTTGAGTTTTTATTATTTTTATGGGTTTATAGCGGGGTTTTATGGCTCTTTGGGTTTTTTGGGTTTCCTTTTTTAGTGGTTTTAGGGTGTTTTATGATTTTTATGATTTTCATGTGTTTTTTGGGTTATTTTAGGGTTTTTATGTTTTTTGAGCTTTTTGGGGTATAAATGTTTATAGGGGTTTTAGGGTTTTTTAGGGTTTAGTTAAGGGTTTGTGTCTTATTTTGTTTTAGTATATTTATAGTTTTTAGGGTCCTTTCAAATGTTTAGGTCCTTCATGTTCTTTTAAGGGTCTATGGTTTTTTAGGATCTTTTAGGGGTTTGGAGTTTTAGGGCCTTTAGGAGTATTTTTTAATGTCTTTTATGGGTTTTAGGGGGCTCTCTACTATTTTTGGGTTTTTCATTTTTTAGGGTATATTATGGTTTTAGTAATTTGAGTTTCATTTAGGGGTTTATGGTATTTAGGTTTCTTCAGGGTTATTTTAGGGTTTTTACGGTTTTTAGGGTTTTTAAGGGTTTTTAGTGTTTTTAGCGGTTCTTAAGTTTTCTTATTTTTAGGGATTTTTAGGGTCTTTTAGGGTTTCTATGGGGGTTTATAGGGTTTTTTGGGTTTGTTAAATTTTTTAGGTTTTTTGGGTTTTTTATTTTTTAGGTTTTTTTGGGGTTTTACGGATTTTAGGGTCCTTTATACTATTTTATGGTTTTGAGGTTCTTTTAAAGAATATTGTTTTTTTACAGCTTTTTGGGTCTTTTAGGGTTTTAGGGTCTTTTAGGGGTTTTAGGGGTTTAAAGGTATTTTAGGTTTTTAGGTGATATTGGGGTTTTTTGGTTTTTTGGGTTTTTAGTGTCTTTTAGGGGTTTTAGGGGTTTAGCGCCTTTTAATAGTTTTAGGATTTTTACTATCCTTTTGATTTTTTAGGGTTTCTTACGTTTCATCAGGGATTTTATAGTTTTTAGGTTCCTTTATGCTTTTAGGGGTTTTAGCATCTTTTATGAGGTTTTATGGATTTTAGTTTATTTTAGGGTTACTAGCGTTTCTTAGATCCATTTAGGGGTGTTAGGGTGTTTTATAGTCTTTTGGTTTTTAAGTGTCTTCTAGGGGTTTTTTGTCTTTTTAGTGAATTTTAGGGTTTTTTGGGGTTTTTTGGTTTTTTGGTTTTTTTGGGTTCTTTCAGGTCTTTTATATGGTTCTTTAGGATTATATGAGTGTTTATGTTTGTTCAGGTTTTTAGGGAGTGTTATGGACTTTATGTTTTTTAATGGTTTTAGGGTATTTTGGGTTTTTATTTATTTTTAAGGGTTGTATGGGTTTTACAGTTTTAAGATTTTAAAGGGTTTTTGTAGTTTTAAGGATTTTTTAGGGTTCCATGGGTTTTTAGGGTTTTTAGGGGTTTAGGAGGGTCTTTTGGTTTTCAAGTGTTATTAGGGGTTTTAGTGTTTTTCATGGATATTAGGATTTTTTTTTGGGTTTTTTGAAGATTCTAGGCTTTTAGTGTTTTTAGGTATTTTTTTGTATTTTTGGTATTTCAAATGTTTTTTAGGATTTTTGGAGTTATTAGGGGTTTCTAGGGTTTTTTATGGATTTCCTGGTTATTAAGGGGTTTCCTGGGGTTTCTAGGGTTATTAGGTTTTTAATGTTTTTTCACGGTTTAGGGGATTTAGTGATTTTAGTGGGTTATATGTATGTTTTAGTGTTTTAAGGGGTTTTAGAGTGTTTTAGGATTTTTAGGGTTTTTAGGGTCATTAGGGTTTTTTTGGTTTTTAGGTATTTCTATGGGATTGAAGGTATTTATGGTTTTTAGTGTTTTATGGGTTTAGAGTTTTTAGGGATTTTTTGTAGTTTTTATGTTTTTGTGGGTTCTTTTGGGTTTTAGTGACACTAAGGGGTTCATAGGTTATTTTAGGGATTTTATTGAACTTTTAGGTTTAATACATTTTTTAGGGTTTCTGGGGGTTTTAGTGTCTTTTAGGGTTCTTTATATTTTTAGTGTTATTTATGGTTTTTTTGGGTTTTTAAGATCTTTTATGGGGATTTAGGGTTTTTAGTGTATTTATCATTTTTTATTTTTAGTGATTTATATGGTTGTTAGGTATTTTGATGGTTTAAGGGTTATAGGGGATTTATGGGGTTTTATTATTTTTATGGGCCTTTAGGTTTTTCAGGTTTTTTTTATCATTTTTAGGGGTTTTATCGGGTTTCAGAATTTTAAGGGTTTTAAGTGGGTTTTAAAACATTTATGGTTTTTAAGGGTTTTTTTGTTTTTTAAGTATTTTAGTGGTTTTAGAGTTTTATATGGTATTATAATATTTTAGTTTTTGTTAGGTTTTTTAATGGTTTTAGAGTTTTTTAGTGTTATTATGGTTTTTAGTGGTTTCTAGAGTTTTTTTGGATTGTTAAGGGTTTTTTGGGCTTTTTAGGTTTTTAGATTTTTTTAGAGTTTGTAAGGTTTTTAGGATTGTTTTAGTGTTTTATGGGTTTTTATATTTTCTAGGGTTTTAGGGTTTTCCTGGGTTTAGGGTTTTAGGTTTTTAAAGTTATTTTAGGGGTTCTAGGGGTTTCTTTGTTTTTTATGTTCTTTATATTTTTCAAGGTAATTTAGATTTATAGGGTGTTTAAGGATTCTTAGGGTGTTTTATGGTTTTTATAAGATTGGTAGTGTATTTTATGGTTTTTATGTGATTTCAGGGTCTTTTAGGGTTTTTAGTGTATTTGGGATCTCCTAGGATTATATGTTTTTGGGGTATTTTGGGGGTTTTAGGAGTTTTTAGTGGTTTTAGTGTTTCTTAAGGTTTTAGGTTTTTTAGTTTTATTAGTATTTTTCATTTTATTATGGGTTTTATGGGTTTTTTAGTGTTATTCATGGTTTAGAGTGTTTTTTGGCATTTTAAGGTATTTTAGAATTTTTTGGTTTTTAGTGTTTTTGTGGTTTTAGGGTTTGTAGGGTTTGTAGGGTTTATATTTTATAGGGGGTTTTGGGTTTTGGGATTTTTTAGTTTCTTTTTGGGGTTTTAGTGTTTTTAGGTATTTTTAGAATTTTAAGGATTTTTAGGTTTTGTTAAGGATTTGTAGGTATTGTGAGTATTTTTAGATATTTTTTTGGTTTTATGGGGTTTTCAGGGATTGGTATTTTTTTTTTGGGTTTTATGGGGGTTTAGGGGTTTTTTCATATTTTATTTTATTTAGGTTTTTAGGGTTTTGTTGAATATTTTTAGAGGTGCTTATGGTTTCTTATATTTTTTCAGCGTTTTGGGTTTTAGGGTCTTTTGTGTTTTTAGGATTTTTAGGGACTTTTTTGGTTTTAGGGTTTCTTTAAGGTTTTTAGTGTTTTTAGGGTATTTTTAAGGTTTTTAGGGATCTAGGGTTTTGAGGTTATTATTAGGGGTTTTAGGGATTTTTAATATTTTTTGGTTTTATGGTTTTAGGGTATTTTTTTTAGATTTTTAGGGTTTTCAAGATTTCTAGGGGATTTTAGGTATTGTTATTTGTTTTGGGATATTTTGGGTGTTAATGGGTTTTAGGGGTTATATTTATTTTATGATTTTTGGGGTTTTTAGGTTGTTATAGGAATTTGAAGGGTTTTTTGGGTCTTTTATTATTTTAAGGGTTTCAGGGTGTTTAGATATTTTCGGGGTTTTAGAGTCTTTTTAGGGATTTTTTTAATGGTTTTTTAGGTTTTTATAGTTTTTTAGGGGTTTTTAGGGTTTTATGGAATTTTAGGGTTGTTATGGTCTTTTTACTATCTTTTTTACTTTTGGGGGTCTGTGTATTTTAAGAGTTGTATTGGGTTTTTCATCATTGTTATGTGTTTTTGGATTTTATAGGGTTATTACGAGTCTTAGGTTCTTAATTATTTTCATTTTTGAGGTGTTTTCGGGATCTTTTAGAGTTTTTAGGGTTTGGGTCATTTATGGTTTTATGGGGTTTTTTGGGTTTTTTGGGTTTTTATAGTTTTAGGTTTTGTTAGGGTTTTGGATGTTTTTTGGGTTTTGGGGTTTTTAGGGGTGTTTAGTGATTTTTAGGGTTTTTAGTTGGTTTTTGTTTTTTTGGTGTTTTTAGGTCATTTTAGGGTATTTTGGGGTCAATATTAAGATTTTAGGGGTTTTAGGGTTTTTATGATTTCTGGGGTTTTAGGGTTTTATAGGGATTTTATAGGTTTTTTCATTTTTTAAGGTTTTTAGGTGTTTGGGGGATTTTAGGGTTTGTAGAGGGTTTTATTAATTTTTAGGTTTTTTAGGGTTTTTAGTGTTTTTATGGTGTTTTAGGTTTTTATGGGTTTTTGTTGTGGTTTTAAGGCTTTAAAGGTTTTTAGGGCTTTGGGATATTAGGGCTTTTAGTTGTTTTAGTGTTACTTAAGGATTTTAGGGATTCATAGGGTTTTATGGGTTTGATGGGTTTCTTTGGTTTATACTAGTTTTTTAATGTTTCTTTAGGGTTTTAATGTTATATGGTTTGTAGGGTTTTAATCATTTTTTAGGGTTTTAAGGGTTTTAGTTTTTTTAGGTGTTTTTAGGGGGTTTAAGGGTTTTTAGGGTTTTTATGGGGTTTAGGGGGTTTAGGGGTTTTTTATTTTTTTAATGTTTTTAGGGTTTTTAGGGTGTTTTTATGGATTTTTTGGCGTTTTATGGGGTATTAAAAAAAATTGGGTAGTGTTTTATGGGATGTACTATTTAAATATTTTAAATGTTTTTTATTGTTTTTATGTATTTTTATTGTTTTTAGGTATTTTTATAGTTTTTAGGGGGTTGGTGATTTTTATTTTTCCTATGGATTTAGCGTTTTTAGGTTTTTTGGGGGACTATATGATTTTTTGGGTTTTAGGGGTTTTTCAAATTTTTATGGTTTTAGGGTTATTTGAGGGTTTTTTAATGATTTATGGGTTTTTAGTTTTTTATGGGTTTTTATGTTTTTAGTGTTTTTATGGTTTTTAAGTGTTTTATTGGTTTTATGGTTTTTAGGGTGTTTTAGGTGTTTTAGGGTTTTAAAGGATTTTAGGGTTTTTAGGGGTTTTAAGGGGGATTTAGGGTTTTTAATGGTTTTTATAATCTTTTAGGTTTTGTCAATTTATTAGAGTTTTTAGGGGGTTTTAGGTTTTTATAATTTTTAAGGTCTTATGTTTAATATTTATTTTGTTTTTTTTTTGGGTTTTAAAGGTTATTTAGGTTTTAGGGGTTTTGCGGTTATTTATTTATTTTAGGGGGATTATTGGTTTTTGGTATTTTTTAGGGTTTTAGTGGTTTTTTGGTATTTTGGGTTTTCGGGTTTTTATATTTATAGATTTTTTAGGGACTTCAGTGTTTTTCAGGGGGTTTCTAGGTTTTTGGATTTTTTTAAGGATATTTTTTGTGGTTTTTAATGGTTTTTATGGGTTTATGGTTTATTATGGTTTTATAGGGGTTTGAGGGTTTTTCATATTTTTTGGGGTTTTATGGCAAGGAAGATGTGAGGGTCCGGCTATTCCCTACCCCCCATATTTATTAGTAAGAAAAAAGAGACAAGAAGACAAGGGAGGGGAGGGGTCAATCAACCCACACCCAAAAACCCTTTAACCCCAAGACCTAAAAAACTCCACAAAAAACCAAAAAAGAAAAAACACCGCAACAGTTTCATCACATCTCATCCAACAAGTCAGCGTATCCATCCCCATAAGGGTCCCCATCAGCACCATAACCAGAAGAAGCATCTGACTCCATTGTCTCCCATTCAGATGATTCATATTTCTTTAGGAAGGATGTGTAATACTCCCTGATACGTTGTTGCTCCGAATTCAGCTGTTCCTTGACAGGACGACCTCCCCTGCCAGAGGAAACTGCCTTAGCTTTGCAAGAGGCCCTCATGGACACTATCTTAGGCAAAGTCGAATAGTCCTTCCTTGGATTCCTCTTTCAGGGATCTTAGGAGACCCTTGTAGATCTGTTTTCCTTCCCATATGGAATGGCCACCTCAAGAAAGGCCTTCTCTTTGATGATAGTAGTCATATTATGATTCATCCTTCTACGATCCTCTTGGAAAAAATCTTGGTCAGGGAAGAAGGTGGATTCCTTATTAAGGGAACAAAGGATCCCACACTGGGGCATGCTAAGAACCACTAGGGTGGGTTCCTCCACCACTAGACAAGAAGGGGGAACTACACCGACCAGGGCTAGCTGCAATTTCCCCTCCTCCCCAGTCTTCTTGCTTTCATCCCCCTTCAACTCGAACAAGGCCATATAGCCAGGCCTATCAACAAGAGTCTCCTCAGGTGCCTCCAAGACTGGCCCCAACACCTTATCCTGTGTGACGACATTCCCCTGCTTGGAATCATCCCCCTTCTCATCTCTCTCCCCTTGCCTGCATGCCATCCCTCCCTTAGGCAGCTTGCGTTCATCCTGGCAAGACAGTACAGCTCCCTGCAATGTTCGTAACTATTGCTCACCAGCACCATCCAAGTACCCAATTGTTACCATCATTGTTTCGGATTCACCAGCATTCAGTGACACACTCCCTTCCGCACACCTAGCATCATCACCATGTTCCTCACTCAACACCTGTACTGCATGTAACTGATTCCCAACAGTGAAAACCGGGGGTCCTTTCCCCTTTTCTCTAGGAAGCTTTTCAATAATCCCCTCCTCCACTAAAGTTTCACCACGATTGAGAGGGAGCGTCTGCAACCCCCTTCTCTCCTGCTCAAGATCACGGCCTGAGATCCTAGTGATGTCCAACAATAGCTTAGCTTCACTAGTATGTTGGGACACACCCCCTCCATCTCGACCAGAATCAACGGCTTGCACCCCACTCTCTGGCATAGCAGACCTCTCACTCCCAGCATCAACCAGCAGCGGCCCTTGAACCTCCTCCTCATGCCTCAGCCCTTCAAAGTGATTAAAGGTTAGGAAATCTTCCTTCGTCTGCTTCAAATTTCTATCAGAGGTAATCAACATCCCATCAATAGAAACCTCCCCACATAAAGAACTTACAGCATCCGATATCTTCAAGTTACTCCACAAACGTTTGAAAATATCACTCACATTGGGCTCAGGTGGGCACTGACAGCCACTTTCCCTAAACGGTGATCACCAATTGTAGGTCCATGGCCCCCCAGCATAACCATAAGACCATCCCACACACTCATCAAGCTCATATCTCTAGAATAGAGACCAGATAAAGGTGTCATTACCTTAGCAACATAAGATCCATGCCCGCATGAGGCACCCGGTACAACCTTAGTAACAGACACCCCCACCCGAGCCTGACCCCCTCCATCATCCGGATATTGAGGATCCATTCACAGAACCTTCTGTACCTCACCCCGATTCTGCATCCCTTGACCAGTCACCTTCTGAGAAGGATTCAAAACATCATATTTCCTTCCACCACCCCTACAGTTCTGGACACAACGACCTAGATGCTAGCAGGAGGTATAAAAATTAGTCTATGATTCAAAGATCACAGGTTGTTTCCACCGGAGCTCCTCACCAATAGCAATCCAAACAAACTTAACTGGTCCTTTAGATGCATCAATATCAACAAAGGTCCGTGGGGAAACTGGGTGACAAAGGGCCCTAGTTATACTATCCACACATAAGAACCTTCCAACTAGACTCACCAACATGGAAATAATGTAAATGTTTTGAAATGGAAGGGGAAGTTCCAGAAATCTAACCCACGATGCCACCATCGGTGAGTCACAATTCAAGTATAGATCGAAGCTCCACCGAGAAAGGACAAATCGGGCACCATTGCATCTTCTTGGAGCCACAGACCAAGCATTGACCAGATCTTCCTCTGATGCAAAGTGAATCAATATATGACAAAAATCAAGAAGACCTACCATAGCATGATCTTGGAGGTCCCTTTTTTCAAAAACAAATCTGTCAAAAACATCCACCGGAGGTCACCATTTCAGGAACTAAGCCACCAAGGTCAGACTATGTAGAGAGGAGGCCTCATTGAACTCTGCAATCAATAACTGGAGCTACGGATATCCTTCATGCAAATCAGGAACTTTAGGGAAAATATTAATTTTCGGAAAAGGGGGAAACAGATCTAGATCTGAGAATGGAACAAAAGGATGGTCATCATCAGTATCCAATAGAGGATCCTCCCCCACGGAGGGGGGAGGGTGAGGCGCAAGAGCAATTGTCATCTTCAAGCTTTCTGGGGATGAGGATAATCTCCATCATGAGAGAGCTGAGCCACCATCTTTTCTTCATTTGGGGTTTTATGGGTTTTATGTATTTTTAGGGGTTTTAGGGATTTTTAGGGTTTTTATTTTTTTATGTATTTAAGAGTTTTTATGATTTAAATTTTTTTAGGGGTTTTTCATTATTTTAGTGTCTTCAAAGGGGTTTTGAGTTCTTTTATGGTTTTTAGGGGTTTATGATTTTTTGGGTTTTTTGGGTTTTTTTGGGTTTTTAGTGATTTTATTATTTTTATGCTTTTTAAAAAGTTATAGGGTTTTTATGAGTTTAGAGTCATTTAGGTAATTTTAGATATATATGGTTTTAGTGGGTGTTTGATGGGTTTTTTACTATTTTTCTAGCTTTTAGTGGTTTTTAGTGCTTTAAGGGTTTTTAGATTTTTTTCAGTGTACAGCCCCTGAAAATAGTCCACCACAATAGAGGAGATATCATCCTTAGAGGTGATGGTAGACCCATTAATGTGAACAACATTCATGAATTTCTTGGACTTCTTCTCTTTATGTAACCGGTGAACGAAATTGGAATTCCAATTCACATTCTTGATCCACTTGACGTTGAACTGCTTCTTGGCCATCTTCTCCTTAAGATCAAAAAGATCATCATGTTTCGCATGAACATGTTGCTCCTCCTAATAGGGCATGAGAAGTTGATGATTGGAGGATCGGTGGAAGACAAGTTGGATTTTAGCAGCCTATATGTCCTCATCCATCCTATAAAATGACATCCTGCTCCACTCCTTAATAAGAAACTTAATTTTCTTCAGTTTGGAGACCAGAATAAAATATTGGCTTCCGTGGAAAAGGGCATTCCACCCATCAGTAAAAAAAATTCTACTGCCTGGAATCGTGAGCCTGGAATTATTGAATTTGAAAGGAATATGTAATAATCTGTGAGAGATTCCAGATAAATCAATAATAATGGTATTATTATCCGAGTTGAACATGGGGAGGGTGAAACTAGAGATATCAGAGAAAATGCATTCGTCACTGATCTGGTAGAAACACATATCCATATTACTAGCATGTCTTCCATTAATTGTTAATATTCCCTATGTAAAGGAGGCTCCAACAATGGGATCTTCAGTGAGATCATAAGAGTTAAGGCATTGAGAGAAGTCCTCAGTAGCCAAACGGGAGAAGTTGGATCCAATCTTCTCATCCGGCCTCAGGACAGTGTTAAAGTCACCTATAATGACCCAGTTACGATCCATAGACTCATTAATCTAGTATATCTTCCTCCATATGACCCTTCTCCAAGTGTATGATCAGGAATCATACACAAAATATAGAGAGAAAGAGACATTATTAAGGCTGATCACCAAGGTAATGACTTGAGGACTCTCTTCAAATGATAGCACCTAGACATCATCATGTTTTAAGACCCATAAAGTATCGAGGACACTCTCATTGCAATATTTAGAAACAGAGGAGTATCCAAGGCTGCCCTAATTGAAGCCCTTATAATTATCAATCAAAATCATAGGCTCTATAATTCCAATAATCAAAGGCCTCTGGGATGTGATGAAATACTGATGGATTGAGGTAGTGGGAGGGTTTCCAAGCCCTTGACAGATTCAAAACATGATCCTCATTAGAAAAGGGGGGAATTTCCTCTCTCAGTATGAAGGTTCTTGGAGCTAGAGACAGCATGTGTAGCATTAGCTTTTCCTTTTTTCCTTTTTTCTTGGGCCTGCTTACAGGATTCTTCTTAGCAGAAGGGTCAGTAACTTCTGTAATCTGGTATTTTGAAGAATAATTATCCACCAGCTAAGAATCAACCTCAGGGATCT
Organism: Viscum album; assembly: GCA_963277665.1. Lineage (NCBI taxonomy): Eukaryota > Viridiplantae > Streptophyta > Magnoliopsida > Santalales > Viscaceae > Viscum > Viscum album. The sequence goes on along the minus strand of OY728133.1, from coordinate 113,482,458 downwards.
GAACATCATCGGGCCTTGATGCTCCCATCTGATCACCAACCTCGTCATGATTAACCTCAACCTCATTTGACTAGAAAGGGTTTTCTAGAGGTTTTAGGGTCTTTTAGGGGTTCTATGGGTTTTTTTACTTTTTTTGGGTTTAAAGGCATTTTAAGGATTTTTAGGGTTTTTATAGGGGTTTTAATGTTTTTAGTGTTTTTAGGGGTTTTAGGAATGTTTTAGGGGGTTTTAGAGTATTTAGGGTTTTAAGGGTTTTCATGTTTTTAGGGTTTTTAGGTTTTTAGTGGGTTTTTAGATTTATTTATAATTTTTCATGTTTTAGTGTTTTAAGGGGATTTTAGGGTCTTTTAGATATGGTAAGTGGGTTTATAGGCTTTATTTTTTTTTAGTTTTTTGGGTTTTTGGGGGGTTTAGAGGTTTTAGGGTTTTTAATAGTTTCTAGGGTTTTAGGGGGTTTTTTATGGTTTATGGGTTTCAGAGTTTTTTTTGGGGGGGTAAGGGGTTTAGGTTTTCTTCATATTTTATAGGGTTTAAATGTTTTTAGGGATTTTTTTTTGGGTTTTAGGGTTTTTAGGTAATGGTTTTTAGGGTTTTAAATGATTTTTAGGGTTTTATGGTTGTTTATAGTTTTCATATTTGTAAGGGATTTAAGGATTTTAATGTTTTTTAGTGGTTGATGGATTATTTTAGTGTTTTTATAGTATTTTTTCGGATTTTTTGAAGGGGTTTAGGGTTTTTAATTTTTCATTGAAATTTAGGGGGCTTTAGGGGTCTTTAGAGTTTTTGAGATTTTTAGGTATTTTAAGGGGTTTTAAGGTTTTTTTAGGTTTTTAGGGTTTTGGGGATTTAGGGTTTTTAGGGACTCCTCTAGATTTTTTTTGGATTTTTAGGGTGTTTTAGTGTTTTTAAAGTCTTAAATTTGTTATGGTTTTCAAGTCTTTTAGTATTTTTAGGGTTTCTAGTGTTGTTGACACTCCGTTTTATCACTTAGATGAAAATGGAATAGAGGGGAAAGCCATAGAAAATGAGGAGAAAATATATGAAGAAATACAAGAATCCCAAAATCCCAAAAGATATGTTCACCTAAGGTATCTCCAAGAAGCATCGGCGTGCAAGAACATGGGCACCACTGACTTGTTCAATACCCACTTACATGAACATACAACTTATCCCAGGGTCCCATGTATTCCAATAAATAGGCCTCTGGGGTCTTCATTTGGATGAATGAATTTTTTCAAAGGCCGATTGCTGCTCAGATCACCCTAGTTCTTCACTCAAGTCCTTTAAAACCTTCCACGTAGTTTTCTAACACCTAAAGAAGATGGGAATTAAATGGTAATAGTGGAACTTAAGTCCTCTCTAGGTTTAAAATAAACAACAACTATGTGAGGAATTCTCCCAACAATTAATCAACGAAGAGTATCTTGAGGTACCCATCTATGACTAGGGACTTACGCGAGTTACCTCATGGAACACATGTGGAGACCCTTGATGGATTGACCAAGGTCTCACCCAATAGATTTTCACCTAGCTGGTCTATCTCACTAAGTTATATCTATTCTCTTAGGCCTACCTACATGGAGCACCCCCCCTACACAATCCTCCTTTGTTCACCCTACCTTCTAGAATGTGTGAACCATCCATTATGCCTTCTTCAAATCCATTAATGTCCAGCCCTCTCCTCCTTTAGCTCCATTGTCTAAGAGGGATCAACTCAAAGCCTCTACTAAGACCTCCTAACTTGTAAAACCATGGTAAAATTAATTCCATTGTGTCTTCTATTTGGGTTTGTATTTCTATGGTCAGAGGTTTCCCACACTTGTCCTATCAGAGGGTTAGGATCCTCTAGGTTTCTATAGATTTTTATATCTATGGTCACAAGGACCCGTACCCCAGAGATAGGGTTGAGGAGTCCTCAATATGGAGGATTTGGGTTTAGAATATGTCTAAACCTTCTCATCTATAAGACCCAAAGCTTATGATTCCCATTTGGGAGGGTAAGGATCACAATTTTTTCCATTCAACATGGAATGAGATCCTCCTCCCACTATAGAACCAGTTTTAGGGAATCCCTCTTGGTGTAATCCCCTTGAAATCCTGTGGTAGGTTGCAGTCTTTCTCCTCTCCACCTCCACATCCTTCACCTTCATTACTTTATTAACTTGTACTCACATGCAATGTAAAGTGGATAGAGGGAAGTGTTGTAGCCCTATCATTTTCTATCTTATCTCCATACTCTTCCGCCATATCCCTATCCTCTTCCTACATAGCCCCAGACTCTTCCTCCATTGAAGGAAGAAAAGTGTGTGGTTTTTAAAATTTTATTATTCCTCTTGTTTCTCACATCGACCATGACTCATGTGGTATTATAGGTTACTGATGACCACAACATCCACACAATCCACCAGAAGTATTAAACTATGATAACTATGATTTCTGTTAATGAGGATCCATAAGAATCCCACCTAGAGCCTGAGCTCAATAAGTATCATCCTTAGGAATATCCCCCCATAATAATTCTATTAATCTAGGTATCCTCCTTTGGAGTAAACCCAGAGTTAAGAACTCCAAATAACCATGACTTAAAACATACCTCATGGTTACTTTATAGGGGATATTCTTCTCAGGAGTAAGCCCCAACCTATCCTCTCAAAGAGATATACTCCCCTATGAGAGTTAATAAACTATTTGATATTTTATTACCTTCCAAATGGGATATTTAGAAAGCCTCTTTTAGGTTCAAACTCAACTCCTAAATGAACCCTATTCTTCCTGGGACATATCCCCGATAGGGTCCAATTAAACTAGGAAACTCATACCCCTTCCAGGTTCCTTGAGCTACTTAGGCATAAGTCTCAAGCTATAATTTGACTAGGAAACTTTCTCCAAGACATCTTTTCTACATTATGTAAAATTGTACAATTGATCCCTCTTCACATGACCTTAAAAGTCATGATGTTCCCTATTAAGCGTTACCAAAAAACATGGGGTCTAATTCCTTTCACAAGAATATATAGGAACATCATTTATGGGTTCGATCCCAAACATCAAACAATTCATGTCTCTCTAAATAATGATATATTCTAGAGTGACCTTCGTCTTTATAGATGATAATAAACTCTAGAGTTACCTTCATCTACCTTGATGACAAAAAACTCCAGAGTGCCCCACTGTGTGGCTAGAAAACCAAAATCTTCGTAATAATAACCAAATATTATCTTCGTAGTATATGATAGGATACCATTGATGGAGAACCTTGGATACACAAAGATATATCCATTAATGAAGAACTAAAAATACATACATATGATTATGAATTCAACACTTTCTAAATAATTGAATTCTAATTTGGGATGACCCACATCACACATGGAAATTAATGAAGGATTCATGGACATATATTAAATCCATAAGAGGTCCACAAAGTTGGAAATAATTCCCCCAAAAGGATACGATGAGCCTGAACTCCTATCCTCTCAACCAATGTGAGTTCTTAAGCATCATAGTTCAAAACACCTAATGATTTCCTGAATTTGAAAGTAGGTCCGCGTGGATATATAACCATTAGGTTTTTCTAGTTCCACAAACAAACACGTTGTAAAAAATTATGAAATAGAAAACTGTCATAGGGAATAAAATCCATGGGAAACAAAAAATGGTGAACCCGACGTGATTACTTAACCAAGATGATAATATCACTTTCCTATAATGCCCCTTATACCTTCAATAAAATAGGGCCAAAAAATTTAATCAATTATACATGTGTTCATCCAAAGAAAAGATGATGCTTTAATGGGGTTTTCTTGATCATGTCTGGAATATATACTTAGGCACTCCTTTTCAGAACTCCCTTCAGTACAATGTAATCCTTCAAGTTTTCACCAATGAATGATTAAACTACTATTCAGGTCGTATCCTCATCCTTGTGATGGATTTCATCACTGAATCAGCATCTTTAACATTGGGTCTCAAACTCAACGGTCCTAGATTACCGTCAAAAAAATACAATCTCAACCCTAGAGGCTACCTAACAGGACCACCATCTCCACCAGAACCACCAACAATCTAGTCAATGATGACCATTGGTCTTGATGTAGATGGTGTCAACCATCGTCTTCAACCATTTCAAGAGCTTATCCCAGAAACACAATAACCAGACCCTCCAATATTTTAGGGTGGTGGATTAGGAGGCCACCTATGGACTCATTATGAAGACATAGAGGTCCATGTCAAGGGATCCTACCAACAATCATCATCATTAACTCCACACATTAGTGAACCCACAAGCTAATGAGGGTATCGCCTTCAGCTATCTGGCCTAGGTCCCTTGGACCCAGGCAAGAAAGACGGCCTAACGGGGATGAAAACCAACCAACAAGGAGAAGGTTCACACCTTTTCTCTCTCTAGAAAAGCCCCCTAAGCCAGTTTGGTATAAAATGGAGAGAAAAAATATACACCCATCCTCCTTAATTTGGACAGCCAGTAGACTTTCCTGGTGGGATTTAGAGAAGCCCACTAACCATATACGGTGGTAACTTGCAAGAAGGAACATACACCTTTTTGAACCCATCAAGTCTATCGGTCGACTCATCTAGAAGCACAAAAAGAATTATTTTGAGAATATTTGGTTGAAAATAGAAATCATACACATACACACACCTTCCAACATTAATTAGGCCTTCCAGCAGCCTCATCTGGAAACAAATAGAGAAATCAGTCAGAAATTATCGATAACATGAAGAGGGTAGACTAAACTCTCTACCCCCAGACACGAGTAATTTCATTATCCAATGGAAGGAAAGGGAGGAAAGGAGTAGGCACATACACCACTCCAGATATGGAGTAGACATATATCCTCATTCTAGTCACTGAAGTCACCAAACCTATATTATCATGGTAAAAGGGAATATTACAATCCCTATCCACATCCTACGAACTTTCTAGGATATTATCACAGTGATTAAAGTAGTGATCGAGGGACGAAAACATAAATATTTCCCTACAAATGTGTAGGTTCATCAGTATAACACCACATAGAAGACACATAACTCTTGTCCCATCCATGAGGGTCCTGGGATAAACTCCCCCATATTATAAGGGCAGCAAGATTGGGAACATACAACCAATCCAATTAGAGGTAATCATCCTATTCCAATGGACACTATAAAGAATTCACCAACACATTACCATGATTACCATTTCTACCATCAAGTGGCCCCAAATTCTTTTAAGAAGACATCCAAGAAAAAGTCACATCAAGCACGGTTGGATAATCAAGAACCAATTTTTTATTTGGCTCTGCTTAATGATGGATTTCATGAATCCCTCATATGTTTATCTATTACAGCTCAAGATCCTACCCACCCATTAAAAAATTATGGGAGAAATGATATTAATTATTAAGTTCCTCATCGGACACATCATCGTGATGGTCTTCTTCATGGAAACAATTTGGTCGATCTCGAGAGCCTATTTCTTGATAAGAGACATGACAACCCTCCATGTGTTTAGAAGACCAAGGAGAAATAGGGTCTTCCCCTTGATGTAATCCACCATGATGGTCCTCCCCAAGATAGTTATCAATGAAAATGTTCTCTCCATAGTATTTTTTTCACATTGTCAAAATAATTCACCAATTGAAAATGAAGTGATGAGAAAGCCCTCTTCCCATGAAAAAATTTCAAATACGATGCCATTAATGTATGATTATTTATCACTAGAAGGTGAAATCCTTTATCAACCAAAAGACATCCCAAGGTGATGTTCATTCTCTTAACCACCCTTGGGTCATTTTCCTTCCAACGTAGCAGAGGAAATCCCAACCAATCCCATTTCCTGTGATAAAACAATTGGGAAATGTCCAGTCTTGTCGGACTAGGTCAAGGAACCTATTGTGAAAGATGAAAAATATATGAAAAACATGAGGAAAAGGCTAGATAAAGATTACATACCGGTCATGTTTTGGCCTTTATCCACCCCTACATACATCATTCCTAAGGTGTTGGTGAATGATTGTATACATGAAATCTACCTCAACATATGAGAAATTATTCACCACTTAATAGAAAAGGTATTACCCTATCATGAGTATGAAACTCACATCAGGGTAATAGAAGGGTTAAAATGTAAAATTTACTTGGCATCTCTTTTGGATTATCAACATCCAAAGAGCGAGAAGTGTCAATGAGCCCTTCAACATTCATTCCTTGAAGCATTAATGAGGCTATGAAGGATGAGTGCAGATACCCCATCTGGTTTTTATATCATATTATGGGGTTTACATGGAGCATAATTTCATTATGATCATAAGTCATAAAATCCTTCCAAAGGTGGAATCATGTAATGTCATTTCCCTAGGTCGGCTACAACAATTGGAATCTTCTCATGACCAAAGATATTCTCAATATGAATAAGCCTCAAATGACTCTCATCGATATCAATCCAGAAGAGATAAATATGTTGATATACTATTTCATTAATCATTTGAGAACATCAAGTAGGAATCCCACTTAGAGGATGTTATCCATTATATCTAGAGAATTTCTAAAATAACACAGTGACCTTCAGAAAAGGATGATATAAGTGAGTGATTAAAAATGCACCCAACCCATTTTTAGATCATAATCCATAAAATTAGAACAGAAGTTGTGGTAATATCATCCATAATAGTATGGGAACAAACCTATCCCACAGAGTTTGGGAATTTTTTAACCAAGCCCTCGGGATCACCCAACCAATCCTGAAGGGTTATGAAGGTCAAATAGGAATAGGAATATCCCCCATATCTTGGGGGTTTTTAACATCAAAAATCCCCTCCTCAGCTAGAATAATTATTATCCTGATTAAGGAAGATGTTGAAGAGTGAATCCTCTTAATTTTTCATGTCTCGTGATCTGGTGAAATCACTTGTAAAGCACATGATTTAACTCTTTGGGAATTCCCTTAGGTCCATTGTCCACCTAACAGACCCCAGGGAACTAACAAAGAAGAAGAAAAGGTCTCTTGGATGACGTAGGAAAAGTTGATCTCATATAAATTCCAATGGAATGCTTGTGATTCACAAAAAATCTTTGAATGTGATCAACGCCATCCTTGAAGACCCTATAAAACATAAGATTGATTCAGAGGATTTTGAAGATTAAGTTCATGTTCTTGAGACCATCCACAATGAAACAAATGTAAGAGGTGTGTGTACCCAAAACCGGAGGGATCACCCAAAATTTTGGTATCCCCTTAAATAATCAACCACTAACTCCTCACAAGGAACCTAATAAGGGAGAAGTTAAGGGCCATACCATGTCTCAACTTCCCCCGGGAGAGGGTCAATCCCTTCGGCTATAGGAAATATTTTCTCAAAAAGAAGTAGAAATGAGAGATTTGAGAAGACTCAATATATAGTTACTCTAAATAATTCTTCCTTCTAGATATGCTCTGCATGTATACCCTCAACTCACACTTCAATTTGGTGCACCATAGCAAAGAGGGTTTGTTGAAAAAAATGATGCATACATGGAACATTCTCTCAACATAGGACATCAACCACCAATATATTTGAATCCCACAATAGTAGATCAAGAATTCCATAAATTGGGTATACAAACAGAGCATGGTCAGGAACATATTTATAGGACTACCCCTATTGGTTACCCATTGAAGATACCAACGGTGCTACCACCAGTGGTCCTCCCAGTCACCGCACCTGTTCGGGCTCCAGCCACCACACCTTTCAGGTCCTGGATTATTCATGCATTCCTTGAATTATTATATACATCATTGAGTAATTAATGAATTTATTGGAAGTTATGGAAGTTTGTAGTGCGCTAGTACAACCATAACATAAGGCTTACCCAAAATTGTTGGATTCTAACCCTCCTCCACAAAACATTGGGAATCCTACATTTTCTATTTTCAATAGATTGGGAGATATGGAGAATCACATGACACATTTCATCTCTCACTATGATGCCATGATGGAGACCCCTAAGCAGTAGGAATCAATGAAACTTATATTCTTTGAGAAATAATTTCATAGGATAGCCTTTGTTTGGTATATGAGTTTTTAGTACTGATTGATAACAAGATGGGAATATATTCATCAGAATTTTTACATCTAGTTTATCTAAATTATATATAATATAATATACTTTAATCTTATGAATTGAAAAAAACCGAGAATAAAAAGGTCTCAGACATTATTATTTAGTGGAAAGTATTGAATTATTCCTTGAACCTACCACTCCCTCAAGAATATCGATTTCTTATCTATGTAGAAAACATTTGTGATGAGTTTCACTCACCATTGATCCCTATGAAATACACAAGTGGGTTTCAATATTTAACAAAAATTTATCAAAAGTTGGAAAATTTCATCATAGTGACCGAAGCCAAGTCCCTGGAAATCCCATCATCTCAGGTATGGAGAACAAGAAATGCAGAGGCTTATATAGTTACACATAAGTAGGCCCCTATACCTATTCCAAACTTAATCTTGCATCATACTGTAGGGATCAACCTCCTGATCGTTAACAAAAATAACCACCTCGTCAAGATGATCATAGAGATCAGAGGTAGAAAAGGCTTGAGTAGTTAAAAAACAAGGTCAATTCCTTTTGGAATGACCAAGTCCTTGGATACTTAATGTCATCTTTGGAAAACAACTTAGTCTAGTTTCCAAATACCATGAAGCCTAAAAAAGAAGGTGACAAGTATCTCTAAAATGATTTCCCTTTACATAGAATTTTAGGGAATCCCATCCATCAGTTATTTGTTTTCAAGTACCTCCTTTAAAAGATGGTGAATTATGAGAAAGTGAAACTAAAAATTTTCCTAGGCTAGGTTGCATAATCTTCTGTTACCAATCTAGAGGAGTAAGGTGAGTGGTAAGAAGTTTAGAACAAGAGTGCGCAAGAACTTTGGTGATTGTATGGTTAGGAAAAAAATCAATAAAACTCATTCCATTCTGCAAACATAGTAGAAAAAATAGAATGTTCCTCCTTCACATCCTCTATAGAAAATCCAGATTCATCAAAATGCTAGTCCTCTGAAGGCCCATCCTCAAAGAAGCAACGTGGGAAGAAGTGTAAGGATAAATAAGAAGAATATTAGATCATGTTAAAGTAAAATTCATCCTTAACCATAGATTATTTCCTGATAAAAATCTCAAAAGAATGGGCACCACCCCACCAAATGGTACAACAAGAGTCGACCCCCAGGAAGAATATTCATCAGATGAAGAGATGATATTTGGTTCTATTATTTTTATTCACTTAACGAATCTATATTGAAATTATTATTCTGATTATGAACATTATTTCCCCACACTTGATTGGGGAACTAGGGGAAGATTTCATCATGTTTGAGGATGTAGGGTAAGATGTGGTCATGCTAGGAACCACCATTTCAACCAAACCCCCACTTGAACCGTTTAAGTGGCCTAAAATCATGGTAAATCTTTCCAGTGAACTCAATAGAAAAAATAGAGTTCTTCCTCCAACCATGAAATGGTTTGTCCTAACATAATTATCTTATAAGTCCATTTAGAGGATATGCCACCACATCCTTGGTATTTAGATATACCTATCTGGTCTAATCCACCATGAACAAGAGCACTTCCTTCTTCTTCCCCAAGAGATTATCCATCTACATCAAGAACATCAGATCCCGGGGAATATACAAAAGATCATCTTCATGTTGGGAAACACAGACTTCTGGATCAAATGTATGATGTTTTGAAGCAACTGGCCCACATCCCGGCTAGGTTTCCAATCATGGATGCTTTGTATCTGTCAAAGTACCACTAGGAAGTACTCATTGAGTCATTGTCAAACCCTAAATAATTTGAAGTTAAAATAACTAATGTGGAAGTATATTGTTCTGAGAATGACCCTGCGGAATTCCATATAGTCATTTCCTTCACCGACCATGATGAGTATGTTTTCATAAAATGACATGTTAGACCCTTGTATATATTTGGTAGGATAAATGACATTGATATATAATGAGCCTTCACTAATAATTGATTAGGATTCAGAATCATTCGAGTTCGGACACTTCATCAACTGGTTCTCAATGAATCTCACTTGTCTCCCTCCACTCAGATGTTACAGGGTTATGAAAAGAATGGGAAAGAACATATGGGTGGTATCACACTCAGAACTCAGTTCTGAGATCTTGTATCTGACTCATGGTTCATTGTGGTCTGATAGGATAGAAGTTTCAATGTTCTTCTTGTAAGACCTTGGAAACATTAGCATGCAACCATTCCATCATCATACTACCAATGTCTCAAATATTCTACCAATGTTCAAATTGGGACATTGTATCGTTACAAGGCCCCAATAAAATCCAGTGAGACACAATACATCAGTTCAAGGTTCTATCACCATGAAGGGAAACAGTCAATGGATAACTATTTCCACAGAATAAATGTGCCAAATTTCATCCAGATGATTCTAGTTAACCCTTTTAAGAAGATCATTGCAGATTACATGATTCCTTTTAATCAAATTGATAGGTTGGGATAGAATTCACATTTTCATTCAAAAACTTATGTAATGTAAATCATGATAGTCTATCCCAAACACACTGAATAATTTATAAACCCTCTAAATTATAATGAAATATTGAATGAAAAATGTATTAATTCTATCCCCTGGGGTTCAAAAAATCCTAGTTTTGTCAGTTGGACTAGAAGTATATATTGTTATAATAGTATAAAGTGAACAGACTCATTCTCAGTCCCTTCCTTCTCCTTTAGGACTCCAATAAGGCTTCATGATAGTATGTGAGCCCGAAATTATTGCCCCATCCTTTGGATGTCTGAATGGATACTCCCCTCTTCCCTCCAAGGGACTTGTTTTGTCATATACTCCTAAATAAGAGGAAAAAAAGATGGAGCAGGCGGAATAGGGAAAAGAAGAATATATTAGGGATCCCCCTCCAGTATTTTAGGAATGCATCTCTTCCACTATGGATGATATCAAATAAATAAATATGAGTATAAAGTAATCTCTACACCACACACTAATTAGTTCATCCATTACTCCCAAAGAATAGGATGTATTAACCTACTTCAAAAAGAAACACTGGGATTTTTTTTCCTGGAATTACACAGAGATGCTAGGCCTCAACTCTGAGGTAAACACCCATCACTTGGGTTTTCCAAAAAAAACATAGGGTATAAAAGAAAGTATCTAGGAGGACGCACCCAACCCACACCAATAGGATTTAGGCTAAAGTGGACAAACTCATCAAGGCTGACTTCATGAAATAGGTGAAGTACTCAAAATGGGTAGCTAAAATTTTCCCTATAAAATAGAATAATGGTAAAATCAGAGTTTTTATTTATTCCAGATATCTTGTGATGCCCCAGGTTTTATGAACGGGTCCAAGTGAACAACATTATGCTTTTAGTAATGTATCTTGTTTTATTTTTTGTGCTTTTAATGATGTCTCTTTTTTTATTTTATGCTTTGAGTGCTATTAAAGAATTTAAAACAAAATAAAACATGAAGAGTAAAATGATATATATTTAAAAGTTACATTACAACAAGACCCAACTATTTGAAAATACCATGTACGAGACCTAACACAGCCACAACAAGACTACTAAGAATAACAACTCAAGTAATCGGATAGTCGTCATCTTCAGGGTCCATCAGTGTGAAGAATATAACATCCAGGGCCACAGAACACATACTCAACACCAATGGTATGAGGAGAGACATCCTTTCTAGTTCAAGTGTTTTGTTCTTGTAAAATGCCCCTTCTTTTATAATGGCTCTTAGAGATATGACCATTAGACATATAGCTGTTGGGTTTCAAAACAACCTTTGGGTATCGTTGATAAATTTATGAAAACTTGTTTTAATGCTCTTATAATTTTATTTCAACTATCATAATATGTTTCATAAAAGAATCATAGTTTTAAAATTTAAAATGGTATTCTTAGAAATAAATCCTTTTGTTTTTACAAAATCCCGATGGATACTTATATATTGAAAATGTAGTATTCTTTTTATAAAAGATATGTTTAAAGGGTATCTATAATAATTGTATCTTTTGACCGCTAGAATTATGAATTGGGGTAAAATTTTGGTCTTTTAAAGTTTATGAGACAAATAGTAGTTAATTTTAAAGATCCAAATAATTATACTGGTTTTGTATGAAAAATATGAGAAGTATATCTTTTAAAAGATTTATAGAAAAGGGGTTTAAAATTTAAGTTAAAACTATTCGTTTTTATTGTGTAATTACTCATTTTTGTAAAAATATTTATATTACGCACTATTTTGAACTAAGTATACTTAAACTAGTTGTTTCGATGGTCTAAATAAATTTTTATTAAAAATTATGTTGATATGAAATATTTTACATAAGCTTGTAAAGGGATTTAGATTTTTAAATTAAAACTATTTGTTTTTATTGAATTAACTCTCTTTAATATAAATATTTATACTATACTTTATTTTGAAATAAGTACGCTTATACTGGTTATTTTATAAATTTAAATAAGTTTTTAATAAAAAAATATAGGTTGGGGCCCGGACAAGCCGAGGGAATCCCTTAAGGGACAAGCCCTCTAGGCCGAGACCAAGCCCCAAGGGACCCGAGGTGCCGACCATTGGGGTCCCAGTTATGCATAGTGTCAACCAGGCCTGAGCCGATCCGAGTGAGGGTTCGTCCAGTCACACGTGGGCCCGTGTGTAAGGCCCGCGGTGCGGGTGCGTAGGGGTGGGACAAAGCCCACATGGGGCCCGTGTATAAGGCCCCGGTGTGTGTTTGTGTTCGTGTTATTGCACCGGGAGTGGCAGAGCTTTTTTGTTAAACTGTGCCTCAACCGCGGATCGTTTTGATGTGGGACGTGTTCTGCGTAATCAGGACCGTCTGATTGAATCATGCTTCAATCTCGAACGTCCGAACCAGTTAGCCGCACGATCGCCCCACGTATCACTGCGACCGCCTGATCTCACTTGAGATCTAATCCCGACCATTGGTTTCTGTTAAACAGATCTCTTTAATTTTTTTCCCGCGCCCTCTCCAGCTTTGCAATATTTCACTTCGTGAATCCCTGTCATCTATTCCTTTACCGTGTCGAGCCATCGCCTTCTTCCTCGCAACAGCACCCGACCAGTAGGCCTGCGCAAGGATGCCTCGGCCTCTCCCCCGCACTGCTCCCCTTGACTTCTGAACACCCCCCCTCCTAGGTCTCTGTTTTCCTGTCTTCCCCACGTCGGTCTACTCATGGGTCAAGTCACCCTTTGTGCACCAAATCCATACTTAAACCCCCTGCCTCTTGATGTACCAGCGGCATCTCCTTCTCCTCCTTTCTCTCCCTCGAACTTCCAGCAACCCAGCGTGGTTCACCTAGTCCGATATTTCTCCTCAAGAAATGTAAGGGTTCTTTCATGCTTGCCTTATTTTAAAGAAACCTTCAGTATATATATACAGGATATATCTATTTATATATACTTAATATATAGACCCCTCAGATGGTATCACCTTCAAAGAATCTATTTCGTGTTCTCTATAGGGTGCATACATAAGGGCGTTTACATGTTTTGATTTCCTTTGAAGAAACCCATACCTTTATACTCTCGGTGTATATATATAGTTTATATATATATATACTTAAATATAAACCCTTCGGGTTGTGATGTTTTCAAAAGGGGCTTGCAGCCATGTTTCCAGTAGGGAGAAAGTGTGGTGGTTTTTATGTTTTTCCCTCACAATACAACTCTTATATGTTTTAGTATATACTGTTTATATATATATATATATATAATTATGTATAATGGAATCCATCCAGTTTAAAATGGTCTTTCCTAAAGTTTAATACAAAGGTTACAAAGGGAAAAGAGGTATCTTACTTTATTTTAAACGAACCCTTAAGAATATGTTCTATATATATACATACAGGTTACCTATTTATATATATATATATATATATATTATTTCTCTTTTTGGATTGACCTATGTTGGACAGGGCATTTGGATGCTATGTTTTAATGTTTCTCTTTCAGTTTTAGTTCATAAAAACTATACAGATATAAATATACAATTTTCTATATGTAGATAAACTATATCTATTTTCGGATTTTCAAAATGATCCAACATGTTATACTATGCATTATATATAAAAGAGGGTTGTTTAAAATTGTTTTACCATGAAAACCTCTCGTTATAAACTTTTTATCTATATATCTATGTACTCATGAACATGTAGACCAATACAAACCAAATTTATGTTTTCAAGGGGTGGGTAAAATTTTTTGAGTAAATCCTTATTTTTTTCTGCGAATTATGTTTTATTAAAGGAGCATACTTGACATCAATAATGGCATGTTTTATCATAAAAGGGTGTCTTTTGTCTTGTTTTAGAATATGTTAGAGGATTTAATAATTTTGGGACCGTATTATCATGTTGTGTACTTTACTTATCTGGTTATGAAAAAGACCTGCTTTGATGAATGGTTACTAAACTAGGTATTTCGTTGATTAGTTATTGACATGTTTTTACAATGTTAACTGTCATATCATGTATTATTAAAGTGTGTAATGATTCATTATTTACTTATTATTGTACATAATGCATGCTCATTCCATATCACTAAATGAGCTAAGAAAATAGATTACCCAAAGTGGTATGGGACACCTTGTGTAAAGCAAAAATGAATGAGATATTCAAGGTGATATGGGACATCGTGAATATACAAATAGTTTAATTAAAGCATGAACGATGTGGCTCACATGATAATAAAGGCAAATTTAAGGGTGCGCCCTGATAGCGCTCCAATGCATTGGGTAATGATGTAACCACTAGAGATTACAATTTTAACGATACCTTGGGGTTTACCCTGGTAATTTCAAATGACACCTTGGGGATGGACCTTGGTGATATATTCATGATTGTCTAAGTTAAATTTTGATGCCACATAATTCAAGTTATGTAACAAGTTCTTTCCAAGATAAAGTTCTTTCAAGACTGATGCCCTTAAGTTTTCATAAAGTTCTTATTTCACAGGTATAAGCTTGGAGCATGATTGGTGTTATTACTTAATATAATAGTAACCAGCATATGAAAATTTAATTATTTATTTTATGCACAACTCTAATTATTCATTACTTTTAACTATTTAATTTATGCTTAAGTAAGACACATGTCGTACTTTTTTATGATAACCATTGTTACTCCTTCAAAAATTAACTTAATTGTTCCATTTTCTTCTTGAAAACCTTGATTGAGCATTTTTTTGTTATGTGTTATAATTTTCCTTTAATGGGTGTTCAATCTCTTTTAAAAAAGAATGTTTTCAAATGTTACATTGTTTTTTTTAAAACCCCTTACTGAGTATTTCAATGCTCACCCTACGTTTTGATTTAAAATTTTCAGGTATCAGCTCTTAAAAGATGAATTGTTTCAGAAGTTGCTGGTTTCCCAGAACCCGAACCGTACATGATCCTCTGTATGGGACATGATGTGTTGTTAAAAAAGTGTGTTTTATTTTAAGATAACACATCATGTTCAGAAGGCACCGACTCCTGGGTTCCTGGGTTCAGGGTCTCTACAGTTGGTATCAGAGGTTCGGTTTGGATAATTATGGGAAGCCAAAAACTGAAACGAATATATATATATGTATATGTACTTCAATTTATAAAAAATTGGGTTTTCTTAAATTTCAGAAGGAAAACGAAGGCACAAATATCTTATCTCTCCCCACAGAGGCCCTAGATACCATTGTGTCTTTAGCTAGCCGTGAGGATTTCCTAAACTATGCCCATATCCACATGACATGCAAACAACTTTACGACGTATCCAATTCACCACGGATGCTTCAGTTACACCAGGGGGTAGGAATAGATTACCTCCTTATGATGATAACCCAGTTTCCCTCCTATGTACATCGAGGAAGGTACTATGAGGGACTTTTCCAAATTTTCACGGCGGGTGAGAGCTTTGGCACTATGATTGATAACCCTTTCCAAGAGGCTACTACTAACGGGGACCTCCGAGGTGGCTACCTTTATCAAATTTTAAACTACGGCTTCTGGGGTCAGTTTTTGAACTTCAGAAGGTTAGAAGATGAGTCCACCCGACTCCCTTGCAGACGACAAGTGTATAAAGATGTCTCTAAACTTCATACCCCTTATGCTAGACTCATAAGACGTCATAGGTTCCCCCATGAGTTTTTCCCTAAATGCTCAGCCTGTGTTTGGTTTGAGGATTTTGGGAGTTTTTCTTCTCTGTGTGGAGTTCGTTTAGTCAGTGGATAAGGGAAACTCAAGCACTAATAATAATAAATGTATGTTTATTGAAATGTTGTCTTTCCCTTCCCTATATTTACTTTGTTTTTGTCCTTGAATGATTTTCAAGTGATTGAATTCCAGTCTTAAAACTTTCAGATGGAAGGACAAACCCACCTGTTATCTCTTCCCACTGAGATTTTGGAAATCATTGCAATAAAAATGTGTGAGGACGAGTATGACCCCTTCACAAATTTGCGAAGAACATGAAAGCAGTGGTTTGAGGTAACAAACGGTCCGGAGATTCTCTGCACCTGCCAGGGGAATGCCTCCATCTATTACCGCATTGGCTCTACACAGCTAGCCGGACGTGAACGATGAGGAAGTTACCATGAAGGGATCTTTTTATGTTTCACCCTAGGCCGAAACTACATGGCCAGAGTGAAATTTCAGGAGGCTACGTTACAGGGAAATCTTCGTGCAGCTTATATGCTCCAACTTCTCAGCTTTAGCTTGTTTGACCGCATCTATGGATTCAATGTCCTCGACTGAGACATAATTCGGCGAGTCCTTCGTACAATGGTCTGTAATGACATTTCAGAACTTTTTACTCTTCGAGCTTCCCTCTGGAGGCTTGAAGGCCCAGAACATAAGTGCAACCCCTCCTGTCTTAGGAGTATGTGGATTGGGGAACTGGAAGAGGTGAGCTTTGCTACGGGGATTCCTCTAAATGCACCTATTGACCCTATACGTTGGTGGATATGGTGAGAACATTGCAGAACCTTGTAGTGTTGTGAAATAAATTGAGAGGATGCAATTTTCTAAGGGGGGGGGATAATGTGATGCCCCAGGTTTTATGAACGGGTCCAAGTGAAAAACGTTATGCTTTTAGTAATGTATCTTATTTTATTTGTTGTGCTTTTAATGATGTCTCTTGTTTCATGTTATTCTTTGAGTGCTATTAAAGAATTTGAAACAAAATAAAACATGAATAATACAGTAAACTAATATATATTTAAAATTTACATTGCAACAAGACCCAACTAATTGAAAATACCATGCACGAGACCTAACACAGCCACATCAAGACTACTAAGAATAACAACTCAAGTAATCGGATAGTCATCGTCTTCAGGGTACATTAGTGTGAAGAATATAACAGCCAGGTCCATGACACACATACTCAACACCAATGGTATGAGGAGAGCCATAATTTATGGTTCAAGTTTTTTGTCCTTGTAAAATTCCCCTTCTTTTATAATGGCTCTTAGAGATATGACTGTTAGACATATAGCCGTTGGGTTTCAAAACAACCTTTGGGTATCATTGATAAATTTATGAAAACTTGTTTTAATGCTCTTATAATTTTATTTCAACTATCATAATATGTTTCACAAAAGAATCATAGTTTTAAAATTTAAAAGGGTATTCTTAGAAATAAATCCTTTTGTTTTTACAAAATCCCGATGGATACTTATATATTGAAAACTTAGTATTCTTTTTATAAAAGATATGTTTAAAGGGTATCTATAATAATTGTATCTTTTGACCGCTAGAATTATGAATTGGGGTAAAATTTTGGTCTTTTAAAGTTTATGAGACAAATAGTAGTTAATTTTAAAGATCCAAATAATTATACTGGTTTTATATGAAAAATATGAGAAATATATCTTTTAAAAGATTTATAGAAAAGGGATTTAAAATTTAAGTTAAAACTATTCATTTTTATTGTGTAATTACTCATTTTTTTACAAATATTTATATTATGCACTATTTCGAACTAATTTTACTTAAACTAGTTGTTTTGAAGGTCTAAATAATTTTTTATTAAAAATTATGTTGATATGAAATATTTTACATAAGCTAGTAAAGGGATTTAGATTTTTAAATTAAAACTATTTGTTTTTATTGAATTAACTCTCTTTAATATAAATATTTATACTATACTTTATTTTGAAATAAGTATGCTTATACTGGTTATTTTATAAATTTAAATAAGTTTTTAATAAAAAAATATAGGTTGGGGCCCGGCCAAGGCGAGGGCATCCCTTAAGGGACAAGCCCTCTAGGCCGAGACCAAGCTCCAAGGGACCTGAGGTGCCAACCATCGGGGTCCCAGTTATGCATAGTGTCAACCAGGCCTGAGCCGAGCCGAGTGAGGGTTCGTCCAGTCACACGCGGGCCTGTGTGTAAGGTCTGCAGTGCACGGTGCGTAAGGGTGGGCCAAAGCCCGCATGGGGCCCATGTATAAGGCCCTGGTGTGTGTGTGTGTTCGTGTTATTGCACCGGGAGCGGTAGAGCTTGTTTGTTAAACCACGCCACAACCGCGGATCATTTCGATGTGGGATGTGTTCCGCGTAATCAGGACCGTCTGATCAAATCACGCTTCGATCTCGACCGTTCGAATCTATTAGCCGCAAGATCGCCCCGCGTATCACCGCGACCGCCTGATCTCACTCGAGATCTAATCCCGGCCATTGTTTTCTTTTAAACCGATCTCTTTAATTTTCTTCACACGCCCTCTCTAGCCGTGTGATCTTCCACTTCGTGAATCCTGGTCGTCCATTCCTTTACCGCATCGAGCCATCGTCTTCTTCCTCACAACAGCACCTGACTAGTAGGCCTATGCAAGGATGCCTCGACCTCTCCCCTGCACTGCTCCCCTTGACTTCCGAACACCCCCCTTCTAGGTCTCTATTTTCCCATCTTCCCCGCGTCGGTCTACTCATGGGTCGAGTCACCCTTTGTGCACCAAATCCCTACTTAAACCCCCCTGCCTCTTGAAGTCTCGGCGGCTTCTCCTTCTCCTCCTTTCTCTCCCTCGAACTCCCAGCAACCCAGCGTGGTGCACCTGGTCCGAGCTTTCTCCTCAATCAATGTAAGGGTTCTTTCATGCTTTCCTTCTTTTAAAGAAACCTTCGGTATATACATACAACATATATCTGTTTGTATATACTTAATATATAGACCCCTCGGATGGTATCACCTTCTAAGAATCTGTTTTGTGTTCTCTGTAGGATTCATACATAAGTGTGTTTACATGTTTTTATTTCCTTTGAAGAAACACATACCTTTATACTCTCGGTGTATATATACAATTTATATATATATATATACACTTAAATATAAACCCTTTGGGTCGTGATGTTTTCAAAAGGGGCTTGCAGCCATGTTTCCAGTAGGGTGCAAGTGTGGTGGTTTTTATGTTTTTACCTCACAATACTACTCTTTTATGTTTTAGTATATACGGTTTATATATATATATATATAATTATGTATAATAAAATCCATGCAGTTTAAAATGGTCTTTCCTAAAGTTTAATACAAAGGTTACAAAGGGAAAAGAGGTATCTTACTTTATTTTAAACCAACCCTTAAGAATATGTTCTATATATATACATACGGGTTACCTATTTATATATATATATATATATACATATAGATTATATTTCTCTTTTTGGATTGAACTATGTTGGACAGGGAATTTGGATGCTAAGTTTTAATGGTTCTCTTTCAGTTTTAGTTCATAAAACCTATACAGATATAAATATACAATTTTTTATATGTAGATAAACTTTATCTATTTTAGGATTTTCAAAATGATTCAGCATGTTATACTATGCATTATATATTAAAGAGGGTTGTTTAAATTTTTTTTACCATGAAAACCTCTCGTTGTAAACTTGGTATCTATATATCTATGTACTCATGAACATGTAGAACAATACAAACCAAATTTATGTTTTCAAGGGGTGGGTAAAAACCTTTGAGTAAATCATTATTTTTTTTCTGCGAATTATGTTTTATTAAAGGAGCATACTTGACATCACTCATGGAGTGTTTTATCATAAAAGGGCGTATTTTGTCTTGTTTTAGAATATGTTAGAGGATTTAATAATTTTGGGACCGTATTATCATGTTGTGTACTTTACTTATCTGGTTATGCAAAAGACCTGCTTTGATGAATGGTTACTAAACTAGGTATGTCGTTGATTAGTTATTGACATGTTTTTACAATGTTAAATATCATATAATGTATTAGTAAAGTGTTTAATGATTCATTATTTACTTATTATTGTACATAATGCATGCTCATGCCATATCACTAAATGAGCTAAGAAAATAGATTACCCAAAGCGGTATGGGACACCTTGGGTAAAGTGAAAATGAATGAGATATTCAAGTTGATATGGGACATCTTGAATATACAAACAGTTTAAGTAAAGCATGAATGATGTGGCTCACATGATAATAAAGGAAAATTTAAGGGTGCGCCCTGATAGCGCTCCAATGCATTGGGTAATGATGTAACCACTAGAGATTAAAATTTTAACGATACCTTGGGGTTTACCTTGGTAATTTCAAATGACACCTTGGGGATGGACCTTGGTGATATGTTCAGGATTTTCTAAGTTAAATGTTGATGCCACATAATTCAAGTTATGTAACAAGTTCTTTCCAAGATAAAGTTCTTTCAAGACTGATGCCCTTAAGTTTTCATAAAGTTCTTATTTCAGTATTATAAGCTTGGAGCATGATTGGTGTTATCATTTAATAGAATAGTAACCAGTATATGAAAATTTAGTTATTTCCTTTATGTGCAACTCTAATTATGCATTGCTTTTAACTGTTTAATTTATGCTTAAGTAAGACACATGTTGTACTTTTTTATGATAACCATTGTTACTCCTTCAAGAATTAACATAATTGTTTCATTTTCTTCTTGAAAACCTTTATTGAGAATTTTTTTTGTTATGTGTTATAATTTTACTTTAATGGGTGTTCAATCTCTTTTAAAAAATAATGGTTTCAAATTTTACACTGTTTTTTTTACCCCTTACTAAGTATTTCAATGCTCACCCTACGTTTTGATTTAAAATTTTCAGGTATCAGCTCTTAAAAGATGAATTGTTTCAGAAGTTGTCGGTTTCCTAGAACCCGAACCGCACACGATCCTCTGTATGGGACATGATGTGTTGTTAACAATGTGTGTTTTATTTTAAGATAACACATCATGTTCAAAAGGAACCGACTCCTGGGTTCCTGGGGTCGGGCTCTCTACATATCTCCACCAAAATTTTCCCAAATATGAATTCCTGATTCTAATCACATAACTCTTGATTGATGAAATAGCTGCCTACCAAGCTCTCTCTTTCATGTATGGATACTCTGGGTACAATGAAATACAGATGGCCCCATAATATGAAGAATATGTAGCTTTTAGATCACCTCAATGCATATTTTACTATTATTTAATTCCCTTTGTATTGAATAATTACAGCACCACATAACAAAGTGTTATGGCTCACATCTTCAAAACCATATTGGGAATGTTTGTGGAATTATTTGTTGATGATCTAGCAGTAAAATCCTGGCAATGTTTTAATCACCTGGTTGACTTAGAGACAATATTATGTGAGCTTTGATAGCATAATATGAAGATGAACCCCTTGAAATGAGCTTTTGGGGTAACCTTGCTAAAATTTCTCAACTTCGTCTTCCCCCATAATGTCATAAAAGTAGATCTTGAAAAGACTAAAGATATCCTTGGCATTTCACCTCCTCAAAACTTGATAGAGTTGATAGGACATCAAGGAAACATGGCCTACATTAATCACTTCACATCTAACCTCACTATTTAGTTCTTACCCTTCCCCAAATTGATGATGAATGGGGTAACTTATCAATAGATCAATGACTGTCAAGAATCATTTTATTCCATCAATAAATACCACTTCATCCCACTGGTGTTGATGGTACATGTTGGAGTAAATCTTCTCATTCTATATGTGATAGCCTTAGAGCAATCATTGAGTGCTTTCCTCATACAAAATAAAGATGTTGGGAATGAAAACATCCTTTATTATCCCATTCAAAAAATGCTCAATTTAGATACTTGATATTCAGATATTGAGAAAAGCTATATGGAATTAATATTTTTCATTCAAAAGTTGATTAACTTTATATAGAACCACTTCATTGACTTGGTTTCTCACAATAAACCACTCAATTTTATCCTTAGTCTCCCTATGCTAACTTTACATTTGGCATGGTGGAAGTTATCCTATAGTAGTTTGATATATATTTTGTGCCTAAAAAAGAAGTAAAATCCCATGAATTGGTAGAATTACTTGTTGAGAACCCATTTGCAGAAGAGATTTCATTAAATACAAAACTACCTGATGAAGATATCCCCTCTATTAAGGACATCCTTCAAATATGGGAAATGAATTTTGATGGTACTTATAGGAGTCAAATGGGGAAGAGAATGGAAGACCCTAATCTTGACAACGTTGGGTTAGAAATTGTGAGTATATCTACATTAAAGGGTGTGTTTCCATACTAATTACTATTACGATAAAGTGGTACCAACATTTAGGTAGAATATAAGGTTTTCATTGCATTCCTAAAATTATAACTCTAAGTAAAGGTCAACCACCTTGAGTTTAAGGGTGATTCAGAGTTGATAATCAAGCAGATCAATGGAGATTACGCTATCATGAAAGAATAGTTAATTCCCCTATTTTATTATATATGAGGGTTAATTATAGAATTCCCCTTAGATACAGCATTGTCTCATGTTTTGAGATCATATAACACATAGGTAGATGCATTGTAAAATGCTTCTACAAATTTGGAGGATTCAAATAAGGAAGAAATAGTCTTTATTATTTTACATCATCACATGGTTTCACCTTTTTTGCATATCAGAGTATAAAAAATAAATGAAATTAGTACCATACCTAATCCATATGGTCCTATTACAGGATGGATGAAACCCATCATATAATATATCTAAGATGGAGTACTTCCACTGGACAGGGATAGAAGATATTAGATATGGAAACGAGTGGCTAACTTCACTCTTTATGATGGACGAAGTCGCCAAAAATTCCTCTACAAGCGAGGATTTGATAGAGTCCTTATATGTGTTTATGGAGAATAGATTACGACTTTTATGGAATAAATACATGAAAGATCCTACCACTACAACAAAATTCCTTTAGAGTGGTGTTTTTTTTATCTGGTGGTGGTTTAAACCGATGTTAGATAGTCATGTGATGGTTTCTGAAAACTACCGCTAAAATTTGTGTCGGAAATCAACACACGGTAGTTCCTTCCATTTAGTAATGGTTTCTATAAAGTGTCATAGAACTAATATTTTGTGGTGGTTTGGTTAGTTTTAGCAGTGGGTTTCACTTTAAAAAATAACTACAATCTAGTGGCGGTTAAATCAGCCACTAAAGTCTGAACCTTTTACTGAAAAAACCCACCAATAACACAAATAAAACTACTTATAAGTAAATTTTTTTCATATTTAGCAATGTTTTTAACCACCTCCATAAAAAATAACATAATATAGCTGTGGATTAAAACTCCATGAAAAAAAATATATCTAGGGGAAATGTAAACCACCGCTATATCATGAATGACCAAAAATGAGCTACTAGTTCTGTAGCCCCAGAACTAGCAGCCAAAACAACACAAAAGTAACACTGAATGGAATCATGGTGTTACTGAAATAAGGAAGATAGAACTAAGGGGATGGTACTCCAAAAATTTATGATAAAAATTCAAATGAATGTAATCATGGTGTTACTAAAAGAATAATGACATGAAGAGTTAGAATAGAACACATTTTTGAGGATCATGGTGAAATCCCCCTAACAATTACCCCTTAAAACTTAGTGAACTGTCTTAATTTCAATATAAACAAAGAAGGTCATGGTGTAATGACTACCACCATTCCACCACAATCGAATTCCAAGAATCATTTTTCATATCATGTTTATCTACCTTATTCATGATCCATCCCAAACAACAACCACAACACAACCCCCAAGGTTCATGAAATTTCACACAAGGCCAAGAAAACACAACTTATGAATCATGATGTAATGACCAAGGTCATGATGCAACAAATTGCATATTCCCAAACATAAAGGAACTCAAAAATCATATATTAACCTCCATTCCATAATTGAACTCCTTATGCCACAAATAATTTACCACTAGCTAAACAGAACAACATCAAAACCCAATGAACTAATACTCACACCACAACATCTCTTTATATGTCATAGCCTTATTGGCCATGGATAAACACACCCAGTCCTGGTGTGATATAATTTATCAATTGAAATTTCAGATATAACTAATACCTTCTCCATCACTCTCCCCCCAAACTTCCTCCCATGTCCCCCAACACCCAAAATACACAAAATAAAGGCTCGATAAATCATTATCCATTGCATTACATACCTATAAAATGATTTTATTCCTAGATAATAAAAAAACAGAATAATAAATTTCTAATGATTAACCACTATTGGGAAATACCTCTCAAACACGATGAACACACCTCCAACACTCTCAAGGAAAGGTTTGAATTCAATACCACTTCTTCCAATCAAGAAAAAATCTAGATATATTACTATCATGGGGGATACATCTGAAATATGGACCACTCCATATAGAGAAACCAAATAATTGATAATAACCCATCAATGAATTGGAAGCATACTAAACCATAGGAAATTTGTTTCAGTGATTCCATACTATTTTACAATGAAAATAATAATAATAATCAACTCACTAGTTTTAAGATAGCTAAAACTACCCAACCAAAATAATAGATCCTTGATCGAACTCTAAGTGATCATCTCACCCTCCACTTCCACAAACATTGTGGCTCATAACTCAAGGAATCCATCCCAACCTCCTATTAGATCATTTTATGTTTCTTTATATAGTCATCAACTTGTACAAGGAAAATAAAATACTTCTTAAATAATTCAATAAACTCAACCCATGTAATTTCATTTATGTTTCCTTGATTCATTATCCACTACTTGAAGTTGTATACTCCTACAATTCAACATCAAAACATAAGGTTAGTTAATATCACATAAATTATAAAAACATCATAGAGACCATCATATCATACAAGAAAAAACATTCATTATCAAAACATATCCCTTACATCAACCCATAATCACAATAATTCCTTTCCACAACATCATTCAACATACCATACACAAGAACATATTTCAATAAGATATCCATTCCTCCTCACTAATGACATATACTGCATGATATCATATCAAAATTATACTAAATATATCCATAATAATGGAATTATAATTCATTTCACATAGCTTTACCTTATAATAATAAATGACCAACCACAATGACCAAACATGTAGTTTAAGGGAAACATATCATTAAAAGGGTATGAAAGTAAAAAATCATCAAAGAAATTTTCATCAATCCAACACAGTATTATACCATAATTAAATTAAAATTTTCATAAGAGTACTAAAAATATATATATATTCAATTTATCATATTTTTAAATAATTATAATAATTTTATCACATTTATTAACATAATATCTTTTTTTTAATTCATCACATAGTTACAATAGAATTACTTCATGCTTCACTTACATAATCTATACTTAAATTTAAAACCTATCATTCCTAATAAATCACATATAAAATTAAATTAATGTTGTAAAAACTTTAAAACATCATGCTTAAAATGGAATAAATAGAATGTAATATATTTTATCATAATTTAATAATAAACCAAATTTAATATAATTCTACCATTATATTTAATAAAATTAAGTCATATTGACATTGTACTTTAATTAACTTTATTTTAAACTATAGAATTGAATTAACACATTATATGACTCAAGAAACTTTAGAATCGAAATCTTACTTCTAAGACATTTTTTTAAAATATTTCATTTTATCAGTAATAAATCATCAATATAATTCTTGGTTGAAAATAATTTTTGGAAATTTATTTTATGTACATGGAAATAATGATCTAATAACATGATTTTCTATTAACCCTACATTAAGAAATAATATTAACAAACTATTCATAATAATCCAGTAAAAGTAATACATTTAATTTATAATATGCTACTAGAATTTATAGGTTTTTTAATTAATACACATTAAACTTAAATTATAAATCAAAATAAGTAATTTTATATAAATAAAATAAATCTTCGTTTTATGTCATGAATTATTAATAAAAAAAGTTTAATCTAACATAAATAAATTAGTTAGAATGAATCAATAATTATCAATAAAATATTATAATCAATAATACACTATAAATATATTTGTTACCCTAATAAACACACTAAAAACAATTTAAAATTTTAACTTGAATATAATCTTGTGAGAAAGATGAATGCACCTTTAGTAAAATTTTACCATGAAATCAGTTCATTTTTACCTAGACATACTTAGTTGGCTATCAATGTCTATGCGTTGAATCATAGAGGTCCACCTTATACATAGTTCCTGGCTAGTAAACACCATGAAAAACAAGTGGTAAATAGGAGAATATAATAGTCAGATCAACCTATATGTAAAATAGGGAAAAGAAACTAAATATCATATATGATCATAAAGAAATTTAAATCTCTATATCCAGTTGAAACATATCATATAGACACATGGTTATACAACACATACATATGACACCCATTGTCCCGATCCCATCTAAAATATAAAAAAAGATAAAAAAAATACCCACATTAGATGTACTGATACAAGAACAAATCCTATCCACTAATCATTTCCCAATGATGAACTCTGCTCATCACTCTCTCCATCTCTATCTCTACTTCCTGCTACCAGCACCTATAAGACAATTATATTGAAAATTAAACAATGTTGTATATTTATATCTAAAATTAAAATCAATAAAAGTTTTTGAACTAAATTAATTTGAATTTGTGTGATTTACCTTCTCACCACCAACCATCACTTGAAATCCCCATTTTCATTCCAAATACCTTAGATGGTAATGGTCCCAAACCCATCCCGCGAACTTGACCAGGATGCTTCTTCCCAAGGACTTTACCAACCAGGTCATCCTGGGAGACTAATAAGAACTATGTGGAATTAACATTCCATAGTTACCTATAAATAAAATATCATTCATGTTAGAAGAAATATATATTAACACAGTGACGATTGATAATAAGTTATTGTAATGAAAAATTAATTCATACCCCAACTTCTTTGGCAGACTCATTAAAAAAACTTCCATGCGATTTTTTATAAATATTCAACCACACTTCAGTTCGTGATGGTTGGTGGCCTAAAGAGTGTGACTTCATTAAAAAAAGATAAATAAACAATTTTATATACTAAATAGATAACATTTTATAATAAATATTTAAACTATTAAAAATATTACCAGTGTCGATCAACTTCTAGAAAAACTCTTTGACCCCGTAGTGTGAGTATAATGCTTCCTCATTTGCATTCCTATCATTTAATAAAATAAAATTATGTTTAGAACATGTATTTTAAAAAATTCATATGGGGAAAAATATAAATGATCATAGATTCATAGTACTAACAAACAAAATATACATAACAATGATAATGAATGACTGCACAAATGACATAAGTGGTTGATAAATGAATGGATAACTGCACTTAAAGTCATTTTCTTCTTCAATCGGGTCAGTTTCTTACTGCATCATTACTTCATATACCTAATCAACTCTTTCAAGGATAATATTTTTAATATTATGATGGAAAAATAATTCAAATTCTTGTTTTTGATGGGATTTAATGTTAGAGGTCAAATATTCCACTTCATCACCCATATCATATAAGTCTATTTTTTTTACATGAGCAACTACACTCCACCCTTAATCCATGAAACCTTTCATATAATATACCATTTTCTCTTGTGATGATAAGATATAAGGATAATGTAGTTAGCAGTCACCAATATCCATCAAGAAAAATAAGTTCACCGAATTAAATTTCAAAGAATCTATTTTAACACCCCTAATAATATCACCCCAATTTCATTTGAATAAAACAACTGAAAAATTACCTTGGTAGTTGAATTAAATAATATCAGTCAACTTTACATAGTATTCCACTTCATAAAATGTAAATATTCCACTATTAAATGTTTTCAAACCCTATTCCCAATAGAGTATACAAAATCTAAAGTCATTCATGTTGTAAGCATCGAACTTTATAGCTTGTTTTAGAGGACCTCAAACAAGAAACTTCAAATATTATGGAAACTGTGCTCGAGTATCAGTATTCATGATATAAAAATATTAATATTCATTTTTATATTTAAAAAATATATGTTTCATCCTAATATATATATTGATTACAATATTTATGAACTTATATATCAGGCAAACCATTATACAAGATCTTTATTAACAACTTTTGTTATATCTTTCTCATTTCATGTTCGTCCTCTCATTCAAATTTTTGTATGTATTCTCAACTCTTCAATAAATGTATATGAAATTTCACTATTTTTCAGCACATATCTATGGGCCTATAATAATTCCATTGCTATCAATGGAACATTTGAGCTTATCCCAACTAATAGGCTAATAGTAAAAATATTTTTGATTTCCCATATATTTCAGATTGATTCGATGTGTCATCAATATGTCCAATTCGATTTAATCTTGTCTCAATGTTATCCAAGTATCTATAATAAAAGGTACGAAACTCTTCTTCTAAATAGCCATTAGAAATAGAGCCTTTATGTTGAGAATTATTTTTCATGTAAGATTTCAAATACCCAAGATAACTATAAAATAAAATAAAAAACATATTTATGTATTTAATGGAGTTACAAGAGTTATTTACTGAAATGGAAAACATATAAATAAAGTACCACTCAATTGGACACATCCATCGATAATGTACGGGACCTCCAAATTTAGCTTCCTAATCCAAATTTACAGCTAAATGCATCATGACAGTAAAAAATGATGGAGGAAAGATCATCTCCATTGAAAAAAAGTGTCAATACATGTCTCTCTTGAAGGTTGAAAATCTAAAATGGATGTAGAGTTTTCTCACATAATTTTCTAAAAAATGTGTAGAATTGGAGTACAACAGCATTAACCTTTTCCGGTAAAAATGTATGCAATGTCAATGGAAGTAACTATTGTAACCAAATTTGTGAATCGTGGCTTTTCAATCCATGTAACCCATGATGATTTAAGTCTACAAAACTTGATATGGTACTTGAATACCCATAATATACCTTTACATGTTTTAAAATTATAATTAATGTATCTTTATCCCTATTTTTCATTACAAAAATTTCCAGAGAATACCTTCCATTCTCATCTGGGCAGAGATCACTCTTTATGTTCATTGTTTATAAGTCATTTTGAGCATTGAGATGGTCCTTCATCTTTCCATGATCATTAAGAAATGTGAAGATCAAAATGTCACAAACATTCTTCTTAATATGAATAAAATAAATATTATGCTACAACAAATTAAATTCTCTATATGGAAGTTTTAAAAATATACTTTTTTTCTTCCATTACGGCATTCTGATTTCACTTGATGATGCACTTCAAACTCATTTCATAGTATCATTCAAATTAATCACCTTCCCAAATTCTATTTCAACATTTCCAAGTTATATAAATATTTCAAAACCTATTATCAACTTTAGAGGTGGTCTATGATCAATGAAACCATTTAATTTTGACTTATTCAGTTGAAATCTATGAGATGCATCAAGAAATATTTGATGACACAATAAGAACTATTTTCTAATATGAGGTAGACATTCAGGATCAAAATCAATGTTACAAATATGAAAACTAAAACATGTCTAAGTGTTCCAACCAGATAAATTCCCAAGTCTAGGAAAGTCACTAATGGTCCACATTAGAGCATCTTTCATTTTGAACATTGTTATAGAAGATTTATCATATGTCTCAACACCATTTCTCCATAACTCCTATAATTATTCAATTAAAGGCTGCAAGTATACATCAATATCATTTACATGAATTTTTTTCTAGGAATAATCATTGAAATGATAAAATACATTTGTTTCATACACATCTATGGAGGCAAATTGTAAGGGATCAAAACAATCGTCGAAATGTTATAACTGGTACTCAAAGTCCCAAATGGGTTGAATCCATCGACATCCAATCCCAATTGAACATTCCTAAGATCATATGATAAATCTGGATGTAATTAATCAAATTTTTTCTATGATTTTTAATATCTTGGATGTCTCATTAACTCACCATTTTTATTATCTAAATAAATCAACTTCATGTGTTTGGCAGTTTTTAATGAAATGAATAATCTTTACAATCAAGGCTTTAAAGGAAAGTAACACAAAACCTTTGTAGGTGTGTTTCTTTTATTCTTCTTCATGGTATTATATTTATTCAGACTTCCAACATCACCCATAGACATCCATCTAGAAGAAGAACATTTTTTTCTATCTTGTCTTCTTGAACCCTCTCCCCAATAAAGCATATAATCATTGAGATGCACATGTATTTTTGTATAATTTAGAGAAATCTTTTTAACAACTTTTTTCACATCATAAAAATACTCATGGATATTTTCTTTAGGAAATTCATCACGCAACAATTCCAATATCATGGACATAACTTTATTTGTAATTCCACATAGGCATTTGATATGGTACAACTTCTTCAGAAAATAAAGTTTTGAATATTTCAAATATCCACTATAAAACTCTTGATTTACATCATCAACTAAACCATGAAATGAATCTATATTCTCAATGAAGTTTTATCTTACATTAGTCTCCACAAAATCAAGATGAGGATCCAATGATATGTTACAATCTTGATCTAGTTGTCCTATAGTCTCAAAAACATCACATGCCACATTTCTATTTGTATCACCCTCAACTGGTTGTTCTGATATGTTTTGATTTTGATGTTGGCGTCTTGCAATGCCGAATTCATCATTTATAAGGTTTTTCATTTCATTTTCCATTTTCAATGAAGTTGGAAGATCATTCTATGGATTGAAATTAGTGTTGAACCTTTCTATAATGTTTGATTTTCCATGCCAGATCCAACACAAATAGTTATTAGGGAATTACTTTAATATCAAGTGTTCATAAACATATTCTCTCTTCAACCATCTTATAAATTTACATTTCGGACATGGATATATTATTCTCCCGTCAATTGATCGATTGGAAATTTCAAAATATAAAAACTTCTTCAAACCCTTAGCATACTGAGTTGTGTTCCTTAGTAAGTTGATCAAGCTTTTATCCACATATATCAAAATGTGCTTACACATTATGAAAAAAAAATAATGATTACTAAATAGGAAAATAGATTCATATATACTAGTATAAAAAATATGAATATGTTAAATAACCATACACTACCTTTTAAATGTTTGTATAACCATCTATGAAATAAGAATTATATACACCTCTAAAAAATAATAAAGCTATTTGGACTATTAGAATATGTTGATGAAGAAACTAGTGTAGAGTAGGGAACTTCGACCCTTATTTAATTGATATAGAATAAGGAAATATTGGGCAACTATAAATGCCTCAAAAAATCATAATAATGAATCCATGATGTTCTAAATGTATTTCTTATTCTTTATCCACTTCTTTTATTAGCTTCTATTTATAGACAAAACACAAATGGATAACATTATTTAGAAATCCATTGAATCTTCTACACATGGGTGTTTCATAAATTACCATCATACATTTAAAACCCAAAATTTAGATATTAAAATATAAACATATTACTGTTTAAATTATCATGCCCAAATTCAAAAATTATCAATGTATTTCATTCCTGGTATCATTTTCCAGTGATAGAGGCTTTCTACCATTCAAACAAATGAGAGATGATAATACTTATAATTTATTTCTTAGATGAACATGGATTCATAGCCATATTGTGGTACCTTTAATATTTAATCAATTCTTTAAATTCCCCCATCAATAGAAAATTCTAAATACAATATGGTGACAATTCCCCTTTGGATTATTTTGAAGCCGTATATGTTAAGGAATTTTTCTAAAAGAGGGAAGAAAAGAAAAAAAATGTTATATGATGAAATATAGGTTTTCAATCCCAATGGCTTTGGGACCACCCAGAAAAATACCTAGAGCATGCTCAATAAAAACTATGTGTTTCCCATAAACCTGATCAAGGAATTAAATTTAATGCCAACAAGCTATTGTGAACCAAAAATATCATAGGCTCAGGTCAATCTGATATAAATTGTGTCAGCTGAAGTGGATTCGGTAATGGGAATTCTGACCAATTACCTATCTGGATCCATGAATTCCATTTCAATGTTATCAAATATTGACGATGTTCCCAATAAATTCTATAAAAATAATGACATCCATACCTATCATCCACATAGAGGCAGCGTAAAGAAAGAAAATCATCCTCAAAATATATCTGTTATAACTCTGGTAGTTCAGGATGTCGATGTCTCCTCTCATGGTTTATTTTATCTTGACAGTGATATAAATTCCATCAAATTACTGACCATATCTAAAAGTTATTTCACATACATAAATATTGAATAAGAAAAGTATTCCCTTAAGAACTCCAAACCCAAATTTCTGGAAGGGGTCTCCACCACTATTGATGATCTCAGATAGGTGAATGTGGAAAAGAATAAGAACCAAAAACTAAATTGATTAGTTTTTTCTTACCTCTTATCGAGAAGGATATGTTTTTTAATTTATAAAATATCATCAATAAATGTTTTTGTAACACCCCGAGATTTTATGAGAATTATTCCTTTTAAATTTATTTGATGTCTTTAGTTTTGTGCTACAAAAATACTATCTTGTGCTATACGCAACACTATATTAGCTTGTAGTATATGCAAAACTATTCTTGGCATGTGTTACACGCAATCGCGACCTTCCTTGATAAAGTGTGTATTACGCAATACCGGGTTTCACTAAACAATGATATATTATTATAATATTATTATGAGCTATCCATTATGAATATTATTAACTAAATTTTGAATTTTATAACATTATTATTCATCTTACACATTTTCTAAAACATCGTGTGAGAACAAAATATAATTTTCGAATAAAATAAGTATTTTTAAAAAAATGCAGTTTTGTCACCTTTTGATGGTGCACCCACTTTAAATCTAGTTTTTGACATGTTTATAAGATTAATTTGAGAAAATAAAATTCTTCTTTGGAATCAGGATATACAAATTTTCTTTGGATAAATTTTTCATATTATTCTGATAACTTTTATATTTTAATGAATAGTAAAAACACGGTATATTTTAATTAAAAACAAATTTTTTCGTCGTAAGAATTTATATGGTTAAAGTATAATATTGAATGGTTTTAAAGTATAAATAGAATATATTTTTACAATTTAATATAATTTATGTCATTAGAATTTATTTTACATTGAATTCATAGGTAAATTTGTTTCAATTTTTTGCAATGTTTTAACTTTTAAAACTTATTTTCTTAACAACAGGATTAATTTTAAATTAATTTATGAAAATTATGTGATTTGAATTTATAAAAATGGATTACATATTTGGAATCAGTAGGTCCAAATTATTTTAAAAAGCTACTTTTTTATTTTTAGTCATTATGAATAGTAACTACGGTAAATTTTATTTACCATAGTTAAAGGTAAATCGAGGTTATTAATGGTAAATATAATATTATAAAACTACCCTAACACCTGTCCTAATATAATTGTATGATTATATTTTACCATAAATCATACTTGGGTCGAAATAGAATCTAATGGAACCCACTTGTATTTGATTAAGACCTTTTATTTAGTTTATTTAAAGGAAAGTGAAATGTCTCACCCAAACTTTAATAATTAAATTATTTTTAATATATAGTTATACAGAATATAAATTCTATTATAAATACTAATTTGAAATCTAAAATTCTTTTCTTTATCATGGTAATTTATTTTTAAATTTTAATAAATATTTTATTACCTTAAAATCCTATACATAAATGATGTATAAATTATTTATTTAATGAAAAATCAATTATATAGTTTTTATTAAAATAATAATACCTATCAAAAGGACCAGAAACTTGACCAAACTTTATTGGTCGAGTATATCTATACCCTAATCATCCAAGGGTAGATTTTGGGACCATTTTGAGCCTTATAAAACATATTAGGACATTTACATTATTTTATTTTAAATGATGTCAAAGATGTCACCTTCATAATTAAATAAATATAAAAATTTAAATGTTGTGATTTTAAGATGATAAATTCAAGTAAAAATATTATTATGAAATTTATTATATTTATCTTAATCATGGGATTTTATTTTTAATTTTTATGCAAATAATAATTATATTAAATGATTATACAAAAATGATGTAGTAATTGTTTTATTAAGAGAAATATCAAATAAATGGTTTTATAAATATTAAAATAAACATTATATGAACTAATTAATGGTCTAAAAAAAATTTCTAGATGAATATTACATGTTAGGAATCTATTAAACATTTTTTTGAATATATCCTCTGTGTGGAGTTTATTTAAATTCAAATAAATGAATAGTGTCAAAATTAACACTATTGTTATTTTATAAAAGTAACATATTATTAAATTGTTTAAAAATCACATAAATATTTGAAAATTATAAACTGAAATTTATATGGTCTAAAATGTCATAAAGTACCCAATTATGTATAATTTACAACACATAAGTAATTATTTATAACAATTTAAAATTTAGAATATTATTACCACAAATAAGATTAAATAAATTAAATAAGGATAAATCAAATTGATAAGGTTTAAAACATTTTCCCAACATGTCTAAATTTTATTGGTTGATTATATTACAACCCTATCTTACTTCATATCCTAATTTGAGTCACATTCTAAGTTTTTAAGTGGGGTTTGAGTTTATTATAAATTAATATTTTTGAGGTTTCCAAAAGTGCCCCTCTCCTCCCTTATAAAAGGGAACCTCCTCCATCTCCTCTTCACAAAACTTTGACCCATTTATCTTCCCAACTTACCTAGAAACATTTTTGAGGTTCTGGTCTTCTCAAAAGACCAAATGTAGTGCCTTAAGAGGAAACTTAAAAGAGGTGTGTCGAAGAAGAGGTAATCTCTTCTATCGATTCTTTCATGTTTCCTTCTTCTTCAACTTCTCCATATTTAGTTGTTTCATAGTAAAGTAATAACATAAGTATAAATAATATACTTTTATGTAGTTATAAATATGAAACAACCCCATTTCGCCTTATATCCATCCTACGGAAAATGAAATCACCGCGCGTGCGTACGTACGGAATACTGTCTCCACGCCGCGGTGTAATCTGTTTTTCCACAACCACCTTACTTGGATGGGTATAATGGTGTAAAAAATAACTATATATATTTATTATAACATCATAATTATTCTGAGATATTATATCATCTACTCCAATTCAATTCAATAATTATGGGAATGATATCATCGCTCGTGCGTACGTATGGATTACCATCTCCACGACGCGATGAGATTCATTCTCCATGTTAACCATTCAAGAATGATTATAAAGTATATATAATGAATAATAATGAAATATATGACATGATAAATCTATTGGATTTATGTATATATGTATATATATTTCATCTACTTACTTCCATTCAAGTCAATAAGGAAAGGAAAACAACGTTCATGCGTACGTATAGCCTACTGTCTCCATGAATGGTGTATTTCATTATATATATATATATACTGAATATATATGATATATAAATCATGATTTTAATTCTGGAAGTAATTAAATCATGATATAAGTAATAATAATATCAATAACAACAAGTCCAACCACGTACAATGAATAAAATGATTTTACCCAAAATGCTGCTTTAACAAGGAATTTACAAAAGAACGGGTAATATAAAGTCATAAGTGAACCATATATGATATCATAACAATAAATATGATTCTGTAATAATTCAATGACATTATTTAAATCATTATACAAGAGGTTAGGATACGTATGAAGCATATCGGACCTAAGGTAAGGGATAAATTTTCTAATTTTGTTTTTATCCGAGATTGTTTATTCGTAATTATTTACTGGGGTTATTGTTATCATCAAAGCCCATGTTTTTTAAAAATGATTTCATGTTTTTTTAAAGTCATTTTTACCCATTTTTTAAATTTACCACATGTTATGAAAGTAATCTTACTTTTTTTAACACATGAAAAACTTTTTAACTTTTCCGACAAAAGTACGAGAAGAATGTTTTTTTAACTTATATGGCATGAACGGATTTTTACGGTTTCATAACGCCTTTTTTCATTAAGATTACTCTAAAATATTTCATTAATATTTTAAACAAAATCTTTTTCTTTTAAAATTGCAGGGAATTTTGTGAAAAGAAAATGATTTTGAAGAAGAAAGGATATTTTCCTCAAGAATTCATTTCAAGTGTTTTATCAAAACCAATTTCCATATAAGATGACATTATTTCATATTTTTATGTTTCAAGTATAATGTCTATATGATTTACATGTTTTCACTTTTCTTATGATGAAATGATATCCATTTTTTATATGGATTATGTTATGATGGGATGATGTTTATGAAACCCATTTTATTCTTTGGGTTATGATGAATGATTTATGTTTATGTTGTGGAAAACGTAAGAATGATTTCATTGTGAGATGGGTGGGACCTATATATCCCTCCAATTCATTGGGTAATGATTTATATATCATGATATAGACATAGCTGAAATGGAAAGTTAATCTGGTTCAGTGATACAGGACTGGAATGAGGAGTGAACTCGATTCAGAAAGGGACTTTGTCCACTAAGATGGTCTTGGTAGAAATGCCTTGTCTACTATGGAAATCATAACATGTGATTAATGGTTACCTCAATTGCATGTTTTATTCCCATGATATTTTATCATGATTAATGTTTCTTTATGATCTATGCCTTACGTACTACCATGTTTTATGTCATTGATCAAGATTTTGATGTTTAAACCTTATGTTCATGTTTTTTTATTCAAATGTATATGATTTGTTTTATTTTCTCCATGCTTACCCTTACTGAGAATTTTAGCTCACCCTTTATATGTTTTCTTTTCCCCGAGATTTAATGAAAGGTTTTAGGTATGAGAAAAAAAGGGGTAGATCTTTATGGAAGATGTTGAATAACTTTCACCGTGATTAGAAGATTATATTCTGAGTTTCCAAAGACACTAAACTATTACGGTCCTTGTGTGTCTGTTTTTGTTATGTATTAAGAATTACTCAAAAGTAATTTAATGTCCATGTATGTCAAGTACAGGTCTCTACAGTTGGTATTAGAGGAATGGTTTAGTTAACCTTTGGAAACTAGGATGCGAAAACTTTAGTGAAATCCCTGGAGATATTTCTAAGGTATGTCTAGGGATGCCCCTAAGGTTAAGTATATGTATAGGTTAGAGTCCTAGAACTATGTTTACGATCATGAATAACCTAGGGTGAACCTAAGGTGTCATGGATTAAATAATTTTTGATAAGTTATACATCCCATAAGTGACTTTTTATGATTATGTGGTTCCTCGTTATTTTAACTATTTCTTACAATATGGTTTATGGTCTTAGTCAATGGAGGGAACGAGAAGGAATTCAGTTAAAATTGATTCCAATGGAAAAATTGGTGACTATGATCAAAGAAATTGTGTAGCTCCTGGAGAGAAAGATATTGTGATTATTCCGAATCAGTCATCTCAATATATGAATAACAAGGTGAACTTTAGTTGTATTCTTAAGTCATCAAATAAGAGGAAGATGGAATTTTATGCATGTTCGCATGGTGAGGAGCATAGAGAAAGGAAGATTGAGATTTCTAAAGAAAGGAAGAAGAACCTTGAGGAATACCTAAAATGGAGGGGAATATGTTATCTATGTGGAAAAAAGGGTCATAGAGTGACATACTATTATGGAGTCTAATGTCTTATCTATGGAGAACATGGGCATTACCCAACTCAATGCCCTGACCTAAGAAGTTACTTCTAAATCGAGGAAATACATATTCCATGCCAATCATTGAAGAGGATGGATTGAAGGGATTATGTATTGGAATTAAATAATAATGTTGTTGAGGTACTTTTATAGTATATTGAAATATTTGTGTATTGATCTATTGTGGTTCTCTATAAGAATATGGTACCGGTAACCATGAAAAGTGATTGAAATATTTTTAGAAAGTATTTGATATGTGAATAATGAAGGGATATGGAGAAAATAATATGTTTGATAATATTCATGAGCTTATGACTGATATAAGGACAAAGTGATATCATGGTTTGAGTATATAGAAATTTTGGGATTTTGGTATGTGGAAAAAGTTAACTTTTGATAACAATCATGTTTTCACTAAAGTTCAATGGGTATTCATTTTTCAAGAGAATACGTAATTAAGGTATTCACATTTTTGGAATGTAACCAAAAAGATATATCATGATAGATGATGGTATTCACATGCTTGGTAGATGACATTTCTAGTAATCGTTTAAATTACACTATGAGATTGGACAGATGTATTTTGGATAAGCCTAAAGATTGGAATGGATTAAGTTAGACATAAGATAGTATTGTTTAAGGCTAGAACATTTTTCGATATTATTGCAGGAATGTTATAATAATGTAGTTTTATAAAAAGGGACAACCTGCAGGATATGTGACAACCCGTCACGTCGGACAAGGATGCGGGAATCGAACCCACAACCGAAGTGTGACAGGCCTTTATCGCCTACCACTAGCCTACAAGAAGTCCCCGATTAGTATAAACTAGTTTTATTTTATTAATTTGTATGATAGATGAATTATAAGTCCATTTTAGGAACCATATACGATTAATCTCACTATAGATGGACTTATGTATATAACTTTTGCTAACCTTATGTTTGAGACAGATGGAATGACCTATCATTCTATCGCATGATCTGCTAACACTTCACGAAAGACAAACTCATCTTCATTTCTTTAAGAGATGAAGTGGAAATTGTACAAGGCACAAAAAATAGTGAGGTTGTACCAAAATCAAGTAAGTATTTCTTTTAATTCAAAAAATATTCAACATTAGGGAAATGATCTTGAAAACCAAAAAAGTTGTCCTAGTGCCCTCATATCTGATGAATTAGATGGTACCTTAGATTATCCCAAATTTATGGCTTTGTGATTGTTGGATTTTTCATAGCCATGTTCTCTACCACTCTCCATCAGAACATGATGGTTAGATTTCTCTTCCATATCCATATTTTCACCCATGTTCTCCTATGTGGAAACCCATTGATGAGTTAATTTGGGTAACCATTATGTTTCATACATAACCTTTTAAAATTAAGTTTTAGTATTCATTTTTAAGATGTGGGTTTCTATGAATGAAACTTTCATGTAGAAAACCATTTATAACCTCGACGAATTTCGAGGGACAAATTCATTTTAATGGGGGTAGAATGTAACACCCTGAGGTTTTATGAGAATTATTCTTTTTAAATTTCTTTGATGTCTTTATTTGTACGTTACAACATGATTATCTTGCACTATACGCAACACCATATTATCTTGTATTATACGCAACACTATTATTGGCTTGTGTTACACGCAATCACGGCCTTCCTTTATAGTGTGTGTAGTACGCAATATTGGGTTTTACTAAACAACGATATATTGTTATAATATTATTATGAACTAGATGTTATGAATATTATTAACTACATTTTGAATTTTATAACATTATTATTCATCTTAAACATTTTCTAGAACATAGTGTGAGAACAAAATATATTTTTTGAGTAAAATATGTATTTTTCAAAAAATGCAGTTTTGCCGCATTTTGAGGGCGCACCCACTTTAAATATAGTTTTTGACATGTTTATAATTTTAATTTGAAAAAATAAAATTATTCTTTGGAATCAGGATATAAAAATTAACTTTGGATAAATTTTCCATATTATTCTGATAACTTTCATATTTTAATGAATAGTAAAAACACGCTATATTTTAATTAAAAACAACTTTTTTCATCGTAAGAATTTATATGGTTAAAATATAATATTTAATGGTTTTAAAGTATAACTAGAATATATTTTTACCATTTAATATAATTTATTTCATTAGAATTTATTTTACATTGAATTCATAGGTAAATTCATTTCAATCTTTTACAATGTTTTAACTTTTAAAACTCGTTTTCTTAACAATGGGGTTAATTTTAAATTAATTTCTGCTACTTCTGTGATTTGAATTTGGAAAAATGGATTACATATTTGTAATCAGTAGTTCTAAATTATTTTAATAAGCTACTTTTTTATTTTTAGTCATTATGAATAGTAACTACGATAAATTTTATTTTCAATAGTTAAAGGTAAATCGAGGTAATTAATGGTAAATATAATATTATAAAATTACCCTAACACTTGTAATAATATAATTGGATGATTATATTTTACCCTAAATCATACTTTGGTCGAAATTTAATCTAATGGAACCCACTTTTATTTGATTAGGACCTTTTATTTAGTTTATTTAAAGGAAAGTGAAATGTATCACTCAAACTTTAATAATTAGATTATTTTTAATATTTAGTTATTCAGAATATAAATTCGATTATAAATACTCATTTGGAAGCTAAATTTTTTTTCTTTATCATGGTAATTTATTTTTAATTTGTAATAAATATTTTATTACTTTAAAATCTTATACATTAATGATTTATAAATTATTTATTTAGTGAAAAATCAATAATATAGTTTTTATTAAAATAATAATACCTACCAAAGGACCATAAACTTGACCAAACATTATTGGTAGAGTATATCTATACCATAATCATCCAACGGTCGATTTTTGGACCATTTGGAGCCTTATAAAACCGATTAGGATATTTATATTATTTTATTTTAAATGATGTCAAAGATGTCACCTTCATAATTTAATAAATATAACAATTTAAATGTTGTGATTTTAAGATGATAAATTAGATTAAAAATATTATTATGAAATTTATTATATTTATCTTAATCATTGGATTTTATTTTTAATTTTTATTCAAATAATAAGTATATTAAATGATTATACAAAAATGATGTAGTAATTGTTTTATTAAGAGAAATATCAAATAAATGGTTTTATAAATATTAAAATAAACATTATATGAACTAATTAATGTTCTCAAAAAAATTTCTAGATGAATATAACATGTTAGTAATTTATTAAAGTTTTTTAATAGATCCTTTGTGTGGATTTTATTTAAATTCAAATAAATGAATAGTTTTAAAATTAACACTATTGTTATTTTATAAAAATAACATATTATTAAATTGTTTAAAAATCACATAAATATTTAAAAATTATAAATTTAAATTTCTATGGTCTAAAATGTCATAAAGTACCCAATTATGGATAATTCACAACACATAAGTAATTATTTATAACAATTTAAAATTTAGAATATTATTACCACAAATAAGATTAAATAAATTAAATAAGGATAAATCAAATTGATAAGGTTTAAAACTATTTCCAAACATGTCTAAATTTGATTGTTTTATGATATTATGACTCTATATTACCTCATATCCAAATTTGAGTCACTTTGGAAGTTTTTAAGTGGGGTTTGAGTTTATTATAAATTAATATTTTTGAGGTTTCCAAAAGTGCCCCTCTCCTCCCTTATAAAAGGGAACCTCCTCCCTCTCCTCTTCACAACACTTTGAGCCCTAAATCTCGGCCAAACCCTACCAATTTCTCTTCTCCACTTCCCTAGAAACATTCTGGAGGTTCTGGTCTTCTCAAAATACCAACTCTAGTGCCTTAAGAGGAAGCTTAAAAGAGGTTCGTCGAAGAAGAGGTAATCTCTTCTGCCGATTCTTTCAAGTTTCCTTCTTCTTCAACTTATCCTTATTTATTTGTTTCATTATAAAGTAATAACATAAGTATAAATAATATACTTATATGTTATTATAAATATGAAACAACTCCATTTCACTTTCTATCCATCCTACGGAAAACGAAATCACCGCACGTGCGTATGTACGGAATACCGTCTCCACGCCGTGGTGTAATCTTTTTTTCCACCACCACCTTACTTGGATAGGTATAATGGTGTAAATAATAACTATATATAGTTATTTTAACATCATACTGATTCTGAGATATTATATCATCCACTCCAATTCAATTCAATAATTATGGGAAGGATATCATCGCTTATGTGTACGTACTGATTACAGTCTCCACGACGCGATGAGATTCATTCTCCATGTTAACCATTCAAGAATGATTATAAAGTATATATAATGGATAATAATGAAATATATGACATGATAAAGCTACTGTATTCATGTATATATATATTTCATCTACTTACTTCCATTCAAGTCAATAAGGAAAGGAAAACAACGTTCATGCATACGTACGACCTACCGTCTCCCTGAACGGTGTATTTCATTATATATATATATATATATACTGAATATATATGATATATAAATCATTATATACATTATGGAAGTAATTAAATCATGATATAATTAATAATAATATCAAGAACAACAAGTCCAACCACGTACGATAAATAAAACGATTTTACACAAAACGCTGCTTTAACATGGAATTTACAAAAGAACGGGTAATATAAAGTCATAAGTGAACCATATATGATATAATAACAATGAATATGATTCTGTAATAAGTCAATGACATTATTTAAATCATTATACAGGAGGTTCAAATACGTACGAAGCATATCATACCTAAGATAAGGGATAACTTTTCCAATCTCGTTTTTATCCAAGATTGTTTATTCGTAAGTACTTACTAGGGTTATTGTCATCATCCAAGCCCATGTTTTATAAAAAATATTTCATGTTTGTTTAAAGTCATTTTTACCCATTTTTTAAATTTACCACATGTGTAACTTTTTGACTTTTCCAACAAAAGTACCAGTATAATTATTTTTTAACTTATACGGCATGAATGGATTTTTACGGTTTCATAACGCCTTATTTTCATGAATATTACTCTACAAGATTTCATGAATATTTTAAAAAATCATTTTATTTTAAAATTTCATGGAATTTTGTGAACAGAAAATGATTTTGAAGAAGAAAGGATATTTTCCTCAAGAATTCATTTCAAGTGTTTTATCAAAACCAATTTCCATATAAGATGATATTATTTCATATGTGTATGTTTCAAGTATAATGTATCTATGATTTAAATGGTTTCACTTTTCTTATGATGAAATGATATCCATTTGTTTTATATGGATTATTTTATGATGAGATGATGTTTATGAAACTCTTTGGGTTATGATGAATGATTTATGTTTATGTTGTGGCACATGTAAGAATGATTTAATTATGAGATGGGTGGGACCTATATATCCCTACAATGAATTGGGTAATGATTTATATCTCATGATATTGACATGGCTGGAACAAAAAGTTAATCTGGTTCAGTGATACAGGACTGGAACGAGGAGTGAACTGGATTTAGAAAGGGACTTTGTCCACTAAGATGGTCTTGGAAGCAATGCCTTGGCTACAATGAAAATCATAACATGTGATTAATGGTTTCCACAATTACATGTTTTATTCCCATGATATTTTATCATGATTAATGTTTCTTTATGATCTATGCCTTACGTACTGCCATGTTTTATGTCATTGCTCAAGATTTTAATGTTTAAACATTATGTTCATGTTTTTTTGTTCAAATGTATATGATTTGTTTTATTTTCTCCATGATTATCCTTACTGAGCATTTGAGCTCACCCTTTATATGTTTTCTTTTACACAGGATTTAATGAAGGGTTTTTGGTAAGATAAAAAAATGGGAAGATCTTTATAGGAGATGTTGAAGATCTTTGACCATGATTAGAAGATTATATTCCGAGTTTCCAAAGACACTAAACTATTATGGTCCTTGTGTGTTTGTTTTTTGTTATGTATTAAGCATTACTCAAAAGTAATGTAATGTCCATGTACGTCAAGTACGGGTCTCTAAAGTTTTCCTGGATTTATACATAGATGATCGGGCAGAATACATATGTGGATACTCATCACCAAGGAATACCTGATGACCATCAACATTTCAAGAAGGAAGAGATAAGAACTCACACATCCCATGATACTATTATAGAATCAAAATTTGAAACATTTATTAAATCTATATTTTCACAAGGGGAGTCACACCAAAAATGGATTTCCAACATCATAATCTTCAATAAAAATAATTGATGGATCATGGTATTCATTAATTTCAAAAACCTTAATAAACCTTGTATGAAGGTTGATTTTTATTACAAATAATAGAAATTTTGATAGATCTAACTACTAGATTATGTGCCCTTTCTTTCGTGGAAGGATATTTAGGGTATAATTAGATAAAGATGGCTCCTTAAGACACAGAATCCACTTACTTCATAGCACCT
The DNA here is from genome assembly GCA_963277665.1 of Viscum album. Taxonomy (NCBI): domain Eukaryota; kingdom Viridiplantae; phylum Streptophyta; class Magnoliopsida; order Santalales; family Viscaceae; genus Viscum; species Viscum album. The sequence goes on along the minus strand of OY728133.1, from coordinate 113,437,921 downwards.
CATGGAATATTTTTATATCCCGTTATGCCCTTTCGATTAAAGAATGTTGACACTACTAACCAATGTGTTATGTATCATATAATTAAACCCTTCTTGGTAAAAATTATGGAATGTTACATCAATGACCAGGTGGTTAAATCTAAACTATCACGTGATCATATCATTGATCTTAAAATGATCTTCAAAAAATTATAGCAACTTAGTTTGAAGATAAATCCTCTAAAGTATTATTTTTTAATAGCATTAGAGAAATTACTTGTCCTTGTGGTATGCCATCATGGAATTAAGGTTGATCCATAAAAGACTACTACAATCTTATAAATGCCACCCCCTTATAATCTTAAAGAGCTGAGTGGGATATAGGGAAACCTCACTTATATTTGGTGTTTTATAGACAACCTCGTGGGAAAATATATCTCTACCACTATGATAATGAAGAAAGTAGTTGTCTATAAATAGTATTTAGACTTCCAAGAAGCTTTCAATAATCTCAATAAGTATCTAATACATCTTCTAATCTTGATGCCTCATGTATAAGGAAAAATAATTGTCCTATATGTTTCTAAAATGGAATGATAACTTGGTTCTCTCCTCACACATAAAAATGATTTGTGTAATTTAAAATAACTTTACTATCTTATTCAAAAAAATTCTACTTAATAAGACCCAATATTCTGATATCAAAAAGTCATGACTCACAATCATCTTTGTAGTGAAAAAGATGAGGAATTACTTATAGAATCACATATTCTACTTGGTCTCTCATATTGACCTAATAGAGTAAATTTTCGGCCTATCTATACTAAATATGCATTTGGACCAATGGGGATTTACCCTACAATAGTATGAAATCGAGTTTGTTTCATAGAAGGAAGTTAAAGTGAATGACCTGGTAGATTTCCTTGCAGTAGATCCCACCTTGTAAATCACACCAGTAAAAACTAAACATTTATAAGTAGATTTTTTCTATTCCTATGATACTCCCTGAACATGGGAGAGGTATTTTATGATACATCCTATTATCAAGAGGATGGAATAATCGAAGCTCAATGAGGTAGGTCTGGGGATTTTATTTGTTTCCCTAGACGAAGAAATTTTTTCCCACTCTTTCTCACTATCTAAAGGCTACACTAATAATGAGATAGAAAATGAAGCCCTCAAGCCCAGCATGGATCTAGTCCTTTAGCTACAGATATCCTACCAAAAAATCAATGGGGTAATGGATCGATTAATCAAATATATTAATGTTAAGTATTCTATAAATAAGAAATAATATCTCATATCACAAGCTAGATAATAGGATTCATGGTGAAATTTTATTTTGAAACAACATTGAATCATGTATTTATATCAAAAAATGTTTATGCCAAAGCATTTTCCATTGTAACCATAGTTCTGGATGATAATGATTAGGACAAAGTGGCCTTCTACACCACACACCAATGGGCGGTCTCATCAGTCATCATATATAGAATGGATAGAAAAAATAAAATCAATACTACCCTAGATCATGGTTGGAAAATATTCATCCATGGATTGATGGATCTGGTATTATATTACCTAAAAATGGGACTATCATGTCAGATCAATATAAAAGGGAACATATTTGATTCTAAGTGGTGAACCTTACCCTCATGGATGGAAAAAAATGAGCAGAAATCCCTTTATAAATTAATATTTAATGTAATACTACTTATATTCATTTTATAAGGATAGATTCCCACCATCATTAAAGAAGTCCATGTAGGATCTTGTGGCACTCAACATTTTTGGACCATATTCTACAACAAAATTTGGAGGTTTGGTTACTATTGAAAAACAATGATGTTGGAATACATGGAATTCACCAAAAAATTTCATGTATTATAGATTCATGAAAACTTAATCCATCAACCCCCATAGTTTCTACATACATAAAATTATTCCTATATGTTTGTTGTATGGGGAATGGACTTTGGGGGGCCATATCCCCAAGCTATAACAAAGTAGTTTATGTGTATCATTACTACTACTAACTTCTTTTCCAAATGTGTTGAGGCAATGTCCCTTAAGTAAGTTAAGGAGAATAATACTATCAACTTTTTGATGTCTAATATCATCACCAGATTCAGTGTCCCTTTCATGATACTAAGAGAAAATGATGCCAAATTCTTCTCTTTTGAGATGAATAAGTTGTAATATGAGTACAACATCATGTATAATCATTTTTACCACTATCATACAATGAAAAATGGACTCATAAATTCCTTAAATAAGTCTATTTAAAATATAATTCATAAAATGGTTGATAAAGTCAATATTTCTTTTCTAAACAATCTCTTTCATGCTTTATGGGCATACCATAACACCACATGCACTTCTATGAAAGTTGCCACTTAATATTTTGTTTATGGGATAGAAATATTATTACCCATAGAAGTCCATTTTCCCTTGCTTCAAATATCTATCTATGGAAAATATTAAAATGATGAAAAATCACCTAAGTGGTTGGATGTGTTAGAATAGCTTGATAAGAAAAGAATTTGTACACTATATAACATCAATGTTTATTAGAATAAAATCACATGAGACTTCAACAGTAAGGTTTAACACCTCTCATTTCTTTAGGGAGAACTGGTATTGGTTCTCAAATACTTTATAATACTATGAAAGAAACCTATAAAGTTAGAACCTAAGTGGGAAGGGCCTTAAATCCTATATAATGTCTACTCCGATAAATCTTACTCATTGTCCACAATGGATGGAGAACACATTAATACCCCAAACCAATGTGAGGTTTCTCAAGAATTACATTGAATAGTTGTCATTAAGAATTCCATATCCTTTTGGTGGGACATTAAACAGAATAGTATCATACATTCTTACTGAATTATTTTAAACTGCACAAAATAACCTCTTACCATATTACATTAAACTTCATAGAAGATATCTCGTCTCGTGAGTTTAATCTTATAGGAATACTTCACTTAAAAAGTGAGTCACTACACATGATATAGTCCCGTGAAAATGAAAATTGATGTACTCTTGTCTTTATGTGCGAGTCAGATCCACATAGCGAATTTTCCATTCAAGAACAATATATGGATTTCATCCTATTTCTACATGATAAAGAGTGGTTCCCATATCTCAAATCTCTGATGTATCCATAATATAAATTAAAAAAACGCCCCTCCTTGTGTATGGGTTAAACCTGCATTGGGAATTTTCCATTCAAGAACTATGTGTAGCTTGTTTTTTATTTTTATGGGATAATTATTCAAACCCAAATCTAACATTCTAAGTTTAATCACAATATAAATAGGAAAATTCCCCCTATATGTATAAAAATTAGTCCTATGAAGGGAATTTTCCATCTATTAACTATGTTTGTATTGATTACTCTTTCTAAATGACACATTGTGATACCCAGATCTTAAATCATGGGTCTAATAACAATATAAATTGAAAGAAACCCCTCTCAGCATATGGGTTAGACATGTACATGGAATTTTCTATTCAAGAACTATGTATGGTTTGATTCCTATTTCTATAGGATATGTAGTGATACCCAGATCCAAAATATTGGGTTCATCTATAACATATATAAAATTGCACCTTTCCTTATATATGGGCCATAACTGTGTAGGGGATTTTCTTAAGAACGTTGTTTCTATTAATTCCTTTTATCATAGGATACGTAGTGACATTCAAATCCATAATCATGTGCCTCGCCAATATTTGGAAAAAATTACCTCTCCCAACATAGAGACTCAAAAAGTTCCAAAAAATTAACATGTAATAACTATGTATGGATTGATTCCTATCATCAGAGGATATGTGGCAACGCAGAGATCCCCCAATGTAGGACCAACCCCATGTTTCCATCACTCCCAATCATGCCCTTCCTAGAGAGTTAGGTATTTAGAGTGTCTTCAGTCCATATTAAATTTTGAACACCCCCATATATATAATCCCTACCACACACTATTTTACATCCCATCGACAGACCATTATCTCTTGTTTCTTATACTGAGCATAAATCATGTGGGCCCAGGGCACCTAGAAAGACACTCTATACAATTCAATTGAGATTTGTTCTAGAAAGGTAATTACATCCTAGTCTCATGATATTTAACTGCATGATAAGGTACAATTCATATGAATTCAAACTTCATAAAAATTACCTAGTCACAAGATGTTAAACTATAGGACAACATCCTAGTCACATAATGTTAAAATACACGATGAAGTCCTAGTCACATGTTGTTAAACTAAATGATATTTTCCTAGTCACATGATGTTAAAATAAATGAATAATTCACTTGCACATGAAGTTAAAATTCACAATGATAATCTTTTATGTCAAATATATCACCACCCTGATGAATGTGTATTCAAGAATTGTAAGTTTTATCCCTTCACCTTGAACATGTGTTCAATACACATTGGTGTATCCTTTAGGGTGATAAAACCCTTATTGAATATTAATTTCTATATAAACCAACTTCATATATTTGAAATCAAAGTTAACACTCACTAATTCCTCAAGTTGATATCCTTATCTTGGAACAACATGGAAATTGGGCTCCCCAACTACTACTTCCCCTATAGAAAACTAGAGAAAAGGGACCAGTTAATCCAAAGGGACACTGCTAGGATTTTCAGCTGAGTAATTAAATCCCTCAGATCTTGTACCTAGGGGATCTGGTCCCAAAAGAGAGGTCCCCCTTAAATCCAAGAGCTATTTTCCAAACTGCGTGGGATAAAAACTTTCTGACATTAGTAATGGTTGACCCGTAGCCACTAATCTCTACATTCTATCGACTTGGATATTCCGGTTTTATGATCTACACTTCCCATTAACTAATTATTCAAGAATATTTGGATACCCACAATATTACTCATCTATGCAACATTCCCATTTTCAAAGAATGATTATGACATTATATTATTGCACCCCTTTCATTTCAGAGTATGTATCTCATATGAAGACCTAAGTTTGTTGATAATTGAAATCCCTTTTGTAACCCCATTTATTTCACCATTAAAACTTCATTTCTCCCTTTTTTCATTTCTAATTTTCCAAAAACCTTTAGAATATTTTCTCCTCATATTTTATGGTAAATAAATAATATGAAATTATTAATCTAGAAGGAACCCCTCTATGATTTAATGGTGAATATCACAGAAACTAAAATCATGTTCCTATGTGATTTTTTGGTTTCTGATGGGACCCCTCTAAGATTCATTATTGAATAACACAATACCTAGGAGCTTATTCCTAGGGGTTTTTCTAGTCCCAAAAGAGAAGTCCCATTAAACCTAGATTTATTTCTCTAATGGTGCGATGTTAATCCAACCAAACATAAAATAATCATCCTCAATATATGCGTTTAAATACATGATTCAATTCATCCACTATCCCCATATCCAAGAGGAAACAACAATAACTCATTAGTTTATTCCTTCATATGCCAAGTCCTAGAGGCATGACTCTAAATACAATAGGATTTATATCAAAACAATGTGTGGCTTGATTCCTGATACTATATGATATATAGTTTTTCCTAGGATTATAACCCTAGATCTTGTCATCATGTGATGATAAAATTACCCTTCTTTTTTTATAGGTTAAACCTATATAGGGATTCTAAAATAAGAACTATGTGTGCCGTTATTCTCATACTATGTGATATGTAATGATGCTTAGATCCTCATTTTTATCCCCAGATACAAATTATCATCACTCCCATTGAATTTCCTTGATGATAAATATGTCATTTTGGGGATTCCAACTCATATGTGGGTTCCCTAACACATTCCCTATCATCCACTCTTGCACAGATCAACCAACCGTCCTATTGTATCATGTTTCTCAAACCAAGCATGACTCATGTGATATTAGGGAATCGAGGAAGGTACTCTGCCCAATGAGATGGAGGTGAATTATATCCAAATACATGAGAAAACATCCTTATAAAGTGACATTAAACTACATTACAAGTGGTCTTCAAATTGAAAAATAATCCCCTTTGCTGATTATTTATTCAAGAATCGCATGTTTTATCCCTTCACCTTGGAATGTGTTCAATACACACCGGTGAAACCTTTAGGGTTCTTAAACCCTTATTTAATTTTATGTTCTCTATGAATAAACTTCATATCTTTGATATTTTATTTGATACCAACCAATTTCATAAGTTGATATCCTTTTCTTTGTACCTCATAGACCATGGTCTATACATCTCTTGGTTCTCCCCTATATAAAACTGGAAATAGGGACAGGTCAATTCATAGGTTCATTGGTAGGATTCATTGGTGAACAAAAAGACTTTAATGAGGCTTTACCTAGTAGATATAGTCCTAAAAGAGATTCCCCATTGAATCCAAGAGTTATTATCCTAACTAAACGGGATATGGAATTCCTCCATTATCAATGGTTGGCATGTACCCAATAGCTTCCACCTCCATTCAACTTAGATATTATTGGGTTATGATTTACACATGTTATAACCACACTATTCATGAGGATTAAGATACCCTTGACATTAGCATCTCTACATTGTACCCATTTTCAAATAAATATTATAATATCGTATTTTTGTTCCCTTTCATCTAAATGTATCCATCTTCTGTGAAGACTTGATTTCCCGAAGATATTCACTTCTATCAGTGATACATCTTAGTATAATCACTTAAACTGAATGCTAATATCTACTTTTGATGAAATTAAACTAAAAAGAAATGATTTAATCGTGTGAAATTATATTTCTTGACAATTTCATATTTTCATGATTTTAAACTACAGATCAATGTCCTTGTCAGATGACATTAAACTACAAGACAATGGACTAGTCACATGATACTAAACTATAAGACATATGGACCATCTAGAATGACCTAAAATTGTTTTGATAGGAATATCCTATCCATGAATCTATTCTAGGGATAATTATTTAACCTCTATATTGGAATAAAATATAGAAATTCCATTTTCCCTGCATATGAGACCGATCCATGTATAAGACCCCTTAGCCGACTATGATGATGAAACTCACTGGGGAAAGAAAAAACTATGCCCCTCTCCCCTGTATATGGTTCATATCTTCATCCCCTCTCCCCTATATATGGTTCATGTCTTCATAGTGGGATATTCCTAAAATATTTTACTGTGTCTTGATTCTTACCCTTATAATATGCTTAGGAAAACCCAATGAATCCATGACATAAAAATTGAATATGCCTCTACTTAAGGATGATCGAGTCATACATACTCACTTTGCCTACGTATGAATAATATCTAAATATAGATTTATTGCACATTAGATGTATCTATGCAGGGAAGGATCCATAATATGGCAACCCACTAGAAAGAATGTGTAGGGATAAAAGAATCCTCTTGGATCTATACACCCCTAACCAGTGAAAAGTATATTTAAGTATATGTTTAATAATTTCAAATTAATACCTACATATTTAGAATATGATGTTAAGATTCAAGGAATATTTCCATGTATCAATATGTTAAAATTCATAAGATATGTTTCCCCTCTACATGACACTAACTATGTTGTACACCATCCATCATCACACCTTATCAAAGAACTACAAGAACATTAACCTAGTCAACAAATGTTTAGGGTTCCACCATCATCTTTATGAAAACATCAATCTATAAACCACACTTCAAGTATTCAGTGTCATGAATTGTCAAAAACATATCATAAAAATTGTAAAAAGACACTCATCTTCAAGGTACCCCTTTTTTGACTATGCATATCTTCCCTTGAATCCTACATATGAGCTCTCATATATCAACTAAATGTGTCTTTTAATTCTAAAAAGGGATCCTAGTCATTTTGAGCACTAATATCATCGCAGAAAAGATCATGACCATAGATTGATTCACTATCATCCTCAACATTTATGTCCCATACCATTATTCATGATTCAAGAACTGTGATCCCTGATTTACAACATTCTCATCTCCCACATGGGAAGGAAATAGAGTACTTAGATCATTAAGGATCCAAATTAAGATATTATGTAACAATACAATAATACCTTGTCTGCATGCATCAGGTCCTTAAACTATATGTACCATGGTCAAATATATATAAACTTAAACTTTAGCCTTTAATGATCTATATCACAAAACCCTAAACTACTAGTGAAGGAGATAGAAAAATTATTAGGTTGAAAACCCGAAAATATAATTCTGAGATAAATTCAAGTCTCCACTCACTATACTCTACATATCTAAAGTTTAGGAAGATATTATAATATAAATAAATAAAAGAGTCATAAATATTTTTGGGACCGTTTTTTGCCATAGAAAAAGTCAGGACATGCTCACTAGACCCCCTAGTCTTGAAAAAAGTTAGAGTAATGATTTTTTATATCTCCTCAATGTGATAACATGTTTACTAGGTAGTAAAACAACATTTAGGGTGTCCAAACCCTTCAAAAATATTATATTTTCCATAATTAAATTTTATGTCTTCGAATTCTAAACGGATACTCAACAATTCCTTAAGTTGATAAAAATATTATAGAACCCCATATCCTTGATTTATTTCTCTCGGTTCTTCCCTATAGTGTATTAATAATAGGTACTGACTGCTCTGAACAGTTTTAACTCTGATTCATGGTTGAATAATGCAATTCCTTAGAGATTGTGCCTAGGGGGTATTTTTGACTTCAAGGAAAGCCCCCCTCCCCCCAAAATTCATGAGATATTGTACTTGTTGTGTGTGATATCAGTTTCCACCATTAATAATGGTTGACCTATATACACTATACCCCGTTATCAGTTGACTCAAATATTACTAGACCATGATTTACAATACCCATAACCATACTATTCAATAAAATTTGATATCCTCAATTTCATGTCACAATGTATTGTACCCTTGCTCAAATAATGGATTTGATACACCATTCCAAAAACTTTTATGTACCACAGCACATGAACCCATAACACATGGTTTAGGGACCACACTTCACAAGCCTAAACAGAACTACCCCTAGTGTGCCATAACCCTCCTTCAATAGTCTTTCTTCCATATTATAATTCACTATTCAAGTGCTTGAATCTTCATAAATCTACCACAACCCTTGGAAATAAGTATGGAATTCTCTATTTGACCATGTATGAGTTGGATATATATATATATATGGACCTTGAAATTTTCAACTAGAGGCATATACTCCTTGAAGGAAAAGACCTCAAATCATTGTGAGCCCTAACAATATCATAGTGGAACTCCGAACCTCATATTATTTTAGGATCATCACCAACATGTCTTTACCATTCCATCACCCTTGGCTCAGACTCTTGGAAATGATATTTACAAAACCCATATTGAAATTATCCAAGTGTATTTGGTATCCTTAAAATTACACCACCATACATCAAATCAGATCTCAGCAAGGATGAAGGGTGTTATAACCCTTCATGAATACCCACCCTTCATCATATTGGCAAGGATACAAGGGACTAAAACCCTTCATTAATACCCATCCATTAAAAATTATATGTCTAAGGTGTGCTCAATAATAGTTAGTTCATGTTATAAGAAATTAATCTAAAGAAATGGATTGTCTGAGTTGAAAGACGATAAACTACAGAAATAGATGGTCTGATCTAAAATACCCTAAACTACAACAAAAAATGGCCAGATCTTGAAGACCATATAATATAACAGTATATGTTTCGATCTACAATACCTTAAACTACAACAACATATGGTCTGATCTATAATAGACAATATTATTAAAATATATGGTGATATCTATAATACCCTAAACTATAGTGATAGATTATCTAATCTAGAAGACCCTAAACTATAGAAATAGATAATTCAAACAAGAATACCCTAAACCAATAAAACAGTCTAGTTTTTAGAACCTTAAACATCTAATTTAAAGAGACATTATTTTTTCTAGGTTGAAAAATGAAAAGGGTACCCTGGAAAAAAGTAAAATTTCTTCTCATTGAACACATTTTGTGTGTGGTTCGGGAAACATTGAGCACTTATGAAAATTAAATGTAACAAAACATGTTAGGATGAAAAACTTTAAATGGAGTCTTAAAGAAAATAAATGTCCAAAATATTTAAGATTCCCCCATTTGAAACTTAGGTAAAATTTAATGTAATATACAATAAAAGGTCCAAATATTATAGAGATAAATATATATCCCTAGAATAAAATAAATATATGATCAATAAGTCTATCAAATTATGAAAAATATTACAGCATTCTCTCTATGGGATGTATTCACCAAAATTCTGGTTTTGAACTAGGTGATCCTGGGATGATTGGAGAAGATATTTCAATGAGGATTCTTATATCAATAATCATTCATGGGAAATTATCAACATAGGTTTTTTTGGATTCAATCATGAAAATTCAAGAATTTGGATTTACTTGGTATTATAAAAAGTGGATATATAATTTTTATGATTTATATGATACCAAGCCAAACAAATTCTATTCACATGAAGAACAAAATAAATATTTATAGAAACACATAAAGTTCACAAGATTTTTTCATTGATCAAGTACAATGGAGGTAATAATATATACATCACAAAGTCTCTCCCATGAATAATCAAAAAAAATAGGCTCATAAATTTATAGGCCAATTACAACATTTTCCCAATGTATTCCTTCAGCTCCACCTAATTCTGCTCTAGGAAGGCCAGGGGTTGGCACAATTGATCAAACTATATAATCTTCACCTATCCAACCCACTATAATGATTTCTCCATACCAAAAACATTATATCTATCCTTATCCTCTATGTTAAAGAGTACCTATTTCTCTAACATGGTCTTCTATGAGGTTGTCAGTGTGTAATATAACTATAACAGATATTTCTAATGATGATTAATTTTATACTACAATCATCTGATCTCATACATCCCAACATTGGAAAAATCATGGGGGTCTATTACCTATTATGTGAACTGGGAAACCTCATTCAAGGCCTTATCACAACTGTATTTTACTAAATATGAAGCCTCTGCTACTATCACCCTCAAATATAGGGCACTATTTATTTTCCCCAAGAGAACCATTTCCATTATCCTAGCATAAATTACATTATAATTGAATCCATTGTATCCAATGATTGTGAAAATATATCTATGATGAACCAGTCAGCCCATCATCCCCTCTAAGGGTCCCTCCAAAATAAGTCTCCAAATAACCCCCCCCCCCCCACTTATCACCACGTTTTTTGGTGAAACACAACAAACCCCAGGCCTCGACTCAAGACTACCCCAATAAGAGGAATATATTCTTGTTTTAATTCACTAATTGAGGGACTCACATTCACATCCTTCAATCATTTGGGTATATAGATGTAATCCATGTTAGTCAACCCGGTTGTGGAGAATTCAAAATAAGAAGGAATCAGGACCTCTGAGCTCCAAGATAAAGTAATTTTAATGAGGGGCATAAATAATTATCTATGATAACATGAATGATATGATTCTTTCAAATACTCAATGATCATTATCAAATTTGGGATCATACCTCTCTTGGTTGTATCACTAAAAAAATTTGTCACCACAATCTCATATTCTATGGAATAAGTGGCACCCTCTTTCAATGAGAGACTTAGTGGCACTACTTATGGAACTATCAATTTTTTCTTTATTAGAATAGTAAATATACCACTGTTGATGGTTTCAAAAAAATAATTGTTAAACATCATAATAAAAATTGGAAAATATATTTGGTCCCTGAAGAAGTGTTCACCTTTTCCTAGATAATCCTCTATCAAGGATAAATAAGTATCAGAATAACTACCATCATGAAAACCCTCCAAAAGTGTCTTTTCCTATGTTGGGTCAAATGAAACAACTATTGGAGTGTCAGAAGAAGTGGTCAGATATTATTATGTTAACACCTTGATTATTTTCACTCCTTGATAGACTTGGCCCAACATCGAAGTTTCTTCTAGATTAGTATAAATCCAATCTATATTTTCATGAACATATGTTTGTTTCTATTCTCGGTCATGGTGGGGTATTATAAAGTTTTATAGATTATAATAAGCTAATGAAACGGTTTATAAATAAGTAGAAATAAAGAGTGACTCTTACTTTTTGACTCTATATGAGAAATCTCTAATGACATGGATCACGTTATTTATATTTTTCTCTTTGAGTAAGGATCAACATAAGGGTACTACACTGAAGGTGATGATGATGGGGTCAATGGATGTTTATATTGTGACATATCAAGAATCAAAACCAAAAACCTCATTATCTTAATCTATCTAGGATATTCCTCATCATCAGTCCCCTAGTCGTCACCTAAGATAGATATTGCATCCATAACCCCATGAGAATATATATAAGACCATGTGATTGATTGGTATACTTTATCTCTCTAACATACCCAAGGAGATACGAAACATATAATTTGAGTTTTAATAGTAATGTAGTCATTTTAAGATGTTCATGAAGTTAGTCTTGCTGCTTCATCAGGGATATACTGGTTCCCCTCATCCACAATAACTAAAATTATGCTAGAAACCATCATCTATTTCACCTGAGGTGAAAAATGAATTTTTCATTTAACAATTTATAGTTCTTCATCAAGGTCATTAAGGAAGGACTCAAGTATGGAATTTTGGTCTTTATAGGTGATTCTCATGAGATAATTCATTTTTGAAAATCCCATAAATTATATTGTCACTTGATGTAGCAAACCTCAGATTTTAGTAGATCGGTCATCCTCTATAAAATTTTCCCATTATAGATATACAACATAAAATGACATCCTAGCTGAGACTTCACTTACTGGTTCATCCATCATTTCATACATTCTAGATGGCTCCCTTCTTGGTAACAAAAATGATTCTTGACAACTCACTTCATTGTTATGAATCTCTAAAATTATTAGATTAATGGAAGAAATTTTCTTACTGGTTCTGGTGTTGGCCTCAAAAATTGGTGGAAAATCTATGGATTTATGTACCAATATAGATAGTTTCCCATTCAGGTAGGATTGTATCTAATTCTTAGCATAGTTCTGAGAAAAATGAATCTCAAAGATTGTTTTAGGAAAGTCTACATGATTATGAGTCTCCTCCTTGGTGAACATAAACCAAAATTAGCAATCCACTATCGAGAACATTTCAAATCAGACATGTATAGAAGTAGGACACTTATTCTGAATTCATTGAAATTGATACTTGAAATGATATGGAACATACCACACATAAAAATCCTAAAATAAATACATTTATAGAGGTTTCCCTTAAGAATTGAATTCATATAATCCCAAGAATAATATCTTCCTTTTCCATTTTCAATTATACTACAAGTGGGAAAATCATAATGTATGAAAGAGAAGTGGCCATAGCAGTTCATGTGATCCCTGGTTTCCCAGCCCATAAAAGTATAGGTATTCACCCCACTAATATACTACAAAAAGGGATTAAAATAACCCCATGTATATTCATGGTTCTCATATACTCTTATCAGCAAAGGTGAGCTCCAATCCGAACCCATAACACTTGGAAGAGGCCAGAGATTTTGTATGGAGAACCATCCTTATAAATAAGGAATAACATGAAATATACTATGTCCATCATAGGAATAACCAAATTAATGAGCCTTCCTCCTTCCATAGAAACTACCATCATAAAAGTATAAACCTGGACTCAACCTTTTTTCCAGGTCGGGATAAGGTTCCCACTTAGGTACATTATAAGAAAACCAACTAATTGAATGGGTCATTTGATGTCAGGAATGACCTCACACACCTAGTTGTTTAATGATCCCTCTTCAACCATGGTTCAATAAGAACCTTTTACCCCATGACACTCTTGTGATGGGAAGGCCCTAGGATTCGTGGTTGTGTGTTCAAAAAAGACCTTTTTGATAAAGTATCCATCCTATTTATTAAACAGGACGTCTGACCTAGGATGTGGGGCCTTCCCAATGGCCTTATCAACCACCTTGATCAGCTCTCTAGAAATGGTATGGATATTCTCTACATTATCCAAGATAGATGATAGGGATAAACTCATCATAAATATTTTCTAAAATTTGTGATCCATAAGTTTTATGAACATCCCATAGATTGATTCCAACCTCACCATGACTTAGAGGAAATTTATTTGTGTTTATACTCCATCAGATGACTAATTCTTCCATTAATCCCCTATTACAATGAGAAATAGTTTTTGAAGTCTAGGTGGAATCATACATGCCAATTCACCTTAACTTAGTATTTAATGTTGTGGTGGTATACTATACCCAAAAAGACTTGTCCCAAACCATCCCAAATCTCCCTCTTAACTAAAATATATAGTTAGAAAACCATCCATGATTATGATTCTTAGAATATTTCCACATTATCAAGTGGTTAATTTGAATTTATGAATAAGTTTCATTATGGAAATCTTCAAATTCTATTTCTATGAAATTTAATATGAAACCGTCAGAGTGTCTTTCCTTGAAAATGAAGTATCCCACATGGGAGATATTTTCTCTAAAGGTTTTTTGGGTATTCAGTATCAAAGAAAGAGGCATGATATTTATCTTGGGTGATGGAATACGACTATAATTTTTTAGTCTAAAATCATATAGAGGTAGAGATCCTGTATAAGGATATTCCTTGAGTTTCATCTCCATTAGGTTTGATAGATTCTCTAAAGATGATGGGACAACCATACATTAGTCAAAATCCATGTTTGAAACTACATAATTACAAAAATCCTTTATTTTTGTGGTCTTCTTTCATAAAGACATGCATGTACTAGAATTTTTCTACATAAGAGAATAAATAATGTGTTATATGAGCAAGGGATCTTTCCAAAAGGAGGAAAGAAGTTGCATAATGAAGGAAACATAATGAGAATTGTGTGAACCATATAAGAGATCATAATGGAATAACCTATTTTCGGTATCAAGAATCATGTAACCCATGTAAAATCTCAAGATCACATGATTCATTATTAGAATTATGATTTTGTGGCCATGAAAAGGTCATGTGATCACATAAAATTCAAGTGATCATAATACAACCACTGATATCATGTGAATCCCATGAATCGACCCTGTGTCCAAAAACATACAGCATGGTTCAATTGATTTACTATTGATTAGATAACAGATTAGATGATCAAGTCATTGAGACAAGGAGATCAAATTAAGATATCACATGATGAGACCATGTGATCATGTCCTGCGAATTGTTATCATGATAGGGGTGTGAGAAGAAATCTTGAAAAGTGATCACATGAGAGAGTAAATTGAAAGTGTTCTAGAGACTTGGGTCATAAGTCAAATGACTGAAATCTCGCTCCCCTATTTTTAGGGAATCCCATGAAATACTAAAGGTCACTAAAAAACAAAACAATCAAGGGAATATAAACTGGGTGAAGACCAAAAGCACCTTGGAACAGAAACCACTGGATGCCAAGGGGACTCAAAGGTGGATTTACTTCCTCAGAACTAAGTCCTTATTCATTCAAAACTTTCTTCTAAGTGGGGTCATCTTTTTATTCCATCAAAATGATAATAGTTAATTTTTAGATCAAAGTAATACCCAAATAATATGTTTTATATTCTCCAAAATGAAAATAATGAATAAACATGGATAAATGGAAATGAGGTGGATGGACCACATGGTTCACATGAACCATAATAAGACTCGTGATGGCATGACCCTTGGAACATCATTTGACATGGGAATTTCCTTCAAGTGATTCATTAATGATTACAAGAGTTACCCTATGATAATCCCATATGATCTTGAAATAATCCATCAGATAGCATTTTGATCAAATGAGGTCCTTAAGAAGAGTCATTTTGATTAGGTGATATAAAAGATGACAAGTGTAGTACAATCACTCAAATTGTTCACAAAGAAAAATATAGAAAATTTTTTATCATAATGTAAAAGGGATTTATGATGACTTTAATGGTGAATGATTATGCTATATACATGATCATTCTATGGATCGCTTAAATTTCCTAGGGACATTCCAAAATCATCATCTGAAGGCCACTGTATTGTCACCTTGATCACATGAAGGATATCCAACATGTAAATTTGATCATAAAATGACCTGATAAACAACTGATGGGTGAATTCCATAGTCCTTATAAAATAAAATATAGAAATTGAGGAATATTGTTTCAAAATGGAGTAACATTTTTTTTCAAAAGAAATGATTATGCTTTATGTGTGACCAGTCCATGGATCACATGAAATTCCCAAGGACTTACTAGTATCATCACACAAAGTCCATTGGACATACCACATTCAACATGTGAAGGAAATATGGAATTCCAATTTGGTCATGTGATTCCCTAATTTATAACTTGTGGTATAATTCCATAGGATTTATAAAATAAAGAATTAAATATACGGTACCCTTATGTAAATAAGAGTTTCAATTTTTTTCATGTTAAAGGGTAATTCCCCTTGCATGATAAGTTTATCAATCACACAAAGGGCTCCAGACATGCCAGCTTAATCTCACAAAGGGCCCGAGACATGTCACCAAGATGTTATGAATGTCATTTTACAATTATAATTTATTATGATAAATCCCATTTACAACCACGGCTTCAATAAATATGTAAATGATGAAGTGGTCTTGCATCGTTGTTTATTATGCGACATGAAAGTGACATCTAGGATGACCCACATCTAGATCATGTGAAGCATATCCTCCTACAATGTAATTTTTTTTATTTTCAAACACTTTTAAGGTGAAATTGAGAACCCTCACAACTTACTAGTTTCAACACCAAAAGAAAATATAGATTTGTTAAAGAACAATTTGAGTTGATTAGAACCAATCTCCCTAAATAGTATCTAAGGAATGGAATTTACCTGAGTGTCTGAGTATTCCTTTATGATGTATTCATACTGATTCACCATGTTGTTCAAATATTTCTTGTATTCCTTCTTATTAATCATCCCATTGATGAAGTATATAAGAATAATATTTCCCTAATTATCAATCCACTCTCCTTGCTACTTTGTGATGGTCACAAGGATCGATTTACCTAGCATCTTCGACACCATAATTTCTATAGCTTCCTCTGCCATTTCTTCATTTGATTGTATAAGAAGATCCATGTGTTCCAACATTGAGGATATCTTCTGCTGAGGGTCTTCCTTCAAGGCTGACTCGCGCAGTTGCCCAGGGGCCCTTACAGTAGGGGTATCAGGCTCGCAACCTGCATACACTGGGTCATTGGAGGTTTCGGCCTCCTAATGCATTCTATAACCATTGTACCTGCTAGTGGGGGAGATACCTACACTTGTAGGAGCCTTCGGGGGTAAATTACCCTCGCTTTCGTATCTAGTAACAGGAGTACTAGGAAGGGTGGATTAATCCTTCTTATGTCGCACCCTCTGAGTTTTCATAATGAAGTCGTCAGAGTCCATAGAAATGTTTTTTCCCTTCCATGGATAGGATCTTAGATAGTCCTCTATAATGACCATGTCCATGGACACAACAGATTTCATATCCTCATTCATTTCCCCTTGAGAAGCTTCCACGTCTACTAGGGGGTCCTCTTTGAGGATGACCTCCACCTGTCCCAATTCCTCACTAGCATGGCAGTCTTCTACTTCTTATCCTAACACTGCAAACTAGTTTCGGGAATTCAAAGTTGAACCCCCAGATTTAACCTTCTCAGCATAGAAGATTCTAGTCTGTGTTCCCTACTTGGACTTGTTTGAGACTCATGGTTGTTCATATCCTTGGCCCATAAATCGGAAATGTATTGTGGTGCCCTCCATTGCTAGACACTGGAAATCATCACAAGTGTTTTGGACCTCACATAAAACTTCAGTCATTGTAGCTTCATTTATTGTATTTAGTGTGTCTATATACACTTCTTGAGAAAAATCTAGATGAACTTCACTCTCTTCTTTCCCAACCCCTTCCTATTTCAGTCCTTCATGTTTGATGACCTCAGTACACTCAACACTTCTGATCCCACTGTCACACAGAGGTGCAACAATAGCCTCACCCAAGCATACCACACCCAAATCACGTTTAAGATGATGAAAAATATCAATTACACTTGGGTTAACCTGAGAAACCATAGGTACCTTTAGGGAAAAAAGTGACTTCTTAACATAACGCCCTAGTAACAGGAGAGGTAGAGAGAACATCCCCTAATCGATGACTGCCTTAATTAGCAACAGGCATGTCCTCATTCCTAGCTGAGCCCGAGGGATGGCCACCAGCCGACCCCCCTTGACGTGCCCTTCCACTTTACTGGAAAGAAGGGTAGAGGTGTCTAATATGTCATGCCGAACAGAACTATGTCCAAGATTCAAAGACCACCGGTTGTTTCCAAAAAAATTACTCCCCTATTGAAATCCAAATACATTAGATTGGGGGTCTTGACGCATCGACTTCAACGCAGATGCGTGGAGAGATAAGGTGATAAACTGAACTAGTTCTTGACACTCCCTCCTCTTACTGAAGCTCAAATATGTTATTTAAGTTCCATTTGAATCAGGTTATATCTAGTGTGGTGATGCATATAATTTCCCTTCCCCTCAGAAATAAATTAAAAACAGATAGGATCACATAAGAAATATCATATTTCAAGGAGCATAGAACCAAAAAATTGCAAGATTATTCTAGAATGTAAGGCTGGGGAATGACATAAGGGATTTCATAGAATGTTTATATACTTTTTTGATATATCCATTGATCATGTGAAGGAATTTTGGACATTGTTTTTGGATCAAATGAAGGAGTTTATAGGGGTCAACTTGATCACGAGATGCATCAACAGTCCAACACCTGATGAACATTAAGGAATTTATGTAATAAAATATGAAAATGATAGAACATTCATGTAAATATGGATATAATAATTTTTATGTGAGTGGTTAAATTCATGTGATCTATTTAAAAATATTTCAATGAACTCTAGAAATGTCATCCACATCACACAATACACTCTAGACATGTTTGGTAGATCACACAAAAACCTTTTATAAATTCCATCTAGGATAAATAGAATACCTTTAAAATGTTATATGGTTCATGATAAGACCACCAAACATATTATAAAGATCATCAAAATTCCTCCTCACATGTCATCCATATCATGTGAAGTCTTTAAAATAATTAATCCAAGTTAAGTGATTCCCTCTGGACAATTCATACAGATCACTTGAAAACATTTTAGACATCTCATCCAAGTTATGTGGAGAAAATTGGTTTTTTTCAACTAATTCATGAAAATTAATTTTAATATGTCATATAGATCATGCAAATTCATATGGATATTTCATCCAGATCATGAGAAGTCCTATTTACATGACAAGTAAGTCACATGATGCCCTCTTTATATGTTTTTAAGATCATGGAATGGCCTTTTAAATATTTTTGATAGATCAAATATATCCCCATAGACATTTTAGTTGGTTCATGAAAAGTACTTTGTTCATGTCAGATAGATCATGAAAATTCATCTAAACATTTTATCTAGATCATGTGAAGTCCTTTGGATGTGTAAGTTAGATCATGAAAATTCCTCTAGATATGTCAGATGGTTCATGTGAATTCATCCAGACATGTCAGCTATATTATGTGATGTCTTGTGTACATGCTTGATGAATCATGAAAATTCATCGATACATGTCAACCAGATCATGAAAAGTCCTCTATACATGTAAGTTGGTCCATACAAAGTCATTTGGACATGTCACCTAGTTCAGGTTAATTCTTCTTGAGGTGTCATCTTGGTCATGTGATATCCATACAACATTTAAGATTTTATCATGTGAGGAACACTGGATATGTTAGGCCTACACCACAAGGCTTGTTATCCTTTTCCAAAATGAATACATGGTAATTTTCCATCGAACCATCTCAACCACCAACCATGAGTCCTTGGATGAGCATTCCCCTCCATATGGGAATTTTACAAAAATGAAAATAGGCTATGTAATCATTGATATTATGAGATACTTCTACCAATCATGTTCCCCTCCCACTATGTGTCATAGGATAAGGGTTGGATATCTTCCAATGGGAATCCACCTTTGTGTAAGCCTCTCCATATCCCAAAAACTCTTACTCATGGGACCCAAACTCCCTCTATGATCTATCATTCTTCATAATCCATTAGCAGATTGATAAGCTAATTAAACTGTGAAGACTCTAATTCCTTATATAATTATGATATTTATAGTGCCTTCCTAAGGCTATATCTTCATACAAAACTCTCCATCAGGTCTAATCCAGTGTATAAGTCCCACACTCAGATGAAATGTGTCTAATTACTTGTTGTCCCTTGTTTTTTACACTAAACATGACTCATGTGAGCTTAAGGATTTAAAATTATCATATCACCAAAACAACATATGCCTAGAAATATTGGAATCCACCTTGGTGTAAGTCTTGAAGGAATTAAAATATTTAAAGACTCTAGTGGTAATAATCATAAAGAGTATCAATTATCTATCCCTACCCATTAATAGGTTGGGGATAGGACAAATTTCAAGGACACTAATTCTTGTTATACAATGAATATATATGACACATTTATAAGGCTCAATATTTGTATCCAATTCCTATGTTCTCTCATATAATTCATTTATACATGATGTTAAATGATATGACTTAGACCAAAATGAACTATGTGGGTTTTGATTCCTTTTCTCACAGGATATGTAGGATGCCTCTTGGAGTTCAATCCCATCTTAAAAACACCAATTTTTTTCCTAGATGATAGTAAACTACAAACTGACTAGTTATATGGCTTCAAAACACAAAAATCTACCCATTTCTAATAAATAATAGGAAAATGTATAAAATATGATACATGAATATGGAAACATTAATAGAACCCCCACTGCATATATATAGATTCATCACTTGATTGTTTTATTTGGGTAACCAATCCCATATCTAAATTTGGGAGATACTCTCTAACATTTCTTAAATCTATAATAGAGTCTTGGAGTAGGAAATAATTCCCCATAAAGGGTGTGATGATACCAAACTACCATCCTCTCGACCCATGGGATCTCCAAAGTTTCATTGGGTTCAAAACTTGAAATGATCATCTACCTTTGGAAAGAAGACTCGAATCCATTATAGATTTGGGAACTATTGGGAGTTTTTGTTATAGAAAAAAATGATGAAATAGATTTAAAATATTGTGAACCCACACTAATCCCCCATAATAAAGCATTGGGAGAGACCTATATGTTTTTTAGGAAATAATGAATAACTTTCTCTTGAAGAAGAATAGTATAAGACTCAGTCTGAATGTCATGAGTCTCATGATGGTTTGAAGAATATCAGGGAAGATTTTAATAATTTTATTTAGATCAATTCTGAATCATAACACGATGGTTAAAATAGGGGTCTGAAGAATAATTTTAATTTATCTCCTTATGAATTTTAAAATTAACTTGTTATCTCTAATAATGTAGGTTCTAAAATAAATTCCATACCTATTCAGACCATGAAGACTAGTGAAAAATCCATTTTTAAAATCAAAGAAAGAAAGGGATTCTTCAAAAATACTATTTCCCTTATATAATATATAACCAAATTACATAGAACGAGAACATAAATAATCTCCAAGACATAACTACTATCAGTATGGATGATCAAGTTTCATAGGACATTGTAGGTGTTTTGGTGTGTTTGGGAACAAAGAGTACTCATACTGGTATATCATGTCTCTAACTAATATGAGACTTAAAGTATGGGAGAGATATTCTGTGAAAAGAATAATATATTTTCAAATTAATTGATCAGTGATTAGGAATTCATCCTATCTATCAACAAAAAATAAATTTGATTGCATAGAATAAATATGTTATTCATGTGATCAGTAAGGGAATTTTGTGGAAAAATTAATGACCTTACTTCCTGTATAAATTCCTAATAATGATAAATGAAGGTGAATTTAAAGCATGAATTATAAAAAATTATTTTTTGTTCAAGTCCCTTTTAAGGATAAAAGGAAAAATAAGTCATGTATACTTGATAGTGATTTTCATCACACAGGACTAGTGACACAAAAATTATGAGAAATATTAAGAATCATGGAGGAGAAATGACATTTGGAATGATTATTATATGAAAATAAAAGAAGTTTTAAAACCCAATATTGAAGCCCAAAATTCTATGTCTGATGATTTATTATTTTTTAAAGGTACGAGGAACAATTTACATAGTGTCTATAAACTTTTTAATACTTTATATGAGTTATTATTAATGAATGATACATGTATCACCAAAATCACAAGGGATGGATGGATCATTACTAAAGGGATAATGACTAATGGAAATCTATTTACTATTTTTGATCATATAGATTCCTTTTATATGAGTTCCAAAAATGAAAACAACTTATGGAATAGAAGGATTAATTATATTTTCCAAATAAATATGAGTAAAATTTTAAAGTGTGATGTTGTGAGAGATATTCCCAAGATGGAGAGAAATTGGGATGGAATCCATGAAACCTATTAAAAAAGAAAAATTACATAAGGTTCTCTTAAATGAGTGGAAATTATATATTCTCGACCTCTTTATCTAATTCATAAGGACTTATGTGGTCCAATGAGACAATATTCTACTAGAGGAGATCTATATTTCATTACATATACTGATTATTATACTTTGTTGACTATTTTCATTTTTATCAAACACAGATTAGAGGAAATCAAAATGTTAAAACAATTATAAGGAAAACTAAGGATTTGGGTCCCTATATTAAGAAACTAAGATTAGATAATGGTAATAACTTTTCATGAGATTATTTTGAAAGATATCCATCAAAATATAGAATCAATAATTAGTATACCACACCATATAGTCCCCAAAAAAATGAGGTAGCTGAAAAGAAAAGAGAAGTATATTAAATATAGGAAAGACTATTTTAGAAAAACAAAACATTTCAGATTATTTTTGGTGAGAATCTGTATATATTACCATACACCTATAAAAAACAAGTGTCCACTAAGACTAAAAATGAAAAATTTACCATTTAAAATATGTCATAAAAGAAATCCAACTATTAAATACATAATTTTTTTGTATTTCTTCTCATTATGTAAACCAACAATAGTAATCTGGGAAAATTTAAATAGAAAGTAGCTGAAGTAATTTTATTGTCCAACTAATAATATAGAAGTGGGTACAGATGTTGGATAAAATGTATGTATGATATTTTTTATTATAGAGATGTTAATAATATCTAAAAAGAGAAAAAATTTGATACAATAGTTGATTCATTTTTAGAAGATTCAGTTGAAAATGGAATAAATATGTTCGAAAAAAATAATGATGAAGTTACTAAAAAGGATCCAATAACTGATGATATTGATTTTAAACAAACTAGGGATAAAGGTGAAGCTACTATAAATGATATAAAATAGTAAAAAATTTGAAAAAACATATTGAAATAGAAAATTTCATTGGTAGTCAAAATGATCATATTCAAACTACATGGATATTATAATTGGAAGATCGAACTTCACTAATTTCCCAAATTGAACCTCACATGATTCTATAAGCATTCAATAATGAGGAGTGAATACAATCTATGAATGATGAAATCAATCATATTGAGAATAAATTCACCTAGAATATTCTGTTAGGAACTAAAGATAAAAATATTATTGGAACCAAGTGAGTTTAAAAAACTAAATGAGAAAGGTGAGGTATCATGGAACAAAGCTAGTCTTGTGTGAAAACAAAATTATCAAATGTCAGGTATTGAATTTTAAGACACTTTTTCACTGGCATCAATAATAGAGACAATAAAAACCTTCATGGAAGTGAAACCTCACAAACCATAAAAATTTTATCAAATGGATGTGAGTGTGCCTTTATAAATGCTAATCTGGAGAGTCTTATCTTAGATAATTATGGAAGTATAGTGTGAATACTGAATAAAGATTTGTATGACATAAAATAGGCCACTAAATCCTATTATTATAAATTAGATAAATTTTTAATGGATATTATGTTTATAAAAGGTAAAGTTAACTATAAACTTTATGTGAAATTAATGAGTATAGAAACACTCATTATAATTGTCTATGTGGATGACATCATATTTTCTAGTGATAATGAGTGTCTATTTGATAAGTTTTTTAGTAGATATTGAATTATTTTGAGTTTTCTATGCTCAGTGAGATGAAATAATTTCTAAATTTCTAGATTGGGAAAAAGGAAAATTTCATCTTTATGTCTCAGGAAAGGTATTTTGGGGAATGGATGAAAAATTTTAGAATGGAAAATACAAAGAAGTTTCAAATAAAATTTCATTTAGAACCAAATTGTGCAAGCATGAATTCGGAAGAAGTGTTGACTAGAAATAATTTATAAGTATAATAATAATCCTACTTTATCTAAAATAATCAAGGACATATATAACATATGTATTGACTCAATGTCATATATTTTAGAGTGATACAAAAGGGTATCACTTTTTTGATACTAAAATAATATTGATATATTTAAAAGAAATCTGAAACTATGGATTGTTATATATACATAAAGAAGATATGAACTTGGTAGCATATATAGATGTAAATTGGGTTGGTGACTATAGGTTTAGAATATCAACTTTAAGTGGAAATTTATTTTAGGAATATTTTTGTGTTAGTTGGTATAGAAAAAAGAAATAATTCTATGAAACTACACATGGATGGGTAATAATATATAGCATTTACACATTCTTGTACACAAATTATTTGTATTCACGTGTAGTTAGCATATTTTAATATTGAAACCAAGATACTAGTAAAAATATCTTATGATAATAAAAGTGGGATTGGTTCTTATAAGAATATACTATACTATTCAAGATCCAAGAATATAGATATAAGATATAATATTATAAAAGAAAAGTTGAGAAGAAGATATATCATTCTAGAATAAATTTTTACAAAATATCATATTGAAAATAGTTTCACCAAAGCTCTATCAAGTAATATTTTTGTGGAATTAAGGTAGAAACTTAATGTTCATTCATCTTCATGTATTTTAATTTGTTTTTATTTGAGATCCCCCAGGTTCCATTGGGTTATATTTACAAAGTGGGATATAAGTCCATGTTGAATGGGGAGTGTAAGTTTATAGATGAATTTTTAAGATCTTATGATGCTAAATATTTTCATTCAATGATGATAAATAATGGAAGGAGTTCATAATTAAGGTTTTGAGAATGATGAAGGTAATATCACACCAAAGATAAGAAAGTGATCATTAATAATTCTTCTTCATAGATGATGATTTAGTGGTGTTGATATGGTGTTATTACTTTAGGAACCAAGTATTTTTTTGAGGTATGGTAATTAATGGTTTTTCTAATAGATTTTTAGTAAATACAAAGGGGATATTTAATAACCCCAGGGATTTGTGGATTTTTTTTAAGAACACAAAAAAATACAATGGTTCTTTCTAATTATGGGATGTTTTATTTGTTGAAAACATTATCTGAGAACCTGTAAAGTTTGATGGTTCTTGACATGGTTTATATGGAGTTAAATATCATAGAAAAAAGTATCATGATAAAAATAGTGTTTTTGATAAGTGATTGAGTTCATCTAAAGTGGTTCTGTTTTCATTTAAGTGGATCTTGGGTCCACATATATGTTTTCTAAAAGGAAATATTCATGAATACATTTATTTCATGTAACTGAATTTATGAAGGGAAATTCATGTAGCCAATTCTTGTATCCATTTTCTCTATATAGGTAAATCACATAGAAAATTCATCCACATAACTGAATTATACACATAAAAAATGTTTCAAATGTTCAATTATCTACATAGAAAATTGAGAATCACATATATGGTTTTTGATGTAGATAAATGCTTAATTACATTGGTGGCATTGCTATGTTGTTTATTTATTTTCATAAACCATGTAGACGATTTATCCACATAGCTAATTCTGAGTCTTCACTACATATGGACTATTTTTCTATAGTTATTTAGAATAAAAGTAATCTAAGGTGTTTTATTTATATCATTTCATAGAGGATTATGAATGACTTCATAATCATTGGATTACATTTCTAAATCCATGATAGAGATATGATTGTTGACTAAAGTTATGGAGATCTTGGTGGTTTAAAGAGTATGTATTTTTCAATTAACCAATCAATTTAAGGTGGAAGTAGTTGAAGAATAATAGAGAGTTAATAGTGATATAAAAAGAATAAAACATTGATGCATAGTGGAGAGAGAATAATGAGAGACGTATAAAAACAACGAGGTGAGTGTAGGGATAAGGTTTTCTTCTTCAACGATCAAAAAATGATGAAACTTACTTATTTAGACCCTTGAATTTGAGTATGATAATATTTGGTCATTGTTTTCAAGAATTCACAATGATAAATTCTTTCCTACATATCATGAAAGATCATGAAAAATGATTTTAAATATTTGTTTCTAAAGAAACCTGGTTCTAATAGTGATCTTATTAGTTTTCTTAAAGGATTTTTGTTCTGTAGTGTGAAGCTATAATGTTGGGCATGACTCCTAACATGTGTGGTGGGATGTTGTGAAAATGATTGCAAGAGGACTTTACATAGGGATATAGTGAAAAGATTTTTTGGTTGGGAGAGTAACTAGCCATGATAAGAAGTGGGATTCCACATTGGATCTAAACCATGTAAAATTTGTGTGTTCCCTACTCTTCCATTTTATGCATGATCATGTGAGATTGAGATTTTTTTTAATTGAATCAAACGTTAATAGGTCATAAATGATTATTTATATTTAAAATAAATTGTAAAAAATATCATGTACTGATTCAACCCCCCTTCATAGTGGTGGAAGATGATTAAAATTGGCACATTTGTTTTTTTTTTGGGGGGCGGGGTTTAGGGTTTGTAGGGGGCTTTCAGGTTTTTCAAGGGTTTTTTGGTTTTTAGGGGTTTCTTAGGGTTTTTCTGTTTTTAAGGTATTTTAGGAGTTTTAAATGTTTTTTATGATTTTTTTTAGTATTTTTAGGGTTCTTTGGGTTTTGTGGGGGTTTAGTACTTTTAGGGTGTTTAGGGTTGTTATGGTTTTTAGGTTTTTAGATTTTTTTAGGGTATTTTAGTTTTTAAGGGTCTTTTGTGTGTTTTTTGTGTCTTTTAATGTTTTTTGTGTTTTAGGGACTGTATTAGAATTTAGTACTTTTTTAGTGTTCTAGGATTTTTAAGGTATTCTATAGTTTTTAGGGTTTTTTATATTTCAGGGTTTTTAGGGTTTTTAGGGTCTTTTAAGGGATTTTGGGGATTTTAGAGTTTCTAGGGTTTTTAGTGTTTTTAGGTTATTTTTTGTTTTTTATGGTTTTTAGGATCCTTTAGGAATTTTTTTGTTTTTAGGTACTTTATGGTTTTAAGGGACTTTTAGGGGTATTAAGGAATTAGGTCCCTATAGGGTTTTTAGGGTTTTTTAGGGTTCCTTGTAGTTTTTGGTTTTTTACAGTCTTTTAGGGGATTTAAGGTCTTTTAGGGTGTTTAGGTTTTTAGGTTCCTTTATGGGTTTTAGGTTTTTTAGAGTGTTTTATGTATTTTAGGGAATTTTATGGTTTTTTTGTGATTTTTATGTCCTTTAGGGTTTTTAGGATTTTTAATGCATTTATGGGTCCTTTAGGAAAATTAGGGTTTTAGGGTCATTTAGTGTTATTTAGTGTTTTATGTTCTTTTAGGGATTTTAGTGTCTTTATGGTCCTTTGAGGGGTTTTACATTTTTATGTTTGATTAGTGTGATTTATGTTTTTGGGGGAAATTTCGGGGTTTATTGTTTTTATGGTACTTTTAGGGGTTTTAGGGTTTTTAGAGCCTTTTATGGTTTTTAAGGTATTCATAGTCTTTTATGGTTTTTTGGAAGTATTAGTGTCTTTTAGGGTTTTGGGTTTTTGTGGCCTTTTTGGGATTTTTAGTGTTTTAGGGTCTTTAGGGATATTTTTAGAATTTTAGGATCTTATGGGTTTTTAGTGGTTTATTGATATTTTAAGGTTTTATTTGATTTTTTGATATTTTATGGGGATTAGGGTGTTTTTAGGGTTTCCTAGGGCCTTTATGGTTTTATAGGGGTTTGGGATTTTTTTTGTATTTTTGGGTTTTGGGGATTTAACGATTTTCAGAGGTAATATTGTTTTTTTGGGTTTCTATGGTTTTTAGGATTTTTTGGTTTTATATGTTTTTAGTTTTTTTAGAGTTTTTAGGGTTTTGAGGTTTTTTTGGGTTTTTAAGGGGTTTTAGAGTTTTATTAGGTTTTTTATTTTTTTTTATTTTTTTTTAGCATTTCTATGTTTTTTAAGGTTTTAAGGTTTTATAGGGATATTATGATTTTTTTAGTGTTTTAGGGGGTTTTAGGGTTTTTATTATTTTTATCCATTTTTTAGTTTTTTAAGGTTTTTTTGGGTTTTTAGGGTCTTAGGGTTTTAACGATATTTTAGGGTTTCTTAGGGTTTTAAAGTTTTTAGGCGTTTCAAGGGGTTTTAGTGATTTTAGGTTTTTTATCATTCCTAGGGTTATTATATCCTTTTAGGTATTTTTAGGGTGTTTTAGTGTTTTTATGGGATTTAGGGTTTTTAGGTTCTGTTAGGATATCTAAGCATTTTTTTTGGGTATTTTATTTGTTTTAAAGGGATATTTAGGCTCTTTAGGGTTTGTTTTGGGTTTTTAGGTTTTTTATGTATTTATATTTTTACGTTGTAAGGTTTTTTTATCTTTTATGGTCTTTAATTTGTTTTTATAATTTTTATTGTAATTGTAAGTTTTAATAGTTTTTTAGAGTTTTAAGTTTTATAATATTTTTAGGGGTTTTTGGTTTTGGGGGGTATCAAAGGGATTTTATGGTTTTAGTGAATTTTAAGACTTTTATTGGTTTTAGGGTTTTAGGGTTTTCTTGGGTTTTTATAGTTTTTTATGGTTGTTTAGAGTTTGTAGGGGTTTTAGATTTTTGAGTGTGTTTATGGTTGTTAGGGTTTTTCAATGAAAATTATGTGTTACCCACCTTAATTGGAACAAAATGTTCTGATTGGTACTGGAAAGTACATCCCCTTTAATATGTGAAGGATATTTTATAGTTAAAATATATTCATTCACATCAGGTTCACCATTTTTGTTTTTGATGAAATTCAAGTTCTATTCCAGTATGATTGATAGTGTTGGGTGGTTGAATATTCCAAGATCCCTCAAACCTAGTTTACCATTATTTTCGAAGATATTCTAATGGGTTATTTTTGGATCTAAACACACCCAATGGCTCCCTCAATCGATTTGTATCCAAAAATTTCTTTCCAAATGTGGGAGGTCACTAAGGAATATCCCAAAAATTCTTAAGGATTCACATTGGATGAGAGGATGGGAGTTTGATATAATGAAAACTTTTTGGGGGAATTATTTCATATTTTAGGACTCTCATATAGATTCGATACATGTTCATTAATCATTTGTCTATTACCATGTATAACATGGGTCACCATTGAATTAATGATAAATTATTAACATGCCTGAATTTTTTGTTTTTAGGATTTTTTGGTCTTTAGTGTCTTTCAAAGTTTATTGGGGATTTTATTATGCTTAAAGGTTTTTATAATTTTAGGGTCTTTATGGTAATTATACGGTTTTAGGGTTATTTAAGTGTTTTTTCATTTTTTATGGTTTTGTAGGGGTTTTATAGTTTTATAGATTTTTTGAGGTTTCTTTTCTTCTTTGGGTTTTTAGGGGTTTTAAAGATTTTTTGGTTTTTAAGGTATTTTAGGGTTTTTATTATTTTTCAGGGTTTTAGTTTCTTTAGTTTTTTTTGGATATTTTATTTTTTTAGGGTATTTAATCATATTTATAGCCTTTTGGGTTTTTTGGTTTTTTGGGAATTTTAGGGATTTTAGGGTATTCGGTGTCTTTTTAGGGGGTTTAGGGTCAATTTAGGAGTTTTACAGTATTTTAGGGGTTTAAGGGTTTTGGGGGGGGTATATGGTTTTTAAGAATTTATAGGGTTTTAGTGTTTTAGGGCTATTTATTTTTTAAGGGTTTCAATAGTTTTAAGGTTTTTTTATAGTTTTTATTGTTTTTTGTGTCATATTTTTTCTTATTGTTATTTATGGTTTTATGATGTTAAGGGATTTTAGGGTTTTTACTAATTTAGGGGTGTAAGTTTGTTTTTTTATTTTTAGGATTTTTAGGGTTTTAGGGGTTTTGAGTGAGTTTAAGGGAATTTAAGTGTTTTTACGGTATTTTAGGGTGTTTTTATTTTTTAGTGTTTTATAGGTTTTTAGGGTTTTTAAGGCCTTCTAGATCTTTTAGGGTTATAATTTATTCTTTAGAGTTTTAGGTTTTTTAATTTTTTAATGGTTTTTTAATATTTTTAGTGTTTTTAGGGGTTTTAAAGGTGATATAGTTTTTTAGGGTTCTTCATGAATTTTTTTGGGTTTAGAGTTTTAAGGTTTTTAGGAGTTTTGGGTATTTTAGGATCTTTAGGGATTTTAGTTTTTTTGGGGATTTAGGGGTTTTATGAATTATTTTTTGGTTGTTTTATGGTTTTTACATGGTTTTAGGGGTTTGTTAATGTTTTTATGGTACTAAGGGGTTTAAATGTGTCTTTAGGGATTTTAGGATTTTTAGTGTTTTATAGTGTTTAAGGGTTTTATGCGGTCTTTTAGGATTTTCCATAGGGTTTAGGGTCTTTTATTGTTTTTTGGGGTTTTAAGGTTCTTTTAGGGGTTTTAGGGTTTTATGGGTATTAGGGTCTTTTAGCTATTTATGGTTTTTGTGTTTTAGTGTTTTTTGGGGTTTGAATGGGTTTTCAGGGACTTTAGGGGCTTTTTAATGATTTTAGTTGTTCTTAGGAAATTTCATGTTTTGTAGGGTTTTTGGGTTTTTAGTATTTTTAAGAGTTTTGTGGGTTTTTTAGAGTTTTTAAGGCTTTCTAAGGGTTTTCGGGGGCCTTCATGCTTTTTCAGGTTTTTTATTTTTTTAGTCGTTTTAGTGAATTTTTAGGTTTTTGGGGTCTGGTTGGTTTTTTAT
This sequence comes from Viscum album, assembly GCA_963277665.1. NCBI lineage: Eukaryota > Viridiplantae > Streptophyta > Magnoliopsida > Santalales > Viscaceae > Viscum > Viscum album. Next base: position 113,406,922 of record OY728133.1, on the reverse strand, counting down.
TGTTTTTTTGGTATTTTAGAGTTTTTATATTTTTAAGTGTTTTATTTTTTTAGAATGATTAAGTTTTTTTATTCTTTAGCAGTTTTAGATGTTATAATGATTTTTTTGGGTTTTCTGGTTTTCTGAAATTTTTGTGCTTTTTCTGAATTTCTAGATATTTTATTGTTTTTAGGTTTTTTGGGAGTTTTAATGTGTTTTTGGTTTTTATTTTCTTTAAGGTTTTTACGGTTTTTATGTTTTTAAGGTATTTTATGTTTTTTAAGGTATTTAGGGTTTTATGGTGTTTTTACAGTTTTCGAGATTTTAGTTTCTTCTAGGATTTCTAGTGTTTTTAAGGGTTTTTAGTGTTTTCTAGTGTAGTTTTTGGGATTTTATGTTTTTAATTATTTTTTGTTTTTTTTTTTGTTTTTTAGGGATTTTTGGTATTTTTGGGGTTTGAAGGGTTTTTTAGGGAAATGTGGTTTCATGGTTTTAAGGGGTTTAGTGGTCTTCTAGGGGGTTTTAGGTTTTTATGGGTTTTTAGTGGTTTTATGGGTATTAATAATTTTTAGTGTGTTTAGGGGGTTGAAGGGTTCTATATGGTATTTTAGGGTTTTTAGGTGTTTAAGGGATTTCTGAGGGTTTATTAGAGTTTTAGGGGTATTTAGGATCTTTAAAGGGATTTCAGTGTTTTTTAATATTTTTAGTGTTTTTAAAGTTCTTTGGGTTTTTAGGTTTTTTAGGTATTTTATAGTTTTTAGGGATTTTAAGGTGGTTTAGGGGTTTTAATTATTTTTTTAATGTTTTAGCTTTTTTAAAGGTTTTGTTAGGTTTCTAGGTTTTTAGGGTTTTTTTTCATTTTTAGTGTTTTTTGGATTTTTAGTGTTGTTTTATTATTCTTTTGGTTTTTAGGGGGGTTAGGGACTTCTTGGTTTTTAAGATTTTTTTGTGTTTTAGGTTTTTATAGGGTGTTTTATGGGTTTCTTGGTATTTTTGGTTTGATGTGATTTCATAGAGGTTTTAGGGTTTTTAAGTGTTTTTTGGACCTTTTAAGATATTATGGAATTTTTAGTGTACTATTTTTTAAGGGTTTTTAGGGGTTTTACGGTTTTTATGTTTTTTAGTTTTTAGGGTTTTTAGGGGTTTTTTATCAGTTTTAGGGTCTTTTAGAGAGATTTAGGACTTTAGGGTTTTGAAAGGGTAGTTATGGTTTTTTAAGGGTGTTTTAGGATTTTTAATATGTTTATCATTTTTAGGGTTATATGGTTTTCAGGATTTTTATGTGGTTTTAAGAGTTTTAGGATTTTTTGGGTTATCCAAGTATTTTTGTGGGTTTTAGGGTTTTTATCACCTTTTAGGGTTTTATCATTTTTCTAGATTTTTATGGTTTCAAGTGTTTTTTAGGGTTTAATGGTTTTGGGGGGTTTTGTTTTTTTTGGGTTTTAAGGTTTTTCACGGTTTTAGGGTTTTTAGAGTTTTAGGGTTTTAGGGTTTTAGGTTTTTATGGGTTTTATGGGTTTTAGGGGTTTTATAGTTTTAGAGGTTATTTATGATTTTTAGGGATTTTTAAGGGTTTTAATTGTTTTTAGTGTTTATATGGTTTTTTTCAGATTTTAGGTGTTTTAAAGTTTTTATGGTTTTAAAGGGTTTTGGGGGTGTTTTAGGGTTATTATGGTTTTTAGAGTTTTTAGTGTCTTTTGGGATTTAAGGGTTTTTTGGTGGGTTTTAAGTGTTTTTTATTTTTTAATGTTTTAGTTTATTTATGTTTTTAGGGTTTTGTATGATTTTGTTGGTTTTTAGGGTTTTAGGGTTTTTAGGGATATTCTGTTTTTAGGGTTTTTAAGGTTTTTTGGGATTTAAGGGTTTTTTTATTGTTTTAAGTATTTTTGGGGGTTTTTAGGGTTTTTAGTTTTTTTAAATGAGGTTTTTTAGGGGTTATAATCATATTTAGGGTTTTTATTATTTTATGTGTTTTAATGGTTTTTTAGGGTTTTATGGGTTTTATGGGTTTTATTGGTTTTTAGGGGTTTTAGGGTTTTTAAGGTTTTTAGGGGTTTTTTTGTTTCTAGGGTTTTAGGGGTTTAGATAATTTTTATGGTTTTAAGGTATTTTAATTATTTTTGGGGTTTTATGTTCTTTTAGATACTTTAATGGTTTTATAGTCTCTTTTAGGGGCTTTTAGGGTTTTCAGTATCTTTTACGGTTTTAGACATGGAAGATGTGAGGCCAGGCTATTCCTAGCCCCCCAAAATTTATTAAAAGAAAAATAGAAGACAAGGGAGGGTGGGGCTAAACAAACCACACACAAAAACCCTGGACCCCCCAAGACCCCAAAACCCCAAAAGACCCAAAAAAACAGAGAGAAAAAAGCAGGAACTACAAATCAACGTCTCCATCCCCATATGGGTCCCCATCGGCACCATAACTAGAGGAAGCATCAGACTCCACCGAATGCCATTCGGATGATTTATATTGCTTTAGGAAGGCAGTGTAATACTCTCTAAGGTGTTTCTACTCCACATTCAGCTACGCCTTGACAGACCGACCCCTGCTAGAGGCAACTTCCTTAGCTTTGCAAGAGGCTCTCGTGGACACATCCTATGGAAAGGTTGAATAGTCCTTCATCGACTTCTGCTTTAGGGGTCCTGGAGAGAGCCATGTAGGCTTGTTTTCCTTCCCATCAGAAGTGGCCACCTCTAGAAAGGCCCTCTCCTTGATGATGAAATCCATATTTTGATTCCTCCTTCTATCATCCTTCTGGAAGAACTTTATATCAGGGATAAAGGAGGCTTCCTAGTTTAGGGAGCAGTCAGCAAGGACCCGACACTGCAGCACATTAGGGACCACTGAGGCAGAATCCTACAGGAAAGGGGGGACACCACACCAGTGAGGTATTATTGCAGTTCCCCATGCTCCCTGGGCTGCTTGGAAACTTCCCGCTAGAAGGAAGGTATAATATGCACAATCCCCTACATCACCCTTTTCCCATGTGCACTATCACCAACCGAATTCCCCATGGTGTCCAACATCAGCTCAATCTCACTGTCATTCTGGGTTGCACTCCCTCTGCCACACCTGGTAGCAACAACCTTCTCCTCACTCGTCGTTCGTACAGCCAACTGCACAGTCCCAGCATCAGTAACCGGAGACCCTAGCCCCTCCTCCCCACGAATCTTGCTTTCTTTATCCTCATCCACCACAATCTCATCACAGGTATGGACAATAACCTGCAAGTCCATTTTCTCTTGCTCAACAGCACCATCCATGTGCCTAGAAGTGTCCAACCTTAGGTCGTCTTCATTTACATTTTAGGCCACACTCCCTCCATCACACCCAACATCAACGGCCTTCACCTCACTCCCCTGTATAGGAGGAATCATACTCCTAGAATCCAACAAATACCCTTGCACCTCCTTCTCCATATCCAGCCCTTAAAAGTTATTGAAAGTTGGAATGGATTCCTCCCTCTGCTTCATACTACTATCAGAGGAAATATACATCCCACTAGCAGCAACCTCCCTACATAAAGAACTTCCAGCATCCAAAAGATTCTAGTCCCTCCTTAGTCACTTAAAGATATCACTCACCTTGGGCTCTGGTTGACACTGAACAACCATTGTCCCTAAACCGTGATCACTTATTACAGACCCATGGTCCCCCATCACAGCTAGAAGAACAGCCCGTACAGTCCTCAGGCTCAGTGAACCAGAACCAAGATCAAAAGAAGATTCCACCCCCTCAACACAAATTCTTTCATGCAAACTTGGAACAGCCGCTGCAACCTCATTAACATGCACCCCCAACCAAGCCCGGACTTCCTCACCACACTCAATCTGAATCACATTCGAGAGATTAGGATCTGTGTGCATAGCCTTCTACACCTCACCCTGATTCTGCATCCCTTCACCAGCCACCTCCTAAGCTCAATTCAAAGCACCACAATTACTGTCACTACACCTACAAGCCCGATCACTATGTCCCAGCTTCCAATAGGAGGAGAAAAAATCAGTTCATGACTCAAAATTCACAGGTTGTTTCCACCTAATCTCCTCACCAATAGCAATCCAAACAAAATCAACCACTTATTTTGATGCATCAAACTCAATAAAGGCCCTTAGTGAAATAGGGTGACAAATGGCACTCATTCTACTGTCCACACATAAGAACCTTCCCATCAGATTCCCCAACATGGAAATAATGGAAAAAATTTAAAGGGAAGGGGAACATCTGGAAATCTGACCGAAGATGCCACCATTGGTGAGTCACGATTCCAATGCAGATCAATGTTCCACCGGGAAAGGGTGAAACAGGCACTGTTTCATCTTCTTAAAGCCACAGACTAGGGATGAATCATATCCTCTTCCGACGCAAAGAGAATCAAGATGTGGCTACTATCAATACAGCCTACCATGGCGTGATATTATAGGTCCCAATGTTCAAACACGAATCTATCAAATACATCCACCGGAAATCACCAATTCAAGAAATGAGCAACCAAGGTCAGTCTATGCAGGGTAGAGGCATCATTGAAATCCACCATAGAAAGCTGGAGCTATGGAAATCCTTCATCTTAATCAGGAACCTTAGAGAAAATATCAACCCTAGGAAAAGGGGGAAGCAGATCAGGAACCGAGAATGAAACAAACAGATTCCCATCATCAAGAACCAGCGGGAGCCCCTCCCCCTCAGAGGGGGGAGGGCGAGGCACAAGAATGGTCATCGTCTTCAAGCTTGCTGAGGGAGTAGATAATTTCAATCCCAATAGAGTGTATCTTCTATATTCTCTTCCTCCTTTTAGGTTTTTAGGGTTTCTAGTTACTTTTAGGGGTTTTGGGTGTTTTAGGGTGTTTTATGGATTTTTAGGGTTTTATGGATTTTTATGTTTTTAGTGTTTTATAGTTTTTAGTGGGTCAAAAGGTTTTTATTTTTGTATGGGTCTTGGTTATTTTAGTTCTTTTAGGGATTTCAATTGTTTTTATGGGGTTTTAGGGTATTATTTGGGTTTTTAGGGGTTTTAGGGTGTTTTGTGATTTTTGAGTGTAATAATTTTTTTAGTGATTCACAAGATATTTTGGGGTATTTAGGGTTTTGGTGTCTTTATGGTGTTTTATGGGTTTTAGGGGTTTAGTAAATAAATGTATTTATGGATTTAAGGGTATTTTAGGGGTTTTTAGTGTTTTAGGTTCTTTTGGGGTTTTAAGGTTTCTAGGGTCCTTTAGAAGTTTTAATAATTTTAGGGTCCTTTTTAAGGTTTTATGATTTTTCTGGGTTCCATTATGGTTTTTATGTATTTTAGACTCATTTAAGATTTTTAAGGTTTATTAGGATCCTTTAGGGTTTTTATGGTGTTCTGGGTCTTTCAGAATTTTTCTATGGCATTTAAGGCTATATAGGGTTTCTAGAGACTCTTAGGGTTTTTAGGGAATTATATGGTATTTTGTAATTTTCTTTGGTTTTTTACATTTGTTTAGGGATTCAGGGTTTTCTAGGGTTTTTTGGGTTTATATTTATTTTATATTTCTTTAGGGTTTTTTATTTCTTTCAAGTATTTTATATTTTTTAGAGTTTTTAGGGGTTTTAATGGGATTTTAGGTCCTAAAGTATTTTAAGGATTTTATTAAGGTTTTATGGGGTTTTATTTTTTTATGGGTTTTTTGGTTTTTATGGAATTTTATATTTTTTATGGTCTTTTATGGTTTTATAAGTTTTAATGGGTTTTTAGTTTTTTACGGTTTTCTAGTTTTATGGTTTTTATGGTTTTATGATTTTTAGGGGTTTTAGGGTGTTCTAAGGGTTTTAGGGTTTCTTAAAGTTTTTAGGGGTTATTACTATTTTTAGGGTTATCGTATGGTTTTTTAGATATTTATTTCATTTGTGTTTTTTGGTTTTTATCATTTTTAGGGGTTTATGGTTTTTGTAGTGGTTTAGTGTTTTTTAGTGTTTTAAGATATTTATTATTTATAGTTATTCTATGTTTTTAGGGATTTTAGGGGTTTTGGTGTTTTAGGTTTTTTTAGGGTTTTAGGGTTTTAAAGTTCTTTAAGGGCCTTTTAGGGATTTATGGTTTTAAGGTTTCAAGGGTTTCTATGGTTTTTTAGTGTTTTTAGTGTTTTTAGGTTTTAACGATTTTTTGTGGATATTCTGGGTTTTCAGGGCTTTTATTGTTCTATATGTATTTTTAGGGTTCTAGGGTTTTTGGGGTTTTCATGGGATTTCATGGATTATTTTGATTTTTAGGCTTTATTAGGGTTTTTTGTGGTTTATAGGGGTTTTATTCATTTTAGGGGATATCAAGGTTTTTAGTGTTTTGGATTATTGAGGTTCTTAAGAGTTTTTAGGTTTTTAGGTATTTTAGGTTTTTTAATTTTTTTAGGTTTTTAGGGGTTTTAGGGTGTTTAAGTGTTTTTAGGATATTTTAGTGTTTTTAGGGATTTTAGGTTCTTTTATGTGTTTTAGTTTTTTAAGGGTCATGTAGGGATTTTTAGGGTTTTAGGGTCATTTGGGGTTTTAATCTTTTATTGGGATGTTAGCATTTTTAGGGGTATTTTGGGTTTTTAGGGTAATTTATGTTTTTAGGGGGTTTATGGGTTTTTAGGTTTTTTAAGGTTTTTTGTTCTTTAAGGGTATTAGGTTTTTTAATGGTTTTTAAGGCTGTTATGTTTTTTAGGGTTTGGGGGTTTTTAGGGTTTTTAATGGGTTTTATGGTTTTTAAGGGGTTTGGGGATTTTTTTGGGAATTTAGGGGGATTTTGGGTTTTTAAAATCTAATTATATTTTTTACAGATTTTTTACAGCTTTTAGGGGTTTCAGAGTTTTGCTGTTTTTTAGGAATTTATAGGGTTTTTTTGGGGGGGTAGAGAATTTAGTGTTTTAGGGATTCTAAGTGGATTTTATAGTTATAGGGGTTTTATGGTTTTTATATTTTATATTTTTTTTGGGGGTTTTGGGGTTTTTAGTATTATTTTGGTGTTTTTAGGTTTTTTTTAGTCTTAGTAGGTATTAGGGTTTTATGGTTTTTATGGTTTTTTAGGGTTTTTAATTTTTTTATGTTTTTAATGGTGATTAGTGGTTTTTTACATTATTTTTGGTGTTTAATTGGGTTTTTAGGAACTTTTAGGGTTTTAGGGGGTTTTTAGGTTCTTTAGGATTTCTTAGGGTTTTTAGGGTTTAGGGGTTTTAGGAAATCTTAGGGATTTTTATGGGTTTTATATGGTTAATCGGGATTTTAGTGTCTTTATGGTTTTTAGGGGGTTTTGGTTTTTATACGGTTTTAGGATTTTCATGGTTTTTGTATTTTTATTGTTTTTTATTTCATATGGTTTTTAAAGTTTTTGAGGGTTTTTAGGGGTTTTTAATATTTTCTTGGATTTTATGGATTTTAAGGATTTAGGGTTTTTTATTTTTTTGGGAATTTTTCGGGGATTTTCAAGTGGTTTTTAGGTTTTTTGTGGTTTTTTGGGGGTTTTTAGATCTTTTTTTTATTTATATGTTTTTAAATGGTTTTTTTGGTTTTATGGTGTTTTAGTGTTTTTAAGGGTTATTAGGGATTATAGTGTTTTATGGGTTTTTAGAATTTCATAGAGTTTTTTCGGTGTTTTGGGTATTTTTAAAATTTTAGTTTTTTTATTTTTTGGGGGTTATTTAGTATTTTTATGGTATTTAAGGTTTTTAGGGGGTTTTAAAGTGTTTTATGGGTTTTAGAGTTTTATTGGCTTTCGGTCATATTAGGTGTTTTTATAGTTTTTAGGTTTTTCTAGGGGTTTTTAGGGGTTGTGGGTTTTATAGTGTTTATTTAGGTTTTTTAGGGTTTTATGGATTTTCATGGTTTTTAGGGGTTTTTAGTATCATTTAAGGGTTCTAATTTGTTAAGGGGTTTCATGATTTACTGTGTTTTTTTATTGTTTTAGGGTTATTTTTTGGTTTTTTGGGTTTTTAGTGTTTTTAGGGTTCTTTTAAGGTTTTTAGGGTTATAGGGGTTTGTAAGGGTTATAGGGATTTTATTGATTTAGTATTTTTATAACTTTTAAGGTTTTGTAAGGTTTTAGTGTTTTTAGGTGGTTGTTTGTCTTTTTATATATTTTCTAGTATTTTTTGTATTTTTATTGATTCTTAGGATTTTTTAGGGTTTTTAGAATTTTCCTGGGGTTTTTTATGGTTTTTTGGGGGATTGTAGTGTTTTTAGAGTTTTTAGCTTTTAGAGTTTTTTATGGTTTTTAGGGATTTTATGGTTTTTTATGTTTTTTAAGGTTCAATAGTTTTTAGGTTTTTTAAATGTATTTTATTTATTTCAAAAAACAATATGGTATTTAGTGTTTTATGAGTTTTTTAGGGTTTTGAGGGGTTTTAGTTTTCATCGGATATTTAAGGGTTTTACTTTTGTTTTAGTGATCTTACCATTTTTATGGTTTTTAGGTCTTTTGTGCTTGTTAGTTTTTTTAGAGATTTTTTTGTGTTCTGGGTGTTTCTGGGTTTTATGTTATTTAGGTTTATTATGGTATTTTTAATGGTTTCTTCATGGTTTTTTGGGTTTTTAGGGTTTTTAGAGTTTTTATGGTTTTTAAGGTTTTGTTGGGTCTTTTATGTTTTTATAGTGTCTTAAGTTTATTTTAGGGTTATGATGGATTTCTAGGGAATTGTATATTTTTTTAGGTTTTTAGTGTCTTTTAGGGTTTTTAGGGGTGTTTAGGGTTTTAAGGAATTTCTAGGGTTCCTATGGGTTTTTAAGGTTTCTGGGTGTTTGGATATTTTATGGTTTTTGGGTTATTTAGGGATTTAGGGTTTTCACTACCTTTTATAGTTTTAAGGGGTTTAGGGTTTTTAGGTTTTTTAGGTATTTCTGGGTTTTTGGTGAGCTTTTTTGGTTTTTACGCTTTTTAGGGTTTTTAGGGGTTATTTTGGGGTTTTTGTGTTTTTAGGTGTTTGTTTAGTTTTTTAGGGTTTTACTATGTTTTTTTGTGTTTTCTTAGTTTAAAAGTTTATATGGGTTTTAGGGGTTTTATGGTTATTATGGGTTTTTAGTTTTTTTAGGAATATTATGGATTTTTTTTTGTTTTTTAGGTTTTTCAATATTTTTTTGGTTTTATATAGATATTTTAAAAGTTATTTAGTGTTTTAGGCGTATTTTTAATTTTTTTGGGTTTTATTTTTTTAGAGGATTTATTTTTTATAGGGTTTTTTAGGGTTTTTAAATATCTTTTAGTATTTTTACTATTTTTTAGATCCTTTAGGTTTTTTAGTTATTTCTTGGGATTTTAGGGTTTTTTTGTTTTTAGTTCTTTTAGGGTTTTGGGTTTTTTGGGTTTTTTAGGGTTTTAGAGGTTTTATGTTGTTAGGGTTTTTTGGGAATTTTTTTGGTTTTTGTAGTTTCTTAGGATTTTAGGATTTTTTATTCTTTTCTTATCATTTATGTTTTTAGAGTATTTTAGTGTTTCTATATATTTTTATAGTTTTTATGGGTTTAGTTATTTTAATGTTTTTAATATATTTTGAGTTTTTTTATAGTTTTTAGGGTTTTTAGGGTTCTTAAGGGAGTTAAGGGTATTTTATTGTTTTCTGTGTATTTAGGTTATTTATTGTCTTTTAGGTTTTATTATGGATTTTGGATCTTTATGGGTTTTAGGGGCTTTTAGAAATTTTAGGAGATTTTCCTTATTATTTAGGGTTTTAGGGTCTTTTAGGGTTTTTAGGGTCCTTTAAGTTTTTTACTATTTTGTAGTCCTTTATGGTTTTTATGGTGTTTAGGGTCCTTTAGGGTTTTTAGTGTTTTCTAGGTTTTCAGGGTCCTTTAGGGTTTTAGGGTCCTTTGGTATTTTTAGGGTTTTTAGGATCCTCCATGTATTTTAGATTCATTTAGGTTTTTTAGAATTTTGGGTGTCTTTTGGGTTTTGGTGATTTTAGTTTCTTTTAGGGTTTTCTGTTTTTTAGGTCTTTTAAGGGTTTTGGGATTTTTTAGGTATTTTAAGGTTTTTAAGGGGATTAGGGCCTTTAGGGTTTTTTTGTTTTTTTTTTGGTTTTTTGGGGTCCTTTGATATCTTATAAGATTTTATGGTCTTTCTATGGTGTTTTAAGGTTTTTAGAGGGCTTATATGTTTTTAGAGTTTAATTAATATTTTTAGGGTTTTTTTGGCGCTTTTGGGTATTTTAAGTATTTTTTATGATTTTTAGGGTATTTGGGTTATTTGGGTTTTATAGGGTTTTAGTGTTATGTTATGGTTTTTAAGATTTTTAGGGTCTTTTAGGGGTTTTGGGGTTTTAAGGTTTTATGATATTTAATGAATTTAGGTAATGTTTAGGGTTTTTATGGTTTCTAATGGTTTTTAGGGTTTTTAGGGGACTTACTATTTTTTAGGTATTTTAAATGTTCTTAATGTTTTTGGTGGATTTATCATTTTCATGGGTTTTAAGGAGTTCTTTGTATTTTTTAAGGGTTTTATATTTTTATTGTGTTTATGCTTTGTTCGTGTTTTTAAGGGTTTTAAATTTTTTTATCTTTTCAAGGATTTTGTAGGGTTCATAAAGGTTTTTAATTTTTAAGGTTTTTATGAATTTTAAGGATTTTTAGATTTTCAATGGGTTGTAGGGGGTTTTTTAAGTTTTTTAGGGATTTTAGGGATTTTTAGTGTTTTTTATGATTTTTAGGGGATTTTAGGGTTTTCAAGGGTTTTAGGATTTTTTAGAGTTTCAGGATTTTTTAGAGTTTTATAATTTTTTAGGGTTTAAAGGTTTATATTGTATTTAGAGAGTTTTTAAATTTTTAAGTTTTTTAGGGATTTTATAAATTTTCAGGGTTTTTTAGGGTTTTATGGTTTTTTAAGGTTTTTATTTTCTTAAAAATTTTACGTTTGTTTATGAAATTTTTGGGTTTTTGGGGATTTTTAGTCTTTTTGAGGGTTTTAAATGTTTTTAGTGTTTTTATGGGTTTTATGTGGGGTTTAGGGTGTTTTATGGATTTTTGTGTATTTTTAGGGGGTTTAGGATGTTTTGGGGGGATTTTTAGGTTTTTTGGGTTTTTAAGGGGTTTCGTGGATTTTTTAGGGGTTTGGGGTAGGGTTTTTAGGGTTTTAGGGTTTTTATATTTTTTAAGGTTTTTAAAGGTGTTTTATTTTTTTAGTGTTTTTTTGATTTTTTCCTATTTTTAGTGTTTTTAGAGTTTGTTTGGATTTTTAATGTTATAAATTTTATGGGTTTTATGGGTGTTTATGAGTTTTTAAGCTTTATTAGTGGATTTCAAGGTTTTTAATGTTTTTATGATTTTTAGGGTTTCTTAAATGTAATAAATCATGTAGTGGAAGAAGTTAGGTTGGAAAATTGAAAAAATTTATCATCGAATCAAAGTAACTATGTCCACACTGATGATCCATAGCCTGATACAGAAGCTGAGCATCCTACATTAAAGATTTATAAAAAAATTAAAATTAAAAATTTCCTTGATCAGTTTGAAGATGAGTTCGACAATAGTTCTTGGTTGGAGACCATTTTTCAATGTAAGAAAATCCAAATCCTAATAGATCATTCAAAAAAGATTCAAATGTCTATGGGAGTATCCATTGTTGAAAAATAGGTTCTCGTGAAAAGATCTGATGATTCCTTTGACATCCCAACTATCATTGTGATGACGATCCTTAGATCCGAGAAGAAGAAGTTGGATTGAATGCTTGGATCAGTTTATTATCTCTCTAGAAAGAGGGAGGTAGGAGAGAGAGTCTCTCAAAATCATGTATTTAATAGTACCTTGTATGAGATCCTTCTCCTCCTTATATAATGAGGTTCCAAATATCCATAAATGGCTCAGTGGCCCTTATATATTTATTACCCACTAAATAATATATAAATGACTTCTTATGATTGCCTTAGAGATTCATGAATATCATTTATATTTTGATCACTTAGTTGTAATATAATAAATACATTATGTGATAAAATATATTTATTTTCTCGACTCATCATTCTGAAGAATATTAAAAAATTATTCAATATTAAAATAATATTCATTTGTTAAATTTTTTTTCATGTATTCACTTAATGTATTGTGGATTAATTTTCTAAATAAATTTTTTACTAATTATTTGAAACTAAAATAATATGAATTTATTTTTTTCATGGAAATTGTATATTCTCGGACATCATTCACACCTCATGGTGAGGCCCACCATGTCTTATACACCTATTCATTAGAATCGTAAAATCTATTCAATACACTTAGAGTGTGACCCTCTAGGACCTTATCATGATAATAGTGAATATTATTCACATGCTAGGAGTGGAGTATAGAGACTCATCAAGTCCCATAAATATATGAGTAAAATTCAAAGTGACGACAACCTTTCTTAAAAACACCCCATGTAATATAATCTCATTATCTCACGATATCTCATAAAGAAGGATGTATACTTTTTTTCATCATCTTTTCTTGATTTATTATTCATTGACCTTAATGGATGAACTTACCTTCTTCTACCATGCCCATGGATATAGTGAATGTACTACAATCTTGGTCAACTAGGCATGAGATATCACTTCCTTTTAGATGCAACAAATCTATCTTGATTATTCAATTAATGGAATACCACCAATGACACCCAACGCAAGATACCGTTCTATGAATTCAATTCCATACTTTTTATATTAAATCAAATTAAATAATAAAATAATATATATTGATAATAATCTCAAGTGAGGTGACCATTACATGTTTTAACATATAAAAACTACCAATGAATCCTAAAACTTGGGGTGTTGTGATTGGTCATTCAGTCCTCATTATATCATGTACTTTAGATAACCATGTACAAACTTTATGAGAATAAGTATCAATGATTATGATTCCTCGACACCTAATAGTCATACATAATTTTTGTCCTGTCAGTATGATGTATCTATACCATAGTACATATGTTTAAGATTAATTTAAGTATATATTTTGGTTATCATTATATCATGGTAACTGCTATAAACTTTTTATATGATAAATAATCTACAGAAATTACCAAGGAAATAATAGACATTGAAATATCAACACTATTGTGTCAAGCATAAATCTTTCATAACTCACTATATACACGATATGGTAACAAAATGTACTACTTAAGTTGGGTCTAGGGTTCCCACTTTTACAACACTTCAACATAGACTTGAGATAACTATATAACTATTTTTTTAGAACTCACATTAGAGAATCATGCTTCTACTGAGTAATGGATTTATTCATTAGGCCTACAACATCTCCACTAAGTGGCTATTTTTCTATTTTTGATTTCACCTCCTTTAGTAAAACTCCTCAAGAGATTATATCCCTTAGTGTATTTTTTCCACTATCATAACTTTAAATCATGGATAGTACTAGTAGTATAATTATTATGATAAAACCTTACATACTAGGTTTGATTCCAATAATAGAAAGAAATCATTGCATATTTTACACTTCTACTTTATCCACATTATAAGCCACAACACACTCAATATTTATAGATATGGATACTATGTCCTTTGACGATCTTATATTTCCCATTTCCTTATCTTAAATATGATATTATATCATATTTATATAATGTATGGCTAGTTTATTTCCATTTATAAATAGTATCCCTTTCTCTCCTAGAACTAGGTATATATACCTTATAATCTCTCAAATATAATCAGATATTTATGAATTATTCTCATAAAGTACTCCTAGATTATAGTGATATTTTCCTACTATAAATTAAATCATGAAAGTATCACATCAACTATATAGCATGGAATATGTGATAAATCCATTTATAATGCTTATATAATTCTACTCACTACATTAATCTCTTTATATGTCTCATACATGTTTTCTTCAAGATATTTATTCAATGTGACCTTGGAAAAAACTCTATCTCAAATTGATCCAACATGTATTTTCCAGTACAATGTCAATATATGTACTTTTAACTTTGTCTAATCATCCCATTTGATCTACCTTAGTAGATACTATTCCCTAAAACATATGATTATACTTTAAACCAATCTTAGGAGAGTTTCTTTCATTTTATTCTTAGATAACTATAATACCAATGGTTGTTTTACATATGTCATCAATCATATTTTCCATAGAAAACTAAAACACTCCTACAAACCACTTATTGAAACATGGTAAAAATTCATTCCAAATAAATATTCTATGATATTTTTTCTTACCTAGATCCAATAATAGATCTCAATAACATGAACCCATTATTAGCAATCTATGGTGTCACAAAATCATTCTTGTTGTATTGTATAGATACTTTCCATGAATATAAGTCTTGACATACCATTCCAAATAACAATGATCATAGAAAGTATCTTTGATAATTATAATTCAAATGGATTTTGGCATGAAGCCTTATTATAAACAATCAGTCCCTATTTGTACACTCTTTTACCACCCATGTAATGTCTCCCATGAATACCACCAATGTATCAAGATTAAAAATAGTAAAACTATTAAGCATATGTACTTGGATACAGGGATTCCATTATTGAATTCATATAAACATATCAACCATAAATAATTTCCATTTACTATTTCCATGTACAGTCCATTATTCTCGATGAATAATTTATCACCGACCATGGTGAGTGTAAAACCACCACTATGGTTTTTCCTTCCTATTCAGTATGTGTCACTAGAACAATACTTGACTTAACCCAAGTCAATCTTTCTCCCATTACCTTAAATAGATATATACTCCATCTTATATAAATAGTCTATTACTTGACTATCATGTTTCTATCTTATGGATTTTTTCAATATCCTTATAAACCAATATGATAATTATTTTATATTCACATTGTGTTTTTCTTTGTTCAATTTTCTTCATATACTTAACAAACACTTTACATTTAATCACATGTTACGATGACATGATGGATTAAAAAACTATATCTCATATGACATCTATTTTTCTTTATATTTGGAATATGTTTATGGCATAATTCCTCTATTTTTGAAGCATGTCTCAAAAAATAATGGAAGTTTCTATAATTCATATATGTCTCAACATTGATGCTACTTTTACTTACATCATTACTCTGATGTGTATCTAGAAATGTGTATTTCTTAATCACTCCACACTTTATTTAATTGATCAATGTTTTCATGTTTTACTCATCATCGATATCCTTTAATTACATCATATCTTTGATGTGTAATATGAACTATGTGTTTTGGAATTACTCCATGGTAAATTTCATTGATCTAATAATGTGTGTTCAAGATATTCTTAAGCACATGGGTCCAAATAAAATCATATATTCTAACTATGGATATTCTATAATTCACATTTACATTCTTTAAAACACTTAATGGAATATTATAAAGTATATGAATTTACCTCTAGATTATCTTTGGAATTGTTTATACTCTCTTACTGAACCAATTCTGAAAGCTTTGTGGCTCACTTTTATTTCAAAAGGTTTCTTTTCCCAAATATAAACAAGTAAAAGTGTTTCTAATACCTAAGATATTTAACACTATAGAGTCTAAAACCATGCTGGTATATCTGCAAAAACTACAAAGATTTTTCAAAAAAAAATAATTATCTTCCCACAACTAGGTATGACTAAGTCATTAATTTTACATTCATTAGTTATTATCAATGATTCAATAACTAATGAAATATTAATTGACTATTATATTACACAATCAATATTCATTTTTATAAGGGATATTTTCTCCTTGTATCCAATGTATAAGTGAGATAAATTTTTTTAAAATACTAAACAAAAGTTCAATGAGATCTATTAATATTTTAAATTAGAATTTTTGTACTTTTCACCACTGATTTAGGAATCACCCTTTCTTAGACCGTTCGAATATTCACATTAATTAGTGTAGAATTTCTTTTTTTACTTGGTTACTATATTTCAATACACATATGTGATATGAAAATTCTATTTAATACCCAATAAATATGATAAAAAAATCACATATAATGATAAATATACACTAATTTGAATCATCTCATAGCTTCTACTTCAATTCATTACATTTAATCTAACATAGGATTATCTTATGACATGTGAAGCGAATAACCTCTTGTATGTTTATATCACTCTTCTATTTTTTTGTAATTTTTGAAAGTTCCTTTTGTGTCACACTTCCCATTGGCCTCTTCCTGTTTTCTTTCAACCTTTTAACTATAAGAACTAAATATTAAACTTTCATTAAATTATTATCAAATTGGATAATAATGCCAAAAAGTTAATGAATTCATTTTCTACATATGTTGGTTTTGTAATAAAATTTAAATTAGAGTAATTGTGTGTAAATATAAAAAATGGATGTATTGAAAGATCATGATACATCTTTTGATTTACTCATATTTAGTGTAAACATCACCTTGTTCATATTTCACTTCACTTTCTCCTCACAAGATTCTCCTAAATGATAAAATATCTGAACTCATCAATTTACTGATATTATTTCTAAAACTCAATGTATATTGATGATAAAATTTTTATGAAAACATAAAATGTGATATTCTTGTTTCTCCTATAAGAATATTGCACACCATCTCTTCCTAAGGTGGATCAATAGGTGGTGGAGACCCCAACACATAGAATTTACTATATCATAGTACTTTACACAAGATCATGTGCTACACATGGAAATTCATGCCAGATAGGAAATTTAATTTTCCATAATTGATCATAGTATTTCTTTGGTATTACATTTCATTTTCTATAAAATAAACTATATCTGATTAGTACTTGTATTTCAATTACTGATTAAACATTATTGATTAAATTAATCATTCAATTTCTTCAACTATTTTATCAAACCCTAGTTTCCATCACTATTAGATAAAAAATCCTATGTCGATAGAGTATGTTAGTGTAATTAATCCTTAAATCCTCTCCTTGTAGTCCAAACTATGGCTACATGACTACTCGGGGAGTTTCAGGGTTGATATTTTATTATCCAACCACATTAAATCATGGCTTCTTAATTTGAGTGAAGTCCCATATTCTAGAAATCATAAAATTGATATAATAAATTATATTCCTCTAATATTTAAGGAAAATATCTACTACTACTTATTTTCTACTATCGTTAGTATGTATACCCATATTTTTTATAATAACTCCCTATTAGTAGGAGGAACCCTCAATTGTGGATGATAAGAACCCCGCACACCAAGTTCTTCTCAAATTAAAGTGAAGGAATGTGTTGTGAATTAATATTTCTTTGAGGTTTTTTATTATTTATTAATGAATTAATTAATTTTTGACCTGATATTCATCTACTATGTAATCACACTTCTAACCTAACAATTAATTAAATACAAAAACATTCATCATGTCTTTATTTTTTAAATATATGAATTCATTGTTTATTATTTTATGTGTTCATGTACACTTTCATATTCACAAGAATAATAGATGATTCATAAACTAAATAAATAATTTGATTTATCTTGATCATTTGATATTGGTTGATATATTTATTCTTAATAGATCAACTATGACCCTGGGAGTAAAATACCTAGGTCATGTTTGACTCATATCACAACTTGCACCCCGGTCTAATGTATCATCATCTCATCTATAATACCACCTCATCTTGGAATAGTCCATATATTACAACATCCTTGTCTTTATAAATAAATACTCACATACAAGAAGGGGTGTATTGGGAATTATTAATACACATGCAATAAATCTATTGTGGACATGTAGTCTCTTATATATATATAAAGGGGGTAAGACGATGCACAAACCATAAAAATAAATTTAATTATAACATACATTGCAAACAATTGTAAAAAATAGTTAATTAAATAAATTATATACATATATCAGTTAGTTGATCCTCAAGATCAATATTCACACAAGTTAATGTGTAATAAAATTTTAATATGCAATAAATTTATATTGAGAAAAATAAATGAGTTCAAATAACTATTTATAATATTAATTCGATTAAAATAACACCCAATAAAAAAATAAAATTATTTTTATTCCAAAAATTTTTATTAATTTTTGAATATTTTAAATTTTATCATTGATTCCCTAGAAATTATTAAAGGGGATATCAAATTTCCCATGATCATATGGGGATATAAGGGTCAAGAAGAATATATAATGGCCCAATCTAGATCAGTCATGGCCCATCCCGACCTTTTCCTAGTCATGAAAACCCTTCCATGGTCCATTCTGGGTTGGGCCGATCTACAAGAGGCCAACATGGGATGGGGATGTTGGGTTCTGGCCAACAGGGAGGCTGATAAGTATCAAGATGGCACTGGGGTGGCTGGTCAAAGTGGGGAAGGCTGGATGAGAGGAGGTTGATTCTTGGGGTTTCACTGATGGAAGTCCAAGTGTTGTATGGGGTGGCATCTATCACTGACGATGAAGTCGAAGGCTAGGTTTGGGTATGATTAGCATCCAGTTGTTGGGTCTTAGGTGTAGATGCTAATAGGGCCCTAGGCAGTCACGGTGTGGGATTATCGCATGATGGATGTGTCATGCGTATCCTTGTTAGAGTAGGAATCAGAGTTCTCGTAGTTCATTTGGGTAGGGTTTACATGTGGAATCATCCCACTTGAGCTCATACCTTCATAAATTCATCCTATGTATCCTATTAAGAGTCAGAATCATAGTTTTCATAGTTCATTTTGGTGGTCCTTGTACATGGAAGTGGATCGCTTGATCTTGGTCCTTCAGACAGTCATCCTGCGTATTATGGTTAGAGTATGAATCAGAGTTCTCATAGTTCATTTGAAGTGTGGTGTGGATGTCACAATCATTGTTAACCTCTATACCCATGTGAGTCATGATCTGTGTGAGAGAAAATAGGAATCCATAGATTTGTAAAACCACACACAATCCCTTCTCCTCTAATAGAAAAGGATGATGACATGGAAATAGGCTGGGGTGATGGATTGATGAGATAGGGAGGGCGATTTGAATGCGCCATCTTAGCTGTGTTGATATCCAAGATATTCACATTTTGGAATCTATTTTCAAATGTCCTGAGCTGAGCCTAAGAGGATCAGGAGTGCCACCTCTAGTAGAAATGATATGGGGTCACCTTAAGGGAGGTTCCCTAAAGATAGTTCTGGGAAAGGAGAGAATCACTAATAATAATCAAAAGGAAAGGCTGTCATGATCCCTTTGACTTGTCACTACCCCTCATTGAATGGAAAATCTATTGATTACCCTTGATCCCTTGAAAGAGGATATTCACATGAGTATTCCAAGGATGGGCCTCGGGTTATAATGGGAATGTAGACTTAAATAAATTCTTAGGGTCCACTCCCTTACTAGGATTACCCACGTGAATCTGCTTACCATGGGTATGTAAACTCATAAGGATATGTTGATGTTATTTATGGTTTTATCATACGATTCTGGTGAATTTAGAAGAGGCTTTGTCCTGATGCCAATGGACTGGTTAACGGAGGGGATTCGTAGGATGGGATGGAAATGGAAGGTCTTTATCAGTACATGAAGGAAAAAATTATGAAGGTACCCTACTCCATGTATCATTTGTTTATATAGGGTAGGGTACCCTCCACATGGTGTAATTCTATAAAAGTGGAGGGTTCTTCTGCATACTGAAGTGTTACACGGACCTAGATATTGTCTGCGTACCAATGTGGTATACAGACCTGGATGTGGTCCGCATACTGTAGTGGTACGTGGCCTCGGGTTCCGTTCATATACCATGGTGGTATGTGGTACTGGAGTCCATCTATGTGGTGGAACACTATGTATGGTAGGGTTTCTTCTGCATAGAGATGTGTTGTGTGGTATGCTAGATTGAACTAGGGGCATTAGTCCTGTAATTCATGGGAAGTTCATTCGCCAAGGGATTACGGTTTTTTGGTTCACTAATTAGGTTTATGTTTTCTCCCATATTATTATCCTTCCTTTTTTATGGTTTGTAGCTTGTTTATACCTTCAAAAAAATGTTCGTGGTTCCATACTTCATCGATTGTTTTCCTTCAAAGTCTTTCATCCATAAACTCCAAGTTCTCCGAAATTATTATCTTCTATAATTATCCCCTTTATCTATCTCCCCTTGGAGTCATTTTATTGAGTGTCGAGGAGGATGTATCTATGAGTCACAAGACTCCTTTTTTGGAAGCCCATGACTCATTCAACTGAGGTTTGTGGGGGTGAGTTTCATGGTGGCGGAAATCAACACCTCAATCCCATGAATGATGTGGTTCATGAGACACTTTTTGACTCACCTTTCCCATGAACTAAATTTTTTAAGAAATTTTGTGGGGGCGTACCTCTCCGTTATGTTTTTCCAATGACGTGGTTTGCAGGTTCGTGGTTCATAGGTGAAATTTATCTGCCTCTATTCTGCAAACAAAGTTGTTCATGGGGGATCAGGGTAGTTCCTTATTTATTCTGAGAATTACTTTTTTTTCTAGCCAATGCCTCATGGGATAGTGTTTCATGGGATATCCACATACCATTAGGTTCGCTGGTAATTCCATCTGTATAATATTTTTGGAAATTAGTACATAGACCACTTTGGTCCTTTGATAAATTTGATTTCATCAATATTCTTCTCAAATCTTCAATTGAACCTTCATATTATTCCTTGATCAAATTTTTGGATGTATTTTCCTTCCCTTTGTAGTGTTTTCAGGACCCTACAATCATCAACACAAGCTTCAATGGTCAATTTAAGCATTGATCATTGAAATATTGGTACTATCATAAAGATATAATGATGCCTTTGATGTACAAATTATCACATCAATTATGATCCTTTGATCTAAGAAAAAGAATCTGGATAAATTGATTAGATAAGTTTCTTTTCTCCCTATGAAGTAGGAGATATGATAGAGTGTTTCTCAAAATTATGCAGTGAATAGTACCCTATATGAGAGTCTCGTTCTCTTTATAGAGGGAGGTCCAAAATAC
Organism: Viscum album; assembly: GCA_963277665.1. Classification (NCBI taxonomy): domain Eukaryota; kingdom Viridiplantae; phylum Streptophyta; class Magnoliopsida; order Santalales; family Viscaceae; genus Viscum; species Viscum album. Next base: position 113,386,052 of record OY728133.1, on the reverse strand, counting down.
CTAAAAATGGCTCCCCCTTCCCTAGATATATATTTCCCACTAAATAATCCATAATTAACATATGATGAATAAATTACTAATCAATAAATATTATTTATATTTTTTCCACTAACTTATAATTTAAAAAATAAATTATGTGATAAAAATGATCCATTAACTCGACTTATTTATCCCACAAATATTAAATGGACATTGAATATTAGAATGATATCCATTCATTAAATATTTTTTCATGTATTCACTAAATTTCTTATGAATACATTTAATAAATAAATTCAATACTAATTATTCTAAAATCAAATGATATGAATTTATTTATTTCATTGAAATATAATATTCTCATAAATCACTTTTACCCCATGGTGGGGCCCACAATGTCCTATACTCATATCCATTATAATTGGCCAGAGTTATGAATATGTTTAGTGTGAGATCCTCTAATACCTTTTATCGATAGTGGTGAATATTATTCATAGACTATAAGCAAGGCCTAAAAACCCACCACAGCCCCTAAATAGAAAAGGAAATGTCATAGTAATAAAAACATTTAAAACAAACTCACATCATGTAAAAAAATCTCTTTTTATCATGATATATTATGAATAAAGATGCACACTTCATGTCATAAACCAAATTTATTAATTATTTTTTGACCTTACTATATAGGATTACCTTCATCAATAGTTTCCAGGAATTTTGTGAAGGTACTATCATCCTGATAAACTTGTCTTAAGATATCACTTTCGTTGAGAATAAAAAAAATTATATCCTGACTATTCAATCAATTCCATACCATTAATAATGAAACCAATAGAATCTACCTTGATACAAAATCCATCAACCCAACATCCCAAATGCCTTCAATTTTTTTATTATTTTAAGCATAACCCCCTTTTAAGGGAAGAAGGGGGAAAACCCTAATAGAAATCATCGACTTAATACAATCATGATCCAAAGATCAAGTGAGACAAACCAATTTAGGAGAGAAATATATGTGTTCTCATATAAGAACTACCAATGAATCTTGAAGCATGTGGTGTTCCAGTTGACAAATTATTCCCCATGATCTCATCTATTTGAGATCACTTAGCGAAAAATTGCTGAGAAGAAACATCAATGCTTATGATCCCCCAAAACCTAATAGTTAGATATAATTTGTGTCCAATTAGTATGATGTATCTAAATCATATGACATATATCTATGATTAATGTCATGATATCTTGATGTTCTCATTATAACCTAATAACTCATATAAAATTTTTATATGAGAAATAATATAAGGAAAATACCATAGAAATATTTGAAGCATAAATATCAACAGTATTTTGGAATGTGTACATCATGAATAATTCACAATATACATGATATGATAATCAAAAACAACTATACAAGTTGGGTCTAGGAAATCCAAGTTTACCAAAAAATTTAGGGTGATTAATGGCTATAGGTTTGTTTAGAGTTATTAGGTTTTTAGGGTTTTTAGAGTTTTTAGGGTTTTTATGGTATTTTGGGGTTTTATAGGTTTTTTAGGGTTTTAGGGTCTTTCAGTGTCTTTAGGGGTTTTAGGGAATTTTATTGGTTTCTTGGGTTTTAGAGTTTTTTATGGATTTTAGGGGTTTTAGGGTTTGTTAGAGTTTTTAAGGGTTTTTAGGGGGGTTTAGGGATTTTTACAAATTTTAGGGTTCTATAGTTTTTATGATGTTTTATGGATTTTCAGGGTGTTTAGGTTTTTTAGGGGGTTTAGCATTTTTTGGATTTTTTTGGGTGTTTTAGTTTATTTTAGGTTTTTTTGGTTTTTAGATTTTTAGTGTTTTTTAGGATTATTTTATGGTTTTAAATATTTTTAGTGTTTTTTAGTTTTTTTAGGGGTTTTAGGGTTTTAATTATTTTTAGGGGTTTTTTTGGGTTGTTGTTGTTTTAAAGGTTTTTTTGGTGATTTTTGGGTTTTGATGGTGTTTTAGGGGTTTTAGGTTGTTTAAGAGGTTTTAGGGTCTTTTAGAGATATTTTTGGGTTTATTGTCTTTTAGGGGTTTTGGGGAATTTTTGTGATTTTAGGGTCTTTATGGTTAATAGGTGTCTTAGAGTATTTTAGATATTTTTATGGGTTTTAGTTTTTTAGGGTTTTCAGGGTTTTTAGGGTTTTTATGCTTTTTATGGATTTTATGCTTTTTAAGGAGTTATAGGGGTTTTATGTTCTTATGAATTTTATGGTGTTTTGGGGTTATGTTTTTTTTTAATTTTTAGGGTTTAAAGGTTATTTTATGTTTTTTAGTTTTTTAGGGATTTTCAAGGTTTTAGGATTTCTTAGGGGTTTTTAGGATTTTTACAGTTTTTCTGGTCTTTTGTGTTTTTAGGGTTTTTATAGGGGTTTTTAGAGTTTTTAAATTTTTTATTAATTAAAATGATTCTCAATGATTATAGGGATTTTAGGGGTTTGGGGTATGAAGAGTTTTATGGGTTTCAGTGGTCTTTAGGGAGTTTTAGATTTTTAGGGATTTGAAGGGTGTTTTTGGTTTTTTAGGTCTTTTTAGGTATTTAGGGGGTTGATGGGGGTTTAGGGGGTTTATGGTATTTTAGGGGTATTTTAGGGGGTTTATTGTCATTTATCAGTTTTTCATGGGCATTTTATGAGTTTTTTGTTTTAGGATTTTTTGGATTTTTAGGGGTGTTTGGTGGATTTTAGTTTTTTTTATGTTTTTTACAGGTTTTAGGTTTCTTAGTTTTTTGGGGTTTTAGTTTTTTCTAGATTTTAATGGGTCTTATGGTATTGTATGGTTCATTTATGGTTTTTAGGGGTTTTAAGGGGTTTTTAAGTGTTTTAGGGTTTTGTAGCTGTTTTAGGTTTTTTATAGTTTTGAATGGGTTTTAGGGTTTTTATGGGTTTTAGGGTTTTTAGGGTTTTTAGGAAATGTTATTTTTTTAAGTGTGTTTAATATTTTTTGTGTTTTTTAGGGGTTTTTAGGGTTTTTAATTTTTATTTTCAGAGTGGGATTCTTATAAGGGTGTTAACTGATTTTCAAATTTAATTTTTTTTAATTATTTAAAAAACTATGTCCCCTCAGTTTATAAAATATAACCCAAAAAACAAAATATTATAAGTATATAATTTGATCTTTCAAAAATATTCTTAAAATTTTGATTAATACTTAGTTAAAACAAATTTTACACTCTTTTATCATTTGAAATAGTTTTACTATAACCCAAAAATATATATATAACAAAAATTATAGTAAACTATAAAAGTGTTTCTTTTAGATGAGTTTCGAAAATAGTTAATGGTTTGTTTCAAAATAGAGTAGATAAAAATAAGGAAAACTCATAGAAGAATAAATTTAAGAGGATCAGTCAAAAGGTGAGTCCCTGTCCTCTCCACTTAGAACTAACCCACCGCTAATAATTATTTTAATAAAAAAAACTAATCCACACCCCAGATCATGTTTTACAAATAATATATCACAAGGTAGTATAGGTTTCACAAAGCCTCCTCAATAGTTTTACATGGGGAAATAAATGATAAAAAACTACAAGCAGGCAGTCTAGGGTATACAACGTCTTCCGCAGTTATACAAGGGACAAAAAAATAATTAATGGGAGAGATTGTGTCAATCACTCTCTATTTTTTAAAGGATATTGTTCTAAAAACATATATAGCATAAAGAATACACAACTCAACAATATAAGAAAAATTGAGTAAGTGAAGAAAAATAATTTGATGTAGTGTAGATTGCAGCTATTTTTTTCTATATATAGCTCTTCACTTCTCAATGTATTTTCTTGATTTTGAAATGATTTTAGAATATTAATAGATGTTCTCTGAGGATTCATTGATGTTTAGTCGAGAATAGAGTGTCATAGATACTCAAGATAGATCATATGGTTATCATTTTTTGTTCATGAAATATTCCAATATATCTATTTAACTCTATGTAACACCATGCATCTTTTTTCTTTAAAAAGGTAGATTATTTTTCAGAAAAGATACATTGAAAAATCATCATTGAGGATACTTATACATTTCTATGAAATATGTGCACATTAAACGCTTTTAACTGGAATTTAATTCCATACAATAAAGTAGCTAAGTTAATATATTTAATAATATAGTACATATTTTTAGATTAAATCACATTAATTTTCAACATCATCATTCATGGTATATTCAATGATTTTTTAAATTTATGGTCTGATTCCTTGATTGTTCATATGGCCAATCATTTGAACTTATGGTCAATATCATGATCATACAGTTGATCACCTTATGCTACAGTCAATTTTGTATTTTGTATAATTTTGACCCCAAATTGTGGTTTCTTCTTTTAGTCATGTGGTTGATTCATTAATTTTTTAAAAGTACTCATTTCATACAGTCTATCTCTTCAATGTGTGGTTAATCCAATATTTCTTTGTGGTTTATCCATCATTTTGAATATTTTTCACACATGTTGTTACTTCCATATGGATTTCTGGTTGATAGATTTACCTTTGTGATTTATCCAATAGTTTGTGAAAAAATAGATATGGTCTATCTATCAAGTGTGTGATCAATCATTTTGATTTGTAGTCAATCCATGCCTTTGGGAAAAACTTTATCATTATTTTTTCTTTAGATATTGAGTGTGGTCCCATAGTTTGTCTTACAACAATAAATTCTTCCATATATCTAGAAGACTTTATGAATTTTCTATTCGATCGATTAGTTATTTTGTTAAATTTTTATTCCTCTAACTTATGGTTGATTTTCCATCTGGGTAAGATTCATAATTGAATCATGACTTAGAAAATTTCCTTTATTTCCCAAAAATTGAATTTTCTTTCTTAAAACATAGGATATACTATTGACAACATAAACATGATTTTTGATTATTAAAATGAATAATTTATGGAGAAATCCAACAATATATCCCATTTTGAAGGTCACCAATCATTGTATAAATACCCATTTGTAATGATTATATATAAAACATTGAATATTATAATTGATTTAATATTGAATTGGAAAAAATAGATAAACAAGACAATATTGTAAAAATTCCATAATTTACTATAGAATGTCATGCAGTCATATCTTTTACAGATGAAGATTAAGAGGTTGTTATACATGGACATATTAGACCCTTTTATTTATCTTGAAAGGTTCATGACATAGACATTTGATGATCCTTTATTGATAATGGCTCTGGATTCAACCTCATTTCTATTCATACACTTCATCGATTGGGTCTGAATGAATATGACTTATCTCCTTCCACTTTAATGTTTCAAGGATATGAAAAAATGAGAAAGAACCACTAGGTTAGATTACACTCAGAACTCAATTTGGATATCTTGTGTTTAATTCAGATTTCATGGTTATACATTAGGACACAGCCTTCGACATTCTTCTTGGAAGGTCTTGGATGCATCAACATGAAACCATACCTTCTTCATACCACCAATGTCTTAAGTACTATTTCAATAGTCAAATCAGAACATTTTATAGTGACAATGTTCCACTAAAAATGTGTGAATATCAATACATTGAGGAAGAGTTTTATCACACAAAAGGAACGAGTTCCATGACAAAGGAAATAACCAGAGTTAATGATCTAAATTGTTTGGAAAAGATTCCAGCAAACCCATTCATACATTTGAGTACAGATTATGTGCTACCCATTAATCAAATTGAAAGGGTAAAATCAAATCTAAGCACCCATCCAGTGACTTCCATAATTTTGATTTCATAAACTGAGTTTGACAGCATGGAAGAAATTGTGGATTCCCCATGTAGTGATGGAAGCTTAAATAGAGATGTATTCTTATGATCTTCCGAACTACAGAAAGCCTCTACTTTGTCAATCAGAGCAGAAGGAGTAGTAGTAATTCTATAAGAAGACAAAGTTGTTTATTCCCAATCCATCATCTCCTCTTTATTACCCTAGAAAGACCCTTCATCATCAGTAGGTTCAGAAATGGTGGCCTCTTCTTTAGGATGTTTAAATAATAACTCCTCTCCTAACTCGAAAATTTTTGTTTATTAATATACTATGAAAGTAGAAATAGAAGAAATAATACTTAATGAATAATAAGATGAATATCTCATGGATGCTCCTCCATAATTTTAGGAAGGTGTCTCTACCATTGTGGATGATCTCAGAGAAATAAATCTGGGTACAGAAGAAGATCTACGCCCCACTCTAATTAGTGTGGCCATGACCTCTGAAGATAAATAGGTGTATACTTCATTTCTAAATCAATATAGAGATATATTTTCTAGGAATTATATAGAAATGACAGGTCTTAGTCCCGATATATCCACTCATCATTTGGGTTTGTCAGAAGAACATCGTGGATTCAAGCAGGCAGCAAGAAGAACACACCCAACTCATGCCTCTAAAATTGAAGCTGAAGTTGATAAGATTATAAAGGCTAACTTTTTCAAGGAAGTTCAATATCCCAAATGAATGGAAAATATTGTCCCATTGAAAAATAATAATGGAAAAATTAGAGTTTTCATTGATTTTAGAGATCTTAATCGGCATTCTCCTAAAGATGATTTTTCAGTTCCCATTACAGAGATTTTAATTGATGCAACAGGTGGATATGAATCTCTTTTCTTCATGGATGGATACTCTAGGTATAATAAAATCCATATGGCCCTAGAGGATAAATAATATACATCCTTCAGATCCCCTCAAGGTTTGTTTTTCTATCGGGTAATTCCATTTGGCTTAAAGAATGCAGGTGCAACATACAAACATGTCATGAACCATATCTTCAAACCCTTTTTAGGGAAATTTTTTGAATGTTATGTGGATTATTTGGTGGTCAAATCCAAAAAACATTCAAATCACTTGGATGATCTGGAGATCAAATTCAATAAACTTTGGCAACATAATTTGAAGATGAACCCCTTGAAATGTGCTTTTGGGGTAACCTCCGGAAAGTTTTATGGCTTCGTTGTATGCCATCATGGTATCAAAGTTGATCCTAAGAAAACAAAATCAATATTTGGTATGTCACCTCCTCAAATTTTGAAATAATTAAGAGGAGTCCAAGGACACTTAGCCTATATTCAGTGTTTTATCACCAATTTGGAAGGCAAGTGTTTTCCCTTCACCAGATTAATGAAGAAGGTATTCACCTATAAATGGACTAAATACTGACAAGAATCATTTGATAACCTCAATAAATATCTCTTTAGTCCACCGGTATTAATGCCAACTGTTGAAGGAAACCCACTTATTCTCTATGTGACAGCTTTAGAGCGATCATTGGGTACCTTCCTTGACCAAAAGAGTGACGCTAGGAATAAAAACAGTCTTTACTATCTCAGTTGAACTATTCTTGATATAGAAACTCGATATTAAAGTATTGAAAAGTGATGTCTTGCATTAAGCTTTACAGTTCAAAAATTAAGTCATTGCCTACAACATCATGAGGTCCAATTGGTATCATGTAATAACCCACTCAAATTTATCCTTATTCTTCCTATGCTTATAGGGAATTTGGAACAAAGGGGGTTATTCAACAATAGTTTGATATCCATTTTCTGCCACATAAGAAAATAAAATTCCAATCTCTGGCTGACTTCCTTGCTGAAAATCCATCTGCATAAGATATATCATTGAATACTAAACTTCCTAATGAAGAGTTTTTCTCTATTCAAGATAATTCCAAAATATGGGAAATGTAATTTGATAGTGCCTCTAGAAGTCCAATAGGGAAGAGAATTTAAAACCCTAAACTCAACAAATTTGGGTTAGGAATTGTCCTTATTTTCCCAAAAAAGGAATTATTTCCTTATTCCTTCTAGTTATCAGAAGGTGGTACCAACAATGAAGTAGAATATCAATCTATCATTGCAGTCTTGGAATTTTCACTTTAGGTGCAAGTGAATCACTTAAAAGTGAAAGGTGATTCAGAATTAGTAATCAAGAAAATAAATGGGGAATATTATATCATAAAATAAGAGTTAATCCCTATGTGTGATTATGTCATAGGGATAATGACTGAATTTCCCTCAGAGTCGACATTATCTTATGTCCCTCAATCACAAAATACTTAAGCTGATGCACTAGATAATTCAGCTACAGCCTTGGCAGATCCAAATCAGGATGATACAGTCATCATCATAGCCCATCGTTGTGTGATATCACCTTTTGTTCAAACCATAATAAAGGAAATTAATGAAATTAGCCCTATTTCTTATCCATATGGTCATACTATGGGATGGAGAACACCCATTATGGAATATCTTCAAAATGGGATACTTCTAGATAGGGATGAAAAGGAATAGATCTGATGATGAGTGGAAAATTTTAATCTTTATGATAGTCCAGACCACCAGAAGATCCTTTACAAATGAGGATTTGATGGAATCCTATTCAGATGTATTGATGGAAAAGAAACTACAGCTATCATGAAAGAAGTAAATTTAGGATCTTGTGGTGCTCACTAGTTTGGGCACAGACTCTCTAATCAGATCCAAAGACTTGGATACTTTTGGCCTTCCATGACGCAGGATTGTACAAATTTCACTAAGAAATTTCATCCCTGCCAAGTGCATGACAACTTCATTCATCAACCCCCAAAGTTGCTACATATATTTAAAAACTCCTGGACATTTTCCACGTGGGGAATAAATATAGTAGAACCTTATCCTCTAGCCAGGCTAAGCAGTTCAAGTATATTCTTATTACTACTGAATTCTTCTCCAAATGGGCTGAGGCAATACCTTTCAAAGAATTCAGAGCCAAAAGCATTGTTAGTTTTGTCAAAACTAATATCATCACCAGATTTGGTGTCCCTCATACTATTTTCATAGACAATGGCATCAATTTTTGTTCTTCTAAGGTAAAAAAGTTATATCATAAACATAATATCAAATTAAACCATTCATATCACTATGATGCAGCGGCCAATGGACAGATAGAGGCCTTTAATAAGACCCTATCAAATATACTGTAGAAGATGGTGGATAAAGATAAGAAATCATGTCCTGATAAAATTTTGCATGCTTTGTGGGCTTATCGGACTACTACCCATACTACCACCCAAGAAACTCCTTATTCATTGGTATATAGAACAGAAGTAGTCTTTCTAATTGAAATGCAATTTCCTTCACTTAGAGTTGAAATTTGTGATCAGTTGTCTATAGATGAGAAGTATCAGATTTGTTTTGATGAAATTGAGTGGTAATATGAAAAAATATTTCATACATTGCATCATTTATATGTCTACTAGAATAGAATAGCGTGAGATTTTAACAAGAAATTTCACCTCCATTCATTTCTTCAAGGATAATTGGTATTGGTCCTCAGGACTCCAATTATACTAGGAAATAAACCTCCAATGCTTGAACCAAAATGGGAAGGACCTTATTCTATACATAAGTTCTGCTCAAATAGGGCTTATTCCTTAATTTCAATGAATGGAGAGCTCATTACAACTCCCAATGAAATATTTTGAAGACTTAAAACTGCATAGCCCCCAACATCCTTACTGTAAGACTTAAAACTGTATAGTTCAAAGTCCTAGTTACAAGACATTAAACTTCATAACAACCATTTATCCTCGTTACATGACATTAAATTGTACGATTAACATCTTCTCTACTTCACGTTAGGAGCTTTCATAAGAAAGCATCATTGACATAATTGTTACTCCTTAGTGGCACACGATTCCCTCCCTTCCCTATGTCTGAGTCAGATCTACATAGGGACCTTGTTTCAAGAACTATGTGTGGCTTGATTCTCATCTATATGAGATACGTAGAGATGCCTTGATCTCCAATATTGGGCCCAACCACAACCAAAAAAATTTTATTTCCCTTTTCTTCTATTGTATATGAAATAAATCTATACAGAGTGCTCTTTTAAGAAACATGATTTGATTTTAATACCATCTTGTGTCTTAAATTTAATCATTTTTCTAAAAAAAATGTGTTAAATCCCTGTCTCCCATGTCAAATTTGATTAGTGTTGGAAATGAATATTTAAAGAACTATATACAGCTTGATTCTCATCTATATGAGATACGTAGAGACACCTAGATCTCTAATCTTGGGTCCATCCATGAAAAAAACCCTTTTATTCCTTATGTAAGAATCAAAACCTATATAGGGAATGTTTGATGAATTACATATGGATTGATTCTAATTCTTTCCCTCAGCAAGGCATGTAGTGACACTTGGGTTTTATCCCTTAGTCCAGCTACAACAAGTCTTTTATTTTCACATCGGTTCATCTTTATCCTTAACGCATGATGTTAAACTACATGGAAATCTAACACACCTATTCTTCACTTGTGTCGCCTTTGTGTTATCTAATAAACCCTTACTGCTCCTTGTTTCTCACACCGATCATAGCTCAAGTGGGATTAGGAATTGGGTAAGAGTCTTATTTATATAAATAAGGTGTCTCAAATTCTTATGGGGCTATTAATGTCTTCACTGCATGACTTAAAACTACACAGTACAATGTCCTCGTTGCATGACTTTAAATTTTAGATCACAATATTTATTCAAAAGGAAACAAAGAAAGTCTTTATTTTATATATGAGTCAGATCTATGTAAAGGATGTAAAACTCATGGCCAATACTGATTCAAATATTTCTTATATGCATTGAGAAAAAATCCCTTCTATATTTCACACTCTTAATCATGAATATTTCCATATCTTTATAATCTTTCTTGCAGTTTCTGGTGACAGAGTATCTAATACCTAAGATCTCTTTTTCCTGACTATGAAGCACATTCTCTTAGGTGGCCTTGCATAAGTTGCCTATATAACGGGCATGTCAGTCAAAAGATGCCACTATTTGGGTATGTAGTATATGATTCAATTTTCCCTACATAATACATCCCCCATAATGGGTTTTTCAAATGATGGTAATTTCGTTACTGGTTATAGTGTCTTTGTCCCCTTCAAACTTTGATGACAATATACAAGAATCTATATTTTAAAACAGTCATTCAGGTATATTTGTCCCATTATATTTATCTCAATATGAAACTCTTCAAGACCATGGTTTACACATTTCCCTCTCTATTTGTTCAAGGCAATATGAAATAAACTTGGAATCACTTGTCCACATATCATATATTGTTTCCATTTCTAGTTCTAGTTGTATGGCCTAAAACTACAGACACCACAACTCCTACGTTTGGGTCAGACCTTCATAAAAGTCTTATTCCATTGATTCTTTATAAATCTTGGTTGGTAATAACCTCTTCATATTCAGATACCTTTCTCCATAAACCAAACTCGTTTCTTCAGAAAATCTGAATCTCCATAAACTTTCTTCGGCTTTTAGCAATAGAATGTCAAAATTATTAAGAGATATTTTTCTTGACTATGCAGTACGTTCCCTTAGGTGGTCTTGCATAATTTTCCTACATAACGGGAATGTCAATCAAAAGATTTGATTATTTGGCTATGCATCATATTCTCTATTTTTCCCTGCATAATACAGCCCCCATAACAAGTTTGTTAAATAATGGTAACTTTTTTCTTAGAAAAGAATTCCTCTAATGCATTTATCCATTTTTTCATGTCATTCTTCAGATCTAGAAATTCCCAAATCGCAATTTACAATTTCCCTTCCATACCTGAATATGGTAGTATGTTTCCCAAAAAATTATCAATAAATTGGAAGAGTTTCATACCATTGGTCGAAGATAAAGACCTTAAATTAAAGCCGCACAATGTCCTCACTGCATGACTTAAAACTACACAGTACAACATCCTCACTGCATGACTTAAAACTGCATAGTAGCTTCCCTATTCATGACATATGTCGGCATAAAATGGCCCTTTATTCTTAAAATCCATTTTACTTGGCAAAGCCACCCATTGTGGTCTTGAATCACCCAAATCTTATTTCCCCTTGTCTATTAATAGTAAAATGTTAAATTCTTAAGAACTATTTTGCCTGACTATGAAACACGTTCCCTTAGGTGGCCTTGCATAAGTTTCCTACATAACAGGTCTATTAGCCAAAAGATTCCACTATTTGGATATGTAACATATGCCCCAATTGTCCCTTCATATTATAACCCCTATAACGGGTTTGCCAAATAATGGTAACTTCATTCTTGGAAGAGAAATATGTTGATACAATTTTTAAATTTGGTGACCATAAAAATCATGGCTAAACATTCCCCTTAGAAATACTTAAATAATATTAAAGAAATTCTTGGTCATTGAGTCATGTTTGGGGTTTAATTTAAAATTTATGGTCAAATCTATTTCGACCTTAAACATTAGACCTTTATATTCCAACATGCATGACTCTAAACTACCAATAACAAAAGAGGTAGTACTCACCAAATTGAAAACCTGAAAAGGGAACTCTGAACAAAAATCAAATCCCAGCTCACTAAACGTACATTTTGTATGGTTTAGGTAATATTGAGCAATAAAAAAAAGTCAAAAGATATGTAGTTTATGGGATTATCCATACAACCCCATCAAAAATAAAACTATGCTCATTGGTCCCATCGGCTTAATAAGAAAATTATGAGCACCCCCATTCTTGTCATTTTAATCATGATTGTCTAACATAAAGGTTTGATGTTTAAAAAAATCATCATCATCATTACCTTTAATATTGAAATAAAAAAACAAGAATGATACCATATATGATTGAAGAAAAAATTTCTTTTAGTCATATGAAATCAGAGGGATATCCAAAAAAATGGAGACTCTATATCATGTTTTAAAATAAACTCTCAGCGTGACTCTTCATTTGTTGAACAGCTTCATAAGCCCTATCAGCTGCCTGTTGAAGTTAAGATAGCTAAGCAACTCCATCCTCCTCGGCCAGAAAAAGTGCTTCCTCAGTAGTTGAAATGGTAGTTATCCCCTCAAATTAGGTTTCTCCTAATTTCTGGTTCAATTTCTCAAGTCTGTTATGAACAACATCCAGTTGCTGTTGAAGTTATAATGAATCCTTAGTGGATTCTCTAATGTGTTGGCTGATTTATATCGATTTATTTTTATGATATGTTTCTACCTCAGCTACAGCAGCTTGAAGGATCTCAATATTGATGACTCATTTAGCCTTTTCAAAATCATGTCGCAGCTTATGCTCCTACTCCCATCGGCGAATGGTCTCTTTCATTACATCATAGACTGGTCGATAATTAAATCCACCAAATACCAATACACAAAACATTGTTGGGAGTTTGGATAAATAAGATGGTAGTTCATCTAGATGCTTCTCAGCAATTATGCTTCAGATATGTCAATATGTCTTCTTACGTTCCATTCCAAGAGTATATTGCTTGTCTAAGTCTGAATCTGAGTCACTACCATGATGTAAATTGTACTCTAGAAATAGATCACTTAAGGAGCTTCCTTATTCTTCTTCTCTCAGAAGGGTAGAAACTTCACATTCTACTAATGTCTAAGCCAACATGGAAGATTCGCCTTCTGATCTAACTGTTGAAGCTGATAACCCTATACAATAAATCAAGGTCATTATTAGTTTTAGAAAAATGGAAGAAATAGAGTACGATCCAGACAATTGATAATATTTACCTAATAAAAAGTTGGCTACTTGATTGGATTTATCCCCAGTATTATCATCTTTAGCATGTTGAGTATATGCTTATTGAGAAGGGGAACTCCTCTGAGTTTGCCCAGTAATCATAATTGAAGGCTCTAGAGCATCTCTTTATGGAGGGTCCTCTGTAGATATTTCTCCAACTCCAACAGGATAATTATAGAGTGTAATTCCCCATTCCTGAAGATTTTTTGCAACATTTTATGCAGATAAAGCTGAAAAAGGTGAACTTTGATGTAAATAATCAAGTAAATAAGAAAAATCATGTATGTAAAATGCAATAATAAGGAATAATATCCTTTAAATTACTCATGAAAATCCCCAAACTCCTTGATAGAACCTGGAATATCAATATTTTGATTAAGTTATTCCATCATTTCAGTGTATGTGGTTTAAAATGTTATAGCATCCTCACTATTTATGGTATCCAAAAAATGTTGGTTGATAACCAAATTGGATTTGCTGACATTCTATTCTGTTGGATCTTCAATTGGTACAACATCATCAGATATTTCCAGGTTTGGGCCAACATCAGTATTTATGTCATATTGCCCTGGGTCTTCATTCCTTTCTTATAGAGCAATAGGAATATCAACATTGGTTATTATAGGACCCATTGGCAAAGGAAAATGATCTAAAATATGTTGAGAAGAAGAATATTAGAAAATATTTTAATATTAAAGAGAAATTTATTTGATCTTACTATGAATTTTCTCTCTCTCAGTGGAGATAGGAACTGGTATAGATGAATCTTTTGATTATTTATCCACTAAGATATCAGATTCATCAACATGAACTTGAGTTTCTCTTGGGGTTTCCTTCTCTAATCTAGAAGAATCATCTCTTAGTCCCTTGAGAGAAGAGAGAGACATAGATACTGTAAGAGGATAAACATGATTACCAGAGTGTATTGAGAAAATTACAATTCCCTAAGGACTGTATAAATACTTACTCCTTTGGTGAACACTTCGAATCAATCTCATTGATCTCTTGCATTTATTTTCAAAATCTTGGGGAGAAATAAAAACACTCCTTTTTGAAGGAGAAACTTGTGGTAATGGCTGATGATTATCCATTGTCATTACTCTAGTCATAATTATCACTCTTGGATAACGTTCTAGAGACTCAGGAGGATCGTTTGGTGTGTTTATAGGAGAATCTACAGGCCCATACTTTGGTGATTCAAGAACTGGTCCAGAGTTTACTTCCCTACATTCAAGCTGCACAAATTCATTTTCATCAAGATTAATGATGATGAATAGTAAAGAAGAGTTGAGACAAAAGAAAAGTAAAATACATTATTAGTATTAACATAAATATCCCACTCCTCCTCATGCTTGATAATTACCCCTTCATGTAATCCTAAGTCCATCATATGAGATAATCATTTAGAGGCTTCTATTTTTTCATCAGTTTCATATATAAAAACCTCTAACTTCATAATATACTCATGTAATTCATCTAGGTTATTATCCAGATTACAATCAGAAGGTGCCTTTATGTCACCAACATTTGGTATTTGAATTCCATGTTGAATGAATTCCCATGAATCTCTAAGATCATGGGTCACATTCTCCTAATGATTAATGGATTAAGGTCACACACAATTCAATCTTGGTGTGGTTGATTGTAGGGTAGATTCAACACTTTCTGAATGGTGATCATCTTCAGGCCTCCTTTCTTCTTTGGAGAGTTCAATAGATAGAATAGGAACCTCTGTTTTATGGTAGTGACTAGATCTCCTTATCGTTGAAGGTATTTCTTCTCTAGCTTTGTTCTTCCTGGTATACCTCCTACAATGATGTTTTAAAGGCTCTGAAACCTATGAAACTTCTATATCATCTCTAGATTTGGACTTCTTACCATGATTTCCATGCACAATAGTCATTGTAGCTTCCACTCTATATATTCCTTTCATTAAAGCCCCTTGAGGGTATGAATAAGTTCAAGCCTTGGTATATCCAGCTTCCAATCCGATTGATGCATCTGGTGGAGGTAATTTAATCGAAAATTTGGATGTCTCTAAAGCCATTATAACCCATAATTTTCTCGCTACCATTGGGTGTTTCTCGTGTCAAAAATATGTGGTGGAAAAGTATTTGATTGTTGAAGACATCTAAACTGATGAGAAAACCTATAAGGGATGTAAGCCTCATAGATAATTTCATCATCAATCCTAGTTGATAATACACCATCCCTGAATTCCATCATATAAGACCTCAGCTCATAATTCTTATCTTCGCCATCATCAATAAATGTTCCAGTTGGTGGGTTACCAAAAGGAAAGAAGCTGAATTCTCCAGATACAATCAATTCCTTTAGCACTACATCAGGTCTCAAATTTTGAGTCTGAATACCAGAAACTTTATATAAAAATGGGGTGAATCAACCATTGGGAACTCTAACTAAATTCAAAACTGAGTATGAAGAAAAGTGGGTTGTAATCCATCCCCACAACACTTGGAATGGCCCTGAAATTCTAAATGGATCATTCCTATTGTATAAATGTAGCATATAATAATAAATGCTTTCCAATATAGGAGTTTCTAACCCAATATACCCCCCCCCTCTGAAAAATTAGCTACGATAAAAAAAAGTCTCCGGCCTTACACCACATTCGGACTCACAAACTGGAAGAAATTAAATGCTAAGCCACATGGTACAGAAGGCAGATAAGCATATCTTTTCATTAGTATCAGATTTTACTTAGTTTCCCCAGTGCTTATAGTCACCTTTATTCAATGTAGGCCAATATCTGCCTCATATACCCTGATTATCTGCAGAAGGAAAAATAGTAAGATGACCACAGGTGGGACCTTTCTCTGTTGTAGGCTCTAAAAGGATTCCATCCACACCCTAGAATGAATATCTTTCTTGTATTTGGGTAATTTATTTGCTATTTTGAATATTTCATGAGCCAACTATGGTGTTTTGGTAACATTACCCCATGTTGTAGCTAGTGGAGTAAACTCATCATACATTTCCCCAAGAATGGGAACCCCAGCTATTTGGTAAACATCCCACAAACTAATTCCAAATTCACTATGCATCAAGTGGAAATAATTCATTTGCAGACTCCATTGGATCAGTAATTCAGGAATGAAATCATTTTTATAAACATAAGTTTGTCTCATCCATACAACTTTATAAATATAAACATCTAATAACTCTTTCCTAAATTCTACACAAGTCCAGCACACCCAAAATTCCCACATCCATTCAGGTTTCACACCTCCTCCAGAATGAATATCCCACTCTTCCTTCCAACCATTAGACTAATCTATCTGAGAAGCCTGAAAATTTGAATCATAGAAATGTGGCCTTGGATCTACAACATGATCCTTCATATCGGTAGTACAACCACTGTGATGTATTATATAACCAATAGGGATTATTCTTTCTTGTACAGGAACCCCCCTTGAACTAACATTCATGTAGTTACAGTTGGAGTATTAAAGAAACCAATTATTTGGAAAGTACTTCTTAACATATGGAATGTAGAAATCTTTTAAACTTTCATGCCCATATAGGGGTAGGTAAGAAATTTGTGAATATTCATGTTGATACGGAATTAAACCCTTCCATATCCTAGGAAGAGTAAATTCAACAATTCCATAATAGTCTGGTCCGACAATCTTCATCATTTCATTTTGATGAGATTTATCTTCTTCGGTAGATGTTATCAAATGATCAATTTTCCTACAAAAGAATTACCAAACTTCCCCTATTAGGTTGGGATTTTTATTTAAAATTCAACTTAAAGGAAAAGGAAATCAAAAATATTTTGAAAAGGAATCTGTTCGCGTAGGTCCTTCGACGAGGTCCATCACATAGGTCCTTTGACAAGGATCCTCGCACAACTCCTTCGATGAATTCCTTCAACGTAGCTCCATCGCCAAAAGTAGTTTCACCTTGAGAAAATTTCAAGGAGACTACGTGAGATCACAACGTGTTGAAGATAGAGGAAAGATCTATGCAACGAGAGATAGAAAATTTGGAGGCACGGATGAAGAAAAGTGCAAAGGATCGAACTTATTTATAGCCAGCCATGAACCTGTGTGACAACACTACGCAGCACACCTACGCGAAGTAGCTCCGTGGAAAACCTGCACTGTCCAATAATTGACCCATTTTCTATTTCCCCGTTATTTTACCTCAGGACTCTACCCTCTTTCTAATCGTATCTAATCCTAAGGGGGGGTATTTTGTTGACACCACTTAAGAATACAAAAAGACTATGAAGATAGCCCTGGATATTTTAAAATCCCAAGTTATGGTTCGAAGAAATCAATAGAAATCCAAAACCACCAAATAGCTACATGAAATAACTATGTAGTATAACTACACAACAGACCTGTATGGCAGACCCATGCAACAACATAATTTATGTACCCCTACACAATGTACCTACACGAAGGAGCTACACGGAGGATCTGCGTGGGCACCATTCCTTCGACTAGGACCCCTTAATGCCTATAAATAGGACCCTTGGGCTCCCCATTTCAAGAAGTGGAAAAAGTTGAAAGACTCCCTGAATCTCCCATTATGTAGCTCTTTTTCCCAGATCCCTCAAATTGTCTCAGGTAGCTCTCTAAAGTACAAGAGAAGAGATAATTAAATGGGATAAGCATGTTTTGAAATTCTTTCCACAATTTTTACATAGGTTTGGTTCCCCTATGTGAAATATATTCTTCAGTAATCATAAAAACTTGTGTGGCACACCTACATGTCACACCTACACAGCACACCTATGTAGCCCACCTGCATGGAACACCTTCGCGGCACACCTGTGTGGCACACCTATGTTGTACAGCTGCGCGGTGCATCGACATGGGGTACCTACGTGGCACACTTGCATGAGTTACCTATGTGGCAGAGCTTGGTATAAAGCCTACATACCAACTTAATTACCCTCTTTAAATCTATTCAAGATAGGGTATCTCTTTCCTTGATTCCCTCATCTAAAAGGGACTAAGTTGAAGCCTCCACCAAAACCTCTTGACTTATCAAACCTTTGGGAAATTCACATTAGTGTGTCTCCAATTTTGGGTTTTCATTTCCACCGTCAGAGGTTTCCACATTTGTTTCATAATGGGGTTAGGATTCATGGAGTGTATATGGGTGTGTATATCCACAGTCACATGGAACTTTCTCCCAGAAATAGTGCTAGGAAGTTCCTGGTTTGGAGGAGGGTTGGGTCCTGGCCTCTCCCTTCTTAAATAGATTACCCTAAACCTCAGGTATCTAGTAGGGAAGGTAAAGTTAACATTTTATTTTCTTCCTTTTAAACAAATGAGAAGTCTCCCTCCCCTACCATGATCAATTTTAGGGCAGCCATCCTGGTGTAAGCCCCTAACTTTCATCCCTTCTTACTTTCATTGGACCCTTGTCCAATGTAAAGAGAACAGAGGGAGGGCTTGTTGCCTCGCCCTCTTCCTAGGTTGCCTTGCCCTCATCCACCATCTTCACCGTAGGCTCACACTCCTCCATCAGCAGAGGAGGAAAATTGAGTGTCATTGTTGAGTCTTTCATATCCTCTTGTTTCTCACATCGAGCATGACTCATGTGGGATTAGATATTCGTGATGATTACAAAATTTTCACAAACACCAATAGTGAATGAACTATCAGATATCTGATTCCTATTGAAACCATGATACGTAGGAAGCCTTCTCAGGACCCGAGTTCACTGGACATTCTCTTCAGGAATCCAACCTTAATTCCCTTAATTTGGGCATCCTCCTTAGGAATAATCCCCAAATTAAACCCCCAAATCATCAAGTCATCCTTTTCAGGAAGTATGTCTAAACTCATCTATCTCAAAGTACTATACTCTCTTATGAGACTCATTAAACTACTTGGGATTTGATTCCCATCCACATGGAATACATAGGAAGCCTACTTGAGGTTCAAACCTAACTTTTCAAATCATCCCTATTCTCCGTGGGCCATATTCCCAATAGGGTCTAATCTTACTTGGAAACCCATATTATTTCCAAGTTCCTTAGTCTATTTTAGTATAATTCCCACACCAAACTTGGACTAAGAACTTTTTTCTTAGATGTCCATACCATATGACATTAAACTATACGGTTAGGTCCCAATCACATGAACTTAAAAGGTATGATGTGTCCCATTAAGCAGCACTAAACTATGATGGTTCTAATTCCTTTTACAAGGATATGTAGGTATCCCATTTTATGGGTATGATCCTAATATCAAAACAATCATTCATCTCCCTGGATGAAAATAAATTCTAGAGTACCCCGCTGAGTGGCTTAAAAACTAGTATCATCATAACAATGATTAAAATAATCTTGAAATATTATATGAAAGGATACTATTGATAGAGAGCCTCGAATACATACAAATATATCCATTAATGAAGAACCTTGAATGCATACTAATAATTATAAATTTTACACATGTTAATAAGTGATTGTAAATTCCAAGGGAAACTAATTTTATACTTGGTGAATTAATAAGGATTCATAAAAATGTATTAAATTTATAAATATATTCCCAGAGTAAACAAAAATTCCCCCCAAAAAGGGTGTGATGAGTCTGACCTCCCATCCTCTCGATCAATGCACATTCCTAAGTATCATAAAGTTTAAACTTAACAAACTCCTGCCTTTGGAAAGCAGGTCCCATTTGGATAAAGAACTGTTGGAAGTTTTTAGTTCCATAAATAAATCCAATGGAAACTGCCTGGAAGCAGTGATTCTTAAAACTAGAACACACATTTCAAGGAACTACGAAATATTTTTGTTTCAGGGGAAGTTGTTTATTACAATGGCGATGTGTGAGGGAGTCCTCCATGAGTTTCATAGCTCACCCTTGGTGGTACATATAGGAATTTATAAGATGTATTGTGGCTTAAGGATTCATTTTTGGTGGCCTAGGATGAAATGGGAAGTGGGATAGTTTGTGGCGAGGTGCTTGGTTTTTCAACAGGTGAAAATCAAAAATTGTGTTCATGGTGGTTTGTTGAAGCCCTTGGATGTTCTTGAGTGGAAATGGGATGACATCTCAATGGATTTATTCACAAGGTTATCCATATCTTAGGGAGGTTGTGATGCTATCTAGATGGTAGTGGATCAGTTGATGAAATCAGCCACTTATTAGCGATTGAGGAGTCTAGCATAGTGGATTCCTTGGCCAAGAGGTATGTGGATGAGGTTGTGTGGTTTCATGGAGTTCTAAGTTTCATTGTATCATATCAGAATGCTCGGTTTACCTCATGAGTCTGGATGGGATTGCAGCATACCTTTGTTACCCAATTACACCTCAGCATTGCATTCCACCCTCATATAGATGGGAAAATGGAACGAACAATCCATAAACTAGAGGATATGTTGCGGGTGTTCATATTGGACTTTGGGGGATCTTAGGTACAACACTTTCCCATGTTGTAGTTTTCTTATAATAATAGTTAACATTCTTTAATTAGCATGATTCTATTTGATGAGTTGTATGGGAGACCATGTTGTTCTCAATTGTGTTGGATAGAGGTTGGGGAGACAGTCGTTCTTAGTCCAGATGTGGTGAAGATCATGACTGAGAAGGTTCATCTTGTTGATGAGTGGGTATCAAAAGACGTATGTCAATCACATAAGGAGGGCCTTGGAGTTCAAGGTTGGGGACCGTATATTCTTGAAGGTTTCCCCTCGACGTGGATAGCAGATGTTTGGAAGAGGAAGTAAGCTTTCTCCCATATTTTTTGCACCCTTTAAGGTGTTGTGGAGAGTCAGCGAGGTGGAATACCAGTTGAAATTACCATTGCGGTTGGATAGGATCTATAAAGTCTTCCACATCTCCCAGCTTCATCAGTATCTTCATGATGACTCCCATGTCATCAACTAGGGAGAGTTGGAAATCAAGGATGACGCAATGTTTCTATAATGAATAGTAGAGATCTAGGATCTTCAAGAGAATATGTTGCATGGATGGACAATTCCTTTGGTTTGTGTTTTGTGGAGGTATGGTGGTCGGGAAGAGAGTACCTGGGAGCAAGAAACACAAATGTGTGCTTAGTACCCAAAATTGTTTTGAGATTTTCTTTGTTTGTTTTTTCTTGTAATGTGATTCTTAGACTATGTTTCGTATATGATGAGTTGTTATCCTTACCATGTGATGTGTATGGTGGAATGTGTGATAAATTCCTAACATGTGAATAGAGGAGGACCAGATTCCTAATCGAGATGCATTAACTATTATGCGATTAAAACCATGCAGTCAAGTTAGTGCCACCCAGAGTAAATAGTATCTTAACATGGATGATAGAATTCCTTGATTCATGTGTTTGTATAGTATGGTAGTTATTCTTGTGCAATGTGTCTTTTTTTATCGGGTTAGAAGATGTCATAGGAGCTGTTCTTGGATGTCAAGGTTTTACTTCGGCTTCCGAAAAACCCAAGATGGTCTATCATTGAATGAGGATGTGTTTGGCTGGTAGTGGTGTTCCAATTGTGGTGAGATATTTATAAAGTATCTTGAGGGATGTTTGTTTGGACCCTTACTCTCTTTTCCTTCTAAGTTGGTTTTGAATTCTCAAGGGTGAGAATAGTTTGAGTGGTATCTGATGTAATAGATCGGACCTCTCCAGTCCATTACTTTAGGAGAATATGGTGTTTGAGTTGTTATGGGAGGTCAAGGTGACACATTTGGACACTTTTAAAAAATCCATAGTTTCCAAGTTTTTCAAAGGTGCCTCATGCCAAAAATGGCACCCTAATGATATCACCTTGGTAGTGTCACCCTGTAGGTCACTCGTTGGCGGTAGTTCACCCTGGCAGTGACTCACCGATAGTGTCTCACCCTAGCAGTCACTCACTGGCAGTATCTCACCCTGGTGGTGGCTTGTTGGTGGTGTCTCACCCTAGTGGTAACTCACTGGTAGTAGCTCACCCCGACAGTGGCTTACTGGTGGTGTCTCACCCTGGTAGTCGCTCACCCAATAGTGCCTCATCCAGTGGTGCCTCATCGAATAGTGACTCGCCGAAAGGTGTATCACCTGAAGGTAGCTCAAGAATGGTGTCTTGAGAGTGGTGCCTCATCGATTGGTGCCTCACCTAATAGTTAATCACGAGCGGTTCCACGACAAATGGTACCTCATCTAGTGGTGACTCATGAACAATGTTTTTGTTTCTATTTTTTCCCTTGTTACATATTTCTTTGATGTGAAATTATTTTAATTACATATTTGAAATGGTTTAAGACCAATTCAGATCCCCTAAATTGTATCTTTATTTCCTTATACATCTAGTGGATTTTAATCAGTCAAAATGTTTCATCTTGATCAGATCCTCATTTAATGGAAAATCAAAAACATATCTAAACCACTGCTCTGTTTAGATCTTCTAAATGATGAGATACCTTTCCTTCCCCTTTGTTCTTTATTATTGTTTACCCTTGGTGTGATATGCCTAGAACCCTTCTTTCAGTAGGATTCATGCGGCCTGACTATGGTGATCGGTTCATGATTTTCATAGAGGGTACCTGTTGTATGTGCGCCCCTATTTTTGGCACACCCAAGAAGTGCTGATCGTTCTTTTTTCATGTAGGTTTCTACTTCATCTCTCTTAATTGTGTATCATGCTGGGAGGGTATATGGATGTTACCTTTGTGGAAATAGTAGTTTTTTGATTAATAAATATAATTAAACCAGTTTAAGATTAATATAAAGGGGATGAGAAAAGTGATACACATTTCTGCTGTGATATTATTTTATTGATATTGTGAACTGTATGGGTTAATTACCCATTGTAAATCATGGCTGTTGGGGGTCCTTATTTGAGTATGGAGTGGTTTTATGGAATTCATTTTGTTTGTTTCCTGTTGAATGGATGTTATGAAAATTTTCAACCACTTATACTTGGGTAATAATTGGATTCCCTAGGATCATACTATTTCTATGATAAACCCTAATTTAACAAGTGTATTTGAAGAAGTAATGCCTTGTTAAATTTGAATCTATTTTACCTTGGTTCATATGGTGATGTGTTCATGGGTATAGTTTTGCACAGGGGGTTTATTCTATGAATGTGGTAATCTGAGTGTGGTATGTTTGTGAAATGGGGTTGTAGATCGGGTTGTGGTTTAGTGTGTTGTTGGATATGGTTTTGAGTTAGAGAATTTTTTGGTTGAGATGATGGATTAGAAGTTATAACTTTTAAGAATGATGGTAGTGGTTGGTATGGTTTCTTCTCCATTTATAACATGCCAAATGATTCACCCTATATTTAGAGTTCATGGAACGATGTGCCTTTAATGTAAAGTTGGCTTTATTTATCCGGCTCTTCACCTTCTGAAATGACTGCATCTATGTTTCTTAGTTTCCTAGATAGTGATGCAATGAACAAATTATTGTTTAATAAAATTTTGTAATGACTTGGATCAGTTTGGTTAAAAAAATGGGAATGGTTAAATGAATTTTTTGGGAATGTGAGATGGGTTTTGTGGCTTGATGTGTGGTGTTTTTCATTTAGAGGTAGCAGTAAAGTTGGAAGTGTTGTGATCTAGTTGTTTGTTTGAGAAACCATAGGTTGGGCTTGAGTGTTTGGTATCATATATGTATATATAATTTTATTTTCCTTGTGATTTCTATACACACCTCACCCTAGTTGAGCACTATGTTCCAACCACCCCCATCATCATGAGGGAGGGTGTCTTTCCCAAACATCTTGGTGGGAGGATGGATGGATGGTTACCCACACTTCTCTACTCCATATTCCAGGCGGTGATAGCCCAAGATTCTTCAGGTAGGTTGTGGTTTTTGAGGCCCAGGTGTGTGGAAGAAAGTTGTGATTTCCTAGGTGTTTTTGGTATGATATGTGTTGTAATTTACCAGGTGTCCTCAAGATGAGGTTTTGTTTATGGCCCAGGTGTCTATGGGGCGGGATGTGATGTCGTTTGTGGCTCGGGTGTTTGCGGGTGGGATGTGATTGGGTTTGTGGCCCAAGTGTCTATGGGTGGGATGTGATGTGGTTTTTGGACCATGTATCTGTGGGTAGGATGTGATGTGTCTCGGGGGCCAGGTGATGGCATGAGATGTGGTTGTGGGTGTAAAGACCCATAAATTTCAAGGAAATTTGTTTTTTCTTAATTTTCTTTGGAATTTTACAAGAACGCAGTTTCTGACGGCGCCTGATTCCGAGGCCCGGTGTGCCCAGAATCATTTTCTGAAGTTTGGCTCGGGTACGTTCAGTGAACGGACGAGCGGGTTTTTCTAACTTTTGAACCGGTGCCCGGAATCGAATTCTGAGGGCACCGATGAAATCGCAGCGCTGGTATTCGCTTAGAAACGCCTCTTCCGGAGTTGCGTTTGCTCGGGTGTGGTTTTTAATTTTCGGGCTTAAAGTTAAGAAATAAAATAATTTTGTGACAGCTTTATTTTATTTCACTTAAGCCACTTTGAAGCCACTTGAAGCCACTTAAAGGCGGCTTGAACTGAGTTGAACTGGATAGGATGCTATCCAGAAATATCCTACCCCCTTGGTAGGATATTTGTGAGGTGGGGCCCGCACGAGCCCCGCCGTTTCTTTCCGCTAAGAAACGCACCCGTGAAAACCCGTCTTAATGAAAGTCAACTGACGCGTTTTCTAAATTCTTAACAGACCATTAAATGGGCTGTTTCTTTCGTGAATTAAATGGCCTGTTACTTTCGTTGAATTAATTCAACAAATTAATTCAATCGTTTCTTAACCGGTTTCGTGTGTTGGCATGTTAATAAAATAAGACCAACCCAAAATCTTTTGAAAAGATTTGAGAGAACCCTCGTAACTTCTTCTCCCTCACGAAGAACGCGAAGAACGCGAAGAACGCGAAGAACGCCGAACCCGGAAATCGACGACGCCTTCGCCCGAGACGCTCTTCTGATCTCCGATCTCCGATCTCCGATCACCGACCATTCGAGGTGAGTGCTTTCGGATTTCCTCTCAAGTTCTTTTCTTTGGTTTTAAACGAAACACAGATTTAAATATTAATAATTTAAATCTGTTGTTCTTGATTCGTTGAGCTCGCCGACTCGACGCCGGAATCCGCGACGACGCGACGCCTCCCCGCGACGACGCGACGATCGATCTCTTCCGCGACGGTCTCTTCCGCGAAGAACGCCCGCGCACGACGATCATCAAGGTAGGGATTCATTTTGGAAAATTACCCCTTTTTAATTTTCTCATGAACGTTCTTGAAAATTAAAAAGTCGGTTTTCAATGAACAATTTTATTATAATTAAAATTGTTGGATCATGTGTTGATCATTCTTTCCCCCCGGTTGTTTATTTCTAACGCGGAGGGTGCGGGCCAAACGAACACGGCCCGACGACCCTCCGCCGTTCTTGTTTTGTGCGGATTTGACGGTCGACGACGGAACGTGCCGCAGCGGACTTTTGACGATCCCGCAGTAAAGAACGGATCCCGGGAGGAGCAATGGCGCAGACGGGAAAGCAAACGGGCCACCGGAGCGACGCCGGCGGCCCGCGGAAGTCGCCGGCGGCGCGGGTTGCCGGCGCGGCGGCCAGCGGACCCGCGGCGGCGGGTCCGGTTCGTCCAGGCGGGACGCGGCTCAGCCGCGTTCCGCGGTTCGCCAGCGCGGCCCGCACGCGGGCCGCAATTCTTCCTCAGGCCGCGGGTCGGCACCCACGGCTTCCACCCGCGCGGCTCGGCCAAGCCGAGCCGGCCAAGCCGGACCGGCCCTGTCCGGGCCGGGCCGGGCCAGCCGGGTCGGACCCGGGTCGGGTCGAACCGGTTCGGGCCGACCCAGGGGGGGTCGGGCCGGGTCGGCCCGGGCCCGTACCCCCCGTCTTCGGACGTTTTCGTTCAAACGCCCGTATCTTGAGCTTCATGCCTCCAAACGACTCGCCGTCAGCGGCAACGCGATCCTTGGATCGAGATGGTCATTTCGGTATATCGCACTCAAGGTTTCGGAATACTTTGAGTTCGGCCGGGTTGGTTCGTACACGAGACCAACCGGGCCCCCGGGAGCGGAAACGCTCATATCTTGAGCTACGGACGTCCGATTGACGTGCCGTCAGCTTTGTTGAGTTCCTCTAAGTGAGACGGATCTTTTGGCATACTCCGCCCGAGGTTTGGACGCAGGTGGAGTGCGGTCGGGTTGGTTTTTCCTTAAGAACCAACCGGGCCCCTGGGACGAAAATGCCAATATCCCTCAGACCGGGCGTCCGATTGACGCGCCGTCTGCGACGTTGAGTTCCTGTTGACGATACGGAACTTTTGGATACATCAACTTTGGACTTTGTGTCAGTTGATGTATCAGCCTCTCGGCTCGTGGAGCGGACCCTCCCAAACGAGCTTGTTGTGTGCGGGAACCCTAGGCTGGCTGCGACTGCTACTTCGACAGCGACGACCGTGCAGAGATCCTCAGTGGACTGCGGCGACGACTGTGCAGAGATCCTCAGCGGACTGCGACGACTACTGCACTCAGCGATCCTACGTGGATCAGTGCTACCGGTCCTGTGTGGGCCCGATCCTGTGTGGGTCCGATCCTGCGTGGGTCAGCGCTCAGCGGTTCTGTGTGAGCCAGCGCCTACAGGTCCTGCGTGGGCCCGGTCCTGTGTGGGCCCGATCCTGTGTGGGTCATCTCTCAGCGGTTCTGTGTGAGCCAACTCCTACAGGTCCTGCGTGGGCCCGATCCTGTGTGGGTCACTGCAAGGTTAGTACCTATCGATCCTTCGTGGGTGCGACGACTTAGATGGTTCAATGATCATCTTTATCGTCATCCGAAGAAGTATACTTGTGTGAGCTGAATCTTGTGTTACTCTCCTTTGTGGGTTGTGTTGAGCTATCCTGTGTGGATTTACTGTTTACTCTCCTTTGTGGATTGTGTTGTTCTATCCTGTGTGGGTATGCGTTTTTCTTTCCTGTATGGACTGGGTTGTGCTTGGGCTCGGACGTTGGAGCCGAACGGGGAATTGAAGACTTAGGTATATGTATGGGCATATACCTAAGCCGTGTCAGATGTTACTTCGTGATTGTATCTTTCCTTTGTGGATTTCGGGAGACCTTCGGGGGTCTCGGGGTCCCTACTGAGTAGCTTATACTCACCCCTGCACGGGCTATGCCCGCACTTCGTGGTGTTGGTTGCAGACGACGGACAGCGCTGATCGTGGAGGAGGCGTGCGGAGCAGGACAGTACCTGGAGGTGGACCACTGGACGGGACGTACTCGGAGCGGTTAGGTGGACCCGAGGAGCAGTGGAGGCTATCTGTACCCACCCTTCAGGTGGGACTTCCGGAGGACGGCTTGACGCTGCAGTTTTCCCTTTTCAGTTGCTGTTTTTCCTTTCAGTTGTACTTTACAGTTGGGCTTGTATTTCCGGCCCCTTTTTACTTTCAGCACAGCTTGTACAGTTTTACTTAGTGTTTACTTTTCCGCTTGCTTGCCCTGTGGTTCTTGTTTACTTTTCAAAGGCAATGCCTTCCCTTTTTGTTGGGATTTACGCCTTGGTGCTAGTCGCCAGCCCCTGGCCTATGGAAGGCGGGCTTGGGGTAGTCACGACACGGGCCCGAGGACGGGTCGTGACAAATTGGTATCAGAGGCGGTCGGTTCTACCGCAGACTCTGATCTTTCTTCTATGTGAAGCAAAAGTGTTTAGTGTATTGAGTGTGGTTATCAGTCCAGGGAGTCCAGTGTTGGTGCGGCGGCCGACGTATCCATACACCAGGACCCTGACTTCTGATTCCTTACTTAATGTACGAAAACATTGTTTGCATGTGTGTTTCAAGTTTTCTTTGTGATTACTTGTGTCATCTCACCAGGTATACTGTTCTGACCGTGGCATACTTGTTTCCTTTTCAGGATGGCACGACGACAGCAGCCAGCTAGGGTTCCCAGAGTAGGGCGCGACGACAGCCCGCCGAGCGATGAGGCCTCGGTACAGGGCCTGTTGATAGCAGAGGCACCGGCGGTACCTTTACCCGCCGAGCCCCCGATGCTTCCAGCACTGGCAGCTGACGACGCACGACGCCTCGGAGCTCTGCACGAGTTCCAGCACCAGCGACCACCCAGGTTCCGTGGGGAGTCGGACCCCTAGGCAGCCGAGGACTGGCTGGAGGCGGTCGTCCGAGTTTTCAGGCTAGTGAGGACGCCAGCAGACCTCATGGTGATCCTCGCGGCGAGCTTACTGCACGCAGTAGCCGGACGCTGGTGGAGCCTGATGCTCCAGGTACACGATGAGGCCTCCCTCATCTGGACGGACTTCGAGAGCCTCTTCCACTCAGAGTTCGGCCCGACCACCCTCCGAGCGGTGCGCATCCAGGAGCTTCTTCAGCTGCGGCAGGGCAGCCTGACGGTCGCTCAGTACGCGGCGAGGTTCACCGACCTTTCTCGGTACTCGACAGACATGGTACGGGACCCCTTCTTCCGGTCCCGGACCTTTGAGCAGGGTTTGAGACACGAGATCAGGGCATCGTTGATCTCCCTCAGCATCCTGACCCAGGAAGGAGTACTGGAGCGAGCCCTCCTGATCGAGAGCTTCCTGGCTGAGTCCACAGCGAGACCCACCGCAGGGCGGCAGATAGCGGAGTCTTCGGCAGCTGGTAGCCGGCGGATGACTCAGGGTTCCAGGCGGACCAGACCTTCTGGCAGGCGACCTCGGGACACTGGCTCAGCAGTGCAGGGCACCCGGCCCAGAGCCAGCCTTCCGAGAGGCAGACAGTGCTACGAGTGCGGCGGGTAGGGCCACATGGCTCGTGACTGCCCGACCCGTCGTACCGAGGGGCAGCAGACGGTGGAGGGGCCACCCAGGCAGAGGCAGAGGGTCGACCGTGGCGGTCCGCAGGGAGGAGGCGGACGAGGCAAAGGAGCTGGCCGAGCAGCAGGTGGTGGGCGACGCTTTGAGGCTCTGCCACCACCACCACCAGGAGGCCCGCCCCGACCACAGGGAGCTGGCGGGCAGAGACAGGCTCAGCTCCAGGCAGCGGAGGCCTACGACCACGGCGCGCCAGAGATTATTCGAGGTACGATCTGTGTCTATTCCACCCTTGATGCAGTTCTGATAGACACAGGAGCGAGTCACTCTTTCATAGCCACTGCCCTTGTTCGGAGCTCGGAGATTCCGACAGAGCCGTTGGCTCGATCCTTACGGCTAGAGACTCCTACGGGAGCAGACTCGACGATTACGCACTGGTTACGGCAGTGTGAGCTTACTCTAGGAGGCGAGAGCTTCTGCTGGGATCTTCTTGTAGCAGCGTCGAGGCCTTACGACGTCATTTTGGGCATGGATTGGTTATCTACGGTCCATGCTCAGATTGACTGCTTTAGGCGCAAGGTGCGATGTGTGCGCACCGACGGGAGCAGGTTCACCTTCACCGGCGAGAAGGGAGCCTTAGCAGCACAGGATGGACTCACGCAGAGGAGAGGTCAGCCCATCACTCATCAGTTGGCTAGCCTCATCCTGGGAGCAGTTGACGTGCGGAGTCCCAGTTTTCCTGCAGTGGTGGATCAGTACGCGAACGTCTTTCCCGACGACGTTCCAGGACTACCTCCTCGCAGAGAGGTAGACTTTTATATTGACCTGTACCCCGAGACAGCCCCGATATCCACTCCAGCATATCGGATGGCCCCCACTGAGCTTCGAGAGCTGCGAGTACAGTTGGAGGACTTGCAGGGCAAGGGGTTCATCCGACCCAGTGTTTCGCCCTGGGCTTCCCCGATTTTGTTCGCCAAGAAGGTGGACGGGAGCTTGCGACTGTGTGTCGATTATCGTCGCCTGAATCAGGTGACAGTGAGGAACAAGTATCCGCTACCCAGGATTGATGATCTCTTCAACCAGTTCAAGGGGGCACGGTGGTTCTCGAAGATAGACCTCAGGTCAGGCTATCATCAGCTTAGAGTTCGAGACGAGGATGTGCAGAAGACGGCCTTCAGGTGTCGGTATGGCCACTTCGAGTTCTTGGTTATGCCTTTCGGCGTGACCAACGCTCCAGCAGTGTTCATGAGCCTCATGAACAGGATCTTCCAGCCATACCTCGATCGATTTGTCGTGGTCTTCATCGACGACATTTTGGTGTACTCGACGACGGAGGAGGAGCACGCCTACCACCTGCGTGTTGTACTAGACACACTTCGAGAGCACCAGCTTTATGGCAAGCTCTCGAAGTGTCAGTTATGGTTACGTGAGGTCCACTTCTTGGGGCACGTCATTTTTGAGGCGGGAGTTGCAGTGGATCCCGCGAAGATCGAGGCAATGCTAGCTTGGGAGCCACCCAAGAGCGTGACAGAGGTGCGGAGTTTCTTGGGCCTAGCCGGATACTATCGAAGATTTTTTCCGGACTTCTCCAGAGTTGCGGCCCCACTCTCAGCATTGACGAAGAAGGGGAAACCCTTCGTGTGGTCAGACAGATGTCAGTAGAGCTTCCAGGAGCTGAGGCAGAGGTTGACCAGCGCACCTATCTTGAGGTTGCCTGAGGAGGGAGTTGGATACGTAGTCTACTGCGATGCATCAGGGACCGGACTCGGGTGTGTCCTGATGCAGGAGCGGGCCGTGATTGCCTACGGATCATGTCAGTTGAGGCCGCATGAGCAGAACTACGCTACCCATGACTTGGAGTTGGCAGCAGTGGTCTTCGCCCTGAAGACATGGCGACACTATCTGATGGGCGAGCGCTTCACAGTCTTTTCTGACCACCAGAGTCTCAGGTACATCTTCTCTCAGAAGGACCTGAACCTGAGACAGCGGCGATGGCTCGAGTTCCTCCAGGACTATGACTTTGAGATAGTCTATACTCCTGGGAAGGGGAACGTGGTGGATGATGCCCTCAGCAGGAGGACGGGCATCCAGCTACTTGAGGAGGAGACAGAGCAGCTAGCCGCTTTGCAGATATCCTTCGTGGATAGAGACGGAGCAGCCTTCCTTCAATCTCTCACAGTCTCTCCTTCGCTTCTTCAGCGGGTCAGAGAGGCACAGCATGGGGACGTTGACTGTGAGACGCGGCGTGCACGGATATCCTCGGGACAGGCACCTGATGGTTTCTCCCTTGGAGCAGAGCACGATGTCCTTTTCAGAGGACGTACCTTGGTACCAGTCGCCTTACGAGAGGAGGTGCTGAGAGAGTCTCACACTTCTCCGTTGGTGGTACATCCTGGAGTGGCGAAGATGTACCAGGATCTCAGGCGACAGCACTGGTGGCCGGGCATGAAGAAGGCTGTGGCAGAGTTCGTTTCACGGTGCCTCACCTGCCAGCAGGTGAAGGCAGAGCATCAGGTACCAGCAGGCTTGGTACAGCCCTTGGAGGTCCCGGAGTGGAAGTGGGACGGCATATCTATGGACTTCGTGACTGGACTTCCACGCATTTCCAGAGGTCACGACTCCATTTGGGTGATTGTTGACCGACTCACCAAGTCGGCACACTTCTTACCCATCCGAGAGCAGGGTACAGTGGAGAGCTTGGGGCGTCTCTACGTTCTGGAGATTGTACGAATTCACGGTGTGCCATCGACTATCGTCTCCGATCGGGACGCTCGTTTTACTTCCCGACTTTGGAAGGGGTTGCAGGAGGCGTTCGGGACGCGACTACGTCTGAGCACCGCCTTTCACCCTCAGACGGATGGTCAGACAGAGAGGACCATTCAGACTCTCGAGGACATGCTCCGCGCATGTGTCCTCGACTTTGGTCGCAGCTGGGAGGACCACCTACCCTTGGTGGAGTTCGCGTACAACAACAGCTACCACTCCACCATCAGGATGGAACCCTACGAGGCGTTGTACGGCAGGCCTTAAAGATATCCTTTGTGCTGGACAGACCCTGGAGAGTCAGCACTTGTGGGACCAGAGATGGTCCGGGCCATGACAGAGAAGGTCTAGCTCATCCAAGAGCGGATGAGGACAGCACAGAGCCGGCAGAAGTCATATGCTGACAGGAGGCGGAGGCCACTAGAGTTCGAGGATGGTGACCACGTCTTCTTGCGGGTCTCACCTCGACGTGTTTTGAGGAGATTTGGCCGAGGCGGCAAGTTGTCTCCACGCTTCATCGGGCCTTTCCAGGTCCTCAGCAGGATTGGCGAGGTGGCTTATCGCCTGTCTCTACCACCTCAGTTGCATCGGGTGCACGATGTCTTCCACGTATCCCAGCTGAGGAGATACGTGCACGACCCGACGCACATCATTGACTATGGGGAGCTAGACGTGGATGATGGAGCGACTTTTACGGAGGTCCCAGTGGAGATAGAGGATCGACAGGAGCGGGTCCTACGTGGGCGATCGATTCCTCTTGTGCGCATCAGATGGCAGCACGGGAACCTCCAGGAGAGCACTTGGGAGCGGGAGGCTCAGATGCGTGCTCAGTACCCACATTTGTTTCCCTAGTTTTTGATGTATCTTTACGGGGACGTAAAGTCCTGAGGTGGGAGTAATGTAAAGACCCGTAAATTTCAAGGAAATTTTTTTTTTCTTAATTTTCATTGGAATTTTACAAGAACGCAGTTTCTGACGGCGCCTGATTCCGAGGCCCGGTGTGCCCGGAATCATTTTCTGAAGTTTGGCTCGGGTACGTTCAGTGAACGGACGAGCGGGTTTTTCTAACTTTTGAACCGGTGCCCGGAATCGAATTCTGAGGGCACCGATGAAATCGCAGCGCCGGTATTCGCTTAGAAACGCCTCTTCCGGAGTTGCGTTTGCTCGGGTGTGGTTTTTAATTTTCGGGCTTAAAGTTAAGAAATAAAATAATTTTGCGACAGCTTTATTTTATTTCACTTAAGCCACTTGGAAGCCACTTGAAGCCACTTAAAGGCGGCTTGAACTGAGTTGAACTGGATAGGATGCTATCCAGAAATATCCTACCCCCTTGGTAGGATATTTGTGAGGTGGGG
The DNA here is from genome assembly GCA_963277665.1 of Viscum album. Taxonomy (NCBI): domain Eukaryota; kingdom Viridiplantae; phylum Streptophyta; class Magnoliopsida; order Santalales; family Viscaceae; genus Viscum; species Viscum album. The sequence continues at coordinate 113,352,677 of OY728133.1, read as the reverse complement.
CCCGCACGAGCCCCGCCGTTTCTTTCCGCTAAGAAACGCACCCGTGAAAACCCGTCTTAATGAAAGTCAACCGACGCGTTTTCTAAATTCTTAACAGACCATTAAATGGGCTGTTTCTTTCGTGAATTAAATGGCCTGTTACTTTCGTTGAATTAATTCAACAAATTAATTCAATCGTTTCTTAACCGGTTTCGTGTGTTGGCATGTTAATAAAATAAGACCAACCCAAAATCCTTTGAAAAGATTTGAGAGAACCCTCGTAACTTCTTCTCCCTCGCGAAGAACGCGAAGAACGCGAAGAACGCGAAGAACGCGAAGAACGCGAAGAACGCCGAACCCGGAAATCGACGACGCCTTCGCCCGAGACGCTCTTCCGATGTCCGATCTCCGATCTCCGATCACCGACCATTCGAGGTGAGTGCTTTCGGATTTCCTCTCAAGTTCTTTTCTTTGGTTTTAAACGAAACACAGATTTAAATATTAATAATTTAAATCTGTTGTTCTTGATTCGTTGAGCTTGCCGACTCGATGCCGGAATCCGCGACGACGCGACGCCTCCCCGCGACGACGCGACGATCGATCTCTTCCGCGACGGTCTCTTCCGCGAAGAACGCCCGCGCACGACGATCATCAAGGTAGGGATTCATTTTGGAAAATTACCCCTTTTTAATTTTCTCATGAACGTTCTTGAAAATTAAAAAGCCGGTTTTCAATGAACAATTTTATTTTAATTAAAATTTTTGGATCATGTGTTGATCATTCTTTCCCCCCGGTTGTTTATTTCTAACGCGGAGGGTGCGGGCAAAACGAACACGGCCCGACGACCCTCCGCCGTTCTTGTTTTGTGCGGATTTGACGGTCGATGACGGAACGTGCCGCAGCGGACGTTTGACGATCCCGCAGTAAAGAACGGATCCCGGGAGGAGCAATGGCGCAGACGGGAAAGCAAACGGGCCACCGGAGCGACGCCGGCGGCCCGCGGAAGTCGTCGGAGGCCGGAGGCGGCGGCGCCCCGGCGCGCCGCCGGACGAGATCCGCCGCGGCGGCGGCGGCCAGCGGACCCGCGGTGGCGGGTCCGGTTCGTCCAGGCGGGACGCGGCTCAGCCGCGTTCCGCGGTTCGCCAGCGCGGCCCGCACGCGGGCCGCGGTTCTTCCTCAGGCCGCGGGTCGGCACCCGCGGCTTCCACCCGCGCGGCTCGGCCAAGCCGAGCCGGCCGAGCCGGACCGGCCCTGGCCGGGCCGGGCCGGGCCGGCCGGGTCGGACCCGTGTCGGGTCGACCCGGTTCGGGCCGACCCAGGGGGGGTCGGGCCGGGTCGGCCCGGGCCCGTACCCCCCGTCTTCGGACGTTTTTGTTCAAACGCCCGTATCTTGAGCTTCATGCCTCCAAACGACTCGCCGTCAGCGGCAATGCGATCCTTGGATCGAGACGGTCGTTTCGGTATATCGCGCTCAAGGTTTCGGAATACTTTGAGTTCGGCCGGGTTGGTTCGTACACGAGACCAACCGGGCCCCCGGGAGCGGAAACGCTCATATCTTGAGCTACGGACGTCCGATTGACGTGCCGTCAGCTTTGTTGAGTTCCTCTAAGTGAGACGGATCTTTTGGCATACTCCGCCCGAGGTTTGGACGCAGGTGGAGTGCGGTCGGGTTGGTTTTGCCTTAAGAACCAACCGGGCCCCTCGGACGAAAATGCCAATATCCCTCAGACCGGGCGTCCGATTGACGCGCCGTCTGCGACGTTGAGTTCCTGTTGATGATACGGAACTTTTGGATACATCAACTTCGGACTTTGTGTCAGTTGATGTATCAGCCTCTCGGCTCGTGGAGCGGACCCTCCCGAACGAGCTTGCTGTGTGCGGGAACCCTAGGCTGGCTGCGACTGCTACTTCGACAGCGACGACCGTGCAGAGATCCTCAGTGGACTGCGGCGACGACTGTGCAGAGATCCTCAGCGGACTGCGATGACTACTGCACTCAGCGATCCTACGTGGATCAGTGCTACCGGTCCTGTGTGGGCCCGATCCTGTGTGGGTCCGATCCTGCGTGGGTCAGCGCTCAGCGGTTCTGTGTGAGCCAGCGCCTACAGGTCCTACGTGGGCCCGGTCCTGTGTGGGCCTGATCCTGTGTGGGTCATCTCTCAGCGGTTCTGTGTGAGCCAACTCCTACAGGTCTTGTGTGGGCCCGATCCTGTGTGGGTCACTGCAAGGTTAGTACCTATCGATCCTTCGTGGGTCCGACGACTTAGATGGTTCAATGATCATCTTTATCATCATCCGAAGAAGTATACCTGTGTGAGCTGAATCTTGTGTTACTCTCCTTTGTGGGTTGTGTTGAGCTATCCTGTGTGGATTTACTGTTTACTCTCCTTTGTGGATTGTGTTGTTCTATCCTGTGTGGGTATGCGTTTTGCTTTCCTGTATGGACTGGGTTGTGCTTGGGCTCGGACGTTGGAGCCGAACGGGGAATTGAAGACTTAGGTATATGTATGGGCATATACCTAAGCCGTGTCAGATGTTACTTCGTGATTGTATCTTTCCTTTGTGGATTTCGGGAGACCTTCGGGGGTCTCGGGGTCCCTACTGAGTAGCTTATACTCACCCCTGCACGGGCTATGCCCTCACTTCGTGGTGTTGGTTGCAGACGACGGACAGCGCTGATCGTGGAGGAGGCGTGCGGAGAAGGACAGTACCTGGAGGTGGACCACTGGGCGGGACGTACTCGGAGCGGTTAGGTGGACCCGAGGAGCAGTGGAGGCTATCTGTACCCACCCTTCAGGTGGGACTTCCGGAGGACGGCTTGACGCTGCAGTTTTCCATTTTCAGTTGCTGTTTTTCCTTTCAGTTGTACTTTACAGTTGGGCTTGTATTTCCGGCCCCTTTTTACTTTCAGCACAGCTTGTACAGTTTTACTTAGTGTTTACTTTTCCGCTTGCTTGCTCTGTGGTGCTTGTTTACTTTTCAAAGGCAATGCCTTCCCTTTTTGTTGGGATTTACGCCTTGGTGCTCGTCTCCAGCCCCTGGCCTATGGAAGGTGGGCTTGGGGTAGTCACGACACGGGCCCGAGGACGGGTCGTGACAGTGGGACCTAGATGTGTATGGGTGGGTTGTGTTGTGGTTCTTTTAGAAGAGGTGGGAGTGTGAGGATTTTTTCCATTAGGAAGGAGCGGCTAAACTAGTGGTAATTGGTACAAGGTACCCTATCATCTATGTGCTTACTATATTACTTTACTTGACTTTCATTAATTAGTGATAATGATCTGGTGAGGTATGGGTGACTATTATACCTTGGTATGTGCTGTTTGGTTCTGTTGTTTTCTTACAGGGGCATTAGTATGATTCCTTCCACTTGTGCATAAGAGACGTAGTTTTTTTTCTACTGAGTATACTTGTATGCTCACCCAACATATATAAAATATCTTTTAGGTTTCCAAGAGGATTATATGGATCATTATAGGCACTAATAGATATGGATTTGGGATAGTTTCTAAGTTAATTATTTAGCTTTATTTTGGATACTTTTCTTTAGATTTTTACTGTACTAGTACTAGTTATATTTTATGCATGCATATGGGATGGTTTTTGGATTTCTTTTATATATATGTCTTGGAGTTTTTATTCAGATGACCCATCATATATCCCAGTCTTGTTTCCATAAAAAGGGTAATGTCTTCCATATTGTGTGACCTGTATACCCTTGGTGCTAATTTCCAACCCAGGGCCTATTGGAGGTAGGACTCGGAGGTCATTATATACCTTTCTTCATTTCCAACCAAGGAGGGGTATCTTTGGAGGGATGGGGTCATGAAATTTGCCTTAAAATCTATGTTTTCCTTTATCAAATTATAAAACTCAAGAAAAACTTCTATAATTCATCTACTTCTCTTCTTCACTTCTTTTTAAACTTTAAACATCATCCAACACATACAGATGAAACTTCTTCAAATCTTCAACTACTTTTTCCCTCACTATATCTTCAAAAATTTATAGATAATAACTTATTCACAACATTCTTGGGTTATCCAATTTAATTATAATTTCTTCTCCTTCATTATTATTCTTCTTCAATATATTTACATCAACCTTCAATGATTCTCCATAAACATTGAAAAAAATACAGCATACAAAAAGTGGGATCAAAAGATTACATAGCTTAAAAGCATATAAACTTAAATTGAATAATAAATATAAAATAATAATACCTTTATAAATAGGAAATATCTTGTATTATCTTTCCCCCTTAATATTCACTTTTAGTGTAAATAAACCTATAATGAGAAAAAGCATCATGAATTGACAAAGAATTTTGTAAAACCATTAAGAAAATTAAAGGAATTAGAAGTGTGATTTGTGAATTTAAAATGGAATGAATTTATAAAATGTAATATAGGTAATATAGAGATTATTTTATTATTATAAAATAGTATATAGTCATTTGATATAATACTAAAAACGTGTTACCAATTTAGAATTATCAGTATAAATTTAATATACATAAAGTTATTTATATTTTAAAAAATATAAATTTTCATTTTAAATAAATTATTATTTAAATAAAATAATTTATTTTTTAATATAATTAAAATATTCTACTTCACTTGGGAAAATTTCATTTATTCTAACAAAATATCTTTAAAGAATTATGTAAATTTATTAATTTTAATGAATGATATCAATAAAATATTTTAATAAAATTAAATTAATTATTATTAAAATAAATTAATAAAATACTTTAAATAATTAAGTACTATAAGGAATACTAATTTAATTATTCATGTCTAAACAAAAAAATTGTTTAAAAACATTTTTTTCTTATATATTATTTTTTTTTATTTGAAATTAAAATTTTTCATATTTGGAGTATGAGATTTAATGAAATGTATTATTGATATATATATATATATATATATATTAAAAATTTATTAATTTATTATTAATTAGTTAGAAATAAATATAAAATCATTTAATGTTAAAATTCCTATTTTTTTAAAGAATATTTTTTTATATATGTTATGTATTTTATTTTAATAAATTAAATTGGTCTTTATTAAAGAATTATTTTAATGAAATTAATTGTTTTTATATATACTCAAACAAATTACCAAACATATAATGATTGTTATATGTCAGATAATAAGTATAAAAGCGTTTTTATGTTAAAAATGTGCTTTTCTAAAAATTGTTTTCTATGCATTATGAATTCTTGTATTAAAATTGATTTTTACCATTTCTATAAATTGAATCCAATTTAATTTATTTAATATTTTGAATCATAATTTAAAAATTATTTAATGAGTTCAATTTCATTTTTTAGCATAAAAATAAGTTACCAATGTAAAAGTTAGTCACTATAGTAAAGGATAAAACAAGGTAAAGGGGTTAAATTAAGGAGTAAATACCTAAAATATCATGAATCGTTATCTCTAAATGAGTTTTTAAGGTAATTATAAACCTAAAATTATCTTTTATCCATTATTTTCTACTTTTTATCCACTTTCCTTGAAAATGAACTTCCTTCTATAGTAAGGAATGAGTATTTACAGAAAAATGTCACTCATTCTCACTTATAAAAGGATCCCTACACCACCATTTTTAGGCCACACCTAAAATTATAATTAATTCATATAATATTACATGTTTTCTTCCCTAATAATCCTATGATACATTTTTTATCCGTTGCTCTCAAGAGGATTCCCCAAATCCTTCAAATCAGCAAGTCTTCTGACAGAATATATAATTTTTTATTTATAAGTAATAACTTGTTATAATTATTTTTATTTTATATTATTCCTATAAGTATCCCAAATTATGATAATAAAATCTAAATAATATAATTATACTTATATAATATTTATATTTTAGTAAAACCCCTATATAATCATGCTCATCCATTAGGTATAACATGTTCTTATTTGAATCAGTTTAACCACTTGCATAGATGATGCTATAAAATTTTCTTATGTATGGTTATGAAAACATAATTACTGGTAAGGTATGATATTAATAAGAAACTAATTTTATCTTTTTTTTTTGGAATAGTTATATTAATATTTAACTCATTATTAATATAACAACTCTTGTTTTTTAGAAATTATCAAAACAATCATGTTATGGATTTCATATTTATAAATTTTACAAGAAACTCTCATGAAATGAAACTAAAATATAATAAATAATTATGGAACTTATATTATATTAACTTTACTATTATAGATATGATAAACTCAAAAACATGGAATGATTACCAAAATCATTATACCAAAATAGACAAGGAATGGTTGAAACTACTAATAAGTAATGATCAATATAAACTAAAAATAAGTAATATTTATATAATAAATGAATATAAAATATTAATATAAAAGTTAATAAACTTGAATAAGGTTCTTAAAAATATATTTATTTATTATTTTTATACAAAAATCAAGATTATTTATGAGTAAGTGTAAATCTAAGGTAAAGGTTTTTTTAACTCAACTTCCTTTAATTGAGTTATAATCTTTCTTCTTAAAATTCATTCTTATAAGTTGGGTAAATTCTACCTTATAATTTTATTAAATTTAAATTCATATTATTTTAATAAGTATTTTCATTTCTTTCTCATAATCTTATTTTTGATTGATACATACATCGTTAAATATGGCATTGTAATGGTTTTTTGTATACTTAATCTTCTTTCATAGGGTCATAAACTTTATTATTTGAATATATTGTTCTAATTTTGATTCATTTATCTTATGATTTTAATATATTTTATTTCTCATATGTTGAAAATCTTGATCTATTCTTATTTGACGATCCGGGACTCGATCTGAGCTACTATGGCCCTCATTTTATGAATCTCTTCAATGCAGGTGGCTTTAGTTTGGAAGTTAAGGATTTTCTATCAGTGTTTGTGGAAACTACATTGGATTGATTTTGGTTTTTTGGATCTATATCTTTGATTAAGGTTACTTTTCTTCTCATCAGTTGATATTATTGATGTTTTTATTCCATTTTTTTCTTTTGTTTGGTTCTTTTTGTGTTTGGTGATGGTTGGTGATGCATTTCTGGTTTGATCTGGTTAATGATTTTGTTCCAATTTTCACTTTTGGTTTGTTATTTTTCGTGATTTGTGATGGTTGGTGATGCATTTGTGGTTTGATTTGCATCTGATTTTGGGTGATACTCTTTAATGATGGTTTTTCATACTCTTAATCACTATTTTCGTAGTATGGATTTTTCTGATTGGTTGGGGGAATATGATGAATCAGTGTGGTGAGATGTTTTACGGTAGGTTTGATGATTTCTTATGATCTTAGGTGACCGGTGGTGGTTGGATGTTCATGTTGATGCAATGATGGATGACGATGGTGAATGATTATGGTTGGTGACAAGGTGATGTGGGTGATCTTCAATCGTGATTCTTGGATGTGTTGTTCTTTTTGAATTTTGAAATTTGAACTTGGTTGTAGTTTTTGGGTTCCCACTTGGTACGTAGGTTACCACTAATCCATAAAATAGGCTTTTGGAAAATCAAATAAAAAACTTATTTTCAGTCAATCATTTCCATATTATTTATAATATTTTATATAATTCCTTCTCTATAATTATATGATTACTTAAGGTCGTTCTCTATTGACTTTGACTTCCTTTACAAAAGTGTGAAAGGAATCATTTTTAAACATTTTACACATGGTCACATTTTACCACCATCTTCTTTTATTTTATTTATGAATATTACTTTCCAATTTTTTATGGTTTTCTGGAGTAATTTTTATTCTCTTTGTTTTAAATATTTTCTCTCAAAAAATAAAAGTTATAAAAATTTAAAGGATATTTCTTCTTATTTTATAGAGAAAATTTCTAATGATCTTATAAAATATTTTTCATCGATGTAAACATTATTAAATGTTTCATATGCTTCACTGAGGATATCATCTAATGATATCACCCACCATCTTTCTTTGGATGTCTCATGATCATGTCTTATAGAAGTTTTCATGAAAACTCATTTCTTTCCCATGGGTTAATTAAGCTATGATATAATTATGAATTTTTAATGTTTATGTGGAAAAAATATGTATGGTTTTTCATTATGTAACAAATGGGTCTGGAATTATTTATCCCTCCAATGCGTAGGGTAAGACTTTATTTCTCATGATATGACATGTATGGGATTGGGGAGTGAACTCAATCAACTCTGGTACTTTTTCCATTATATTTATGGTAATGTTAATGAACCCAATACACTATGGTAATCTATCTAATATATGATGATATTCTTGGAAGTAATCCTTAAAATAAGAAATGATTTTCCATTATTATTATTTTCTACATTCTTTCATTATAAAATATACCTATTTTATGATTTCATGAATCATTATTATTGACTTGTGTTTCAAAACTCTTATAAATCAAGTCTTATGTTATTCCCAAATCCTTGTGTCATGATTCATGATTTATAATACATGTTTTATTGAGTATGGTTTTATTATTTTGTGTTTATTCACCTTGATTATGTTCTTATACCCACATGTTCATCTCATTATCACTTGTAATATTTGATTGTTATCTCTTATGTTTAACTATTACTAATCATATTAGCTCACCCTTTCTTATTTTTCTATTCTCTAGGTTATGAAGAAGATTATTATGTATGATATATCTATAATGGTATCATGTGTAAAGAATATTTGTGAGAGATGTTGCAGAATTATATTAAAATAATTTGGTTATGCATATATTCTCAAAAGATACAAAACCTTTGGGTCCTAGGTATTTGTTATGATATTGATATGATATGTAAAATGATGTATGTTTTTTTGGGTCATCTCAATTGGTGTCAGAGTAAATACATAAATTATGTGTTTTTTGTATTAGATCTATAAGTGTGGGTATGGGGTGATTCAATTAGCACTCACCTCAGATATCACCATATATCATAATCATCTAGAGGATTATCACCCCTCCAAAATATCACCCTAAATTAGTCATCATGGGGATTATTTTTCCTCCCTCATATCACCTTATATTATAATCATTTAGGGGATTAATATCCTTACCAAATGTCACCACATATCATACTCATCGAAGGATAAGCATCCTACTCAGATATCACCATATATCATAGTCACATGGGTTATAAACTCATATAAACCTGATATAAATTACCAAGGTTTAGTTATCATGAATAGAACTTATTACTATCACTACATTCATACTAGACTAAAACCATGGTAACCCCTCATTATAATTCTTCTCAAAGTAAACAAAAAACTATGGCACCCACTATGGTCCCCTATATCACATAAAGGTCCAAACACCCCTTGTGGGTTCCTTATCTCATTTCCATATCTAGGTTAAAGGTTCATCACTCAAAGGGAATAGAATCCCTCACTATATCCATGATTTCATCACAACCTAAACAGCCACATATAGCAGTACAATGTAAGAATAATATAGAAAGTATGGAATATCGGCCCTCTCACTTCCAAGTTAAACTAGGTTAGTCCTCACATAACCAAACTACACATGAATATTATCCATGATATACCCTTAAGCCAGCCATTCCCAATCTATCACACTCCCCTACTCATAGGGAAATAAAGGAACGTGTTCAAAGGTCCGCTATATTCATTCATTAAACTTATGCCCCTCTAGGGTCCATGTATCACATATCACATATTTATGAGAAATACCATGGTCATCAATGACCAAGGCATTAATCTTAGTATTCAAGGGTTCATCATATCCCATCGTGTCCCTAGTCAATTTCATTATTATAATATAGATTTAAAGGAAAAAATCAATTTTTAATTCAAGTTAGATCATCAATAAGTAGCGAGACTACATATCAAATGATACATAAAAAAATTTATAAACCTTAGTAAGATATTTAGTCACCACCTATACATCTTTCCAAATAATTATCCTTAAGTGAAGTCCATCCACCAATGTCAACCAAGATCAATTAAGAATCACCCAACAAAAAATAGATCCTAACTCCATCAATAATAATTCTAATAAATTATAAACTAATTATAATTAATTTTCAAATTAAAATATAATTATTTTCATAATTAATATCTTGGGAATAATCAAATAAAATCTCATCTGGGGCCTCCCATGGCTTAAAACTTGAGAAACTGGGTGCATACCACCCATAGTATTCACACAGGACTCTAACATACAAAAGCCTCAATTTCTCATTTCAACCCATCCATTAAGTTTATTCAAACTAATGGAAATCAATAAATAATTCAAGGCAGTGATATACCTTTAGCACAATAACATAATACCTAGTGTGTTCATCCTCCTAGTACCCCCTTTATCCAACTCAAGAAACCCCCATAATTTATGGCTGATTCCACCAAGCACCAATGGGATCATCACTCATACCCTAGATCATAGACACCACAATAAATGAATAATTAAGGATAAGAAAAAAAAGGAATAGGGATAAATTCATACCTTAAATGATGACGAAAACTATCTTTAATCACCATATATCATGGAGTTTAGAAGGGAGAAGAATAAGGGGAGAAGAGATCAACCTCCCTTATTTTTAAATCACTAAAATAATGAATTTTGAATTGAGTTTCCAATTTGAAGGCCCTAAAATACCATTATGTACCAAGTTAAAATAAATTGGATATAAATCCCATCGTGGAATAACCCATATGGATCAAAGTGTAATGCATCTACTAAACACCCCTCGTGGTGTGGCCCCTCAAGTCACGACATGGTTAACTTCCCCTATTAGAACCAAAAACTAAACCTCACTACCCAAGGTCACATTACAACTGGTCTCTTATCTTCATAGTATAACCAACCACCTAGAGTAGTTAGATTTTAATTCCTCATAAGGACCCTCTATAGTGAATCCTACCCACTATGGAATGAGCTTTCCCCCTTAAGAAACCCTCACAATATATCTCATGTGTCATGGTATGATCTTTCCCTTTACTATAACATTTTACATTTAAGAAAAAATAGAGTAACCAACATCCCATATCACTAAAATTTTAGAAAATTATAGAACCATTATTTTTCAAGTAGCACTTATATATAAAGTAATTTACCAATTTTATAAACCCTTACATACCAAAGTAACCCTTACATACCATCTAGATCAACCGTTCTATATTAAATACTTTACCAATTTTGATAACCCTTATATATTAGAAAAATAAACCTCAAGTATTAAGGAATTTTCTAATTTTATAGATCCTTGTGTATCAAATTAACCATTATATATCATCTAGCTCAACCCTTATGTATTTAGGATTTTACAATTTTTTTACTCTTATGCATTATAAGGTGACCCAATGTTAACATTTATGTATTTGAGGGTAATCATTATATACCATGAAGTTTTCCCTTATGCATCATAGTGTGACCCTTACTCATAACAGTTTTATTCCTTATATAGAATAGTGACACTCAATACTTTTCTAAATTCTCAATCACCATGCTTCAGGAAACCCTTATATATTTCTTTTACTATAGGACAACCCATATGTATTTCCATTATCATTTTCAACACTTATGTATTAAATTATATATAGGAAACCCTTATGTATTATATTTATCATATGAAACCCTTAAATATACTTCATCATTTAAAATTAACTCTTACATAACTGTTTCGTTCTGGTTTTTCGGCCACGAAACACCCAACGGCTCCATATCCAATGATTGATGGACCCGCTTTCCAAAGGCAGGCATTCACCGGATGGTCTAACTAGTGACTCTTAAGAACTCACATTGGTCAAGAGGATGGGAGTTCGGGCTCATCACACCCTTTTGGGGGGGAATTATTTCCTATTTCGGGACTCTCTTATAGATTTAAGACGTATTCATATGTTCGCGAATCTTTAGTTTATACCCAAACATAGTATCCACAGATTTAACCTTGGTGGGCAACGGTCAACTGGATGTAGGGGTTTGGAATAATTTATGCCTGAGGTTTACCATCCCTCATTGTATTAATGACCCCGAAGGGTTGGAACTCACTTGAGGTGACACTAAGAGTGGCACGGTGAACTGATGTGGAGATGATCGGATCGACTAGTTGTTGGGCTTGAACCTCAGGGAGGCTTCCTACGTACCCTACTTAGGATGCAGGGATCAAAGTCCACGTAGTTCGTATATATAGTTTAACGTCATGTTGGACGAGGGTGGAACTCGACGTGAAGAAATGACCGAGTGGTGGGATTGAACCTCGTGGAGGCTTCCTACGTACCATGCTTTGGGATGGATCAAAGTCCACGTACTTCATTTAGGTGTCGGGGGACTGACGTGAAGAGAGATCAGGTGGTCCGATGGGTGGTGGGCTTGAACCTCATGGAGGCTTCCTACGTACCCTGTCTAGGAGGCAGGGATCAAAGTCCACATAGTTTGCATAGGTGTCGGGGAACCGACATGAAGAGAGATAGGGTGGTCCGATGGGTGGTGGGCTTGAACCTCATGGAGGCTTCCTACGTACCCTGTCTAGGAGGCAGGGATCAAAGTCCATGTAGTTTTCATATAGCTTGGGGCTTATGCTCTGGGGCAACCCAGAATGATGGATTGGGGATTACACTCTGAGGAGACCCATAGGAGGATTTCACGATCGATGCTTACTCTAAGCCCACGTGAGTCATGCTCGGTGTGAGAAACAAGAGGCAGTAGGGACCAGACGATCACGCCGTGAAAGGTGTGTCCATGAGAAGCGGAGTGGGGATTACGCATGAGGGTGGCCCAGGGTGATGAATTGGGGCTTACACTCTGAGGAGGCCCAGAAGGTCAGGGCTTACTCTGAGATGGATGCCCGAGGTGACTTCCTCATGTTTGACCATGAGAGCATCCCAACCCATTGGTGGGTTGAGGAATATAATGGGGGATAACACCTATGCGCAAGTTCACAAGCGCGATAATGCCAAGGGTGTTGAAATTAGTCCAAACAAAGGGAGATGAAAAGTGTGAATCACATTCCCAACATTCAGAACACAGTGAAGGTGGCATGAAGATGGAGGATAACTATTGACCATGTTCAAAACACAGCATCCATATCGTGTTATCCAGAAATGGGGACGAACAAATGAGGGTCGACTGCTGACCATATTCGAAACACAGGACCTATCTCGAAGTGTTGTCCAAAGTCTTCTGGGGTGTTGGCCCAGGATGGTAGGTGAGCCGATGCGGCATGAGGCCAGGTCATTAGGGGGTCCTTTCAGACATGAAAGAGGATGAGGATCCGAATTAAGGACATGAAAAGCATGAGGTGGAGTGATAGAATGTTTGAATGGATTCCAACACTCTTGAAGGAATGCCATTGTGATCATGGCATGAGGCATCTTATGCTTGGATCATGAGGAATCTCTTGCATGGAGCAAGAGACATCCAATTATTGAATGATGGGGAATGCTACAGTTTATAGTCATGTAGAGAGGATTGTTTCCATATAGTTTAATTTCATATGGATTGGATGAAGGCCATATATTTTAACGTCATGTGGTCAGGATGATGGCCATACAGTTTAACATCATGTGGTCAGGACGACTAGGTAGGAGATACCTAGCAATGGTTGGTGTGGGACTTATGCAAGGGTGGCCCTTTCTGGATGAACCTAGCAAAAGGAGCTAGGTAATGGGGTTAAGAGTCTCATGAGGAGTAGCTCGACTCATGGAATGTATAGGACGGATATTGGAGCGGCATAAGGGTGCAGTGGAAAATACTATTGAACTTATCCGAAAAGTTCATAGTGCGACTCTCCATTTTTCATCGAGGTCAGTGACGGTAGTGAAGGGACCGGCCCGGAGGGCCAGGACTACAGCCCAACACTGACCCCGAGCGGGGGTGCGGGGGCATAGACCCCACGGTATGGACCGGCGAGTGCATGGGGTTTTCCGCATGGTTCGAGCCGTGAGGAGCTGGCCAAGAGGTGTCATCCATGAGGGACTGGCCGTGGAGGAGCCATCCGCGAAGAAGCGAGCCACATAGGAGCTGGCCACAAAGGACTAGCCGTGAGGGATCCGCATGTGGTTCGCAGTTTAAGTGTCCGCGAAGGGTGTCCGTGGAGGAGCTGTCCGCGGAGGAGATGGACATCCGTGAAGGATGTTGTCCGCGAAGGATGGTTGTCCGCGAAAGATGTCTGCAAAGGGGTTGGCGCTCGTCCAACTTCACGCCCGCGGAGGATCTCCGCCTCCGTTTCATGAACGACAATGGTCCTCGGAGGGGGCGGTTCATGGAGGATCTATCCGCGAAGAAAATATCTGCATGTGGTTTGCGGTTTGATTTCTCCCCTATGTGGAAGAGTGCATCCACAGACGATGTCGAGTCCGCGGATGGTCGCGGACCGCTGGGAGCGATTTCTCCAGCGTCTCCCCACGGGTTTTCACCCGTCCTTCCTCTTGTCTCCTTTTTGGTTCCCATCGATGATTATTTATAGATCCATGGATAGGATGGGCACACGGAATTTGCGGAAGCCCATGAAGGAATCCCCATCCACGGACGACTCGGTCAACCAGTGATCTTTGGAACCGAGATCCGCGAAACTGCTCCGCGGCTATACACCACTCCGCCTCTATTCGGCGAACGACAGCGGTCCACAGCCACATGGGCGCTCCGCCTCCATTTCGTGAATGACGGCACGCGCGGCATGGGCCGGTTAGCGCGCTTCGTGGCTGGGGTGTTTTGTGAAGGTGGACCGGCCGGCGCCCATCCTGCTTCGTGTCTACAGAGGGTCCCCGCCTTTGCTTCGCGGACGACGCTGGTCCACGGAATTTCGATTTTCCGAACCGGCCACAACTATTGCTGGGAGCCGGTACGCGGACCGGTTCGGTCCTTTCCCAATTCTTGGGGTAATTGGATTTCCTCCTTGCGGAATTTTCAGGACCCTACAATAATACTATGGATCAATCATTTATAATTTTTCTAAAAACTCATATATATTACGTATAAATTCCATAGTTCTTTACAATCATCTCAGAACCTCTATATTTCATCTCCATCCATATAAAGTCATTTTAAAACATTCTTATCCACTTAAATTTACCCCAAACAACTTCAAATGATTATATTAAATTTTAAGGCCTTCACAAAAACTTCTTCAACAAAAATATATGGTTTTTTATGACATGAGAAAACTAAAATGATAGTGATTTCATAACTTTATAATTAATATAGCGCTTATTTCATATTCAAATAACATAAATAAAATCCTCATATAATATATATTTTCAACAAATACAACACAAAAATTACTAGTTTCAACATATTCTAACTCTTGGAGTCACATCCTGAGTCCTAATTCTCAAGATGACTTCTTCTTTGAGACCAAAAAATAAAATTTCCACTAAATTTCACCAAATTGTAAAAATTCAAGTATTTGAACTTGACTCTTATAAAAACCATCATTTTTATTTTTTCAAATATTTAAGTTATTTAAAACATCAATCTTTTCATGTAAATCCTCACTTTCTCACTTAATCAACCTAGTTTTCACATCACCACAAAAACACCTTATTAACCAAGGTTAGGTGTGTCTCTTTGACTTGTGAATCATTAAGATTTAAGTGGGAATGGGTAATTCCATTTTCTTTAAATGCATATTAAACCTAATAAATTAAATATTAACCATTTAAAGTTAAATTAAGAAATTTCATTACAAAGGACCAATATACAAATATAAGCTTTTATTAAGGATTTTTGGTATAAAAAACCCCAAAATGGTCTCATTTCAACCTCTTTTAACAATAGAAAAAGGTGTTTGGAACTTATCATATTCAGGTTCACATGATATAACACAATATAGTATATATTGTTCATATTTTAAGGGAAACATCAACATCATTTACAAGTCTGGTAAGGAATTATACATAAAAAAGTAAGGATTACAAGTATAAAAAAGAACAAGAGTGGGGAAATAATCATTATTTATATCATATAACACTCCATTGAAAATATTTCCAAGTCATACTAAAAATCACTCTTTAGAATCCATTCATTTATATTTCTAAAATATTAATTAAGTCACATTGATGGTTTTTTAAGGAAAAAAGGATGACATGTCATATAAATAGCCCGAAAATTACTTGGAGGGTTGAGACCACCTATAATTACAATTATATAGATTTACCCATTATCATAAATCACCAGTGAAGTACCACGAATCCACTAAATCATAATTCTATAACTAAATAACCCAAATCACATAATAAATAAAATTAAAGGACGTTTTAACTCAAAGGAAACTCATCCAGATAACTCCTAAAAATCCATTAGATATCATTTTAACAAACTCACTAATTCAATTCCACATAACTCTATTTAATTTCATCCTGAAACCATAAATTACCTAGGATAAATAATACATCTTCCTCCTTCTACCAAAATATTTATGAATGGCATTTGGATGATCCATCTCAACATCCTATAGCTATAACAAGATGAAGCCTCTTAATTCAGGTGACATCCACCACACCTCAGGGGAATTATATCTCAATAACTAACCTAATAAAACTATAAATCCATTAATAGATATGGAAGAGTTAATGGTAGGTGGTTAGGTGATACTTACCATGTATCTAGTGATAAAACTCCTTAGAAACCATGGGTTGATGGGGGTTAAAGGTGGATATGAAGAAACTCTAATGGATATAAATAGGGAACTCATGAATGGATGAATGAGGATGATATTAAAGGAAACCATAAATGGGGTTAAAAGGAGGGAGTTTAAAGACTAAAAAGAAACTTATTTAAAGGTAAAAGGGGAGCTGGGTCTGTTTGGTTCCTGCTGGAGTGCCATTGGGTACTCGGTGGCACCCCTAATGGATCCACCCCATTGTTTAGCTCACCAGGTACTTAGTGAGATCTCACCAGGTACCTAATTCTACATGTAGTATTAGGATAATAGATGCCACTAACCTAAGAATACCTGATCCCTTAAAATCTCGCCCAAACTATAACCCATTTCCAAAATTCTCTAATAATTCATCCTCCATTATCTAAATTATAGACTGGATCCTAAAGCAAAAAAACCAAACCACCCACTAGATCTAGAAATTCAATTAGTCTCTTGAATTCATTTCTTTAAATATCTAAGTTCAACTAAAAATTAAGATGACTGGAACACCTGTAATCATTAGTAGACTTAGGGTATCTTATGAAGGGGGCTTAGTTGGAGGTTCTAGTGAGTTGAGTGCTTTGATTATCATATAGAAAGTGGTTTTTCCATGCCTTATAGACCCCTAAACCCCTTTGATAGGGGTTGAGTGATGTAAATTTGGTTCCTTTGGATTCAAATATCTATTTTAAAATAATTTTTTTCTATATAAGGGCCTTGGAATTAAGGGGATTGTCATTTATAGTATTTTTTATTAAATTTGGTGGGTTTCAGTGATGGTATGACCCTTAGGAGGGTTTTTATGTGAGATTTATCTAGGTTTCATTATTTCCTAGGGAACGGGGTAAGATTGGTGTGGTTTAGCTTGGGTAACCTTTTAATAGTGGTACCTATGGGTGGATGGGTGTGTAGAATCCCTTAGTGAGGTGGACTGGGAATAACATGCATTCGTATTAAATCATTTTAGATAAATATTCAAAATACGTGACAATAATTTATAACACGTAACCTAAAGTTTTTTTATCTTCAAATATTAGATATATAATCAATTTATTTCATAATTATTCTTCAACATTTCCCACAAATGTTACTCAAACATGGTACCATAATAGAAATACCATACTTAACACCCTTCTTCATAACCAAGGAAAATGGAAACATAATTAGTGGTGAAATCATATGGTTAATAAGGGTAAATATGAGAGATATCAATTGAAGATCATAAGTGAGCATAATATGAACATGTGGTTATGGTATCATAATCATTGTACACAATCATAACATATAAAAATCATACCCAATAATTCATGGATTATAAATCATGAATAATATCACAATTATTTGGCATAAAATAATAAATGAATCATAATAGTGTATAAACATGAGTTATAAGTCAATAATATTGATCCATGAGAGCATAAAATAGGCATAAGAATGTGTCATAAAGTGTGGAACTACATAAGAATATAAAATCATTTCCTTTATCAAGGATAACTATCATGACCTAAATCACATAGTGGAAAGAGTCCCATAGTGGATTGGGTTTACTTCTCATTCCATTTAAACCTTTGTGGACAGAGTCCCTTGGTGGATTGAGTTCACTCTCCATTCCTTTTAAACCTTGATAGACAAAATACCCTAGTGAACTTGGTTCACTCCTCAGACCCATAAAAGTTATATCATGAGATATAAAACTTTACCCAATTCATTGGATGGATAAAACATACCCATCCATTATATAATGATAAACCATATGATTTTATTCCATAATAACATAAGAGCATTCATCATTCCTTCATATCTTAATTTACCCATGGAAAAGAAATAGTTTTCATGGCGATTTTCTTAAAAAACGATCATATAACATGTAGATAAATAATTTGAATAGTATCATTTGATAATATCCCCAAATAAAGCATAAAAATTATTAAAGTATGATTACATAGATAAAAAATAATTTTATAAAATCATTAGAAATATTCTTTGAAAAACAAAAAGAAATATCCTTTTCTTTTAGTAACTTTTAAAAAATAAAAAAAACATAGAACAATGGAAATATTATTTTATTTAGAACCCATGGTACCTTAGAAATTAATATTAATAAAAAATAATATTCATTGTGGTGGGAAAAGGTTGTCATGTGGTAAATGTTAAAAAAAACTTTCTTTTCATGCCTTTATAAAGAAATCCAAAAGTAACTCATATTGAAAACATTAAAAATATTCATTTTAAAAAGAAAATCAATAAATTAAAAGATAGTTCAAAATTACCTTAAAATTTTAAATTTAGTGAATAACATTCCTAAAATATTATAAATATTATGGATATGGAGTAAAAGTATTTGGGTAAAAGACTTAAAAACTTTTAAATCAATAATTTAATATAAAACTCATTATGAATTTTAAAATCAAAACCACTTTGAAAGTAAGAGATTGAGAAATAACTTAAAAAATTACTATAAATAATTTCATGAAATAATATGTTAAAAATTAAGTTTATTCACTATATAAATGAAAATAGGTTCATAATACAAAACATGTCTCAATGAAGTGAAATTGAGATAGAGAACCCCCTTATGGCTTCAGTAACCTTCGAATCAAAACATCGTGAAAGAGAAAAAAATATAGATGGGTTTTTAAAACATATTAATTTTCATGATAAAAATAATAAAATACCTTCATGTATAGTATTTACACCATAAAAAATAAATAAGGTGGTGAATATAGAACACATATCAATGAAGGGGAATTGAGATGAGAAAACCCTTATCTCAAACTTTCGATGGGTTAGATATTCTCTAACCCCCTATATAATAAATTTATATTTATTTTAAATATATATTAGAAATATATTTATATTTTATCTTACTGAATACCATTCACTTATAATTTATTATTACCCTTTTAGTAATTATTGTTTAAATCAATATTTTTTGGTTAACTAATTGGTTTTCTACGCATGTTTCAATTCGGTGATTTTGTTACATGTACCTTGGTCATGTTTTATCATATAAATAATGTTTAAAAAGGTGTATATTATTTTTTATATATAAAAATATATTACCATGTTCATTTCATGGAACTAATGGTGATGATTTTCAGAGAAATATTAAAAATATTATTTTTAGAAATTTTGATTCCATAAAAAGAATTGATTTTATTAGTGAACAGAAATATGTATATAACCATTAAATAATACTTAAAACATATTAAATACATTAATTTTATATAATATTTTTTGTATATAACATTCATTAATCATTCATGATATAAACATTATAACATTATTCATGTAGGTGGTAATACTGATACAAAGAAGAGCACGTTATAATGACTAAATGAGTAAGAACATGCTATTTCATAATGATAATATCACTTTTACATAATGTTAATGATTTAAAAAAAACATTTTATGAAGTTGATAAATTGTATTTAACAATATTTAGATGAATAATATATAGAATCAAAAACAATAAGAAGATATCACTTGTGTTGAATCTTCTCTTGAAGTATCTCTTAGAAATGTGAGGTTTACGACTTCTTATTAAGACCTCAGGTTCCAAAACGTGAGATAGTATTATGAGGGATATTATTTTTGTTGTTAATAAAGATAAATTTTAAGTAATGGTGTGGTTTCATGTGAGTATAGGATGGATCCATTTATAAGTGATAGGGGTGGTACTTTTGTAAATATTCTTAATTTTAAATAAAATAAATGTCATTCTCAAAATAAATTGGCACCAAATTAGAAATTTTTTTAATATAATATAAGGTTAGATAATAAACTCATATAAAAAATTATATATAATTTTTTTATGATATTTTTGGCCTTATAACTTAGTTTGACCCCTTTTTGTCCATTTAAAATTTTACAGTGGTGATTATCTTTTATCAAGGTAGCTTATTTTTATGATCAAAAATTAAATGGAACTTATTAAATAATTTAAATATGATGACTCTAAATGTGAAAAAAAATTACTAAATTTATGGAGATTTTAAAAATATATATTTAATATAAGAAGATGTAACATAATAAAAATAGTTTTTAGAAAAATTCCCTTTTTAAACATAATATGATTTTACACCAAAATCATGTATAGTATTTATTACCATAAAATTTATTGGTTTGTTATTACACACACACAATCCATTTTTTATTTTATTAAAGAGCCACATTAAGGGTAAGTGGGAACCAAAAAAAACATTCAGCATCAAGATACACCCTCAGAACACCCATTACAAAATTCAAATTTCAAAAAAAAAACATACACCCCACCAAGACCGTAGCATTCAACCTATTTCAAAATTCAAAATATACTGACATCACTGCAAATTGTGCACATCCTGTGAGTTGACTGAGGAGAATCATATGCGAAAAGGAAGTCACATTTTGAACACATCGTCGCCATCATACACAACACCTCTCCATCGTCACGACACCAGCGACCACCACTAAAGCATCGTCGTTGTCCAGCATCATCATCATCGACAAAGAAAAACCACCACAAGAGGAATCCTCTTAACTACCGATCTCCGGAAACCATAAAAACCGCCAAGAGAAATCAAAACAGAAGACCAATTTAGCAGTAAAAGAAAACTGATTCCACAAAATAGAAGCCCTCCAAATCTATCAGCACCTTGAATCCCTTGGAACCTTGAACCACAATCCCAAAACCACGTAGTTTCCATTGCACCAAATCCAACTAGGAGACGCGTGTAGGAACATGAGGTCAGAGCCGGTTGAGCCGCCAAGGAGATCTTCAGCACATAACCATCATCGGGCCCAAAGCCTTCTTGAAAGCAGTACAAAACCATCTCCAAACTCAGAACCTTCGCCAATAACGGGACCAACATCACATCTCGGTAGTAGACTTCTTGGACCGCATGAGCAGAAAGAACCTTGAGCCTTGCTAGAAGAAACGCATGCACACTATCAAATTACCTCACATACAAGAAGAACCCACAATCCAGAAAAACACGTCGCACCATCGTCTACATCACCAATGGAAAAAACCGTAAACACCTTGAAACATAAGAACCAAATAAAAGAACAACCACCGAGGGGAAGGCCTCCACAAGAAGCGCCTCCTGGAGCACCCTGCTACTCGCACAAACACATCCCAGAACCTCCACTGAAACCATTACGCCCTACCGACCTGGAAAGGGGTAAGGGATCTAGAACCCAGAGTTGTTTGAGAGCAGATCAGACCTCCACCGCGAGCCTTGAAGAAGCCAACACCATCATCCCAACAGAAAACCTCGTTGATGAACTAACACATCCGAAAAATAGACCCTGACTCCATCTGTAAATGTTGTCAAAGGACCGAAGCAAAATCGACATCACCGGGATGAAACGTCAGAAAACTACAACCCTGGACCAACTGATTAAACCGGAAACCAAAACGGTATTCGTCACTATATGAGCAAGGAGGAAGCCACTGAACCTCACACCAACACAATCCCAAACCACTGGGGTTCCTTCATGACAAACCAAGATGGGGTTTGGCATGAAGGTGACAGCGATAAGAGCAGTGGTGGGATCGAGCGAAAGCCGCAAAACTCCAGCAAACAAACCACCAAATTGGAACCAGGATAACTAGAGAGGAGGGGGAGCACCATGAACAAGGAGGAATAAGAAGTCGAAGGAGGGGAAATCAAGGTCGCCGAAAAACAAATCGAGAAGGATGAAACAGCCTCAGAGATTTGAAGGACAGACAAGCCGCTGCAAATCCAGGGGGAGAACCCTAGAAGGGGGAGATGCACGCTCGGGAGAGCCGCTGCAAAGCCAGGGGAGAAACCTAGGAGAAGTTTTTTATTACATTTAAAGAAATAAAA
The DNA here is from genome assembly GCA_963277665.1 of Viscum album. Lineage (NCBI taxonomy): Eukaryota > Viridiplantae > Streptophyta > Magnoliopsida > Santalales > Viscaceae > Viscum > Viscum album. Next base: position 113,330,258 of record OY728133.1, on the reverse strand, counting down.
AAATTAATGAATCATTTTGAATACTCAATTAAAGTAAAACGACCAAAATAGCATTTTTATTAGAATAAAATATAACTTAGGTTCCAAAAAGTCCGGCATGGGTTTCAAAATTCAAAACAATATTTTTAAATGATTTATTTTACTCTTTAAATAAATATTTTGTTGATACAAAGGTTTTATAAATTTTTAAGTCATGTTTATATCAGGATTATTTCATAAAAGTTACGGTATCTGTAAAAACAGTATTTTTCAATATTCGCCTAAAAATAAACCATTTTAGATAAATACTAAAAATTAACCCTAATATGATTTAGATATGATTAATAAAAAAGAATTTAATTTTATAAAATTAAAATTATTAAATTATAAAATTTATCTTTTAAATAAAACATATATAAAACACATTAGAAATAATTTTTTTAAAAAAAATATTTTTGAATAATTAAAGTAGTACTTCTTATAGTTACTTAATTATTTATTATATGTTGATAATTTATTTTAATAATTATTCCATGAATTTTATCAATAAATTTAATTGGTATCATTCTTAAAAAGTGATTAGTTTATCCAAAATTCATAATTCATAAAAATAATTTCTTTAAAATGAATTGTATTTTCTAAGTGAATTGGAATCTTTTAAATCTATAGGGATCATTTATTTTGATAATTATGTTTTGTAAAAATATCTCATCATGTGTTTAATTTTTTAATGCATAAAGTATTTATCATTTTATTTCAGTATTTTATGCATCACAAGCTATTGAACATGATGAATTTACCCTAAAGATAAGTATATACTAAAATCATAAGGTGTTACATTATACCCTTAATAAAATAATTTCACCTTATAAATTTCATTAATTTAATGAAAAAATTTGAGGATGCTTCTACCTAATTACATTCTCAGGTTCCCATGTTGCTTCGTTGAACTTATGATTCCTCTAAATAACTTTAACCAAGTGAGAGGTCTTGTTTCATATTACATTATCTTTATGATCCAAGATTTCTACGTGTTTCTCCTTATAAGAAAGGTCATGATTCAGTAGTATAAACTATAAGTTTAGTAACTTTGAAGTTTTAGGTGTGTACTTCCTCAAAAGTGATACATGGAACACATAATACACTTGAACGCGATCTCATCATATATTCTAGGTTTTGAATAATCCTTTCAGAATTACCATTTTTCTAAGGATTATATGAAGTTTTAAATAGTAATTTATTATTTAATGATTTATGAATACTTACCTAAAAATTCAAGGTAAAACTCGGATCTCCATCAGATATAATTGAAAGTAGTACTCCCTTAAGTCTTACCAGTCTTATGATTTATATCTTGGAAAGTTGGTCAAGAAAGAAATCTTCTCTTATAGAAATGAAATTTGCTAACTTCATAAGGTGAGAGCCGACAACGGGATCAGCATCCATACCGTATTGGATAGCCATAATTTTTGCACATGATCCTCAGCTCAGTTGGTGAGGTATTCTTAAGTGCATCCACAAAACCCAGGTTCAAAACCAAGTAGAGGCATATTTCTGGTACTGTAGAAGTACTGTAGCAATACTGTAGCAGGTACTGTAGCATGCACTGTAGTAGACTGTACACTGTATAGGTACTGTGCAAAACTGTACACTGTGTGGGTACTGTAGTAGGCACTATAGTAGTACTGTAGCAGGTACTGTTCGGTACTGTAGTAGCTGGAACTATTCAGCTTGGGTCACCAGTTTGGTCTTGGAGTCCTTAAGTATTTCGGGCCACCCAGGCCTTCGGGTCATTAGGGATTTTAGGCCACCTCAAGGCCTTTGAGCCACCTCAAGGCCTTCGGGCCACATGCAGTTTCCCCAGACACACTATAAAAAAGGAGCAGCCCCAGAAGAGGATTCAGAGCAGGTGCACTCACCAGAGCAGAGCCAAATGGATTTGTCAGAATGAGAGGGTATGACTATGCCATCGGGACTATCCTATGCTTGCACAGGAATCCTAGATAGACGGTCAATCGAAGGTAGAGAGATACTATCATGATGCAGATGCTGGGGAGGGGCAATTCCTTGTAGATAGTCTAGTTGAATTCCCTAAGACCTTCGAGTCATGTAATCTCCTAAGCCTACGGGTCATGTAATCTCTGAGCCTACGGGCGTTGTAAGGGTTCCCCCTCATCCCTTGAAAGGGGGGTTATCAAAAATCAATAAAAAATGAAGGCCTTCGGGCCATTCAGGCTAACTTCATAAGGTTATTGACTATAATCCAAATGGAATTATAGCCTTTATATGTCTTGGTGAACCCAAAGAAAAAAATTCATGGTGATGTTTTCTCATTTCCATAATGGTATAGGTAATGATTAGATCATCTCCTTAGACTTATGACATTCAACTTTAACTTATTGGCATAACAATCATCATGTTTCATACTCTACAATATCCATTTTTTTATTATCCCCCAATAATTGATTTTTTATAACTCTATACACCTTTGTGATTATTGGATGGATATATAATGATGGTTTAAAAACTTCATCAAATAGATCCTTATTAAGTTTTACTATTCATAGAAAAAATATTCGAGTCCTAAACCTTATTATTCTATTATGGTCAAGATTAAACTTTGGAACATTTATTTCCTTATTTTGTGGATCCATAGTCACCTTATATTCATTTTTTGATCTCCACATGTATGGATGGTTGAGAGTATATTTGATAAAGATGGGATTTCTCCCCTTTCATTATTATTTAAAATTTTATACTCTTCAAATCTATGAGTACAATATCTTTTTCAATACTCATCATAGATAATGTAGCATGATCAACTCTACTCTAAGAATTAGCCACCTTATTTTACTTATTTGGGTGGAAATTTATTGATAAATCATAATACATGATCAACATCAACCACCACATTTGGAACATATTAAAATCCTTCTATGTGAATATATATACTTTAAGAATTTATGATTTGTATGTATATCCCACATTTCACCATAGAGATAATGTCTCAATTTTTTAAAGAAAAAATCACCAATGTTGTCTCAAAATCATGATTTAGGTAATTTTTCTCATGAATCATCAATTGGTGAGAGGAATTTTCTACCATCAAAACATTTTTCATTAGAAAACATCTCAATTACTTATTTGATGTATTACTATATATCATAAACCCTTATCCACTATAAGGTAATGTGAGTACAGGTATAGTGATTCATCTTATCTTAAGATCCTTGAAATTTTATTCACATTAACCTATCCAAAGGAACTTAGATGCCTTCTAATTTAACTTAGTTAATAGATTTTTTATCCATTATAAATTTCTCAAAAAGCATCAATGGTATCCATCCAATATAAGAAAACAATGGATCTCAATCACAGTGGTTGTTTTGGGTCATTGTTTAATAACCTCCATTTTTTAAGGAACCATAGATATACCCTCTTTTTAGATTACATGATCCAAGAATGAGACTTTCTATAGCCAAAATTTACACTTTCTAAATTTGGAATATATGTTTTTTTATTCCTCTAGGTCTTAAAAACAATCCTCAAATGATCTTCATGATATTATTTTCTCTTAAAATATATAATAATATCATTTATAAATAGTAAAAAATTATCAAGGTAATCTATGAAGACTCTATTCATTATATCTATGAATATAGGGAGTATTTTTAAGTCCAAATGGAATCACTATAAATTTATAGTGTTCATACCTCAAACAGAAGGTTGATTTAGGTATGTCCTCACTTTTGACCCTTAATTGATGATATAAAAATTGAATATCAATCTTTAAGAAGTATTAATACCCTCATAGTTGATTGAACAAGTCATAAATATGGTTTAGATGATACTTTTTCTTGATCTTGATATTTTTTAGTTCATAATAACCAAAATAGAGACACATTAACCCATGTTTATTATTAACAAAAATAACATATGAACCCCATGGTGAATCACTATGGAATATGAATCCATTATTCAAATTATCTTGGAGTTTTTTCTTCAATTCCTATAACTAAATTGAATCCATTATATAATAATTCTTTGAAATAGGCATATCACTTGGTATGTGTTCTATTGAAAACTCAACTTTACGATTCAGGGGAAGAATAGGATACTATTCAGTAAATACATCGATAAATTATAAAAAAATAAGAATATTTTAAATTTTTATTTTCTCATCAACCATTTGAGATAGATACCCTTCATGATAAGGTATTAAGACTCATATAATAGAAGTAATTTCTATTGGGATCTCATAGTCATCATCACACTAATATATGGTCATGGGTTGATTTGGGATATGAAATATGACTTCCATACCTTGGAAATTTATACAGGATTTATATAGATATATCCGACACATTTCCCAAAATCATATCAAATTATATTAAATGGAGAATAATAAGATTTTTGAGAAGAACATTTATACTCACTTCAATCATAGAAGAGTTGTAGACTTGGGATGAAATCATCCCACTATTGAGAGTTTTCACTAATAATTCAGTGTCTAAATGTTGGGGTTTTGACTTAATAATCTCATATACCTATAAAGATAAAAATTGATTCATATAACTATGCTCAAATAAGATGTTTATAATAATGATAATGCTTATCATCGCCCCAAAACCATGATTATTTCTTCAATACCTTACTAAAATATAAATAATTGGCATGATCATCAAGAAATAATTAAAGTAAGAAATTATAGTATAAGTGAAATCAATCCTATTATGTATTAAATTATGACACATTTATTTCAAACTATGTAATTTTAGGTTCATCCTACTTCAAATAGGTTATTTTAGGTTCTGTCTTATTTTCCTTCATTACTTAATCCTCAAAATAACTAAAAACTGATTTAATACTAACAATGGTGACTTGATAATAACATACACACAAATTATTTCATTTTATATGAATATTAAATAATAATAAAAATAATTCATATCCCAAAACCTAAAGGTTTAGAGTATTTGGATATTAGATACATAATCAATTCATCTCACAACTATTCTTCAACATTTATCACAAATACTCTTAAAACATGGAACCCTTCTATACATATCATACTTAACACCCTTATTTACAAATTGGGGAAATACAAACATAATAAATGGTGAGCTCAAATTATCAGTAATATTAAACATGGAAGATATAAATTAGAGATCATAAGTGAAAATAAGATAAGCATGTGGATATAGGAGCATAATCAAGGTATATGATCATAACCAAAAAAATCATACCCAAAGTCATAGATCATAAATCATGATTCATTGCATAAGAATTTAGCATAACATAATATAGGATTCATAATAGTTCATAAACATGATTCATAAGTCAATAATTTTGATCTGTAAGAGTATAACATAGGTATAAGAATATGGAATAAAAGTTCCGAACAGATATCAGCACAGAAAATTATTTCATTTGTCAAATATCACTACTAATACCATTATCACATAGTGGATAAAGTCCCATAGTGTATTAGGTTCACTTATCATTCGCTTAAAACCTTGGTGTATGAATTCCCTTAGTGTATTTGGTTCACTCCCCATTCCCTTTAAACCTTGGTGGATAGAGACCCTTAGTGGATTGGGTTCACTCTCCAATCTCATACATATTTTATCATGAGACATAAATATTTACCCAATACATTAGGGAGCTATAAAGGACCCATATATCAAATAATGATAAACCATACTTATTTATTCCATAATAACATAAGATAATTCATCATTAATTCATATATTAATTTACCTATGGAAAAGAAATGAGTTTCTTGATAATTTTCTTAAAATGTCATCATAATCTATCTGTATAAATAATATGAATGGTATTATTACATTATATCCCTAGTGAAACACAAAAATAATTAAAATATATTTTCATATATGAAAATTCTTTTATAAAATTGTTATAAATATTCTTTAAAAAATAAAAATAATTATCTTTTTATTTTGGTAACTTTTAAAAATGAAAAATTCACAGAAAAATGGGAATATGATTTTCTTTAAAAAATCATGTAAAATTGGAAATAAATATTAATAAAAAATAATTTTAATGATGGCAATAAAAGTTATTCATTTGGTAAATATTAAAAATAACACTCTTTTCACACCTTTATAAAAAAATTCAAAAGTAACCCGTACAGAAAATATTGGAAAATTATTTTTAAAAACTAAAAAAAGAAGTTAAAATATAATTTAAAATTACTTTAAAAATAATTGAAATATATAGAATAATATTATTGAAATATTATAATGAATATACATATATATATATATATATATAATATTTGGGTAAAATACTTGAAAACTTTTAAAGCAATGATTTTAAAAAATCCTCTTATGAATTTTAAAATCAAAACCCCGTTGAAAGAAATAAATTGATAAGGAACTTAAAATAATATGAGTATAAATATATTCATTATATAATAGGTGCATAATATGAATCATGTCTCAATGAAGTGAAATTGAGATGAAAAAACCCTTACAAATTTGGTAACCCTTGAATAAAAACTTCATGAAATAGAGAAACTTAGATGGATTTTAAAAAACCTTAAATTTTAATTAAAATTTTCATAAAATACTTTCATGGGAAGTATATAAACCACACAAAAGAAATAAAATAGTTAATTTAGAATATATCTTAATAGAGGGAAATTGAGATGAGAAAACCCTTACCTCAAACTTCCACTTGTTCAGAAACACTCTAACATATTTAATAATAAATTTATATTTATTATTAATCTATATAATAACCAAAATTATATTTATGTTACTATATACCATTAATTTATAATTTTTTATTACCTATTTAGTAATATTTTTTTGTTAAAATCAATATTTTTGTGTTAGTTATTCAGTTTTCCATGCATGTTCTGATTCAGTAATTCCATTCCTTACAACTTTACATGGTTTAAAAATATAAAAAAATAATGAAGGTTTATATTATGATTTTTATATAGTTTTTTAGTTCCATGGTTAGTTCATGGAACTTGTGGTGATGATTTTCATGGAAATCCTACAAATATTTTTTTTAGAAATTTTGATTCCATAAAAAGAATTAATTTTATTAGTGAATAAAAATAGATATATAACCATTAAATAATCCATAAAACATCTTAAATTAATTAATTTTACATAATATTACCAGTATCAAACATTATTTAACCATTCATTGAATAAACATTATAACATTGTTTATGTTGGTGGTAAAACCAACCTTAATAAGAGCATGTTATAACAACTGATTGAGTAAGAACATGCTATTTGATAATAATAGTATAAATTTTATAGAAGAATGATGATTTAAAAAACATTTCATGAATGTGATAAATCAAATTTATTAATATTTATATTAATAATATATAGAATAAAAAACAATAAGAAGATATTGCTTACATTGAGAGCTTAAATCTCCTCTTAAAGGATCTCTTGGAAATGAGAAGTTTATAACTTATTATTGGGACCAAAGGTTTCCAAATGTGATATAGGATTATTAGGGAGATATATTTTTAATACAGAAAAATTATAATGAATGGTATGGTTTTAGGCATAGAGAGGAGGGTTCCTTCTAAAAGTGATATGGGTGGCACTTTTGTAAATACTCCTAACTTTAAATAAAATAAATGTCATTAACAAAGTAAAGTGGAACCAAATTATTCAAATTTTTAATATAAGATAGTTTAGTTGATAATTCACTAATATAATCAATTATATATAAGGTTTTTGGGATATTTTTGGTCTTATCACTTAGTTTAACCCCTTGTTAACCATTTAAATTTTTAGTGTTGTGAATAAATTTTACCATGGTAACTTATTTTTATGAACAAAAAATAAAATTAAACATATTAAATAATTTTAATATTATGATTCCAAATATTAAAACCAATTTTGAAAATTAAATTTCCATAGGTGGTGAAAAATTATTTTGGTTCAAGTACACATAACGCAACAAAAACAGTTTTTTGAAAAGTGCACTTTTTAAGCATAAAATAAATTTACACCAAAATCATGTCTAGTATTGATTACCATGAAATTTATTTTCATATGATTAAAAAATAATATTTTTATGAATATAAAATAAATCCAAAATATATTGTATCATTTTTAAAACTTAATTAAAGGAAAAGGATCGAAATAGTATTTTTATTAAAATAAAATATAACTTAGGTTCCAAAAATTCAGCCATAGATTTCCAAATTCAATATAATATTTTTAAATGATTTATTTTAAAATTAGAATAATTTTTTAAAAATAATAATGTTTTATAAATTTTTAATTCATTTCTATATCATGATGATGTCATAAAATTTACGGTATTTGTAAAAACGGTATTTTTTACTATTCGCCTAAAAATAAACCATTTTAGAAAAATAAAAAAATTTAAAAATACACTAATTTTGATGTAATAGATTCAAAAATTAATTTAATTTTTTAAATTTTAAATTATAAATTTAATAAATTTATCTTTTAAATAATACATATATAATATACAATAAAAATAATGTTTTCAAACATAATATTTTTGTTTAGCCATGAATAATTAAATTGGTGCTTTTTATAATTAATTAATTTTTTATTTGATGTTAGTAATTTATTTTACTAATAATTACATGAATATCATCAATAAATTTAATTGGTATTATTATTCTAATGTGATTAATTTATCCAAAATATATAATTTATAAAAATATTTTCTTTAAAATCAATTGTATTTCCAAAGTGAGTTAGAATATTTTAATTCTAAATGAATAATTTATTTTTATAATTATGTTTTCTCTAAATATATTGTAATGTGTTTCATTTTTAATATATAAACCATTATTCACTTTATTCTGGTGTTACATGCATCACAAGATATTGAACATGTTGAATTTATTCCAAAGGGATATATATAATAAAATCACAGGGTGTTGCAATTAGATTCCTTGACGGATTACTGAATGGAAAGAATGTAAATTGGCCTGAGGGACTATTATTTCTTGGTAATATATTTTAGACTCTATAAATATAATTTGAAATAATTTTGCAAGTACCTTATGGAATGAAAGGTTAGGTGACGACCTAGATGGATGTGGTGCATGGGTGTTCCTAAGTGTGACCAGTGAGTTGGGTTGTGAATGGATTGTGGACTTGGTTATTCAAAAATACTCATGGTATTTTTCATGGTCATGGGTTATAATTAAGGTGATCTATTATAGTGATAGGTTATAGAATTTTATGGTGATTCATGTTATGAGATATTCTCAAGATGTGCGCTAAGTATGGATTAGAGGTTAGTCAAGGTACAGTCCAAAAATATGTTTTTGTGCTTGTGTTTTTATGTGTGTTCCATAATTTTGATCCTAAATTTAATGATGATAAAATATGAAAAGTGTCACCCTAAGGGAGAGGGTGCTGGCATGGAATACCCCAAGTGGGATGGCACAGGTACTTGTATTGTTTGCAATGCCTCACCTTGGGTGGGAGTGTGTGGGAATAAACAACATTGAATGAGAGATAACTAGTATAGGTTGTGTTATAAGGCATCACTATAAGAGAGAGGGTGTTGTCATGGAACACCTTGAGTGAGAGGGGATTGGTCAAGGTATTGATTCCTAACATGGTTGTGAGACCTCACCTTGAGTGAGAGGGTTGTGGTATATGATATGGCATGATATTATGCATAATACACCACTTTTATTGAAAAATTGATGGCATGAGATGTAGTACAAGAATTGGTTTGAAACCTCACCTTGAGTGAGAGGTTGGAGGTATGGGATAGGACATGAGATCGGGACTTGGTATGGAACCCTACCCTATGTGAGTTGGAAGTGTTTGAGACTTTGTTGATGGTCCTAGACTTGAGTGGTGGGACTTAGGCCTAGTTTCATTAAAAATGACTTATTTCACAAGAAATGGTCAGAATAGGTGAGGTGAGGAGTCATGGTGTCCTAGCTATCACATGATTATTGGGCATGTATGCTTGTGTGCTACTTGTTTGTATTCTAAGAATACACACAATGCATATTTTGGTATATCAAAGAAATCATGTTAGTAGTTACCTACTAATATTTATTTATCACACCCTATATGGGTGCCCTGGTGTGAATCCATACCTTCGTGTTTCACTTTTAGGTGAAAATTTTTATAGGAAACTTAGTTGGAGTATCTGGATGGGAATTTAAGAGACTATTCGAAGGAGGGACCTAGATTTTATAGTTGAGTATCCCATTTATTTTTCTTTAGTTTTATTTTATATTTAACTAGCCTGATGGGTGCTTATTTTATATATTTGTATGACTATAATGATTCTCATTATGTTATAGCCTTTTCTATTTGAGCATACCCTTCTTTATGTAATGAATTTTTTAAATTGAAATGTAAAACATAACAATTTATTTCTAAAATAATAATCAATGAATTTATTTGAGAATATCCTTTGTTGGTATATTTATAGTTTTCTTATTTTATTTTTATAAAATATTTTTAATATTTTATTTTTATAAAATATTTTTAATATTTTATTCTCCTTTGTTAGGTTTTTTATTATTTTAATCGATTATAATATCCCATGGTCTTTCACCAATAGTTCTTAATTGTTCTATTTTTTATGAGTTATAAATTTAAAAAATTAGTATTTATTTGAATTTTTTTATTATCATTTTTTTATGTTTCTCATTCTTAAGGTGAGTGCTTAAAATGTTAATATGTGTAATATTTTCAAAAAAAATGTTTTATTAAAGATAGTTTTGAAAATTTTAGGAAATTTGGAAATGAAAGGGAGTGGTTCATCGGGTTATAGTCTTAAGGATTTCATTTACTAGATTTTTTAATTAGTTTTGTTTAATGATCATGGTGAACACTCATTATATAGGATTATTATATTGTGATAGACTTCCCTAGACCCAACTTGATTTTTAATGTATTATTTACATATCATGTATGCAAAGAGTTGTGTATGATTTATTCCTACCTTAATAGTGTTGTTACTTATTTTTTTTATAAAGGTTCAAGTAAGGAAACTAGATAGGTTCCTTCCCCTATTATTAAAATAAATATGAAAACGTTAAGGGGTGTTGCTTTATAATCATGAGCATCTACCCAATAAAATAAATGTAAAAAATTGCAATAGAAGCAGCCAAAAAGGAATAACCATAGGATAAAAAACTAGTAGTACCATGTGTCTTAGATCTAGTACCCATATTATAAAAAATCCATCAACTCCCAAGGCATGTGGATTTAAAAATCTTATCCTTTTTTTGATAGATTTCCACATGTTCTCTTCATCGAAATCCAATTCTAATAAGGCATCAACATTGCTGTAAATTAATTAATTTATTTTATTTTCACAATGATTCCCTTAAACTTTGTATTAATTTCATAAATCCAAAATCCTATTGGGTGTAGAATTATCCTCAAGTGTTGTAAAGTAATTAGAAGTGTGAACCTAGATTTTCACCCTAATGGTTCCCTATGAATCAAGAGTTCCCAATATATTATCCTTAGAGTAATAAGATCATTTATCCCTATTAAGGATGTAAAAAGTTGAGGGAAAATGGTATCCTTGATATCCTTAAAAACCTTTATATTAACTGATTTGGAACTCTCAAATTTGGATAACTTCTCAGAATCAACAACTCTGACCTGGTGATAATAATTGGAAGCTTCAAGTAAAAAAACATAGCTTATTTTCTAGTTGAGGCATGTGGAGTCTTAGGATTCCTTTCATCCGCCACCTCATCCTACTTCCCAACAGAAACAACCAATGTGAATGAAGGCAACAAGAGTCTATGAAAAGTGGGAATATTATTTTAGGAGGCCCTATCCTGAGTCTCTATTTATATCCCAAGATAAATATCATTCTTTTTACAAGTATTAACAAGTGAACTATCCTTGGAAGATCCATCAACATCCTTTATAATATCCCTAGGAATAGGAAGCACTAGAGTTAAAGACTGATATTTAGACTTATTTTTATTGAAGAGGCTTGATTATACTTCTGTTTACCTTTTCATCCTTTTGAAATGACCATTTTGTGATCTTTCCAAAGTAATTAATCAGCTTAATCTTTAGAAGAAAATTAATCATCATTCTGACCATCATTATCATCATCAACCAAATCACCCTCAATGCCCTTAAATAAAGCATCCCAAAAATAAATTCCTAATGATTTGTCTCCTTGTCTATAAGATAATCCCATAATCCATCAACTCTCCCAAATGGATCACTTTTCCTAGCCTACTCAAGAGTAGAAATGATAAGAATATGAGTATCACTCTCCAACCCCTATCCACGAGGATCATCCAAAGTATCCTTCAAAGAATAAGGAACCAACTTCTCTTAAAGATTTCCAATACTCAAAGAACCACCAGCTATGGGATTCTAATCCCTTGGGAGAACAGAATTAAGATCTTAAAATTTTGAGTGTTTTAACTTCTTATTCATACAAGTTTTCACGTCATTCCATTTTAAAGAGTAATATGAGAAAACATTATTCCTAAAACAATTATCTTGAACATGCCTAATATATTGGCCCAAAACATAGAAGAAATTTACTTTTTCATATTTTATTTAAATCTCTATATTCTAGTCTATAGTAGAGAGAAAAACCTTGTAAATTAGTGAAACACTTATATCAATTTGAACAAAAATCCTAAGAAATACCCAAAATGGGAATCCTTGGGTACTTTTCCATTTTTATATGAAAACTAATCACCAAAGTGATGTAAAATAAAATTCAAGGATTCCATAGTATCTAATTAAGTTCAGTAATCTTGATAAAAACCTGGGATCTAAAGTTATTAACCCTAAAATGATTGAAATGAAAATCCCAATTCTTGATGGTAAGCATGCTAGGCTTGAGTGAAATCAGACAAAAACCCCAAGCATGATGATTCAATGCATCATTAGGGGACAAAAAATTAAAAAAAACCTTACCAATGAGTGCACATATCTAGTCTAAAAAACCTAAATGGAGGAAGTGTGTTGAATCAGATCTTCCATTCTCTATAGATTACTACCAACTGTCAAGACCATACAAGAAATAATTGAAAAGTACAAAGCTACAAGCAATCATTGATCACATCTTGATTCTTAACGACATGAGTTGTGAAATCACATTGAAGGACAGTCTCTAAAATTGAGTCCTTTGATGATGAAAAATGACGATGATTGACATCTCCATCTCAAGCACAAGTGGAAGATAGAGCCTCCTTAGTGTTACTAAAGGAATGATCCACAATATTCAGAACTGAGGCCTTCCCACCAGCTAGAAGATCAAAACCAAAAGTAGTGTAGGACAGTCATCAAATCAGGGAAAACCTAGATGCCATGTAAGTCACCCACGAACTCAAGAGATCCTCACATCTTCCCTCTCTCAATAGTGTTATTACTTATATGTGTATTATTTACATGGTAATTTCCCTAGATTATTTATTGTATCAAAAGGTTCACTACAAGAAAAAGATTATTTAATGGAATCTTTTTAGCAATGATTTTCAAAACTATCGCTATATGTTTTGTTTTATTTTTTTAAAGCAATCAAATCCATCACAAACTATTAAAAAATAATTTTAACAATAGTTTTTAAAAACCACTGTGAAATTAATAATTATTGTTTATAATTATTAATTAAATATTAATTACTTGTCAATTGTTAATTATTAATTATTTAATAATTATTATTTATTATTTGAGATTTGTAATTAATTTTTAATTGTTAATTGTTAATTTCTTATAATTATTAGTTATTAATTTTTTAAAAAATTAATTAATAATTACTTATTAGTTATTAGTTATTATTTAGTAATTTTTAATTATTAATTGTTAATTATAAATCATTAATTTCTAATTCTTAATTTTTAATTATTAATTATTATCTATAACTTATTACTTATTGATTATTAATTATTTATTATTAAATTATTATTTATTATTTATTAAATTATTAATTATTAATTATATGTTATTTAAAATTTTAATTACTTGTTAATTATTATTTATTACTTATTATTAATAATTTTTTAAAAACTAATGTAAAATTAATAATAATTAATTATTATTAATTAATTAAAAATTTAATTATTTATTATTTATTATTTATTATTTATTATTTATTTAATAATTATTATTTATTGTCTATAATTACGTATTATTTATTGTTTAAAAGTGTAATTAATTATTAATTATTAATTGTTTATAGATATTAATTATTGATTATTTTAAAAACTAAATCAGTTTTTAATTTTTAATTTTTACTTTTTAATTATTATTTAGTAATTATTAATTATTAATTATTAATCTTTAATTATTCATTCAAGGGTTTCATCTATGGAAATCTTTATAGAAAGGGGAATATTGCTCATGTGAAGGCAGATCCTGATGTTATCTTAGAATGATTTGAGATAGAGAAACATTTTATTATTGCTCGACTCATTTTGTTGAGGGGTTCCAAACCATAGGGAGTCAGAGATCTAGTGTTGTGCCTCTCATCTATCTGGGGATTCTTGAACTAGAAATGTTTATTTGTGGGTCACAATTTCTTTCACATTATTTTCCCCTTTGAAGAACTAAAGATGTGGGCTTCGGATTTTGGATCAGTGTTCTTCAAGTCGGTCTTCTTCACATTCAAGTGTCAGATCACAACTTCAATCCATTGGAGGTATGTAATTCCTTTTCTCAATTTGGCATCAAGATTTATGGATTAAATTGGATTCTTTGGCACCCAAGTATTTTTCATGACATTTCATTAGCCATGGGCATCCTCAAAAAATGGATAAGGAAATATAAGTGGCTTGGTTTGGGCATTATTATCATTTTCCAATTAAAGTTTATTTAAGTTCTACTTTAGTTGATAAAGTTTTTCTCTCAAATAATGATAATTAATTTGAATTGAGAATTAAGAATGATAAAATTACCCGATTTTGTATGGTCTGCAAGATTCTTAGACATGATAAATTGAATTACAAAAGTTATTTTATTTTTTTTCTTATTGCTTTTCTTAAGGGAATGACGAAAGCCTGTATTTTAAAAATACTAAACATTTAAAACCCACTAGTTCTAACCGTCATGGATTTTGGATTCTAGATCATACTGAAAATGTTGGATAGGGTCATTTCCAAGATAGAGGAAAGTTCCCTTATTTTAACTCTGAGGGGAAAGGGTTTGGTTACAAGCCTAATGATATCTCTGTCTTAGGTAATGATAATAGGATTCATGCTTCAATCCTAGGACAAAAATCTATTGTATTTTATAGATATTCTAGGGATATACACCCTGGTGAACTTATATTTGAGCTTTTTAACACAAAGGATGGATCTAATCAACTGGATTAGATCACTCAATCATCTAGATTAGAGCATAGTGAGAGATCCAATGTAATGACCATTCCCATAACTCATAGAAGTCTTAACTCCCCTCTTTCATATGATCCCTCTCATGTTTATGGAGTGATGAATTAGGATATTTATATTGTTAAATAGGATTTTTTCATTGCATACCTTACAAAAGGGGATAAAATTTTTACCATTGAGGCGTCATTTCATGATGTGTGGGTTATAGTTCTAAGGATAAATTCTATGATGAACATAATGAAGTGTCTGACTTAGATCTCGAAGATCAATTGAAAACTGATTCCGATCTTTAGAAAGAGTATAAAATGAACTCATCCAGAAATAGGAAAGGTAAAATTAAAATGGATTATCCTATACCATTAAAGAAGAATAGGCTAGCTCTGTTGCTCCCAAAATTGTTGAGGTAGAAATATCCAACTCTAAAGAGATTTGAATTGACGGAATAGGGTTTTTAACTCCCTTTATGTCCTCTCAAGGTGATACCACAAAGGTTGAGACATTTGGGCCTCTTTTGTATAAAATTTTGTAGGTATTGGATGCATTGGCTGGTGATTATGAGATGCTAGTCATGAATAGTGATAAAGAACCCAAACATGAAAACTCAATCAAGGAACATGCGGCTAAATAAAATATATTTGGAGTGATGGACTCACTTAATGATACTGAAGAGAAAGAAGGTGATGAGTGGGGTGAAAGGGAGAAAAACGTGATATATGAAGGGATGTTTTCACCCTGGGAGACCTCTCTAGAGAAGAATGGGTCCAGGTTGATGAGGTGCATACCCCTATATATAAGGTTAAAGGTAGTTAGGATGACTTGTTTTATGACCTCTCTAAGAGGAAAGAGGTTCATGTAGATGTTATGGAGAGTTACTCAGAGTTAAGGGACCTCAATGGACTTTTTTAACATGTAAATACTTATAGGAGAGTTCTTTATCTAAAATATCGATTTTATGGGTGTGGTTGAATAAATTGTAGGGATCATCATATTGAGATCCTTTGTTATCGGGCTGTGATTATTAAAAATCTTGGTTTTTTATTGGTCTAAAAATGATTAGGATGGTTTTTCTTTGTCTAAACCCATCCTATATGGTTTTTTTTGTTTCTTATTAAAGGGTCTCAAACCATGTACTTTACTAAAAAAATACTTATTATTTATTATTTATTATTGATGAATTTTTAAATAATAATTACTATTAATTAATGAGTTTATTATTAATTGATTAATTAATTAATTTTTAATTATTAAATATTAATGAAGTGATTTTAATGTTATTATCAGTTTGAATTTTTTTTCAATCTTTATTGAGAATCATTAGAGGTTATTGAGGTATTATTTGAAGTTGTGAAGAATTTTTTTGAGATGTGCGGAAAAGGCCTGAGTTTCTATGAAGATGTTCCATGAACAAGTGTTGAAGTCTGAAATTTTGATATTTTTCCAAGTCATGTGTATGAATTTGGTGGCTAGAGTACTGAAAATTGGATAAGTATAGAGTTTATATAAGGCTTATATTTTTTCATAAGACTCCATGAATCACGTATGACTTTTTAGTGGATTTTATATTAATTCAAAGTTATGTCATATGAATTTAAACATTTCATATGAATTTTGATTTGGAGTGTATAACTTCATTTTGTAAGAATTTAGGTATTTTTTATGACTTCAATGTTATATGAAATGTTGTTCTTATATATCATATGAATTTATTACTTAGATAATTTTTAGTGAAGTTTATTGGATAAAAATATGAGTTTCCAGAATTTGAATTTTATAAAGGAATCAAAAATGATGATGTTGAAGGTGATCCTAAAATATTAAAACATCACATTTAAAATGTGATTCAAGTAGTTTTAAGTATGAAATCAAAAATTGGTAACATATATGCATATTTGTTTTCAGATTTAATTTGAGTTCATCTGGTAAATTTTTGTGCTATTAAAAATTGATTTTTCTAAGGAAGAATCACCAAAAAATCATTCTAATATTTTAATGTGATGACACTTTCCTAGTTTTTGGTTCATATAATTACTTAAATATAATTATTAAGTGATTCAAGATGAGTTTTCAAGTTTATAAATTCCATATATTGACAAGAAAGATATAGTTTCATTTTGTGGTTGAAGTGGGAAAATAATATGAGTTCATTGTTTTTTTTATAAAATGAAGATAGGTATTTCTAGAATTCACAAATATATTATTTGTGAATTATCTTATATTTTTTTAGTTTTTGAAGTTTTCTCAAGATTCCATTTCATCTCTAGTTAATTGAGAAAGATTAAAATAAGGGTAATTGTAGAATTATAATAGGGATGAGAAGTTAATGAAAGATAATAGGATTCCAAGATCATGGTGCATATTCAAGAGCCTAACCAAATATGGAAATTAAGATATTTTTGTGTATGATTTTATTGAGGAAGAATTTATAAATGATGAGTTGTAAATGTTTTTTCCAAAATTATTTTTAATTATAGAAAATCATGGTACTAAATAGGTTAATATTTTGAATAGAGATAAATTATGAAGATATTGGAGTTTTTTTAATGTTGAAGAAACTATGAGAGAATTAGAGTGTCTAGTTCCAAATTTCAAAATCTATCATCTATATCTATTTTATCTAAATAATTCAGCAAATCAAATATGATATTGACAATCAAGGATTAGATAAACATTTAATTTTTCATTGAATAATAAGTATTTATTGATTATTTTGGAGGCTAGTGGAGGAATATCATATATTGTTGTTAAAGTAATTGAACCTTGAAAGTGATTTTTCTCATTCTAGTTTTATATTTTTGTGTAAGTAGTATGAAGTGAATTAGTATAGTGTGACTCTAGAAAATTATAGTGAGACTCTATGTTCATGTTGTAATATTTTAAATAGTTGCACATATAGTGAAAAAAATTGGTTAGGGAGACTAACCAACCATGGAAAGAAGTAGGTTTTCAACAAAGGATCCAAACCTTGTAAAAAATATTGTGTTCTTTATTTTTTCATTTCCTGTATGATCTAGTGATAATGAGAATTTATATTTGAGTGAATCAAAATTTAATAGGACACATGGTTTTATTTATTTGAAATAAATTATGATAATTCGTATCCACTAATTCATCATCCCTTCTCAATGGAGCAATATGATCCTAGGAACTTCAATTGGTATCCGAGTGAGGTTATCTCTATTAGATTCAATAAAGTGTGATGAATGGATAATATGAAATTTATTAATAGTAGGGGAGTTCCAAAATTTAATGGTAATAACTAACATATTTGGAAGAATATGATGTTTCATATCTTTTTCCCTTGGATTTGAGTTTATAGATACTAAGGTTTTTTTTCATCTGTTGGGAAGGATGAACCAATGTATTTCACTAATAAAAAAGAATATATAGGTTGATGTTAAGTCATAGAATATTATTCTTTTATAATTTTAAAAAAATGACTGCACTAAAGTTATGGGACTTCATACTAAAAAATAAATTTGGGATGAATTAGAAAGTTGTTATAAATGAAATTTGAAAGTCGGGGAATCCAAATTATAGATTTGGAGAAGTGGGTTTGAAGATATCAAGATGGATGGTGAAGAGATCATTGATTACTACTTTACTTGGGTAAATGAAATTCTTAGTAATATCTGGTTTTTTTGGAAAAACATGAAGATTCTATAATTTTTAAGAATCTCATGAGAATTTTTCCATAAATGTTTCATCCTAATATCTCATATCTAGAATATATATAGGACCTTTCCTTATATTGATTAATATTCTCATAGCTTATGAAATGAGAAAAATTATAGCATCTAAGAAAAAGGTTAAAGTTGAAATAAATTTCAAGAAATGAGAAAGATGAAAAACAAGAAAGATGTTGATGCTAATTCAAATGGAGCTAAGTATGATGAATATATTAAGAATATCAAAGAATCATTACTCATATTTTAAATGTTTTAAAAAAGGAAAATTTAAATAGTAAAAGCTTATTTTCAGCAAGATGTAATAATTGTAGTGGTATGGGACACTTTTCTGAAAACTTTACAAAGAAAAAGGGTAGAAATAATTAATTTTATAATGATGATAACCCTTAAATAAATAATTGGGGTAATTTTCTAAACAAGTATTCAATACTACAGGAATATGGAAGATATTATTTATAAATATGAGAATAAATCTAATGAGAAAAGAGGAGAAATATTATCATTCTTAAAATAGTGAATCAAAAAATAAACCCAGTGATAAATTTATAAATTCCATGGCTCATGTTGAAAAAGGTTTTGATACTTCAAGTATTAGAGATGATGATTTGGAATCAACTAATCCATAACACATGTTAAAATATGAGGTTGAATCATTTATTGAGTAGAATACCAAGATGAAGAAATAAAAAAAATATTTATTTAAAGAAAACAAGAAGTTATTTGAAGAAAATAATGAGTTTTAAAATAAATAATAATCTCCTGTTGATGAAATCAAAAAAATCAGGTCGAAATATACTTAACATAAAAATATGTTAAAGTATCTTGAAGGTTTACTTTCATTAAAATAAGATGTATTATCTAAGAATCAATAAAGGTTTCATGTTACTGAGAATGAGTAGAATAATTCCAAATAGAATTAAAAAAATTAAGTGAGGAAAAAATCCTCTAAAGTTATTGAGTTATATTCCTCATGAAAATGGGTTATATCCAAACCTATAAAATATACTTGTAATTTTATTTTTTCAAATAGTGTAATTTTAAACACAAAATAAAATCAATTTTAAACCAAGAAAAATGGGTAGAAATATTATCTTATATTAGTATAAAAAATTTGGAACTTTTGAAGATCTTTGACTCCTAAAGAAAAAGAAATTTCAGACCCCAAATGTATAGCAATAACAAAATTATGGATAGTATTTCAAGTAGAATTTTTATGATTTTATAAGATTCAGGTTCCAAGGATATGGTGGTGTTGTGGAGTTTTTAAAAACAATTCATACACATAGTAATACAACATATCTCTATATATAATGAGGAAAGAAGTTATAGAGGTTATACAAAGGAGATAAACTTGGGTTCTTAGAGTAGACTGGTAGTGAATACAGGTATTTTTGTCTTTACAACTCAAAATATATTTGATTATCTTTAGGAATTTTTTTATTTAGTATGAGTATAAATATCACATTATAGTAAAATTTGTGACAATATTTATAGGATAGATTCCATATACTAAGAAAGGGAAGTGAAATCAAAAACCCAAGTAAGAAATAATATGTCTTGTTAAGGTTGAATTAGAGGCTAGAAGAAGAACATGGTTTTGGATTATTTATAGTGGGTAATCTTCCCATATGATAGGTGATACCATGTTTTTAAGAAATATTTAGAATCATGAAGTGGGATTTTTTACCTTTTTGTATGATTATTCTCTAAAGATCACGGGTGTTGGATCAGCTGAGATAGAAGCTTGGAATTTGAAATCAAATGATGTTTTGTATGTGGAAGGGATGATGCATAATTTATTGAGTGCTCTTAAAATTTTTGATGATGGTAATTTGGTTGTTTTTAATAAGGTCTCATGTATTATTAAAATATTAAAGGATATAAGGATCATAACATAGAGAAAAGAAGAACAAATGGTAATCTTCTTTTAGTTGGTAATCCAACCAATTGAAAATATTTAAGTTCAAAAGATGAGATATTGTTATAGAATATGAGGATTGATCATCTTGACCAAATAATACTAAGAAAAAATTAAAGACATAAATTTGTGATAGATCTCCCCAATCTAAAAATATAAATTAATATTACTTTTAGAACATGCTAGAAAGGGAAGATGGATCATAAATCTCATAAAAAGTGTAGATTCTTTCTACTATACCATTGGATCTCATTGACACTAATTTATATGGTCCCATGAGACAAATAAATTATAAAAGGTTATATATATTTAATCATATTAATTAATTATTATAATCAAATGACTAATGTGATGTTCATCAAGCACAATTCATAATCTATTGAGATGTTTAAAATTTTTAGGAGACAAATTGAAAAGGATTTTGGATTATTGATTAAGAAATTGAGATCTAATAATGGTGAGGAATATAAATTTGATGAACTTGAATGATATATTTCCAAAAAAAAAGAACCAATCATTAATTAAGAACACTAAATACTCCTCAATATAATGGTTTTGGGGAGATAAAAATAGAATCATTTTTGAGATCATCAGAACAATGTTATCTAAAAATAAATTCTCAAAATAAATTAGAGAGAAATTATGTATAATACTATAAACATTAAAACTCAATGCCTTTTGAGAGCTGAGACACATTATAATCCTTATTATATTTGGAACAAAAATAATTCAATGATAAATTACTTCAAATTTTTTATAATTCCTATCATTTATAAATATAAAAAAAATAAGTTGGGAAAATATGAAGAGAAAGATAATGAATGAGTCTTTATGGGATACTTATCTAATTACATTGAGTATATGTATTAGAATGATAGTTTCATAAGTTATTGGAATATTATAATGGTAAAATAATTTAAATTAGTATAAATCAGAGGTGTGAGGATAAAGTGGGGTTAACCCAATCTGGAAGCAAGTGGAATTTTGAAAAGTAAATCCCATAACAAGAAAAATTTGAGCAGAATGTTATTGATATTGACTCATATCATACCTTTGATGATGAGGGTACTATAAACTAGGGTTTCAAATATCAAGGGTTTAAAAATCTTGTTTATATATAGAATATAATTGGAAACCATGAGGTATCTATCCAAACCAGAAGAATACTAAGAATAGAAAACCAAACAACACTTATATCACAAGTTTCACTAATAACTATGGCCAAATCTATTGAGCATAATGAGTGGGTACAAAAAATGACTAATTAGGTGAATCAAATTCAAAAAAATCTAGGAAACTTATATTTAGATAAAAAGATAAAAAAATCCATTAACACTGAGTGGTTATTTATAAACATAATGAATGAGAAATGTGAAGTAATAAGAAACAACGCAAGGATAGCTTTAAAGGGATATTCTCAAATGTAGGGTATATATTTTGAATAAAACTTTCCCCAAAATCAAGGTTAGAAACCATTAGAATATTTTTGATAGTGTATACACAAAAAATTATAAATTAAATCAAATGGATGTGAAATCATCCTTTTTGAATGGTGATCTTTTGGTGGAAATGTTTTTTGAGAAATTAGAGGGATTTATTCTTAGTGTTGATGGAACCATGGTGCATAGACTCAAAATGGCCTTTTATGGTTTGAAATAGGTCCCCAGATCCTATTACTCAAAACATGGTGGTTTATTAAGATAAATTGGGTTTAAATGAGGAAAAGTTGATAGCAACTTGTATGTAAAGTATTTTTCCATTGGTACCTTAATTTTCATTGTGTATATTGATGACATAATTTTTTATAGTAAAAAAGAGTACATTTGTGTGAAATTTTTCAAGTAGATGAGGTATTTTGGAATTTCAATTCTAGGTGAAATGAAATAATTTTTGGGATTACTTATGTAGTATAAACCAGGTTATATATTTTTTTATCAAGAAAAATATGCCAAGTAATTGTTGAAAATTTGTTTCATAGAAGATTCAAGATAAGTTTCGAATCCAATTTTAGTTGAAAAAACTATGTAAGGATGATAATGGAGTAATGGTTGATCAAAAATAATTTAGGAGTGTTATTTAAATTTTTTAATTTGAAAATTTCAAGACCAAACATATCATATGCAATGAAACATTGTGCTAGATTTTAGAGTGACCCAAGGGAGTCACACATGCTTGTAGGAAAAAGAGTTCTGAGATATGTGAAGGGTATAGTGAAATTTTGGCTATTATATAGAATTAGTGTAGATTTGAATTTTCTTAGCTTCATTTATGAATATTTAGTATGTGATTTTATTTATAGAGTATCCAATTCAGGTGGGACTTTATTCATTGGTGAGGTTTTTATGAGTTGGTATAGTAATAAACAAAATTTAGTGACACAAAGTGTGTGTCTTCCACTCATGCATGTACATAGGTTTTATAGATGAATATGTAGTTAGTATATCTATAGTTCAATACTAAGAGGAAATTGAGGATACATTGTGATAAAAAGAGTGTTCTAAATTTTTCAAAGAACCCAATGTATCATTACAGATCTAAACATATTCATGTCAGGTATCATTTCTTAAAATATAGAGTGTACAATAGAGATGACAAGTTAGATTTTATTTATAATAAGAATAATTTTTCATATATATTCACAAAAGTAATTCCAAGAAAAATATTATAATATTTGAGGCTAAAACTTCTTGTTCATCCCTCACCACTCACTTGAATATTTATAGAAAGTACCATCACATGGATTTGGATTGTGTTAACAAAGGGGGATAAATTATGACATAAATATTTCTTAAATGGGAGAGAATTATTGATAAAATGGAATTGTAAACTACCTATCCATATAAATATATGGATATTTCTATATAGGGGATACATTTTAGAAGTGTGAAATAAATTTTTTAATTGAGTGGGAGTTTATCTAAGTTTTTGGGACACATTTTCTTGACATTGAGGGATGGAGTTATCTTAAAAACATTACCTTACTTGGAAGTGCGGTGAAAGACTCTTCTCATATGATATGGTATGTGATTTTATTATTTTCATTAATTTTTGGTGAATTATAAATATATGTGAGTTAATTTAGAAGAGTTGAGTAATGTTTCAAAAAAATCCAAAAGGGGTATTGAAGTTATCATGTAGTTGTTATTGGTTTTAAATTGTTTTCAACCATGATTTAAAATCATTAGAGGTTGTTGAGGTATTTTTTGAAGTTATGAAGAATGTTTTTGAGATGTGTTGAGAAGTATTGAGTTTAAATGATGAGGTTTTGTGAACAAGTGATAAATTATAAAAATTTTATATTTGTCTAGGTCTTGTGTGTATGAATTTGGTGGTTGGATTACTGAAAATATACTAAGTCTAGAGTTTTATAGGAATTATCTTGTTTTATAATACTTCGTGGATTGGATATTGTAGAGACCTGAAGCTTGACGTACATAGATATTACATTACATTTGCGGAATACTTAATACATAACAAAAACAACCACACAAGGATCTTAATAGTTTAGTGTCTTTGGAAACTTGGAATAAAATCTTCTAATCGTGGTGAAAGATCTTCAATATCTCCAAATAAAGATATTACCCCTTTTTTTTCTTACCTAAAACCTTTCTTTATATCCTGGGGAAAATAAAACATAAAAGGGGTGAGCTCAAATTCCCAGTAAGGGTAAAAATAGAGAACATAAAACAATCCATAAACATTTGAATGAAAAAACTAGAACATAAAATCTAAACATCAAAATCTTGAGCAAAGACATGAATCTTGGAAGTACGTAAGACATATATCATAAGGGAACATCAATCATGATAAAATAGCATGGGTATAAAACATGTAATTGTTGAAACCATTAAGCACATTATATGATTTCCATAGTTTCCAAGGAATCGCTCCCAAGACCATCTTAGTGGACAAAGTCTCTTTCTGAATCGAATTCACTCCTCATTTCAGTCCTGTATTACTGAACTGGTTTAACTTGTCGTTCCAGCCATGTCTATCTCATGAGATATAAATCTTTACCCAATGCATTGGGGGGAGATATAGGTCCCACTCATCTCATAATGAAATCATTCTTACTTGTGACACAAAATAAACTTATAACATTCATCATAACCCAAATAATAAAATGGGTTTCATAAACATCATCCCATCATTTCATAATACATATAAAACAAATGGAAATTTCATCATAAGAAAAGTGAAACCATGTAAATCATATAGACATGATACTTGAAACATACACATGTGAAATAATTTCATCTTAGATGAAAATGGTTTTGATAAAACACTTGAAATGAATTCTTGAGGAAAATATCCTTTTTTCTTCAAAATCATTTTCTTTTCACAAAATGTCATGCAATTTTAAAAGAAAAGGGTTTTGTTGAAAATATTCATGAAATATTTTATAGTAAGCTTCATGAAAACAAGGCTTTATAAAACCGTAAAAATACTTTCATGCCGTATACGTTAAAAAAAATTCTTCTCATACTTTTGTCGGAAAAGTCAAAAAGTACCTTATAGGGTAAATAAAAGAAAGATTCCTTCCATACCAAGGGGTAAAAGTCAAAAGGGGTAAAAGGGACTTTAAAAATACATGAATACACTTTTATAAAACATGGACATGGATGATATCAATAACCCCAGTAAATACTTACAAATAAGCAATCTCGGATAAAAATGAGATTTACACAATTATCCCTTACCTTAGGTCTGATATGCTTTGTATAGATCCGAACCTCCTGTATAATGATTTAAATAATGTCATTGACTTATTACATAATCATATTCATTGTTATGATATCATATATGTTTCACTTATGACTTTATATTACCCGTTCTTTTATAAATTCCATGTTAAAGTAGTGTTTTGGGTAAAATCATTTCATTTATCGTATGTGTTTCGACTTGTCGTTTCTTGATATTATTACTTATATCCTGATTTACATAATTCCATAATGTAAAACATGATTTATATATAATATATATTCATCATATACATATATATTATAGATTGATAAAAGGAATGAAATACACCGTTTATAGAGAAAGTAGGTCGTACGTACGCATGAACGCTGTTTTCGTTTCATTATTGAATTGAATGGAATTAATTTGATGACATACATATATATATACATAAATCCAGTATCATTATTATGTAATATATTTCATGATTACTTATTATATATACTTTATAATCATTCATGAATGGTTAATCATAGAGAATGAATCTCATCGCGTCGTGGAGACGGTATTCCGTACGTACGCACGAGCGATGATATTGTTCCCATGATCGTGGAATTTTATTGGAGTGTATGTATACTATTATAGAATCAATATCACTTTACAATAATCATATATAGTTATTATTTACACCATTATACCCATCCAAGTAAGGTGGTGGAAAATAGATTACACCACGGCGTGGAGACGGTATTCCGTACGTACGCACGTGTGGTGATTTCGTTTTCCATAGGATGGATAGATGGTGAAATAGGGTTGTTTCATACTTATAATAATATATCAGTATATGAGTGATACTGATGTTATTACTTCATAATGAAACAACCTAAGAATAATAAGTTAATTAAATCAAAACTAACATGTCATATTAACATACAAAATTATTGGAATTCATAAAAAGTCTCAAATTACATTTATTTGGGTATTTATAACATCAATTATGTCAATATTTCATTAATAAGATAATTATTGCATCATCATTGTGTCATAAATAAATTAACTTATTTTAAGTCTAAAAATTAAAATTAAAATACCATTATGTAGGAAATCTTTTTAGCTTTCTAATGAATATTTATAGTCAAATTTATCTTATGTATAACCGTATATTAAAAATGATTTAGTTATTAAACTTTGATTTTACCTATTTTAACCTTTCTTTAAATAAATTAATAATAAATGTCCTAATCTAATCCAAGTGGGCCTAAATGGTCATATTTTATTCATAATGTTGTTTTGGGTCGAATTACACTTGTCCAATAGAATTAGGACATGTGTTAGGGTAATAATAATATCATTTTTACCCTTAATTACCATATTTAATTTTAACTGTGGTAAAAAAAAGTAAAAAGTTACTATTCACCAAAAATTATTTTCATCTCATTGAACCACATTTTAGTCCTTGATATTAACTGTGTCTTTCGGATTTTCGAAATTCCACTCACAGAATCGGTAAAATTATGTTTTATGAAAAATTCATTTTTTTTAACTACCACTTAGTGGTTTCACTACTCATCAAAAAAATGAAAGTTTCAAGAAAAATACCAAAAATTAGGCCTAAGCTATATTTTATATTATGAATTCAAAAATTATGTCTATTTTACCAAATTCAAAACATATCAGTTTCATTAATTAATTTAAAAATTAATTCCCATCGTCAAAACAAATCGCGTATTTTTAAGAAACAATAACTATCAAAAGATTGATACTTGTTTATATCCAATTTCAAAGTGAAATTAATTCCAATGAACAAAATTGGATTAAATGGTAAAAATATATTCTAATTACACTTTAAAACCAATTAAAAAGATAATCAAACCATATAAATTATTGCGATGAAAAAAGTTGTTTTTAATTAAAATATAGTGTGTTTTTACTATTCATTAAAATATGAAAGTTATCAGAATAATATGAAAAATTTATCCAAAGTAAATTTTTATACCCTGATTCCAAGGAAGAATTTTATTTTGTCAAATTGAACTTATAGACATGTCAAAAACAAGATTTAAGGTGGGTGCGCCATCAAAAGGTGGCAAAACTACATTTTTTGAAAAATACTTATTTTACTCGAAAATTTGATTTTGTTCTCATACCATGTTCTAGAAAATGTGTAAGATGAATAATAATGTTATAAAATTCAAAATGTAGTTGATACTATTCATAACGGCTAGTTCATAATAATATTATAACTATATATCGTTGTTTAGTGAAGCCTGGTATTGCGTACAACACACGCTATCGAGGAAAGTCGTGATTGCGTGTAATGCAAGCCAAGTCAGGGTTGCGTGTTGTGCAAGACTCCTCTGTTGTTTCGTATAACAGAATCCAACCATATTTCATTTATACATTGAATATATATATATATATACACACTATCAAAATTGTGTGTAACATGATCCAAGAATTGTGTTGTGTATACTGCAAGCTCATACGGTGTTGCATGTAGCGCAAGGTAATCTTGTTGTAGCATACAACACAATACATCAATGATATTAAAATAATATTTTTCATAAAATCTCAGGGTGTTACATTCTACCCCCCTTAAAATGAATTTCGCCCTCAAAATTTTTCGGGTTTATAAATGGTTTACTACCTGAAAGTTTGTTTAATAGAAACCCACATCGTAAAAAGGAATACCAAAACTTGGATTTAAAAACTAAAGTATGAAATGTAATGGTTACCCAAATTAAATCATCACTAGGTTTCCACGTAGGAGAACATAGGTGAAAATAAAGATATGGAAGAAAAATCTAACCATCAAGTTCTGATGGAGAGTGGTAGAGAACATGGCTATGAAAAAGCCATCAATCACAAATCCATAGATTTGTGATGATCTAAGGTACCATCTGATTCATAGGATATAAGAGCACTAGGACAACATTTTTGGTTTTGAAGATCATTTCC
The DNA here is from genome assembly GCA_963277665.1 of Viscum album. NCBI lineage: Eukaryota > Viridiplantae > Streptophyta > Magnoliopsida > Santalales > Viscaceae > Viscum > Viscum album. The sequence goes on along the minus strand of OY728133.1, from coordinate 113,301,697 downwards.
CTAAAGTTGATGAATTAAAAGAAATACTTACATGATTTTGGTACAATCTCACTGTTGTTCGTGAGTTGAACAATTTCCACTTCATCCCTTAAAGAAATGAAGTTGAATTTGTTATTTGTGATGTGTTAGCAGATCATGTGATAGAATTATGGTTCATTCCATCTATTTCAAACAAAAGGTTATAAAAAGTTATAAGTCCATCTTATGGTTAGATTAATCATATATGGTTCCAAAACTGACCTTATACTTCATATATCATACCGCTTAATAAAATAAAACTAGATTCTACTAACTAGGGACTTCCTGTAGGCCAGTGGTATGTGATAAAGGACAGTCTCACTTCAGTTGTGGGTTTGATTCCCATAGCCTTGTCCAACGTGATGGGATGTCACCCATCCTGCAGGCTGTCTTTTTTCTAAAACTACATTACTATAACATCCCATCAATAATATCAAAAAAAATTCTATCCTTAAACAACACTATCTTATGTCCAACATAATCCATTCCAATCTTTATCTAAAATACTTCGGTCCAAGCTCATAGTATAAAGAAAATGATTACTTGAAATTTCATCAACCAACCATCATTTATCCCCCATTATCTTGTTGGTCACATTCCAATCATGTGAATACCTTAATAATGTATTCTCTTGAAAAATGAATACCCATTAAACCTTAGTGAAAACTTGAATACTGTCAAAAGTTAACTCTTTCCACATACCAAAATTCAAAAATTCTATATACTCAAACCATGATATAACCTTCTCCTTATATCAGTCATGAGCTCATGAATACTATCAAACATTTAATTTTCTTCTTATCCCTTCATTATGCGCATATCATCTACTTTCCAAAAATACTGGTACCATTCATCACATACTTTCAAAACTTAAGGAAATACAACAGTGTAACAATCCTTAGATGTCTATTTATTCCATAGTACCATGAGATTACTTATACAGCATTACACATGATAAACATGTAATCATTCCACTACCTTCTTAAACCATTGACCGAGCTTCAACAATTATTTCATCTCACATATCATTTGTAGTATCTTCATCATCATCAACATAAATACTACCCATAAGACCATACTGATTCTCTTCATGAGACTTTCCCTTAGGGCATTGGTTTTCATAATGCCCGTACGTTCCACATTTAAAACATTTAACCATTGTTGATGTCGTAGCAATACCATTATCATTGTCCATGGTGTTAACTGAACCTTTTCCTTTGCACTTACTGGCTTTGTGTCCTTCTTTTCCACACCCCAAGCATCTTCCAGTTCCTTTGAAACATTCTCCTTGATGCCTCTTCCCACATGATTTACATAGGGAAAATTGAACTTTCTTTCCTCTATGATCATCATGAAACTCCATCTTTCTCTTATTAGCCGAGTCAGGAAACCTACCAAATTTGAGTTTATTGATCATATTATGAGATTTCTGATTTGGCATAATAATGATTTTTGGACTTCCAAATCCCATTTCATTTGGTTTCTCATTAAGAATATCATTCCATTGTCCATCATATCCTCCATTATCGTGAATCATCTTGTTTCCAACCATTTTCTAAAAACAAAAAAGAATAGTGTGAGAGGAAAAAATCATAATAAATGGGGAGTAACTTCAATATCTAACATCTTAGGTTTAATTATAAGATCATTAGCACAATTCTAGGACTATAACCTATACGTATACTTATCCTTAGGGACATCCTTAGACATACCTTAGAAATATCTCTAGGGATCTCACTAAAGTTCTCGCATCCTAGTTTCCAAAGGTTGACTAAACCTTTCCTCTGATACCAACTGTAGAGGCCCGAATCTTGACGTACATGGACATTACATTACTTTTGCGGAATACTTAATACATAACAAAAATAGACACCAAAGGACCGTAATAGTTTAGTGTCTTTGGAAACTCGGAACGTAATCTTCTAATCGTGGTGAAAGATCTTCAATATCTCCAAATAAAGATATTCCCCCTTTTTTTCTTACCTAAAACCTTTCTTTATATCCTGGGGAAAAGAAAACATAAAAGGGGTGAGCTCAAATTCCCAGTAAGGGTAAACATAGAGAACATAAAACAATCCATAAACATTTGAATGCAAAAACTTGAACATAAAATCTAAACATCAAAATCTTGAGCAAATACATGAATCTTGGAAGTACGTAAGGAATATATCATAAGGGAACATCAATCATTATAAAATAGCATGGGGATAAAACATGTAATTGTGGCAACCATTAAGCACATTATATGATTTCCATAGTAGCCAAGGTATCGCTGCCAAGACCATCTTAGTGGACAAAGTCTCTTTCTGAATCGAGTTCACTCCTCGTTCCAGTCCTGTATTACTGAACTGGTTTAACTTGCCGTTCCAGCCATGTCTATCTCATGAGATATAAATCTTTACCCAATGCATTAGAGGGAGATATAGGTCCAACTAATCTCATAATTAAATCATTCTTACTTGTGCCACAAAATAAACTTATAACATTCACCATAACCCAAAGAATAAAATGGGTTTCATAAACATCATCCCATCATTTCATAATACATATAAAACAAATGGACATTTCATCATAAGAAAAGTTAAACCATTTAAATCATAGAGACATGATACTTGAAACATACATATGTGAAATAATGTCATCTTAGATCAAAATGGTTTTGATAAAACACTTGAAATGAATTCTTGAGGAAAATATCCTTTTTTCTTCAAAATAATTTTCTTTTCACAAAATGTCATGCAATTTTAAAAGAAAAGGGTTTTGTTGAAAATAGTCATGAAATATTTTGGAGTAAGCTTCATGAAAATAAGGCTTTATAAAACTGTAAATATCTTTTCATGCCTTATACGTTAAAAAAACATTCTTCTCGTACTTTTGTCGGAAAAGTCAAAAAGTACCTTGTAGGGTAAATAAAAGAAAGATTCCTTCCATACCACGGGGTAAAAGTCAAAAGGGGTAAAAAGGACTTTAAAAATACATGAATACACTTTTATAAAACATGGACATGGATGATAGCAATAACCCCAGTAAATACTTACGAATAAGCAATCTCGGATAAAAATGAGATTTTCACAATTATCCCTTACCTTAGGTCCGATATGCTTCGTATGGATCTGAACCTCCTGTATAATGATTTAAATAACGTCATTGACTTATTAAATTATCATATTCATTGTTATGATATCATATATGTTTCACTTATGACTTTATATTACCCGTTCTTTTGTAAATTCCATGTTAAAGTAGTGTTTTGGGTAAAATCATTTCATTTATCGTATGTGTTTCGACTTGTCGTTTCTTGATATTATTACTTATATCCTGATTTACATAATTACAGAATTTAAAACATTATTTATATATAATATATATTCATCATATAAATATATATTATAGATCGATAAAAGGAATGAAATACACCGTTCATGGAGACGGTAGGTCGTACGTACGCATGAACGCTATTTTCGTTTCATTATTGAACTGAATGGAATTAATTGGATGACATACATATATATACATAAATCCAGTATAATTATTATGTCATATATTTCATGATTACTTATTATATATACTTTATAATCATTCATGAATGGTTAATCATAGAGAGTGAATCTCATCGCGTCGTGGAGACGGTATTCCGTACGTACGCACGAGCGATGATATCATTACCATGATCGTGGAATATTATTGGAGTGTATGTATACTATTACAGAATCAATATCACTTTAAAATAATCATATATAACTATTATTTACACCATTATACCCATCCAAGTAAGGTGGTGGTGTAAAATAGATTACACCACGGCGTGGAGACGGTATTTCGTACGTACGCACGCGCGGTGATTTCGTTTTCCATAGGATGGATAGATGGTGAAATAGGGTTGTTTCATACTTATAATAACATATCAGTATATTAGTGATACTTATTTTATTACTTCATAATGAAACAACCTAATAAGAAGAAGTGTAAGAAGAAATAAAGTTTAAAGAATCGATAACGGATATTACCTCTTCTTTGAAGCGCCTCTTTGAGACCTCCTCTTAGGGCACAGAATTGGTCTTTGAAGAAGACCAAGACCTCTAGGATGATTATAGGGAAGTGTATAAGAGAATTTTTCAGGTTTTGGACGAGATTTAAGGCTCAAAGTGGTGTGAGTAAGAGAGGGAGGAGGTGCCCTTTTATAAGGGAGGAGAGGGGCACCTTTGGAATAACTAACAATATTATTTTATTATAAAGTCATATTCGGTTTTTAATATCTCCAAATTGATATATTTCTAATATAATTTGGGGATGGGTATAAATCCTCTCATAAAATATAATTTAGACAAGTTTAGGTCATTATATTAACCTTATCTTTTAGTTTTAACTCTTATTTAATTAGATTGACATTTACCATGTCACTTTGTATTTTTATATTATATTGTTAATAAATTTACCATATACATCCAAGAGACCCCCAAGTGGTCCATTAATGATACACATATCATTATATAAGTTTCTTGGCTGAACCTTATATTTTTAGGAATATAATAACAATTAATAATATAATATTTGTTTTAAAAACTATTTTATGTCAATTTTGACACTATTTGGTAATTGATTTTTGTGAAAATCATAATAGAATGATTAGTTCGAAAAAAGTTAATTAAATCAATACTAACATGTCATATTAACATATAAAATTATTGGAATTCATAAAAAGTCTCAAATTACATTTATTTGGGTATTTATAACATCAATTATGTCAATATTTCATTAATAAGATAATTACTGCATCATCATTGTGTCATAAATAAATTAACTTATTTTAAGTCTAAAAATTACAAATAAAATACAATTATGTAGGAAATATTTTTATCTTTCTAATGAATATTTATAGTCAAATTTATCTTATGTATAACCCTATATTAAAAATGATTTATTTATTAAACTTTGATTTTACCTATTTTAACCTTTCTTTAAATAAATTAATAATAAATGTCCTAATCTAATCGAAGTGGGCCTAAATGGTCATATTTTATTCCTAAGGTTGTTTTGGGTCAAATTACACTTTTCCAATATAATTATGACATGTGTTAGGGTAATAATAATATCATTTTACCCTTAATTACCCTATTTACTTTTAACCGTGGTAAAAAAAAAGTAAAAAGTTACTATTCACCAAAAATTATTTTCATCTCATTGAACCACATTTTAGCCTTTCATATTAACCGTGTCTCTCGGATTTTCAAAATTCCACTCACATAAGCGGTAAAATTAAGTTTTATGAAAAATTCAGTTTTTTTAACTACCACTTAGTGGTTTCACTATTCATCAAAAAAAATGAAAGTTTCCAGAAAAATACCAAAAATTAGGCCTAATCTATATTTGATATTATGAATTCAAAAATTATTTCTATTTTAACAAATTAAAAACATATCAGTTTCATTAATTAATTTAAAAATTAATTCCGGTCGTCAAAACAAATCGTGTGTTTTTAAGAAACAATAACTATCAAAAGATTGATACTTGTTTATATCCAATTTCAAAGTGAAATTAATTCCAATGACCAAAATTGGATTAAATGGTAAAAATATATTCTAATTAAACTTTACAACCAATTAAAAAGATAATCTAACCATATAAATTATTTCGATGAAAAAATTTGTTTTTAATTAAAATATAGCGTGTTTTTACTATTCATTAAAATATGAAAGTTATCAGAATAATATGAAAAATTTATCCAAAGTAAATTTTTATACCCTAATTCCAAAAAAGAATTTTATTTAGTCAAATTTAACTTATAGACATGTCAAAAACAAGATTTAAGGTGGGTGCGCCATCAAAAGGTGGCAAAACTACATTTTTTGAAAAATACTTATTTTACTCGAAAAATTGATTTTGTTCTCATACCATGTTCTAGAAAATGTGTAAGATGAATAATAATGTTATAAAATTCAAATTTTAGTTGATACATTAGCATCCCGTCTTTTTATAACATAACTTTTCATTCCATTACACGAAACTGAGGATCTTTAAGGTTTAGTGTCTTGGAAACAAGGAACATAAAAAAATGAAACAAAAAAAAACATTCTTCTTAAACACTTGAAAGGCTTCTCCTCATGTTCACCCTAGGCTCATTACTGCATCTCATAACCTGGGGACATACATCAAAAGGAAGGGTGAGCAGAAGGCCCAGCAAGGGAAACAAGTGAAACATTTTACATATGAACTTGAGATACATCAATAAAGTCATGAAAAGAACTTTAATGCATGAAAATGAAATCATGAGGCATATCATAATAAAAATAAAACTTTTTCAAAACTTGAAGATGTGGCTGCAACATTTAATATTGACAATCGTTTCGTTTCACCAAGGTCCATCCCCAAGGTGTCGTTAAAAATTACCAAGGTTTTTTCACCAAGGCATCGTTAAAATTGTAATCTCTAGTGGTTACATCATTACCCAATGCATTGGAGCGCTATCAGGGCGCACCCTTAAATTTGCCTTTATTATCATGTGAGCCACATATATCATCATCAAACAATTCATAAATAACCCACATAGCATAAAATAAATGGGTTTCATTTCATAATCATAACGTTTTAAAAACTGCTTTAAAGACATGATCTTTACGTCACTTTAAAATCCACAGAAAAGGAAGGTGGGTCTCATGTATGTAAATCCCAGAATTTAAAATAGAACATTTTGGTATATATGTGAATACCCCTTTAGAAGAAAGAGCTTTGAGTATTCACTTAATAATATAAAAGAACTTTAGAAAAAGAGAGAGACATTTTGAGATGGAAATTCTGCAGCATAACGGCTATGTTATGAGGTTTTAGAAGACATTAAAAAGAGAGGGAAAATGAGTCAAACATTCATAAATGACCCATAAAACAGTATATGGACAGAATAATAAGGATACATGATCATGGTAATGAAATTTCAAGGACATACCATTTGAACTGAAAAACATGGAAGGAAGACAAAAATTAGATTTCTCTTATGAAAGTTCGACAGCCTAACGGCGTTACTTAAACTTCAACAAAAACGATTTGAAAAGATCAAATAGGGTCTCTCATCATGTGAACATAAGAGTTCAGTATGATAGATATAGAGATAATTCCCCAACATAACAAAAATGAACATGAAAGAATTGACATGAAAGTAGATCTTCAAAACGAGAAGGGTGAAGAACCACTTAAAAATTCAGCAGCCTAACGGCGCCACTTAAAACTTCAAAATACTGAATTGAAGCGATAAAATGGGGTCTCTCATCATGTGAAAATAAGAGTCCAGTATGATAGATATAGAGATCATACCCCAATATAACAAAAATGAACTTGAAATAATTCACATGAAAGTAGAACTTCAAAACGAGAAGGGTGAAGAACCACTAAAAAATTCAGCAGCCTAACGGCGCCACTTAAAACATCAAAATACTGAATTGAAGAGATCAAATGGGGTCTCTCATCATATGAACATAAGAGTCCAGTATGATAGATATAGAGATCATAACCCAACATAATAGAAATTAACTTGAAAGACTTGACATGAAAGTAGAACTTTGAAAAAGAGAAGGGTGAGAGAATCCCTTAAAAATTCGGCAGCCTAACGGCGCCACATAAAACTTCAAAAAAATTGAATTGAAGAGATAAAATGGGGTCTCTCATCATATGATCATAAAAGATCAGTATGATAAATTTAGAGATCATGCCCCAACATAATACAAAGAAACATGAAAGACTTGAATGAAAATAGAACTTGAAAACGAGGAAGGTGAAAGAATCCCTTAAAAATTCGGCAGCCTAACGGCGCCACTTAAACATTCTTAAAACGAATTGATGAGAGAAAGGGGGGTCTCTCATCATATGAACATGAAATAGGCAGTAGGATGAATATAAAAGAACATCCTCCAACATAAGAACTTGGAGTATAAAAGAAAAGACATAAAAGAGATTACTTGAAAAGAAAGAGAGAGGTCGGATCCCTTACCTTAAAATGTAACTCTTAAACCTCAAAGGTTGGGACCTTGAGGGCTTGGGGGCACCTTGGGAGGACTCCTTGTGAGGTAATGAGACCCGAAATTCGTTGGGAATGAGTGGGGAGTCGAATGGATGAGAGGAGGGCTTGGTATTTTATAGGGAAAGTGAGGGGACAAGGCATTAATGGCCAAGGGACACCTCACATGTGCTTTTCTCAAACCCATGTGCTCTCCCTTGTCATTTATCAAGGAGTTAGGCCACATGGGGCCCCCAAAACAATAATTCATCACCCTTTGCCGGCCAAACCTCAAAAGATCTCATGAAATCATCATGACACCGTTATGATGTCATTAAACATACCGAACCCCTAAAACTGTATTTTTACTATTCACTGAAAATTCAACTTTCTCAGAAAAATCCCAAAATTTCACATTAACCAAATATCAATGCTCTGATTTCAAAAATGAAATCCATTTTATAAAAATAATTTTCTAAATATTTTTAATTTAATTTTTAAATAAAAACACTATTCATCGAAAATTCATTTTTTTCAGAAAAAACCCCAAAAATTACCATAATATCGATGCTCTGAGTTCAAAAATAAAGTCATTTTTATAAAAATAATTTTCTAATTATTTTTAATTAAATTTTTAATTAAAAAACACTATTCACCCGAAAAAACTAATACTTGAATAATAATTAATGAGACCGTTATTTAACTATTTTATTGAATCACATTACTTAATCAAGGTGCCTAGATTATTTTAAAACTTTCTTTAAGTGAGAATACTAATCCATTTGGTCATATTACTAATCCTAATCATAGAATTACTATTCATAATTTACTATTCATCGAAAATCAAGTTGATCTTATTAGACTCTAAATTTAGTACTGAACATAATTGTAGAAGACCATTTTTTGAAAATCATTACACATTTTTAATTATTTAGGGTTTACATAAACATATTTAAAATATCTTTTTTTCTAAAATTCATCAAAAATATGCATACTATATTTATCCGGTCATTTCAAAATTCATAAACTTCATCATAAGAAGAAATCCCAATTTTTATTCAAAACAAGGATTACACAAGGTAGTTACGGTCTCGTTACATAACCCCTTATAATACCAGCATAGGACCTAAGAGTAAGGTGTGCTAGGGTGATAGAAGCTTGGGGCGGCTCAGTCAACATTGCCTGAGTAGTAATTTCTATCAGTTTGAACTTCTCACGAAGGCGATTTCGTTCCAGCTTCACATGATGAAGTTCGGCTTGGATTTGATCCAGAGCAAAGCCCAGTGGTGCTACCTCCTTCCCAAGCTCTGTTAGATGGGCTTCGATCGGTCCAAGACTACTAGGTGAGGCCATCGAATCTTCTTTCCATAATAATTAACCAAGATTACTTATATTTAGAGACAATAATCAAAACATTTTGTTCACAGCGGTCATGTTGACCGATGGTTATATAATAGTCAAAACCCACTGATCTCATTTTAATTATAATCATGTTTATCAAATAAAACATTTTTGTTGAGTATAACAATAACACATAAAATTAGGAAACAAAATTTATTTAAAAAATTTCGGGTCGTTGCAGATACTATTCATAACGGCTAGTTCATAATAATATTATAACTATATATCATTGTTTAGTGAAGCCTGGTATTGCGTACAACACATGCTATCGAGGAAAGTCGCAATTGCGTGTAATGCAAGCCAAGTCAGGGTTGTGTGTTGTGCAAGACTCCTCCGTTGTTTTGTATAACAGAATCCATCCATATTTCATTTATACATTGAATATATATATATACACTATCAAAATTGTGTGTAACATGATCCAAGAATAGTGTTGTGTATACTGCAAGCTCATACGGTGTTGTGTGTAGCACAAGGTATTCTTGTTGTAGCATACAACACAAGACATCAATGATATTAAAAGAATATTTTTCATAAAATCTCGAGGCGTTACAGATATGACTTTGTAGAGTATTTTTTATAACTTAGAATTCATTTCTTATGACTTCAAAAATTTCATATGACTTTTTTGAGTTTGAGTTTATAAATTCATTTCATAAGACTTTAGGGATTTCATATGATTTCAAAGTCATATGAAATGGTGTTTTACCATATCATATGAATTCAATACTTAAATAATTTTTGGTGAAGTTCACTGGATGAAATCTAAGTTTCTAGAATTTGAATATTCTAAAGGAATCAAATATGATGATGTTAAATATGATCTTAAAAGATTAAAACATCACATTTAAAATATGATTCAATTTGTTTCAAGTAAGAAACAAAAAAGGGTAATCTTTGTGTATATTTATTTGAAGATTCAAAATGAGTTCATTTAGTTAATTGATATGCTTTTTAAAAATGATCTTTTTAAATAAGAATCTCTATAAAATCATTCTTGTATTTTAATGTAGTGATGATTTACCCATTTGCATTTCATATAATCACTTTAATCTGATTATACAGTTATTCAATCTATGTTTTTGAGTTTTTATATTCTAGTTATTGATTAAAAATTTTTAGTGTTGTTGTAGCAGGAAAATAAAATGATTTTGAGAAATTTATTTGATAATATAAAGATGGGTATTCTTTGATTTCACAAATATATTATTTTTGAATTATCTTTTATTATTCTGAGTAGTTGAAGTTTTCTTTAGGTTCTTTTTCATTTCCAATTAATTGAGAAAGAAGGTAATTTTGGAATTATGTTGGAGACAGTCAATTAATAAAATATAATAAGATTATGAGATCATGGTTCATGTTTGAGAGCTTAATAAAATATATAAAATAGAAGATCATGGTGTACTATGTTGTTGAGGAATAATTGATAAGGGATTATCTATAAAAAGTATATTTTTTTTAATTCTAGAAAATCATTCTACCAAATATGTTATGCTTTCAAATAGAGAGAAATTGTCAAAATAATATAGTGTTTTTAAATATCTAATAAGCTATGAGAGAATAAGAGTGTTTGGTACTAAAGTTAAAAATCTATCATATATATCTATTTTAGCTTGAACATTTAGAAAATTGAATATGAGATAGAGAATTGAGTAGTAGATCACCATCTGATTCTGAATTTAGTGAGTGAGTTATTCTTGAATATTCTGGAGGCTCATGGAGGAAGATCATTTATTTCTTCTAAATCAACCAAACTTTTAAAGTGATATTTTTAATTCTTTTTTTTAATTTTGTGTGATCAATATGAATCTACTTAGTCTAGTGTAACTTTAGATAGTTATAGTGCATCTCGATGTTCATGTTGTGAGATTGTAAACAGTTGTGTTTATAGTGAATAATCAATGGTTGGGGAGAGTAACCACCCATGTCAAGGTGTATGTTTCCTACGAAGGGTCCAAACTATGTAAAAACTCTTACATTATTTGTTATCTTTATTTCATATATGAGATGATGAGAATGATAATTTATATTTGAGTTAATTAAACTCTAACATTCCATAGGGGTTGAATTAAATCAAAGAAATTATAAAACCAATCACCACCAATTAATCCCCCCTTTTCAATGGATCAATATGATCCTAGGGAATTTAATTAAAAATTAGTAATTACTATTATTTCGTTATAAATTTATAATTTTATTCATTAGTTATATATATAATGTATTTTATTTTTCAAATAGGTTAAATAACATTTATTTATAAATTATTACATATAAATTCATTTAGTGTAGTGATTAGTACTTAGAGAGTTAATTGAGAATGGATGGGAGTAGTGTAAAGATGTTTTTGTGTAATATAGAAAACTATTAAAACAATTAGGATAAATAATATTTATTGATATATTAATATGTGTGTGTGTGTGTGTTTGTGTGTATTTGGTTGAGTGGTTAGTACTTAAAGAGTTAAGAAAAAATGGGTGACCTTCTAGTAAATTGGTATTCCATGAATGAAAAAAAAATTAAAACAAGCAGAAAATAAATAATAAATGGAAAATAAATAAATAAATAATATTTTAAATAATTAACAATTATATAAATTAAAAAAATATATTTTTAATAATAAAAATTGTTTAATTTTTATAAAAAAATAAATATTTAAATAAGAAATTATTCTTAATGATTTAACGGTAGTTAAATTCATTTGGATGTGTGGTTAGTAGATATAGAGTTAAGAAATAATGAATGGGGTGGTATAAGGATGGGTGACCACCTAGAAAGTTATTGTGTAATGTAAAAAATATATTGAAACAAGTTGGTTAAAATATGAAAACAAGTAAAAAATAAATGATAAATGATACATAAATAAGTAATATATTTTAAATAATTAATAGTTATATAAATTAAAAATTTTGTTTTTAATAAAAAAAATAAAAAATTGATTTTAAAAAAATAAATAATAAATCATCACTAATCATTTATTGATGGTTCAAATAGTTTTAAATGATTCATGGTGGTTCTAAAAACCAATCTGAAATGATTTTTGAAATATAAATTCATGTAAGTTTTTATAAATTTTTATGAAATGATTTACAGGGGTTTAAATCATCATTAAATTCTAAGAAAATGTCTCTAAATACCATTTTTTTGTATTGGTTATATTAGTACTCAATGATAATGAGAACCTTGAGATATTGTGATAGTAATTTTAAACATATGTCCTATGGTCTAGAAGCATCATACTAATGGAACATATGTGATTTCTGACTATCAAGTTTTAAAGCCTCATAAGCATTGATACTTCTTCTCAGGAAGTTCACACTTTGTGATCTCAATAATGTTGATCATGAGAACTAGTCCATAAATAGGAATGCCACATGTATTAGGTGTCATTGGATATTCCTATCTACAAGCATGTGTATTAGTCTCTTGAATTGAGATCACTTTAAATGTGTATCATTTAGTCACATACATTGATACATGATGAAAACCATAATAGTTTTTGTTTTGGGAAAGGTAGTTTTTGATTGGTGCATCATTAGTGGTACAATATTGATTAAATGATCAAGATAGTATTTTCCACATCTGTATATAGGAAAAAAATATCTCTGGTCATTTTATTGGGATGGTAAATCCTTAACTAAATCCATATCCATGGTAGAAAAAGGAAAGTCCATCTAATATATTCATATAAAATAAATAAAGTATAAAAGGATGATGATACAAATTATGCATCCTACTTTATATGATATCACAATAAAAAGAGTCTATATTAAATTGTAAGTGTTCATAAGAGATTTTCATAACTTTGATTTATCCTTTTCTATTTATGGTTCATGATGTTTTTCTATATGATTCTATTTTTATATGAGTATAACTCAATAATTTAAATATAATGGCCTATAGGGTCACACAAAAAGTGTATCCATAAGTTTCACCAATTAAAATGAATTATATTTTAGGGTAAAGTGGTCCCCAGTGCATGGGGTGATGAATTTCCGAGTATGAAAGATCCAAATTAATTAAATTAATAAATTCAATTATATATTACTTAATTTTAGAATAATAATAATTGAATGTATTTCTCAAGGTATTCATAAGTTATTTTAAGTATAAAATATGAATATGGGAAAATAGTTTTTCAAATGAATTTTATTTATTCAAGGTTTGTTAAAATAATTCAGGAGGAATAATTAGAATTAATAGTTTTTATTTCATAATAAGACATTCTAGAGTGTCACATGTGAGTGATGAAATTTCTATGGCATTTAAGATATGTGTTATTTGTCAGAAGTGTTTTTTGGGTTGTTTTAAGAGGTTAAACTTTTATAATTTCCCAAATGTAATTTTGAGAATTTTAAACTATATATATAAGAATATTTTAGATTTAAAAACCTTAGGGTATAATATTTCATGAATTTTGTGTCCTCACAAATTCACTCTCAAGTTATATAGTGATAAATAAGAGATAGAAGCAAGAACAACTTGATTTATCCTTCTCAAATCAAATAAATTTTATTCTAGTGATTATTTGGGCATTATAATGCACTTGGTTTTATTATGATAGCACACTAAGTATATATAATGACATAACAAGATCAATTTTTCATTTTTGGATGATATATATGGGTTCTATATTGAATCCTTTAAGCTATGATGATTCAATGTTGAGTGGAGAACATCAAGATCACACTGCACCATAAGGTACTATTTTTATTTCATTTTTCATACTTGAAATTTATTTCATGAGATTTAGGGATGAACCAAATATATCATAGGTATTATATAGTGTTTTAAAACATTATCTGACCAAAAAATTTGAAAATATCAGTTTCTTATGCTTCTGTCGCACTTTGGTTCCTTCACCTTAGGCCATCTGTAAACCAGAAATTTATTAAGTATCTAATCAGTGAGCCAATATTATCAACCATAAATTGTTAGCTTTTAAATGAGTAATTTATACAGAAACTATGAAATTTTTAAATATAAAAAATATTCATAACACTCCCCTTTGGATATCATCAGTTTCAGAAAATATTATTTATATGACTTCTATGTTAAAAATATATTAGGAAAACTCAATGGAAAACCCCAAAGAAGGGGGAAAGAGTACAACATTATTATCCCCTCCTCAAAAAATTATGGTATTCATTCAATAATATACTCTAATTTCAGTTCCTTATTTTCCTTCATCATATGATATACCAATAATAATGAAAATATTTCATATATATTTTTAATTTCATTTATATTTCTAAATTCTCCGATAGTTAAAAAATTAAAAAGATATATAATTATTCTAAAAAACATTTAGAATTATCAATGTCAATTATTTTTTTTATCATTATATTCTTCTCCATGAATGAATGAACTTAATGTTTCTTATAGAACATGATCTTTCATATTAATATCATTACCTAATATACACCCTTTGTTTTCCCATGAATTGTATCTTTAGGAAAAAATGGACTAAGCTGTTTTTAACATGTTTTTTATATATTTATAATATATATAATTGTTTAATTGTTTCTTCATGATATCAATTATAAATATTTCATTTAAAAATAGTGTTTTTTATTCATTCATTCCCTTTATATCAGTTAATGCATTTGGAAATTGATTTTCAAATTCTTAAAAAAGAAAAATATTTTTCACCAAAATATCACATTGTCCAGTAATATTATCAAGAGATGATAATGGTTTCATATTCTAAAATATTTTATCATTTTATTTATTTTATCCCTAAAATATTGAGAACACTTCTTCATTGAAGTGAAATTTATCCAAATGTGCTGCAAATACATCCCTAGTTTGGGATTCATATATCTAATTATGGATGAGGTTTTATATCCTATGTATATTTTCAGTATCCTTTTAGGTCCTATATTTTTAATCTATGGGGGAGAAGTATATCTATATATCACATGAATAAAAAATTTTAAATGGAGGATATCATGTTCTTGTTCAAATTTTAGTTTTAGTGGTGATTTCTTATGATATACACGCGGACTAATGTGGATTAAATTTGAAGCATGTAATATTTCATAACCCCATATATAACTCGAAAACTTTATTCTCATTATTAATGATCTAGTAATAAATTATGTGAGTTTTATCAATAATTCAACTAAAATATTCTAATTATACACATGATAAATTGGATTTTCTACTATAATTCTTGTTATAATATAATGATCATTGAAATATTGAGATATAAATTCACCAACATTATCAAGTTATACTTTCTTGATGTCATAATTAGGTAATTTTGATCTCAACTTAATTATTTGAGAAAAAACTCATGAAAACACTATATTTAATATTGAGATTAAACATTTGTGTGACCATATACTAAGGAAATATATAAAAACAATAAAATATTTAAATATGCTACATATATGTCCTTTAATTTATTCAAGAAAAGTCAGTATATCAACCTTTATCTTAACTAGTGAAGGTCGTCATTTCTCCAAGAGACAAATTTTAACATTGAATTTTTATTAATGGAAGGATCTTATAACCCTTTATATAATGTCTACGAAATTTTCAATTATTATTCACTCCATTATTGAATGAAGATGAATTAATATATCATGTCACAATTCTCATTTATTTTGTTCTCTTTTTATTACCATGAATATTTTTATTACATTCATTTAAATATCATTTAATCTAAATGATAACATTGATAGTTTTTCTAATACATGACTCTTATAAATTTTATTAATGATAATATTCTTTTATATTTCATTTCCCTTGGTTATAAATTGAGTATTGTGCTTATACTAGTATATATCACTAAAACTTGATAAGTTTTTCTTGGATTTTTAGGGAAAAAAATAATCCTTTATAAATAACCTAGATGCAGTGTACCATGGATAAATGAGTCATTATACAAGGAAATTAGGAGTAGTAAAAGTATAACACCCCAAACGTGAGAGAACACTCACTATAATTAAATTAATATGGAAAATGATCCTTAAAAATGACACTAAAATCCTTATTTATAAACTTAAACACTAAAAAGATAAAATAATAATTTTCTATTAATAACATCATAATCTAGAGGGAAAAATTAAAAATAATAATAATAAGACTCAAAAGGCCATGAGGGTTCTAGATTTTATGCTTAAGGGTCCCCAAATTTATGTTTCATAATAAATATATAGTGAATTAGTGATAAATGAGTCCTTATATGAGTAACTCAAGAGGGGTATGGGTAAACACCCAAAACATGAGAGAACACTCTATATAACTCAATTAATATATAAAAAATCCTTATAATTGAAACTAAACTCCCTATTTATAGACCCAAATCCTTAAAAATGATTATTCTTCCATTAAGAACATTCTAAGATAGAGGGGAAAATAGGAATTAAACTAATTAATAAAAAGACTTAAAAGTCTATGAGGGTACAAGACACTACACTAGAGGGGACTTGAATCAGTGTTGCATAAGACTCCCCTACTTATAAAGTATTCTCCCTTGAGTCTCACTGGATAAAAATTATCATATGGGTAGAATGGAAAGGTACGATGATGTATGCTTTATAAAGGATGAAACCTTGAAAGAATCTCTTTAGGTGTGCCGATAAGGAACCGCCAATACCTATTTCATGATAGTTGTTTCACATACTACAATAGGATGGGATGGTTCTAATGAAAGTGACTATTAAATTCAAATATCTTGCTTTTATAAAACACCAAAAATTTCTTCAAACTGTTATTTTTCATCATCTTTGGGTTTGTTAGGATTGTCCAACCAGATTTGTTATCATTTAGGTGATCGTCTCCTTATGAATTTATCACTAAGCCATCCTTAATATTTGGGAGTTAAATATGAGAAAAAATATGTTCAACCTATATATGGATTTGTGATATAATTTTGGGATTCAACGGGATACAAGTAGTAAATTCTTCATGAGAAAAAATGATTCTTATGATTATTTATATCTTACAAAGAATAGTATCCTATGGATTTTTATATCTTAAAAAGAATAAATATATCTTATAAAGCTTTAACCTATGAAAATATTGAACCTTATGAAAATATCTATCTTACAGGTTTTAAATTATTACCTATTTTTATTATTTATGACTAGTTTTCTGCATGTTTTTGAAAGTTTATTCAAATGTTTTCAAAAGAAAACTAAAATTGTGAGATTTATAGTATATAATTGAAAAATTAATTTTTGATATATTTCAAAGTTTTTTAACATTTATAAATACCATATTATGAATGGGGAAACTCTAAAGTTGTTTGTTATCATTCACATGAAAATTATGGGACAACTGATCATTATCTTGACTGATATTTGTGGTGATAATTCTAGTATCTTCATTATTATTATTTAGAATTATTGTAACCACTGTATAATATTGTATAGTGATTTTCTATTCTTATTTAAAATAATTTAAGGCTTCAAGAGATCATACCCATGAACAAACATCAAAAACTATTATAGACATGAACTTATAACTTTCGTACATTTATAAGTGATCTTATGCAAACAAATTTCAAATTTATGGTCGAATATCAAGTAATATCATGAAATTTACAATATTTACTTCCTTGAATATACAAACAAATACATTACTCAAGAACAAATAGTTGTGTTTCAACTATTCTACTTAATCTTCTACTAATATGGTTCTTTGAGCCTATAATTAGTTATTTCTATGTTTTTCTTGTCTTTAAATTGTATTTTAGTTTTTGGTTTTCCCTTACAAAAGAATTATTATTTTTTGGTTGTGAAATATAGGTTAGAAAATTAGGGCTGGGTTATACTACCTTTCAAAACGTATGTTTTGGTTGTGACTCTAGGTAAAATCTCAATGTTGTATCGGGTTGTGAATCCCCTTTAAAAGTTAGGGTTATTATATTAGTTGTTCCTCCACTAAGGTATCTTGTAATCATTTTGTAAATCCCCTTAAAAATTAGGGTATTAGTGCATATAATTTCTCTTACTGAGTAGATATAACTTAAGAGTATACATAATATCACTTTTATTTTAACTATTATAAGAGTCATATGTGATTTCTTTTTAATTTTTTGTTTCTAAGGTATCTTGTAATCATTTTGTAAATACCCTTAAAAAGTAGGGTATTAGTGCATATAATTTCTCTTAATGAGTAGATATAACTGAATATTATACATAATATCACTTTGATTTTAACTATTATAATAATCATATGTTATTTCTTTTTAATTTTTTGTTTCTAATTTTATCATGTTTGTGAATGTTTACTTTGATTATTTAAACTGGATTATTCACCCCCCCATCTAGACCATCGGCCATCTTGGTTGGGATCTAAAAATTAGTATTAGGGAATGGATATTGTAAGGATTGTTTGGTTTACTATTTTTATCATGATACCATAATTGGTATCAAAGTGAGTCCCTTACTTTGGTATATACATTTTTTTTACAAAATTTTCCTAGAATTAACCATCTATGGAAGATATCTTTGAAGTGATAGGAAATAATTCAAATGATGGATGAATTTCATAGAAACCACATCACTTTTATGGTATAGACTATGTATATTATAAAACTTGAATGGAATATTATCTTAATAAATTTAGTATTGGTCATTGTACAACTATAGTAAAACCTTATAAATTACTTGATTCTATCCCTAAAACTATTATAGGAAATTATGCTACAAAATATGTTTTAAATTATAAAGTTATTAATATTTTATATTTTTATATAAATATAAATTTTTTAGTCATATTTCTTATTGTAAAACCTCTCATGAAATTTGGATAATTTTTCACGTTACTCACCTTGGATTAGATAAGTTGATAAGGAAAAAGTTTGGAATGCTTTGGGTGAAAAT
Organism: Viscum album; assembly: GCA_963277665.1. NCBI lineage: Eukaryota > Viridiplantae > Streptophyta > Magnoliopsida > Santalales > Viscaceae > Viscum > Viscum album. The sequence goes on along the minus strand of OY728133.1, from coordinate 113,282,458 downwards.
CAATATTTCAAGATGGGTGAAGATAAAACTATAAAATAAATGTTCCATAGGTTTAAAAAGTTTTTAAATAGAATTAATTCATTTTTAAAATATTTATAAAATATTTTTCTTATTTAAATATTTTTAATAACTTTACTAAATAATTTTCATGTAAAGAATTTTTTCATTGATGAAAGCAAGAACTTCAAGTAGACACTTGATGAACTAATTGGTTCGCTACTTCAATATAAACTGGAACTAAAGAACTTCGATGAAGAAGAGAAAAAAAAGAGTAAATATATATATTTAAAATATAATAATATTTTTTCTTCTGGATCTTATGATTTTGGAGTTTAAGAAAGTGTAGAAGAATATATGGATCAAATTGTGACTGGTTTTTACAAAATAATAAAAAATAAATGTTTCAAATAATAATATTAAATAAAATCCCAAAAGTATCATAAAAATTTTTAAATGAAATTTAATACTAACTTTGACTATAATACTTTAGATTTTTCATGTTTTGAATGCATAAAGAATGGGCATATCAAAACAAAATGCCTATAAAGACGTCGGCCCTAGTATCCCAAAGCTTGTGGTTACTTTATTACATTAGGAATAGATATAAGGAATAATATCCCAAAGGACTGAATGTTTTATTAGTATTGGTATCTAGATACATACTTGATTCTTAAATTACATTTGAAAACATAAAATACAAAAAATAGTGAAAGTAAATATTGCGTATCTTTGAACTCATTCAAATATTCCTTCTTCATATCCTAGGGAAATGAAACAAAATAAGGGTGATCTTAAATTCTTGGTAAGGGTTATGTACAACAAAATATATCATGAGTAAATAATTCATAATTAATATGTAAAGTTAAATAACTGAATACACATTTCATTTAATCAGTAAATTTATCACAAATAATAATATAGCAAGAATAAATGATAACCAAATAGTGTCATATAACTAATTACATGAGATTAAAATTTATCCATGCATGTTATAACTATTCAAATTATCACATGAAAATTAATAACTAATCTCGTAATAATGGAATTCATAATTTCAAACATCATAAACATACCATCAAGGCCACATGCTAATACATCTTATATAAATGGGTAAAGCCACTTCCAAATACCCATTCTAGTTTATTTCATGATACCTATCGATGCATCAAGGGGTTATATCAAAATATTCCCATCAATTACTAATTATAATGAATTAATTATATAAAATGGGATAATAATAATTCAATACATTAAAACATAAAAATTCATATTGAAAATCTAGCATAAGAAATTCTAACATTTCCTGAGTCAAACTGATCATAAACCATCTAGAGAAAGAATAAGTATGGTATCATTAAATCATATCCCTAGTTTATTATAATAAAAATACTGTGTTATTTTCATTTATGAAAATAAATACCATAAAAATATCATTAAAAAATTCTTGAGGAAAACAACCATTTCATTTTAAAATCCAATTTTAAAAACTAAAAAATTTATATAATATTAGGAAAATAATTTTATTTAAAAATAATTATGTAAACTTGTAAAATAATATTTAAATAAATTATTTTTCATAATTTTGGGAAATTTTCATTCATTATAAGTATGTTAAAATAATGATTCCTTTCACATTTTTGATAAAAGGTCAAAAATTACCATGTTTATAAAACCACAAGAAGATTCCTTTTATAAAAAAAATTTTAAAACTCAAACATGGGTAAAAATGTATTTAAAAAATAATTATTGAATATTAAAAATATTATTTTAATAATTTTAATGAAAATACTGATATGGAATAAAAATATTCCTGATCGAGTAGAAAAACAAGTCAGTTTTCCTAGAAAACCTTATTTTTGTATCTTCGGAACTTAAAGAGTGGAAAGTTAAAGGAAAAATTATAATTTATAGAAATAAACATAGGAGAATAAAATATTTTTTCTTTAAGATATAAATATCAAATAATTCCCCCCATCAAAGACTTAAATATAAATTATCCCGAATAATGATGAAATAGTGAAATAAACCCTTATCACTTTGGTAACTTTTGAATCATAACCCCTATGGAAGAAATAAGTTCAAATGAAGCATTAAATAACATTAATATATAATATATTCAGGACATAAAATATAAAATGGTAGTAGTTACACCTCATAAAAATAAATAGGTTCATAATACCAATTATGTCTCAATAGAGTGGAAATTGAGATGAAATATCTTACAAAGATCAGGCCATTAAAGTGAAAATTAATCAATGAATTGATTATGTGTATCAAATTTAAATCCATATAAAAAGTTTAAATAAAACATAAAATAATAAAAATTCATTACACACATAATGTTAGAATGTAAAAGATAATAAATTAGTAATATAACCTAATGAAAAAAAATTAAGTTATAAAACTTCTTACAACTTGGTAAATTTCAAGTAAGATTACCTTGGAAGAAATTATTTGAATTGAAACTTAGAATAAAATGAATTATTAAGTATCCATGATATAACAATTAAAATGGTAAAAATAAAAACCATGTAAAATAAATTAGGTGCATAACATTAAAATATGGCTCAATGAAATGAAATTAAGGTGAAATCCCTCACCTTAAGTGTGAATCATCGTGTACATTATTTATCTTCATGAATGATAAACTTATGTTAATTATTTACTTTATTATTAAAAAATTTAAGATTTATTTTTCATTTTATATTATTTAATACAATTATATATTTAATATGTGATCAATTAAGTTTATGCCAGATGTTTTGATGATATTCAGTTCATATGTTCAAAATGACTTTGGAAGTTTGACTATGGAAAAAGAGGTAATATTACATCATATAAAGAATAATAATCATGAAATAATTATAATTTTTATACATAAATTATAATTTTTAAACCAAATAAGAAATATTGTTATGAAAAATGAACTATGTTACAATCATGGAGATGGTAGATCGTACATACGCATGAGTAACATTTCCATTTTTCAACGATCATGATGAAAAAAAGTTAAGTTTAATTTTATCTTTATATAAAGATAGTTATATCATAAATATTATATTATTTATTTAAATACACTTATATATATCATCCATGTGATGTGGTAATCAAAAATGAATCACATTTCTTTATGGATGTGGTAATCCATACATACGCACGAACGACGTTATCATCTTTCAATAAATGGAAAGTAATAAAATATATGATATATTAAATTTATAGAATGATAAATATTTCATTAATATAATATATATACAATAAATCCATTATCATAAACCATTGTTGGAGGTGATTATGGAAAATTAATTACATCGGTTCGTAAGGCGGCAGTCTGTCGTACACATGAACGATGGTTCTGTTTCCCATTTGATGTAAGAGGAGATGGTTGTAGGTTATGAAATTAAAATAATAACATATTATTATGTGTTATATAATTATTTTATTATATCATCATGGTTGAGTAATGTTTTATGTGGGTGAAATAATAAATAAAACAAAAATGATTAGTTAAGAATGATACCTCTTCTTTAGACAACCTCTTTTGGTTTACACAAAAATCTTTCCTAAAAGGGTTTTATAATCAAGGAAAGGCATATATGAAATGTAAATGGAAGTAACTAATGTATTTTTGTAGTTATTTTCTGAACCAAAATGATTTTTAAGTGTTAAGAAAAGAGGAGTAGAGGTTCCCATTTATAAGTGAGGGGAGGGGCACTTTTGGAATTTCCTAAAGTATTAAATTAATAAAAATTATTTATCAAAGAAAAATGGATAAAAAATGATATCTTTAAAATATATTATTATTATGGGTCAAAATACTATAATATAATAAAATTTATACAAGTTGAGATTATATTTTTACCCTTATCTTTTTTTTAACCCGCATTAACCCTTTTTGACAATTACCATGATAACAAAGTTTTTACTCTTTAGGGGTCAAGATAGTTACTATAAAAGGAAAATTGGAAAATAAATTAACCATGTTTGATATTTTAACCAATATAAAAATCAATTTTCTGAATATAGTATTTTTATTAATTTTAAATTATTTAATAAAATATTATTTATTATAAAATATCATTAATGTCATTTTTGGAACTAATCATTTAATTTCACATTGAAAATATAAAGAAAAATATGTAATTATATTATAATAAATTGACACATAACTAATATTATATATTAATCAATAAAATTCATTTAATACTATAACTCACTCAAATCATATTACTTTTAGTATTTTCAAAATCATTTATTTTATTTTTCTATAAATTTAAGAAATAATGTGTCAGCATTGTGAAAGAGTTTAAGGTAATTGGATAATTTATAAAAATAATAAATAAATTTATCTTATTAAAATAATTTCATTATGCTAAAAATAATCATTAATATTAATTCATAACTTGTTTTTTACCCATGTAAACACATAAGATATATTTAAAAACAAGAGAGGGACATCTTGTGTTTTTATTTACTTAAAATATTATATAGGTCATTTTTATGGAAAAGTGTCCAAAAAATAATTAAATATAGATCCTAATGTTATAATATTATAAGTAACTTCATTAAATAATAATTAAGATGAAAAATTATGGCCTTATCACTTAGTTTTAACCTAGGTTAACCTAATTTACTCTTTTACCATGACGAAATTTTTTTACTATTTTAACTATTAATTATGACCAAAAATTAAGTTGGTATTATTAGATAATATAATTTGAAATAATTAAAAATATTTAATCCATTTTAAAAAATTCAATCACTATAAGTGGCATAAATTAATTTTATAATAATCCCACAAAGAGTAAGAAAAGTGGGTTTTTCAAAAAAGAAATTTTTTTAAGTATGAAAATTTTTTATATCAAAATTCAACATTAAATTGATTCCAATTACATAAATTGGATTATTTATAATATAATTTAAATAATTACACTTTTAAAACCATTTTAAAGTAAAATGAAACTTTGTAAATTCTTTAAGTGAAAAGGCAGTTTTCAATAAAAAATAGCATTTTTCATTATTCATCAAAAAAATTGATCTTTTCATAAAATTATCAAAATTTCTCTCTAATATAATTTTGAAATTCTAATTTAAAAAATTATATCTTTTTATAAAATAAAATTTCTAAAATTTACATAAATTAATTATAGCATTCTCTCACAAAAAACAATAAAAGTATTTTTTGAAGAAAATGTATTTTGAATAAAAAATGAATTTAATAAAAATTGAGTTATTATTTACTAAGAATTTATTAATAAATTTATTTTTATTAGTAACTTTATATATATTTAATAATTATTTTAATCGTATTCCTACCCACTAATTCAACAGTTGAGTTATAATGGTTATATTTAAATAATATATTTTTTCGGGTTTTTTAAGCTTGGTGTTACGTGTCATATACACTATTGAACATAATGTTCTTATATTAAAATATTGGGGTGTTAAATTCTCCCCATAATTAATAAATATAATCATCATGATTTGAACTTGAGCTCTTAAATCAAGGGCTTGACATTTGAAAATTTCTTTATGGAAAACTCACAATGTAAATGGGTTAATAAAAGTTCCTCTTAAAAAGAGGGGAAAGGAAATAAGAAGGTAATATAGAATAACACAAAACTACGTATTAAAATAAGATAACATTAATTATAAGTGAAAATATATACATGGAAGAGAAAACTAATGCATAGGAACTAATATAGAGTGATATAGAATATGGTCAAGAGAAATTTAACGACCACAAAGTTATAAATATGTGATAAGTGAAAAGATCATTGATTAATTGAAAATAAAGGTAAATATATAACATTTTTATTTAAAGATAATTTTTCTAAAGTTGAGGGATTATTTTACTATCAATATATAAAACACAATAAAATATACTTATTTGATATCTTTTTATTTCATAAGAATAATTTGATCCTTTGGTTGTGCTTCGATCAATTTCCACTTCATTTATTACTCTATAAAATGAATATTCAAGATATTTTTTTTGGCTTGAAGCACTAAAATTTACTTTTAAAAAATCATATATTCCACAAAATAATAACAAGTTGTTCCTCCTATATTTAATAAAACCAAAATAGTTCACACAATGTAAGATAATACATAAAATGAATAAACCTTTATATGAAGAAATAATACATTTATGTCTATAATTAATCAATAAAACAAAAGTTTTGAGATAGATCATTATATAAATAAATAACCCTATATCTCAATTGGCCTCAATAACCTCAGTATTAAAGAATGTTTTAACCTCAAATTTTATCTCATTACCTTGATATTACACCTCCAAATATGTAATAACATTCTTACCAAATAATACTTTATATTAAACCTAATGGTTATATATATATATATATATTTATATATATCAACCCAATAAAATTTCTCTAAAAAATTATTAATCACCTCAAAATCATAAAGATTCAGAAATATTTGATCCTATAATTTGCTTCCCAAAATCAACATAATATTTATCCATCAAACCATTTGAGTAAAAAAAAGGTTATATTAACTAGTACATCATGTAGGACAGTGGTAAGAATTACACCCTTTTAACTATTCGGTTGTGAGTTCAAGTCTTGTGGCTTTACCAAATATGAATATTTGTTACCAACATGTGGGTTGTCCTTTTTCAAAAACTATGTTAATATAATTTCAATAACATTACTAAAATATGATGACAATCCTCAAAAATAACATTAATCATCAAATCACTTTTTAACCACTAAGGTTTTCAATACAGCTTATTTTTTCCAAAAAATCAGATAATCTTAATTGATTATATTACCTTAATGTTAATGATTATATTAACCGTAAAGGTTATAAATACATTTAAAATTATGTCCATAAAGTATTAAAGCATCATTCCTAAAATAAAATTTTCCTTAAAACACATACTAAACCCAAGGATTGTTTTTTCATAATTATGTCCCAAAATATACATAATCATTTTAAACATCCATCACATAATACCTCAAAAGTAATATCTATGATTTTAAACATATGATTAATGTTATACATATTATCCCAATACACATTAAGTTTATCCCATATCATTATAGAATATCATAGGTTTCCATGGGTTTTATTTTTTAATTCATCATAATTTTTTATAGAGAAAATGTGAATTAATCCAATCATATCCCACGAGAGTGTAAAACTAGGTATATAGTAAGGTAACACTCATTGTGAACCAGAACGATGGTCTAGATATACTCAACCAACTCTTTTTAGGGTCATTACACCTAGATGAATCTTTATCAAAACTATGTCAACTTGTACAATCTAGATAGGAATGTTATTAGGAAAACCATATAATATCTACCTTACTAAAACTTTAGGGTGTTATCCTATGATTAGAATTATCATTAAATTTAGTAACGGGTGTTTTTTCCCTAATCTATGTTTTCCTAAATATAGTTCCCAATGTTTCTAATAAACTTCCTTTGATACCAACTATAAATACACTAACCCAAAAAACCTAAAGTAGATGGTTATTTTATTACATTGAAACTAGATAAATTGAATCATATCCTAAAGTAATTAATATTTTATTAGTCTTTTTATACTAGATACATACATGATTCTCACGTTATATTTTAAAACATAAAATTTAAAACATAATGAAAGTTAATATTCAACATTCTTAAACTCATTCAAAGATTCCTTCTTTATATCCTAGGGAAAGGAAAAAAAATAAGGGTGATATCAGACACTTGGTAAGGGTTATGTATAGTGTGATCCATCATGAGTAAATAAGGTATAATCAATATTTCAAGTAAAATAACTGAAAACATGTTCTATTTAATCAATAACTTGAGAACAGAGAATAATATGGAAGGAATAAATAATGATAAAATAATGTCATATAACTAATCACAGGAGATTTAAACTTATCCATATATATCATAACTATTCAGATAATCACATGTACATCAATAACTAATATCATAATAATGGAATGCATAATGTCGAACGTCATAAACATACATTTAAGGCCTCGTTCCAAGACATCTTACATAAATGGGTAAGGCCTCAGCCAATACTCAAACTAGTTTGTCTCATGAGACCTACCGATGCATCAAGGGGATATATCAGGCACCACCTATCACTTAAAAATTCCAATACATTCATCATATGAAAGGGTAAAATAATAATTCAATACACAATCAACATAAACATTCATATTGGAAAACTAGAATATGGAATATTAATATTTATTAAATTAAAAAGATCATAAACCATCTATAGAAAGAATAAGGATGGTATCATTACAACATATCCCCAATTAAGTTTAAGAAAAATAAAGGGTTATTTTCATTGATAAATATAAATATAAAAAAAATCCTTAAAAAAATCTTGATGAAAATACCCTTTTCATTTTAAAATCCACTTTTAAAAACTAAAAATTTCATAAATATTAAGAAAAAAATTATTTAAAGAGAATTAAATAAAATTTTAAAATAATATTCAAATTAATGAGTGGTTATAATGAAAATAAAATCCAGTTCATATTGAGTACATTAAGACAAATATTACTTTTACATTTTCGATAAAAAGTTAAAAAGTATCATGTTCTAAAAAAGATAAGAAGGTTCCTTTTAATCCATTTTTTTAAAATTCAGAAAGGGGTAAAATTTTATTTAATAAATCAATGTGTAATATTAAAAATATTCTTTAAAAAATTTTAAGTAAAATATGGATAAGGAAGAAAAATATTCTCGACTGAGTAGAAAAACAGGTCATTTTTTCCTTAAAAATGATTTTGGTATATTAAGTACCTAAAAAGTATAAATTTAAAGGAAAACATATAATTTCTAGAAATAATCATATTATAATAAAATATTTTGGATTTAGGATATAAATATCAAATAATTTCCACATAAAATACTTAAGCATAAATATTCTCGAATTATTATGAGATTGTGATGTAAACCCTTACCACTTTGGTAAATTTTGAATCAAAACCCCCATGGAAGAAATAAATTAAAATGAAACATTAAATTTCATGAATATAAATATATTCATGATAAAACATATAAATGAGGTATTATATACACCTCATAAAAATAATAGGTGCATAATACCAAATATGTCACAATAGAGTGGAAATTGAGACGAAATCTCTTTAGAAGATCATACCATTGAAGTAAAAATTAATAAATGAATTTATTTTTTGTATAAAATGAAAATAAATATATTAAAAGTGTAAATAAAACATAAAATAATCAAAATTAATTACACACATAAACTTATAATATCAAAAACAATAAAGAATTAATATAACCTAATGAAAATAAATTGAGTTATGAAACCCCTTACCACTTGGAAACTTTCAAGTCAAATAACCTTGGATGAAATAATTTGAATTAAAATTTAAAATAATAATAATTATTAATGATTAATTATATAAAATTTAAAATGGTAAACATATGCACCATATAAAATAAATTAGGTGCATAATATTAAGATATGCCTCAATGAAAATAAATCGAGATGAAATCCCTTACCTCATGTTTGGATCATCACGTACGTTATTTATATTCCTAAATAATAAAATTATGTTAATTATTTAATTAATTAATAACCCTTTTAAGGTTTATTATTCCTTTTATTTTATTTAATACCATGTTATATTTAATTGTGTAATCAATTATGTGCATGTCGAGTGTTTTGATGACATTCAGTTCATATGTCCAAAATGAATTTGGTTGTTTAACTATGGTAAAAGAGTTTATGCCATAATATCAAGAATAATAATCATGAAATAATTATAATTTTATAAATCAATTATAATTTTTAAACCAACCATGAAATATGGTTATGAAAAATGAACTACATTACAATCATGGAGATAGTAGGTCGTATGTTACGCATGAGTAACGTTTCCATTTTTCAACGATCATGATGGAAAGAAGATAAGTATTATTTTATATATAAATAATTATAATTATATCATAAATTTAATATTATTTCTTTAAATTCACATATATATACTATCTATGTGATGCAGTAATGAAAAATGAATCACATAGCTTCATAGAGGTGGTAATCCACACGTACATATGAGTGAAGTTATCATCATTCAATGAATAGAAAGGTAAAAAAATACATGATATATTAATTTTAAAAAATTATAAATATATCATGAATATAATATATATACATTAAAATTTTCATCATAAACAAATTTGAGGGTCGGTTATGGAAAATGAATTACTTCAGTTCGCAATGGGGTAGTCCGCCATGCACACGAACGATGGTTTCTTCCAACTTGATGGAAGAAGAGATGGATGTAGGTTATTAAATTAACATAATAATATCTCATTATATGTTAGATACTAATTGTATTATATAAACATGTTTTAATGATAATTTAAGGAGGTATAAGAAGAAACAAAACAAAAATTCTTGATTAAGAACGATGCCTCTTCTTCATACAACCTCTTTAGGTTTACATCAAAATCCTTCCTATATATGTTTTATAATCAAACCAAAGACTATAGGATGTATTAAGGGAAGTAATTAATTTATTTGGGTAGGTATTTGATGAACCAAAATTCTTTTTAAGTATGAATAAAAGAGGATAGGAGGTTCCATTTCATAAGTGAGGGGAGGGTAACTTTTGAAATTTCTTAAATTATAAAATTAATATAATTTATTTCTCATAAAAATGGATCAAAAATGATATATTTATAATATAGGATGATGATGGGTCTAAATATTATCATCCAATAAAATTTTTATAAGTTTATATTAGGTTTTTCCCTTATCATTTTTTAACCAGCGTTAACTCTTTTTGACAATTATCGTGATAACAATGTTGTTACTCTTTAGGGATCAAGATATTCACTATAAAAGGAAAATTGGCCAATAAATGGACCATATTTGATATTTTAAACCATATATAAATGAGTTTTACTAATATTATATTTTTAGTAATTTTAAATCATTTAATAAAATATTATTTAATATGAAATATCATTAATGTAATTTTTGAATCTATTCATTTATTTGACATCGAAAATATCAATAAAAAAATGTGATTCGATTATAATCATTTAAAACTTACTTAATATTTTATATTAATCTATAAATTTTTTGGAACACTATAAATCACTCAAATTATATTACTTTTAGTATTTTAAAAATAATTTATTTTATTTTTCTATAAATTGAAGAAATATTATTTCAGTGTTGTGCAAGCATTTAAGGTAATTAGATAATTTCAAAAAAATAGTTATAGCGATGAGGAAGGGAAGACTTTTTTTTGAGTGATTCTCATCGGTGTTGTGGATGATGATGGGAGATTATGTGCGTCAAGGTTTGCAACTTGAAGAAAGTTATCTCACGATTTTTGGCCTGAGGTGGTGGTGTGGTATCTTTTTTTTGAAATTTTAATTTGGTGGAGTACCCAATAGTTGGAATGTGATTTTTGTTTAAATTTTGAAGTTTTTTTGTGGTGTTTTGAAACTGGTATTTGGAAATTATGTGGTTCCCACTCAACCATAAAGTGGTCTATGGAGAATAAAAAAATAAATATGTATGAGGAGATAATTTCTAAAAAGTATAAATAAATTAATATTATGAAAATAATTTCATTATGATCAAAATAATCATTAAGATTCATTCAAAACTTTTTTTACTACATGAACACATAAGAGATATTTAAAATTAAGAGAGTGTCGTTTTTGTATTTTTCCTTACTTAAAATATTATTTAGGTCATTTTTATGGAAATGTGTCTAATAAAAAAATAAATCTAAATACTGAGGAGATAAGGTTTGAAATAAATTCATATAATAAGAATTTAGTTGAAAACTCATGTCCTTATCACTTAGTTTTAACCAAGGTTAACCTTATTTAACTATTTATCGAGGTGAAAAAAATACTATTTTTAATATTCATTATGACCAAAAATTATTTTGGAATTATTAAATAAATTAAATTATGCAGATTATGAATATGTAATATATCATAAAAATTAAATCCCTATAAGTTGAATAAATTCATTTTATAATTACCCCATAAAACATGACAAAAAAGGGGTTTTTAAAAAAATAAAGTTTCCATAAGTATAAAAAAAATTATATCAAAATTAAGCATAAAATAGATTCCAATGAACTAAATTGGGTTATTCATAATATAATTTAACTAATTAAACTTTTAAAATCATTTTAAATCAAAATTGAACTTTGTAAATTATTTAAATGAAAATGAGGTTTCAATAAAAATTAGTATTTTTCTCTTTTCATCGAAAAAATCAATCTTTTTAGAAAATTCCTAAAATTTCATTATAAGATAATTTTGACATGATTATTTAAAAAATTATATCCTTTTATCAAATAATATTTATTAAAGTTCCATAAATTAGTTATAATATTTTCTCATGATAACCAATAAATGTCATTTTTAATGGAAACATATTTTTGAGGAATAAAATGACTTTACTAAAAATTGAGTGATTATTTACTATGAAATTATCAATAAATTTCTATTTATTAGGAACATTATATATATTTAATAATTTTATTAATCTTATTCAGACCTTCCAATTCAATGAAAATTTTATAACAGACATATTTAAATAATATATTTCATGGGTCATTTAAGGTCGGTGTTACATATCATATATGTTATTGAACATAATTTTCTTATTTTAAAATATTGATGTGTTACACTACCCAATATTGAAAAATTAAAAGAAATATGAGAAGTAAAAAAAGAGAAAAGGGATATAACTTCAAGTTGGAGTTGAACAGAAGAATCTAATTCTAGTGAAGAATCTAGGGATGAAAATGAATCAGTTAACTTGTGTTTTATGCCATCTTTAAATGATGTTAGTGATTTGGGTTTTCATTCTAGATGTTCTTATGATGATTTTTATTTTGAAAATCTGACTATTTATGAATTTAATGAATAAGTTTTTAGGGTCCTAAAAACTTCACAAAGGGAAGGAAATACTCCCACAAGAACTTTGCAGAAGGAAGCAATCATTCCCACAGGTCCAGCAAGGCAAATGGATGAAAATTGAATTCAAAAATTGGGAGAAAACTTGAAGAAATAGATTTTTTTAAAGGTGTTAAGTGACTTGCATACCATCACCGGGAAGGTTTCGTGGAATGCATAAACCACGAACCATCAGTGGAAGAAGGACCCGCAAGGTGCTGGCCCACGAGGTGATGGCTAGTGAACCAAGGAAACCATGAACCGCATCATTAGTGGAATCAAGATAATTAATTACATATGTATACCATCTTATGAACTCATTAGTTTGTGAACAAAGAAAGTTGGAAGGGTTCTGCGAACCAGGAACCACGAACCATGGCCTTCATAGACCCCGGTTGACCATGTCTTCACGGGTTGAGATATGTCTTCATGGGATTCTGTAAATTGAATTTTATGCCCATATATATGATTTTCTTAGTACTTTATAAAAGGATAACAAGAGAAATTGATAATAGGATGAAATAATAAAGAACATAGGAGACTCTAGAGATTGTAAGAAATAATTCAGAGAGGATTCCGGCTTCAATTTTGAATCATCAATGAATTTTAAACTACAAACCACGTTTTTGCAGGTATAACCAGTCGTGAACCATAAAAATAAGGAACTTAATAATAATGGATGAACCATGAACCTAATTGGTTTCATCAAAAACCATAAATTCCTCACGGATGAAGTCCCTACGAACCATAGGTTCCAAGACCCTCCATCAATACGGCGCTCCACATAGTGTATCGCTATATGAATCGAACCCTGCATCACATACTGCATCTATACGCAGATGGAACCTAAATTGGCATGGCGGACCACATACAAGACCACATACCACTTTGGTACGTGGTGGTCCATGCCCAAGCCTATGTACTTATTCGGTACGCGGATGACCCCTCTACATGCATACCACTACGGTATGCGGAGCTCACCCCATCCCGCATGAGAACATAGTACATGGAATGGGGAATCTTCAAGTATCCTTCCCTTTAGATCCAATCTCACCCCTCCATTACTGTCCAGTCCTCTATATCTCCTTTATGAACCAGTCCCCCAACATCAGGACAAAGCCTCCTCCAAAGCCACTAGACTTGTATGATCAGATCATCAGGCACATCAATGTGCCCCGTTGAGTCTACGTACTCATGGTAAGAGGAGTCATGAAGGCTCTCCCCACAAAGTTTTGAAATCACGGGATGTTTTTATGTCTACATTCCTAAGGTAACCTAGAGTCTAGCCTTGGGATGTTGACGTGAACCTCCTCGTTATAGGGATTAAGGGTGATCACTTGCTTTTCCATTCAATGAGGAATTATGATCAGTCGAAGGAATCATATTCACTTCTCCTTTTGATGAGAGGCAACATTCCTCCCCTTTATCAGAGCACATTCTAGGGAACTCCCACTGAGGTAAGTCCCTAATCTTCAAGAGTTGAGCTGCATGACCTTCAATGTCATCCCACATTGAAAGTCTCATCACTCTACGCCCTCTCCCACCATCGCCTCAGCTTCTTCCATCATAGTATCAGCCTCTCCCATCAGTGGGAGAGAAGGTGCGTGATTTGTTGAATATATAACATCCTATTATTTCTCACACCAAGTATAACTCATGTGGTCTTAGAGAATTGTGATGATTACAACATCTACACAACCAACCCATCGTGAACAATGAGAACTCTGATTCATGTTCAAACTAGGATATGTAGGATGCCTACTTAAAGGCATGAGCTCAAAGGGGTTTCCTTTCTAAAGGGTTCACCCAATCATGTTCCCATCAAATAGAAAGATTCCATTCATAAGCCCCAACCAATCATGAACTATGAGAAATCTGGTTCCTATTCAAACCAGAATACGTAGGACTCCTACTTAAAGGCCCAAGCTCAAAGGGGTACCCTTCTAAAAGGTTCACCCAATCATGTTCCCCTCAAATGGGTAGCTTCCATGCATAATCCCCAACCCATAATGAACTATGAGAACTTTGATTCATGTTAAAACCAAGATACATAAGATTCTTGCTTAAAATACCAAGCTCAAAAGGATTTCCCTTCTGAAAGGGATCACCCAATCATGTTCTCCTCAAATGGGAAGCTTCAATGTGTAAGCCCCAAGATAACCGAACTACATGGGCTCTGATTCCTCTCTTGAGGATATGTAAAAATCCCATTTTATGGGCCTGATCCCAACATCAAACCACCTTCTATCCCTCCTGGATGAATATAAACTCTGGAGCACCTTATTGCATGTCTTAAGTCAGCATTGCCTCCATAGAATCAAATCCATGTATATCCATGATGATCTTGCAAATCAGGGTTATCCCATAGATATAATCTTTGGGAATGAACCAAGGATTCAAGAACATGCGAACATGACTTAAATCTATAATAGAGTCCTAGAATAGGTAATAATTCCCCCCAAAAGAGTGCGATAATTCTGACCTCCCATCCTCTCGACCAATGGAGTCCTTAAGTTTCGTTGGCCAAATATTCATCCAAAAAGCATCTACCTTTAGAAATAAGGTCCAAGAATCATCGATACCAGGGTCGTTGGGTGTTTCTAGCTCCATAAATAAACCCCTTAGAGACCATTCAAGGAATTCATATCCTAAGAGGACCGATTTCACAAATACTTAACCCCGTGAAATATCCCACTGGGACCATTTGACTATGGAACCTTCTTCATAATGCAGAAGAGATGAACTGCCCAATCCCTATGGGTTCAATCCAATCCCCCTAAAGGATAACGAGGTGGATAGGGTCAAAACAAGATGGCGACATGAAAGTGTCTATAATAACGAACGAATGATCATCACCCATCGGACCATTTTTGTACATTTCCCCCAAAAACATAAATGTGTCACCTTGAAATAGAACAAAAATGGTGAACTCTATGTGAATCCTCAACCAAGGTGGCAGTTCTACCCCACTCAAGCTCATTCGCCTAAAAAAAGGGAAGAGAGCCAAGCTGAATTTTCAAATATGAATATGTTCAAGAGATGCTATTTTGGTGGGGTTTTGTTGTCTACATATGTCATATATATATATATATATATATATATAATGTTCTCATAGAGAGACCTTCGATCCAAATGGAATCCTAAAAACCAATGATGACACGCACCTCAGCGATATTGAAGGAGGCCAAGGCCCTGATGGAGAGCAGGACCCCCTCGCCAACCTAGTGTCTTCAACACTAGGTATCCAACACTCTGATTAAAGAGTTCCACTAAAATGGAACTCTCCCCAAAGTGGAGGCCACAAGACAATCCCTCCAGTCTACAAAAGTTCACCAGTCACCTCCTCAGCCGCGGCCGGCACCCCAGCACAAGGCAGCCCCAGTGGTCATCTTGAACTGTTTTGGGAGCCTGTTCCTAGAGCGTGACAAAAAGTACCTCCCTTATCATAGGGAGGCAGATGAAGTTAATGTTAATGAATTCATCCCAACCACACAAGTGTCCTACTCACATGTCCCTTCTAGAGATAATCTTCACCAACATCAAGCGACCAAGTATCCTTATTCTAAAGAGGATCTTATGCTGAGGGAACCTACTGAAGTCCAAAAGACACAGGCCCCTCGGGCCACCTGCTGAGGGTAGAAAACATACAATCAGGAATAGGATATCACCATGATCCCTGAGGAGGAACTCCACCGTAAAAACGTGGCAGAATTCAACGGGCATACATAAAAATCGACCCCCTCCACTCAAGCCCACCATAGAAATAGGGTGGCACAATACGATCATGCGCACATTCCTGCCAGTGCTCGCTAGTCATGTCGTGCAGACAAATCGGAAAATTATAGGCAGATGCAGAAATCTACTGATTCACAAGAATCTCGTCATCTAAATAAGAAAAAAACCAGCTATAGGAAGGCACAAATACATGCTAATGTGTATCAAGTCCGCCATCCAAATAGGGTGGTAAGAAAATATGAGAAGATTCAAATTCCTGTGGATGCATACAAATCCCATGAGATAAATATAGTGGCAAGAGATAAGATGAAAATTCCATCTTGTTAATATGAATCCCACCTATCAAATATGGTGGTAACCAGAGAAGACAACCAGTGGAAGACTCATTCCTCTATCCCAGAACAGGAGAACTGCCAATATCTAATGGAAACCTATAGAGGACCGAAGTAGGCACCAACTCCTACTTCGAAATCAGAATGGGCCTTCATACCCATTCCATCTAAAGATGTATCTCAACACATCCTGACCATGATGGAAGATCAAATGTCTATTCTAGACCATATCCTTCAAACATGCCAAGATATCATTGCATCAGCAGAAAAGGTGAGGAACTAGGCTCACGACCTAGTTTCCTCGAATGGAATGACTTACTCTCAAAATGTTTTAGTCACTCTGGAGTAGTTATGAATCCCTAATCTAATCCAAGAGGGACGACAGCAATATCCTACAATACACAAACAATTGTATCGGGAACAAATACCCCTTCCAACTAGGGGATGTCAGTCGATGGTGGTGGCCGCTCTAGGGTAGGCATATATCCTTAACAAAACTCAAGATGTCCATCAGCGTATCCTGAAATCATCATGAGAACCACCAAGATAGGGACCTGTATATGATGGTCATTACCAATAGCATACGACCCCAGTTACCCACAAGAGAGTGCCCAAAAATAAAATGTTCCAAAGGAAACTAGAAAATGAAGAGCACATACATGATCTTGCTTAGTTGGAAGTTGGAGTTCTTGATTCCCTAAAGCATATATAAATAAGGGATCAATACCATATCATTACATTACCAAATCATGGAAGTGGTAGCAGTAGTTGTGAAGGCCCTCCCCATAATGTTACTACCAGCAGCTCTGAAGGTCCTCCCTATAGCACCTATGAGGGTTTAATCTATGTTCCAGTAATGATCAATCATGATAGCCTATCTTCTGATACGTTTTAGGTTATCCCTCCCCTTGATCATAATATCGGGCAATAAGAAGGACCTCCCTTGTTTTCATCCACCCCGATGGTCCTCCCCAGGGTATACGCTGCAGATATGCTTCTCCTTGCAGTCGGACGTCAAGTCATAATGGTAGTCCTCACCATATTGACAGCCATTAAAAAGGCCCTTACTGTAATGGTAGTTGCTATGAAGGCCCTCTCCATAGAAACATCAAGCAATGAGAAGTTCCTCCCCTCATTATAGTACGTTCTGAAGGCCCTCCCCAGGATGTACACTGCATAAATTCTCCCTGGAGCAAAGTATTAAGCTATGATAGTAGTCCATTCCATCATAGCAGTAATATAGAAGGTCCTCCCCTCAATGAAATCAAGTAGACAGAAGGTCCTTCCTTCAATGTAGTCCACCCTGAAGGTCATCCCCATGGTATACTCCATAGGTACATTCCCCGTGGTCAGCCATTAAGCTGTAATGGTAGCCCTCACCATTACAGCACCGATTGCGAAGGTCCTCCCTGCAATCAAAATTCAAACTGTCAAGAAGGACCTCCTCTTGCTGGTAAAAATGTGAGAAAGCCCTACTATGTTGAAGCTCTAGGAAAGATAGATTCATACATATCAGAAACTCTATCTATGATGAGTGATATACTTTCTCAACCAAAAGGAGGTCTAGGGACATTCTCATCATTCGAGCCACCCTCGAACTTCTCAAATATCAAGGAGGCTCCTACTAGCCTGGATGCTTGGAACAAAACTATTAAGAAGCAGTCAAGCTGGGCATATTAAGTACAGAATTCCATAGAATAGAAACAACAGGGTATGTTTCTCGTGAGAAGATAACTATCTAAGGATAATATACTAGTGATGTATTGGCTCATAGCCACTTATCACTTTGACATACCAATGGAGTTTTCTGAGGAATTTATACATAACATTTTCCTTAATATCTGGAAAACTCTTATCCATCTAAAAGAAAAGTTATTTTTTTATGAAGGGTATGCATACCATGTGAACATATTAGGAGTTATTGGTCATCTAATTGACCTGGAAGCCCTCCTGTTTGCACAGTAGACATAATTAGAAAGGCGAAGAAAAAAACTTGAACTATCTTTCCTCCACACACTACATAAGTTGTGATGCCTCATCGGCAGCACCCTACCTGGAGTTCATATTCAGTAATGGTGAGAACATGGATCTCTACACTTCACCACACATCCCATTCAGCAGACCTTATTGGAAATTACATCTTGTAATTTTATTACCCAAAGGCAACAATCAAATGAAATACCTCCTCGTGAAAGGTGGAATGCTCAACAAGAACTGACCTTGAGTAAGTTTCAAAAGAGTCAGGCCGAATAAGATCAAGCCATCAAGAAGCTCCTGAGACAGGAAACTGAGAACATCTAGTAGGCTTCCCTCCTTATGGAAGCCAACAATAAATCAGTACTCATTTCATCAAAATCAAATGAATCTCATGGAAATATAGCACCATGCCTAGCTTACACCCACACAGAAGTGTGTGAAATCAAAAATGTAGAAGTAATAGTATCTACCACCGCAATATGGGAACACCCCCAGCCCATAGGGGTGGGGGAAATTTTAACTCCAAATTCCCCCCTAAGGACAACAAAATTGGGGCATAGTGCATCAATGAGAGAGTGGTAGAAACCCCAACCCACAGGGCTAGGGGTATTTTACCTCAAATTCTAACACAGTGGATGTATGTCTTCTCCCGAATGGGAAGAATGATGAGCAGAGAGGTCACCTGTTTCACCTTGTCTCGTGATTCATACCCTCTAAGATAAAGGCATATTATGAGGTCATATCAGGGATCCTTCCGGGTCTATATTCACCGAGAAATCTGAAAGATACCATAGAATGGAAGGATAAAATCCAAAAAAGGATGCAAAAATATTTCCTACCATTCGGCACCGGGTACACTGCCCCCAATGTGGTATGCATTGGTGAAAATGGTAAATGTTAGCCTCAAAAATGTCATAGGAAATGATACAAATATAGAGGACACAATAGAATATGGTTCCCTCCTGGAGGTATCCCACACTGATTCTGATGGTGTGCATACCCAGAACCAGAGAGTTGTCCTAAATTTGGGTGCCCCCTCAGTTAATTCTCCATTACCTCCTACACAAATCCCCAATAAGGAGAAGAATAAATCCCAAGCCATCTATGACCCACCTACTCCTACCTCTAAGAATGTGTCTCTCACACTTGAGGAAGGATTATCCAAGCATGAGGAAGAAATTAAAGAGCTTAGTAGAATAAATTCCGATCTTCATCGAGTGAGCTATCTTTCCGGATGCATTCCCCCTACAGAACATCAACAGGTGTTCCCAGAAGAGGTGCCCCTACCACAGGCACTCATCCCGATAAATGAAACTAATCTTAGATGCCCATACAATCTAGCATCGGGACCATCAACCTACTTGAATTCGGCCCTGGAAGAACATCAAGACTTACCTCCACTAGGAAAGCAACCAGAATACATTCAAGAAACCCCATAAAGGATACCCTTGACTGGGTATCTACCCCAAATACCAGCAGTGATGGTACATCTAGATTTTCCCCTTGCTACACGGACCCAAGATTAATTCTGTAATGATATGCATCAAGGGATCTTGAATATTGTCGAGCAATTGACAGCTCAACTAGAAGCCATGGAAGGGAGACGCGCTCTGATATAACCAGAATACAAACCCTACCTTGATTGGGTGAGCAACGTTCTGCCACTACCAAACTTTGGGAACCCTGTATTCCCAGTGTTCAATGGTTTGGTGGACCTAGAACGACATCTAATGCACTATGCCTCTTACTGTGACCCCATGATGGGTACCCCAAAGTAGCAAGAAGAAGTGAAATTTAGGTTCTTCATGCAAACTCTACATAGTTCAGCCTTCATATGGTATATCAGCTTACCAGATAACTCAATCACAGGTTGGGATGACCTTTGGTGACAGTTTCTCTTCCAGTTCAGTTTGACATTGCCTAAGAAAATGATTAGTGATCTCATAAACTACATGAAGTGAGAGAATGAAAGAGTTTCAAAATTCATTTGCATATAGAAAGTCTTGACTTACTCCCTGAACTGGCCACTCCCCCAGGATGAAATGCTTGTTATGTGCATCAATAACCTCCATGATGAATTGCGAACACCGATCATCCCAATGAAGTACACAAGTGGGTTATGAGATTTCTCTATCATTTCCCAAAGGATAGAAGACTCCTTGAAACGGACCAATCTCAAGTCCTAGGTGGCCCCATCATCCCCAAGAAAAATAACGTGAAAAGCTAAAGCGGCTTCTTCCATACTTAAGCCACCCCCAGCACCATCTCCAGTTCCCATGCCTCCACCAAACCGTGCAGGACCCCCTGGATGCCAATATCCACCCCCACCTCGGTAGGATGAGATAAGGGGTTCTAAAAGAAATCAGTTTTAGAAATAAATAAATAATATCTACTCATTATGAGATGACCAAATCTGTGGTTATTTTGTAGCTTCCATGAATTATAACTTGATCCAGCTACTAGAGCCAAATAGAACTGATGAGTTGGGTCTCTACAACCATCCAAATTATTATCCCTATCACCATATAGTGGGACACACCATCCAGGAATGCTTCATATTCAAGGACCACCTGTAAAATATGGTGGATTCTGGATAAGTCAAGTTGGGTCCACTGCCAGCACAAGTGGTGTATATCTCCACCTTAAACCCAAGAGAGGAAGATGAATGGAAAATAGTCACCAGAAAAAAAGATCAAAAATTTGATAGTTGGATGACTTAGAAAATAATCAACTGAAATCATGGCATCCTCTAGGAATATTTAAAGCAACCAACCATGCCCCAAATAGTTCCTAATAAAAAACAGCCATCATTCTCATCCTCATAGTCTTTTGAGGGAAAGAAGGGAAGAAATCAAGAGAAATAAGATGAGTCGACACCATAGATGAAACTGGTCTTGACACTTTTGGACTTCATGCCAGAAAACTTGGGATGAAGGGCACTTCCATGCCAAATGGAATGATGGGAACCACCCTAATAAATGTTATGATGGGTACCGCCCTACCAAACAGCACCATCAAAAGAAGGTAGTCACACAAAATCATTGTCATATCAGGAACTAGTCTTTGGATCCATTAATTTCATTCACTTGATGTACCCCTTATCTGATGGGGACTATGGCCACAAACCCAAATTTGTCATACCCAACCGGAGAGCCAGAGGAAGAGGCCACAGAGGCTGAGGGTTTTCTGGAAGTCATGATCATGGTAGGAGTCAAATTCATGGCCACACCTTAGCTCAAACCATTAACATTGCGGAAACCCAAAGAAGAACCCTCCAAAAGACACAATAGGAACCAGAGTGTTTCTCCGCCCCCCACTAGAAAAAATCTGAACCCAATAATCTTGGATTATCCATCATAGTAATAATATATGTCTAATCTCCCAAGGTATACAGGTAGACCAATTCGTCCAAACTTGAAAAGCATAGCAACACCATCAACTCCTGTCACAGAGGTCGACCATCTACGTCCAAAGCTGAAACCCCTAAAGTTCCCATGAAAGAGCATCCCTAAGCTAGGAGGCGATGAACTTTAGATTAGAAATAGGATATTATTAAGAATATAGCCTCAGTATTAGAAAATATATTAATCATGTATGCCTTGATTCTATCCACAAACCATAGGGAGGCACTCATCGAAGCCTTACAAAGTCCCCAGGAATTTGAGGCCGAAGTAGCAGCTACTGAAGTCTATCGGATGAAGACCAATCCTGAATAATCCCATGCCATCATCTCCTTTATAGATTAGGATGAAGACTCCATCATTAAAGGGAACATCAAACACTTATATGTGTCTACCAAGATAAATTTAATTGATGTTCAGAGAATTTTCATCGACAACAGCTCTGGATTCAATCTCCTCCTACTACGAACACTTCTTCAGTTGGGATATGATAAGGACAGTCTAGAACCAGGCACCACAAGTTTGCTGGGATATTATAAAATTGAGTAGAATCTATTGGGAAAAATCAATCTTAAAACTTGGCTTGGTGACCTCATGCCTGATTTTGAGTTTCTGGTAGTGCGGAAAAGTACAGCCTTCAATATCTTATTAGGGAGGCTCTGGCTACATCAGCACACTATGATTGTGTCATCATACCATCAATGTATCAAATATTGAGATAATTGAAAAAATAGAATAGTTCACGTTGTTAAATCCCCATTCTAATCCTATGATTTTCATTACATTGATGCAAGGTTCTATGAACTGAAAGAGAAGCAGTATTTGGCCGACGATGTTGATTGGATCGCCACCCCAAATAGATTGGAAATGGCTCTCACCAATCCATTAAAATAGCTTTGGGAATAGTATGCATTACCCATAAACTATTTTGAGTGCATAAGTTCAATCTTGAATATAGACTTAGTCGTCTTCATGATTTCCATTATGGTTGTTGAGTCCAAAGACACTGAAAAGTGCGCTGGCCCCTATGATACAGGGAATCCTAAATAAAGATACTCTTGGACCATCCTCATGAACCCAAACAATACCCATATTACTCAAGGGAGAATAATATGTCTTGTCACTAAAAGAAATAAAATAAATTCCATCCTCTTCAGAGAATTCCACACAGTCGGTCGGGAAAAAGGAGTTGTTTCAGTTTCTATAAATTAGAGTGCCAGTTGCTCTCCCAAAGTCGGAGAGTTAATCTCAAGAATCCTCTCTCCATTATAATAGAAATAATATGAATAGAACGATGATGGTGGAGAATAAGAAGAAGAATAAGACCTCATAGATGTCCCCCTGCATTCAAAGAAGTTGTCTCTACTATAATCGACGAACTTAGGGAGATAAACTTGGGCACCGAAGATAACCCGCGTTCCACTCTGATTAGTGTGTTTATGCCTTTTGAGTAGAAAGAGGAATATACCTCCTTCTTAAAGAATAATTGAGATGTGTTCTCCTAGAACTACATAGAAATTCTTGTCCTTCATTCTGAGGTCTCCACTCATCACCTGGGTCAACTAGAAGACCATCGTGGCTATAAGAAGGCTTCCGAAGGACTCACCCAACACATGTTGAAAAAATAGAGGCTGAATTTGAAAACAGATCAAATATAACTTCATTTCAGAAGTCCAATATTTGATCTAGGTGGAAAACGTAGTCCCTATAAAAAATAAGAACGGATAGATCATAATCTGCAGTGACTTTAAGGACCTCAATCAGCATTGCTCGAAAGATGATTTCCTAGTCCCGATCATACAATTGTTGATCGATGCGACTGCCAGATATGAGGCCCTCTCTTTCATAGATGTTTATTTTGGATACAACCAGATCTGAATGGATCGAGGATATGAAGAATCTATTAATTTCAGGGCCCCCCATGGATTGTTCTGTTATAAGGTGATTCCCTTTAGTCTGAAAAAATTTGGCGCTACATATCAGTGTGCCATGCATCACATTTTCAATCCCTTATTGGGAAAATTCATCAAGTGATACATTGAAGATCTGGTGATTAAATTACAATGGAACTCAAACCACCTAACAGATCTTGAAATTGTCTTCAAAAACTGCAATAGAACAGTTTAAATATAAATATCCTAAATTGTTCTTTTGGTGTTACCACTGGTAAATTACTTGGCTTCGTTGTATGCCATCGCAGCATCGAAGTCGACCCTAAGAAAAAAAGTCATCCTTCACATGTCTCCTCCTTGCAAACTCTCCAAATTAAGGGGTCTTCAGGGTCACCTAGCCTACATTCGGTGCTTCATATCCAACCTTTCAAGTAAGTGTTTTCTTTTCAATAGGTTAATGAAGAAAGGGGTTGCATAGGAGTGGGATAATGATTTTCAAGAAGCATTCAAAAATCTCAAAATATATCTCCTAATCCCACTAGTTATGATGCTTCCATTCAAGGGGAGACCACTCATTTTGGATGTAACCACCTTGGAATGGTCATTAAGCACTTTCCTCACATAGAATAATGATGTCAGTAGTGAGAAAAATCTCTATTACCTCATCCAAACAATTATTAATGTTGAGACCCTATATTCAAGAATCGAAAAGAACTACCTAGACCTAATCTTTGTGGTTCAAAATTTTAGGCATTACATGCAGCACCACGAGGTCCATCTGGTCTCCCGCTACAACCCACTCAATTATATCCTCAGCCAACTTATGCTAACTAGATTCCTATCACAGTGGGCAGTCATCCTACAATAGTTCTACAACAGTATGTTCCCTATAAATCTATAAAATTCTAGGTGTTAGTATACTTCCTATCGGAGCACCCCTCAGAAGAAATGACCCCATTGGATACCAAATTTCTTGATGAATAAGTATTCTCTTACCAATAAGTCCCTCATGCATGGAAAATGTACTTTGATGGTGCTTCCAAGAGCTTGATGGGGAAAAGGATGGAGGATCCCAATCTTAACAAAGTAATTCTGGGTGTTATTCTAATATCCCCATAAAAGTACATCTTGCCTTACTCCTTCCTATTTTTAGAGGGGTTCACAAATAATGAAGCAGAATATTAGGCCCTCATTACTGGCCTGGAGCTGGCACTTCATGAATGAGCCAAACACCTTAAGATAAAATGCCATTTGGAGATATTCATCAAGAAGTTCAATGGTGAATATTCCATTAAGAAAGAAGTATTGGTACCTTTGATGAACCATGTTTGAGAGGTTATGGAAAAATTCCCATCAGAGCCAACACTAAACTATGTCCCCCGATCACAAAATGATCAAGTTAATGCATTAAAAAATGCTACTACAACCCTGGATGATCCAGATTGGGATGAAACAGTCATCATCATATCCCACCATCAGATGGTCTTTCCATTTATTAAGAACAATACATAGGAAATAAATGAGATTAGACCTGTTTCTGAGCCTTATGGTCACACCACTATTTAGATGACTCCCATTGAAAATTACCTATGAAGGGGGGAACTCCCACCAGATCAGGCTAGAAGAGAATAGATCTGAAGGATGGTAGTCAGTTTTTTCTTATACAATGGTGCAAACCAAGAAAAAGTAATTTTCAAACGAGGCCTTGATGGAGTCTTTCTCAGGTGCTTTATTGGAGAAGAGACTGTTAGCATCATGAAAGAAGTGCATGTATAAGCTTGTGGAGCACACCAATCCGTAACCAATATTTCCCATCAAATTTGAATGTTGGGATACTATTGGACCACTATGATACAGGATTGTGCCACATTCACCAAGAAGTTCCATTCCTGCCAAGTTCATGAAAATTTTATTCACCAACCCCTAGAGCTACTTCACATATCTAAGTACGCCTATCCATTTTCCATATTGGGTATTGATGTTTTAGGATCATATCCCCCCACCATAGTAAAAAAAATCAAGTTCATTCTCACAGCAACCAAATTCTTCTTCAAATGGGCTGAATCCATACTCCTTAAAGAGGTCAGGGGAAAATCATTATTAGCTTTGTGAAGTCCAACATCATTACCATATTTTTTGACCCTCAAACAATACTGAAGGAAAAATTTTAATGAATTATGCTCTGATGAGTTGGACAAGTTATACCAAGAGTGTGGAATCAAACCAACAGTTCATCCCACTACCATGTAGTGACCAACTGGAAGATAGAGGCTTTCAACAAGACTTTATCCAACAGACTATAGAAGATGGTGGAAAAGGATAATAAATTATGTCCAGACAAGATCCTTCAGGCTTTATGGTCTTATTGGACCACAACCTCCACTACCACCCAGGCAACCCCGTACTCAGTAGTATACAGGGTAGAGGTGGTTTTTCCCATTGAAATTCGAATTCCATCACTCCACATGGCCATTTGTGATAAACTATCCATGGATGAGCAATCCCAAAAATAGTTTGATGAGTTGGAGAAGATGGATGAGAAAAGGCTACACACTTTGGACCATTTGGAATTCTATCAAAATCAGATCGCACGAGCCTTCAACAAAAAGGTTCACCTTTAGTATTTCCTATAAGGAGAGATGGTGTTGGTCTTCATAACCCATATGATACTTGGTAATAGACCCACAAATCTTGAGACAAAGTGGAAGAGACCATACATCATACATAGGGTCCACTCCAATGGAGCATACGCCTTGATATCAATGGATGGACAGCTCATCACAGCTCCCACTAATGTAAGGTTTTTGAGGAAGTACTTCATGTAATGGTGACGTATGTCCTCACTTCATGACTCTAAAATGTACAGCATAACATCCTAGCTACACAATGTTAAACTACATAGAATAAATCATCCTAATCGCCCGACGATAAATTGTAGGGTTAAAATTGTCCTAACCACATGACAATAAACTATATGGTGTCTGTCCTTGCCACAAGATGTTAAACTATACAATTTCCAAATAACTATGTATGGATTGATTCTCATTCATTAGTGGGATACGTAGCAACTCCTCGACCCCCGATCTTAGCCTGACCCCCATATAAAAAATGACTCTATTGTATCCTCCATCACCCCATACTATGAAGAAAATCCTCATCACTCTTTGTTTATCACATCGAGTATGACTCAAGTGATACTTGGATTGGTGGTAAGGATTACCTCACATGAACAAACTATAGTAGAATATGATGGACCTGACACCCATAGTGAATGAAACCAAAATTCCCCTACTCCTATATCCGAGTCAGAGCGGTACATAGAACATTTAGAACTATGTATGGATTGATTACTGACCTTTCAGGATGCATAGTGACGCCCTGATTTAACATCCAATCCCAGCCACCAATTAAGGAAAAATGCCCTCTCATTTTCCTAGATGTGGTCAAAACCTCTGTAGGGAACATATAGAACTACGTATGTCTTAATTATTATCCTTGAAGGATACGTATTGATGCTCGGATCCTCTATCCTAGTCCATCTAATCAATGAAAAAAATGCCCATTCCTATGTGTATAGTTCAGACTTGCATAGGGGAATCCATGAAAGGTCCTAACTTCATGACATTAAACTAAAAGGTTCCTCAAGAGTCATATACATCCAGACTCTCAGTAGTACGAGATCTCAAAAATGCCCCCAATTTACAGCAAAATAAGTTCAAATATATGATGGAAATTCCAAGTTTGAATTAGGAAAACATAAGGAGCCAAAATATCATGCTTCCCCATACATATGAATCATATCTATATAGAAGTTTCAGTATTTCACAGCTAATCATAGTCTAGGTATTCTTACGTCCCCGGACACATCTTTCCTGTTTTTCAAGCTCCATACTCCGAGAAATATTAGATCTCCATAAACATGCATGGCCATTAGAAATGGAAGTCCAGTGTCCTACAGACACCTTTTTTGACTATGTACATCATGGCCTGGTGGCTCTGCATATGTTTCCTGCAAAATGGTTGTTAATCAAAGGAAAATTCATCCTCATGAGAGTTCTTTCCTATTTTCATACACCCAATGGATTCCAATCCCCGTATCATTTCTTCTAATACAAGGGACTCTCAAGACTATGGTTTACACCTTCTATCATCTCTCATGTCTAAGGAATACTAGAATATCCTGAACATGATTAACTCAAAGCTATTTATGGTCTTTGTGACAAGTTTTCCCCGCAACACGATGATAAATTGTGATGTCAACATCCTCACCACATGACACTAAACTGCAAGGCCAAAAGGGTCTCGGTTTCATCCATACTGTGTGAAGTTAAACTACATATAATTGATCTAAGAATAGAATTCCCCATACCATTGTTTATTCCATTCTTAAGTGGTGACTCAAAATCCTTGCAATCCCTTGTTTCTCACACCGATCATAGCTCACGTGAGCTTAGGGACCTGAATAGAAGATCCACCATGACATCATGGAAAATCATTCCAATAGTTTGGTTCTAGAAACATGACCCTAAAAGGCATTTTATGGTTTCCTTCCTCATAAAGAGCCTTGATTCTTGGTCATACGATGTTAAACTACAGGGTACTCCAAATATGGTATAAATTCCTTACCTACATATGAGTCAGATATATATAGTGGGTCACTTGATCCCATGGGTGAATCACATCTTGGATGTTTCTAATGTATCTAGATACACTCTTTCCATACATCAAATTATGTTCTTTGAGTAATCTTGAATCCTCGTAATACTCCACAGCCATCGGAGATGGAAGGCCAGTGTCCTGCAGACACCATTGTTTGACTATGCACATCATGCACTGGTGGCTCTGCATATGTTGCCTACAAAATAGTCTTCAACCAAAGGCAAATTCATCCTCAGAATATTCCTCTCTTAGATTAGTACGTCTAATGGCTCTCAAGCCTCGTGAAATCCCTCCTAATTCAAGAACTCTCAAAGTCAGGGTTTACATTATCTTTCCTACCCACATCCTAGACATATCAGAACATCCTAACCTGATTCACCTACGGTATCTCAAGGTTTATGTAAAATAAAGATACCCCATCCATATAAATTAGGTTGATCCATGTATGAAAAAAAAATCCTCCACTTATTTCTGGTTTTCCTGATAAAGTTCATCCAAAGAAATGCCTCCTTTCATCTTTAGGAACACCCCCTTTCGTAATCCATATTTCATGTCCAGAAAGGTCTCAATCTCCATAATACTTCATGGCCATAAGAGATGTAAGGACAGTGTCTTGTGGACACCTTTGTTTTAATATAAACATATTCCCTAGTGGATCTTCATATGTCACCTACAAAACAACCATCAACCAAAGGTAAATTCATCCTCAAGAGAGTCCAATCCAATTTCTGTACACCCACATGACATTTATGTCCCATCTCACTCCCCAAATTTGAAAACCCCCTAGATTATGACTTACATGTATTTACCTTTTCAAATTCCTATAGATGAAAATCATTTCAAATTGAACTTATGAATTGCTTACTCTCCCTTACACAAGAAAAATCCATGTGGGAGCGGTTTCCCATTCAAATCCGATACAAATTCCCCTAATACTTTTAGAAATCATCCCTTAGATAGGACAACCACTGTGATCCCCAATCTGAAAACAAATCCAAAGTTTTATAAATCTCCTGATCCATCAAAAATGGAAGGCCAGTGTCCTGCGAACACCTTTTTTTTACTATTCACATCATGCCCTGATGGCTCTACATATGTTACCTATAAAACAGTCATCAACCGAAGGAAAATTCTCCCTTAGGAGAGTCCTATCCTACCTTTATACACCTAAAATGTCTTACAAATCTCATATACATCCAAAACTCATGAATTTGGGGTCAAGAAAAATTCCTCATTCATGTTTGAGATTATTAGGACATTCTCAGGTGATGAGTCCCAAATTGGGGCCTCTTGCCTCACCAAGTATGTTCAATTCTATTCGACCTAAAACATCAGTAATAAGTTTGATTGGCTGGACTATAAATCTCCAATGAAAAAGACACAATACTCTTTAGAGTTAAAACCCACAAAGGGAACCCCTGGATAAAAGTCGAGTATTAGCTCGCTAAACCTATATTATTCGTGGTTTAGGAAAAAAATGTTGAGCTATAAAATAATCAAAAGATATATAAAGGTTATTAAGTTTATAACACTCAAACGGTGGCCAAATAAAAAGTCAATTTATATCCACTAAGTCCGTACCAAACAGTCTTAGGAAAAAATTAGGGTACCAATGGAAAAAGACACAAAAATTCATAAGGTTTTCCATAAAACCTCAGAAATGGTAAAACTATGCTTGCTGAGTCCTAAAGATCAGGAAGAAATTAGATACTGATTTGATTATTTCAATTTACTAATTTCAAACCATATTTTAAGATTATTACCTGATCGAAATAATGATTATATGCTTGATTGTGATTAATTAACATGGTAGGAAAAGG
Organism: Viscum album; assembly: GCA_963277665.1. NCBI lineage: Eukaryota > Viridiplantae > Streptophyta > Magnoliopsida > Santalales > Viscaceae > Viscum > Viscum album. The sequence goes on along the minus strand of OY728133.1, from coordinate 113,251,683 downwards.
AAAAGAAGAATAATCGGAGGGTAAAATCATTCCATTAGTCCCAAAAAAATTAAAAGTTATGAAGAGAAATGGAGGAACATCCCCAGTTGGGAGCCTCTACATAGTGTCAAAATAAAATGAGTACATCATGATTTGGGAAAGTTACAGTAACGCTCGACTCTCCCTTTCCAAAAAAAATGGCAAGGGATTGTCGTGGTCTATCAAGGGCCTGCTCTAAAGTAGATCTCTCTTCCACCTTAGCTTCAACCATAGGGTGTACACATTATATAACAGCTTTAAGGTCCCACCCTTTATTCTTGATGGATTCATAATTATCACCTTAAGAGGCCAGTTGAGCCTTCAACCTTGCCACGTGATCCTCACATTCTCACAGATCCTCTTTTAGGTGTTCACCAAATCATGAGCCTTCGTCTCCTCAATTGTTAGATGATCAAGATCCTCAGAGACGTCTTATAAGGTCATTTCCTAATGATGTGAATAATTGAATTTGGAAATTTTATCCTCACAATAATTGAGGTCTTCCCAAGATATGACAATCTGGTAAATGAGAAGGTACATATGCCGATAATCAAAGACACCAGAGCCTAATTTGGAAAATAACCATTGGAAGTTGTCTGTCTCATTAATAAAGTGAGCTAGAGTTTTTTTTATGAAAAGGGAACATAACTGACCCCATTCCTGTTTTAGCACCACTTGATTCCTCCTCGCAGCACCAGGGCCTTGGTCCTCTCCCACCTCAAAGGGTCTATAGGTAGAAAGCGTCATTACGGGAGTAGTAAGGGACCTAAGATAGTTTACCCAAGCGGGGGATCTCTCCCTCCCCTCAGATGGCTCTACCTCTAGAGATAGACATAGAAGTCTGGACGCAAATTCTGGGGTATCCGGTGAAACTCTACTGGGGCCAAACTCATTATGTTTGTGGGAAATATCCATAGGAGGGAAGCTGTCTGAATCACTCCCTACCAAGATAAGTTGTATAGATGAAGCCCGTTTCAGATGTATCTGATAGTGGATCGAACATCTTATCACCACAGGGACAGGAATAGGTGGTGTGGCCACCACAGTCTCCATAGTAATAGGTATAGATGGAATGATCATCGGGGCCATGATGGGTTGAAGGACGGTTAATGAAATTTAGACTCGTCAAATTAGTCTTCTCGGTACCCTGTCAAGGTAACATCTCTCCGACAGTTGGGAATATTACAGTGATAGAAAAGTGGATCCTGTCTTATTAGGGATGATAACATCCATATTGGAACCTTCCTGCATTATCATAATCTATAACTGGAGAAAAATTACAGGATGATATTCTCTCCTTAACTGAACGAAATGAAGAAGCATAGTCTTTTGAAGGCACCCAAATTGCATGGTGAACCGGTAAGGGTGTTATGGCTCACAAATGGCCACTCGATCTATGCAATCAGTGATCATGGTTGCGCCCAAATTTACCCTACTGGTAAAAGCGGTCGATGTAGTACGTGTAGGGGTCGAATCCACAGGGACCGAAGAAGAAACCTTAAGACACTAAGATTGGATACGGGATTGGATATGTAGTGGCCAACTTTGGATTGAATTGATTTGAAGAAAAATTGATTTAATTTAAAGAAAAAAAAGAAATAAAATTACTTGAATTAAAACAACTAATTAAGGTGAGTAGATCCTAGGTTGTCTCTTGGGCTTGATTGGATGTATTTGTTTTTCATTTGATTTTCTGTTCATCGGTTCAAGAGGTATCCATTAAATGAAATAATTCCGCAATATCATTCTCCGATTTAATCCATACACAATTTCAAGGCTAATCACAAATTCACTTAGAGGATCAATTTAATGAGCACTCCAAGGAATTGGATCGTACTAGCACTCAAAATGTGTCGTCATTAAATTCGGTGAAGACAAAGAAGACGATAAATCAAAGAAAGGAACTCTTAAAATAAAGAACAAATTTAAGAATTTAAGAATATCAAATAACATTCAATCCAACTCATGAAACTCCCTAGGATCATCCCATAATAGGTTAGCCCTCCATTGACGCTATTCTATCAATGGAAGCGGGTAATTGACTTAAAGAAGCGGGATTGAAGAAGAAAGGAAAAAACATTAATCAAAATGAACACTCCACCATTGTGATGAATTCACAAGTGCGGGTGTGAATAAATTCACACTATGATTCAACGATATCAACGTGTGAAGAAAAGGAAAATAAAAAGTGAAAAATAAGAATAAATTTTATTAAAATACTAAACTTGAATGAAAAACTTACATTAGAGAAATTGAGGATGCTATTACAAAATGAAAGCGGGAAATTACAATTGAAAGAAAAACTTGGGTTCAAAGGAAAATGTTAGATGATAATTTCATTCACCAACATCTCCTTATATAGGAATATTAGGAGCCTTAGGTCCACCCCCAACATTAAATTCACCCCCCAACAATTAAGAGAGTCAAAAGGAGGGTGAAGAATCAAAAGGAAATTGACGTTTCGAAGTTGACCCGGAAAACTGTCCAGATTCGTCATCCATTTTGACGTGTGAGTTTGACACTTCATATGGCCGAATCCGAAGGTGTCATAAATAAAAAATATCTTCGTCCATGTGTCTTCTAGAATCTCTCAAAATTGCATGAAATTTGGCTCAGCCTTTTGGATGTTATGGTCGAAATGGTGGAACGGATTTCTGTGCATTAATGACGAGTCCACCATTTAAATCTCAACTTCAGATCCCTTTATCATCATGAAAACATCAGAATTAGCTCCGGACACAGTTGAATAAAATGATCCTCATATTTTTATCTTTCTACTGTATAAATTTGAGCTTTATTGGGCTTGGTGTCTGGGCCCCACATTTGTTTGATTGGCCTTAGGCCCATTATGCTTTTTCCAGCAAGTTTCTGCCTTCAGGCGCAAAATTCTCCATCTTCCTTTGGGATTCATCCATCGGACCTAAAATATAAAATGTTCCAAACATAGTGATAAATCATATCCCAAAATTTAAAATTCAGAAAATGAATATAATATTGTCAACAAACAAATGAATGATTGGGCCCAAATTTGCATTTTAAACATGAATTGCATTTTTGATGAGAAATGAAGTTCTATTTATGTAATGCACTAAAAAAAATGTTTATGGACTTTGGAACAATGAATATAAAGATATTAACAATTAATATTAGCTACTTTCAGTGACTAATCACACCCCCCAACTTGAGTTTTGCTAGTCCCGAGCAAAATAAATTACAAATATGAAATTCAAATCCCCTTTTCCAAAAACATTTTAATACACATTGCTCACCCAAATATCTAATACCAAAAAAAATTATGAAAACCCATAAAAATCATTTAAAACAAGCTAGGTCCATAAGCATATCCCAAGCCCAAGCCCATTCCTTTGTTCAAATTCATCTCCACATTTCATCCAATTCCAATTAAGCATGATAAAGTATTGTGCATCACAAAAGATATGGGGCCCATTTTATTGTTCAAGGGGGAAAAATGGAAGCTCTAGGTGGGAATCACATTAAACCTTAAGATGAGTATCTTTTTTTTTTATTTTTTTTGATGATTTTTTTATCCACAATAGATATGAAAAGACTAACTCTGGGCAAGACAACTATGGAGTCACGATCCCCAAGTGCCGGACGCCACACATATTGTCAATTTCATGCTCTACAATAGAGATATAAATCCTAACTCTGGGCAAGACAAATATGGAGTCACGATCCCCAAGTGTCGGACGCCACACATTTGGACAAAACATTGCTCTATGTGGTCTTTTTTTTTTGTTTTTTTTTTGTTTTTTTTTGGATACTCAAATTTACACCCATGATCCAGTAGACGTGCATTGTGGCATTTTTATTAAGAGGATGAAAATGTAAACTTTAAAAAATCACATTAGACAACCGCACTTTCCAAAAACTATGCTCATGAACTTAAACTTTCATTAAAATCAGAATCAAGGCATGAAAAATTTATTTGATATCCAATTTTAGATTTTGCAATGTGTGTTATCATGTTCAAGGTTAATGGAATTTTTCTTTTCATGCATGTTTTTATTCACAAAATAAAAAAAATCATTTTTTATCCCCCCCCAACTTAGAATTACACTTTCCCCAGTGTTTAAAGAAAAGAAAAGTTAGAAGGGGGTAGGAGAGGAGTTCAATGAAGAAATTTAAAATGAAAATCATGGAATGAAGTCACCTGGTGGTTGATGATGATAGTGCATGCCATAGTCTCCCTTCAATCCTGGATTTGAGTCTCAGCGGCTTGGATGGTGGTGAATGGATTTTCCTTATGGATTTCAACATGTCCTTTTATTTTTTTAACCTATAAAAAAAATAAAACAAAACAAAATAAACTGATGATACATTGTCTTCTTTATATTTTCTGGGTAAGGTATTACTCAGAGATCACACCACGTGACACGGATGAATATGGCGCTCCCCTTTCATACCCATCCTTACTCATAAAAGAAGAACAGGTCAACAGCTTATGGTAATTTATTATATGAAAAATAAAATGATTCAAAATGATTGGAAACAAGAAAACCATGGGTTGCCTCCCATGCAGCGCTTTTGTTTAACATCTTTAGCTCGACTTGTACCCCCCAACTTATCCAATTCCAACTTTCAAAATTTTAATTAACCCATCTTTCTCCACTTCAACAAGATTGAGATTGATTGTTTTTTTGAAATTTGTTTCGTATGAAATCATATTTTCTATAATGATTGGTAAAATCCAAGGAATATCTAAAATGGTTGATCGATTTGTTTCTATAGTCTTTCCTAAGACACCAACGATCATTCCTACATTATTGATTTCATGATATGGATGAATGACAACTGAAATTTCTTGTTTATCACCTATGATGGGATGCCTCGGTGGGGAAGTAAGGACATTGATTTTGAGTTCAGGTTGGATAGGAAATTTAAACGCAGATAAGGAATTAGAATCAAAATCAATTTCATTTTCATCATTTCCCAACACAATTGGTTCCATTTGAATTGAAGATTAAACCCCAAAGTTTTCTAGATGAGTTTCATGAATGGGTATGGATTTGATGTTTGTGATTTCTCCTAATGGTTCAATGATTGGTGTTTCTGAAAAATTATCATTGGAGAAATATTCCTGGCATTCAATCCATGAAGAAAAATTTCCCTCTTGTGAATTCATGAAATCAATTTCATCCTGATTTAAACACTCATTAACAATTCCTTGATCTTGTTCAGTTATCCCATATCCAAAGGTTAGTTCTTTTTTCAAATCATGAGAGGTTTTTGGGATAAAAGATTCATCTATCAATGATGAGGAAAGAACATCTTGAGTGGGAACGGGTTCCTCAAAAGTCTTAAAGCTTTGTAATTCTAATCTGAAAGATGAAACTTCTGAATTCATTTTATCCATTTGTTCACATAATTGTTCAAGAATTTTTTCAGGATTAGGTTTGATATATGTCTGTACATCATGGACTTCCTCATTATTTATCTTTTCAATCATTCTTGATAGGTATGGAAATTGATCTTGTAAACATTCAGCATCCCATTGATTGTACATCTCATCTGGTGTGGTGTATTCAATTAAGGATTGGTCAATGAAATTCCCTATGTGAGGTGTTTCCCAATATTGATTTCTGAATTGATTACAGCATTGATTTATGAAGGGTTATTTTGGAGGATAATCCATTGGAATTGATTGAAAATTGGTTTTGGGGTTTTTTTTGAACACACAGGAATAGAAATGGGAAAAGATAAGAGAAATTAGGGTGAGAATAGAGAATTTGGGGTGAGAAAAGAAGATGTGGGTCTAAGGTACTTACTTGGGTCCCCGGAAACGGCGCCAAAATTTGGTTGCGCCCAAATTTACCCTACTGGTAAAAGCGGTCTATGTAGTACGTGTAGGGGTCAAATCCACAGGGACCGAAGAAGAAACCTTAAGACACTAAGATTGGATACGGGATTGGCTATGTAGTGGCCAACTTTGGATTGAATTGATTTGAAGAAAAATTGATTTAATTTAAAGAAAAAAAAAGAAATAAAATTACTTGAATTAAAACAACTAATTAAGGTGAGTTGATCCTAGGTTGTCTCTTGGGATTGATTGGATGTATTTGTTTTTCATTTGATTTTCTGTTCATCGGTTCAAGAGGTATCCATTAAATGAAATAATTCCGCAATATCATTCTCTGATTTAATCCATACACAATTTCAAGTCTAATCACCAATTCACTTAGAGGATCAATTTAATGAGCACTCCAAGGAATTGGATCGTACTAGCACTCAAAATGTGTCGTCGTTAAATTCGGTGAAGACAAAGAAGACGATAAATCAAAGAAAGGAACTCTTAAAATAAAGAACAAATTTAAGAATTTAAGAACATCAAATAACATTCAATCCAACTCATGCAACTCCCTAGGATCAGCCCATAATAGGTTAGCCCTCTATTTATGCTATTATATCAATGGAAGCGGGTAATTGACTTAAAGAAGCGGGATTGAATAAGAAAGGAAAAAAAACATTAATCAAAATGAACACTCCACCGTTGTGTGATGAATTCACAAGTGCGGGTGTGAATAAATTCACACTACGATTCAATGGTATCAACGCGTGAAGAAAAGGAAAATAAAAAGTGAAAAATAAGAATAAATTTTATTAAAATACTAAACGTGAATGAAAAACTTACATTAGAGAAATTGAGGATGCTATTACAAAATGAAAGCGGGAAATTACAATTGAAAGAAAAACTTGGGTTCAAATGAAAATGTTAGATGATAATTTCATTCACCACCATCTCCTTATATAGGCATATTAGGAGCCTTAGGTCCACCCCCAACATTAAATTCACCCCCCAACAATTAATAGAGTCAAAAGGAGGGTGAAGAATCAAAAGGAAATTGACGTTTCGAAGTTGACCCGGAAAACTGTCCAGATTCGTCATCCATTTTGACGTGTGAGTTTGACACTTCATATGGCAGAATCAGAAGGTGTCATAAATATAAAATATCTTAGTCCATGTGTCTTCTAGAATCTCTAAAAATTTCATGAAATTTGGCTCAGCCTTTTGTATTTTATGGTCGAAATGGTGGAAAGGATTTCTGTGCATTAATGACGAGTCCACCATTTAAATCTCAACTTCAGATCCATTTATCATCATGAAAACATCAGAATTAGCTCCGGACACAGTTGAATAAAATGATCCTCATATTTTTATATTTCTACTGTATAAATTTGAGCTTCATTGGGCTTGGTGTCTGGGCCCCACATTTGTTTGATGGGCCTTAGGCCCATTATGCTTTTTCCAGCAAGTTTCTGCCTTCAGGCGCAAAATTCTCCATCTTCCTTTGGGATTCATCCATCGGACCTAAAAGATAAAATGTTACAAACATAGTGATCAATCATATCCCAAAATTTCAAATTCAGAAAATGAATATAATATTGTCAACAAACAAATTAATGATTGGTCCCAAATTTGCATTTTAAACATGAATTGCATTTTTTATGAGAAATGAAGTTCTATTTATGTAATGCACTAAAAAAATGTTTACGGACTTTGGAACAATGAATATAAAGATATTAACAATTAATATTAGATACTTTCAGTGACTAATCAGATCACCCTGTCCTGGAGTGCGATAATGTATGAACATTCCTCTGAAGAACCACCCCCATCACCCCTTAATGACCCGTGAGGGGTAGGGTTCAGTGAAAATAAGAAGCAAGAAGCATCATTTAGCAGCCTGAATGCATCACTAATGCTTAAAGTCATAGCACAAACTACAGCGATGTTAAGAAGGGCAGGTTGAAAGTCAGAGCGAGGAACCCTCATAGTGTGTTGATATTAATATCAAGGGAAGTGTTATTCTATCCACTCATATAGAAATTGAAATGTTCTGCTAAGACAATGTGGAGGTTTACATTCTTGTATCTGTCCAAGAAACTCATAAAGTCGAGCAAGCGTAGGAATGGCTAGATTAATTGGTCAACCCTCTAACAGCATAGCTTCCATTATTAGAGTAAAAACTCTAACCCTAGTGTATACATCATAGGATGGGAAGATCCATCCTCTCAGTAACATGGAAAAGAAACCTGATAATCTAAGATCAGGTGACACATCTGTTCAAATATCGTATACCCAGGTGGTATATCATCCTGGTTTGAGGGTGGCACAATATGACCCTAGAATTTATCAAGACTGGCAGGTTGGATGAGTTTGACTACAGAGGGCTCTCGGCTTAGTCCCATCACCTTTATAAATGAACCTATCCAATACTCAAACGGGATAATAAAGTGAGCCTAGAGGGGGTGATCAAGTAATTCCTCTGCCATGATCAGTAAGCTCCTTGTCAATGGGGATACATGGTTGGTATTTTCCCAAGTGGCAGCTGCTGGAAGAAATTAGTTATACATATTTTCAATGATGAGGAGTCCTTCAAGCTGTTGAATGTCCCATAAGATTATTCTCACCTCTCCATGTGACAAATGGAAGGTATTGGTGCTTGAACACCAATGACTCGTCAGTTTGGGGAGGATTTTTCCCATAGCGAAAGCTGTGAACTGGGAGACCCAAGTTTCCTGATATAAGTTCACCACTTACAATATGTTGGGGGATTCTAAATAGATTTGATGTACCCACAATGCCTAGGCTCATTTTCCATAGAATCATCTTCTGACTCGCAGGTCCCATTTGGTGCTCCACCCACCATTAGGGTTTTATCGAGAATGTTTGATAATAGATGGGTACTCATGGGCGACTGGTCTCAAGGAAGTGTTTCACCAATTGTGATTTCTTTGAGTCCACACCGAGACTTTTAGTATGAACACATTATCCTAATTCGAATTATCCATTACTTCTCCTGTTGGGGAAATATCGGCTTGGTCATGAACTTGGGATGCTTCCAAGAAAATAAAATGTGTATTAGGGTCAGCCAATGGAAAAGGAATGTCATCAGGAAGACCAAAGACATAAAGTGGAAACTACACAGAAAATGGGTAATCTATAATATCTAGCATGAGGATATATTTTAAGAATTTGTCCTGAGGAACAATGTAAGATCAAATATGGGCCTTAGTGCCCTCAACCATGGCTTTCCTTATCTTGGTCGATTTCATCAAAGTCTGTGGAAGAGCCATTGTAGCCTGCATAGAAAGATCCAAAAGCCCACAAAAATTCCATCCAATGTGAAAATTGTTGGATAAAGGCCACAAAAATTGGTTGAGGGAATTAAAAGAGGGTTCACATGGGGCTCTGCATACTGCTCCCAGAAACGGTATGCAGAAGCCATTTCCCACGAACTGCATAGTATATAGAGACCATTTTCTGTATACTTTAGTGGTACGCGGAAGCTATATACCACATAAAACCACCGATATGTGAAAGACCCATGAGGCACTGACCCACGGAGCATTGGCCAGCAAACAAAAGGGTTCAAGGAAGGAAGAACCACGAACCAAGTCCTCTCCATGCTGATATTCAAAGTTGCTGATTAAAAGTTTAAGTTTGGATTAGTAAGGCTTAAAGTTTAGTTCACTTATTTAATTTCAGTGTGCGGACCATATAGATCATGTAGCTTTATCCTACACGGATGTCTGGAATTTAGTTTTAAATTCCACAACACAGTTTACAAAACTCAAAATTTAGTTCGTGGGAAGAAGTAATAGTGACGAGTTTGGTTCGCGGAATATACAAGGTGGTTTGTAGTTACGGATTTCGCAAATGAGGTGGTATGTGGATGCAAAGAAAATTAAGGGAGAGTTGAGAGCACTTTTTCCTGTGAGAAACGGTAAAAGAAAAATGAATCAGTCCCCTATAAATATGTGTGGTCCCCTCCTACCAGACCTATCTATTCTACTACAAACCACTTTAGTTCAGAACTGCTTCTACATCGTAAAAGTATCCTCTTTGTTCTGAACAGGCCCCATTCTAATGGGGGCATTTTTAGGGTCCTAAAAACTTCTCAAAGGGAAGGAAATACTCTCATAAGCACTTTGAATAAGGAATAAATCATTCCCATAGGTCCAAAAAGGAAAATAAATTCAAATTGAATTGAAGAATTGGGAAGAAACTTGAAGAAATTGATTTTTTTAAAGCTGTTAAGTGACCCGCGTACCATCATCGGGAAGGTTTCGCAGAATGCATCAACCAAGAACCACCAGTGCATAGAAGAACCTACGAGGCGCTGGACCACGAGGTGATGGCCAGCAAACCCAGGAAGCTGAGAGCCACATAATTAGCAGAATCAAGCAAACTAAGGCCATCTGTATACCATCTCACGAACTCAGCAATTCATAGACGAAGCAAGTTGGAAGGGTTCTGTGAACCAGGAACTACGAACCATGGCCTCCGCAAACCCCAGTTGACCAAGTCTTCCACGGGTTGAGATATGTCTTCATGGGCTTCCATAAATGGTTTCACATTCCCATAGATATGATTTTCTCAGTGATATATAAAATGAGCATAAGAGGAATTGAGAAGAGGATGGATGAAGAAAGCACAGAGGATACTCTATTTATTGGAAGAAATAATTCAGAGAGGATTACAGCTTTGGTTTTAAATCATCGATGAAGTTAAAACTGCTAACCATGTTTCCACAGGTATAACCAGCCACGAAACTTAAAAATAAGGAACTTAATAACAATGGGTGAACTTAGAACATAATTGGTGTCATCACGAACCATAAATTCCTCACGGATGAACTCCCCGTGAACCACAAATTCTAGGAATCTCCTTCAATATGGCACTCTTCATAGTGTATCACTATGCAGATCAAACCCCATGCCGCATACTGCATCTGTATGTGGATGGAACCTAAATCAGTGTGAAGTACCACATTTAGGATCACGTACCACTTCGGTACATGGTGGTCCCAGCCCAAGCCTACATACTACTTCGGTCTGCATATGACCCCTCTACCTGCATACCACTACGGTATACAGAGATCACCCCATCCCGCATGAGAAAATATTATGCAGAATGGGGATTCTTCAGGTATCCTTCCCTCTGGCTCCAATATCTCCCCTCCATTACAGTCTATTCCTATATAGCTCCTCTAAAAATCAGTCCCCCATCATCAGGACAAAGCCCCATCCAAAGCCACTGGACCCGTATGATCAAATCATTGGGAGAATTAGTTCACCCCTTTGAGTCTGCATACCCATGGAAAGCAGAGTCACAAAGGCTCTCCCCACAATGGTTCAGACTCCCAGTATGTCTGTAAGTCTACATTCCCATGGTAACCCAAAGTCCAAACTTGGGACGTTGATGTGAACCTCCCCATTCTAGGTATTAAGGGTGATCACTTTCTTTTCCATTCAATGAGGAACAGTAATCAGTCGAAGTAATCATATTTTCTACTCCTTTTGATGAGAGGGGACATTCATCCCCTTTCCCAAATTTCATTCTGGGGAGCTCCCACTAAGGTAACTCCCTAATCTTCTAGTATTTGAGCTACATGACCACAAATGTCATCCCACATTGAAAGGTTCGTCGTTCTATTCCCTCTCCCACCATTGCCTCATCTTCTTCCACCATAGGGATGGCCTCTCCCATCAGTGTGAGAGAAGGTGTGTGATTTTTTGAATCTATCACATCATCTTGTTTCTCACACCAAGTATGAATCACATGGTCATAGAGTCTTGTTATTATTTAAACATCCACACAACCAACCCATCATGAACTACGAGAACTTTGATTCCTGTTCAAACTAGGATATGTAGGATTCCTACTTAAAGGCCTGAGCTCAATGGGGTGCCCTTCCGAAAGGGTTCACCCAATCATGTTCCACTCAAATGGGAAGCTTCCATGCATAATCCCCAAACCATAATTAATTATGAGAACTCTGATTCCGATACAAACTAGGATACGTACGACGCCTTCTTAAAGGCTCGAGCTCAAAGGGGTGACCTTCCAAAAGGGTTCACCCAATCATGTTCCCCTCAAATGGGAAGATTCCATGCATAAGCCCTAACCCATCATGAACTATGAGAAATCAGATTCCTCTTCAAACTAGGATACATAGGATACTTTCTTAAAGGACTAATCTCAAAAGGGGTTCCCTTCTGAAAGGGCACACCCAGTCATGTTCTCCTCAAATGGTAAGCTTCAATGTTTAAGCCCCAAGCTAACTGAACTATATGGGCTCTGATTCCTCACCTGGGGATATGTAAGAAGCTCATTTTATGGGCCCCATCCCAACATCAAACCAACTTCCTTCCCTCCTAGATGATGATAAACTCTAGAGTTCCTTATTGAATGGATTAAGTCAACATTTCCTCAATATCATCAAATCCATGTATATCCATGATGATCCTGCAAACCAAGGGTAGCCTATTGATACACTCTTCAGGAATGAACCAAGGATTCACAAACATATAAAAACGACTTATATATATAAGAGAGTCTTGAAATATGTAATAATTTCCCCAAAAAAGGTGCGATGAGCTCGACCTCCCATCCTCTCGACCAATAGATTCCTTAACTATCATTGGCTAAATCGTCATCCAATGGTTGTATGCCTTTGGAAAGCAGGTCCATGAATCATGGATATCAGGTCCATTGGGTGTTTTTGGATCCACAAATAAACCTATTAGAGACCATATAAGGAATTCATATCCTAAGAGGACCGATTTCACAAATACTTAACCCCGTGAAATCACCCACTGGGACCATTTGACTGTGGAACCTCCTTTATAATGTGGAAGGGATGAACTACCCAGTCCTCGTGGGGTCAATCCAATCCCCCCTAAAGGATAATGATGTGGATTGGGTTGAAACAAAGATGGAGACATGAAAGTATATATAATAACGGATGAATTCTCATCACCCATCATACCATTTTTGTGCATTTTCCCCAAACATGTAAATGTTCCACCTCAGAGTGAAACAAATTTGACTGATTAATGAAATACATTTTTAGAGATTTTGGATTATATAATGAACACAAAAGAATAAATAATAAATTTTTTGATCAAAATAAAGTTCTTTGATATTAAAATAAAAAACTTAGAAATGTTTTTTCTACTTCTAATGATAAAGTATATGAAGAAATCAAATTTGTATATAAGTTAAATGAAAATTAAATGTAATAAATTGAAATCCTAAATAAAAACTTGTTTACTTTTGTTTATGGAATAAATATTTATGATAAAATGATTTATTTAAATAATATGTACCAAAAATGTTATTTTATATCTCAAGAAATTACCTCATATTTATTGAAATTATTTTGTGAAAATTTAATATGGTTTCAATTCCACTATTTTCTCTTTTAGATGTATGATGAAAAGAAACTATGCTAATGAATGTTCACTAAGATTTCCAAAATCTTTAGGATATAATAATACTTATATTTTTGATATTTATCTTCAAGGAAACCTATAAATACTTGTTTAAAATATGTTTGGGTACCTAAAAAAGTTTTACTAACCCTATTAGACCCAAAGTGACATGGGTACCAAAACTTTATACTAATTAATTTTTTAGAAAAAAATGCCTCAGGAGTCTCAAGAATGATGATCGTACACAGATAGTGAATGCTCTTAGTAGATGACTAGATACCTATAAAAATTTATTTAATACAATATATTTGATGTAGGCACTATGAAATTTGGTTATAATTCCAAATGAAAAGTAAAAGTCTTTAGTATAGTTAGTATTTTTAACTCTAATACTATTTTTAAAGTTTTATATGTTGATGGTTTACAACATAACTTAATTATAATATCTTAATTATGTAATGATGGTTTGAATATTAAATTTAAAAATGATAAATGTTTAGTTTTTAAAGATGATTCTTTATTACTTTATTCAAACTATAAGGAAAATATCTATTGTATTGATCTTGCTGAGCAAACAGTTCAACATGTTAAGTGTTTGAATAATGTGAAGAGTGATAATATACTTTGGAATTTGAAAATTGATCATGTGAATTTTATATTTTTTTATAAACTTTCTAAGTATGAAAAGGTATTTCAATTATCAAACTTCAAGAAATAAAATTTTCATATTTTTTATACTTGCATGAAAGGAAAACATCATAAATTGTCATTCAGAACAATTAAGGAGTTTAACTCCAACCGACCTCTATAGTTATTTCATCTTGAATTGTTTATTATTACTCAAATTACATGTATTGGTGGAAAATTTTAAACATTGGTTATCATATATTATTATATTAAATTCACATGGGTATATTTTCTCTCTCATAAAAGTGAAACTTTATCTAGATTTACTATTTTTAGTAATTTAATGCAAAATGAGAAAGGTATTATAATTTTTGTTATTCATAGTAATAAAGGAGGTGAATTTAATAACATAGAATTTGAAATATTATATGAAAATAATGTGCATTTAGATACATTTTTATCACCTAGGACTCCTTATAAAATTAGATTTTTTGAAAGAAATAATCAAAATCTAATTGAAATGGATAGAATTATGTTAAGTGAATATAATTTTCCTAAGTATTATTGGGATGAAGTTGGTTTTACTAATTTTTATATTTTAAATAGAATTATTATTAAACCTAATTTAAAGAAAAATCCTAATGAATTATAAAAATAAAATAAACCTTGCATTAATTATCTTATATTTTTTAGATATAAAGTTTGTATTTTGAATGATAAAGATAATCTAAATAAATTTGATGCTAAATGTGATGAAGAAATTTGTCTAGGATATTATAATATTATAAAATCTTATAGAGTTTATAATAAAATAACAATGATTGTAGAATAATCTGTTCATGTTAAATTTGATGAAGATAATGTGAAATGAAATTTAGATTTAGATAATATTGAATAATAATATATAGAATTTAATTTTGAAGAAGATAAACCTTAAACTGATGTATTTGTTTAGTGGGATCGTATTCCTTCTTAATTTGATCCTAGATCTTGGATGTAATAAACTATCCCACGCTTCCATATTACTTAGAACCCAAACCAATATACCATTAGGCCTAAAGGGAATTCTTGATCCCCATAATATATATAAAAGTTCTATTCCATCAAAAATAAGCATTTGAGAACAATTTCTCCCTTGAATCATAGTTAATGAATAATGGATTTTCTCTTGAAAATTCGGTATGACCCATCCGTGAATTGGAAAACCATGTCAAAATCAGATATAAAAAAATAAATAGTCAAATATGACTGGGAGATAAAAACAAATTTAAATATTAAGAATAAAATGGATATAATAATTTAAATAATTTAAAATAAATATAATCCCTCCACTCACCCTCCAAAATCCCTATACAAAAGTAGTTCCCTATGCTCAACCCCAACTCCCTCTATAGATATCATTGCCACCAAATCACCCAGTATCCACATAAATAATTCAATACACCAATAACCATAACTAAAAGTAGTAAGTAACTCATTTAAAGGGAACAATTGGCCATAAATTCTATAAAATTAAACATCTGATCATGTCATACATCCTACCAAATCATTTAAAAATAACAAATAATCGATGCGATAAATAAAATACTCCCCTAAAAATCCCAAATTAATCAATTATCTAAGAGAAAACAGTGATGAGAAAAATCTTGAAACTAAAATTTAATATAGTTATAATAAAAGATCTCATTAGTAATTCTAGTTTAACCACACTGCAACTAAAGTCTTTAAATAAAATATATTTTTCATTCTAGTTTCAAATACATAATTAAAAATAAGTTTTTTACCTTCATTTCATTTTATATAAAAAAACAAGAAAAATATTCATCAATCATTTACAAAAATTAATTTTCTTTTATTTAAAATTAACACAATCACTTATAAAATATTTATTAGACCTACACCCCTCTTTAAAACTGATACATTTGAAAACTAGTTTTAAACCACTTTTAAAAATAATCTTTTCAAAACACTTTATAAAAATGTATTTTTCACTAAATAGAAATAAGTGCTCCATGATGAATAAAATATAATAGAGGTGGATAAAACAAAAATAATAATATGGTAGTACCAAAATAAGTCAGGTGAAAAATATATCAGGTAAACTATAATTTGAAAATGAAAACATGGGATAACACCCTAATAATACTAATTCTAGGGGTGCTAGAACTTATACGTTACTGATTAGGGAGACCATTTATGATTGAATGAACAATATCCACTAAAATTTCCATTGGGAAATCATATAACTTATTACTTCACTTTTCGGGTCCATGACTATGCTAGTGAAGGGTACCTTACCCGATCTAGGATAACCTATCCAAGTTCCCAGGATTCCCATGAAGTTTTATTAATAAAAATCATAAATCATTAACATAAAAAAATACCTAATAAATTCTAAAATTTTAAGATAAAACATGTAATTCCATTTTTACAATCAAAAAGGGATATTTTAGAAATAATAACACTGATAATAATAATAAAACATATTTCTCGTATTTCTTTACAAAATACCAAACAAGATGATTAATTATATTTTAGAAACCAGCATTGGAAGTCCCATTTGAAATTCATTTAGAAAACATGAGTCAAACATAAATCATAAATTTAAAATCCCCCTTTTTATCATTGCACTCATATACATTTTCACACACACACACACACATATATCATTGCATAAATTCACATATTCTTATGTAAATTTAGACACACACACACACACACACACACATATATATATATATATATATTATGTTTATGTATACCCATATATATGTGTAGAACCATAAAATATACCCAAAAAATTGAAAATCTCACATGTTTATTCAAAAATAGATCTTGAAAACACTTTATTAATACTTGGAATTTCAAGTGTTGCTTGAAATGCTAAAAAAAATAAAAGTTCCATGTAAGAATTTATTTTTTAAGACTAAAAATACCTTTAAAATCACATATATCATTTATAAAGGTCATTATGAGAATTTAATAATTAACTTGTGTGCACAATTAAATAAAATCAGATTTTTAATATGTTTTGAAATTTAAAATCCCTATACATTGAAAATAAAACAAAGTAAATATTGGTTTTCCTTTCAAATACAACTCAAACATTTTAAATATTACCATTTAATATCTATCATGAACTGTGTCATGACGGTTTAAGAAAAATAGAGGAAATTTAAATTTTTTCTCCTGGGTAGATTTTAAGGGGGGAAATGGTAATTTCTTCTATCACTAGATCTTGGATAATTTTTATGAGCACTATATTTCTATTTAAATAGTGTGTTTACTCTAGTACATAAGTTTGGTGGAATTTTGAGCCGTTCAAATTTTATATGAATATTTAATATTTAATTAGTTAAATGTTATTTATTTGAGAATGTTCATTCAGTGATATATTCTATTTGGAGTTTCAGATATGAATTATTACTTATATATTGAGTTCATAATGGGGTTTTTTTCTAATAAAGTAATAACCTCATGTCTAGCACTAGGTTTGGGCTAGGCCCCCTTTTCTTCTCTCTCTTATTTTTCTTATTCTTTTCTTTTTTCTTTCTTTTTTATTTTCTATTATTTTTTTATTTTTCTAATTTGGTGTTTTTTATAATCCCCCCCACTTGGGTATTCCTTTATCCAATATATAGGATAGTTATATGATGGAGAGAGATAAATATAGAGAGAGAGAGACAAGAGGGGGAGAGGGGGGGAAAGGGGCTGCCATGAAGATCAGGTCACATCGGATCGTCATGCGGGTGTTGTGGATCATGAATCGGATCGAAGATTCAGTATTTTCCACCTAGAGGTAGAAAAATTTTAATGTTTCTACAATAAATCCTCATAGATTAGTTTTTTATAATTTTTAATCTTGTTTTGGGGTTTTCATGGACCCCGAGAGGGTCGATCTGGTGGTTTTCACACAAATTGGGGAGTTTCGAGTCATTTGGAGGGATTTATGTTTAGAAAATCCCTGTCACACTATGTATGGTTTGATGAACACACATTATGTGTTCTTCTTATTTGGGGAATATAAATATTTTATAATTAAACATTGTGTAATTTAAGTACATGTCATATAGTAGTACTTGTCCATGTACCTGGCCATGTGGTCGTGTACATGGGAAGGTGGAGTTTGGGAAGTACACTTCATGTACTCTTGGTACACCCTATGTAGTGGGACATGCCCATGAGGCCATGTAATCAGGAAGACACCCTATGTAGTGGTACATGGCTAAACCCCGTGTATGCCTTGGTCATATACTCAAACACGGCTAGACCCCATGTTTTCTTTGTACATGTAAAAGTACATGGCCAGAAAAATATTTGAGAGTACACACCATGTACTTGGAAGTACACACTGTGTACTTTTCCATCAAAGTTATTTTGTGTTTCTTTGTTCCTCATAGTCAAAATTGTACTTGTGACTAAGCACTTCTCTAAGTATATATCAATGGTGGAATCTTTTCAGTGTTTAGAGTCTATCTAGATGGTGTTTTAGAGTGTTTGATTTTTGTGTAAGGTTTCTTATAAGGTTGTGGTTCTAGAATCCTTCCAGGGGTTGGTTTGTGAGTTGTGAGGCTTATGTGAGGGTGTGAACTTGTCAATCACCTTGGATTGAGGACTTCGGGTGAGTTTTCCTGAGGTTATTTGGATATGTTCTGGGATACAAGATCGAGTGTCTTATTGGATGAGATCATTAGTTTAGTTGTTCAAGGTTTAGATCTGGTTGCCTAAGGTTGGGACTGGTAGGATCCTTCAAGGTGGTTTGACATTGTTGGATTTTTGGTACGACTAGGTGACATTGAGAAGAGTTTGAGATAGGTTTGAGGTACCTATTCTAGGGAGTGACTATAATGGTATGTGCCATCTTGGTCCATTACTTTTTTGGTTTTGAGTGTTAGAGTTGTTCAGGGGAATTTTTGGGATATTTAGGTGGTTGTATGAGTTACATGTCGTGTAATTGTATTACACAATGTAAAAGTTGGTTTCATGACTTTTCCAAGGCTGGTTCACAATGAAAGGGCTTTTAGAGTTAATTAAATAATAAAAATGAATAGGCAATGCATTTTTCATCGGAAATATAATACTGGATATTACACGACATGAAAGGGAATTACAAATTGTGTAATACCCTGATCATGTGTAGTTTTAAAAATTCATTTCGGCCAAAATTTCATTCATTCGGTTGTTCTCCCTTTATTATCTTATTTTGCGTGATCCCTAGGCACTCTGAGGTGTCCTTCATTCCATTTTTCATCCCTCTTATATCCATTGACCCTATTGGTTGTTCATCAGCGATCCGTGGTTGGAACGTGGTAAGTTCTTCCCCTCTCTTGGGTATTTTTCTTCCACTCTTCTCCTAGGGATCTTCTATGGTGATGTTTCTTTAGTTTTTGGTATGATTTGGGTTTCATTTTTATATATACTTGGTGAATTATAGTTTGATCTGCAGTTCTCATGGTGCAGTTTCCGTTCGCGAGCGTTATTCCTCGCCCTACGGTGAGAAAATCTTCCTTAGGGTAGGATTCCCTTCGTTTCTTCTTATTTTGCATCATGTGGGGTGGGTTTATGGATGTTTCCTTTATGAAGATAGTTGAATTAAAATTAATAAATATAATTGAACCAATTTAAGATCAATATGCATGGTTTGGGAGAAGTGATGCATGTTCATGCTTTTTTTTATCTCTGTTGATATTGTGGTTTGTACAGGAAAAAACACCCTGCTAAAAATTATAGTCATTGGTGGATTTTTTTGTGATGGATACATCTTCTGTGGTTGTTTATTCTTTGAGATTTTTTATTATCACACTAAAATGAAAATTAATTAACCATGTATGCTTGACTAATGAATTGTATACCCTGGTATTATATTGTTTATATGATAAACCCAAAATTAAAAAGTAGAATTAAAGGAGGGATGCCTTGTTAAATCTGAATATATTTTTCTTTAGTTCGTGTGGTGATGTGTTTATGGGAATGATTTTTCATGAGAGACTTTGGATTTCCTACTGATTATACTTGTATTCTCACCCTACGTATATAAACTATTTTCAGGTTTCCAAGAGGATTTCTCGGAATATGCTGGACCTTAATAGCTCAGATCTTGATAGTTTCCATGTCTATGCTTATCTTTTCTATTGGTATTTTACCTTGGAGAATTTTTGTATTGCAAGAATTATATTTTAGATATGCATGTGGGATGGTTTTTGGATTTATTGTATATTTTGTCTTGGAGTTTCATTTTGGATGATTCATCTTATCTACTAATATTGTTTTTCTAAAAAGGGTAATGCCTCCCATATTGTGATATTTGTACACCCTTGGTGATAGTCACCAACTCGAGGCCTACTGGAGGTGGTACTTGGGGTCATTATCTCCCTTTATTCATTTCTAGTCCAATAGGGGTATCTTTAGAGGGAGGGTGTCATGACTGAGTGGTATTAAAGGTGATGTTTGAGAGATAGGATGGAGTTCAAAGTTAGGCATAGTGAGGATTGCATGGGATGGTATGGAAACAATTACAGTTGACCTTGGTATGTGACATAGGCCATGGAGACTGGCTTGGACATGGGATTTTAGGTCCTCCCGTGATCCAGTGCACAAACTCTGAGCTTATTGAACAGCCATGAAAGATGGACCTGCTTGTAGGGTAGATACATGGGAAAGGTACATGCATCATAATAACTTGTCTTCTTATTTGAATTGGGATGTTTTTTAGAGGTTAAATTGAATTAATAAAATGAATTAAAATAAACCTTAATAAAATTACATACTATTTGGGGTTAGGAAATATTTTTTTACATTTTTAGCTATGGATCCTGGACATCTTTTGTGTGTGGATCAGGAAGTGGAGGTTCAGCAGGGTGATCCAGTTGATTGTCATAGGGTTGATCCAGTTGAGGAGGAGGATCAGTGGTAGAGGAAGTTGCATGATTTCCAATTTTAGGATTTTGGAAAGCATGAGGGTAGTGTTTCAGATGTAGAGACAGAGAGATATTTGGAGGATCTTGAGATCACATTTAGTTTGATCTGGACCCCAACAGGATACTGGGTCCCTTTGGTGGTTATCCAAATGCGGGGAGCTACACATTAGTGGTGGATGTTGTACTTGGGGGAGCGGAAGGAGGTGTAAATTTTTTGGTTCGACTTTCATAAGGTGTCCTAAGAAGATTTCCTTTCATTGTATATTAAGGTAGAAAAAAGGAAAGAGTTAATCTCCCTCTAGTAGGGGAGCATGATAGCGTGGGAGATTGGGATCAAGTTCAAGGATATTCTTAATTTTTTCCCAAATCTCTTTCTGGATGAGGATTCTAGGGTGAGGCATCTTGAGTAGTAACTCAATCCTTCTATCCAGTATGTTGTTACTCCTTCTACATTGCCAACATATCTGGAGATTCAGAAGAAGGTGGAGGTGATCAAGAAAATGAAATTAGGAGGAGTTCTACCATGATAGGGGATCTAGAAGGTTTCTTTATGAGGAATCGTTTTCAGTGGTAGGTTACAGGCACTAGGACCTTTTAGGTTTCGACTAATAGGGAGTGGACATCAATAGTTTCCTTTTTGGCCTCCTGGTGTCGGTAGTTTTTTTTCTTTTATTGGGATATTTATGCCATTTTATTTGTTTATGGGGTTCATGTTCATCACTAGAGATAGTTCCCAGTAGTTCCTCAATCTTAGTTCGGAATAGGTGGATAGGTTTAGTTCCAACCATATCATAAGTTGCCAATAAGGCTATTTTAGCAGTAAGGTCAGCACGCCTTTGATCCACTGAGGGGAGATGGAGCGGGTAGAGTCCAACCTTAGGATGTTCCTCATTCTCAGGGACCAAAACCCAACTGTATATGTAGAGGTGGTTGTTATCAAAGAGGAAAATGAGTTGGGTGTGGTCAGTTGCATGCGGTAGAGGTAGTAGTTTCAATAGGTCTAGAGGTCATTATAGGTATAATCAGTTTTTTCAGTACTCTTGCGTGTACTTTTTTTAATTCAGGATCATTTCACTCCTTTGTTAATACCTCTCTATTTTGTGTTCTGAGACTAAATGTAGAGAGGCTTCCCATTACCTTGGTGTTAAGTACTCCATTTGGAGGCTATACCAGCTTGTTTGATGTGTTTTAGGGATGTAGACTGATGATGGGACCACATCAGTCATGTGGGGATCTCTTCTTACTATAGATGCAGAAATATAATGTCATCCTTGGAATCGAATACTTGTATTGTATACATTACTTTATCTGCTTCTTCAGGAAGAGAGTCATGTTTTCAAACATGGATGGCTAACGTGTGGTTTTCATTGGTGAGTGGGTTGTTAGGTGGGAAGTTGATGTGTGGAGCTGCTTATTTCCTTGTTGATTGAGCTATTGTTAGGTCCACTAGGTCAAATACCCTGAGAGGTGGGGTGAATTAGTATATTATAGATTAAAACAACTACCCATTTTGATCTTTTTTCATTATTAAACAAAACTCTCTTACCTCTCTTTCCTACTGAAAGTATGACCAGAAATTAAAACATGCATGAGACATGGAAATTTTTACTTTGTTCACCCTCATTGGGCTATGTACAAGAAGCATGAAATGGTAATATGTTGATGTACCAAATCCACTAAAAGTGCACTATTGTTTATAATGTTGGTAGAGGACTCGCTATCCCTCCTGGTTTATAACCAATCACAATTTGAAAGCTCGCTGCTCTCTCAACTAAAGTGTGATCACTACTTATTCAAAAGATCCACTCATAGTTTATATAATTTTAGGTCCTTTAATTATCTCTAATGAATTCATCATCCACTATATGTAGATTTTATATTGATTTCCAATGTTCATCCACTAATTAATACCACTTTACCATAGATGTATTGGGAAAATTCAAATCTTCCATGAAACCCTTACTACACCTTGCGCGAATGTTTTATGCTTTGAGTGAAAAACCTCTTCTTATGTGAAACTTTCTTCTTATTCACAACTTCCTTCTTATGCACAACTTAAATATTACATGCAACTTCCTTATCTTGCACAAAACTCCAATTCTTTCACACAAATCCCCTTTCACACAATTATTACGTGAATTAGAGCTTTGATTTCCTCTAATTATTGAGATTATGAAATTAGGGGGGGTCATCTCTTATTTATAGGCATCACCAACCCCTGTGCAGAAGATTCAACATGTTGCGGAAGATCCCCTATGAACGCGCAAAACCCAATTTTTCATCACATTGGGCATGCAAGCCTTTTTCATGCAGCCTCATCTTTTGCATTAATTTCTGATATTTCATGCACTTCATGCCTTTTCCATATTTCAATGTTCTGATCTTAAAACATTCCTTGAATGTAACATTACAAACCATTTTCAATCTTGCACACAACTTCCTTTTCCAAAAACAAATTTCTCTATTTTCCTGATTTTGAGGCCTAAAAAGTTGGAAAACACTAGAAAATGGTTCCACCTTGTATACATTATTTTTGTAACACCTCTAGATCATCCACTCCTTTTTCATGGTTATTTGTCAATGTAGATTGTTAACAATATCTCTAAAAGTGCACAACTTACCAAGGAAACCCTCTTTGTCAACAAACACAAACAACCCAAAAATGTTTCGATGTTACCTTGAGGGATTTTTTCCCAACAATCTCCCCATTTAGGTTTGTTGAAAACTCTTCAAATGAGAAACCTTAACATTTTGATACATCATTAAAGATTCTTCTATATTCTTCCACCATTATCTTCTTGCGATTCAAATAGCGATCCAAAACTTACTCAACACACACTCTAATCCCACATGAGCAATGCTTGGTGTGATAAACAAGAGTAATATGCAAAGTTCATCAATTAATCACTTCATTTAATTTCAAAACTACTCTTCTTCTTTCATCAAAAACCTCATTTTTCATGATATATATCCTTTGATCGATCACTTCTAGCTTCGTCAGATTTAATAATCCCCCTATCATGCTGGTCCCCATATCTCACTACTCCACCTATCATCTTCTCCCCATGTCTTGACTAAGACATTTTCTCCCTATTAATAGCCACAGTTTATCCCTCTTTGTCAATGAACCCAAAGGTCACTCCTTTTTGGTCTGCAAAGGGGTAAAAACATACATCAGTACATAAGGGAAAAACACACCATACCACAGGGAGAGGGGGTCCCACATCCACACTTTTTCAAGTTCTAGGAGTCGACTAAACTCCCAAAGCCATTCAATGATTCTCAAATGATTATTTGGGTATTTCCTTCATCATAATATATGAAACCTTTAGTTATGTAGGAATATACTCCAACATCACAAGCCCTTTCTCCGCCTTCTCATTGATAAAATGATATTTTATTTCAATGTGATTTTTCCTTGAGTGATGGAATATATTTTTACTAAGATTACTAGCCATTGAATTATCACAATGGATTATAATCTAAGAATTCACATAAACTCCCATATCATCAAGTTTCTAATTTATCCAAAATAATTGTGTGCATGCTTGAGTGGCCTCAATATATTCAGATTCTGTGGTGCTCAATAAAATATAATCTTGTTTCTTTCTTAGCCAATAAATACACAATACACCAAGATAGAAAGAACCTCCTAATGTTGATTTCCTATCATCTACTGAACTGGCCCAATCTATATTTGTATATCCCAATAACTCTTATTGAGATTTTTCATTATACATCAAACCAAAATCTATGGTTCCCTTGATATAATGAAGTATTATTTTCACTGAAAGTATGTGTATTTCTTTGGGATTTCTTTGATATATCGTTTCTCAACATGTGAAAAAAAAATTATCAGGTCTTGTTATTATCAAGTACAATAAACATCCAATTATTTTTCCTATATTATGTGATATTAACTACCTTTCCATCATCATATTTTGATAGTTTCATCCAGGTAGAAACCGGATTTTTCATCTCCTTGTAATTTTCCATTCCAAATATTCTCTGAACCTCATTGGAATATTTGGATTGAGAAATGAAAGTGTCATTCCTTCCTTGTGTCACCTGTAAACTAAGGAAAAACATCATCTCACCAATCATTGACATTTTGAACTCACTTTTCGTGAATTAGGAAATCTATCTACATTTTACTTCATTTGATCCACCAAATATTATGTCATCAACATAAAACAGCACCATAATCCTTTTATTACTAGAATTATTGACATAGAGACTGTAATCAACTCCACCATATTGAAATCACAACTTATTCAAATACAGATCTTGTAAGGTCCTAGATTTTCTTAAAGAATCTTTTTGTTTAAGTGTTGACTTGGGCCTCTCCTTGTGTCTAGATAAGTTTTTCCCAAGTTCAGTTTGGGGACTGGGGGTTCCTCAGGGATTCCAAGCATGAAGAGATGAGAAATAAGGCCAAGCAATTCAAGGTGCACGGTCTACACATGGTTAGGTAAAACCGTGTGGGTAAACCACGTAGACCAGCCATTCTCAGATAGTAGACTTCAGATGGTCTGTGCACGATTAGGAAAAACTGTGCGAGATCCCCAGGAAACCATGCGGGATGGAATCTTGTGGATAGTATTTGTCACACGGTTTGCGCACAGTTTGGAAAACCGTGTGGGTAAACCATGCAGCCTAGAAAAGTTGGAAAAAATTATAAAAATTCCACCCCATGATTTTAAGACCCACTTCAATTTTATCCTCCATTCCACCTCCTCTAGATCTAGTGATTCCCCAAGGATCTCAAGAGCTCTCTCATTTATTGGTTGTTTAGAGCGTCATCGGTTGCGGATAAAATCTCCGGGTAAGTCTAATCCTCTCCTTCCTTCTCTTTTTCAGACTAGGGTTTGTGGTTTATTCCATATCCTTACAAATCTCTAAAACCCTCTTTTTCAGGTGAGATATATTTTGGGGTTCCAAGGGTTGTTTGAACTCGGATCTAATTCCATGATTTAGAGTGAGTTCATCATCATATTCAAGGTAGGTGGTTTACAAGTATTATCCCGTAGTTTTTTTTTGGATTTTTTCATGGAAGTTGGGGTTCTTGTTTTCCCCTTTTGCATTCTTGGTTATGTTGAAGTGTTTGATAAAAATGGGTGTCTAAGTAACCAATTGAAACCCTCATGATCCTCATGGTATGCATTGAGGATTACTTGACCATTTTAGGGCCACGCATGGGGTGCACCGGCAAACCCAGACTGAGAGTGTGGTGGGGTTAAGTGGTGGGTTTCTGAATAAGAATGTGAAACCCATGTAGAATGTGAAACCCATGTATAATGTGTCTTAATGATTGATTAAGTTATAAATGAATAATGATAAATATTCCTAGGGAGATAAAGGAATAATTTGTTGTTGGAATGACATGAAAATGGGTAATTGCGTTGAAAGAGACTATGTCGATTATTCATGAATTTGGATAGCCTAAGGGGATTAGGTCATGTTAAATGGTGAAATTTCAAATGGGTAATAGAATAGGAAATGGGGAATGTGTTAATGGGTTGTAATAAGGGAATTTATGAAATTTTGGAATGGGTTAATACATGAGAATTAGGTGGTACACCTAAATGATTGAATATAATAAATGGATTGTGTTATGTGAGATGAGAAATGTACTTGAAATGCGTAAGAGGGAAAATTATTGTGAAAATATAAATGGGATAAATGGGTTGATTAATGGTCCATGATGAATTCGGCGAAGGCATAGGGTATTTTTGAATACACTGAATGAGTTAAGGCATGGGAATGTGAATTTGGCTAAATGAATGTGAATTGTAAATGGTAAATGTAATAATGGGTAATGGAATAGTATTAATTCCCAAGTTGTTGTTGTGAATTTTGATATCCAAATTCATTGAATATGATTGGTTGTTTTATGGTATGGTTGTGATGAGTTGATAAATAATCATGTACACATGGCTTGGTATAGTGGGGTATTGACTTGAGGTTCTACCCCCACGGGTCGAGTTAGACTGAGGCTCTAAACTCCACCCCAAAATGAATGTGTTATGGAAGGGTATAGAGGCTCTATTCCCCTAACAGTTACATTACACCTGGACTGAGGCTTCAAGGTGAGTAGAATGTGTTGATGTGATATGCGGATCCCTAGTGAGATAGGGACTTGATTTTTTCCCCTATGCATTGTGATTGATTGCCTTATACCCATGTATAGATGATAATTATGCCTAACCCATGGAACATGTGATCAATATGGATTATGTAACAAATATTTTATAAGAAATGAAATGGGGATAAATGTTAGGAATAAATTAAATAAACTTTGTTCAGTTATGGAACCTGAACTATCCCTTCTTTATTTACCTTTTATTTTGTACTTTCATGCTCTATCTGTTAGACTGGATATTTTTTAGACATCATTGGTGGTGGCCTACTATGTTTTGTACTCACAACCTTCTTAGGTTGTCATTGGGTACCCAAGAAGATCTCTTGGTTGCATGTCTGGATAAGGGATGAGGCCCTACACTAAGATTTTGAGTTAGTCTTGGGACGTACATGGAGAAGGATCCAGAATTAGAGTCGAGACCCATTGGTATTTTTGTCCATTTGTTTAATTTTGGGTTTCTTTCACTTACACTACTAGTGTGGCATGACATTGTTGTAATTTATTGGTGTTTGTACCCTGATGGTAAACGTTTGGTTATGCATGTTTATTGGTTGTTTCATACTATTTATGTTATTTTTATTGTGATTCGTTGTGTCTTAGTCCGGTAAAGATGGTATAGTCTCCCCGTGTGGCTGATTAGACCCTCACTGCTAGTCGGAAACCTCTGGTGTGTGGGGAGGCGCTCTTGAGGTCATGTGACGACCCGGAACGGAGCACCAGATTAGTGGATTTTGATTCGAGGACATTAAAAAGTGGTATCAGAAGAGTTCTTTTCTTTTTATTACTATTTAGGGATGTTAGATAGGAGATTAGGATGTGTCAGGACTTAGTAATGAGCTCATTCTTGGGAGTAGATTACCCATGTATGAGGGAAAATCCAAGTCACCCTGGGTGGGAATTGTTGTTCTTGATGTGTGTTGTTACAATTGAATAATATTTCACCGTTGGGTGACGCACATGTTATGTGATTTGACTGATTTATGATATTTTTATCATGGTCAGAATGGCATGAGTTTGTGCATTCATGCATCATTTTAGGCACCTAATGATATAGGCGGCATGCATCGTTATAGGCGCACACACGAGATGGTTGTGCGGGGCATAGAGAGTAGAATGCATTTTAATATCTTGATAAATATGAAGAAAATGGTTCCTAATAATGATAATGAAAATGGGTGAATGAAAAGAATTCAAATGAATATTTAAGGAATATCTTTTATAAAGAAATGTTGTGACCGAGTAAGAGTTTTGGGTTTTGATAAATCGTAAGGGTTGTTTTGGTGTCTAAAAGAAAAGGGGTTACATAATGATGGTAAAATTGTTAAAAAAATTTGCCTAATGAAATGTTTCAATGAGTTAAAATTATGATTGTAACAAGTTGTGAAATAGGAAATGTGCCTAAGAGGAATGGATCGTGTCATAAAAGAATAATTGGTTTGAAGAGTTGTTTATGAAAGACTTGTGATTAAGTAAACTGGTTACCCCATGTTGACCATGACTCGCGGTAGGTATGGTAGAGGGTAGTGTTCAAAGTCTGATGATGACCGTTTAGATAGAGTATGAAGAATGAGTTGTTTAAGGTTTCTGGAGTGAGACCTTTTCCATATGTGGTTAAGTCCTTTTGGTCATTCTTCAAAGCATCGGGTGAATGGTAAGTTTAAAATGATAATGATTGAGTTCAATAGTGCATACACTTTGTGTGGTCTGTTTGACCCTTGTCTACTTAAGTTGGGTAGTGGAAGTGCTCTAGTTAGAGACATTGGATTTGGATTGTGAATCCTTTCGAGTTGTGATGTGGCCTAAGTGGTGTGTTTAGGGAACCCTCATAGGGTTGTGTCCTTGGGGTTGGGAGTCGTTGTTTGGTAATGTGGGGAGGAAACTCTCGTGGTCCATGACAATACAAAGCGCATGCTGGACCCTAAGGATGGTGCCTAGGTCTTGATAACTTTGTGAGTAGAGACCTTGCGAGTTTTGTCTTGAATCTTGGAGAGCATATATACTCTTAATGTTGATGAATGTGTACACCTTTGGTGTGGAACCTAGATTATATGGTTGTTTGGTATGCTAATCATAGTGTGCATTGTAATGGGAGTGAGAGTTCCATTCATGCACATTGCTTTTTTCGTGTCATGATAAGTATGGTTGGAGAGAGAACCAATGGATTCTCCTAATTCTGACTCTAGTCTAGGGAGTTGGTATCATTCAACCTTGTGACATATGAGAGAAGTCAAATAGGGTATCCAGTGTTTTTGGGTGTGTGTTACACATGTAGATGTTTGGACTTAATATTGGGACTCAAAGTGTTCCATGGTGTAGGATTGGACTTGAGGCCTATGTGGGAAGGTTTCTAGTATAGTTGTGTTGGTTCCTTCATGAGGGAACCCTAGTTTTTGTGATAATATCTAACATTTGTTTCGAAGGGTTGTATCGCATTAATGCCTGACTCACCCATTTGGGTGAGGATTAATGGAGGTCGGGAATTCATTTTAAACAAAAAAGACCAGGGTGGATAAAAATTGTGGTTATATACTTTCGGTCGATGGTGACACCTTGTTAAGGGTGGTCACGTAGCTAAACTTGTTAGTAGGAATGAGTTGGTTATTGGGTGAGATGCAGAATCCACCTCCGGGCTGATGAGACCGGCTAACTAGTAGACATGGTTAGGAAAGTAATATGGTGATGGGTTAAATGAATATTAAGGTTATTTTGTGATATAGTTGGTTTGATTGATGTGGCAGACTATTATGCTTAGGTTTTTAGCCGTCATGGATGCATCAGAAGAAATCAAGCAGTGTGGTGGAAATAGTGCCACCTGAAACATTAGTTTATGGATGTTAGTGATTTGGTCATGAAGCGATGGTTAAACTTGGTTGGAAATCACACCTGGGTGTAGGGGTTAAGTGTTGATGTTATGCATTCAACAGGGAGGCCTGAAATTCTTGTCAGGTCATGATGTTCTATACCTTGAAATCAGAAATGGGTAAGTTAGTGGTGGTGTTCTTTGACAACTTCTTAGCATACCTCATCTAATGATGAGCATGACCAATATCTTGATATTTTCCCAAGTACATTTAGAAGCTCTGGATTTACGCCAAGAGACATGAATGTGTTTGGTTGGATGAGGGACATCATGGAGTTTACATGCATGGAAATGGTTTATGTGGAGCTTTATGAGGAGATGCACACCCTTTATGGTTTTGGGTGAGGTCCTCATGATGGACCTAATGATGAAAAAAGTCATGGGTTCCATCCATGGAAGCCAGGAATGGGCACTGGGTATCATTCATTTTCTTGTTTTGGAAAAAGGGCTAGATGTCCAAGTCTATGTTTGGGGTTCAGCCTGTGTTCGAGTGTAGGAAACGATGGTTGGGATCCCTCTTGAGACCAGTGGTAACAACACTCCTAAGGTGGGGAGTGATAAGTCAATTATGGTTGTGTAATAGAGAACATTGAGTCAACGTAGTGACACCAGGGTGCCAATGAGGAACCTATGGGGTGCATGTTCAGTTCCTCAGAGAGGTGTGTGGTCCATGAATGTGTTGTCTGATGAGACAAGTGATGTCTTGGGCACAGGGTGGTTTCTTATGAAGCTTGAGATGTCTGTGTGGAATTCATGGAAGGCTGTGGTTGGATATCATGATAGGTGGTGGCAAGAGAATTTGGGGTCCTATAACTCTAATGAAGTTGGGGTTAGGCTCAGGTAATTTTTCTTATGTGGTTTTGGAACTTCATGAAGTTGAGTGAACCTTGGATATGTGATGTGGTGTCATGCCAAGGGTAAATCCCAATGACATTCTGAAATATTGTAATGTCGTGATGATGGAATTTTATTGAAATTTAGGAAATGACCTCAGTGGGTGCGTGGAATGGTAATGATAGACTTCAAGTCAGTAAGAACCTTGGAAAAGTGAGAAAGGGGTATCATACCATCAGTGGAAGGTGGGTGTCCTAGGACAAGCCAGTCAGAGGTGGTTTAGCCTGAGATGGTAAACTTGAATGGGTGAGTTGAGAGTGACCCACCTCTAGGTTTATGTTGTAGCAGAAAATGCCTTTTAAAAATAAGTTTCACTTGAGTGAGGTTAGGATGATATTAATCCTTGAATGGGTAGTGTAGAGATGTCTTCCCAATGTTTGTGATGGTGCAGTTGGATGCTAAGGCAGGGTAATGCTTCTATGGATTCTTGGGTATGGTGAGTTGGAACATGTTAGGTGATGGGGAAGTTGAGTTGAGATATGGTGGTCTTTCATCGAAAGTGGGGGTGCTAAGTAACTAAATATGGTGGAAGGAACCATATCAGATAAGTGGTTGGTTGGTGACGTGATCAGAGTTTCAGGTTGGAAGGACTCGAGTAGTCACTTTTCGGGTGAGTTGGCCCTATTAGAGAGCTTTGGCATGGTTTGACCGGTCGAGTAGCCAAGAGTTTTGAGTTGTGTTTGGATGTGTAGTTATGGAATGAAATATTCAGTAATTGTGGTTGGAAGGGTCATGTGTTTTCCTCTGGGTGATACTGGGTTTGGTCACCGTTAGAGTTAGGAAAATGACACCAAGTGATTTGGGTCATGAGTTGTGTAGAGTATTGGGCTGATGAGGTGTCGATTGGTTCATCTGTGATGATGTGATATTGTAAGCTTCCATGTGTTGTGAGTTAAGTGTTGTCACTTAAGCTTTTTTCCTGAAGTTATCGTGGTGAGAACGGTTGAAGTTCATTAATCCTTGAAGAGTTTTCATCTTGTGTTGTGGTTGTGGTGAGTAATTCTTGAGGGGGAATTTTGTTCCCTTGGACTGGTTCAATGGCTTAGTGATGCTTGGAAGGGCGGCTCGGGGATGAGCCGTTATAAGGTGGGGAGGTTTTAAGGTCCCAGATTTTCTTAAAGAATGTTTTCATTTGATTGTTGGATTAGACATCTCCTTGCATCTAGATAAGTGTTTCCCAAGTTTAGGTGGGCGCCTAGGGGTGCCCCGAGGACTCGGGGCATGAAGAGAAGAGAAATCAGGCCAAGAAGTGCAAGGCGCACAGTCTGCACATGGTTAGGTGAAACCGTGCGGGTAAACCATGGGGACCATCCATTCTCATAAATTATCCTTTTCATAGTTTGCTCACGATTAGGAAAAACCATTTGGGATCCCCAAGAAACCATGTGGGGTGGAATCTCATTGATAGTATTTTTCACATGTTTGGAAAACTGTGCGGGTAAACTGTGCAGCCCAAAAAAGTTGGAAAATTTACAAAAATGTCAGCCCGTGATTTTAAGACCCACTTCAGGTTTCTCCTCCATTCCATCTCCTCCATCCCTAGTGACTCACCAAGTACCTCAAGAGGTCTCATGGATCAATCTCCCTTATTTCTTGGTCATTTGGAGAATCTTCAGTTACGGATAGAAGCTCTGGGTAAGTTTAATCCTCTCCTTCCTTCTCTTTTGTGGATTAGTGTTTGTGGTTTCTTCCATCTCCTTCTGAAGATATAAAACCCACTTTTTTTGGGTGAGATCTAGGTTGGGGATCCAAGGGGTGTTTTAACCCAGATCTAAGGCCATGATTTAGAGTGTGTTCATCATCATATTCGAGTTAGGTGGTCTATAATTATTATCCCATAGTTTTATTTTGGATTTTTGCATGGAAGTTGGTGTTCTTGTTTTCCCCTTTTTGTGTTCTTGGTTCAGTTGAAGTGTTTGATAAAAATGGGTGTCTAAGTAACCAATTGAAACCCTCATGACCCCATGGGATGTGTTTAGGATGACTTGACCATTTTAGGGCCACGTATGGGGTGCCTTGGAAAACTCAGACCAAGAGTGTGGTAGGGTTAAGTGGTAGGTTGCCGAATAAGAATGTGAAACCCATGTAGAATGTGAAATCCATGTAGAATATGTCTTAATGATTGATTAAGTTATAAATGGAATAATTATAAATATTCCTAGGGTGATAAAGGCATAAGGTGTTGTTGGAATGACATGAAAATGGGTAATTGGGTTGAAAGAGACTATGTCGATTGTTCATGAATTTGGTTAGAAATGCCTAAGGGGATTAGGGCATGTTAAATGGTGAACTTCCAAATGGGTAATGGAATGGGAAATGGGGAAAGTGTTAATGGGTTATATTAAGATAGTGGATGAAATTGTGGAATGGGTTAATACATGAGAATTAGGTGGTACACCTAAATGATTGAATGTAATAAAGGGATTGTGTTATGTGAGATGAGAAATGTACTTGAAATACATAAGTGGGTAAATTCTTCTGAAATGATAAATGGGATAAATGGGTTAATGAATGGTCCATGATGAATTCATCTAAGGCATAGGGGATTGTTGAATACACTTAATGGTTTAAGGAATGAGAATGGGAATTTGGCTAAATGAATGTGAATTGTAAATGGTAAATGTAATAATGGGTTATAGAATAGTATTAATTCCCAAGTTTTTGTTGTGAATTGTGATATCCAATGGCATTGAATATGCTTGGTTGTGTTATGGCATGGTTTTGATGAGTTGATAAATAAGCATGTGCACATGGCTTGGTAGATTGGGGTATTGACTTGAGGTTCTATGCCCATGGGTCGAGTTAGACTAAGGCTCTAAACTCCACCCCAAAATGCATGGGTTAGGGATAGGGATGGAGGATCTATTCCCCTAATTGTTGCATTCCACTCGGACTAAGGATTTAAGGTGAGGAGAATGTGTTGATGTGATATTTTTATCCCTAGTGAGATAGGGAATTGATTTGTTTCCCCTATGCATTATGATTGATTGCCTTATACCCATGTGTAGATGATAATTATTCCTAAACCATGGAACATATGATCAATATGGATTATGTAATGAAGATGGTATAAGAAATGAAATGGGGATAAATGTTAGGAATAAATTAAATGAACTTTTTTAACTTAAAACTTATTTACTTACCTTTTATTTTGTACTTTCATGCACTATCTGTTATACTGGATAATTTGTAGACACTGTTGGTGGTGACCTACTGAGTTTTGTACTCACACCCTCCTCGGGCCACTGTTGGGTACTCGAGAAGATCTATTTGTTCAGGTCTATACAAGGGTTGAGTCCCTACACTAATATGTTTAGTTTTTATTAGTTAGTACATGGAGAAGGATCCAGAATTAGAGTTGGGACCCATTGAGAGTTTTTTCCTTTTGTTTTATTTTGGGTTTCTTTCAATTTCACTCCTAGTATGGCATGACATTGTTGTATTTGATTGGTGTTTGTACCCTGCTGGGAAATGTTTGGTTATGCATTTTTATTGGTTTTTTCATACTGTTTCCATTATTTTTATTGTGATATATTGTGGATTACTCTAGTAAAGAGGTTATAGTCTCCCCATGTGGCTGATTAGATCCTCTTTGCTAGTCAGAAACCTCTGGCATACGGGGAGGTGCTCTTGAGGTCAAGTGATGACACTGCACGAAGAACCGTCTTAGTGGATTCCCGATCAGGGACGTTATAGATCTAGTCTTGAATACCATTTTCTTGGTGCTTTCTTCACCCCATATAGCACCTTATTCAGCTGGAAAAAAAAATTCTCATCTTTATGAATGAGAAATACATCTAGCTTCTCGATATACACTTCTTCTTCTAGAACCCCATTTAGAAATGTGGACTTGACATCCATTTGGAAAACTTTGAACTTTTATTTCACTATAATGTCCTAGAATAATCTAATTTTATCTGACCTTTCAATAAGTGAAAATGTCTCATCGACATCAATACCCTCTATCTAGAAGTAACCTTTGCACACTAGTTGTGCTTTGTTTTGAATCACAACCCCATATTCATTCATTTTGTTATGAAATACCCATTTTCCCCCAATGACATTATTATCGGTTGGACTCAAAACAATATTCCATGTTTGATTATTTTCAATTTGGTCAAGATATTCATTCATAGCTTGATCCCAATTATCATCTCCAGCTGCTTCAATGAAACATTTAGGCTCTACTTATGATAAGTATGATTCTTATTGTAGAGTATTCATCCTTCTTGTTTGCACTAGAACTGTCTGATCACCAATGATATTTTCATATCAATTTCAAATAGACTCCTTGGATTCTATGTAGATACAAACTTAAATGCCTCTTGATCATAATTAGTATCTTCTTTTTAATCAGCATCTACCACTTCTCCTCCCCCTTTTTTTCTTTACCTCCTCATCACTTTCATCAGGAAACAATTCACTTTGTTGTTGAATATTCTCTTAATTTTCCACTATAGTGACATCATTTCTCTCAACTAATTTTCCCATCCTCGTATTAAATCAATTATATTCTTTTATTTTTCCTGATTATCTGAGGAATATCCCCTCATCTACACATGACTCAAATTTCCTTTGTTTTTCTTTGTTGAGAATAAAGAACTTACTGCCAAAGATTCAAAATTATTTTAATGTTGGATTTTTTCATACCACATCTCATATGGATTCTTTCCTACCTTTGGACACAATAGATCCCTATTATAAATTTAGACCGATGTTAAGACTGCTTCCTTCCAAAATTTCTCTAGTAGGTCTTTTTCAATAAGCATCATTTTGTCCATATTGTTGATGATCTGATTTCTCCTTTCAACCACTCCATTATATTTAGGAGTTCTCACTAAATAAACTTGATTCCTTATCCCATGTTTCTAAATATAATATTCCACTTGACTATTTGTGAATTATGTACCATTATCAGTACAAAAATTCAAAAAAAAATCTATCCAATCATCCTTTCACATTCCCTCTGGTACTGTTTTATGAAACTGAACACATCTGACTTGTGAGAAATAAAAAATACCCATGCCATTCTACTAAGATAATAAATTAAAAGAACATAATATCTCTTACCTTCAATGAATCTTGGTGAGATAGGTCCACAAACATCAACATGCACCAATTTAAGCACTCTAGTCAATTTCTGTTCTTTTTCTTTGTATGTTTTTCTAATTATATTCCCTTATTGAAATGAATAATGCATATTATTATGATCACATGATATATTAGGGAGGTCTCTAGCTGTATAAAATTTTAACAGATATTCCAGGGATGGTTGAAATAGATGACCAAGTTTTTTATGCCATAACTTATTCTTTTCCTCTCTAAATAAAAAGCACATATCTTCTTCCCCACTTACAAGGTATAGATTTCCCTTTTTCCTTTTTCCCTGTATAACAATTTTACCATATCTTCCTTTGAAGATACACATATTCTTAGTAAATATTATAGAATTCCCTAATTCACATAGTTAACTGATGCTAATTAAGTTGTGACTAAGACCTTATACTACTAATCCATCCTCACGTCTCATTTATTTGCCCCCAAACCTACCCTTTCTCAAGCCAATTATCTTTAGGTCTTTATCATTTCCAAATTTAAAAACTTATTCTTTTTCATATTTTATGCCTATAAAAATATGATTATTCCCTATTATATGGGATGAGCAACCACTGTCAAGGATCTATACACTAAAACAATTTTATGCTTTAAGGGAAATTTCTTATCCATGTTTTTTATTTCACACTCAGCATGGATTGAAAATATTGATCTTCCTTAGATTATGATGGGTCCACTTTATCTTTCAATGCTAAAAATTGATTTTAATTTTTCAACTCACCTGTTGAGTCTTTTTTTTTCTACTTGTGACTACTTTGGTTCTGCTTTGGCACATTCCTCTAAATAATTGATGTACAATATCTAGCCATGTTCCCAAATCCTCAACACCAAAAACAATTTACCTAGAAATATATTTTAGAGTATCGAGCTCTATTTGGTTTCCACTATTGTTCTTGTTCCCTTTGGTATCTCCTGGCTATAGAACACACATTTTATGAATGTCCCATATTTCCATAGCAATAACACCTAATGTAGGGTACATTCCTGCATGTCACTTATACACCACTAGATGTATCTTGGGTTCTCTGAATATTTTTATTTTTCTTCATACTCAAATCAATCTTCAATATCATAGCATATTCTTTCAGTTTGACTTCAACCATAACTTATTTCTATTTTTGATCAATCCCTATTGCATCCTTATCAATTAGATTTTACTATTGCTTCTGTTCTAGTAGACCTATATGATCCACTTCCAACTTTTCTATCTTTTGAATTACCTTCATTCCCAGTTTCATATTGGGAGTCAATATTTTTTCTTGATCATTAAATTTTCTTCACAACCTGACAACATCCTCTTAGAATTCATTAATACATTTGATTTGATCTCTTCCAGTGTTATTCAAACTATCGATCTCACTTTTTTGTTCTTAGATTTTGAGTTTGTACTCAACATCCTTTTCTGATATCTTTGGTTTTAAAGACATAAGTTTTTTAATTTATTTTATTATCTCAGACTTCTCTTCTTCCTTCTGTTTTATATAGAGTTTGAAAACATGAACCACTTTGTTATTATTCTTTGTTTTGGCTCTCCAAACATCTATCTCCTCTAGAGCGGCCTCTAGATCATCCTAGAAATCAACTCTTCCTTCAAATTCTTCTTCATCAATGTCGGTTTCTTTATTTTTTCGAGAACTACCAAAAACTACCACAATATCATTTTCTCCATGATATTTTTAGTTCTTTATCTCTTCAGCCTTAGATTCATTTGAATTGTCACATTCTTGTGAAAGAAGATTCTTCTTCTTGAAGAATTTTTTCTTAAAATTTTTCTTTCCTTTCATATAGCCTAAATACTTCTTCATAGGGATTTCAATTTCATCCTCATTATATTCTTGGAACTTCTTGGAGAACCTTGTTGCAAGATGACCAACCTTTCTACATCTAATCAAGCAAGTAGAATTTTTCCTTTGAACATTCATTTTATTCTTTGTAGATTTTAGGAAAGGAATGAAATCACCTCATCTATCTCGTCTTCTTCTTGATAATCTTCAATGGTGAGATTCTCTTATGTCTTTAATTCCAATTCCTTGGAATTTCCTTTTTCCATAGATTCAATGTCCTCATTTCTCATCTCATATACAATAAGAGTACTATGAAAAATATTTAATGTGAGCTCCTTTGGATTTTTTTCCTCTAATACAAAAACTTTAGAATTGAATCGAGATGGAAGTATTCTCAAGATGCACTTGATGATATTTACATCTTCAATAATCTCTCTAATACCATGCATGTATTCCACTACAACATTTACCCTATCAAAGAATTCATCAGCAGACTCATTTAGGTTCATTGTCAGATCTTCATACTTGTTCCACATAACCTACATATATATTCAACATATTCTCCCACATAACATCTGATGTTTTACATGACATCACATTCATATATATTTCATTGTATAGGGATCCCCCTAGATCATTGATTCTTTTGTCATCAGCATCCAATTCCATTTGTTCAGTTTCTAATAAATCACCATTATCAATGTTGGATAAAATACCATGCATCGCTATTGTAAAGACATCCATTCCTAAGGATTGAAATTAGTGTTTCATCTAATTCTTCCATAATTTAAAATTATTCCTCTCGAAGATAGTAATCCCTTTATGAGTGATGAACTCTATAGAGAGAGAAACACTGATATTAACATGTTGCTCTAATACCAATTATTAGGTCCACTAGGTCAAATAAACTAAGAGGGGGGTGAATCAGGGTATGACAGATTAAAAAAACTACCCCTTTTGATATTTTTTTTTTGTTAAACAAAAATCTCTTCTCTCTCTTTCCCGCTAAAAATTATGACCAAAAATTAAAGCATGCATGAGACACAATAATTTTTACTTGGTTCACCCTTATTAGGATACATATAAGGAGAATACAATATTAATGTGCTGATCTACCAAATCCACTACAAGTGCACTATTGTTTACAATGTTCAGAGTGGACTCACTATCCCTCATGGTTTACAAACAATCACAATTTGATAGCTCACTACTCTCTCAACTGAAGTGTGATCACTACTTCCTTAGAAGATCCACTCACAGTTCAGACTTGTAGGTACCTTAATTATCTATAATGAATGCATCCTCTACTATATTTATATGCTCTATTTATTTCCCACTTTCACCTGATGATGAATACCGTTTTACCAAAAATGTACTAGGAAACTTCAAATCTTTCAAAAAACCCTTATTGTTCCTTACATTCAAGTTTTATAATTTTCATGAAAAAAATCTTCTTATGTGAAACTTCTTTCTTACATGAAACTTCCTTCTTATGTGTAACTTAAATATTATGTGAAACTTTCTTATCTTGCACACAACTCCAATTCTTACACACAGCTCCCCTTGCACACAATTCTTACGTGAATCAGAGCTCTGATTTCCTCTAAGTATTGAGCTCACAAAATGAGGGTGGTTCGCCACTTATTTATAGGAATTGTCGACCCCTATGCAGAATATTTTTTGTGTCGTTCAAGATCCCCTCCAAGAATGAAAAACCTAATTTAACGTCGCATTGGGCATGCAATCCTCTTTCATACAACCACATATTTTACACACATTACACATCTTTTTCACACTTAATTCCTTTGCCATATTTTTATGTTCTTATCCTGAAATATGCATTGCATGCAAAATTTCAAACCATATTCAATCTTTCACACAACTTCCTTTTACAAAAACATTTTTCTCCATTTTCCCGATTTTGAGGCCCAAAAATTTGGAAAACACTGGAAAATGGTTCCACCTTGTATATGTTCTTTTTGTACTACCTCTAGATCATCCATTTCTTTGTCATGTTATTTTTCAACATATATTTTCAAAAATATCTCTGAAATTCCACAACTGACCAAGGAAACCCTCTTTGTCAATAAACAAAAACAACCCAAAAATGCTTCAACATTACCTTGAGGGATTTTTTCCCAATATTTGTTGGTGGAATCAGTGGACACTGAGATGGTGGAGGTTCCCAGGGTAGTTGGGGAGTTCTTGGACATTTTACCTGAGGAGGTTGTGATGTTACCCCCTTAACATGATGTTGATTTCAGGATAGACTTGTAGCCTGGTGATTCTCTGATTTTGATGGCTCCTTATCAGATGTCACCTTTTGAGTTGTAGGAGTTTAGGATTCAGATAAATGATCTGATGAAGAAGGGTTTCATCTATCCTAGTGTATCATCATGGGGTACTCCAGTGTTGTTTTTGAAGAATGTGAATGGTATTCTGAGGTTTTTTATATACCACCATAGGTTGAATCCAGTGACAGTCAAGAACTGTTACCCACTTCCAGAGAAATATGATATTTTCGACTAATAGGGAGGGGTGAGTTGGTTTTCTAAGATCGATCTATGGTCTAGATATCTCCAGTTGAGGGTGAAGTATAGCGATATCCTGAAGACTATTTTCAAATGTAGGTATTGGAACTTTGAGTTCGTAGTCATGTCATTCAGTGTTACAAATGCACCAACTGTGTTCATGGGACTTATGAAATCTATTTTTCCTGATTTCCTAGACCGATTCATAATCATGTTCATTGATGACATCTTGGTCTAATTGAAGTCAGTGGAGGGACATGTCAAGCATATCATAATTGTATTGCAGGTTCTTCGATGCCACCAACTCTATGAAAAGTTATACAAGTGAAAGTTATAGACATAGGAGGTGCATTTCCTTGGGAATGTGGCTTCCTGAAAGGTTGTGGTAGTAGAAACATCAAAGGTTGAAGCAGTTATTTCTTGTAAATTACCAAACAATTTGGTAGAGGTTCGCAATTTCCTTGGTCTTGCAAACTATTATCTGAGGTTTGTTCCCAATTTCTCTCAAATTTCAGCCCCATTTATGGCTTTGACTAGTAAGGATCGATATTTTTTTTGGAGTGATAATTTATAAGCAGCGTTTGATTACTTGAAGTGGAAGTTGGTTAGTGCCCCAGTGATCTAGTTTCCAGAGGAAGGGGTGATGTTTGAGGTGTATTTTTATGCTTCCCATATGGTTTTGGGATGAGTAATGATTCATTAGTGATGATTGATCTCTT
Source organism: Viscum album (assembly GCA_963277665.1). NCBI lineage: Eukaryota > Viridiplantae > Streptophyta > Magnoliopsida > Santalales > Viscaceae > Viscum > Viscum album. The sequence continues at coordinate 113,210,834 of OY728133.1, read as the reverse complement.
ATGGTTCTAGGTAGTTATGTCCTCACAAACATAACTATTCCATCCATGATTTGGAGTCAGCAGTGGTTGTGTTCATGATGAATTTTTTGTGGCATTACCTAATTGGGGAGTGCTTTGTGGTCTTCATAGATCACAAGACCTTGAGGTATATATTTTCCCAATGTGACATTAATATGCAATAGCAGAGGTGGATGGAGTTTCTTCAGGACTATGATTTTGAGATCTCCCACACCTTATGAAAATGAAATTTTATGGCCAATGCTTTGAGCAGAAAGTCATAGAAGAAGGTCATTCGAGAATCTATAGATTCTTGGAGAGTGATGGAGGAGTTGTAAGCCTTACACATAAATACAAGATTGGATAGTGGTAAAGGTTATTTGTTTCAGATGACGGTGTAGTATTCTCTGATGTGGTGGGTGGAGGAGTCTCAGTGGGAAGACTTAGAGGCAGAGGTGATGTGTGATCGTGTTGTCCATGCTGATTCTCTTAATGGATCGATACTAGAAAAGGAACCTATACCTATGGTTTTTAACCATGAGTATAGCCCCCAAAACTATGGGGAGTTTATTCATTAGTATAGTTATAAGTTATTCCCATGGTTTAAAAATTCTATACCCATTGTTTCAAAACCATGGGAATAGGTGAATTCTACCATGCCATTAACCCTATACTCATGGTTTTGAAAACAATTTGTGGGTATAGGTTTTAAAAAATCACTGGTCATGGGTTTTGATCCCTGGACCACCTCTATATAATTCATGTTCCTAACCACTACACCATATTGACTTATAGGTATATAAATATATATTTACATATATATATTTATTTAAACCATTTCTATAGGTGGAAACCCATGGAAATAGGTGTTCCTGCAAAAAAAATTGGTCCCGTGAAAATATTTTTTTCCCCACCTTAACACAAGAAATCTATACCCATGGTTTTTTAAAATTGTGGGTATAGGTTTGAACTATACCCATTTTTTTGTAAAAACCATGGGTATAGGTCTTGAAAAGTAACCCTATACCCATGGTTTTCTAAAATTGTGGGTATAGGTTCCCATCCAATCCCTATACCAACATTTTTGAAAAAAATTATGGGTATATGTGTGACCTATACCCGCGATTTTTCCCAAAACTATGGGTATAGGGTCATTTTCCAATTGTGGATGGTCAGAGGATGGTCAGAACCAGATGTTGTTATGCAGAAAGTTGTTTTTTGATAGTGATGCATGGTGGAGTCCTTGGTGAGTTTCATATCTCACCTTTGGTAGTAAATCTAGGAGTTTCCAAGATATACCATTTCTTGAAGATATAGTTTTGGTGGCCCGAGATGAAATGGTCAGTGGTGGAGTTTATGGAGAAGTGTTAGGTTTTCCAGCAGATGAAGGTCAAGCACCATGTTCCTAGTGGTTTGTTGTATCCCTTGGATGTTCCCGAGTGGAAATGGGATGACATATCAATGGATTTCATCACAAGGTTACCAAAATCTCAAGTAGGTTTCAATGTTATCTAGGTGATAGTGGATCAGCTGAAAAAATCAGCCCACTTCTTAGTGATCAAGGAATCAGGTGTAGTGGATGCTTTGGATAAGAGGTATATGGATGAAGTGGTGTGGTATCATGGAGTTATGAGGTTCATTGTCTTAGATTGGGATGTGTGGTTTACCTCACAAGTATGGAGGGTATTACATCATGCTTTTGGAACCCATTTACACCTCATCATTTCTTTCCACCCTCAGAAAGATGGGCAGATAGAATGGACTATCTAGAAGTTGGAGGATATGTTGTGGGCATGTATATTGGACTTTGGTGGATCTTGGGTATGACACCTTCCTTTGGTTGAGTTTTATTATAATAATATATATCACTCTTCCATTGTAATGGATTCATTTAAATATTTGTACGGAAGACCATGTCGTTCTCCATTGTGTTGGATAGAGGTTAGGGAGAAAATTGTTCTTGGTCCCAATATGGTGCAACTCACGATTGAAAAATTACAGCTTATTCTTTAGAGGATGAATGCAGAACAAGACCAGAATAAGTCCTATGATGATCACAGGAGGAGGCCCTTAGAGTTACATTTTTGGGACCACGTGTTCTTGAATTTTTCTCCTCGACGTGGTCATCAGAGGTTTGTCATAGGGAATAATCCTTCTCCCAGTTTTGTTGGACCCTTTGAGGTGTTGGGGAGAGTTAATGAGGTGTCATACCGGTTGGAGTTTCCACCATGGTTAGAGATGATCCATGACATCTTCCACATATCTCATCTTCATCGATATCTTCATGATTAATCCCATGTCATTGACTAGGGAGAGTTGGATATTGAGGATGGCATAACATTTGTGGAGTGGTCAGTGGAGATCTAGGATTGTCAAGAGAAGGTGTTTTATGGATAGATCATTCCTTTTGGTTTTTGTTTTGTGAAGGCATGTTGGCTAGGAGGAGAGTAATTGGGAGTGAGAGACACAGGTTCATTCCTAGTACCTGGAGTTGTTTTGAGTTCTGATTTGCCTTGTTTTACTTTGTAATGTGATGTTTAAACCCTATTTTAGATTATATGAGTTTTTTTCCCTTGGGTTGCGATGAGTATTTTTTGATGTGTGACAAATTCATGACATATGAAAAGGGTAGGAGCTGATTCTTAATCAAGACTCATTAATTGTGATGTGATTAAACCTATGCGGGTGAGTCAATGTTGCCTAGAGTAGATAGTATCTTGACATAGAGGAAAAAAAATTCCCTAATTTGTGTGTTCAGGACAGCATGGTTGTTGTGCTTGTGTTTTGTGGTCATTTGGGTTGAAATTATAAGACCTGGTTTTTTGATATTGTAGGAGGTGTTCTTGGATGTATAGGTTTTCACTCCAGCTTTCAAACAACACTGGGTGGTTTATCATTGGGCGTTGGTGTTTTTAGTTGATAGCAGTGTTTCATGTGTAATGAGACTCTTGAGAGGTATCTCCCAGGGTGGTTGTTCAGAACCCTCTTTATTCTAGGCTTGGTTTTTTATTCTCAAGGGTAAGAATCATTTGATAGGTATCAGATGTAATTTTATGTGTCCTTCCGGTCCATTACTTATTCGATTTTGGGTGTTGGAGGTGTTCAAGGTAAGTTCTAGGAGATTTTGGTGGCTATGGGAGTTAAATGTTGTGTAACTGTATTACATGACGTGAAAGTAAATTTCAAGACTTGTACAAGGTTGGTTCATGATGCGAGCATTTTCAGGGTTAATTAAATAATAAAAATTAATAGGCGATGTTTTTTCAGTGGAAACCAAACATCGGGGATTACACGACATGAAAGGGGATTACACATCATGTAATACCCCGATCATGTGTAGTTTTAAAAATTATTTTTGGTTGAAATTTGATTCGTTTTTCCATGCTCCATTTTTTCTATTGTTTTGGGTGAACCCTAGGAACCTTGGGGTTTCCTTCAAGCCCTTATTCATACCTCTTTGATCTGTTGACTGTGGTGGTTTTTCATCGGTGATCCATGGTTGGATTGTGGTAAGTACTTCCCCTTTCTTGGTTTTTTTCTTCTTCTCTTCTCTTGGGATATGCTATAGTGATGTTTATTTGATTTTTGGTATGAATTTGGTTTCTTTTTTATGGATCCTTAGAATGGTATAGGTTGATCCATAGTTCGTATGGTGCGGTTTTAGTTTGCGAGCATTCTTCCTCACCATGTGGTACAAAAATCTTCCTTGAGGTATGATTCCCTTCATTTCTCCTTATTGTGAATCATGCGGGGTGGGTGTATGGATGTTTCCTTTATGAAGATAGTTGAATTCATATTAATAAATATAATTTAACCAGTTTAAGATCAATATATAGGGGTTGGTAGAATTGATTCATGTTCTTTCTATTTTTTATCTCTGTTGATATTGTGGTTTGTACATGTTAAAACACCCCGTTTAAATTTGTGGTTTTTGGTGGATTTGTTTTTGTTTGATACATATTTTTTGGTTTTTTATTTTTTTATATTGTTGGGTATCACCCTAAAATTAAAATTGGTTAACCATGTATACTTGACTAATGAATTGGATTCCCCAAGATTATAATTTTTATGTGATAACCCCTAAATTAACAAGTGGAATTAATGCAGGGGTGCCTTGTTAAATATGAGCATGTTTTTCTTTGGTTCATGTGGTGATGTGGTTGTGGGAATAGTTATGCATGAGTGAATTTTTTTTCCTAATGAGTATACTTGTATTCTCACCCTACATATATAAACTTTTTTCAGGTTTCTAGGATGATTTTTCAGACCGTGTTTGACCTTACTAGCTCGGATCTTGACATTTGTTGTGTCGCTTCTTAACTTTTCCTTTGGTATTTTACCTTGGGTAATTTTTTATTGTAACAGTTATATTTTACACATGCATGTGGGGTGGATTTTAGAATTATTTTATATCTTTTATTGGAGTTTCTTTGTGTATGATTCATCTTATCTCCTAATCTTGTTTTTCTAAAAAAAATTAATGTCTCCCATATTGTGATATTTGTACACCCTGGGTGCTAGTCTCCAACCTAGGGCCTACTATTGGCAGGACTCAGGGGTCATTATCTTCCTTTATTCATTGTAATCCCAAGAGGGGGTATCTTTTGTGGGAGGGAATTATGAAAATGACCTTCTAGGTGGGTTTTTTATTAAGGTTTCCCTTCTAGGAATGATTTCTATGGGTTTGAGGTGGGAGTCCTACCATGGTTATATCTTGGTGAGCTTGGCATGAGGTTTGGTTTTTTTGTAGGATCCCCTTATAGGGTTTCCTATTGTGTTGAGGTTCTAGGAACTGTGGTGGGTTCCCAATGTTAGTTTTCCTGAGAGGTGGTCAGTGCTGGTTTCAGCAGTTTTGGTTGAAATGTGAGGGTGTTAGCTGACCTGAGTGTTTTAGATATGGATTAGAGGGTTATGGTTATTCATGTTTAGTACTTATGAAATAGGAGACGTTTGATATATCATCAGACTGATCGTAGGACTTTATATTGAATATGTTTCTCTCCTCTATTGGTTGGTTGTTGTGAGGCGGGGATATAGAGCTAATGGACAATCTGGATGAGTTCATCCGCTCTAGTTTAGCTTTTTGCACTAGCTAGGGTTCATGGTCTATGGAGGCTATTTCACTCCTGAGGCCTGTTTTTTCATTTTGGGCATATTAATGTAGTCTATATATGTGTTGACAGGTCTCTATCAACCAATTAGTTTTGTAGTACTTTTGGTAATGGTATTATAGTCTTGAGGTTGGAAGGGAGTCCCTACCACCAGTTTATAACATGCCATTAGAGTCCTAGTGCCTAGTAGATGTTCTTTATGTTTTTATTCCTAGGATGAGATCGTATGGTCTAGCATGTGTGCCTATCACTACATTGGAATTTTTATCTCCTTATTTATTGGTTGGATTCACTTTATATTGTTGTTGTGTGGGCCATGTTTCATAATTTCTCTGGATTGGGCCAAAGTGAGGGTATCTTACCAGTGGGTGTTAGGCTAAAACCAAAGGTTTTTTTACTTTTTTTTAGCCCTTTTTTTCTTTTTTTCTTTTTTTAATCTTTTATGTTGGTATTTATGTTCATCTAGTTTGTACATGACGTGTGTTTCATGCACATATTATGAAATCATATGTTAGGACCATCGTTGGGGATGGACTACTGAGATTTTTTTCTCACCCCCTACATGTGAACCTCAGTGTACATATAGGACTTATGTATGATTTCAGTTTTATCATGGTACAGTGGATCAAGCGGAGGCCTGGAGTTGCATGTTCGAGTGGAGTTCCTTGTGTGGATTCCTTGGTTTGTGCTGGAGTTGTCCATTCGTCATAGAGACCGAGTATGTGGTTCGGATTGGAGTGGAAGTAGAACCTTGTGTATTTATTTTCCTTTATTTTATTCTACATGTGGTTATCCCAATTTTTGATCAGTGTCTGTATGATTTTTCTTTAATTATTTATGTAACATTTATTCATTATTAATTTATTTTAGTTATTTATTTATTTTATTCACTCTAATGTTCATGGATTATTATATGTTTATTCCATTTCTTATATCATTATAATTTGATCTGATGGAATAGTCTTCCCACTGTATCCTTTTAGGCACTCACCACTAGTTAGAAGCCTCTGGCATATGGGTAGGAATTCTTGAGGCCTTATTGTAGGCTAGATCAGGTGATAATCCAGGTGGACCTAGGCTGGTTCATGATAAAATGGTATCAGAGTGGTCTTTTTCTTTGTCTTACTATTTGGGGAGTCAGTAGACAGGAGATCTAAGAATGTGTTAAAACCTATGATGGATATCAGGCTAGTGCATCATGAACACCTATTATGGTAGTAATTCTAGGTTACTAGGTTTGTGGGATTTCTTTTATTGACTTTTGTTCTTATGGTTTTATGATTTTCACCTCAAGTGATGCACTTTTGTTTGCAACCTTTATGATTTATGAGTTTTTTGGACCTTATCCTGGTGGTAAGAGGCATGTGTTCATGAATCATTCTAATAACATAGGATGCATATGCCTGTTTGTGTGTGTTTTTACTGATAATATAGGTTCATCTGTTTGAAGTGTTCGAAATTTATTATACAGTGTTTTCTCATATAAGTACTTTATAGAATTTTAATCAACTGAAATGCGGGTTCCTTTCCTCTGATGAAAGGTAATGTGGATCCTTTGGTGAGGTGTTCTCTACTAGTGTAGATGAATTCCCTTCATTGATGGATGCCAAGAATCCCTTGCAGGTTTGTGTGGGATTTGGTGAGCCCTACTGTTATTAGTAGTGTTTATCTCGATGAAGTAAAGGATTCCTGAGAGATTATTGGATCATCCTTGATTTTCCCTAATGTTGTGATATCCTTGAGAAGTTTTGTGGTGAGGTTGAGGTTTCCTTGGGATTTTATGGTGGAGCACTAGGAGTGTTCATGGTTTCTTTCTTTCTTGGTGGGTTTGGTTGAGAGTGAAGGTTTGGTTGGATGCCTGGACCTATTGGTTTTATTTTTTCTTTGGGTAGTGTGGTGAGAGTGTGGTTTGGTGCTTTCTATTTTGGACTGACAATCGTGTGAAGGGTGGTCATGTTAGTGGTTTTTTCCATGAGTTAGACACCTTGTTTTTCAAGGCAGAGTGATTCATGAAAATTTTAGGCGTTCTATCCTAGGTTCTTTAGTTCATGGATTATTTAAGTGTGAGATTTTGTGAGAAACTTTTCATGAATCACTCTACCTTGAAGAGAGGAGTGGTGTTGGTGTAGTTTTTTTATAGGAATCCTTGTTGAGAATGGATGTTCATGTTGGTTGGGTGAACTACCAATTGGTTCATGTGAGTTCTCATAGAGTTTTTTTGGTCTTGATGAATTATTATGGTGTGGAGTGCACTATAGGTTTTTATAGGCTATCATCCTTGTTTTAAGAGGTTCTTTGAGTGTGGGGTTATCATTCCCAGTGTCCTAGGAATGGGTGGTGGTTTGTTTTATATATTGGTGATCTGGTGAGAGAAGTTTGGCCACATCTTTCCATTGAATTTGGTAGTAGAAGGATCAGGGTCCATGGAGTTTGGTACTTTGTTGAGGGGCGGTGATAAGGATACTCTTGTGGAGGTGAGCATCATATCAATTGCAGTTGAATGTCCCCCATGTTGGGAGTATTGTTAGAGTTGTGATATTGGTCAGTAGATGATCATGGTAGTGTTGTAATAATTGGTGTTTGGTTTGAATCATGGTATCCTATTAACCACCAAGTTTTCTCAGGGGTGAGAATCGTTTATGGTAGGGATCTTTTCATGAATAGTGTCATGATAATTTAAGAAAAATATGGGAAATTTGAATTTTTCCTCTTGAGTGGATTTTGAGGACAAAAATTGTAATTTATCAATTTATAATATCTCGAATAATTTTTTCGACCACTTTGTTGGTCCTAGAATAGGGTTTTTACCCTAGTGTATGAGTTTGGTTTAATTCTAATCCATTCAAATTTTGGATGAATATTTAGTATTTAATTAATTAAATCTTATTTATTATTTCATGTTCATCTGGTGATATCTTCTGTTTGGAGAATCAAATATAAATTTCTACTTTTCGGTTGAGTCTGGAATGGGGGGGGGTTTCTAGTCAAGGCATAACCTCATATCGAGCGTTGGGTCCAAGTTGGGGCCCCTTTTCTTCTCTCTCCTCTTTTTCTTTTTCTTTTCTTTTTTATTTATTTTCTTTTTTTTAATTATTTTTTTTATTTCCTACCTTAGTGTATCATGTATCCCCCCTTTGGGCTTCCTTTTTCCAAGAGAGAGGATATGGATAGGAGAGGGGAAGAAGAGGGAGATAGGGAGAAGGAGGCTCCACCACAGATCTTGGGTCACGTCAAATCGTTGTGTGGGTGCTACGAATCATGAATCAAATCAAAAATTTGGTGGTTTTTACATATAGGTAGGACCATTTTAATTTTTCCACCATAAATCCTCATATATTAGTTTTTTTAAGTTTTAATCTTGATTTGAGGTTGTCGGGGACCCCAATAGGGTTGATCTATTGGTTTTCGAGTGAATCGGAGGGTTTTGAGTCATTTGGAGGGATTTTTATTTGGGAAATCCCGATAACACAACATGTGGTTTGATGAAAACACATCTTTTGTTCTTCATGTTTATGGAATATGGATTTTTTATAAGTACAGACAGTGTAATATTACTTTCTCATGTTCCTAGCCATCTGGTCATGTACATGGGTAAGTGGAGTTTGGGAAGTACATTCCATGTACTCTAGGTACACCCCATATAATGGGACATATCCATGTGGTCATGTACTCAAGCAGACACCCCATTTAGTGGTACATGTATAGACCCCATGTGTGCTCTGGACATATAGAATTACATGGCTAGGAGCATCTTTGAGAGTACACATCATGTAATTGGAAGCACACACCATGTACTTTTCTAAAAAAGGGGTTTGGGGTTCTTTTATTCCACTGATTTAGAATTAAAATTTTGATTAGTCTATTCTGAGTGTTTTTTACATAGATCATAGTGGTAGAATCCTTTTGTCATTTAGAGTCCATCTGGATGGTGTTTTGGAATTTTTGAGTTTTGTGGGAGGATTCTTTTGAGGTTGCGATTCTAGAATCCTTCCAAGGATTGGGTTGTGATTTTTGAGGCTCGTGTGAGGGTGTGAAAATTTAAATAACCTTAGGCTGAAAGTTGAGTTTTCTTGAGGTTCTTTAGACATAATCTGATAGAAAATATCAAGTGTCTTCTTGGATGGGATTTTTAGTTCAGTTGTTCAAGGTTTAGGTCTGGTTGCATGTGGTTGATACTGGTAGGATCCTTTGAGGTGGTTCAATATCATTGGATGTCTAGTACGGGTAGGTTTCATTGATCAGAGTTTTAGATGGGTCTAAGGGACCTATTCTGGAGAATTCCCTTTTGGGCGGGTTGTTTCTTAAGGATCCCATTTTGGGTAAGTTTTCTATGGGTTTGAGTTGGGAGTTCAGCCATGGTTCTATCTTGGTAGTCTTGGCCCAAGGTTTGGTTTTATTGGTGGATCCCCTTGTAAGGTTTCCTATTGTAATGATGTTCTAGGAACCCTGGACGCTGCTCAATTTTTATTTTCTTGAGAGGTGGCTAATGCTAGTTTCAATGGTTTTTGTTTGAGGGTTTGAGAGTGTTAGTCGAACCTAGTGTTTGAGATATGTATTGGAGGTTTAAGGTGGTTTTTATTTAGGAATTATAATAGAGGGGAACTTTAGGATGTCATTAAACTAGTAATAGTCCCTAATAATGACTCTATTTCTCTCCTTTATTGGTTGGATGTTGTGAGGTGGGGATAGGGAGTTAATGGACGATCTGGATGAGTACAGCCACCCCAGTTTAGATTTTCTTCCAACCTAGGGTTTGTGGGCCATGGAGGCTATTGCGCTCCTGGGGTCTGGTTTTCTAGTTTGGTCCTGGTCAAGTAGCCTGGAGATGAATTAATATGTCTTTATCACCCAGTTATTTCTGCAGGAATTTTGGGCATGGTAGTATACTCATGAGGTTGACATGGAGTCCCTACCATCAGTTCAGATCATACCATTGTATTCTTTAGTTCCCAGTATATGTGCTCTTTGTTTTAATGATTGGTATGATATCCTAGGGTTTGGCATGTGTGCCTATCCTTGCATTGGAATTTGGATATCCTTCTTGATTAGGAATAATCACTTGATGTTTCAGTTGTATGGGCCATGTTTCACAATTCCTATAGATATGGCCATAGTGATGGTAGATTACTTATGAGTTTCAAGATAGAAACCAATGTTTTTTTGTTCCTTTTTTATTTATTTTTTTATTTTATTTTTTATCTTTATGTTGGTATTCAGGTTCAGTTAAGTGGGAGATGATGCATGTTTCATTCACATGTTATGATAGAAGATGTTAGGACCGACCTTAGGGGTGGGTGACTGAGATTTGTTTATCACCCTCTACACATGCACCTCGGTGTATGTGTAGAACTTATGTCTAATTTCAGGTTGATAATGGTGCAGTGGATTAGGTGGAGGCCCAAATTTTCATGTTTGAGTGGATCTGCTAATGTGGAGTCCTTAGTTCGTGATGGAGATGTTCAACCATCATGGAAACTAGGTATGTGGTTTAGCTTAGAGTCATAGTAAATCCTTGTGTATTTGTTTTCCTTTATTTTATTTTGTATGTTGTCGGCCCAGTGGGAAACTAGTGTTTTTATGATTTTTCCTTGAGTATATATGCAACATTTATTCATTATTGATTTATTTTAGTTATTTACTTATTTTACGCACTCTACTGTTCATGCATTCTTATATGTTTAGTCTATTTATACTATCATTGAAATATAAAAAATGGAATAATCTTCCCATCATATCCTTTTAGGCACTCTCCAATAGTCGATAGCCTCTGGCATACAGGGAGGAGCACTTTAGTCCTTATTGTGGACTGGATTAGGTGACAGGTTGGTTCGACCTAGTATGGTTCATGACAATATCAAAATAAGATATTAAAACACAAGAAATCAAAGTTATATAATTTAAAGACCAAATATAAGGGGTAACCTACCTAGAGTTGATGGTGAATAATCTGAAATGTATCACCTCTAATAAAAGACTTCCAAGAAATAAATAAAGGTCCCACATAATGTAATATCCTGGCTAAAAGGTATGATTTATTTTAAGTTTTAAGGGTTTGTTCTTTGGATTTAGAGAAATTACAGATTTTCTATAAGGTGATGTTGTTAAGAACTGGTTGTAGAGAAAATTTATGGCATAAACCCGATTATTACGGTGTAAACCTCTATCTTATGATGTAAATGTTTCATTGGGATAGGTCGTGTTAGGTTCCGAGGCCCGCAGCAGAAGCTGATGGGTCAGATATTTTAAAAAAAAATCATCGTAAAATCGATGGTACTTGTTGATGACGACAATCCAAGCCCTATAAAGGTCTGAGGATCTTGCATAAATTGTAATGATCACAGAACATAAACAGAATACATACCATTCCAAATCTAAAGGAGTGTTCGAATGTAACTTGTCACTGGAAATCGCTACTTGAATAATCCATAGTAGGATCCCTCTAGATCTTCCACAAGTGCTTCAAAGTCTGTTGGAATGTCGATCGTCAAACTCTGAGTTCTATTGTAGAAATCTGATGATGCTTTTTACATCCCAATGATCACCACATATAGATGCCTTTGATATTTGAGGAAGATCTTGATATGAACTCTTGGATCAATAGCTTCTATCTCTAGAAAGCGAGAGGATAGAGAGGATCTAGATTTCATTCCATGGAATAAATGAATAGAGAATTTAACACCAAAAGAGAGAGCCTCCTTCTATATTTATAGTGGAGTTGAGAAATACTCTATTAGGTTCCCCGGCCCCCGTTTATTTCAACGTCCACTAAATAAATAATTTTGACAAACTAAACTACGCCAATATTATTTATTATTTTATCAAATACTTGTAATATATACAAAATATATTATGTGATAAAAATCGAGCCATTTAACTTGACTTGTTGTCCCACTTAATATTAAACAAACCTTGAATATTAAAATAATATTCATTTGATTAATATTTTTCTCATATTTACTAAACTTGTAAATACATTAAATAAATTCAATCCCAAATATTCATAACTTGAATATTAATGAATTTATTTAAAAAAAAATTGGTTATAGACAACTTGGAAAATACTCGTACCCTGTGGCGAGGCCCACCATGTCCATATACCTATTCAAATAAATAGGGAGGATTCTTGAATACTTTATTGTGTGTGACCCTTTAGGCCCTTATCTCGATACTAGTGAATAAATCCACAGACCAAGAGTGGAGTCTAGAAACCCATCATGCCCCCTAAAGAGATAAGGATAGTCATAGCAATGACTACCAACCTATGAACACTGAGTGTGTACTATAATCTCTTTGTCATTAAATATCTCATAAAGTAGGACGCACACTTGTGTCATCGTCCTTCTCTTGATTTATTATTTTTTGATCTATCCAGATGGATTTACCTTTGTACTGCTTTGGCCAAAGACTTATTAAGGAAGCACCATCCTGGTCAACTAGGCCTAAGATATACAACTTCCTAAAATTGGAAGTTACAAATCTTTTATTGACCATTCAACCAATGTCATACCACCAACTATGAACACAACACAAGCTACCTCGCCATAATTTCAATACCATGGTTTTCTCCTAGAATTAAAGTACATAATCAAATGATACAAATTGGTAATGGTCTCAAGTTATGAGACCAATACACATGTCTGTAGATAGGAACAACCAATGACACCCAAAACATGTGGTGTTCCTATTGGCAGGTTTTCTCTCATTATCTCACTACTATAGATCACCAAGTGAAAACATCATGAGAAGAAGTTTCAATGATTATGATCCCACATCACCCGATAGTCAAACATCTACTATTTCCCATTAGTAATATGTATATAGACTATAGAACATATATTTAAGATTAATGTCATAGTATCTTGAGGTTCTCATTATATCCTAGGATCTACTGTAATCCTTTGATATGACAATTAATCATTGGACATTACCATTATAATAGTGGATGCAAAAAAATATACACTATAATGGTAATATGACATCATGTATAACCAAATTTATACATGATATGGTAATCAAAAGTACTGCATAGTTTGGTATAGGGAACCCACTATTTCAACACTCCCACTTGCACTAGATCCAACTTGCTAACCAAACTTGTTAGTTACTCACATGATAAATATCATGCTTCTGTTGAGTAATGGATTTAACTGTTGGGCCTTCCATATTTTTTCTGCATGGAATATCTGCTATATGCGACCTCATCTACTTGAGTAAAACTTCTCAAGATAAGGTATCACCAAGTATATCACTTTTTTCCATTATCATAACTTGAAAACTTGGCTATTAATAATATCATAATTCACATTATGATAATACTTTTCTCACTATGTTCAATTCCAAGAATTAGAACAAATCGTTGCATTTAACTAATTCTTAGCTTCCTTAGAAGCTGCAACGTACTCAGAATTTGTAGGTATGGATACAACTAGATTTTATGAGCTTGACTCACTCATCACATTTTCCTAACTTCGATACTAGATCAAATTGATCTAAGGGTTACTATTATGTGTCCCACCATAACTAGCATACTTATTCTCCTCACACTAGATACATATCATTTGTACTCGCTGAAGTACAATATAATAGCTCTGACTGCATCACTTGCAGTGCTCCTGGAAACAATTGATATCTGCCTATAATAAAGTATATCCTGGGAATATCAATTATTGTACATAACATGAAATATGTGATTGATCCATCACTGAAGCATATGGTATCAATTCACAACATTAATCTCTTCCCATGCTCTGAACATATTAACCTGGAGAGATTAATCCATGTTACATTGGCAACAATTCTGAACTTGAATTGTTCTAGCTTGTATTTTTAAATAAAATGTCACTGTATGTATGATTGACTAGGACCAAGAAACCTATGGATATACCTCATTAGATCTTATTCCCTAGAACTTGGTTTGCTACTTTAAGTCAATTATTTTAGAATTTCTTTTATTCTAATCTTATCTAATTATAAGATCAAGATCTATTTTCCATATGTTTTCGAACATATTTCACTTGGGAAACATCGGCTCTCCCACTAACCTTTGGTAGAAACATGGAAAATATTCATTTGAAATGAATGATATAAGATTTTTTTTCTTACTTTAATCCATAATTGGATTTTAGTAACTTGCAACCTTCATTGGAATCATATGATGTCATCATCCTTTTCTGGTTCCGTCGTATAGACACCATCCAAAAAATATGATCTTGACATCCAATGACCAATTTAATGATCTTAGAAGTTAGCTATGACAAGTAAAAATTATAATATATTTAGGCATACCGGATTTGTATAACCAATCGAGCCTTATTGGTATTAGGATTGTACCATCCATGTATCTTCTCATTTGAATACCAACTATAGTATTCAATGTATAAGCCCCTTTGTAATTTGATACATGGAATCCATTATTGAATTTTAATTGATCTTTTCAATATTAGATAATTTCCATTTACCGCTAACTTATAGGATTTATTATTCTTAATAAATAATTTATCACCAGTCACGGTGAATATAAAACCATCACCATGGTTTCATTATTCCTACGTAGTATGTGTCACTTGAACATTACTATTCCACATGTACTTATGGAACATGCTTCTATGCCAACCATTTTGGGCATCTTGAGCATTGACTAAACCCAATTCAATCTTGCTCCCACTATATCTAATAGAGATGTGCACCCTTATAGAAATTTAGTCTAATACTTAACTACAACTTTTATATCTTAGGGATTTATGTAATATCCTAAGAAACTGTTAGGATAATTACTTAGATGCACCATGTGTTTAGCTTGATGCATGTTTGTTTATATCTTAACAAACTGTTTTTATCCTAACACATGATCTATAACATAATTTATTTTCATAATACTATGAATCGTGTGATATCCATTTGTCATTTTAGTTGGCATATTGGTTATGGGTTTACACCTTTATTTGCAAAGCGCATTTTGAAATATAATGGAAGTATCTTCAAGTTGAAACATTGATAAAACTTACATCATAACTCTGATGTATAAAATGTACATTTAGGAATTTCTCTATGCTACATTTTGTTGATAAATTTTAACATGTAAGACTTTATCATCTATCCTCCTTATGAAAATCAATAAGGTGATGTTGATAAGGTAACATGCGTTTAAGAATTACTCCACGCTACATTATCATGACTGATGAATGCATGGCCAAGATATTCTTTGACATTCCAATCTAAAGGAACCCGTATCTTCTGACCATGTATATACTTCACTATAACATTCCTTAATGAATTAAAGTAATCTTATGAAGTATCTTTACCTCTATATTTCTTTGGAATAGTTCACACTCTCTTATTGAACTAACCTGGAAACTTTGTGGCATACCTTTATTTCTAATGGTTTATTTTTATAAAATAAAGATGTAAATAATACCAAAGGTGTTTAGTTGTGTTGAGCCTAAATATTATACTGGGTATATTCTTGGCATCCACTTTTAGTTTTACTTGATAAAGAATCATATTTCTACAACTGGGTAGGTCTTACATTTTTATATTCATCATGTATTGCCTTTGATTCAAGTAGTAGTGAACTATTTGTTGAGTATTTTACCACAAACAACATTCATTCCAAAACATGGAATAATGTATCATCATTCCCAAAAGTTCACTTAAGATAAATTTTTTTGTTATACTTAACAACTTGAACAATTTGAATCAATCACTTGGCAATTAAAAGTTATGTGTTTCTCATCGCTGACTTTGGAATCACCCTTTCTCAGCTGATTAGAGAAGACACCTTACTCCTAGTAATGTTTCTCTACTAACTTGGTTACTTTATTTCAATACATATATGTGAAAATAATATTATATTTAATACCCAAGAAGTATGTGAGAAAAAAATACTTTTATTTTATGAATATAAACTGAATGAGAAGTGGGTACTTGATTCTTGTATTTCAGTTCATTTCATTTTTAAACTTCCATAAATTTATTTCAATATGTGATACAAATAACCTCCTGTTAAATAAACAACCACTTTTATTTGAATTACATGATGAATGTTCCTTTTACGTAACTTTCCATTGGCCTTTTTGCCTTGTCATTCAATATATTTTCCATAAGAATGAAATATGGTACTTTCTTTAATATTCTTATTACTTGGTGAATATTACCTTAGAGATAATGAAGATCTTACTCTATATTGTTTGTTTGTATCCTTAATTGAAACTAGAGTAATTGGGTGTAAAAGGTATAAGAATGGGATGATATGAAAGATCGTTTATTGTATTTAACTTTACACAAAGTGGGTGCAATAATCACATTCATATATTTCTTCGCTTTCTCCTTTGAAAACTTCTTGGAGATGAGAATAAATGTAACATCATCCATGTCATGATGTAGAGACCACAAATAACATCAGACATTGATGATAGCATTATGAAAAAACCATCATATGCTCAATTCATGAGTCTCTTGTAATCATTTACACCCTCACTTCCTAAGGTGGGTTAACAAGTTGGGACACAAGCACCTTGAATTTACATTATGGTAGTAATGTGTGCAAGCGCCTATACTACACTTGGAATTTCGTGCTTGTTTGGACATTAACTTTGTCTAATATTTATCACAGTTTTACTTGTGATATTACTTTCCATTTTCTACAAATGTACTTTAGCATATGATTAATTCTATGTTGATAACCTAATGTGGCATTACTGATTAATTTAATCATAAAATGTATCCCACTAATTTTTCGAATTCTAGGAACCCTCTCTACTAGAATCAGAATACTTTTGAGTATTCTAGTGGCAAGGATCCCTGAACCTCCCTCATAGTCTACAAGCTATGGCTATGCCACTACTCGGAGGGTCCAAGGTAGGCTTTTGTCTATACAACCTCATTAACTCATGGTTACTTGATCTATTGAGTGAAGTCCCAACTTCAAAAATCATTTCTTGATTTACTCAACGCTTTACTCTAAAATTACAACAATTTAGATATGGATATTTATTTGATGAAATTTTAGTTAAGTCAACCCATCACCCTAATAATAAATCCCTAGTAGTAAAAGGCACCCTCAGTTATGGAATGACCAGCACCTCAAACACCCGGTTTTGTTCAAAATTGAATAATGGAAGGCTGTTGTGACTAAATATTTTCTTTGAGGGCTTTATTGGTTTCTCTTGATGAATGTAATCCATTTCTATTAAACTTGTTCATCTATGTTGTCACACTCACAACTAAACTTTAATAGAAAAACATACACCGCTTCTTTATGCATTTTATTATCTATTATTTTATGTATTTTTTTGATGTTCTAAAATGCATAAAATAATAAATAAATTCATAAAGTTAAACTGCTACCTGACTGGTCTTGAGCATCTAAACAGCCTAAGGGCATTATACCTGAGTCAAAGCTTGAATCAAAATGCATCTATCCCCTGTCTTGTATGTTTGCTTTGCATCTGAAGTATCACCTCGTCTTGGCGTGGTCCACGTTACATCTTGGAGTACCGCCTCATCTTGGTGGGGTCCATGTCATGTCTTGCATCATCTACATCGATCGTCGTCTTCATTAGAAGTACCAAATTACTCATGTGCAGGTGAGGGGAACTAGGGTATAAATGTACATCAGGTGAATTGGACACGCAGGTCCTTATACATTTTAACCGAAAAAGAAAGACGATGCGCAGACTATCTATTTAATTAATTACAAGCATCACACGTGGTTAAATAATTAATTAAATAAAATTTAACATACACGGTTCAATGCTCAAGACCAAAATACGGGTAAATAATGCATGATAAAATTAAAATGCATTAAATAAGTACGAGGGTTTATTTAATTAAATTAAATGAATTAATAAATTCAAATAATTTAAATAATCATTGTTCTGCTAATTAATTTAATTTTTTATGCCAAAATTTAATTAATTAAATAATTTAATTAAATTAAAAAATTAAATTAATTTATATCCTCGAGTATTAAAATAATTAACCAAAATTAATTTTAATTAATTTAATTTAAATACTAAAATTATATTAATTAAATTAATTACTTTGATTAATTTAAATTGGTCGGTCCCTGAAACTAGACTGCAGGGCCTGTGTGGGTCGGGCCAAACCCGCGTAGGGCCCTACGAGGCCATCCAAGGCCAAATTGGGTCAGGCCGATCCGCCCAAAACCTGTTCCAGGTTGGGAAGATCTTCCCAGACCACTTTAGATCCAATTTTACCCTACATAAAAATAACTTGCATGCAAAAGGATACCTCTCAGACCAGTATGGGGCAGCAAAGGAGGGTGGCAGCCACGTTGCGCCGCTGCGGGAGTCCGGATGATAGTGCAGAGGGCACCCCAAGCGGTGCGTCGTCGAGGGCAGTCATCAGGTGGCACGCTGGCCGTGTCGTGGCCTGGTCGGTGTCGGGAGGCAGGGTGCAAGGCCATGGGCCATCTGCCCGGGATCTGGCGAGAGCAGCGCCAGAGCAGCAGTGGCTCGCAGGTGGCCTGTTGCGGCGCTGATGTCTATTCGATGCACCGTGCGGGGTTGGAGGAGGCCGGCTCTAGTGCATGACTTCTAGGGGAGTCGACTGCAAGGAGCCCAGCCATGGGAGGAGGTTCCGAGTAGGGAGTGATGGTGTCTCCAGGAATGCTAGATGGTGGGGGGTTGTGTATTATGGTCTAGGTGGCACAAGGAGGCGGAGGAGGGGAATCCAGGCCCTCGAGGCAATGGCCTTGCGCGCTGAGGCAGCGGGGAGTAGGAGTAGGCGGGCTGTTAGGGTGCGTCGGCGGCGGCTTGTTGTAGGGCCGAGGAGCCATGGAGGGGGCGCAGGTCACCTGGCTTGGGACCTGGGTGGTGCGAAGAGTCTGGGCGGTTGGGGCCTGGGCAGGGGCAGTCGGGTGGTTGAAGGTCGAAGCCAGAGGGTGAGCTACGGCGGCTAGGAGACAGGGTCCACTGGCTAGTCTCTCTGGGGAATCTCGAGGAAGACCCAAGGGGGGCCACACACCCCCAAAAAAAATTCCTTTTTTCCTTTTTCTTGTAAGCGTTGGCCCCCTTCCCCTTTGGCCTTTCCTTTTTTTTTGATTCAAGTCTCCCATCCCTTTTAAAAATTTCCACACCCATTTTTAATTAAATTTATGACTTCTTTTGAAGTTAATTCCTCCCCATATTATCCAAAGGCTACTTATCCTTTTGATATAATAATAATAAAATTATTGTAATGAAATAATAATTTATCATTATTATATTATTATTATTAATAAAATAAATATTATTATAATAATAAAATTATTATGAAAATCACTAAATTGTAAAATTTACAATTTGGATACAGTTTTAATTATATCTGATGAACTGATCTAAGCTCAATCGGTTCTTCGGATTGAATAAAAATCAATACCCATGATCAAATGCAAAATCAATCCAATTTAAAAATTTCAAATGGCTGTAACTTGGATGTTCGAGATTGGATTGACGCATGGTTTGAACCGATGGGACCATTTTTTAACCCTCTACTTAATTTTATGAAAATTGGTTTTATTTTTCATAGAAGATTTATGTGATCCCTCTGATACCACTGTTAGGTTCCGGAGCCTGTAATGCAAGCCGGTAGTCCAGGGATTTTAAAATTTTTTGTCGTCGAATTGACGGTACTTGTCAACACCGATGATTCGAGCCCCAGAAAGGTCTGAGGATCTCGTGCAAATTATAAGGATCACAAAACATAAATAGAATACAAATCATTTCAAATCTGAAGGCGTGCTCAACTACAACTTGTCACTGGTGATCACTTCTTGAAGAATCCATAGAAGGATCCCTCTAGATCATCCACACGCACTTCAAAATATGTTGGAATGTCGATCGTTGAACTTCAGGTGCTAGCGCGGCAATCTGAAGATGAATTCAACATCCTGATGATCACCGCATCGAGATGCCTTCGATGCTTGAGGAAGATCTTGATCCGAACTCTTGGATCAACAGCTTCTCTCTCTAGGAAGTGGGAGGAGATAGAGGCTCTAGATTTCATTCCATGGAATGAATGAATGAATAGTTAATTGCTCAGCATAAGAGAGAGCCCCCTCCTATATTTATAGTGGAGTTGAGAAATACCCGGTTGGGTTCCCCGACCCCTGTTTATTTCAATGTCCACTAAATAAATAATTTTGATGAACTAAACTACACTAATATTATTTATTATTTTATCACAGAATTATAATATATACAAAATATATTACGAGATAAAAACTGAGCCATTTAACTCAAATCACTGTCCCGCTTAATATTAAACGAACCTTGAATATTAAAATAATATCCGTTCGATTAATATTTTTCTCGTATTTACTAAACTTGTAAATACATTAAATAAATTCAATCCCAAATATTCATAACTTGAATATTAATGAATTTATTTAATTATTTTGGTGATAAAAAACTTGGACAATACTCAAACCCTGTGGCGGGGCCCGCCATGTCTATATACCTATTCAACTGAATAGGGTGGATTATTGAATACGTTATTGTGTGTGACCCTCTAGGCCCTTATCTCGATAGTAGTGAATAAATCCAAAGACCAAGAGCAGAGTCTAGCAACCCATCATGAACCCTAAATATATAAGGATTGTCATAGCAATGACTACCAACCTACAAACACTGACTGTGTACTATAATATCTTTGTCATTAAATATATCATAAAGTAGGATACACACTTGTGTCATTGTCTTTATCTTGCTTTATTATTTGTTGATCTATCCAAATGGATTTACCTTTTTACTGCTTTTTCTAAAGACCTATTAAGGCAGTACCATCCTAATCAACCAGGCCTAAGATATACAACTTCCTAAACTTGGAAGCAACAAATCCTTTCTTGACCATTCAACCAATGTCATACCACCAACGACGCACCCAACACAAGCTACCTCGCCATGATTTCAATACCTTGGTTTTTTTCTAGCATCAAAGTACGTAATTAAATGATACACATTGGTAATGGTCTCAAGTCAGGTGACCAATACACATGTCCATAGATAGGAACAACCAATGACACCCAAAACATGTGGTGTTCCTATTGGTGGGTTTGTCCTCATGATCTCACTACTAGATATCACCAAGTGTGAACTTCATGAGAAGAAGTCTCAATGCTTATGATCCCCCATCACCTGATAGTCAAACATCTACTATGTCCAATCAATAAGATGTATCTAGACTATAGAACAGATATTTAATATTAATGTCATAGTATCTCGAGGTTCTCATTATAGCTTCGGATATGCTACAACCCTTTGATACGACAATTAATCTTTGGAAATTACCATTATAGTAGTGGATGCAGAAAAATATTCACTATAATGGTAAGATGACATCATGTATAACCAAATGTATATATGATATGGTAATCAAAAGTACTGCATAGTTGGTTCTAGGGCACCCACTATTTCAACAGGTCTTAAATCTAGTTAGACCATAAAACCATGTTATCATGTAAACGTGTATATTATGTCATAAATGTGTCATGTGTGATTTTATTTAACCTGAGGTGATGTGTTTTTCAGTGGACATGTAATCTGAAGGATTTATAGTGTAAATATAATTTTTACATAACAAGTACCTTCTTCCTAGTTAATTTTATCTTCCAATCACATGACACTTATATTATTTAGTTTTTTCTTCCCTTCCTCAAACCCTATACTCTTATAGGTGATTTTGTGTGTCTCATCCTCTTCTAGATTGCTTCGTTCAGTACTCTACCTCTAGATTGGTTGTGTTTCTTATCTCTGGGTAAGATACCTTTCTGATTCTTTATTTCTCTTCTTTTGGTTTTAGCATTGGGATACATTTATGGAATAAGTTTATCGTATGATGATTCTTTCTTAATACTTTTGTATTTTTTGTTTGATATTATCCCAGAGGCCTACCCTTGTGTTCTTTATGGTGCATCATGTGAGTTTCTTGAGTTATGTTTTTATCTATCCTATATTCCAACCATTTTACTTATGGAATTAATTCTGAGATTTGGGAATCAATGTTAATGCCTATGTTCATTGTCCGACATTCCTCCTAATGTGAATATCCCATTGTGGGTATTATGAAACCCAATTTTGAGGTAGTTTCTTTCATCTCTAGTTTATTTTGGAATAATCTTGAATTCTCTAGTTTTATAAAAAAAATTATAAATGGATCATCATTATTTATTTATTTATTTGGGTAAACAAGCTTTTTAGAAAAGATGGTTTTCCCCATGTTTTGGTAAAGGAAAAGGTATTTTCAAATCATCATTAAATGGATTCATAAAATGGTTTTCAAAGAATGGTTTTAATGAAATGATTTGGGAAATGTAACACATGGGAATCCTTGGGTACTTATGTTTAAGGTGTAGTAATAATCCTAGTCCATTGATACTAATGAGAGGTTCACTCATGGGGTCTTCCCCTACTCCTTAGGAAAAGTTTCCTAGGGACTTGTTAGACACTATTTGGCGGTTCACTTTCTAGGGTGTTTCTATTCTCCCTAGATTTGATTCATATGTCTATAGTCTTGATGCATTAAATTTTCTATATTGGGATATGAGTGATCTATATAGGCTGACCTGTTGTGATCCTTGGCATGATTTACCTGTGCTTTGGTTTGTACTATTTTTTCTTTGATTAACTACTTTGATAAATGTGATGTGATTTGTTTTACTTGGATGGATTTAGAACTATGGAAAAGGGGGGATATATTTACCATGATTTTTTTTAATATCTTGTCATTCCATTTTTTCCTATAAATTGATCGTATTAGGATTTTTCTACAAAGACGTGATATGTAACACCTAGGTGGGATCCTACTGATCATTTTTATCTTGCACCCTGAACACCCCTTCAATGGTGTATAAACCTTGTTTTGTCTTTTGATGTTGGAAATGGAAAAGTGATATAGTTATATGGTGAGGTTTATGTCAATTGGTTATGGGTATCTAGTGGTGAGATGGTGGGACATTACCCACATATCACATGGAATGGTGGTTTCTTTTCTTTTTTCCTTTTTTATTGGACTTGTAACTTTGGGTTTTATCTAGATTTTGAGTTATATCGCTATAGCATTTTCTTTTTGGTTATGGAATACTTTTATTTTAGTTTTTTTCCATTTTTTATTTTCATTATGTATATATTCCATGAATATTATTTTAGGTTGTTCAAAATCACTCCCTCTTGTTTGTGTCTAATGCTCAGGTTCTAGTCTCCATACCATGGGGATCGGGAACTCCTTTTAGGTATGTGGAAGATCGATTCAAGTACCAGTGTTAGAGGGTAACCCAGGTTGGTTCATTGCAAATTGGTATCAAAGGTGTTTAGTCCTCAAGTTTCCTTATTTTGGGATGTCTGGTAGACTAGATATAGGATCATTGAAACTTGAGAGGTTGGTTGTGTTCAATGCCTGGTTATCTTTTACCATGATGAGCCTCAAGTTACAATGGGATGTTGGGATGTGTGTCTCCTATGTTGAGATTTTATTTTAATATTAAATTCTGCTTATGGTTTTTCTATTTTGATCTAATATTATTATATTGTTTGATTATTATTTTCTTTATTTCTAGCATGTATTAATATGATTCTAAGACATATTACAAGGGTTTAATAGAAGGGTGTAGCGAGAGATTCTTCTCAAGGGAATCCTCCTCTAGATCAAAATATTATAGAGGATATTGTGTGGGTAGTTCATGTCATGGAACAGAATATACCATGAGTTCAGAACAAAGTTGTTGAGGTGAATCCAGGAGCCAAGGTAGGAAAAGATCAGTCAAAAGAGTTCCTACATGAGAAGCCCTAATATTTTAGGGGTATGAATGAACCTCAAGATTCTGAGGACTGGGTAGAAATATTTATCAGATCTTCAACTTCTGAGAGACACATGATACTATCAATGTGAATTTCACAATGTTCATACTCGAGGGCCCTAGAAATTAGTGTTGTTATTAAATGGTACAGGCAGATCGGCATGTGATATTATATCGTAAGAGTTTCAAGACCTTCTTCTTTCAGCAGTTTTACCTAGATTATCTAATGATGGAAAATATTTGGAGTTCCTATCATTTCATCAAGGAGAGAATTCAGTATCAAGTTACACCAATCAATTTTTGTGGTTGGTTTATTTTTCTCCATAGATAATGAAGAATGATCGGTGGAAATATCATAAGTACCTATAGATTTTGCGACTAGATATTTGATCACTGGTTTATTTACTAAATATTTCTACCTATGTGGACACAATGTATAGTTCTATGATGGAATATATGGGTATGATGGAAAATATTGGTTACAATTCCCCTTCTCTTCTACCTAGTGGTAGTTTTAGTGGATTGTAGGGGATTAAGAGGAAGTGGCATGATGATCACAGGATTGGTGGAGGTAGTTCTCAATAGCGTACCCCCTCTACACCATCATATATAGATAGTAGTGTGCCCTTGACCTATTATCAGTGTGAAAAGTTAGGGCACACCAACCATAATTTTACTTCACCCCTAAAGATATGTAATTATTGTGGTCATTATGGCCATCTACAGTATTTTTTCCAAGATATTTATTCACCTCATTATATTTAGTGATCTTCAACTTCAAAGGCCACTGCAATGAAGTCAGATTCTTTAAAGTCTATATGGATCTAGCTATAGTACTTAGGGGTAAAAAACCTTCATGTAGTGGATGGTTTTTTTGTAGAGGTTTATGTGGTCCCTACTACAGTGATAAATACCATTTTTATTTCATCTTCTATAGAAACTGCTTTATTTGATATTGGTGTCTCACACTCATTTATATCTTCTCATTTTTTTATGTTCTAAAACTCCCAACAGATCTCATTTCATTTTTTATGGATTTGGAAATGCCTCTTGGAAAAATGAAAGAATATGCATTTCAATTTCCATTTTTTTTCTCTATCTATAGTTGATGCAAAGTTGGTTTGGTATTTCCTAGTTCTCAATATGGATCTGTTTGACATCATCATCGAGATGGATTGGATAGTTTATTTCAATGCTGAGATTTATTTTTATCATCAGCATTTTTATTTCCTCATTGTTTATGGGATCTCTTTGGTTTCTTAAGGAGAGTTTAGTTAGAGGTCTATTTTTACAGGACCACCTCGACCAGATATTAAGATACTGTTTTTTATCATTACACACAAGCCTAATAACATTTCCTCTTTTAGTTAACTTCCCATGGTTGTATAAGACTTTCCTGATGTATTCCATATAACTTCTCTGATCTTACTCTAGATAGGGTGATAGAGTTTATGATTGATCTGGTTCCAGGTACGCAACTGATCTTGATACCCTCTTATCGTATGGAACCTACTAATCTAAAAGAACTCATGGTTCAGTTGGATGATCTGCTTGAGAAGGGATTTATATATCCTAGTGTTTTTTCATGGGCATCCCTCGTGATCTTTCTCAAGAAGGTTGATAGTTCACTTAGGTTTTGTGTGGACTATCAAAATTTGAACTGAGTGATGGTTAAGAATAATCACTTTTTACCCTAAGTGGATATTATTTGGTCAGTTGATGGGGGCTAATTGGTTTTTAAAAATAGATCTTTGATCAGGTTACCATCATCTCAGGGTATGGGTATCTAATATTTTGAAAACTAACTTTAGTATAAAGTATGTCCATTATGAATGTCTTGTGATGTCTTTTGTTCTGACTAAATATCTTATAGTTTTCATGGATTTAATGAACCAGATATTCTATTAGTATCTTGGCAGTTTTTTCATTGTTTTTATGGATGATATCTTGGTTTATTTGAGATCCAATCATGGTCATGTATTCCACCTGAATTTGGTTTTGTAAATTTTGATGAGACATCGACCTTATGGAGAGATTTAAAAATACAATTTATGGATTCATGAATTGAATTTATTGAAGCATGTGATTTCTGAATATGGATCATCAATTAATCCTAAGTAAGTGAAGGCTATCATGTCATGGGAGGAGTCATGGAATGTTTTTAATATTAGGAGCTCCTTAGTCCTTGTTGGATATTTTCATCAGTTCATCAATTATTTATCAAAGTTATAATCACCCTTGGCCTATATTATAAAAAAAAGGTGAATTTCACATGGAATGAAAAATGCCAGACTTCTTTTGAAGAATTGAAATAGCTTCTGACATTGTCTCTTATTCTAATCTGAAATGATCCTAGTGAGGGGTATGTGGTGTATTGTTATGCTTTTGGTGCTGGTTAAGGTCGTTTTGTTATGCAGGATGATCACATTGTGGCCTATGGTTCTCAATAATTTCATCCATATGAGAAGAATTACCACACTCATGATTTTGACCTTGTCTTAGTTATGAATGCACTTAAATATTGGTGGCACTATCTTTTTGGGGAGAGGTTCATGGTATTTTCTGATCATAATATTTTGAGCTATATATTTTCTCATAATGACTTAAATCTCATATAGTGACAGTGGGTTGAATACCTTCAAATGTTTGACTTTGACATCTCCTATACCCTAGGAAAGGAGAATGTCATTACTAATGCTCTTAGTAAGAAAGTTCCTCCATAGGTTGTTTTAGAATCGAAGGAAGAGTGGAACCTGATGGGACTCTTTGCTTAGTTTCATATAAATGATTAAAAGGATGATTTGAGTATGGTTCTAACCATTATTTAGTTATAATCATAACTCCTAGATTATATTCTATGAATTCAGTAGCAGAATTATGAACTAAGAGGAATCAAGTAAACTTTAAATAGTGGGGAGACTATTTCTAGTTGGTCTCTCCCTTATGATGGTATTCTCTACTTTTGGAATTAGTTTTTTGTACCATCATCTATCAGAAATTAAATATTTTATGACTTTCATAGTTCTTCATAGTTTTTTCATCTAGGAACTATAAAGATGTATTATAATATGAGATGGTATTTTTTGTGGTCGGGTATTAAGCATGACATTGCTAATTTTGTGTCTCGTTGTTACACCTTCCATCAAATAAAGTTAGGGAATCTAAAGCCCTTTAATTTTCTTCATCCTCTTCCGGTGATGTTTTGGAAATGATATTATGTTTTCATTGATTTTATTATTTATTTTCCATGGAATATCTTAGGGGAGGATTCTATTTGGGTGGTGGTTTATCATGTGATGAAATATACTCATTTAATTCCAATTAGGGACACTACTAAAGTTGAAGATCTGGGAAAGATATATATATATATATATATATATATATATATATATATATATAATTTTGATGTTACATGGGGTTCCCTCATTTATTGTATCATATAGGGACCCTAGGTTTACCTCTAGATTCTAGAAGAGTCTTTAAGAGGTGATGAGGACTCGGGTTCAGTTGAGTACGGCTTATCATCCATAGACGGATGGTCATATATAGCATGTTATTCAGATTCTGAAGGATATAATATGTGTATGCGTCTTAGATTTACTTGAATAATGGGATATCCATTTGGGACTAGTTTATTTTTCTGATAACAATACTTATCATCTGTTGATCAGAATGAAACCTTTCGAGGATTTTTATGGTTACCCATGCAGGTCGCCTCTTTGTTATGTAGAGGTGGAAAGGCCTCTCTCATGGAACCAAGTCTCATTCAAGAGATATTAGAAAGGATCCATAATATTCATCAATTCCTTTTTATCGCATAGAGTTGGCATAAATTTTATGTAGATCATCAACATCTTTCTTTGGAGTTTTTTATTGGTAACCGGGTTTTATTTAAAGTTTCTCCTTAGTTGGGTCACCAGGTAAATTTGGCTCTGAGATATGTTGGAATATTTATGTCACTAATTTTTCTGGGTAGTTTTCTTATTGGTTGGAATATATAGCTCAGTTGATAGGTATCCATATATTTTTCTAGATATCACAACTTATGAAAAATCATCTTGATCCCTCTCAAGTTCTTAGTTAGTAAGATATTAAGTTAGAGATAGATATTTCTATTATAGAGAAACTAATATATATTTTTGATACCCAAGTGAGAGTCTTGTTTGGGAATTTTATTATATTGGTCATAGTATTATGGATACACAAATTGAATTCTCATGAGACTTGGGAGCGAGAATTATCAGTGAGGGAGTTGTGGCCTTACCTCTTTCTAGGGAACCCTTCTTTTTCATGAATTACCAGGGATGGAAATTTCTATAGTGGAGAATTTTTAACATCCTAGTTGAAATTTATGGTCTCATTTAAGGTTTGAGGGTTTATTCTTTGGGTTCAAATAATTTTTGGAGTTTCTGAAAGGGTTTGTTGTTAAGTTCTAGTTATAAAGGTAATTTATAGCATAAACCCTAGTCATATAGCATAAAACTCTATCTTATGGTGTAAATGTGTCATGGTAATAGGTTGTAAAGTCGGTTGGTATGTAAAACCATTTTACGGTGTAAACATGTCTCTTACATTATAAATGTGTCACTTGAGATTTTATTTAACTAGAGGCGATGTGTTTTTTAGCATACATGTAATCTAAAATATTTACAATGTAAATACTATTTTTAAGTTATAAATACCTTTGTCCTAGTATGTTTTATCTTATTCTCATATGAATCTACTCTTATTTAGTTTTTTATTCCCTACCTCAAATCCTAGGCTCTTCTAAGAATTTTTGGGTGTCTCCTCCTGTTTTAGATCTTTTCATTCAATGCTTGATCTTCAGCATGGTTGTGTTTATTCTCTCTGGGTAAGAAACCTTTCTGTTTCTTCATTTCTCTTAATGTGGTTGCGTCATTGGGATACATTTATATAATTGGCTAATAATATGGTGATTCTTTCTTTATCCTTCTAGATTCATTGTGTGATATTCACCAGGAGGCCAACCCTTGCATTGGTTGTGGGGTGGCGTTTGGGTTACTTGAGGTAAGTTTTGATCTATCCTCTTCATTGAACATTTTCTTATAGAATTGATTCTGAGATATGTTAATTGATTTTAGGGACTTAATTCATTGTTCTTAATTCCACTTGGTGTGTGGATCTCTTTATGGGTAGTGTACAACCTGAGTTTAAGGTAGGTGGTCCCATATCTAACCTATGTTGCGTGAACCTTGAATGATCTTATTCTATAAATTGTTTTTAAATGGATTGGAATGATTTATTAATTTGTGTGTGTGAATGGGTTTTTAAGAAAATATGGTTTTCCCCTTGTTTTAGTAAATGAAAAGGTATTTTTATAGCATCATTAAATGAATTTATGAAATGGTTTTCAAAGAATAGTTTTGATGAACTTATTTAGAAAATGTAGCACATGGGAAACCTTGGGTACTTAGGTGGAAGGTGCAGAAATAATCCTCATCCATTGATAATATTGGGGGTTCACTCATGGGGTGTTTTTCTTCTCTTTAGGCTTAGTGTCTTAGGTACTTGTTAAACACTTTTGGGGGGTTCACTTTATGGGGTGTTCTTATGATCCCTAGATTTGATGCATATATCTTGGGGATTGATGAATGCACTTGTCTATGTTAGGGTATGAGTGATCTATCTAGATTGACCTATAGTTATCCTTGGCATGATTTACCTATGATTTGGTTTGTACTATTTTTTCTTTGATCACCAGCTTTGATAAATGTGATATGCTTTGAAGTTGTTTTACCAGGCTGGTTTTTGAATTGTGGAAAAAGGGGGATTTATTTACCATGATTTTTCTTAACTACTTATAATGCCATATTTTCCTATAAATTAAGAATATTGGAATTATTTTATAGATACTTGATATGTAAGACCCTGGTGGGATCATACTTATCCTATTTAGCTCACACCTTGCACAGCCCTTCAGTGGTGTGTAGACCTTGTTTTTTCTTTTGATGTAAGAAAGGGAATGGTGTTGCAGTGAGGTGGTGAGGTTCATGTCAGTTGGGTATGGTTAATTGGTAGTGTGATGGTGGTACATTTCCCACATATTAGATGTATTTGTGATTTCTTGTTTTGGTCAACCTTTTTTCTATTATACTTATACCTTTGGGTTTTATCTGGATTTCAAGTCGTATCACTACCATTGTTTCTATTTGTTTATAGTGTACTTTTTTTTAGTTTTAATTCATTGTTTCTTTCCACTATGTATATATGACATGTATCTTATTTTAGGTTGGGTGAAATCATTCCATATTTTTTGTGTCTGATGCCCAGGTGTTAGTTGGAAGCTCATGGGGATCATAAATTTTCTTCAGGTATGTGGCAGATCAGGTTGGGTACCAATATTAGAGGTTAACCCGAGTTGGTTCATTACACACAAGCCATAGAATCAAGAACCATAATCAAAATCAGAATGAAACCCTACTTAGGGTTTTCCTGAATCACATTTAGTAAGAGGGTAGGAATAAAACAAGGGGAAAATGAAGAGTAATGGGATAGAATTTCTTACCTCAGAGTTCTGACCCTAATTCATAAAGGATCCATAATGAATCTTCAAAGGGAGAGGAGGCCGTGTGAGGAATGGGTCTCAGTCTAGGGTCCACAACACAGGGGGAGGGGAATAATAAAGGAAAAAAAGGGTCTAAAATTTTTAAAATAAAAAAAATAAAAATAAAATAAAATTTTCAATTATTGGGAAACCCGCATGGTTTACTAGAATGTTTTCCAAACCTTGTGGTAACTGTTCATCACTCACTCGATACCCAAAAAAACTATCACATAGTTAATCCTAGGACCTTTCATAGTTAATATGAAGGTGCACTGATCGTTACAAATAGTATTTTATGAAGGCATACCTAATCACATTGTCTCTTCACGGTTTTACAAACCGTGTTGGCTAACCATTTAGACCCTTTAAAAATTTTAAATTTTGAGCCCAAAATTACTAAAACTCAAAATAACTTAAAATAATTTAAAATAATAATAATAAACAAATAAATAAAACATGGGATGTTAAAATCTCCCCACTATAACACAGTATTCTCCTAAAAACCATTGTCAAAGGATGGAAGGAAACAAGGCGCTCAAAACTCCAACACCCTGAGAAGGAGGTGATAGGTATAAAGAAACTAGAATAGATCCCAGTGGGATATACCATAAATTAGAACTATTCATCAAGAACAACCTATCACATCCTCATATAACATAAAATATCTCTAAGAATAATCCAACCAACTAGTAAGGTACATAATTCCCAATGGATTCTGAGATCTATAAGGGTCCCCCCACCATTTAGACTTTATCTAAAATGGTGGGCCAACAGCACACACACACTATAAGACACAATACCATGAAAGGTACACTTATATGGAGCACCAAAGGAAACCACAATTCCTCTATCAATCACACTAACCATATAAAAATAAAATACTGAGAAGCTTATTAAGCATAGGGAAACTTCATACACTCTAGATCCACCACAAGGATCAACATGCATCAAATAACAAACATATAAATCCTCATATAAAACTTAGACCACAAAAAAATATCAAAAGGTAGAGAAACCCCATAATAAAACCATATTAAAACCACCATGGGTCTTATACTCAGGTCACCATGATCCACATGGACAACTAAGACCTCAACCGCACATGTACCATCCCATGGCTACCCACAAAAGAATCAACACTCTCATATTCTCACTGAAAAAAATGTTGGTCCTAGTTATCTGAGCATGGATCCCTATGGCTCCCATGTTAACCCTACCAAGAAAAAAAACTTTCACTACTAATTCACACCTCAAGAACATGCTATAAGAGGAAGATAAAAGGCTCAAAAATGAAGACTATTTTTATCCATAAGAGTATTTCTATAAAACTTTATCACCTGTCATCAAAACAAGAAATCTCAATTGACATCAACATATTCCCAATAGAAGTTCCCAAGTAAAAAAGATTACCCAAAGCACAAATTGGATCAAAACAAATCTAATTATCTCACCAATAACAAATCCACTAAAAATATAAACACCTTAAGGACAAAAGATCGGTGGATTTTTAGGAAACTTAACTAGGTTCTACTCACATGATCACAAAGAACCTAGACCACCAAAAAATAAGGGGATTATACAATTATAGAAATATTTAAACAAGTTTAAGTGAAATAAATGATCTATCCATACCTCTTGATTCTGAGTCTATTTATGTATACTAACTAGAGGAACTACTCATGAGATATGAATATAATCACCTAAAGTTTCATCTCCTAAAGCAGACCATCCATAATTACCATAACTTTTTAGGTAGGTGGAATTAAAATAACATGAGATGTGAACTCAACCGGTTCATATCTTACACATCAAACTAAGCAGTCCCACTAAATTAAGGTACAAATCCAAAATAATAAAACATGGAACATAAATCACACATCAAAAAACCCCATTTTCTTTAAATTCCCAAATTATCATCAAAGGATTTAAAAAAATCACTAAAAGCATATATTTTAAATAAACCTTTATTAAAGCACCCTGTTTAACTTTGGAAAAACACATCTGTTTAAAAACACTCTACAAATTTCATTATGAAATCAAATATTTTCAAGAACATTTCAAAAACATTTCCTATGAACCAATATTATTTTTTTCAAACAATACCTAAGGTCTTATTTCAAACTAAAGTCATTTTCCATAAAATACCCTTTAAAAATCATCTATTTTTAAAATATTTTCCCAAATCCTCTTTTAAAACATTCTACCAGGACTGTTTTAAAAGCTAACATTTTATGAAATCCTTTTTTCTTATACAAAACAAATTTCAAAAAAATCACACAAGTGAAGTCATACCAAAATCCAAAACATGTTATCAACATATCACAAGACTCTCATGAATTTACCAATATCATTGGGTGATACTCAAGGGAAGTCTAAATATCAAAACTAAATAGGATGTGGAACCATGATTGACCAAACCACATTGTTTGAGGGACCATATGATATACACACAAAAATTTCTAATATGTCTCAAGATCGATCATTCGGTCACTTCCCAGTTTCTTAGTCTATGCAAACCAATCTTATTCCCCCAATATCATTTCTATTTCCATCCCAAAATCTATCAAAACCCCCAAGGAAACTCAATCATTTCAATGAGTATCAATAAATTATTAATAATAATCAAAATGAATCCCCAAACACAAAATTAAAATCCCACTTCCCATGGAAACTCAGGGCTCAGGATAGGTAATATCAAGGTAGACTCTCCCCACACCTACCTCCCAAGTTCTGATAATAGCATCTAACTTGATCTTACCATGATTCCCAAAATAAAAAAAGGGATACTTACGAACCTAGTATCCCACTGCAGAAACTAGGAAATGTTACCATTTGTAATGAATTCTATCTTACTTATCACCCAAACCAATATACCACTAGGTTTGAAGGGCATTCTCGATCCCCACGAACAGGAAATAGGTTCTAGTGAATCAAAAACAAGCATTTGGGAATGGTTTATCCCTTGAACCAGAGTTAATTCATATCATATTATCTTCTAAAAATATGTTATGAACCATCTATGAATCATATTTCCACACCAAAATCAGATATAAAAAATTATAAGGAGGCGGATATGATTGTAAATTTAAAATAAATTTCAAAAAGTAGAAAAATAAAGTAGATATAACAATTTAAAAATTTAAAAATAAATTCAATCCCTCTACTCAACCTCCAAACTCCCTCAGTAGTAGTTTCTCCCTACACTCACCCCCAACTCCCTCTACAAATATCATCACCACTAACTCACCCAGTATATATATAAAAAATGAAATCCAATAAGAAACATAATTGAAATTAGTAAATAACTAATTTAAAGAGAACATTTGTCCAAACATTCTATGAAATTAAATGTTTGGTTAGGTTGGACATCCTACCATATAATTTAAAAATAAAAACTAGTTGATGTGATAAATAAAATACTCACCTATAAATCCCAAATAAATCAATACTCCAATAGTGTTCATGAGTCAAAAAAATCCTAAAACTAAAATGTAATATAGTCATTATTAAAAAATTAATAGGCATGTCACGTAAACCACACCCCAAGTAAAGTCTTTAAATAAAATATATTTTTCATGTTAGTTTGAAATACATAATTAAAAATAGGTTTTTTACTTTCATTTAATTTTATATAAAACCTAACATAACATTAATAAATTATTTACAAACTTTTATTTTCATTTCTTTTAAATGAAAACAATCACTTAGAAAAAATTATTGGGCCCATGACCCTCTTTAAACTGCTACGTTAAAAAACTAGTTTTAAACCACTTTTAAAAATAAACTTTTCAAAACACTTTATAAAAAACCATTTTTCATTAAAGAGGTATAAGTGTTCCATACTAAATAAAATAGAACAAAGGAGACTAAAACAAAAATAAAAGAAGATGAAAATACCAAAATAAATCAAGTGCAGAACATATCAGGTAAACTAAAATTTGAAAATGACAACAAGGGGAAACACCCTAAGGCTACTAATTCTAGGGGTGCTAAAAATTATATTTCACTAATCAAGGATACCCTCATTTATTGAACAAACTATATCTACTACACTAGATAGTGGGGAATCATATAATCATATACTTCACAAGTTGGGTCATCGCTCACGCTAGTGAAGTGCACCACACCTGATCTTGGCTAACCTATCCAAGTACCTAGGCTTCTCATGAGGTTTGAATAATAATAACAACAAAGCAATCACATAAAAAATCACTAATAAATTATTAAATTTATAGATAAAATAGGAAATTAATTTTTTTCGAATCACATAGTGACATTTTAGAAAAAATAACACTAATAATAATAATAATATTGTTGTTATTATTATTATTATTATTAAAACATATTTCACAGATTTCTTTACAAAATAACAAATAGGAATCTTAATTATATTTTAGTAACCAATATTGGAATTCCCTTTTTAAATTTCATTTAGAAAACTTGATTCAAACATAAAGGTTAAATTTAAAATTACCCTTTTATCACTGTACTCATATACATTTGCACATATAAATATATAGATATATCTTATTGCAAAAATTCATATATCCTCATGTGAAATTTTACACACACACACACACACACGGATATATATATATATATATACCCATGTATATGTGTATAACCATCAAATATACCAAAATATATTTTGAAAATTCGGAAATTTAATAATCAAATGGTGTTCTTAATTAAATAAAATCATATTTTTGATATGTTCTAAAATTTAGAAACCCTCTACATTGAAAAGTAAACCAAGTGAAACTTGGTTCTCCTTTCAAATACAACTCAAATGTATTTAATATTACCATTTAATATCAAAATAATATATTAAAAACACAATCAATCAAAGTTCCATAATTTAAAGACTAAATATATGGGTAACCTACCTGGAATAGATAAAGAATGGTCCAAAATATGTCTCCACCAACATCAGATGACCAAGAAAGAAATAAAGGTCCCACACACTCCCTAGAAGTAAGAACCAGAGTCAAAATCAGACTAAAACCATAACAAGGTTTTAGTCTAATTTCATTAATCAAGAGGGGAGGAATAAAATAAGTGGAAAATGAAAATGAATGGGGAGGAGTTCTTGCGTCATAGTTCCAAACCTAATCTGTGAAGGATCCATGATGAATTTTTAAAGGGAGAGTATTCCAAGAGGGAGGAGTCCATGTGAGGGAGGGGTATAATTCTAGGGTTCACAACACAAGGGTAGGGGTAGAGAAAATGGAAAAAGGTTTTTTAAAAATTAAAATAAAAAAATGAAAAAAATAAAAAAAAATGGGTAACCGGCATGGTTTTCTAAACCATGCCATAACTATACGGCACTCACTGGACACCCAAAAAAACTATATCATGTGTAGAGACCTAGTTTTTTCCTTGTAAAACTTTGAAATATTTCTACATACATTTCCATGTCTAGGTTCTAAGATGGTGTGTGATTCTGAGGCCTGATGTTCCCAGAATTAATTTTATAAAAATATTAAATATATTTTATATTACACATGCATAGTTTCTTAAATAAAATGGGATAACTCTTAAACAAAATATCAAATTATAAATATAAGACCATGGTTGAGCCTAGAATGTTATGGTTACCCTAAGCATGACCTAAAATAAGTCAATGTGGGGCATTCGAATAAATAGGCCATTGGCGGTATGTTTAGTGGATTAATTAAATTATTAATTTAATTAATTTTTTAAAATAATGAAATAGATTACATCTATAAGTATGATTATATGGTTATTTTCCTAGGGTTATCCATATAAACACTAGGATGATTCCAAAGTTTTCTTCCTCCTTCTATTTTTGAATCACATCTGACGATGATGAATATTTAGATCAGAGAAGATCGAGATGTAGTGAACGCAATGACTTCTTCCATTCATTAGTAGGAACATTCTTTAATGATGAAAAAATCAATATCTAGGTAAGATTTGTAAAATTGTGTATTACACCCTTTTTTATTAAATAGATTTATCAATATCACCTCTTTTATGATATGTGCCAATTTTTGAACCTTAGTATGTGCATATGTACTAATTTAATTGGTTGTGCTTTTGTTTTCTAACCCTAGGTATCTTCATTCTTGATCATTGGCCAATAACACTTGTAAAAGACTTATTAAACCTTTTTTGTTCCTTTATACATTGTTTCTTTATGTTCTTCACCAATTGGACTTCATGGTCTCATTTCGACATTTCAGGCAGTATCGAGCCCGATCGGACCCCCAGATTTGTTATGGATTGACTTGAAAGGTACATATCAACAAACCAAGGATGTTTTTGGATAGATTGTGGGTTTTGAAAAAAAAATAATTATTGGAATATGAATTATCAACTATGGAATAACCTGAGGAGTATGAGATGAACAACGAACAACCATGATGAATGGATGATGATTTTCAACCACCGGATGGCTAGAAATGACCAACGGTAACTAGATGCACCATTTTCATGTGAAGATGAAGTCAGGTGTGAGGGTGGATACATAAAATATATCATGTAGATAATGGATCTAAGATTCTGAAAAAATACTAACTACATGTCATGTAGTTCGAAGAAGACAGGGCATGTCGGGCTCTGGATGCAGCGGGTAGGGTTTCAACGATTTATAAGTTTCACACACCATGTGGGACCCCCCACACACTGTGTGACCTTGTGATGGTGGACTTCGAATGTACTTTAGGAATACACAGGCATGGGAATTTCCAAGTACACCATGTACTAAAGTACACAGAAATAGCCCAGCACACACTGTGTACTGAAGTACACGGACACAGTGTAAAGAACACAGACATGGCCAAGAGGACACATCCCGATCCCAAGTGGCTTGGAAATTTCTTGAAGTAAACCTAAATAGAATTTAATTATACATATACTAGGATCCTTGTGATGACCAGGGGCATGGACAGGTGAAGGATTGGTACCACACGTCGTATGGGTCCCCTACACACCTTATACCCCTTAGTTCCTTTTTAGTAGAATTCAAACTCTCTCATCTCCTTTATTTGTACTTGGATTTTAGCCCATCAGTAGCCTATCCAGAGTGTTTTTTCATATATAACATGATGTTTCCCTTGGTTATTCCTTTTGGGATACAATGTTAGATGTTCCAGGTGTGATGCTTATTAAGGAGATTCTCAACAACGGTAGTGATCAGGAAGATGATCACTAATGACACTAGAGTGGAACCCCCTATCATCTTGGGTACAGGTCCTCTAACTACTAAATGGGAACCCCCTATCAAATATAACATGATTCCTCGATAACCAAAGTGAAACCCCCTTATCTTACCAAAGCACGAGTCATTGTTACACTAGAGTGGAAGCCCCCCTCATCTTGGGCGCAGATCCTCTACCTACCGTGTGGGACCCCCCATATCTAATAGAGTGTGGGTCCTTAATGACCATATTGGAACCCCCCCTAATGGATCAGGGCATAGGTCCTCAACCTATAGAGTGAAACCCACCTGACAGATCAAGTCATGGGTCCTAGACCTACATAGTGGACCCCCCCCCCCCCCCCCCGATGCATCAAGGCACAAGTCCTCTATAGATACTTATAGAGTGGAACCCCCTAATGAACTAGGGTGTGGGTCCTCTACTTGTAGATTGTTCCCCCTTGACTATGCGGCATAGTGGTGAGGCATGGGTCTCTATACAGTTACTTCTGTGTAGATTCATGAGATGTTGGGCATCATTGATGGACTTCTGGAACTATTGGTAACTATTTTTTTGGACTAGTCTATGATATTGAGATCCCATTACTCTCTCATTTGGGATTTTTTCTGATTATATATGTATATACATTTATATCCATGTTTTTGAATTCGATTACTCTCCTTTTATGAGTTATGAAGACGTTTGGGGTATACCATTTTCTTTATATGTTTAGCTTCTCGTGGTTAGATGAGTTTATTCTCCTGCTATGGGCAGTAAGGACTCAACATGTAGCCCACCTACACACCATGTTGATCCCCTTATGATTGGATGGGATTTCTTTCTCTTACTTTGGGTTGAGCAACATTTTATATACTATCTACTATCTTTCTATTCATATTATGTCTATTACTACTCCCCCTTTCAGCTTTCAAGGTATCCTATTGGGTATGTAATAATCACCCCTACATGGGCTTTGCCCGCACATTTCGTGTCTTATGCTGATGATGGAAAGGTCGGCGGTGAATTCAGAGGAGCTTATAGATACTTGGTGACTTAGACTGAGTATATTGGTCGTAGCTTGCAGATCAGAAGCTTGGATTTCTCAATAGTTTACTTTAGGCTTTTTTCAGGTTGGGATATATTCTAGTTGGTTGTATATTTTTACCA
This sequence comes from Viscum album, assembly GCA_963277665.1. Lineage (NCBI taxonomy): Eukaryota > Viridiplantae > Streptophyta > Magnoliopsida > Santalales > Viscaceae > Viscum > Viscum album. The sequence continues at coordinate 113,172,038 of OY728133.1, read as the reverse complement.
TTTAATTTTCATTTTTCACTTTCATACTCTTGTACACCCTAGAGTTTTTTCATGCTCAGTTTATATTCTAGCTGTTTCATATTTTTATTATTATTCCTCAACACTTATGCATTGATATTTTTTGGTGTGTGCATATAGGTACTTTAGGAAAAGTAATCCCCTTTAGGTTATTCCTTTCTTCATTTATGGACACCCCTAGCCTATGGTGGTGTGATTGGAGTAGTTATAGCTCAATCCCCAGTTAGGTTCAGGTCATGATAGATTGGTATCATAGTGGTTCAGTCCTTGGGAAATTATCTAGATTAGTCCCCTTATGAGGATTTGGTTTGGATTTAGGGAAACATAGTCAAAGTGTCTTGAGTGTGGATCTTAGACCAAGGAATATAGTAATGGTATGGGTGTCCAACGTATCCATTCACTAGGAACTTGGCTACCTTCTTGTTGACTCAGAATACTGAGACATTGGTTGTAGGGATCAATGGTACATGCATCAGATAGGATTTATTCTTTGATTTTCCTTCTTGAGTAAGCTCCCCATTTATATATATATGCTCATCTGAGTGTGGTATGTCTTGATTAAAATTTAAGTATGCCTCCACGATGATAGCCATCTAGGATAACAGTTTTGGATCATGATGATGGTCTAATGAGTGATGAGGCCTCAGTTCAGGGTCCATCCCGTAAGATTATTCCTCTAGGTGGGTAGGTAGCAACACCTCTACCTATTGAGAAGAATATCATACCAGCCAAACATGTTGAGTATGTGTTCAGGCTTAGCACACTCTGTGAGTTCCAATTCTAGAGGACGCTGAGGTTCCGTGGTGATCTAGATCCACAGGTAGTAGAGGATTGGCTAGATTGTGTGGTTAATATCTTTAGAAATATCTAGAAACTGACAGATCATGTGTTTTCATTATTATTTATCCTTTTAAATGGGGTTTTTGGGTGCTCGTGAAGTTTTTTTACCCAGATACATGATGAGTCAACACTCTCGCGGCACGACTTTCTACAGTTGTTTCATGAGGAGTAGTACCCCTCCTGTTTGTGCTCAGTTAGGATTCAAGAGATTTTGGATCTACATTGGGGAGGTATAATAGTGGATTATTCTACATCAAGATTTTCATACCTTATATGTTACTCCCATAACATGATCTAGGATGGATAATTTCGAGTATAGAAGTTTGAGTAGGGATTATGCATAGATATGTGTGCCAGTGTGGTGCCCTTGTGCATCCCCACCTATGTTGGGGTATTATAGTGGTCATTGGTGATAGATAGATTCCTATTAGAGGTATTCCAGGCAGTTAGTGCTGGTGGTGGATGTTACATGGATGAGTCATCTGCAGTAGCTAGCAGGCATCAGTTAATAGGATCTCGGCACAGGAGACCTCCCTATGCTCAGACTTAGTCATGTGTTTAGGGGTAGCATAGAGGACTGGGGTAACCCATATAGGATTATTTATATTCTATTAATAGGTGAGGTTACATGGAACATGAATTCCTAACCAAACGTGCTAAGGATCACAGGCAGGTAGCTGACAGACCACCACGGTAGAGATAGCATCATGATCAGGGATCACCTGGGTGAGGGTAGGGTGGCCCCTAGGGAGGAGGAGCTGATAGAGGAGAATGGGAAGCTATGGGAGGTGGAAGACACTATGAGATCCTTCCACCACCACCAACAGGAATCACACGTCAGGCTTAGGGATCTGGTGGTTAAGGTCACAGACATCTACAAGCTTTGGAGGTGTATGACCCAGTGGAACACAAGATAATTCATGGTACAATCTATGTGTTTTATACTCTTGATTCAGTGTTAGTAGACATAGGTTTCATTCATACCTTTTTATATATACTCCTAGTTCAATATTTGAAGCTCCCATTTGAGGCACTATCCCAATAGCTTCATCTTGAGGTTCCTATAGGGAACACTTCTTCAATATCTTTTATCTTCCAGCAGTGCAAGCTATCACTTGGTGGAGATAGGTTCACATGGTACCTTTTGTTCACCACAATGTAACCCTATGAAATAAACTTTGGTATAATTTTTTAACCATGGTTTGATCCTAAATTGACTGTCACCACAGATGAGTTAGATGCCTTCGTACTGATGGGATGAGATTCACCTTTTTAGGTGAGAGAGATCTCATGGTGGGATGAGTGGGTTCTCCAAGTACAAGGATAAATCCCATCACCCATAAGATGGAGAGTATATCATTTGGTTATGTAGGATCTTCAAGAATATATATTCTTTCAGTTTTGTAGGATTTCATTTATGTCTTTACCAAGGATGTTTCAGGACTACCTCTGTGGTAGGAGATGGATTTTTTCATCTACTTTCAACCCAGGACCACTCTGATATCTTATGTGGCATATCATATGTCTCCTACTAAGCTCCAAGAGTTATGGTTATAGTTGGAGGACCTTTGAGAGAATGTATTTATCAATCCCATGGTGTCCCCCTAGGTAGCTTCAGTGTTGTTCATGAAAAACATGGATGGGAGATTTCAGTTTTTCATGGATTATCATCACCTGAACCAAGCCATGATAAAGAAAAAATAACCTTTTCCAAGGATTAACGATCTCTTTGACCAATTGTGAGGTGTGATATGGTTCTATAAGATCGATATCTGGTCTAGCTACCACTAGTTGAGGGTTTTCAAGGCTTATATTCCAAAGATAACATTTCAATGTCGCTATGGACACTATGAGTTCCTACTGATTCCCTTTGGTGTGATGAATTCCCCTTCCATGTTTATTTCCTTGATGAATCATATATTTCATCTGTACTTGGACCAATTTTTTATTTTATTCATCAAGAACATACTCATCTACTCTACATTAAAGGTGGGTCATTCAAATCACTTGAGGATGGTTCTATATTTTCTTCAAGAGCACCAGATTTATGAAAATTTCTTGAAGTTCCAGTTCTAGATTCATGAGATTTTCTTTCTAGTACATGTCATCTCTTATCATGGTTTAGCTATGGACCCAGAAAATATTGATTAAGTGCTTTCTTGGGATCCACCTAAGATAATTTTAGAGGTGTAGATATTTATTGATTTAGTAGGGTATTACAGTAGTTTTGTGGCATAATTATATAGGATTAAAACCCCTTTGACCATCCATATTTGGAAAGGGTAGTCATTTACCTAGACTAATAAATTCCAGAGGGCCTTCAAGGAGTTGAGGTTGAGGCTGATGAGTGATCCTGTGTTGAGACTATCAAAGTAGGGAGTGAAGTTTGTAGTATATTTTGATGCCTTGGGAGTGGGTCCTGGTTGTGCGTTGATGCAGTGGCAGGCAATTATCACATATGGGTTGAGGCAGTTGAGTCCCCATGATAAGAAATATGTGAATCATGACCTAGATCTAGCAGTGATACTCTTTTCTCTGAGGATGTGGAGGCACTATCTTCTGGGATAGTGCTTCATGGTTTACTCAGATCATTAGAGTCTCGGTTACATCTTCACATAGAGAGATTTCAACCTGAGATAGTGGTGACAGTTGGAGTTCTTGTAGGACTATGATTTTGAGATATTCTATACTTTATGGAAGGGAAATGTAGTAGAATATTTCCTTGAAATGAAGTCCCGGGATTTCTTGGTGTAGGAGTCTTCTAAGTAGTTGGAATCCTTGCATCTAACCTTGGTGGATGAGGAGGGTACAACTTTTCTTAAGTCGATAGTGTTTACTCCTCCGCTTCTCAAGAATATAAGAGAGTCTCAACTGGGAGACATCGACTATGAGTTATTTTATGATCAGATATCTATAAGGGATTCACTATATGGGTATTTTGAAGGATGGAATTGCATCATTTTTTTCTAGGGATAGAAGGTGGTTCCAATCACAATGCGAGAGGAAGTGATGTAAGAGTTACACACTTATATTTTTTTGTGAATCCCAGTGTGGGGAATATGTACAGAGATTTTTATAGGTAGTTTTTGTGGTTTGGAATGATATAGAGTGTTAAAAAGTTCATCCCTTAGTGCTTCGCCTGTCATCAGGTGAAGGATGAGCATTGGGTTTCAGTAGGTTTATTGCAGCCCCTTGAGATCCCGGAGTGGAAGTGGGATGGAATATATATGGAATTTGTGACAGGCCTTCCACAAATAGTGAAGGTCCATGATTCCATCTATTTTATAGTTGACTAAATCACAAAGTCATTACACATCCTTTCTATCAAGTATAAGAGTTTGTTGAAGAGTTTGGGGAATATGTACGTACGATATATTTTTCACCTTCATGGGGTACCCTCAAGTATTGTCTCTGATCGTGATGCATGGTTTATGTCAAGTTTTGGAGAGACATATAGGAGGAATTTGGGACTTAGATGAGGATGATTATAGTATTTCACCCCCAGATATATTGTAATGCCCCGACCCCAGTTACCCAGAGTGGGTGCATTATTAAATAACATTGGCATGATCATAAGGAAATCATGTCTCGAAAGACAAATCAGTTTAGTATTATTGGAAACAAGATTCATACATAAGTTTAACTTTACAACTTGAAAATAAATACAACACAAATATATTTCATTAGAAACATCTAAGACTCCTAGATTATTCCTTCTCGTCACTCATAACTAACTTCTTCATAACCTGGTAAAATGAAACATAAGAAAGGGGTGAGATCAAATGCTCAGTAAGGGTAAGTAATACAGCAGAAAATGACATAAATATTAATCATGGTAAATAATTGAAACCACGTGCCTTTACCAATAATAAACATGAATACTTTTATGGAAAGAATATGAGATGAGTAAATAATTCCATAATAAAATATAATCATGGGTATTCTACTAGCCGAATGACCACATGAACCATCAATATTATTTCCATAATGAGGGAATGTATAATTCCGGACATTATGAAACATTTTGTCAAGTCCTTGGCCAAGATGTCTAAAAATGATTAAGGCCTCGGCCAAAACCATAAATCAAATTGGGAAAGGGACTCAGCCAATTCCACATCTAGTTGTCTCATGAGACCTACCGATGCATCGATGAGCTATAGTGGGCTCCACCCATCACTTACTAAGTCCAATACATTCCTCATATGAAAAGGTTTAAACATATCATAAACATTCGTATTAAAACTAGCATACTAAATGTAAATACTTTAACCATAAATCGTGAATGGTATAAAAATAGCACATCCATAGTCAAATATATCACAAAACCTTCAATACAATATAGAAGTTTTGTATCATAATAAATCAACTCCAAATAAACTTAAAATCCATCAAAGGATGTTGACATAGATGAAATCAAAACTCTTTTTAGAGAAATATCTCTTTATATTTTGAAATCATTTAAGAGTAACATAATTATAAAATAAAAAATTTACTTTGAAATTATTCTTATAAGCTTGTAAGGGAAGCTTCGACGAGTTTATAATGGTAGAAAATAGCCTCACCTGTCATATAAGTTAAAAAAAGACATTCTTACCTTAATTTTGTCAAAAAGGTTAAAAAGGACCTTGTTTGGAAAACGAAGGAAAGATTTCTTTATAAACATTTTATAAAAAGTCAAACAAGGGTATAAATGACTTTAACCCATAATCTGTAAAATAGTAAGAATTTTTTTAAATACATTTTTAAGAAACATTGATGTGGATGATAAAGAGGTCCCAGTAGATAATTACGTATAAACAACCTCGGATAATGAAGAGACTGTGAAATAAACTCTTACCTTGTACTTTTCCTTGGTTGGGGGTAGGTTAACCTCCTTTATAATGGTGAAATAATTTTTATTAAATTATACAAGAATCATATACATTAATATGATATCATATATGATCTTTTAACATTGATTTGTTAATAATATCTTAGTATTATCATCGTTTCTGGTGTTAACTTGCTCGTTTTATTTTATATATTTTGTTACATAATCCATGTTTGTTATGGATAGGTTGTATCTTATTCATATCCAGAATGATATCAAGTCCTTAAACATTATTTTTAATTATCAAATGATAATTATAATTGCATGGATACAATGGGGAATGAATCTCATCGCGTTCGTGGAGACGGTAGTTCGTACGTACGTACGAGCGACAATATCATTCTTTTGATATTAAAATAATATATAATTGGATGTTATATCATATATACAGAATCATTATCATGTTATATTTATTATTTAAATCAATTACATATCATTATCATACCCATCCAAATAATAATGTTTTTGAATAACAATTACACCACGACGTGGAGACGGCAAGTCATACATACGCACGTATGGTGACATGTCATTCAAAGGATGGATAGAATAATGAATATGGTTGTACCATATTTATAATAATATCACAGTATATATAAGATACTGGAGTTATTATTGTAGAAATTAAATAACAAATAAAGAATAAGTTGAAGAAGAAAGGAACTTGAAAAAGGGTGGTGAAAACATTACCTCTTCTATGGGTTCTTCCTTTTGATTTGATCAAAAGGGCTCCTTAGGTTGGCTTTATGATCAAACTAAGGCCTCTATGTTGAATTGAGGGAAGTTTAGAGAGTATTTTGGAAGTGTTTGTCCAAACCAAAAGGCTTTTAAGGTGTGAAGAATTTGTTATAAGCGGTGTCCTTTTATAAGGGGGAGGAGGGGCTCTTTAGGAAAAACTTAAAGTATTAATTTATAATAAATTAATATTCGATTTCTAATGGCTCAAAAGTGAATTATTAAAAGTATAAGGTGGGTATGTGTCCAAATCCTTTCAAAAAATAGATTTTAGACAGGTTTGGGTCATAATATTAACCTTATCTTTTAGTTTTAACTCTTAGTTAATTAGATTGACATTTACCATGTCACTTTGTATTTTTATATTATATAGTTAATAAACTTACTATATACATCCAAGCGACCCCCAAGTGGTCCATTAATGATACACCTATCATGATATAAGTCCTTTGACCGAACCTTAAATTTTTAGGAATAGAATATCAATTAATAATATAATACTTGTTTTAAAAACTCATTTATGTCAATTTTGACACTATTCAATAATTGATTTTTTTTAAAGTATTAAAAACTTTATTAATTCAAAACAAATTAATTTAAGAAATACTAACATGTAATATTAACCGATAAAATTCTTGGATGTCACCAAAAATTTCAATTTATATTTATTTTAACTTTTATAATACCAATTATTTGATTCTTTTATTATTAAAGAAAACACTGCATCATTATTGGATCATAAATAAATTTAATTATTAAATGTCTAAAAATTATAAATAAAATACCATTATGTAGGAAATATTTTTATCTTTCTAATGAATATTTATAGTAGAAAATATAACATATATAACCCTATGTAAAAATTGATTTTCTAAAAGATATATGCTTATGTCATTTTTGTATTTACTTTAACTTAATTAATATAGTGTCCTTATCACCTACAAGTGGCTCCATGTGGTCCCAAAATCGACCCAAATATTCCCATGGTCGGACATGTATCAAACAATAAGTTTAGGAAATGTTTTAAAGTAATTTATTATTATTATAATGTTATTTTTTTACCCTTATTTTCCGGATTTACCCTTTAACCTTGGTAAATAAAATATTTACCGAAATAATTATTCAAAATGTATAAAAATAAAAGTTACCTATTTACACAATTTGGAAATCCTGATTCCAAATATGGAATCCATTTTTCTAAATTCAAAACACAAAAGTGGCAGAAATTAATTTAAAATTAATTCCCGTTGTTAAAACAAAAAACGTGTTTTTAAGAGATAATAACTATCAAAAGATTGACACTTGTTTATGTCCGGTTTAATTGTGAAATTATGTCCAATGACCAATATTGTATTAAATGTTAAAAATTAATTATAAATATACTTTAAAACCACTCAAATTCATAATTTATCACTATTAATTATTTTGATTAAAAAAGTTGTTTTTAATTAAAATTTAGTAATTTTCACTATTCATCAAAATATAAAAGTTATCCGAAAAGTACCAAAATTTTACCCTAGGCTAATTTAAATATTAAGAATCCAAAAATAAAGTCCATTTTGAGAGATAAAATTTATAAAATTTCAAAAAGTGGGTTTTACTATTCATAATGGCTACTTTGATTGGTCGCGGTGTGTTAGAATCTCAAAGTTGCGTACAACACACGCTACTATATTATTCAAAGAGAATTGTACCGTGGAAGCTTGGGGTGTTACATTCTCCCATCCTTCAAATAATTTAGTCCTTGAAATTTCTAAAATATTATTGTATAAAAAGACTCAAGTGGTTCTTCATCATAAGTTCCTCGGGTTCCCACGTTGCCTCTTCCATCTTATGGTTTCTCCATAGAACTTTTACCAGACGAGTCGTTTAGTTTCTCATAACTTGTTCTATTGTATCAAGAATCCTAACGGGCTCTTTGCAATAAGACGGATCAGGTTCCAGTTCTAATTCCTTGTAAGTTAGTACATGCGTTGGGTCAGGCATGTATTTTCTCAATAGTGATACGTGGAACACATCGTGAACTTTGGAGAGACTTGGCGGCATTGCCAAACCGTAAGCTACAGCCCCAATTCGTTCTAGAATTTCGAATGGTCCGATGTACCTGGGACTCAATTTACCTTTCTTACTGAAATGTATAACTCCCTTCCATGGAGATACCTTCAAGAAAACATGATCTCCTTCCAAAAATTCCAAATACTTCCTTTGGTTATCGGCATAGCTCTTCTGCCTGTTTTGAGCTGCTTTGATGTGGTTTTGGATTACCTTCACCTTTTCCATTGTTTCCTCCACCAATTCTGGGCCTACAAGTTTTCTTTCACCAACATCATCCCAACAGGTTGGTGTGTGACATCTCTTTCTGCATAACGCTTCATATGGTGCCATTTGAATACTCGAATGGAAGCTATTGTTATAGGAAAATTATACCTGAGGTAAATATTGATCCCATATAGCCTGAAAGTCAAGTGAGAAGTATATCAACATGTCTTCTAAGGTTTGAATAGTCCATTCTGATTGTCCATCTGTTTGAGGGTGGTAGGCAGTGCTCAAATGAAGTTCAGTATCCAATTCCTTTTGAAGACTTTTCCAGAATCTTGAAGTAAAACTGGGATCACAATCAGAAACAATCGATAGGGGTACTCCATGAAGTCTCCCAACTTCATTAATATATAGTCTTGCTAGACGTTCGAGTGATAAATCTTCTCTTATAGCAAGAAAATTTTCTAACTTGGTAAGACGATCAACAATGACCCATATTGCATCGTTCCTTCTAGGAGTCTTTGGTAGCCCCATGACAAAGTCCATCGTAATATTATTCCATTTCCACTCAGGTATGGGAAGAGGTTGCATGACTCCTCCAGGATGTTTCCTTCCAGCTTTCACTTGTTGAAAAACCATACATCTTGACCCAAAATCAGCAATCTCCCTCTTCTTGTTGTCCCACTAGAAATGTTCCTTCAAATCTCTATACATTTTGGTGCTCCCAGGGTGTATAGAGAAATTGGAACTATGAGCATTGTCCAAAAATTCCCTTTTTAGATCAGGTATATCAGTAACACAAAGTCTCTTCCCAAATTTCAAAATTCCATCTTCATACACAAAGTCTCTCAATCTCCCATCATTCACATCTTTAATCTTCTTTTTAAACTCTTCATCACCGGTCTGAGAACTATTTATTCTTTCTAGTAAAGATGGTTTGGCAACTATTTTAAAAAGTATTAATGTTTCACCTTTCATGGTGATTCTCATATCCATCTTCACTAGATCCATGAAAATAGGATCCCTTTCAATTATCATCATGTTCAAAACTCCATGATCCTTTCTGATCAAATCATTTTCCACCTTATTTTCCTTCCCCAGGTGGTAGTGTATCATACAATCATAATCCTTGAGTAGTTCAAGGCATCTCCTTTGCCTCATGTTGAGTTCTTTCTGTGAGAAAATATACTTCAAACTCTTGTGATCAGTATAAATCTCACATTTTTCACCATAGAGATAGTGTCTCCAAATATTCAGATCAAAGATTACAGCAGCAAACTCAAGATCATGAATAGGATAGTTTTTCTCATGAATTTTCAGTTGTCGTGATGCATTGGAAATAACTCTATCATTCTGCATAAGGACACAACCAAGTCCTTTCTACGATGCATCACTATAAATAATAAACCCGTCATTTCCCGATGGTAGAGTCAAAATAGGATCATTGACTAATATTATCTTCAGTTCTTCAAAAAATTCTTCACACTATTTTCTCCAAACAAATTTAACCCCTTTACGTGTGGGATTCGTTAATGGGTCAGCCAATCAGGCAAAGTTCTGAACGAAATGCTGATAATAACCTGCTAAGCCAATAAAACTATGTACCTCGGTTATACTCGTCGATGTTAGCCATTCTTGGATTGATCTTTTCTTAGAAGGATCAACAGAGATTCCATCCTTAGAGACAATATGGCCAAGAAAAGAAATCTCTTGAAGCCAGTATTCACACTTGCTAAACTTCCCATATAATTCATGTCTCCTAAGAGTCTTCAGGATAATGCACAATTTATTTTCATGATTCTCATAGTTTTTGGAGTATACCAAGATATCATCAATAAATACCACCACAAAATCATCGAGATATTCCTTGAAAACTCTATTCATTAGATCCATTAATACAGAGGGTGCATTAGTCAATCCAAAAGGCATTACTTTAAACTCGTAATGCCTGTACCTGGTTTGAAATATTGTCTTCAGAATGTCTTCCTTATTGACACACAACTGATGGTATCCAGATCGAAGTTCAATCTTTGAAAAGTATTGAGCACCATGCATTTGATCAAATAAATCATCAATGTGAGGTAGGGGATACTTGTTATTTATTGTTATATCATTGATTTCCCTGTAGTCAATACATAACCTCATAGATCCATCTTTCTTCTTAACAAAAAGGACAGGAGATCCCCATGGAGAAAAACTAGGGTGAATAAATCACTTATTACTCAATTCCTATAGTTGTTTCTTTAGTTCAACTAATTCCACAGTGGCCATTCTATAAGGGGTCTTTGATATAGGCCTTGAACCAGGAATTAAATCAATGGAAAACTCAATTTCTCGTTCTGGAGGATGTCTAGGTAAATCTTTCAGAAACACATCAACATATTCTCTCACAATAGGTAAATCCTCTATTTGAACATTCCTTTCCTCACCCACAGTTATTTCATTCTATTCCTCCCCAATAATTGAATTTAGTTGAGATACTGGGGGTGGATCTAGATAAGAGTCAGGTGGTGAAGATTCTGCTCTAAAGATAAGGTGTTCTTTATCATCATCATCAAAAATCGTAACCTCCTTCTTCTTACAATAAATTTTCACATCATGGTCCGAAATCCAATACATACCGAGGATTATATCAAATTCAGTCATGGGTATGATGATGAGATCAGCAGATAAAGAACATTTATATGCCCTAATGGTAACGGATCCACAGAACTTTGTAGCAATGATACTTCCCTTGAGAGTTTTAACTGACAACTCCCTTGTTAAATAAAATTAGAAATATCTAATTTTCTTAGAAAACTGGGAAGATATGAAACAATTCGATGATCTAGAATCAAATAAAGCATTTGCTAAACTTGAGGAAACCATTAAATTACCTACCACCACGTCTTTCAGGGCTTCAACCTCAACAGTAGTGATTGCATAAGCTTGGACTTAATCCCTGGTCCTTTTTTGAGGTAAGTTTCCCTGACGCTTAAGACAATCTTTTTCATAATGTACCATCTCCCTGAAATTATAGCATTGAACATTGGTAGAATCTTTATTTCCTTTACAATCACCAGCTAGATGGTCATTCTGTCCACACTTGTAGCATACTCCTTTTCCTTTTAGACAGGCACCAGGGTTCTTCCTTCCACAATTATCACAAGGTGGAAATTCAATTCTTCCCTTTTTCCATGTTTCCTTATTTCCTTTCCCAGAGTGTTCAGTAGATCTCTTCTTCTATTGCTTTGATTTAAAGTCATACGACTTAGATAATTATTTTTCTATCTTGATAGCACACGAGACAATATCTTCGTATGACGAGAAGGATTGTGAGACCAATGATTGATGGATAAATGGTTTTAACCCATCAAAGAAATGATCAATCTTACTTCTTTGGTTACGTATATTATCTGCATCATACCTTGCTAACCTTGTAAAGTTATCCTCATACTTTGTGACATTCTCATCTTCCTTTTGTCTCAGACTCAGAAATTGCCTTTCCATATCTGCTTGATGGTCATGAGGAAAGTATTTTTCTAAAAATAGATCTTTGAACTCCCTACATTCCATATTTGATACTTCATCATCTTCCTTTGTGTTTTGAATCAATGACCACCATTGATCAGCATCTCTAGTGAGGCGGTAAACTGCCATGATAACCTTTTCCCTTTCACTACTCCCCAAGGCATAGAATATTTTCTCTAAATAATTTATCCATTGCTCAACTACTAAGGGATTTGTACTCCCATTGAATTTTGGTGGTTGTTTCCTCATGAAGCGATCTAACATTGATCCTCTATACTGTGGATCAGGGTGCTCTATACGGGTAAGGTTATTATTCACAACCTGAGTGAGTTGTCCCGGTATGGTGATTAGCTGATCAGCACCAGTTGCAACACCAGCTCCACTATAATTATCTTGAGCAGGAGGGAAATCCCTACATGGAGTGCATGCATTGATATGGTTTCCATTTCTTCCACTAGGCTCCATTTCTAAATAATTGCATACACTAGATTAGTTTATGAATCGCAACACATAAATCCAAACTTTAAAAACTCTTAACATAAATGGAATAGTTTATGAATATAATCCATAATCATAAAAATGTTTTCTTTGAGGAAGTATATACTCATAAACCCTTCATAATGGTTTGTAAAGAAAATGAGAATTATCCTAATCATATCCCCCGGGAGTGTCGTAACCAAGAGTGTAGCAAAGCCCATTGTCGTGCACCAGTTCCTGTTCAAGTCTAGCTCAAAGAAGTGTTTTGGGGTTTTACTCCTAGGTATATCTGTGCCAGAGCCACCTCTACCTTTTTGTATCTTGATAGGGATATATTGCTCACAAAATTCACAAAATTTCTATAATACCAAAATTATAGGAAGTTCTTGTATATTAATCCTCAAAGTCTATCTTAGGTCTATGTTCTCTAATCAGAGTTTATCTAAATCTAGTTTCCAAGGTTTGTACTAAACTTCCTCTGATACCAACTGTAACGCCCCGACCCTAGTTACCCAGAGTCGGTGCATTATTACATAACATTGGCATGATCATAAGTAAATCATGTCTCGAAAGACCAATCAGTTTAGTATTATTGGAAACAAGATTCAAACATAAGTTTAACTTTAAAACTTGAAAAGAAATACAACACAAATATATTTCATTAGAAACATCCAAGCCTCCTACATTATGCCTGTTGGTCACTCATAACTAACTTCTTCATATCCCGAGAAAATGAAACATAAGAAAGGGTTGAGCTCAAATTCTCAGTAAGGGTAAGTAATACAGCAGAAAATGACATAAATATTAAGCATGGTAAATAATTGAAACCACATGCCTTTACCAATAATAAACATGAATACTTTTATGGAAAGAATATGAGCTGAGTAAATAATGCCATAATAAAACATAATCATGGGTATTATATTAGTCAAATGACCACATGAACCATCAATATTATTTCCATAATGAGGGAATGTATAATACCATACATTCTAAAACATTTTGTCAAGGCCTCGGCCAAGATGTCTAAAAATGATTAAGGCCTCGGCAAAAACCATAAATCAAATTGAGAAAGGTCCTCGGACAATTCCACGTCTAGTTGTCTCATGAGACCTACTGATGCATCAAGGAGCTATAGAGGGCTCCACCCGTCACTTACTAAGTCCAATACATTCCTCATATGAAAATGTTTAAACATATCATAAACATTCGTATTAAAACTAGCATATGAAATGTCAATAATTTTACCATAAATCATGAATGGTATAAAAATAGCACATTCACAGTCAAACATATCACAAAACCTTCAATACAATATGGAAGTTTTATATCACAATAAATCAACTCTAAATAAACTTAAAATCCATCAAATGATGTTGACATAGATGAAATCAAAACTCTTTTTAGAGAAATATCTCTTTCTATTTTGAAATCATTTAAGAGTCACATAATTATAAAATAAAACATTTACTTTGAAAATATTCTTATAATATTGTAAGGGAAGCTTCGATGAGTTTATAATGGTAGAAAATAGCCGCACCCACCATATAAGTTAAAAAAAGACATTCTTACCTTAATTTTGTCGAAAAGGTTTAAAAGGACCTTGTTTGGAAAATGAAGGAAAGATTCATTTATAAACATCTTATAAAAAGTCAAACAAGGGTATAAATGACTTTAACCCATATTCTATAAAATATTAAGAATTTTTTTAAATACATTTTTAAGAAACATGGATGTGGATGATAAAGAGGTCCCAGTAGATAATTATGTATAAACAACCTCGGATAATGAAGAGATTGTGAAATAAACCCTTACCTTGTACTTTTCCTTGGTTGGGGGTAGGTTAACCTCCTATATAATGGTGAAATAGTTGTTATTAAATTATAAAATAATCATATACATTAATATGATATCATATATGGTCTTTTAACATTGATTTGTTAATAATATCTTAGTATTATCATCATTTTGGGTGTTAACTTACTCATTTTCTTTTATATATTTTGTTACATAATCCATGTTTTTTATGGATAGGTTGTATCTTATTCATATCCAGAATGATATCAAGTCCTTAAAAATTATTTTTAATCATCAAATGAGAATTATAATTGCATGGATATGATGGGGAATGAATCTCATCACGTTCGTGGAGACGGTAGTCCGTACGTACGCACGAGCGACAATATCATTCTTTTGATATTAAAATAATATATAATTGGATATTATATCATATATAAAGAATAATTATCATGTTATATTTATTATTTACATCAATTACATATCATTATCATACCCATCCAAATAATAATGTTTTTGAATAACAATTACACCATGACGTGGAGACGGTAAGCCATACGTACGCACATATGGTGACATGTCGTTCAAAGGATGGATAGAATACTGAATATGGTTTTACCATATTTACAATAATATCACAGTATATAGAATATACTGGAGTTATTATTTTAGAAAGTAAATAACAAATAAAGACGAAGTTGAAGAAGAAAGGAACTTGAAAAAGGGTGGTGAAAACATTACCTCTTCTTTGGGTTCTTCCTTTTGATTTGATCAAAAGGGCTCCTTAGGTTGGCTTTCTGATAAAAATAAGGCCTCTAGGTTGAAGTTAGGGAAGTTGAGAGAGTATTTGGGAAGGGTTTGGCCGAACCAAAAGGCTTTGAAGGTGTGAAGAATTGGTTAGAAGTGGTGTCCTTTTATAAGGGGGAGGAGGGGCTCTTTAGGAAAAACTTAAAGTATTAATTTATAATAAATTAATATTCAGTTTTTAAGGGCTAAAAATTGGATTATTAAAATTATAAGGTGGGTATGGGTCTAAATCCTTTCAACCAATATATTTTATATAGGTTTGGGTCATTATATTAACCTTATCTTTTAGTTTTAACTCCCAGTTAATTAGATTGACATTTACCATGTCACTTTTCATTTTTATATTATATAGTTAATAAACTTACTATATACATACAAGAGACACCCAAGTGGTCCATTAATGATAAACCTATAATGATATAAGTCATTTTACCAAACCTTAGATTTTTAGGAATAGAATATCAATTAATAATATAATACCTGTTTTAAAAACTCATTTATGTCAATTTTGACACTATTCAATAATTGATTTTTGTTAAAGTCTTAAAAACTTTATTAATTCAAAAAAAATCATTTAAGAAATCCTAAGATGTAATATTAACCAATAAAATTCGTGTATGTCACCAAAACTTTCAAATTCTATTTATTATAACTTTTATAATACCAATTATTTGATTCTTTTATTATTAAGGAAAACACTACATCATTATTGTGTCATAAATAAATTTAATTATTAAATGTATAAAAATTATAAATAAAATAACATTATGTATGAAATATTTTTAGCTTTATAATGAATATTTATAGTTGAAAATATAACATATATAATCCTATGTAAAAAAAAATTTCTAAAAGATATATGCTTATGTCATTTTTGTATTTACTTTAACTTAATTAATATAAAGTGTCCTTATCACCTACAAGTGGCTCCATGTGGTCCCAAAATCGACCCAAATATTCCCATGGTTGGAAATGTATCAACCAATAAGGTTAGGACACGTTTTAGGGTAAATAATTATTATTATAATATTAATTGTTTACCCTTATTTACCGGATTTACCCTTTAACCATGGTAAATAAAATATTTACCGAAGTAATTATTCAAAATGTCTAAAAATAAAAGTTACCTATTTACACAATTTGGAAATCCTGATTCCAAATATGGAATCCATTTTTCTAAATTCAAAACACAGAAGTGGCAGAAATTAATTTAAAATTAATTCTCGTTGTTAAAACAAAAAGTGTGTTTTTAAGAGATAATAACTATCAAAAGATTGACATTTGTTTATGTCCGGTTTAATTGTGAAATTATGTCCAATGACCAAAATTGTATTAAATGGTAAAAATATATTCTAAATATACTTTAAAACCACTCAAATTCATAATTTATCACTATTAATTATTTCGATTAAAAAAGTTGTTTTTAATTAAAATTTAGTAATTTTCACTATTCATAAAAATATAAAAGTTATCCGAAAAGTACCAAAATTTTACCCTAGGCTAATTTCGATATTCCGAATCCAAAAATTAAGTCCATTTTTAGAGATAAAATTTATAAAATTTCAAAAAGTGGGTATTACTATTCATAATGGCTACTTTGATTGGTCGCGGTGTGTTAGAATCTCGAAGTTGCGTACAACACACACTGTTGTATTATTCAAAGAGAATCGTACCGTGGAAGCTTGGGGTGTTACACATATAGAAAGACCGAGTGAACTATCCTAGTGTTTGAGGATATACTAAGGTCTTTCATGTTAGAATTTGGTCAGAGCTAGGAGGATCCCTTTCCATTGGTAGAGTTTGTGTACAACAATATATACCACTCTACCATCAGCATGGAACCTTTTGAGTCCTTATATGGGAGACCCTACAGGTCACCCTTGTGCTAGATAGAGATTGGAGAAACATATATTGTGGGTACATAGATGGTGTAGGTGACAACGGAGAAGGTTCGGGTCATCTATGAGTAGATGAGGACAGCTCAGAGCATGCATAAATCTTATTCTAATCATCATCATAGGAATTTGGATTTCGAGAAGGGATACCACGTTTTCCTGAGAGTCTCCCCAAGATGAGGATTATGGAGGTTCATTCAGGGTGGCAAGTTATCCCTGAGATTCATTAGGTAGTTTGAGATATTACAAATGGTTTTTGAGGTTTCTTACTACCTTTCCCTACCCCCACAGTTGGAACGGGTGCATGACATCTTCCATGTGTCGTGGCTGAGGAGATATGTGCATGACCCCATGCACGTCATTGAATAGGGTTGAGATAGACATCGAGGATGGATCCACCTTTATGAAGAACCCAATGGTGATCTAGGATCGATAGGAGAGGACTCTATATACATGCACCATCCTCTTGGTATGCATGTTTTGGCGATATGAGAATATGCAAGAGAGTTCATAGGATTGGGATATCCAAATGCGGGCTTAGTTTACAAAGTTGTTTGTGTAATTTTTCTTTTTAGAGATGAAAATATTTAAGGATGGAATGATGTATAGACCTATTTTTTTCTTTGTAATACTTTTAAATACTTCTATATATATTTCCATAGCCAGGCGTAGAGATAGCATGCGATTTTGAGGCCCGGTGTGCTTGAAATTAATTTTATAAAAATATTAAATATATTTTATATTGAATTCTTATAGTTTCTTAAATAAAATGGTATAACTCTTAAATGAATATTCAGATCAGAAATATGAGACCACAATTGAGTCTAGAACATGATTTTTACCCTAGGCATGACCTAAAATAAGTCGGCACAGGGTGTTCGGATAAGTCATCCATTTGCAGTATGTTTAGTGGATTAATTAAATTATTAATTTAATTAATTTATTAAAATAAAATAATGGATTACATCTATAAGTACACTTCTATAGATATTTTATAGGGTTAGCCTCATAAACCCTAGGAGGATTCTAGGGTGTTATTCCTCCTTTTGTTGGTGAATCACATCCAATGATGAAAAATCTCTAAATTAGAGTAGATCGGGACATAGGGAATGCAAAAAATTATTCCATTCATTGGTGGGTGAGTTATTTGATAAAGAATGATCCAATCTACAGATAGTAATTTTCAAATTGTTTTGATTAAATTGATTGATTAGTAGCATCCATTTTATGATCTACACCAATTGTTAAACCTTAGCATGCACATATGTACCGATTTAATTGGTTATGGTTTTGTTTTCTAACCCTAGGTATCCCCATTATTAATCATTGGAAAAGAATTATTGTAAAATATCTATTATAAATTCATTGTTGTGTTTTTCTCCCTTGATTCTTCCATTCTTCAATGATTGGACCCCGTAGTTCCGGTTCAACATTTTTGGGTGGTACCGAGCCTGATCAGACCCCCTGATTCACAATGGATTAACATGAAAGGGATGGATCGACAAGCTAAGGATGTTTTTGGATAGATTGTGGGTTGTGGGAGATAATTTTAAAGATCAGTTTATGAATCATCAATGATGGAAGAACCCGAGGTGTGCAAGATGAATGATGAACCACCGTGATGAATAGATGTCGATTTCCAGCCACCGGATGGCTGGAAACAAACAATGGTGACTAGATCTACCATTTTCAAGTGAAGAAAAAGATATATATGAGGGTAGAGACATAAGATATAGCATGCAGAGAATGGATCTAATATTCTAGAAAAATATAGACTACACACTATATAGATTTAAGAACGCATAGTGCATTGGGACCTAGCTATGGATTCTAGGGTTTTAATTGTTTATATGTATCACACACCATGTGGTACCCCCAAATGCCATGTGAACTTGTGTTGGAGGACTTGGTTTATACTCCTGGAGTACGCAGGCATGGGCACGACCAAGAACGCCATGTACTGAAGTACACCGACATGGCCAAGCATACACAATGTATTGAAGTACATGGACACGGGGTAAAAACAAAAACATGGCCAGGAGGACACGGCCCAATCCTGGGTAACTTAGAAAATTTGTATAGTACACCTACACAGTGTGTAATTCTATATGGAATAGGAGTCGTGTACTGACTAGGGACACAGACAAGAGAAGGAGTGGGACCACACTTCATGTGGGTTCCCTACACACTGTGTACCCCTTGGTTCATTTTTAGGAGACTTCAAACTCTTATATCTTCTTTGTTTAGACTTAGATTTTGGCCCACGAGTATCCTATATTGAGTTTTTTTCATGTAGAACACAATGGTGAATTTGGTTGAGGATTTTGGGATATGATGTGATATTTTTTGGGTATGATGCTTTTTTAGGCGATGATCTATGGTGGAAGTGATCGAGAAGATGATCACCAGAGATAATAGAGTGGAACCCCCCATCATCTTGGGTGTGGGTCCTCTACCTACCAAGTGGAACCCCTCTATTAAATAGGGCATAGATTATCGATGGCCAAAGTGAAACCCCCCCACCCCTGTCGTACCAGAGCATGGGTCCTCATGACACTAGAGTGGAACCCCACCCCCCCCCCCCACCCACCCACCCCCATCATCTTAGGTGTGAGTCCTCTACCTACTGATTAGAACCCCCTATTAGATAGAAAATGGGTCCTAAATGGATAGAGTGAACCCCCCCCCCCCAAGGGATAAAGAAGTGGGTCCTCGACCTTCATAGTGGAGCCCCTTGGACCGATCTGGGCATGAATCCTCTAACTATAGAGTGTAACCCCCCCCCCCAATTCATCAGGGTGCAGGCCCTCTGTAGATGCTTATAGAGTGGAACCCCCTGATGCAATAGGGTGCGGTTCCTCTACTTGGATATTATTCCCCCTCGACTGTATGGAATAGTGGTGAGGCATGGGTCTCCCTACAGTTACTTCTAAGAAGACGCCTGAGATTTTGGGCATCATTGATGGACTTTTAGAACTAATGGAGAATCTTTTCCTAGAATGGGTTGTGAGATGGATATCCTCTTACTCTCTCATTTGGGATTCTTTTTGTTGAGCATATATATATACATTTGTATACATGTTATTAGATTGTATTAATCTTATATCAAGGGTTGTGAAGAAATGTGGGTTATTTCATGTGCTTTCTGTGTTTATCTTCTTATGGTTGGATGAGGTTACTCTCTTACTATGGGTGGAAAAGACTCGATGTGTAGTCCACCTACACACTGTGTTGATCCCCTTTTTCTTGGATGATATTGATTTCTCTTACTTTGGGTTGAGTTGCATCCTGTTTACTATCTATTATCCTTCTATTCCTATTATGTCTCTTACTGCTCCTTATTTCATCTTTTAGGGCATCCTAGTGGGTATGTATATAATCACCCAAGTAGGGGATTTGATCGCACATGTTGTATTCTATACAGATGACGGATAGGTTGGCAGTGAATTCAGAGGAAATTAAGGATACTTGGTGCTTTGGACCGTGTATGGTGGTCATATATTGGATATTAGGAGCTAGTCTCTTGCAGTAGTTTAATTTCCATGTTTTCAGGTAGGGACATATTTCTAGTTTGGCATGTATTTTGCCCCTTTACTTTTTAGTTTATGCTATCATACTCTTGTACACCCTAGAGGTTTTTCATGTTTGGTTTATATTATAGTTGATGCATATTTTTATTATTATTCCTCTACACTTATGAATTGATATGGTTGGTTGTGTAATTATAGGTACATTAGGTAAAGGCCTCCCATTTAGGTTATGAATTTCAGTGCTTGTCACCACCCCCTGGCCTATGGAGGAGGTCTTGTGGTAGTTGTGGATCGATCTCCAGTTAGGTTCGAGTCATGACACCATAGTTACTCCTAGGACCTTGTGCATTTAATCTAACCATATTCTTACCATACCAAATGTAACTATCCAAAGACATACACTACATGGCCTTTTCATGGTTTTCTAAACCGTGTTGGCTAACCATGTAGCCCCTTTAAAAAAATTAAAATTTTGAGCCCAAAAATTACCAAAATTCAAAATAACTTAAAATAATTAAAAATAATAATAAATAAATAAATCATGGAATGTTATATTTGAAAAATAAAAAATATCATAGTGTTGATAATATTATTGGCAATGTTGAGTCTATAATTAAAACAAGAAGATCTCTTTTTAATTTTTGTACAAATTTTTCTATTGTTTCTAAATTTTTACCTAATGATGTTAATGAATCATTGAAAGAACCTATTTGGATTGTTTATATGGAAGATGAGCTCAATCAATTTATAAGGAATGATTTTTAGGATTTCGTTAAATCCCTAAAGGATAAACATATTATTATAACTAAATGGATTTTTAGAACCAAATTGGTTGAGTCTAGAAAAATTATAAATAATAAGGAAATATTAGTTATATAAGGTTATTGTAAAGGAAAAGGTATATATTTTGAGGAGTATTTTATGTATTTTGATAGGATTGAATCTATTAGAATTTTATTATCTTTTTCAGGTTTTAAAGGTTTTAAATTGCATCAAATGGATGTTAAAAGTGATTTCTTAAATGGTTTTATTTCTAAATAAGTTTATGTTAATCAGCCACTAGTTTTTAAACCTAAAAATTTTCCTAATCATGTTTTTAAATTAATAATAACTTTATATGGACTTAAGAAAGATATTAGATCTTGGTATGAAATTTTTTTATCATTTATATTGAATAATGGTTTTAATAAAGGAAAATTAGATCCTTATTTGATTATTAAGATGATTTATAGTGACATTTTAATTATTCAAATTTATTTTGATGATTTTTTTTGGTCCAACTACTAAATTGATTTGTAATGAATTTTCTAATTTAATTAATAGTGAATTTACCATGAGTTTAATGTGATAATTAAGATTCTTTTTTGGACTTAAAATTTATAAAAGGAAAGATAAAATATTTTATAATCAATCTAAGTGTGTTAAAGAATTTTTTAAAATATTTATCCTTGATTCTTATAAAACCTATTGAACCCCTATGATTACTAATTGTAAATTGTATTTGTATGTTTATAAAAATATATTTGTGATGAACCACCCCAGGATACCCTCCAAATTGGTACCCAAACCGATTATCCACTAACCTAAAGGAAATTCCTGATCCTCGTGGGTTGGAGACTAGCACCCAAGCATCAAACAACGAACAAGGGGAATGATTTCACCCAACCTAAAATAAGATAAATGGAATATATATATATATATATATATATATAAAGGAAACCAGAAATAGAATACATTCCATAATCAAAGAAATATATCATTAGTGATAAAACCCAAAATAAACAAGATAAAACTCCAAGGAACATGTCCAAAAACCAAAAATTATAACTAAAACTAGAACATATACTATGTGTGATATGGGGGAAACATCCCACCATCACACTTCCAGTTACCCATACTTATTTTTCATAAATATCACTACCTCACTATGGAGTCTTGCCTTTTCCTACATCCAAATAAAATACAAGTTATGTACATTCCTGAGGGAATGTGTGGTGTGTGAGCTAAACAAGATCAGTAGGATCTCATCTAGGTGTTCCATATTAAGTCTCTGTATAATAATCTAAATACACTCAATTTATAGAAAACATGGAATGATAAAAAAAATTCAAAAAAAATTATAGTAAAATTATGGTAAACAATTCTCCCTTTTCCATAGTTCTAAAACAAATCCAAGGAAGAAAGTTTCAAATAATATTTCAAATAACTAATTACATTTATCAAAATATGTATATCAAATCCAAAATAGTACAATCCAAAGAAAAATGGTAAACATTCCTAGGATCAAAAAGGTCAAGTAAGCTAGGTCACTCATATGTCTGTAAACATTAATGGATAGTACGAACTCAAGTCCCCAGACCCCATGCATAAAGTCCTAGGGAACAGAGTAATGCCCCTAAAAGTGAACCCCTTTATAATGTCAATCAAGTCCTCGAACCCATGCATCTATGTTCAAGGAATGGAAGAGCACCCCAAAAAGTGAACCCCCTTAAAATAATAATGGATAAGAAAAATACCACACCTTCCACCTAAGTATACAAGTCTCCCATGTACAGAATATATCAAATCAATTTTTAAAATGGTTTATCACATTTCACAAACATTTCCAAAAAAATATTTATTCATATAAAGCCTTATTTAAAAATCTATTTCACAATCCATTTCAGAATTCTTTGAAAAAATACATTTCTTTTACCAAAAAAGGGGGAAACCATATTTTCTCAAAAAATTGTTTACACACACAAATCAATCAATCATTATAATTTATTTATAAAAAAATTTATAAAACTAAGAGAAATTATGGTTCAAATTTCATAGGCTAGAGACGAAACCACCTGCCTTAACTTAGGTCTCACACCAACCGTGATGGGATCCACACACCAAGAGTGGAAAGGTAACACAAGAGAAATGAAAAAAGTCCTTAACATTGATTCTACCATCTTAAAATTGAATTTCATAAAAAAAAAGTTTTAGCAAATAAGTTAAGTCAATACATACCTAGAGAATCTCACACACCACACCACAACCAATACAATAACCATACCCTGGATGATGAAATCACAAAGGAATCTACAAAGTATTTAGATAGATTGCATCTTAATAAAAAGAATCCAAAACACAATCCAAATACACTTACAAAACTAATAGAAACAAAGATAATGGGAATAGAATTATCACACTCACCAAAGGAAGAGAAACCAACCACATCAGAGATAAAAGTGTCGATTGAAGAGATCTAAAAGGGATGGAAATATCCAAAATCTCCAAGAGTGGATCTATGGATCAAGGTAGAAGGTTAATGATGAATGATAGGGGATATAGGCATATAACGTATAAAAAAATTTGGGTATAAAAATCACATGGTGTGAAAACATGGTTCATAATGTGAATAATTCATATTGCATGTACGCTGAAAAGGGAATCACATACTATTAAAAATATTGAATGACCCATTCATGACATGAATAAATTTTCACATCATTAATGTTTTTCACACCATGAACCAAGATCATGGATTCTTCCCAAAACAAATTCACATCATTAATAAGCCTTTCTTGATGTGAACCGGTTCTACAACCAGTACCCAGCCCCAATTCATTTATAAACCCCCCAGATTGACTCCAACACTCTCAAAACCTTAAAAATTATTAAAATACATTGTACCTTAAATAAGATGTTATAATATCCACACCATGGGACTTTCTATCCTTAGAAATTCATTTGGGAGAAGGATACTCCAAAAAGAGGTGAGGCTACTGCTCCCTCACTAACAATTCACACTCCCAAGTCTCATGAAAAGCTGATCTATGCCACTACAATACTTTGATCAATGGAATAGATTTACCATGAGATTATTTCATTTTTGAATCCATGATCTCTAATGGTTACTCCACAATAGAAACATATGGCTCCAGATCAATCTTATCCCAACTCAAAATATAATAATAATCAGTGTGGTACTTCCTAATTTAAGATATATAGAAAACATCATGTATACCATTCAAATGAGTTGATAATTCTAACCAATAATCAACCTGACCAAGAATATCAATGATCTCAAATGTTTCAACATATCTTAAAGACAAATTTCTATGTTTCCCAAGCTGATTGTGATCCAACCAAGGAGAATATTTTAAGAAAACTTGGTCACTAATGGAAAAATCCAAGGGATGGTGTTTATGATCTTCATATTATTTATATTGACTCTAAGTTATAATCAAGAATAGACATATATCTTGGATTATCAATGATGAATCCTAAATAAGACTTGGCCCCACAAGAGAGGCCTCACCCACCTTTGTCCAATAAAGAGGTGACCTGCACGGGAGACCATGAAAAGCATAGAAGGGTTCTGTCCTGATTAATGACTAGTAACAATTATTATAAGTGAAATCAACCAATACCAAATGGTTGTCCCATGATCCACCAAAATTAAAGATGCATGCATGGAGCATATACTCCAAGATCTGAATTTCATGCTTCGTCTGACCATCTTTCTATGGATAGTAAGTTTTACTCAATTTGAATTGAGTACCCATTACCTATTAGAGACTCTTAAAAAATCTAGAAGTTAACTTAGGATCCTTATCAGTAACAACGTTAGAGGGAACACCATGCAACCTCACAATATTTTTCACATATAGCTTACCCAGATCTTTAGCTTTATTGGTGTCCCTTATCAAAATAAAATGAGATTATTTATTAAATCGATCAATAACCACCTAGATATCATTATTTCCTCAGGGATTATATGGTAAATCCCTAATAAAATTCATAGAAACCTCATCTCATTTCAAAACCAGAACCAAAATAGGTTGGAGAAAACTAAAAGGCTTCAAATGCACTACCTTTATCTTCTGGAAATTATGACAATGGGACACATAATCAGTGATGTTGTGCTTCATACCCATACACTAGAAATTTCATATCATGTCATAATACATATTCATAGTTCCAATTTGAATAGCCCGTGAATAACTATTGAAATCATGAAACATTGAATTCATATTTGATTATGGGACAAAAAACCAATTCATGAATCAAATAATACTATCATAAGGGAGAGACCATAAATAAATGGTCTCACCACCATAAAAGGTTTCCTTGATTTCTATGAAATCATCATCCTACTACTAACCCTACAAAATAGACTCAATGACAGATGATGATAAATGAATATTGGTCAGAATCATACCTGATTTATCCACCTGTTTTTACAAATATAATTTGGAAAAATCCCCATAAGGTTCCACACCTCCTTCAATTTTAAGATATTATAGAAAGGAAAATTTCTATTAATAGAATCAGTAATATCATTCCCTTTCCCATGAGTGTAAGTGATGTCAAAGTCAAACTTCTGGAGATATTCCACCCACTACATCTATCTGAGATTTATATTCTTCTAAGAAAAGATATAACTTAGACTCTTATGATCAAAAAAGGCCATGAAACTCTCCCTAAAAAGATAGTGTTGTTGTCACTTAAGCCCATACATAATAATATAATGCTCCAAATCATGAGGGAGGTAATTTTTATCATGTGGAAAAATCTGAAGAGATCCATAGGATACAATGTGATCATCATTCATATTCACACAACCCAAAACAACATCAGAAGCATCACAGTATACCACATACCTATTACCAAATTTAGTAAAGATTAGAATAATAGATTATGTCATAAGTCATTTTAGTTCCTCAAAAGAATTATTACACTTAGAATCCTAATTGAATTTCACCCCTTTCTTTGCAATAGTAGTCAAAGATGATTCCAACTTTTAGAAATCTTTGAAGAACTATCGATAGTATCCAACCATACATTGGAAGATATTTATCTCAAAGTCATTTTGTGGTTCTTCCCATGAAAATAAAAGCTTCACCTTCCTCATGATCAACTGAAATCCCGTGTTTTGAATTCATGTTCCCCAATAACTTCACTTCTTGGATCCATAAATTTATTTTTGACCAATTCCTATAAATTTGATTACACCTCAGGATATATAAAACTAGATTCATATAGTGCTCATGATCATTCTCAGATCTTGAATAAACCAGGATATCATCCACAAATAAAATGAAAAAGGTGTCGATATACTGATGGAATATCCAGTTCATCAAAGCCTTAAAAACTATAGGATCATTAATTAGACCAAAAGGAATAATAATATATTCATAATGGTCTTACCTACTCCTAAAATATGTCTTTGGGATATCAACCACCTAAACCCTGAGTTGATGATAACCCGACCGAAGATTAATTTTTGAAAACCACTTCATCCCCTTTAAATGATCAAAAAAATAACCCACATAGAGAAAAGGGTAATTATTCTTAACAGTCAACCATTTCAAATTCTTATATTTCTTTAAAAAATGAAGTGAACCATCATACTTCTTAGTAAATAGCATGGGGGCTTCCCACAGTGAAATGCTGTGGAAAACCAAAACTTTCTCTATTAGATCATATAAATGAATCTTGATCTCTTTCATCTCAATGGGTATCATTCAATAAGAGGGTGTCGATATCAGTTGGGTACCTAGAACTAGATCAATTTAAAACTCTACCTCTCTCTGGAATAAAATAAGATAATTTTTCTAGGATGACATCAAGAAAGTCCCAAACAACCAAGGTAAGATCACCAAGATATTGAACATCATCAGGATCAACTGAGATAATAGAAAACTAACTCCTAATATCTAGGAAATAAGGACTTATACAACCAAACCTTGAATCCCACTCTCCATGAAACACCTGAGAGATCCCATCAACAGCAAAAAAAAATACACCAATTATAATAATAAATCTTATCATGATGAACGGCTACCCAATCCATATCGATGATGATATCAAATAAATCCAAATATAGAACTAGAAAATCTCATACTAACTCTGTGTCAGCTATCAATAAAGAACATGCATGACATCGAAACCCCTGCTCCTTCACCTTTCCAATAGGTTTTGTAAACTCTATAAAAAAATAGCCTAAGCTCTATGGGAAGTTTTAACACATCAACAAAATTGGAATAAATAAATGAGTGTGAGGAACATGTATAAAATAGAGAAGTTACTATAGAAGATTCAACAAAGATAGTACCTCTCACTATAGTCAGGCCTACATCAACCTCCACTGAAAACTCATCCACTTCATGAAGGTGATTCACTATTGAGACCTATAGATGTATCCTTATGGACATTGAAGCTTCTAAATATGTTGCAGTGGCCTTTGGAGCTAAAGATCCATAACCATAACAGGGCATAAACATAACCTGGTATAACCTATATAAATAGACCTTGAATCCACAAGCATTACATATCTTCATGGGTGTGGGAAAAGATTGTTGGGTGTTCCATACCTGACCACAATAATAGAAATTCATGGGCACATTATTGGATGCTACTGATGGTACAGAAGGGGGCCACTACTGAGAACCACCTCCACCACTATTAAAATTATCATTCCACTTTCTCTTCTTTCCTTGTGTGCTACTAAAACTTACAATGAGTGGAAGGGAAGAGATATATAATCCTATGTTACCCATAATATCAATTTATGTTATCATAGTCCTATCAACTATTTCATCATAAGTGGTAATATTCAGCATGTGTACCTATGATTTAATGTCTAGTCACAAACCCTTTAGATATTTCTGAGCTCTAATCTGATCATTCATTACCACCTATGGAAAAAACTAACCATATCTGTAAAATGGTTGGTGTGATCCAAAACTAAGTACTCTCACTATTACAATAAGAGGAACTTTGGAGAGTTTTCTATCATTAGAAACTCTAGATAAAATTGTTAAAATAATAGGGTCTTTAAACCCTTCTAATCCCATCCCACGTGCCAATTTTTTTGTACCATATAATCCCACCATTTCTTGTTGTGACCCTCAAACTTGAACATTGTTCACTTAACCCTGATAGACTTAGGTGTATCTAGGAATTATAAGTCCTGGTCGATCTTATCTATCCATTACTCTACCTCTTGGGATTCATATGTACCCTTAAAGTATAGATATTATCATGTAAAAACTCTCAAGATAAATCCCTGCCTTTCCAGACTTCTGGTTACACATCAGCAATTTGGATCTTAACTCATGGAACATTTTGGTCCATGAAAAAAACTACCCAAATGATAGCATCTAGAATATCATGATCCAAAGGAGGATTCCCTTGAGGATCATCTATCATTGCACCCTCCTGTGGAATCCATGGAATACATCATGGAGGAATGTTTCTACACACTAGAAATAGAATTTAACGATCATAAAATAATGTAATATAAGTTTAAACTGGTAGATTATAAGTATAAGTTGATATCAAGATCAAATTTTGACACTAGCGATGCACATCCCAACATCCCATGGTAACTTAAGACTCTTCATGGTAAGATTTGGACATGCACTCATTGTAGCCTACCTTTCAAGTCTTTACAATCCTATATTATATCTACCAGACATCCCAAAATAAGGATAGTTTAGAAAAAACCATTCTTTTGATACCAATTTTTAATGAAAAAACCCGGGATATCCTCTAAACTAGTACCTAAACCAATCCACCACTAACCTGAAGAGCATTCCCAATCCCCACTGGTTAGTGACTAGAACCTGGGCATAAAACAAAAAACAAGAGGAATGATTTCACCCCACATGAAACAAGATACATGGAATATATATAAAGGAAACTAAAAACAGAATACATGTCATACTCAAAGAAATAAAGTGGTGGTGATACAATCCAAAATAAGCAGGATAAAACTCCAAAGAACATGTCCAATAACCAAAAAGGACAACTAAAACTAGATCAACTACTCTATGTGATATGTGGACAACATCCCACCATCTCTCACCACTAGTTACCCATACCTGGTTTAAATAAACCTCACCACCTCACTGTGGATCCTTTCCTTTTCATACATTAAAATACAATACAAGGTCTACACATTCCTGAGGGAATGTGAAGGGTGTAATATAAATAGTCCCAATAAGATCTCTCCCAAGTGTTTCATATCAATTCTTTGTAAAATAATCCCAATATGCTCAATTTATAGAAATCATGGCATGATAAACAGTTAAATAGTTTTATAGTAAAATCATGGTAAATAGTTCCCCTTTTTTCATAGTTCCAAAGAAAGTCTAGGTAAAATAGTTTCAAATCATATTTCAAATAACCAGTTACTTTTATCAAAATAGGTATATCAAATCCAAAATACTACAATCCAAAGAACAAAGGTAAACATGCCTAAGATCGCAAAGGTCAAGCTATATAGGTCACTCATACCTATGTAAACATTAATGAATGGTGTGAAATAAAGTCCATATAGCCCATGTATAAAGGTCTAGTGATCATAAGAATACCCCATAAAGTGAACCCCCTTATAATGTAGATCAAGTCTAAGAGCCCATACATCTACATTCTAGGAAAAAAAAGAACACCCTAAAAATTGAACCCCCTTAAAATATCAATGGATGGATCCCAATACCACACCTTCCACCTAAGCACCCAAGGCTCCCATGTGAAACATATATCAAATAAATTTTTCAAAGAGTTTATCACATTTTGAAAAAATTTCCAAACAACCCTTTATTCATCAAAAACCTTCTTTGAAAATCCATTTCACAATATATTTCACAATGATTTGAAACACATAGCTTTTTACCAAGATGAGGGGGGGGGGAATTTATCAAAAACCTTTTTACACACACAAATAAATCAATTATGTTGGTCTATTTAGAAAATAATTTATAAAACCAATATCAATTATAGTTCAAATTTCATATGCTAGAGATGGAACCACCTACCTCAACTAAGATCACACACCAACCACAATGATATCCACACACTAAGAGTGGAAAGGGAACAAAAAATCAACAAATGGAGGCCCTAACATTGATTCTCACAACTTGGAATCGAATTCCATAAACAAAATGGTTGGTAGAGAAGTTAGATCAACACATACCTCAATAATCTCACATGTTTCACCACAACCAACACAAGAACTATCCATCAGATGATGAACATACATAGGAATATACAAAGGATTGAGAGAGATCAAATAATTATCAAAATAATTCAAATGTATAGCCCAAATATAATACCAAAACCAATAGAAACAAAGAGAATGGGAAGAGAATGATCTTACTCACCAAAGGAAGAGCAACCAATAATGTCGGAGATTAAAGCATCAATCAGCGAGGTCCAAAAGGGATAGAACCACCCAAAATTTTCAAGAGAATCCCTAGGGTTTGAGGAAGGAGGTTCATAATGAATGAGAAGGGAATCGGGTGTGTGGTACATAAAAACATGTTGTTAAAAAACATCACATGGCATGAAAATGTAGTTCACAACATGAATCATCCAGGTTCTATGTATTCCAAAAAAGGTGTCACCTTCTATTAAAAATCTTGAGTGACCCATTCATGGAATGAATAAATTTTCATGTAATGGTTGTTTTTTAATCCATTAACTAGGATCATGGCTTTTTCCTAGAAGAAATTCAAATTATGAATAATACTTTCATGATGTGAGCAGGTTTTGCAGCCAGCACCCAGCCCCAATTCCTTTATAAAACCCCTAATTTAGCTATTTTTTTTATGAACCTGAAAAAAACTTTTAAAATAGAGTGTAACTTAACCAAGATATTACACTATTAATGTTAATTTTTTATAGGAATGATAGGAAGTTTACTTTATTTAAATGATTATAGACCCAATATTGTGTTAAGTGTATGTATGTTTACTACATATTATATTGATCATAAAGAATATCACTTAAAGGATATTAAAAAAATATTAGATATATTAAAGTAATTGTAAATTATAGATTGTTTTATTATGAACATAATTTTTTTAAAAAATTAGATATTATGATTCTGATTTTTGAGGTTATAGAATTTATAGAAAGAATACATCAGGAATATATCTCTTTCTAGGAAAAAATTTAATTTCAGGGAACTCAGAGAAAGAATTATCAGTTGTTTTATCATTAGTTGAAGGTAAATATATAGATTCTACTAATTATTATGATCAATTTTTTTGGATTAAGAAAACTTTGTCTGATTTTAATGTTTATTTTAATAAAATATATATTTATTGTGATAACTCTTTTGCTATTTCAATTTCTAAGAACCCATTAAAAGATTCTATAACTAAACATATAGATTTTAGATTTCATTTTATTATAGATCATGTTAATAAAGTAGAAATCTATTTGGAATTTTTTTCAAAAAATAATCATTTGGATGGTATATTTACTAAATCATTGGATGCAATAAAATTTGAGAAAATAAAATTTGAACTTATTATGATGGAATATTAGTGTAATTTTAAATTTTTAAACAGTTTGATATTTCTAACTGTTAAAATATGTTTAATTTTATCCAGTGTGCATGTATTGTCAATTTTATATTTTGGTTTACTAGTATGTCCCCTAACTGTTAGTTAATTCTAATTAATTGAAAATTATTTTATTATTCCCTGAATATCTTGAAATGTTTCATGCCTCTTTGTAGTTGTTAAAGTCTTATATAAGATAATTTCTTGAATTTTTAGACTACTATATTTTCAAACCTAAACAAAAATGGTTTATTTATTTTTAAAAAAAAGGAATTTTAATTTAAGGGTGATCTTTATAATCTTTATTTACTTTTATTTTGTTTTATAACTATTTTTATAATGTATAAATTTAAGAATATTTGTCTTCTTTAAATCTTTTTTTCATTTAAAATTGTTTTTAGTATGCTAAAATCTGCTTGAACTTGAAGTATATTCAACAATATATGTTTAATTATGAAGTTTTTATTTTTTATACAGCTTAAGAATAACTTGTTTGTTGATTTTAATATGTTAATTCATGATATTCTTAGATGAAATTTATGTTTAATTTAAGGGGATATTTTTTTAGTTTGTTTCAAAATTTGAACTTTTGGATCAATTACAAAAAGGTAGAGCATTTTGAAAACTTATTATTTATAACCCTTTTGATTGTTTCAATAAGTGGGTATTTTTAATAGTTATGTTATGTTATGTTTTTTAAATTATAAAAAATGAGAATATTGTTGAGTGGTTCCTTCCCACATTATTTGATTGTGTTTTGATATTTACAAATTACTCAATTATTTTCAAAATTATTATTTTATTCCCTATATCATTAGTAAAGAAAAGTGTTTGAAACTTGCACCGCTTTTAAATGAAAATAATAATATTTAATTTAATTTTTTATCTATTATTATTTAATTATTTATCATTTATTTATTCATATTTTTTTTATTCTATTATTTCCTGAGTAAAATTGATTTTCTGAAGTTTTTAAAGAATTATGAAAATTTCACTAAGTGAAAATTAATACAATCTAGATAAGTCTTATGAAGTGATTTTAAAGTCTTACATTTTTCATTGAAGTCTTATGATTTTCATAAAAATTTTACGGAAGTTATATTTTTGGTTAAGTATAAATTCATACAAAAAAAATAATGACATGCATGATTTATAAAAGTAATATGTGTGGTTTTAAAATTCTTACAAACCTAATATTTTCCAAATTATAAAGCCTTGAACTATGATAATAGTCATATAAGCATATGTTATGTATTATGAAAAATAATAGTCTTATGAAGGATTAAGTCTTGTGACATTTTAATTCCTATAGAATATTTTTATCTTACAAACTGAATTTCTTATGAGATTTTAAAGTCTTGTAAGTTTTAAAATTTTATGAAAATGCTTCTTACGATTATTTATATCTTACTCAAAACTTCATCTGATCGATTTTTCTATCTTATGAAGAATGAATATATCTTATGAAGATGTACCCTAAGAAAATATTGAACCTTAAAATATATATATATCTTATGGGTTTTGAATTATTATATGTTTTTATTATTTATGACTGATTTTATGCATGCTTCGGAAAGTTTAATCAAATGTTTTCAGAAGGAAACTAAAATTATGAGATTTATGGGATATCATTAAGTGTTATCATTGGGAGATATTTCAAAGTTGTTCAATATTAATAAATACCATTTTATGAATTAGGAAACTCTAAAGTAGTTTGTTACCACTCGCATGAAAATTATAGGATGATAGGTCATTCTCTTGATCGATATTTGTGGTGATAATTATGGTACCTTTATTGTTATTATTATTAATTATTCTAACCATTGTAGAATATTGTGTAGCGATTACCGATTATTATTTAAAGTAAAATGAAGCTTCAAGCAATCATACCCTTGAATGAATGTCAAAAACTATTACAAATGTGAACTTAGTAATTTCATGCATTTATAAGTGATCCAATGTGAACAACCTTCAAACTATTGGTCAAATATCATAGAAGAATATGAATTGTACAATATTTACAACCTTGAATAGACAAACTGATCCATTACTCAAGAATTGGTAGTTATGCTTCAGTTGTTCTATGTCATCTTCTACCAACTTTGTTATTTGAGTCTGTAATTAATTCTTTCTTTCTCATGTGCTTAAATTGTAAGAACCAGCATTTTTATGAGTCGGTTTTTCTTGGGATAATTTTAATTTCTCCATTTGTGGGTGGGTTTTTTTTAAATATGGTAATTATAACATGGTTATGAGGGTTTTAACATCTATAAATGGTGTTTTTTGAAGTTTTTAATGTTTTGATGGAAGTCTTAGTGGTTTGAGAGAGCAGAAGATGAGAAATGGACAAGTTAAGTTGTTATAAATAGCCCTAGCAGGCCATTCACATCGAGAATATAATTAATGATGTGAATAATTTTCATGGGGTGCATATAGGGAGTACAATACATGAAAACAGGACCTTCAAAGGATCATCTCAAAAAGTCATGGTGTGAAGCTCCCTTTCACATCGTGACACATGTGGGCATGGCCCAGTAAATTCTTTGGATCAAATTTTTCAATATGTGAACTCTTTTTTCACATTGTGAACCCTCATGGATATATTTTGTGGATGTAACCCTCTAAAATAGATTTTTTCGAACCCCTTACATATATATGTTGTTCAAGGAAATATCTTGGCTTCCGGGAGTTCCTCTAATCTCAGCTATCATCCATTTGAAGCACTGTCATTTGCGATGGATTACTATAGGAAAGACATATATTTTGTGATCCATGGAAATTTCCAATTTTCTTTAGAATCACCTTAATTAATTAGTCATGGATTGATTCCATTTGAGAAAATGGATGTTGAATCCACCGTATCTTGATGGATTTCTATGAGGATGATAAGATCATGGATCTGTCTGGGGGTATCTCATGTTTTTAACGCATTCGTTAAAGGGAGATCCATTAAAGGTGTGCTGTTGGGTTTCTATTCTAAATGTTTCCAATTTAATTCTATAAAATTGGTTTTTTTCATTATTTTTCAATAGGTATTTTTCCCAATTTAGATCCAGAAGTGTCTTACGAACCACCAATGGAAGGTTGGTTAAAGTTCCGACTAGGTAACATTGTCCAGTAAGTCTTTTGAAATGTTTTCTTTCACCATTGGGTGTAAGGTTCCCTTTTATAATTAAATTAATTATAATTGAGTTATAATTAATTAATCGGATTATTTTGGAATAATATAGGAACTATATCATTTAAGGAAGGGCCAACTATACTTGGGAAACACATGCAATGTTGTTGGGCCTTGCTTGGCTTGATATTAACTCCTTTTGAGGTAGGTGGTCTAGAAAAACTCACTTTTGTCTTTTTCCACTTTTTTAGTATATATAATATGTTCGATCACACTAACATGTCATTTGAGTGACCTAACGAAATTAGTAATCCATTTCCTTGATGATAATTATCTTCTTTGACCTCCTAAGGACCCTGTTGGGTATCTTGGTGTTGTAACTGATACATGTGGCCACCTGAGAGGTGTGTCAACCCTTGATTAAATGAAAATTGTTGATAATTGTTTTAACCATGTGAACCTATCATAAAGGTGAAATATAATAATTTGGTAACCTGACTTGACATGATACCAGTGATCCATCCTGATGCAGAAGAATACACTAGTTGAGAATAAATTGTAAGTTAATTGTTAAACAAATTATTTGACCTTGTTGGCTTATGTTTTTCTAGTTACTTGATGCATACCATTGGAAATTACTCCTGATGTAGGAGAATCAACCAGTTGGATAAGGTTTCTGGCTACTTGATGCTTACCTTCAGTGATTCATCCTCAATAGGAGAATCAACCAAGTGAGATTAAATGTCATGTTTATTGATAACAGGATTAATTGAAAAACTTGGAATGATATTTAAATGGTGATAAATGGTATATTGGTTTGATATAGCATTGGTGATTCTTCCTGATGCAAGAGAATCCACCAAATGAGAACAAATGGTTGGTAAATTGGTGATTTGATAAATTTACCAATATATATTATGATAATATGTTGATGTGATTGATGCATGACATTCTTGGATTTATTGTACTTGATATGGATAAAAGGATGCTTGATGTCTTGGACCACTATCTCGTGAGATGTGGCATCACTGATTCACCTTGATGTAGGGTAATCCACCATTTGTGATTGGTATCTTTTCCCCTTGACATGGAATTGTGACCTGGGAAGATATAAGTGACTCAAACATTGGAATATTCATGGATCCAAATATGAGATGATATTTACCCTTGGCATGGTATTTCACCTTGGGAAGATATAAGTGACTCCAGCATGATAATTTTCATGGAGCCCAATAAGAGATGATCTTTCCCCTTGGTGATTTGTGCTCTGGGAAGACGTAAGTGGTTCTAAAAATTCTAGGCATAATGAGATGGTTACTTAAGACATTATATGGGTGATTCACCCTGAGTAGTAGGATCCACCACTTGATGTTTGAGGGTGAGACATGTAGTTTGTTGTGACAGAATACTAGCAATTTTTCCTAACTTATGAGAAATCCACTAGAGTTTTGGGTGATCTATCCTAATGCAGGAGGATCCACCACTCAATATAGATATCCATCATGGAGCCGAAGAAAGTTTGGATAAACCTATGTGTCAATTCAAAACTCGAGGGTTGGGAGGTTTATTTGATATTATTATTCAGTTTATAAATTGATGCCCCTGTTTATCATCTTATTGCATGCACTATATATAGACTGGTTTTGTTTAGACGATGTCGGTGGTGACCTACTGAGTTTTACTCAAACCCTACTCAGGATTCCATTTCACATGGGTACCCAAGCATCTCTTACATGTTTATTATAGGCACTTTTTTGGGATGAGGCATGGGTTGGTGTGGTTGAGTATGATAATTCAAATGATTTCAGGAGAATGGATAAGGTTTGTCTCGGTGGGTAGATTGTTGTATGTTCATCATGGTTGTTTGGGCCTTTATTTCATTTCATTTATTATTGTTGGTTTTTTTAGTGTACTCTGATAAAATATTGTCATGGATGATGTTTGGCTATTTTTTTGTTATTTTACACTCTGGTTTAGGGGGAATATCCTCTCTATTGTACCATCTTTGACACTCGCTTCTAGATGGAAGCCTCTGGTATACAGAGAGGTGTGCTTGAGGTCATGTGGTTAGCTGGTACAGCTATTGGTTATATATAGATTCAGTGTGGTACGTTACATAAATCATATTTTTTTTATATTTTTCCCTTCTAAATTCATTCTTATTTTTGGGTTTTGACTCTTGGGTTAAAAATGTCAGGGTTGGAATATACTAATTTTCAAAAGGTATTTTTTTTGTGATAATGCAGAGGACTTGTGCACATGGTGGTTTGGAGTGCATGGAGGAGGTTACATGTGGAGGAGAGTGAATGTGAGGTGGATGGGGGTGCACACAAGGTGGCGTGGTGATGGTTGGTGGGCACTAATTATGGTTGCGCACAGTAAGTGAGGTCTAGGCGTGCGCTGGTTTTTAGTACAACAAGGGGAATCGTGAGGGCCTAAGTGTGCAAATGGGCACTGACTCAAGGAGGTTATGCACCTAGAATGAGTTACTTCTAGGTGTGTGGAGGAGTGTCAGCATAGATCATAGCATCAAATTGTGTGATTCACACATTGACAAACAAGAGTTGGGTTTTTTTTTTTGAACTGTTGTTTATCTTTTTTCATTAATACAGAGGCAAGTATAGTCTTAGCGGCTACTTGGATTGGTGGTGCATCAAAACCTGGACCATTAGATAAGGCATATATTATTTTATGAGTCCCTTATATCAGATCTATATAACCCAATATAGTATTAACAATCTATTTTATTGATTTTATATAAAAAATATTGTTTTGAAATCAATCGAACACTGATTGAAACTGTGAAGAATTTTGAAAATAGAAATGTAAGACCGATCATAGGTGAAGCGCATCATTGAGAAAGTGAGAGTTTAATTTTCATATGATGAGGGAGATGACAAAAAAAAATACAAATAAAATATAAATACAAGAATTAAATTAAAAAAACACAATGTAGAGACCCAAAAAAACATCCACCTTTCATTAACATTTCCATATATTTATAGTGTACAAATAATACCAAAAGATTGCATATGAAAAGTTGGGAACATGGAGGGGTTTATTGGGAATGGTAGTTACCATAATTATGACATTCACATTTAATATTTCATAAAACTCCCCCATTAATAACATAATTTCATGGAATCTTATATAATATTCACTTAAAAAAACCTGTGGGAGAAATAAGTGAATCCAAAGTAATTGAATTTCATGTCATGCTACCTTATTAAAAACCTTAATAGGAAAATCTTGTGGGAAAAACCTAATTAAGGGAAAAGAGTGCAGTGTTCCCAAATCCCCCTGATTATATCATTTAATTGTTTCTCTTGAACATCAATTAATATTATTATTTAATTATGTCTTCGAGACATGGGAGGAAGACCATAGGTAATAATGAATGGTCTCATTAAAAATTAAAACTCATGGGGAAGACCAATAATTTCCATTAATTATAGATGTCCATAATAATCTATAACATTCCATTAGATATCTATTATGATGTATGATTGCCTCGTTAAAAACCTCGTCAAGGAAAAACCCTTCAAGGGAAAACCCCTTGATTATGGAAAAAGAGTACAATAATATCAAGTCCCCATAGTGTTTCCTCGTTAAAAACCTTATCAAGAAAACCCAGTGGGAAAACATGAATAAGGGGAAAAGAGTACAACAGTTACATATCCCAGTCATAATAATCATCATTTAACTCGTAGAATTTCCATGATTAATTCCTAAACAAAAAATTCAGTTTTTAATTTTTTAAATAATAATAATTTATACCCTTTAGATTTAAATGAATAGGGAAGAACATTACCTTATATCATAATATGATTTATTGTTATTTGTAAGGTATATATGTACATTTACATGTATATCCTTCAGTGATAAATAAAATGTGCATTTATATTTAATCCTTATGGGATAAATATGTTCTTTATCAACCCCTTATGTATGAAATATATCACTCTTTGAAGCAATATATTTAATTATTCATTAAGGGTAAAACCATTCCAAAAATTTAATATTTCATCTTCAAAATGAATAATTCAAAATACAAGGACATTTCATGTAAGTCATTTATTTTTAAAAAAACTTTGAGAGTTTAGATGTTTTTAAAAACATCTTAATAATATGATGAATAAAATGATTCATACAAACCATAGGATGATAAATTCAATTTATATTCTTCCTTAATTTAATATGGATACATGAATACATCTTATCCAGTTCACCCCATAATTTATCATATTGGGTGAAACTTTCATAATTTTGAATATGCTTCAGGAATTTTGAACCCTTACAGGATTCATATATAAATATCCAAATATACAAGGAATAATATTTCTTATAATAGGATCATAAATATTCAATAGTATTTGGATAATCAATCCAAAACTTTATATGTTGAACATATCATAAATTCATTTAATAATTTTTTCCAATTATTGTGATGTATAAATATATAAAAATCCATTGTCATCAATGAGTTTTAAAATAATACAAATCAAATATATCATCAAAAACATTTGATTGAGATTTCATAATTTTTCTGGCACCAGTGTAACTTTAGAGACAATATCTAAAAACATGTAATGTTGTTGATATATTTATTTTCATCATCAAGGAAAAATATATTTATTTCTTTCTAATCATGATGAAAAATGATTTTATATAATCAGTTCAACCACGCTTAAGGTGTGTATAATCAGACTATTGATTTCCCACACTTTACATTCATGTAAGTGTTGTGAGCATCTTGTCAATGGTTCTATAGGACCATATAGTATATGATACTCAATATTTATTTTAATCAACATGTATATTATGCAATGTATACTCACCATAAGCAAATAACACACGTGATCATTTAGTGGATGTGTCTTTTATATATATGGATCACATGGTAGGTGGATGCACCCATATATACTTCTTCATAAGTATATGGGAAATTTATTTCCAAAATAGCTTCCAATGATATAAATAATTTACCAAAAAATGGGTACCTCATGGTAAATTATTATACAATAGGAATTCATAATAACTTAATGATACTAAATTCATTGATAATTTAATATACATGCATCTATTAAATAAATCCATCATTCTCCCCCAGATAGATGCCTACTATGTTATCAAAAAATCGATGCTCATGTATACATGAATCAATACATTTCATTATAATTGATATTGGATGGACTAAATCATCATGTCATATATTTGAAGTTCCAGTATTGGTAAACTTACAGTTTACCATTATTTATTTGGTTAACAAGTTCTTTATAATCACTTTTATGAATGTCGGTTACATATCGAGGTACCTATTTTATCCAGTGTCTCCATATGATATTCATTTTCAAGAATACGCATTTAATCAAAATAATATTTATAAATATTTTTCTTCAAGATCGACGCATATAATATCTTTAGGATCTTTCGTTGTTTGAACTTATATTTCTCATTATAATTTCCACTTATGGTTGTTTATGAATTCATAATATAATCGTAATAGGTTAATCCCATCACCAAGCGTATTATTGTATATTTTGGAAACTCTAGCCTGAATATTTTATAACTTCTAGATCAAATATTATTTTACAATACATCTAATTGGGATTGGAGCCCCCACATATTTTAAATCTAGTGAATGTGTTGGCGAGAACCAATGTGGAAGAAGCTTATGGATTCACAACACACACCTCATCACCATCCAAAATTAAAATTAATTGAATAAAAACATTCACTTTACCAAATTAAGTAGAAATCATTTGATCAAATTTATGATACCAAAAATCATATCAATTTTTTCATGAATAATTTCATTCACTTGAATGAATGAGATATATTGATTAAAACTACATTCACATAGAGGAATGAATTTATTCATCAGATTTCATGATCCATGAATGATAATTTATTATTTATAAATAATGATCATCTTGTATAAAATATAAATTTTATTGATTATGATGATCATTGTTTTAACCACTTCAGGTGGTAAAATCATTTTCATAAAATATATATCGGATTATCAAAACTATATAATTTAATCATTTCATTTATCAACCATATGAATAATAGCATACACTTTAGGGGATAGATGAATTACATAAGATGGTATTGATAATCCATAAGAACATGATAAATAATAATTTTTCCCCTTAATTTTGCAGTTGTAGGGGTAATAATTGATTAATGAAGATATCCTTCAATATAATCTCAAAGGAATTTGTTTAATATCATCCTTCAAAGATGTATTGTTTTATAAATATTAATAAAATTTATTGTGCTCTATAAATATTTATTTTCATCAAACCACTTCTAGGTGTTATATTATTATTATTTGTTATAAACAAATACAACACAATGATCATTTGAAAAAACATCATATTCACTTCAAACTTGATTTAAAATAAAATCATGTATATTTTCATTCACTTTGGGGAATGAAATAAATCATTTTCAATAAATATTATTATTCACTTCAGGGAATAAAATAATATTATTTGTTCAAGTTTTATAGTGTCCTCAAGAAAATATCATGAATATTCAATTGAGCAATTTCATCACTTTCATCCACTATGGGGGATGAATATTTACACTTGTTTGTTATGAACATTTAATTTATTTCAAGAATTTTATAAAAAAATAAAATGAAAGAAAAAAGAATAAAACAATACAATATTTACAAATATTAAAAGTAAATATCATCTCTATCATGAACCTTTATACATCATAATAAAACTTGACACCTTCAGTGTCACGAACCAGACCAGGATGTCATCTGACCCGACACCCGACCCAGTCCCAGACATGGCTTGAAGAGCGTTCATGATCTCCACAGGCTAGAAACTAGTTTTAGGCATCAAATTAATCATTGTGGGAATGATTTTTCCCAAATAAACCAGGATAAACTAGAAATAAACTTAACTGAAGAACCAATGACAACTAAATTTCAAATAAATATATGTAAACAGATTTGTTTACAACAGTGGAACAAAGCATAAACTAAATACAAAACTGAAATTGAACCATTCTACTATGATCTCCATGTGACCTCTTAGTCACCACCAACCACAAGACTGACCTACTCCAATAATAGGCACACGAACTAGGAACACAGAACAAGAAGTTGAACCTACAAAATAGTTTGGGTCTACCGACACCGAATGGTGCAAGTAGGGTGTGAGATTCACAGCTCAGTAATCAACCACCACAGAATCCATATCTTTCTTTTCTTGAAATAGTCCAAAAACACTAGTTTGAAATACATATATAAAAATAGGTTTTTCCTCATTTTAATAAACACCACCGCTTTTCCTTTTTTAAACATGACACCCCATAATGTTAGTTTGAAAACAGTTTACCATTTTATAATTAAAACAAAAACTAAAACCCATATAAATGATATCAAGCTATGCTGAAATATAAATAGGCAGAATAAATAAGAAACCAAATATAGTAAAAGTAAAAAAGAAAATACAAGTAGTAACCATGGTCATTTATTAAACATCCCTAGAGAGATCCCTAGACATACTCGGTTTGGAACCACCTGTCGGTATATGGTGAAACTCTATAGTATATAACCAACTGGATACTCTAAACTATCTTGTCACACCCAACTTTTTAAATTAATTTTTATTTTATTATTTCTTAGCTCTGGGTTCTTGCTCCAAGGTTTGGGTTGGGTCTCAGTTTAAATTTTTTTTACGTTTAATGTTTTTGGTGGGTTTTAGACAGGTGCATGGGCACTGCATGGTTAGCGGTAATCGTGTGGTCACTCCAGGTGCTTGTGTAGGTGCCCAAGTGGTCTGGGTTGAGGCACGCAACTTGCATACGGTTTATTAATTCATGAAATGAGCACACGGTTACCCAGTTTTCAGAATAAGATAATTTTTTTTTAAAAGGTTGGGGTCGAAGCCTCAATTTATTATTTAAAGCAAAGATATCTTTAGTGTGGGTAGTGGGAGACCCATTACATAGCCTGAAATCCCAAGTCCAAGTGTCCTAAATACAAAGCTTGAAAGCCCATTTTTTGGCCCAAAGGACCCCTTGGTGAACAGTACTACTACAGTACTCGCGCTGCTACAATACTGCTACAGTACCACCGCCGCTACAGCACCTGCTACAGTGCCTCCGCCGCTACAGTATCGTCGCTGCTATAGTACTGCTATAGTGCCCTGCTACAGTACTCCTACAGTACCCAGAATTATTATTATTATTATTATTATTATTTTTAGTATTATTATTATTATTAAGAATATTAATATTATTAATGATATTATTATTGTTGTTGTTGTTGTTGTTTTTAAGAAAAATAAATAAATAAATTATTAAAATTTTTATTATTATATTAATGGTATTATTATTATTATTATTGTTGTTGTTGTATTATTATTTTTATTGTTATTATTTTTATCATTATTATTGTTATTGATGTTATTATTATTATTATTATTGTAATAAAAAAAGGATAAACCTAGGTCTACCAGTGTCACCCTCTTCTCCCTCATTTTTTTTCTCTGTTAGGCGCATTGAGTCCCAGCAGCTGCCAGCCCCCCCCCCCCATCCACGCTTTCCCCTCCGCTAGCTAGCCCCATGTCACCCCATCTAGCTTCTCCTCCCACGTAGCCCAACCCCCTTGCCAACCCCCAACCACTGCCCTCATCTGGCCTCACGGTGCCCCTCACTTCCCAGTTTCTCCCCTCATGCTCCCTGGACTCACTCTTCCTTTGCATGGCACTTCCAACCCACACACCCCCAACAGCCGACTCCCGGCCCTCCGTGCTCACCCTCACTAGGTCGCCCCTCACCCTTAACCCCCCCAACACTGAAAGATCCACCCTATCGCCCCCTCCCTGGCCCTTTCCCTCCACCGGAAGCCAGGTCATTCTCTGACCTCCTGTGCTCCAGCTAGGTCACCTCTGACCAGGCCACACTCCGGTTTTCTCCCCAACCTCTGGCAATGCCACCTCCAGCCTCCCACTCCCGCGCCAACCGACCACGATCTTCTCTGGAGAACTTGACCCTGAAAACTGCTGCTCTTCCCCGTCCAACAACCCTCTCTTTGGTAGTTTTCTTTCCATTTTCAGTGTTTTTATTTAAGTGTCCAAATCCTAACATCCCAAGTATTGTTTGGTGCGTTTTTCTAGTTGTCTTGGGTGTGAATTTGGACCAACAGATGTTTTTAGCTCATCTGTTGAGGTTTTCAATGATTCTGATCTTGGTTTAAGGTAGATCCACATTTTCCTTTCTGATTAAGTCCACTTAACACATGAGCGTTTTTAATTAAATTTTTTACTTAGTTAGCACCTTCTC
This sequence comes from Viscum album, assembly GCA_963277665.1. Lineage (NCBI taxonomy): Eukaryota > Viridiplantae > Streptophyta > Magnoliopsida > Santalales > Viscaceae > Viscum > Viscum album. The sequence goes on along the minus strand of OY728133.1, from coordinate 113,127,540 downwards.
AATACACTTAGTAAACTTTCTACAGTGTTTTAGAGCTAGCTGGTTTTTTTAAAATAGTTTTTAAGTACTTTCTCTTGTTATGTTTACGTTTACTTATGAAAAATGTATTTGCTGGGTGTTAAATTTTGTTTTGATAATGTTTTAAGCATGACATGCACCTTAGATATACTCATTAATAGGTTGTGATAATGTTTTCAGTTTGAATGAATTGTTTATAAATTTTTTGGTCTATTTATTAAATTGATTAAAAACTGTTTTGTCTGTTTATAAATATTTTTAATAAATTTTTGGGTTCGTTATAAAATTGTTTATAAATTTTTTGGTATGTTTATTAAATTTTTTATAGATTGTTTCATCTGTTTATAAAATTTTTAATAAACTGTTTGACAATGAAAATGAAAAAGTGGTTTTTGTGTGATATTTTGGGTAATGTTTTTGGATATGTAAAGCTAAATGTCCGATTGACAAAACTTGTGTTTTCAAAGAAGTGATTTGATTGTTTAAGTAATGTTACAACTCGTTTGGTACCTTCAACTCAAATGATGATGTTTGTATAAACTTTTAGAAACGATTGTGTTTAAAAACTGTGTACCTGGTTGACAACCTTATTTTCTGTGTTAAATTGTTTTGAAAAGGGTTTTATGATTATAAGGCAATGGTTTGTGGTTTTAAAGTAATGATTTGTGCTTCCTAAACAATTTTTTCTTTAAATCATGGTCATTTGTCTTTGAAATGTGTTTTGATATGAGTTTGAAAATGGTAAAGTATTGTTTGGTAGTTGTGAAATGATTTAGTGTGCATTTTGGAACTCAAGGGCCCATTTGGCTTTATAAATAAGAAAAAGTGTTCGTGTGATGTTTTGGTAACGTTATAGTTACATAGAGGTTAAGGACCATTTGGAACTTTTAGTTTAAGTGTGATGTTTGTGTTGATTCCTTGAAAGGATAGTGTTTTGATAACTGTGTGCCTATTTGGAAACTCTATTGTTTTGTAAAAAGCTTTAAATGGTTCTACTGATGGTATGGCGTGATGGATTGGTTGGAACCTTTGATGATATAATGCAAGTATGTATGTATGTATATGTGTGTGGGGTATCTCTATATGGGGGATATCCCTTTATGAGTTATCGTATAGAGTGTCTGTGTTTCGGGTAGGAAAGTGCGATGAGATGAGTCACACGTGCGAGGGCCTCCTACTTACATAGTATTATTATAACCACCATGGATTTCTAGGCATCTTTTAGAGTATCGAGTGATGATTTCTGGTCAACCCCGATTAGATGGGTTGGAACCCCCTAGATTGGTTGTTAGTCCAGGCGGCCTTTGCCACTAGATTGGTCGATTATAGGTCAACTAGTTGGTTATAGACTTAGAAGATTCACCATACACCGGAAGGTGGTTCCGAAACTGAGTATGTATAGGGTCCTTCTAGGGATTTTTAGGATCACCCATGGTTACTAGATTATTTTCATTGCTTATTCACTTTCTATTATACTAGTTTATTTCTAGCTTACATTGTTTACCTGTTCTACTTTAGCCCATCTTTTGTGTATTTTATTTTGATTTTAGTTTATAAAAAGACAAATGATTTTGGAAATGGTATGTAGTGTGTGTTGGATTTTTAAATGAGAAAAACATGTTGCTTGTTTTAAAATGTGAAAACCCTACTTTTATATTTTTATTTTGAACTTGTGTTAGTGGATTGTTTCAGGAAATAAGACGTTGGATTCTGTGGTTTATCTTGGAAAACCTACTGAGCATTTTTAATGCTCACACCTGTTTTATCATTTCAGTTGCAGGTTTCCTTTGCTCAGTTTTTCTTGGCCGAGTTTCTCATTATTGGAGTAAGGTCTGTCTTTGGTTGGGAGGTGACCTAGAATGTCACGTGGAGGTATGTTGAGTTGTTTTGTTTATTTCTTTTCCACTACTGTTCAGTTTTATTGTTTTGTTTATTCTTGTTTATTTATTTATCTTTTATGGGCCAAATCATTCCCAATGATTAAATTTTGATGCCCGGCATAGGTTTCTATCTCGTGGGGATCGGAAACGCCCTTTGGGACATATCGCGGACCGGCTCGGGTGACCGGTTCTAGGTTTACCCGGGTTGGTTCGTGACAAAACGGTATCAGAGGCAGGTTCTTATTATTTAGGGTGTCTGGTAGGTAGATATTAGGAATGTCAGGACTCTGGAGGTAGGTACGAGAATAACATCATGAACCCTCACTCATTCCAAACCTTGAGTCACCAGGGGTAGTCCGAGAATTGATTCCTTGTCTCGTTCTGGTTTGTTTTAGATTGAGGGATGACAACGAAGGCAAGCCGATGTTACATTGTGATTTCACATGGAGTAGTGACCCATGTGGAGTCTGAGTACATGGTTTAAGTTCCTCCTAGTTTTTTATGCTTACTTGGGTCATGGCCCACTACCATGTCACCAGGTTAAGCATGAATACTAGTCCCTCACTCCAGTAGTTGATGCAAGTTGAGTGTCGTCTTGGTTCTGGTTAGTGTAAGTGTGCTTTTGAAAATGAAAATGGGTTTTGAAATGGGAATGATTTCTTTTAAATGGATTTAAATTCGTGAAATGGGTTTTAAAACTGAAAGATCTTGGTCTAAAAATCTGTTTTTTGCTTGGAATTGGTAGAGAAATGGTTTGTGTGAAACCTCAGGTGCTCTTTATAAACATTTTCTCATGTGAGGGAATGAATGGGAAGTGTGTGTTGGTGCATATGGATGAAAACGAATGAAGACATGTGAAACGGTTCATGGGATTATTGGGTTGTGTACTTAGAATTAAAGTCTTGACCTTGTTTTTCTAAAGTGATTTTAAAAGGGGTAAATGATTTTGAAAATTGAATTTGGTTTGAAAAGTGGGTTTGGTATTTGGGAAGTGGCCTTGAAAGAAGGTGGTTTTGAAATCTAAAATGAAAAGTGGATTTTGAAAAGGGAATTTTGGGATTCCTTTGTATTTTTTTGGTTTTTGAGCCGATCATTTTGGATCAGGATGTTACTTTTAATTATACTTTGATTTGATATCAGTTTTAGTATTGTTTTTTATATGTTGTTCAGAAAATGCCACCCAGAAAGGTCCCCAGGGTTTTTGATAAGTCATTCCCAGTTTTTGGTCCTTCTCATACATTGCCTATCCTTAATGGTGATCAGGGTCTGTTAAAGGTAGTTATGTGGTTTGAATAGGTCGAGTGTGTTTTTAGGATGTTGGGAACTCCCAAGTTTGTTAGAGTTTGAGTTGTCCTTGGATTGTTTGAGGGTCCGACTTTGGATGAATGAGAGTTATTTTCCCCGCCATCACGGCAATTTGGGATGACATAGGATGTATTTAAATTCATCTTTGTTTGATGGTTCATACTTAAAGAGGTAAAGATGAAAAAAAGGGAAGAGATCATGTGTATTCAACAAGTCCAATGGGCGGTGAAGAAATATGTTGATCGTTTCAAGGAACTTATGTCCTTTTCTTCATAGGTATCATTGTAGGATTTGATAAAGACTTATCTCTTCATCAGGGTTCTTCATCCAGAGAACAAGGGAGGTTCCTCCCTTCTAAGGACCATCGTTTCGAGAAGCTGGTGGGTGAGGTGTTCCTAGCTGAGTTGGTCTTCGGAGTTCATATGGTTGGGAATCCAGCGTAGCCAGTTGCTCGTGAAGATTATCCTATCTAGAGAGCAGAGTGTTCCAGATGGACCTATTTCTAAAGAATTCTCTACATTGGTTCTAGCTTCTAGTTTGTTAGACCTTTCAATGGTGTTCCATTAGTGTGGACATTTAGGGTATATGAAACCATTATGTCGCACCCCTCTGAAGACATGTTGTCGTTGTGGGTGCCTAGGTCATCTAGATAAGTTTTGTAGGAAGATTAATCTGAGGAAGATGCTATGACCAGAGGATTCTAGTGCCTAACTGTGAGGCAGGAGATGCTTCATCCATCAGATCCCCAGCCACAAGTCTTGGGGTGAAGCTCACGCGCAGACATGAGTTTATGGGGGTGTGAAGCCTCGGTTCGGGTTTTGTGTTCCGTGTTGGCAGTGGAACATTTAAAGACTTCTCATTCTTGTTTTTATGCTATTAAAGTTTTGAAATTGTTTTAAGTTCATTGTTTCATCGTGAAGTTATGATGGACATAATCTATTATAATCCAAACAGTCTCATTTGTCTGATTATGGTTTTCTGAAAAGTGCATTTTTCTTAAAAGTGTGTTTGTCTCTGGTATGGGTTGATCTTGGTTTATCGATGCTCACTTAGATATGTAAGTTCCTATGTAATAATCGATGTTTTTAGTTATGATTAGATTCACTACTTGGGTTAAGTTCTTATCGAAGGTTTTTCTCTAGTGTTTGGAGTTTTTGGTCTGGGTTGAGAGTTCCAAGTTTTAGCGGAGGTGTTCTTTGCTCGTGTTATAGAAGTTAGTTTGGATCAGTTGGGAGTTCTCGCATCACCCCACCCCCCTTCCTGGGGAGGTATGTTTGGGTGTTAAATTTCCATAATATTTGAGTTCTTGTGGTGGGGAGAACCCTCTCGTGTTCTCTCATTCTCTTGTATTGTGGTTTCTTTCATTTTCAATCAGGTACGGATTCTTCTTTTGTATATTGTTCGGCTGGGTGACTTTCTAGGGGAAAAAAGTGTATGTGGTAGTGATAATTCTCACACCCTAATTTTTAAATTAATTTTTATTTTATTATTTCTTAGCTCTAGTTTTTCGTGCCAAGGTTCGGGTTAAGTCTCAGTTTAAATTGTTATTGACATTTAATGTTTTTTGTGGGTTTTAGACCAATGCAAGGGCACCTCATGGTTAGTGGTAACTATGTGGTTTCCCCAGGTGCTTGTACAAGTTCCCAAGTGGTCTGGATTGAGGCGTAAAACTTGTGTGTAGTTTATTAAGTTGTGTGATGAGTGTGCGGTTGCCCGGTTTTTAGAATAAGATAAATAAATGGATTAAAATTTAAAAAAAAGAATGTTCGGTAATAATAAAAATATTATGTTGTTGTTATTATTATTATTATTATTAAGAATATTAATATTATTAATGCTAGAACATGAGCCTCAGCCCAATTGGTGAGGACTCCTTAAGTGCATCTAGGAGACTCGGGATCAAATCCAGGCGGAGGCTAATTACTGGGGTACTGTAGCACTACTGTAGTAGGTACTACAGTAGTACTGTAGTAGGTATTATAGTAGGAACTATGAAGAACAGTAGCAGGAACTATAGTAGGCACTATTTTTCACTGTATCAGCCGGGAATATTCCCCCATTTGGGCCTTCGGGCCACCAATTTTGTCCTCGAGTCCTTTAAGGCCTTCGGGCCACCCAGGCCTTTGGGTCAGTAAGGCCTTCGGGCCACCTCAAGGAATTAGGGCCACCTTAAGTGCAGATGCAAACTAGACAACCTACAAAGCAACAAACTTCAGAAAGAGGAGGAGCAAGGAGCTTTCACTATAGAAAAAGCTAAACGGATTGCAAGAATGAGAGGGTATGGAACCTGCCATCGGGACAAGCCTGTGCATGCACAGGAAAGGCTAGACGAACATTCATGTGAAGGAGGAGAGTTGATTTCATGATGAAGATACTGGGGAGGAGCAGTTCCAAGTAGTTAGTCTGGGTTGTATGTAATATTTGAAGCCTACGGGTAATGAATTCCTCTAAGGCCTACGGGCCATGTAATACTTACTCCTACAGGCCTTATAAGGGTTCCACCTCACCCCTTGAAAGGTGGATTATCAAAATCAATAAAAAAAATAAAGGCCTTCGGGCCATTGGAGTAATATTATTAATGATATTATTATTATTGTTATTGTTATTGTTTTTAAGAAAATTAATTAAAAAATTATTAAAATTTTTATTATTATATTAATGGTATTATTATTATTATATTATTATTTTTTATTGTTATTATTTTTTATCATTATTGTTTTTGTTTTTGTTATTATTATTATTATTATTATTATTGTAATAAAAAAAGGCTAAACCTAGGTCTACCCGCATCACCCCCTTCCCCCTCATTTTTTTCTCTATTCAGTGCACCAAGTCCCAACAGCCGCCACCCCCCCCCCATCCGCACTCACCCCTCCTCCAGCTAACCCTATGCCACCCTGTCCAACTTCTCCTCTCACGCAGCCCACCCCCTCACTAACCTCCAATTGCTGCCCTCATCCAGCCTCATGTCACCCCTCGCTTCCCAGCTTCGCCCCTTGCACTCCCCGGCCTTTCCCCTCCTTTTCATGGTGCTCCCGATCCACACGCCCCCAGTAGTCAACTCTTAGCCCTTTGCGCTCACCCTCACCAGGTCGCCCCTCGTCCTCAACCCCCCCAACATCAGCAGCTCCACCCTCTTGCCCCATCCTAGGCCCTCGCCCTCCACCGGCAGCCAGGTTGTGCACCGGCCTCCCATGCTCTAGTTAGGCCATGCTCCAACTTTCTCCCCAACCTCCAGCAAGGCCACCTCTAGCCTCCTGCTCCCGCTCTGGCCAACCATGATCTTCTTCAGCAAACCCGACCCTAATAACCGCTACTCCACCCCATTCAAAAACCCTCCCTTTGGTAGTTTTCTTTCCATTTTTAGTGTTTTTATTTAAGTGGTCAAATCCTAACGCCCTGGGTATTGTTTGGTGCGTTTTTCTAGTTGCCTTGGGTGTGAATTTGGATTGTGGGACATTGTTAGCTCATCCGTTGAGGGTTTCAATGCTTCTGCACTTGTTTTAAGGTAGTAGAATCCTCATTTTCCTTTCTGATTAAGTCCACTTAATACATTAGTGTTTTTAATTAAATTTTTTACTTAGTTTGCACCTTCACAATACACTTAGTCAAATTTATATAGTGTTTTTGATCTAGTTGGTTTTGTTAAAAATAGTTTTTAAGTGCTTTATCTTGTTATGTTTACGTGTTCTTATGAAAAATGTATTCTTTGGACGTTAAATTTTGTTTTGATAATGTTTTAAGCATGACATGCACCTTTGATATACTCATCAATAGGTTATGATAGTGTTTCTGGTTTGAATGAATTACTTATAAATTATTTGTTTTATTTATTGAATTATTTATAAATTGTTTCATCTATTTATAAATATTTTTAATAAATTTTTGGGTTCGTTATAAAATTGTTTATAAATTTTTTGGTATGTTTATTAAATTGTTTATAGATTGTTTCATCTATTTATAAAAAATTTAATAAAATGTTTGGAATTGAAAATGAAAACGTGGTTTTTGTGTGATATTTTAGGTAATGTTTTTGGCTATGTATAACTAAAGTTTTGATTGAAAACACTTGTGTTTTCAAAGAAGTGATTTGATTGTTTAAGTAATTTGACAGCCCGTTTGGTACCTTCAACTCAAATGATGATGTTTGTATGAACTTTTAGAAACGATTGTGTTTAAAAACTGTGTACCTGCTTGACAACCTTATTGTTTGTGTTAAATTTTTTTGGAAAGGTTTTTTGGTTATAAGGTAATATTTTTTTGGTTTTAAAGTAATGATTTGTGCTTCATAAACAATATTTTCTTTAAAGCATGGTCGTTTTCCTTTGAAATGTGTTTTGACGTGAGTTTGAAAATGGTAAAGGCTCGTTTGGTAGTTGTAAAATGATTTGGTGTGCATTTTGGAACTCAAGGACCTATTTGGATTTGTAAATATTAAATAGTGTTCATGTGATGTTTTGGTAATGTTATAATTACGTTGAGGTTAAAGATCGTTTGGCACTTTCATTTTAAGTGTGATGTTTGTGTTGATTCCTTGAAAGGATGGTGTTTTGATAATTGTGTGTCTATTTGGAAACTCTATTGTTTTGTAAAAAGATTTAAATGGATCTGATGATGGTATGGAGTAAGTTCGGTCTTTGTTTGGGAGGCGACTTAGAAGTTCACATGGAGGTATGTTGAGTTGTTATGTTTATGTCTTTTCCGCTACTATAGTTCAATTTTATTGGTTTGTTTATTCTTGTTTATTTATTTATCTTTTATGGCCCAAATAATTCCCAGCAAATAAATTTTGATGCTCGGAACTGGTTTCCATCCCATGGTGATTGGGAACGCCCTTTGGGACATATCGTGGACCTGCTCGGGTGACCGGTTCAGGGTCAACCCGGGTTGGTTCGTGACATAGCCTCACCAGTGGCACAACCCACCTGGACTCTAAAACATCCAAGGGGTACCAACCCGTCTAATCAGGGCTGATAAGAAACTGTCACTTGACCCTCTAAAATATGCCCAGTAATCCCATGTTAATAGTACATTGTGTAAGTAGGAGGCTCTCACACGCATGACTCGCCTTACCTACCACCACCACACTTGCTTACCTCATACACTGACACCACCAATACAATAACCCATATAGGGAAATCCTTCTATAGGGGTTCCCATCATATAACAAACTGATCACAAGTTCCAACCAAACTGTCACATCACATAAGCTTCTAAACCATTTTTCAAAACACCTTAAGTTTCTAATTTGGCGTTCACATTTGCAAAAACACATCCATTTTCCAATATTACAAAGTTCCAACTAGGCCTTACATCACATCCATTTTCAAATACACTTTCAAAAAAATTCTCAACCATTTTCAAAATCAATATAAACAACCACTTTCAAGAGTGCAATTCCAAACAGGCCTTTATACCAAATCCAACTTCATTTCTAGATTTATTTCAAGACCAGGATGAAAACACAAAACACACTTAAAGATGAAAAACGTGATTCTATATCATTTAGAACCCAACCATACTTTATAAAATATTGAGAGGGCCATAATATTAAACATAACATTTGAAAACACACTTGAGTCATTTGGAAACAAAAGGGGGTTTAGTTAAACACCCTGAGTTTAAAGAGACACAGAAGTGTGTTGAAAATATAGTTTTATGTTAAACAAGACCATCATAAATTGTGTCTCCATCCATGTGTGCACTCCAAACACAAATGGATGTGCACACATCTAATGGCATACCACAAGTAGTTTTTTCCAAAACAATTTACAAATAAATGTCACATGTTTTCCAATTAACACATTAATCACACTATAAAAATCACCATGTTCCACGTATCAAGCCCAAATCACAATCCAATAAATTTAATAAAATGTATCTAAGGTAAAATACCACTAAAATCAACAAATTTTACTCTAAAATATCAATTGACATTTTATCAAACACATTAGGTGTGCATATACCTAGGCATATTTAAAGAATCACTTAGAAAACTATTTTTAACAAATTACACCAACACCAAAACACCACAATAAACTAAAAAAATGAATTAAAATCATTCAAATCATATTTATAATTTTTTTTGAAAGAAATCAAGCATTAATGGAATGCATCAGAAATGAAAATTATAGATACACCTACCTCAACGGAGTGTAGATGCGGAAAAACCTTTAGAGAAGAGAGATTTAATCCCCACGGACCATCCGCACACCCTAGATCCAAAGAAAAAAACCTAACATGTTAACCATAGCCTCTAGGGTTTGTCCAAATAAGAACCCACCAAGGGAGAACCAATATATCAAGGAAGGAGAGGAGAAAGAGAAGAAAAAGATGTAAAACCCCCTATAAACTCACCTTAGATCTTTAGAGGAGCACCCATGGAGGAGGATCCAAGGAGAGGGGGACTTGGGACCCCTTAATGAACCAAAATTAACCAAGCGGGAGTGTCCTGAATTAGGGATAAAAAAGGAGAGAGAAAAATAAGTTTTTTTAATATTTAAAATTTCTAGGTAGATCGCACGGTTTGGCCACACGATTTACCAAACCATGTGCCAACTGTGCGGTAGCTACTACCCAAGAGGAGATCGATCGCACAACTAAACCACATAGTTTGAATCACCGTGCTCAAGTCATGAGGTAGCTACTATCCAACTCCAAGACCCGTTGCATGGTTACCTCAGTTGGGCCGTATAGTTTCCACTAACCATACACTGCCCGTGCACAGGCCAAAATTCACCTGAAACTTCTAAAAACTTAAAATTTTAATCCCATACTCAACCCAAACCTCAACCCAAGGATCCAAGATCAAGATAATAATAAAATAAGGAATTATCCAAGGTCTAGGTGTGACAATTATCCCCACCATAGACACTTTCTTCCCCCAAAAAATCTTCTGGTAGAAAGATAATCAAAACTCAAATCCATGCTCGATCAAATCAGAAAGAAAAAAAACCTTAGGGTGACCTTTTACTCAACAATTCACACCCAACCAATCATGAAGAAACCAAAACATGAAAATAAATGGTAGAAAATTATAGGGTTATCCCCACCATAAGAACTCAACTGACATGATCAATATTTAAACCCCCAACACAATGGCACCTAAATAGGAACTCCAACCACTCTACCCCCAGGACATCTAATGAGAAAACAAGGGAACTCCAAATAAGAACTTATCCAACCTCCCCACACTAGATAAACAACAAAAATTATAGAAATGATAACTTCCCATACCATCCCCAAAACCTAGACACCGGGGGATAACCCATGAAAGAATTTGAACCGAACAACGAACCTGAACATAATGACAAGCATCGATTTTTACCACAAGCACAAACATACCCAAAAAAACATGATAAAAAGAGAGAAACTAATTCACGAAAGGGTATCCATTTAAAGGTTCACATTTAGATAAATATAACCACTTTGTTTATAAAATAACGAGTTCATCACACTATTACAATGAAAAGATGAACTTACAACATCATAAAAACAATAATAAGGATACTTAAAACGTTTTCATCCCAACAAGGGAGATAAGAACTGGGAAAAGGTTTCTCACACCCCAGTGATTCTTGATTGCATTTGATCTTAACTTTGGGGCCTATGGAAGGATCCCTGATGGTTGAAGCATCTACTACCTCGTATCTAGAAGCTAATATCCTCTAATCAAAACTTCTTCTTCAAGTGATGCTTCTTACAAAACTTCTCCAAATGATCCTGACAACTGCAATGATGACGGTTCTTTAGAGGATTACGACAAGATGGATTCGAATGCCCAAACTAGCCACACTGGTGGCACATAAGTGAACAATCTAACAAACTGGGAGTCGAATTCAATGAAGGAAACTTTTTAGAAGTAGGCTCCTATATCACACTCCTCTTTCCAGATGGGGAACCTTCATGAGAAACAATAGACACTAGATTATCAATTGTATGTGCTCTAGAAACTAACTCAGCTAAGAACACTTCATCCACTGGATTCTCAAAATGATGATCCTTGGAGGGGAGGACTCACTCCTTGATCTTAGGATAAAGACCTCCAATGAAAAGAGAAGTCTTCAATAGATATTGTAACACCACCTCTAAATAAAAGGAAACTAGCTCCTTGAAGTGATCAACATAGGCCTTCACTATCCAATGTCCTTACTGAATACTCATGATCTATTCCCTTTTCTTCATCTTTACCTCCTCGGGTATAAACCATCATACAAATATGGACTTAAACACTTCCCATGTCATGATAAATTGCATCGATGGTGGGGAAAACAGATCCCATTCATCCAAAGATGGACCTTCAAACAAACCCAGGATAGCATGAACTCTAACAACTTCGAGAGTTCCCAATGATCTGAAAACACTCTCAACTTCCTCAAGCCATTTCACTGCCTCTAACGAACCTATATCACTATAATAAATAGGCACCACTTGAGAAGAACTAGAAATTGGGTATGACTCATTAGAAACTTTGAGGACCATTATGGGTGTCATATTCTAAACAACATGAGGAATGAAAAAATTAAACCAACATCAATCCAAATCACAATCAAAAAGAATATCATGAGCCAAAAAAACAGGCTCACAAACCAAACACATTCAAATATAACCAAAAATACTTTTTTCAAAAATCACCACTTCCATTTTAAATTTCAAAAATGACTTCTTCCGAGGCCACTTTCCAAAAACTAAATCCATTTTTCAAAAAAAAAAATACACTTTTCAAATAAGAACCAAATCCAAATCATTTTCCACTCAAACCCCATCTCAGAAAAACCAATCCAAACCATTAATTTCAAACTCTCACCCATGGAACCCTAAAAACCATCACATGTGTGTACATACACTTCCAATTACATCATCCACTCACACGTGTTGACGTTCAATTTCCACACATGTGAACTCTCATAAGGATTACAAAGGGTCACACTTACCATTTCATTATCAAAACCCAAGTGTTTACCAAATATTCAATCAAAACCCATTGGAAAGAATTCATTTCCGTTCTCAAAAACCATTTTCATTTCAAAATCCAAACAACACAACCAAAACTAAATCAAAACATAACTCTCTCCAACAAATACCAACCACAATAGACAAATCATATTGAACCATTGGAATGAGAAATTAGTATTTATACTTAAATTGGAGACACGGTAGTAGTCCATGCCAAAAAGTAAGCACCAACACCAAGAGGACCTTGAAGTGTGTACTCAGACTCCACATGGGTCACTACTCCATGTGAGATCACAACATAACACCGGCTCTCCTCCATTGTCATTCCTCAGTCCAAAACAAGAAAAAGGACTCAATTCCTAGATTACCCCTCGCAACTTAAGGATCAAAATGAGAAATATTTAGTGAAACTCTTCCCATAAATATCTCTAAATCCCTAAAAATTCTAATCTCCAAATACCTGACACCCCAAATAAAAAGAACCCACCTACCTTTGATACCATTTTATCATGAACCAGACTGGGATTCCATCCAACCCGACACCCGACCTAGTCCGAGACATGGCCCAAATGGATTTTCCAATCCTCAAAGGTTGGAAACTAGTTTCGGGAATCAAAGTAATCATAGTGGGAATGATTTTTCCCAAATAAACTAGGATCAACTAAAAATAAACTGAACAAACTAAAAAACCAATGACAACTGTGAAGGTACCAGGATTCCTAGAGGAAGTTGATGGGCCGAGAATTTAAAATTTTAGCATCAAAAAAGTGATAAAAAAATCATCAAATTTGGAGATATCATCTCGGTATGGTCTAGGGATCATGCATGGTTTATCATAACACAAAAATAAAACAAGAAAATACCTTGTTCCGATTCAAAGTGTGCATGCTTGTCGCAGACTGTCAGCATACATTGCTCGAAGGATCTAATGTCAAATCCATCTATATCATCCAAAAATGCTTCTTGAATATGTACATGTGTTGTTCACTGGATTCCATGTGCTAGTGCGGATCTCTAACGATCACTTTGATACAGCGACGACCACCATGATCTACCGTCTTCAATCCGTGAAGACAAAACTTCAATTGAGAGGTTATCTCTCCTGGAATTAGGAGGAGAGAGAATATATCAATTCCAATGGATGAATAGTTCTCATGGGAAGAGACACTCTCCACTTATATAGTGGAAATCTATAATACTTGGTTTGGGTTCCCAGCCCTCGTGTAATAAACATCCACTATAAAATTATTATAAATAATTATTTAAATTGAACTAAACTACGCCATAAATATTATTTATATTTTATCACTAAACTAAAATATATATTAAATATATATTATGTGATAATCCTGAGTCATTAACTCAACTCGCATCTCCTGATAATATTAAACAAACCTGAAATATTACATTAATATTCATTTGAATAATATTCATCCTTGTATTTACCTAATCACTTGTAAATACATGTAATAAATAAATTCAACCTAGTTATTACTTGAATAATAATGAATTTATTTATTCATTGGTGATCTATATAATACCCGGACCCCATAGTGGGGCCCACCAAGTCCTATATTCCTATTCAATAAAATAGGATAGATTCTCAAAGTGCTATTTTGTGTGACCCTATAGAACCATATCTCAATATCAGTGAATAATATTCACAGACCAAGAGCGGGGTTTAGCAACCCATCAAGGCCCCTATAGAGATAAGTAAAATTCAAAGCAATGACTACCTTCCTATGAACATGAACTGTGTAATGTAATCACTTTATCATCGATATCTCATAAAGAAGTATGCACACTTGTGTCATCATCATTTTCTTGATTTATTATTTGTTGATCTAACCATACCAACTTACCTTCAACTACCATGACCATGGATTTATGAATGTGTTTCCATCCTAATCAATTAGTCCTGAGATATCTATTCCTAAACTCAGAAATGACAAATCTTATCTTGATCATTCAATCAATGTCATGTCACCAATGATGTACCAAACACAAACTACCTAGCCACAACTTCATTATCATGGTTTTCACCTTTCATCAAAGTACGCAATAAAATGACATACATTGATAATAATATCAAGTTAGAAGAATATTACACATGTTAGTAGATAGGAACAACCAATGGAACCTAAAACATGTGGTGTTCCTACTGGTAGGTCTATCCTCATGATCTAAACTACTAGAGATCACCAAGTGTGAACTTAATGAAAATAAGTCTCAATTATTATGATCCCCCAGCACTTAATAGTTTCACATAATTTGTGTCTCATTAGTATGATGTATCTAGACCATAGGAAATTACTTTAAGATTACTTCTATATTATATCTAGGTTCTAATTATAGCCTGGGATATTTTATTACCCTTTGATACAACACATAATCTAAGGAAATTACCATAAATATAGTGGACATTGAAGTATTTATACTATTATGGAAATATAAACACATGTATATATAAAAAAACTGTATACATGTAGTGGTAATAAAAGTACATAAAAAGTTGGTTCTAGGGCACCCACTTACAACACTCCCACTTATAATAGATCCAACTGCTAACATTTATCAATCCTATAGCTCTCACATAAGAATCATGCTTCTACTGATATATGTATTTATTCAAGGGGTATGCCACATTGTCCTCTGTGGCTACTCTGCTAACTTTGAATTCACCTCTCTCAGTAAAATCCCTCAAGAGATGAAATTTTCAAAGTATATTCTTTTTCTTCTAGTGTGATCTGGTGTCCTTGGAAAGCACCACTATAGTAGTATTATCACAATAAATTGGAACAAGGTCTGCACTTCTAGGAACAACACCAATATATGAGACAAATCTATGTATCTAGACTGCTTCCTTTGCTGCATCAAAAGCTTTTATGTACTCGTATTCTGTTGTAGAATCAGCGACCATAGATTTCTTCAAACTTCTCCAGTTCACTGCACCACTATTCAGGAAAAATATGTATCCTAACTATGATTTCAGATCATCGTGATCTATCTAGAAACTAGAATTAGTATATCCCCTCACTATTAGTTCCTAATCTCCTCTATACATGAGGAACATATCCTTTGTATTCCTCAAGTACTTCAGGGTAGTTTTAATAGATTCCCAATGCAGCTCTCCTAGATTAGCATGATATATTCCCATCATGATTAAAGAAAAGGTAACATCAAACCTAGTACATAGAATGGAATACATGATAGAACCCACTATTGATTCATAAGGGATTATAATCATTCTTTCAATCTCCTCCTGTGTTTTTGGAAACATTTTCTTGGAGAGATTAATACCATGTGACATAGACAATAACCCTCTCTTGGATTGTTCCATATTATACCTTTTGAGTACCTTATCAATATATATACTTTTATTTAGCCTAAGCAGCCTTTGATATTTATCTTGATAGATCTTTATCTTTAGAATGTAAGATGCTTCACCTAAGTCTTTCATGGAGAATCATTCATTTAAATAAATATTAACTAACTGTAAGGATTTCACTTCATATTCCATAATTAATATTTCATCAAAATATAATATTAGGAAAATGATGGAATTCCCATAAACCTTCTTATAGACACAAGGCTCACTTTCATTTTTGACAAAACCAAATTCTCTTATGGTGACATCAAAACAAACATTCCATGATCATGATGCCTGCTTCAAACTATAAATGGATCTATGCATCTTTCACACCTTATTGGAATTCTTTGAACAGACAAACCCTTCGAGTTGAGTCATATAGACATATTCAACCAACTTTCCATTGAGAAAATAAGTTTTGACATTCATTTTACAAATCTCATAATCATGAAAGGCTATTATTTCAAGCAATATTCTGATGGCTTTCAGCATTGCTACTAGTGATAAGGTTTCATCATAGTCAATGCATTGACATTGTATGAAACTATTTGAAACTAGTCTTGATTTATAGGTATTAACCTTACCATCCATGTCCAGATTTTTCTTGAATACCAATTTGAACCTAATGCGTTTTACATCAATTGGAGGGTCTACCAAAATCCAAACTTGATTTTGGTATATGGACTTCATCTCAGAATGCATGGCATCTTTCCATTTAGCATATTCTTTTCCTTATACTACTTCCTTGTAGGTTATAGGTTCATCATCTATAAGGAGTAATGTGTCACCTGACTCGATGATAATAAAACCATAATCTTCTAGTTCTATAACCTCTTGAGTAGACCTATGTAGTATTTGTGTGTCAAAAACCAATTCTTCTTCCACTTTCTCTTGTGGATATTGTTCCCATACCAACTCTTTTGCATCTAGATCATTAACTTCATCGAAGTAAATCTTTCTCAAACTATTTCCATTAGAAATTTGTTCCATTTCTAGAAATATGGAATGTCTTTCCATGACAAATTTTCTATCTAAAGTTTTGTATAGGTAATATCCTTTGGTTTCCTTAGGATAAACTATAAAGATGCACTTCATGCTTTTGAATGATAACTTTCACTTGGTATAGTATTGAAAAAATCCTTGCATCCACATACACTTAAGTGTGATATATTGGGTTTCTTTACACACCATAACTCATATGGAATCCCATCTTTAGACTTATTTGGTACTCAGTTAAGGGTATATTCCACTATCTTCAAAGTGTATCCCCAAAAGGATAATGGAAGAGTCTCCTAACTCATCATTGATCTGACCATGTCTGACAAGGTATTATTCCTCCTTTCACTAACACCATTCCACTGTGGTGTATAATGAGGAGTGAGTTGGGATACTATCCCACACTCCTTCAAGTTATCAATGAATGCTTAGTTAAGATATTCTCTGCCTCGGTCTGAGTGGAGTGCCTTAATATTCTTACTAAGCTAGTTTTCTACTTCATATTGGTATTCCTTAAACATCTGAAAGGAAACTTACTTATACCTCATTAAGTAGATATATCCATACCTACTATTTTCATAGGTAAAAGTAATAAATTATAAAAACCCACCCCTTGCCTCTGTTGGAAATGGACCACATACATCAGTATAAATTAATTACAGTAACTGATTCGCTATTTCTCCCTTCCTAGAGAAGGGTAATTTAGTCATTTTACCTTGTAAACAAGTGTGGCATACATCCAAGGGTTTTAACTATACCAAGTCTAAATACTCCACTTGATTTAATTTCTATAATCACTTCCTATTTACATGACCTAGCCTAAAGTTACACAAACAGGTGATATATGAGTCATTATCACTGGTTTTGTCATTGATTTTCATTACTAGGTTTTTGAGTTCAAGTATATATAAACCATTGTTAAGTTATGTCATACCATAACACATGTTATCCTTATAAATAAAATAGCATTTATTTTGGAACTTGAAATAAAATCCCATCATGTATAAACTTGACACTGAGATTATGTTTCATGTTAGAGAGGGTACATAATAACAATTATGAAAAACTAGAACCAGACCACTAGGCAAAGTTAAGTGATAGTCTCCAACTGCCAAGGATGCTATACTTTCACCATTTTTAGATCGTAGATCCACTTCAACTCTTGAAATCCTATTGAATCTACTTGGTTTCTATATATGAATACATATGTGCGAGCCACATGTCATATCCAATACCCAACTTGTAGATAAATAAAGATTTCATTTAATGAAAAAAATACCTGAAGTAAAAGTGTCACCTTTCTTCTTCTTCCCAACTCTGCAATTTTTCTTTCAGTAGCCTTTCTTGCCACATAAAAAGTATACAACCTTCTTCTCATTTCTCTTCCTCTGAATCTTTGGCTTCTCGGAATGATGGTGCATTGGTGTCTTCGACCTTGACTTTTCCTTAGACCCCTTTGTCTTTCCCTTCTTTCTCTTGTTCACCATAAGGACAAAAGAATTAGTATTCTTCATATCCTTATCATCTTGGAGAACTAAATCAAAAAGTTCCAAGAGTGAATTTTTCAAATTATTCATGTTATAATTGAAAATAAAATTCAAAAATCTTGGTGGTAAAGAGGAAATAATGAGATGTGTTTCTATTTCTTGGTTTAATTTGAACCCTAGGGCTTCAAGCCTCTCAATTTACCTGATCATCTTGAGTATATGAGGACCTGTTTGGTGCCCTTTTTTTAGCCTTCACCTATAAATGGAACTAGATATCTCATAACTTTCCTTCCTTTCTCTCTCTTGATATAATTCTTGGAGATGAGAAATATTCTTGTAGGCATCCTCATCCTCATGCATTTTCTGCAATTGACTGGACATGGATGACAACATGATGCACTGAACATCTAGTGCATCATCTACATGATTTTTCCATTTATATTTTTCCACGTTGATTTCTCCCTAAATAGGCTCAGTAGGAACTAATGATTCTAGAACGTAAAGCTTCCTTTCTTAGCATAGTACTATATGTAAACTCCTGTACCACTCCTAGAAGTTATGGTTAGTCATGATATTTTATTTATCCAAAATTTATTGTAGTGATAATGTACTTTTGGTGTTAGTGATTTCCATTTTATATCTACAATAGATAAATATTAGCAGTAAGTACTTTATATTGATTACCTTTTGACATTTATGATTAATTAATTCGTATATCATTTAAATGTCTCCCACTATTTTATTAAACCTTAATATCCCTTACTATTAGATTCAGAATACCCTGTTGCTTGAGTATTCTAGTGGTAGGGATCCTTGAAACTACGCCTCATATTCTACAATATTTGGTTATTCCACTACTTGGAGATTTTTTAGGTAGGCACTAGGTTGGTCAACCGCATTAACTCGTTGTTCCTTGAACTGTTGAGTAAAGTTCCAGCTTTTGGAATCATCTCGATTCCCTCAACATCTTTCCTCTAAAGTTATAGAAAGTTATCATTGTTTACTTATTTTCTACCAGATTTAGTCAATTTGACCCATTAATCTTATAAGAACTCTCGGGTAATAGTAAGCACTCTCAACTTTGGTTTACGAGCACCTCGAATAGCTGATTTTTCTTAAATTTAAGTAATGGAAGGATTTAAGACTTGGTATATCTTTGAGGGGTTTTATATTTTATTAATGAATATAATTCATTTCTATTTAATATGTTCAAACTAGGTTTTCATGATCAAACCTTAACATGTAATAGAAAAATATTCCACACATCTTTATGCATTTTATCTCATTTATTATTTTATGCGATCAAGCAATAATCATGCACTTGCATAAAATAATAAAAAATACATAAAGGTAAAACATTTCATCTAATTGGTCTTGATCATATAATTATGATTGATCCACAATGGATCAATCTTGACCTAAGGGATTCCATACCTGATTTGACTCCTGACTGGTATTGTAGATCACCACCAATGCAATGTACTCGACTCCCATCTGGACTACCGGCTCGACTTGACGGGGTCTACATCTTAGAACATCATCAACTATTTACAAATATACTCGCACGCAGGCGAGGGGGTCTAGGGGTGTAATGTAAAATAGGTGCATTGGATGTTCAGGGGCTTATATATAT
The DNA here is from genome assembly GCA_963277665.1 of Viscum album. NCBI lineage: Eukaryota > Viridiplantae > Streptophyta > Magnoliopsida > Santalales > Viscaceae > Viscum > Viscum album. Next base: position 113,107,896 of record OY728133.1, on the reverse strand, counting down.
TTGAATTAAAATAAGACAATGCGCAGACCATCATTTAACTACTTAATTATTACAATTGTCACACGCAAATAATTAAATCGAGACATGCATGGGTCAGTCACTAGATCAAGACTAGTCGGTATAAAATGATGCACAATAAAATTAAAATGAAATAAATTTAAATAGTATGAGGGTGTTTTAATAAATTAAATGAATTTAAATAAATTCAAATAATTTATTTTATTAGTTCCAACTTTAATTTAATTTTAAATTCAAAAAATAAATTAATCCATTAATTTAATTTAATGCTAAAATTAAATCAATATTTCATATTCTTAAAAACGTAAACCATAATTAATTTTAATTAATTTAATTTAAAAAAACTAAAATTAAATTAATCTAATTAATTTCTTTAAAATTGTTAATATCAACCAGCTTGGAAACCCCACCTTGACCTATTGCAGACTGAACTGTTGCAACGTAGGCTAATTTGGGTCTAGAAAAAACCCATGTAGGGATATTCTGGCCCAGGAAGGCCCGCCATGACCCGTTTCGGGTCAGGACGGCCTATCACAGTCCTAAGGTGGGGAAAATTAAGTCTTAAAGGACCTGTGTAACCTGTAGAGGTTACCTATGATCACGGTCAGTATTAGAGAGGACTATCGGTTGTCTGGCGAGGTGAGATGGCAGTACGCCCAGGTGGCCAGCTAGGTGAGATGTGGGTCAACAGTGGGACACCCAAGCCAGAAGTGATCCACAACAGTGCTCGTGGGAGGAGGTGAGGGCGGTGTCACATAGAGGAAGCAGAAGAGCACCCTGGTTCAGCCGGAACGGCGCATGGTGGTGCTGCCTAGGGTTGACAACGAAGGTTTGGGTAGTTGGATCTCAGCACCAGGGTACTGTCTCAGCGGTGCATGGTGCATGGTGCATGGTGAGGCTTCAACAAGGTGAGATGGAGGCACAATAGTGGCCCCGTGAGATGTGGAGGATGAGGAGGGAGGCGGTGGGTCGGCCCGTGGTTCGGTCAGTGGTGACCGAGCACGAACAGCAGGGCCTCAGTTCGGCGGTGGGTCTCTGAGAAAAGGAGGTAGTGGTGACTGAGCACGAACAATGTGGTGTTCATCCAAGAGGGAAGAGCGAGTCGCCGATCTCACTACACTCAAACTAGGGAGGAGAGCCCAGGTAGTACTAGCTCGACTCGAAGGGGAGGTTTATGTCAGTATTAGTGATTAGGCCGTAGGAGAGGGGGGCCACCCGATGGTGTCGCATTTCAGGTTGGTCTAAGGAGGGACCAGCCACGTGGAATACCCAAACAAGTCTTGGTCTTTCATTTTTTAATTTAAAGACTAACGTACTTTTGAAAAATGAGAACAAAAAAACAAAATATACATTTTGTTTTGTTATAAGAAAAATAATATAATATAAAATTATATTTTATTTTATTTTTCCTCTGAAGTAATTGATCACCACCAGATTAAATATGGTGATCAGATTCTAGTATATTTAAGAACACAAATACAATTTAAATAATGTTTTATTCAAAAATTTAAAATCTAAAAAATTTTGATTCATTAACCATGTTGTCAACCCATTAAAAAATTTTAGATGGTCGTTACTTGGCCATTTGAAAATGTATTTATGTGAGATCAGATCTGTTGGAACCGTTTTAACACCCTCTACTTAAAATTTAAAGAAATTTAATTTTTTTCTTGACTTGAAAAAACCACGTATCGCTCTGATATCAATTGAAGGTACCAGGACACTCAACAGAATACAATAGACCAGGAATTTAAAATTTTAGCATCACTAAAGTGAGAAAACATCATCAACTCTGACTATATCCCCCCAGTACGGTCTAGGGATCATGAGTGGTTTATCATAGCACAAAAATAAAACAAGCAAATACCTCGTTCTGATTCAAAGTGTGCACGCCCGTCGCAGACTATTGGGGTCCATTGCTCGAAGGATATGACATCGAATCCCTATAGATCATCTACACACACTTCTTGAATCTGCACATGCATCGTTCACTACATTGTGGGTGCTAGCAAGGATCTATGACGATCACTTTGATGCAGTGAAGACCACCACGATCCATCATCTTTGATCCATGAAGATAGAACTTGAATGCTTTTCTTATTGAGAGGTTGTCTCTATAGTAATCATGAGGACAGGGAAGCTCTCAATTCCAATGGATTAATAGTCCCCATGGTAATATCCTCTCTCCACTTATATAGTGAAAATCCATAATACCTGGTTTGGGTTCTCGACCCCAAGGTAATAAACATCCACTATAAAAGTATTATAAATAGTCATTTATGATGAACTAAACTACATCATAAATATTATTTATATTTTATTACTAAACTATAATATATATTAAATATATATTACATGATAATCATAATCCATTAACTCGACTCGCATCTCCTAATAATATTAAACCAACCTGGAATATTACATTAATATTCGTTTGAATAATATTTATCCTTGTATCTACCTAATCACCTGTAAATACATGTAATAAATAAATTAAACCTAATTATTCCTTGAATAATAATGAATTTATTTATTCATTGGTGATACATATAACTTGGATAATACTCAGACCCCATGGTGGGGCCCACCAAGTCCTATATTCATATTCAACAGAATGGGGAAGATTCTCAAAGCACTATTGTGTGTGACCCTCTAGGACTTTATCTCAATGGTAGTGAATAATATTCATAGACCAACTACGAGGTCTAGCAACCCATCAAGGCCCCTATAGAGATAAGGAAAAGTCAAAGCAACGACTACCTTCCTATGAGCATGCACTGTGTAATATAATCTCTTTTTCATTGATATCTCATAAAGCAGGATACACACTTGTGTTGTCATCCTTGTCTTGCTTTATTATTTTTTAATCTAACTAGACGGACTTACCTTCAACTACCAAGGCCATGGATTTATCAAGGTACTACCATCCAAACCAACCAGGCCCGATATATCTCTTCATAAACTCATAAGCGAAAAATCCTATCTTGGTCATTAAATCAATGTCATGTCACCAATGACATACCCAACACAAACAACCACGCCACAAATTCATTATCATTTTTTTCGCCTTACATCAAAGTACGAAATCAAATGACATGCATTGATAATGATCTCAATTCAGGACACCATTACACATGTCTGTAGAATGGAACAAACAATGACACCTAAAACATGTGGTGTTCCTACTGGAGGGTATGTCCTCATGATCTCAACTACTAGATATCACCAAGTGAGAACTTCATGAGAAGAAGTTTCAATGCTTATGAGCTTCCAGCACCTGATAGTCACACATCATCTGTGTCCCATTAGTATGATGTATATGGACTATAGGACATTACTTTAAGATTACTATCATAGGGTGGTGCCCAACATTTATTTTTGTCATGATTGATGATCAATCCAAGATTTATAATATTTTTAATCATCGTGATCAATGGAATTTAATCAAATATCGACAACAATAATCACACTGGAACCAGAGAGAGGGTATCATCACATGTTATTTATAATCATTTTAGTTAAATAAGAATTACCTCAAAGGAATTATTTCTTTGTTGATGAATTAGTGATAGATATGTGGTCCAATCTCATTGAGTTGTAGAAACCAAGTGTATATTTCCTCTAAAAGTGATCCATATGTGTTCCATGAATCTCTAGACATCAACGAAGGAGTTTATGGGTGCTAGCATGTAATATCCTTGCACTTGCATCATCTACCTTTGATCGCCTCGAAAAATGCTTCCAAAGGGTTCTCCTTGATCTGATGGAGGATGATTTCTCTCCATTATTAGGAGCGTTCTTGGAGAAGGGATCTCTATATGCTTGAGAGGATTCTCCAAATCCTTTGTGCACAACCAAATCAGCTAATGAGAAAATAACATAATTGGGTATTTGTATTGCTAGGGTTAAAATAAAATAATTGCACAAGTGCCCTTATTATTTATTTAATCCTAGAAAACCCCCATGTAAAATAATAATAGTAATATTATTATTTCTCTACATGTGTTGAACTTGCAAATTATAATTAAATATTATTTAATTAAATAATATTCAATATTATCATTTTTCACCAGACCATTAAACTCGGTATGTCATTCCTCCACAATATTTATCGGGTCTTGAATAATGTCTATTTATTTATTAAATAAATATCACTACATTATTCACCAATAAATAAATAAATATTATATTCACTAAATAGAAAATAAATATTTATTAAATATTCTACTCAAAATATATTCTCTCGAATAACTAGTGACGGAATAAATGTGATCAAGCATACATAAATAATTATTAAACCATGTACGATAATAATATTTATTCGACCTGTTAAATAATAAATAATAATATATTATTTAACTAAGATTTTGTACACACTTAGTGTGTGAGCCTCTAGGCCTCTTTCTCAGTGGCATTAGGCGAAACAGCCTAAAGTCCAAGGTTAACATCTAGAAACATGCCAAGGCATCCATAGAGAAAGAAGTTAATGTCATAACGATATGTCACCTCATATGAAAACTTATCGTGTAATATAATCCCTTTATCAAAATATATCTAATTGAGAAGGTTGCATGTTAGTTTCATCAACCTATGTGCTCGATATCTCTTTCTTTGACTTTCCAAAAATAGAATTTTCCTATAGAACACCATGGTCATAGATTTATTTAGGCTATATCATTTCCATTAAAGGTCCTGAGATATTAACTTCAATTAATGAATAGAAGAGATAAATCCTTTCTTTAATTATTAATTAATGCAATATTACTTATGAAGCACCTAATATATTCTATTTCACCGCGAACATATGTCATCACGGTTTTCATCAATACATATATGTGTGTGACTCATAATACTCATTAATAATAATCTTAAATTCTAAAGACCAATACACACATCTGCGGATAGGAACATCCAATGACACATAGAAATGTGGATTTTATATTGGTGGGTCCCATTCTCATAATATCCATATTGGATATTACCAAGGGTGTACACCATTAGAAGGTACCTCAAAGTCCTATGAGTCTCCACCCCTGATAGCTTGTATCATTTGTGTCCCTCAAATGATATAATCTGACTATAGAACATATATTCAAGAATAGTGTTGTAGCACTTCTAGGTTCTCATCATAGCGGGGAATTTCTATGACCTTTTAGTGTGATAGATACTCTTAGGACATCATCGCCTACTATGTTATGCAGAAGAATAATTATGATGTGATAAGAATCTTATTAAGATTCAAAACCATGAAAAAAAAGTTTATCATAAAGTACAAAGAAGTTGGTTCTAGGGCACCAACTCCAACAAACTCTCACTTACACTTGATCCAACTACTAGCAACCTCTGGTCTGCTAGCTCTCACATGATACTCATGACTCTGTTGAGATAGGCATTTAGTCAAGGTGTCTTCCACATTCTCTTACATGGGTACTTTTCTCACTAAAAATTAACCCCTATAATGAAAATCCCTCAAGAGGTGATACTTTTAGAGTATATTCTTTGTCTGTTAATGTGACATTGGCTATTTTTCAAGAGTCGTTGCTGCAGTATTATCACAATACAAGGTGATAGGGTATTTACTGCTAGGTACCACATCAATCTCCTGGACAAAGTTTTGAATCCAAATGACTTCCTTGGCTACATTAGAATCCACTATATACTTGGACTCCACTGTAGAATCAACGAAAACTGGCTATTTTGAACTCTTCCAGCTCATAGATCCTCTATTGAGATAGAAAAAATATCATGATTGTGACTTCAAATCATTTTTATTTGTCTAAAAACTAGCATCAGTATAACCATTGATGATCGGATCCTCATCTCCTTCATACACTAGGAACATATCCTTAGTTCTTCTCATATACTTAAGGATCATATTAATAGTATTCCAATTTTGTTCTCCTAGATCTTCTTGATATCTTCCTACCATTCTCATTTCATAGGAAACATCAAGTCTAGTGAATAGCATGGCATACATGATCGATCCTATTGCTGAAGAATACGGGATCTTACTCATTATATTTTTCTCTTATTGTGTCTGGGGATGCATTTTCTTAGAAAGAGGTAAACCATATGACATTGGAACCAATACCCTCTTGGATTGTTCCATAATAAATCTCTTTAGTATCTAGTCAATATATGTATTTTTACTTAATCCAAGTAGCCTCTTGGATATATCACGAATGATCTTGATCCCTAGAATATAGGTTGTTTCACTTAATTTCTTCATAGATAAACACTTATTCAACTAGTCCTTAATAGATTGTAAGACCAGTATTTCATTTCTAATAAGTAATACATCGTCAACATATACTACTAGGATAACGACCACATTCCCATTAAACCTATTGTAAACACATGGCTCACATTCATTCTTAATGAAACCAAATTCTTTTACGGCTTCATCAAATCAAATGTTCCATGACCTGGATTCTTTCTTCAATTCATAAATGGATCTCTACAACTTTAAAATATTTTTTGCATCACTTGGAGTCACAAACCCTTCTTGTTGTGTCATATAGACATCTTCCTGAAGGTTCTCATTAAGGAATGCAGTTTTAACATCCATCTTCCAAATATCATAGTCATGGCACTACTAAAAAAAAGGTCATTAGCGACCGCCATTGGTGGTCGCATCTGCTCCGTCGCTGTAGGATTTTAGCGACCGCCAATGGCGGTCGCTATAGGTGGCCGAAATGCCGCCTTAAGCGACCGCCTGGCGGTCACTGTAGGCTGCCCAGACAGCAGGCTAGAGTGACCGCCATTGGTGGTCGCTAATACTGCCTGGCAGGCAGGCTATAGCGACCGCCAAAGGCGGTCGCTAAACTTGAAAAAAAAAATTAAAAAAAAAAATTCATACCAAAATATATATATATATATATATATATTTATTAAATCAAATATATATATATAAAATAATGAAAATATTTATATATATAATATTAAATAAAATATATATATATTTATTAAATAAAATATATATATATATATTAAAGAAAATATTTATATATATAATATTAAATAAAATTTATTTATTTATTTATTAAATAAAATATATATTTATTTATTAAATAAAATATATTTATTTATTTATTAAATAATATATATATATATATTAATGAAAATATTTATATATATAATATTAAATAAAATATTTTTCATTTTTTTAATGAAATGTACAAATTGTGTTTTTTTCTTCACGGTGGAAAAGCAAACATAAAACAAGGTAACAATCATAAAAAATGGAAAACAATTTCAAACAGCATAAACATCAAAATCATCATAAATGATAAACGTGCTTCAACGATCCGAGCAGGTCCATCGATTTCAATCTTCTGCTTCAAAACCTACAATAAGACAAAAAAACAAAACAAACGTAAATTGAACATAATTATTCAGTTATTATATACATATAATAAAATTAAATCTAACATCAAATCATGGTGATAATTTAAAACCCCCAATTTAAGAAATGCTATCATTTCAGGTCATTCAGAGCACGTTTGCTCCGAATTCGACCGTCTCACACCGTTTTTGATGTATTATGACACCGGAAACGCGTTTCCGGTCACCACGGTCAAACGACACATCCGATTGACGTGTTGTCTACTCGACCACGTCACAATACGCTCACCCTTTGATGTCGTTTGATTTCAGGTCATTCGGACCTTGTTCGGCCCATTTGGACCCCCCCACGCGCGTTTATCAAGCGCGCGCAACACTTAAAGAACGCATAATGAGCCCTACCGCGCAGACCGCACGTCCGATTGATGTGACGTCTGCGCGTACACATCACGAATAATAATTAGATTGTTTCCCTGTGATTTTAGGTCAATCCGATGTGGTCCGCTATGACTTTGAGTGTGAGACGCCTGTTTTGGCCGTTTATGACACCGGAACGACGTTCCCGGTCACCGCGGGCACACGGTGTGGCCGATTGACATGTCGTCTACTCGACCACGTCACAATTAACTCACCCTTTTATGTCGTCTGATTTCAGGCCATTTGGACCTCGTTCGGCCCGTTTGGACCCCCCCACGTGCGTTTATCAAGCGCGCGCAACACTTAAAGAACGCATAATGAGCCCTACCGCGCAGACCGCACGTCCAATTGATGTACCGTCTGCGCGTACACGTAAAGAATAATAATTATATTGTTTCCCTATGATTTCAGGTCATTCCGATGTGGGCCGCTATGACTTTGACCGTCAGACGCCCGTTTTGGCCGTTTCTGACACCGGAACGGCGTTCCTGGTCACCGCGGGCACACGGCACGTCCGATTGATGTGCCGTCTGCTCGACCACATCACAATTCACTCACCCTTTGATTTCGTCTGATTTCAGGGCATTCTCACCTCGTTCGGCCCATTTGGACCCCCCCCCCCCCCCCCCCACGCGCGTTTATCAAGCGCGCGCAACACTTAAAGAACGCATAATGAGCCCTACCGCACAGACCGCACGTCCGATTGACGTGCCGTCTGCGCGTACATGTCACGAATAACAACTAGATTGTTTCACTGTGATTTCAGGTCAATCCGATGTCGTCCGCTATGACTTTGACCGTCAGACGCTCGTTTTGGCCGTTTATGACACTGGAAATGTGTTTCTGGTCACCACGGTCAAACGACACATCCGATTGACGTTTCGTATACTCTACCACATCACAATTCACTCACCCTTTGACGTTGTCTGATTTCAGGACATTCGGACCTCGTTCGGCCCATTTGGACCCCCCCACGCGCGTTTATCAAGCGCGCGCAACACTTAAAGAACGCATAATGAGCCCTACCGCGCAGACCGCACATCCGATTGACGTGCTGTCTGCGTGTACACATCACGAATAATAATTATATTGTTTACCTGTGATTTCAGGTCAATCCGATGTGGTCCTCTATGACTTTGAGCGTGAGACGCCCGTTTTGGTCGTTTATGACACCGGAACGGCGTTCCCGGTCACCGCGGGCACACAGTGCAGCTGATTGATGTGTCGTCTGCTCGACCACGTCACAATTCACTCACCCTTTGATTTTGTCTGATTTCAGGCCATTCGGACCTCGTTCGGCACGTTTGGACCCCCCCACGTGCGTTTATCAAGCGCGCGCAACACTTAAAGAACGCATAATGAGCCCTACCGCGCAGACCGCACGTCCGATTGACATTCCGTCTATGCGTACACCTCAAAAATAATAATTAGATTGTTTCCCTGTGATTTTAGGTCAATCTGATGTCGTCCGCTATGACTTTGACCGTCAGACGCCCGTTTTGGCCGTTTATGACACCGGAACAGCGTTCCCGGTCACCGTGGGCACACGGCACGTACGATTGACGTGTAATATGCTCGACCATGTCAAAATTCACTCACCCTTTAATGTCGTCTGATTTCAGACCATTCGCACCTCGTTCGGCACGTTTGGACCCCCCCCCCCCCCACGCGCGTTTATCAAGCGCGCGCAACACTTAAAGAACGCATAATGAGCCCTACCGTGAAGACCGCACATCCGATTGACGTGCCTTCTGCGTGTACATGTCACGAATAATAATTAGATTGTTTCCCTATCATTTCAGGTCAATCCGATGTCGTCCGCTATGACTTTGAGCATGAGACGCCTGTTTTGGCCGTTTATGACACCGGAACGGCGTTCCCGGTCACCGTGGGCACACGGCACATCCAATTGATGTTCCCTCTACTCGACCACGTCACAATTCACTCACCCTTTTATGTCGTCTGATTTCAGGCCATTCGCACCTCGTTCGGCCCGTTTGGACCCCCCACGCGCGTTTATCAAGCGCGCGCAACACTTAAAGAACGCATAATGAGCCCTACCGTGCAGACCGCACGTCCGATTGATGTTCCGTCTGCGCGTACACCTCACAAATAATAATTAGATTATTTCCCTGTGATTTCAGGTCAATCCGATGTCGTCCGCTATGACTTTGACCGTCAGATGCCCGTTTTGGCCGTTTATGACACCGGAACGGCGTTCCCGGTCACTGCGGGCACACGGTGCGGCCGATTGACGTGTCGTCTGCTAGAACACATCACAATTCACTCACCCTTTGATGTTGTCTGATTTCAGGCCATTTGGACCTCGTTCGGCCCATTTGGACCCCCCCACGCGCGTTTATCAAGCCCGCGCAACACTTAAAGAACGCATAATGAGCCCTACCGCGCAAACCGCACGTACGATTGACGTGTCATCTGCGCGTACGCCTCACGAATAATAATTAGATTGTTTTTCTGTGATTTCAGGTCAATCCGATGTCATCCGCTATGACTTTGACCGTCAGACGCCCGTTTTGGCCGTTTATGACACCGGAACGGCGTTCCCGGTCACCGCGGGCACACGGCACGTCCGATTGACGTTTAGTCTGCTCTACCACGTCACAATTCACTCACCCTTTGATTTCGTCTTATTTCAGGCCATTCTCACCTCGTTCGGCCCATTTGGACCCCCCCCCCCCCCCCCACGCGCGTTTATCAAGCACGCGCAACACTTAAAAAACGCATAATGAGATCTACCGCGCAGACCGCACTTCTGATTGACATTCCGTCTACGCGTACACGTCACAAATAATAATTAGATTGTTTCCCTGTCATTTCATTTCAATCCGATGTCGTCCGCTACGACTTTGACCGTCAAACGCCCGTTTTGGCCGTTTGTGACACCGGAACGGCCTTCCCGGTCACCGCGGGAACACGGCACGTCCTATTGAGGTGTCGTCTACTCGACCACGTCACAATTCACTCACCCTTTTATGTCGTCTGATTTCAGGCCATTCGCACCTCGTTTGGCCCATTTGGACCCCCCCACGCGCGTTTATCAAGCGCGCGCAACACTTAAAGAACGCATAATGAGCCCTACCGCGCAGACCGCACGTCCGATTGACGTGCCGTCTGCGCGTAAACGTCACGAATAATAATTATATTGTTTCCCTGTGATTTCAGGTCAATCCGATGTCGTCCGCTATGACTTTGACCGTCAGACGCCCGTTTTGGCCGTTTATGACACCGGAAACGCGTTCTCGGTCACCACGGTCAACCGACACATCCGATTGACGTGTCGTCTACTCGACCATGTCACAATTCACTCACTCTTTGACATTGTCTTATTTCAGGCCATTCAAATCTCGTTCGGCCCATTTGGACCCCCCACGCGCGTTTATCAAGCGCACGCAACACTTAAAGAACGCATAATGAGCCCTACCGCGCAAACCGCACGTCCGATTGATGTACCGTCTGCGCGTACACCTCATGAATAATAATTAGATTTTTTCCCTATGATTTCAGGTCAATCCGATGTTGTGCGCTATGACTTTGAGCGTGAGTCGCCCGTTTTGGTCGTTTATGACACCGGAACGGCGTTCCCAGTCACCGCGGGCACACGGTGCGGCCGATTGACGTGCCGTATGCTCGACCACGTCACAATTCACTCACCCTTTGATTTTGTCTGATTTCAGGCCATTCGGACCTCGTTCGGCCCGTTTGGACCCCCCCCCCCCCACGTGCGTTTATCAAGCGCGCGCAACACTTAAAGAACGCATAATGAGCCCTACCGCGCAAACCGCATGTCCGATTGACATGCCGTCTGCGCGTACACATCAAGAATAATAATTATATTGTTTCCTTGTGATTTCAGGTCAATACGATGTCATCCGCTATGACTTTGACCATCAGACGCCCGTTTTGGCCGTTTTTTACACGGGAACGGCGTTCCCGGTCACCGCGGGCACACGGCACGTCCGATTGACATGTCGTCTACTCGACCATGTCACAATTCACTCACCCTTTGATGTAGTCTGATTTTAGGCCATTCTCACCTCGTTCGGCCCGTTTGGACCCCCCCACGCGCGTTTATCAAGCGCGCGCAACACTTAAAGAACGCATAATGAGCCCTAACGCGCAGACCGCAGGTCCGATTGATGTGTCGTCTGCGCGTACACATTACGAATAATAATTAGATTGTTTCCCTATCATTTCAGGTCAATACGATGTCTTCCGCTATGACTTTGACTGTCAGACGCCCGTTTTGGCCGTTTATGACACCGGAACGGAGTTCCCGGTCACCGCGGGCACACGGCACGTCCGATTGACGTTTCGTCTGCTCGACCATGTCACAATTCACTCACCCTTTGACTTAATATGATTTCAGGCCATTCGCACCTCGTTCGGCCCATTTGGACCCCCACGCGCGCGTTTATCAAGCGCGCGCAACACTTAAAGAACGCATAATGAGCCCTACCGCGTAGACCACACGTCCGATTGATGTACCGTATGCGCGTACACGTCACGAATAATAATTAGATTGTTTACCTGTGATTTCAGGTCAACCTGATGTCGTCCGCTATGACTTTGACCGTTAGACGCCCGTTTTGGCCATTTATGACACCGAAAACGCGTTCCCGGTCACCCCGGTCAAACGAACCATCTGATTCACTACTGGAAATTAGATCTTTCCCAACGCTTCTATACCAACGGTTTGCAAAAACTGTTGGTATAGGTCCCCTTTCCCAACGGTTTTTCCAAACCGTTGGGAAAGGCCCCCAAATTGGCCACTTTTCCCAACGGTTTGGCCAAACCGTTGGGAAAGGCCCCCAAATTGCCCACTTTTCCCAACGGTTTGGCCAAACCGTTGAGAAAGGTAGACCTATCCCAACATTTTGGCCAAACCGTTGGGAAAGGCCCCCAAATTGGCCACCTTTCCCAACGGTTTGGCCAAACCGTTGGGAAACGTGGCCCAAAATTCAACATACTACACAGAATCAAAATCTCAACCAAAGACCTATACCAACGGTTGTTAAAACCGTTGGTATAGACCTATACCAACGGTTTTAACAACCGTTGGTATAGGTACTTTCATTTTTTATCAGACCTTCGTACCGAGAACATTATATAAATCAAAATTTAAAATATTTATGAGAATACATATATATATTTATTTAATTATGATCACAAAAGTCATGTTAGGTTAGTGGTTGAGTCGTTCAATGATAAACGAGGGGTCCTGGGATCAAATCCCAGCGGATGTTTTATTTTTGGAATTTATATACCAACGGTTCCATTACCGTTGGTATAGATTTCATATTACCATACCAACGGTTTCCAAAACCGTTGGCATAGGTCTATACCAACGGTTTTTGGAAAACCGTTGGTATAGACCTATCCCAACGGCTTACTTGGCTACGGTTCTCCAAACCATTGGTATAGGCTATACCAACGGTTTGGAGGCCTATACCAACGGTTCCAAACCGTTGGTAAAGGTTAGTTTTCCAGTAGTGATTGACGTGTCGTCTGCTCAACCACGTCACAATTCACTCACCCTTTGATGTCGTCTGATTTCAGGCCATTCGCACCTCGTTCGGCCCGTTTGGACCCCCCCACGCGCGTTTATCAAGCGCGCGCAACACTTAAAGAACGCATAATGAGCCCTATCGCACAGACCGCACGTCCGATTGACGTTCCGTCTGCGCGTACACCTCACGAATAATAATTAGATTGTTTCCCTGTGATTTCAGGTCAATCCGATGTCGTCCGCTATGACTTTGACCGTCAGACGCCCGTTTTGGCCGTTTATGACACCGGAACGGCGTTCCCGGTCACCGCGGGCACACGGTGTGGCCGATTGACGTTCTGTCTGCTCGACCACGTCACAATTTACTCACCCTTTGATGTCGTCTGATTTCAGGCCATTCGGACCTCGTTCGGCCCGTTTGGACCCCCCCACGCGCGTTTATCAAGCGCGCGCAACATTAAAGAACGCATAATGATCCTTACCACGCAAACCGCACGTCCGATTGACGTGAAGTCTACGCGTACACCTCACGAATAATAATTATATTTTTTCCCTGTGATTTTAGGTCAATCCGATGTCGTCCGCTATGACTTTGACCGTCAGACGCCCGTTTTGGCCGTTTATGACACCGGAACGGCGTTCCCGGTCACCGCGGGCACACGGCACGTCCGATTGACGTTCCGTCTACTCGACCACGTCACAATTCACTCACCCTTTGATTTTGTCTGATTTCAGGCCATTCGGACCTCGTTCGGACTGTTTGGACCCCCCCCCCCCCCCACGTGCGTTTATCAAGCGCGCGCAACACTTAAACAACGCATAATGAGCCCTACCGCGCAAACCGCATGTCCGATTGACATGTCGTCTGCGCGTACACATCAAGAATAATAATTAGATTGTTTCCTTGTGATTTCAGGTCAATACGATGTCATCCGCTATGACTTTGACCATCAGACGCCCGTTTTGGCCGTTTTTGACACGGGAACGGCGTTCCCGGTCACCGCGGGCACACGGAATGTCCGATTGACATACCGTCTGCTCGACCACGTCACAATTCACTCACCCTTTTATTTAGTCTGATTTCAGGCCATTCTCACCTAGTTCGGCCCGTTTGGACCCCCCCACGCGCGTTTATCAAGCGCGCGCAACACTTAAAGAACGCATAATGAGTCCTAATGCGCAGACCGCAGGTCCGATTGATGTTTCGTCTGCGCGTACACGTCACGAATAATAATTAGATTGTTTACCTATCATTTTAGGTCAATAAGATGTCTTCATCTATGACTTTGACCATCAGACGCCCGTTTTGGCCGTTTATGACACCGGAACGGCGTTCTCGGTCACCGCGGGCACACGGCACGTCCGATTGACGTTTCGTCTGCTAGACCATGTCACAATTCACTCACCCTTTGACTTAATATGATTTCAGGCCATTCGCACCTCGTTCGGCCCATTTGGACCCCCCACGCGCGTTTATCAAGCGCGCGCAACACTTAAAGAACGCATAATGAGCCCTACCGCGTAGACCGCACGTCCGATTGATGTGCCGTATGCGCGTACACGTCACGAATAATAATTATATTGTTTCCCTGTGATTTCAGGTCAATCTGATGTAGTCCGCTATGACTTTGACCGTTAGACGCCCGTTTTGGCCATTTATGACACCGGAAACGTGTTCCCGATCACCCCGGTCAAACGAACCATCTGATTTACTACTGGAAATTAGATCTTTCCCAACGCTTCTATACCAACGGTTTGCAAAAACCGTTGGTATAGGCCCCATTTCCCAACGGTTTTTCCAAACCGTTGGGAAAGGCCCCCAAATTGGCCACTTTTCCCAACGGTTTGGCCAAACCGTTGGGAAAGGCCCCCAAATTGCCCAATTTTCCCAACGGTTTGGCCAAACCGTTGGGAAAGGTAGACCTATCCCAACAGTTTGTCCAAACCGTTGGGAAAGGCCCCCAAATTGGCCACCTTTCCCAACGGTTTGGCCAAACCGTTGGGAAAAGTGGCCCAAAATTCAACATACTACACAGAATCAAAATCTCAACCAAATACCTATACCAACGGTTGTTAAAACCGTTGGTATAGACCTATACCAACGGTTTTAACAACCGTTGGTATAGGTACTTTCATTTTTTATCAGACCTTCGTACCGAGAACATTATATAAATCAAAATTTAAAATATTTATGAGAATACATATATATATTTATGTAATTATGATCACAAAAGTCATGTTAGGTTAGTGGTTGAGTCGTTCAATGATAAACGAGGGGTCCTGGGATCAAATCCCAGCAGATGTTTTATTTTTGGAATTTATATACCAACGGTTCCATTACCGTTGGTATAGATTTCATATTACTTATACCAACGGTTTCCAAAACCGTTGGCATAGGTCTATACCAACGGTTTTTGGAAAACCGTTGGTATAGACCTATCCCAACGGCTTACTTGGCTACGGTTCTCCAAACCGTTGGAATAGGCTATACCAACGGTTTGGAGGCCTATACCAACGGTTCCAAACCGTTGGTAAAGGTTAGTTTTCCAGTAGTGATTGACGTGTCGTCTGCTCAACCACGTCACAATTCACTCACCCTTTGATGTCGTCTGATTTCAGGCCATTCGCACCTCGTTCGGCCCGTTTGGACTCCCCCACGCGCGTTTATCAAGCGCGCGCAACACTTAAAGAACGCATAATGAGCCCTATCGCGCAGACCGCACGTCCGATTGACGTTTCGTCTGTGCGTACACCTCACGAATAATAATTAGATTGTTTCCCTGTGATTTCAGTTCAATCCGATGTCGTCCGCTATGACTTTGACCGTCAGACGCCCGTTTTGGCCGTTTATGACACCGGAACGGCGTTCCCGGTCACCGCGGGAACACGGTGTGGCCGATTGACGTTCCGTATTCTCGACCACGTCACAATTTACTCACCCTTTGATGTCGTCTGATTTCAGGCCATTCGGACCTCGTTCGGCCCGTTTGGACCCCCCCACGCGCGTTTATCAAGCGCGCGCAACACTTAAAGAACGCATAATGAGCCCTACCACGCAAACCGCACGTCCGATTGACGTGACGTCTATGCGTACACCTCAAGAATAATAATTATATTGTTTCCCTGTGATTTTAGGTCAATACGATGTCGTCCACTATGACTTTGACCGTCAGACGCCCGTTTTGGCCGTTTATGACACCAGAACGGCGTTCCCGGTCACCGCGGGCACACGGCACGTCCGATTGACGTGCCGTCTACTCGACCAAGTTAAAATTCACTCCCCCTTTGACGTAGTCTAATTTCAGGCCATTCTCACCTCGTTCGGCCCGTTTGGACCCCCCCACGCGCGTTTATCAAGCGCGCGCAACACTTAGAGAACGCATAATGAGCCCTACCGCACAGACCGCACGTCCGATTGACGTGTCGTCTGCGCGTACACGTCACGAATAATAACTAGATTGTTTCCCTGTGATTTCAGGTCAATCCAATGTCGTCCGCTATGACTTTGACCGTCAGACGCCCGTTTTGGCCGTTTGTGACACCGGAAACGCGTTCCCGGTCACCCCGATCAAACGACCCATCCGATTGACGTGTCGTCTACTCAACCACGTCACAATTCACTCACCCTTTGATGTCGTCTGATTTCAGGCCTTTCACACCTCGTTCGGACCATTTGGACCCCCCCCCCCCCCCCACGCGCGTTTATCAAGCACGCGCAACACTTAAAGAACGCATAATGAGTCCTACCGCGCAGACCGCACGTCCGATTGATGTGCTGTCTACGCGTACACGTCACGAATAATAATTAGATTGTTTCCCTGTCATTTCAGGTCAATACGATGTCGTCCGCTATGACTTTGAGCATGAGACGCCCGTTTTGGCCGTTTATGACACCGGAACGGCGTTCCCGGTCACCGCGGGCACACGGCACGTCCGATTGAAGTGTCGTCTGCTCGACCACGTCACAATTCACTCACCCTGGCTGGAGGGAATGTCCGGGGTGTGGGGAGGGCTGTCCGGAGTGCAGGAGGCCTCTCCGGGGTGCGGGGAGGGCTGTCCGAAGTGCGGGGAGGGCTGTCCGGGGTGCGGGAGGGCTGTCCGGGGTGCGGGGAGGGCTGTCCGGAGTACGGGGAGGGCTGTTCGGGGTGCGGGGAGGGCTGTCCGGGATGCGGGGAGGGTTGTCCGGAGTGCGGGGAAGGTTGTCTGTGGTGCGGGGGGGGCTGTCCGGAGTGGGGGGCATGTCCGGGGTGGGGGGGCATGTTCGGGGTGCGGGGAGGGCTGTTTGGAGTGCGGAGGGCTGTGCGGGGTGCGGGGGGGCTGTCCGGGGTACGGGGGGCTGTCCGGGGTGTGGGAGGCCTCTCCGGGGTGCAGAGAGGGTTGTCCGGAGTGCGGGGAGGGCTGTCCGGAGTGCGAGGAGGGCTGTCCGGGGTGCGGGAGAGCAGTCCGGGGTGGGGGGGCTTGTCCGGGGTGTGGGGAGGGCTGTCCGGAGTGCGGGGAGGGATGTCCGGGGTAGGACGGGGACTGCAGATAGTGAACTCAGCTCATTCGACATAAACAAGTTTAATGATTTATATTAGAAATCACGTATTTTTATAAAAAATATTACAGAACATACAATTCTAAACATTGAAAATTAAATGAAAAAAAGCTATCCAAATCAAAAAAAACTCACTAGAAACCCAACATAAATATCAATAACAACCCTACCATTAAAAATAGAAACACACCTCGTGATGCGTTATGCGTGTTCATCACTGACCTTCATCTAGTGGGCCAAGGTCCTACAACAAATAAACATTATGAATATTTTCATAACAAAAATAATTTAAATTAAATAAAGAAATACAGTATAAACCTGCATCGTGTGATCCCCTGCACCATCACCCGGACGCACATATTCCCGCAGTGCTCTAACCTCAGTAGCCAATTGCGTATTTGCCTCCTAGGAAGCCCGCAGTCGTGCCTCGAAATCTGACAGCTCCTGTGACATCTTAGCAACAACAGGACCGACAACCGCAGCACATGACACTACAGAACGAGGAATCCCTGTTCCATAGGTCAAACTATATCCATGTCCGTCCCGACCAATGATGCGATGAAAGATCTCATCCCTTCGCATGAGAAGTTGTCGCTGGTCCTCTGGCAGATGTTCTAATTCAACTTCAAATTGAGCCTGTGAAATATTTAAATATATATACATATATTAATATAAAGATTTTATGTAAGTATTGGTAATGAGTACAAGCACTTACTATCAATGTTGCAGTCTCTGGATCATTGCGATCACGAGTCCTCATCCACACCGACATTTTATCAGTTGGTGCACCTTGCTCCCACAACTATATATGAATAGAATATAAACACAAAACCGTATTAATTAAAAAAATTAAAAAATGAATAATAAATACCTCATGTCGGATCTGAGACACGTGACGAGTCCCGAGCCTGTGAGGTGGTCCCTACAACGCTCGATTCTCAGAATGGCGTGTAGACACCTCCTACATTCAATTCATTCAAATATCAAACAAATCACACATTCTTGAAAATATATATACCAAAATAAATATACAAACCACAACACCCTCAGTGGACCAATATGCAACTAAATCACGCCACTGAGCCGGGAGGACACCTCTCGGGACTTTTTCTAGAATGTTTGGGGCACCCACATTTGGTACCCAGTGGTCCCTCTTGACTTTGCCTTTATAGTATTTCCACATCTTACGGCATTTACTCATACACACTGGCCGAAACTCATCGGTACATACTTTCAAATTTTGTTATTAAAGAAAAAAATCTCATATGTTATTATTGTTTATACATAGGGAATAAAGTAAAATGGTCTTCTTACCTGAACCTCCCTCCAAAAACGATATAATGTGTCATGAGGGATAGAAGCCCAGTCACGCGTGGTCAATGGAAATCGATGTGGATCACGTATGATATGACCCAACTAACGAATAAATGTAGGGGCATTCCATCCCACAGGATGAAATACCTCATCAAATGAAACATCAAAAGTCGTGTCGGAATTCCATGATAATATGCCACGACCAGGGCCTCTCCTGTGAGAGGAAGAAGCAGTCGGGTCTGATCTTGTTGAAAACAATTTTATATACAAATTGTCAGATGTTATAAATATATATATATATATGTTTATTAATTACATAAAAAATAGAGACAATGACATTCCAACATACCTCGACCCTGAGACGTAGATGACTCAGATGGATGATGTGGATCTTCTGCCTCTTCCCCTAACATTCCTGCAGTAATGGAAAACATTAGTAAGGGGACTATCCAAAATGTCCAAATGATAAATTGGATTGTTTTTAAAAAAATCAAACTTGTACAGTTGTTAATCAAACAAAAAGTGATTGAATAATTAGTTGGGAATGAATTTAAAGAATCAAAAATTTCACAAAATAGATATACAAATTATGTACAAAACCAATCAATGCATAGCCAAATTTCAAATTAAATTAATAAAAATTCAAGAAGCACATGAAACAAATGAAGAATACCTCAATGGAAAGATACATCGACAATAAAATCAATATAACATGAGTTAAATCACCTTAAATAGTTATAACTGAATAAACTTCAAAAGTGAGGATTAAAACTTACAAGGATTTATAAAATGTTTAGATAATTTATGATATCTTAGGCTGAATAGTGGGAAAACAATTATACCTTTCATTAAGCATGCAAATAGACCGTTTCTCCTTCAACAGCCACTCTGACCCAATAAATATCTTCTTTACGTTGAACTACGGTATGTTGATCAAGTTGTTGGGAAACAAAAGGAACAGTCTCGGGTTCATCTTGTTCAAATACAAACACTCCTCGCCTAGACATTCTGACAACAACTTGTCAACTTGGATTCGAAGGAAAAGTAACGAAGAATACTTGTTCCGCTTGTGATTTCAAAATGAAAGGTTCATTATCAACTCGTTCATTTCTGTATAACATATAGTTAAAATTCACCAATGAAAACTGATATTGATCAACTTTGTATCCACGCACTGGATCAACCCAATTACACTTTAACAATATGTACTTCAACCTGTGTGTGTATACAACTTCAATGATGTCTATCAATTGACCACAGTAATAACCAGAATCGACAAATGGACAACTGATGCCACTGTTTTGTGTTTCTCGTTTGTCATCAACATCTTTAATGCAAAATCGAAAACCATTAGCATCTATAGATTTATAACGACGAGCCGTTATATATGGACCCTCATCCAGTTGGATAAATTCTTCAGTTAGCATGGGGTCCCCTAACTCCCTCAGCTTATGAACCTACATAATTCAAAGAATTCAATAATGATATATGAAGAAATAAATTAGTGTAATACTTCACTCATAATGAAAATCAATTTATACGTACATAATCCTTGAACCAATCATGAAATGACGCATAATGAGACTGTTGAATTTGCAACTCAGTCGCATGATACATCTCTTCTTTTATCTCATTAATGTGTTTTCTGCAAATGATAACGCAATGTTTAAATGATCAACTAATGCAAACAAAACATGTAAATGGTAAACAATAAAAGTGATAAGATACTTACTGCATTAATGGTGCAACTGATGGAGTATTGAACAAGATATATCGATGCGCTTGTATCCACTCGATGTTGTCCATATCATATGTGGTTCCTTCTCCAACTGGACCATCCTGAATTCGATAGGGCTTATCTAATTTTGTTTCAACATCTATAAGATATTCTGCACAAAAAGTAGTACACTCATCCATCAAATAACCATTGGCTATTGATGCCTCCGGACGAGCTCTGTTGCGTACAAATCGTTTCAATGTACTCAAATACCGCTCAATAGGATACATCCACCTGAATTGCACTGGACCAGCATCCATTACTTCATCAGTTAGGTGCACTGTCAAGTGGACCATAACATCGAAAAATGAGGGGGGAAATAGTTTCTCAAAGTGACAAAGCGTAAGTACAATTCGGTCCTGTAAACTTTTTAAATCACTCATTCGTTGATTTCTTAAACAAAGATGTCTAAAAAAATTACTCATCTTAATCAACGGCTGAACAACATTGGGGGATAAACAATCACAAATTGCGATTGGAATCAACTGCTGAAGTAGTATGTGATTGTCATGACTTTTCAACCCTTGCAATGTCTTACTCTTCAGATTCACACACTTTGAAATATTAGAAGAGTAACCATCAGGGACCTTGAGCATCTTCAAAATGGAAAGAAATGTCTCTTTCTCATTTGTAGTCATCGTATACTGTGCAGCAGGCATATATGCCTTGTTTCCCTCAGCTAACTGTAAATGCAACTATTTACTTAAACCCATTTCTTCCAAATCACGGCGTGCATTAACATGGTCCTTTGATTTCCCACTGACACCTAAAATGGTCCACAATATGTTATCACAAACATTTTTTTCAATGTGCATGACATCCAAATTATGCCTCAGCATGTTAGTTTTCTAATACGGAAGACAATAAAAAATACTTTTCTTTTTCTAATTGTGACTGTGTTGCCTACCCGCAGCTCGAATATTACGTACCGGAGGAGCCACCAAATCCTGAATTTCATATACCATGCGGATGTTTTCTTCCTCAATCTGAAATAACATTTCGACTCCTGTCATGATCTTTGGTGCTGGCTTGAACTCTCTAGAACCATCAAATGCCACTCTGTCCTTTCTGAACCTGTGCTGAGGGGGGAGAAAACGTCTGTGACCCATGTATGACCATTTTTTGGAATGCTTAAGCCATACGGATTTTTTACTTTTGTTGCAAAAAGGGAAAGAAAATTCCCCTTTCGTACTCCAGCCTGATAAATTTGCATAAGCTTGGAAGTCATTGATTGTCCACAATAAAGCATCCTACAGTTTGAACATTTCATTCGTTTCACAGTCATAAGTCATCACACCATCGCCCCAAAATTCATTCAACTCATCAATCAATGGCTGAAGGTAAACATCAATCTTATCCCTTAGACTTTTAGGTCCATCAATAAGAGTGGAAAGTAATATAAATTGTTGCTTCATACAAATCCACGGAGGAAGATTATACGGAACCAACACCACGGGCCATGTGCTATGAGTTGCACCAACCATAGACTTGAATGGATTGAAACCATCTGCTTCCAATCCCAATCGGACATTACGAACATCTTTGGAAAAGTCGGGATGTCTCTTATAAAAATCCTTCCATGCATGAGAGTCTTCCAGGTGGGTTAACATATCACTTTCATGAACTCTTTTTGCATGCCATCTCATTAAATTAGAAACTTTAGATGACATAAAAAATATTTTCAACCTTGGTTTAAGGGGAAAGTAACGCATTTGCTTTACGGCAATCGGTTTCCCCTGTATCACAATCTAACTTTGATGGGTCTGATTTCCCTTGTTCTCTTTCCACCTGGAAGCACCACAAACCGTACAAATATTCAAATGGGAAGTTTCCTTTCTAAACAACATACAGTTGTTTGCACATGAATCTATGGTCTCATATGTAAAACCTAAGTTCTCTGTCAGCTTACGAGCATGGTAATATGACTCAGGAATCTTAGCGTTGACAGGAAGAACCTTTTTCAATAACACCAACAGCATGTCAAATGATGTGTCTGACCAATGATTCAAAGTCTTCAAATGCAACAACTCCACGATAAACGACAATTTATTGAAAGAAGTACATCCTGGATATAATTATGTTTTTGCATCATCAATTGCTTCATAAAACCTCCTCGAATCACGATCTGCACCAGAGCGAAGATTTATCTCACCGGTCTCAAGATTCTGGATGTCAATGCCTTCAGGATCCAACCCGCGTACCATTTCAGTAAGCATTTCATGCATTGGATCATTCATCCTTGCATCAACATCCATCTGAACTGTATCCGTATTTTCACAATGAAAATATTCTTCTCCATGATGAGTCCAACTCTTATAATTTTTCAGAAATCCATTAAAGAATAGGTGCTCCCTCACAGTATCTCGTGTGAATTGATATCTGTTAGCACATTTTCTACATGGACAACTAATATAGTCACTTTCAAATCCTCTGGTGAAGTCAATAAACTGCATAATGCCATTGAAATACTCTCTAGACATTCGATTTGGAAGATCAATCCAACTCTTATCCATAATAAGATCCCTATAACAAACATTTACATAAGACTTATTACATTTTCATTTTTGATATCAAATATATTTAAAATAAATACTAACTAATTGTTTGTGAACCATTTATAAAATAATAATGTAAGTAAAAGCCCATGTCATACCTGATTGCGCTAAAAACCTGGAAGGGAGGGGAGCCGACGACGGTGCTTTGAGGGAGAGGAGCGGTGGGGAGCCGGAGCCGGATATGGTGCGGCGAGGGAGGGGACGGTGAAGGAGGGGACGGGTGGCGGTGGTGCGGCGAGGGAGGGGACGAAGACGAATGGGACGGGGGTTGGCGGGGTGCGGGGGGGGGGGGGTGTTCGGGGTGCTGGGGGGAGGGACGAGGGGGGCGGAGGGCCGAGGGCGGAGGTCGGAGTCCGGAGGGGATGGAGGCCGAAGGCCAGAGGACGGCCGGAGGGCTGTCAGAGGGCTCCCGAGGGCTTCCGGCCTGCCAGAGGCGGGTGGCGGGAGGCCGCAGGGCGGCTGCAGGGCGGAGGGCGGCCGGAGCCAGAGGTCGGAGGGCGGGCGGAGGGCGTCCGGGGAGGGCGGGGCCGGTAGAGGGCGGCCGGAGGGCTGCCGGGCTGCCGGAGGCGGGTGGAGGGAGGCTCGAGGGCAGAGGGAGGTCGCAGGGCGGAGGGAGGTCGGAGCCGGAGGGCGGAGGGCGGCCGGAGGGCGGCCGGAGGGAGGAGGGTGGTCGGAGGGTGGTCGGCCGAGGGCGGGGCCGGTGGAGGGAGGGCCGGCGGAGGGCGGGGCTACGGAGGGCGGGCCGGCAGAGGGCGGGCCAGCGGAGGGCGGGGCGCTGGGGAGGGCGCGCGGCGGCGGGGGCGGCGGGGAGGGCGCGCGGCGGCGGGGGGGGTGCGGGCGACGGGGGGGGAAGGGTTCGGGGAGGTGGGGGGGATCACGAGAGTGGAGAGGGGGGGGGGGGCGCGGAAGCCCCTTATTTTTTTTAAGGAGACTTAGCGACCGCCAATGGCGGTCGCTATAGGTAACAGGGCTCAAATGCCCATATTTCTAGTAGTGTGGTAAGCTATTATAGCGAGTATGATTTTGATGGATTTAAAAATGGAAACTGATGAAAAGGTTTCATCATAGTCAATTCCTTGACAATGTTTAAAACCTTTATCCACTAGACTTTCTTTATAGGTACTTACTTTACCTTTCATGTTCAGTTTCCTCTTGAATACTCATTTTTATCCAACTGGCTTTACATCAACTGGTGTATCAACCAAAACCCAAACTTGGTTCTGATACATGGAATCCATCTCAGAATTCATAGCTTCTAGCCATCTTGTAGCTTTTGAAATATCTAGTGCCTCCTTGTAGGATAGAGGTTTATCATTATCAACAAATAATGAGTCACTATCTTCGGTGACCAGAAAACCATATCTCTTTGGTTCTCTTACCTCTCTTATGATCCTATGTAATACTTGTGTTTTAAGAACTACTTCTTCCACAAAGACCTATGGAATCTTTTCCTATACCAAATCTTGTGTATCTTGAGCATCAAATTCATAGAATTCAATCTTTCTCCCACTATCGTTTTTGAGGATGTGCTCCCTCTCAATAAATATGGCTAGTCTGGCAACAGTCACTTTCTTATCTGAGGGGTTTTACTGGTATTATCTCTATGTTTCCTTGGGATACCCTATAAAGACACACCTCATGCCCTGGGGTTCCAATTTGTTTCCCGAGAAGGCCTTAAAAAATTCCTCGCAACACCATACACGTGTATGCGACAAAATGGGTTTCTTTTCACTCCATATCTCAAAGGGAATTCCATTTTCCACTTTAGTTGGTACTCAGTTTAATGTGTATGCCACAGTTTGTAATGCATATCCCCAAAAGGATAATGGAAGATCTGTATGAATCATCATTGACCTTACCATGTCCAACAAGGTGTGGTTCCTTCTTTCACTAACACCATTCCATTGTAGTGTATAAGGTGGGGTGATTTGATATAGAATCTCAAACTCCCGTAGAAAGTCGATTAACTCTTAGTTAAGATATTCTCCACCTTGATCTGATCGAAGCTTCTTTATCTTTTTACCAAGTTTATTCTCTACTTCATTATTTGATTCCTTGAATTTCTAAAAGGACATGGACTTATACATCATCAAGTAGATATATTCATATCTACTCAAGTCATCAATAAGAGTTATAAAGTAAGAATACCCACATCTGGCTTCTACTATAAATGGTCCACACACATCAGTGTGTACTAATCCTAGAAGCTTTGTGGCCCTTTCACCCTATCTACCAAATAGATAGGGTGTACCTAATCAAAGTACATGGACTTATACCTCATCAAGTAGATATATTCATATCTACTTAATTCATCAATAAAAGTTGTGAAGTAAGAATACTCACCTCTAGCTTCTACTTGAAATGGTCCACACACATTAGTGTGTACCAATCCTAGAATCTTTGTGGCCCTTTAACCCTATCCACCAAATGGTGGTTTGGAAATTTTTCCTTGTAAAAAAGCATTAAATATATCAAGTGGTTTTATCTTGGAAGAGTATAAATAACCATCTTGATGGAGATTTGTCATTCGCTTCTCATTTACATGACCTAGACGGTGATGCCAAAGCTGGGTGTTAAATGAGTCATGTGAGCTTGATTTTTTATCAATTTCCAACACTTGGTTTTCGTAATTTAATACATATAGACTTTTATTTAAATATTTTGTACCATAACATAGGTTTTCCTTATAAAAGAAACAACTTTTATTTTCTAACTTGAAAATAAACCCATTTATGTCTAAACTTGATACAGAAATTGTGTTTTGGTAACAATAGGTACATAATAACAATCATGTAAAACCAAAATCATTCTCATTGCCAATAAAAGTTAGTAGTCACCAATGGAAAGAGAATCCATCCTCACGCTATTGGCAGCTCACAGATCCACCTCTCCTCTAGAAATTTTTCAAAATCTACTTGGTTCATGCATTTGGATACAAATTTGAGCACCCAAAGCTATATCTAATACCCAATGTGTATAAATGGATAGATTTAACTCAATAAAGAATGCACCTTTAGCTTTACCTTGATTCTGGGTACATTTCTTCTTCTAGTGGCCTGGCTTTCCACAAGCAAAACATACCTCCTCCTTTTCCTTACTCTGCATATAGATCTTCTTCTTCTTGGAAGGGTAGTGCTCGGGAGCTTTAGACTGTTTATAATTCTTGGGCCCCTTTGCCTTGTTCTTCCTTTTCTTGTTCAGTATAAGGATTGCAGGTTTTTCACGCCCCATGTCCTTATCCACTTGGTGAATCAAGGTCAAAATTTCTGAAAGATTCTTCTCATTATTACTCATATTATAATTCATAATAAAGATGGAGAAGGTCTTGGGCAGTGATGAAAGTATGAGATCTATATGCAACTCATCTGGGAATTTAATCCCTAAGATGTTTAGGCGTTCAATGTAGCCGATAAGCTTGACTACATGAGGCCCAACTGGCACAGACTCTCCAAGATTAGTGATGAACAAAGCATTGGAGATCTTATACCTCTCTTGTCTCACCTTCTCTTAATATAGATCTTGAAAGTGATACATCATACTATAGGCATCCATATCTTCATGTTGCTTCAAAATCTCATTGGAAATGGATGCTAAAATGAATCATTGAACATCTATAGCATCATTCATATATTTATCATAAAGAGATATCTCTTCATCACTTACCTCATTGTTAGGCGCAACTGGTAAAGATTCTTCCATAACATATAATTTCCTTTCATGGCGAAGGATGACCCGTAGGTGCCTTTTCCACTCCTAGAAATTTGTGTTGGTGAAAAGGTTTTCCTTATAAAGTATGGATCATAATGATATGTTTGATTTTATTTTATTACCATTTCTACAAAATAAGATAAGAAAAATTATAGTACTTTATCTAATAATATTTAGATAAAAATAACTATTATATTTATTAGTCTCATATTATTTTATCGAAACCCAATAGCCCTCACCATTGGATTCAGAATATCCTGTTGCTTGGACATTCTAGTAGTAAGGATTCATATTCCCCTTCTCATTACCCCAACTTTGGTTGGTCAAGAAACTTGAATGGTTTTAGGTAGGCATTCCAAATGTCAACTGCATTAACTCACAATTCCTTGATCTGCTGAATGAACTACCCAATCCTAAAATCATTAATTTAGATTTAATCAACTTTTGCCTCTCAGTTACACTAATTTATACCTCACCAGTCTACCCTTGATGTGAACCAAGTTAATTCAACCCAAAACCTCATGTTATAATTCCCTGATAATTGAAAGCACCCCAAATTTGGTTGCTTAAGAACTTTGAACTATGTTTCGATTCTAACCAAAGTAATGGAAGACTATACTGAATTAATATTTTATTGAGGAATTTTATCCATTTATACGTAAATTGCCTATTATTATCTTTACCACATGATTTTTAATATTAAGTGAGATTACTTAAGTGATTAACCATGTCTTGGATAATGTTTACGCATAAGTCAGTTTATTTTAGTTCCATATTGAATGCTTGTTAATCCATTACTTATGTTATCACGACAATACATCCATAATGAAATAATGATGAAACTGATAGAAATAAAATGAAGGGTATGGTCATGAACTTATACTAATGGTTATTTTATCTAATGGTTGATAAACTAACGGTTGACCTAGGGGAGAAACACCTTGAACCAATTGTAGTTCATGTTTATAGATTTTCCACTTGTCCACCTTTGTATCTCCTTGGATTGGTTTTTCCTCAGCTCCTAACTTGAATTGCCTCTACTAGCTTGGGATCTCCTTACATTACATATGTTTTTACTCACATGAAGGTGAGGGGTAAAATGGGGTTTACATAAAAGAAAGCATGGGCACACAGACCCTACATATTAATGAGGAGAGAAGGCACAATGACCATAAATTAAAATGAAACCAATCACGTACAAAGGTCTAGTCTAGCTCATGATCAACCACTAGCATGCAACGAATTACACATTTAATAAAACTAACATTTAATTCTTAACCATTCTTATTTAAGATAAATCATTCTCAAATCGATTAATTGTTATCTTTAATTAATCAATCTTTTTATCTTAATACTTATCTAAATTTTCTTGAGATTCTCATCCATTATAGTTTTAAACAAATTGAATAAATTCATTTAAAATTAATTATGTGCATAACTTGTACCTTGGAGGTAACACGGTGAATACCCATCCAAATCTACCCAACATGTATTATACTCATATATTGTTTTAATCTTGTGACATATGGCATACACGACTTATCAAGTAATTTCATGATGTGTACTTCACAGATGATTACACAAATTACATGATTTTTTGTTCATGTGTTATGATTCCATGAACATATAGTAACAACTTGTTATAAGACTCATACATTATATGCATATCTGAACATTACACAAATATTAATTAAACATTTAAATATTTATGTATATTAAAACCTATCACATGGAATGTCCTATCTTTACGACCACATGCAAGAACATGTCTAAAGGTTTTCATAGTAAAATAAATAAATTTTAAATCTGCATAACTTGGTATAAGTACATGGCATGTAGATCTGATCTACACGGCATGTACATCTCTCACTGTCTATTCGAGACACATGTCTAGGGACTCAGTCTGTTTTCTGTGCCATGGAAAAATTGGAGTACACGGCATGTCCAATATTCCATATGTCGTGTTGACTATGGTCACTATTCAGTTAGGTCGTGTATTGAATACACAACTCATCTTTGACGCAAAGGGACTACACACCATGAACATGGGCTACACAACATGTACTATGGATGACTGTGTGCCAGTATGTCCTAGTCAACACATGGTGTAAGAATTAACTACATTGCATGTCATCAATGCACATGGGTTGAGTAATTTCTGAATTAACTCCCGGTGCATTGAACACAACTATATGAAATGTAACTCCGGTTACACAGCGTGTGCTATTGTGTTATCTGGGTAGAATCCTCAGTTCCTCTGGATGAGTTCCTTGATTTTATTGTAATCAAAAAATTAAACATCTCAATTAGATCTATGAGAAATGAATGAGGAAGAAGTAGATCTTGAAATTCATATTAAAAGAACGATTAAACTTAAATTGAAAAACTAAATTACAAATGCACAAATCAACAATGATTTTAAATAATTATAAATAATTATGTGACTACTCTGATACCACTTATAGGTTCTAGGTGCAATGGAAGTGTGTGATGGGCAGTGCCAGATATTTATTTTTGTCATGGTTGATGATCAATCCAAGATCTATATGATGTTTAATCGTTGTGATCAATGGAATTGAATCAAATATAGACAATATTAATCACACCAGAACCAGTGAGAGGGGATCATCACATATTATTTATAATCAATTTAATTAAATAAGAACTACATCAAAGGAATTCTTTCTTCGTTGATGAATCGGTGACATATCTGTGGTGCACCATCATTGCATTGTAGAAAACAAGTGTAGATTTTCTATAGCGGTAATCCACATGTGTTCTAGGAATCTCTAGACATCGTCGAAGGAGTCTCCAGGTGCTAGTACAGAAGATATTTGTGCTTGTATTGTTCGTCTTTAATCGCCTCGAGAACCGCTTCCAAAGCATTCTCCTTGATCCAGTGGAGGATGATTGCTCTCCATTCTTGGGAGTGTTCAAGGAGAAGGGATCTCTATAGGCTTGAGAGGATTCTCCAAATCTGTTGTGCACAACCAAATCAGCTAATGATAAAATAACATAATTGGGTATTTGTATTACTAGGGTTAAAATAATATAATTGCACAAGTTCCCTTATTATTTATTTAATCCTATAAAAACCCTATGCCAAATAATAATAGTAATATTATTATTTCTCGACATGTGTTTAACTTGAAAATTATAATTAAATATTATTTCATTAAATAATATCCAATATTATCATTTCTCATAGGACCATTAAACGCATTCTTCCATTCCTCCACAATATTTATCGGGCCTTGAATAATTTCTATTTATTTATTAAATAAATATCACTGCATTATTCTCTAATAAATAAGTAAATATTATATTCACTAAATAGAAAATAAATATTTATTAAATATTTCACTCGTGATATATTCTCTCGAATAACTAGTGACAAAATAAATGTGATCAAGCATACATGAATAATTATTAAACAACATATGGGAATAATATTTATTCAAACTATTAAATAATAAATAATAATATATTATTTAACTGAGATTTTGGACACACTTAATGTGTGACCCTCTAGGCCTTTTTCTCAGTGGCATTAGGTGAAGCAGCCTTAATATCCAAGGTTAGCATCTAGCAACACGCTAAGACACCCATAGAGAAAGAAGTTAATGCTGCAACGACATGTCATTATGAACGTTTACTATGTAATATAACCCCTTTATCACAATATCTCTGATCGAGCATGTTTCATTCCAGTGTCATCAACCTATGTGCTGGATATCTCTTTCTTTGACTTTCCGGAAATAGAACTTGCCTATAGAACACCATAGCCATGAATTTATTTAGGCTATATCATTTCCATCAAAGGGCCTGAGATGTTAACTTTTTTTAATGAACAAAAGGGATAAATCTTTTCTCACGTTATTCATTAATGCAATATTACTCGTGACTCACCCAACATATCCCACTTCACTACGAACATTTGTCATCACGGTTTTCATCAATACATCTAAGTGTGTGACTCATAATACTCATTATTAATAATCTTAAAGTCTAAGGACCAATACACACATCTATAGATAGGAACATCCAATGACACATGAAAATGTGGATTTCCTACCGGCGGGTCCCGTTCTCATAATATTCATACCAGACATTACCAAGGGAGTCCACCATGAAAAGGTACATCAAAGTCATATGAGTCTTCACCCCTGATAACCTATATCATTTGTGTCCCTCAAATGATATTGCCCGGCTATAGAACATATATTCAAGAATAGTGTCGTAGCACTTTTGAGTTCTCATCATCGTGGGGAACTGCTATGACCTTTTAGCGCGACAGCTACTCTTAGGACATTATCACATACTATGTTACGCAGAAGAACAATTGTGATGTGATAAAGAGCTTATTAATATTCAAAACCATGAATACAAGTTTATCATAAAGTAAAAAGAAGTTGGTTCTAGGGAACCAACTCTGATAGTTCCTACTGGAGGGTTCGTCCTCATGATCTCAACAACTAGAGATCACCAAGTATGAACTTCATGAGAATAAGTTTCAATGCTTATGATCCCCCGACACCTGATAGTCACGCATTATCTATGTCCTGTCAGTATGATGTATATGGACCATAGGAAGTTACTTTAATATTATTGTCATAGCATCTCTAGGTTCTCATTATAGCCTGGGATATGTTATAACCCTTTGATACGACACGTAATCTAAGGACATTACCATAAATATAGTGGATGCAGAAGTATCTACACTATTATGGTAAGATAAACACGTGTATATATAACAAACTGTATACATGTAGTGGTAATCAAAGTACATCAAAAGTTGGGTCTAGGGCACCCAGTTACAACAAACTGAATTTAAAATAAATAAATGTAAACAGATTTGGTTACAATAACAGAACAAAATAGAAACTAAATACAAAACTGAAACTAAACCATGCTACTACAATCTCCATGTGACCTCTTGGTCACCACCAACCACGAGACTGACCTGCTCCAACAACGGGCACAAGAACTAGGAACCCTGAAGAAGAAGCTGAACCTGCAAAACAGTTCGGGTCTACCGACACCGAATGGTACAAGTAGGGTGTGAGCTTCACAGCTCAGTAGGAAACCTCCACATAATCCATAGTTTTCCTTTCCTAAAACAGTCCACAAACACTAGTTTGAAATATATATATATATATATATAGGTTTTTTCCTCATTTTAATAAACACCACCGCTTTTCCTTTTTAAAACATTACACCCCACAACGTTAGTTTGAAAATAGTTTTCCATTTTATAATTAAAACCCAAACTGAAACCCATACAAACGATGTCAAGCTATGCTAGAAGATAAATATGAAAAATAAACAAGAAACCAAATGCAGTAAAAGTAAATAATAAAATACAAGTGGTAACCATAGACATTTCTTAAACATCCCTAGAACGATCCCTGGATGTACTCGGTTCGGAACCACCTATTGGTGTATTGTGAAACTTCATAGTCTATAACCAACTAGATGCTCTAAACTAGTCTCACCAGTGGCACAACCCACCTAGCCTCTAAAACATCTAAGGGGTACCAACCCATCTAATCGGGGCTGATAAACAGCCGTCAGTCGACCCTCTAAAAGATGCCCAGGAATCTCGTGCTAATAATACATTGTGTAAGTAGGAGACCCTCGCATGTGTGACTTGCCTTACCTACCGCCACCGCACTTGCCTACCACATACATTGACACCACCTATGCGATAACCAATATAGGGAAATCCCTCTATAGAGGTGCCCATCATATAACAAACCGATCACAAGTGTCAACCTAGTCGTCACATCACATAAGCTTCTAAACCATTTCGCAAAACACCTTAAGTTGTCAATTGGGCGTTCACATTTGCAAAACAACATCCATTTGCCAACATTACAAAGTGCCAACCGGGCCTTACATCACATCCATTTTCAAATACACTTTCAAAACATTTCTCAACCATCTTCAAAATCAATATAAACATCCACTTTCAAGAGGGAAATGTGAAATAGGCCTTTATACCAAATCCAACTTCATTTCCAACCTTATTTCAAGACCAAGATGAAAACACACAACGCACTTAAAGATGTCAAACGGGCTTCTATATCATTTAGAAACCAACCATCCTTTATAAAATACTAAGTGGGCCATAATATTAAACTTAACATTTGAAAACACACTTGAGTCATTTGGAAATAAAAGGGGGTTTAGTTAAACACCCTCGGTTTAAAGAGACACGCTAGTGTTTTGAAAATTGTGTTTTATGTTAAACACGACCATCATCATTTGTGTGCTCATCCACGTGTGCACTCCGAACACGCATGGATGTGCCCACATCCAATGGCATACTACAAGTAGTTTTCTCCAAAACCATTTACAAAGAAACGTCACATGTTTTCCAATTAACACAACAATCACATTATAAAAATCATCATGTTCCACATATCAAGCCCAAATCACAATCCAATCAATTTATTTAAACGTATCTAAGGGAAAATACCACTCAAATCAATAAATTTTACTCTAAAATCTCAATTGACATTTTATCAAACACATTAGGTGCGCATATACCTAGGCATATTTAAAGAATCACTTTGAAAACTATTTTTTACAAATTCTACCAACACCAAAACACCACAATCAACTAAACAAATGCATTACAAGCATGCAAATCATATTTATAATTTTTTTTGAAAACACTCAAGCATCAATGGAATGCATCGGAAAGGAAAAGTATGGAGACACCTATATCAACGGAGTGTCGATGCAGCTAAACTTTCGGAGAAGAAAGATCTAAGCCCCACAGACTATCCGCACACCCTAGATCCAAAGAAAACAATCTAACACATTAACCCTAGCCTCTAGGGTTTGGCCAAACAAGAACCCACCAAGGTAGAACCAAGAGATCAAGGAAGGAGAGGAGAAAGAGAAGAAAAGGTGGTCAAAACCCTTAAAAACTCACCTTAGATCTTTGGAGGAGCACCCATGGAGGTGGAGGAGCCAAGGAGGGGGGTTTGGGACCCCTTGTGCGCCAAATAGACCAAGGGGTAGGGGCCCGAATTAGGGATAAAAAAGAGGGGAGAGAGAAATAGGGTTTTTAATATTTAAAATTTTTGGGCAGCTCGCACGGTTTGTCAAATCGCGCGCCAACAGTGCGATAGCTACTGCCTAATAGGAGATCGACCGCACGACCAACCTGCATGGTTTGACTTACCATGCTCAAACTGTGTGGTAGCTATTGTCTAACTCCGGGACCTGTCGCACGGTTACCTGAGTTGGGCCGCACGATTTCCACTAATCGTGTGTTGCCCGTGCACATGCCAAAATTCACCCAAAACTTAAAAACTTAAAAATTTAATCACGGACTCAACCTGAACCTCGACCGAAGGATCAAGGATCCAAGATCAAGATAAGAATAAAATGAGGAAGTATCTAAGGCCAGGGTGTGACATTTAGGGTGAAACAAGAAATAAGAGATGAATTTTAATTGCTCCTCGCAGGCGACTAGGGTGGAAGGGGGATGGGGTGTGGGGCGCTGATCGCGAGGTCGAGTCCCCGGGTTGTTTTCATGGTAGTGTGAGTATATAATGGAACCACCTTTTAAGAGATGGATTTTCATGATTCATGGCATGATCAACGAACTTCGGCTCAACGTACAACAAGTACGCAATGTTCATCACTGATTACCAAACTTTGGCATGACGTACGACATGTACGCGATATTTATCATTCGACCACTTTTTGTGGCATCGTTTTTTTTTCATTTGATGAATGATGTTTATCTCAACACTGACCATATCGATTATTAATCAAAGACATTCTTTTCAAGTAATTAAGTGAAATTTTTCATTCTTGAGTCATTACAGCTATTCAGGAGCTCATTATTCCCACAAGAAAAATTCAGAAAATCATATATTTTTTTTAGATTTATCAAGAGAAGAAAAATAAATGTAACAATATCTTGAATATAAAATAAGACTTGCCTTTTTATGTAGCTACTCGAATTAGTGGAGTCGATACCCATACGAAAAAGTATGTAAAAAAAATAATGTTTATAAAAACACGTGACATCAATTATTCAATCTCATGGAGATGTGTGTAACACTAAAATTTGATGGGCATTTAATAAGATTCAATAATGTTGACCATATATGGGAGAATTTATATGAAAATGGAGACATACATATAATAATTGTCCATAATATAAAATATTAAAGTCTGTGATCGGTTTTTTTGAACTTAGATAAATATTTTTACATTTTTATATTTTTGAATATAATATTTTAGTATTTATCATTACTAATTCTACAAAAAGACGTAAAAAATAAAAATAAAAATAATACTGTTATTGAGAAAATTCGGAAATGCCGTTTATTAATCCGATCCCGCTTCGTGTACGACACGCGGCGGACGCGGATTCCTTTTGCTACGTCACCCACTAACATTTCCGTCCGTCTGCCTACTTCTTATAAATATATCTCCGCCTCTCCCTTCTTCCGTTCTCCGGCGAAGATCCCGACCATAGCCAGAATCGCCGGGAAGCCTGTACTCTTCATCTTCGTTCCTGTTCCTTCTGGATCCATAGATCTAAATAGCTTAAAGCGATGAGCCAGGAGTAGTAAGTTTTTCTCTTTTGCATCATCTTCTAGGCCGGACGCGCGAAATCTGTTCGATCTCCTTTCTAGAAATTGGTTTGGATCTGTAATCGCTGGTTTCGAATTTTTATGTTTTCTTTTAATTTGTTTATCATTACGCTTGAATTTTGACGTTATGTTTTTTGTTTCTTTCCATTTCGAGGTCTAAGGCTTATGAGTTTAATTCCTCTATTAATCCATGTTCTCTTACGTTTAGGTCTATAGCGATGCCTTGAATCTCGGACTCTTCCAGACCCGTTGACTTGTTTTCGGTGTCATTTCGAGCTTAGAATTATGAATCAGATTAGATTTTCTGATGAGTTTAGAGTTATGGATTATGAATTAGATTAGACCTGTTTGTTTATTTAACTGTTTGGCCTAATAATCCATTTCTATTGTCACCGTTTATTTCCGTCTATATCCAACCATCATAGCCGTGTCTAAATAATTGACCAGTTTATGGAATCTTGAGAAAATAAATCATCTCTGAAGTAATTAATATGAAAATTTTCCCCCGATGCAAATGATGGAGAGCAGGGATATGCTGCATCCATTTCACATCTTTTATATACTGTGTGCATACATCTTTATATACTGTGTGCATGGTGTATTTTATTTGTAGCTTTGTAATCCCCTCCCCGACGATTTGTAATATATATGCCATTTTTTATCTGATTGTGGATGTTTATTTTATTTGGCTTATATGCTGATAAACAGTGCCCATCGCACAGTTTTTCTTAATTTTCGAGAATGCGCTTTCCCATGATATTGATGTGACTTGCAAAACATTACCCTTTTAATTGCAGTGACTACCTTTTCAAGCTTCTGCTCATTGGAGACTCTGGTGTAGGCAAATCATGCCTCCTCTTGAGGTTTGCTGTGAGTTCCATATCCTTCCCCAGTGCCCCAACCCTTTTTGTTGAGCCTAATCATTTGAACAATGACTGCGTTCCCACTGATTTAAATTCTTCTATCTCAATTCCCATCATTTACATATTGCATATTTGTGTATTTTTTCTATGTTTTTGGGGCAAGCTCATCATAATTCACTAAAAATCAAGATGAATCCAAATGCATTCTAATTTTAGACATTCCTTTTTACAGGATGATTCTTATCTGGAGAGCTACATCAGTACAATTGGAGTTGATTTTGTGAGTTTTTTTTTTTTTTTTTTTTTGCGCTGTTGATGAATTTATCACAACTGGACAATGCTAACATCATTTTTCTTTGTTTCATAGAAAATCCGTACTGTGGAACAAGATGGGAAAACCATTAAACTTCAAATTGTATGTCTCGGGATGAGTAAATCTTTCATCTTTCATCTTTCTTGTTTCTGTTTGGGTTTATTTCCCTTTATCCGTATAAAATGTTGAGACTAAAGTCTCATTTTACTCTTTGCAGTGGGACACTGCTGGTCAAGAGAGATTTAGAACAATCACTAGTAGCTATTATCGCGGGGCACATGGTATTATTGTAAGTTGTATGTTTTCTTCGTCTGTAATAAACTATTTCAACTCTTTGGAATAAAGTTAATGGAATTTTTTAAAAATTTAGGTGGTATATGACGTGACAGACCAAGAAAGCTTCAACAATGTGAAACAATGGTTGAGTGAGATCGACCGCTATGCAAGTGAGAACGTAAACAAGCTTTTAGTTGGAAACAAGTGTGACATGATGGCAAACAAAGTTGTATCCTCAGAGAGTGCTAAAGTACATATTCTGTCTCAGATTTTTCCTCCATTGAGAAACATATACACCAATACAATGTTTGAGAATTACATTTGACCATTTTTCGTCCGCAGGCTTTTGCTGATGAGCTTGGGATTCCATTCATGGAAACAAGCGCTAAAAATGCAACCAATGTTGAGCAAGCATTCATGGCTATGGCTGCGGAAATTAAGAACAGGTAAACCTGACTCAGTGTCTGTTGATGATATTATTCATTTAGTGCCCTGAAACATGTAACCTTGATTTCTTGTTATATTTCTGGTGCATGGTGCAGGATGGCTAACCAGCCGGCAGCCATCAACAACGGGAGGCCTCCCACGGTGCAGATTCGGGGACAGCCAGTCAACCAGAAAGCCGGATGCTGTTCCTCATAATTTAAGGATTTCTCTAGCATTGGTCCCCCTGTGCCCACTGCCGCGGTTCTGCTCTTCTGTGTCGCGCCTATCTCCTTTTGTTGCCTTTTGTCTTTTTAGATGTTGCGTGAATCGTGACGCTATTCTCGTCATTGGTGGTGTTAAATCTTATGATTCTTTACATGTAATTTGATTCTCGAAGATCTCTGTACAAATCATAAATATTCAATGATTGGCCGTCCTCTATCGTTTTAATTTTTTTGCTTTTGTGTACTATTTCCGCTCAGTTGATAAAACAAATAGTACAGCAACAAAAGTTGGAATGCTCACACTTAAAAAGCAAAAAGCTTACCAAAATATTTTAAATAGGCGCAAATGAGAAAACATATTAATTTAACTCGACTTAACTTAAAAGACGCCGCCTCTAATACAAGTGAATCAAAGACACAAGAATCCCAAATAGCGAGTGAAAGCCAATAAAAAAAAAGTTGGGAGTCGGGGAACAGGAAAGAAAGGTCTTTCACTTGCCACTCAGGGAGGGAAACTGAGAGGGATCTTCAATGGCAGGAGCAGGAGCTGCATTGCTCGCCGGATAGTAGCCACCGCCAGCAGAAGGCGGTCCTCTGCCACGGCCCCGGCCTCTGCCACGGCCAGCCACACCATAGAACCTCTCTCCATCAGCAGGCTTCAAAAACTCATTGATGCTCACAGACTGCAACAAACAAGATAATCAGGAACGCTATTTAAAAAAAGCGAATGGTTTTTTTCTAAGATTCTTATTTGAAAGACTTAAAACTATAAATTTTTTAAGATTAACTGATTTTTTTATGGAAAAAAAAGTCCTTTCGGGCCTAAAAAACCATAAACAAACGGGCTCTTGTTCTATTGTACAAATCGAACATGGCGCATAAGAAAAGGATCCACCAACCTTTTTGACCTTATCTTCTTTATCTGCAGCTTCTTTCCGTTTATCCTTTTCAGAACCCTGAAGAAACGGAACAATCACAATAATGCAACTGGCAAGATTATTAAACATAGGGCGCACCGACAGCTTAAAAACCAAACAAGTTTACCAATTTAATAAACACATTGGAGCCATCCTTCTTGCTAGAGAGCTGCTGCATGGATTCAAATTCCTTGTCCACATCAACCTTCCTTTCCTCAGCTTTCAGAGGCTGCAGAGCCTTCCTTTTTTCTTCAAGCAGCTTCTCATACTCTTCCAGAGTCATCTCCTGCCATAAAAAAAAAGGCCTATTTCATTTGAGTTTCTGATATGAGGGAATGGTGAATCCAATTCAAGGATATTTCAAGTGTTTAATGCTGGTACATTATATTTCAAGTGTTTCATTTGGGCAAATGTGTCATTTTGTATGGCTCAACAAAATGGTTTATCAAAAATATCACAAGCTTTTTCGTTTAAAATGAAATGTTAGATGAAGTAAACTGTAATGCCCAGCAAAAAATCAAACCTTATCCTCAGGGTCAGTCTCTTTCTGTTCTGTTTCATTCTCTTGGCCCTCCTTAGTAGCATCAGGAACTTTCTCCACCGCAACTTTTTGCTCAGCAACTGCAAGTGTCTCACTTTCATTACCAGTTACTTCAGTATCCCTGCATTTTATGAAAATCAATAACGTTTATAGTAAACACGCAAAGAAGAACTTCACTTCAGATACAACAATAATTCCAGGAGATACACTGAAATATCATCAGCAGGAGTGCCCCAGTTCCCACGACCCGCTCCATTGCGCTTAGACTCATTGCTAGATTTAGAAGTAAAGCACAGCAGGAACATGAGTATAGCAGTATATGCATAAAAATCATCAAGAAAAAATATATATATGCCTACCCACGACCAGTTCCACTACGGCGTTCATACACCCTCCGGGGAGGACGCTCAACCCCAGCAAATTCACCACCTTGGCGTTCAAACGCCCTCGGCGATAAGTTGTCAGCCTCCACAACTCCATTGCTATATGAGCCACGGCGACTGCTACGACCGCCACGAGGGCCGCTGTAGCTTCTCTCAAAAGATCTCCCACCGCTTTCTCCATCTTCAGAAGCTCTGTACCCTCTAGAATATCCATTATCCCCATTCAAAGTGTTGTCCTCATTGGTTGAATCTTGATAGAATCCAACACGCCCACGCCCCCGTCCACGTCCTCGCACACGTCCCCCACGGTCGCCTTCAGGACCCATCTCATTCTTTGCCTCCCTCACTAATACAAATTAAAAAAAAAAAGGTTTTTTTTTAAATAAGATAACCATGCCATGGCAAGGATCAAAGAATTCTTTTAATGGGGAAATTAATAACTGATGAATATAAATGTAACTAATTGAGGCAAGTGAAATATCAGGGAAAAAAAAGATGATGCACATAAGAAATAGAAACATCCTTCAATCATCAACAGATGACACGGATGAATCAAATAACTCTCTACATTCTAAAAAAAGTAAATAGGAAAAACCGAATGAAGGACGACTTTCACGACACAAATGATTTTAAGAATAGGCAGAAATTCACGATGATGGTAATGAAAACACTTAACAGATAACCCAATATCATTTCATATATCAGCCAACACAGTGAGAGGCCAAAAAGCTTCTAAATAACACTCTCAGCTAACAAGCCGAAAAAGAGATCCCAGTTTGTTTTTTTGTGCTCAGCGGGGAGTCAATCATGCCAATGAATGACACTGGTCATCTGTGAAGCATTGACAGCATAAAGAATCCATTAAACCTATAAATACGCATTTGAAATCAATCACTCCGGACTGTATTCATTTGATGCTTCCAACCTATCACATACATTCCCATCAATACACCGTAAAACTTTTCATATTTCTCCTCTGCATTCCTATACAAAAGCCATCTCCCCATCACCTTCCAGATACACTCAGACTAACAAGTGCTGGACTGAACTATGATCAGTTTAGAATCATGTATATCATTTGGTGAACACGGATCCCCAATGAAATAACAAGCAAATAGAGCTTAGTCGTTCAGGCCCCCAAACATCAGCACTGGAACTTTTAAAGATATCCAGCAAACCATGCAGAAACAGCCACTAAATCTCATCTACAGTTTGATTACAGAAAACCCACAAATTGAGAAACACAGAAACAGCCACTAAATCTCCACCAGAGGCGCTGCTCTCCGAGGCCTGGCCGCAGCCCCCTTTCCGCACAGCAGATCAACACCTAATGCAATCGTGACCCCAGCCAACCCAAACAGCCCCTATTTATTATTACCTAACATGCCAGCTCACTACTACTCTTAGTAAAATACAATGCTGCCCCTGACAGCTTATTAGACCCCTTAACTACATCAATACACAGCAGCTTCCCTAGCCCCCTGCCCATCGCACAGCCCAGCTCCCAGCACCCCTTCGCAGCCCCTATTTATTATTCCAGTTGCGCTTCGTTTGCAACTACTGTAGCCGGATCGAACCTTCTTCTGGCGCCTTCCGATCTGCACGAACCAGATTTTGCTATGTCTGGCACATCCCCACAACTGCTTCGACAGCTTTAAACATGATACTCTCGGTCAAGATCCGCTTTCCTTGAGTTCCTCTCTCAGACTCTCTCTCTCTCTCCAAAATGCTCTCAATGAAAACACCAATTGATAAGAATCAATTGGTGTGAGAGAGAAAAACAGTAGGAACTTCTATTAACAGCAGCAAAAATTACAGAAGGAAAAAAGAAATAGAAGAAGAGACATCCTCTAGAGGCACTGCTCTCCGAGGCCTGGCCGCAGCCCCCATTTTGCACAACAGAATCAACACCTAATGCAATCATGACCCCAGCCAACCCAAACAGGCCCTATATATTATTCCTAACTCCAACCCACTACCTAACATGCCAGCTAATTATTACTCTTAGTAAAATACAACGTTGCCCCTGACAGCTTATTAGACCCCCTAAGTACTTTAATACACAGCAGCTCCCCTATCCCCCCTGCCCATCGCACATCCCAACTCCCAGCGCCCCTTCACAGCACCTAGTGCCCATCACTGAAGAACCGAGCAAACATGCCATTTAGTCCTGCATGTATTTCAAAGGATGCACAGCTAAGATCCTACATTGGGTAACAATGAGAGCCCGTTGGAAGGGAAAAATAAAGCAGGTTTTTATGTGTGGTATGTAGGAATCAGATTCCATGGTAAGAGAGATTCCCTTCAAACGATGGAACCTGGGTCCCATCCAACAGGCAGTGGAAGACCTTGGCTTCTGAGGGGTTTTTTAACAAAAAGAGTCCCTCCATCCAGCATCACCCCCAGACAACAAAATATGTTGCTGCCAGCATCGCCCTCCCTCCCTGTCGTCCTTTAGGCTTCAATTGTTTCACTGTCGTCGCCAAATGAGATATGCTTCTACCATAGCCTCCTCAGAGCTACCACCCTCACCAATTTCTCTGCCGAGGGCCATATTGTCATTTTTTCTAAGTTAATCTTTTTAACCGCTTCCCTTTGCTTTTCCAGTCATACAAAAGACAAAAAAGGAACCCAATTTCAACTTTCCTTTCCTTTGGTTTTTAAAACCCCTCAGACATTTCATAATGTCACCAACCAACAACCCCTGTTGCCGCCACCATCACCCTCCCTCTCCGTCATCCTTCGGGCTTCAATCATTTCACAACCACTGCCGGATGAGGTACACTTCTGCCGTAGCATGCACAGAGACTCCACCCTCACTGGTTTCTCTCCCCAGGGCCATATTGTAGTTTTCTTTTCTTTATAGGTTAATTTTTTAAACCGCTTCCCTTTCATTTCTAGTCTCACCAAAGACAAAAATGGAACCCAATTTCAAACTTCCCTTCTCCCTTTGCTTTTTCCTTAAACAGGTTCCATGGTACCAAATGAGGCCTCAATAAGAGGACATACACCACTATCATTAACCACAACATGACATTTAGTTTATACCAGTATTGAGGTTTTTAAAACCCTTCTCAAACATTTTAGAATGTCGCCAACCAACAGCCCCCGAGATCAACACAACTATTTAAACAAGCAGGCTACAAAAACTATTAAAACCACAAGCTTTCCATTAACAATCAAGGCCAGCTGGAAAGTTGTTCAACGAGCTGCTATTATGATGTGGCAAACCAGTTCAGCTACTTTTAGGGTAACATCAAAGTGAAATGAACAATAACCAACAACAATGCTCTCGGGTTAGAATGGAATTACTCGAAAGTGCGCAATTTTTTATTGTAAGGAAGCACGTCGAGTTGGTAAATGTTAAGAAAGAAGACCAGCTAGGCATTCCTCAATGGACAACAATTAAGTAGCTCAAATCCAAAAAAAATGCCAAATGAAGATGACCATGCCAGCATTCATGGAGGCAACGGTATTATTGCGGCCTATGAATGACAACATGCAAGTTTTGATCAAGCCCCTGCATCCCAATTAAGTAAAACATTCAATTTCAACAAAGGAGGGGACCGCAAGAGAGAGGCAATCACGTGGCACGCCAACATCATACAAAAACAACATGTTCTATTTAGGAAGTGACCACTGTCAAAAGGATGGAATAACTTTAGATGTAGAAACCACAAAATATGATCATTTTTATAAATCCATGGCTGTTAAACTGACAAGTAAATCAGATCCCTAATCAAATTTGCAACCAAACTAAAAACATGTTAATTATTACAATCAAATACATCAAAACAGGCCACCATTAGCATTCCATGTAAGAAGAACACTAAATTACAATGCAAGGGAGTCAGAAAAAAGGGAAAGGAATCCAAGGTTTACACTTGTTTGGTAGAATGTAATGGGGGGCGTATGGAAAACGAGGGAATAATTTCCCTATGAAGAACA
Source organism: Viscum album (assembly GCA_963277665.1). Classification (NCBI taxonomy): domain Eukaryota; kingdom Viridiplantae; phylum Streptophyta; class Magnoliopsida; order Santalales; family Viscaceae; genus Viscum; species Viscum album. Next base: position 113,064,184 of record OY728133.1, on the reverse strand, counting down.
GTGCAATAATGAAACTTGGATAGAATATTATTTTCTCTACAGTCAGAGATTTATATGATTTATTTGTAAGGATATGTCTTTTGAAGTCATTTCATTATCAATTCTATCATACCGAAAACGTAGAAGAAGGATAAATCAAAACAATACAAGCACTAAGGAGAAAAATGGTTATCAAATAAGTTCAAGTGAGCGTTCAGAGAAAAAAATTATTTCTGAAGAGGGATCAAATGTAAAACAAATTACAAAAAATAAAAGTAAACATATGTTTTATTTTCCAACACAGTTCTAATATTACAGTAAAAACAAACCAAAAATATAAAAAAGAATAGGTTATAAAAGGATTCCCGCTACGCTAACTTCAAGACGCTTGCTACTTCTGAAAAAATGTTTTTGATGAACTTTGGTTTTGAATGTGCGTTTAAAAGGGTTTCAAACATGAACTCCAGGTTTTGTAAAGTCTGTGAGAATTTAAAAAAATACAATTTTCCAAGTAATTAAGATGCAAATTATTTCACCATACAACTGCGGTTAGCATTTTGAAAGGGAAGACAAAGAAGCGATAGAATTTAAAAGCTTCAAGCAAAGTTTCACCAGCTTGAGACGGTGGGAGAGGTTTCGAAGGCAGCGTTGGTGCGGTGGCAGCAGCGATAACTTTAGCCGGAGCCTGAGGCTTCTTCGGCTGCGAAATCTTCGGCTGCGCGAGCTTCTGCTGCTGAACAGCCGCTATGAGCTGACTTGGATCATCGTTCTCGTCGTTCCCCAGGAGATCAAAGGAGTTTTTGGTTGCCATAACCGTGTGCTTAAACACTAGTAAGTCAGAAAACAAACCAACGATACAAAGGTGGCAACCAAGAAACCCTAATCCTTATTTTCCCGCACCATCGACCTTTATCTATGTAACAGCGAGTGCATCGAGAACACAGTAGGACCAGGAACAGAGAGACGGGGGAATCGAGAGGGAGAGGGATAACGATAGCAACAGCGAGAGAGAGAGAGCTCGGAAAACCCTAGCCGGCAGAACACGAAGATTGGAGCAAAACTAATGTTCAAACCCTAGAGAGATGTTCTGATGCGGGCTGGTTCATTCTTAGAGATGACCCGCCGTGCTTCCTCAGCCGTTCGATGACCGAACAATAGGTTTTTATTTCCATTGAATTAATAGAATCTGTGTGTGGGTCCTTTATGAAACTAATAAATATCAATATTTAAAATACTAATAAATATCAATATAAATCGTTTTTTTTTTTAATGTTTTGAGAATCGGTTTTAATAACTATTTATGGAAACAAAACATTATACAAAACAGTTTGATCGTGCTATTTTTAAAAAATAAAATAAAATTACTTATGACAATATCTTTGCTAGATCTAAATGCACGGTACTTATAATGTATGTATTTTTAGAATATAGAAAACACCTTTATAAAATAAAATAAAATAAAATTTTAAAACAATAAAATATTATCATATGAAATTAAAAAATTACACATGTGAAGATTAAAAAATGATTAAATAGTTATTAAATTGGTGGAACTTGGGACGATCAATAATGGAATGCATTCAAAATTAGTTATATATGTTGTCAATCAATCTTAAATGAAGTCATGATATGTTAAAATCTAGAAGAATAGTGGAGCAAGTTTGATGAGGTATGGAAAAGTTTTATTGAGTGAAAACAAGTCATATTGAAGATTTTGACCAAAGTTTAGCATGAATGACATGTTTTCCCTTGGACACTGCAAGGAGTCAAACTACATCGTGTTCACTAAGCCATGTCACGCTTCTCAAACCACCGTCGTGGTTCTTGGCATTTTTAAGAAACTGGTTTGACAAAATCTTTTGAAACCACGAGATGTCTAAACTATGTCGCACCCATAAACATGGTTCTTGCACAAGAGTAGAAAATTGGAAAGGGTTGTTAAAAACACATTATAATGCATATTACGGTGGAATTTGTGCTTTTACACAATTTCTGTTTGAAACGTGGTGTAAATAAATTATTGTTGTGAAATGAAACCATTTTCTAGAAAAGTGGGGTAAAGGATCATGAAAATGAATGTGAAGTCATACGTTTTGCTAAAGGAAGCCACGGGAGTCGTGAGGACCAAACCACATCGTGGAAAGGTTGAAACTGTGTCATTGTTTATATTATGTGTGAATTTCAAAATGTGGAAACATGTGATCATTTACGAGTGATACGGCCTGACCATGACAGATGATTTTGAAGACCGCTTAAGAAGTGAGATGTAACATATAAGGTTAGAGATCCGTGGAAAAGAAATCATGGAGAAATAGAATGTTTGTGATTAATGAATGGGAACAATATATAATAGAGAATGGGGGGGGTAGAGTGAGGGGGAGAGAGAGAGAGACGTGCTACTAACCTCGGGCTCATCCCCCTTGATCGCTAGAGGCTACCGACAAATGGCGATAGATGACATCACATTGTAGGGGAACGTTTTCCCTTGAATATCACAATTCCATGAATTTGATTTCCACACACAAATAACATTAAACAATGATAAAATGCATGAATGCATGATAATGTGAAATTCTATACAACCATAATGAGTCCATCAAATACAATCCATTACAATACAATAATGAACAAGATGGCAATCACGACCTAAACGGTTGACATCCTCCACGAACCACCATCGACCCGTCTTCAAGCTCCATGTGGGAACACTTTCTTGCCAATGGCCAAAACCACGTGCAACACCATTACATCACCTGAAAAAAATAAGAAGATGCATCTGTATATGTACCATAATGCATATACTGGGGGTGAGTATACACATACCCAATAGGATTTAAAAAAAATATATATATAACAATTCCATGTAAAGATTACCCAGTCATGCTGGTTTGAAATACATGTAAGAAAGTACATTTTGTATGTTTATAATGAAAACAAGTAGCAAGTGAATCAAAATATACATGTCCAGGTATAAAAGTAGTATTGAAAACCATTTCATAATCTGGTTTATGACCGGGTCAATGGGTTTCTAAGGGTTGAACAACACTTGTTCAAGGCAACACAAGACAATATAAACCTCAAATCCCAAGATCACCATGCTATGAAAATTGAAATCATTTGTATATATATATATATATATATAACGAAGGACATGTTCACCTTTCACCACAATCGGTTGAACCTCCATCTTTAATCACAATGGTCGATGAAGATCATTGAGGAATAACCAAATGATCGTTCCCTTTATGGTGTATTGCAGCGAATCGGCCGAGGTTGACCCAACACGTCACCTGAACCGACCTACACTATTACAAAATTGGGTTTATTCAGCGCTAGGGCTTTAATAGCACTAGCTAAAAGCACTGTTAGATACTCCTTTTGTCAATGCTAGAAAAAACGTTGTTAAAGGGGGTCATTAACAACGTTTTTTTTAGCGTTGTTAAAAATAGTCTTTAACAGTGTTAAAAAACATTGTTAAAGGGGACCCTTTATCAGTACTTGTAAAAAAACGATAATAAAGCTCCATATTTAACAACGCTAGTAAAAAAACGTTGATAAAAGGGTCCATTTATCAATGATGGTAAAAAAACGTTGATAAAGCGGGTTCTTTATCAGCACTTCTAAAAAAGTGTTGATAAAAGATATATTTAAAATATATATATATTTCATTAAAAACAATATATTAATATATAAATATATAAATATATTTATATTGATATAAATATAATATATATTTTTTAAATATGTTTTAGATGAGGCTAAAAAGGCATTTACACTTAATATATAAGATATTTAGTGAAAATGAATTATAAAATAATTTAAAAATATTTTTAATTAATAATTTGCTAATTATTATTGAGTAATAGTCATTTAATAACAATTCAAAGATAAAAAAAATCAAAAAAATAATAAAAGATATAAAATAAGTTGAAAATGTAACTCAAATTTCAAAAGACCATAACTTTTGATTCAGGTGTCCGTTTGAGCTCTACCACATATCAAATTGAATCTCGTGATAAGATCTACACCTTAATAATAGAGGAAAATCCATTTTCATGTTTTTTGAGGCAAAACAGGCCTAAAAGGTCTCCAAAACTGAGTTTTTAGTCGAGGTACCCCAAATTTTTAACATTTCGATGGAATTTCAACCTCCTTTCAGGAGATCTTTTTACCCATTTTCAGTGTAGACTGAATTTATTCCCAAGTATTACATTCATATTGATATTATGGTTTTGAAATTTTATCGTTTTTCACAATGTAGTTTTATTTATAATTAAATATATGCATATTTTTTATATTTACTTATACTAAATCACTTGTATAAATACATATATCAACATATTTATGTAGAAATGTATTTTTAAATATGTAAAATAAATAATTATTATCCATTTTATTTAAATTAAAAAATTATCCATTTTATTTACCTTATAAAAATTCATTCATATGTATATATATACCTATACAATTAATGTTTATATATAAACATGTGTGTGTTAATAATTAACAAATATATATGTTGTAACACCCCAAGGTTTTGAAAATAAATATTGAATGCATGAAACACTGAGTCCCTACAAAACAAAACTTTGTTATAAACTAGTCGTTAAACATAATTTCGCCTCTACTATGTTTTGAATTTCGAAAAACGGTCATTTAGAGTTGTGATCAGTAAGTTATTTGGAGTCTGATAGAACCAACTTGATTTTTCAGTGAATAGTAATATACCCTTATGAATAGTAATATAACCCTTATTAATAGTAAATTATATTATTATTTTATTTTCTTAAGGCTATAAGATAATGACATCTTGATTAATTTTTCAAGGTGATATAAAATGAGTTATAGTTTTAAAATTGTTAATTTTTGAATAAAGTATGATTTTATTTAAAAATTAAATTAATAATATTTAGAAAATTATTTTCAAAAAATGAAGTTTATTTTTGAAATCTTCATGTTGAAAAATGGTTAAGGTGAATTTTTGGTATTTTTCTGAAATTCTTGAATTTTTGATGAATAGTGAAATATAGTAAAATACCGTATATACAAATTATCAGTTAAATACACTATTCATGACATCATGACTGATGTAAGCACACTTGATTCGAACTCACATGCTATGTTTACTATTTTGATCATAAGAACCAAGACTATTCATAGTCTTGAGCAAAAATATTAAAATAACGATTAAAATAATGTAAAACCCATCCTCTCCTCCACTATAAATACCACCCTCTTTCCCCTCCTCTCTTCACTCCTCTAAGCCTTGATGCTCCTCAAAGTTCTACCCAAATAACCTTCCCTAGTCACTCCCCACGTCCAGGAGCTCTTGGTATTTCCAAAAGATCAAAACCCCTTCCCTTAAGAAGGTTCTCAAGGAGGTTATTTCAAGAGGTAAAACATCTTTCTTTTTCATTTAGTTTCATTTCAATTTATCTTTTTTTATTATTCTCTCCTAATCTCCTTTGTACAATCGATCCTTATAACTCCAGTATCATCAATATACTGGAATCATACCATGTTAATGTAATTACCATTATCAATCATCATACTCTCTCTTTTATAAATGAAATCATCGTCCGTGAGGTTCCAATTTACAACTTTCATGGACGACGAAGTTTCATTCTTCAATTTCTACTTTATTACTGGTCAAGAAACCATCTTGATGGTTGAAAAAGACTATAATATATGTATTATATCCTAATTAATATTCAAGAACCAGTATATATACATAGTATTAATTCATATGACAAAAATAGTTCATAATAATCCAAATACCGCCAAATAATCTAAGCGATTGTCATTAATATTTCATCTAATGATTAATCCTCATACCATGTAAAAAATGATATATATAACCATTAACAATTATGGATTTTCATAAATAATATATCATTTAAATTCTATAGAATTATATCCATTCCACATGAACATTCATACTCATATACTGATCATGAAGACCATAGAAACGAACACTCTGAAACGACGGAATTCAATCTTATAACTTATCAATAAGGACATAAATGAACTTAATAAAATTATGATAAAATAAATAAATGTCTAATAGGTTATGAATTAAGTTATTAATAATTCTAATTTCATATTCCAAGACCTTAAGTTTAAGAGCAGAACACATTCAGACTTAAAATAAGGGTTTTCCACCTGAACCTCCATTTTCATTCAGGTTAATTTTATTGTCTACTTACCTCAATGAAATTATTATGTATTATTATGTACCCCTCATAAATTCTATACGAGTGTTATAAATATGTTTACCAACTAGAATCCTTCTTTATTTTAAGGGGAGTTACACATTTTAAAAGGAACTTTAAAAAATTCTTCTCGAAATACAAGCCCGATTCAAGAGAATTTCTCAATTATTACCTATTTTCAAGAGCACTATATAATATATTTTTTAAAAAAATTATTCTCATAAAATTAATATTTTTATTATGAGAAAGCTGCCTCAAATCACTTCTGGTTTTATACAGATATTTTTCTAAAATAACTGTTATTTTCCAAGTAAAAGGGTTTTTATAACAAGAATTGCTCGATGATTTTAAAGGAGTATTTTCACCCATTTCAGCACTCTTATTGATTATTATGTTTAAATGGGGTTAATGTTTTTTGATATCATCCATGTTTTTACTATGAATGGTTTATCTTAAAACCATTCACCAATTTACTCTAAATGGTTAGTGTTTGTGCTTAATGTTCGGGGAAAGTTATTTACATTTCATATATTAGTTTCAATATGAATATATATGTTATTTATGTTCATCCCCATTCACATGAGGAATGCATTGGACATAGTAAGTGTTGGGTGGACCCTGCTATATCCCCTTGGAACATCGGTAGATTTCATGAGACAAACTACAGTCTTAACACAAGGACTTGACAAAATGATTATTTATGATCTTGGCACGAGGCCTTGATGGTATAGTTATGATGTCCCGTATTATGAATTACCTCATTATAAAACTAGTAATTGAAAGTTTATGAGGTTATTAAACTAGTATAATACCCATGATTATACTTTATTATGACATTATTTATTCAGATCTTATTCCTACCATAATGTGTTCAAGTTCATTTATTTAAAGGCATGTCTTTTTAGTTATTCATCATGCCTAATGTTTATGTTTATGATATATTCCACTGTATTGCTTACCCTTACTGAGCAATTTAGATCACCCCTTTCTTATGTTTTATTTTCCCAGGACGTGAAGAGGTTTATTATGAATGACATGCTAAAATAACTTTGGAGTTATGGATGTTGTCAATGGAGTTTCTATGTTGTTTTTTATTTCAAGTTGTAATGTTGAACTTATGTATGTATCTTGTTTCCAAAGCTACTAAACTACTCAATACTTTAGGATGAATATTCCTTGTTTAAATGGAAATGTAATAAAATAAGGCACCGGCTCTGGGCAATTGGGGTCGGGTCCTTACAGTTGGTATCAAAGGAAGTTTAGTAGAAAATGTGAAAACTAGTTTTAGAAAATGTAGATTAAGGAAAAAACCCTAAGATAGTATTTGAGGATAAACATACAAGAACATCCTAGATTTTTTGGTAAGGAATAGATTATGTGAATCCTTTCTAACAAATAAATCCTTGTATGGATATTACAAGTGGACATGGTTCTAGAACATATGTATTTAGGAGTGAAAACTCTGAAAAGGAGTTTCGGGCTTGACCCAGGGTATCCTGGTACACGACAATGGGCCTTACCACGCACCTAGTTTGACACTCCCAAGGGGTATGCTTAGGATAATTCACATTTTTTTTACAAGCCATTATGAAGAATTTAAATGTAATATTTTCCTCAAAGAAACCATGTTTATGATTAAGATATTAACTATGGATAGGATTTCAACTTATGCTAAGTATTTTTCTAAGTTAAGATTATATATTATGATTCATAACCTAATCTAGTATATGTCATTATTTATAAATGACACCTAGTGGAAGGAATTAGAACCGCATGAATGGACGTATCCCATGTAGGGATTGCCCTCCTATGCATGATAATGATGTTGGATCTGGAGTTGTGACTGGTGCAGAGCAACTTATAACTATACTGGGATAGCTTACTTAGGTTATGAACAACAACCTTACCCGAATGGAGAATCTAGATACACAACGTGGAGGAGCTATGTTAGATCTCTTTATGCGAAAATAGTCTCCATCATTCAATGAGACTACAAACCCATTTGTAGCTGAGCAGCGAATATGTTCCATAGAGAAGATATTTCTCGCTTTGAGATATAATGAAAGAGAGAAGGTTGTCATGGAAGTTTATCGTCTATTGGGTGATGCAGATCAGTGGTGGTCGTTAATCAAAAACACAAAGGAGGAGAAAGAAATAGAAGAGATGGAATGAAGGTATTTTAAGAAAATTTTCCTACAAAAACACCTCCCTCATGAACAACGAGTAGATATGGAAAGATAATTTCTGAATCTAAGGAAAAAAGAGGATGAGAATGATGAAAATTATGAATCTAACTTTACAAGGTTAGCAAGACATGTCACAAACTACATACATAATCCAAGGAGCAATATTGATCGATTCTTTGATGGTTTAAAGCCATTCCTCCTACAGGCACTTGTGAAGACTCGACCCAAAAATACCCAGAGCCGACGACTTGAATCATGATGTGTAATTTTTAACAAAAACCTACACTGATAAATTACACATCATGTCCCATACATAGGATCGATTCGGTTCAGGTTCTGGGAAACCAGCCTCTTCTATCAAGCTTTTTCAGTTGAAAACTGATACCTGAAATTTTTTATTTAAAAACGTAGGGTGAGCACATGAATGCCCAGTAAGGGGTTTTAAAATATTATAATATACTAATTATAATTTTTGAAAACATTCTTTAAAACTCTTCACAAAACATTTTTCTTAAGAAAAGCTATAACACATGTAATATATATCATAACAATTGTCTAATAATTAAAAGTGCACAATTCAAAGAATACTAATAGAGTTACAAGGATTCATGATTCAATTATAGGCATGCTCATTCAGAGTAAGAAGTAAAAGACAATCTAGCTTAAATAAGTATGATATGTGAAAATGAAAGTACAAAATAATAAAAGAGAATAATACATGATCAGAGTTGCGCTTATTAATAACTTCAATTTCATCCTTTACTACTTAAAGACATACACTGACTAACAAATTTCTAAATAAGCCATAACTTCTTCTATTTAACATAAACATAAGATATTTAACCAAGAATATTCTACTAGTTAAATACTTCTCTAGTTAATTAAATTACATAGTCATAATGAGGAAAGTGCATATGTTAGACATCATAACCATACCGTCCAGGCCTCGTGCCAGGACCATAAATAATCATTTTGTTAAGGCCTTGCGCCATGACCGTAGTTTGTCTCATGAGACCTACCAATGCATTGAGGGGATATAGTGGGCCCCACCCATCACATACTAAGTCTAATGCATTCCTCATCTCTCTAAATCAAAGTGAACATACCACTTTGATTTAGTAAGTTATTTATTACTTATCATTTCAAGTGTCACATATTTCTTGTTTCCTTATTTCACATTGTTCAAAGTGTCTCATACCACCTTGAATAATTTAATTTAACATTTTATATTATTCAAAGTGTCCTATACCACTTTGAACAATTTAGTGTTTAATCCATATTTGGTCATAGTAGTTAAATTTCATCCTTTAACATTTACATATATATAAAGCAAGTCATGCATTAAGAGGTTAATAACAAAACTATAAACTACATGCCTTTTTCATTGAATGGTGAATATAGTAAGCAGACTATGGCATATGTGATGACAACCAAGGTACTAAAAGAAATACAAGTTTTGTCACATGCAATAGTAACCTTAAAATTCTAAAACTTTATTAATCAAAATTCATATTGGAATTTCATCTGAATGCATAATTAATTAAAGAAAAAACAAACATTTCATGTGGGGTTTTAATCTTGAAGATGCTCAAACATTTATTGCTAATATGATTTTGTATAACACATCATAATGTCAAAAATAGAAAGCATGAAACTCAACCATAACCAATACCATTTAACATGTAAGAAAATAAGCGACTCATACATATGAATATAGAAGTTGCAAACCCCAAATATAATAATAATGAACTAGACACAACAAAAGTATAGTATTTGGAATATCCACACTTAGGGTTTAGTGTTGTGTAAATTTATTTATACACCAGGGTGTATATATAAAGAGTAGTGTTTAAAAAAATAGAACATTCATATTTCGAAGACAACTAGTTTCACTATTTCTTTGAAATCCTTGGAAAAATTTTAGATAAAATTGAGGATCCAAGTCTACATGTATACATATAAATTCACAAAATTGAAAACACATTATATAACAAAGGGTTTAACCCAAAAATCCAACAACACCTAGGCGATTAAAATATATTGGACTCATAAATTAATAAGAGTACCTAAATTTTAAATCATAAGATGAAATTTACAAGGATTATTTATTAATCAAACTTATATATATCCATATGTAACATGTATGAATCACATGTATAACTGGGTATACGTAAGAGTCTTACACCAAGGTTAATAGACACTCACTTGTTTATCAACAACATAAATTAACCCTAGGAGTTAAATGTTAAAAGGCTTAAATCCAGTCCAGAAGGTGAGTTATATTATTATTATATATAACAATGTATACAAATATATGTATATAAAAGTTTTGTACCACACATAATTCCTTATGTTTTAAAACTCTATTTAAACTTGAGACTCAATGTTTAAAAGTCTTAAAACTGGATATAATAAAAATTTATGAAAAAATGTATGGTTATATATATATATACATGTAACCAAATATATATATATATGGTATGTAAACAAGTTTTTCATGAGATAAATAATTTTACTTTAGGTTTAAGAATACCCCATATCTCGAAATCCAGAAGTCTTGAATCAAGTATAATAGGGTTTATGTCCAAACCACAAGGGTGTATGTACATATAAGAGTATACATATATATATAAGTATGTAAAATATTAAGCAAGGCAACATTAATTCCCTTACCCATAATATTACTAGAACTCGAAAAACCAAAAGGCCCAGGAGCGGCATAGAAGAACATTTTACTTAACCGCAAGGTTATAAATATACTTTTGTGGGAATACATATATATATGTATATATTCTCAAAAACAATATCACAGAAAACTTAACCCTTACCTTAGTTTGAGGAGGAGGAGGGGCTCAAAAAGACTCGTGGGAGCTTGCTGGAGGTTTGAGTGGGGGAGAACCATGGTTTTTTTGAGGTGTAGTGAATCGTTTAATATAAGCATAAAATAAATAGAAAATTTAATGCTACCATTGGGAAACCAATTCCTATTCGGTACATTAAATGAATGGGGAAGACTTTATGGAAAAATAGAGGGCAAGGAGGGGTCCACCGGCTATCATGGGTAAAGAAAAACAGTGCAAGTAGGAAGGGTAGAGGTTACTAGTCCAGCGCAGATGGAGAAGAAGAAGATAGCATGGGAGAGGAAAACCGCAGATTGAATGGACGACCGGGATTTGATCCGGCCTTGATTCGATGGTTGGGGTGCATCCATGAGTTTTAAAAGGATGGGAGACTCATATTAGATCCGAGTTTTGATCGGACAACATAGATCAACGTAGTGTTTTAAAAAAAAACTCATATGGTCATGATTAGATCGTGACAGATCGAACGACACACAAAAAAGTGCGGAGAATACCATGACTTCTAGGAATTGAGGCCCATACCAAGATGGATGGCCCTAATCACTCGCGACATGATCCTATAGCCCAGATCCCGTTTCTCCTTAAAAAAATTACTCCACATCGAATCGGAGGGGCTCTCGCGGCCTCTTTATAAGCCACAAGATCCGAGCACAAGCTCAGAAATCATAACACACACACACACAGAGGGGCCTTATACACGCCCCCCCCTCCCCGTAGGCCTCAGCCTACCCCTACCTTACTGTGGCCTCGCACCCATGGTGGCGTGCTCTGACTCACATGTGCGTGCTCCTGCACGCCCTTCGGGGTAGCTATGCCCCCCTGCTCGGGTCGGCCTGTGCTAGGGCTGGGGGCTAGGCTCAGACGCCTAGCGCGTGCTGTATCCCTCAACCAGACTCGAGGGCTGGCCCAAGTGGGGTTTATTTTTTTGTTTAACTTTAGTACTAAGTTTCAAAATGAACTTCCCCTTAGTTTTTTTATAAAAACTTAAGCTTTAAAACACAAAGTTATAACTTTAATATATCTATATGGAAACTTTTATACTAGTATTATATAAATCAAAACATAGTTTAGTTAAAATATTATTTGAGCATTAAGAATGAAAAATTTTATAGGATATTTGAAATATTTGTAAGATGTTTAAAATCCTCATCTCATTTTAAAAAAAATCACCTAAGTGTAATTCAAAATATTAAATCATTGCCCCTTTAAAGTTCATAAGAAGAGGTTATATTACATTTTCATAACTTAAATGTTTTGAAAATCTAGATTAGATATTTTTGATCAAACCACCAAAAAGACCAACGACTATAATTATAGCCGTTAGAACTCAATAGTCACAGACATCTCCAAGGGTCAACCAAGGGGTAACAGTCAGGTAGATGCCTTATAAAACCAAACATTAGGCTGTTCCAAACTCAAGACAATTGAAGAAGATGGTGCTTTCTATACCAATGATGGTCAGTACGATTTTCATGATTATAATGGCGACGTTCTTCGTTATGACTGACCCGAGGGAGATTCTCTATTTACCGGGTCTCCTTGTTGCTTTATGGGGCCTTCCAGTGGATCTGATAGGGTTTTTAGTAGGTATATTTGGTTAAGATAATTTCATTTTGATCTTGTTGTAATTTAAACACTACGATGTTTAATTTAATAAAATGCCTTTGTGTTTAATTTGAAAGTTTTTGTTTGGTTGACATGAAAATAAAATCATGATATTACTATTACACGAGGAATAAGTTTTGGGGCATCACAACACTGGTCTCCCAAAGTTTATCATTATATGAAGATATAGTTTCATGTGATATAAAGACGGAAAATTAATTCTCTATGTCTTATGACTTTAAGGGAAAGCAAGAGAAGAATAAGTATTTTGAAAACTCCAGAAAAGGAAATAAGGAAATGGGGAAGAAAAGAAGAGTTGACCATACACCCTATAGTAATTGTGGGAAGAAACACCCTGGAACTTGCCTGAAGGGAATGAGAGTCTGTTATAAGTGCAGATAAAAAGTCTGCATATCTCGAGATTTCAAGGGGAAGAAAGAAGATACCAATGTTCAATGATACAATTATAGGGAAATGAGACATTATTCACATGAATTTCCTAATCATTAGGGAAATGTTCCCCAAAGAAGGCCAAGGGAGAAAGGCCAAGCTTATGCGGTCACAAATGCAAAGGTTAAAGTTCCTAACGATGTGGTGGTAGGTATTATAATTATTTCCTCGAACTTAGCCACTACTTTATTTGATTCTAGATCATCACATTCTTTCATATCTTACCAGTTTTCCAAGAAAATTAAATATTTTTAATTTGATTTAAAAAGGGATTTGTCCGTCAAAACTCCTAAGGGAAGTATCATTGCAACAAAGTTGTGTCAGACAGTCCCCATTATGGAATATAAACATGCTTTATATGATAATTTTATTATCATACCCATGATTGACTTTGATATAATCCTAGGTATGGATTGAATTTCGAACCATGATACGAAAATTTATTGCAAGAAGAAGGAGCTTACAATTTTTGAGTATGATGTAGAATCCCTTATCTTTAGGGAAGAAACATTTCATCTGATTCTCATCTAGATCCACCCCCAGCAGATCTACTGAATTCAATTATTGGGGAGGAAGGGAACACAATATCTATGGGTGAGGAAATGAATGTTCAAATAGAGTATGTACCTATTGTGCAAGAGTATGTTGATGTGTTTCTAGAGGATTTACTTGGACATCCTCTAGAGTGGGAAGTTGAGTTCTTTATTGATTTAATTCCCTATTTGAGGCCTATATCAAATACTCCTTATAGAATGACCAGTGTGGAATTAGTATAACTGAAGAAACAACTTGAGGAATTGAGTGATAAAGGATTTATTTGCCCTAGTGTTTCCCCATATGGAGCCCCTGTTTTTTTAAGAATAAAGATGGATCTATGAGGTTGTGCATTGACTATAGGGAGATCAATGCTATAATAAAAAAGAACAAGTATCCCCTACCACACATTGATGATTTATTTGATCAACTGCATAGATCCCAATATTTTTCCATGATTGAACTTTGATCTGGATATCATCAATTGCTAGTAAGGAAGGAAGACACTTCAATGACAGCATTTCGAACCAGGTATGGGCATTACGAGTATATAATAATGCCTTTTAGACTGACTAATGCACCCTCTGTTTTTATGAATCTAATGAATAAAGTTTTCAAGGAATATATTGATAACTTTTTTGTGGTTTTTATTAATGATATCTTGGTATACTCCAAAATCTATGAAGATCATTAAAATCACTTGCGCACTATTCTGAAGACTCTTAGAAGAAACGAATTATATGATAAGTTTAGAAAGTGTGAGTTTTGGATTCAATCAGTTTCCTTTCTTGGCCACATTGTCTCTAAGGATGAAATATATGTTGATCCTACAAAGACAAAGGTTGTGCAAGAATTACCTACTCCAACGAACATAACTGAGGTATGTAGTTTTATTGGTTTAGCAGGTTATTATTGGTGTTTTGTTCATAACTTCACTCATTTAGCCAACCTAATGACCAAGCTTACATGTAAAGAGGTTAATTTCATATGAACAAAAGAATGTGAAGAATATTTTGAGGAATTGAAGAGAAGATTACTGAATTTTTTGATCCTGACTCTACTTTTGTGGAATGATGGGTTTGTGATCTACAATGATGCATTAAAGAAGGGACTTGGTCGTGTCCTTATGTAGAATGATATAGTTATTTCTTATGAATCAAGGCAACTAAAAATTCATGAACAAAACTATTATACTCATGATATTGAGTTATCTACTATGATATTTGCTCTAAAAATATGGAGACACTATCTCTATGGTGAAAGATGTGAGATATATATGGATCATAAAAGTCTGAAGTATATCTTCTCACAGAAATAACTAAACATGAGTCAAATGTGATGGATCGAACTACTCAAGGATTATGATTGTTCCATACACTACCACCCAAGAAAGGAAAATAAGGTAGCTGATACATTGAGAAGAAAGGATCATGGATTTCTCAACAAAATGAGGATTGACAATGATCCTTTGTATATGGATCTAGTGAGGATGGATATGAGAATTATCAAAGAAAGTTAAACATAACTACTTTTTCAAATGGTTTCCCAACCATCTATATTGTAAATAATTAATGCATCACAGTCTGATGATGAGAATCTTCAAAAAAAATCAAAGCTGTGAAAGATGGGAAGTTGGCTGACTTCATATGTGAAGATGAAATTATGAAATTTGGGAAGAGGCTATGCATTCCCTCTATACCCGAGATGAAAAGGGAGTTATTGGATGATTCCCACATATATAATTTCTCTATACACCCTGGTAGCACTAAAATGTATAGAGATTTGAAGGAACATTTCTGGTGGGACAATATGAAGCGTAAAATTACTGATTATGTATCAAGATGTTTAGTATGTAAACAAGTGAAGGCCGAACAAAAACATCCTAGAGGAGTCATGCAACCTCTACCTATTCCTACATGGAAATGAGATGACATCACCATGGTTTTTGTCATTGGATTACCCAAAACTCCAAGGAAGAATGACGCGATATGGGTAATTGTGGGCCGACTTACAAAATCTGCATATTTCCTCGCTATAAGGGATGATTTTACATTAGAGCGGCTTGCATGAATCTATATAAATGAAGTTTTAAGATTTCATGGAGATCTTATTTTAACAGTTTCTGATCATGATCCCTAATTTACATCGAAATTCTGGAAAATTCTTCAGAAATCTTTGGATACTAAGCTTCATTTGAGTACTGCTTATCATCCTCAAATTGATGGGAAATTAGAAAGGAAGATCCAAAATTTAGAAGACATGTTGAGATCATGCTCACTTGATTTTAAAGGTATGTGGGATCAAGATTTACCTTTTGTGGAGTTTTCCTACAATAATAGTTTCCATTCAAGAATTCAAATGGAACCATATGAAGCATTGTATGGAAAGAGATGTCGTACACCAACATATTGGGATGAGGTTGGTGAAAGGAAGCTAGTGGTCCCCGAACTTGTGGAGGAAACAATGAATAAGGTAAAGACTATACAAGGCCATATCAAAGAAGCTCAAAGTAGACAAAAAAACTATGTTTATAATCAAAGAACTGATTTGGAATTTCAGGCGGGAGATCATGTTTTCTTAAAAATATATCCATGGAAGGGTGTTATAAGATTTGGAAATAAAGGGAAACTAATCCCTAGGTACATAGGCCCTTTTGAAATTCTAGAGATAATTGAAGTTGTTTCATATCATTTGGCTATAATGCCTAGGTCGTCTTAAGTGCACAATGTGTTTTATGTCTCACTATTGAGAAAGTACATGCCAAACCCAACACATTTCCTAACTTTTGAAGGTATAGAATTGGAATCTGAATTATTGTACTGTGAAGAGCCTATTCGGATTCTGGACACTAAAGAACAGGCGTTGAGGAATCAGACGACTTGACTGGTAAAGATACTTTAGAGAAATCATAAAATTAAAGAGGAAACATGGGAGTCTGAGGAGCTTATGATAAAGACCTAACCAAATTCTTTTATGAGGTAACATTCTGTGAATTTTGAGGATGAAATTTTTTTAAGGAGGGGAGAATGTAACACCCCAAGGTTTTGAAAATAAACATTGAATGCATGAAACAATGAGTCCCTACAAAACAAAACTTTGTTATAAACTAGCCGTTAAATACAATTTCACCTCTACTATGTTTTGAATTTCGAAAAACAATCATCTAGAGTTGTGATCAGTAAGTTATTTGGAGTCTAAAAGAATAAACTTGATTTTTTTGTGAATAGTAACATACCCTTATGAATAGTAATAGGAATAGTAATATGACCCTTATGAATAGTGTATAATATTATTATTTTATTTTCTTAAGGCTGTAATATAATGACATCTTGATTAAATTTTCAAGGTGATATAAAATGAGTTATAGTTTTAAAATTGTTAATTTTTGAATAAAGTATGATTTTATTTAAAAATTAAATTAATCATATTTAGAAAATTATTTTCAAAAAATGGAGTTTATTTTTGAATTCTACACATTGAAAAAAAATTAGGGTGAATTTTGGGGATTTTTATGAAATTCTTGAATTTTTGATAAATAGTGAAATACGGTAAAATACCGTATATACAAATTATCAGTTAAATACACTATTTATGGAATAATGATTAATTTAAGCACACTTGGTTTGAACTCACATGATCTATTTACTATTTTGATCAAAATAACCAAGACTATTCATAGTCTTGAGCAAAAATATTAAAATAATGTAAAACCCCTCCTCTCCTCCACTATAAATACGACCCTCTTTCCCCTTCTTTATTCACTTCTCTAAGCCTTGAAGCTCTTGAAAGTTATTCCTAAATACCCTTACCTAGTCACTCCCCACATCCATGAGCTCTTTGTCTTTCCAAAATACCAAAACCCTTTCCCTTAAGGAGGTTCCCAAGGAGGTTATTTCAAGAGGTAAAACATCTTTCTTTTTCATTTAGTTTCATTTCAATTTATCTTATTTTCTTATTATCTCCTAAACTCCTCCATACAATTGATACTTATAACTCCAGTATCATCTATATAATGTAATTATACCATGTTAATGTAATAACCATTATCAATCTTCTTACTCTCTCTCTCTCTTTTATAAAAGAAATCATCATTTGTGAGGTTCCAATTTACAACCTTCGTGGACGAAGAAGTTTCTCTCTTCAATTTATCCTTCATTACTGGTCAAGAAACCATTTTGATGGTTGAAACAGACTATAATATATGTATTATAACCAAATTAATATTCAGGAACCAATATATATACATATTATTAGTTCATATGACAAAACTAGTTCATAATAATCCAAATACCTCCAAATAATCTAAGTGATTGTCATTAACATTTCATCCAATGATTCATCCTCATAATATAACAACCCAATTTTTTTCAAAGGAAATTCCTTTATTATAAATATGTAATTAAATCACAACATAATGAACTACTAAGTTCTAAGTAACCTTTAAACATAAGTTTGTCACTTCTGTGTTTGGAATTTTAAAAATCCGACATACACGTTTGCAATCAGTAAGTTATTTGGAGTCCGATAAGAAAAACTTAATTTTGGTGAATTTTAACACATCCTTATGAATATTAACATACCCTTATGAATAGTGATATACCCTAATTAATATTAACCTTACCTATGATAATATATAAATAATATTCAAGTTGAAAGTACGATATACCTATATTTTAGAATAAGTAAATGAATGGTTTTTGATAATAAATTATGATTTTAATTAAATATTAAAATAATAATATTTAGAAAATTATTTTTGAAAAAATAACTTTATTTTTGTATTCTATACGTCAAAAAATGGTTAGGGTGAATTTTTGATATTTTTCTGAAATACTTGAATTTTTAGTGAATAGTAAAATACATTAATTTACCGTATAAATACACTATAGTGAAAATCCACTATTCCTGACATCAAAAGTGATGTAAGCACACAAATATCGAACTCAAATGAATTTATTATTGTTATTGGCCATGGAATACTTATTATTCCTTGTCTTGTGAAGAAATAATAAACTAATGATTAAAAAATTATGAAAACCCTCCTCTCCTCCACTATAACCCCCCTCACTCCCTCTTCTCTTCACTCATCTCAAGCCTTGTGACTTGCCAATATTCTGCCCAAATATCTCCCCAAGATCCTCCCCCATATCCAAAATCTCCCATCCTCTTCAAAATACCAAAACATCTTTTCTTAAGAGGTTCTCAAAGGAGGAAGTCTCAAAAGGTAAATTCCTCTTTCCAATTCCTTCATTTCTTTTAAGTTATTTTATTTTTGTTTCTTTCCTCACCTCCCTTCACCCAAATAGTATTATAACACCATTAACATACATGTATTGGAATTTTTTTTTATTCTAATATGATATTTCATCATCTTCTCTCCTTTCCCCACCTTTTTATTTGAAAGAAATTAAAGCACCGTTTGAGATGCGCTAATTTAGTACATTCAAGGAAAATGGTTTATCAATTTATTTTATTATATTTAATTCTGGTCATGAAATAATTTGTGTTATGGTTGAACTAGATTATTATATAGGTAATATATCCTTGTTTTGGTTCTGTGATTCTTTTGTACTAATGGTGTTAAGTTATAAAGAAAAACATGTTCTTTGTAATCAAACCCACCGATTAACCAAAATGGTTTTCACTAAGGTTATATATATATATATAATAATTCGACTTAAATCTAAGTAACCAAATTAAATTTAAAACCATGTAATCTAATGAATATTAACTAATAGCATATAACTTCAATTTTGGACAACCACTTTCATCTTACATGTTTATCCAAACATGAATATAAGCGAACCGGTCATTAAAACCAAGTAAACAAACGAGCTCAAACAATGAAATTGAACCTCATAACCAATCAAAATGGTTATAAATGAACATAAAATTATTATAATAAACCAATTAAATATAGAATAGGTTCTGGAATTATTAATTAATAAACCTAATTTGTTTATTCAGGTCTTTAATAACAAGTGGAGAACATTAACAGAATTAAGGTAAGGGATCCTCTCTATTTCTCTCTTAATCAAGATTTTCCTCTATGCTATGCCTTTTATGCATAATACCAAATGATGGGGTATGTTTTCTCATGTCCCCCATACTGTCCTAATGATTTGTAAGTGATTAGAAACCCCTTTTCTCTCTCATCAAGACCTCTTAGGTACACCCGACACCATGCCAATAAACTGTAACGAATTCTACCCAAACCCTTTTTGTTCATTCAGGTTTCCTTATATTTCTTTATATCAAAGTGGATTTATACTAACTTTTTATGTACATATTCTAAATTCTATTTATTTTTACAAAATTTATCTATGAATACCCTTTCATCACTCTCTTCTGGGGATATACATGTTTTTAAAAGATTCCTCCTTAGAACTTTCCGATAAGCAAACCTCTTTTAAGGGAACTTCCCAAATTTTTACCCAATTTCAAGTGCACTATATCCTATGTTTTAATACACCATAATCTTTATAAAATAAGTCTTTTTATTATGGAAACCATCTTGGTTCAATTCTGGTTTTTATATAAAAGATTTCCCTCTTTTATATTTTTAAAATCTCTATAGTATTTTCCTTAAAACCGCACAAAAAAGTTTTAATGATAATGTTTCTAAAATACATTTCTTATATGTTTTCACTTATATTTGACACCACCTAAAGTTTTATATGCCTATTTTACCTTATGAACATCCATGAATGTTCCAATCCCTTTCTTTCATGGACACTTTCATGATATGTTCATTGGTTATGCTTTATGTCATGATTGTGGTACCCAATTATTTCCATGGGTATCCTTATGTTTATGAATGGTTGATTATGTATGATTATTTATGTGGAAAGATTATTTATGTGGAAATAATACTCATGAAAATGTTGAGATGAGTGTGCCCAGATAGTACTCCAATGCATTGGGTAAATTTAAGTCTCATGAGATGCGATGTGAAACGGGATTGGCGGTTAGCCTTGACCCGTACTAAAATGGAAAACGGGATTGGCGGTTAGCCTTGAACCATACTAAATAAATGTTTAATGATTTTTCCACATTTATATGATTCCATGTTTATATGAACACATGCTTACATGATACAATTTTATATGTTTCATGCTTTGTATACACTACTACAATAACTGCCATTAGCGACCGCCAAAAGCGGTCGCTAAAGGCCAATTGAGACCGCCAAGCGACCGCTTTTGGCGGTCGCTGTTGCTTCGTCGGTAAAGAGCAATAGCGACCGCCAATGGCGGTCGCTAATTCCTCTATCGAAATACAGCAGCAAATCTGCTACTGTATGGTTGACCGGTGGAGGCAGGGGTGAGAGGGATGGTGAAGCTTCGACTGCCGGTCATGGCGGATTTGCGGCGGCCGGAGGATATGAGGTATGTTGACGGTGCATGTGTCCGGTGGTCCGATGATGTGGGGGATGATGGGGCTCACCTACGAGGGGGTAGGGGGAAGCGACGGCCGACAAAGGCCATGACATAGGTGGCCGGATGAAGGCGGCGCGCGGCGGGGGAGGTGCCCTGATGTTGCAGCGGCGAAAAATGAAGTGGGGAATGACAGGGCGGGAAAAATCCCGCGTTTCTTTAGGCAGGATTAGCGACCGCCATTGGCGGTCGCTAATAGTATTAATAGCGACCGCCAATGGCGGTCGCCCGTGTGCAGGGGCGCAGAAACTCCAAATTCTAGTAGTGATATCATTATGTCATGCCTCCTAACTCATGTACTTAAGACGTATCCTTATGTTATTTACCTTACTAGGATTTTTAGGTCATCCCTTTGTTCATGTGTTCCCTAGGGTACCCTATGCAGATGTAAGGGCTCAAAGGAATTTATAAGCTCTTTATGGAGATTAAATAAAGAAGTGTTTTTAGCCCCATGTTTTATGTTTTATGTACCTAGTCTTCCAAGACACTAGACTTAACGATCCTTGGATTGTACTCTGATGTATAATTATGATTAAAATCATGTAATGCTATATGTAAAAGGCTTGGGTCACTATAGTTGGTATCATAGGATGGTCTAGTTATTTTTGGAGATTAGGAATAGAACACCTTAGTGAGAACCTTAAGGATGAGACTAAGTATAAGAAAACATTCCTAAATTTTGGTTAGTATTGAGTAAGTGATTTATTAAGAAAATACATCCCTGTCTGGATATGAGCAGGTAGAGGCAGCTCTGGCACATATGTACCTAGGAGTAAAAACTCTGACAAGGAGTTTCAGGCTTGACTCGGGGTATCTTGGTACATGACAATGGACCTTGCTGCACTCTTGGTTACAACACTCCTGGGGGCTATGCTTTTGTAGATTCAAAATCTTAGAATAAACCATTATTAAGGGAAAAAAATCCCATAATAATATAAGTTAAGAAATAGATTGAGGATAACCTAGATTTAAACCTAAGGAATCACAAGTTAGGATATATTTATTCTTTATAAGTTTATCCTTTTATGTTTAAAGTTTCCTTTCTATGCTCAATAGTTAAGTATTCAAGGCCTCTAATTATACGTTCTTTTTCTTAGTTAATGATGGGAAATAGAAGAACACATTCCAAAAACCAATGTGATAGGCAATGTGAAGATTTCCCTAATTATATGCCTGATATGATGGGAGCGGGTGCTCAAAATTTCATGACAATACTTGCTCAGCTGGATTGAGTTATGAATAATAACTTGAATCATGCGAAACACCCTCCTCATCCAAGTAAAGAGAAAGTTGCCATAGAATCCTTCATGCAGAAAAGGCCTCCTATGTTTAGTGGATATTTTGATCCCCTCCTCTAGAACAATAGATTAACTCCATTGAAAAGACATTCTCCATCCTCCAGTGCTTGGAAGAAGAGAAGTTTGTACTGGCGGTCTATCGTTTTGATGTGGAAGCTGATCAGTGGTGGACACTGATCAAGAATACAAAGTCCCAAGAGGAAATTGATTCTATGTATTTGGAGGAATTCAAGAGGATGTTTTTCAACAAATATTTTCCTCGAACCCTCTGTCTCAAGATGGAAAGAGAGTTCCTCAGACTCAAGCAGAAGGAAGAAGAGTCCATTGAGGCATATGAAGAAAACTTTACAAGGCTTGAAAGGTACGCATGTGGATTTGTTATGAACAAAAAAATAAAGTTGGATCACTTCTTTAGTGTACTAAAGATGAGTCTATAAAAAGCGTTGGAAATTCGAGACTTCGACAGTTATGAGGAGATTGTATATTGTGCCCTCAAGGTTGAAATAGAGATTGGAGACTCTCAATGGTATCGTGGGACCAATGGAAAGAACCGAAAAATGGAGAACAACATGGGTGGTTCATCAAATAAATCCTATGATGGAAAGAAGCCTAAATTTTCCCCTTGTAAAAATTGCGGGAAGAAGCATCCTAGTAACTGTCTGAAGGGAACCAAGAATTACTTCAAATGTGGAAAGTTTGGTCATCTGTCCAAGAAATACCTAAGGGATATGAAAAATCCTGCTAATGTGGAAGAAGAAAGAAAGGTTCAAATCAATACTCAACCTTTGGTGTAGTGTTACAACTGCAAGGAGCATGGGAATTATGCGAACAATTTTTCTAAGACGAGGGTTATCGGAGGCAATTAACAATAACCTCCAAGGCAACAAGGAAGGGATTATGCTATCACTACTACCGAGGTTGAGCTGAAAAACGATGTAGTGATAGGTACATTAGTTATTCATTCAAGAATAGTGAATATACTATTTGATTCTAGTTCTATGTATTCTTTCATATCTTTCAAATTTAGTAGAACTATTCAAACACCACCACAAAATTTGGAGGAAAAGTTATCTGTGAGAACAACAGATGGGGAAATAATTGTTTACATGGTTTATAACTCCTCCCCAGTTAATGTTTGTGGACTGAACCTCCAAGAAAATCTCGTTATACTTCCTTTAGTGGAGTTTGACACTATCTTGGGCATGGATTGACTATCTTTATACAAATCCAACATCAATTGTCAGAAAATGGAGATCACTTTTCACATCCCGAAACATCCTCCAATTCTTTACAAGTGTAAGGAGGAAGATGAGTCTCCTTTAGAATATTTATCTCAAGTTTGGATATTTATTCCTTGTGAGCAAGCATATCTAGCTCAAATGATTGAGACAAAGGAGGGAATCATGCTGGAATACATACCCATTGTGAGGGATTACACTGATGTATTCCCTGAATAGTTTCATGGTCTTCCTCCTAATCAAGAGGTTGAGTTCTCAATTGAACTTATCCCTGGATCTTTTCCTATCTCAAAGATACCTTATAGAATGGCCATTGTAGAGCTAGAAGAACTAAAGAAGCAGTTACAGGAGAATATAGGGAAGGGTTTTATATGCCCGAGTGCTTCACCGTGGGGTGTGCTAGTCCTCTTCATCAAGAAGAAGGATGGATCAATGTGCATATGCATTGATTATCGTGAGCTCAATAAAATCATGATAAATAACAAGTATCCCCTTCCACGTATAGATGACTTATTCGATCAACTTTGTGGGGCCAGTTATTTCTCTAAGGTCGACCTTCGGTCGGGATATCACCAATTAAAGGTGAGGAAGGAAGATATTCCCAAGACTACCTTTCAAACGAGGTATGGACACTATGAGTTCATAGTGATGCCCTTCGAACTCACTAATGCTCCAGAAATTTTCATGGATTTAATGAATAGAGTCTTTAGAGATTACCTAGACAAATTTGTGGTAGTCTTTATTGATGATATTATGATATACTCCAAGAGAAAATAGAAACATGAGGAGAATTTTAATACCGTGTTAAAGACATTGCGAAGGGAGATTTTGTATGAAAAGTACAGTAAATGTGAGTTTTGGATAGAGGAAGTATCATTCTTTGGGAATGTTATCACCAGTAAAGGGATATCTATGGACCCTTCCAAGACGAAGGTAATTGAAGAGTGGCCTAGGCCAACTTCTATAATAGAGATCCGTATCTTTTTGGGTCTAACTGGGTATTATCGATGATTTGTGAAGAACTTTTCATGATTATCAAACCCAATGTCCAAGCTGACACGGAAGAGAGTAAATTTTTTCTAGACATAGGAATATGAAGACTGTTTCAAGGAGTTGAAAAATAGTCTTATCACTACACCAGTACTCACAATCCCTACAAGTGGAGAACTCTTTGTGGTGTATAGTGATGCTTTTAAGAAGGGCTTAGGCTATGTGATAATTAAAAATGATAAATTGATAGACTATTCCTCAAGGCATCTGAAAAACCATGAGAAAAAATATCCCACGCATGATCTGGAGTTGGTGGTTGTGATCTTTGCGTTGAAAATATGGCGACATTATCTCTATGGGGAGAACTGTGAGATATATACTGACCACAAGAGTCTCAAATATATATTCACATAGAAAGATCTTAATATGCACTAGTGAAGATGGATAAAGCTCATTAAGGATTATGACTGCTCAATCCACTACCATCCTGGTAAGACAAACAAGGTGGCAGATTCTCTAAGTAGAAAGGATCCTACATCTTTATCAATGATGAGAATTGAAAAGGATATGATCTTATTAGATTTTCAAAGGATGGACATGAGAATAATTAAGTGAGGAACATCATCAATCCTTTCTCAAATGATTTCTTAACCGTCCCTCTTAGAGAAAATAAAGGATGCTCAAAGAAAAGATGTGGAAATTCAGAAAAGGGTGGAAGCTACCAGAAATGGGAAATCCTCCAATTTCAAAATTGATGAGGAAGGTGTTGTAAGATTTGGGACACGATTATGTGTACCAACCAATCCAAAGATAAAGAAGGATTAATTGAATGATGCACATAGTTCGACCTTCTCTATCCACCCAGGGAGCACATAGATGTATCAAGATCTTTGGAAAAACTTTTGGTGAGACAATATGAAAATAGAGATTGATGAATATACATCAAAGTGCCTAGTATGTCAACAAGTGAATACCGAGAGGCAAAAGTATAAGGGGATGATGCAACCACTACCCATACCAGCATGGAAGTGGGAGAACATTACCACGGACTTTGTCACTGGACTTCCAAGGACATCTAGAAGAAACAATGCTATATGGGTCGTTGTGGATCGTCTTACTAAGACAAATAACTTTATCATGATTTGAGAGGACTTATAATTGGATCAAATTGTGTGGATTAACATCAAATAAGTAGTAAGGCTTCATGGAGTACCACTATATATTTTATCTGACCATGATCTTAGATTCACCTCGAAGTTCTGGAAAAGTCTCCAACATGCTCTAAGCACTGAACTAAACTTCAGTACGGCCTATCATCCTCAAAATGATGGACAATTTGAGTGAAATATTCAGAAACTGGAAGAAATATTGAGAGCGTGAGGATGGGACCAACATCTTCTACTGGTTGAATTCTTCTACAACAATAGTTTACACTCGAGCATCCGAATGGAACCATATGAATCCCTTTATGGGAAAAGGTGAAGAACACCAATGTGTTGGGATGAAGTCAGTGAGTGTAAGCTGTTAGGACTTGAAATGGTTGAAGAAATGGTGGAGACGGTGAAAACCATTCAGAAGCATATCAAGGTAGCCTAAAGTTGAAAAAAGAGTTATGCAGATAACCGTCGATGAGACCTTGAGTTCAAAGTTGGATACATCGTATTTCTATGCATATCTCCATGGAAGAAGGTCATGAGGTTTGGGAAGAAAGGGAATTTAATTCCCAGGTACATCGGCCCCTTCAAGATCCTTGATCGAGTCGGAGCTATGGCCTATCAACTGGAACTTCCACCTACCATGTCGAAAGTACATGATGTCTTTCATGTATCCCTCTTAAGAAAGTACATACCAGACCCTTCACATGTACTCTCTTTAGAGGTGGTACAGTTGGAGGATGATCTTTCCTATGAGGAGCAGCCAGTGAAGACCTTGGATCATAGAGAAAAAGTTCTACGCAACAAGACTAATCATCTGGTCAAGGTACTATAGCGAAACCATAAGTACGAAGAGGCAACATGGGAATTGGAGGAAGCAATGAAGGAAAATCACACCCACCTGTTTTTGGCCTAGAATGTAAAATGAAATTTCAAGGGTGAAATTTCTTAAGGGGGGAAGAATGTAATGACCCAATGTTTTTCAATGGAAATTCCTTTCATATAAATATGTCATTAAACCACAACATAATGAACTACTAAGTGCTAAGTAATATTTAAACATAAGCTTGTCACTTTTGTGTTTGGAATTTTGAAAATCTGACATACACGGTTGCAATCAGTAAGTTATTTGGAGTCTGATAAGAAAAACTTAATTGTGGTGAATAGTAACATACCCTTATGAATAGTAACACACCCTTATGAATAGTTATATACCCTAATTAATAATAACCTTACCTATGATAATATATAAATAATATTCAAGTTGGAAGTACGATATACCTATATTTCAGAATAAGTAAATGAATGGTTTTTGATAATAAATTATGATTTTAATTAAATATTAAAATAATCATATTTAGAAAATTATTTTTGAAAAATGGACTTTATTTTTGGATTCTACACATTGAAAAATGGTTAGGGTGAATTTTTGAGATTTTTCTGAAATACTTGAATTTTTAGTGAATAGTAAAATACATCAATTTACCGTATAAATACACTATAGTGAAAATCCACTATTCCTGAAATCACAAGTGATGTAAGCATCCAAATATCTAACTCACATGAATTTATTACTGTTCTTGGTCATGGAATACTTATTATTCCTTGTCTTGTGAAGAAATAATAAACTAATGATTAAAAAATTATGAAAACCCTCCTCTCCTCCACTATAAAACCCCCCCTTCACTTCCTCTTCTCTTAACTCCTCTAAATCCTTGTGACTTGCCAATATTCTACCCAAATATCTCCCCAATATCCTCACCCACGTCCAAAATCTCCTAGCCTCTTCAAAATAGAAAAACCTCTCCCCTTAAGAGGTTCTCAAAGGAGGAAGTCTCAAGAGGTAAATTCCTCTTTCCAATTCCTTCATTTCTTTTAAGTTCTTTCCTTTCGGTTTATTTCCTCACCTCCCTTCACCCAAATAGTATGATAACACCAGAAAAATAAATGTACTGGAATGTTTTTATGCTAATGGGATATTTAATTACCTTCTCTATTTTCCCCACCTTTTTATTTGAAAGAAATTAAAGCACTGTTTGAGATGCGCTAATTTAGCACATTCAAGGACAATAGTTTATCAATTTATTTTATTATATTTAATTCTAGTCATGAAACCATTTGTGTTATGATTGAACCAGATTATTATATAGGTAATATATCCTTGTTTTTGTTCTGTAATCCTTTTGTACTAATGGTATTAAGTTATAAAGCAAAACATGTTCTTTGTAATCAAACCCACCGATTAACCAAAATGGTTGTCACTAAGGTTATATATATAATAATTTGACTTCACTATAAGTAAACAAATTAAATTTAAAACCATTTAATCTCCTGGATGTTCAATAATATCATATAACTTCAATTATGGACAACCACTTTCATCTTACATGTTTATCCAAACATGAATATAAGAGAACTGATCATTAAAACCAAGTAAACAAACGTGCCCGAATAATGAAATTGAACCTCATAACCAATCAAAATGGTTATAAATGAACTTAAAATTATTATAATAAACTAATTAAATATATAATAGGTTCTTTAATTATTAATTAATAAACCTAATTTGTTTATTCAGGTCTTTAATAACAAGTGGAGAACACCAACAGAATTAAGGTAAGAGATCCTCTCCATTTCTCTCTTAATCAAGATTTTCCTCTATGTTATGCCTTTTATGCATAATCCCAAATGACGGGGTATGTTTTTTAACCTCCCCCATACTGTCCTAATGATATATAAGTGATGAGAAACCCATTTTATCTCTCATCAAGACCTCTTAGGTACACCCGGCACCATGCCAATAAACAGTAACGAATTCTACCCGAACCCTTTTTGTTCATTCAGGTTTCCTTATCTTTATTTATATCAAAGTGGAGTTATATTAACTATTTATGTACATATTCTAAATTTTGTTTAGTTTTAAAAAATTCATCTATGAATACCCTTTCATCACTCTCTTCCATGGATATACATGTTTTTAAAAGATTCTCTCCTTAGAACTTTCCGATAAGCAAACCTCTTTTAAGGGAACTTCCCAAATTTTTACCCAATTTCAATTGAACTCTATCCTATGTTTTAAGAAACCATTATCTTTATAAAATTAGTATTTTTATTATGGAAACATTCTTGGTTCAATTCTGTTTTTTATATAAAAAATTTCTCTCTTTTCTATTTTTAAAATCTCTATTGTATTTTCCTTGAACCGCACAAAAATGTTTTAATGATAATGTTTCTAAAATAAATTTATTATTTTTTTTCACTTATATTTGAAACCACCTACCATTTTATATTCCTATTTTACCTTATGAATTTTAATATATGTTCTAATCCCTTTCTTTCATGGACACTTTCATTATACGCTCATTGGTTATGCTTTATGTCATGATTGTGGTACCCAATTCTTTCCATGAGTATCCTTATGTTTATGAATGGTTGATTATGTATGATTATTTATGTAGAAATATTATTTATGTGGAAATAATACTCATGAAAATGTTGAGATAGGTGTGCCCAGATAGCGCTCCAATGCATTGGGTAAATTTAAGTCTCATGTGATGCGATGTGAAACGGGATTGGCGGTTAGCCTTGACCCGTATTAAAATGGGAAACGGGATTGGCGTTAGCCTTGACACATACTAAAGAAATGTTTAATGATTCTGACACATTTATATGATTCCATGTTTATATGAACACATTCTTATATTATACTATTTTATATGTTCCATTCTTTGGATATCATTATGTCATGCCGCCTAACTCACATGCTTAAGACGTATCCTTATGTTCTTTCCCTTACTGGGCTTTTCAGCTCATCCCTTTGTTCATGTGTTCCCCATGGTACCCTATAAAGATGTAAGGGATTAAAGGAAGTTAGGATATCTTTATGGAGATTAAATAAAGAAGTGTTTTTATCCCCATGTTTTATGTTGTATGTACTTAGTCTTCCAAGACACTAGACTTAACGATTCTTGGCTGGTACTCTGATGTATAATTATGCTTAAAATCATGTAATGTTATATATAAAAGGCTTGGGTCGCTATACATACAATATAAAAAAATTCTATATATAACTATTAACACTTCTGTATGTTCATAAATAATATATAATTTCAATTCTGGAGAATTACATCCTTTCCACATGAACATCCATACTCATATACCGATCATGAAAACTAGGGAAACAGACACTCTGAAATGACAGAATTCAATCTTATAACTTATAAATAAAAACATAAATGAACTTAATAAAATTATTATAAAATAAATAAATGTCTAATATGTTCTTAATTAAGTTATTAATAAGTCTAATTTCATATTCCAGGTTCTTAATTTCAAGATCTGAACACATTCAGACTTAAGGTAAGGGTTTTCCACCTGAACCTCCATTTTCATTCGGGTTACTTTTATTGTCTACTTACCTCAATGAAATTATTATGTATTATTATGTACCCCTAATAAATTCTATATGAGTGTTCTATATATGTTTACCAACCAGAATCCTTTATTTTATGGGGAGTTATACATTTTAAAAGCAACTTTAAAAAATTCTTCCCAAAATACAAGCCCAATTCAAGGGAATTTCTCAATTATTACCTATTTTCAAGAGCACTCTATAATCTATTTTTAACAAAAATTATTATCATAAAATCAATTTTTTATTATGATAAATCTACCTCAAATCACTTCTGGTTTTATACATATATTTTTCCAAAAGAGCTATTCTTTTCCAAGAAAAAGGGTTTTTATAACAAGAATTGCTCGATGATTTTAAAGGAGTATTTTTACCCATTTCAGCACTCTGGTTGATTATTATGGTTAAATGGGGTTATTTTTTTTTGATATCATCCACTATGTTTTGAATATGGATGTGCTATATTAAAACCATTCAAAAATTTACTCTGAATGGTTAGTGTCTGTGCTTATTGTTCGGGGAAATTTATTTATATTTCATATGTTAGTTTCAATATGAATGTATATTGTAATGTCCCAGATCCGGGTGCC
This sequence comes from Viscum album, assembly GCA_963277665.1. Taxonomy (NCBI): domain Eukaryota; kingdom Viridiplantae; phylum Streptophyta; class Magnoliopsida; order Santalales; family Viscaceae; genus Viscum; species Viscum album. The sequence continues at coordinate 113,033,240 of OY728133.1, read as the reverse complement.
ACTCAACGGGTGCCCCGAACCCGGTTCGCCACATGACCTCAAGCGCATTTCCCCAAACACCAGAGGCTTCCAACTAGCAGTGAGGTCCCAGGTCTGATAGTGGGGAAACTATGCCCTCATTTGTCAAAGTTTAGCGTAGTGGAATATAATTTAAACATACAACAACAACGGAAGAAGTAATAATACATATAACTGAAAATGAAGAACTGATAAAAAAAGAGAAACTAGAAGTCATTTATATATGAAGATGCAACATGTCACTATTCTATAAAACAACCAGAACATTTTTCACTGCAATACAATACAATACAACTGAAGTACAAGTACAGAAAAGCAAAACAGAACAGCCAACGGCATCACGAGCCAATGCTCGGTCCCATGCTCTCCTACACCCCAACAACAATCAAGTACCTGTATAAGGACTCTTGCCCTTATCTACACATGTAGAAATGTAATCTGTTTGGGCCTAAAATCATGATCCAAACAGGGTGTGATAAATATATCTCAGTAGGCACCCACCAAAGGCCTGTGCCCAACTGTGTGAAAATATGCAACAACAGTGTGCAGTAGTAAAATGCAACAAACTAAGTAGTACTCAAAAGTAACTAACTTACCAATTATATTGCCATTTAATTAATCATTTAATCCATTTATTATAAGAAAACACCACAATGAATTTCTAAGTAACAGCTAGTGTCCTCAGACACTCAAGACCTTACCCACAGGTAATCAGAAACGTAACCCGCAGGTAATTGCCCACAGGCCGAACAGATTTTTCCCTCAGGCATAGGTAGTGTCGCCCTCAGGCACAAAGTCAATTTCCCTCAGGCTCGGAAGAAGTTTCCCTCAGGCTAAGATAACAACTGCCCTCGGGCTAAGTAAAACAACGCCCTCAGGCTGAGTAAAACACTTCCCTCAGGCGCAAGTAACCAGGTAATGCCCAACATGTAAATAAACATTTACAAGAAATTCCCCTCAAGGTAATTATACAATCATTACTTTAGAGGCATACCCTTGGGTATCCTAGCCAAATGTCTAAACAGAGGAACGCACCCCCAGGGTGGTCCTGGATCCAAGCACTGATCCCAAACAACATTTTAATATCACATTTAATTACCTATACAATTATAGGTATTTAAAATTAGCTACGGCCTCAGCCTCACGACACCCCAAATATGGGTTTGTAGCTCAAAAACACACAAGACGTACGACAGTTGGAAAATAAACACCAAGCCACCTACCTTAAACACCCACGAATGATATACGCGAACGAAACTTTCTGAAATGTCCAAGAACGCCGTAGATCTGAGGTAAAATATTTCTTGCTTAAATGAAAATAACTCTAGTTAGGGGAATAATTGACAAGAACGGGTAAAGAAGAGTGGAGGGCTTACCCGTGCGGTTTCAATGAGATCGTCCGAGGCGGAAACGGACTCCCAAAGAACGCTCGACAGATCTACAAAGCTTCGGCCTCCTCTCCCTCTTCCGGTTCTAAGCCTTCCCTGTGAACAAGGGAGGCTACTGACCATTTTAAGCGAAAAAAACAAAGTACACGGCGTGTACTTCCGAGTACACGGCGTGTACTTCCCATTTTTAAACTGTTCCTCTGGCGGCTTCCCACCAGCATGGCACTGTTCATCTGCCGACATGACTACACGGCGTGTCTCCTTGAGTACACGGCGTGTTCAGTCACACAGCTGGCCACCGCCTTACTATTCTCCTGCCGACTGACTACACGGCGTGTAAGGGTCCACTATACGGCGTGTACTTGGTTCTTACACCCTTCATCGCCGACACAGCCACACACCCTATGTACTCATTCCACACGGCCAAAAGTACATAGCATGTGGACAAAGTACACGGTGTGTACTTTCAAAATTTAGGATTTTCCCCCCATTTCCCTTATTTTCTTAAAACCACTTAAGGAAAAGAGAAAAGAAGAAGCCCGTACCTTAGAACTAAGAACCGGGTTCTTACAAACTTCCACCCTTAAAGTAATTCATCCTTGAATTTCACTTCCAAGGGCGGTGAAGATAAAACCGTGAACAACTCCGGCCACTGAGAACATACATCAGTCTCCCGCTCCCAGGTTTTGTACTGCACTTGGCCATGCTTCCATAACACCCATACGAGAGGAACTTACCGGCCTCGGAGAAAATTCATGCTCCTATCAACAATATGAATCAGACGCTCCTCGAAGGACACATCCATCTGAATCTCAACCTCCTCTGGCTGAAAGGTGTGAGACGGGTCTGAATGATAGCGACACAACTGAGATATATGGAAGACATCGTGCATGGCCTGGTACCTCTGTGGTAGCTACAGCCAATAGGAAATCGGCCTGACTCTCTCCAGAATCTCAAATGGACCCACATACCTTGATGAAAGTTTACCCTGTCTCCTGATCCGCTTGTGTCCCAGCCTCGGTGAAACATGCAAGAAAACCCGATCCCCGACCATGAACTCCAAAGGTCATCTGCGGCGATCAACATAAGATTTCTTACAAGACTGCGCGGTAGCCATCCGCTTCTGAATCAACTGGACCTGCTCAGACGTCTCCTGCACGAGATGTGGTCCCAACAAAGCTATCACACCTGCCTCTAACCAGCAAAAAGGTGATCGGAATGACCTACCATATAAAGCCTCGCATGATGCCATCTCAATAGTTTCCTGAAAACTGTTATTATAGGAAAACTCGACTAGGGGTATGTGCTTTTACCAAGAGCCCCCAAAGTCTAGGACGCATGCTCGCAGCATATCCTCAAGCACCTGTATAATACGCTCTAACTGGCCATCGGTCTGAGGGTGGTAAGCTGTGCTCAGAAGCACCTGTGTACCCAGTTCCCTCTAAAAACTCTGCCATAAACGAGACATAAAACGGGCGTCCCTATCTAAAACGATAGAACGAGGGACCCCATGAAGACGTACGATCTCTCGGATATACAACCTCCCGAGCTCGTCAACACCAAAGGTCTCCTTGATCAGCAAAAAGTGAGCTACCTTCGTGAGTCTGTCCACAACCACCCACACGACATCATTGCCTCGAGGTGACCTCGGAAAACCAGTCACGAAGTTCATCGTGACATCATCCCATTTCCACTTCAGAATGGGTAACTGCTGTAATAGTCCGGCTGGCCTCTGATGCTCCGCCTTCACCTGCTGACAGGTGGAACACCTTGTAACAAAACCAGCTACATCTCTCTTTATACCCAACCACCAGTACTGACGTCTCAAGTCTCATTACATCTTGGTAACCTTGGGATGAACTTCCCATGCTGAAGCATGAAACTCCCGCATCAGCTCCTCGCATATATCCCCTGGAACCCACACTCGTCCATGGAAACACAGAACCTCATCATCGCCTATCGTCCAACCAGGAGGAGGTTCCTCACTTGCCACCGATTCCCATAGAACTAGGCCTTATAAATCAGATAGTTGTCTCATCCTCACTCTATCCAGGAGGGTAGAAGTCATAGCTAAAGAGGAAAGATAAGTTTGCCCCTAACTGTCGTGCACCTCAAGATGCATCTCAGAGAACAAAGCCATAAGCTGCCACTCACCACTGGCCTCTTGCACAACCTGTATCTGAGTCTTCCTGCTCAGTGCATCAGCTACCGCATTACCTTTACCAGGTGTGTAGGAAAGCTCAAAATCAAAATACTGAAGGTATTTGACCCACCTTTGCTACCTCAGATTCAAGTCATGCTGAGTAAAGATATACTTGAGGCTTTTGTGGTCGGTGAAAACCACAAAATTCTCTCCCAATAGATAATGTCTCCAACAGCGCAATATATGAACCACTGCAGCCAACTCGAGATCATGCGTCGGGTAATTCCTCTCATGTGGACTCAACTGCCGAGACCCGTACGCAACTACTCGATCGCCCTGCACCAACACTGCTCCCAGCCCAATACCTGATGCATCACAGTAAACTATATAGCTCTTTCCCTGCTTTAGGAGTATCAGGATCGGTGCTGATGTCAACCTTCCTTTCAGGCCTTGAAAGGCCGTCTCGCAAGCTTCTGACCATACGAACTTCACACCCTTCTTATTCAAACCCGTCAATGGAACTTCTAAGTGAGATAATTCCTGGATGAAACACCTGTAGTAACCAGCCAGCCCCAAGAAACTCCGTATCTCAAACACGTTCTTAGGATGCTCCCAGGAAACTACTACTCTCACCTTCTCTGGGTCTACCGAAACTCATGCCTCTGAGATGATGTGACCCAGGAAGTGAATCTGGTCCATCCAAAAGTGTCACTTTGAGAGCTTAGCATATAGCCAATGATCTCTCAGTGTACTCAATACGACCTCAAGATGGGTGGCATGGTCGTGCCGAGTGTGAGAGTACACCAAGATGTCGTCCAGGAATACTACCACAAAAGAATCCAGAGAAGTATGGAACACACGATTCATCAGAGCCATGAAAACTGTTGGTGTGTTCGTGATTCTGAACGGAATAACTGTATACTCGTATAGACCATACCTACTCCTAAAAGCTGTGAGAGGTATATCAGATGGTCTAACGCACAACTGATGATATCATGATCTCAATTCAATCTTTGAGAACACTCGTGCTCCACAAAGTTGGTCAAAAAGATCATCAATCCTTGGCAAGGGATATCAATTCTTAACTGTCAACTGGTTTAACTTCCGATAATCCACACAGAGTCTGAGGGTACCATCCGCCTTCTTCGCAAAAAGGACAGGAGAACCCCATGGAGAAGTACTGGGTCGGATGAACCCCTTTGCCTGTAACTCCTCTAACTGCCTCTTGAGATCCTGAAACTCAGGCGTGGCCATCCTATAAGTAGTAATGGACACTGGTGCTGCTCCTGGAACTAGCTCGATAGAGAAATCCACCTCACGCTCCGGAGGAAAACCTGAAAAGTCATCCGAGAAGATATCCCTAAAACGATCAACCACTGGAGGGAAATCCTTCTGACAAGTCCCCCAGTCATCCAGATATAAGCTCGCAATCTGGGCTGTGACTCCACCTCGCCCATGATGCACTGGCCCAACTCGACTCACCTGAACATCCCATTCACCCTTGTATAGAAACTCTCCGCCCTCTGGTGGTGTGAAACTCACCCTGCGATGATAGAAATCTATAAAGGCTCGAAAGGGAACCAACTAGTCCATCCCGAGAATGACATCATAAACTGTAATCTCTAAGACATAGAGGTCCCAAAGGAAGTGACACCCACCAAACTCAAGGGGGCACTCTTTGCACTAACGCACACCAGCCGTTCTAGTCCCCAACGGAGTGTCTAGCGTCATGATATTAGAAGAAGTAGAAACACAGAGCCCAAGGCTATCCAAAACAGGCACAAATATAAAACTATGTGTAACACCCGTATCAAAAAGTACTGAAGATAAGACAAAAGCTACTAGAATAGTACCTCTGACTGTAGAAGGTCCAGGATCCTGATTCTGTTGGGTCTGTTACACTGCATATGCCTGCCCAGTGCCGTGGCCCTGCGACACAGCCTGGCTACCCTGAGCTGTCCTGCCCTGCTGCCTCTGAGATCCTGGTGTCTGGCTACCACAACTACAACCACCATCCCTGCCTGCACGCCCTGACGTATTCCAGTTCCCCGACTGGTAAGAAACTGCTAGTCCTGCTCCTGCATGCGGAGTCTGTACAGAACCCCTCTCACTAGACATCGGTGGAAACGCCATGCAAAAGCGCTACAGATGACCCATCTTGGCGCAAGATCGACACTCCAATGGGTCTCGTGGACACTACGGTCTCTTGTGCCCCTCTTTACCACACTGGTAGCACCGGACCGGCCCACCTGAAGAAACTGCCAGGCTGGTACTACCACCCTGAGATAAGTCCATCTGTCTCTTCCTCTTACTAGTAGAAATAGTACCAGAAACTGGTGCTGAACCACCCTAGCCCACACCACTAGCTTCCCACAGGTTCCTTTCTGTAATCAGTGCCTGGTTCACAATAGCATGTACAGTAGGAAACCTGAAAACATTCACCAACGCTCGGATGTCATATCGAAGACCATCCTCGAAGCGCCTGACTCTCAGCGTCTCATCACCCACCAACACGAGTGAAAAGTGCTGAAGCTCGGTGAAACGAGTAGAATAGTCCATCACCGACATAGTGCCCTGCAGCAGATTCATGAACTCTCAAGATCTATCTCCCCTCAGCGTCTCTGGGAAGAAGAAGTCATAAAAGACTGCCTGAAAATCTTCCCATGCCATGTCTCTGTGTTGCTCTGACTAGGTGGCAACATCCCACCACCTCTTGGCGGAATCACGCAGCATGTACGTCACGAGCTTGACCCTCCACCCTGGAGGCATCTCAAGATGCTCGAAGATAGTCTGCATCGACCCCAGCCAAGACTCAACAGCCTGTGGTCCTCCATCCCCTGAAAACGTAGGCAGATGCTACTACTGGAATATATTTTTCAGCTCATCCATAGATGTGGCAGCCGGCGGTGCTCCCTGAAAGGTCTGCATGAACCGCATAAAGCCTTCACGAAACTGTGCCTCCATGCTTGTGTCCGATATAATAGCTGGTGCCACATCTGGCTCTACTGGAGGATCCACTAGTAGCCCATGGACCACCATCTCTGGAGTATTCTCATTGCTGCTCTCCTGGTGAACAACGCGCGGTCGTCTAGGCGGCATGACTCTACAAGGTCAAAAACACGCCTTAGATTCAAGATTAACAAGACTGAAACTGAAGAAACCACAAATGGAACAAGAGTAAGAAGGCATTTCAATATTTGAAAAACAAGACTACACGGCGTGTATAATGGCTACACGGCGTGTACTTGACTTCCCTTCCCCTGCCCGGGTTTTTCGACACGGCTAAGCCACACAGATCCCGTTTGAACAAAACTACACGGCGTGTATATTATCTACACGGAGTGTATGGTGTTATTTCCAACTGCCCGTGTCGCTTGTGACACGACCGAATACTCGGCTTGACACTACACGACGTGTTACACCCGCACACGACATGTACACTACCCCGTTTCCCAGTCACACAGCTAACACTGCACGGTCTGTCCTCGAACAAGACTACACGGCGTGTCCCACAGGTACACGATGTGTTCTAGATGAGCTTCGCCGACCCGTGTTGCTAGTTACACAGCCAGATACACGGATCAACCTACACAACATGTTCTCTATACACAAGGCGTGTACTTGAAGGATTACACCGACCTGTGTTGTTAGTTACATGGCCGGGTCCCTAGGTCACAATATACAACGTGTTCTTCATTGATACGGCGTGTTCAAGAAACGACTACACTGGCCCGTGTTTGTTAGTTACACGGTCGGGTCTCCGGGTCAACACTAGATGGCATGTACATAAGCTACATGGCGTGTTCGCCCTAAGCTCTCCCCTTCCCCGTGTCACCGCCCACATGGTTTGTGACATGGGAAGAGACTATACGGCGTGTACTCAGGGTATACGGCGTGTACTCATAAAGTTTTCTTTTCTTCCCGAACAGAAGAACATACACGACATGTCTAAAGTACTACACGGCGTGTATACTAGGTTTTCTGGACAATATGCCTTAGAAACTTCCCCGGAACCTAGAAAATACTGAAAAACAACACCTAAGTGCCAAATTCCGATCCGTGAGGGCCCATACTCCCCACGAATCAAAGTTTGACATCTTATCTGTGTTATAACATAATAAACAGTCAATGATCCACCAAATTCTGGTCAATGGGGGCCCATACTCCCCAAAAACCAAAGTTTGGCATTCATTCTACAAACCGGCTCAGACAAAATACCCTATCATATAGCAGGTAGTTATCAAGAAGCTATCACAACATCATACTTTTCTAGCACATCAACTATCACAACAACATGAAATTTCTAATGCACCTACATGGCATGGAACTATGCATGACATGCGATTTCTATCATGTGCCTAAATGATGAATGAGATGGCATACCCTCATCTCATCGGGTTTCAACTAAATAGAACCCATAGATAAAATATAAACAGTACAATCACAAGTGCGTCACCCAATGGTGAAATCATATCAACTGTAAATTGCAAAATTAGTAAAATTGCAATATGAGGTAAATTGGATTTTCCCTGTACACGGGTTACCTACGCCCGAGCACAACTTATTACCAACTACTGTTCCCATCCTATCCCTGACTAAGGATCCCAATAGTAAGTCAAAGAAAAGAACTGCCCTCTAATACCACTTTGTAACGTCCCAGATCCAGGTGCCACTCAACGGGTGCCCCGGACCCAGTTCGCCACATGACCTCAAGCACATTTCCCCAAAAGCCAGAGGCTTCCGACTAGAAGCAAGGGCCTAGGTCTGATAGTGGGGAAACTATTCCATCATTTCTCAAAGTGTAGCGCAACAAAATATAATTTAAACATACAACAAAAGCGGAAGTAGTAACAATAAATATAACTGAAAATGAAGAACATATAACAAAAGGGAAACCAACAGTCATTTATATATAAATATGCAACATGTCACTATTCTATAAAACAACCAGAACATGTTGCACTGTAATACAATACAATACAATACAACTGAAGTACAAGTACAGAAAAGCAAAACAGAACAGCCAGCGGCATCACGAGCCAATGCTCGGTCCCATGCTCTCCTACACCCTAGCAGCAATCAAGTACATGTATAAGGACTATTTACCTTATCTACACCTACAGAAACATAATAAATTTGGGCTGAAAAGCATGATCCAAACAGGGTGTGAGAAATATATCTCAGTAGGCACCACCAAAGGCCCGTGCCCAACTGCGTGAAAATATGCAACAACAGTGTGCATTAGTAAAATGCAACAAACTAAGCAGTACTCAAAAGTAACTAACTTACCAGTTATATTGCCATTTAATTAATCATTTAATCCATTTAATACAAGAAAACACCACAGTGAATTTCTAAGTAATAGCTAGTGTCCTCAGACACTCAAGCCCTTACTCACAGGTAATTGGAAACGTAACCCGCAGGTACTTGCCCATAGGCAGAATAGATTTTTCCCTCAGGCATAGGTAGTGTCTCCCTCAAGCACAAAGTTGATTGCCCTCAGTCTCAGAAGAAGTTTCCCTTAGTCTAAGATAATAACTGCCCTCGGGCTAAGTAAAACAACACCCTCGGGCTGAGTAAAACACTGCCCTCAGGCGCAAGTAACCAGGCAATTCCCAACATATAAATAAACATTCACAAGCAATTCCCCTCAAGGCAATTCTACAATCATTACTTTAGAGGCATACCCTTGGGTATCCTGGCCAAATGGATAAACATAGGAACTCACCCCTGGGGTGGTCCTGGATCCAAGCACTGATCCCAAACAGAATTTTAATATCACATTTAATTACCTATAAAATTCTAGGTATTTAAAATTAGCCACGACCTTACCCTCACGACACCCCAAATATGGGTTCGTAGCTCAAAAACACACAAGACGCACGATGATTGGAAAATAAACACCAAGCCACCTACCTTAAACACCGATGAATGATATATGCGAACAACGCTTACTGAAACATCCAAGAATTTTGTAGATCTGAGGTAAAATAATTCTTGCTTAAACACAAATAACTCCCGTTAGGGGAAGAATTAGCAAGAAATGGTAAAGAAGAGTGAAGGGATTACCCGTACGGTTCCAACAAGATCGTCCGAGGTGGAAACGGATTCCCGAAGAATGCTCAGAAGATCTCCAAATCTTCAGCCTCCTCTCCCTCTTCCCGTTCTAAGCCTTCCCTATGAACAGGGGAGGCTACTGCCCATTTTAAGCAAAAAAAAAAAAAAAACAAAGTACACGACGTGTACTTCCGAGTACACGGCGTGTACTTCCCATTTTTAAACTGTTCCTCTGGCAGCTTCCCGCCAGCGTGGAACTGTTCATCTACCGACATGACTACATGGCATGTCTCCTTGAGTACACGGTGTGTTCAGTCACACAACTTTCCACTGCCTTACTATTCGCCTTCCAACTGACTACACAGTGTGTAAGGGGCCACTACACGGCGTGTACTTGGTTCCTACACCCTTCATCACCAACACGACCACACGCCCTGTGTACTCATTCCACATGGCCAAAAGTACACGACGTGTGGACAAAGTACACGGTGTGTACTTTCAAAATTTGGGATTTTCCCCTCATTTTCCTTATTTTCTTAAAAGCACTCAAGGAAAAGAGAAAAGAATAAGCTCGTACCTTAGAACTAAGAACCAGGTTCTTAAATATATGTTATTTATGTTCATATCTATTCATATGAGGAATAAATTAGAAATAATAAGTGTTGGGTGGGTCCCGCTATATCCCCTCAGTGTATCGGTAGGTCTCATGAGACAAACTACGATCTTATCATAAGGCCTTGAAAAAATGATTACTCAAGGTCTTGGCATGAGGCCTTGACGGTATGGTTATGATGTCCCACATTATGCATTCCCTCATTATGAAACTAGTAATTGAAATTTAATAAGGTTATTCAACTAGTAGAATACCCATGATTATACTTTATTATGACATTATTTATTCAACTCTTATTCCAGCCATAATGTGTTCAAGTTCATTTTTTAAAGGCATGTGCTTTTAGTTATTTACCATGCCTAATGTTTATGTTTATGATATATTCCTCTATATTTCTTACCCTTACTGAGCATTTGAGCTCACCTATTTCTTATGTTTCATTTTACCAGGACATGAAGAGATGTATGAAATGCTGAAATAACCTAGGAGTTATGGATGTTGTCAATGGAGTTTCTATGTTTTTTTTTTGTTTCAAGTTGTAATGTTAAACTTATGTATGTATCTTGTTTACAAAGCTACTAAACTACTCAGTCATTCAGAATGCATATTCCTTGTTTATATGCTAATGTAATAAAATAAGGCACCGACTCCAGGAAACCAGGGTCGAGTCCTTACATTTGTATATGTATATTCTAATATATTTAAATAAATATATATTCTAAAAATTTATTTAAAACAAAATCTAACAATTTTTGACATTACACACACATATAATGTTTATATATACATATATGTGTGTATTAATAGAAAATATATATTTATATTATATTATAGTATATGTAAATGAATAAAATATATAATATATTTAAATAAATATAAGTATATATATATATATCTCACACACACACATATATTTTATAAATGTATTTTAAAAAAATTATATAAATATATGACTAATATATATATATATATATATATATAAATAAACTGAAATATCATTAAATAGAAAAAAACAACAACATAGTGCAGTGGTAAAATCGTTCCATCTTCAAAGGACAAGTGCATGGTTCAAATCTAGGTGGGATCAGGAGGATGAAAATTCATAAAGCACTGATAGGGGGGGCACTATTAAAGGGGGCCGTGGAAGTACTAATAAAGGAGTTAGGCTCATAGATTTATGAAAAAATATAATTTTACCTCATTTAACAATGTTTTTTAGCACTGTTAAAAAGGGCCTTTATTAGTGCTAAAAAATACTATTAAAGGGGTCCTTTAACAGTGCTAGAAAAAGTGCTGATAAAGGGGTGATTTATCAGTGTTTTTTAGCACTGATAAAGGACTCTTTTAACAACGCATTTCTAGTGATGATAAAATCCTAGAGTTTTTAACCACACTCCAGTAGTTAGCACTTTTTTAGAACTGATAAATACCTATTCTAGCACTGTTAAATGCCTCTTTTGTAGTAGTGTTTACATAAATCTTGAATCATATTCTTGATCTCCACATACTGATAACAAACAACAGGGCATCACACCCATTTGGGGATGGTTTCACCCTTGAAAATTTAGAATGAACTATCTATGAATTAGACATCCACACCAACAAATAATCAACATCAACTGATAAATATATCTAAACAAATTATATGCAACAATGAATACAATAAATATCACAAACATAATCATTTTACAATTTATAAACAAGACATAGACATAATATCCATAGTCAACATAGTTAAAGGATCAAATAAGGATCAAGACCAAAGAGGCCAATACATAACATCCCCAAACAAACCAAAAACCCAAAATGATACACATGAGATAAACTACATGCTACCATCATCTTCACTACCCCAAACCAAGCACAGATGACGAAAATCAAGAAGAGCCACCAAACGACACGGTGCCCTTACCTTTACTTGTGTCCTGCAAAACAAGGTTTTCATATGTCCAAATATATATGCATGGTGTGAGGTAAAAGTGTTGTGACATGAAGCCTTATCCCAAGCTTCAAAATTTTAGAAGCATTATAATTTTAGAGTGTCATAAAGTTTGAGCATCGAATTTACATTCATCATAAATTCAATCAGCGACAGGTGGCTAGGATCGATGTGTAGGAAATGAAAGCTCATCTCTTCAGTAATAGTTGGGTCATGTAAAGTTTTTATCTTCCAATGACATCAAGTGTGGTCCATAATGTTGGTAAAATTCTATAAATAATTCTCTAGAAAAAAGAATCTAGAAGTGTTTACCAGGGAAAGCAGTTGAGGTCAATGGTGTTACGAGCAATCAATGGCAACATTCCATTTAGTGTATCCTCCATGAATATGGGAAAGTAGTGTGACCTAGACAACTGAATAATTTTCCTATAAAAGGAAATGGAGACTAACCCTGAATAGTGAATTTGAGCATGGAATAGTGAATCTGGAACATGAATAGTACATTATAGTTTTACAGAGTGTTAATAATTTTATAGTGAAATATCATTGGCTATGTTTGTCAATTGATTATATTCTTTTTTACTTCTATTAATATAAATAAGTCATAGTGGTTCCTCTCATTCACATAGGAAAAAATTCCAAATCATGTTAAATTCTTCTATATTCATTTACTACTTTATATACTTCAGTTGCATGTATTACTGTTGCTTGTTTTTCCATTGAATATGTTGATTCTATTCAGGCGTGTGTGAGGTCGACTTAGTATGGTGGATATGGTACAATTACTTCATACTTTTGGTACACTTAGTCGAGGGGAATAAAAGTTCCAGAGGTTTATTTTTCTATTGCACTAATCAGTGCATGAACTTCCGGTTGGTCGATGATTGTACTTCCGATAGTCTATCGGTAGAATAGGTGATCGGTTTTTCAGGTGACTAGTGTTTTGTATCCTTGTCCCCCAACAAGTGGTATTAAAATATTGGTCATGAAGCTCATGGTTCAACATGATGATAACATCAATAAGCATGGAATCAGATAGAGGAAAGACCCAAATCAAGAAATTCGATGGAACAAATTTTGGATTTTAGCAAATGCAGACTGAAGACCATTTGATTCATAAGGACTTATAAGTCCTATTATATGAGATATAGCCGATGATAATGGAGAAAGATGAATGAGAATGCTTGGATAGGAAAGCGTTGGTGTTAGTAAGAATGTATCTAGTGAGAAATGTTGATTTCAAAATTCTAGAGAATAAGTCAACATTAGAAGAAATGAAGGCATTGACAGCCATGAATGAAAAAACTAGCAACCCTGAACAAGGTTTTCATGCTATAATGGTTGTTCAAATTAAGGTTATCATAAGTAAGATCATTTACATATCATGTGAATAACTTCAACATAATTCATAGGTATCTCTAATCAATAGAGGTAACTTTTACTGATGATATATAGGCATTGATACTATTGTCTTCACTTTCGAAGAGTTGGGATACAATGATTACTATAGTTAGTAACTCTAGTAAAAAACTGATCTGGTATTTGATGATATACATAACATAATATCGAATGAAGAACTAAGGTAGAGGGAAGTTCAGGTATTGATTGGTAGTGACCTAAATACTAATGGATGGGGAATATCACCCCATCATAGATACAAAAATAAACCAATGAAAAGAAAAGTCTCATAAAAGATGTCAAAGTAAGTCAGTTGGTCCTATTACAACCTACTGGAAATGTGGGAATAAAGGAAACATCAAAAGAGACTTCAAGAGTCAAAAGGAGAACACTGGAAAGGTGTCATGTAAAGACCCCGACCTTAGTATCCCAGATCTAGTGGTTACTTTATTACATTATCACTAGATACAAAGAATCATATCCCGAAGGACCAAATATTTTATTAGTCTTAGTAAACTAGATACATAATTTAATCTCACAAACAGAATGTCAATACTTTCCCTAGTAAAAATGATTATACACCATCCAGGGAAAGAATAAGGATGATATCATTACATCATATCCCCAATGAATCATAAATTAAATAAAGGGTTATTATCATTGATGAATAGAAATGCCATAAAAAATCATTAAAACCATTTTTGAGGAAAATTCCCGTTTCATTTTTAAATTCACTTTTAAAAACCAAAAATTTCCAGAATATTAGGAAAAAAATTTCATTGAAAAGAATCATTAAAAATTATAAAGGAAGCTTCAAAGCATTGGGTAGTCATGATGGTGAAAAATCTGTTTTATACTGTATATGTTAAAAAAATATTCTTTTCACATTTTTGATAAAAAGTAAAAAATATATCATTCAGAAAACGATAAGAAGATACATTTTAAACCATTTTTCAAAAATTAAAACATGGGTAAATATGTATTTAATAAATCATTTGAGAATATTAAAAATAATCTTTATAATATTTTAATGAAAATATGAGCACAGAAGAAAAATATTCTTGACTGAGTAGAAAAACAAAGTCTGTCTTCCTTAAAAACATTATTTCAGTGTCTTGATTACTTAAAGAGAGAAAAATAAAAGGAAAACTTGTAATTTATAGAAATAACCAGAAGATAATAAAATATATTTTATTTAAGATATAAATATAATATAATTCCTCTAATGGAGACTTAAACATAAACAATCCCGAATAATGATGAGATTGTGAAATAAACCCCTATTGCTTTGGTAACTTTTGAATCATAGGCCCGATGAAATAATAAATTTAAATGAAACATTAAATATCATGAACATAAATATATTCATGATATATAATGTCAAAATATTAGTATATACACCTCATAAACATAAATAGGTTCATAACATCAAATATGTCTCTATGAAATAGAATTGAGACAAAGAACCCTTACCTTAGGCTCGACTCGTCACATACATTATTTATATTCATGAATAATAAAATTATGAAAACTATTTAAATACTTAAGAACATTTTTAAAGTTTATTATTCATTTTATTTTATTTATTATCATGTTATATTTAATTACTTAATCAATTAATTTCACATCGGACGTTTTGATGATATTCAGTTCATATGTCCAAAGTGACTTCGGTAGGGAGAATATGGTAAAAGTGGTCATTTTAACATACTATACATAATAATAATCATGAAATAATTATAATTTTTATACTTAAATTATAATTTTAAAACCAACCATGAAATATGGTTATAAAAAATGAACTATATTGCAATTAAGGAGATGGTAAGTCGTACGTACACATGAGTAACATTTCTATTTTTCAATGATCATGATGAAAAAAACATAAACACTATTTTATATTTGTATAATGATAATTATATCATAAATACCATATTTTTTTAAATAAACTTATATATATATATATTCCATTTGATGTGGTTATGGAAAACAAATCACATCGCTTCATGGAAGTGCTAGTCTACACATACACACAAACAACATTATCAATTTTCAATAGATGAAAAGGTAAGAAAATAGATAATATATTATCTTTTAAGAATGATAAATATTTCATTAATATCATATATAAACATTAAATCCATTATTATAACCATATTTGAGAGGAAATGATGTAAAATGATTTATATCGGTTCACAAGGTGGTAGTTCGTCGTACACAAGAACAATGATTTAATTTACCATTTGATGGAAGAGGAGATGGATATAGGAAATGCCAATAAAATAAAAAATATAATTATATGGAAGATACTAGTGTTATTATTTCAACATGTTTTAAGAATATTTGAAGGAGGTATAAGAATAAATAAAACTAAAACATTCAGTTAAAATTTATTCCTCTTCTTTGGACAACCTCCTTTGATTTACACCTTAAGACATCTAAGGTTACTATTATACCTAAACTAAGACCTATATAATATGTTAAGAGATATTATGAAGGGATTTTTTTAGGGATTTTATGAAAAAAGTCTCTTGAAGTGTGTATATAAGAGGAGAGAGGGTTCCCTTTTAAAAGTGAGGGAAGAACATTCTTGGAATTTCTTAAAGTATTAAATTAATATAAATTAATTTAATGTGTAAATGGATCCAAATTGGTATAATTAGAATATAAGATGAGGATGAGTAAAAATACTCTCATATAATAAAAAATTAACAATTTTGGGTGATTTTTTCTCCCTTATCTTTTTGTTTTAACCCTATGTTAACCCTTTTAATGATTACCACAATAACAAAGTTTTTTACTCTTTAAGGGTAATAATAATTACTATAAAAGAAAAATAGGACCATAAATGTACCATTTTTTATATTTTAAACCCTAAAAAAATAAATTGGATGAAGTTAGGATTTTTAATAATTTTAAATCATTTAATAAAATATTATTTATTATAAAATATCATTTTTGTCATTTTTTGAACCATTCATTTAATTTGACCTTGAAAACAACATAACAACAAATGAATTAAAATAAAACCCTTTAAAACCTAACTAAAATGTTATATTTATCTAAAAAATTCATGGAACACAAAAAATAATTCAAATTATATTACTTTTAATATTTTTAGAATCATTTATTTAATTTTTCTATTAATTGAATAAACACTATGTCCGCGTTGCATAAGAATTTAAAGTAATTATTTCATAACTAAAAATTATAAATAAATTTACATTATAAAAAATAATTTATATTTCAAAGAACCATTTATAACCGAACATAAGTTGTTTTTACCCCTATCACAAAATACAATAGATATTAAATGTAAGAAAATGACATTTTTGACTTTATCTTTTACTTAAATATTATAAAGGTAAAAATCAAATATATATGGAATAAATTTGACATATTTTAGAAACTTGGATGTACATAGTCAAATTAAACTCATAAAATAGGATAAATTCAAGTGTTAGGGTCATTTTTAGTTCTTTTCATATTATTTTTAACCTTAATTATCCAATTTACCCTCATCGCGGTGACAATTATTTGCTACAGTTACTATTTATAATGACAAAAAATAAAAGGGGATTATTAAAAAAAAATGAACCTAAAAATTAAAAATTTGGATTCTATTTTCATGATTTAATTTTTATAAGTGGAAAAAATTATTTTAATATTAAAACACAAAATGCAACAAAAAATAGTTTTCTAGAAAAATGCCATTTTAAGTATAAAAATATTTTTATACCAAATTAAACCACAAAATTGATTCTAATAAACTTAATTGGACCTTTAATACTATAACAGAAACAATTTTACTTTGAAACTATTTTAAAATAAAATGGAACTTTGTAAATTCTTGAAACAAAAATACAATTTTCAATAAAAATCATTATTTTTCACTACTCACTGGAAAATCAATCTTCTTAGAAAAAGTCCAAAAAATTAATCTTAAGATAATTTTTATATAATGATTTAAAAAATGATATTGTTTTTATAAAATAAAAATTATAGAAGTTCCAAAAATTAATTATAATATCCACTCATAAAAATTAATAAAAAACATGTTTGAAGGAAATATATTTTTGAAGGATAATATGACTTTATTAAAAAAATTGAATGCTTATTTCCTAAGAATTAATGATTTTTTTTATTAAGTAGGACCTTTATATATATTTCATAATGTGGTTATTCCTAGTCATACCAACCAATTCAATGTTTAGGTTATAAAAATCATATTTAAATAATGATATTTCATGGTTCGTTTAAGCTCGGTGTTGCATGTCGTATACGCCATCGAACATAATGTTCTTATTTTAAAATCTTGGGGTGTAAATTCTCCCCCATTAATAAATTATTACCTCATAATTTGAACTTTTTCTTGGTAATCAAGGGCTTGAAATTCAAAAATACATTTGTTTAAAATACACACCATAAAAAGGGTTAATAAAACTTCCTTTTAAAAGAGGGAAAGGGAAATCTAATGGTCATCTAGAATAACACATAACTAGGTTTCCAAATAGGATAAAATTAGTGGGAAGTGAATATATAGACATGGAGGGAAAATTAATATCCAAATAAGGATAGAGAGAGAAAAAGATAATTAATCACAAGAAAATGAATGATTTTGTGAAAGTTAAAGAACATAAAACCATAAACCAAAGAGATGTAAAAAAGACCATCAATTCATCAGAAATAAAGGTAATATGATTTTTTTTGTTTTAAGATCTTTTTCCTAGAGTTAAGGAATTCATTTACTATTTAGACTAAGGACATAAATAAATGCACTTACTTAACAAGTATAATTTCACTCTTAAATAAATTTCCACTATAATCTCATCCATTTATCTAAATGATGAGTATTCAAGATGGTTTTTTCATGCCTAAAGCACTAAAATAAAATTATAATGGATCAAATCATACCAAAAATGATATCAAACTATTCCTTATGTCTTTTAAATTTTAACCAAAATTGAAATTGTTACCATAAGGTAAAATAATATCCAAAGTGTATAATACCTTCATATGAAGAAATAATACATATTACTTCAAAATTTCTACAATAAAAAAATGTTCAAATTATATTATTCCATTAATAAATAACCCTACATCCCAATTAACCTCAATAACCTCAACATTAAATAAAGTTTTAACCTAAAATGTGATCTCATACCTTTTAACTTACATCCCAAAAAATATCATTAATCACCATGATAAATAACTATATAATCTTATAATATAGTGAACTTCACACCAAAATATCCTGAATCAAATTTAGATACTAACATGAAAGGTAATCCTTAGTTTTACCATTAAAATATTTGAAAATACAACCTTATAAATGAATCAATTATTAACCATAAATATTTTCTATATCCCACCATACAATAGACCATAAGTAACATAACATCAAATCATATACTATCCCAAAGGGTTATTCAAACCTTAATAGAGTATTCTTTCCAAAACCCAGTAAAAATTTCAAATCACCTCAAAATTACACCACTTAAAACCTCAAAAGGGGTATCTATGCTATTGAACTTATGATCAACCTTAAACTTATAAACCCATTATGGTATCTATAACTCTCAAGTTAACCTCATATAAAAACATATATTCTTAAAAAAACTAACATAATACTTATTCCTCAAATAAAATCATAGTTTATTTATATAAATCCAAAAATGCAATAAACTTCATCAAATATGACCTAAATCATTTTTTCATCAAATAACTAACTGATTTCAAGGTCACCAATAATATACCATTTACTTCATAAATTTAAATCACCTCTTTATTCCAAATAAACATTATCACATTACCACTAAATCAATTTTCTTGGTTATCAATATCATGAAAAATTATTATATTTATTTTGATTCTTATATCTATAATATCATTGGTATAACACTTATACAACATAAATCTCAAATCCTAATACATAAACACCTCAATACTTACACTTTAATGATTGGAATAAAGTATATCATTCCTTGGTCTAGGAGTTAACCCTTGGATTAGGAAATTAGCTTGGATAATTCCCATATTCTCCACACATAAGACATTGAACTATAAAATGGTAACTTGGGATGAAATTCATATCCCTCTATCCAGCCTTTCATTTTTCCTTGATAATTTGTTGATCTATGACCTTATTTTCTACACATAAAACATTTACCACTCCTTTGATAAATTATTTGGGGTGTCACTTTCTAAATTTATGATATAAAGGAAATTGATATTTCTTTCTTCCATTGTCTCCACCACCTGAGATCTCAATAAACGCTATCCTTCTCTTATTTAGTGATTCTAAGAGTTGGTTAAAGTGTATATTGTTAATAATATATCATGATAAATGATTAGGAATAATCAAAATATATTTAACTCCAATCATCATATAATTTGTTTGATCATAATCACCACATTTTCCATTACATCCAGTTTTAACTTGATTACTCATGGTTCCAGCTATTGATTACAACCAAAAATCATAGTCTAAGTAAAAATAATAATAGTTAGAAACCAAATAATCATAAAAATAATTTATAGGAAGTCTAAATCATGACACTTTTTTTTTCAATCTATGAAACCTTAGGTTTAACCTAAGCTATTCATTATCACCATATATTCAAATCCTTCATAATGGTTTAGAAAGAAAATGTGAATTAACCCAAACATATCCCCTGAGAGCATCAAACCAAGTGTATAATAAGGGAACCCTCACTATGCACCATAGTGATGGCCGATATAACCCGTCCAACTATTTTGGGGTTATTAACCCTATATTCATCTATTCCAAAACCACACTAGTAGAGAATGGTATTTTCACACCATTTTTTTATTTTAATGTTGGTTTTTAATCGAAATTATTTCCGTCAACATTCAAAGTGGTACTTTAAACATTGTTTTTTATAAATCGATATTGAAATATTTATTTTGGAGGCTTTTGACATCAATTATTTTAATAACCATTGTCAAAATCAAAATGTTTAACTTTTGATGTTAGTTTTTTGGAAAAATAACATCAAAAGACTCATTCCACAAGGCTTTTAACATCAGTTATTTTAATAACCAACGTCAAAAGGAAAATCTTAAAATTTTGATGTTGGTTTTTTGGAAAACTAATGTTGAAAGTCACATTCCATGGTAGTTATTAAAATAAATGATGTATAAATGAATGATTTTTTAACCATAGATATATATTACTAGCTTCAAAGAAAACAAGAGAAATATAAACTGAAAATTGAAGACACCAAATGAAAAAAAAATAAGCATAAATATTTGACCCAATTTCAAATATTTTGGTGGTTTTATTTGAATCGATATATTGTTTTTAATTATTCCACTTCTTTTTAGGGAAGAACTCATGCGACAAAAAAACCAATGATCAATAAGGATTTTTTCACTTTGATTGGTGAATCTCATGCACAAGTTTTATCTTCATAATTTGATGGGAATAAGTCTTTATCATCATAAGAAAAGTTATAAATAAGTTTACAAATTAAGGAAAATAATAATAAATAAATTAAATGATGAGAATAAATACCATGTTCAAATCATCAATTGAAGAAGAGTTGAAAATTTTATCAGATCGAAGAGGTAAAAAATGTTGAAATAAATGAAATGAGGATTTATATATTCTAAAAAATATATTTTTGGTGGATATGTATTAAAATTTAGGCATAATTTTAAAAATTGAAACACACATTGTGAAAAAATTGAAATATCAATCCCACGTGCTTGAAATTTTAATTTTAACATCAGTAAATATATAATTGAAGTTAAAACCCTTCTCATATTGGGGTTTTAATGTCTCTTATATATATAACTGATATTAAAAACAAATGTGAAAGGGTTTTAACGTCATCTATATATATAATATATATTAAAACCTAAAGGGTAAGGGTTTTTACATCTGTTATTTATAGAACTAGAGTAATTTTTTTAACATCAGTTATTAAATAACCGATGTTAAAATCTAGTTTTCTACTAGTGTCACATCCACTTGTAGAATCCATACATATATTTATAGCTTTAAAAATCACACAATCCATTCCTTACTGAAAATTTAGGATGTTATCCTGTAAATATACTTATCCTTGAAGTTATTTATAGGATTATGTTCCATAATATATGTTTTACTAAATCTAGTTACCAAGGATTCTACTAAACTTCATTCGATACCAACTGTAAATACCCTAACCCTAGTAGCCTAGAGTTAGTGTTTACTTTATTACATTGGAACTAGATACAAATAATTTAATCCCAAAGGACATACTAGTTTAGTAGCCATGATAAACTAGATACATAATTGAATCTCACGTATATTTGAAAACATAAAACAAACAATAAAGTATTTTCTTTGAGAAAATCATTATTCTCAAAAGCATACAAAGTATACTTCCTAGTATCCCAGGAAAAGTAAACAAAGAAAGGGTGAGCTCAAATCTTTAATAATGGTTATGTACAATGGAATCTATTTTTAATAAATAATACATAATCAATATATGAAGGTAAATAGATAAAAAACATATCATTTAATCAATAACTTGAACATTCAAAATAATATGGCATCAATAAATGATGATTAAATAATTTCATATATATAATCACACGAGCTTGAACCTTATCCATTAATATCATAACTATTAAAATAATCATATGGACATAAATAACTAATTTTATAATTATTTAAATGTAGTACATCTTAAACTTACCATCAATGCCTCATGCCAAGACATCTTACATAAATGGTTAAGGCCTCAACTAAATACCCAAACTAGTTTGTCTCATGAGACCTACTGATTCATCGAGGGGATATAATGGCCCCCACCTGTCACTTACTAAGTCTAATGCATTATTCATATGAATGAACAATAAAACTTAATCAATATTACTTAATAATCCAAAACTATCTATATAAGAAGAACCGACATACAAAATGTCAATACTTCCCCCAATCAAACATATCATAAACCATCTAGAGAAAAAATAAGGATGGAATAATTATAGCATATCCCTAGTGTATCATAAATAAAATAAATGGGTTTTTATCATTTATTAATAGAAATTATATAAAAATATCATTAAAAATATTCTTAAGGAAAATATACTTTTCAATTTGAAATTCACTTTTAAAAACTAAAAATATATAGAA
Organism: Viscum album; assembly: GCA_963277665.1. Lineage (NCBI taxonomy): Eukaryota > Viridiplantae > Streptophyta > Magnoliopsida > Santalales > Viscaceae > Viscum > Viscum album. The sequence goes on along the minus strand of OY728133.1, from coordinate 113,010,536 downwards.
TATTAGAAAAAAACACTTTCTTTGAAAATAATCATGGAAAATTTTAAATGAAACTTCAAATAATTGGGTGATCATGATGGTTTTGGATTATGTTCACACTGTATACGTTAAAATGAATTTTTTTTTCACATTTTTGATAAAAGTCAAAAGTACCTCATTCAGAAAACAATAAGAAGATTACTTTTAAACCATTTTTTAAAAATTAAAACATGGGTAAAAATGTATTTAATAAATCAATTTATAATAGTAAAAACATTCTTTAAAACATTTAACATATAATATAAACATGGAGCAAAAATATTATTGGTTGAGTAGAAAAACAAAGCCGATCTTCCTTAAAAACATTATTTTAGTGTCTTGATTACTTAAAGAGATGAAAATGAAATGAAAAATTTTAATTTATAGAAATAAATAGAGGATAATAAAATATATTTTATTTAATATAAAAATATCAAATAATTCCCCTAATGGGTACTTAAACATAAACAATCCCAAATAATGAAGAGATTGTGAAATAAACCCTTACCGCTTTAGTAACTTTTGAATCATAAGCCCGATGAAATAATAACTTCAAATGAAAAATTAAATATTATTAAAATAAATATATTCATGATATGTCATGTCAAAGGATCAATATATACACCTCATAAACATAAATAGGTCCATAACATCAAATATGTCTCAATGAAATAGAATTGAGATGGAGAACCCTTACCTCAGGCTCGACTCATCATGTATGTTCTTTATCTTCTCAAATAATAAATTTATGTTAATTATTTACTTTCTTAAGAACCCTTTTTAATTTTATTATTCATTTTATTTTATTTATTACCATGTTATATTTAATTACTTAATCAATTAATTTCACATTGTACTTTTTAACGATATTTAGTTCATATGTCCAAAATGAATTCGGTAGGTTAACTATGGTAAAAGTAATAATTTTTTACATAATATATATAATAATAATTATGATATAATTATCATTTTTATACACCAATTATACTTTTAAAACCAACCATGTAATATGGTTATGAAAAATTAGCTACGTTACTGTAACAGTCTGTGCCTTCCGGATCAGTTACTTTGCCGATTTTGGTGGTTGGAGGTGCTCAGAGGAGGTTTTGGGAGTTTTCAGTGGATGTTGGAGCTGAAGTAGAGTTTCTGTAGGAAATATACACCATGTAAATATATTACACAATGTGTAATGGTGGTTCACGACTTGTGTAGCTGAGTGGTTCATGGATTGTATGTGGCTAAGTGGTATCTCGTGAAAAGGGTACACATAATGTAAGTGGGATTCATGATGTGTAATAAATTTTGGTGTTTAATCCTTTTAGGAGTCATGATTTTCAGTGAAATTTGGAAATTTTCAAGAAACCAAGGATTACACTCTGTGTAATGGTTACACGATGTGAAACCTACGGGATCCAGAGTTTTAAGTTCTTTTTCGGCTAAATTTTCATTTATTCGACCGTGGATTCTTCTCCCTCTATGGGCTATGGTTATTCTGGCTTAATCAAATATAAGTAATTAACTAAGGGTAAAGGGGTTTGATTTTCATGTTTTTACAACTTTATTATTATTATGATATTGTGATTGTACAGGCTCGATGCCCCACTAAAAATTGTGGCCATTAAAGGATTTATTTGTGCTGGATGATATGTGTTGTGACTGCCATTTTTGTGTGATTATTGTGATATCACCCTAAAATGAAAATTTATTTAACCAATTATATTTATCTAATGAAATTGTTTCCCTAGGATATGGTTTGTGTGATAATTCCCCTAAAATAAAGTGGAATGTGATAAAATACCCTTTGTAAATCTATAAATCAATATTGATGTGTTGTGATGTGTGGTAGTGCTTGTGGGGTGGCAATGTGTGGTTGGGGCATGTGAGGATGATGGTTGTTTGGCCATGATTTTGGGGCGGTGAGGTGGTTGTTTTTTTTCTATGATTTTGGGTAGGTGAGGTGGTTGTTGTTTGACCATGCTTTTGGGGCAATGAGGCGGTTTTTTGGACATTATTGTGAGGTGGTGGGGTAATGTTACAATGGGAATGTTGATATTCTTGTGATGTGTGGTTGTTTTGTGCCATATTCCCGGGTAGTGATGGAATAAATGGATTGTTTAATAATGATTGAAATGACATGGTTTGGTTCGATTAATAGGTTGGAAATGGGTGATGAATAATTAAATTATGGACTGTGTGGTCAAACATGATTTTTGATAAATAATTAAAATAATGGGATGATTAAATATAATTTGTTGGTGGTGTAATTTGGATCATGGTTTGTTTAGTTTTATTCATTTAGAGGTGGTATAAAAAGTGACAATCTTGTGAGTTGATTAGTGTTTGGTTATGAACCCATAGGTTGGGATTATGTGTGTGGATATATTTATATACTTTTATATTCCTTGTGATTTCTATACCCACCCTATCCACATCAAGCACTATGTGCTGACACTCACATAGTCACGTAGGGGGTGTTTTTCTTGACATCCAGTGAGGAGGGCAGACGACTGGGTACCCGATCTTTCCTACTCTCTCTTACATGTGAGGTAGGTATTACACAAGTTGTAATGGACATATGTTTTTTAGTGCATTAGATGTTGGTTGTGATAACCTAGGTGTTTTCAGGTGAGATGTGATATGACCATGCTTATTGGGTGGTGAACTAGGTGTTTTTAGGTGAGATGTGATATGGACATGCTTGTGGGGCGACTATGGTGGGGGTCATTCATGGTAGGAGGAGGGAATGAGATTGATGTCCTACATATTCCCAATACTCTATTACTCTGGTTATGGTAGTGATTGTGATGTGATGGCCCAAGTGTCTGTAGGTGAGATGTGATGTGGTTGTACTTGTGGGGTTGGGAGCCTAAGTGTCTACAAGCATGATGTGATGTGAATGTGCTTATGGGGTGGTGTGGTATATGAAAATATGGGAGTTCTAAGATGTACGACATTGGGGAATGATAGTGGTATACTAGAAAGAAATCAATGCAGGGTACCCTTATCGATGTGCTTCTTGTTATATTATATTACTTGGTTTGTGTTATTTGGTGAGCGTGCCTTGGTGAGGTTGGGTTTAGTTAGTATACATGTATAGGTGTTGTTTGGTTCTGTTATTTTCTTATGGGTGTATTAGTATTATTCTTTCACACGTGCATGAGAGACTTTGGTTTTCCTACTGAGTATACTTGTATGCTCACCCTACGTATATAAACTGTTTTCAGGTTTCCAAGAGGATTTTGCAGACTGTGTTGGATATTACTAGAATGGATCTTTGTATAGTTATTGTGTCACTTCATTATATTTGCTTTTGGTATTTACTTTTAGAGACTTTTATCTGTATCAGTTTTATTTATACATTCATGTGGGCGAAGTGTCTAATGAATTTTATTTGTTGTTATTAAGTATTTGGGAGAATATTTCAATATGTTTTGAGGTTTTTAATGTCATGATTGCGGAGCTGTTTAATAGTTTAGAATACATGTGTCATTGGTTTAATTGAATTGGAACAATATTTACAACATTTAAATGAGTATATTGGATTTGGTATACTTGAATAATATTTTTATTGGCTTTGGACCATATGGAATATGGAATTATTTTAATGGAATGTTTGTATATCAAAAAATATGACCAACCTCACTGGCCAACATGAGGGACCCATACCACTGCTGAGGTGGGTAGGTGTAACCTCGACCAGGATAGTATGGAGGAAGAGGTAGTGGAAGTCATGCCTACATGGAGGCACATGAGCAGCGACAAGCCACCATGTGGGGTGACATGACAGCAGATGGGAGCACCAACACGGGGTGGTGCCTGCTAACATGGGAGCAGACCAATAACCAATTTTGGGCCAGTGTTTTCATGACTTGTATTATAAGGGAGAGAAATATAGAATTTCATTTCAATGTGGGATTACGGTTATGAGTACATTGTAGATCCACCATTAAAAAAACAGAAAGAAGCTGATATGCTCAATCAAATATTTTCAGGTTGTTGGATCGACTCCACCGCATCGTCTTCTACCTTGAGCTCACCCAAGGATTTATGTGTTTCAGGATCTCTATAAAATGTCAATATAAGATCATTCCAAGGCTTCTAAGCTTCATTTGAGTATTTTTATGATTCCAATGTGATCGAAATCACATGAAACTTCATTTACATGTGTAAAAGAAGATCAAACCGAAGAAAAAAACGAATAGGAGAAAATGATATTTTTGGTGACAGTGTTATCTTATTACGAGAGACCTATGGAAGAGAGTGCATGATTTGAAGTAATGTGTGGATCTATATGTATATTGGAGACACTCATTCAGTGAAGTTTGTCTATAAATATCATGAATAGTTCATTTTTAGGGTGTGAGCTGAATGTATTTTTGGAGAGATAATTTGAGAGAGTTGGGAGCCAAATAGAGTAGCTCAAACACTCTGTATTTTTTTAAGGAAGTTCCATGAATTTGAGTTCCACATAAATGATCACATTATACTTGTTTGAGTTTCCAAAAATCTATTTTTTAAAGAATATAGAAGAACTACGCATACATTTATGCAAAGAATAAAATACTCTTGCGTGATCTGGTTATGCAAAGAGTATTAAAATAATGCATGAAAAGATTTACATGCATGAAGGTAATATCACTTTAAGGGTGTTACACATATATGTTTGGGTTGAGAATATTTCATGTATGATTTAAATAATTGAAACATCACACGAGCGAAGGTCTTGAGATCTTGTGACATTTTTTTACACAAATATATAGTGATACACTTGCGCGCAATATTCTTGTACAAAGAAATAGTAAAGAGAAGGTTCCATTAACATGAAAGGTTTGGACAATGAGTGTTCATATTTTTTCATGAGAAACTTGAAGTTGAGAAGGTTTTATACTTAAGTGAAGGAACTATGGTGTGCTTATAAAGTTTACAAAAAAGTGGTAGTGAAGAAGACTATTCAACAAATGCATGCACATGAAATTATGCATGCATGAAAGTGTGAAACTTGTGCATGTGTGTTATTGCACAAAGTAAGATGACCACACATTGTTTATACATGCATGAATAATGAGATATCCATTTATTTATGACCATGAATGAAGGTTACATAAATGCACATGAAATAGAAAATGTTTAGTCAGCGTGTAGTCTTTTGAGACTAAAACCAAAGCATTTTATTAGAAGATATTTATATTTGGGTTTTTTTAGTATTCAGTGAGGTTGGGTCTTTAGTAGAAGAAATAATTCTTTCCTGAGTAGTGTTGCACTGAGGCATCTGATTATAAATTGTGATAAGATATTATTTGAGCAAGACCAACATCAGTGCAAAGGTACTTGAAGCTATACAAGAGCCATTGTGATCCAACAAGCATGTGGAGGTGAATCTTTAATTGATATTTCTACAGTGGATCAATCCATCTGAAGAAGAAGGATATAACTAAGAGGTTTAACCAGTTGCTGAATATTGTGATTAGGGGTATAACCAATCAGTCTAAAGAAGGTGTAGTTACATGGTTTAACTAATTGTTGAAGGCTGATTGGAACTAGGGGGTATGACCAGTTTGTAATTGGGGGGGGGGGGGTCTAACCAGTTACTGTTGTAGCTGAATTTTGTTATAGTGAAGAATCCATGTTGGGGGGGTTTAACCAACGCAACAATGAGTGGTCTTTATACTAAACCTTGTAAATCCCTATGTGTTGTGCTTTCTTTATTACTACTGTTTTCAGGTTAAGGATGGGTATTAAAGATGGTGGATAAAAACTTTAATCAGTCACAGAGGTTGAATCAAAAGTAAAAGATTTTGTAAAAACCATGTACCATTGATTCACCCCTTATCAGTGGTACTCAACCGATCCTTGGAAACTACAATGGTACGATTTTGGTTTCTTTTTATATATATCATGGAGTTTATTGTGGATAATTCATCTTATCTATCAATCTTATTTATATTATAGAGGTTAATGCCTCCCATACATGAGATTTTTATACCATTGGCTCCAGTCACCAACCCAGGGTCATTATCTCTCTCCCCTCATTATGGTATCTTTGTATGGAGGGGTTCATGATAGTTACAAACATGGAGACAATAAGTTGTATGTACACATGAGTAAAGTTTCCATTTTTCAATGATCATGATGTAAATAACATAAGTACTATTTTATCATTACAAAATTTTAATTATACCATAAATTATATATTATTTCTTTAAATAAACTTTTATTTATCATCCATGTTATGTTGTGATGGAAAATTAATCACATCACTTCGTGGAAGTGGTAGTCCACATATATGCACAAACAACGTTATCAAATTTCAATGGATGAAAAGGTAAGAAATTAGATGATATATTATCTTTTAAAAATGATAAATATATCATTAATATCATATATAAACATTAAATACATCATTATAACCCATCATGATAGGTAGTGATGGAGAACAAATTACATCAATTCACGAAGTGGTAGTACACCGTACACATGAACAATAGTTTAATTTACCATTGATGGAAGAGGAAATGGATACATGGTATGAAATTAAAATAAAAACATATATATATATATATATATATATATATATATGGAATATATTGGTGTTATTATTTTAACATGTTTTAAGAATATTTGAAGGAGGCATAAGAAGAAATAAAACTAAAACATTCGATTAAAATCTATACCTCTTTTATTCAAACTACCTCCTTTTCTTTACACCTTAAGCCCTCCAAGGTTGTTATTATACCTAAAATAAAACCTCTAGAATTCAGGAAATGATGTTAGTAATGGGTTTTCATAGGTATTTTCTAAACTAAAAGGCTCTTGAAGTGTGAATAGAAGAGGAAAGGGGTTGCCCTTTTATAAGAGAGGAAAGGGAATTTTAGAAATTTCTTAAAGTATTAAATTAATCTAAATTAATTTTCATATTAAAATGGATAAAAATTGATATAATTTGAATATAATAGTATTAAGAGTTGAAATACTCTCATCCAATAAAAAATTTACAAGTTTGGGTGATGTTTTTACTGTTATATTTTTGTATTAACCCTCCATTAACCCTTTTGATGATTACAACAATAACAAAAGTTTTTACTCTTTATGGGTCATGATAATTAATATAAAAGAAACATTGACCCATAAATGGACCATGATTTATATTTTCAATATTATCCCAATTAATTGGATGAATATAGTATTTTTATGAATTTTAAATCATGTAATAAAATATTATTTATTATAAAATATCATTAATATCATTTTTAGAACTATTCATTTAATTTGACTTTGTAAACAAAATGGTAGAAAATGAATTAGAATATCATCCTCTAAAACCTCCATAACATGTTTTATTTATCTAAAAAATTCTTATAACACAATAATTTATTCAAATCATATTAATTTTAATATTTTTAGAATCATTTATTTTATTTTTCTATTAATTGAATAAACATTGTGTCAGCGTTATGTAAGATTTTAAGATAATTATTTTATCACTAAAAATTATAAATAAATTAATAGTATAAAAAATAATTTATATTTCAAATAACCATTTATAACCAAACATATTTTGTGTAACATCCCATTACCCACTTTCAGGTATTTCTCTTCTCTCTTTTTGCTTCCCTTTTTATTCGGGTGCATTTTGGGACTCCTGAGGATGGAGATCCTTTGTTGGGGAAAATGACCTAAAGTTTGGGGATGTATGTTTTTTTTAATTAATGGAGTTTGGGTATAAATTTTTTAAAGTCTTTGTGGGGTTCTCTCCGAGTTTGGATAACACCGGTGTTGGTTTGGGTTTCGAGCAGAATCTAGAGTTTTTGATATCTGCTAGGCGATTTCACACCATATAATGATTACTAATAAAACACATTTTTATCGAATATTTTATTTATAATAAATGATAAAATTTCCTCATGTTGTCTTAAATATGTTTATTTATAAAATATTTGGGATTAGATCATTCATTTGAAAATTTGATGGAAATTCCAGTTTTACCCTTTATAGTGCACTGTAGCATTTTAGAGATAAATATTTTTAAATTTATTATTTGAATTTGAAATTTTTTAATTGTGTTCCTGACTTAATGGTATACAACTTTTTTTCCAGACATTGGAGCTAAATCTTACATTTTTTTTGGAATAAATGGACCATGAAGGCAAAGGTGGGCTGGACCCACTAGATTGGACATCAGTTCTGTATTTGGGCCATAACTTCTTTATCTGAGCTTTGATTGGGACCAAATTTTTAGTGGATCTCTCCAAACCAATTTTTCACAAATAATTATTCTATAAGAACAACTGGTTTATGCATTTTAGAGTTCAAATGGTCGGTTCAAGTTGGATTAAAATATTTGGCCGAGATTCCCCATTCACACTTGAAACCTTTTTAAACCTAGCCTCCCCTACACTATATAAATTAGTGTTTTTCTCATTTTTAGGGGTTGGTACGTGCATTAGGATATTTAAGTCAGAGGATATTTTGTTTCACTGAAATTATCCAACCATTGTAATAGGGGTAGCTCTTGAAGTGAGGATCCCCTCATCGAAACCTTCTTCTTCTTCTTCTTCATGTTATAATACTTTCGTTTGTGTAATAAACTCCTTAGTTATTCTTTATTTTCTTCTGTTTTTATTTGTTTTTTTCATTTATCTTACTATTAATATTCCTCTTTTTTCTATAATTCAATAGTGGAGATGAGATTGGGTTATACCCTTTCAATCCTTTGCTCATGCAAAACGTCTCCACGATGACCACACCACCCATGGAAGAGTAGTTTTCTTAGTGATCGATCTATCTTATACCCTCTTAATTTAATTATTTTTAATAATTGATCTAATTTAATTCACTTAATATGATATATGAATTTAGTTTTTAAATTATAAGAAACTAAGAAAGTAATTTAACAATTAACACAAAAACACGCGAGGTCGATTATTGTGTGAATCGTGAGAACGTGATCTTAATAAGTAATACAAGACCACACAGGATAAATTTGTAGAGTTCAAATATAATCCCTAAACACAATTCATCCTCATTTTAAATAATGGATATGTGCCCTAATTTACCACTGAACATAAGATAGATTTAGAACATCAATCAAAGTAGGGTGCTATGATTGCATGTTTCGAAGCTAGCCTTGGGTTTAACCCATTTCATCTTTGTGGTTAACTCCCATAGGGTTTGAGGGTTAAAAAATTAGGGGATCATAATTAAGTGGATATTAATTTAAATGATAATAATTAATAAATAAATAAATAGGTAGAGTTAGATCGATTATTCCTTTTAAAATATTTTCTAAAAAAACATCTTCTTGTTGCGTCTTTTTAATCGAACTTCATTTAAAAATTAAAAACAAAAAAATGAAATCTTCTTCTAGAAAACTTCTTCTAGTTTTATAAATGATAAAACCCCCAAAAATTTCAAGTAGTATTTTTATTCTCTTTTATTTTATTTTTATAATACCTTTAATAAGTTGTTTTAATTTACTTTCTCCTTTGAGAGACGACCTTGGTTAGCCACTCTGCTGCACCCAAGTACCCCAAAAACCATTAATCATTTGAGGGATCCCATGACAGTGCCTTTCAAATTGGAACTATTGTCAGGGAGGCAAGTAATTATTTCAAACAATTAGTGGTATTGATTTTATTTTTCATTTAATTATTTTATTCTCCTCTTTCTTTATTCTATCCCCTTTCTCAAGTGTTTTTTTCTTTTACTCTCTTCTTTTATTTTTATCAGACCAACCCAAACTTATTTTATTTTTATTATGGTCCACTTTTATTCATTTTTTTATATTTCATTTATTTATGACATGAACTAATCCTAAATATATCTTAGATCTTGACCCTGAGATTGAACGCAGCCTTTGAGCTCGAATAAGACATTCTTAGTCTATGAGAAGTTTCAACATTCAACCAGTTGGAGAATTATTCCACTCCAAGAACATTGAAATTGGAAACACTTCTAAGTCCAACTTAAAAAAATAACCAATGGATGAAAATAATGGAAATGAACTTAATAGAACCATTTGAGAATTGGCTGCACCTAATATTAACTATAAACCAAATTGTATTACATACCCAAATCTCGAATTAGACTTTGTACTGAAATCTGGATTAATTCACCTTCTCCCAAAGTTTCATGTCTTATCTAGTGAGGACCCAAACAAACACCTTAAAGAATTCAATGTGTTTTTCTCAACCCTTAAACCAAGAAATGTATCATAAGATCAAATAAAACTAAGAGCATTCCTATTTTCACTTAATGGAGCTGTAAATAATTGGATGTATTATTTAAAACCTAAAGATGTAACATGTTGGAATGATTTGAAACGTATTTTCTTGTAGAGATTTTTTCTAGAATCAAGGACCACATCTATTAAAAAAGAGATCTCAGGGATCAAGCAAGCCCAAGGGGAGTCAATGTATGAGTACTGGGAGCGATTCAAGAAGTTGTGTGCAAGCTTCTCACATCACCAAATCAGTGAGAAAACTCCTCATCCAATACTTATAAGAAGGACTCACACCTATGGAGAGAAGCATGGTGGATGACGCATCTAGAGGAGTATTGGTGGACAAGACACCAGTAGATTCACATGCATTTATTGACAAGATAGCCCAAAACTCCCAACAATTTGGTGATCAAGGTACACCACATGTTAGGGGAGTACATCAGGTAAGTCCTTCTTCCCTTGAGAGTAATTTAATTGATACTAAGTTAGAAGAATTGACCACTATGGTGAGGCACATTTCCTTGGCTCAAAAGACATACCAACCCCCTCCTTCAAGGCCATGTGTCATTTTCACTGCAACAAGCCACTCAACTGACTATTTCCCCCAAATACAAGAAACAAAAGATTGTGCAGTAGTGTTTCCTGGGAGACCATATCAGCAGCAACAACCATATCTCCAAAAGAAGTTTGATTCCTTTGAAAAAATATAAAACTAAGGGTGGAAGGATCAATTAGACATAAGGTATGGCTCTAGACAATAAAAAAGGCCCCCCTTTTCAACAAAATTTCCAACAGCCTCCACCTTACCAGTAGGGTTTCCAACAACCCCAAAGGAGATTTGAATCCCAAGCATCAAAAAGACAACAACAAGGGAACTCTCAACCAAAGGTATATTCTAACATTTATGACCTTTTGAAGAAAATTTTACTTAATCAATAGAATGAGCTAAAGATTCAAGGTTCAGAGCTGAGGGAATTGAAGACTCAAATGAGCCAGATTGCCACCAACCTCCATGAACTGGTAAGTAAGAACTCAAGAAATATTACTTCCCAACCTAATCCAAATCCCAAGGGGAATGTCAGTGCCATCACATTAAGAAGTGGAAATAAAATAGTTGATACATTTTCACCTATCATTCCACCAGGATTCATCTCAAATCCGGAGAATCCCCATTAAAAACTAGCTGATGATCAACCCAAGGAGAAAGATAAATATGAGAAAAAGATTGATGATATTCCTCATAAACCCATTCCTTTTCAAAATATAGTTGTTCAAACCAAAAATATGGCTGAAGAGGAGATGAAAAAAGAAGTTTTGGATACATTAAAGTGTGTGGAGATCAACATCCCTTTACTTGAATCCATCAAGAAAATCCTAAGGTATGCCAAATTCTTAAAAGAACTTTGTACCAATAGAGGAGGGATCAAGGTAAATGAGAGGATCAATCTTGGAAGGAATGTTTTAGTACTCATTACACCAACTCTAGCAATGCTAATGAAGTACAAGGATCCGGGGACATTCACCATCCCATGAACCATAGGGGAGTTACAATTTTCTGATGCTTTATGTGATTTAGGAGCTTCTATAAATGTAATGCCTCACTCTATTTTCTCTTATTTATAGGTTGGTGAGTTGAAGCTGATGAGAGTAGTGGTGTAGTTAGCGAATAGATCTATGACATATCCAGTGGGAGTTCTTGAGGATGTACTTTTCCGGGTAGGAGACATGATCTTTCCAGTGGATTTTTACGTGCTTAAAATGGAGGATGATGAAGTAAGTTCTCGTGCTCCAATTATCTTAGGTAGTCCATTACTCAAAAATATAAAAACAATCATAAATTTCCATGAGGGTACACTTTCCATGGAGTTTGGAGATGAAGTTGTGATATTTAATGTTATGTACTCCATGAAGTACCCCTCAGAGGACCATTCTGCATTTGTTATCTCCCATTTTGAACCAAAAAAATAAAAACCCCATGGAATTTTATTGTCCTATTATTAGAGAGATTATGAGTATTGGTTCTAGTTTGATTTCTAAGAGTACTTCCACACCTATTTCAAATGCACAAGACTCTCTTAGATTTGATTTTGAAATGGATTCATATTCTGATTTTGATCAAGAGAACTCTGATTATGGCATGGCTGTTGAGTATGTTGATGGATTTTATGCTTTATTATCTAATTTTGATGATGTATATTCTGATACTGATGTTTATTGTGCACATATTTTAGTTACTTGAATTTCTCCATCTATACATCACCCCCTTCATTGGAACTCTATCCATTTCCACCTAATCTCAAATACTCATACTTGTTAAGTGGTGATAGATTACTTGTTATAATTGCTAATAATCTTGATTTTGAACATGAAGAAAAGATTTTGAATATTTTGAGGGAGAATATCAGGGAAATTGGGTGGACCTTGGGTGACATATCAGGTATTAGCCCCTCCATTTGCATGCATATGATTATTTTGAAGGATGGGGCTAAACCGGTGAGGCAGCCACAAAGGAGACTCAATCCAACCCTTCTGGAAGTTGTTAAAAAAGAAGTTGAGAAATTTTTCAAGGCAGGTATAATCTTTACCATTTCAGATTCTTAGTGGGTAAGTCCTATTCAGGTTGTGCCTAAGAAAAGTGGTGTTACTGTTGTTAAAAATTATAAATAGGAGTTAGTTCCAATGAGGGTGCAAAATAGTTGGCATGCGTGTATTGATTATAGGAAACTAAATCAGTCTACTCACAAAGACCATTTTCCCCTCCCATTTATTGATCAAATTCTTGTGAGACTATCTGGGAAAACACACTACTATTTCTTGGATGGATTTTCTGGATATTTCTAGGTTCCTATTGCTCCAGAGGATCAAAAGAATACTAAATTCACTTGTCCATTCGGTACGTTTGCCTACTGAAAGATGCCATTTGGACTTTGTAATGCCCCAAGTACCTTCCAGATATGCATGGTGAGTATTTTTTCTGATTTTATTGAGACATTCATAGAGGTATTTATGGATTATTTTACAGTGTATGGGTCTTCATTTGATGATTTTATATCTAGTTTGGTAAAGGTTTTGAATCATTGTATTGAGAAGAATCTGGTCTTAAACTTTGAAAAGTGTCATTTCATGGTAGAGCATGGGATTGTCTTAGGTTATGTAGTGTCAAAACATAGGATATAGGTTTATAGGTCTAAGGTAGATATCATTTCATCCTTACCCTATCTTTCATGTGTGCGTGATGTTAGATATTTCCTAGGGCACGAAGGATTTTATCGACACTTCATCAAATATTTTAGTAAGATTTCTCTTCCTATGTCACGATTACTTCAAAAGGATTTTGATTTTGTGTTTGATGATTCTTGCAAGACTTCCTTTGATGAGATAAATAAGTGTCTGACCACTCCACCGATCATACAACCCCCATGGTGGGAGCTTCCTCTTGAGCTTATGTGTGACACCTCCAACTTTATAGTTGGAGATGTCTTATATCAGAGGGTGGAGGGGCATTCACATGTGATTGCATATGCATCAAGGACACTGGATTCAGCCCAATCAAACTACACAACCATGGAAAAGGAGTTTCTTACCATCATACCTGCTTTAGATAAATTCCGTTCTTATTTATTAGGCTCTAAAGTAGTTGTTTTTTCTGACCATGTAGCTTTGAGGTACTTATTGAAGAAGCTAAATGCAAAGCCTAAGCTAATCTGATGGATGATCCTTCTTTAGAAATTTGATATTGAGATAAAGGATAATAAGGGGCCAAGAAACTTGGTGGAAGACCACATGAGTAGGCTTACTCACGCAATAGATGATGACACCTTGGACCAAGTACCACTTCGGGACACTTTCCCTGATGATCATCTTTATTCCATCTCAGGTACGCATCCATGGTATGCGGATTTAGTTAACTACCTTGTTGCCTCTAAAATACATAAAAATGTAAATAAATATCAAGTCCAAAAATTAAAGAGTGGGTATAGGTTTTATGTGTGGGATGAACCCTACCTCTGGTGCATGTGTAGTGACAAAGTTATTAGGAGGTGTGTTCTTAATCATGAGTTTGAGTCTATTCTAAAATTCTGTCATACACTTTCTTGTGGTAGAAACTTTGGACCCCAACAGACATCTAGGAAATTATTAGACTCTGGATTATATTATCCTAGCTTATTCCATGATGCTCATGTGTTTTGTAAGTCATGATCTCATTGCCAACACAATGGGAACATTTTTAGGAGACATGAGATGCCCTAAAAACCCATACTATTCTGTGAGATTTTTGATGTATGGGACATTGATTTTATGGGTAATTTTCCTAGTTCATTTGTTTTTTTTATATTTTGGTTACTGTTGATTATGTGAGTAAATGGGTGGAGGCTAAGGCCACTAGGACTAATGATTCTCATGTTGTGGTGGAATTTGTCAAGACACAGATTTTTTGTAGGTTTGGAGTACCAAAGGCCATCATCAGTGACCAAGGGACACACTTCTGCAATCGGAATTTGGATTCCCTCATTCAGAAGTATGGGGTGATACACAAAACATCAACACCATACCACCCCAAACAAATGTCCAGGATGAGGTTTCAAATAGGTAGTTGAAACAAATTTTTGAGAAAACCGTGCATCCAAATAGGAAGAATTGGAGAAAGCACTTGGATGGTGCATTGTAGTATTATATGATAGCATACAAGACACCCATTGGTATGTCCCCATTTCATATTTTTTTGGGAAAGCATGTCATCTCCCCGTAGAAGTTGAGCATCAGGCTTATTGGGCTATAAAGAAATGAAACATGGATTTTGACCAAGCTGGAATCCAAAGGAAGCTACAAATTCAAGAGATTGAGGAGATTTGATTTTCTTAATATGAGAACTCAAGGATCTATAAGGAAATATCAAAAGAATCTCATGACAAAATGATCCAAAAAAGAGAATTTCAAGTTGGAGAGAAATTCTTGCTCTATAGTCCATGAATGAAGCTGATGCCTGATAAGTTGCGTTCTAGGTGGTTAGGTCCTTATGCTGCGACTAATGTTTTTTTTATGGTGCAGTGGAGGTCACACAGGAGGACAAATGAAGGAGCTTCACAGTCAATGGGAAACGCTTGAAGAAATACATTTAGGGACTTCCAACTGATGTAGTGGATTTCATCACACTGCATGACCCCATCATCACTTGAGAATATCAGGCTATTCCTAACCCTTTCACTTTTATATTATTTTTCCTATTTAAAATTATACATTTTATTTTCATATATCATCTCATAGGTTCACATTGAGGACAATGAAATATTTTAAGTGTGGGTGAGGGGACAACATTTTGGGGTAGATATCTAGGATTTTCATTTGTGTGTTTTATGTGTATTTTCTATTAAGTTTTTGGTTAAAATTTTCAAAAAAAAAAAAAATCAATAAAAAAGAAAAAAATATATCATGTAACATTATTATGTGGAACATGCAGAAAATGCATGTTTTCAAAATTCATTGGTAAAAATATAAGCATGAGTAATATTTCATCATCAAGGGTTTACTTTTATAAAAATTGAAGTCATCGATGATATGAATGGTTATGTCATTATAAAACCTTTTAGATTTTGACATCATTATTTGTGATATTTGTTCATGGTAAATTATGTCATTGATTTCTCAACACAATTTTTCACACAATCATGACTTGTGAGTTTCTCTTACCCAATTGAATGTATATTTAGGGTAAGTAATTATTTCCAACTTATAACATAGTCTTTCCATACGTTCGTTTCTCTTCTGATCATTTACATCACTATACCAGATTAAACTACACGTGTGCACCTAATATATGACTATTTTACACCCTCTAAAAAAAAAAAAATCAAAAAAAAAAACAATCAATAAAGAGGGAAGTGAAGAAATGTACCACATGTAGGGATATTTAGGCCAGGATCTCATGGTCTGACTTCTGTGAATGCTTAAATGAGCGGGTTTTGGAATTTGATTGCAAAGGATGTTGAATAGGTTCAGTGGAATAGAATCAGGTAAGAAGAAAAGTTTTTATTGACCTGAATATACTAGATAAAGGGTGGAGAGACAAGCTTTTAATGGTTGGCACACACACATGTGAAGAATTAGTGGCATGGTAGACCCATGAATTGTTTTGCTATGATTAGTGCTATGAATCTCACTGGATTTTGTTTTGCCACAATTTATGAGACAATTAATTTAAAATTTATTGATATTGACTATTTATGGGATTCTTAATTTGCCTATATTTTCACTGTGGATTGAGAAATTTGAATATGCATATCTTGTCACAATTTTTTCGAATACATGATATGAGGTTTTGCCCAGGAGTGCAAAAAGGGTAAGTGTGGGGGATTTGATAAAACACATTTTTATTTAATATTTTATTGATAATAAATGATAAAATTTCCTCACATTGTGTTAAATATGTTTATTTATAAAATATTTGGGATTAGATCATTCATTTGAAAATTTTATAAAAATTCCAGTTTTACCCTTTATAGTGCACTGTAGAATTTCAAAGATAAATATTTATAAATTTATTATTTTAATTTGAAATTTTGTAATTGTGTTCATAACTTAATGGGATACAACTTTTGTTCAAGATATTAGAGCTAAATCTTTCATTTGGTTGGACTAAATGGACCATGAAGGCAAAGATGGGCTGGACCTGCCAGATTGGACATCAGTTTTGTATTTGGGACATAAATTCTTCATCCGAACTTTTATTATGCCCAAATTTTGAGAGTATATCACCAACCCAATTTTGAACAAATAATTTTTCTGTAATAATAGTTGGTACATGTTTTTTGGAGGATAAATGGGTGGTGTAAGTTGGCTTAAAATATTTAGCTGAGATTCCCCATTCACACTTGAAACCTCTTTAAACCTAGCCTACTCTCCACTCTATAAATTAGTGTTTTTCTCATTTGGAGGGGTTTGGAAGTGAATTAGGAGATTTAATGAAGATGAGATTTGTTTTCACTCAAATTATCCAACCATTTTAAGAGGGGTATCTCTTGAAGCGAGGATCCCCTCATCGAGGCCTTCTTTTTCTTCTTCGTGTTGTAATACTTTCGTTTGTGTAATAAACTCCTTAGTTATTCTTTAATTTCTTCTATTTTTCTATGTTTTTTTCATTTATATTCCTATTAATATTCCTCTTTGGTCTGTAATTCAAGAGTTTATATGATATTGGGTTCCACCCTTTCAATCCTTTTCTCATGCAAAATGTCTCCACGATGACCACACCGCCCATGGAAGAGTAGTTTTCTTAGTGATTGATCTATCTTCTACCCTATTCATTTAATTATTTTTAATCATTTATCTTCTTTAATTCACTTAATATGATCCATGAATTTAGTTTTTAAATTATAAGAAATTAATCAAGCAATTGAACAATTAACACAAAAACACGCGAGGTCGATTATTGTGTGAATTATGAGAGCGCGATCTTAATTGATAATACAAGACCACACGAGATAAATTTTTAGAGTTAAAATATAATCCATAAACACAATTCATCCTCATTTTCCAAAATGGATATGTTCCCTAATTTACCACTAACCATAAGCTAGATTTAGAACATCAATCAAAGCAGGGTGCTATGATTGCATGTTCCGAAGCTAGCCTTGGGTTTAACTCATTTCATATTTGTGGTTAAGTTAAGTCTTATAGGGTTCTAGGGTTAAAAAATTAGGGGATCATAATTAAGTGGATATCAATTTAAATGATAATGATTAGTAAGTAAATTAAGAGGTAGATTTAGACCGATTATGCCTTTTAAAATATTTTCTAAAAAAACATCTTCTTGTTGCATATTTTTAATCAAACTTCATTTCAAAATTAAAAACAAAAAAATGAAATCTTATTCCAGAAAACTTATTCTAGTTTTATAAATGATAAAAAACCCCCATCCTTTCAATTCATGTTTTTATTCTCTTTTATTTTATTTTTATAATACCTTTAAGAAGTTGTTTTAATTTACTTCATCCTTTGAGAGACAACCTTGGTCAGCCACTCTGCTGCACCCAAGTAACCCAAAAACCATTAATCATTTGAGGGAACCCATGATAGTGCCTTTCAATTACATTTCATGAAAGTTTTACATGCTATGTAAAGTTTTCATGACATATAACAATTTCTAGGAATATGTCATGAACTGGTACAAGGCATGAAATTTTTACACGATGTGTATATATTACACATTGTGTAATGTTCAAAATCCATATTTTTAATCTGAGATGTTTTATTTTTAAAAGGGACACTTAAATCGTGAATTAAATGATGTGAAAGTAATACACACCATGTAATTCTCATGGACTGTGCTTTTTAGGGTGCTGTACGGGTATTTGATTATTTTATTCAGCCACAACCTCTTCTCTTTCGACCTAGGATCTCTCCCAGGTGATTTTGGAGACCTATGATCCTTCAAGATCAATTTGTTCAGTAATTGATCTTTGTTGTAGTTGTGTTGTGTTTCTCTAGGTGAGTAATCCTTTAGCTTCTTCATTTTTATTGATCATGGTAGCACTGTTGTGCCTCATTATTGGATATATTAACCTGTGATGATAATCTTCTCAATCCTTTCTAGATCTATTGTGCAATATTTCTATGGAGCCTAACCATTGTGTTGGTTGTGGTGAAACATGAGAATTCTTTGAGGTATGCTGTGATATGTACTTTTTTCCAACCATTTTGCTTGTTTAATTAATCATGATATGTGAGGATTGATTCTAGGGACTCCATTTCTATCTTTGTTTTATTTCTTCTTATTGGATCCCATTTCAGGTGTGTGTGACCAGAGTTTGAGGTAGGTGGTTTTTTCTCTAGCCTATATTGGATGAACTTTATTTCTATGGTTTTTATAAATTGTTTTATAAATAAAATGGCATGATTTATTGATTTATTTGTGTGTGTGAGAATATTTTTTTTAGAGAAAATATGTTTTTCTCCTTGTTTTGTTAAAATAAAAGGTATTTTTAAATCATTGTGGATTAGATCTGTGAAATGGGTTTCAAAGTATGATTTTGATGAAATGGTTTAGAAAACGTATCACATGGGAATACTTAGGTACTTATGTGGAAGGTGAAGTAATAAGTATCATCCATTGATACTATCAAGGGGTTCACTCATGGGGTATTCCTCTGCTACTTAGGCCAGTTATTTTAGGGACTTGTTAGACACTATTGGGAGGTTCACTTTCTAGGGTGTTCTTATGATCTCTAGATTCAATGCATATATCTAGAAGCTTAATGAACATGATTATCTATGCCTTGCATACGAGTGTCCTAGCTAACCTAACCTATAGATATTCTTAGCGTGATGTTATCTATGCTTTGGATATTTTGTCTTGTACTATTTTAGCCCGTACTTCCATAAATTTTATATGATATATGATACATGCTTTTATTTGTTTTGACTACATTGATGTATATGAAATGCATTGGAATTGTTTTACCCTGGAAATTTAGAAAAGGGGGAAATTAAATGTTTTTCCAAAATTTTGATATAAAATTTATTTAACTATTTCTTTATTTTCTTTAAAGTTGATCATTTTTCAGATTGTCGTACTGAGACTTGATATGGAACACCAGAGTAAGATATTACTGAGTCTATTTAGATCACAACCTATGCACCTCTTCGGTGATGCACTGACCTTTATACATATTTCTATATAAGGAAAGGCAAGGCACCATATTGAGGTAGAAAGGTTTCTATTCGCTGTGTCTAGGTAGCTGGTGGTGAGATGGTGGGAGTTTACCCATGCTATCACATGGAGTAGCTATTTTGGTTTTGTTTTTCCATTATTGTTGTAATTGTCTCGTGGAGATTGTTTAGTTACTTTTGAGTTGTATCATTTCTACTATTTTGTTTTTTATTAAATATATAGTTTTTTCTTCCAATGTTTATTCCTTTCGTGTATATATACATATATGTTATGATGTCTCCTTCAGGTTGGGTGAAATTATTCCCTATAGTTTTTGTTGCTGCCCAGGTGCTAGTCGCTAGCCCATATGGATCAGGAACTCCCTTAAAGTATGTGATGATTTGGGTAGGGTATCGGTTTGAGAGGGTATCTGGTTTGGGTTTGCCACAGTTTGGTATTGAAGGTGTTTTCCATCAAGAGTCCTTGTCTTGGGAAGTTTGGTAGATTGGAAATAGGATTTTCAGTACTTGATAGGTAGGTTGTGGTGAGTTCTTATCTATCTATTTCCATGACAAGACTCAAGTTACCATGGGATATTGGGATGCATTTATCATATTTTTATCTCTTGATCTTAATCCTAGTTTTTGCTTATGGTTTTTTGGTTTTAATTAAGATTATCTTATTGTCTGATCATTTCTTCTATTTCGGCGTGCAACAATATGCATCTGAGATGCCTTTGATGGGTACCTTAGGAGGGTTTAGTGGTTGATCCTCAAGAGAACCAACCTATGGATCAAAATCTTATTAAGGTTATTATGTAGGAAGTTTGTGTTGTTAACCAAAATGTACTACAAGTTTAGAATGTAGTTGCTGGTGTACATCTAGGAGTTGGAGGAGAAAGATATTGATTGAAAGAGTTCCTACATGAGAAAACACCATCCTTTAAGGGTATGAATGAACCTTAAGAGGCATAGTATTGGATGGAAAAGATCAATCAGATCTTTGAATTCCTAGATACACTTGAGAGTATCTAGGTGAAGTGCATGGCATTCAAACTTGAGGGTCCTGATAAGTGATGGTGGGATTCCATAGTACATGTGGATAGGCATGTGGGTTTGGAATGGAAGGTTTTAAATAATCTCTTCTTAAAATAGTTTTTTCAAGAGTTTCTGATGATGTAGAAGTCTCTAGAGTTCCTCTCCTTGCAGCAGGGGAATGTTCAGTGTCGATGTACACCCATTGGTTTTCAAATATAGTTCATTTTACTCTACAGATAATAAAGAATGGATAACTGAAGGCTTAAAATTACTTGCATGGTTTGAGAAGGAATTTCAGATCATAGGAATTTATATTAAAGCTTTCAATCTATGTGGAGATAGTAGATAGAACTATGATGGAAAATAAGAATATGACATTCAAGGTTGTACATTCTTCCACTTCTCTTCCATCCAGTGGAAGCTTCAGTGGTCCATAGGGAAATAAGATTAAGTGAAATGGTTATCGAAGGAGTGGTGGATTTATTTATCAGTATAAGTCCTCCTCTACACCTTCATTTATAACTAGTAGTGTGCCTCTAACCCACTATTAGTGTGGAAAGGTTGGTCACACCTGACATTCTTGTTCCGCACTTACAAAGATGTGTAACAGTTGTGGGTGATATAAGCATTTGCAACATTTCTATCAGGCTATTTCTATAAATCATTATGGTCAAAGATCATCGATTCCAAAGGATACTATAGTTCAATCAGATGCTTTAAATACTATAGGTCTCTATAAATATGCCTTAGTAATGAAGCACCATCATATAATAGATGAATTTATAGAGAAGGTGGATGTGGGTCCAGTGACAGTGATAGGTACCATATTTATTGCATCTTTGGTATCAAATTATCTATATTATACTAGTGTTTCCTACTCCTTTATATAAATACATTTTTTAGACATTCTTAAACTTCTAATGGATCTCATTTCCTTTGTTATGGAGTTAGAAATGCATCTTGGAAAGAGGAAAGAGCATGGGTTTCTGTGTCCTTGTTCGCTATCAATAGCTGACGTGGAGTTAGTTTTGGATTTCCTTGTTCTTGATTTGGATCTATTTTATGTCATCATCAGGATGGATTAACTTACTTCTCATCATGTTTAGGTTGATTTTTATCATCAGTGTGTCTCATTTCTTATGTCCTATAGTAGCTCTCAAATGTTTTAGGGAGAGTGGGATATGAGGTTTCGTCATTCAGGACCTTCTTGCCTAGAGCTCAAAAGTTTTTTATTTGCTTTAGTAGTTAAGACCAATGATGTTTATTCTATATTTGATCTTCCCACTATTGTTTGTGAATTTCTCTATGTTTTTCCAGACAATTTCTCTGGTCTTCCTCCAAATAGGGAGGTAGAGTTTACGATTGAATTGGTGCTAGGTACATAACTAGTTTCAATACCTTCTTATCATATGGAACCGGTGGAGCTGAAAGAGATCAAGATTTAGTTGGATGAAATGATATCAAAAGGTTTTGTTCACCCTAGTGTTTCACCTTGGGTATACCCTATTCTCTTTTCCAAGAAGGCAGATGGTTCACTTTGATTGTGTGTGGACTATCAGAAGTTGAACCAGGTGAAGGTTAAGAATAAGTCCCCTTTTCCCCATGTGTATAATTTTTTTGATCAGTTAAAGAGGAAAAAAGTGAGTTTCAAAGATTAATATTCAGTCAGGTTATCACTAGCTTATAGTTCAAGAGTATGATATATTGAAGACAACTTTCAGGAGAAGGTATGACTATTATGAATATCTTGTGATACTGTTTGGTATGACTAATGATCCTGAAGTTTTTATTGATTCAATGAACCAAATATTCCACAAGTATTTTGACAACTTTTTGGAAATGTTTGTGGATGATATTTTGGTTTAATTGAGATCCAATCATGATAAAAAAACCATTTGTGTTTAGTTCTAGAGATCATAAGGACTCATCGTTTTTATGGAAATATTTCAAAATGAAATTTCTAGATCCAAGAAGTGAAGTTCTTTAGGTACATGATTTTTGAGAATGAATTACTAGTTAATCTTAAGAAGATTAAGACTGTCTTTTCATGGGAAGATCCATGTAATGTCTTTGAGATTCATAGCTTCCATGGTATTATTGAATTCTACCGATGGTTTATCAATAATTTCTCAAAGTTAGCATCAACTTCTACAACTATTACTAAGAAAGGGGTGAAATTCATATGGAATAAAAAGTTTCAGTCTTATTTTGATGAACTGAAATGACTTCTGACATCAGATCCTATTCTAATCTTACCTATGCCCAGTAAGGGGCATATGGTTTTCTGTGATGCTTTTGGTGATGGTTTAGGTTGTGTTATTATATAGTATGATCATGTTGTGGATTACAACTCTCTTTAGCTTCAACCACATGATAAGAATTAACCCAATAATGATTTAGGTATTTCCTTAGTTATGCATGCACTTAAATATTGAAAGCACTATATTTTTTGGGATAGGTTCACAATCTTTCTTGACCATAATTGTCTGAGCTATATCTTTTCTCAGAAATACTTGAATCTCAGATAGAGTCAGTGGGTGGAATACCTTCAGACGTTTGACTTTGAAACAACTTATATCTTTGGGAAGAGTAATGTTGTTGTAGATGATCTCATTAGGAAAGTACCATCGTATTCTATTTTGGAATCAAAAGTGGAGTGAAACCTTATAGGGGGTTTCACTCAATTTCAACTAGATGCTCAGGAGGATGTTTTGGGTATAGTTTGAGTGAGTTTTAATTTATCATCATTTCTCTTTGAGTCTACTCTTCAGAGTCAGCAGAAGGATCATGAGTTCAGAGGAATTTGAGAAATAATATATGGTGGGGAGACCGTTTCTAGTTGGTATATCTCTTAAAATGGTATAATTAGTTTTGGGGATTGGTTTATCATCTCAGTATCTATGAGGATATCAATTTTTTGATTGTAATAGTTATTCATGGTCCTTTAATCTGGGTACTAAAAAAATGTATTATGACATGAGATAATAATTTTGGTGTCTGAGTATGAAGTGCGGCATTGTATCATATTGTCACAACCCGTCCCTTGGGGCCAATGCCGCGACTACCCCAAGCCTTCCTTCTATAGGCCAGGGGTTGGAGACTAGCACCGGAAAGGCATATCCCTAAAATGGGAAGGAATTGACTCAAAAACCTATACACACACAGACAGGGTACACTGTGAACAAGTAAACACAATGGAAGAAGAAAGGTACAACCATAACTAAAAACCACAATTGAGTGTAAAAGTGATTACTGAAAGTAAAGGGGCCAGAATATAATCCCAACTAAAATAGAAGTACATAAAAAAGGGAAAACATCTCCTGAGGTCATCCGCTAAGGTTCCTACCTAAAGGGTAGGTACAACTTGTCAACGAAGCTATCCACATCTATCAGTCAACTCCATACATCGTATGTTAATCACCTCCGAGCACCGTCAATCCCTAACTCCTCAAGACTCAGTCTAGATGTCTGTCATCTACACAAGACACAACAAGGTGTGGGTGAATCCCATGCAGAGGTGAGTATAACAATACCCAGTAGGGACCCCAAGACCCCCAATGGTCTCCCAGAATTCCACAAAGAAAAATCCACAAAGCATGATCTCAATCACAAATCACAAATCAAAAGTCAGTGCAAAATAGGAATATAACTTAAGTACAGAAGTAAAAATGATTAGTCATAAAGATAGATAATCTCATTCTATCAAGAGGCACAACTGCTGACCCACACAGGACTTGACCCACACAGGATTGGTATGCGCTGACCCACACAGGATGGCTGAGCGCTGACCCACACATGATCTAACCCACACAGGATCGGTATGCGCTGACCCACACAGGATCGCTGAGCACTGATATAACTCCCCGAACCCAATTACCTAGATCCGGTGCATTATTTTAATACATTGGAATGATTATAAGGAATCAAGTCCCGAAAGACCGATCAGTTTAGCAGTCTTGGAAAATAGATTACATATATGAATGTTACATTAAACTTTATAACATACAAAACAACATAAATAATCCTTTATGAATGCCTTTATTCCCTTGGCTTAACCCTGCATATCAATCAAAATACACTTCTTGGAATCCTGGGAAAAATAAAACATAGAAAGGGGTGAGATCAGATGCTCAGTAAGGATAACAACACAGCGGAAACTTTCATAAATAAGCATAAACATTTAAGGCAATGTATAACTAAAACAAAAGCCTTCTAAACTTGAAATTCAGCATAATATGGCAAATATAAAATAAAATAATGCCATTTACTTATTCACATGGATATTCTACTAGTCGAATAATCACATGCAATATCAATAACCACTTTCATAATGGTGGAATGCATAATGCCAGACTATCATAACCACATAGTCAAAGCCTTGTACCAAGACTACAAATAAGATTTTGTTAAGGCCTTGTTCCAAGACACTAGTTTGTCTCATGAGACCTACCGATGCATCGAGGAGCTATAGAGGGCTCCACCCGTCACTTATTAAGTCCAATGCATTCCTCATACGAATAGGTTTAAACATAACATAAACATTCGAATTAAAACTAGCATACGAAATGTCAATATTTTCTCCATAAACCATGAATGGTATAAAAATAACACATCCATAGTAAAACATATCACAAAACCTTAAATACAATATGGAAGTTTTTATCATAATAAATCAACTTCAAATAATCTTAAAATCCATCAAAGGATGTTGACATAGATGAAAACAAAACTATTTGAGAGAAATATCTCTTTTTTTTGAAATCATTTAAAAGTCACATAATTATAAAATAAAACATTTACTTTGAAAATATTATTATAAGCCTGAAGGGAAGCTTCGACAATTTTATAACGGTGGAAAATAGTCGCACCCGCCGTATAAGTTAAAAAAGACATTCTTACCTTAATTCTGTTGAAAAGGTTAAAAATGACCTTGTTTGGAAAACGACAGAAAGATTCCTTTATAAAATTCTTATAAAAAGTCAAACAAGGGTATAAATTACTTTAAACCATAGTCTGTAAAATATTAATAATTATTTGAAATACATTTTTAAGAAACATGGATGTGGATGATAAAGAGGTCCCAGTAGATAATTACGTATAAACAACCTCGGATAATGAAGAGATTGTGAAATAAAGCCTTACCTTGTACTTTTCCTTAGTCGATGGTATGTTAACCTCATGTATAATAGTTAAAACATTGTTATTAAATTATAAAAGTACCATATACATAATTATGATATCATATATGATCTTTTAACATTTCTTTTTTAATAATATCTTAGTATTATCGTCATTTCGGGTGTTAACTTACTCGTTTTCTTTAATATGTTTTGTTACATAAGCCGTGTTTGTTTTGGATAGGTTGTATCTTATTCATATCCAGAATTATATCAAGTCCTTAATAATTATTTTTAATCATCAAATGAAATTAGTCTTGAATGGATACGATGGGGAATGAATCTCATCGCATTCGTGGAGATGGTAATCCGTACGTACCCACGAACACTACTTCCATTTCATTTTTCATTCTAAAAGGAATCAAAACAAAATGGTAAATAGGTATATTATTATTCTAGTATAATATAATATGTTATATATGTTACTTAAGTTAATTACCACCATCCTTTATACGTTCCATGTATGGTATGAACGAGTCATATCACTTTGAGGGGGCAGTAGTCCGCACTTCCTCAAATGAAATTATCGTATATATATACAACATGAAAAGAATAATGGTATGCTATAAAATGGAATTAAAAATGCTTATTTATAAAATAAATATCATAAATATCATATTTAATTATAGTTCCATCATAATGGCCACCATGAGAGGCGGTAGGAGATAATTTGAACAATCATCGTTTCGTGAGGCGTTTGGTTGCCATCCACAGAAACATTATGTTCTTCACCCATTAGATGGAGGTGTGTGTAAGTGTAGTTCTAATACTTCTCATAAAAACACCCTAGTATATTGATTATACTGGTGTTGTTACAAAATAATAGAATAAAAAGATTTTATGGGTTGGAGAAGTAAAATAAAAGAAAATAAGTTAAAAGAGATCGTTACCTTTAATTTGGGTAACTCCCTTTGGTTTGAACCAAAATGACTCTTGAAGTTCCTTCTGCCTAAGGTAAGGATTATAGGAGGAGTAGAGTGATGTAGGGAGCTTAATTGGGCAGAGTTTGGATGAGAAAAAAGGTTTGAGAGTTGTGAGGAATTGGTTAGAAGTTGTGTCCTTTTATAAGGGGGGAGGACGGGCTCTTTAGGAAAAACTTAAAGAATTAATTTATAATAAATTCATATTCGGTTTCTAATGGCTCCAAAGTGTATTATTCAAATTCTAAGGTGGTTATGGGTCAAAAACCACTCAACCAATAGAATTTACACAGGTTTGGGTCACGATAGTAACCTTATCTTTTATATTTAACTCTTAGTTAAATAGTTTGACATTTACCATGTCTCTTTCTATTTTTATATTATATAGTTAATAAACTTACTATATACTTCAAAGAGACCAATAAGTGGTCCATTAATGATAAAAATATCATTATATAAGTCCTTTGACCTAACCTTATATTTTTAGGAATAGAATATCAATTAATAATATAATATTTGTTTTAAAAACTCTTTTATGTCAATTTTGACACTATTGGGTATTTTGTTTTTGATAAATTTATAACAACATTATTACTTCAAATAAAATTCATAAAACCAATAATAATATGTCATATTAACCTATAAAATTATTTTAATTCATAAAAAGTCTCAAATTACATTTATTTGGATATTTATAATATCAATTATTTTAATATTTCACTAATTAGGTAATTACTGCATCACCATTGTGTCATAAATAAATTAAATTATTTAATGTCTAAAAATTATAAATAAAATTCCATTATGTAGGAAATATTTTTATATTTATAATGAATATTTATAATCTAATATATCTTATGTATAACCCCATATTAAAAATGTTTTAGTTATTAAACTTTGATTTTAACTCTTTTAACTCTTCTTTGAATTAAATAATAATAAATGTCCTAATCTAATCCAAGTGGACCAAAGAGGTTCATATTTTATTACTAAGGTTGTTTTTGGTCAAATTATACTTATCCAATAGAATTATGACATGTTTTAGGGTAATAATAATATCATTTTTACCCTTAATTACCCTATTTACTTTTTACCGTGGTAAATAAAAGTAAAAAGTTACTATTCACCAAAAATTATTTTAATCTTATTGAACCAAATTTTACTCCTTGATATTAACCGTGTCTCTAGGATTTTATAAATTCCACTCATAGAAGCGGTAAAATTAAGTTTTATGTGAATTTGCAAATTCTCCTAAGAGGTGGGTAAAAGACGGTGAAAAGTTCAATAAAAACTTTTATATATCTAAAATTATTATAAACTGACTCCAATTAATTACATTAAACTTATATAGGTATTATGTATATATTTTGACATAAAATAAATTTAAATAAAATAAATAATTATTTAAATAAAAATTTGGTTTTAAACTATAACTCAGTGTTTTTCACTATTCATCAAAAATTAAAAGTTTTCAGAAAAATACCAAAAATTAACCCTAAGCTAATTTTGATATTACAAATTCAATAATGAAGTCTATTTTACCAAATTCAAAACATAGAAGTTGCATTTATTAATTTAAAATTAATCCCTGCTGTCAAAACCAAAAGGCGTAATTTTTCACTATTCACCCAAATATGAAAGTTATCAGAAAAACACCAAAAATTTATTGAAACTAAATTATTATGTACCGATTCTAAAAAAGAAGTCTATTTTATCAAATTGAATATATAAAAGTTTCAAATATTGGATTTAGAAAGGGTTCGTCATTAAAAGGCGGTAAAATTTCATTTAAAAAAAAATACTTTTTTTATCTGAAAAAAATGTATTTGTTCTTAAATTATGTCTAATAAACTCACAATATGGATTCTAAAATTATAAGGATTATATAAAGTTAAAAATTCAGTTAATACTATTCATAACTGCTTTTGAACGACTAGTTTGGTAAGTCGTGGTGCGCTTGAACTCAGTGTTGCATGTAGTGCAAGTTATTGAATTACTTTGAAGAAATAACGTACTATGAAATATTGGGGGTGTTACATTCTTCCCTCCTTCAATAAATTGTGTCCTCTCAATTTGAAATTTTTCTTTGAAAATAAAAAGTTGAAAATAGAAAATACCTTTGGGAAAACGCACATCGGAAATTAGGTCAATAAAATTTAGTCTTAATAAGTGGAAAAGGGAAATGAAAGGGTCACCACCAAATTATGATCTCGATTAGGAGAATATTAGTGGAAATTAGAGACATATAATTGGAGAAAAAACATAAATATTTATAGGTAGTGATTGAGGTCATCAATCACAAACAAGTGTAAAATTGAGGGCCATAAATTTATCAATCTATGATGATTTAAAATACCATCGGTTCAACAAAACATATCGTATTAGGATAACACATTTTTGGTTTTACGATCCCTTCACTAAAGTATCAGAATTAATTTCTTCATAGAATAAGATAAGAAGAAAAATATATTATTGACAAGTAGAGTCCCATCCTTTAACTAATTTCTACCACAAACTCATCTTTCACTCTGAAAAATAATATTCTATTTATCCTATTCGTATAGGGTTCAAAAAAATGAATTTATAATTCATCTACCAATTTTTTTAAAAAATACTACATTATTCAATCCAGGACATCACGTGGGCCAGTGGTAGGTGATACACCCTTGTCGCCCTTCGGTTGCGGGTTCAAGTCTCGCGGCCTTACCGGACGCGACGGGTTGCCGCCCGACCTCCAGATTGTCCTTTTATAGCAATCCAAAAATAATCTCAAACTAGAATTATCCAAAATACTTCTGTCCAAACTCACAGTCCAAAATTTATAAGGAAGGTAAACACAATGAAGATCCTTTTTACCCCGTAATAGCATGTGAATACCTTCATCATGTATTCTTTTAAAACACTGAAACATCCTGAATTACCATAAAACCTTATTGATTACATTCATGCTACCTCATTCCTTATAGAATACTAGATATACTTCATCCATCCAAAAATGTTTTAAACTCCAACAATGATGGAATATACAAATCTTTAATCAGTTTCAAGGTAGTCAAGAATAT
The DNA here is from genome assembly GCA_963277665.1 of Viscum album. Lineage (NCBI taxonomy): Eukaryota > Viridiplantae > Streptophyta > Magnoliopsida > Santalales > Viscaceae > Viscum > Viscum album. Next base: position 112,980,457 of record OY728133.1, on the reverse strand, counting down.
CCAATATAATTTACCAAATCAACCATATCTTATTCCAAAATCAGTACCTCAATATTAGGACCATATTAAGGTTTATCTTTCCTTCAACCATGTAATTTCCAGAAAGTTTAACTTGCTATAGATTCACTTTTCTTAGTACCATAAAATCTCAAATCCTCAAGGAAATAGTACTACAGTACAATCCTTATTTATTTCTAGTACATCATTGATACAACACTTCAATGAAATAATTCCAAAATAACAACATAAGAACACTAGTCATTCCTCTTCATCTGTGGTAGTATCATAACTTGATTATTATACAATATCATCATTTGTGGCATAGTCTGATGACTGAGACATTGGTTCGCGTATTGTCCAAACTCCTTGCAGATGAAGTATTGTAAATTTGAAACCTTTTTATTACCGTTGCAGTCACGTACTTGGTGTCCTTTTTCTCCATACTTATAACATACTCCCATTCCCTTCAAGAATTTTCCAAGGTGATTCTTTCCAAGTTATCACATATGGGAAAATCCTTCTTTACCTTCTTCCCTTTATTTTTCCTTCTCTCTACCATCCTTTCCTTCTCTAGCTTCTCTTCAAATCCATAGGACTCAGTGAATTCTTTACTTATCTTATCAATACATGATACTATTTCTTCATATGATGATAATACGTGGGAGACTATTTTCCTTCTAAATTCTGGCTTAATACCATGAAATATATGACCCTTCTTACTCTTTGGATCATGCGTAGTATTGGAGTTCTCATTACTTCTACTGGGCACCATTTCTAAACAATGGCATACACTAGATTAGTTTATGAATAGCAATACCTAATCCTAAACTTGTAAAACACTTAACATAAATTAAACAGTTTATGGATATAATCCATAATCATAAAAATGTTTTCTTTGAGGATGTATATACTCATAAACCCTTCATAATGGTTTGTAAATAAAATGAGAATTATCCTAAGCATATCCCCCAGAAGTGTCGTAACTAAGAGTGCAGCAAGGCCCATTGTCGTGCACCAGTTCCCATTCGAGTCTAGCTCAAAGCGGTGTTTTCGGGTTTTACCCCTAGGTACATCTGTGCTAGAGCCGCCTCTACCAGCTCGTATCCAGACATGGAAGTATTTTCTTGGAAAACTCACAAAATCTCTACATTACCAAAATTCTAGGAATTTCTTCTATACTAATCCTCAAAGTCCATCTTAGGTCTATGTGCTCTAATTAGAGTTTATCTAAATCTAGCTTCCAAGGTTTGTACTAAAATTCTTCTAATACCAACTATAATGCCCCGACCCCAATTACCCAGAGCCAGTGCATTATTTTAATACATTGGCATGATTACAAGGAATCAAGTCCCGAAATACCGATCAGTTTAGCAGTCTTGAAAAATAGATTACATATATGAATGTTACATTACACATTATAACATACAAAACAACATAAATAATCTTTTATGAACACCTTTATTCCCTTGGCTTAACCCTTTATATCAACCACAATACACTTCTTGGAATCCTGGGAAAAATAAAACATAGAAAGGGGTGAGCTCAGATGCTCAGTAAGGATAACAATACAGCAGAAACTTTCATAAATAAGCATAAACATTTAAGGCAATGTATAACTAAAACAAAATCCTTTTAAACTTGAACTTCAACATAATATGGCAAAGATAAATTAAAATAATTCCATTTACTTATTCACATGTATATTCTACTAGTCGAATAATCACATGCAATATCAATAACCACTTTCATAATGATGGAATGCATAATGTTAGACTATCATAACCACATAGTCAAGGCCTTGTGCCAAGACTATAAATAAGATTTTGTCAAGGCCTTGTGCCAAGACACTAGTTTTTCTCATGAGACCTACCGATGCATCAAGGAGCTATAGCGGGCTCCACCCGTCACTTATTAAGTCCAATGTATTCCTCATATAAACAGGTTTAAACATAACATAAACATTCGTATTAAAACTAGAATATGAAATGTCAATACTTTCTCCATAAACTATGAATGGTATAAAAATAACACATCCACATTCAAACATATCACAAAACCTTCAATACAATATGGAAGTTTTGTATCATAATAAATCAACTTCAAATAAGCTTAAAATCCATCAAAGGATGTTGACATAGATGAAAACAAAACTATTTGAGAGAAATATCTTTTTTTTGAAATCATTTAAAAGTCACATAATTATAAAATAAAACATTTAATTTGAAAATATTCTTATAATATTGTAAGGGAAGCTTTGACAATTTTATAATGGCAGAAAATAGTCGCACCCACCGTATAAGTTAAAAAAGACATTCTTACCTTAATTCTGTCGAAAAGGTTAAAAAAGGACCTTATTTGGAAAACGACAGAAAGATTCCTTTATAAAATTCTTATAAAAAGTCAAAAAAGGGTATAAATGACTTTAAACCATAGTCTGTAAAATATTAAGAATTATTTGAAATACATTTTTAAGAAACATGGATGTGGATGATAAAGAGGTCCCAGTAGATAATTACGTATAAACAACCTCAGATAATGAAGAGATTGTGAAATAAACCATTACCTTGTACTTTTCCTTAGTAGATGGTATGTTAACCTCCTGTATAATAGTTAAAAAATTGTTATTAAATTATACAAGAACCATATACATAATTATGATATCATATATGATCTTTTAACATTGCTTTTTTAATAATATCTTAGTATTATCGTCCTTTCAGGTGTTAACTTACTTGTTTTCTTTAATATGTTTTGTTACATAAGCCGTGTTTGTTGTGGATAGGTTGTATCTTATTCATATCCATAATTATATCAAGTTATTAAGCATTATTTTTAATCATCAAATGAAATTATTCTTGAATGGATACAATGGGGAATGAATCTCATCGCATTCGTGGAGACGGTAATCCGTACATACCCATGAACACTACTTCCATTTTATTTTTCATTATAAAAGGAATCAAAACCAAATGTAAAATAGGTATATTATTATTCTAGTATAATATAATATGTTATATATGTTACTTAAGTTCATTACCACCATCCTTTATTCGTTCCATGTATGGTATGAACGAGTCATATCACTTTGAGGGGGCGGTAGTCCGCACTTCCTCAAATAAAATTATCGTATATATATACAACATGAAAAGAATAATGGTATGCTATAAAATGGAATTACAGATGCTTATATATAAAATAAATATCATAAATATCATATTTAATTACAGTGCCATCATAATGGCCACCATGAGAGGTGGTAGGAGATAATTTGAACAATCATCGTTTCGTGAGGCGTTTGGTTGCCATCCACAGAAACATTATGTTCTTCACCCATTAGATGTAGGTGTGTGTAAGTGTAGTTCTAATACTTCTCATAAAACACCCTATTATATTGAGTATATTGGTGTTGTTACAAAATAATATAATAAAAAGAGTTTAGGAGTTGGAGAAGTAAAATAAAAGAAAAGAAGTTAAGAGAAATCGTTACCTTTAATTTGGATAACTCCCTTTGGTTTGAACCAAAAACGACTCTTGAAGTTCCTTATTACTAAGGTAAGTATTCTAGGATGAGGATAGGGATGTAGGGAGATTAATTGGGCTGAGTTTGGATGAGACAAAAGGCTTGAGAGGTGTGAAGAATTGGTTAGAAGTGGTGTCCTTTTATAAGGGGGGATGAGGGGCTCTTTAGAAAAAACTTAAAGAAATAATTTATAATAAATTCATATTCAGTTTTTAATGGCTCCAAAGTAGATTATTAAAATTATAAGGTGGGGATGGGTCTAAAAACACTCAACCAATAGATTTTACACAGGTTTGGGTCATGATAGTAACCTTATCTTTTAGATTTAACTCTTAGTTAAATAGTTTGACATTTACCATGTCTCTTTGTATTTTTATATTATATAGTTAATAAAATTACTATATAATTCCAATAGACCCCCCAAGTGGTCCATTAATGATACAAATATCATTATATAAGTACTTTGGCTGAACCTTATATTTTTAGGAATATAATATCAATTAATAATATAATATATGTTTTAAAAACTCTTTTATGTAAATTTTGACACTATTGGGTATTTTGTTTTTGATAAATTCATAACAGCATTATTACTTAGAATAAAATTCATAAAACCAATAATAATATGTCATATTAACCTATAAAATTATTGTAATTCATAAAAAGTCTCAAATTACTTTTATTTGGATATTTATAATGTCAATTATTTTAATATTTCACTAATTAGGTAATTACTACATCACCATTGTGTCGTAAATAAATTAAATTATTTAATGTCTAAAAATTATAAATAAAATACCATTATTTATGAAATATTTTTATATTTATAATGAATATTTATAATTGAATATATCTTATGTATAACTCCAAATTAAAAATGTGTTAGTTATTAAACTTTGATTTTAACTCTTTTAACTCTTCTTTGAATTAAATAATAATAAATGTCCTAATCTAATACAAGTGGACCAAAGAGGTTAATATTTTATTACTAAGGTTGTTTTTGGTCTAATTATACTTATTCAATAGAATTAGGACATGTTTTAGGGTAATAATAATATCATTTTTACCCTTAATTACCCTATTTACTTTTTACCGTGGTAAATAAAAGTAAAAAGTTACTATTCAAAAAAAAATATTTTAATCTTACTGAACCACATTTTACTCCTTGATATTAACCATGACTCTTGTATTTTTGAAATTCCACTCACAGAAGTGGTAAAATTAAGTTTTATGTGAATTTGCAAATTCTGCTAAGAGGTGGGTAATAGACGGTGAAAAGTTCAATAAATTTTTTTATATATCTAAAATTATTATAACCTGACTCCAATGAATTACATTTAACTTATATAGGTATTATGTATCTATTTTTACATAAAATAAATTTAAATAAAATAAATAATTATTTAAATAAAAATTTGGTTTTAAACTATAACTCAGTGTTTTTCACTATTCATCAAAAATTAAAAGTTTTCAGAAAAATACCAAAAATTCACCCTAAGATAATTTTGATATTACAAATTCAATAATGAAGTCTATTTTACAAAATTCAAAACATAGAAGTTTCATTTATTAATTTAAAATTAATCCCTGCTGTCAAAACCAAAAGGCGTAATTTTTCACTATTCACCCAAATATGAAAGTTATCAGAAAAACACCAAAAATTTATTGAAACTAAATTATTATGTAACGATTCTAAAGAAGAAGTTTATTTTGTCAAATTGAATATATAAAAGTTTCAAATATTGGATTTATAAAGGGTTCTCCATTAAAAGGCGATAAAATTTCATTTTTTGAAAAATACTTTTTTTATTTGAAAAAAATGTATTTGTTCGTACATTATGTCTAAGAAACTCAAAATATGGATTCTAAAATTATAAGTATAAGGAACCGACCTTAAACCTTAAATAATATTGAATTAAATGAATAATTCACATTGAGGATCTTTTCAGGTTTAGAGTTTTAGAGAATTAGGACATAACTATTACATCTCAAAAGAATACAAAGTAGACACTTCTACACAGTTTCTATTTTTTTTCACAAAATAATAACGCTTGAAAAAAAGAGTCATGTCTAGTTCCATGTTTAAGATTTCATGAATTTTTATTGATCCCATACTTGACCCTATTCCACATTATGTCCTGTGAAAAACATTTCAAAAACTTGGGATGAGCATAAAAAGCTCAGTAAGGGATACACAAAGAAGGAAAACTATTAGTTTTTCAAAAAAAAGTAAACCATGAATACTTTAACATAATTAATAATTTTCACCTTTATTAAGTAGTAAATACTCTTCTCTGAATAAAAGATCATTACTTACCCTTTTTTAACCAAAAGATTACCATAAAACCCATATAAAGAACACATAACATAAAATGGTAACTTGGGACATAAACATACTTAAATGGAATAACTATATGGTCGACTTCCACACATATCACTAAATGGAATATCCATACATACGGCTTCCATACCCAATGCATTGGAGGTTATAACGTAACCACCCGTCCTGGTATTCACGGCACCACCCGTCATTTGGTTTATCACGTAACCACCCTTCAAATGTCCAAGTAACATTATAAAATCATAAGAATGAAAACAAATATAAAGGAGAGAAAACATTTCCGCATTTCAATCAAAATATATCACTTGATATAAAAAATACATTATCAAAACCATTTTCAATACCAAAATACATAAAAGAGTATATGGTATTTATTTTATTTTAAAAACATTACGGCTTGTTGAGGAAGCCAACGATCAAATAATACTCGTGGCGGCGGAAAAGGTCATTGTCACCGCTTACGTTAAAATAAAAATTCATTTTTGTCATTTAGTAAAAATATTCATAGAAAAAGATTCTCTTTGAATGAAATTAAAAGTCAAATGTGTTTTATACAGCGTATAAAATAAAGTCTTGTATTAGAACAAAATATGCCTCAATGAAAGGAGATTGAGATGAAGTCCCTTACCTCGTGTCCGACTTGACCCGTTCGTTCTTTAATATCCTGAATGATAAACTAAAGTTAATTTCTACTTGCTTAAGAACCTTTTTCAAGTTTATTATTCCTTTTATATCACTTATTACCATGTTATAAACATTATGTAACCATTTAAGTTAATAACGTTCATTTTGTCAATATTTGGTACTTCAGTAAAAAATGAACACCTTATATTTACAAGTTGTCCATGTGGTAAAAGGTTCATTATATCCAGAATTATATTCATGATTTGGATATCATAAATATGATATATATCCAGTATATACATGTTTTTATAATAGTACATAACATTTAGAGGTAAGAAATGAAATGCACCGTTCATGGAGACGGTAAGCCGTACGTACGCATGAACGCTAATTTCATTTCTATTTATTATTTTTATGGAATTAAAGCATAATTATACATAGGTATATTATAATTACAGTATAATATCATATATAATATCATTAACTCCATCCTTTATACATCCCATATAAGGCATTAACGAATCAAATCACTTTGAGGGTGCGGTAGTCCGCACTTCCTCAAATTAGATTATCGTATTTACCCACTATGGAAACCATAAAGGCATGATATAAATGTAAAATACAGAAGCATAAAGAAAATATAAACATAATATATATCATATATAAATACAGTTCCATCATAATGGCCACCATGAGAGGTGGTAGGAGATAATCGAACAATCATCGTTTCGTGAGGCGTTAGTTTGCCATCCATAGAAACATTATGTTCTTCACCCATTAGATGGAGGTGTGTGTATGTGTAGTTCGAATCATTCTCATAAAAACATCCTAGTATATTGAGGATACTGGTGTTGTTACAAAATAAAGGAATAAAAAAGAGTTTAGGGGTTGGAGAAGTAAAATAAAAGAAAACAATTTAAGAGAAATCGTTACCTTTAATTTAGGAAAATTCCTTTGGTTTGAAGCAAAAGGATTTCTTGAAGTGCCTTATGCCTAAGGTAAGGCTTCTAAGGGGATTATAGGGATGTTGGGATCTTAATTTGGAAGAGGTTGGATGATCCAAATGTCTTGAGAGGTGTGAGGAATTGGTTAGAAGTGGTCTCCTTTTATAAGGGGAAGGAGGGTCTCTTTAGAAAAGTGTGAAAATATTATTTTATAATATAATGATATTCGGTTTCTAAGGGTCCAAAAATTATTATAGTAGAAGATAATATGAGTCATGGTCTAAATAAAATCATCCAATCATAATTGGACATGTTTTGGATAATATTTTAATCATTATAATCTTATTTATTTAAATCATTTATTAATGAGATAAATACTGCATCATTATTGTGTCATAAATAATTTAATTTATTCAATGTATAAAAATTATAAAAAAATACCATCATGTAGGAAATAATTTTAGATTTCCAATGAGTATTTATAGTCGAAAATAGGACTTATATAACACCATATAAAAATTAATTACTAAAAGATTTTTGTTAATGTCAATTTTGTCTTTACTTTAAGTTAATTAATCTAAATTGTCATTATCAATTCCAAGTGGATCAAAGGGGTCCCAAAATCGACCCAAAGATGCCCATGGTCGTAAATGACTCATCCAATACAGTTTGGATAATTGTTAAGGTAATTTTGAATTATTATAATATTCTTTTAACCTTAAATTACCCTATTTACCTTTAATCGTGGTAAATAAAAGTCAAAAGTTACTATTCATCAAAAATTATTTTCATCTTAATGAACCAAATTTTACTTCTTGATAACCATTTATGTTGGATTTTTGAAATTAAATTCACAGAAGTGGTAAAATTTCATTTAAATGAAAAAGTCAGTTTTTTTAACTACCACTAAGTGGTGTCACCATTCATCAAAAATTGAAGTTTTTACAAAAAATACCAAAAATTCAGCCTTAGATATATTTGATATTCCGAATTAAAAGATGATGACTATTTTTACAAATTAAAAACATAGAAGTGGAATTAATTAATTTTAAAATTAATTCCCATTATCAAAACAAATAGCGTGTTTTTAAGAAACAATAACTATCAAAAGATTGATACTTGTTTATGTCCAATTTCAAAGTGAAATTAATTCCAATGACCAACATTGGATTAAATGGTAAAAATAAATTTTAATTTCACTTTAAAACCAACTAAAAATATAATCTAACCATATAAATAAATTAGATTAAAAGTCACTTTTGAATTAAAATAAAGTATTTTTCACTATTCAATAAAAAATGAACTTTATCAGAAAAATACCAAAAAATTACCCAAAGTAAAATTTGATGTCCCCATTATAAAGAAGGATTATATTTGGTCAATTAGAATGTATTAAAGTGACCAAAACTATATTTAAAGAGGGATCTCCATTAAAAGGTGGTAAATCAGCTTTTTAATGTAAATTATGCTTAAAATTAGATTCATTCATATTTTAAGCCTCTAACTTTTTATTGGATAAAAGTAAATACATTTAACAATCATGTATAATCATGTTTTAGTTAGTTTCATTCATTCCCACCAATACAACACCTAGGAGTTAACTACAATTTAAAATAATAATATTATATTATTGGTGTGCAACGTAAGATTCCAAAGAAACCCGTTGTTGCGTATCGGGTATGCTATCGAACATAGCAACCCCTTTAAAGTAAAATTAATATTTAATTCAAAAATATTAATAAATATGAAATATGTATTATTATTCATTTACTTGGGATGTTACATCCTTACCCCCTTTTAGAAATTGCGTCCTCGCAATTTTTATTCACTTATCAAAATAAGTGGGGGTATTTATCACTCATAGAATTTTCAGATTCCCACGTTTCCTCTTCAACCATATGGTTTTTCCAAAAAACCTTTACCTGGTGAATTACCTTATTCCGCAACACTTTCTCTCTACGGTCAAGAATCTGTACTAGTTTTTCTTCATAAGAAATATTATCTTCCAATTGAACTACCTCTGGGCTCAAAACATGAGATGGATCTGGAATATAATTTCTCAATATCGAAACATAAAAAACATTGTGTACCTGAGATATTTGAAGGTAAAGCCACTCTGTATGCAACTAATCCAACTTTCTCCATAATTTCATAAGGTGCAATGAACCTCGAACTCAACTTTCCCTTCTTACCAAAACGCATCACACTTTTCCATGGAGAAACTTTGAGAAAGACATGATCACCTACCTCAAAGGAAAGATCCTTCCTCCAGTTATCTGCATAACTTTTCTGTCTGCTCTGAGCTGTTCTCATGTGCTTCTGAATCAACTAAACTTTCTATGCCATCTATTCTATCAATTATGGTCCCATCAGTTTCCTTTCACCTACTTCATCCCAGAATGCTGGAGTTCGACAATTCTTTCCATATAATGCCTCAAATGGAGCCATATGTATACCGGAATGAAAGCTGTTATTATAATAAAATTCAACCAAAGAAATATGTTGGTCCCAACTTCCTTGGTAATCCATCGAGCAAGAACGTAACATATCCTCCAAGGTCTGAATTGTTCATTCTGACTGGCCATCTGATTGAGGATGAAAATCTGTACTAAAATTTAATTCAGTACCCAATGACTTCTAAAGGCCTTTCTAAAAGTTAGAAGTAAACCTGGGATCACAATCAGATACAATGGAGAGGGGAACTCCATGAAACCTGACTATCTCTTTAACATACAACCGAGCAAGTTGATCTAGAGACAAAGTATCTCTAATAGGAAGGAAATGAGTAGATTTAGTCAATCGATCAACTATAACCCAGATTTCATTATTACCTCGATATGTCTTTGGTAATCCAAGAATGAAGTCCATGGTTATATTTTCCCATTTCCACTCTGGCACCGGTAGAGGCTGAAGCATCTATTTCAGTAACTGCCTCTTTGCTTTAACCTGCTGACAAGTCAAACACTTCATAGTAAAATCAGCAATATCTCTTTTCATTCCATCCCACCAGTAATACTCCCGAAGATCTCTGTATATCTTAGTACTACCAGGATGAACTAAAAACGTAGAACTATGAGCTTCACATAACAACTCATTCTTCAACTGTGAATCACAAGGTACACATAATCTCTTCCCAAATCTCAAAACACAATCATTATCAATGTTAAATTCAGGCAACTTACCCTTCTGAACCAATTCTACCTTTTTCTGCAACTCAATGTCTTCTTTCTGTACTTGCTTTATTCTGTCTAATAGAGATGATCTCACTGACACCTGATACAAAACAGAAGAATTTCCTGCACTAACAACTTCTATGCTAAAGTTAATCAAATAAAAAACCAAAGGATCTGGTTCCAAACGTAACATGGCTAATTAGACATTACTTTTTCGACTTAAAGCATCAGCCACTTTATTTGCTTTTCCCGGATGGTAAAGGATCGTGCAATCATAATCCTTGATTAATTCCAACCATCTATTCTATCTCATGTTCAATTATTTCTGAGTGAATATATACTTCAAACTTTTGTGATCATTATATATTTCACACTTCACTCCATACAAATTATGCCTCCAAATTTTTAAAGCAAAAACAACAGCAGCTAATTCCAATTCATGTGTAGGGTAATTTAAATCATGAGGTTTCAATTGACGTGAATCATAAGCAATTACCTGATCATTCTGCATAAGGACACATCCAAGTCCTTTCAACAAAGCATCACTGTAGATAACAAACTCACAATTTCTGGAAGGAAGTGCCAAAACTGGAGCATTCACCAATCTTCTTTTCAATTCCTGAAAACAATCATCACATTCTTTTGTCCAGATGAACTTAACACCTTTTCGAGTTAACTTAGTCATTGGACTAGATAACCGTGCAAAATTTTCAACAAACCTCTGGTAATAACCTGCCAAACCAAGAAAACTATGGATCTCGGTTATATTTGTGGGTCTTGGACATTCTTCAACAACTTTTGTTTTATTAGGATCAAAAGTTATGACATTTTTGAAACAATTTGACCAAGGAAAGAAATTTGTTATAACCAAAACTCACACTTGATAAATTTCCCATAAAGTTTCTTTTCTTTTAAGGTTTTCAAGACAACCCTTAAATGACTTTCTTGTTCCTCTTTAATTTTGGAATAAACCAAAATATCACCAATATACACAACCACCATTTATCACCTGAATCAACTGAGCCATCACTACAGTAAAATGTTCAATTCTGATTCTGACCATCTCAGGATGCTGATTTGGAAGGTCATTTCCCTCTGTATGACTTCCCATCACAACTTCCCTTTTTTCCTCTATGAAAAATCATTCTCAACATAGAAATATCTTAGGTGAAACAACATGGTAATCTGTAAATGCTATATCATTAACATAACTTAATTTATGGATGTTAATTTAACAATACCCTAACTCCTAAAGTTGTCTAAACTGACCTTTGATAACAACTATAAGGACCCGACCTTAAACCTTACATAATATTGAATTAAATGAATAATTCACATTGAGGATCTTTTTAGGTTTATAGTTTTATAGAATTAGGACATAACTATTACATCTCAAAAGAATACAAAGTAGATACTTCTACACAGTTTCCATTTTTTTTCACAAAATAATAACTCTTGAAAAAAAGAGTCATGTCTAGTTCCATGTTTAAGATAGCATGACTTTTCCTTGATCCCATCCTTGACCCTATTCCACATTATGTCCTATGAAAAACATTTCAAAAACTTGGGATGAGCACAAAAAACTCAGTAAGGGATACACAAAGAATGAAAACTGTTAGTTTTTCAAAACAACAAGTAAACCATGAATACTTTAACATAAGTAATAATTTTCACCTTTATGAAGTAGTAAATACTATTCAATGAATAAAATATCATCACTTACCCTTTTGTAAAAAAAATATTACCATAAAACCCATATAAAGACCACATAACATAAAAAAGGTAACTTGGGACAAAAATATACTTAAATGGAATAACCATACGGTCGACTTCCACACATATCAGTAAATGGAATATCCATACAGCCAGCTTACATACCCAATGCATTAGAGGTTATAACGTAACCACCCGTCCTGGTATTCATGGCACCACCCATCATTTGGTTTATCACGTAACCACCCTTCAAATGTCCAAGTACCATTATAAAATCATAAGAATGAAAACAAATATAAAGGAGAGAAAAAATTTCCACATTTCAATCACAATATATCACTTGACATAACAAATCCATTATCAAAACCATTTTCAATACCAAAATACATAAAAGAGTATATGGTATTTATTTTCTTTTAAAAACATTACGGCTTATTGAGGAAGCCAAATATCAAATAATACTTGCGGCGGCGGAAAAGGTCGTTGTCACCACTTACGTTAAAAGAAACATTCCTTTTTGTCGTTTAGTAAAACGCTTCGTAGAAAAATATTCCCTTTGAATGAAATGAAAAGTCAAAGGTGTTTTATACAGCGTATAAAAGAAAGTCTTGTATTATAAAAAAATATGCCTCAATGAAAGGAGATTGAGACGAAGTCCCTTAACTTGTGTCCGACTTGACCCGTTCGTTCTTTAATATCATGAATGATAAACTAAAGTTAATTTCTACTTGATTAAGAACCTTTTTCAAGTTTATTATTCCTTTTACATCACTTATTACTATGTTATAAACATTATGTAACCATTTAAGTTAATAACGTTCATTTTGTCGATATTTAGTACTTGAGTAAAAAATGAACACCTTATATTTACAAGTTGTCCATGTGGTCAAAGGTTCATTATATCCAGAATTATATTCATGATTTGGATATCATAAATATCATATATATCTAGTATATACATTTTTTTATAATAGTACATAACATTTAGAGTTAATAAATGAAATGCAACGTTCATGGAGACGGTAAGCCGTACGTACGCATGAACGCTAATTTCATTTCCATTTCTTATTTTTATGGAATTAAAGCATAATGATACATAGTTATATTATAATTATAGTATAATATCATATATAATATCATTAACTCCATCCTTTATACATCCCACATAAGGCATTAACGAATCAAATCACTTTGAGGGGGCGGTAGTCCTCACTTCCTCAAATGAGATTATCGTATTTACCCACTATAGAAACCATAAATGCATGCTATAAATGGAAAATAAAGAAGCATAAAGAAAACATAAACATAATATATATCATATATAAATACATTTCCATCATAATGTCCACCATTAGAGGTGGTAGGAGATAATCGAACAATCATCGTTTCGTGAGGCGTTAGTTTGCCATCCACAGAAACATTATGTTCTTCACCCATTAGATGGAGGTGTGTGTATGTGTAGTGCGAATCCTTCTCATAAAAATATCCTAGTATATTGAGGATACTATTGTTGTTACAAAATAAAGGAATAAAAAATAATTTAGGGGTTTGAGAAGTAAAATAAAATAAAACAATTTAAGAGAAATCGTTACCTTTAATTTAGGCAACTTCCTTTGGTTTGAACCAAAAGGATTTATTGAAGTGACTTATGCCTAAGGTAAGGCTTATAAGGGGATGAGAGGGATGTTGGGAGATTAATTTTTCAGAGGTTGGATGAGCCAAATTGCTTTAGAGGTGTGAGGAATTGGTTATAAGTGGTCTCCTTTTATAAGGGAGAGGAGGGGCTCTTTAGGAAAGTGTGAAAATATTATTTTATAATATAATGATATTCGGTTTCTAATGGTCCAAAAATAATTATAGTCGAAGATAAGATGAGTCATGGTTGAAATAAAATCATCCAATCAGAATTGGACATGTTTTGGAAAATATTTTAATCATTATAATCTTATTTATTTAAATCATTTATTAATGAGGTAAATACTGCATCATTATTGTGTCATAAATAATTTAATTTATTCAATGTCTAAAAATTATAAAAAAATACCATCATGTAGGAAATCATTTTTTCTTTCCAATGAGTATTTATAGTAAAAAATAGGACTTATATAACACCATATAAAAATTAATTACTAAAATATTTTTGTTAATGTCAATTTTGTCTTTAAGTTAATTAATCTAAATTGTCATTATCACTTCCAAGTGGATCAAAGGGGTCCCAAAATCGACCCAAATATGCCCATGGTCGTAAATGACTCATCCAATAAGGTTTAAAAAAGTGTTAAGGTAATTTTTAATTATTATAATATTCTTTTAACCTTGAATTACCCTATTTACCTTTAACCGCGGTAAATAAAAGTCAAAAGTTACTATTCACCAAAAATTATTTTCATCTTAATGAAACCACATTTTACTTTTTGATAACAACCATGTATGTCAGATTTTTGAAATTAAATTCACAGAAGTGGTAAAATTTCATTTAAATGAAAAAGTTAGTTTTTTTAACTACCACTAAGTGGTGTCACTATTCATCAAAAATTGAAGTTTTTCAGAAAAATACCAAAAATTCAGCCTAAGATATATTTGATATTCCGAATTCAAAAATTATGTCTATTTTTCCAAATTCAAAACATATAAGTGGAATTAATTAATTTTAAAATTAATTCCCATTATCAAAACAAATAGCGTGTTTTTAAGAAACAATAACTATCAAAAGATTAATACTTGTTTATGTCCAATTTCAAAGTGAAATTAATTACAATGACCAACATTGGATTAAATGGTAAAAATATATTTCAATTTCACTTTAAAACCAACTAAAAAGATAATCTAACTATATAAATAAATTACATTAAAAGGCACTTTTGAATTAAAATAAAGTATTTTTCACTATTCATTAAAAAATGAACTTTATTAGAAAAATAACAAAAAATTACCCAAAGTAAAATTTGATGTCCCCATTCTAAAGAAGGATTATATTTGGTCAATTAGAATTTATTAAAGTGACCAAAACTATATTTAAAAAGGGTTCTCCATTAAAAGGCGGTAAATCAGCCTTTTAATGTAAATTATGCTTAAAATTAGATTCATTAATATTTTAAGCCTCTAACTTTTTATTGAATAAAAGTAAATAAATTTAACAATCATATATAATCATATTGTAGTTAGTTTCATTCATTCTTTCCAATACAACGGCTAGGAGTTAACTACAATTTAAAATAATAATATTATATTATTAGTGTGCAACATAAGATTCCAAAGAAACCCGCTGTTGCGTATCGGGTACGCTATTGAACATAGCAACCCCTTTAAAGTGAAATTAATATTTAATTCACAAATATTAATAAATATGAAATATGTCTTATTCTTAATTTACTTGGGATGTTACAATAAGGATTATATAAAGTTCAAAATTCAGTTAATACTATTCATAACCGCTTTTGAATGGCTAGTTTGGTAAGTCGTGGTGCGCTTGAAATCAGTGTTGAATGTAGTCCAAGTTATTGAATTACTTTGAAGAAATAACGTACTATGAAATATTGGGGTGTTACAGCTGACCCACACAGGATATGACCCACACAAGATCAGTATGCGCCTACCCACACAGGATCACTGAGCACTGACCCACATAGGATCTGACCCAAACAGTATCGATAGGTACTAACCCCCAAGAGATCACCCTTCATTCTCCACCTCACAACCAACCACTGGATTCCAACACTTAACACACTTGATTCCAGGAGGATCCGTTCCTTAAGCCATTAGTTGTATTTCAACTGGCACGAAGTCCCACGAATAAGTAACCTAGTGAACCGCCATGTTATAAGGGTTCCAACACAACAAACGGAGCGTCAACTGGATGCCCAGTCTATAAGTTATAGGCATTTTAGTGCCAAGGGACAAATTGGATTCAGGTTTGATCCAACCCAGCCATAGTCCAACTTTATCCAAATATCAAGTGGAGTATCTCAAAAGTACTTCCTCGTCCTAAGGGTTCTGGTTCCATATACGGTTCATCAAACAGACGCCCGGTTTAGGAGATATTCCCATTTAAGCGTAACTGGGTCGAAAGGGGTCCAAATTCGGTCTGATTCGGTCAGACCGACCCAACCCGGTCTGCTGGGCCCATCCCAGTTCTACTAGGCCTGGTCTAACCCGCTGGCCGTGTGCTCAGTCCACTGAACATGGGCTAGGCCCGTTGGGCTGCAGGTTTGGCTCGAACCACCCGGTTGGACATGGCCTACTGGGCCAAGGAACCGCTCGACCCACTGGATGGGTGCGGGGGACCCGCTCGCCTCCCAAATGGCTGAGATGTTTGGGTTTTCAAAGAAACGGTGCCAGGTGGCGTTGCACCACCTGGGCGGTTTGTGTGGACCGACCTTCTATGGAACCTGTAGACTATGGGTTCGCCCTCTTCCGCGGCTCAAAGCTGCGTCCTTCCTCCGCAGCGCGTCACCGTAGCGCGCCACCCAACTCCAATGCAGTCGGAAAAGGCCGGCCGCCCCTTGTCTTCCATGGTGCCTTCGAGCGCCACTGTCCCTTTATGACTGGAGGGTGTCGGCTGCCGTCTCCCTCGGTCACCGGTTCCACCACGCCGACAGAGCTTCTGTGGGCCACTGGTGAAGCTTCAGTGGTCTGATTTTATTCCCATCTGCACCTATGGGCTTTCCGGGATGGTGCCTATGTTGTGCGGCCCTTGGTTCCACCTTTACTCCATATCTTCTAGTTTCCCATGAATAACACATCCAATACCGTGATCGGTGGAGGGTCTGAGCCTTATTCATTTGGCCTGCACCCTCCACGTTAGCATAATAACAAGGGAAGAATTTCAAGAATGAAAAACTCTTAGTTAAGAAATGAAACCCCCTACCTCAAGTTCGTTGAAAGTCACTGTGGATGAGGAAGGAGTGTCTACGTTCGAGGGTGCTGCGGATGAAGGAGAAGGTTCACATCCTTTGGCACTCATCGTCAAATCCTCCAATGGTCATCGAAGCTTCGTTCTACATTAGTGGAAGACGTTGCCAACACTTTGTTAGAGGTTCCTCCCTTTAGTCCCAAAAACCCATGTCCGAGCTTCGTTTAAATATAAGAAAAGAGGATATCAGCCCACCGTGCAATTAATGAGGTTCATTAAAAAATTTAATTTAATGAACCTATTAATTCTCCCAATGGTGAGGTTATACAACCAAGTGTAATAAACCATTAAATGGTCTAAAAACCTAGTGGTCCCACCACCACCGCTCAACAGTTACAAAGAAACAAATAAAATAACTCGTTGAGTTATTTTTTCTGTAAAGTCCAAAAATTAATTTTTTCGTCCGACCCTTTCCGGTCGAAGTTAAGCTTCCCTTAAGAGAATCCTGGTGCTGTGGATTCAACAGTTCCCTTATATTTTTAATCTGAGAACTAATTCAAAAGATAGAAATCACCTCCCACACGTTTACTGAGCGTATCTTAAAAAAAGTTCAAAATTCCTTTTTGGGCTCTCTGGGCCTCAGAATCACGTGCCGTCAATTTTTTGCAGACTCGTAATAATCCCAAATAATTTAAAAAAAAAATTATATAGAAAATTAGGGTCTTTACACATATGTTTCCCTCTATTACACCTACCAACATATAAAGATAGAGCATCTAAAACCTTATGGTTTTTTCCAGCCTCATCATGTTCCGGTCTAGAAACGGGAATAAGTTTCCATGATTTTTTTAGATTACCACCAAATCCCTGAGGGAGGAATGATATCTGGGTGGTGATTAATTGGATGAAAAATTTGGCTCACTTAATTCTGATTAGAGACACCACTAAATTTGAAGATCTAGGTAATTTGTATGTGCAAGTGATCATGAAGTTACAAGGGGTTCATTCTTCCATTATTTTAGATTGGGATCCTAGGTTTACTTTGAGTTTATGGAAGAGTCTCTAAGAGGTTATGGGGACTCAGTTCAGGTTGACTATGACTTACCATCTATAGATGGACAGTCTGACAGAGTGTTCTATTTAGATCTTTGAGGATATACTTTGTGTATGCGTCTTGGATTTTGTTGGATCATGGGATAGCCATCTATGACTGGTTAAGTTTTCTTATAACAACAATTATCAGTAGTCGATTAGAATGGATACTTTCAAAGTTTTGTATAGTTTCTCATGAAGATCACCTATTTTTTGGGTAGAGGTGGTCAAGGATGCTTTAGTGGGATCAATTTTTGTTCAGGAGACATCAATGAGGATTCATGATATACATCAGCATCTAGTTGTAGCTCATAGTCATCATAAATCATATGTGAATCAAAGGCATCATCATTTAGAGTTTTTCATTGGTGATTGGGTGTTTTTGAAAGTATCTCCTTGGTTGGGTCACTATTGGCTTGGAAAACATGGAAAGTTAGCTTCTATATATGTTGGACCATTTGAGGTTATTGAGCATCTTGGGTAGAATGCTTATTGGTTGGAATTTCTAGTTCAGTTGATGAGTATTCATAATTTTTTCCACATATCACAACTCATGAAGTACCATCCCGACCCCTATCATGTTCCGAGTTATAAAAAGATTGGGTTGGTGCTAAATATTTATATTGTGGAGAAACCATTGGAGATCATTGATTCTTAGGTAAAAGTATTATGTGGTAAGTCAATTTCGTTGGTTAGAGTATTATGGTGGCATAAATAAAATTCTCATGAGACTTAAGAGCACTAGTCATTGATAAGGGACTAGTGGTATCACCTATTTTATGGACATCATTCTTCCAAATGAATTCCCATGGATGAAAATTATTATGGTGAGGATTTCATAATACCCTATTACCTAATTTTAGCTATTTCTCTTATATATTTTCATTTTTATCATTATTCAGGTGTGTTTTGGGACTCTCGAGGACCGATAAGATTTACTGGGTAAAATGACCTAAAGTTTAGGGATGTATATTTGTTTAAATTAATGGAGTCTGACTATAAATATGTTGAAGACCTTGTGGGGTTCTCTATAAGTTTGGAGAAAACCAGTGTTGATTTGGGATTTTGAGAATAATCTAGAGTTTTTGCTGTTTGTTTGGCGATTTCACACCACGTAATGATTACACATCATAAAAATTTTAAATGTCGTGTAAAGTGTTCATGATGTGTAATAGTTTCTGAACATATTTCATGAACTGGTACAATACATGAAAGGTTTAAATGCTATGTATATGTTACATGTCATGTAATATTTGAAATCCATATTTTTAATACGAGGTGACACGTTTTTTGGTGGGACTCTTAAATCATGAATTACACATTGTGTAAGGAATACACGCCATGTAATTCTCACAGTTTATTCTTATTAGGGTGCTACATGGGTGTTTTATTATTTCATTCATCCATAACCTCTTTTCTCTCAACTTAGGTTATCTCCCAGGTGATTTTGGATACCTACGCTCTTTTTGGATTACTTCGTTCAACGATTTATCTCTATTGTGGTTGTAGTGTGTTTCTTTAGGTGAGTAATCCTTCTACTTATTCATTACCTTTGATCATGATACCACCATTTTGCCTCATTATCGGATCCATTGATCTATGATGATAATCTTATTGATCCTTTCTAGATCTATTATGTGATCTTACTATGGAGGATAACCGTTGTGTTGGTTGTGGTGTAGCATGAGAATTCTTTGAGGTCTGTTGTGATCTATCCTCTTCATCGGCCATTATAATTATTGAATTAATTATGATATGTGAGGATTGATTATAGGGCCTATGTTGCTGCCTTTTTGTTCTTCCTTGTTATTGGATCCAATTGTGGGCATGCATGACCCGAGTTTGAGGTAGGTGGTTCTGTCTTTATCCTATGTTGGATGAACTGTATTTCTCTAATTTTGATAGTTTTTTTATAAATAAAATGGAATGATTGATCAATTTATTTGTGCTTGTGAGAATGAGTTTTCGAGAAAATATGGTCTTCCCCTTATTTTGGTAAAAGAAAAGGTATTTTTAAAGAATCTTGAAATGGTTTTCAAAGCATGATTTTGATGAAATGGTTTGGAAAACATAGCATGTGATAATCCTTGGGTACTTAGGTGGAAGGTGTGGTGATATTACTTATACATTTATACTATTGGGGAGTTCACTCATGAGGTGTTCCTAGGATCCCTAGCCTTGTTTTTTAGGGACTTGTTAGACACTATTGGTAGGTTCACATTCTGGGGTGTTTCTATGCTCTCTAGATTCGATGCATATATCTAGAGTCTTGATGCACATGATTGTCTATGTCTTGGGTATGAGTGTCCCAGCTATCCAGACTTGTAGTGATCCTTGTCGTGATGTTACCAATGATTTAGATGTTTTGTCTTATACTGTTTTAGCTTATACTACCATAAATTTGATATGATATGTGATACATTCTTTTATTTTTATATATTCTTTGATGTATATGAAATAATTTGGAACTATTTTACCTTAGAAATGTGTAAAAAGGGAAAATTAATTTTTTTCCATGCTTTTGATATAAATACTATTTAACTATTTGTCATGCCTTATTTTCTTTAAAGCTAAGAATTGTTCAAATTGTTATACAAAGACTTGATATGGAACACCTGAGTGGGATCCTACTGAGCCTATTTAGCTCATACCCTATGCACCCCTTTGGTAGTTCATATACCTTTATATGTCTTTTGATGTTGGGAAAATCAAGGTACTGTAGTGAGGCGGCAAGGAATCTGTCAACCATGTTTGGGTAGATGGTGGTGATATAGTGGTATTTTTCCACACTATCACATGGAGTAGCTATTTTGGTTTTGTTTTCCCTTTGATGCTGGACTTGTCTCTTGAAGATTATTTATCTACTTTTGAGTTGTATAATTTTTGTTGTTTCCTTTTTTTTATGACATATATACCTATTTTTCTTTTAGTGTTTCTTTCTGATATGTGTGTGTGTGTGTGTCTGTCATGTTGTCTGCTTCAGGTTGGGAGAAATCATTCCCCCTGGTTGTTGTTGATGCCTGAGTGCTAGTCACTAGTTAGTAGGGATCGATAATTCCCTTCAGGTATGTGATGACTTAGGATGAGTACCCGTTTGAGAGGGTATCTAGGTTGGGTTTTTCACAAGTTGTTTTTATCCCCATAACAAAAATATGACAGATACTAAAAGTAAGAAAGTGACATTTTTTATTTTTTATTTTACTTAAATATTATAAAGTTAAAAATAAAATAAACATGACACTAAGTTTCCATATTTTTGAAACTTGGATGTACATGGCTAAAATCCACTCATACAAAAGGATAAAGGAAAGTTCTAGGGTCATTTTTCAGTTCTTATCATATTATTGTTAACCTTAATTACCTGATTTACCCTTACCATGGTGATAATAATTTATTATGATTAATATTCATAATAACCAAAAAATAAAAGGGATATATTTAACAAATTTGGACCTCCTAATTCCAAATTTGGAGTCCATATTTCATGATTCAATTTTTATGAGTTTCAAAAACTATTTTAAGATTAAAATTAAAAATATAACAAAGAAAAGTTTTTCAGAAAAATGAATTTTTAAGTATAAAAATGTTTTTATACCAAATTTAACCATAAAATTGATTCTAATGAACTCAATTGGATCATTAATACTATATGAGAAATAATTTTAATTTGAAACCATTTTAAAACAAAATGGAAAATTTTAAATTCTTAAAATAAAAATACAATTTTCAATAAATATTAGTATTTTTCATTATTCATGGTAAAATCAATCTTTTTAGAAAAAATCTCAAAAATCCACCCTAAACTAATTCTGATATGATTATTTCAAAAAATTATCATTTTTTATCAAATAAAAATTCTAAAATTTCCAGAAATTAATTATAATATCCACTCATAAAAAATAATAAAAATCATGTTTGAAGGAAACATATTTTAGAAGCATAATATGAATTTACTAAAAAAATTGAATTCTTATTTCCCAAGATTTAACCAAAACATTTTTATTGAGTAGTACCTTTATATATATTTAATAATGTGGTTATTTCTATGCATAACCACCAATTCAATGGCTAGGTTATAATGGTCATATTTAAATAATGATATTTCATGGTTCGTTTAAGCTTGGTATTGTGTGTCATTTATGCTATCGAACATAATGTTCTTATTTTAAAATATTGGGGTGTTACATGTCAACATATGGTAGTTAATATTTCATTAACTCAATGTAGGAAAATAAAGTTCAACTATTGAGTTTGGATACTCCAGTAAATGATTGGGTGATTGAATTTGGAGCATCCTATCATTCAACTGGAGACCAGAGATGCATCATTAATTATATATTTGGGATGTCCAGAAAAGTCCATCTAGAGGATGGTGAAGCCCTAAAATTTATTGGAAAATGATATTTCAACATCTGGATGAATAATTGAGTATTCTTGAATTTAAATGATTTTTTCTATATCCCTAGACTTATAATAAGTATAATTTTCTTTGGGAAACTTGATGATGTAGGCTACAGGACTAGATTTTCTGATGGTGTATGTAAAGTTACTTGATGATAAATGATAGTTTCACAATGATTAAAGTATGAAACTATTTACATGATTAGAAATTAATATGGGATAGTGGTTTCTAGAAGTATAACTTTCAATGATCTAAGATTTCGACACTGTAGGTTCGATCAACTCAGTAAAAATAACTTGAAAGTTTTGAAGGTTAAGGGAATACCAAACTATGATCACACAGAAATTAGAAAGTGTGAAATTTGTCTACTAGGAAAGTAGAAAAGAGTTTCTTTCAAATTAAATGGTCAGGAGCCTAGGAATCATAAGTTGGATCTTGTACACTCAAATGTTTGGGGACCTTCCCCTATCCTCTCTTATAGTGGTTACCTCTACTTTCTCACCTTCATTGATGATGCAACCAGGAAAGTACGAATTTAGTTATTGAAACAAAAAAATGATTTATTCCAGGTTTTTACTCAGTGGAAAATATCAATATAAAGGGAATTCACCTATAATTTGAAGTACAAAGGAATGAAAAATAACGGTGAGAACATTAGATGAAATTTTTATAATTTCTAAAAGAAGGGAGGAATAAGGAATGAGAAGATAGTTCCTTAAACTATACAATAGAATGAAATAGATGAAAGGATGAACTAGATTTTTATAGAGAGATAGAGAGTTAAAATTATGAGGTTTCACTCATGAATTCTTATAGAAATTTTTCTAGAGACACTCAATATGACGGTGTATCTCATTAATAGAATCCCAACATCAATAGTTAGGTAGTAACTTCTAGAGGATATGTGGTCTGACATATGACTAGAAGTTCATCATCTCATAGTATTCAATAGTTTATAATATGCACATGTAAATGCTAAGGATAAGGAAAAACTTGAATTAAAATCCAAAATATGTTTTTTTCTTGGTTATGGAGATAAAAATTTTAGATATCGTTTGTGGGATGGTGAAAGAAAACAAATCACCTGAAGTAGGGATGTTTCCTTCAATGATAAAGTTCTATGGACGGACCAAAACTTGGTAGAATAAGAAGTTAAAGGAATATAAACTATTAAATTCTAGGTTGATCAGAGTATTGGTAGTTCAAAAAAACCAAAGAACTCATATATAGGTGCTCAAGGCATCCAAAGTCTAGAATTAAGACCATTAGAAAGACCAGAGAGTTCAAGAGTAGCTATAGCTCGAGTGGGAGTATTGAAATTACATGACTTGGAAGTTCGATTACCAGAAGATTAGGTACCATTAGAAAGAGTAGAGCCAATAAACTCAGATAAAATAATTCAACTGAGGAGATCAACTACAATTAAGAGACTAGTGTAGAGGTTTGGGAATGATTTTAACTCTCAAATCTTAATGGTTTTAGGAGAACCTGAAAATCCAGAGGAGTTATATTAACTTAGTCACTCTAAACAATGAGATTCAGCCACAAATGAGGAGATAGATTCATTAAATCTCAAAGAACATGTGTGACTGTTTAAATTATGGAGGGTAAAAAGACACTTGAGAATAAGTGAGTTTACCGGATCAAGGAAGAAGTTGATGATAATAAAATATACAAAGAATAGTTATTAGTGAAAGGGTTTCAATAGAAGGAAGGACTAGATTTCTTAGAAATATTCACACTGACATTTTATTATTATAGCATCTAAAAAATTCTAAGTATAGTGGCATCAGAAAATCTATATCTAGAGAAAATGGATTTTAATACAAATTTACTTCATGGTAATTTTGAGGAAAGATTTACATGAAATATGCAATAGGTGTACTAGAATTTGGGCATCATAATTTGGTATGTAAAATGAATAAAATATTGTATGGATTAAAGAAATCACTATTATAGTAGAATAAAAAATTTGATAGGTTTATGTCATAAGAAGGATTCAATAGGTGTAATTCTCATCATTATTGTCATTGAAAGAAATGTGATGATGGTAATTTTATCATTTTTATAATGTATATTTATGACATGTTGCTGGTCAGACCGAATGTTAAAAATATTGAAAAATTGAAAAATAAATTGTCCATAAGTTTCAAGATAAAAGATATCAGGCAAGAAAAGAAGATACTAGGGATGATAATAAAAAGAGATTGAAAGACATTAACTTTGGTTCTATCTTAGAAGGAGTATATCTAGAAAATAATTGAAAGGTTTGGGAATGATCAATGAAAACTTGTTTCTACCCCACTTGATAGACATTTCAAACTTTCCAAGGCACAAAAAATTGCAACAAAATATGGGCATCAATACATTGAGAAAGTTCCTTATGTTTAATTTTTTAAAAGTATAGTGTATGTAATGATTTTTACTTGACTAGATATTGAATTTTTAATGTGAGTTGTGAGTAGATTTATATATAACCCTGGAAAGGAACATTGGGAAGTTATCAAGTTGATCCTTTGGTATTTAAAAGTATTGTAAGATCATGCTCTTTGTTTTGGGGAAGAAGACCCATTATATGGTTTTATTAATGGTAACTTTTCTAGAGGCCCAAATAGTTGAAAGATCAAAATAGGATTCATATTTACTTATAGAAGAGTAAAAATTAGTTAGATGTTGTAACTCTAGAATATTTTTACATTAAGTACAACTAAAGTAGAGTATATAGTGAAAATGGAAGTTAGGAATGAGATGGTTTGGTTGAAGTAGTTTTTGAAGTAATTAGGAAGAATTTAGGAAGGAGGGATTCTTGTCTGTGATAGCTAAAGTGTAATTCACTTGGACAAAAATATGTTTTTCTATGTAATTACAAAACACATAAACTTGAAGTACCACTTTAATGGAAATATGATGGAGGAAAAAGTGTTATATTTCCATAAGATCATTGGTAGCCAAAATATGGCCAAGATTTTTATTAACACTTAATCTCAATAAAGTTTGAGGTGGAATCGTGACTAAGTGGGGCTTGGGTGAACATAATGAAGAAAATGTGGATGAAAACCACTACTAAATAAAAAGTATATATTTTTGTTGAGGATGGTTGATGAGGTTTTACATGGAATAAGTCTTCAAGTGGGATATTGTTGGGATGTGAAGCCTTATTTTGAGAATCATAAGTTTAGAAGCATCATAAGTTCAGAGCATCAAAATTTTGAGCATTTGATTTACATACATCCAAAATTCAATCAATGATAAGTGATTGGGATCAGTGTGTATACAAAAACAATTCATCTCTTCAATAGTAGTTGGGTCATCAGAATTTTTTATCTTCCAATGGCATCAAGAGTGGTTCAGATATTGGTGAACCTTATAGAAGGAATTATCCATAAATAAGAATATAATATCATTTACCAGAGAAAGTGATTGAGATTAACAATGTTATGAGAAATCAATAATTAAATTCCATTTGGAAGACCCTCTATGAATATGGTAAAGTAGTGTGGATAAAATAATTTTCCGAGTTTCTTATAAAAGGAAATGGGGATCAACCCTAAACATTGAATCTGAGCATGTGATAGTGATTCTAACACATGCACAATACATCAAATTTTTATAGAGTGTTAATAATTCTGTAATGAAATATTATTAACAATTTTTTTAGTTGATTATATTATTTTATAATTTTGATAATATAAATAAGTCACAATGGTTCCTTTAATTCATGTAGTAGAAAAGTCTAATGCATGTTAAATTCTCCTATATTCATTTACTACTTTATGTACTTCAATTTCATGTATTAACGTTGCTTATTTTTCCATTTCATTTTTTTTTCTATTGAGGCTTGTGTGATTTTGACTTAGTGTTGTGGGTAGAGTGTAGTAAATTCCTACTTCCAGTAAACTTAGTCAAGGATATGAGAAGTTCCAAAGGTTTGGTTTTCCATTGTTTATATCTTCATATAAACTTCTAGTGGTACAATGATAATACTTCTGATGGTCTATCAGTAGCACAAGCAATTTTTTTGGGAGATCATTATTTGGTCTCATTATACCCTAATAAAAATCCCAATATTATACCACAATGAATCTATATAAGAGTATTCTCTATAAAAACCAATAAATCTAGTTTGAAAACCAATTTTAAAAAAAATTACATTGAAAAAAATTCTTTAAAAATTCATGGGGTTTTATAAAAAACAAACCATTTTTCAAAAACATGCACAAAAAAGGTTCAATAATTAGATAATGAATCCACATGTCACAAGAATAATCATGAATAAAATTTAATATACAAAAAATGGGGTTTTTAGCATAAACGCATGGGTATCCAAAGAAAACAAGGCACAATAAATAATTCATCATGGTACCTTAGCAATGTGATTGAGCATGAATTAGTCAAAAACATGGTTTGATAGTTTGATAAGTATGTACAACCAGTTTGGAATCTCTATCAGTCATCCCCAAGTCCTACACTCCATGATATCTCTTGGTTTACATAGGAAACATTATTTCCAAGAGCTTGCTTGGTCCCTTGGGTGACATTATTTCTATGAGCACCCTCAGTCTTGTGGGGAAAACCCCTTATTTAGTTCAAGACATAAGATAAGGCTTCAATTGTTTATGTCACTCACACACCCAAGGTCTCCCATATATCACACATTTCCAATTACAAAAATTATATAATAAAATCCAATTTCACAAACAACACATGACCATAATAATAAAACACCAATCTCATGGAAAAAACCTTTCAAAACCCCCTTTTTAAATATATTTAAAACCATAAATACTTCTTGAGGCATCTTATCAAATACATTTCATGAATTTAAATCACTTACTCTAGAAAAGAAAATTCAAAAAATAAAATTTCTATTTCATTTCATAAATCACTATAAACATAGATAAACCAACATTATCAACACAATTTAAAAGAAACTTGACAAAAAAACAAAAATAAATCAATAACCAATGGTAATAAATATAAATACCCTTAAATAGAGACACATAACTCAAAATAAAATCAAAAAATATCACCTTTGATGAAAACCAAAAGAATTGAGAGAGAGATAGAGAGAGATCCTAATGAACCTAAAACACCAAGGAAAAAATAATTCCCCCATCCACAACCCTAGATTCGGCCACATAGAATTATAGGGTTTTATAATTCCATGAAAATGGAAGAATAAAGGAATAAAATTAATGAAAGAGGAATAAATCAAGATAAACCAATATTACCTTGAATAAAATCACCAAAATTCAAGGGAGATCCACTAGGAACCAATGGGGGAGAAGCTCCAAGCCACGGGGAAGGTTTTGTGCATGAGTGCGGAGGAGGAGGAGGCAAGGAGGAGTTAAATCTATCAAGGGAATATAGGTAAATTCCAAAATTTTAATGAGTTATACAACCCACATGGTTAGACAAACCATGTTCCAATCATACAGGATCCACTATCTCCCCAAACCAAAGCTGTGAAGTTCCTAGAGCCCATAACATGGTTAAACAAACCATGCTCAAACCGTTCCAAACTGCATTATCCCCCAAGTATCCCTCTCGCAAGGTTACCCACATGGATACTACTAACCATGTTCTACCCATGATCTAGATCACATTTCCTCTAAAAACTAAGGTTTTAAACCTATAACTCCTAGGAACTCCAAGAATAGATAAATAAATAAATAAAACTCAAAATAAAGCATATCAGTGACCTGAAGGGTGTCACATGTATCCACCGATCAATCAAATCACCCAATTCTTATTTGGGATCCTCCTTGTATCTAATATATTCTAGTATCTATTGAGATTTAATTAAGTATAAGTAAGAGATCTTGATAAAGAGTGATAGAATTAGCAGGAGGCTTGGGTGAGCTCAAAATCCCCATCACAATGGCTACTACGTCCTTTATATAGGCCCTCAGAACACTTTTGAGTCTCTTCAGAATTTACTCATACATTATAAACCATACAAATAAATTCCTCTGTCATTCATTCATTTTTCATACAAATTCACAATTGATCCTATTATGCATTTAATCTTATAAAATGTCTATAATAATGATAACCATGTGTTCAAAATAACTGAATGTTAATTTTTAACATTTGAATTCCAAGTTAATTACAACATTTCATTTTAATTGTATAATATTATCAACCCATATTATAATATCAACCTACTATAAAATATGATATATAAGGTAAATGATGTTAAAATATTATCATACTATAACCAGTGATATGCGACATAACTTGGATTCAAATATTTCTTATAGTATTAAATACTTCATATCATACACTATAATATGTTCTTAATTATATTATATGAAAATAAAGATTTATGGTATATATTCTTCAATATTCCACTCACACTAAAGCCTCATAAAATTTGTTTTATTATACCTTATATTATATCATATATAATAACTTATGAAACCATGTCCAAAACTCCTTTTGGATATTTTCAAAACACTTTTGGAAATCTATCATCGATTTTATGGTGTATTATATTATATGAAATACCTTGTGAATAACTATTCAAAACTATATTGGATAAACTCTAAAAAACTTTTATAGAACCTCTCTAAGTTTCAAAAAACTCAGTCCCCATCCAGTAAACCAAAAATTATGTCTCTACAAGATTTTTTAGTGTTGATAATAAATATGAATTCTTGAATTCATAGATGTAATCAAAGAGAATCCTTTAGAAAATTATTTGTACTACTCAAGATACTATGAGATCTGGTGTGATCTATATGAAACACATGTATTTTTATACATGTTTTTACTAGTTATATCATATACAATAATTCATTTACATATGATCCCTTTGTCTAAGTCATTGAGAAACCATTAGAAAAATATCATGTTAATCTTATATAACTGATCATAAGTTATTGATTCTCTGAGTATAGACTAACCAAGTTGATAAATACATCACATGTCATTCAACCTTATGAATGAGTAAATCACATTCCCCTTATCTAATAAATACGTACATCAAATGTCTTATATAGGTATTATATTACATTCCTTCAGTCTATCTCAATTAAGGGACAAGTTTTCATACTTGTTAACTAGGTCTCTTTCACCCACTAGCTCTCCCAACAGTTCCCTATGCTATCAAAAAACACTCACACAAGAAAAAAAGTTGACTATGAAGGTTCTTTATCTTATCAGTCCTCAACGTCACTAGTTCCTTGATAAAGGAAACTCCACTCTCATAGCCCATCTTACCTAGGACAGTATCATATAACGATTTATATACATACCTCCTTAGTTACAACATGTGAAGAACACAAAGAAACCCAAAACTATTGTGGTCACGAGGTTAAGTGACACACCACCTCACTATCCTAACACAACAACCATAAAATAAATGGACTGAGTTTCCCAAAGATATCCTATCATCCTTGCAAATACTCTATAATTATTTAGTTCTAAAGGCATCAATCATTAGTCTACTAAGGACCCCTTATGTTTACCATATAATCATCACCCCCCCGGATGAACTCTACCCTTTATAACCATTACTAGAACAAAAATTAAGACCCAAGTGATATTACCCACAAGTTCTGACTAGTATAACAATGTCTTGAAAGGTCTCTCATACATGGTCTTGAAATTATTTTACTTCGGTAGTGGAGTGGAAATCATTATGATATGAAATCCCCACCAATGATATATCTGGAGAGATGAATCAAAAAGGACCTAGAAACCACAACCCAATCCTATATGATGCATGTAACAATGTTTTCTCTACAACTATTTTCTATATATATCAAGTAAACAAGTAGGTTATCAAGGTTTTGGTGAATGGATATGTCGGCCACCACACCAACACTAGACACCCTAGTCTGAGCTCCATACTCAAAATACTTTAACACCATTTCCCTAGTTCCCAAAACAATCCTCATAGATAGAGAAAAGAAACTATAAAATCCAATCAAAAACCTAGTCAGTGTCATAAAAATTCAGGTTGGGTACTGCTCTAATACCATTATGTCATGACCCAACCCAATGAGGATCGAGACACTACTACCCCAATTTTTCCTCCAATAGGCCAGGGGTTGTCGACTAGCACTAAAAAGGTATATCACACACATGGGAGGTATTATCATTAAGTACCTATATGCATGCACACATATCCAAGCCTATACAATTATTAAATGTAAAACAACTGAAAAAATGAATGAATACATCTATAATACCACAACCAGAGTATGAAAAAAGTAATAGAAAGCATAAAATGGGGCCAAATAAAAGACCAACCAAAACTAGAAAGTAAATCCCAACCTACTCAAAAGGAAGGGACTGCTGTCAAATGTAATACTGGTATACACCTCAGTATGTCTATACAAAACTAGCTCCACCTTCTCCTAGTCCAACAAGGAATTCTCAAAAGGTCCATTGTCTACATAAGACACAAAACGTGAGGGCAGAGATTGTGCATGGGTGATTATAACAATACCTAGTTGGACGCCCCAAAATTACTAATAATAAAGCATCAAGAGTAGTCATATCATCACATGATATGATAATCATAATAAAAGACATAAAAATAAACATCTAGATATACACATAAAAGACTATGAGTCTCAAAGGTCTCAACCAATGATAGCCATAATTCCACTGTGAGGTTCCATGATAACACTCGTCTGGGAGGAACCTCTCCCCGAATCATACAACTACTGAAAAAACTCATCCTAGAGGTCATTCTCATCTGGTTTATCCAAGAAGAAGCACATCGTCAAACTAATAGGGTTATTCTGAGATACACACTCAATCAGACTAATACCCCATCAAAAAGATCATATCTCGATACAAAAATAGGGGGTCAACACCTAAGGCTCACTAGGGGGACACTAAAACCTACCAGAAACATCATCCTAGATAGGGTATTGACATCTATGTAAATATTGGTCATTCTAATTCCAACAAACCCAACCTAGGGAAACATGGAGGGCATGGGGATTGCTCTGATCCTCTTGGAGGGATACATGCTCAAATCTATTGAGGGGTATAGTCAAAGTGAAATGAGACAACTCACTCTAGAATATGGGAACTCACCCATACTATAATGATCATCATGAAGTTGAATAGGGGTCACCATAGATGGCGAGAAAGACATGACACACCAAACCCTCATAGGAATGGACCAAGGGAACACACTCAATTGATACTAATCAAACATTTTTGAAAGAAGCGTCTCACTTATGTCACCTCACATTATATATCCAATGCCAAAATGAAGGCCATCATCACATTCTACATGAAAAAATTCTCATAGTGGTCTACTCAAGTACCCATATATGAGTTTGGAAAAATCCAGATGAACACATGAGGATCTTCATTAGTCTGATGGGCTTAAATATAAATCCATTAATATTTCATTATAAGCCCATGAGTGGCCAAAAATATCACACTATAGTGATCCTCATAGAAAAAAATATTTGGGATAGACTATTTACATGACCCAAATAGAAACTCAGTGAAAAAGTTTAATTTTTCCTTATAACACATGAATGATGCTTCATGGGACCCGCCCATGAGTCCAAATTAAATACCCGATATTGGTCTAAAAACATCCGTCTCAATATCAGGGTCATAATGACACAAACGACTTATCAATTTGACACTGTATAATGAATATACTTCAGATACAAGATTTTGAAACAACAACAACAAAAATATTATTAATATTGGGTTCTTTGTGGACCTGATCCACGAGTATGAAAAAGATACCCAACATTGGTCTTGAATTGACCATATCAATGTTAGGGTTGTGATGCCGCAGGTGACATGTCATTCTGACATAACAAAAAGGAGTTATGATGGAAATAGTGTTTAAAAAAAAATAAAAAATAATAATAATAATAATAATAATTATAATAATATTTCAAGGGAAGGTAAAGAGGGCACACTGCCTCCCCATTTCCATGATCAACCTAGCACCCTAGTGCCCTAGCCCCCTTGGATTCTTCTTTTATTTTAATGTTGTTTCTTTTTTATTTTATTACTTTATAAAATTATCATCTTCATATTATTCCCCACTATCACTCATAGAACCTAAAAACCCTAATCCATAACACCTATTTCATGGAACACCACATGGTGCCACCAATCATGCGGCGCACAAAACCTCTTGAAATCACGAATGTGGCACCCAAAAATCACACCGCCCCTACTGTTTTCTGCTCCTCACATGATGAATATGTGAGATTCCACCTTCTAATGGTGGATGACTATCCTACAGATGTCCAAAAATGCTTGATCATGCCGACCATGTCACCTCTTGTACCGACACGCACCTCCCAGTTACCTCACGTCGAGTCGAACTAATCTGTGTGTTTTCAAATCTTAAATCCAAACTCTCTCCACCACACACCACAAGTATGTTTCCAATATCAATCATAAACCCATGGTGATGAATTCATTGTGTCAAATATTGGTTTAATAATTATTTATTATTAGATATTTTTGAACTTCCGGTCAAAATAAATACTATCGATTAATGGGTGAATAATGGAGGGTGAAAATCATGATAAAAAAAATTGAGGAACAAGCCTCAGTCATTGTTCAGGTTGGTCTTGATTCATTTACCTTAAAATGATTAAGTAATAGAAATAAATAAACCAAAACAATATCAATTCCTATACCGTAGGAAGATAAATCAATTACTTTAATTAAACAATTGACCTGAGAAATAATTTGTAAAATAATTAATTCACATTCATCATGGGTAAATTAAAATGGGATAGATACACACAAAACAAAAATCCATACCTTTATTTGGATCAATTTATTATGAATAAAAATCACACATCATTGTCATAGATGAGATCCAAAAATTGTGTTGTCATTGGTGATCCTTACGGTACTCCAATCATCGATCCACAATCCTGATGTCCACCAATGTTCCTCTATTATCTCTTCTCAATTTTCAAGGTTATGAGGATAAACCTATAGATTTATTATAACCACGTATTTATAGAGGAAAAACTAGGACGTTACATCAATGTAAAAATATATATTAATTTATCAATTAATTTATTATTTATTCCCATGATGATTTTTTCAGAAACACCTTGCACCAAAAAAGATTTATTCATGACTAGGGTAAAACCCATTATCTTAACTCAACGGTTCCATCAGATTTCTGATCCAAGCCTTATTTTAAGATTTATTCCACTTTTTCAGAAAAACTTCATGAACATGATATTTAATATATTTTATATATTTAAAAAATTAATTTTGGGCACACCAGGTCTCAGAGTCTCACCCCATCTCAGTGTATGACTTCAGAAATATTACTAGAAATATTCAAAAGTCTTACATGGAAAAAATGGGACATTATATAACAATATAAAAAATTCAGATTAAGGTGATATTTTCTTTTTTGGAAATATATTGAAATTATCTAAATATAAGTCAATTGGATTGAATACTAAATCAGATGTTTTGTGGTTCTAAAAATTGATTAATCTTGTGATATCATCTTTTGATGAATTTTTTGAAAATTTCAAGTGGGATAATTATAGAATCTATTCACAAAATCATTATGGAAGCAAGTTTTTTTCAAATTAAAAATTAAAATTATTTAACTAATTTATAGGAGAATTTTAATGAGATATTTTTTGACCAGATCTAATGTGAGAATAATTATGGAGAAATTGATTGCTGATAAAATTAAGTGTAGAGATATTTTTGGAAGCTATATTCAAATTTAAAATTTGAATATCTGCATGATTTATGGAGGATCAATTATGGAATTATCAAATAAAAAATTTAGGATATATTTAAAAAAAATTCAAATTCAAAAAATATTTGAATTTTTTAATAGTCATGTGAAGATTATCTTGCATATTATTTTGGATTTCATCTTGAAGTTCCAATGGAATATTTTATTTTTCAAATATTATTATTATCAATTTAAATTATTATCTTTAAAAATTATTTTAGGAATTCTTCAATGGAAATTATATAAATATTGAGAAAATTATATAATCCATTTAAATTAATTATTTTCAAATTCAAATTTTAAATTATTGAAGATGGAGATAAAGTCTGAAATGACTTTAAAAGTTCTATTATAAATAAAAAATGAAGAAAATGATGATGTTATTGATTATAATATACAAATATGAAACTCTTGGCATAAAAAATAATCATATAATTATTATTTTACTGTTGTAATCATTGACGATCTTCTACAAAAGTATCAATTTAGATCTTCAACCATTTAAAGAACTTATTTTCTGAAGAAGTTATCCATCTAATATCAGTTACTGCTATAACTATGCACTGATGTTAATTCAACTTTTGTATTTCATCTCTTTCCACTGAAGTGTCAACTGATTTTACTCAGCCATAATGAAGTATTAAATTCTTAGACTAAGTTATCAAGGTTCTATATAAAAGATATGGAATTCCTTGTAAAAGTCCTATTGTAAAGTGTCAACTACCTGCACTTAGATTTTGAGGTCCCTAAATAAAAGGAAATTCTTAGTAAAAATCACTAAGATCATAGAGAGAGCATCGATGGAGTGGGCTAGGGGATATCTATGCTCCAAATCACTATAAATCATCCTATCCCACTCTTTATAATATTTACTTATACTGAATTACCCAAATTTAAGAGATAGACATGATCACTTTATTTCAAGAGGGAAGATTTAAAAATTTCAAGATTTTTAGAAGGAAACAATTCACCCCCTCATGTATCTTCATCATCATTATATTGAACCAACAATTGGTATCTAATAGAATGCTCTATTTTTAAAAATATTTGAAGATAAATTGTTGTTTCTACCTGATACCAACAATTGGAATCTGATCCTACTCTTCAATGTATTTTTTTATCTTAACATGCTAGAGAGAAAGCGCCAATAGGTGAAGATAATTTTCAGTGACATATTTAATAGAAGGTATGTCGATGATCCATGATCCTTATTTTAATGGTGATAATTAAAGTTGTTATAAAGATTGTATGATTATATATTTTAAGAACCTTGTATTAGTAGTTTATTTAATTCTTTTCAAGTCTTATAAAATTCCTGATGGTGAACCTGAAAAGTGGAATGGAGTTTAAGAAGCTAAGTATGATCTAAAATCCGGTGCTATGAATGCTATTATTTTTGGATTAAGAATTGATGAATTTAATCAAGTTTATCAGTGTACCACTACTTATGATATGTGGGAGACAATAATTATTTCCTATGAAGGGACAAAAAATTTTAAACAATTAAGGTATAATAATGAAAATCTCAAATTTGACACTTTTAGGATGTTTAATGAAGAAATTATTACTCATATGAATGGGAGGTTGATGGAAATTTTCAATGATGATCTATCTTGAGAACTGAAATTCCAGAATTCAATCAAGCATTAAATTAACTTAGATTTTTACCTTATAAGTGTAATGGAATCTCTACAGTTATTTGAAAATACACACCAATTAAAAATTTGAAGATGAAGGAATTAATTATAACCTTTATGATGTATAAAGCTGAGATGAAAGCTGAAGATGAAGATCATATTTCTATCAAAAAGGAAAAATGTTGCACTAAAAGTTTTGAAGGATGGATATTTTGATTATAATTTTAGTTATTTGAGTTTAAGTGATGATTTATTAAATACTTTTATAGAATTTTGAATGATGTATAAAAAGATAAAGGATAAATTAAAGGATAATAAAGAGAAAGAGGTCAAATGCCACCAATGTAAAAAATAAAGACCATTTGAGACCTATTTTCCCTCAACTTAAGGATCAAAGGGAATCTAATTATAAAACAAATGTAAATAAAGATATTAAGGCTAATTGGAGTGTATATAAATATTCAAGTGATAAATCTAATTCTAACTCTAAAGCTAAGAATTAAAATCAAAAGGAAAATCTATGTCTTATGCCTCATGTTGATGTAGTAGAATAAATTTTCTCTCATAGTTCTCATTCTGTAAATCTTTATTTTTATGATCTTAATGAATATTTCACTATGATTTAAGAAAAATTTGATTCTTTAAATAGAGTATAGAAAACTCATAAATATTATGTTTCTATTTTTATTGAAAAAGAGAGTTTGACTTAACAGATTGTAGATTTAAGATCAAATTCTATTAAAACTTCATGTGATTTTCATGATAATAAAATTAAGGAATTATTTACTAAAGTTTATTTTTTAAAATAAGATTATTCCATGTTTAACAAGGGCGATAATTTTTTAAATCAAATTATTGGTAATAATAAAATAAATAAAGGGAGATTTGGAATTGGTAGTAATGGAGAAATTCCTAAATTATATAGGAATTATTTTTTTCCTAGTTATAAAACAAAAATAATGTTTAATGTTAGAGTTTTTAATTATGGTATTATTGGAAATTATAATAATGACTATTATTTTAGAAATACTCAATTTTTTTTGTCAAGAACATTCATTATTCAAAAGATTTATCAAAATTTTTATTTAGAATTTATGGTCAAAATAAATCGCTATGGTTACCTAAGTTTTTAATTGCTAACATTGTCAAACCCAAATGCATATGGGTACCAAAAAACACTTGTATTTGGTATTTTTGTAGTTTTATTCCATAATAATTCATTGTTATATCATTTAGTGGCTGATGGAAATATATGGAGATTTCATAAAATTATATTTCTTATTCTCTTAGTGAAAATCTTAATTATTTTACAAAGATCTACCAAATCTGAAGCGGTTTGTTATTTGAAAGGAATGATCCTTAGTGTTGAAATTGTTAAAATCTAGGAAGTAATTTTTTTATTTTTTTTATTTTAATATTTAGTTTATATGAACTAACTTTATTATATAGAGGATAAGAGCTTAAAAATGTTTTATCCATTATTATTCAACCCAGTATTTTTATGTGCTCAAGTTGTATAATTATTTTACTGTCTGCTTAAGTATTTTATGTGCTAAAATTTAATTTCTTGACAATATTCACATTCTTTATATTTTTATTTACTACCATTCCATCACCTGATAATATATTAAATTATGCATTCTTCTTGTAAGAATGTTTTTAATAACTTTTTATTTAGCTTACTTGCCTACATTGTATTGATTATCATTATATATACTAAACTGAATTATTATTTAATATACTATTTTACTATGTATGGTGTAACTTATTATGAAATTACATAAATGTATTTTATTTATAATCCCCATATTATTATTTTTTTATGTGGAGTTGTTCTAGCATGTTCTTAGAAGTTTTAGTTTTATAGAATAAGCATTTTACCTACTTAATTATTTTAAAATCACTTTACTTTTCTATGAAATATTTTTTAAAAGTTTTTATGGATCTTTTATTTAAATTTTTTACACTGGGGAAGTTCACCAGTTTTATATATTTATCATTTTTATCTTTTAAATGGTTTAAAATTAAAAATTTATGGGGAAAGTTTTTTTAATATATTTGAAGTTTTTTTAAATTTGTTGTCAGATTTCAAGTTAATTTTCTCAATTCATGTTGAATTTAATATTTAAAATTTTGAATCATGTTGAGGGAGTTATTTTTAATGTGTGTACATGTTTTATTTTTATGACATGGATTAAATTTTTCATCTATTTATTTTATTCATTACAAATATGATTATCATTCATTGATAATTAGTTTACATGTTTCATGGCTCCTTGAAATTGATTGTTTATATATATATATATATATTAAAAGGGAAACCTATTTTAAGGGAGAGTTTATAATAATCCTTTAAAATTCCTCAAAAATATTTTTATTGCATGAGTTCTTTTGAAGAAAAAATTTCTATTCATTTTTTTCATATTTTATCACATGTTAAAATTATTTATTTATTTTAAACCCTCATTATTTTAAATTTTTAATCATTAAGAAAGGGGATAATTTATTTGATATGACCAAGTTTTTTAATTGTAAAAAGGGGATATTATAAGATCCTGACCTTTTTTGAGGTACATTTTGATTTTAATTTTGGTTAAACTCATTTTTAATAGATTTTGGAATGATTCTTAGGAGTAGGGAAGGTATTAGGAGAATTATGGGGGTTTATAACTTGAAAAATATATAAAATGGGACTTATTGTACATATAGAATAGTTATCATAGGGTTAGTGATAATTGTGCACCATGACCGTATGGCACAATTTAAAGGGGAGCACAATCTCAAAAACCATTCAAGGAGGCCTGGATACCATATGGGTTGGGTATAGAGCCATTCATATGGATTTCATGAGGTTTGTAAAACCATGTGGGAGGCCCATAAAACCACATGACTTGAGTTTTCCTTAGGCATAGGAGCTCGCATTATTTACTCATAGTTTGAAAAACAGTGCGGCCAAACTATGCACCGCATTACAAAGTAGAAAATTACCACTTTACCCTCCCAACCTTTATACAAACTCACTTCTATTTCTCCCCTATTTCACTCCCAGTAGCCTAGGGTGTGACCTAAACTCTCACTACTCTTCTAAGGGTGTAGTTCCTTCGATTCTAGAGCATTTGAAGTGTCATTTCTTATGATTCAAAGCCCTAGGTAAGTCTATGAGTCTGTTTCCGTCTATTTTCTGGATGATTCACTACTTTTTTTTCCACTTCTTTTATGTCTCATAATCCCTATTTATAGTGATTTATTTCCTTTTATGGTTGTAGGTGTTTTAGATTAAATCAAATGTTAGGGTTGGACGAGTGGTTTTCTACGAACCTAAGGTAAGTGTTATACAAGATATTTTTCATAGTATTGATGTTTATTCATATGTATGTGGTATTTTCTATGGAATAAATGTACTATGTATTGGTTTCATTGATTAAAAGACATGTTTTGTTCCTTTTAGTAATGTTTTAAACCCTTCACAAATCCTATTGGGTTTATTTATCATTATGAGACTAGACCTATGGAAACTAATGGGGTGTGACAATTACTTGGAAATGGTATAACGAGGATGTAAATGGTGAAATTGGGGGTTTATGAGTTTAAAATAGTTAGAATTGTTTCTTGGATTATTATCATGGCATAAGGGGTTATTTGGATTAAAATTGGGAATTAAATGGTTTATAACTTGATAAGGGGAGAAATGGAAAATGGTTGAAGGGCCGTGTTTAAGTTGTTAAATGGTTTTAAAGAAAGAAATGCTAAATTGTTAAAGGGGAATTTTTAAATTGTTAAATGGTTTTAAATAACATTTAATGAATGTGATATATGAATAAAGGATGAAATGGTTGAATTCTGTAATTAGGTTAAAGGTGTTGGGAATGTTAGACCATGGTGAACAATGATTTTTGAAATGAAATACCTTTTTTATTGTAGTGTGTTAAAGGTCAATGATGATGAACCTTGGAAATTGTGAATAGTGGTATGGGTTAGGATGTTAGAATGAGGCTCCTCATCCTTGGGTTGGTCCAAAATGATAATCTAGTAACCACTAATGTTATGCATGTTTTAGAAGTTGGATATATTCTTATGGGACTAATAGATTATGACATGGTATAGGAACTTGGATTAATTATCCTTAATATCAAAATTTAAATAAGTGATGATTCCCCCTTTATTTTGTTTAAAGTATATATACCCTATGGTATGTGGTTCAGAAGACTGACATGGGACAAAGTAGGTTTGATTGGACTAGGTTTCACTTGGAATTTGAGGGCTAATGAAGTTAATTGAATACTATTCATTTTTGAAAAGTGTTTTCATTTATTTCCTAGTATATTATTCATTGTACATTTTCATACATTATTGTTAAGACTATATATTTATTTATACACTATTGGTGGTGGACTACTAAGTTGCACTCACACCCTACTCAGGTTTCCATTGGTACCTGAACAAACTTCATGGTTGCAGGTCTGGATAAGGGAAAAAAACTTATGATAGATTAATTATTTAGGACTTGAGATAGAGCTTGGATGAGGGGATAAATCTTGATTTTGGGAACTATTTTGTATATTTTTTGTTGTGTATTTATTTCAGTTTTACTTTTGACACTTAAGGCTATCATGACATGTCATGTTTATTGTATTGGTTTGTGGGAACTTATCTAGTTTTTGGGAATTGGTCATGTGATAGGTGGTTATTAATTATTATTATTTATTATTATTTTTGGTGTCTATATACTTAGATAAAGAGGTTATAGTTTAACCAAGCTTCAAAATAGACCCTAAATACTAGTTGTTAACCATTAGAAAAAAGAGAGGCATTCCCGAGGTCATGTAATGAACCAATTCAGCTATTAGTCGGAGTGAGTTGAGCTGAGATGTTGTAAAATAGTATCATAGAATCAGGTATTTTATATTTATTTATGATTTAGGGTTAGGTAGATAAGAGAATATGATGTGTAGGGTCTTAGTAACGAGCTCATACATGGGAGTAACTAACCCATGTGCGGAGGAAAACCCAAGTTACTATGAATGGGATTGCTTTTCTTATGGTTTTCTTATTACAATTGGGAATTATTTCACCTTGGGTGATGCACTTGTCATGTGATGTTACCATTTTATGAGATTTTACATAAGGTATAGTATGAAACAAGATTTTATATGAATTCATCATTTTAGTAACTCAAGGATTTATATGACATATATCTTATTAGACACACATATAAAATCATGTCATGATCTATTTATTTGAAATAGAAAAAAATGGGTTATGGGAAATAAAATTATTTTCTATTTCCTTGGTGATTTTAAATAAATGGTTCCTAATAAATAGGTTAGAACTATTTTAAATTTAAATATGAGAATTTTTTTTGTTAAAATGGTGTGAAACGTAAAAATTTTAAGTTTGAAGATTTATTTTACCCTGAGTTATCCAGTGGCCCTAGATAGGGATAGTTTGGTATAGCAACAATGTTGTGGTTATGTTTGTTGGGATAATGTATATGGAGTAGTCTGATTATGACTAGTTGTAACACCTCTTATTTGTAACTTTGTAATTATATGTTAAGTTCCCTGAAACATGTGTTTGTCATTGTAGAGGGAATCATCAATGATAATGTTTTTTTGGTAGGGAGACATGAGGACATTCTTAAGAATGAACTTCTGGTAGTGGGACCGTTGCCCCCATTAGTTCTAGGTTATAGGGAAGAAGAGAAGTCCTGTGATAATTTCACCCACTTTATGTAGTTTATGAAGAGAAATAAAGTGTAGGATGCACTGAGTATATTTGACCTGACTTGGGAGTTCCAACTGTAGCAACCTTAGATGTTCACCAGAGAGGGTGGGCCTGAGGCAACTGGGTTCTAGGTTGAGTCTATCCATATGATTATGAATCACTTAGAGACTCCTCTAGAGAGGAGGGTTAAGTTGGAATATTATATGTTTCAGGAACCAGTGAAGCACTAGTGGTATATTTAGGTCTAAGATTAACAACTAGAGAGAATGGATTAGAAGGAATTTTAGGAAAATTTCTTGTAACACTTTTACCTAGAGACCCTAAGACAGGAAAAAGTTGTAGAGTTTATGAATTTTTTCATAACCTAACTCATCGGGGCCTACCTAGATGATGGTAAGTTGAGCAAGTCACCCAAATCTCACCTCTAATGGTTTAGGGGATAATGGTAAGCATTGAGTAGGAAAACACATATGGGAAGCCTAAAGCATAAGTACCCATATGCTCACATCCAACCAAATCCATGCAATAATGCATAGGTATAACAAAAGACTAAAACATATAGAGAGTAAACCATGCATGAAACCTCTAGGAAAATAATTCAAAGTATAACAGTGAATATACAAGATATAATAATGGCAAAAATACATGACCAACTAGAAAATGTGGTCCCCACCTATCAAAAATTGGAAAAGGGGAAAGGCTGAAGAGATCCTAGCTCACAATCTCTAAGGCTGACCATTGAACATAGTCAGTTCCAAGAACCAATAAGATCCACCACGATCACCACCAAACTACCTTTAGTAATAATAAGACACAACATGTGTGGTATAATACCATATAGAGGTGAGTATATACATACCCTGTAGGCACTCCACATACCAAAAAGGAGAAACAAAAATAACAATAGTTAGATCAACCCATAAAGTGAGAGGGTAGAGAAAACACAACATCAAATATACTCAAAATAAAACCAATAGAAGAGAGAAAGAGGATATTCATATTCATAGATATCTAAAAAAGATGAGATAACCCATATATCCAAATCTCCATCCTTGATTCCTAGTACCATGTGCAACTGCAC
This sequence comes from Viscum album, assembly GCA_963277665.1. Classification (NCBI taxonomy): domain Eukaryota; kingdom Viridiplantae; phylum Streptophyta; class Magnoliopsida; order Santalales; family Viscaceae; genus Viscum; species Viscum album. The sequence continues at coordinate 112,937,626 of OY728133.1, read as the reverse complement.
AAGAATCTGTGTGGAGGGTCCACACCTCACCACTATGCTCTACAACTAAGGGAGAACTATCTCCAGTGGAGGATCAGATCCCCACTAGAGATCATAGATTGGGGGGGGGGTTACTAATCAGTAGATAGAGGACCCAATCCCTCTATAGTATGGGGGTACCTACTTTACCTATGAAAAGAGTATGGGGGGCCCACACCTTGGTGTGATAGTGGGTACTAACCCCAACATATCTATAATGATCAAAACTTATCCTTACCACAGGATAATCATCGTTGATAAAATAATCCCACCAATATCTCCTAACATCATATCTTTGATTCCAAAATAAAATAATCCATTAGATTCTATGTGGAAAACTGCTCAACATAGGCTGATTGTGGGCGCAAATCTAAGTCCCAAAGAAGGAGAAACACAAGGTGAAAGTATCATAAAAGGGTACATGCTTGTGCATAGGGCCACACAATATGTGACCTCTCTTGGACACTTGGGAATGTCCTCACCATCACATGACTTGGTTGTCCATGTGAATATACATAGTATGTACATGGAGTACATGATGAGTCTGGCTACCCTGGGAATGCTTGTGTCCTCCAGCCCATACCCGTGTACCTGGTTTGTTCCTGTTTACCTAATAGTGCCCATGATTATTCCCATGTACTACTACACGACCATGTAACCCTTGAATGGGGTGTCTACCCATGTACTTGGCCACTCGTTCATGTACCACTACATAGTGTGTACTCCCAGTACACAGGGTGTAGTTCCAAAAACTCCATATCCCCCAATAGAAATAACACATGGTGTGTGTTCATGAAACCACCCATTAATAAATCCCTATGAACCTCCCAAACCTCCCATTTTATTCGATTAAGCAAAGATTGACCCCCAGGGTGTCCTAATCAGTCATAAAAGGGATTTAAAACTTTAAAGAAACACATCTATGGAGATCAGAGATTAAAACTCAAAAAATGCCTACCTCATGGAGAAAATTTCAAAGCTTATGGTCCAAAACCATGCTCAGAATCCATTGCACCTCAATCTAAGCTTGATCACCATCAAGGAAAAAGTCTGGAAACACCCCCTTCCCCATTTCCTCCTAGTTTAGTCAACATGTGAGGGGGAAACTCTCTCCCTTCTATACATATTAAGATAAATGGGAGGGAGTGATTTATTAATTTTATTTATTTAATTAAATAACCTAAAATATTTAATTATCAAGCCCTCTAATGGTCTCCTTCCACCAAAGGCCTTATGCTGACCAATTTTATGTCACACCTAGGGTAAACCCCGAATTCCAGAAATAACCGTAGTCTTGGATTTCCCATCTAAGGTATTCTAAAAAGATGTGTGCATGTGATTTAATATATATATATTAATATTTTTAATATATTAATTTTAAGGTCCTGTGACACCCAAACATAACGTTGAATATAAGGAAATATCCAAAGATATATTTATAAATATTCAAAGGATCAATCTACAAAAATCAGAGTTGTTGCATTCTCCCTTACTTAAAGGATTTCCCCTAAAAAGTACAAACTACACAAAAATATGGGGGGTAATGAAATAGTATCTAGATATAATGATACCATGAGCTCTAATACACACTCCCATGTCACTAAATTACTCAAACCAAAGGGATGGTCCATCCATATAGGATCCTCTCCTGTCGGTCCTCGATCGCCATAGGGTACTCTAAGAAGGTGGCCCATCCTCGATGTACATATTTCCCTAGTTAATGAAATGTGATGGGTCATGAAAATACCTCATAAGTTTTGACACATGGAAGATTTCATGCACTTGATCAAACTATGGGGGTAGGGATAAATGATAATCAACCTTGACAACCCTCCGTAGGATCATGAATAGTCTGATGAACCTTAGGGATAGCTTGCTCCCCCAGAAGAATATCCACAATATTCATCATGGGGAGACTCTTAGGAAAATATGGTCTCATTTCTCAAAATAAAAAGTCTTACAATGTTAGTCTGCGTAGTATTTTTTTTATATCTAGGCTGTCCTCATATACTCATGGATCACTAGAACCTTTTCCGTCATTTCCAGCACTTGTTTTGGCCCCGAAAGAGATGCCTCACCAATATCAGTCTAGCATAAGGATGACCAATAGGGTATCTCATATAGGGACTCAAAAAATGGCATACTTATAGTAGAGTAACATCTATTATTATAGGAAAAATCCACTAATTATAAGTGATCCTCCTAGCTCTGGACAAAGTCCAAAACACAGGCTCTCAACACATCCTCCAAAACCTAGATAGTCCACTCGGTCTGACCATATATATGGGGGTGAAGTAATATACTCATCCCTAAAGGGTCATGAAATCCTCATTAAAATACCTCCATAATCATGAAATGAATTGGGCATCATAGTTAGATATGATCATCATGGGTACCCTTTGATACCAGAAGATATCACACATGTACAACTACCCCAAACTCTCAACCAAAATCTACTCCCTGATGAAAATAAGGTGTGTAAACTTTGTGAGTTGATCAATAATAAACCAGATATAATTATTTACTCTCTCTATATCCATAGAATACCCATTTGAAAATCCATTGATATACTACCGCACTTCCATTCTGAGATCTCAAGAGGTTGGGTTAACCCTGCTAGAACATGATGTTTATCCTTTACCTGCTGACATGTGAGACAATGAGAGATAAACTTGTTAATTATATACCTCATTCCATCCCACCAAAACCACTACTTAAGTTTCTCATACATATTATCCACACCTATATGTACAAACAAGGAGAAAGTATGAAACTCTACCAATACCTCCTCACACAATGTGACCGAAACCACCACCCATCCCTAGAAAATGATTATTTGCTCCCCTCCTTCATAAAATACATATGGTGAATCTTCTAAGGATACCTGGTCATTTAAAACCTCATTGTTGATATCTACCAACTAATCCTATCTCACATTTGAATAATTATTGGATTCACTACCAACAAATCAAACTACTCAAACACCTCCACCAAACGAGAGTGGGATTTCCTACTAAGGTCATTTACCACCACATTTCACTTCCCTAGAGTATAGAATATATTGGAGTCATAATACTATAGTAATTCCATACAAAATATATATATTAGGTTAAAATTTATCTGAGAGAATATGTACTTGAGACTCTGGTGATTTGAGTAAACAATGAAATACTCACCTAGAAGATAATGCCTCTACATCTTCAGAGTAATGACTACAAATACTAACTCTAAGTCACGGGTCACATAATTCATCTCATGGGGTTTTAGATATATTAACCCATAAGTGATCACTAACTACCTCTTCATCAAATCACAACCGAGTCTATCTCTAGAGGCATTTTAAAACACCACATACTCAATTCCCTCCTTTGATAGCCTCAAAATAGAAGTACATGTCAAATTTATCTTAGATTCTTAAAGGTTCCCTAACACTACTCAGTCTAGATAAATGACTACCCTTTCCACATTAAGTAATTAAAATGGGATTATACCCTAGAAAATTATACCACAAACCTTTGGAAGTACCCTTCCAAACCAATAAAACTCCATACCTCCAACACGATCTTGTGTGGTTCCCAAGAAAGAACTGCATTAATCTTCTCAGGTCCAAAGATAATCCATGCATAGAAATAACATGCCCCAAAAAGTGAAACTCACATATCCAAAACTGACACTTTGAGATATTAACATAAATATGGTGCTCATGGAGTAAGTATAGAACCCCTTTTAATTTCTCTAAATGATATTCATCTAATTCAGAGTATATGAGAATGTCATAAATGAATAAAAATATGAATCAGTTTAAGTATGGCAAAAATATATGGTTTATAAGATCCATGAACATAGTAGGGGAATTAGTCATACAAAAGGGAATCACTAGGATATCATAGTGTCCACAATGAAATAATAATACCATCCTCATAATATCATCCTCATGAACCCTCAACTGATGGTATCCATACCTAAGATCTATCTTTGGGAAATAACTCAAAACTTTCAACTAATCTAAAAGGTCATCAATCATAGGAAATAAGAAAATTTTCTTGATCATTACATGATTTAGGAAAAGATAGTCCATAAAAATACTCAAAATCCTATACACCTTTTTCATGAACAAAAATGGAGATTCCCAAGGGGACACACTAGGTCTGATAAAATTTTTATATCAAAGGTCTTACAACTTCAACCTCAGATCTTGGAGATCGGTGGGGGCTATCTGATATACTGTAGAAGATGTCAGTGCAGTCCTAGGGTTCAATTCAATATAGAAGTTAATATCTTGTCTCTAAGGTAGTCCTATAATATCTTCAATAAAGATTCCCATATAATCCTACACTACTATTAGAGGGAATGTTTATTAATATCCCACTGCACTAAGGGATAAATTCACCAACTGATGGGATATAAGTTGCAGTTACCCATTCATGAGTCCCACTTGCTCAACCATAATATCTCTCTCACCTAAAAAGTATAATCTCATCCTATCCGCATGAAGACATCTAACTCTCCTACACTGACAGTCTACCTGAGCATGCACTATGTAAAACTAGTCCATACATAAGATGAAATCATAATGTTTTATCATGATGACCAAGAGTTCCCATGAGAAACTCTCTCCACTAAGCTCTAACTCACACTATCAGTAGATCTGTGATTTTGAAGAATCACTCCATGTAGGAACCCAAAGCCACAACTGATAGGATAAAGTTTCAATGGGGATCTATAACTCTCACACAAGGGATACAAGGATGAAGTGATAACTCATGACTGTGTCTATAAGAACTGAATCTAGAATATAAAAGACACATATCATACCTCAAATCATTGCATGAGAATCCTGATCATATCCCTCCATAGTCTATAACCACCCCCACCCTTGATCTCCATCCCTCCGAGTCTGGAGTGGGAAACTTGGTAGTGGTGGAGGGAGTAGGTATTAGAGTCAACCTACACCTACAAATCCTCTATTTGGAACCTCACCTTCACCTCTATTAGCACCACCTCCTTAGCAGTCATCCCGACCATGCCTAAGAGATCCCTGATCATGGTGCTGTCGCTTCCATGGTGGTACATCCACTACCTACCTACCCTCATTATACAGAGTTATGAAATTTTGATTCATGTGACCTCTCCCATCACAAGAATAACATCACCCCTCTCATGGATGAATGGATCCTCTACATGAACCCTACACTACAAACCCACATGTTTGAGCCTGGGCATGGGGTGATCTCCTACACCAAGTCCCTGAAAAATGATACTTACTAGCTGATACAGATGAATCAGCCCCATGATGACCACTACCCACACTAGTTACCCGACATCCCTGTAAAAGAAATCTCTCAATAACAAAAAACCACTCCAGAACTTCAACATAAGTGAGAATGCATAAGGAGACCACACTAGCTCAGATGTATTTGAAAATCACCTACTCAAACTTCCTCACTTGAAATTATCCATCTCAAACCATATTTAGAGAGTAATGCATGAGGTTGAAAAATCTTGTGGTGTACTCATAAACTGACATATCACCTTGATATAGCCTGAGAAGCTCCTAAATATGCATAGAGATAAAGATCAAATTGTAATACTTATCATGGAACAACCACCAGAAGTATAACTATGAGATAATCACATCATTATGATTTTGAGTAATCAGAATCCACTAGGGCCCTAATGCTCCAAGAAGAAGACTGGTTGTAAGAATAACTATTTAATTGATAAGGGTTCAAACAAGCCTAAAAACTCAAACTTCCACCTCGATCCAATCCTCCACTGCCTAAGGGTCTGAATCACTGTAGAACCTCAATAGTCTTTGTCACTGGAACTCATATAATGTGATTATACTACACAAACATCATCCTAAACTGATGGAAATATTTTCTACCCAATTGGTAGTGGTATTAATCTGTTCCCACCTTGAGGAAACACCTTATGAGTTGGTCACTAAACTGAGGCCTCATTGCTTAACTAATCGTCTCCATGATTCTGTATAAGTATCCTAGCTAGATATAATCATAGAGGAATCCTAAAAGTTACAAGATGAACCATAGTAAGATGATCATATATGGTGAGATGACTCAATAATAACATTAAAGTAAAAATACCCAATCCTATATGATGCATGTAACATTGGTCCCCTACAACCAATGTATTGGTATACTGAGTTGATAAGTAGGTAGTTAGAGTCCTGGTGTATGGATACATCATTCGCCACACCAACAATGAGTTACCTGGATTCCAAGATGAACTCAAGAAACTTCAACACCAATTAACTAACTTCCCAAACCAAACCTCATGAAAAGTCTAACTCCAAACCCAACTTTAGGAAAAACCACCTCTGATACCACTCTGTCATGACCCGAACCATCAGGGATTGCCTAGCCAGTGGTAAACCAAGTGAGTCACCCCAAGACCACCTCCAATAGGCTAGGGGTTGGTGATAAGTTTCAAGTAAGAAAATACATATGGGATTCCCTAACCTAAGTACCTATACACATGCACCAAACCAGATATACAAAACAATGCAAAGGTATAATAAAAGACTAAAAAATATAGAGAGTAAACCATGCATGAAACATATAGTAAAATAAATAAAAGTACACTAGTGGATATCAATGATATAAGAAGGGGAAAATAAATTCCCTACCATAAACTGTGGTCCCAACCTATAAAAAATTGGAAAAGGGTAAAGGCTGAAGCAAGCCCAGCTCACAATCTATAAGGACAACCACTAAACGTGGTCATCTCCAAGAACCTCTAAGCTACACTAAAACCAAGTCCCCCAAGGTCACCACTAACCTTCCTATCATATGAACAAGACACAACATATTTGGTTCAAGCCCATTTAGGGGTGAGTATATACATACCCAATAGGCACCCTAAAAACCAAAAAGGGAGAAAAAAATATCAATGGTCATTTGAAACCATAAAGTGAGAGGGTAGCGAAAACCCAATGTTAGATATGTTCAAAAGAAACCCAAGAGAAGATAGAAAGGGGATATACATATCTATAACTAGTTAAGAATTATGATTCATACCATATCTCCAAAGGTCCATCTTCAATGCTGATCACCATGTGAAACCTTACAAAAATATGTGTGGAGTCACCACACCTTGCCGCTGCACTTCATAACTAAGGGTGAACTATCTCCATTAGAGGAACTGCTCCCTGCTAGAGCTCAAAGATAGGGGGCGCCACTCCATATATAGAGGACCTATCCCCTCTATATTATGGGAGGTTACTGACTCTACCTATGAAAGGAGTAGGAGGACTCTCACCTTGGGACATCAGGGGTACTAACCTTGGTGTCTCTCTAATGATCAAGCCCAATAATTTCCACCAGATAAATGTATCTAATAAAATAATCCCACTAAAATATCTTCATTTTGTATCTATGATTCTAGAATGAAGGCCAACATCTCATCTTATTTGGAAAACTGCTCAGGATAAGCTACTCACAGGCCCAAATCCAAGTCCCAAAGAAGGAGAAACACAAGGTGGAAATTTCATAGAAGGATACATAGTGAGTATATAGGGTCACATGATATGTGAAATATCCTAGACACTTGGGTGTGTCCTCACCTACACATGGCTTAACTGGCCATGTGGATATACTTGGTGTGTACATAGAGTATATGACATGTCTTAGATATCTCAAACATTCCAGATCCCATTAGCTTGTGACCGTATAGCTGGATAATGTATGTTTACATGGATATTACAATGAATATTCTCATGTACTACTACATGAACATTTCCACCTTTTATGAGGTGTCTAACTATGTACTTGGCCACTTGGCCATGTACCACTACACATTTTTTACTCCCAGTGCATGACAGGTAGTTCTAAAAACTCCATATTTACCCAATAGAAAGAACACACGATGTGTGTTTGTAAAACCACATGTTGTGTGATTGATATTTTTAAATAGAAAATCCCTACAAAACTCTCAAAAGTACCATTTTCCTCAATTAAGAACAAATTATCCCTAGGGTGTCCTAAATAGTCATAAATGGGATCTAAAACTCTAAATTAAAAAAAATCCATGGGGATTAGGACTTAAAACTAAAAAACTGCCTACTAAGTGGAGAAAATGACAAATATTTGGGTCCAAAACCATTCTCTATAGCCACTATACCTAAATTAGAGCTTGATAGCCATGAAAGACGAAGTTCGACGACACCCCTTCCCCCTTTACTCACAGTTCGGCTAATGCGTGAGGGAGAAACCCTTACCTTATATTCACAGGAAGCTAAATAGTGTGTGTGTGTGGGGGGGTATTTTATTAATTTTATTTATTTAATTAAATAACCTAAATTATTTAATTTTCATGGATTCCAATGGTCACCTTCCAACAAACAACCGATATTGACCAATTTTATGTCACTTCTAGGGTAAACCCCATATTCTGAAAACAACTATGGTCTTAAATTTCCCATCTAAGGTCTCAATTAATAGAAAAACCATTTATCATAAAAATATTTACACACATGATTTAATATATATTAATACATTAATTAATGGGTCCTATGATACTCAAACATAGTTCCAACTCTGAGGAAAAATCCAGATATATATCTAGAAATATCCAAAGGAGAAATCTATAAAAATTAGAGTCATTACAATTTAAATTAGGGGAATATGTCAGTGATGGGTTATTATATCCATTTCATTGACTCACAAAATTTTGTTATTACATTGATAGAATATGAGGAATCTATAGTGAAACATTTTTAGGATGGACTTAGATGTGAGATCAACTCAAAGGTAAATATTTTCTATTTGAAAAAGTTTAAAGAGGTGGTGAATCAGGCCCTCATTTCCAAGGGGAATCTAAAAGAGGTATTTAGTGATGGTAATATAGTTTGATCTAGAAAATATAGTAATACATACTCTAATATTAGGAAGCACCATTTTGAAAAATTTCATCAAGGAGGTGGTGGTTAGAGTATCCAAGAGAGAAGATCAACCTCTAAGGGAAGTGATCAAGTGTTCTGTTATCAATGAAACATGCCTAGTCACATGTGAGGTCATTATACTCAACCACCAGTGGAGTGTTGATCTTGTGATAGAATGAGACACATTTAGAGGTTCTATAAACATCAATATATGGGTAGTGATAAAGGAACTAGGATGAAACTGAGCACCAAGAGGGGATCTACTACCCTATATTAGTTTGGCAGTTAGAGTTCTACTATTTGTACAGGATGGGGTGAAGGATGAGGTACTCCAGGACATGAGAGGCCATATTAGTAGAGTTTTGCAGCACATGGGACTCAAGAAGGAGCTCAGGGTAGAGGGACATTTAAACTACATATAGTTCAGTATGTGACTGTTAATAATAAGGTTTGGTCATCGACTATTCAAGGTATGAATATTTTGGATGATATGATTTTAGTGCTTTATTTGACACTATAGTTTCACATTAATTTATATATTCTTAGTTTTTGGATGATTTGGGTCTTACAGTGGAGTTCTTGTAAGGATTTTTGTCGATCGAAATGCTGTTAAGGGTGTGATCGGAGGGTATCCATAATTTTAAGAAGTTTTACATTGATATTGGTGGGTAAAATATACTTTATGATTTGTTTATACTTGATATTTTAGGGTTTTAATTAATAATGGGAATGTAATGGTTGATTTCATACCAGGATCACAATGATTATTACCATAGGAAGGCTACTTTCATGTCTTCTAATGGAAACATCTATGTTTATCATGGGGAATGGGATATCTAGGTAGGCCATACAAGGAATACCTATTAGAAATTGGGTGATATCATATCTCTAGTTGTGAGTCTCATTCTAGATGAAAGGGGAGAAGAGAAGTGTGTCTTACTTTTTGTAGTGGATCAGTTTCATGACATGTTTCATGAGAAGTTATGAGGGTTTTCACTTGAGATAGAGAGAGATATTGAGTTTACTATTTAATTTATTCTTAGAGTTGAACCATTTTATAGTACACATTATAGAATGAAACTAGTGGATATTTAAGAGTTTAAGAATTGTATAGAGGAATTGGAGGCTAAAGGGTTCATTCATATGATTACACCACCTTAGGGTTCTCCAGTTCTTTTCTCCAAGAAGGTGGATGGAACATTGTGCTTATGTGTCGATTAATAAAAGCTGAACCAAACTATGATTAAGATTTAGTATCCTATTCCATGTATTGATGTTATTTTTGAATAGTTGAGGGGTGAATGTGTATTCTTTAAAATTAATTTGGGGTTAGGGTACCATCAGTTTAGGGTGAGACTTACTGATATAACACAAACTACTTTTAAAAGAATGTATGGATTATATGAGTTTGATGTGATACCATTTAAATGGATAAATTATCCTTCTATGTTCATGTCCATGATGAACTGAATCTTTTACCATTTTTTGGATCACTTTGTGGTTGTATTTTCTGATGATATCTTAGTGCACTCCCAAACTTGATACGGTTATGCCAAACATCTTGAAATCATCCTGAGTACACTAAGGGAGAATTTAATATACAATAAGATATATAAGTTTCATTTTTTATTGAAAAGGTACATTTCTATGGTCACATAATCCCATAAGAATGTGTGTCATTGGACCCTTAAGTGGTTTGAGTGGTTTTTTCTTAGGAGAATCCCAAGAATATTTTTGACACCCAAATATTTTTGGGTTTATAGGGTTACTACCATAGGTTTATCAGGGAATTTTATTATTTAGAATTGATACTATAAGTCTTAGAAAATAAGGGTATAAATTTTTAGTGGTATGGGGAATGCAAGAATGTTTTTTTAGGATCTAAAGTGATGTTTGACCACAACACTGATTCTTATCTTACCCAAACTGAGTAAGAAGTATACTTTGTAATGTGATGCATCCAAAATAAGTATTGGGTAAGTGTTGATGTAGGGAGATCAAGTTGTGGTATATGGATCATGATAGTTGAGTCCACATGAATGAAACTATCCCAAGCACAATCTTAATTTGTATGTGGTAGTTCATGTCTTAATATGCTGGAAAAATTATCTACTGGATGAAAGGTTTATTGTTTATATTGATCAAAAGAGACTTAAATATATATTTTAACATGGAAATATAAATATAATGTAGTGGATATGGGTTTATTATATAAAATATGTTTATTTTTAGCTAGTATATACACTAGGAAAATAAAATAGTGTTGCTGATGTTTTGAGTTAGAAGACATAGACTTGGGTGATTCTGGAGTCAAGTTCTGAGTGAAAGATGATGAAATTATTCATCAAGATGGATATAGGTGTTCAGGATGAGTGGGAACTGATAATAATCACATCTTTATCCATTATACCCTATCTTATGAACTGGATCAAGAGTAGGTGTTATGAAGATTTAGAGTGCCTGGTGTTGAGGGACAAGTTTTATGCTGGGGAGCTACCTCCTGATCAGATTATTGATAGCAAGGAGGTTATCTATGTTAATGGTTATGTTTACATGCCTATAGGTATATATAAGAAATTTATGCATGATTTTCATGATTCAAAGTGGGTGGTGTACCTTGGTTTGAATAAAATGTACCTTGATCTTTGTAAATAGTATTGGTGTCCATGAATGGAGAAGGAAATTATAGGTTTTGTGATATGATGATACACCTATCAGTAGGTGAAGGATGATCATCATTGGAATGCTAGTTTGTTATATCCTTTTCCCATTCCATAATGGAAGTGGGATGATGTTACCATGGATTTCATGGTGTATTTACCGAGTACTCCTAAGAATAGTGACATGATATGGGTGATTATGGATCAGTTGACAAAGAAAACCCATTTATTACCAATTCAGGAGAATTTCATCACTGATGAGTTGGGTAACTTGTATGTTCAAGAGAGTAAATTTTCACTGGGTACCTCAGAGTATTGTTTTAGATAGTGATATCCATTTTTTACTTTGTACTTCTAGAAAGTCTTCTAGAAAGTTCTCGGTACTTAGGTGTTTTTGAGTACAACCTACCACCCAGATATGGATGATCAATATGATCGGGATATCTAGGTGGTAGAATAAATGATGAGATCATGTGTCCTATAATTTTGTGGAATATGGGATAATCACCTATAACATGTTTAGTTCACCTATAAAAATAGTTATTAGGTGACTATTTAGAAGGAAACATATGAGGCACTGTATGGTAAGACATGTAGATTACCTTTGTGTAGATGGAAGCAAAGAATCAAAGTTTTTGGGGATGAATCTTATAAAGGAGACATCATAACATATACAGTTGACCCAAAATCATATGGTTATATCCTAGAGTAGACATAAGTCATATGTTGATCGGTGCTATCAACCTATCAAGTTTTTAGTGGGTGACTATTTATTCCTTCATGTGTTACCGAGACTAGGTCACCATTAGATTTAGAAATATGGAAGGCTGGGCTCAGGTATTTCGATCAATTTGAGATCGTGAAGAGGATCAATCCATTGGTGTATCAATTGGATCTTCCAAATTGGTATAGTTCTATACATGATGTTTCCATGTGTTATAGCTTCAAAAGTATAACCATGAACCTTTTAATTTGATTGATGTTGATGATGTTGATCTTTGGGATGATGCATCCTTTGAGGAGTATCTGATATGTGTTGTGGATAATAGTGAGAAAAACCTTCAGTATAATACTATGCCTTTGGTTCAAGTGCTCTGGTAGCATGGACTTGTTTAGGAGAAAAATTAGGAGAGGGAATATATATGTGGGCCCAGTGACCTGACCTTTTTGCATTGGAGGCTTAGTAATACTAGGTATTTCATCTCAAAGATGAGTTTCTTTATAGCGGGGAGGTTAAAAGATCCTAAAATTTATCAAGGCATGTTTCAATTATAATTTTGGTGAAACCCCTTTTTAATGGATCATGGAATGATTATTGGTAGTAGGGAAGGTCTAAAAAGTGTTTCAAGGTTTTAGGACTTGAAAAATTTGGAAAATGGTCTTTATAGCACATGGTTCACGATTAGTGTAGGGTTAGTGCTAACCATGAACCACGAACAAGCAGTATGGTTTCAAAAAATATGTGAGGAGGTTGAAAACCATGTGGGTTGGGTCTAGAGTCATTCTCACTGCTTTTTCATGATTTTTCAAACCATTTTAGTGGCCTAGAAAATAGTATGACTTGAGTTTTATTTAGACAAATTATCTCTCATGGTTGACATAAGGTTTAGAAAATTGTGCGACCAAACCAGGCACCTCATTAAAAAGTGAAAAATTACCACTTTTACCTATGATCTTTATAAGAAATCATATAGATCCCCCCCCCCATTTCACTCTTAATAGACTAGGGTGAAATCCAAACCCTACCTACCCTTCCAAGGTTGTATATCCTTTGATTCTAGGGTGTTTGAAGTGATTTTTCTTATGATTCAAATCCCCAAGTAAATCTATGAGTCTAGTTTATTCTATCTTCTGGAAGATTCACTGCTTGGTTGTCCCTATTATTCTTGGTATCATAATCCCTATTTCCAGGGTTTACTTTTATTTTGTGGTTGTGACCTTTTTATCTTGAATCAAAGGTCGAGATTAGATGAGTGGTTGTCTATGAACATAAGGTAGGTGGTATAAATGCTATTTCCTATAGTATTGATATTTTTTTATGCGTGTGTGGTATGTATTATGATGATGATGTTATACACATTGGTTTCCTTGATTAATAAAAATGGTTTAGACCTTTAAGTAATGTGTTAAACCCTTTATGAACCCCATTGGGTCCATTGATGACTATGAGACTGGACCTATGACCACCCATGAGGTGTGGTAATTCTTTAGAAATGGTATAATGGGGCTGTAAATGGTTAAATATGAGGTTTACAATTTTAACTTAGTTATAATTATTTCTTGGCACATTATCATGGTATAAGGTTCCATTTGGCTCAAACTTGGGAATTAAATGGTTTATGACTTGATAAGGGAATAAATGGTAAAAGGTTAAAGGGGAATTTTTAAGTTGTTAAATGGTTTAAAAAAAGAAATGGTAAATGGTTAAAGAGGAATTTTTAGATTATTAAATGGTTTTAAATAAAATTTAAAAAATTTGAGATATGAATAAAGGATGAAATGGTTGAATTTTTTAATGGGGTTAAAGGTGTTGAGAATGTTAAACCATGATGAAAAATGATTATTGAAATAGAATACCTTTTTTATTGTAGTGTGTTAAAAGGATAATGATAATGAACCTTGGAAATTGTGAATAATGGTATGGGTTAGGATATTGGACTAAGGATCCTTATCTTTGTGTTGGTTTGTGCTGATGCTCTAGGAACCACCAATGTTATGCATGGTTTGGATGCTGGATAGATTCTGTAAGTGCCAATAACGTTTGACATAGTGTAGGTACTTGGACTGATTATCCTTGATACCTAGATTTAAATAAGATATTTATTTCACTTAAACTATGTATCCCTTATGGTATTTGGTTTAGGTGACAAAAATGGGATGAACCATGTTTGATTAGCTTGAGTGTCACTTGGGACCTGAGGTCCAATGAGGTTAATTGAATACTATTTATTTTTGAAAAGTGTTTTCATTTGTTTCCTTGTCTATTATTATTTGTACATATGAATAAAATATTATTAAGAATATATATTTCTTTATACACTATTAGTGGTGGCTTATTGAGTTGTACTCACACCTTGCTCAGGCCGCCGTTGGTACCCAATCAGACTTCATGGTTTTAGGTCTAGATAAGGGAAAATGACCTATGATGGATAGATGGTTTGTGACTTGGTATGGTGCTTAAATGAGGGGAATGAGATTAATGTTGGGGCCTTTTTTGGGGATTTTAAGTTGTATATTTCTTTTGGGATTTCTTTTGACACATGATACTATCATGACATGGAATGTTTACTGTATTAGTTTATAGGTGCTTACCCAGTTTTTGGGAATTGGTAATGTGATGGGTGGTTATTTCTTGTTATTATTTCTTATTATTTATATTGTTTCTTTTCTATGATAAAGAGAGTATAGTATCCCCGTGTTTCAAAATAGACCATTGCTACTAGTTGTAATCCTCTCACATATGGGAAGGTGCACCTAAGGTCATGTAATGAATCAATTTGGTTACTATTTAGAGTGAGTCGGGCTGAGACGTTATACTATTTTTAGTAGACTATTTATACATTATTTATTTATATTTTGATAATCACTAAAACCCACATCATTTATGTTTTTATAATTAATAAAACCTCTCTTTATTATTTTCATTTATTATTTTTTTTAATATTTATTAATTATTCATTTTTAATATTAATTATTGTTTATTGTTCACTTATATTTTTACTCTCACTTTTATGTTGAGATTTTTTTTAAGTGTGGATATAGTCTTAATCATTTATTTAAAAAACAATTATATTTTTCAAAAATTAAATGATCCTTAAGTTAGTCACTGACCACACGTTGATGGTGAACCAAAAATTTTGAAACCCCACATTAGTGATGAAACAAACATTCAGAAACCCCAAATTGGTGATGAACCACATATTGGAACCTCATGTTTGCAATATACCACACATTGTGAACCGCATATTCAGAAATCTCTCATTAGAATCCTAAATCGGCATAAAATACCTCTATTTTTTATTATATATTAACCTAAATTACTCATAATTTTACAGATTTTATTTCATTAGAAATCTATGATGATTATCTATAATTCATTCAAATATAATGAAATCTGTCTCAGTCATTTAATATCCACATTTTTATGCTGAAGTTACTGCAATGTTATGTAGTAACTAAAATATATTGACTGCTATTTTTTTATGATAACTTGATCTAAAAAATTCATATTAAAGTGGTACTTTATTTTTAGGAAATCTCTTAAAATTATATAAATATAAGTCAACTAAACCAAATTTTGAATCAGAAGTTTTGAGTTTCTAAAAAATTGACTGAATATTATGATATCTTCCAACTATGAATTTTTTGAAAATTTCAAGTATGATAATTATGGAATTTATTCAGGATATCGTTATGGAAGTGAGTTTTTTTTTTAAATTCAAAATTCAAGTTCCTTATTGTATTTTCAAGATAATTTTAATGAGTTAGTTTTTGATTGGATCCAATGTTTGGATCATTATGTAGAAATTGATTAAAAATAAAATTAAGTGTAGATATATTTTTGGAAACTATATTCAAATTTTCAATTTAAATATCTGCATGATTTATGAAGGATCACTTATGGAATTATCAGATAAATAGTCAATGAGATATTTTAGAAATTCAAAATCAAAAAATATTTGAATTTTTTAATGGCCATGTGAAGATTATCTTGGAGATTATTTTGGAGTTTATAATGAAGCACTAATGGAATATTTTAATTGTCAAATATTATTATTATCGAATTAAATTATTTTTTTTAGAATTATTTTAGGAATGCTTCAATGACAATGATAAAACTATTGAATTATTTTAGGAATACTTCAATGACAATGATAAAATTATGGAGAAAATTATGTAATCCCTTTGAATCAATTATTTTTAAATTCAAATATAAAATTATTAAATATGGATATAAAGTTTTCAACCACTTGAAAAGTTCTATTATAAATAAAAAATAAATATGGCGTCAATGTTTCTGATTATATGATATAACGGTGAAACTATTGATGTGGAAAATAACCACATCATTATTTTTTTATGCTGTATTTATTGAATATATTTTTTAATGTGGATAAATTTAGATTTATACCTACTTTAATAACTTACCCTATAAAGAATAAGATCCATCTACTATTAGTTGCTGCTGCAACTATGTGCCAACGTTTCTTTAACTTTTACATCTCATCTCTTTCCACTAGAGTGTCGAATGATTATACTTAGTCATGGAATAGTATTATATTCTTAGAATAATATATCTAGGTTCCCTACAAAAGAACCATAAGTCCATGTAAAATACTTATTGTAAGGTCTCGGCTTCCAATACTCAGTTTTCGAGGTCCTTGAATAAATGGACCTACTCAGTAAAAATCACCAATCTCACAAAGTGGTCATTGGTGGAGTGGAATAGGAGATATTTATGTCCCAAACATCAATACATCACCTTTTCCCACTATTCCTATTATTTATTTACATTTCATTACTTAACTTTAAGATATAAATACATTATCACTTTATTTCAAGAGAGATGATTTAAAGTTTTCAAATTTTTTAAAAGGACATAATTCACCCCCTCTTGTGTATTCATAATCATTATCTCATAAAAACACTTGAGATAGATTTAGAGAGGGATAGGGAGAGGAAATTCATGTATCAAGGCCTTGGAGTGAAGATATAAGGTAGGTTGAGTAGGTATTTATAGAAAAATAGAGAGAGAGATTCTTTATTAATTTCTAAACTTAGGTTTTGAACTCTAAGTAATAAAATAATAAAAACCAAAAACCTTAACATAGTTTTTTCCCATAGTTTCTACCAAATATGATTGGTTTCAAATATTTTATTATTTTAAGAACCAAAATCATCAAAATAACACCATTCATGTTGTGTATGCGAGTCATGTTCATAAATATATTTTTTAAAACCTTAAAATATAATATAGATTTTAGAGGATTAATTATAGGTTTTTAGAAGTATTAAAATAACTTTTTAAAAAATTATTTTAAAGTGAAACCCAATTTTGATCATGGAATCCCTTTATAGTACTTATTACATTTCTTTTTAGAAATTATGATGTTATAATACGTATTGTATATTTATATCGTATTTAATTTTTATCCAAAAATTAGTCTGTCTTAGATTATTATAAAAAATTCACCATTGGCTAATTTAAATGTAATTATTTAAAAAATGATATTTATTCTGCCAAAATAATTTCCTAAATATATTAATTTTCAATTTTAATGAAAAATCCATATTTATTTAAAAATACCAGTTTTTATCAGACATATAACTTTTTGACCCTTATAAAAATGAATTAGGACTTCATTTAATTATATTAAAATTTAAATTTAAATAAATATTATTTTATTATACTATTTAAAGAAAATATTATTTATTTTAAAACTATTGGATTTATCAAAAAGGGTGTTTTAATTGAAACTATTTATTTACAAAGAATAAAAATTTGGTTTCTTCATATAAAAATCTAATTTTTATCAAACTCATTATATAATTATATATATATATATAAAATAATAACGAAAAAGGATCAATATAATCATTATTTTATTAAAAATAAAATATAAAAATTTATACTACTAGGGTCTAGATACATTACCTCTTATTACCTTAGCGGATTCTATAAGGGTAAGGTGTGTGATGTTAGTACTTTCTTGGGGTGGTTTGACAAACATAGTTTGAACGGTGATATATATAAGTTTTAAATTGTTCCATAAATAGTTTTTCTTGAGTTTCATCAGTTTAATCTTGAATTGAGGTTGGTTATTGAAAAATATCAGTGATTACATCTCCCTCGAAATCTTTGATAAATGGTTTTCATAGGGTATAATGATATTGTTCAATGCCATCTCTTATTCCTTCCATGTAAATTAGATTTTATTATAAACCTTAATATATAATAATCTTAATGTGAATCATAGAAATAATATATTAACAATGATCATTATTATTATTATTATTTTAAGTACAATAAAAAAATTATGGATATATTTTATAATAGTACAACATAATAAATAAAGTATAGTTCATGTGTTTTCTATAAGTAAATTAATTAATATGTCATTTATTCATTTATTTGGAAATTTCATTTATAAAAGTCTAGGTCATTACATTATTACCCCCTTAAGAAATTTTACCCTTTAAATTTTATTTTTTACACTAAAATAGATGAGAGTGCTTATGTTTCATTTCCTATTCTGGTTCCCATGTTTCCTCCTCAAACTTGTAGTTCTACCACAATAATTTGACTAGGTGAGATGTATTGTTTTATATAAATTTTTGTTTATGATTTAAGAACTTCACTAAATGATCCTCATATGAAAGATAATTCTCCAAAGGTACCACATATGTATTTAGTACCTGTAAGGGGTCTAGTATGTACTTTATTAAGAGGGATACATGGAACACATCATGAACTTGAGATAGGTTTGGAGGGAGTGCTAGTCAATAGGACACAACTATAATATTATCAAGGATATCAAAGGGGATGATGTATCTAGGAATAACCTTTACCTTATTGATAAACCTCGTGGATTTATTGCATGTAAAATAATATTGAATCCCTTTCAATCCTCATCATGTATAGGGTTGCAATATACTTTCTACATAGAGCATCTTCCAACCTTCCCAGGATAGTAATGGATTGAAAATTCATAATCCTTGATCATATTTGACCACCTTTATTGGCACATATTGATCTAATTTTGTGTGAATATATAATAAAGGATTTTATGATATGTATATATGTCACACTTCTCCTTATAGAGATAATGTATCCAAATATTCAATGTAATGATCACTATGGAAAATTATAAATCATGAATTTGGTAATTATTCTCATGGATATTTAATTTACAAGAGGCATAAACTATCACCTTTTCATTTTTTAGGAGTACAAAACCCAATCCTTTTTTAGACGCATTATTGTAGATAAAAAATCCTTCCCTACTAGTGGGTAATGTGAGAACATGTTTAGTAATTAGAATCTTTTTTAACTCTTTAAATCTCTCCTCACATTCATAAATCCACTCAAAATTTACTCCCTTCTGAGTTATCTTGGTTAGTGAGTTTGAAAATTGAGATAATTTTCTCATAAATCAATGATATTATCAAGATAATCCAAGGAAACTATGGATCTATATCATAGATATTGGTCTAGTTTATTCTTTAATTTCCAATGTATTTGAAGGATCTATAAATATCCCTTTTTTAGTGATAATATGCCCCAGAAATGTTACTTTCTCCATCCAAAATTCACATTTATTTCACTACACATATAACTTATCCTTTTGTAAGGCCTTCAATACAAAATTCAAATGCTCCTCATTTTCCTCATTAATTTTGGATTAGATAAGAATATATTCTATAAATAATACCATTAATTTATCAAGGTAATCCCTAAATACTATATTCGTTATGTCCATAAAAATAGG
Organism: Viscum album; assembly: GCA_963277665.1. Lineage (NCBI taxonomy): Eukaryota > Viridiplantae > Streptophyta > Magnoliopsida > Santalales > Viscaceae > Viscum > Viscum album. The sequence continues at coordinate 112,917,557 of OY728133.1, read as the reverse complement.
TGGAGAATTAGTGAGTCTAAATGGAATCACTATGAACTCATAGTGCTCATACCTTATAAGAAAATCAGTCTCAAGGATATCCTCCTTCTTCACCTTTACTTGATAATATCTTGACTAAAGATCCACCTTAGAGAAGTACTGAGATCCATGTAGCTGATCATAAAAGTAATAAATCTATATAATAGGATACTTGTTCTTTATCGTGATCTTATTGAGCTCATGATAATCAATGAAGATGTGGATTGACTCATCCCACTTCTTGAAAAAATATATTGGTATACCCCATGGTGAATCACTTGGGAATATAAACCCTTTACCCATATAATATTATAGTTTTTTCTTCATATCTTAATGTTCAATAGTGGAAATTATATATGGAGTCTTAAATATTGGAAAATATTAGAGTATAAGTTCAATTGCTAACTCAACCTCTTAGTTAGGAAGAAGACTAGTCAATTCCTTAGGAAACACATCCATATATTTTCCTGGAATTGGCATGTCATCAAGGATGATATTTTCCTTAGTATCAATCATTTAAGATATATACACTTTCTCACAAGGAAAAAATATCCATGCTTGAGATGATGATTTAAAATTATATCTATCCTCCTCGTAACACTTGTATAAAATTAGAGGGTTATTCATGATTCAAATGTTGATTTCCTTCTCCCAAAAATTTATGTTGGATTTATAAAAGTAAATCTAATCCATACCTAGGATAATATCAAATTATTCTAAAGGTAGTATCAAAAAGTTCACTAGGAAATTAAAACTATAAATATTGAAATGGGAGAATTTATTTTCTTGGGATGAAATAATTGACCCATTTTTCTTTTTCACTGATAACTCGACTTCCATGTTTTGAGATGGTGTTTTAATAGTTCTACTAAAAATTCATGATATGAAATAATGCATAGAACCATAGCCACATAAGACATTTAAAGTTCATGAATGGATGATAATGCTACTTTTTAATATTTTATTCTTGTTATAATCATTTACTTCATCCAACATAGACTTAGGGATTAGAATTTTCAAATTTTTAGACATATAAAAAGGAAACTATGAATATTTAAGGGATAACCCATAAGTGACATGTATTATTTAACCTATGAATCTCTAGGTTTCAATGTAAGTTATCCAAAAATTATTTTATAACATTAAATTCTATAGGATTTTTTGTTCTCTTCATAGTGGTTTTTAAAAAGCATATGGTTAACATAATCATATCCCCCCAAGAGTTTCTGACCAGGTGTTTAATCTTAGGAATCTTTTTCATGCACTAGGTACAGGTCAAGTTAATACCCAATGAGCTATTTTAGAGTTAATACCCCTATGTATTCCTATTACATAGCTACATCTACTTACTAGTATCCAGACAGTGATGTATTTTCTTAGAAAAAAAATTAATTTATACTTAACCAAAATTTAGGGATGTTTCCCTATGTTTAATCTTATCCCTAAGGTTTTCCCTAAGGTTTTATAATCCCAATACCCCAAAATAACTAAACCTTTCTCTAATACCAACTATAAAACCCATAACTTTTATACACTTTATTTCATGATTTATCACATAAATATACACATAATACAATCCAAATGGATAAAGTGGTATGGTTTATTTGGGTAATTAGGTATATATAACAATAACTTGAAATGTGGATGCAGTGAGATTATTTAAAAACCCCATAACATACCCTTAAATTCCATTAATATTATAATACTTCATGCGATAATCTAGGTATGTACACAATAAAGAGGTGATCTATAAATACCAGTAAGGGAATAATCAAGTCATAACATAAATTATAGTACATGTTAGTTAAGAGGTATAACATGATGACATATACAGACAAGAATCATAATCATGATTATCAAATCACGACATAAGATGATAAAATCAAGTCTAACCACTGAGACAACATAACATAGTGTGCTTAAACTAACTAATAATGCACCATACATGGTATCTCATTAGATAAAAATGTTACCCAATTCATTGGAGGGCTATATAATTCCAATTTGACCCATCATAACCATACAATGTACATGAATTTGTGTACCACATCGATCATACAATATAAGAATATCTTTCATTAATTTTAATCCCATGATTAAGGAGTTTGTGTAATTTAAATGTAAATAACCAATCAATGAAGTATAATTACATCTAGTTGAATACCCATGAGTGGACATGTGGATGGGAATTCACAACACAAAATTTTGGTATATAAAGTCATGGGATAATTTCAACAGCATAACATGTGTACACAAGGTTCATGAAAGAGATTAATGAAAGTGAAATGTGGTATATAATTACTTGGGAATCATAAGGATAGTAAAGGTATGTGTAAAAAACATTTCAACCTGAAAATTGTAAAAAAAAAATATAAATACAAAGAAGGTTCTTGGATAGAAAATAAGGGAGGGAGAGATCCCTTACTTTAACATAGTAACAACTTAGGTAAAGGTTATAATGAGGGGATAAATAGTATATCATTATTATAACATAAATTGGATAACTAATTTATATTTATAAACATGTAAAAACATTATCAATTGATATTTAAAGGGTTAAATACAAAAGATGTACTTGAATGAATAGAAAGAAAAATAGAATACCTTACTTGAGAGGTTGATTATAAAATATTGAGAGGAGCTTCTTAAGAGATTTATAACACCTTTTGAGTGATTTAGAGATGAATAAGGATAATAAATTCATTATTCAAGGATTTGGAGTGAAGAGGAAAGGTAGGATGGGTGGTTATTTATAGAAAAAGAGATGAAAATTCTTTATTAATTTCTAAACTTCAGTTTTGGAATCTAAGTAATAAAATAATAAAAACCAAAAACCTTACCATGAGTTTTACTATGGTTTCTACCAAAATGGATTGGCTTAAAATATTTTATTTGGTTAAGAACCTAAATCATTACAATAACACCATTCATGATGTGGATGTGAGTCATGTTTATAAATAATTATTTTTAAATCCTTAAAATATAATATAGGTTTTGAAGGATTCATTATAGGTTGGTAAAATTAATCAAAAAACTTAAAAACAAATTATTTTAATAGGAAAAAATATTTTTGGTCATTTATTTCCTTTATAGTATTTATTACATCACTTTCTAGCTATTATGATGTCATAATACTTATAGTATATTTATACTATATTTATTTTTTACCTAAAAAATTAGTTGTCTTGGAAAATTATGAAAAATTCACCATCAAATAATTTTTAGGTACTGATTTCAAAAATAATATTTATTTTACCAAAATTATTTCATAAATATAATAATTTACAATTTTAAATAAAAATCCTTATTTATTGAATAATTAAAGTTTTTACGATACAAAAAACTTTCTATACCTTATAAAAATTACACGAGACTTCATTAAATTATATTAAAATTTATATTTAAATAAATATTATTTAATAATACTATTTTATTAAAATATTTATTTTCAAAGCTTTTATATTTATAAAAAATAATGTTTCAATTGAAACTATATATTTTACAAAAAATAAAATTTTTGTTTCTTCAAATAAAAATATTTTTCTTATTAAAATCATTATATAATCATGTTTATATATAAATTAATAATTAAAAGGGATCAATATAATCATTATTTTATTAAAAATGAGATATAAAAATTCATACTACTAGGGTCTAGATACCTAACCCCTTATTACCCTAACATATGCCCTAAGGGTAAGGTGTGTGATGGTAATAATTTCTTGGGGTGGTTCGATGAACATGGTTTGGGAGATGATATATATAAGATTTAAATTTTCTCATAAATAGTTTTTCTTGATTTTCAGTTATTAAATCCTAACATGTGGATGGTTAAGGGAAAAGATTAGTGATTCCATCTCTCCCAGAAGAGCTGATAAATGGACCTCATAGGGTATGAGTCTACTGGTTGATACCATTAATTCTTAATTATATATCAATTAGATTTTATTATAACCCTTAATATATACTAATCTTAATAGTAACTATAGATAAACTATATTATTAATGATTATGGTACTTAATGGTCTTTTAATCCCTATAGATAAATTATGGATATATTTTATAATGGACCAAAATAAGAAATAAAGTATAGTGCATGTATTTTATATCACTACATTATTTAATAAGGTATTTATTCATTTAAAAGGTAATTTAATTTATAAAAGTATGGTTTGTTACATTATGTCTCTCATATGATCACTAAAAGATCACGTGATCGATCCTCGATCTTAGATCAATCCATTCTTGATCATTATCTCTCTAATAACTTGAGAGAAGGGAGAGGAAGGGAGGGGAACTCCAAAATTCATGAAAATTCCTTTAAGAAATATTTCTATATTAAAAATGAGCTTAAATAATATGGGTTAAATTTCCAAAACCACACTTAATATCTTAGATAAGATAACCCTATTAAACAAGCCCAAAACAACATGAATAACCTCATAAAAATGTCGTACATACCATGAAAAAATCCCAACTCACTATATAAATTAATAAGCATTATTTGATAAAACAAGAACAACCAACTCAACCAATTCCTCCCATAATTATTTAATGAACCTTGAATAGTGCGACATTCACTTGAAAAATAATGCTTTCTCATATTCACTTTTATAATTTAAAAAACTAGCGAATAAATTGGGAAACAAATTCAATTTTTATTATTTAAAAAGAAAATAATATAATTGAATTTAATTAACTTGTGATCATACAGTTGGATGCTCACTGGTCCTTGTACATGGGGACCACTTCACCCTAAACTCCAATTCATCAGAATTGGTGGAGCCTGTGAACACACTTTATGTGTGACCCTCTAAGCCCCCATCTCTATAATAGTGAGTCCAACCCATATACCAAGATTAATATCTAGAAAAATGTCATATCTTATAAATAGGTGAAGAGATTTAAAATCTAAAACTACCTCCTATGAGAACTTAATGTGTAATATAATCCCTTTGTCTCAATATCTCATTCAAGCAGGCTGCATTGCTTATTTCATGACCCTACATGCTCAAAATCTATTTATTTGAATTTCTGTAAATGAATTTGTTGAAAAAAATGCCATGGAAATAAACTAATCATATAGTTTCATTTTCATTAAAGTCCCTGAGATATGTACCTCCATTAAACTCAAAAGTGAAAATTCCTTTCTCACCTTATTTATTAATGCCATTTCATTCATGATGCACCCAACATATCCTACTTCCCAATGAACATATAAAATCACAGTTTTCATTGATACATCAAAGTAAATGATTAAAGATAGTAATTAATAATAATATCAAGTCTAAAGACCAATACACATTCATATATAGGAACATATAATGACACACAATAAATATGGATTTCCTATTGGTGGATTAGTTCTCATAACCTCCTTTCTTAGAAATTAATAATAGAGAATTTTATGAGAAGAAGTATCAATGTATTATGATCCCCATTCCACTAATAACTTATATTATATGTTTCCATTTAGATTATTTCATCTAAATATATAACATGTATTTAAGAATAATTTCATAACACTTCAAGGATCTCATTATAACAGAAAACTACTATGAAATTTTTGTGTAATAATTACTCTAAGGACATTATCACATTCAATGTCACAAAAAATATTGATCATGATGTGATAATAACTTTATTAATATTCAACATAATTATTATATGGGTAATCAAAATTAAAAGGTAGTTGGTTTCAGGGAACCAACTCCAACGAACTCACACTTTCACTATATCCAATTACTAATGACTCTTAGTTTTCTAGCTCTTATATGATGTTCATGCTTTTTCTAAGATAAGTATTTAGTTAATGGGTCTGCAAAAGTTTCCTCCATGGAAATTTTGATCACTAAAACCTTACCCCTATAAGAAAAATCCCTCAAGAGGTGATACTTATATATTATATGCTTCATCCATTGATGTGATCTGGGATATTTGGCTAGATACACTATTGTAGTATTATCACAATATAGTGTGGTAACATCTTTACTAATCCACACCAAATTAAGATATTTGATGAAGTTTTATATCAAATATACTTCTTTAGATGTATTATAATCCATAATTTACTCAAACTCTATTGTATATTTAGTGACCACATGCTACTTTAAGATCTTCCATCTTAAAGATCCTCTATTAAGGAAGAAGATATATTCCAGATGTGATTTTAGACCATCTCAATTTGTCTGAAAACTAGCGTATGTATATCCCCTAATGAACAGTTCCTTATATGCTCCATAAACTAGGAACATATCCTTAGTATTCCTTAGGTGCTTTAGGAAGTCTTAATAGTAATCCAATTTTGTTCTCCTAGGTCATCCTGATATCTACCTACCAAGCTCAAGGTGTATGCAATATCAAACCTAGTATATAATATGGAATACATGATGAAACCTATCACTGAAGCATAAGGTAGTTTATTCATCCTATCTCTCACCTCTTGTGTATGAGGATACATTTTCTTGGAGTGATTTATAACACATTACACTAGAACCAATCCCCTCTTGTATCATTTCATACCGAATCTCTTCAGTATCTAGTCAATTCATGTACCCTGTCTGTAACATCCCATTACTATTTTCAGGTTTTTATAAACCCTGTTGTGTTAAATTATTAATATATTAAGTGGGAAAGAAATTATTTATCAGCAAAAGTTTGATAAATGTGTTAAAGGCCTTAAATGCCAGTTAACATATTTGAATATTCAATTGAATATTTTTGGAGTTTGACACTAAGTTAGTGTGATATTTTGAGGCCCACAAAGTCTCAGTGAATACTAAATAAAAATATTAAATATAATATATTAATCGCACAATTTTTATTCAAAATAATTAAATAACTCCAAAACAATGCATTGTATGAGAAATAAGAGATCATCATTATGTCTGAAACGCAGTGTTTACCCTAGGAGGGGTATAACAATCGAAGGCACTGGACATTTGGATGTCTAGATCTTGATATAAAGTTATTAAATAATATTTAATATATTATTTTACTAAAAAAATTTAATATCTCCCAAAAGGTGCATCATATGGGAAATCTGAGGCCACTGATAGGTCTGGAATGCAGTGTTTCCCGTAGGCGAGGTATAACATTTGTAAGCATCGAGAATTTGGATGCCTTGCTCACAAAATAACCATTTTTATTTTAATTAATTATTTATTCTATTTTTAAATAATAAATCATTAATATCTCTCAAACGATTCATAGTTTGAGAAATCTGAGACCACAATTGGATCCAAAATGGGGGGGTTTACTCTATATGGAGCATAACATCTATGCACAATAGCTATTTGGTGTTATTTAATTTTTATGCTAAATAATTTCTTTTTAAAAAGTTAATAAATAAATAATTTAACACTTCATCTTCCCTAAATGGATGAATGGACATTGTAACCTATGAAAGATTTCAAAATTGTTCGTTTCTTAACCGTTTTGGATAGTTTCTATTTCAACACCTTAATAAGGGTGAATGAATGACTCCACATTGATTTTTGGGTTGATTAATGCGGAAACTGGGTGTTTTAAATGTGGGTTCTAAATGATGGGTTTTGGGGTTCTTTAATAGACAAATCACCTCACCTTGGTTGTTGATTGATCATGTCAATTTATAGAGATCCCAAATCATCCTTAGATGTGATTAGACAATCTGTTTCGATTTAAGTTGTTCATCTTTAGTCGGTCAGGTGTGCAGTTCTTCTCTCTAGGAACTACCTAGGTTGGTGTTCTTCTTATTATTTTATTTATTTATTTATTTGTTTTAACCTTATCTATTTTATAACTTCTTCATTATTGATTGGAAATTCACACTGTCAGTATTGTTGAATTTCTCTTGATGACCAGAAGCAAAATAATATTTTTATTTCAAATGTATCAAGGTATTTATCGATCATTTTTTTTCACATTTTAAATGGATTTTTGAAAATATATTATCAAAGTATATCTCCTTGTTTTATTGAGATATAATTTATATTTTTTTTATAAAATAATTGATTTTAATTATAAAATGGAAATGACACATTTTATCCAAAATAATAATAAAAAAAATTATTAGATGATAATTTCATCAATTTATCAAAAGATAATTTGTAGAAACAAATTATCATAATATATTTTCGAAATTATAATTTGTAAGGAATAATTATTAGAATATATTTATATTAATTATCCAATGATAATTAATATTTTTTTCAAATGATAATTGTGAAATTATAGAAGGATAATTATTTAATTTATCTTTGAATAATTATAAAGGACTACCATATGTTTTCTTGTTCTAATTTAAAGATATTATAATACTGAATTTTATTTAAAATTATTCTTAGAAAAATTTTGCGGAATCATTCATTGACATAAAAAGACAATCCAAAGATTATTCAGGAGAGAGAAGATATCATCGCATGTGATATTTCATTTCCTTTTGAAATAAGATAGTTGGTTTTGGTTTTAGGAAACCTCAATGAACATCTATATTTTGTGTATCAATTATTATGATAATAAGGTCGTGAGAAGGTGTATTGAACTATATAGGGTGGCTTATCTTTGCTGGTGACATCGACGACCTTGTTGTAGGTGGTTCCATCTCGATTAGCCAAATTGACTATCCTTGTATTTGTTGATTTATTTCAATTGTTTATTTAAATTTAATTTCTCAAATTTTCTTTCAATTAAATTAATAAAACCCTATTCTAGTGAACTGAGATATTTGAATTTTTTTTGGCAAGAAAATTTGGAAAACCCCAAATTCTATTGAATTGGGTCATGTTTATGGAAATTGGATGATTTAAATTGTGGATTTGATGGAAATGTTTTCAATTAAATTGTTTAATTTAATTATGGAAATAAATTATGAAGAAGATGGAATTGGTTTTGAATGGATTTCAAACTTATAAAAATGGCTTAAAATTATTTTATAGAAACCTAGTGGTTTTATCTTGTGGAAAGTGCAAGTTTTTGATTAAAACCAATTTTGGTTTTAAATGGAAAGAAATTAGAAATTTTTTTAAATAGAATAATGTGATTTATTGTATTTTAAGTATTCTTAAAATAATTTTTCCATCATGTAAGGGCACATTCAAGCCTTAGGTAGTTTGTGAGTTATTTAGATACACTCTATGCTATTACAACGTTCTAAAACATACCTACGGAGGGTCACATCCTCAATGGGAGGGTGGAGAGTTGTATGACACGAGTATACTCATTTTTCTATGATCACTTATATAGTGTGGAATCCTATAGCTGGTTAATACTATCATACCTACTTGGCAGATGACCATGTTGCTCACTTGTTTATTTATATTTGAGATATAAATGTATTCCAATGTTGTAAAAATGATTTATATTACTTTTCTAGATTCACATAAACTAATTTATTTAACTGTTTTATTTAAGCCATTGTTTTAGAAATATTTCATCTCTTGTAAAGTAAAGACCATGCTTTAAAAGTATTTTCCTATCATTTTGAAAATTTATAGCTAGTTTTTTTTAAATATTCTTTTGAATTTCTAAACCAGTTTGTTTTGAAAATTGAAAAATTTTCTTTAGATAATATATATTTGGCATCTATTATGGAATATTTGGTGGTATTCTACTGGGCTTATGCTCACACCCTACTTTTGCCTTTGGGTGTTTGTAGAATTTTTTCTTCTAGGTTTGAGAAAAGGGAAAGGATCTCTTGGAGGTGGATCCATCCATTGAGCTTTGGACTTGGTGAGTTGTTTCCTTAGGGACGTTGTGGGTGTTTTCCAGTTTTAATACTTGAGTTATAGTACTTCATAATTTTTATGTCTTGTTTTATTATGGTACTTTAATCCCAGTGGATCTTCCTTTTGTTATAAATACTATCTTATCTATTTTACTTTCTCTTTGTTTTGTGGAAAATTCATTCCCACTTGAATATTGTGTGATGCGAGGTGCTAGTTTCCAACATGTGGGGATCGAGAATGACTTTTGGGCCATTTCAGGGCTAGCTCGGTTATCGGGTTACTAGGGTACCTAGGATGGTTCATGACAAAGTGGTTTCAGAGTCAGGTAGATCTTTTGTCTTGAAGTCAGTATGAATTTGTGAAATCCTATCGGGACTTAGAAGGTAGTTGTGATTAGGGAAAGAAGTATTGTGGATTAGTTCTAGTATTTTACCTATTTTGATTTGGATAGAGTGAAATACAAATCCTGTTTATTCTTTCTGTTGGGATTAATTTTCCTCGTTGCTCTATTTGAGCACAACCTAATGTCTTTAATGTTGTATGATAATGTTGTGTAACATCATGCCTCCGAGAAGAGGTGTGAATCAGATACAGGAGGGGGCTGCTACTGAACTTCAGTGATTATATCCTATTGTGGATCCAAATCTAGTTTTGGTGGTTGTATTTACTTTCCAAGATATGGGACAAGCACCACCTCCAGTCCCTATTTAAGCTCCAATTGTGGATCCTTAGGGGATTGTTATTCAAAATAATTCTCATGAGTTCCTTCACCAGAAACCACCTATTCTCAAAGGTTCCATCGATCCTCAACATTTTGAGGAATGGTTGGGCAGGATAGAATGTCTGTTTGAGTTCTTAGAGACACTGGACAAGATCAAGGTGAAGTGTTCCACCTTCATGTTGGAGGGACCAAGTAGAAGATGGTGGAACACAATGGTGAAAACAAATAAACATGAGGGATTAGTGTGTAAGGACTTCAATTTTATTTTCACCAACCAGTTCTATCTAGATTAAATGGTGTTGTCCAAGGCTATGGAGTTTTTCAAGCTTGAGAAGACCAACAAAACCGTGACTGAGTATTCAAATCATTTTGTTGAATTGGTGCAGTTTTCACCTGAGATTGTATCTAATGAAAGGATGAAGGCTTGACACTTTGAGTCAGTACTTCAGTCAGATATCCATTCTCAGGTTTTCTTACTTAATATTCCCACTTATGCTGATGTGATGGATAGGGTGATGATGGTTGAGATAGACCTATTAGTAAAGTCAGGATTAACGGGAGTTCCTTTTTCTCCCAGTGGTGGCATGTGTTTCTTTAAAGTAAAGATGAAACGTGATGACTCTTGTAGTGGCTCTCGATAGTATGGTTGTATTATATCTCCTATAGTTCATAGAAGAAGCACTTTAGTATGATACCCATGTGGAAAACTAGGACATTAAAGGAGGGTTTACATAGAGGCACCCAAGAATTATGGATCCTGTGGAAGTTTAAGGCACTTGTAAAAGTTTTTCCACAAATTTTACAATCTACATAGTGTAAAATGATCATCGGTACCTAAAAAAAACTACAGGGCAATAAAATGCTTCACTTAAAAAAGGGTTCCAGCCACAAACATCCAGAATGAAACTTCTTTATACAGTGGAAGAGTCTCTAGAGGAAGCTGATATGGGACCAATGATAGTGAGAGGTACCATTACTATAGTTTCATCATTAGTGTATTCTCTTTTTAATACCAGTGTATCTCACTTTTTTATTTCAACCCGCATCATTGATATTCTTAATCTTCCTTTGGAGAAACTATCTGTGTAATGGATATTAATACACACATTGGTACGAAGAGATAGTAGGGTCTCTGCAGTCTCATTTGTGTCTTCTATTTATCAGATGTCAAGATTTCTTGGAGTTTTCTGGTTATATACATGAAATATTTTGACATCATATTTGGGATGGATTGGATCATTGCCAATAAAGCCCAAATTGATCGTTATCTTCGATGGGTCCACCTTACTACACCCAGTAGTGTGCCTATTATCTTCGAAGGAGAATGAGACCCAAGGTTGAGAAGGGATAGAACTTCCTTATTCAGAGTTGGGGAAAGTGATATTCATGTTTACTTTTGATCTAGAGTGAGAATCACTAAGCGATGATCTCCCTCTAGTCATATTTTATTTTTCCCGACGTGTTTCCTTCAAACTTCTCTAGTTTTACACCGGTAATAGAGGTTAAGTTTTTTATTATGCGTGATACTAAACCGGTTTCAATTCCCTCTTACTGCATGGAACTAGTTGAGTTAAAGAAGATACATTCCCATTAGGATGATCTTTTAGAGAAGGGATTTATATGCCCAAGTGTGACACCTTGGATGATGCTGGTTCTCTTCTCTAAGAAAGTTGATGGTTCCCTTGTCTTAGGTGTTTATTACCAAATTCTCAATTGAGTGACAAAACAGAGCCCATATAAGTCTTATGTTGATCATCTATATAGGATTTTGTAATTTTTAGTTGGTGACCAGGTATTCTTGAAGGTTTCACCCCAGTTGGGTCATCAAAGACTTGGGAGGCAAGAGAACTTTACTCCTCATTTTTTGGGACCTTTATCAGGTGGGGAATGTTGCTTACCATTTATAACTACCACCATAACTGACATCGATACATGACGTTTTCCATGTATCATAGCTACGAAAGTATCTCTCTGATCCATCTCACATTTTGAGCTAGAGTGATCTTGAGATTGAACCTGATTTATCTGTGACTAAACTTCTAGTCAGATTTATTGATTCTGAGACCAAGGTAATTCTTGGGATGAAGATATCTCTAACTCATCTATTGTGTTAGTATGGTTCTGATTCTCATGAGATTTGGGAGAGGGAGGCACTGATGAGAGAGTAATGGCCTCATCTTTTTGACGCTGAGACTTCTTCGTAGGCTTTTTGGGGACATAAATCTCCTATGGTGGGGAGGTTGTAACATCCCATTACTATTTTCTGGATTTTATAAACCCTCTTGTGTTAAATTATTAATATCTTAAGTGGGAAAAAATTATTTATCAGTGACATTTTGATAAACATGTTAAAGGCCTTAAATGTCAGTTAACATCTTGGAATATTCAATTGAATATTTTTGGAGTTTGACACTGAGTTAGTGTGAGATTCCAAGGCTCATAAAGTTTTGGTGAAGATTATATAAAAATATTAAATATAATATATTAAGTACACACTTTTTATTCAAAAATAATTAAATAAATACAAAATGGTGCGTCATATGAGAAATTCAAGACCGCCGTTATGTCCGAAATGCGGTGTTTACCCTAGGAGGGGTATAAAATTCAAAGGTGATAGAAGTTTGGACGTCTCACTCTTGAGATAAAGTTATTAAATAATATTTGTTATATTTTTTTAAATAAAATTAAATATCTCCTAAATGGTGTGTTATATGGGAAGTTTGAGACTGCTGATATATCCAAAACGCTTTGTTTACCCTAGATGGGGTATAACATTTGTAAGAATCGGGCATTCAGATGCTTTGCTCACAAAAATAACCCTTTTTATTTTAATTAATTATGTATTATATTTTTTAAATAATAAAATTTTAATATCTCTCAAATGGTTTATCATTTGAGAAATTGGAGACCACCGTTGGATACGGAATAGAGGGTTTACCCTAAATGGGGCATAACATCTATGAACTGCAACCATTTAGTTTTATTTAATTTTTATGCTAAATAATTAATTTTTTTTTAAAATAAATAAATAATTTAATGCTTCATCTTCCCTAAATGAAAAAATGGTCATTGTAACCTATGTCATCTTTCAAAATCATTTGTTTCTTGATCATTTTGAATGGTTTCTATTTCAATACCTTAATTAGGATGAATGAATGACTCCGCATTGATTTTTGGGTTGATTAATTATATAAATCAAGTGTTTTAAATGTGTATTTTAAATGTTGTGTTTTGGGGTTCTTTAATAGATAAATCACCTTGCCTTGGTTTTTTATTGATTCTATCAATCTTGAGAGATCCTAAATCATCCTTATATGTGATCAGATGATCCGTTTTTGATTTAATTTGTTCATATTTAGTCAGTCGGGTGTATGGTTCTTCTCTCAAAGCACTACCTAGGTCAGTGTTCTTATTTTTATTTTTTTATTTTATTATTTGTTTCAACCTTATCTATTTTATAAATTCTTCATTATTTATTGGAATTTCATTTCGTCAATACCGTTGAATTCGTCTTAACGAGTAGATGCAAAATAATATTTTTGTTTCTAAGGCAGCAAGGTATTTCTCGATCAATTTTTTTTTCACATTTTAAACAGATCTTTGAAAATATGTTATCAAAGTATAATAACCTTATTTTATAGTGATATAATTTATAAATTTTCATAAAATAATTGATTTGAATTATCAAATGTAAATGAGACATTTTATCAAAAATAATTATCAAAAAAATATTAGAGGATAATTGCATAAATTTATCAGAAGATAATTTGTTGAAACAAATTATCATAATATGTTTATAAAATTATAATTTATAAGTAATAATTATTAGAATATATTTATAAAAATTATGAAATGATAATTAATTCTTTTTTCAAATGATAATTGTGAAATTATCGAAGGATAATTATTTAATTTATCAATGAATAATTATAAAGGACTACCACATATGTTCTTGTTCTAATTTAAAGAGATTATAATATTGAATTTGGTCTAAAATTATTCTTAGCAATTTTTTTGAAATCATGCGTTGACATAAAACGATAATCCAAAGACTCTCTAGGATATAGAAGATATCATCTCATGTGATATTTCATTTCCTTTTAAAATAAGATAGTTGTTTTTGGTTCTAGGAACCCTTAATGAATGTTGAGATTTGGTGTGTAAACACTTATGATAATAAGGATGTGAGGAGGTGTATTGAACTATATAGGGTGATTTATCTTTTACACTAACATCGACAACCATGAGGTAGGTGGTTCCATACTAATTAGCCAAATTTATTATCCTTTTATTGCCTGATTTATTAAAATTGTTGATTTAAATTGAATTACTCAAATTTGTTTCTAATTAAATTAATAAAACCTAATTACAGTGAACCAGGAGATTTTAAATGGTTTTGGAATGAAAATTTGGAAAAACTTTAATTGGGGCATGTTTATAGAAATTAACCAATTTAAATTGTGGATTTGATGGAAATTTTTCCAATTAAATTGTTGAATTTAATTGTAGAAATTAATTGTGAAGAAGATAGAATTATTTTTGAATGGATTTCAAGTTTTTGAAAATGGGTTAAAAGTGATTTGATAGAAACCTAGTGGTTTTATCTTATGGAAAGGGCATGTTTTTAATTAAAAATTGTTTTGGCTTTAAATGGAAAGAAATTAGATTTTTTTGAATAGAAGAATGAGATTTATTGTATTTTAAGCAGTCTTAAAA
Source organism: Viscum album (assembly GCA_963277665.1). Classification (NCBI taxonomy): domain Eukaryota; kingdom Viridiplantae; phylum Streptophyta; class Magnoliopsida; order Santalales; family Viscaceae; genus Viscum; species Viscum album. Next base: position 112,902,395 of record OY728133.1, on the reverse strand, counting down.
TAAGTTTCCCATCATATAAGTTCACATGCAAGACTTAGGTAGTTGGTGAGTTATTTGGATACACTCTACTCTATTACAATGTTCTAAAACATACCTGCGGAGGGTCACATCCGTGATGGGAGGGTGACGAGTCGTCTCTAGATAGTGTCAGAGGGATGTGAGTATACTCATTTTGATGTGATCATTTAGAGAGTACAAAATCCTATAGCTGGTTAATACTATCATACCTACTTGGAAGACGACTATGTTTCTCACTTGTTTATTTATATTTGAGATATAAATGTATGCCAATTTTGTAAAAATTCTTTACATTCATTTTCTGGATTTACATAAACTAATTTATGTAACTATTTTATTTAAGCCACTATTTTAGAAATATTCCATCTCTTATAAAGTAAAGCATGCACTTTAAAAGTATTTTTACATCATTTTGAAAATGTATAACATGTTTTGTTTAAATATGATTTTGAATTTCCAAACCAATTTATTTTGAAAATTGAAATATTTTCTTTGGATAATCTATATTTGGAATGTGTTATGGAATCTTTGGTGGTATTCTACTTGTCTTAGGATGACACCCCACTTTTACCTTCGGGTGTTTGTAGAATTTATTCTTCCAGGGTTGATAAAAGGTAAGGGATCTCTTAGATGTGGATCCAAATATTGAGATTTGGACTTAGCGAGTTGTGTCCTTAGGGACCTTGGGGCTGTTTTCCCATTTTAGTACTTTGGTATTTTTATGCCTTGTTGTATTCTGGTACTTTACTCCTATTGGAGATTCCTTTTGTTATGCATACTATCTTTCCTCTTTTACTTCCACTATATTTTGTGGAAAATTTGTTTCCACTTGCATGTTGTATGATTCAAGGTTCTAGTCGCCAAACCATGGGGATCAGGAATTCCCTTCAGGCCATATCATTCCCGGCTCGGTTATCGGGTTACCAGGGTACTTGGGCTGGTTCGTGATGCTGTCTTAGTGAAAATAACCTCTTAGATCTATCAAGAATGATCTTTATCCTTAGAATGTAAGTTATTTCACTTAATTAATTCATGAAGAAGAATGTGTTCAACCACATATTAATTAAATGTAATATTGGAATATCATTTCTAATTAGTAATATTTCATCGACATATACTACTAGGAAAATTATTACACTTACACTAATACTCACATTCATTATTTATGAAACCAAATTCTCTTATGGATTCATAGTTTTTTTTACATGATCTGGATTCTCACGTCATCCCATAAATAGATATTTGAAACTTTCATACCTTATCATAATTTTGTGGTGTCACAAACCCTTTTATCTATGTCATATAAACATCTTTCGCCTGATTCCCATTAAGGAAGGTCATATTAACATCTATATGAAAAATATCATAATCATTGAAATTTGTCATAGTAAGTGTAATTATAATGTATTTCAATATATAAACTAGATAAAAGGTTTTTTTTATAGTCTATATCATAACGTTATTTAAACCCTTTAGCCATTAGTTGTGATTTATAGGTACTAAATTTACCTTCCATGCCCAGCTTCTTCTTCAATACCCCTTTTCACCCAAAAAGTTTTACATTTACTAGAAGATTAATTAAAACCTATAATTGGTTCTTATAAATAGAATCCATCTCAAAATTATTCACTTCCTTCCATTCTTTAGCTTCTAAGCTCCCCACTAGACCCTTGTTGGATAAATGATCATTATTGTAAAATAATAACGAGTCACCATTATTGGTAACCAGAAAACCCAATATCTATGGTTCTATAACCTCTCCAGTTCTCCTACATAGTACTTGTGTCTTAGGAACATCCTCTTCCATGGGTACTAGTGTAATATTTTCATGTTCTAATTCCTATGTATTTTAAGCACCATTTTTATCAAACTAAATCTTACTCCCACTATCCTTCTTGAGAATGTGCTCACTCTCAAGGAATATGAGTTTTATTTCCACGATTACCTTATTATACAAGGGTATTTATATGTAAAATCACCGTGTTTCCCTATAAAATCTTATAAAGACACACTTCATGCCCCTTAGTTCTAGTTTATTTCAAAAAATGGTCTTATAAAATGCCTCACAACCCCATACATGAGTATGTGACAACAAAATTTTCTTTCCATACATTAACTCATATGGTATTCCATTTACTAACTTAACTGGAACCCATTTTAGAATATACATTACAGCTTATAATGCATATCCCCAAAATAATAATAGAAGATTTTCATGACTCATCATTGACCTCTCTGTGGCCAACAATGTATAGTTAATCCTTTCACTAACACCATTCCACTATGGTGTAAAAGGATAACTGAATTGATATAAAATCCCAAACTCCTTGATATAGTCAATGAACTCTTGGTTAATATACCCTCCACCTCAATCTGGTCAAAGTTTCTTTATCTTCTTACCAAGCTGTTTCTCTACTTAATTCTTGAACTCCTTGAATTTATTAAATGATTTAGAATTACACCTCACTAAGTATACATAAATGTATCTAATTAATTCATTGATATAAGTAATGTAGTATGAGTGCACTATCCTAGACCCATACACCCAGATCCGGTGCTAAAAACATAATATTTAGATATTAGATTTGATACCAAATCATGTGGCCCAATTTTGACCATCTAAAATTACAAAATCAAATAAATGATTGAGTTACCTACATATCCATGAAATTTTTAGGTTTAGAACTTTAGAGTATTTGAAAAAAAATCTACTTAACAAGACTCATTCCTTTCCCATTCAATGGAAATTTTTCCCATTATACCCATATTTTCTTATTCCACAATAATAATTTTTCTATAAAATTATCCACACATGTTACCCTTTTAGATATATCATATGCATTAATCTTCTCCATGACCATGGGAAATGAAGATATAATAAAGGGAGAGCTAAAACCCTTAGTAAGTGAAATAATACAATGAAACCAATAATGAATACATAAGGCATAAAAAGTATGGAAGAGATTAATAATAATCAAATATACCATATAAAATATATCATGAAAGGGTAATATATCCATGGATGACATAAAGAAATATAATCACATGGATAACAATAAACAATTTCATAATGATATAATTCATAGTCTTGGACATCATAATATGACCTTCAAGGCCTCATATCAAGGCATCACACATAAATAGGTAAGGAACACACCAAATACCCAATCTATTTTGTCTTATGAGACCTACTCATGAATTGAGGGGCTATTGTGGCCCCCACCCATCACTTAATAAGTAAAATTAATTCATCATATGAAATTAATGAATAAAAATACAATTCATAATCAACATGCCTTAAAAATAAATAAATATTCCTATTAAATAAAGTAATATAAAATTTCAGTATTTCCCCAGAATATAATCAACCTGCCTTAGCAGTTAATAATCATTTGTTTTAAACTAAGAAGTATAAAAAATATAAATATTTCCTTAGTCAATAAAGGATATAACTTTATTAGTAATAACCTCAATCTCATTTATGAAAAATAGGGTGTTTAAATTTTATAGATTAAATGGTATATGAATAAGTCAATGCATCCATGATAATAAATAACATGAACATAAAGAAGAAAAATAAAATAAAATGATACAAAAAGAGGGATAGAGAAAATAATCACAAGGATGCGAGAATAAACCTTGTGAAAAAATGTGATATAACCATAAATCAGTAATGGATGAAAGAAGACCATATTTTCATCAAAAATGAAGGTTTTGAAGTAAGAAAAGTCTTTTGAGAATTATATAGGAAAATGGAAGTGAAATTTTAAAAATAACTTTCTTAAAACTTTTATAACTTTTTATAAAAATAAAGTCATAAACCAATTCCAAAACTATTTTAAAAGATGTAAAGTATATTTTTAAATTATCACTTTTAAAATAGTTTTAAAAAATTAGATCTTGAAAATAAACTTTCATGACCTGCCTTCTTCAAGATGAAGGAGAGATAATGAACCCTGAGTCCCACCTCCAATAGGCCTTGGGATGGTGACTAGCACCAAGGGCAGGTAAACATTCACATAATATGGGAGGCATTACCATTTTTATAGTAACCAATATCGGGAGGTAAGATGTATCAACCTCAAATAACTCTAAGGAACAAATATCTAAAGAAACCAAAATCCATCCCACATGCATGTTTAAAGTAAAGCTTCTAGAAATACAAAAGAAATCTCAAAAGTAAGTACCAAAATAACAAAGATAAGTAGCGTCACAACAAATATCCTGACACCTAAGCTAGTAAGGTCTATCATGGTCCACATAATATCCATGGAAACATGAAAATAGTTTTATATACGTAGCATGAGCATACAAGTATACTCTGTAGGAAAATCCAAAGTCACCCATGCATAAGTGGGAGACGCATACTAATGCCCTTATGAGAAAACAATAGAAACTAAAAAGAACATAACAAGGTAGAGTATCCACCCCAACCACACCAAGGCACACTCACAAAATAATTCAAGACAAGTAAGGTAAATAGTAAGAACATCTATATTTCGGTACCCCACATCGCTTCCCACTGGTTAACTGATCATACTTAATGATGAACGTCTTGAATATACCAAGATCTTCCACAATCCCCACTATCAAATCCTTTATTCACACACTTAGGACACATACCACATTATATCCCACTTGCAGAAACATGGGCCACAAAACCCCAACATCATCTTGAAGACACCTGGGAAAGTACAATGTATCTCATCCTGAAGACACCTGAGAAGCGCACCTCACCGGCAAAAACCTGGGCCTCACAACCAAAGAGAAGATCCAATAACCATCCATCCATCCTCCCACTAGGATGTTGGGAAAGGACACCCTCCCCCATAACAATGGAGGTGTTTAGAACATAGTGCTCAACACGGGTGGGGTGCGTATAGAAATCACAAGGAACTACATGTATATATATATATATACACATACGTACATGTATATATATAGATACATACATACATACATGAATATATATACATACATATATATATATATATATATATATAGGTACCAAAAACTCAGCCCGACCTATGGGTTTTCAAAACAAAAACCAGCCTACACAAATAATTCCCTTGCCGCCAACCCTACATGCATGCACCACCATGAACGATGGTCGCTTTTGTAAGTCGATAAATGAATGCCACTTCACTAAAATCCACAACTTGAAACATTCTCCCAACCAATTAATTTAACCAGTTTTCATTCTTTAGTATCAATTCATTTATTTATTTATTCTATCCCTACCTAGGCAACTACTAAATAATGAAAACGTTATAAGGTGAAGCAACCATACCAACCACTACCAAAGACAAACAAAGAAAGAAGGCCCAAGGTAAAAGAATCCATTCTAATACCTATTCATAAAATAACAGCCTCTAGAAACTCTGAGTGAAAGGACCATGCAAGGTAACACCATCCTTATTCAAAATCACCCCTCCTAAACCATCCTCGGTAGAACTGCTGCACGAAAATAAATACATTCAACAAAAAAACTCACCCAGCTTACAGTCCCACTGCACACTCCCCTATCTTGAACATCTATTCAACCACTGCCACCATCATTATTCAAAGTAAAGATGCATTGTCCTTCCACTCAATAAGAAAACAACCAACACACCTCATTACTACCACACTCGACATCCTCGCTACACAACAACACCACACCTAACACACACATGAACATAAAAATGACACAAACTGTTCCTGAAGACCTACTGCCTAACCACTACCAATATGTAGTCCAACTTCATAACAAGTTCATCCCTTCCACAATCAATAAATCTCTCAACCTGAGATTCCATTTCACCACCTTCACCACCCCACACACACAACCACACTCCCATCCACAGTACCACATGGAAAGAATAGACACAAGGCTGAACAGAACCACACACAACACACAACCACACCAATAAAGAAAATTTTATTCAGATTTAGAAACTCTCATGCTTTAATTTCACTTGATAAAATAGGGGTTATCGTAGAAAAAGTTTGGTCATGGGGAATCTATTTAATTAACCAGATATATGTGATTAATCAAGTTTTTCATGTTCATATCCATTCAAAAAACGATAAACAACAAGTATTCATGGGTCTGGTGCACAAGTAGATACCACCAAAAACCATGATTTTTATAAGGTCTACACCCAACAAAATTCACAACATGGATCAAAGATAATAGATAAAACCAACACAACCACTATCATCATCTTCCCAACCCCTCATTTATTAATTCTTTAAATTTGGATTCATCCATTTTCACTAGAAGACATCAGTACACCCACCCTTCATGATTAAAAAATAAAATAGAGATGAGGTAATCCCTACTTGGAATGATAGACAATCAACAATTACTCCTTGTGAAAAAAATACGAGGTCATGCAAGTAGTAAGAGAAAATCTAGGGGAAAACCGAAAAAACTGCTATAACACAGGTGCATGACTCCTCAAGGAAAAAATTCTGGGTGCACCAATAGAAAATAGAATGGTTTAAAGGAAGAGAGGATCTCGACTTTTAAAAATCTAGATCCTATATCAACAGAAGGAAATGGTTCCAAGGGCCATTAAAGTTGGATCGTGGTCAAGACCACACAATTTGACTATTTCAAATCCCCCAGAGCATGAGGATATTAAAGATATGATTAATATTTTTTGAAAATACTTTAGAAATGATAAAACACATCTTTAAACTTTATTTATGTCAAATAAAATGTAAGAAGTGAGAAACTGGAAAAACTGGGAAAATATGGAAATGACTCACCGATGGGTGAGTCACCGACACAAGACACCAACAATGAGTCACCAACGCCTAAATGAATAACATGAGTCACTGAAAAAAATCACCAACACAAGTCATTGACACAACTCAATGATTCCACTCACTTACACCACTCACCAATGCCACTCACCGATATCACTCATCGAATCCACTCATTGACGCCACACACCAAATCCACTCACCGGTGCCACTCATCGACGCTTGAACTAATGACACCTCGACCTATCGACACCTAGACCTACCGATGCCCTAAGTCCCCAATGCCGAGCTACCAACACCAACCTACCAACGCTGAGCTATTGATGTAACTCACTGATGTCTGATTCACTAATGGAAAAATTGGAAATTTTACAAAATCTTGAAATGAGCCACTATTTCCTCACAGAACACCCCAAAAACTATATTTTGACAAATTAATGGACCAGGGAGGTCCGAGCCATTACATTTGATACCTATTAAACTATTCTAACCCTAGATAATTCAAAACCAAACCCATAAGAAAGAGGGGTTCGAACAATTACCCCATAAGATACCTCTCAAGGATAAACCACCTTGTGCTGTTCTAAATCTTGAGGGAATCCTCAAAATCCAAGAACAAATACTCCCAGATCTAATAACCCAAACATCCAAAAGATACCCCACACTATAACCAAATATCCATACACATGAATTAGGGAATTTCTTCCTCTATGTCAAATACTATATGCTCTGGGAGACACTGACTCACCCACACATGTTTAATCATATATCAATTAATGCATCTCGATTAGGAATCAGGTCTCCCCATTTTCACATGTTAGGACTTCATCACACACTATGAAACAAGGAAGAAACCCATATTATATCAAACAAGTTTTAATAACTATATCACAAATCAAAACACATAAGAAAAACTAAAAATAACTTCGGGTACTAGGCATGTATTTGCATCTCTTGCTCCAAAGTAATCTCCTCCAGGACACCATGCCTCCATAATACATGAACCAAAGGAATGGTTCATCCACATATTACCTTATCTCAATAATATTAGATCTCTACTGGCCGCTCCATGAATGTTGCATCGTCTTTGATATCCAATTATCCCCAGTCAATGACATGGGAGTCATCATGAAGATAACGACAAAGCTAGGAGACATGGAAGACATTGTAGATCCTTATCAACTATGGTGGAAATGCCAACTGGTATTCCACCTCGCCAACTCAACCCAACACCTCGAAAGGTCTGATGAACTTGGGATAATTTTCCCCCCCTCTACTGAACCTTCACTACCCACATCGAGGGGAAACCATTAAGAAAACATGGTCCATAACCTCAAACTCCAAGGGTCTTCTCCTATGATCAGAATATGACTTCTGCCGGTCCTATACTTCCTTCATCCTCTTATGGACAAACTGAAACTTCTATGTTGTAATTTTAACCATGTCCGAACCAAGAACAACTACCTCCCCAAATTCTTTCCAGCATAAGGGTGAATGCCATGACCTTCCTTATAAAGCTTCAAATAGATCCATTATAATGGAAGAGTGATAAATATTATTCTAAGAAAAATATACCAAGGAAAAATGTCACACCCAAGACCTACTAAGGTTTAAGACGCATGCTCTCAACATGTACTCCAATGTATGGATAGCCCTCTCTGTCTATCCATATGACTAAGAGTGGAAAGTAGTGCTGAGGTGTAACTGAGCACCAAAAGCATGCTGCAATAACCTCTAAACTCACGAGGTAAAATTCATATCCCAATAGGATATGATGGATCTCATAACCTCATGCAGCCACACCACATCATCCATATACCTCTGCTCTAAGTTATCTAATGCACTCAACTCCTTGATTGCTAAGAAGTGAGCTAATTTCATCAACTGATCCACCACTACCCAGATTTCATCACATCCTACCTAATCCATGGGTAATACTATGATTAAATCCATTGATATTTCATCCCAATTCCACATAGGGATATCTAAGGGATACAAAAAACCATGAAGAACATGGTGCCCAACCTTCACTTGTTGTAACACCAAGAACTTTTCCACAAACTCTACCACTGCCCACTTTATACTGATCCACCATAACTATTCCATCAATCCATGGTACATCTTGGAAACTTTTGGGTGTACCACTAGGGTTGAGCTATGAAACTCATAGAGAAATCCCTCATGAATCTCCATGGGAACAAACAACTTCCCATGGAACAACATCTAATTCTAACCATCCTCCAGAGCATCACCCTGGTCAAAGAGATAACAAATTACATATTTCTTCAAGTCTCCCCACTGAGACTCCTCCACCAATTACCTCAGATATGACTACACTGTCATCTAGAATAGAAAACCTTTACCAACATCCATTCCTGCATCTAAGTGCAAGGAATCAAAATCCTCCATTAATCTCTAAGAATCCGCAGATTCCTGAACCACCTCCTTCTGTGACTTCCTTCTCAAATCATAGACCAAAACATTCCCATTTACTAAGTTGTATGATATCTCAAAATCATAATACTAGAGAAACTCTATCCACCTCCACTACCACAAGTTTAGATCTCATTGGGAAAAGATGTACCTCAAGTTCTTGTGATCTGTGAAGACCACAAAGAGCTCCCAATGAGGTAATTTCTCCACAAATTTAGTAAAAACATGATTAATACTAGCTATATATCATGGGTGGAATAATTATATTCATGGGTACATAAATATCTAGAACCATAAGAGATCACTCCCCATTGCTGCATCAGTACACAACCCAAGCCTAGGCGGGAAGAATCACAAAACACCTCGAACATCACCCCTTCCTATGGTAGCTTGAACATTGGAGCATTGAACAACTTCCCCTTTAGATAACTGAACACTTCATGACACTACTCTCTCCACAAAAAATCTTTGACTTTTCTGGTTATAGCCATCAATAGAGCTTCTACTCAAGAGAAATCAGGTACAAACCTCCGGTAATAACTTTCCCGACCAAGAAAACTATGAACCTATGCCACATTTTTGGGTGATTCTTAAGAAACAACTACCTTGAACTTTGATGGGTCCACTACTACACCCTTCTAAGACACCACATGTCCAAGTAAGTGGACCTCCCATGTCCAAAAATTTCACTTGTAAAACTTTCCATAGAGTTGGTGGCATCAGAGAACTTCCAATACAATCCTAATATGCTCGGTATGATCCTCCTATGACTTTGAGTAGATTAGGATGTCATTGATGAATACGGTGTCAAACCAGTATAAGAACTTTACAAAATATGGAGTTCATAAGCCCCATGAACACGGTTGGTGTGTTTTTAACACTGAATGAAATAACCATGAACTTGAAGTGCCCATACCTTCACCTAGAAGTAGTCTTCGGGATTTCAACCTCCTTCACCCTCAACTGGTGATACCCATAATGTAGATAGATATTATAAAACCAACTTTATCCCATTAGTTAGTTGAAAATATCATATATCCTAGTGAGAGAGTAAAATTTATTAACTATTACCTGATTCAACCTTTGGTAGTCTATAAACAGCCTCAGACCACCATTTTCCTTCTTTGCAAACAAGAAAAAAGCACCCCATGGTGACACAATGGGCCGAATAAATATCTTATTCAGAAAATCATCAATCTTGATCCATAAATCCCATATATCAGATGGTTCCATCCAATAAGGATCCATCGAAATTGGACTAGCATTGGTTTGTAAGTCTATCCTGAACTCATTGTCACATTGAGGGGGGTAGAGTCACAACATCCTTGGGGAAAAAAATATAAGAATCCCATGAAAACTCATGAAACCTCAACCATCTCAACATCCATTGATCCTACTGATGGATTGTACAATATGTAAAGAAAATTATCCACACACATACTATCCATCAGACAACTTTGATCACTAACAAAAGTCACACGTTTTCCATCCTTGTCTGAAAACACGACTCTTCTATAGAAGAAGTTGATAACAACACACATAGAGTAAAACTATTTTATGCCAAGGATGAAACTTTATGGATTTATCTACAGTAGAAATATATCCCCACTAGATTGATATGACCCCAACATTAGTCCGCATCCCCAAAAAACATCAAACAAGCTGGTCTGACCTTTGATTGGTGTACTTAACACAAGGGGAATGGAAAGTCTCTCTATGTACAGCTCTGAAGCATAGTCTATAATAGGTGAAACAAAGAAGTTTGAATCTCTTGAATCAAACAAGGCACAAAAGATAGTACTAAAAAAACTGATAGTACCTCGAACAATCTCTAGCTCAGCTGGAACTGCTGCCTTTGAAGCGTGCAACTAACCATGCCTAGCCCCTCTGCCCCACTACTATCATCCACCTCCCAACCACGCTCAGGTCAAGGTCCCTATAGAATTCCCCGAGGTTGGACTTTTCCTTCTCTATCTCCCCTCAGTAAAGCAGGAGCCTTCTGTCCCTACTTCTGAAATAGCCTGGCCAACAACTACTGCTAATGCGGGTGCTGAACCTACCCACCTTCGCCATACTGAGCTCAAACTGGGCACTGACTATGAAGGTTCCCATGAACTCCACAAGAAAAACACCTTAGTCCCAATCCTATGGGAGAAGGATGAGGACCATATGGTCAGAACTGAAACTTTTGGGGTTATCTCCCCATTGGATGAAACCTAGAAGGCCCTAGCACCAGAGACCTGCTATTGGAAGCCTTTCCCTTTAAAGAACTCAGTTGGATTCCCTCTCGCAAGTGCATACTTTCCACTACCTCATCCTTCTTCTGAATCTCTAAGTATGTCAGTAGGGTGAAGGGAGTAACCAAATATTGGAGGGAAGGATGGAGTGACTCCTCCAAACGTCTCTCTTGAGACTCCTCATCTAGAAAGAGGTCTGGGGAAAAGCGAAGGATATCCTTAAACTTGATCCCTATCTCCCTCACCAACATACTACCCTATTGGAGGGAGAGTAGCTCCTACCTCTTCTCAACCTTCATCATCTAAGAAAGGAATTCCAATTATAACTCTTTATCAAAGTAGAACCACAGAACATCGACCTCCTTTCTCCCCCCATAGGTAAAGCATCCACCACTGATGCACTACTCTCCTCATTTGGCTCACTGGTAGGGGAACCCAGTAATCTATCAGAGCCTGAATCAAGCTAGAAGTAATCACCAACTCCTCAAGAAAAATCTCTATCTCTGTATCTGAAATGTTTCCTTTTTTACTTTCCCAGAGTCTACTGATGGAAAGAAAGAAGGGTCTTCTTCCACTAATTGTCCTCATCCTTTGGATCAACCCTCCACCAACCATCCAGATTGGCCTGCTGAGCATCCACTACCTGATCCACTCATGGATGATGAGTGAATTCCATAACTAAAAGGTTAACAAGGAATTCCTAATCCCAAGTAGTATGGAATTTATTTAGGATTCATTTTAACTCATTATTTATTTTAATTTCCCAAGAACTCAAAAAATAAACAATACCACAAGTCATCATGATGCATGTAAATTACTAAGGTCTCTACCCCTCAATCTGTGTAGCCTCACTTGGTAATTTGGTAAGCTCATAGTCCTTTCATTAGATCATGGGGGCCTAAAATCCCATGTCCTATCTTGTCTTCCCTCACCTATGTCACATACCAAGATCACCTAACACTACTGCCCTACCATCCCATGAAATATTCACTGTGCCTAACTCCAACCTCCATCCTATCTCTCAACCATTACCTTTGATACCATTCTGTCATGACCCACCTTCTTCAAGATAAAGGAGAGATAGTGAACCTCGAGTCCTGCCCCCAACAGGCCCTGGGGTAGAGACTAGAACTAAGGGTAGGTAAACATTCACACAAGATGGGTGGAATTAACCTTTTTATAGTAACCGATATCAGGATATAAGATGTATCAATCTCAAACAACTCCAAGGAATAAATATATAAAGAAACCAAAATCCATCCCACATGAATGTTAAAGTAAAACTGCTAGAAATACAAAGAAAAATCCAAAGTAAGTACCAAAAGAACAAATCTAAGAAGTGACACAACAACTATCCGAAATCTTAAGCTAGTAAGGTCCAACACGGTTTGTGTAATATCCCTAGAAACCTGAAAATAGTTTTATATACATAGGGTTATCATACAAGTATATTCAGTAGGAAAAACCAAAGTCACGCGTGCATAAGTGGGAGAAGTATACTAATGACCTTATGAGAAAAAAACTCAAAAGAACCTAACAAGTTATACTATCCACCCCAACCTCACCAAGTCACTCTCACCAAAGAATGAAAGTCAAGTAAGGTAAATAGTAAGCACATTGATATTTGGGTACCCCACACCACTTACCATTGGTTAAATGATCATCCCTAATAGAAAACTTCATGATGCTACCATGCTCTTCCACAAGCCCCATTATCACAAACTACCCGCACACGCATAGGCCACATACCACATCACATCCCACCTGCAGACACTTGGGCCACAAAACCACAACCTCATCCCAAAGATATCTGGGAAAGTACAATGTATCTCATCCCGAAGACACCTGGGAAGAAAACCTCACCCGCAGACACCTAGGCCTTACAACCACACCACAACATGCCTGAAGAGTCTTGGGCTACCAATGCCTAAAAGAGAGAGCAGAGAAGATCCAATAACCAGTCATCCATCCTCTCACTAGGATGTTGGGAAAAGACACCCTCCCCAATAACAATGGGGGTGTTCAGCACATAGTGATCAATATAAGTGGGGTGCGTATAGAAATCTCAAGGAACTGCATATATATATATAGGTACCAAATACTCAGCTGACCTGTGGGTTTTCAAAACAACAACCAGTTGATAAATGAACGTCAACCCTACATGCACGTAACACCATGAATGATGGTCACTTCCATAAGTCGATAAATGAACATCACTTCACTACAAGCCACAACTCAAAACATACTCCCATCCAATTCATTTAACCAATTGTCATTCTGTAGTATCAATTAATTCATTTATTTATTACATCCCTACCTGGGAAACTAACAAACACTGAAAACATTGTAAGGCGAAGCAATCTTACCAACCACTGTTAAATCCAAACAAATAAATAAGGTCCAAGGTAAAAAAATCCATTCTAACACCCATTCATAAAATAATGTCCTATGGAAAATCTAGGAGAAAGGCCCACACAAGGTAACACCATATTTATTCAAAATCATCCCTCCTAAACCATCCTCGGAAGCCCTACTGCATGAAAAGCACAACATTCAGCTAAACAAAACTCACCCAACTTACAATGCCACTACACCCTCCCATCTATTGAACACCCATTCAACCACTACCACTATAATTCTTCAAAGTAAAGATGACCTATCCTTCCTATCAATAAGAAAACCCACCAACACACCTCATTACTGCCACACTCGTCAGCCCCACTGCACAACACCACACCCAACACACCCATGAACATAAACATGACACAAACCGATCCTAAATCCCTACTACCCAACCATTGACCAGATATAGTCCCAATGCATAACAATTTTATCTATTAAAAATCAATAAATATCTCATCCTAAGATTACATTTCACCACCTACACTACTCCACACACACAACGACACTCCCATCCACAACACCACATAGAAAACACAGACACAAGGCTGAACGGAACCACACACAACACAAAACCACACCAAAAAGGAAAAGTTTATTCATATTTAGCAACTCTCATACTTTAATATTACTTAATAAAATAGGGGTTATCACTAAACAAGTTTATTCCTATAGAATCCATTTAATTAACCAAATATATGTGATTAATAAAGTTTTTCATGTTCACATCCATTCAACAAAAGATTAATAACAAGAATTAATGGGTACGATGCGCAAAAAAAGACTACCAACGACCATTATTTTCAGAAGGCCTACATCCAACATAATTCAAAACATGGATCAAAGATAATAGATAAAACAACACAACCATTATTATCATCTTCATGTACCCTCATTTATTAATTTGTTAAATTTGGATTCATCCATTTTCACAAGAAGACATCAGCACACCCACCCCTCATGATACAAAAATAAAATAGAGATGAATGAATCACTACATGGAATGACAAATGATCATCAATTCATCCTTACACTAAAAATAGGGGGTCAAAAAAGCTATTGGAGAATATTCAGGGGAAAACCAAATAGACTGCTACATCACAGGTGCATGAATCCTCAGGGAAGAAAAGTTCTGGGAACACCAAGAGAAAATGGAAGGGTTAAAATTAAGTGAGGATCTTGGATTTAGAAAATCTAGATCCTATATCAATGGAATGAAATATTTCCAAGGGACATTAAAGTAGGATCATGGTCAAGACCACATAGTTTGAATATTTCAAATCCCCCAAAGCATTAGGATATTAAATATATGATTAATATCCTTTTAAATTCCTTTATAAATTCTTAAACATAGCTTTAAACTTGATTTACATAAAATAAAATGTAATAAGGGTAAAACTGGAAAAACTGGAAAAAGCTGGAAATGACTCACTGATGGGTGAGTCACCGACATGAGCCACTAACAATGAGTCACCAATTCCTAACTCATTGAAGGAAGTAAATAACATGAATCATCTACACAAGTCACCAATTCCACCCACCAACGCCACTCACCGAAGTCACTCACCGACCCTACTCACCGACGCTACTCACCGACGCCACTCACCAACAGCCAACCTACCAACACCATGACCTACTGACACCCTGAGTCATCGACACCCTGAGTCACCAACATTGATATAACAATTTTAACCTACCAACATTGAGCTATGGACACGACTCACTGATTCTTGGCTCACCGATGAAAAAAACTGAAAATTCAACAAACTCTTGAAATGAGCCACCGTTGCCTCCTAGAACACACCAAACACTGAATTTTGAAAAATTAATAGGCCTAATAGGTCTAGACCAATACATAAATTATTCTTAATTAATAAAATTTATACTGGAATATAAAAATATACATAAATAAAATGAACCCCCTTTTGAAATTTTTTTATAAATAATATCTGTTTCTTTTTGGTAACTTCTAAAAAATAAAAAATTTAAAGAATAATGGGATTTGGATTATATTTAAAAAATAATATAAAAGTTTGAGGTAAAATTGATAATTAATAAATAATATTATGGTGTAAAATTATGGCCAAGCAGTAAATATTAAAAAACATTCATTTTATACTTTTGTAAAGAGAGTAAAAAATGAACCGTACAGAAAATAATGAAATTATTACTTTTAATTTTTTTTGAATATAAGTTAAAATTTAATAAAAAATAAACTTAATAAATCATTTAGGTATATAAAAGAACATTATTGAAGAAAAATAAAGACTATAGTCATAAAAGAAAAAGATTCTCAACCAAAAATGAGAAATAAGGATGCCTTTTCTTATAAACAACCTTTTGGTAGATTTGAGTTCCAAATAAAGGATAAATATAATGAATACTTTAAAACCCTATAAATTAATAAATTTAGAGAAAATATGAGTGGTTTAGGATATTAATAACATAAAATTCTTCCAACTACATTTGAAACATAAATAATCCTGATAATGAGTGAGACTGTACAATGAACCCTTATAGACTTTATAACACTTTAATAAAAAACTATTGAAAGAGATAACATGATATAGAAATTTAATTACCATGATTAAATATTTTATCATGATATCATATTTAAAATAAGCAACATATACACCATATAATAGAAATAGGTGCATAATTCAAAACATGTCTCAAAAAAGGAAGTTTGGGATGAGAATTCTTACCTTGGATTACTAATTGGTCTAAATTTATATTTATTATCCATATATATTATATCAATATTTATTTATATCTTAATTTATATCATTTATTAATAAATTATTTATACCCATTTACTCAAAATTCTTTGTTAAAATTGATTATTTTGGTGTCAAATGTTATGTTCCTCAAGCATGTTTTGATTCTGCGGTTCTGATCCTTGTAACTTAGTCATGATTTAATAATATACATAAATTTAATCATTTAATATATATCATATTTATATATTCAATATATATTTATAGCTATCCATGTAATATTTATATGAAAAATTAGATATGTCGTTCGTGGAGGTGGTAGTCCACACGTACACATGAGCGACATATTCATTTTTATAATGGATGAAAAGGAAATAAAGTCGATAAAGGTTTAAAATTATAGAATAATAATAATAATATAATAAATATCATATTTAGTCACTAAATCTATCTGTATGATGATTCATGTGGGGTGGTGCTGAAAAATGAATTACAACGCTTCATGAAGACGGTAGTCCGTATGCACGCATGAGCGATGTCTCCATTTTTCAATAGATGAGAAGGGTTAGAAGGTAGATAATATTTTATCCTTATATAATAATAATTATTTAATTAATATATATAAATTAATTAATTATATATTTATGAACAACCATGTGAGGTAGTGATGAAAAATGAAATACATTGTTTCTTGGAGATAATAGTCCAAATGTACACATGGGTGACATTTCCATTTTCCAACGGATGAGAGAGTAAGAAGGAAGATAATATATTATCCTTAAATAATAGTATTTATATAATAAATATAATATAAATAAATTAATTAAAAATTTATAATCAACCATTTGAGGTAGTGATGAAAAATGAAATACATCGCTTCATGAAGACAATAGTTTGTACGCATACATGAGCGATGTTTTCATTTCCCATTAGTTGGAAAAGAAATAGAAAATAGTTATTACATAAAAACCATAAAATTTAATCATATTAAATATAATTAATTATTTATATTAATGTGGTTATAATATATTTGAAATAGGTATAAAAATAAATAAACTTGAATAATTCAGTTAAGACTTATACCTCTTTCTTGGATATCTTCCTTTGGATTACACATTAAGCCTTATATGATTGGTATTTTTGTGAGACCCGGACCACTTGGATGTGTATAAGGGTTATGGGATGGTATTTTATCTGATATTTTCTTATATAAGGGATCATTGTGTGTGTGTGTATATGTGAGGAGAGGAGGTTTCCTTTTATAAGTGAGGGGAGTGACACCTTTGTAAATATTAAGAACTTTAAAATATAATAAATATATTTCTCATGGAAAGTGGATCTAGTTTAGTAAAATTTGGAATATATGGTAATATAATGTAAAAATAAACTCATACAATTAAATTTATATATGTTTTAAATATATTTAAATACTTATCTCTTAGTTTAACTCCCTCATTATCCCTTTTAACCTTTACCGTGAGGACAAACTTTTAATATGACAACTATTCATTATGAATAAAAATAAAATTAAACTAATTACCAGATTAGATCATTATGATATTAAATATGGAATACATTTTATAATATTTAACTTCTATAATTTATAAAAATAACTTTTAATATAAGTTCGTAAAACACTACAAAAAGCATTTTTTTGAAAAATTCCCCTTTTCAACATGAAAAATATTTTATACCAAAATAATGTATAGAGTTGATTTATATGAAATTAATTGTATTATTTTTAATTAAAGGAAACTTATTTTACTTTCAAACAAAATAAAAATTTAAAGGAACCTTGTGTATACTTGATTAAGAGAGAATAACAAAAATAGTTTTTATTTGCATAAGAAAATTACTTATATTTCCAAAATGTAAAACATAGATTTATAAGTTCAAAATTATATTTTTAAAATAATTATATTACTTATTAAATATATATTTGGTCTAGTTTTTTTCAAAAACTTTCAATTCATTCTTGTATCATGATAATATCATAAAAGTGACAATATTTGTAAAATCTATATTTTCCACTATTCACCAAAAAATTATCTATTTTAAGAAAATTAAAAAAAATTCACCCTAAGATAATTTTTGTGTGATGAATCCAAAAATTTAGTTAATTTAAACAAATTAATTTTTTAAAATTTATAAATTTATCTTTCAAATGAAAATACAGAATATAATGAAAAACTGATTTTATAGAAAAATAGAATTTTTAAACATTATGTGTTCTTAATCTTATTTCAAATAAATTTATAAATAAATTAATTTTAATATATTATTTTATAGATTTATGTCTTCTAAAAGTGATCAATCTTCTACAACAATTCAAAAATATTTTTTAACATTGAATGATTTTAATCATATCATATTAATTATTTATTTTCCAATCATTTAATCTCATTAATCAAAAAATAATAATAAAATTTCAGTTTCATAATTGATTAATATATTTCTTTTACTAAAGGTTTATTTTAATATGTCATGAATTATTTTATTTTTATGTTTCATGTAATGTAATCTATCAAACATAGTAATATTTAAAAGATAATTACATATTGAAATCTCAAGGTGTTACATCCTCCCCCATTAAATAAATTTCATCCTAGAAATTTTAATTTGTTCTTAAAAAAATGAGTGTATCATTATATAGTAATGGAATACATTGTAGATTTTATCATGATAATTAGTTTCTAAGTCACTACCATGAAACCTAGTATTTCTTAATTTAATATTTTTAAAATCATGTATATATCATTATAAGACTCAAACATTTGAATGAGTTTCCAAAAACATACCTTGATACCTAAGATTTAAGTTTCACATAATAATCTCTATATTTATCATTAAATTGATTTATTTGAGGAATTATTTTACCCTAAAGGTAGAGAATATGAAAAAATATACTTAAATTATTTCTATTTATTAAGCACAATTTTTCCTTTAGTGTTGTTTTGAGAAATTTTCCATCTTTTATTTGTTTTATACTCTAATTGATACATAAACAAGATTAATTTTTCATGCTTTAAGTAATAAAATTAACTTTTAATAGATCATAATATCCAAAAAAGGGATGAAAAGTTATTCCTCATGTCTCTAAACATTTACCAAAACCAAAATAGTCATCACAAGTTGAGATCATATTTAATATGAATAAAACTTCACATGAAGAAATAGTACACTAATATGCAAAATATCAACAATAAAACCCAAAATTTATCTTAAATATTTCCATAAATAAATAACCTTAAAACTCCTCAAAATACGATTAACCAAATCCAAACCCAAAAATCAGAAATATTTGATCATATATTCTTCCAAAACCAACAAAACATTTATCTCAAAACAATATTAATCAATCATAGTCACATACCAAAAATAAATATTTCCTAATAATATAATATCCAAAATATTCTAATCCTTTCCATAAATAAACGGAATCACCATAAATCCATAATAAAATCATATATTCTTCAAAAATTTAATGAAATATTTATTCCTCAATTAATATCACCCACTTACACACCAGACAACATATATCATAATACTGAATTATTGTAAGCATCTCCATGAATTACTTTCTCTTCAAATTATCTTTCAATCCTAAAGGTTATCTATACATTTCCAAAAACATGAAAACCTTATTTATCCCCAAATAACCACAATTACTATGCCTTAAATACACATAATAACTTAATAGTTATCTATATCGTAATATTTTATATGAAAGTAAACTTATTCTTAAATATAAACCACACTAAATCATATACAAAACCCAAGGGTTATAGTTATGTCAATCATGTTTTCTCATAAATGTCTCCCAAAATATCTTTAATCCCTTTAAAATCTAGTCGCATAAGAATTATAAAAGGAATATATACCTTGAAATTATACTCAATATTAAACTTATAACTCTTAAATTATATGTAATTTATAACATCATAATCTCTAATTGTATCTAAACCCTTCTTTGATACCAACTATAGAATCCCATACTCATACACTCAGATTTGATGTTAAAAACATAATCTTTACATATTGGATTTGATACCAACTCACATGACCCAATTTTGACCTTCCATAATTATATCATTAAAGAAATGATTGATTCAATTATATACCTAATAAAGTTTTGGGTTTAGAGCTTTAGAGGATTTAAAAAAACATGTACTTAATAATACTCACGTCTTTCCAATTAAATAAACATTTTTTACTTTATAACTAGATTTTCTTATTCCATAATAAGCCTTCAACATTTCCCAAAAAATTATCCAAAAATGATACACTTATAGATATATCATATGAATTACTCTTCTCTATAACTTGGGGAAATGGAAACATAATAAAGGGTGAGCTTAAAATCTCTTTATAGGAAAGAATAAAAAAAATCTATCATGAATATATAAGGCATAACAAATATTGTAGATATAAAAAATAATAAAATATTATATATAAAAAATATCATGAAAGGGTAATAAATCTATGGATTGAATAATAATATAAATAATCACATGGATAAAAATAACTAGTTTCATAATTATAGAATGCATAATGTCAGACATCATAATATTACTATCAAGGCCTTATTCCAAGAGATAATATATAAAGAGTTAAGACATACAATAAATACCCAAGCTAGTTTGTCTCATGATACCAACTTATACATCAAGGGGATATTGTGGGTCACAACCATCACTTAAGAAGTCTAATGTATTCATCATATGAAAGGAATGAGTAACAATACAATACATAATCAACATAACTTAACAATAAAAAAATATTTGTATTGAATCAAGAAATATAGAATGTCAATATATCCCTAGAACATAATGAACCTACATTAATAATAAATAATCATTCATATAGAACAAATAAGTATACAAATTGTAAATATTTTCCTCTGCCAATAAATAAGATACCATTATTGGTAAACACCCCCAATTAGATTTATGAAAATACAGTGTTTTCACCACATAGATTAATGAGTATATAAATAAGTCAATACATCCATGATAATAATGAACATGGAAATGAAGGATAAAAATAATGTCAAATGGGAGAAAGAGAGTGATATAGAACATACTCACAAGGAAGTGAGAATAAACCTTATGAGAAAAAACAAGGTATAAAAATAAATCAGTAATGGATAAAAGACCATAAATTCATTATAAATGAATGTTTTTAAGTAAGGAAAGTATTTTTATAATTATAGAGGAAAATGGAAGTGAAAATTTTAAAATAATTTTCTTAAAACTTTTATAAATTTATAGTAAAAATGAAGTTATAAACCACTTGTAAAATTATTTTCAAAAGGTATCAAAAATATTTTATAAAAAAGTTATTTGTAAAATAGTTTATAAAAAAGAATATTTAAAATAAACTATGTTAAATCAATAGAATTTAAATTGTAAGATAAAAATATAAATAAATAAAATGAATACCATTTTTCAAATATTTTGAGAAAATTATATCCCTTTCTTTTTGGTAACTTTTAAAAAATGAAAAATTAAAAGAATAATGGGATTGAGATTTTATTTGAAAAAATATAGAAACTTTTAAAGTAATATTGATAATGAATAATGACTATTATGATGGGAAATTTTGGTCAAGTGATAAACATTAAAAAACATTCTTTTCACACTTCTATAAAGAGAGTCAATAATGACCTATAGAGGAAAAATTGAAAATATTCCTTTTAAATTTTTTGAATAGAAGGTAAAATTTAACATAAATCAATATTAATAAATCATTGAGGTATATAAACGAACATTCTTAAAGAAAAATAAGGAATATGTAAATGGAAGAAAAAAAATTCTCCACAAGAAAAGAAGAGATAAGGTAAGATTTTCTTATAAAAAACTTTTTGGTGGATTTGAGCAGCAAAGAGAGTATAAATTGAAATAGTAATTTAAAACCCCATAAATAACCAGTTTATAATAACATATATGTGGTTTAATATTTTAATGACATATAATTCCTCCAATATAAATTGAAATATAAATAATCCTTATAAAGAGTTAGATTAACCAATAAACCCTTATAGATTTTATAACACTCGAATAAAAACCTCTTGAAAGAGAGAACTTTAAATAGAAATTTAATTAGAATTATTAATATTTTATTATGAAATAATATTTAAAATAGGTATCACATATATCATATAATGTAAAATAATTTAATAATTCAAATCATGTCTCAAATGAGGAAGTTTGTGAGGTGAAACCCTTACCTTGGATCCCCGCTTGGTCGGACACTTTCCAACATATTTTATAATAAATTTATATTTATTATTAATAAATATAATATATATATATTTATATCTATTTTTATAGATATCATTTATTCAAAACTTTTTTTTACCAACTTACTCATAATTCTTTGTAAAAATCGATTATTTAGGTGTTAACTGTTATGATTTTCATGCATGTTTTGATTTTTTAGTTTTGGTACTTATACCATGTTCATGGTCTAATAACCTAAATAAATTTAATCATTCAATATATATATATATATATCATATTTATACCTTAAATACATTTTTATAACTATCCATGTAATGTGGTGATGAAAAATGAGATATGTTGTTCGTGGAGGCAATAATATGCACGTACACATGAGTGTCATTTTCATTTTTATAATGGATGAAAAAAATAAATTATGTATATTTTAAAACATAAAAATTCATATTAATATAATAAATATCAAATTTATTTATTATATTCATCCTTATGACTATCCATGTGGGTCGGTGATGAAAAATTAATTTCATCACTTCATGAAGATGGTAGTTTGTATGAACACATGAACGATATTTCCATTTTTCAATGGATGAGAGGGTAAGATGGTAGATAATATATTTTATTTACAAAATTATAATTATTTCATGAATATTATATATATTATTAATTCCATATTTAAAAACATCTATGTGAGGCAGTGATGGAAAATGAAATACATCGCTTCGTGGAGGAGATAGTCTATACGTACAAATGAGTAATGTTTCTATTTTATAATAGATGGGATGGTAAAAAGGTAGATAATATTTTATATTTATATAATCATAATAATTTCATAAATATAGTATATATTCATTAATTCCATATTTATAAACAACCATTATAGGTAGTGATTTAAAACTAAATACATCGCTTTATGGAGATAGTGGTCCATACATACGCATGAGTGATGTTTTCATTTCTCATTAGTTAAAAAGAAGGAATAAAATAGTTGTTACAAAATCATAATAAAATTTTAGTATAGTAAAGATAATTATTTATATCATGGTGGTTAGATTATATTTTAAGTATTTAAAATCAGAAATAAACTTGAAATAATTCGGTTAAGACTTATACATCCACCTTGTATATATTCCTCTATATTACACCTTAAGCCTTATATGATTGGTCTTTTGGTAAGAAAAATACCCCTATTAAGTGTATAAGGGTGTTGGTATGGTATTTTTTTAGATATTAATTGATATAATGAAGCATTAGGTGTGTTTATAAGTGAGGATACAATGTGTCCTTTTATAACTAAGGGGAGTGACACCTTTGTAAATATTAATAAATTTAAAATATAATAAAAGTATTTATAATGGAAAGTGGAACAAATTTAATACAATTTTAAATATATGATAATTTAACATCGATATCCACTCAACCAATCACATTTAAACAATTTTTATAAATATTTTAATCCATAAATCATAGTTTAACCTCCTTGTTAACCCTTTTAACATTTATCATGGTGAAAATTTTTTACCATGGTAACTATTCATTATGAATGTAATGGATCGGAACTCTCCAACCCATTACTTTGTCAAAAAGAGGGTCTTGAAGTGTTCTGGAGGGTAAAATGGACTTTTCCCACACTTTTCAGAATTTTTTAAGTACACGCCGTGTAGTGTGAGTACACGCCATGTACCCCCCTCGCCAGGTATACCCCATGTTGAAGGCCGTGTCCTTGCCGTGTGAAATAAATGGGTACACGCCGTGTACCCAATACTACACGCCATGTAGTCCCTCCCCGTGTACACATTACCCTCAAACCGTGTGTTGACCAGTCAACGGCCGTGTGTTGTGTTGGAGCCGTGTCCTTGCCGTGTGAAATAAATGGGTACACGCTGTGTACCCAATACTACATGCTGTGTAGTCCCTCCCCACGTACGCGTTACCCTCAAATCGTGTGTTGACCAGTCAACGGCCGCGTGCCGCATTGAAGGCCATGTTGGAAGCCGCGTGGTGGCCGCGTGAAATGGCCAAGTACACGCCGTGTACCATAAAGTACACGCTGTGCACTTTTGTTTTTCACGCCTATAAAAGGAGGGGTCCCCTCCTCCATTTCAACACACCCCTCTCCTACCCTTTCCTCTGAGTAGAGCTCTCCCAAGAGACTCGAAGGCTCCTTTTTCTTCCATAACTTCTTCGTCCAAGCTCTGATTTACGATCCGTCAGTGGACACGGGATCATAACGACGAGGCGGAACTTCTGAGATTGGATCCATTGTCTTTCCTTCGGCCTTTCCTTTCCAACTTCCACTCAAGTATGTTTTTCCGGGATTTGACAGAAGTGACAGACGCCGACGGACATATTCTAAAGTTGATCCGGGGGAGTGTTGTGATCAGAAACTATTGAGGTATGGATCTTACCTTCGTCTCTCTAAATTGTGCATCATGCGGGATGGGTTTCCTCTTGTTTACGTGAAACAAATTTTGAACCGGTTTAATGAAGATAATGACTGGCTTATATAACGGGGATGGGAAGTTGTGAATGCAGTTAATTTATTGTATATCATGTGATATTATGTTGTGAATTGAATAGGCTTATGCCTACTGAAAATCACAGTCATTGGGGGCCTTTGCTTGCACAATTAAATATTGCCCTATCTTTCTAGACCATTTTGTGGATGGAACTTTGTTGAATGTGGAATTTGGATAATCACGTAAAGTTGGATGATTTAAAATCTGAAACCCTTGTGTGATCACCCCGATTGAAAAAAATAGAATAATGAACATGTGGGTGTTGGCTTGGATACGTGGCATGTGATGGGGGTGTTTTTGTGGGTTGTTGTGGATCGGGTGAGAAGCAGGGCTGCGGTTGGCTTTGTTGTGGGTTGGTGTGAATTCTATGTTGGTGATGGGCAGCGGGGTTGTGATAAATGGTATTAAAGGGGTGATGATGTACGGTGTGGTTGTGGTTATGGTGGTTGGAAGTGGGGCTGCAGGGTTGGGTTTGAATGTGAACGAACTATGGGTTGTGAATAATAAATAAAAGTGTAAGAGTTAATGAATGATGGGGCTTGGTAATGAAACAGAATAATAATCAATGGGTTGGTTGGTTATTAAGAAGGGACTTGTTGTGCTGCTTGTGTTTTCCTGACTTGATTTGTGGATGGAAGGGATATGCTTTACGAACGATAGACGTGGTTGGTTGTGGATATTTTCCCAGTAGTTAAGGAACTAATAAACTGATTCTGTTGAAACATGAAAACTTAAATGGGGTTTTAGGATTGTTTTTTGTATGCATGCTTCGTAGTAGTAGTGCCGAGGCACGTGCTCAGTTCTCTAATTAGAAGCCATAGGTTGGGATGAGTGTTTGGTATATATATATATATCTGTATCTTTGTGTTTTATCGCACTACACCCATGTTGAGCACTTAGTGCCGAACACTTCCATTTCATGGGTGAGGGTGTTTTCCCCTTAGTTACTAGCTCCTTCTTGCTCCTTCTTCCCTAGGCTGTGATGGCTTGAGGAGACCTTACACCCAAGACTCTTCGGGTAGGTTTCGATTGGGGTGGTTTAGCCCAAGACTCTTCGGGTAGGTTTTACTATTTCCCAAGAACCTTCAGGATGAGGCCCAGGTGTGTGCGGGCGGGATACGTGGTTGTGAGGCCCAGGTGTATGCAGGAGGGAAACGTGGTTGTGAGGCCCAGGTGTGTGCGGGTGGGAAACGTGGTTGTGAGGCCCAGGTGTGTGCGGGTAGGATACGTTGTTGTGTGGCCCAGGTGTGTGCGGGCGAGATGTGTGGTTCTTGAGGCCCAGGTGTGTGTGGGCAGGAAGAGTGTGGCAACGTCAGGACATTCGCTGTTTGGAAGAGCAACTAACTATTGGGAAATGGTGTGGGGTACCCAATACTCTTGATCTTATATACTACTACTACCTGATGTTTGTGTTTTTGGTGAGCGTGGCTAGTGAGGTTGGGTGGATATAATTCCTTGTTAGGTTTTGGTTTCTTCTGTTGTTCTCACGGGACATTAGGATGTATCCCCCACTTGTGCACGAGAACTTTAGGTTTCCCTACTGAGTATACTTGTATGCTCACCCTACGTTTACTTTCAGGTTTCCAGGAGGACTACCAGGGCCGTGCGGGACCCTACTAGTCAGGACAGTTAGAGTTGCTGTATTTTGTTGTACTTGTTTCTTTTGATATTGTACTTTTGAGATTTCTTGTACTTTTACCTTGTTTCAGAACTATTTAAACATGCATGTGGGATTGATTTGGGTTTATTTCTATACACTTGTTCTTTTCCTTTTTGGTGGTTGACTTGTCCTATTTCCTGATCTTAAATAAAAAAAAGGGTAATGCCTCCCATATTTGTGAAAACTCATACCATTGGTGCTAGTCGCCACCCCGGGGCCTACTGGATGCGGGACTCGGGGGTCATTATCTCCCTTTCACCATTGCCGGATCAGGAGGGGCATCTTTGGTGGGAGGGGGTCGTGATAGAATGGTATCAGAGCTGATGGTTGAGAGATAGGATGGAGTCTGGAGTTAGGCACAGTGAGGATTTCATGGGATGGTAGGGAAACAGTGTTGGTTAATCTTGGTGTGTGACATAGTCCAGGGAAGACCGGCAAGGACATGGGATTTTAGGGCCCCCCGTGATCCGATGCAAGGACTCTGAGCCTACCGAATGACTAAGTGAGACTACATTGACTGTAGGGTAGAGACCCTAGGGAAGGCACATGCATCATCATGATTGTGTTTTACTTGATTTGGGTGTTCTGGGAAAGAAATTGAATAAAATGATAAAATGAAACCCTACAAAATTTCCTTACTACATGGGCTTAGGCGATCCTTGTTTACCGTACAGCTATGGCACCTGGACGTTGTCCCCGGGTGACTCAGACGGCCGAGGCCCAGCAGATTCAGGTGGTCGATTAGTTGAGGATTGACCGAGAGGAGGAAGATAGCCAGTGGCAGAAGACTCTCCGTTCTTTCCAACGGAAGAACTTCAAGAAGTATGAGGGTAGTACTTCAGATATGGAGACAGAGGGGTGGATTGAGGAGCTAGGGATCGCTTTTACCTTGATCCGTGCTTCGAGGGAGTACTGGGTTCCCCTAGTAGTCAGTCAACTGAGAGGTGCGGCGTGACAGTGGTGGACACTCTACCTCGGAGAGAGGATAGAGGCAGAGGTTCCATGGGATGACTTTGAGAAGGAATTCCGAGAGGAATTCCTTTCTTCTATGATCAAGGCGGAGAAGCGGCAGGAGTTACTCTCCCTTCAGTAGGGGAGTATGTCAGTATGAGAGATGGGGATCAAGTTCAAGGTTCTCCTACGCTTTTCTTCGGATCTCTTTTCGGATGAGGAGTCTCGGGTGAGACGTTTGGAGGAGGCACTTCGTCCTTCGCTCCAGTATGATGTCACCCCCTTCACCCTTCCGACGTACTTGGCGGTACAGAAGAAGGAAAAGGTTTTAGAGAGGATGCACTTGCTGGGAGGTGCACCACGAGAGGGGATCCAGCCAGGTTTGTCGAAGGGGAAGGCAGTCAGTAGCAGGTGTCCTGCGACGGGACCTTCTAGGTTCAGGCCAGTGGGGAGCAGGCCCCAGCAGTTCCAATTCAGATCTTCAGGTCCTTGTCCCTTTTCCACGAGCCCAGGACCGAAGTGTTTTTCTTGTGGAGGTTTCGAGCACATTCAGAGTCGGTGCCCGACCTGAGCTCAGTACAGTGGATGTGGGCAGGTTCAGCGCCCACCTCAGTAGAACTAGTTGCTGGCGAGGCCCTTCCAGTAGCAGTAGGACCATGCTCACCCAAGGGCAGACTTTGCAGGAGGAGGCCAACCTCAGGGTGCTCCTTAGGGACCTCGACCAGGGCGTGGTCGGGGAGGTGGACGACATTAGAGAGGCAGAAGAGATGGGCATGGATAGTTGCACGCAGCAGAGTTGGCAGCTCCAGCAGGACCAGAGGTGGTGCGAGGTATGATTTGTTTGTTCAACACTCTCGTTTCTTCTTTTTTCGATTCAGGAGCTTCACACTCCTTTGTTTCACCTGGTCTAGCCCATGCTTTGGGACTGGACGTAGAGAGACTTTCCATACCACTGGTGCTGAGTACACCAGTTGGAGGCTAGAACAGCGTATCTTGTGTTTTCCGGGGATGTGGGCTGATGTTGGGACCACATCGATCTAGTGGGGACCTTCTTCTGTTACCGATGCAGCCATACGATGTCATCCTAGCCATCGAATGGTTGTTTTCTGTTAGTGTCGTTATCGACTTCTTTCGAATAAGGGTCATGTTCTCCGACGTGGACGGACATCATTTATCTTTTGTTGGCGAGAGGAGTTATCAGGTGTGAAGCCGGCATGTGGATCCTCTCCTTTCATTGTTAGGCGGGTTATCAGTGGTTCCAGCTGATGAAGAGATGATGGATATCCCAGAGGTTGTTGGGGAGTTCCTCGATGTTTTTCTCGAGGAGGTTGTGACTCAACCCCCCCGACGTGATGTTGAGTTTGGGATAGACTTATAGCTTGGTGCCCGTCCGATTTCGATGGCCCCTTATCGGATGGCACCTTCAGAGTTGCGAGAGTTGCGGATTCAGATTGAGGATCTGATGGAGAAGTGTTTTTTTGACCCAGCGTGTCGCCATGGGGTGCTCCAGTTTTGTTCATGAAGAAGGCAGATGGTGGTCTTAGGTTATGCATAGACTACTGAAGGTTGAATCAGGTAACTGTCAAGAACCGTTACCCCCTTCCAAGGATAGATGATCTCTTCGACCAACTGAGGGGACTAGGTTGGTTTTCTAAGATTGATCTACGATCGGGATATCATCAGCTGAGGGTGAAGGACACTGACATCTCGAAGACGTCTTCCAGGTGTAGGTATGGGCACTTTGAGTTTGTAGTGATGCCTTTTGGAGTTACGAATGCACCAGATGTGTTCATGGGACTTATGAACTTTGTCTTCCGAGATTTTCTGGACCGGTTAGTCATTGTGTTTATCGATGACATCCTGATCTACTCAAGATCATATGAGGAGCACGTTGAGCATCTCAGGGCAGTCTTGGAAGTCCTTCGACACCACCAGCTTTATGGGAAATTGTCGAAGTGTAAGTTCTTGACCCAATAAGTACACTTCCTTGGGCACGTAGTGTCTCATCATGGAGTGTCAGTGGACCCATCAAAAATGGAGGCAGTTGTTTCTTGGGTGGCACCCAAGTGTGTGGTGGAAGTTCGTAGTTTACTGGGGTTGACGGGTTACTATCAGAGGTTCGTTTCGGACTTCTCTCGAGTTGCTGCTCCATTGACAGCTTTGACTAGGAAGAACCAGGTCTTCCTATGGAGCGAGCAGTGCCAGAAGGCTTTCGACTACCTGAAGGAGAAGTTGGTTAGTGCTCCCGTACTCAGGTTGCCAGAGGAAGGGTTGTTGTATGAGGTGTTTTGTGATGCTTCTGGCCTTGGTTTTGGGTGCGTGCTGATGCAGAAGAAGGGTGTGATCTGTTATGGGTCTAGGTAGTTTTGCCCTCATGAGCGTAACTATGCCACCCATGAACTGGAACTTGCAGTAGTAGTGTTTTCATTGAAGTTGTGGCGACATTACCTCTTTGGGTAGCACTTTGTGGTCTTCTCAGATCACAAGATCCTGGGTTATATCTTCTCTCAGTGTGACCTAAACTTGCGGCAGTAGAGATGGGTCGAGTTTCTCCAAGACTATGACTTCGAGATCTCTTACACTGAAGGTAAGGGCAATGTTGTGGCTGATTCCCTGAGCAATAAGTCTCATAAGGAAGTGGTTCGGGAATCCGCTGATGCTTGGAAAGAGATGGGAGAGTTGGCCTCCTTGCACTTGGATGCAAGGGTAGAAGGTGTTAGAGGCTGTTTGTTTCAGATGACGGTGCAGTCCTCCTTATTGCAGAAGGTGGAAGAGTCTCAGTGGGGGGACTCCGAGGCAGAAGTAATGTGGGATCATGTCGATTAGGGAAAAGCTCCAGGGGATGGTTAGAGGACAGCCGACATCAGATGCTTTTCTATGGAAGGTTGTTTGTTCCGGAGGTGATGCATGAGGGAGTTCTCTGCGAGTTCCATAGCTCAGCCTTGGCAGTACATCCGGGAGTTTAAAAAATGTATCAAGGCCTGAGGGAACAGTTTTGGTGGCTCGGGGTGAAACGGGCAGTGGCAGAGTTTGTGGCTAAATGCCTAGTGTGTCAGCAAGTGAAAGCTGAACACCGTGTTCCCAGTGGTTTGTTGCATCCTTTAGATGTCCCCGAGTGGAAGTGGGATGACATCTCAATGGAATTCTTCATGGGACTACCCAGAACTCAGTGTGGTTATGATGCTATCTGGGTAGTGGTGGATCGTCTGACGAAATCAGCTCACTTCTTAGCAATTAAGGAGTCAGGCCCGGTGAGTACCTTAGCACAGAGGTACGTAGATGAGGTGGTGCATTTGCATGGAGTTACGAATACTATCATCTCAGACCGGGATACTTGGTTTACATCACGAGTCCGGAGGGGGTTACAACATGCTTTTGGCACCCAGCTACGCCTTATCACTCCTTTCCACCCCCAGACCGACGAGCAGACAGAGAGGACTATCCAGATGTTGGAGGACATGCTGTGAGCATGCGTTCTGGATTTCAGAGGATCATGGGTATGGAACTTGCCTTTAGTAGATTTTTCCTACAACAACAGATTCCAATCTACTATTGGCATGGAACCGTTTGAGGCTTTGTATGGAATACCACGCCGTTCACCCATTTTTTGGGCGTAGGTTGGCGAGACAGGTGCTCTTGGGCTAGAAGTAGTGCAGAGCACCACAGAGAAAGTCCAGCTTGTACGTGAGAGGATGAAAGCGGCTCAGGACTGACAGAAGTCTTATGCCGATCGTTAGAGGAGGCCCTTGGAGTTCAAGGTGGGAGATCATGTGTTCTTGAAGGTTTCCCCTTGACAGGGGCAACAGAGGTTCGGGAAGGGGAGTAAGCTCTCCCCTAGGTTCATTGGACCTTTTGAGGTGCTGAGGCGAGTCGGCGAGGTGGCATATCATCTGGCCCTTCCACCTCAGTTGGAGAACATTCATGATGTCTTCCACGTCTCCCAGATTTTTCGGTACTTACACGATGACTCTCACGGTATCGACTGGGGAGAGTTAGATATGGGAGACGACGCGACCTTCGAGGAATGAACAGTCAGAATCGAAGATCCTAAAGAGAAGGTGCTCCGTGGATGAACCATTCTGTTGGTTCTTGTGTTGTGGAGGCATGGAGGCCTTGAGGAGAGCACTTGGGAGCGGGAGGCTCAGATGTGCGCTCAGTACCCGAAGTTGTTTTTACTTGTGTTTTCTTTGTTCTTTTGAGCTTTGTTTGGATGTTATACCTTGTACCTTTGACATATGGAATGCTTGGCTTGTCGGTTATGAGACCTTTTTGTTTCCTTGTTCTCTGGAAGTGTGTAACATGTCCGGCCGTGTGGGTAACAGAAAAACCTGATCCTTAATCGAGACACATTAATGTAGATGCGATTAAACCCATGCAGGCAAGTCAGTGCCGCCTAAAGCGGATAATATCTCGACATAGGAAAAGGAATTTTCCCCAACCCACATGTTCAGGCAGTGTGTGGGTTGTTCCCGTTTTGGGGGCAGTGTGAGTTGAAAAATCCTAATGTATGGAAGTGGTAAGACCCTATTCTTAATCAAGACGCCTTAATGAGGATGCGATTAAACCCGTGCAGGCGAGTTAGTGCCACCTAAAGCGGATAATATCTCGACATAGGAGAAGGAATTCCTAACACCTATGATTAGGGTTGTTGGTTGGGTTCCTGTTATAACGAGGGACCTAAGAGGTATCTTTTTGGGTTCCTCTGGGTTGGCTTTTGAATTATCTGGGACGAGAATGTTTTTAGAGGTATCTGATGTAATGGCCTAGACCTCTCCAGCCCATTCCTTTGTCAAAAAGAGGGTCTTGAAGTGTTATGGAGGGTAAAATGGACTTTTCCCACACTCTTCAGAATTTCGTAAGTACACGCCGTGTAGTGTGAGTACACGCCGTGTACCCCCCTCACCAGGTATACCCCGTGTTGAAGGTCGTGTCCTTGCCGTGTAAAATAAATGGGTAAACGCCGTGTACCCAATACTACACGCCGTGTAGTCCCTCCCCGTGTACGCGTTACCCTCAAACTGTGTGTTGACCAGTCAATGGCCGTGTGACGTGTTGGATCCGTGTCCTTGACGTGTGAAATAAATGGGTACACGTCGTGTACCCAATACTACACACCGTGTAGTCCCTCCCTGCATACGCATTACCCTCAAACCGTGTGTTGACCAGTCAACGGCCACGTGCCGCGTTGAAGGCCGTGTTGGAAGCCGCGTGGTGGCCACGTGAAATGGACAAGTACACGCCGTGTACCATAAAGTACACACCGTGTAATTTTGTTTTTCATGCCTATAAAAGGAGGGGTCACCTCCTCCTTTTCAACACACCCCTCTCCCCCCTTTCCTTTAAGCAGAGCTCTCCCAAGAGACTCGAAGACTCCTTTTTCTTCCATAACTTCTTTGTTCGAGCTCCGATTTATGATCTGTCAGCAGCCACATGATCGTAACTACGAGGCGGAACTTCTGATCTTGGATACTTTGTCTTTCCTTCAGCCTTTCCTTTACAACTTCCACCTGAGGAGGTTTTTTTGGGATTCGACAGAAGTGACGGACGCCGACAGACATCTTTTAAAGTTGATCCGGGGGAGTGTTGTGATCAGAACCTGTTGAGGTAGGGATATTACCTTCATCTCTCTAAACTGTGCATCATGCGGTGTGGGTTTCCTCTTATTTATGTGAAACACATTTTGAACCAGTTTAATGAAGATAATGACCGGCTTATATAATGGGGATGGGAAGTTGTGAATGTAGTTACTTTATTGTATATCTTGTGATATTATGTTGTGAATTGAATAAGCTTATGCCTACTGAAAATCACGGTTGTTGGGGGCCTTTTCTTGCACAATTAAATGTTTCCCTATATTTCTAGACCATTTGGTGGATGGAACTTTGTTGAATGTGGAATTTGGATAATCACGTAAAGTTGGATGATTTAAAATCTGAAACCCTTGTGTGATCACCCCGGTTGAAAAAAATGGAATAATGAACATGTGGGTGTTGGCTTGGATACGTGGCATGTGATGGGGGTATTTTTGTGGGTTTTTGTGGATCGGGTGAGCAGTAGGGCTGCGGTTGTCTTGGTTGTGGGTTGGTGTGAATGCTATGTTGGTGATGGGAAACGAGGCTGTGATAAATGGTATTAAAGGGGTGATGATGTACAGTGTGGTTGTGGTTATGGTGGTTGGCAGCGGGGCTACAGGGTTGGGTTTGAATGTGAACAAACTATGGGTTGTGAATAATTAATAAAAGTGTAAGAGTTAATGAATGATGGGGCTTGGTAATGAAACGGAATAATAATTAATGGGTTGGTTGGTTATTAAGAAGGGACTTGTTGTGCTGCTTGTGTTTTCCTAACTTGATTTGTGGATGGAAGGGATATGCTTTACGAACGATCGATGTGGTTGGTTGTGGATATTTGTCCAGTAGTTAAGGAACTAATAAACTGATTCTGTTGAAACATGAAAACTTAAATGGGGTTTCGAGATTGTTTGTTGTATGCATGCTTCATAGTAGCAGTGTCAATGCACATGCTCAGTTCTCTGATTAGAAGCCATAGGTTGGGATGAGTGTTTGGTATATATATATATATATATATTGGTATCTTTTTGTTTTATCACACCACACCCATGTTGATCACTTAGTGCTGAACACTCCCATTTCATGGGAGTGGGTGTTTTCCCCTTAGTTACTAGCTCCTTCCTGCTCCTTCTTCCCTAGGCTGTGATGGCTTGAGGAGACCTTACACCCAAGAATCTTCAGGTAGGTTTCGATTGGGGTGGTTTAGCCCAAGACTCTTCAGGCATGTTTTAATATTTCCCAAGAACCTTCGGGATGAGGCCCAGGTGTGTGCAGGCGGGATACGTGGTTGTGAGGCCCAGGTGTGTGCAGGTGGGAAACATGGTTGTGAGGCCCAGGTGTGTGCGGGCAGGAAACGTGGTTGTGAGGCCTAGGTGTGTGTGGGCAGGATACGTGGTTGTGAGGCCCAGGTGTGTGCGGGCAGGATGTGTGGTTCTTGAGGCCCAGGTGTGTGCGGGCGGGAAGAGTGTGGCAGCGTCAGGACGTTCGCTGTTAGGAAGAGAAGCTGACTAGTGGGAAATGGTGCTGGGTACCCAATACTCTTGATCTTCTATACTACTAATACCTATTGTTTGTGTTTTTGGTGAGTGTGGCTGGTGAGGTTGGGTGGATAGAATTCCTTGTTAGGTTTTGGTTTCTTCTGTTGTTCTCACAGGACATTAGGATGTATCCCCCACTTGTGCACAAGAGCTTTAGGTTTCCCTACTGAGTATACTTGTATGCTCACCCTATGTTTAATTTCAGGTTTCCAGGAGGATTACCAGGGCCGTGCGGGACCCTACTAGTCAGGACAGTTGGAGTTGCTGCAGTTTGCTGTACTTGTTTCTTTTGGTATTTTACTTTTGAGCTTTCTTGTACTTTTACCTTGTTTCAAAACTATTTAAACATGCATTTGGGATTGGTTTGGGTTTATTTCTATACACTTGTTCTTTTCCTTTTTGGTTGTTGACTTGTCCTATTTCCAGATATTAAATAAAAAAAGGGTAATGCCTACCATATTTGTGAAAACTCATACCCTTGGTGCTAGTCGCCACCCCGGGGCCTACTGGAGGCGGGACTCAGGGGTCATTATCTCCCTTTCACCATTGCCAGCTTAGGAGGGGCATCTTTGGTGGGAGGGGGTTGTGAAAATTAATAAAAATGAAATGAAAATTATTAAAAAATTATAAAATTATGATCCCAAATATGGAATTTATTTTCTAATATTTAATTTCTATAATTGGTAAAAATTAATTTTAATATAATTTTTCAAAACACAATGAAAACCGTTTTTTGAAAAATGCCCATTTTAAGCATATAAATGATTTTATTATAAAATAATGCATAATATTGATTCTTATGGAAATAATTGAATTATGATTAATAAAAGGTAACTTATTTTACTTTCAAACCAAACTAAAATATTAAATAACCTTGTGAATACTTGATTAAAAAGGAATAAAAAGATATTTATATAAAAAACATTAATTATATTTCAAAAATGTCAAACATAGATTTTTAAGTTCAACATTATAACATCCCGAACCAAGAGACACTAAAATGGTGCCTCGATCCGATGGGTCACATGGCCTTAAGAAGTCCTCCCTGTATGCTAGAGGCTACCAACCAGTAGCGAGAGTCTAAGGTGGTATGGTGGAGATACTATACCATCATATTAGAGTGGCACAATAAAAATAAACAGATATAATAAATAAAATAAGCATAAAGGATAACTACAAAAAGACTAGAAACAAAAAAAATAATCAATAGAGGAAGTATAAACTTCCAAGAAACTATAATAACAATCAATCCATAAACTGAGTCATATAAAAAATGATGTCATGTCATGCTGGTGTGAAAAAATGGGATACATGGGATATAGGGCACAGGCATATACATCATGATACACAAAATGGGAAAAAGACCAAAAGGAATATCCACTAACATTGTGAGCATACACTCAGTCCTCTTCTCCTATTCTCCATGCCATAAGAAAAATAGATCAAACATCCATGACAATAAACTTTCCCTTATCAATAACTATCACCATAAAGTCTGCTCGGGTGCTAACGACGACTCAAATAGGGTGTGAGATAAACTTAGTAATCCACCACCAATAGTGTCTAGAATAATCCAGTCATTGTATATAGAATAGTAGTGTGTAGGTATAAGAAAAACTATCACAAAATAGTTATTTAGTGGTAGTTTTTTTCATTTAGTGGTGGTTTAAATATCGATTGATGTTTATGATGCTAATATTGAGGCTGATGCATCCTTTAAGGAGAATCTGATATGTATTGTAGATTATAGTGAGAAAAATCTTCAGTATAATACTGTGCCTTTGGTTAAAGTGCTATGGAAGTATGGCCTTGTTCAGGAGAAAACTTGGGAGAGGGAAGCTATATGTGGGCCCACTGACTCGACCTTTTTACATTGGGGGCTTAGTAATTTTGGGAATTAGAGCACAAGGAAAATATTCTTTATAGTGGGGAGGTTGTAAGATCCCAAAATTTATTGAGTCATGTTTTGATTTTAATTTTTCTTAAACTCCTTTTTAATGGATTATGGAATGATTATTTGGAGTAGGGAAGGTCTCAAAAGTGTTTTGAGGTTTTGGGACTTCAAAAATTTAGAAAATGGTCTTTACAATACACAGTTCATGGTTAGTGCATGGTTAGTGTTAATTGTGAACCACGACCATGAGGTATGGTTTAAGGGGGATAAAAGTTTCAAAAACCATGTGAGGAGGTATGGAAACCATGTGGGTTGGGTCTAGAGCCATTATCACTGCTTCTGTATGATATTTCAAACCATGTTGTTGTCCTAGAAAACCATACAACTTGATTTTTCCTTAGGAAGAGGAGATACCATGGTTGATACATTGTTTGGAAAACCATACAACCGAACTAGTACGTCATTAAAAAGTGTAAAATTAAAACTTTTCCTTATTAAATTTATAAGTACTCAAATATATTTCTTCTCCATTTCACTCTCAGCATCCTAAGGTGAAACCCAAACCCTCTCTACCCTTATAAGGTTGTAGCTCCTTTGTTTATAGGGTGTTTGAGGTGATGTTTCTTGTGATTCAAATCCCCAGGTAAATCTATTAGTCAATTTTCTTCTATTTTCTAGATGATTCACTTATTATTTGTCCCTATTATACTATGTATCATAATCCCTATTTCCAGGGAGTACCTTTATTTTGTGGTTGCAGCTATTTTAACTTGAATAAATGGTTAGGATTAGATGATTGGTTGTATACAAACCTAAGGTAGGTGGACTACAAGATATTTACTATAATATTGAAGGCCTTATATTTTTATTGATTTTTGGAAAATCCCCCTTTTAAGGGTTGAGGGGGAACCCTTACATGACTTGTAATCCCATAGGCATAAGACCCTTACATGACCTGGAGACCTATAGGCACAAGGACCTGTACATGACCATTTAAGGCCAAAGACCTGATTACACTTTTTTGAACTAACCCTCCACAAAATATTTCATCTCTGAAGGTGCTTAGCTCCCCACATTGCATGGATGATCTGTTAGAATTTTCACATGTAGAGCTTCACAGTGCCTGGTGCCGATGGAAAGTTCCATACCCTCTCATTCCTCCAATATGGTTAGCTCTAATATGATAGATGGTACTTGATCTGATTCATATTCTAGGGCCTTCTCCTATGGGGTCTTCCCAGACTACTTCTTGTTCCTTTGTGGCCTTAAGGCTCGGTGGCCTGAATGCCTTTTTTAGTGCCTTGAAACCCCTGTGGAACGAAGGCCCTGATACCCATAGGCCCAAACCGATGAATCTAAGGCCCAAATCAGGTGAATAGTTTCAACTACTACAATACTGTATAGTACCCAATACAATACTTCTATAGTAACCTTGAAATTAACCCCTCCTGAATTTGATCATGGGTCTTTTAGATGCTAAGAAAGATCCTCTACCACTCGGGTACATGCTTGTTGTATTTCCCATAGTCTTGATATTTGTTAATGTGTGTGTGGTATGTGATATGGTGTTTATGTGATACAAAATTGTTTCCATGATTAATAAAAATGGTTTAGAACTTTAAGTAATGTGTTAAACTCTTCACAAACCCCATTGGGTCCATTAATGACTATTAGACTAGACCTACGACCACCCATGGGGTGTGGTAATTCCTTGGAAATGTTATAATGGGGTTGTAAATGGTTCAATATGAGGTTTATGAGTTTAGATTAATTATATATTTTCTTGGCACATTAGCATGGAATAAGAGGCTATTTGTCATAGACTTGGGAATTAAATGGTTTATGACTTGATAAGGGAAGAAATGATTAAATATTAAAGGGTAATTTTTAAGTTGTTAAATGGTTTTAAAGAAAGAAATGGTAAATGGTTAAAGGGGAATGTTTAAATTATTAAATGGTTTAAAATAAAATTTAACAGATTTAATATTTGAATAAAGGTTGAAATGTTTGAATTGTGTAATGGGGTTAAAGGTGTAGTGAATGTTAAACCATGAAGAACAATGATTATTGAAATATAATACCTTTGTTATTATGGTGTGTTAAAATGAAAATGAAGATAAAATTTGGAAATTGTGAATAATGTTATGGGTTAGGATATTGGACTGAGGACCCTTATCTTTATAATGGGTCAGACTAATGCTCTAGGAACTACCAATGCTGTGCATGGTTTGGATGTGGGATAAATGCTCTGAGTGCTAGTAACTTTTGACATAGTGTAGGTAATTGTATTGATTCTCCTTGATACATAGATTTAAACAAGTTATTTATTTTATTTAAAGTGTGTATCCCTTATGGTATGTTGTTTAGATGACTAGAATAGGATGAAGTGGGTTTGATTATCTTAGGTTTCACTTGGAACCCGAGGTCCAATGAGTTTAATTGAATACTATTTATTTTTTAAAAGTGTTTTCATTGATTATCTTGTTAATTATTCTTTATAAATATGCATACACTATTCTTAAGAATAGATATTGCTTTAGACACTGTTGATGCTATCTTATTGAGTTCTACTCACACCCTATTCTGGTTGCCATTGGTACCTGAGAAAACTTCATGGTTGCAAGTCTGGATAAAGGGAAAGGTCCTATGATAAATAGATGATTTGTGACTTGGGATGGAGCTTGGATGAGGGTATCAAGATTGAAGTTTAGAGCTATTTTTGTTATTATTTATTATTTATTATTATTTTTGTTGTTTCTATACTCTGATAAAGAGAGTATAGGCTCCCCATGTTTCATAATAGACCATCGCTACTAGTCGGCAACCTTTGACATACGAGGAGGTTCACCCTAGGTCATGTAATGAATTATTTTGGTTACTAGTTGGAGTGAGTCAGGATGAAAAGTTACAATATTTTTGAGTGGCTCATTTCTATATTATTTATTTATATTTTGATAATCACTAAAACCTACATTGTTTATGTTTTTATAATTAATAAAACATATTTTTTATTATTTTCTTTTATTATGATTATTTATTAATTAATAATTATTAATATTAATTATTGTTTATTGTTCATTTATATTTTTACTCTCACTTTTATGTTGATAATTTTTTTAAGTATAGATATAGTCTTAATCATTCATTTCGATAACAATTATATTTTTCACAAAGGAAATGATACCTAAGTTAGTCATCTATCCCATGCGAGTGATGAACCAAATGTTTTGAAACCCCAAATTCATGATGAAAAAAATATTCTAGAACCCCACATTGGTGATGAACCACATTTTGGGAACCTCATGTTTGGAATATACTGAACATTGGGAACCACATGTCTAGAAATATCTCATCAGATTTCTAAATCGAAATCATCTAACTCTAATTTTTATTATATTTTAACCTAAATTACTCATAATTTTACAAATTTTATTTCATTAGAAATCTAATAGGATTATATATAATTCATTCAACTATGATGAAAGATAAATCAGTCATTTGATATTCACATTTTTAGACTGAAGTCACTATAATGTCCTACAGTTTCTAAAATATGTTGAATACTATTTTTAAATGATATTTCAAGATAAAAATGCCAGATTAAGGTGGTCCTTTATTTTTTAGAAATATCTTAAAATTATCTAAATTTAATTCAAATGGACCTAATTCTGAATCAGATGTTTTGAGGTGCTAAAAATTGACCAAATATTATGATATCTATCTACTATGAATTTTCTAAAAATTTAAAGTGTGATAATTATAAAATTTATTCATGCTATCATTATGGAAATGAGTTTTTTTTCAAATTAAAAATTCAATTTTCATATTAGATATTCAAGAGAAATTTAAAGAGATAGTTTTTGACTACATCCAATGTGTGGATCATTGTGGAAAAATTTATTACAAATAAAATTAAGTGTTGAGATATTTTTGGAAAGTATATTAAAATTGTAAATTTGAATATCTACATGATTTATGAAGGATTGATTATGGAATTATCAGATAAATAGTTAAGTAGATATTTTGGAAAGTTAAATTCAAAAAATATTTGAATTTTTTAATGTCCTTGTGAATATTATCTTGGATATTATTTTGGAGTTTATCTTGAAGTTCCAAGGGAATATTTGAATCATCAAATATTATTATTATCAGTTTAAATTATTATTTTTAGAAATTATTTTAAAATTGCTTCAATGAAAATGATACAATTATGGAGAAAATTATGTAATCCCTTTGCTCAATTATTTTCAAATTAAAATATCAAATTATTGAATATGGATAGAATGTTTTTAGTTACTTGAAAAGTTTTATTATATATACAGAATGAAGATGGTGTCGATATTTATAATTATACAATATAACAACAAAACTCTTGATGTGAAAAATAATCACATCATTTTTTTTCTGTTGCATTTATTGAAGATATTTTTCAATTAAAATCGATTTAGATCAATACCTACTTTAATAACTTACCCTATGAAGAATAAGATCCATATATTATCAGTTCCTTCTATAACTGTGTGATAAAGTTGCTTAAAATTTTTCATCTCATCTCTTTCCACTGGAGTGTCAAATTGTTTTACTTATTCACAGTATAGTATTATATTATTATACTAAGATATCAAGGTTCCCTAAAAAATAACCATAAGATCATATAAAATACTTATTGTAATGTCTCAACTGTCAACACTCAGTTGTAAAAATCCTCTAATAAAAGGACTTAGTTAGTAAAAATCACAAATCTCATAGAGAGATCATTGGTGGAGTGGAATAGGAGATATTTGTTCCCATAACCACTATACATAGACTTTTACCACTATTTTTTTATTTATTTCCACTTAATTACCTAAATTTAAGAGAGAAATACACTATCACTTTATTTAGAGAAGGATGATTTTATTTTTTCAATATTTTTAAAAGGACATAAGTCACCTCCTCTTGTGTCTTAATCATCATTATAACAGAACAACACTTGAGAAAAATTTAGAGAGGTATAGGGAGTGTAAATTAGTACATTAAGGCTTTGGAGTGAAGATTTAATGTAGGTTGGGTGGGTATTTATAGAAAAAGAGATAGATATTCTTTATTAATTTCTAAACTTAGGTTTTGGACTCTAAGTAATAAAATAATCGAAAAAACAAACCTTACTATAGTTTTTTTCCAATAGTTTCTACCAAATAGGAGTGGTTTTAAATATTTTTTTACTTTAATAACCAAAATCATTAAAATAACACCATTAATGATGTGTATACGATTCATGTTCATAAATAATTTTTTAAAACCTTTAAATATAATATAGGTTTTGGAGGATTCAATATAGGTTTGTAAAATTAATAAAATAACTTTAAAATAAATTATTTTAATGTGAAACCCCATTTTTAATCATTTATTCCATTTATAGTACTTATTATATAACTTTTGGGCTATTATGATGCTATAATTCATATTGTGTATTTATACCGTATTTAATTTTTATCCAAAAATTTGAGTGTCCAAGAAAATTATGAAAAAATCACCATTGACTAATTTCAATGTGATAATTTAAAAAATTATATTTATTATACCAAAATAATTTCATAAATATATTAATTTTCACTTTTAATTAAAAATCCTTATTTATTAAAAATACTAGTTTTTATGAGACAAACAACCTTTTGATCCTTATAAAAATTACACAGGACTTCATTAAATTACATTACTATTTATATTTAAATAAATATTATTTAATAAATATATTTCATGAAAACATAATTTATTTATAAACTCTTGGATTTATCAAAAAGAGTGTTTTAATTGGAACTATATATTTAAAAAAAATACAATTTAGGTTTCTTCATATGAAAATATATTTTTTATCAAACTCATTATATAATCATGTATATATATATAAAGTAATAATGAAAAGGTATCAATATAATAATTATTTTATTAAAAATAAAATTTAAAAATTTATACTACTAGGGTCTAGATACATGACCCCTTATTACCTTAGTAGATTCCATAAGGGTATGGTGTGCAATGGTTGTACTTTCTTCAGGTGGTTCAGAAGACATAGTTTTAATGGTGATCAATATAAGATTTAACTTATCATGTAAATAGTTCTTCTTTAGTTTTAGTTATTGAATATTTTCTTGCAGTTGGTTAAAGAAAAATATCAGTGATACCATCTCCCTTGAAAGCTTTGATAAATGGTTTTCATAGGATAAAATACTATTGGTCAATGACATCAATTCTTCCATCCATATAAATTAGATTTTATTATAAACCTTAATATATAATAATATTAATGGCCACTTTATAATGAATATATTAATAATGGTTATGATTCTTAATGGCCTTTTAAGTCCAATAGAAAAATTATAGCTATATTTTACAATAGTCCAAAATAGAAAATGAAATATAGTTCATGTGTTTTCTATAACCACATTACTTAATAAGTAATTGATTCATTTAAATGGAAATTTCATTTATAAAAGTCTTGGTTATTAAATTACTTCCTCCTTAAGAAATTTTACCCTTTAAATTTTATTTTTTACACTAAAATAAATGAAGGTACTTATGTTTCATCACCTCAACTAGTTCCCATGTTGTCTCCTCAAACTTGTAGTTCTGCCACAATACTTTGACTAGGTGAGTTGTCTTGTTTTTTAGAACATTTTATTTATGATTTAAGATCTTCAAAAAATGATCCTCGTATGAAAGATCATTAAATAAAGGTACCACCTATTTATTCAGTACATGTAAGGGGTCTCTTATGTACTTTCTTAAGAGGGATACATGGAACACATCATGAACTTGAGATAGGTTAGGTGAGAGTGCTAGTCAATAGAAAAAAACTATAATGTGATCAAGGATATCAAAGGGGACTATGTATCTTGGACTAATATTTCCCTTATTCTTAAACCTCATTAATTTGTTACATGGTAATATATAAAGGAACACATTATCTCTGACCTCAAACTCTAGGTCTGATCGATAATTTCGTACGTAGATTTTCTATCAATTTTTCACATATTTTATATAATGATGAATGTTTTGAACTTTCTATAATATATTAGATATGATCAATTACCATTAAATTCCTCTCTCCATCTTCATCCCAGCATATTGGAGTCTGATACCTCTTCCCATACAGAACCTCATAAGGTACCATTTGAATGTTAGAATGGAAAC
The DNA here is from genome assembly GCA_963277665.1 of Viscum album. Taxonomy (NCBI): domain Eukaryota; kingdom Viridiplantae; phylum Streptophyta; class Magnoliopsida; order Santalales; family Viscaceae; genus Viscum; species Viscum album. The sequence continues at coordinate 112,858,293 of OY728133.1, read as the reverse complement.
TGTTTTTATATGAGAACTCAAATAGAATAAGGTATTGATCCCAAAATTCTTGTAAATCCATTAAAAATGATATTATAATATCCTCTATAGTTTGAATGGTTCTATTAGACTTACTATCCATCTGAGGCTGATAAGAAGTCCTGAAACTCAAGTCAGTATCCAACGCTTGCTAAATGATTCTCCATAACCTTGAGGTAAACCTCATATTTTGATTAGATATAATAGAGAGTGAAAATATATGTATTCTTACCAATTATATTATATATATCATAACGAGTTCATAAATAGATAAATCATCCTTGATAGAAATTAAATATGTTAGCTTTGTAAGGTGATTGAAAACCACCCAAATGGTGTTATTACCTTTAAATTCCCTGAGGAGTCCTATGATAAAATCTATGGTTATGTTTTTCCATTTATATAATAGTATAATAAATGGTTTTATAATACCATTAAATTTATATGGTTAACCCTTAACTTATTGACATAACAAGAATTGAGATACAAAATCTGTAATCTTCCTCTTCAGGTTATCCCACCAAAAGTTTTACTTCAGATCTCTATACATCTTAGTTATTCTTGGATGAATAGAGAAGGATGAGCTATGTATATCATCCATAAGTTCCCTCTTTAGTATTGGTTTTTATGGGAAACATATCTAGGTTACAAAACATATAAATCCATATTTAGAAAAGTTAAACTATAGAATATTTTATACCATTATCTATAGCTCTTTATTATCTTTTTGGGCCTCCTTGATCCTCTAAATAATGGATGGTTGAGCTTTTATTTGATCAAGATAGGATGATGTTACTTTCATTATTCCCATGTACATACTTTATATGTACTATAATATTGAATCCCTTTCAATAGTCATAATGGATAGGGTTTTTTGGGATCCTTTCTACTTAGAGAATCTGCCACTTTATTCACCTTCCCAGGACAATAATAGTTTGAAAAGTCATAATCCTTGATCAGATTTAACCACCTTCATCAGTGCATATTGATCTAATTTTTTGTGAATCTATAATTGAGGCTTTTAGGATCTGTATATCTGTCACACTTCTCCCTATAAAGATAATTTATCCAAATCTTCAATGTGATGATCACTATGGACAAATTTAGATCATGAATTTTCTAGTTATTCTCATGGATATTTAATTGATTGGAGGAATATACTATCACCTTTTCATATTTAATGAGTAAACAACCCAATACTTTTTTAGATGCATCACCATAGATCAGAAAATACTTCCCTACTAGTCGGTAATGTGAGGAAATTTTTAGTCATTAGCTTCTTTTTTAACTCTTTAAATCTATCTTTGCATTCATCAATCCATACAAGCTTTTCTCCCTTCCGATTTATCTTGGTTAGTGGTTTTGAAAATTATGAGAAGTTTCTCACAAATTGATGATAGTACCCAGTTAATTAAAGGTAACTATGGTTCTATATCACATATATTTTTATAGGACATCTTTTAATTGATCATGTCTTTGAAGGATCCATAAATACCCCTTTTCTAGTAATAATATACCATAGGAATGTTACTTTATCCATCCAAAAATTCACATTTTCTATACTTTACATATAACTTATCCTTTTTAAGGACTTCAGTACTAAATTAAAATTATTCTCATGTTCCTCCTTTCTTTAGATTATATAATAATATATTCTATAAATACTACCATGAATTTATCAAGGTAGTCCCTAAATACTCAATTAATTAAGTCCATAAAGATATATAGAGAATTAGTGAGTCCAAATGGAATCACTATGAACTTACAGTGATAATACCATATACAAAAAGCAGTATTAGGTATATCCTCCTTCTTCACCTTTACATGATATTATCATAATTGGAGATCCACCTTAGAGAAGTACCGAGCTTCATGCAGCTAATCAGACAAGTAATCAATACAAAGAATATGATTCTTTTTATTTATTGTGATCTTATTGAGCTTAAGATAATAAATGAATAGGTGATTTTAACCATCCCACTTCTTGAAAAAATAGACCAGTTAACCCCATGATAAAGCACTTGGGCATATAAACCCTTTATCTATATTATCTTATAGTTGTTTCTTTATCTCTTCATGTTCAATAGTGGACATTATATATAGAGTCTTGAATATTAGAAAATATACAAGTATAAGTTTGATTGAGAACTCAAACTCTTAGTTGAGAGGATGAATAGTCAATTCATTGGGGAACACATCAATATATTTTCTTAAAATTTGCATGCCATCAAGGATGATATTTTCCTTAGTATCAATCATTTGAGCTATATACACTTTCTCACAAGGAAACAATATCCATGCTTGATATGATTATTCCAAAGTAGATCTATCCTCCTCCTTACACTTGTATAGAATTAAAGGGTGATTCATTATGTAGAGGGTGATTTACTTCTCCCAAAAACTTATGTTTGATTTAGAAAAGGAAATCTAATCCATACATAGGAAAATATCAAATTCTACTAAAGGGAGTATCATAAAGTTCACTAGGAAATTAATCATATAAATATTGATAGGGGAGAAGTTATATGATTGGGATGAAATAATTGACCCATTTTTCATTTTCACTAATAATTCAACTTCCATGTTTTAAGGTGGTGTTTGAACGGTTCTACTAAACTTTCACGATATGAAGGAATGCATAGAACTATATCCACATAAGACATTTAAAGTTAATGAATGAATAATAATCATACCTTTCACTATTTGATTTTGGTTATAATCATTTACTTCATCCAAAATAGACTTAGGGATGATTTTTTTAAATTGTTAAACACATAAAAGGGAGACTATGGACCTTAAATGGATAACCTATCAATGACATGTATTATTTAACCTATTAATCTCTAGGTTTAAATCTAATTTATCCATGAATTATTTTATAACATTAAATTCTATAGGAATTTTTGTTCTCTTCCCAGTGGTTTGTAAAAATCATATGGTTAACCAAAGCATATCCCCCCCCTGGAGTGTCTGTCCAGGAGTGTAGTCTTAGGACTCTGTCATGCGCCACGTACAAGTCAAGTTAATACCCGAATATCTATTTCACAGTTAGTACCCCTATATACTTCTATTTCATAACCGCATCCACTTTCTAGTATCCATATAGTGATGTATTTTATTAGAAAACCAAGCAATCTATACTTAAACAAAATTTAAGGATGTTTTCTTACGTTTAGTCTTATCTCCAAGGTTTTCCCTTAGGTTTTCTAATCCTAATCCCCAAAAATAACTTGGCCTTTATATAATACCAACTATGACACACAAATGTTTTATACACTTTATTTCATGATTCATCACATAAATATACACATAATTCAATCCCAACAGATCAACAGACATAATATCTTTGGGTAACTAGGTATATAGAATAATAACTTGAAACATGGATATAATGAGATTATTTAAAAACTCCATAACATACACTTAAATTCCATTGATCTTCCAATACTACATGAGATAACCTGGGTTCATACATAAGAAATTGGTGAGCTATAAATACTATTACGGGAATATTCAAGGTATAACATAAAGTAAATTAGTACATGCGAGTCAATAGGTATAACATGATGACATAAAAAGGAAATAATAATAATCATGATCATCAAATCATGACATAAGATGATAAAATCAAGTATAACCATCGAGACGACATAACATAGTGTAATTAGGATAAAAAAACATAAACCATACATGGTATCGCATGAGATAAAAATGTTACCTAATGAATTGGAGGGAAATATAATTTTGAGTTGAACCATTATAATCATACAATGTACATACATTTTTGTGCCACAAATATCATACAATATAATAATATCTTTCATTACTTTTAATAAATTAATTAAGGAGTGCAATTAATATAAATGGAAATATCCAATCATTGAAGGATAATTACATCTAGGTGAATAACCTTGAGTGGAAATATGGATGGGCATTCATAACACAAAATTTTGTATGTAAAGTCATGGGATAATTTCAGTAGCATAATGCGTGTATATAAAGGTTCATGAAAGTGATTAATGTGAGTGAAATGTGGTCTATAATTACTTGGAAATCATAATGATAGTAAAGGTATGTCTAAATTTTTTTTCAAGTTGAACAATTTTAAATAAAAAATCTAAATTCAAAGAAGGTGCTTGAATGGAAAAGAAGGGAGGAAGAGATCCCTTAATTCCCTATAGAAATGAGTTTGGTAAAGGTTATAATGAGAGGGTATAAATTGTATCTCATTATTTTAACATAAATTATATAATAAATTTATATTTATAAATATATGAAAACATAATAAATTGAGATTCAAAGGGCTAAATACATAGGAAGTACTTGAATGAAGAGGAAAAAAGAAGAGAATCCCTTACTTGAGTGGTTTCTTATAAAAGCTTGAGAAGATATTATTTAGAGATTTAAAACACCTTGTGAGTGATTTAGAGAGGGATAGAGAGAGTAAATTCATTCTAAAATTATTTTTATTGAAGATTACAGGTAGGTTGGGTGGGAATTTATATAAAAATAGAGGATAATTATTTTTTAAATTCTAAACTTTAGTTTTGGAATCTAAGTAATAAAATAATCAAAACCAAAAACCTTCCAATGGGGTTTCCCATGTTTTCTATCAAAGTATATTGGTTTAAATTATTTTATTAGGTTAATAACCTAAATCATTAAAATAACACCATTCATGATGCATATTTGAGTTATGTTTATAAAAAATTATTTTCAAACACTTAAAATATAATATAGGTTTTCAAGGATTCATTATATATTTTTAAAATTAATAAAACAACTTTAAAAAATATATTTTTAAGGTAAAAACTATTTTTGGTAATGTATTTACTTTATAGTATTTATTACATCACTTTTGGGCTATTATGATGTCACAATACTTATAGTATATTTATAATAAATTTAATTTTTACCTAAAAATTCGACTATATTAGAAAATTCTGAAAAATTCACCATTGAATAATTTTGATGTTCTAATTTAAAAATTATATTTATTTTAAAAAAATTAATTCCTAAATATAAAAATTTCTAATTTTAAATAAAAATACTTATTTATTGAAAAATACAAGTTTTTACGACACAAAAAACTTTCTAGACCTTATAAAAATTACATGGGACTACATTAAATTATATTTACATTTATATTTTAAAAAATATTATTTAATAATAATATTTAATGGAAATAAAATTTATTTCAAAACACTTGGATATATCTAAAAGTGTGTTTCAATTGAAACTATATATTTCCCAAAAATAAAATTTTGGTTTCTTCGAATCAAAATCTAATTTTAATCAAACTCATTATATAATCATGTTTATATATAAAGTAATAATGAAAATGGATCAATATAATAATTATTTTATTAAAAAGGAAATATAAAAATTCACACTACCAGGGTCTAGATACATAACCCCTTATTACCCCGATATATTTCCTAAGGCTAAGGTGTGTGATGGTAATACTTTCTTGGGGTATTTTGACGAACATGGTTTTGGAGAAGATCTATATAAGATTTAAATTATCTCATAAATATTTTTTCTTGAGTTTCAATGATGAATCATGGATTGGGGTTGTTTAAGGGAAAATCTTAGTGATTCTATATCTCTCAAAAGAGCTAATAAATGGGCTTCATAGGGTATGATCCTATTGGTCGAGACCATTACTTCTTACTTATATATCAATTATATTTTATTTTAACCCTTAATATATACTAATATTAATAGTCACTATATAACAACTATATTATCAATGATTATAGTACTTAATAGTCTTTTAATCTTTGTATAAAAATTATGGCTATATTTTATAATGGTCAAAAATAAAAAATGAAGCATAATTAATGTATTTTATATTACTACATTACTTAATAAAGAATTTATTCATTTAAAAATAAATTTCAATTATAAAAGTCTGGGTTGTTATATTATGTTTCTCATACAATAACTGAAATATCACATGATGAATCCTTGAACTTAAATCAGTCCATTCTTGATCATTCTCTCTCTAAGAACTTGAGAAAAGGGAGAGGAAGTGAAGGGAACTCTCAAATTACTGAAAATTAATTTTAAAAATATTATTGGATTAAAAATTATTTTAAATAATATGGGTTAACTTTCCTAAATTACACTTAATCCCTTAAAAAAGTTAAACCACTTAAACATGACCAAAACGACATGAATAATCTCATAAACATGTCGTAAATACCATGAAAATTTCACCAATCACTAGATAAATTAATAAAAATCACGTGATAAACCAAGAACCATTCACTCAACTAAATCATCCCATAATTATTTAATGAATCTTGAATGGTGCAATGCTCACTTGAAAAATAATGCTTTCTCATATTCACTTTTACAATTAAAAAAACTTGAAAATACCTTGAGAAAAAAATTAAATTCTATTTATTCAAAAAAAAAATATAATTCAATTTTATTAATTTGTGATTATTCAGTTGGACACTCACTAGTCCCCAAACATGGGTCTCACTTCACCCTAAACTCCAATTCATCCGAATTAGTGGATCCTATGAATACACTTTGTGTGTGACCCTCTAAGCCTCCATCTCAATTAAAGTGAGTCTAACCCACAGAATAAGATCAGTATCTAGAAACACATAAAATCTCCTAAATAGGTAAAGAGATGTCAAATATACAACTACCTCATACGAACCCTTACCATGTAATATAATCCCTTTGTCTCGATATCTCATTCAAATAGGTTGAATTGTTTCTGTCATCACCCTATATGTTCAAAATCTCTTTATTTGAATTTATGTAGATGAAATAATTGAAAAAACACCATGGCCATAGACTTATCATAAAATTAAATTTTTATTAAAGTCCATAAGATATCTACCTCTATTAAACTCAGAAGGTAAAAATCCTTTCTCACTTTATTAAATAATGCCATATCATTCATGACGCACCCAACACATCCTACTTCCCAATGAACATATGGTATCATAATTTTCATTGATACATCAAAGTACATGACTCATGATATAAATTAATAAAAATATCAATTTTGGGGACCAATAAACATTCATAGATAGAAATATCTTATGGAATAAAAAACATATGGATTTTCCACTGGTGGGTCAGTTCTCATAACCTTATTTCTTAGAGATTACGAATATATATTTTCATGAGAATAAGTATCAATGAATTATGAGCCCCTAACACCTATAGATTTTACCATCTATGTACATTTAGATTATTTCATCCAAATATAGAACATGTATTTAAGAATAATGTCATAACACTTCAAGGCTCTCATTATAGCGGAGATCTGCTATGACATTTTTGTGTATTAATCACTCTAAAGACATTATCACATTCAATGTAATACAAAATAATGATAATAATGTGATAAGAACTTTATTAATATTATAAAACATGATTATATAGGTAATAATAAGTACATGGCAGTTGGTCTTAGATCACCAACTCCAAAAAACTCTCATTTGAAATAGATCTAACTAGTAATGACTCTTAATTTTATAGCTCTTATATGATGATCATGATTCAACTAAGATAAGTCTTTAGTTATTGGGTCTGAAAAATTTTCCACCATGGAAATTTTTCTCATATAAACCTCACCCCTATAAGAAAAATCCCTCAAGAGTCAATACTTCTATAATATATGCTTCACCCATTAATGTGATCTAGGCTCTTTGTCTACAACCACTTCTGTAGTATTATCACAATATAGTGTGATAACGTCTTTAATGATCATAACCACATTAATACCTTGGATGAATTTTCATATAAAATATAATTATTTAGCTATATTATAAGCCATAGTGTACTGAAAATATATTGTATAATCAATGAACACATTCTGCTTTAAGTACCTCCATCTCAAAGCTCCTCTATCAAGGTAGAATACATATTCTGACTGTAATTTTAGACCATCCTGATTTATCTGGAAAGTAGTATATGTGTATCCCCTGATTACTATTTCCTAATATACTCTATAAACCATGAAAATATCCTTATTATGCCTCAGTAACTTTAGGATAGTCTTAACAGTAGTCTAGTTATGTTATTCTAGGTCATATTGATATCTACCTACCAAGATCAAGGTGTATGCGACATCAAACATAATGTATTACATGACATACATGATAAAACCTATCATAGAAGCATAAGGTTGTTTATTAATCCTATATATATCCTCCCATGTATGAGGGAAAATTTTCTTGGAGTGATTTATACCACATGACACTAGAACTAATCCCCTCTTGGATTATTTTATACTGAATCTCTTCAATATCCAGTCAACACATGTAACCTAACTTAGTGAAAACAACCTCTTAGATATATAATGAATGGTCTTGATCCCTAGAATTCAAGTTATTTCAATTAATTCCTTTATGGATAAGCATGTGTTCAACTACATCTTAACTAAATGTAAGAATGGTATCTCATTTCCAACTAGTAATATGTCATCAACATATACTACTTGTAAAACGATTACACTCACAATAATACTCACATACATTATTTATAAAATAAAATTATCTTATGGATTCATAAGAATGAATGTTACATGATCTGGATTCTTACTCCAACCCATAAATATATCTTTGCAACTTTCATACCTTATGAGAATTTTTTGGAGTCACAAACCCTTTTAGCTATACCATATAAACATCTTCCACCAGATTCCCATTAAAGAAGGTTGTCTTGATATCTATCTAAAACATATAATAATCATGGATAGTTATCATAGTAAGAATAATTATGATGTATTTAAACATAGAAACTAGATAAAAGGTTTTTCATAGTCTATAGCATAACGTTATTTGAACCCTTATCCATTAGTTGTGATTTATAGGTATTAACTTTACCTTCCACGTCTAGCTTCTTATTGAATACCCTTTTTTACCTAACAAGTTTTAAATCTACTAGAAGATAAATTAGAACCTATAATTGGTTCTTATACATGGAATCCATCACATAATTCATCACTTTTTTCCATACTTTAGCTTCTATGCTCCATACTATCTCCTTGCAGAAGAGATGATCATTAGTGTCAACTAATAATGAGTCACCATTATTGGTAACTAGAAAACCATATATCTCTGGTTCTCTAACCTCTATAGTTATTATATATAGTAATTGGGTCTTAGGAACATCCTCTTCTATAGGTAAAGGTGGAATATGGTCATGTTACAACTCCTATGTATCTTGGGCACCATATTTATCAAAGTAAATCTTGCTTCCACTGTCCTTCTTGATAATGTGCTCACTCTCAAGGAATATGGTATTTCTTTCCACTATTACCTTATTGTTTGAGGGTTTTTATATTTAAAATAACCTTTTTCCATATAACATCCTATAAAGATACACTTCATGCCCCATAGTTCTATTTTTTTTAAAAATGGTCTAAAAAATGCCTTACAACCCCATACTTGAGTATGTGATAATAAAATTTTCTTTCCATACATTAAGTCACATAGTATTCCATTTACCGCCTTAATTTGAACCCAAATTAGAATATACATTATAGCTTATAATTCATATCTCCAAAATGAAAATGGAATACCTTCATGACTCATCATTAACCTCACTATTTCCAACAAAGTATGGTTCATCCTTTCACTAACACCATTCCATTATGGTGTATAAGGATAAGTGAATTGTGATAAAATATCAAACTAACTGAGATAGTCAATGAACTCTTGGTTAATATACTTTCCACCAAGATCTGATCGAAGATTATTCATCTTATTACCAAGCTATTTCTCTACTTAATTATTGAACTCCTTAAATTTCTTAAAGGATTTATACTTACACCTAATTAAGTTTACATGACCATCTCTACTTAAGTCATCAGTATAAGTAATGAAGTATGAGTGTAGTATCCCAAACCCATACACCAAGATCTGGTGATAAAAACATAATATTTACATATTATCTTTGATACCAACTCATGTGACCCAATTTTAACCTTCTAAAATCATAACATTGAGAAATGATTGAGCTACCTATATATCCATAACCTTTTTAGGTTTAGAGCTTTAGAGGGTTTGAAAAAACATATACTTAACAAGACTCATGCCTTTCCCATTCAATGGAATTTTTTCCCATTATACCCATATTTTCTTATTCTATAATAAGTATTTTTCTATAAAATTATTCACACATGACATGCTTTTAGATATATCATATGCATTACTATTATCCATAACCCATGGAAATAAATCCATAATAAAAGGCGGGCTAAAACTCTTAGTAAGGGAAAGAATACAATGAAACCTATCATGAATAAATAACACCTAAACAATATATAACATATTAATAATAATAAAATATACCATATAAAAAATATCATGAAAGGGGAATATATCCCTGGATGACATAACAACATAAGTAATCACATGGATAACAGTAAAAAATTTCATAATGATAGAATGCATTGTTTTGGACATCATAATATGACCTTAAAGGCCTGATAATAAAAAACCATACATAAATAGGCAATTCACACACCAAATACCCAATCTAGTTTGTCTAATGGGACCTACTGATGAATTGAGGAGCTATTGTGGGCCCCACCCATCACTTAATTAGTCCAATTCATTCATTATATGAAATGAATGAATAAAAATACGACACATAATCAACATGACTTAACAATCAGTAAATATTCTTATTAAATCAAGTAATATGAAATGTCAATATTTCCCCAGAACATAATGAACCTACCTCAGTAGTTAATAATCATTTGTATAGAACTAAGAAGTATACAAATTTTTAATATTCTCCTTAGTTAATAAATGAGATACCTTTATTTGTAATAACCTCAATATGATTCATGAAAAATAGGGTGTTTACATTGTATATATTAAAGGGTATATGAAAAATTTAATACATCTATGATAATAAAGAACATTGACCTAAAGGATAAAAATAAAATCAAATGAGACAAAAAGAGTTATTGAGAGAAGAATCATAAGGATGTGAGAATAACCCTTATGAAAAAAAGGTGATATAACCATAAATAATTAATGGATGAAAGAAGAACATAATTTCATCAAAAATTAAGTTTTTGAAGTAAGGAAAGTACTTTTTGAATTAAATAAGAAAATAAAAGTGAAAATTTAAAAAGAATCTTCTTAAAAATTTTATAACTTGTTGTAAAAATGAAGTTATTAACCACTTCCAAAACTATTTTCAAAAGGTGTCAAGGATATTTTTAAATTATAATATGTAAAATATTTTAAAAAAATTGAATCTTGAAAATAAAATATGTTTAAGTAAGAAAATGTAAAGTTTAAGATAAAAATATACATAAATAAAATGAACCCCCTTTTTAATGATTTTGAGAAATAATATCCATTTCTTTTCGGTAAATTTTAAAAAATAAAAAATTTAAAAAATAATTTATTTGGATTTTATTTAAAAAATAAAATAAAATTATAAAGTAAAATTTATAATGAATAATTAATATGTTGGTGGAAAATTATGTTCAATAGATAAATATTAAAAAAAAAAAAATTCTTTTTACACTTTTGTAAAGAGAGTAAAAAATGACCTGTACGGAAAATGATGAAAATATTCCTTCTAATTTTTTTGAATAGAAGTTAAAAGTTAATAAAAATTAACCTTAATAAATCATTTAGGTATATAAAAGAACATTCTTAAATAAAAATAAGGACTATAGTAATAAAAGAAAAAGATTCTTGACCAAAAATGAGAAATAAGGCTGCCTTTTCTTATAATTTTTTTGGTGGATTTTAGTTAGAAAGAAAGGATAAATTTTAATAATACTTGAAAAAAATATAAATTAATAAAGTGGGAGAAAATATGCGGGGTTTAGGATATTAATTATATACTATTCCCTGAACAACATTTGAAATATAAATAATTCTGATAAAGAGTTAGATTGTACAATGAACCATATAGATTTTATAACACTTGAATCAACACTTATTGAAAGTGATAAATTAAAATTAAAATTTAATTACCATTATTAAAGAGTGAATAATGATATAATATTTCAAACAGGTGACATATACACCATATAATGGAAATAGGTGCATAATTCAAAACACGTCTCAAAGAAGGAAGTTTGGGATGATAATTCTTACCTTGTATTCCCAATTAGTATAAATTTATATTTTTTATACATCTATATTTAGATCCATATTTATTTATATCTTACTTTATATCATTTATTAATAACTTTTTCTACTAATTTACTCATAATACTTTGTTAAAATTGATTATTTAGGTGTTTAGTGTTTCGTTCCTCATGTATGTTTTGATTCTGCAGTTCTGATCCTTGAACCTTAATCATGATTTCATCATATGAATAAATTTATTCGTTTAATATATATAATATTTATATATTAAATACATTTTTATAACCATCCATGTAATATGGAGATGAAAAATGTGATATTTTGTTTCTGGAGGTGGTAGTTCGTACGTACGCATGAGCGACATTTTTATTTTTCTAATGAATAAAAAGGAAATTAAGTAGATAAATGTTTACCATTATTGAATCATAATAATATAATAAATATCATATTTATTCACTAAATCCATACTTATGATGATATGTGTGGGGAGGTGTTGAAAACCGAATTATAACGCTTCATGGAGACGGTAGTCCGTATACACACATGAACAATGTTTCAATTTTTCAATAGATGAGAGGGTAAAAATGTATATAATATATTATATTTACATAATAATAATTATCTAAAAAATAAAAAATAAATTCATTAATTCCATCTTTATAAACAACCATGTGTGGTAGTGATGAAAAATAAAATACATCGCTTCTTGGAGACTGTAGTCCATACGTACGCATGAGTTATGTTTCCATTTTCTAATGGATGATAGAGTAAGAAGGTAGATAATATATTATTCTTAAATAATAGTATTTATGCAATAAATATAATATAAATTCATTAATTATGTCTTTATAAACAACTTTTTGTGGTGGTGATGAAAAATGAAAAACATCGCTTCATGGAGACAATAGTTTGTTCGTATACATTAGCGATGTTTTCATTTCCTATTAGATGGAAAGAGGTATAAAATAGTTATTACATCAACATAATAACATTTAAGTATAGTTAATATACCTAATTAATCATATTAATGTGTTTATAATAGATTTTAAATAGGAAGAAGAAGAAATAAACTTGAATAATTCAGTTAAGACTTATACATCCTTCTTGGATATCTTCCTTTGGATTACACCTTAAGCCTTATAGGATTGGTATTTTTGTATGAACATGACATCTTGGATGTGTATAAGGGTTATTGTATGATAATTTAGCCAATATTTTCTTAGATAAGGGATCATTTTTTGTTTTTATAAGTGATGAGAGGAGGTATCATTTTACAAGTGAGGGGAGTGATACCTTTGTAAATATTAAGAAGTTTAAAATATAATAAATATATTTCTCATGGAAAGTGTATTTATTTTAGTTAAATTTATAATATATAATAATTTAAGGTTAAAATACACTAAAAAAATTACATTTATATAAATTTTTGATATATTTTAATCATTATCTCTTAGTTTAACCCCCTTGTTAACCCTTTTAACCTTTACCCCAGTGACAAAATTTTACTATTACATCTATTCATTATGATTAAAAATGATACTGAAAAAATTACTAAATTAGAACATGATTATATTAAATATGTAATCCATTTTCTAATATTAAATTTATATAATTGGTAAAAATTAATTTTAATATAAGTACGTAAAACACAACAAAAAGCGTTTAAAAAAAAGACCATTTTCATCATTAAAAAGATTTTATAAAAAAATAATGTATAATATTTATTTATATGAAATTAATTAGATAAATTATAATAAAAGGTAAGATATTTTACTTTAAAACAAAACCAAAATTGAAATGAACCTTGTGTATACTTGATTCAGATAGAATAACCAACATAATTTTAATTTTCATAAAAAGAATTACTTAAATTTCCAAAATGAAAAACCTAGATTTATAATTTAAAAATTATATTTTTAAATTAATTATATTAATTATTAAATTTATATTTGGTATATCTTTTTTCATAAACTTCCAATTAATTCTTCTACAATGAAAATATCATAAAAGTGACAATATTCGTAAAATCTATATTTTTCACTATTCACCTACAAATAAACTATTTTTGAAAAATAAAAAAATTTCAACTTAAGATAATTTTGATACTATGAATCAAAAAATAAAGTTAATTTCATCAAATTAAATTTCTAAAATTTATAAATTTATCTTTTAAAATAAAATAAAAAAAACATAATGAAAAATCGGTGTTATAGAAAAATGATATTTTTAAACTTTATGTGCTCTCACTACGGGAAAAATCAATATTTGCGATGAGGCAATTTACCCGTCGCAAATAATTAGTTATTTGTGACGGGATTTCGTCTCCCATCGCAAATAGTTTGGTGTGACTTGCACGCCAAACCATGCAATAGTATTTGCGACGGTACCCGTCGCAAATACCCGACGGTACCCGTCGCAAATACCCGACGGCGGTTAATAGCTTTTTGCAACGGGATGTCATCTCGTCGCAAAACGAGTGTTGGTAGGAACTATTTGAAACGGGACCCGTCACAAATACCCTTTTAACTGGTGACCGTAATTAATGCGGGCGAGGGTATTTGCGACGGGCCCGTCGCAAAAGCCCGACGCGATAAATACCATTTGCGACGAGAAAAGATGTCTGTCACAAATAGTATGATGGAAGGTAGTATTTGTGACGGTTGCCGTCGCAAATACCCTTTTAACCGCAGACCGTAATTAATGCGGGTGAGGGTATTTGCGATGGGTCCCGTTGCAACTAATCTAACCTATATATACCCCCATCCGTTTTTTTTCAAATCACTCTGATCTTCCACTCTTTCTCTCTTCATTCTCTAGTTTTAAGGGAAAAATTCCTTTTAATAGAAGTTTTTTATAGAAGAGCAATTGGAAGGCGTCAATACCTTCAGAATATCAAAGTTTAAGGTATTTATATATATATTTTATATATATTTTATTTCTTTTATTAATTTTAATTGTTTTTTATTAGTTCTAATTAAATTAGATTTAAATTGTTTTTTATTTATATTTATATTTAGTAAGAAAATTTGTTAGTGATAATTATAAATAATTATTGTTAATATGCAAGAATTAGAGATTATTTTAGATAATTAGCAGAATTTAGTTATAATTAGGGATAATTAGTAATAATTAGTATTAATTAGAAATAATTAGATATAATTAGTAATAATTAGATGTAATTAGATATAATTAGTAATAATTAGTAATAATTAGATATAATTAGTAATAGTTAGATATAATTAGTAATTATTAGATATAATTAGTAATAATTAGATATAATTAGTAATAATTACATATAATTAGTAATAATTAGATATAATTAGTAATAATTAGATATAATTTGTAATAATTAGATATAATTAGTAATAATTACATATAATTAGTCATAATTACATATAATTAGTAATAATTACATAAAATTAATAATAATTACATATAATTAGTAATAATTAGATATAATTAGTAATAATTAGATATAATTAGTAATAATTAGATATAATTACCAATAATTAGATATAATTACCAATAATTAGATATAATTAGTAATAATTAGACATAATTAGTAATAATTAGATATAATTAGTAATAATTAGATATAATTACCAATAATTAGATATAATTACCAATAATTATATATAATTAGTAATAATTAGATATAATTAGTAATAATTAGATATAATTAGTAATAATCAGATATAATTACTAATAATTAGATATAATTACCAATAATTAGGTATAATTACCAATAATTAGGTATAATTACCAATAATTAGTTATAATTACCAATAATTAGGTATAATTAGGAATAATTAGCTATAATTAAGAATAATTAGCTATAATTAGGAATAATTACCAATAATTAGATATAATTACCAATAATTAGATATAATTACCAATAATTAGATATAATTACCAATAATTAGATATAATTACCAATAATTAGATATAATTACCAATAATTACCAATAATTACCAATAATTACCAATAATTACCAATAATTACCAATAATTACCAATAATTACCAATAATTACCAATAATTAGCAATAATTACCAATAATTAGCAATAATTACCAATAATTAACAATAATTACCAATAATTAGCAATAATTACCAATAATTAGCATCACGAGGAGAAGATGCGTCGATGGTAGCAACAAAAACAAAAACATGAGGAGGAGATGCATCGATGACAACAACAGCATCACGAGCAGATGGAGTACATGTGTCGTCTAAATCATAGTTTAGGGATGGAGTTTCCTCCACTATCTCCTTCATCTCCTCCACCTCCTCCAGAAGATGACCCCCAGTGATTTTTTTGTTAAAAACATTTGAATTTAACATTGTAATATGAATTATTTAGATTTTCTGTCTTTTATATCGGTGCAAATATTACATAATTTAATTTATAATAATTTATTATTTTTTTATATTTTTTTGTGAATATTGAGAATTTTAATATTTTTTTATTTTTTATTATTTTAATAATAATAATATTATTTTATTAAATATTTTTTTTAGTATTATATTTTTTTGTTTGTTTATTTACTAATAATAATAATAATATTTTATGATTTTTTTTATTTTTTTTGTTAATATTGAGAATTTTAATATTTTTTATTTTTTTAATAATAGTAATATTATTTTTTCATTAATCGTAATTTTATTAAATTTATTTTTTTTAAATTAATTTATTATTTGTGACGAGACCTTTTGCAACGAGACCCCATCACAAATAGTCTAAATAAATATTTTTACAAAACATATTTGCGAAGAGACTACTTACCCATCGCAAATACTTTGTTGTGATGAGCCCGTCGCATAATGTTATATATATATATATATATTTGCGACGGGACGACGGATCCGTCGCAAAAACTATTTGCGACGGGACCGTCGTGAAAACTATTTGCGACGGGCCCGTCGCGAAAAAGTTTATGTATATATAATGCATATAATCAGAGACTTATTTGTGACGGGCCCATCACAAATAATTGTATTTGCGACAGCGTTTTCTGCAACGGGCTATTTGCGACGGGATCCCGTCACAAATAAGCCGTAAAAAATAACAATAATTCCAGTAGTGTCTTAATCTTATTTCAAATAAATTTATAAATAATTTTTTTAATATATTATTTCACAGTTTAATGTCTTCTAGAAGTGATCAATTTACTACAACACTTCAAAAATAGATTTTTGAAAAATATATTTTTTAACATTGAATGATTTTAATCATATTATATTAATTATTTATTTTCCAATGATTAAATCTCATGTAACATCCTGGACCCAAACAACCACCCGAACAGTGCTAAATAGGTTGGGTATTACTAAATTAAGAGAATCTCCCCGAATGCCAAAGGTTTCCGACTAGCAATGAGGGTCTGAATAGGTATAGTGGGGAGGCTATACCCTCTTGAAGGATAATAATGGTACTGGTCCAAGTAATAATATATAACATGCAGCGGAAATTAAAGACTCAGCAGACTCAAAGTAGACCCACAGAGTAAAAGAACATTCAATAGAAGATAAACAATGGAAGCAAAGTAGAAACAAAAACATCAGAAAGTAAACAAAACAACATTCCAGTAATCAATTACAAAAATTACTAGATATAAAATTCATGAATCCATAGCAAGTCAAGATATAAAGGGGTTACATTGGCTAACCAACAGTAGCTACAATAAACACGGTAAGCATGCTAATACAGAAAAGAACACAAAACAAAGTAAAATCCACCTAGGCATGACCTCAAGTTCTGCGCTATCTCCATGAAACAACTAATACGATCTAGATCCTAAAGCTGATCTATTTCCTGCACATAAATCCATAAATTCTACATGCATCCCGAAGGGCCCATGAAGGGTGTGAGAAAAATCTCAGTAGGATAACACCCAGTGGTGAATATCTAATATAAGTGTTTAAGAAGACATTCAATTATAATAAAATTAATAAAGAATATGATGCACAATAAACATAAACTCCACTGGTGCTCAGCAGCCACCGTGAAGTGTCACCTTCTTCGGCCAACACCGAAATCTCAGTCAAGTAACCTGGCTTCATGTGCCTCCTAACACCTTGTGTCTCAAGTAACGACATCCCAAAGGCATGACCAAACAAAAGTAACTCAGACGAATAGTGATTCTCACCCTCAAATAAAGTACCTGGAGGGACAATGATGTCTTCTCTCAAATAAAGTGTCCCGAACCACAACCCCAATCATGGCGAGCCTTATCCCCCAACCTGATAGCCTCATCGCTATCTCCCAAAGGCTCCTTGGCTTCCATGTGGCTTCCTACGACAAGCACCCCCAAACAAATAGAAACTAAGCCACAACTATTAGGGGCCTCTACCCACACAATTGGTCAAAACCACCTCATCACAGAGTCTCTCTGTGTGCACACTACTCACAGTTCTGGGTGAGCGGTAATCCCCAAAATAAGTTCTCAAGCCACAACACTTATGACACCTCATGTCCTTATGACCATGTTGCTCAAGTCTGATGGCCTCACCATCTAAGTAACCCGAGCCATTCTCAACCTAACAGTCTCACTACCTCAATCCTGACGTCCATGATGCCTAATCCCATGGTCAAAACCACCCCAAGGAATTTGGGTCAAGCCTAACCTATGATCAAAATCACTCAAGAATATTCAGGCCATTCCCAACATAACCTAAAGGGGTTCCATCACATGAAATTCATAAATTACATTTATAATAAAAATAATCACCTTTAAACAGGAAAACAAACTAAACAGTTGAAATGTATTAACTAAATGTTGTCCCATACCATTACTGAGGTCTTTAAAGCTTCTAACAATTCATATCACAACTTAATAAATTAAAATAAGTAGTTTAATCAAAACAATTCATTTTAACATATTTTGGTATACCCATCCAAAATTACCCAATTGAGAAATGACCCCTCGCCCAGCCCCACTCAAGAAAAACAGGTAAAGGGCATACCCAAAGGCACCCCACAGCTCTAATAATCAATTTAACATGCAAATGCAGAATAAATAAGGTCCCGATCAAAATACCCAAATATGCGCTTAAGTCCACACCACCCAAAAGTCCACAAAAACACGAAAGAAGGTATGCACCACCTACCTGAGACTCGTAGATGTAGGAAAATCCAATATCAAGCTCTAATTTAAAGCCGATCTTCATAGATCTATGTTTCCATCAAATCCCGACAATTCTACTCAGATGGAAACTGTGGCATGTGAGGAAATGGATCAATAACAGAATAGGGTGAGTGGGTTTAGCCTTACTGATGTGATCCCATAGCCACTAATGGATTGAAGAATGAAATTCAGATGAAAAATCTTGGAGAAGAAACATTTTCGGCCTCCCAGAGTGTCAAGATCCAAAAATGGGGAAGAAGAAGGTATTTTATGAAATTAGATGCGATTCTATTTTATGTAAGTGAATAAAAATAAAAGTACATGTTGTGTATGAAGGAATACACACCATGTAGTATCCTTGTGCATACTATGACTTAAGTGGAGGTAGCCACACAGCTTGGATGCACCACACGGGTTGACACACGACTAAGACTCAGCCGGTACGCGGAAGGAAGATACACGACGTGTCAAGTAACACTACACTCCATATGGTGGGAAATTATTACATGGTCACCACACGACATGTACTTGGACAGATCATGGATAGTACATGCCTAACCCACACATGGTGTGTAATCTAGAAATTTCTAGAACTACCCATATTTTCCCAGTTCTATCAGAAACAAGTAAAAAATTTCAAACAGGGTCAGGATTTTGACCCGTTCTAAAATCCCAGGTTCTTATAATCTCCCCATCTTAACATATATCGTCCCCGAGCTATAAAACAAAATCCAGAGAGGGAACCAAACATACCCATCCCGATCAAGGTAAACCAGACTACTTCAATCTCAAAGGTTCTGGATAAATTCCTCAAGGGGCTCCCCAACTTAGGAATTTCCTAACTTAGTCTCAAACTGACACAATTTCAAACCAAGAAAATGTTCACTAACATATTTCTAGACTCATGGTCCTCTCATGATGCATTGTCACCCCTACACCTCATTAGTTCTCCCATGTCATTTTCGACACCCAAACGTATCCTACACCGCATCGATGTCCACCTCCACAAGGTCCTGCATCCCATGGATGGTCAAAGCTAAACCTAGTTCCATAAACCTCAATTAACCCACATACTTGATGCCCCAATGCCCATGAAACCTCAAGTAACCCGCATCCTCGATGCCCTGATGGCCACAACTCCTCGTGTAACCTATATACTTGATGCCCTGATGCCATGCATCCCATACATATATAAATATACCACGCACCCTATATAGATCCAATCCCACTTATCAGCATCTAGTTATACCACATATATCCTGTGCACCTCGTACACTCAAAACGGACATCCCCCAAAAGATCATGCCAAAGAGAAAACAAGAAAGTCATGGCCAAACCCGCGGTGTACCTCTAACCATCTTCGGATCACCAGCCTGCTCATCCCCTGGAAGCTCCACGGTGTGTAGCTAACTTGATGTATGATTTCCTGATGCCTGACCTCCATGCAGTGCTACTCCATTCACCTGCCACTGACCCCTCAGTTGGGTCTCGCTGTCTCTGTCACATCCTCCGTGTGCTGCTGAACCTCGGTTACTGTCACTTGGTACTGACCCCGAACCAACTCCAGATGTCACCATATGTCCTGGTCCCTGCCTTCCGGCTATTTGAGAAGGATTCATGTAGAACCTCTTAAGATGTATGGCCTATCCACATGCTCGAAACTCCTTTAGACTCCTATCTCCCTAAGTCTGGACATGCCTTGGATGTTCACACTAAAAAAAACCACTGATGAACTGCTAAAAGGTGGTCTAGATGAGTCCTTAGCCTGGCTTCCCTTCTAGAACTCATCCTGTCCTCGCTTCCTGCTGTTTGAACCATCACCTAAAGTTGTCGATCAGCCAACCTAGGGCCTATCCCTCTGGTTTCCCTCCTCTATGAGAACCTGATTCACCACCTCTGTGAACGAAACCAACCTAAAGATATTTACCTAGATCCAAATGGCATTTCATAAGCCATCCTCGAAGAAACTCACCCTTGTTGAGTCATCTCTTACCATACCAGGTGCAAATAAAGACAACTCAGTGAAAGTGGAAGCATAGTCCATGATGGACATGTCTCCCTACTGAAGGCTCAAGAACTCCCGAGCTCTCTCAGCCCTCAATGTCTCTGGGTAAAAGTGTTCGAAGAACTTACCCTCAAAGTCTTTCTTTGCTAGTACTTCGTGTCTGCAATCCTGAACCTGCACATTCCACCAACGCTTTTTCGGTCCTTTCAACATGTACATTGCTAACTTGACCCTCCACCTAGGAGGCGTTTCAAGATGCTCGAAGATCATCTACATGCTCTCTATCTAGTTCTCAGCCACCTGTGGACCACCCTCACCCTGAAAAAGTGGTGGGTTATGTGACTAGAAATCTTATGTTAGATATCCCATAGATGGATCTGTGCCCTATGAACCTCTATTGATCCCCTGCAAGATGCATATCGGTCTTGTTCGGAGCTTCTTGTCGATCCACGAACCGGACACTGCCAAAACCGACTACTGCCCTACTTGCACTGAATCCTGAACCTGATCCCGTCCCTGAGCCTGTACCTGCGGCTCATGATCTTCTTACACTAGATCTTGAACATGATCCTAATCCTATGGCATCGTACCATATTCCTCCTGATTCTCCATCTGATTCATTTAAAGGAACCCACTTAATACCATAAATGACCAGACATACCACATATATAACAGTATATATATATAGATAAAGAAAACAGTAAAAGGATTCTCATTACTACTACCCTTACTCTCTCCTACCACAACCATGAACACAACATCCTGACCTCATGGCCTCCTTACCCACCCCTAAATAGAGCCAAGTATCAAAAGTACCTCAGGCCATGCTCATCCTAACAACCAATGTCACCTCAAATCGATGACTGAGTCTCCCAATAATGGTGATCAAAATCACCTCAACCATAGTACCTATATGCTCATACAAGAGCCAGGCCCAAATCTCCTTCCATATGAAATTCCCAATATACAAATCATGGCATAGTACATTGCAATAAACTAGAAATATTTATCAGGAATTTCTCCAATCACATTTTAAAAGCATTAAAAGCATGGAATTTGATATTATTCACGTGGTATTATCACTTCACAAAGCATATGTACAGTTATGAAATTGAAATACCCTAAAAATATTTCTACCAAAAGCCAAACAATAACGTCTTTCCATACCGGGCCAAGGTCCAATTTCTCCCTTACCGTACCTAGTCAAGGGTCACATATCACAATCAATAACATCACAAACCAAGTGATCCACTGATGTCTAAATCATATAAACTATAATATGAGAAAAATAAAAAAAACAATTCCCACACAAGGAAACTTGGTATATCCCTCGTACTTGGGGCTAGAGGCACCCAAACACAAGCTAGAAACCCAGTTCCAATTACAACCTATCTCCAGTCTACCATATCTCAAATAGTAAAACCAAAAGAAATAAAAAGGGAGTCTCAATATCATAAGTAGTCATTCAAAAACTACTACTAAATCCCTGTCAAGAAAAAACCTCCTCTGATACCACTTTGTAATGCTTAGGACACAAATAGCCACCCGAACAGTGCTAAATAGGCCGGGTATTACTACCTTAGGCTCACCTCCCTGAATTCCAAAGGCCGCTAACCAACAGATAGAGTCTGAATAGGTATAGTGGGGACACTATACCCTCTCATAGGATAATAATGGTACTAGTAAAAATAATAATATATAACATTCAGTGGAAATTAATGACTCAGCTGACTCGAACTAAACCCACATAGCGGAATCACATTCAATAGAAGATAAACAATCGAAGCAAAGTAGAAACAACAACAGTGGAAATTAAACAAAACAACATGACAAAAATCAATTGCAATAACTACTAGATAGAAAAGTCATGCATCCATAGCAAGTCAAGACATAAAGGTGTTCCATTGGATAAAAAATAGTAGTTACAATAAACAAGTTAAGCATGATGATACAATAAATAATGAAAAACAAAGTAAACTCCAACTAGGAATGACCTCAAGGTCCATGCCATCTATATTAAATAGCTAATATGATCTATCTCTTGAAGCTGATCTCTTTCCTGCATGTAAATCCATAAAGTCTACACGCATCCTGAAGGGCCCGTGCAGGGTGTGAGACGAATCTTAGTAGGATACCGCCCAATGGTAAATACCTAATATAAGTGTTTAAGAAGGAATTCACTTATAAGGAAAGCAGTAAACAATATGATGCACAATAAACATAAAATCAACTGGTGCTCAGCAGCAACCATGAAGTGTCACTTGCTTCAGCCAACGCCAGAATCTTAGTCAAGTAACCCGGAACCATGTGCCTCCTGACACCTTGTGTCTCAAGTACCGATGTCCCGAAGGCACGCCCAAACAAAATTAACTCAGAGAAACAACAATTCATACACTCAAATAAAGTACCTGGAGGGAAAATGATGTATTCCCTCAAATAAAGTGTCCCAGCCCATAGCCTCAATCACGAAAAGCCTTAGCCCCCAACCAAAGAGCCTCATCCCTATATCTCGAAGGATCCTTACCTTTCATGTGGATTATTATGGAAATAAAACCCAAACCAATAGTACCTAAACTCCAACTATCAAGGGCCTCTACCTATACAAGTGGTAAAAAACACCTCATCATAGAGTCTCTCTGTGTTCACACTACTCAAAGTTCTGAGTGAGCGGTAATCACCAAAGTAAGTTCCCAAGCCATAACACCTATGACACCTCATGTCCCTGCGTCCATGTCTCTCAAGTCTGAAGGCCTCTCCATCCACGTAACCTGGGCCATGCCCAACCTGATAGTCTCACTGCCTCAATCCTGATGTCCATGAAGCCTAATCCCAAGGTCAAAACCACCCCAAGTAATCTGGGTCAAGCCCAACCTGTGATCAACATCACTCAAGAATATTCGGGCCACACCCAACACAACCTAAAGGGGTTCTAGCACATGAAATTCATAAATTACATATATAATAAAAAAGAATCACCTTTAAATAGAAAAAAACTAAATAGTTGAAATACACTAACCAAATGTTGTCTCATACCATCACTGAGGTCTTTAAATCTTCTAACAATTCATATCATAACTTAACAAATTAAACTCATCATTTTAATCAAAACAATTCATTTTAACACATTTTGTCATACCCGACCAAAATTCCCCAATTGAGCAATGACCCCTCGCCCGACCTCTCTCAAGAAAAATAGGTAAAGGGTATACCCAAAGGCATCCCACAAGTATAATAATCAATTTAACATGAAACTGCAGAATAAATAGGATCCCACTCAAAATAAATAAATACATACTTAAGGCTGCGCCAACCAAAAGTCTATGAAAACATGAAAGAATATATACACCACCTACCTGAGACACGTAGACATAAGAATGCCCAATATCGAGCACCAATTTAAAGCTTATATTCATAGATCTAAGTTTCCATCAAATCCTGAAAATTTTGCTCAGATGGAAATTGCGGTGTGTGAGGCAATGGATCAAGAATGTAATAGGGTGTGTGGGTTTAGCCTTATTGATGGTATCCCATAGCCACCGATGGATTGAAGAATGAACTTCAGATGAAGAATCTAGGTGAAGAAATGTTTTCATCCTCCTGGAGCGTCATGGTCTGAAAACGGGTAAGAAGAAGGTATTTTATGAAATTAGACACGACACACTTTCATATAAGTGAATAAAAATAAAATTACACAACATGTATGAAGGAATACATGCCATGTTGTAGCCTTTTCCATACTCTGACTTAAGCAGAGGTAGTCACACGGCTTGGACACACCACACGGGTTGACACACGGTTAAGACTCAACCAGTACATGGAAGGAAGATACACGAGCTGTCAAGTAACACTACATGTCGTGTAGTAGGAAATTATTACATGGTCACCACACAACATGTACTTGGTCAGATCACAGATAGTACACGCCAACCCACACACAACATGTACTTAATAGTACACGACTTGTAATTTGAAAATTTCTAGAACTTCTTAGATTTTCTCAGTTCTCTCAGAAACTAGTCAAAATTTTCAAATAGGGTTAGGATTTTGACCCGTTCTAAAAACCCGGGTTCTTACATCTCATCAGTCAAAAATAATAATAAAATTTCAGTATCATAATTAATTACTATATTTATTTTTATAATGGTTTATTTTAATATTTCGTGACTTATTTTAGTCTGATGTTGCATGTAACAAAATCTATCAAACATATTAATATTTAAAATAGAATTACATATTGAAATCTCAAGGTGTTATATCCTCCCTCATTAAATAAATTGCATCCTTGAAATTTTAATTTGTTATTATAAAAAATGAGTGCATCATGACATAATAATGAAATACACTGTAGATTTTATCATGATAATTAATTTATAATTCCATACCAAGAAAACTAGTATTTATTAATTTAATATTTTTAAAACCATATATGTATCATTATAAGGCTCAAAATTTTTAGCAAGTTTCCAAAAATATACCTTGATACCTATGAGATAAGTTTCACATAAGACTCAATAGATTTATCTTTATCTTGATTGATTTAAGGAATTATTTTCCCATAAATGTAGAGAATATGATAAAATATACTTACTTAAATTATTTCCATTTGATAAGAACAATTTTTTCCTTTAGTTGTGTTTTGAGAAATTTCCCATTTTCGATTCATTTCATACTCTAATTGATAAATAACCAGGATGAATTTTTCATGCTTGATACACTAAAATTAACTTTTAACATATGATAAGATCTATAAAAGGGATTACAAGTTATTTTTCATATCTATAAACATTTAACAAAACCAATTAGCACAAGTTAAGATAATATTTAATGTGAATAAATCTTTATATGAAGAAATAATACACTAATATCCAAAAAATTCAACATTAACACCCAAAGTTCAACTTAAATATTTCTATCTATTACCGACCTTGAAACTCCTCAAAATATGATCTCAACCAAATAAAAACCCAAAAATCAGAAATATTTGATCATATATTCTTCCAAAATAAACTAAAAATTTATCTCCAAACAATATTAATCACTCATAATCACATACAAAAAATGTATATTTCTTAATCATATAATATTTAAAATATACTAATACTTTCCATAAATAACCTAAATCACCCTAAATCTATAATAAAATCATACATGCTTCTAAAAGTTAATGTAATATTTATTCATTAATTAATATCATCCACTTACACACTAGACAAAATATATCATAATATTGAATTATTTTAAACATCTCCATGAATTACTTTGTCTTCAAATTATATTTCAATCCTAAAGGTTATCTATACATTCCAAAAAATATGACATAATTATTTCTCCCAAAATAACCACAATTTCCTTGACTTAAATTGACATACTAACTTAGTGGTTATCTATACCATAAAATTTTCTATGAAAATAAAATTATTCTAAAATAGTCACCACACTAAAACATATACTAAAACCAAGGGTTATATTTATTTCAACTATGTATTCTCATAAATGTCTCCCAAAATATATTTAATTCCTTTAAAATATAGTCACATAAGAATTATAGAGGGTATATATACCCTGAACTTATAATAAATATTAAACTTATAACTGTTAAATTATATGAAATTTATAACATCCTAGCCTATAAAGTTATCTAAACCATTCTTTGATACTAACTATAGAAACCCATACTCATACACCCATATTTGGTTCTAAAAACATAATCTTTACATATTAGCTTTGATACCAATTAATGTGACCCAATTCTAACCTTCTATAACTACAAAATTAAAGAAATTATTAATTCACTTACATACCCAAGAAATTTTTAGGTTAAGAGATTTAAAGGATTAAGAAAAACATCTACTTAATAATACTCTTGTATTTCCAATTAAATGAACATTTTTTCCATTATAATTCGATTTTATTATTCCATAATAAGCCTTAAAAATTTCCCAAAAACTTCTCCATACATGATAAAATTCTAGATATATCATTTGCATTACTCTTCTCTATATCCTATGGAGATAGAAACATAAGAAAGTGTGAGTATAAACACTCAGTATGGGAAAGCATAGAAAAGAAGATATCATTAATATATAAGGCATAAAAAATATATCATAGATAAAAAATAATCAAATATTACATATAAAAAATATCAAGAAAGGGTAATATATCCATGGATGATATAACAACATAAATAATCACATGGATAAAAATAACTAGTTTCATAATGATAGAATACATAATGTCAGACATCATAATCTTACCGTCAAGGCCTTATACCAAGACATAATATATAAATAGGTAAACCATACACTAAATAACCAAGATAGTTTGTCTCATGAGACTTAACGATGCATAAATGGGTTATTGTGGGTCCCACCCATCACTTAATAAGTCAAATGCCTTCATCATATGAAAGGAATGAATAAAAATATAATACATAATCAACATACCTTAACAATAAATAAATATTTGTATTGAATCAAGTAATACATAATGTAAATAGTTTCCCAGAACATAATCAACCTACCCTAATAGTCAATAATAATTTTTATAGAACTAATAAGTATAAAAATTTTCAATATTTTCCTCTACCAATAAATAAGATTCCATTATTGGTAAACACCCCCAATTAGATTTATGAAAAATTGGGTGTTTTCACTATATAGAGTAATGAGTATATGACTAATTCAATACATCCATGATAATACAGAACATGGAAATGAAGGATAAAAATAAATTCAAATGGAAGAAATAGAGTGATATATAACATAGTCACAAGAAAGTGAGAATAACCCTTGTGAACAAAACGAGGTATAACTATAAATCAGTAATGGATGAAAAAAGACCATAAATTCAATAGAAATGAATTTTTTGAAGTAAATAAATTCTTTTGAGAATTAGAGGGGAACTTTAAAGTGAAAATTTTAAAATAACTTTCTTAAAAATTTTATAAATGTATTGTAAAGATGAAGTTATAAACCACTTCAAAAACTATTTTAAAAATGTATCAAAGAGATTTTATAAAAAAATATTTTTAAAATAGTTTAAAAAATTGAATATTGAAAATAAACTATGTTTAATAATTAAAATATAAATTGTAAGATAAAAAGATACATAAATAAATTAAAACTAATTTTTCAAATCTTTTGATAAAATAATATCCCTTTCTTTTTTGTAACTTTCAAAAAATGAAAAACTAAAAGAATAAGAAGATTGGAATTTTATTTGAAAATATATATAAAATTATAAAGTAATATTGATAATGAATAACTACTATGATGGTGGGAAATTTTGGTCAATCAGTAAACATTAAGAAAAACATTCTTTTCACACTTCTGTAAAGAGAGTCAATAATGACCCGTATAGAAAACATTGAAAATATTACTTTTATATTTTTTGAATATAAGGTAAAAGTTAACATAAATTAATATTAATAAATAATCAAGGTATATAAATGAAAATTATTGAAGAAAAATATGGAATATTGACATTTAAGAAAAAAAATTCTCAATAAGAAAAGGAGAAATAATGCCAACTTTTCTTATAACAAAACTTTTGGTAGATTTGAGTGACAAAGAGAGGATAAATTTAAATAGAAATTTAAAACCCATGAATAAAAAATTATAATAAAATAGATTCTTTTTAGTATTTTAAGAACATATAATTCTGTAAATTTAAATTGGAATATAAAAATCCTGATAAAGAGTCAGATTATACAATAAAACCTTATAGATTTTATAACACTCGAATAAAAACCTCTTGAAAGAGATAACTTTAAATGGAACTTTAATTACCATTATTAAGATTGTATCATGATATAATATTTAAAATAGGTATCACATATATCATATAATGTAAAATAACTAAATAATTCAAAACATGTCTCAAAGAAGGATGTTTGAGAGGAGAAACCCTTACCTTAGATTCCTGCTAGGTCGGATGCATTCCAACATATTTTATAATAAATTTATATTTATTATTAATATATATAATATCTATATTTATATCTATAATTATGAATATAATTTATTTATAACTTGTTTCTACCCACTTACTCATAATTATTTTTTTTAAAATTGATTATCTAGGTGTTAACTGTTATATTTTTCATGCATGTTTTGATTTTTCAGTTTTGGTACTTGTACCTTTATCATGGTTTAATCAAATACATAAAGTTGATCATGCCAAATATATATATACACCATATTTATACACATTTTTATAAATTTACATGTAAGGTGGTGAATAAAAATGAGATATGTTGTTTATGGAGGCAGTAGTCCGCAGATACTCATGAGTGTCTTTTTCATTTTTATAATGTATGAAAAAATAAATTAGGTAAATTTTAAACCTTAAAAATTAATAATAACATAATAAATATCATATTTATTCATTAGATTCATTATTATGACAATCCATGTGGGGCGGTGATGAAAAATGAATTATATCGCTTTATGGTGATGATAGTTCGTATGCACGCATGAGCGATGTTTTCATTTTTCAATGGATGAGAGGGTAAGATGGTATATAATATATTATATTTCCAAAATCATAATTATTTCATAAATATTATATATATTAATTAATTTTATATTTAAAAACATCCATGTGAGGTTTCGATGGAAAATAAAATACATTACTTCATGGAGGCGATAGTCCGTACGTACACATGAGAAATGTTTATACTTTCCAATAGATGAGAGGGTAAGAAGGTAGATATTATATCATCTTTATAGAATAATAATAATGTCATAAATATAATATATATTCATTAATTACATCTTTATAAATAACCATTATAGGCGGTGATTTAAAACTAAAAACACCGCTTTATGGAGATTTTAGTCCGTACATATGTATGAGTGATTGTTTCATTTCCCATTTTATGGAAAGGAGGAATAAAATAGTTATTACAACAACATAATAAAATTTTATTATAGTAAATATAATTAATTAATTATAATAAGGTGGTTAGATTATATTTTAAGGAGGTAAAATCATAAATAAACTTGAAATAATTTGGTCAGGACTTATGCCTCATCTTGGATATCTTCCTCTAGCTTACACATTAATCCTTATAAGATTGGTATTTTGGTATGAAATAGACCTATATTAAGTGTATAAGGGGTTTATTAGGGTATTTTGGTATAGATTCTGTAATATTGGTATAGAGTATAAGGTTTCCAACCTCTGATACCAATTGTAGGATCAAAATAATGATGTAGATGCTTAATATACAAGAGGGGGGTGAATTGTATACTTTAAAAATTTCTTTAAGAAAAGAAAGATATAAGTTTAACAAGGTTAAACTAATAAAATTCACAACACCTCTAACACCAATTGGAGAATTGGAACAAGGTATGAAGTTACAAACTTCTAGTTCTATGCACTTGCTTGAATCTGGAAAGTGATTCCGAAAACAGGTTCCAGAAATATGGATCCAGAAATTGAAACTTAACCAAGGTTTACAAAATGAGATTCTACCTTAAAGCGTATAGAATCTAAACTAATCAGAGTACAAGTGTAAGGAAATACAAGAATGTTATACTTTACTTATAATAAAAAATGCATCGGAAAACAATTAGTAAAACTACCAATTACAAGATATAAGTATTTTAACCCAAAGAGAAGGGTATCCAACAACATTGGATAAAGGTCCCTTGATTATACTTTCAAGAAATTCTGTCTTAACCACACCAGGGTAAGCCCTTGATATGAAGTTCGGTGTCTCTGTCTTGCTATCCCCGCAAGCCCTAAACTTCAAGGTAGTTAGAAACTTTGTCTTCCTTAGCAAGGAATCCCTCAAACTTCAAGGTAGTCGAAACCTCTGTCTTCCTATCCCTGGAAGCCCTCAAATGTAATCACCAACATTCGGAGTCGCACTAAGCAATCTGAACGAGCAGTTCAATACGCACAAAGAATGAAAAGCTTCTCTCTCTAGAGATCACCTTAACAGCGTGTGGTCTCTAGAGTGATCACCTTGTTTTTGAGCTCTTTCAAATGAGCTCCTATTTATAGGCTTGGTTGGAACGGTCGGCTCCCTCCTCCAACAGTCATATTTTCCTTAATGTTTGGAGGGACCTGTACATGTGTCACTCAACCAACAGTTATTTATAAACAGAATGGATGACATCATTTTATAACAAAACATGTATAACTGAATGAATGACATCATTTTGTAATGAAACAAGTGTAAGCATAAGAAAAACTAGAATTCAGAATGTAAGCAAATAATAGTTCGGAGTCTAACCAAAATGGAATTCGGAGTCTATAATAAAAATGATATTCAGATTTTGTTTTAGGAATTCGGAACCTAAATTCTATGGAAATACGGAGTCTGAATTTCTAAGGAAATTCGGAGCCTAGTTTCATCAGGATTCAGAATCTGAACTTATACAGTTCAGAGTCGAACTTATAAAGGTTTGGAGTCGAACTTCATAAGAGTTTGGAGTTGAACTAGTAAAAGTTCGGAGTCGAACTTCATAAGAGTTCAGAGTCGAACTAGTAAAAGTTCATATCCAGAATTCGGAGTGGAACTTCATTATAGTTCACATCCAGAATTCAGAGTGGAACTTAATTATAGTTCACATCCAGAATTCGGATCCTAAAAACAGAATTCTCCAATTCTTGACATTATATGATTCTGGGGTTTTGGGTATGAATCCAATTTTTGTACTTAAGGAAAAATATTGATATGTATAAGAAAAAATAGGTTAGGGTAAATTCACTTAAGGAAGAAAAATTTTCCTTATAGAAGTAGAATATAGATTTTCTTAAGTATAAGGTGTTTGTGATTTTTAAAACAAGAAGGAATGAAAAAGACATAAGGAAAACCTTATTGACTCAACAGATTCATTGAGATAATAGAGTATTGGGAGTGTTTAGAAGTGAGGACAAGATGTGTCCTTTTATAAGTGAGTTGAGTGACACCTTTATAAATATTAAGAAAATTAAAATATAATAAAAATATTAATAATGGAAAGTGGATCCAATTTAGTCCAATTTTAAATATAGGATAAGTTAACATCAAAATACACTCAATCAATCACATTTAGACTAGTTTTAAAAATATTTAAATCCATATCTCATATTTTAACCTCCTTATTAACCCTTTTAACCTTTACCATGGTGACAAACTTTTACCATGGTAACTATTAATTATGAATAAATATGAAATTCAACTCATTACCAAATCATAAAATTTTGATCCCAAATATCAATTTCATTTTCTAAGATTAAATTTCTAGAATTGGTAAAAATTATTTTTAATATAAGTTCACAAAACGCAATGAAAACCATTTTTTGAAAAATTCCCTTTATAAGCATAAAAATGATTTTATTCCAAAATAATGTATAATATTGGTTCTTATGGAATTAATTGGATTATGGTTAATAAAAGGTAACTTATTTTACTTTCAAACTAAACAAAAATCTAAAATAATCTTTTAAAAACCTGTTTAAAAAAATATAACAAAAATAATTTTTATTTATATAAAAAACATTACTTAGATTTCCAAAATGCAAAACATAGATTTTTAAGTCCAACATTGTTACATCTTGACACGAGAGATACTAAAATGGTGCCCCCAGATGGTGGGTCACATAGACTCAAGCATGCCCCCCCCATATGCTAGTGGCTACTGACTAGTAGTGAGGGTCTAAGGTGATATGAAGGAGAGATTATACCCTCATATCAGAGTGGCACAACAGAAATAAACAGAGATAATAAATAGCGGAAGCATAAAGGATAACTAACAACACAACAAAAACAAGAATAATAATCAACAGAGGAAGTGTAAACATCTAAGCAACTTTAATAATAATCAAGCCATGTGATGAGTCATATACAAAAAATGATACCACTTCATGTTAGTGTACAAAAAGGAGATACAAGGGATATAGGGCACATGCATATACATCATGCTACACAAAAAGGAAAAAGTCCAAAAGACATATCCACTAGCATCGTGAGAAGGCACTCGGTCCTCTACTCCCATGCTCTATTCCATAAGAAAAATATATCAAGCATCCATGGAAAGACACTTTCCTTTATTAATACCTTCCACCATAAAGTTTTCCCAGACACCAATGATGGCTTATATAGGGTGTGAGATAAACTTAGTAGGTCACCACCAATAGTGTATAGAATAATTTAGTCAGTGTATATAGCATAGCGATGTGCAGGTATAACAAAAACTATGCCAAAATTGGCATTTAACTGCAGTTTTTTAAAATTAGACGAATCATTTAGCGGTATTTTCTTTAATTTTTGTATTTTTTGATTTTTTTAATTTCAATATTTTTTTTATTTTAAGATTTTAAGATTTTAATATTTTATAATTTTTATAATTAATTAATTAATTAATTATTATTATTAATTATTTATTATCATTATTTATTTATATATTATCATACTTTTTTTTTATTTTCTTATTTTATTATTCTTGGAATTAATTAATTAATATTTTATTATCATTATTATTATTATTTTCTTATTCTTGCTAATTTTTTAATTCTCATAATTAATTAATTAATTTTTTATTTATTACTATGCACATACAATTGCCTGCATATTCCATATATAGAAATTCTATATTGAGTGAGATTTGAACCCCCTACCTCTTGCTTATTATCCAAAGACTTTACCACTCCAGCAGACTCTTCATGTGGTGAATAAATATAATTTAACATATATACATATATATTGATTGAAAAAGAAAATAATAAAAAACAAATAGGTACAAATTAAATAATTAAAAATTAAACATTAATAATTAATAAGTAATCATTAAAATTTAATATTTAATAATTACTAATTAATAAATCAAATATAAATAAATAATAAATAAATAAAAATAAAATATGGTAATAAGTTGTAAATAATAAATAGTACATAAGAAATAGTAAATAATAAATAATATACAGCAAATAATAAACAGTAAATAATAAATAATAAATAATAAATAATAAATAATAAATACTAAATAATAAATGATAAATGATAAATAATAAATAGCAAATAATAAATAATTAATATTAAATAACAAATAATCAATAATGAATAATAAATAGTAAATAATAAATAATGAATAAAAAATAAAAAATAAAAAATAAAAAATAATAAATAAAAAATAAAAAATAATGGATAATAAATATATAATATATAATATATAAGTAATGTATAAATAATAAATTAATATATGATAAATAAATAAAAAATTAATAAATAATATATAATAAATAATAAATTATGAATAAATAACAAATAAATATATAATTAATATATAATAAATAAGTAATTAATAATATGTTAATAATAAATAAAAAAACAAATAAAAAAATAAAAAAATCTAAAAATAAATTAATAATTTGTGTATAAATAATAAACAAATAATAAATGTATAAATAATAAAAGATAAATAAATAATAAATAATAAATAATAATGAAAAATAAATAAATAATAAAAAAGATGTTAGTTAGAAATTAATAATAAAATAATAGTAAATTGATAATAACATAATAATAAAATAAAAAATAATTAATAAGTAACATATACACAATAACTAAATAATACATCAATAAATAATAAATAATAAAAAATAAATAAATAAATAATAAACAATTAAATAATATATAAATAATAAAATAATAAAATAATAGTGAAAATAAATAAGTAATAGATAAATAATAAATAATAAATAACAAATAAATAAAAATAAAAATAATAAATAAATAAATAAATAAAGAATAAATAAATAAAGAATAAATAAATAAAGAAAAAATAAATAAATAATGAATAAATAAATAAGAAATTAAGTAAATAAATAAATAAATAAATAAATAAATAAATATATATATATCAAATAATAAATAATAAATAAATAATAAATAAATAATAAATAATGAATGAATAAATAATAAATAAATAAATAAATAAATAATAAATAAATAATAAATGAAGAATAAATAAATAAATAAATAATAAATAATAAATAAATAATAAATTAATAATAAAAAATAATAAATAAATAATAAATAATAAATAATAAATAATAAATAATAAATAATAAATAATAAGTAAATAATAAATAATATATATTAAATAAATATCAAATAGTTATTTAATAGTAATTTAATAATAAAAATAAATCATTAAAAAATAAATCAATAATATATAATTAATAATTAATAAATAATAAATAATAAATAATAAATAATAAATAATAAATAATAAATAATAAATAATAAATAATAAATAATAAATAATA
Organism: Viscum album; assembly: GCA_963277665.1. Lineage (NCBI taxonomy): Eukaryota > Viridiplantae > Streptophyta > Magnoliopsida > Santalales > Viscaceae > Viscum > Viscum album. The sequence continues at coordinate 112,822,784 of OY728133.1, read as the reverse complement.
AATAATAAATAATAAATAATAAATAAAAAATAATAAAAAATAAAATATTTAATGGATATATATATATATATATATATATATATATAAAACAAAATCTACATCAATATATATAAACACACATTTATGTTACATAAATATATATAAATACACTCAGATATATAATTTTACATTAATATAAATATATATCTAAATACAAGTAAATATAAATATCTCTCTTTGTATATTTACTCATATGATATAAAAATATATAAACATAAATATGTATAAATATTTACAAATGTATGTAAATATAGACAAATATTCATAAATTCATATAAAGAGGTATATTTAATTGATAATAAATTACCAAAATAGTGGAAAACATAATAATTGAAACACCATCAAATAAATAGGAATGTCAATCAATGGAATAAAATCATAAATGAAATAAAAAGCATATGAAGTCATTATTAAACGAAGATGAAATCACATCTAGTAAGTATGATATATATACACTTAAATTTATTTAAATATATTATATATTAATATTTATTTATGTATATTAGAATATAAATATAAACATATAAATTTTTATTAATACACACACATATGTACATATTAACATTATTTATATATGAGTATATATATATATATATATTCATATAGTTTTACTATAAATTCATTTATATACTATATTTAATAATAATTATATATTTATATAAAAATACATTTATATATGATGTATACACACAATATTATTGACACACAAGCACATATTTATATTTCCCAAATACACACAAAAATATTTACATATATATATATATATATATATTTATTTACATATATTAGAATATACACATAAATATAGTTTTTTATTGATACACACATGTTTATATATAAACATTTCTTGTAAAGGTATAAATATACAAATTAATGCATTTTTATAAGGTAAAAAAACCTATAATTATTTATTTTAAATGAAATGAATATAAAATATTTATTTATATATGTTTTATATGCTTAAAAATACATTTATATATAAATATGTATTTATATAAGTGATTTATTATAAGTAAATATAAGAAAATATGCATATATTTAATTATAAATAAAAATAAATTATGAAAAATGAAAAAAAAAATCAAAACCATAATATCAATATGAATGTAATCCCGGAGAATAAATTTATTCCCTACCAAAAAAAGACAATAAGGCCCCCTTAAATGAGGCTAAAATTCCATCGAATGTTAAAAAATTGGGATACCCTGACTAAAAACTCAGTTCTGGAGGCCTTCTAAATTTTTTTGATCTTGGAAATTGTTACTGAGGTTTCACTAGGTCACCAGGGCATAGATCTCATCGTAGGCTTTGATTTGATATGCGGTAGAGCCCAAATAGACAACCAGATCAAAAGCTATGACCGTTTGAAGTTCAAGTTTGATTTCTTACTTTTCTTAAAACTATAATAAATTTTATTCTTTTAATTATTACAAAATTTAAATATAATGTGGTTTTATTTCATTTCTTAAGTTTGTTTTTGACCAGTTTTAGAGGTAAAACAGACTCCTAGATCAAAAGTTATGACCAATTGATGCCGAAGTTTGATTTTCAACTTATTAAATATTTTTTTTACATTTCAAATTATTATTAACTAATAATTATAAATATTTATTAATTAACACATTATAATTAATTTAAATTATAAATAATAAACTATATATGATAGTAAATAACAAATAATAAATCAGAATTAAATATTTTATTTTTTAATTTTGTTTCTTTAATTTAATGGTGATTTTTAAAAATCGCTGCTATTTCCCAGTAGGTTTTGAAAAATTGTTGCTATTTCTTAGTGGTTTTTTAAAAAATCTCTGCTAAATATTAATTTAATCTTTTTGAAAAAAATGGAAAAAAATAAAAAAAATTATTTAAAAACATTTAGAGGTGGTTTTAAAAACCACCGCTAAATGTTTTCTCTAAAAACATTTAGGGGTGGTTTTCAAAACCACTGCTAAATCATTTTTTCCTGTAGTGAAATAAATAAAGATGCTAAAAATAAGTACTAAATGTCACAGATCCCTGTAGAACACCTGACCAACTTTACCTACTTTGTTATAGGTCAGAATAACTTTGATCTCAGTGACCATGTAAAACCATATATAAATAATCATATTTAATATGTATACATGTATATACATTATATATGTGAGGAAATTTATGGGAATATACATGGATACTAGGAGCTAGCTGGACTCGTGGTGTAACTTAGGTATCCATGCATAGTCTAATGCACTAAAAGCTCCAAAAATGGCACTAGCCTTAAATCTCAATAAATGTGAGACGTCATGCTCATCACTCAAGATAGTTGGGTGATTCATCATTCCTAACACCTAAGATAGTGGGGTGGAGTTACTATGCCCAACACTTGATGCAAGGGAATGTGGAACGTCATACCCATCGTCCAAGTAAATGGTGCGAGACACCATTCTTGACACCCAACATAAGGGAGTGTGAAATTCTATGATCAACAAATCTCTTAACCATTGTCCACTGACCAATATCCATGGTCTAATCATAATAATCCTGAGGCATTTCCCCTTAATAATTTATATTAATTTAACCCAATGTAATCAAGGGTGTCATAATTTATATAATTTATATATATATCAATATGAAACATGTGGTGTGTCCTTTCCACCCACTTCCATTAAATTAAACCAAACCATTTAATTTATAAAGTAAGTAAAATCAAATTCAATGTCAAGATAACCCACCAGGAGGTGGTTGGTCATTTACACATTTACATTAAAGAGGTCATTTAATTTAGTATACCCAAAAGGGTGGAAATCAATGAGGTAAACATTATCCAATGGTTTAACACAGGTCTACAAAAATTTTATAACATGGTTTAATTAATTTGAAAGGTAAACACATTTTAAGGCAACACACAAAAATGTTTAGCATGTGGAATAATAGAGAAATCTATAAAACACCTAAAATTTTAGGAAAAATTTATAAACCACCTACCTTAGGCTTGTAGATGACTCCTTGTCTAATATATACTCCAGGTTTGAAGTAGAACAGGATAAATCATCAAAATAGACAAATTCCCTAAAAACAAGGCATATGAACTTGAACCAAAATAGTACATGAGATGGAGAGAGAAACTAATAAAGGAAGTGGATTAGAGCTCTTACCGTTAGCCATCCAACACATCCTATAGCGATCTGATCAAATTTCAGATAATGAAATGGATTCAAAGCCTAACCTTGGAGAAAGAGGGAGCTTCTAACATGAGTAAGGGAGAGGGATTTATGTCCATTGGATTAAAATAAAAAGAATGAGAGGTTTTAAAACATTTAAGGTAAACATGGTAAATTAACCCTCAATTAAGGGGTTACATAGTTTGGCTGCACAGTTGGCCAAATTGCGAACCAAGTGTGCTCCCAATACTATCCAAGGACCCCCTATCATGGGATATAAACACTGTTTGACTAACCATTAAAATCCCATGTGAAAAGGATCTATCACCTATTTGAGGAAAATTGCATAGCTATACGGCCCTGATCACATGGTTGAGTCTAATCATGCAGGTGTCTGCAACTGAAACACCCCACATGATTTGGCCAAACCATGTAGGCTCAGGTGTACGATTTGGAAAACCATGCACCTATATTGTTTCCTTCATATCTCAGAGCATTAGGATCCGAACAAGAACCATAAAATCCTAATACCATACTTAACCTTTAGGAAAATTTAACAAGATAAAACAAAAGGATTTAAAACATAAAAAATGATCCATACCTTCATAAAAAACTAAGACATTATAAAATTCTCTCCTTAAAGAAAATTATCCCTGAGTTGGCCTTTTGATTATAATAAAGTATCATTTGAGAAAATCTCTAGCCATTGGGCTCATATGTTAGCTTCTCACTCCTAGGTCTTATCCTCTAGTCAGCCTTTATACCATAACACTAGCACTAAAGGAACCGAACTTCCTTAGAGAGTCTTTACGATCCAATCCATGATATGCATTAGGCACTCCTTAAAGGTAACATCCACATATAACTTTACCTCCTTAGGCTGTAAAACATCCGATGGGTCTGGATAATACTGATAAAGATGATACACATGAAAAACATCATGTATATACCAGTATCTCTGAGTAAGTGCTATCCTATAATCCACCGGTCTGATTCTTTCTACAACATCAAAGGGTCCAACGAATCGAGGAAAAAACTTAGCCTATATCCAAATTTGCCGATGTATTAGCCTAGGAGATACACACAAAAAAACCTAATCCCTAACAACAAACTCTAGATATCATAGGAATCGATTGGCATATGACTACTACTTGAAATGAGATATCAACATGCGATTCCTAATTAGTCGAACCTGCTCTAAAGTCTCCTGAATGAGACGTGTTCCAAGTAGTGATACCTCCCCTAACTTTAACTAGAATATAGGTGATCAACATAGCCTACTATATAATACCTCATAGGGATCCATCTGGATGGTATCCTAAAACTTATTATTATAAGCGAACTCAACTAGGGGTATGTGTTTCTCCTAGGAACCCCAAAGTCAAGGACACATGCATGAAGCATGTCTTATAACACTTAAATCACATGAATTGTCTATCCATAAGTATGAGGGTGATAGGACATGTTCAAAGTAACTTGTGTACCCAAGGAATTATGTAACCCCTTTTAGAACCATGATGTGAAAAGAACGTACCTGTCAGATATGATTGAAAGTAGAGCTCTATAAAGGCATATGAGATCCCTAACATATAGCCACCCTAGAACATCCACTAAGAAGGTATATCGAATAATTAATAAGTGGGAAACCACTTTCAACTAGTCAAAACTACTCAAATTGTTTCGTTACCTCAAGGCAATATGGGAAATCCTGTCATGAAATCCATGGTGACATCATCCCATTTCTACTCAGGAATAGAAAATGGCTGTAAAAAACCTCCCGACAGCTGGTATTCTTCCTTCAACTACTGATAGGTGGAACATTGAGTGTTAAATCTAGATATTTCCTATTTCATATTAGGCCACAAATACTAGAAATTTAAGTCTTGATTCATCTTCACTACTGAAAATTCGGGCTATAGCCACGATTCTAAACCGTGGCTATAGGCCCTCTAAATGTGGCTATAGGTAATAGCCACGGTTGAAGGAACCATGGCTAAGTTTGGCGTGGCTATAGGCCCAGACCTATATCCACGGTTCCAAACCGTGGCTATATACCTAAAGCCACGGTTTCAACCATGGCTATAGGTTTATAGCCACTGTTCAAACCGTGGCTGTATACTTAATGCCACGGTTTCAACCATGGCTATATTAGACGCCGGACATGCTTTATAGCCACGGTTGGAAACCGTGGAGTTAGGTCTATAGCCACGGTTAAAAACCATGGCAATAAACCAATATCCACGGTTTAAAACCGTGGCTATAGGGTTTGCACATACAAAAAAAAAAATACCCCCAACCCCCTGGACACCCCTGGGACACCCCACTGGACACCCCCCTGGAAACCCCCTGGACACCCCCCTGACACCCCCTGACACCCCTCTGACACCCCCTAGACACCCCCTAGACACCCCCCTGGAAACCCCCTGGACACCCCCTAGACACCCCCCTGAACACCTCCTGCACCCCTCCCCTATGCCTTGCAGACCCACCCTGCCCTCCTCCCCACTGCCTTGCAGACACCCCCTGCCAGTCCCCCCTGCCCCCTGCCACCCCCCCTGCCAGCCCCCCTACTTGTCCCCCCTGCCCCCTGCTAGTACCCCCTGCCCCCTGACACACCCCCTTCTAGTCCCCCTCTGCCACCCCTGCCAGTCCCCCCTGCCCCCTGCCACCCACCTGCTTGTCCCCCTGCTTGTCCCCCTGCCCCCTGCTAGTCCCCCCTACCCCTTGCTAGTCCCCCCCTGCCACCCCCCTGCCACCCCCCTGCCCCCTGCTAGTCCCCCCTGCCACTCCCCTGCTTGTCCACCCCTACCCCTGCCCCCTGCCACCCCCCTGCCAGCCCCCCTGCTTGTCCCCCTACCCAGCCCACCCCCTACCCCCTGCCAGTCCCCCTGCCCCCCCAGCCCCATACTAGTCCCCCCTGCCACCCCTGTCAGTCCCCCCCGCCCCCTGCACCCCCCCCGCCCACCTGCACCAGCCCCCCCCTCGCAGCCCATCTGCACCAGCCCCCAACCCCAGCCCCCAGCCCCCAGCTGCACTAGTCCACCCCCAGCCCAGATGCACCAGTCTCCCCCACCCTCCCCAGCCCCCTGCACCACCCCCCAGCCACCAGCTACCCCCAACCCCCAGCCCACCTCCACCCCCAGCCCACCTGCACCAGCCCCCAACCCCAACCCCTAGCTACACCAGCCCCCCTAGCCCCCCCCGTAGCCCACCTGCACCAGCCCCCAACCCCAGCCCCCAGCTGCACCAGCCCCCCCCAGCTACCCCAGCCCACCTGCACCTGTCCCCCCTCCCCAGCCCCCCTGCACTGACCCAAGGATCCTACATTGTTTCACCAAGGGGCTACATGGTTTAGAATTGGCTATGCGCAACTCATGCTAAAAAATTGTGTGCAATTCAAAATGAACTTAAAATTATCCTCACGAAGGGAGGTCATACTATTTTCCTCAAACCATGCACCTTAACCATGAAGAGTATGGAAACCTCAAAAATTTCCATGTTCTGACCTGGAACTCAATGGAGATAAAAACCAAAACTCTACTTAACCAAATAACAATAAAAGAACTATGCAGTGACATAGGGGCTATCATAAACTACCCACCATGCTACTTTTCCTCCTAGAATTTCCTTGGTCAAAACTAGAGACAAAGGAAAAGAGATGCAAAGGAAAACAGAACTAGCACACTATGACCAGAATTTTTCTAGTACATTATATCTTTTACTGCCTCTCTCAATGTCTCCCAACATTGTGCAAGTCTTACCACTTCCGATCTACGTATTCACGTTACACATTAGGGGGTGAAACAAGATAAAACAGAACTAGCACAGTAAACTGCAAATAAGTGAAATCTTGGTGTGAAGTGATGTAAAAGTAAAAAATCTCACATTGTTGTGCCCTTTGACACCCACTAGACCCCCTAGACACCCCTAGACCCCCATGGACACCCCCTAGACCCCCCTGGACACCTTCCACTGGACACCCCCACCCTTGGACACCTTCCACTGGACACCCCCGGCCCCCTGCTAGTTCCCCCCTGCCACCCCCTGCTTGCCCCCTGCCAGCCAGCCCCCCTGCCCCCTGCCCCCTGCCCCCTGCTAGTTCCCCCCTGCCACCCCCTGCTTGCCCTCCTGCCAGCCAGCCCCCCTGCCACCCCCCTGCTTGTCCCCCCTGCCTTTCCCCCCTGCCCCATGCTAGTCCCCACCTGCCACCCCCTGCCAGCCCCCCTACCCCCTGCCCCTGCTAGTTCCTCCCTGCCACCCCCTGCTTGCCCCCTGCCAGCCAGCCCCCCTGCCCCTGTCAGTCCCCCCCTGCCACCCCCTGCCAGTCCCCCCTGCTAGTCCCCCTGCCAGCCCCTCCTGCCCCCTGAATTTGAAGTTGAATTTTATAGAACTATAAGAACAAGATGCAAGAAAGTAAAAGAAATATAACATACACTATTATTTAACATGATTTAGTCCCATGGGGACCTACGTGCATAAAAATAACAAAACCTAACTCACACATTTTATTATGGTCAAAGAAAACAAAAATCCTACAACTGTAAACTAGAAAGAATCACAATATGAGGGATAATAACATAAGTATACAAGACTCACAGGCTTAAAAATAAATGAAACAAAAATTAAAATCACAGTACTAGAGTGGGTAGTAGTCCAACATTCCCATTCTCTTCATGATGAAAGCTTAATGCATGATGCACCAGGATCCAAAAGTTCATATTCTCATTTCTGCACTTGTGGAACTATCACCAAGAAGGGTCTTCACTTCTTCCTTGAAGGAAGGACGTCATCTCCACTATAAAACAAGAAATGATATGAGTTCAAGGAGAGATAGGTATGGAAAGAGCTCTGATGAAGCAAAACAGCAATGTAGATCAAGGTTTTCACCAGAGGAAACCTATAGAAATATCTTAGAGGATGAGAAATACAAATGATCAAGATTTTGAAGATACTTGGGTCATAGGGGTTATCACTACACTTACACTACAATACCTCAAAATGGAACAACCAATCTGGTGAGGCCACAAATCCACATGAAACAAAACACCCCCCCTTCACCCCCCATGCCCCCCTTAGTCCCCCATGCCCCCCTGCACCCCACTAGACATCCCCCATGCCCCAACTGGACAGCCCCACTGGACAACCCCACTGGACACCCCCTGCACCCCCTGGACAGCCCTCCCCACCCTACCGGACACCCCTCCCCCCTGCTTGGATAGCCCCTCCCCCTGCTGGATACCCCTCCCCCTGCTGGACACCCTTGCCCCCTGCCCCCTGCCCCCTGCACCCCACTGGACAGCCCCCATGCCCCAACTGGACAGCCCCACTGGACACCCCCCGCACCCCCTGGACACCCCTCCCCCCTACTGGACACCCCCCCTGACAGACACCCCTCCCCCTGCCCCTTTCTACACCCCCTGGAATGTGTTTCTATTGATATAAATGATCATATTATTGAGGTATGTTTTGTATTATAAAACATACCAAAGTATAATGAGCATTGCAGGATGATAGGCCATGCCACTGATAAGTGAAAAATGGTACAGAAATTCTGCAATCCATCCTCTATTAATACTTCGTTGAAAGATTCTCTGAAAGGGAAAAATATTAATACCAAACAATATGTTAGAAAAAAATACAAAGAAGGTTAAAAAGAGGTCACCTGGTATAACAATTCTGCTACTAGTAAATCCTAGGAAGACTTAGTAGAGGAATAAGAATCCCAAGGACGTGTTCATGATGAAACTGGTAAAGCACAATTCTGCTAGATATATTCTATAAGCATATCGTCAACTCGTACTCCCAACTTGAGCACCTTATCAAAGAGGGTTCTCTACCGCAACTAGAATTAAGATGAAACATCCTATCAACATGGGCTACCAACAACCAACATACATGAATCAAGAAATAGAAAATAGAGAGTTCCCAACATTTTTTACACAACCAGAACATGTCTAGAAGCATCATTACAGACCTCAACCTATAGGTTACACAAGACATATAATAATAGGGTTGCCACATTTTACTCTACCTGCTATTACACCTATTCATGCTCGTTCTTAGCTAGACATTTCTCAAGGATAGCCCCTCCCCCTCTGTTGGATAGCCCCTCCCCCTGCCTGGACACCCCTCCCCCCTGCTGGACAGCCCTCCCCCCTGCTGGACATCCCCTCCCCCTACCTGGACACCCCTCCCCCCTGCTGGACAGCCCCTCCCCCTGCTTGGACACCCTTCCCCCCTGCCTGGACACCCCTCCCCCCTGCTGGACAGCCCTCCCCCCGGCTAGACAGCCCTCCCACCTGTTGGACAGCCCTCCCCACGTGCTGGATAGCCCTCCCCCCCTGCGGGACAACCCTCCCCCCTGCCGGACAGCCCCTCCCCCCTGCCGGACACCCCTCCCCCCTGCAGGACACCCCTCCCCCCTGCCGGACACCCCGCCCCCCTGAATTGAAATATTTCAATAACAAGTAGAAATGAATTAAATGTATACAAATTAAACAAAGATATAAATGAGAGAAATAAGTAATAAAACCTGAATTAAAAATGTTGGATTCAGTAATTAAAAAAAAAGAAAAGGCCATAGTAAGATAAAGAGGCTCTGCTAGTCCCCCTGCCCCCTGCCAGTCCCCCCCTGCCTGTCCCCCCCTGCACCCTGCCAGACACCCTGCCAGTCCCCTGCTAGTCCCCCTACTCCCTGGACACCACCGTGACCACAGCGTGACCGAGGTGTGACCGCGGCATGACCACAACGTGTTGTCCCGGTCCAGCGACATCCGTGGGGCAACATCTTCCACTTAGTTTCAAATAGGATGATATGGATGGCATGAGAGGATGTTTTCTAAAAAGATTTAAAGAAATGAATGCTAATCTGTGATGACTAGAGGATTGGATGACCCCTGATATACCTAATTCGGTGAGGTTTGGAGATCTAGAAATGTGTAAGAATACCTAGAGGAATAAAACATGCCAGACAATTCCAAACCAATGTTTTCAGTTGAATTGAGCCTTTGTACCACCTGCTATGCACGTTTTGTGGAAAGATGGATGAGAGGCAGCGCTGAGAGGAGATATAGTTTAGGAATGAGGAAATATGAAAAATTATAGAGCTAACCATTCAATGTTTCTCTAAGGAGGAGTAACCGCCGTAGGGTGTTGTCCTGGAGCAGGGCCAAATCACGGTGTGACCGCAGCGTGACCGCAGCGTGACCACAACGTGTTGGCCCGGTCCAGTGACATCCGCGGGGTAACATATTACACTTAGTTTCAAATAGGATGATATGGGTATGTGTAGACTACCAGTCCCCTCCCCCATGTCTGGACACCCCCCCTGTCTGGACACCCCCCCTGTCCGGACAACCCCCCCCTGTATGGACACACCTCCCCCCATGTCTGGACACCCCCCCTTGTCTGGACACCACCCTGTCTGGACACCCCCCCTGTCTGGACACACCTCCCCCCTGTCTGGACACCCTCCCTGTCAGGACACCCCCCTCCCTGTCTAGACACCCCCCCTATCTGGACACCCTCCCTGTCTGGACACCCCCGCACCCACCCCCTCAACTTGGCAGTGATCATCCTCATCTAATGAGTGCTACATGAGATGAGGGAATTATGGAAGGAATTTCATCTAAAACAGCCAAAAGCAGACATTGAATTTACATCACAACAGGCTGATCCGGTTCAGATGACATGTGCAGAGGATGAGGATGATCTGGTTCGGACAACATGTGAAGAGTATGAGGAAAAAGAAGAATTACCAAACAAGTATTATGTGATACATGTACAATAAAATATGCCAAACAATTCCAAACCAATGTTTTCAGTTGAATTGAGCCTTTGTACCACCTGCTATGCACGTTTTGTGGAAAGATGGATGAGAGGCAGCGCTGAGAGGAGATATAGTTTAAGAATGAGGAAATACGAAAAATTATAGAGCTAACCATTCAATGTTACTCTAAGGAGGAGTAACCGCCGCAGGGTGTCGTCCTGGAGCAGGGACAAATCACGGCGTGACCGCGGCATGACCGCGGCGTGACCACGATGTGACCGCGGCGTGACCACGACGTGACCGCGGCGTGACCGCAGCGTGACCACAACGTGTTGGCCCAGTCCAGCGACATCCGCGGGGCAACATCTTCCACTTAGTTTCAAATAGGATTATATGGGTATGTGTAGACTACCAGTCCCCTCCCCCATGTCTGGACACCCCCTTGTCTGGACACCCCCCCCTGTCTGGACACCCCCCACCCTGTCTGGACACACCTCGCCCCTGTTTGGACAACCCCCCCTTGTCTGGACACCCCCCCTGTCTGGACACCCCCCCCTGTCTGGACACACCTCCCCCTGTCTAGACACCCTCCCTGTCTGGACACCCCCCTCCCTGTCTGGACACCCCCCCTGTCTGGACACCCTCCCTGTCTAGACACCCCCCCTACACCCACCCCCCAACCTGGACACCCCCCCTTTCACCGCACCTGCACCCTCCCCCTGCCCCACAGCACCCCCCGGACAACCCTCCCCACCTGCACCCCCTGCCCCGCAGCACCCCCTGCCTGGACAACCCCCCCTCCTGGACACCTCCCCCCTGCCTGGACACCTCCCCCCTGCCTGGAAACCTCCCCCCTGGACACACATGATCTATGAAAAATAGAAACAAGAATTAAACAAAGGAATTATACATCAATTCAGAATTACAATATTCTCATAGCAACAAAAATGAAGTTCTGTATAGAAACGATTCAATTACATAGAATAAAATCATGAGAATAAAATACCATATTCAAGATATACATTCCCAGGGGATATGGATTCCTATATAAAGAACCAAAATAGTAAGTCTGAATAGATGCTAGTAGAAGCCATGATTAAAAATAGCACAAGATAACACATAACATTCTAAGTGCAGGAAAACCAAATTTGATATATCAAATGAACAAAGTGTACCACTCTTCGCTTGTATGCATGGCACTGTTCCACTAAATCAACAATAACTTCCTACTTGAGACCCTACAGGAAAACACAAACATTACCAGTAGCTAAGGTAGAGATTTCCATTGAAAACTCAAAAAGCTTTTACACATGAATAATTCATCAATTTCAAATTCCAGAACTTTTTATCAGAAATGCAATCACACCTGCCCCCCACTGGACACCCCTGGACACCACCCACTGGACACCCCTGGACACCACCACCTGGACCCCCACTGGACACCCTTAGACACCACACCTGGACACCACCTGGACCCCCTAAACCCCAGGACACCCCCTGGACACCACCCCTGGACCCCATCCCCCTACTGGACAGCCCCCCCTGCTGGACAGTCCCCCCCCTACTGGACAGTCCCCCCCTGCTGGACAACCCCCCTGTTGGCCAAATGAAATTTCCTCATTATTGTCATAGCAGAATAGAGTTGTAGCATAGGGTGTAAGGTTACCTTCAGTGAAAACCTACTCATTAAGTGTCCATAATGGACCAGCTAGTGATGGCGGTATCGGAACTGGATAAAAGAGAGAGCTTATCCTTTTCAGGCTTATGGTGAGCTGGGAATTAGTTTTTGGGCAATGTGGATGTAAACAAAACAGTAGGGACGGTTCAAGAACTTTTCTAAATTTTGTGTGCTTTGAGGACATGAAACCCGACTTGCAAGCTTATCACTTTCACCTTCCTTAACGAGGGTCAGATCTCTTTTTGTTAAATGGTTTATGATTTCTACTGTTACATCAGTCGAAGAACTCATTGGAAACACATGAATGAGATTTCAAGATTTATATTAGATCCCTCGGTTATAATGGGAGATTCCAATGCTGGTGGAAGGGGGATGGTTGCAGGTGTTGGGGGGATGGTGCGGGCTGATTCGAAGGTGGCAGGGGGGCTGTTGTAGGATAGAATACTGGTGGCAGCGGGCTGAAATGAAGGTGGAAGGGGGATGGTGTGGGATGGATGTGGCTGGAGCAGGGCCAAATCACAGCGTGACCATGGCCTGACCGCGGCGTGACCGCGGCGTTACCGCAACGTGTTGGCCCGATCCAGTGACATCCGTGGGGCAGCATATTTCGGCCAGAAGCGAATGGGTCAGAAGGAGGCTGGAATGCTGGTGGAAGGGGGCTGGTTGCAGGTTTTGGGGGGATGGTGCGGGCTGATTCGAAGGTGGCAGGGGGGGCTGTTGCGGGATGGAATGCCGGTGGCAGCGGGCTAAAATGAAGGTGGAAGGGGGCTGGTGTGGTCTGGATGTGGCTGGAGCAGGGCCAAATCACGGCATTACCACGACGTGACCGCGGCGTGACCGCGGCGTGACCACAACATGTTGACCCGATCCAGTGACATCCGCGGGGGCAGCATCTTCTGGCTAGGAGCGAAGGAAGTGGGAGGAGGCTGGAATGCTGGTGGAAGGGGGATGGTTGCAGGTGTTGGGGGGATGGTTCGGGCAGATTCAAAGGTGGCAGGGGGGTTGTTGCGGGCTGGAATGCCGACGGTAGTGGGCTGAAATGAAGGTGGAAGGGGGATGGTGTGGGCTGGATGTGGCTGGAGCAGGGCCAAATCACGGAATGACTACGACGTGACTGCGGTGTGACCACGACGTGACTGCGGCGTGACCGCAGCGTGACCGCAACGTGTTGGCCCGATCCAACGACATCCACGGGGCAGCATCTTCCGGTCAGGAGCGAAGGGAGCGGGAGGAGGCTGGAATGTGGGTGGAAGGGGGCTGGTTGCAGGTGTTGGGGGGATGGTGCGGGCTGATTCGAAGGTGGTAGGGGGGGGGGGGGCTGTTGCGGGCTGGAATGCCGGTGGCAGCGGGCTGAAATGAAGGTGGAAGGGGGATAGTGTGGGCTGGATGTGGCTGGAGTAGGGCCAAATCATGGCGTGACTGCGGCATGACCACAACATGACCGCGGAGTGACCGCGACGTGACCGCAGCGTGACCGCGGCGTGACCGCGAAGTGACCGCGGCGTGACCGCAGTATGACCACAGCGTGTTGGCCCGATCCAGCGGCATCTGCGGGGCAACATCTTCAGACCAGGAGCGAAGGGAGTGGGAGGAGGCTGTAATTAATCCTTTGGTCTGGAAATTGACTTCTACTAACTATTAATTTTGGAATTTCCCTCTAGAAATGACATGTATATCCAATGTTCAAGGATATCCTTGTTGTAATTCTCCCGACGATCTATGGAAACTCCATTCATGGTCAGATATGGGGTTTCCAATGAAATAAGACATGGTAATTGTGATAATTAGTTGAGAGAAGATGAAGAAACCCAGGAATAGAGAAACGGGTTCTAACGAACCAACATTTTTTCCAGCACAAACATAAGGGGAGGGGGGGTTTATCTACTCATGATTAAAAGTATAAGAAACATACTAAAAATTCTAATAGAGTTCATTAAAATATAAAATAAAAGAATCAGAAGCATCGTGAAAATTTGGAGAAAAGTTCTCCAAGACCATTATCTCACAAAAAAACATACTTCCAAGCCCCCCCCACTTCTACTCCCCCCCCCTTGCCTAGACACCCCCCTGCCTGGACACCCCTCCCCCTGCTAGAGACCCCCTTGCCTGGACACCCCTACCACCTACTGGACACCCCTCCCCCCTACTGGACACCCTCCCCCCTACTGGACACCCCTTCCCCCTGCTGGACACCCCCCTGCCTGGACACCCCTCCCCCTGCTGGACACCCCTCCCCCATGCCTGGACACCCCCCTGCCTAGACACCCCCCCTGCCTGGACACCCCTCCCACCTACTAGACACCCCTCCCCTGCCTGGACACCCCGACCCCCTGCTGGACACCCCTCTCCCCTACTGGACACCCCTCTCCCCTGCTGGACACCCCTCCCCCCTGCCGGACACCCCCCTATCTAGACACCCCCCCCTACTGGACACCCCCTATCAAGACACCCCCCTGCTAGACACCCCTGGATAGACCCCCCAGACCCCCTGGACAGACCCCCCAGGACCTGGACACCCCACCCCTTGCACCCCCCGGGACCCCCTTCCAGTCCCCTCCCCCCTGCCAGCCCCCTACCAGTCCCCTCCCCCTGCTAGTTCCCCCCCCTCCCCCTACCAGTTCCCTCTCCCCCAATGCCAGTCCTACCCCCCCCCCCACCAAAACATGGACATTAAAGTAATTTCATGAGGAGAATTTCACTTACATCTTGATTCTCACACTGATCATTAATGAAGTTATCTTAGAGTTAGTTATTATTGAATCAATAATAAACTCTAAAAGGTAAGAAGTTTAGATCTAGTCAGTCCAGAAGTTTTCCCCTAATGTTGTGATTGATTTTATTTGTGGAGATGTAATGGATTGTGAACAATCCAAAAAGGGGAATATTTTTAGTAATGATCACCTTTATCCATTTACGGGTTGTGTTTTTTGAATAGTATGTTAGAGAGGTCTCAAAAGAAGAAACAATGCCATTATAAAGGAATGAATGGGTTTTGGAAATGTTTTCCCAGCTTTGTATACCACAGAGAAGTTTCATTGTGATGACAATGGTCACTCCACAACCTTACCAAGGTACATGATCCTATCTATAGTGGAAGGCCAAGGGGAAACCACTTTTTTGATAGGATACCACAAGTTTTATCTAGGTAGACTGTTATTCCATGAATTGGGAATACATGATTCAAAAAAAGAAAAATTCCCTACTCCGTAAGGTTAACTGAATTTTCCTAAGGGATACTAAATTTTTTAAGCAGTTTATACACTATGGAATGTTTTGAAGGATTGCATCAAGCTGTGAGGATAATTACCATGTCATAAAGGGATTATTGCTAGAATTTAGTGTCACTCACCACAGGAAGCAATATCATGAGATGAGAGTGTTACACCATGAAGACTTGATATAAAGAATGATGATTTTGAGGGATCATGAACCCACACTATGAAGTCACATGTGATGCCATGAATCAAGGTTGATGAAGATTTAGTAGTACTATCATTTAGAAGGTACCTGCACTCTGAAGTTAGTGATGCACCGTGATGGGTATTAAAGGGATTATAGGTCATGTTGTTGTCTATCTAACATGCTGTGAAGTAGGATATAGAAAAATTATTGTGTTTCTATCCATGTACACATCACACCATAGAGGAAGAAATAATTACCAGAGAAAGACTTCGAGTCACTAAAGATTAAAGGATCCTCCCAGATTTTGTAGGGAGATAAAAATAAGATATTAACTAGATTTCTTGAATCTGTTTGATGTCTCAGGATTAAAAATAATATGTTTTTAGTGCTTTTAATGTGTTATTAAATTTTAATTTGGACTGAATTTAAGCTTATAAATCATTTCTATTGTGGGTTGTATTGTGGAGGTAGTCTACATTCAATACCTAGGATCCTTTTTGGTTTAATTTTGGTTCACAAAATCCATAACTGAAAATAGATAATGATGAAAAAAATAAAACATCATTCCAATAAACAGGAAACATGTTTTGACCAATGGTCCTAGTTGAGTCTCAGCCAACAAAATTTTATATGGGCTAGATTTTGGGTTTTTAACCAACAAAAGTTTATATGGGCTGGGTTATGGGTTTTTAAAATATAAATAAATAAACAGGATGACCCTAGAGTACACATTTAGTCCCATATTGGTGGGTTTTCTATCTATTTCCAGTCATAGAAAATGTTCCCTTTAATGAAACTAGCTTCTTTTGTAGGCAAATCAAACAATGTTAATTTATAAATGACGCTCTTCAATGCAACCAACTTATTTTGTAGGAAAATAAAACAATGTTAATTTAGAAATGTTTCTCGACAGTTCGTAAAAATTAAAGCATACAACAGAGATAACCATATGCATAATATACATAGAAT
This sequence comes from Viscum album, assembly GCA_963277665.1. Classification (NCBI taxonomy): domain Eukaryota; kingdom Viridiplantae; phylum Streptophyta; class Magnoliopsida; order Santalales; family Viscaceae; genus Viscum; species Viscum album. The sequence continues at coordinate 112,805,785 of OY728133.1, read as the reverse complement.
GCAAAGGATAAATGAAAAATAAGTTAAAATTGGTTAAGAAAAAAGGCATAAAAAGGGAGCATAATTGACAGAATGATTCATCTTTTTACTTGCAAGATCCATGGAAAACACTTTTGAATGGATCCATGACAGCAGTTCCAAGTACAAATCCAGCTCCATGTGCTGCTGAGCTGATGGCACCTCCCATTGCTAAATATTTAATAGTATTCCAATCAGGAAAAAAAATCCCCGATCTAATATGAAATAAATTTTATTAGGCATGAAATTATTAATAAATTCGACTTTTAATACATTAGTGTCATAAGAAATACATTTAAAAACAAAGGCTCATCCCTAATTAATTGCAAACATAATTCAACACAAATCCACTTCATCAAACCTAGCACTAACAACTTGAGTTCCAAAAAGTCAAAATTTTCCCAATTCGTACAAAGATGATGACTAATCCATAACTAGAGTTTGGGGAAATGATAAAGACAAAATTATTCAGAAATATTTTATAGTAGTTGTATATATAACAACAAGAGATTGGGAATGAAGCCTCGAGTGGAATCTAAAGATCAATCTAAATATCAGATTGATTCATAAACTCATTTCAATAGTGTGCACAATGATTGCCAACAAAACATGGGAAAAGAAAATGTGTCAAGTAGATTTTTGAAAAAGTAATTAATTTCAATGGTCAAAACCCTTCACCAAGTACACAATGGCCTACATCAGTGGTTAATTTTAAATAGAAAGATCACAGATTTTAAAAAAGATGCATTGTATAAGGGGAGTGGAATCAGAGAGAATAGAAGCCTTGGGGATTGCTGCCGTGTTTGAATCGTGGCTTCCGGCCGCTGAAAATTTTCAGCATGTCGTCAAGGAAGTATTGTGAGGATGATGGAAACAATTACAATTGAGAGCATACCGCACAAGCGTCCGAGAGGAGGGCGCGGTGAGGAGGAGGGCACAACGAGGAGGGCGCGACGAGGAGGGCGCGGTGAGGAGGGCGTGACGAGGAGGAGGCATCGGGGAGGAGGACCAGTGAGGAGGGCACGACTAGGAGGCGTCGGGGAGGAGGAGGGCGCGGCGAGGAGGCATCGGGGAGGAGAAGGGTCACGAGGGCAGGAGGAGCCTGATGGAGATTGGAAAAAAAAAACGGGGTGAGTGATATAGCCACAGATAAGATTTTTATCCGTTGTAATATAAAAGCTATAGCCACAGATCTATAAATCCGTGGCTATAGGTCTGTGGATATAGCCCAGATTTGTAGTAGTGCTTGGTGATGTTAGGATATACTATTCAAGCTGAGATATGAGATTCCAACACCAGCTCATCTCAAATGTCTGCTGGAACCCATGCATTCCCATGTATTCATAGAGTCTCATCCTCATATATTGTCAACTAGGTGATGTATCCTCATATTAGATAATTTACCTTAGGACTAGGCCCTTATATTGGAAATTTTTCTCATCTTTACCCATTCTAGAAGGGTAGAGGTCACTACTAAAGCTGTGAGGACTATTTAACCATGATTCTTTTGAACCTAAACATGCATCTCTGAAAATAAATCCCTAAGATACTAATCACCATTGGCCTCCTGAACCTCATGTGTCTGAGTCTTCCATCTCAGAAAATTGGCTACTATATTTTCCTTTTCAAGCATATAGGCAATCTCAAAATCGAAAAAGTGCAAGTATTTGAACCATTAATTTTAACTAAGATTTAGATCATCCCATGTAAATATATATTTAAGGATTTTGTGATTAGTTAATACAAAAAAATTCTCTCCAAGAAAATAGTGCCTCCAACAGTTCAAATCATGCACAATTGCTTCTAGCTCGAGGTCATGTGTTGGGTAATTATAATCATGAGGACGCAACTGATGATACCCATATTCTATGAATCACTCATCCTGGATCAGAACTACTCCCAACCTAATGCCTGATGCATCATAATAAAATTTATATCTTCTATCCATATTTGAAAGAATCAGGATCAATGCTGAAGTAAAACTTCCTTTCAATTTCTTAAAGACTGTTTCACAAGATTTAGCCTATATGAATTTCACACCTTTCTTAGTCAAGCCCATAATAGGCACAAATACTCTCGAGAAATCCTGGATGAAGCATCTTTAATAATCATCCATCCCCAATAAACTCCATATATCAAAGGCATTCTTGGGTTTCTCCTAGGAAACTACAACTCTCACCTTCTCTGGGTATGCTGATACTTCTAACTCTGAGATGATATAACCTAGGAAGTGGACTTTGTCTATCAAAAAGTGGAATTTGGTGAGATTTGCATAAATTTGGTGCTCGCTCAGTGTATTCAACATGATATCAAGATTTTTGGTATGGTCATGTTGAGAGAGAGAATGCACCAAGATATTGTCCAAAAATACTACCACAAATGAATCCATATATGGTTGGAAAAACTGATTCCTCAGATCCATAAAAAAAGTTGACATGTTTTTGAGACTAAACAAAATTACTAGATAGTTACAAAGACCACTCATACTCTGGAAAGATATACATGGTATGTATGAAGGCATGACATGAACCTGATGATATCCTGACCTCAAATAAATATTTGAAAACACCCTCAATCCCCAGAGATGATCAAAGAGATAATCTATTTAAGTAAGTAGATTCCAATTCTTTACTATAATCTAATTCAACCATTGATAATCCACGCAAAGTTTTAGGGTACCATCTGACTTCTTGGAAAAAATGACTAGTGAACCCCATGGTGAGTAACTAGTTTGGATAAAACCCTTAGTCTCTAAGTCTTACAACTACTTATTAATCTCTAGAAGATCCATAGGTTCCATACTATAAGGAGGAATGGCCACTTGTGACACTCCCGACACTAGATCAATAGTAAATTCTATCTCTCTCACTAGAGGTATACCAACAAATTATTTAGGGAAGATGTCCCTAAAATGATCCACTGTTAGAGGGAAAAGAGTAGGTTGTATTACCCAATCATCCAAGAATAGACTAGTGACCTGGGATGTTAGTCTACCCATCTTCTAATGCGCAGGCCCAACTCAAGATGCATGGGTATCCCATTCTCCCTTGTGATCATGTCTACCACCCTATGGTGATGTAAATGTCACCCTATAGTGGTAAAAATTGATATGGTATTGATAAGTAATAAAAAAAATACATCCCAAGAATTAAATTATATCCTATCATGTTGTGGATGAAGAGATTCCACATGAATAGACAACTGACTATCACAAGGGGGAATTCCTTACATTGATGAAAAATATCTGATCAGATAACTAATGGGGTGTTGAGTGTCATCATTACATGAAATTACTCTATCTCAAGGCCTAGAATATCCAGAATTTCTGCAGTTATGAAAGAGTGCGATGCACTTATGTCAAATAAAGAAAAAACTATAGTAGATGATACTGGAATAGTAACTAGAATAATATAAGGTCTGACTCTTTGATCATTCGGTACAAGATACACTACATATAACTATCCTATACTATGGCCCTGAGATACAACCCAAATTCCCTGAGTAGGCCCGTTTTGCTAATTCTATGAATTCTAAGTCTGATTTACTCTGCCTCAACCACCTCCTCTACCCGGGTGGTTGGTGGTAGTCCAAATTCCTTCTTGGTGAGGTACTATAGGACCTAATCTAGTATGTGGATTCATTTTAGATCCTATCTCACTAGGCACTGCTGAAAAGGTAATGTAGAAGTTCTGAATATGTCATATTCTTCCACAGCCTCTACACTCAATTGGGTCTCACATACACTTGGGTTTCATGTTTCCTAGTTTCCTACACTGATGAAATATAACAAAACTACCAGTATGAGCTTTCTGAATACCACTTCCCTTATTAGAAACCTAGAATTAATAATTCCTTATAATGGAAGAAATACTTCCAAGTCTGGGTACTACACCAACCTGGATCACACCATCATCTTCCCTCAAATTTCACTTAGTAATGAGGGTATAGTTGACTATATAAGAAATAATGTCCAACTAGAAAACATTTACCTGTGATCGGATGATGTATACTAGCCCATCCTCAAATCACCTCAAAATCATGAGATAATCACCATCTAGAGTCGGTGAAAATTACCACAACTCAGTAAAATTGGTAAAATACTCTATTAAAGACATATATCCTTTATGCAATTTCATGAACTCTCTAGCTCGATCATACCTCAATGTCTATGGAAATAAGTAATTGTAGAAGACCATATTAAAGTCCATCCATACCATATATTGATGTCATTTTTTCTAGGTAATTACATCCCACCATATCATGGAAGAACTATGTAGCATATAATATGCGAGCTTGAACCTCTTATCCGTAGGTGTATTAAAATAATTTAATATTGATAACATTGAATCTAAAAATGACTCATCTTCTTAAGGACCACTATCCCCCAAAAAAGAGGGAGGTTACTACTCCTGGAATTCCCAAGTCAACTCTTCCATAGTCAGGGTAGGTCGAGCAACTCCTTGAATATTCTGTATCTTATGAAGGAAACCCTCTTGAAACTTGGTGTTAGTGACCAAATCTGGAATAATAGGTGGTGCATCTAGTGAAACTACTAGAGGTAATATTGGTAGCTCATGGCCCACCACCTCTAGAGTATGATCATCACCACCTTCCTGGTGTACTACTTGAGGTTGTTGTGGTGGAATTATTCAACAATGCCAAATTCACACCTTAAAAAATAATTCAATAGTTGAAAATATTGCAGATAAATGATTAGGAAAGGTACAATCCTTACTATTTAATTACTAACACCACTCTTACTATTCACAAATCCATGTTTAGGTGATAAAAAGAGACCATATTAGGCCATAAGAAATATAAGATACACCCACAACTACCCACTACTAAGTCCAGGTTTGGGTCTAGGTCTCATATCACATGTATGAGGTTCCAGTATATGGAGTGTCGATTATAAGTTATAAAGGAATATTTGATTTAATTTTCAATTGGATTCCCCATTTAATGGTAACCATTTTATTTAAATGTTTAATTTAATTTTAGTTATTACTCTTTAATATATATATATATATATATATATCACAGTCTAGTTAAATGTGTCACCATTCCCAATTTATAAAATCCATACTTTTATAAATTTCAATTAGCATATCATGCAACTGAGACCTGGCCTTTACATTCGATATCAGGATGTAATAGATAATATAAAATGATTTGATTAAATAAATCACCATTCCAAATTTATATAATTACATGCTACATAAATTACAATTGGCATTCATGTAATCAAATCATCTATCATCGTTTTGGCCCATAAAACCAGTTGGTCTAGAACCCAAAACATGGTATAATTGGCCAATTCAGGATCCATCATCAATATATGTGAGAAAAATCCATTTAGATTTATGTAGTAAATTTAATTAATCCAATTATATTATCCCTTCAAGAAACATTATCACATTTATACATATAATAATCCATGCACTAACTATAGGTAGCATGCAATGCACGTAGAAAGTAAATGTGGAATGGAATAATTTATGGAATATAAGTATTAAAGTACCTATGAAGATGCATGAGTTGATACCTCCATAATATACAAGGATAAGAGAAAGGTACATAATAATAATAATATCATTAATGATAATGTCACAAAACACATGCGTCACCCAATAGTGAAATCAATCCAACTAAAACATGTAGAATTCAGAACAAAAAATCCCATCCTAGGTAATTTGGTTTTCCCCTATACCACTAATACAAATACCTCTTTTATCAATTCTACAAATGGACTTTAACAGCGCTAGAAAAGCGCTGTTAAAGCTGGTGTAGATAGGGGGGGGGGGGTCCCCTTTATCAGTGCTCCAAAAAGCGCTGATAAAGACCCCTTTTATCAGTGCTAAAAAAAGGTGCTCATAAAAGGGGTATTTTATCAGAGTTAAAGCAAAGCACTAATAAAAGGGTCCTTTATCAGCGCTTTATTTTTAGCGTTGATAAAAGTTAAAAAAAAATTAATTTTTTTTAAAAAAATCCTGGCAATCTCGGGGGGGATTTTTACAGCGCTTGAGCCCCCCCTTTATCAGCACCTTCCCGCACCTCCAGCGCCCCCACGCACCCCTCTTCACCCTTTATCAGTGCTATCCCCCACCCATTATTAGCACTAGCTCCCATATCCCCCCATGCGCACGCTCCCCTGCCCCACCAGGTTTTGAACTTGAGACCTCCCCCCTGCGCGCTTAAGTCCTTACCACTCCTCTATTTTGATTTGTTTTCCATTTCATGATATCTCTATTTATATATATATATATATATATCTATATTTAGTTATATTTATTCGTATAGTAATATATATATATATATTAATATATATATAGTTATATTAATATATATATATAGTTATATTAATATATATATTTATAGTGATATTAATATATATATATTTATAGTTATATTAATATATATATGTAGTTATATTAATATATATATATATAGTTAGATTAATATATAGGTATATAAATATTCATATATTTGTATTTTAAATAAAATGGATATTATTTATTATTTAGATAAAGCTAATATATTTTATATGTAAATATATTTTATTATTTATATTTATAATTAAATTTTTATGTGTGAATATATAAAAAATATGTATATATTGTTATATATTTGATTATAAATAGTAGTGCATTGTAAAATTGATATAATTTCAAAGACATAATATCAATATTAATGCAATACCTTGGAATAAATTCAGTCCCCACCAAAAAAGCCAATATTACCCCCTTAAACTAGGCTGAAAATCCACAAAATGTTAAAAAATCGGGGTATCTCGACTAAAAACATAGTTTTGGAGGCCTTATGGGCCTTTTTTTGCCTCTAAAAAACCTTTACCAAGGTCCCCCCAATTATAGGGGTGTAGAGATCATTGCAGGCTTCGATTTGATATATGGTAGAGCTCAAACGGACACCCGGATCAAAAGTTATGGCCGTTTGAAGTTCGAGTTGCGTTTTCAACATATTTTGGATCTTTTTTTATTATTTTTTTATTTTTTTAATCTTAAAATTGTTATTAAATTACTATTAATCTATAATAATTAGCAAATTATTAATTAAAAATAATTTTTTAATTTTTTTATAAGCCATTTTCACTAAATATCTTATATATTAAGTGTAACTGTATATTTACACTTATCTAAAATATATTAAAAATTATATTTAAAAAATATATATTATATTTATATCAATATAAATATATATATACATTTAAATATTAATATATTTTTTTAATGATTTTTTTGGAAGTCGACCCTTTATCAGTGCTTTTAAAAAAAGCGCTGATAAAGACCCCCTTTATCAGTGCTACTAAAAAAAGTGCTGATAAAGGGGTACCCTTTAACAGCACTAAGAATAAGTGCTATTAAAGGAGGTGCCTTTATCATTGCTAAAAAAAGCGCTGATAAAGGATTACTTTTATCACCGCTTTTTTTTGGGCTGATAAAGGTACCCCCCTTTATCAGCGCTTTTTCATTAGCGCTGATAAAGGGTGACGCTGGCCTTGGCCCGTTTTGTGGTAGTGTACATAGGTTAGATAATCCTAGGAATATGATCATTACCAAATTCTGACATGTTCCTAGTCTCACGTTCAATACCCAAACATTAAGACAAAAAATGAAAAGATCCTCTAATACCAATTTTTAACATCCTAACCTGAGATCCACTAAAATAGTGCCCCAAGTTGATTGCTCACATGGCCTCAATTGCACCTCCTCATATGCTAGAGGCTGCCAACTAGTAGTAAGGGTCTAAGATGGTATTGTGGGGAGACTATACCCTCATATCATAGTGTAACATCAGAAATAAATAAATATAATAAATAGTATAATAATAAAGGACAACTAACAACACAACAGAAACAAGAACAATAATCAATAGTTGAAGTGTAAACATATAAGAAACTGTAATATTAATCAATAAATAGGATGATTCATATACAAAAAATGACGTCATGTCATGCTAGTGTACAAAAGGGGATACATGGGATACAAGGAACATGCAAATACAACATGCTATACAAAAAGTGAAAAGACCAAAAGACATTTACAGTAGCACTATGACCACAAACTCGGTCCTCTTCTCCCATGATCCATGCCATAATAAAAATAGATCAAGAGTCCCTAATAGGGTGGTTTCTATTATCAATCCCCACAACCATAAAGTCTTCATGGGTGATAATGGTATCCTAAATAGGGTGTGAGATAAACTTAGTAGGTCACCATAAATGGTGTCTATAATAATCAAGTTAGTGTATATAAGAAAGAATTTTGTAGGTATAAAAGATAAATAAAGATTCTAAAAACAAATACTAGCTGGCTTAGGTTCTTATAGGACACCTGGCCGACTTTACCTACTTCGACATAGGCTTAAATAAGTTCGATATCAGTGACCACATACAACCATATATAAGTAGTCATATATAATATGTATACATGTATATAAACTATATATGTTGGGAAATATATTCGCATATACATAGATACTAGGTGCTAGATATACCCAAGGTGTAACTCAGGAATCCATGCATAGTCTAACAAGTTAAAATATCTATTAAGGGTACTATCCCTAAATCTCATAAGAATGTGATATTTTATGATCATCACTCGAGACAGTGGGGTGAGTCCTTATGGACAACATCCAAGATAGTAGTGTGAGTCGCCATCCCTAACACCCGAGCGTTCCACTCCTCTCCTTATAGGGTTTCTTCCCTTAATGATGGACTAACCTCTTTAAGATTCACTTTTCTCCTATTTCTTCCAACGATGATGATTTATCTACCGTCTTACTCACTACCTTTTTTCATTTTTAGGTTTCACCTTCCATTCTTATTTCACCTTCTTAGATGGGTTTATGTTCTCTGACGATCTGGTTCTTCTCCAAGATCTATCTATTCATGCGTTCCGTCATGGATATCCTCCTCTCTGTTTCCGCCCATCCCAATTGGGTGTATCTTTCTCTATGTGACCATAGATCACTGTTGATGCCTAGTTTGCCTCAATTATTGCCCTTTCTCCCAGATCCATTGCATTATACTCCATTTTTGTTTGATGTAGTGAATTTTGTGGGTGGGGGTGGGGGGTTGGGGGTTGGGATGTGTTGGTTGAGTTCGCATCAGTTATCCAGGATTCTCAGTTGGTGTTTTTTATCTCCAACCTTAGGGTCTCATTCTCCTTCATTGTATTTGTTTCAGTTTCTTCTGTTCTCTAGATATCTTTCAATCTTGGTGTCATTTTTTAGTCACGATTCTTGTTCAGAATTTTTTTGTTTTGTTTTTTTTCATCGTTATCATCCTTGATGATATCAAAAGTTTTCGGTGTTGGTGTTTCTACTCACCAATATAAATTCCTACTCTACTATTTCTCTAGGATTTCACCATTCTACTATCAGTTGAATATGTATGGTGGTTTTAAAGGTGTCTTGGGAAGTGATTTTGAGTGGTTGATGATGTTTTAAGTGCTTGTAATGCTTGGTGATGGTGATTTTATTTGTTTCTGGTCTTCAGTTGTTCTCTTTGCTGGTTTGGGGAGATTTTTTCACTCACACTATTGAGAAAAACAATATCAAGTTTTTCCCTATTCATTTAAAAGGTTTTAAATTTTCTCCAATAGCAATGGGTGATGCTCCGATGGATTTTGATCATCGATGATGTTGATGATGATGATGTGATGATTGAGAATAATGGTTTTAAATTAGGAAACATGACTCTAGGTGTTTCATGGTCTAAGGTGTTGAAATGTGGATTTTTTGAATGCCATGTCTTATTTTGAATTTGATGTTTTGGGTTAGAGTTTGAATCTTGTATGCTGTTAATTTTTGCGCTGTTTAAAATTTTTTATCTAGTATTGTGTGGTTCCCACTCAACCATAAAGTGGTTTATTTAGAAAATGAAAAAAAATTATTTGGAGGAATGGTGTGAGATGCCATGCTTGACACCCAGTGTAAGGGAGAGTGAAATTCCATGCTCAAAAATCACTTAACCACTGTCCACTAATAAATATCTATGGTCTAATCATAATAATCATGAGGCATTTCCCCTTAAGTGCTTATATTAATTTAAAAAAATCTATCCAATGGTTTAAAAATTTATATAATTCATATGTATAAATATATAACATGCCTCATGGAATTTCCACCCACTTCCATGAAATTAAACTAAAACTTTTAATTTATAAAGAAAGAAAATAAAATTCAAGGTTAATACAACCCACTAGGAGGTGGTTGGTCATTTTCACAGTTACATTAAAGAGGTAATTTAATTTATCATACCAAAATGGGTGGAGATCAATGAGGTAATCATCCTCCAATGGTTTAAAATAGTTCTATGGGATATCCATAACATGGTTAAATTAATTTGAAAGGTAAAACACATTTTAAGGAAACAATTGGAAATGTATGGCATTCGAAACAATGGTTGGATCTATAAAACACCTAATCTTTTAGAAAAAATTTCTAGAACACCTACCTTATGAAATTTTATGACTCCTCATTTGATATAGGTTTCAAGTTTGAAGTAGAATAGAAGAAATCATCGAAATTGACAAATTCCTTGAAAATAGGGAATACGATCTTGCGCTAAAATAACACATGATATTGAGATAGAAACCCATAATGGAAGGAATAAGGTTATAGCTCTTATTTTTAGCTATCCAATTCATATGAAGATGGTCTAATCAAATTCCTGATAAAGAAATGGCTTCAAATACTAACCTTAGAGGAAGAGGGAGCTTCCAATGTGAGAGATAGAGAGGGAGTTATATCTTATAGAGGAAAATAAGGAGGAGGGGTTTTAAAAAATTTGAGGTAAAAAATGGTAAATTAACCCTCAATTAAGTTGTTTCATGGTTTGGCCATATGGTTGGCCAAAACGTGCACCAACAATATTCCCAACACTATCTAAGGAACCCCCTCGCACAGGCTAGGCACACAGTTTGACTAACTGTGTGGATCTTGTACAAAATGGCTCTATCACCCATCGGATAAAAATTACACGGACATGTGTCCTGGGTCACATGGTTGAGTCTAACTGTGCGGCCCTCTATATCTATTTGAAACACCCCTCACGGTTTAGCAAAACCATACGGGCTTAGGTGCACAATTTGGTCAAACCATGTACCTAACCTATTTCATCCATATCTCAGAGCTTCAGGCTCTAAGAAATCCCTGAACACTCCCAAGGCCTTAGGTCAATTTTACCAAGATAAAACAAGGGATTTAAACCAGAAAAAAAATGATCATTTCCTTTATAAAAAGTTGGGTTATTAAAAACATTATATTTTTAAATGAATTAAATTAATTCTTAAATATATATTTTTCTATATTTTTTTTTCATAAACTTTCATGTCATTCTTTTATCATGATAATTTCATAAAAGTGAAAGTATTTGTAAAATCAGTATTTTTCACTATTCATAAAAAATCAATTATTTTATAAAAATCCCAAAATTTCACCCTCAGCTAATTTTGATATGATGAATCCAAAAATAAAGTTCATTTCAAAAAATTAAATATCTAAAATTCCTAAATTTATATTTTAAATGAAAATAAAAAATATCATGAAAAACTATATTTATAAAAAATTACATTTTTAAACTTTAAGTGTTCTTAATCTTATTTAATATCAATTTATAATTAAATGGATGTTAATATATTATTTAATAAATTTAATTCTTATGATAGATTTATTACAACACTTCAAAAATGGTTTTTTTGAAAAATATCCCATTTTAACATTCCATGATTTTAATTATATCATATAAATTATTTATTTTTTAATAATTAAATTTCATCACTAAAAAAAATAAACTTTAAGTATCATAATTTATTTCTATATTTATTTTACAAAAGGTTTATTGTAATATTTAGTGACTCATTTTAGTTTGATTTTTCATATAATCTAAGCCATCAAACATAGTAATATTTAATGGGGAATTACACATTGAAATCTTGGAGTTTTACATTCACACCTTAAATAAATTTCATCCTCAAAATTTTAATTTGTTCCTATAAAAAATGAGTGTATCATGATATTTAATTTCTAAGTCACTTAATATAAACCTAATTTTTTCTAATTGAATATTTGTAAAAGCATGTATGTATCATTATGAGACTCATACTTTTGAATGGGTTTCAAAAAACATACCTTGATACATAAGTGATATTTTTCATATAAGACTCAATAGATTTATCTTCCTATTAATTGAGTTGAGTAATTATTTTACCATCAAGGTAGAGAATATGAAAAAATATACTTACTTGATTTCTTTTCATTCCATAAGAATAATTTTTTCCTTTAGTTGCATTTCAAATAGTTTTCTATATCCGCTTCATTTCATACTATAATTGATAAAAACCCATGAGGTATTTTTCATTCTTAAAGAACTAAAATTAACTTTTCATAGATCATAAGATTCACAAAAGGGATGGAAAGTTATTCCTCTTATCCCTATAAATTTATCAAAACCAAAATGTTCAACAAAAGTTAAGATAATATTTAATATGAATAAACCTTAGGATGAATAAATAATATATTAATCTCAAAAAACACATAAATAACACCCAAAGTTCAATTTAAATCATCCCATAAATAACTAACCTTAAAAATCCTCAAAATATGCTTGACCAAATCAAAAACCAAAAATCAAAAATATTTGATATCATATTTTTTCAAAATCAACTTAACATTTATCTCAAAACAATATTATTCACTTATATTCAAACAACAAAAATATATATGCTATTATCATATAATATCCAAAATATACTAATATTTTCCATAAATAACCCAAATCACCATAAATCCAAAATAAAATAATATATGATTCCAAAGGTTAACTCAATAATTATTTCTCAATTAATATCACTTACTTACACACTAGCCAAAATATACCATAATCCCAAATTATGGTAAATGTCTCCCTAAATTACTTTTTCATCAAAATAACTTTCAATCATAAAGGTTATCTATATGTTCCCAAAAATATTATAACCTTTTTTCTCTGAAAATAACCATAATTACCTTGAATTAAATTCACAAACTAATGTATTAGTTATCTATACCATCAAATTATCTCCAAAAATAAAATTATTCTGAAATAACCACCACAATAAATCACATAGTAAACCCAAGTGTTATATTTACCTTAATCATGTATTCTCATAAATATATCTCAAAATATATTTAATCCATTTAAGATCTAGTCACATAAGACTTCAAAATGGTATCTATACCTTTGAAATTATAATCAAACTTAAACTTATAACTCTTAAATAATCCTTAATTGGTAACATCATAATCGCTAAAGGTATCTAAACCCTTCTTTGATACCAACTATAGTAGTCCATACCCATAAAATTGAATTCGGTGCTAAAAAAAATTTACATATTGTCTTTGATACCAATTCATGTGACCCAATTTTAACCTTCCATAATTACAACATCAATGAAATGATTGAGTCACTTACACACCCAAGACCTTTTTAGGTTTATAGCTTTATAGGATTAAAAAAAACACATACTTAACAAGACCCATATCTTTCCCATTCAATAGGAATTTTTACCATTATACCTAGATTTTCTTATTCCATAATAATCCTTAAACATTTAACATAAAATTATCCATACATTATAACCTTTTAGATATATCATATGAATTACTCTTCTGCATAACTGGGGGAAATGGAAACATAATAAAGGTTGAGATCAAACACTCAGTAAGGGAAATCATAAATGGAAATATATCATGAATATATAATGCATAAAAAATATGAAAGAGATAAAAAATAATAAAATATTCTCTATAACACATATTGTGAAAGAGGAATATATCCATGAATGACATAGTAACATAAATAATCACATTGATAACAATAATTAGTTTCATAATGATGGAATGAATAATTCCATACATCAGAATATTATCATCAATGCCTCATTCCAAGACATCATATATAAATAAGTAAGGCATATTCCAAATACCCAATCTAGTTTGTCTCATAAGACCTAATGATACACTAAGGGGCTATTACGGGTCCTGTATATCACTTAATAAGTGCAATACATCCATCATATAAAATGAATGAATAATAATACAATAAATAATAAATATTAATTAATAATAAAAAATATACATATTGAATAAAGTATTACATAATTTCAATATTTTCTTAGAACATAATCAACCTACCTTAGTAGTAAATAATAATCTATATAGAACTAAGAATTATATAGATTGTAAATATTTTCCTCAATCAAAAAAATAAGGTACCTTTATTGGTAAACTACCCCAATCAGATTTATAAAAAATAAGGTTTTTACACCATATATATTAATGGGTATAGTGATAAGTAAATACATCCATGATAATAAATTACACAGACATGAAGGAGAAAAATAAATTCAAACGGGAGAAGGAGAGTGATAGAGAACATAATCATAAAGAAGTTAGAATAACCCATGTGAAAAAATGAGGTATAACCATAAATCTATAATGGATAAAGGAAGACTATAAATTCATCAAGAATTAGAGTTACTAAATAATTAAATTATTTTGATAATTAGAGATGAAATTTTAAGTAAAATTTTTAAAATAACTTTCTTAAAACTTTTGTAACTTTTTCATAAAAACAAAGTTATAAACCACTTAGAAAAATATTTTCAAAAGGTTTCAAAGATATTTTTCATTTTTTTAAAAAAGTTTAAAAAATGGAATCTTGAAAAGAAACTATTTTTAAGTAAACAAATGTTGAGTGTAAGATAAAAATATACATAAATAAAATAAAACCCCAATTCTAAATATTTTGATAAAATAATATCCTTTTATTTCTTGTAACTTTTAAAAAATAAAAAATTCCAAGAATAATGGGATTAGGATTTTATTTTAAAAAAAATATAATTATAAATAAATATTGATGAAAAATAGCGACCATGATGGATAAAAATTATAGTCAAGTGGTAAACAATTAAAAAATGTTCTTGTCACACTTTTGTAAAGAGAGTAAAAAATGACATGTATGGAAAATGATGAAAATATCCCTTTTAAAAATTTTTAATAGAAATTAAAAGTTAATATAAATTAACCTTAATAAATAATTTATGTATATAAAAAAATATTTTTGTAAAAAATTAGGAATATGGACATGGAAGAAAAATATCCTCGATTCAGAAATGGGAAATAAGGCATGTTTTTCTTATAAACAAATTTTTAGTGAATTTAAGTTCCAAAGAGATGATAAATTGAAAGAAGTCATTAAAATATCATAAATAAATAGATTAAAATAAAATATATAAAGTTAAGGATAGTGAGAACATACAATTCTCCCAATGGAAATGAAAACATAATTAATCTTGATAAAGAGTGAGATTGTATAATAAACCCTTACTTATTTTGAAATAGTTGAATCAAAATATATTTAGAGAGAGAATTTTAAATGGAACTTTAATTACCATAACTAAATATTTTATTATGATATAATATTTCAAATATTCATAATATATACCATATAATGGAAATAGGTGCATAATTAATAACATGTCTCAAAGAAGGAAGTTTGAGTTGATAATCCCTTACCTTGGATTCTTGCTTGGTTGGACGCATTCCAAATCATGTATACTAAATATATATTTATAATAAATATATATAATATTATTATTTATATATATATTACTATATATCATTTATTCATAACTTTTTTCTACCTATTTCTCATAATTATTTATTAAAATCGATTATTTTGGTATTAATTATTCTGTTTATCATGCAGGTTCTGATTTCGCGGTTCCAGTCCTTACACCTTGGTCATGATTTCATCACATCCAAAAATTAAATCATTTAATATATATATATATATCATATTTATATATTAAATACATTTTTATAACTATCTATGTATAGAGTTGATTAAAAATTAGATACATCATTTAGGGAGGTGGTAGTTCACATGTACGCATGAGCCACATTTTCCTTTTTATAATGGATGAAAAGGAAATAAATTTGATAAATTTTTACCATTAAAAAATAATAATCATATAATAATTATCAAATTTATTAATTAAATTTATTCTTATGACCAACCATGTGGGGTGGTGATGAAAAATTAATTACATCGCTTCATGGGGACAATAGTTTGTACATACACATGACTGATGTTTCCATTTTCCAACATATTGTATGGTTATAAATTATATAATATATTATCCTTATATAATAATAATTATGTCATAAATATAATATTCATTCAATAATTCAATCTTTATAAATATCCATGCAAGGTAGTGATGAAAAACAAAATACATTACTTCATGGAGATATCAGATCGTATATACGCATGATCAATGTTTCCATTTTATAACAGATAGAAGGATAAAAAGGTAGATAATATATTATATTTCTAAAATCATAATAATTAATTAATTATATCTTTATAAAAATCTATGTGAGGTGGTGATGAAAAAAAATACATCACTTCATGGGGATGATAGTTCATACGTATGTATGTGCGATGTTATCATTTTCCATTGGATGTAAAGGAAGTAGAAAATAATTATTCCATCAACATAATAAAATTTAAGTAGTTCAAATATAATTAATTAATTATATTATGGTAATTAGAATATATTTGAAGGAGGTAGAAGAAAAAATAAACTTGAAATAATTCGATTTAGACTTATAAAACATCATAGGATATCTTCCTTTGACTTAAATATTAAGCCTTCTTGTATTGGTATTTCGGGGAGACCAATACCTCTAATGTTTTGATAATGGTTTTGGGAGGTTATTTGGTTATATATTTTTTGATCTAAGAGATAATTTATTATCTGTAGAAGTAAGGATAAAAGATGTCCTTTTATAAGTGTGGGGAGTGTCACCTTTTACTAGTAAAGTCGAGTTCAAGACGCTTTATTAAAGATTAGAAAAATAGAAACACAAAGAGGATGAAGTTGAGGTAATACATGAAAAAATTTCCATCACCTAAACAAAAAATCAAAATTAAATGTCAAATATCATATTCCAAATGATTAAAATCTTCAAATTCCTCATCCCAGTCGAAATCATCTGCCAGTGAACTGAAATAGATAGCCCGAGTCTTATACCCATCTATAAAAGATGTTGATCTAGTTATAATGGTGGGATTTATATGGTAATAACCCTTACATGGTCTCAAATTCTTCATTGGGGTCAATAAAAAAACTTCATCCTCCTTTTTCTTGCCTTTAATAGCAATGTATTTAAAGGATATCTTTGGTGGATCATCATCCTCTATATTATTCCATTTTACCTAAATATTTTTTATTTTACATTTCATTTTAAGACATTATATTCATTTAGAACCTAAAATAGAGGATTCACTATAGTATACATCTATAGGGTGTACATTTATCCCCTCATTTTCAAGTTTCCCAAAAGAAGTCCCTAAAACTAGGGAAAAACCAGGGTCTTGAAACTTTCCCCACTCATTATAGGCCATTAGAAAAGTTTTAGAGATATTCAAATCCTTATATATTAGTTTAACCCCTTGTTAAATCTTTAAATATTTACCATGTGAAAATTAATTTTTATTAAAAGAATAGGCAAATCATATCAAGACCACATCGAAATGCCTTAGGGAGGTCTGAAATGATGAAGTCCACTTTAAATCTGTACCATGATGATAAAATTTTACCATGATAACCATTCATTAAGACTAAAAATGAAATTTAACTCATTAAAAAATTAGGATATGATGATCCCAAATATATAATCTAGTTTCTAATATTCAATTTATATATGTTGTAAAAACTACTTTTAATATTAGTTTACAAAACATAATGAAAACCCTTTTTTGAAAAATAGACATTTAAGCATTAAAATGATTTTTTACTAAAATAATGTATAATTTTGATTAGATTGTAATTAATTAGATTATTTTTAATATAATTTAAATTATTTTACATTAAATATAAACCAAAACTCAAAGGAACCTTTTTTTATACTTCATTAAATAAGAAAAAAAATAGTTTTTTATTTATATAAAAAAATTACTCAGATTTCCAAAATTTCAATCATTAATTTCTTAGTTCAAAATAATATTTTTAAATGAATTATATTCATTATTAAATATATATTTTTTCTATATAAATGGTTCCATAAACTTTTAAGTCATTTTTTATCATGAAAATGTCATAAAAGTGACAGTATTTGTAAAATTGGTATTTTTCACTATTCACCCAAAAGTCAACTATTTTAAAAAAAACCTAAATTTAACACTATTCTTATTTAGATGTGATAAATCCAAAAAAGAATATAATTTCATAAAATTCAATTTCTAAAATATATTATTTTATCTTTTAAATTAAAATATAAAATATAATGGAAATAACTTTTATAGAAAAATGACCATTTTAAACTTTAAGTGTTATTAATCTTATTTCATATCAATTTATAATTAAATATATATTAATATATTATTTTATAAATTGAATTATTTTAAAAGTGGTAAATTTATTACGACACTTCAAAAATAGTTCTTTGAAAAATATCCCTTTTAACATTGGATGATTTTAATCATATTATATTAATTATTTATTTTCTAATCATTAAATTTAATTTCTCAAAATAAAATAATACAATTTAAGAATCATTATTGATTAGTATATTTATTTTACTAAAGGTATATTGTAATATGTCATGACTTGTTTTAGTTTGGGGTTGTCTGTAGTGTAAGCTATCAAACATAGTAATATTTGAAGGAGAATTACATATTGAAATATTAGGGTGTTACAATAAGTATCCACCTATATCTTCTACCAAAAAAGGTCCACATACATTTGTGTATACAAATTATATAAGATCTATTCCTGTTTACCCTTCCTTCTAAATGGAGTTTTTTCATCTTGTCTTATAAACAAGAGAGACATTTTCAAGTGGTTTTAGTTCAAAAGAATCTAATTACTTATCTTGATTGAGATTTGTTAATCACTTATTGTTTACATGACCAAGTCAGCGATGCCACATGATTCATGAAAACTTGATTCATTATCAATTTCCAACACTTGATTTTCATATTCCAATACATAGAGACTATTATTCATATATTTCATATATTTCATACCATAAGATATGTCGTATTTATAAAAGTACCAACATTCATTTACAAAATTAAAAATAATTCCTTTTATATTTAGAAAAGATAAAAAAATCCTGATTTTGGTAAAACAAGGAACATAATAACAATTATTTAAAATAAAAATTATTCCTTTTGGTAATTTAAGCTGGTAGTCTTCTATATATAAGGTATCTAGTCTTGCACCATTAGTATCTTCAAGATCCAACTAACCTCTGGAAACTTCCTAAATATACTAGGTTCTTGAATTTGGATAAAATGTGAGCAACCCAAGCTACATCTAACACCCAACTGATTGATATAAAAAGATTTCACTTGATAAAAAATTCACCTGAAGCTTCCCTATACTTCCTCAACTGGCTGTAATTCTTCTTTAATTGGCCTAACTTTCCACTTGTAAAATAGGCTACATCTTATTCCTTACCTTACCTTTGGATATTTTTCTTATTAGAAGGAAGATGCTCAAGATCATTATACTTAGAGAGTTTCTTAGGGCCCTTATCCTTATTCTTCCTTGTATTCACTAGAAGGACTCTAAGTTTTTCATTCCTTACGTGGTACGCCCTAGTCTCGCACTTCCAGATCTAGTGCTAAACATGCATACTTTTATATATATAACAAGAAATACAACCAACACCCAAGATCAAAAAGTTTTATGTCTTTGGTAGATAGGATCATTTATATATTTAAATCTCAATAAAAGGTACTTTCTTAAAAATTATCCACACATTTATCCCTTCCATACATATCCATTTATAGAAATTCCTATGGAAATGGAGAAACATAAGAAAGGGTGATCTCAAATGATTAGTAAGGGGTAAAACATCAAATATGAGACATAGATCATAAACCATTTGATCATGATAGAAAAAGAATAATTAAATAATGGAGAATAACACATGAGGGGTATATCATGATATCATAAATTACCAGGATAATATTCAATCACATGGAATCATGGAATAAATAAGATGACATAATGATATCAAATAATCATATTAATGTGGAAACAAAAATAAAAAATAAAATCCTAAGCATATGTCAAGGCTCACTTCCAAGACCATCATCACATATTAGAAAATGTCTCATAGTGGATTAGGTTTACTCCCCATTCCCATAAACATTGTGGACAAAGTCCTATAGTGTATTTGGTTTACTCCCCATTCCCATACATGTCATCTCATAAGATATAAATATTTACCCTATGCATTAGATAGATATATAATTATAGGCCCACCTATAGAATCCTAATACATACATGAATATGTGAATTATATAGGGAAAACATACATAAATACCTCAATAATCATAACATGAAAAACCTATGGAAATTAAATGGGAATCTAATGAAATTGAGTAACTCTATAGGTAAATCCCCTTTAATCAAGATAATGAACTATGTGGTATTTACATCATATAAAATTAATATTATATGTTTTAGTAAATAATTTCCCCATTCTACCAATTTATGGGTATGGTGAACAAACCACAATAAATATAAAAATTATAGGATATTCACAATGTCATGTAAAGTACCTTTATCAAAGGAATGATAAAAAGGTAGTAGTGAAGAGTATATTCATAATGTGATGATATTTATAAGAAAAAATCATTTATTATTGTTCATAAAGAGTTAGTAAATTATTTAAATAATATCGCCCAAGATAGTAAAAAATTATTGAAAAAATGATATACCAATGGTTTGGAACTATTGGTATAGGCCTTTAAACCATTGGTATAACCTATACCAATGGTTTAATGGATCATCAAGTGATTTTCCATTGAGATTAATGTATACCAATGGTTTGGTCGAACAATTAGTATAGGTGGTCTATAAATTCTTTTTACAAACCATTGGTATAATTAATTTAATAGGAAATACCTATACCAATGGTTTTGGAAATTGTTGGTATAGGTATATACCAATAGTTTAAAAAAGATGTTGGAATAAATTCTCTGTAAAAAAACCACCATGTATTGAATCCTGAGCCTACCTCATATAATTGAATGACATAACCACTATCCTATGAACATATTTATTTATATAATTACACACAAATATATATATATATATATATATATTCATGTATGTATAAATTTAAATATCAATTTTGATGCATTTAATTTTATTTTACATAAATATATAAAAACATTATTTATCCTATACCAACGGTTTTCCAAAAAACCGTTGGTTTAGGTGTTGTAAATTATTAGAAACTATAATAATGGTTTTTTCAAACCATTGGTATAGACACCCTATACTAATGGTTTTCAAATCATTAGTATAAGTTTGTTGGTAAAGTCTAAATTTCTTGTAGTGAAACTAGGTGTGTAGTTTGGCACACTTCTTGTGCATTGAGTGAAAATTGAGTTTATCCCCAACCAAATTTTTTAGGGTTTTTACTACAAGGTTAATACATGATATGGCCTATATACTCTTGTTTGTTTCTATACAGGGATTCCAATACTAAGAAACCACACACTCTTTTCATTAAAAAAAGTTAGGACATTTCATGGCTACAAGAATGTTTTGAGAATTATAATGGCTTATGAATGTAGTATAATGAGAGAGAATAGTGATATATCTTTGATAATATAGTAATTATTTTAAAAAGGTTAATTATAAAAATATTTATCATTTATAAAGAAATATAATTTTAATTATTGAAAAAATAAAGGAAGAGAAAGGTTAGGAACCCTTACTTTGACATAATGATGGCTTAAGAAAAGGTTATAATGGGAGGGAACAAGTAATATATCATTAAAAATATAAAAAATGGATGGTAATACCATTAAATTAAAATAATATCATTATATTATAAATAATTTTAAATGACCGTATAAAAATGATTGTAATTGAGATGGAAAGTGGAATAGTGGGAACCCTTACTTTGAAAAAATAATGGATTAGAAAAGGATATAATGATATAAGATAAGTAATTTCTCATTAAAAATATATCAAAAGGATGAAAATAACATGGAATTACAATCATGGTAGTATATAAAAAATAATTTTAATTATATCATAATAAAATGTTTGCAATTGAATAAGAAAGAGGAGGATTGGAGAAACCCTAGCTTCAGCATAATAACAGGTTAGAAAAAGGCTAAAATGAGAGGGAGTAATAAATATATCATAAATAATATATAAAATTAAGGGTAATACCATGGAATTACAAGCATTTAAGTATATATAAAATATCACAAATGTTATTTTAACAAAATGATTACAATTGAAAAAGAAATAGGGGGATTGGGAAACCCTTACTTTGGCATAATAATGAATTAGGAAAATACTATAATGAGAGGATATAATTAATCTATCATTAAAATTATATAAAAAGTATAATAATAAAATGGAATTAAAATCATGTTAGTATATGAAAAATAATTTAAATTATATCATAACAAAAGGATTGAAATTTAAAAGGAAAGAGGAGGATTGAGAAACCCTTACCTTCAATATCACTTCCTAAGTTTAAAGGGGTGACTCCTTGAGATCCCGAGGGATTCTACAATGGTCTTAATGGGAGAATAAGAGTGGGAGGTATGTGCTAATGATTTTCATAGTGAATTAAATAGGTTTCATATGTGAGTATTTATATAAAAATTAAGAGTATTGTTTATTATTTTTCAAATATAGCCTTTGGAATTATAGGTTTTGGAAAATACATTTTCCATGGGACACCTATGGTTTTGGACCATAGTTTATGACATTAAGAAAATGTTTTTTACATATTAAAATTTCATAACCGAATTTCCATTTTATATATTAATTTTACCATAAAAGAATCCTTTATTCATTAACAATTCATTTTTAAAGTCAAAACGTACTTTTTAGACTTTAGAAATTATTTATAGCGTTTATAAAATGTTTTTAATAGTTATAAAATAATAAAAACATTATATAAAAAAAATTTAAGTGGTTCAAAACATAATATATATTATTACATCATTATGAACTAATTATAAAGTCATAAAATGTACCAAAAACACTAAACTATATTTTTACTATTCCCGAAAAAATAAAGTAATTTTGTAAATTATCAAAATTTCTTGATAATATAATTTTACAATATTGATTTAAAAAATTGAGTATATTTTTCTAATTTAAATTATAAATATTTGATATTTAACTTTTAATTAAAATCATTGAAAAACAATTTATTTAGAATAAAAACTATTTCTTTTATTATGTGTGATTACAATTATATTGGTATTTTTTTTACATAATATTTTTTTGATAGTTATTTATTTATAAATTTAAAACTTAATATCATTTTTATAAAATTTTTATTCTAATTATGTGAAATTTATCATTTAATTAAATATTTAAGAAAAAAATCTTTTAAATAAGCATTTTACATTATTGTTGAAATGATATATAAATAGAAATATTAATTTTATATTAACTACCTTATCTAAATATAATTTTATAATAATAAATTATATAAATGATAAATTAAGTTTTAAAATAAATATAATAAATATTTTACAACATTATTGCAATGTAAAACATGTTACTTATTATATAAAAAGAAAATCTCTATAGTATTAAAATATAAAAACATTCATTTAAAAGTTAAATGAATTATTATATAAACTATAAATTCCAAATTAAATATTATTTTAGTATGAAAATAAATGTGAATATAATAAATGTGATTTTATGAAAACATTTTAATAAATACTTATTAGTCATAAAAATGAATTAAAATTTTGATCAAAAAAAAATATCCAATAAAGGAAAATAATTTTGTGGAAAATATGTGTATAAAAGTTTAGTTTTTATCAAAAAAATAATAGGAAGAAACACATTTAACATTTTTATATATAATGTAAGAAAAAAATTATAAAAAAATTTATTGTAAATTTAGGATGTTACATTCTACTCCCTTAAAGAAAATACATCCACATAATTTTACCATTGATAAACACTTATTAATTCCTATGAGTATATTCACTAATCCTGATACTAAACCAAAATATTAACATAATAATTTTTTATGATGAGTAATCATCATAAATATATGGTAAATTTTAGTATTAAATAGTCATCCTAGTTATACAAAACTTAGTATTCTAGGGATAATGGTTATATATATAGGGATCTATACCAAAATCTCAATTCCCAGAATAACCAAACTCTACTTTGATACCAAATTAGATTCTCCAAACCGGCACTTCTAGATTTAGTGTTAAACATATATACTTCTACACATATCATAAGAAATCCAAACAACACCCTGTTAGAGTTGGTGATATAGAATCAAATTCTATGTACTTTATGATAACCTGCATTCATATTTTTTAATATTAATAAACTTCTTATCACATTATAATTGTTCTTATGTGTAACATAATATGTGATAATTTCCTAATAGTAGTTGTTGGCTAAAAGGTCATAACAGTTCCCTACTATGATGAGAATGCAGAAGTGTTACGACACTATTATTAAATATATGTTCTATATCAAGATGATATCATTTAAGAGATAAAAATGATACATACTATTAGGGATAGAGACTCATAGGACTTTGAGGCACCTTCTCATAGTGTATTCCCTTGGTAATATCCAATTTAAGATATTATGAGAATGATATCCACGAGTAGGGAATCCACATTCATATATGTCATTGAATATTCCTATCTATAGACATGTATATTGATCTTTATACTTTAAGATTATTATTAATGAATATTATAAGTTGCATACTTTGATGTATTTATAAAAACCGTGATGATATATGTTGACAGCGAGGTAGGGTATGTGGGGTGGGTCACAAGTAATATTACATTAATGAATAATGTGATAAAAGAATTTTCCCATATATTATTTAATGAAAGATGATATCTTAGGCCCTTTGATGGAAATAATATATCCTAAATAAATCCATGGACAAGGTGTTCTATAGGAATGTTTTATTTCTAAAAATTCAAATAAAGAGACATCAAGCACATAGGTTGATGACACCATTGTGAAACTTACTTGATTAGAGATATCATGATAAAGGGATTGTATTATATAGTGAGCATTCATATGAGGTATTATGTTATTTTGGAATTAAATTATTTCTCTATGGGTGCCTTAGTGTGTTGCTAGATGCTAACCTTGGACTTTAGGCTACTTTTCGTAATTCCACTGAGAAAGAGGCCTAGAGGGTCACACACTAAGTGTATCCAGAATCTCAGATAAATAATATATTATTATCTATTATTTTACTAGTTGAATAAATATTATTCCCACACATGGTTTAATAGTTATTCATGTTTTATTGATCACATATATTCTGTCACTAGTTATTTGAGAAAATATAATGTGAGTAGAATATTTAATAACTATTTATTTTCTATGTAGTGAATATAATATTTATTTATTTATTGGTGAATAATGCAGTGATATTTATTTATTAAATAAATTTCCACTATTCAAGGCCTTATAAATATTGTTTCGGAATTGTGGGCTGGGATTTTAGGTCCCATGAAAAATGATATATATTTAATATTATTTGATTAAATAATATTTAATTTAATTCAAAAGTTAAGTGAATGTTGAGGAAATAATAATAATATTATTATTTTAGACATGGGGTTTCACAAGGGATTAAATAAATATTAAAGGAAGTTTTTTGAAATATTTATTTATAAACCCTAGTGGTATTTAAACCCAATTATAATATTTTCCAAGGGAGATAATTCATTTTGTGTTGTGCATAATGACAACTAGAAAGAATCCTCTCAATCCCTAGAGAGATCCCTCTCCAAGAATTCTCCCAAGAATGGAGAGTGGTCTTCCTTCACATCCCACTCTCAAGTCTAGAGAGATCAAGGAGAACACTTTGGAATCGATTCTCATAGAGATCAATGGAAAACAACACAAGAAATAGGATCTTCTGTTCTAGTACCCAGAGATTCCTATGGAAATGTTTATAGATTTGTGGAACACGTGTAGATCACCATTAAAGATAGTCTACTACTGATTACTACAACTCAATGATGATACAACTCAAATCTATTATCAGATCCATCAATAAAGAAATAATTCTCACTGGAAATTTTTTAAATAATTAAATTAATGATAAATAATATGTGATGATATTGTTCTTGGTTCCATAATTCTATCCCTTGTCTATTTTTATTTGATTCAATTATGTCGATCATGACATTTATCATTGTGTAAATCTTGGATTTATCATCAATCATGACAAAAATAAATGTTGGGAATAACCCATGACATACTTACACTGCAACCAGAACCTATAAGTGGTATCATAGGGGTCACATAATTATTTATAATTATTTAAATACCATTGACTTATTTATGAATTTTTTATTTTGTTTTAAATTAAATTTTAATCATTCTTTAAAATAAATTGTGAGATATTATTCTTCCTCTTTCATTTCTTATAGATCTAATCAAATCGATTAATTTTATGAATGAAATAAAATCTAAGAACTCATCTAGATGTGCCAAGGTTTCTGGACAGATAACACAAGAGTACATGATGTGTAACTATGACTACATGGTGGGTACTACTATTCAATGCACAAGGAATTAATTCAAAATTAATTCAAACCACATGCATTGAATACACATAGTGCATTTAATTTCTTACGTCACATTTTGACCAAGACATCTTGGCGTATGTTCAGACAGAGTACACACCGTGTAGCCTACATACATGGTGTGTAGTACTTCAAGTCAAGGACGGTTTGTTTATTTCCATACATGGACTACCTGACTGGTGACTATGTAACTCAGAGACCACACACCATATATCCCTTTATACATGCCATGTACTCTATTTTTTATAAGTCAAAATTTACATGTTAAGTCCCTAGGTGTGTGCCTCAGATAAATAATGAGAGACGTACACACTATGTATCTCACGTGTACACGCCATGTAATTATACCAAATTATATATAATTAAAATTAATTTATTATAATATGTAAACCTTATCAACATGTTCTTGCATGTGGTAATTAATTTTATAGGATACACCATGAGATGAGTTTTAATATATATATTCATATATAAATATATATAAATGTTTAATTAATTTTTGTATAATGTTCAAATATGTATATCATGTATGAGTCATATTACAATTATTAATCTATATGAATTGAAGCATAACACATGATAAAAAAATCAAGTAATTTGTGTAATCATTAAGTTTATAGTACACATCATGAAAGTACATGATAATTCGTGTATGCCATATGTCACAAGAGTAAACAATATATTATTATAATACATGTTGGTTAGATTCAAAAGTGTATTCAACATGTTACCTATAAGTTACATTCATGTACATAGTTAATTTTAAATAAATTTATTTAATTTGTTGAAAATTATTATGGATGATAATATCAAGTAAATTCAGATGAGAATTAATATAAAATAATTGATTAATTAAAGAATATAATTAATTGATTCGAGTGCAATTTATCTTAAATAAGAATGATTAATAATTTAATGATAGTTTTATTAAATTATTAATTTTTTTAATGCATGTGGATGATCACGAGCTTAGACCAGACCTTTTTATGTGATTGGTTTCTTTTAATTTATTATTATATTAAATTTTTGGCCTGTATTCTATCTCTCCTCTTATTATGTAGGGTCCTGCATACCCATGGTTTCTTTTATAAAAACCCCTTCCCCTCACTTGCATATGAGTAAAAGAATATGTAATGGATGGAGCTCCCAATATAGTGGAGGTGGTTCATGTTTGGATCTGAGGTGAAACTAATCCATGAGAGATACATAAGTGGATAGGTGGAAAGATGTAACATGAACCTTAATCGGTTTAAGGTGTTTTTTCCCTAGGTCAATTGTTAGATTATCATCCACTAGATAAACTAATCATTAGTAAAAGGTCAGGATCATAATGCTTTATTATTTTATTTCTATCAAATTTTGTGGTTATTTCATTATATATATATTTTTCACAATCACTAGAATTAATGAAATTAACAAGCATGAAAGATAGAACTAAAATAAATTGGATTATGCGTAAATATTATCTAAGACATGATTAATCAATTAAGTAAATCTAATTAATATTAATAAGAATTAAATAAAGATAATAATTGCAAATTTATGCATAAAAGGATAAAATACCTCAATAATATATATTAAGTCAGTATAGCCTTCCACTACCTCACTTAGAATTGTATAATAGTTCAAAGTGCTTGACCAACCAAAGTTGGGGTGCTTTTAATTATTGGGGAATTATAACATGAAGTTTTGGGTTGACTTAAATTATTTCACATCAAGGGTTTACTACCAAATTATAAATTGGTGTAACTACGAGAAAATATTTGAGGAAATCTAACTTAAGGATTTTAGTATTGGAGAGTCCACTCAATAAATCAAGAAACTTTGAGTTAATGTAGTTGGAATTTGGAATGACCACCTAAAACCATTCAAGTTACTTGACCAACCAAATTTAGGGTAATGAGAATGGGAATATGGATCCTTTACACTAGAATGTAAAAGTAATAGGATATTCTGAATCCAATGGAGAGGGAAATTGCGTTTTGATAAAATAGCAAAATATTAATGAATATAATATTTATTTATTTGTCTAAATTTTATTAGATAAAGTACTAAAATTTGTGTCTTCTTATTTATAGATTTGGTAATAAAATGAATTCAAACATATCACCATGATCCATAATTGAGAAGGATTACCTTCTCATCAACAAAAACTTTGAAGAGTGGAAAAGGCACTTATGCGTTATCTTTTTCCATGAAAGGAAGTTGTAAATGATAGAAGAACCAATTATTGATGTGCTTTAAAATGAGGCTAGTGATGAAGAGTTGTCTCTCTACGAGAAACATTTTAAGGATGCTAAAAATGTTTAGTGTTTAATTCTATCATCCATGACCAATTAGATTTTGAAGAAACATGAGGACATGGATGCATATAACATGATGTATCACCTTCGAGATCTCTATCAAGAGAAGGAGAGACAAGAGAGATAAGATATCTCCAATTCTTTGTTTACAACTAATCTTTGAAATTCTATTCCAGCTAGGCCTCATATAGTCAATATTATTGGATACATTGAATTCTTAGACATATCAGGGATTAAATTATCATATGAGTTGCATACAGATCTCATACTTTCATCACCAGCCAAGACCTTTTCCAATTTTTTTTATTAATTATAATATGATAAATAATGAGAATATTATTTCATAACTTATTACTTTGATTCACTAAGTAAATAAGGATATGGGGAGTTATAAACCCATGGTTCTTATGGTGAATAAGAAAATGAATAAAAAGGAGAAGGGTCTCAAGAATCATAACAAGTCTAAATCTCATGAGAACCATCCTTCAAAGAAGAGGAATATCTAGATGTAGGGAAAGGAAAAAGTGGTAGTATCTTTTTCATGTGGAAAGAATTTCCACTGTAAGAAGAACTGTACCAAAAATAATGGGGAATATAAATGTAAATTTGTTATCAAGTGTTATCTTTCAATATCTACACATTGGTTATTAGATATAGCTTGGGGTGCTCACATTTGTATCCAAATGTAGGAACCAATTAGATTGAAAAAGATTACTAGATGAGAGGTGGATTTGAGTGATGATATTTGTGTGAGGCTGGCTCCTTTATCCATTAGTTACTACCAATTTTCATTTCCAATGATAATGATTTGGGTTTTAAAGGATTCTTATTATGTACAACTAATACTAAGAACATAATTTCTATATCATGCTTAGATGCAGATGCGTTTATTTTTAGCTTTGGTAATAATAGTTGTTTCATTTATAAATACAATATATGTTATGGTATGAAACATTTAAATAATGGTATTTATGTATTAAACTATGAAAAATAAGTATTTGAAATTGATAACAAATCAGGTTCACATGGATCATATAACACCCAACCATGACATCACCATCTTGGTCATGTAAATAAGAAGTGTTTAAAAAATCTCTTCAAGATGGTTATTTAGACTCATATGAGTTAAAAAAAAACTTTAAATATTTCATGTTTTTTACAAGGAAAAATGACCAAACTGCCATTCATTGGACAGGGTGAAAAGGCCGCAGAGCTTCTAGGATTGGTACACACTGATGCGTGCGAACCATTTCTAGTTGAATCTAGAGGTGGGTATTCTTACTTCATAAATTTTACTGATGGATTGAGTAGATATATTTATGTATAATTTATGAGGTATAAGTATTATTCCTTTAATAAATTAAAGGAATTAAAGAATGAAGTATATAATGAACTTGTAAAGAAGATAAAGAATCTTCGACCGGATTAAGGTGGTGGATATCTTAACCAAGAGTTTATCAAATTTCTATGGGAGTTTGTGATTCAATCTCAACTTACTCCACCTTATACACTATAGTGGAATGGTTCTAGTTAAAGGAGGAACCATAACTTGTTATAAATTGCAAGGTCGATAATGATTTATGTAGATCTTCCATTACCCTTTTGAGGATATGCATTACAAACTAAAGTATACACATTTTTCCAAGTACCGTCTAATGTGGAAAATGGGATTCCCTTTGATTTATGGAGTGAAAGGAAACTCATTTTTTCGTATACATGTGTATGGGGTTGTGAGATGTTTTTAAGGCCTTATTAGAAAATAAAATAGCACCCTTGGGCACACAATGTATCTTTATAGGTTATCCCAAGGAAACAAAGGGATAAAACCTATAAAACCCCGAAAATAAGAAAGTGAATATCTCCATAAAAGCTGTATTTCTTGAGAGAGAGAGAACATACTCAAAAAGGAAAGTGGGAGAAATAATGAATTCAATTAATTTGATCCTCAAGATACACAAGAGTTGGTATAGGAAAAGGTTACACAGGTCCCCATGAAATAAATAGTTTCTAAAATAGAAGTACTGTGTAGGAGCACAAGAGAGGTAAGAGAATCAGAGAGATATGGTTTTCTAGTCACTGAAGATGGTGGCTCATTATTAGTTTATATTGATGAACCTATCTCATTCAAAGAGTCAGTAGAGATATTAGAAGCTACAATATGGAAAGAAGCCATGAATTATGAAATGGATTCCATGTATCAGAATCAAGTTTGGGTTCTGGTCGATGAGCCAGTTAATGTAAATCCTGTAGGGTGAAAATGGGTATTCAAGATAAAAATAGAAATATAAGGTAAATAAATACCTATAAATAAAGGATACTAGATAAAGGGTTTAAAAAACATAAAGTATTTGACTATGATGAAACCTTTTCACAAGTTTCCATGTTTATGTCCATATAAATTATAATTTTTATAATATATTACCATGACTATAAGATTTTGAAGATGGATTTCAAGATTTAATTCCTTAATAGGAACCTTTAGGAATATTTCTATATGACACAACCAAAAGGGTTTGTGACTCAAGGTGATTCTAGAAGGATTTTCAAGTGTATACATCCATTTATGGATTAAAGAAATCATCCATATAATTGAACATTCGATTCAATGAAGATTTAAAAGTGATAATGTGAGCCATGTGTTTATAATAGGTTTAGTGTAAAGGTGTTCATTATCCTAGTAGTATATATTGATGAAATATTTCTTATTGGAAATGACATACCAGTCTTACAGTTTGTTAAGGACTGGTTAAATAGATGTTTATCCATGAAAGTCTTAAGTGAAGTAGACTATATTCTAGGGATCAAGATCATTAATGATATACCCAAGAGGATTATTAGACTAAGTCAAAGTACATATATTGAGTATATACTAAATATATTTAGTATGGAACAATCCAAGAGGGGGTTTGTTCCTATATCACATGGTTTACATCTTTCTAAGAAAACGTGTCCTCAAACACAACAAGAGAAGGATCTAATGAGTAAGATCCCATATACTTCAGTGATAGGATCAATCATGTATTCTATATTATGCCCTATACTTGATGTTGCTTATTCATTGAAAATGGTAGGAAGATATCAAGTTGATCCAAGAGAACAACATTTATATGATGTTAAGAACATCCTTAATTATATGAGAAGAGCTAAAGACATGTTCCTGGTGTATGAAGAAGATGAGAAGATGGTCATTAGAGCTTATATTGATGCCAGTTTTTCAGATAGATTAGAATGATATTATGTCACAATCATGATATGTTTTCTATCTCAAAAGTGGAGCTATGATCTGGATGAGTTCAAAGTATTTAGTTTTCGTTGATTCTATAGTGGAGTCTGAGTATATAAGAGATTCTGATACAACCAATGAATCCTTTTGGATATGGAAATTTTTCCAAGATATTGATTTGGTACCTAGAACTAAAGATCCTATCAAATTTTATTGTGATAATACTATAATTGTGGCTCTTGAAAAATAACCAAGGTCACACAAAGGATAAATCATATACTATATAAGTATCATCTCCTGAGGTATATTTATCATAGGGGTGAAGTTCAAGTAAGCATAGTACCCACATAAGAGAACTTTAAGGACCCCTTTACTATAGGCCAATCTTAGTATACACATGAGTATCATGTGGGAGATAGAAGATTAATGGTTGTTAGAAGTTGGCTCTAGTTCAAGTGAGATTCAGTTGGAGTTGGTTCTTTAGTACCACCTTCTGTGTACTTTATGATAAACTGTATTCATATTTTTGAATATTAATAAACTCCTTATCACATCATGGTTATTTTTATACGTAAAATAGTTTGTTATAATGTATTAAGAGTATCTGTCATGCTAAAAGGTCATAACAATTCCTTACTATGATGAGAACCCATAAGTGATATGAAAATATTATTAAATATATGTTATATAGTCAGATGATATAATTTGAGGGACACAAATAATATAGGATATTAGTGGTGGATACTCAAAGGAATTTGTGGCAACTTCTCATGGTGAACTCCCTTAGTAATATCTAATTTAGGATATTTTGAGAACGAGACCCACCAATAGGAAATCCACATTCATATGTGTCATTGGATGTTCCTATATTTGGATGTGTGTAGTGCTAATTATACTTTAATATTATTATTAACGAATATTATAAGTCATGTAATTTTATTTATTGATGAAAACTGTGATGACATATGTTCTCGGTGAGTTAGGATACATTGGGTGCATCATAAGTAATATTGCATTAATGAATATTGCGAGAAAGGATTCATACCTTATTTTATTTAATAGAAGATGTTATCTCATGAATTTTTATGGAAATGATATAGCCTAAATAAATCCATGGCTATGATGTTATATAGGCAAGTTTGATTTCTAGAATTTCAAAGAAAGAGACATCAAGAACATAGGTTGATGGTACCAGTATGCAGTCTGACTGATTAGATATATCACGATAAAGAGATTATATTACACAGTGAGTGTCTATATGAGGTATTATGTCATTGTGACATTAACTTATTTCTATAAGTTACCCATAATATCAGTTTAATAATATATTATTATTTATTATTCAACAAGTTTAATAAATATTATTCTTTCATGTGGTTTAATAATTATTCATATTTTCTTGATTTCATATATTTCGTCACCAGTTATTCAAGAGAATATAATGTGAGCAGAATATTTAATAAATACTTATTTTCTATTTAGGGAATATAATATTTATTTATTTATTGGTGAATATTTTAGTGATATTTATTTATTAAATAAATATTCATTATTCAAGGCCCAATAAATATTATGGAGGAATAACAGACTAAGTTTTTAGATCTGATGAGAAATAATATATATTGAATATTATTTTATTAAATAATATTTAATTTAATTCACAAGTTATACACATGTCAAAAAAATAATAATATTATTATTATTTTAGAAATGGGGTTTTTCAAGGGAATAAATAAATATTAAATGTCACTTGTGAAAATATTTATTTCTAAAACCTAGTAGTATTTAAACCCAATTATATATTTTTTTTCAAGTGATCCAATTCATTTTTTGTTGTGCATAATGACATTCATAGGGAATCCTCTCAATTCATAGAGAGATCCCACTTTAAGAACACTCCCAAGAATGGGGAGTGATCTTCATCCACCTCCCACTCTCAATTATAGATAGATCAAGGATAATTATTTGGAAATGATTCTCATGGTGATCAAAGGGGAATGAATAAAGTAATATGATTTTCCATGCTAGCACCTATAGATTCCTATGGTGACATTCATAGATTTTCGGAACACATGGGGATCACCTCTATAGGGAATATACTTTTTATTATTTAAATTCAATGATAGTACAACTCAAATATGTTTTTAGATCCATTAATGAAGAAATAATTCTCACAAATAATTTCTTTAATTAATTAAATTAATTATAAATAATATGTGATGATCCTGCACTTGGTTCTAGTGTTCTATCCATTATCTAGTTTTCTTTAATTCAATTACATTTATCACAAAATTTATCATTGTGTAAATATTATATTTATCATCAATCATGAAAAAAAATTTGGGCACGACCCATCACATGTTTCCATTATTCCCAGAACCTAAAAAAACTTTCAGAGTATTTGAGAACTATGTACATTTTTATCTTTAACTTTGAATACAAGGTACATTAATTTCTCAAAAATTCTTTAAAAATGTATCTCTCCTATACATATACCTTCATATAAATTCCTATGGAAATGGGGAAACATAATAAAGGGTAAGCTTAAATGCTCGGTAAGGGGTAAAACATCAACAATGAGACATAGATCATAAAAAAATTGATCATGAGAGAAATGGTATAATTAAAAAATAAATTATAAAATATAGGTCAAAAATAATAACATAATATCATAAATGAGTAGAATCATATTTAATTATATGTAATCATAAAATAAATAAGGTAATATCATAAGATCAAATCATTATAGGAATGTGTAAACAATAATAAAACATGACATCATAAACTTATGTTAAGGCTCACTTCCAAGATCATAATCACATAGTAGAAAAGGTCTCATATTAGTTTTGGTTTAGTACCTATTCCCATTAACGGTTTGGAAAACATCCCACAATGGATTAGGTTTACTCTTCCTTTCAATAAATTTCATATCATGATATATAAAGCGTTACCTAATGCATTGGAGGACTATATAATTTTGGGACCACCCATCACATCATAATATGTACATGCATATGTGTGATACATAATTAAAACATAAATAAATACATCAATAACCATAACATGAAAAACCTGGGAAAAGTAAAACAGACATCCAATAAAATTGAGTAACTCTCTAGGTAAATAACCACCAATAAAAATAATTAACTATAATGTATTTACATCATATAAAATTAATGGTATACAATCTAGTCAATAATTTACTCAATCAATAAATGTATAAGTATCTAGGTGAACATCCCATAATCAACTTAAAAATGATAGGATATTCACAATGTAATAGAAAGTACCCCTATCAAAGGAATGATAAAAAGGGAGTAATGAAGAGTACTTTCATGGTATATAAATATAAATAGGAAATAATAATTCATTACAGTTTATAAAATGTTTATGAATTATCCAAATCATATCCCCTAGGAGTGTAAAAACATTTTTCTATTTATACACACTTATTATGCACCAAGTGAAGATTGAGTTAATACCCAACCAACCTTTTTTAGGGTTAACACCCCTAGATGAATTTATTATAGGACCTACATTCACTTATTTTTATCCAGATATGGATTTCATTTATAGGATACCACACACTATTTTCATTACCAAAATTAATTTAGTAATTATTTTATAAAAATTTTGTATTATAATATTTATTATCTTTAAATAAACATAATCGAAAATATTATAAAAATAAATAGAAAGGTTAGGAACCCTTACTTTGGCATAATAACGACCCAAGAAAAGGTTATAATGAAAGTGAATAAGTAATATATAATTAAAAATATATCAAATAGATGATAATTCCATGTAATAAAAATAATTTTAGTATATGAAAAATAATTATAAATGAAATTATAACAAATTATTGTAACTAAAAAGGAAAGATAATGAGTGGAAACCATTACTTTAACATAAAAAAGGCTTAAGAAAAGGCTATAATGAGAGAAAATAAGTAATATCTCATTAAAAATATAAAATAAGTATGATAATATCATAGAATTAAAATCATATCAGTATATGAAAATTAATTTAAATGATATCATAAAAAAATTATTTCAATTGAAAAAGAAAGAGGAATATCATAGAAACCCTTACTTTGGTATAATAATGACCTAGGGAAATGATATAATGAGAGTTTATGATTAATATATCATTAAAAAATATCAAATTAATGATAATACCATGAAATTAAAATCATGTGAGTATATTAAAAAGAATATAAATGATATCATAACAAAAGGATTTTAATTGAAAAGGAAAGAGGAGGATTGGGAAACCCTTACTTCAGTATAATAACAACTTATGAAAATGATATAATGAGAGGAGATAAGAAATATATAATTAAAAATATATTAAAAGGATTATAATAACATTTAATTAAAATTATGGAAATATAATAAAAATAATTTAAATTATATCATAACAAAAGGATTGCAATTGAAAAAATAAATAGGAGGATTGCGAAACCATTACCTTAAGTAACACTTCCTAAATTTAGAGGTGTGACTCCTTGAAGGATTGAGAGATTATTTAAAGGTATTAATTAGAAACTAAGAGATTAAGGGTAGTTATAATTATCTTGTGAGTGAATAAAATGGAGTGGATGGTGGGTATTTATAAAAAAATTAATAATTTTTTTATTATCTTTAAAATACAACCATTGGATGTATATCTTTTTAAAAATACATTTCCATAGGCCACCTATGGTTTTGGATAATCATTTATGACATTAATAACATAGTTTTTTAAATATAGAAAATTTAGAACCAAATTTCTATTTTTTATATTAATTTTACTATAAAAATAATCCTATATTTATTAAAAATTCTTTTTAATTGTCTAAAAGTTATTTTTAGAATTTGGAATTTATTTACATATTTTATAAAATGATTTTAATACTTTTAAAATAATCAAATAATTATTTAAACATATTTAATACATCATCAAAATAATATATATTATTACAAAATTATGAAGTCATAAAATATATTAAAACACAAAAATTTTATTTTTATTATTCATTAAAAAATAATGTATTTTAAAAAATTCTCAAAATTTCACTTCAACTAAATTTAGAGGTTTTTATTTAAAAAATGCAGTCCATTTTATCAATTTAAAATTCTAGATATTTGATATTTAACTTTTATTTAAAATAATAGAAAAATAATGTTTTTAGAACACAAACCATTTCTTTTGTTATGTGTGATTTCATTTATATTTATATTTCTTCAATAATAATTATTTTTTGATAATTAATTATTTACACATGTAAACTCTAATATCCTTTTTATAAAATTCATATTCCAATTAAGATATATTTATCATTTAATTTAAATTTATGAAAATAAATTTGTTTAAATGAATATTTTATATTATAGTTATAATGCCATGTCAATGATAATATTAATTTTTATTGAGTTCCTTATCTAAATATAACATTATAATAAGAAACCATGTAAATGAGAAATTATGTTTTTAAATAAATATAATAAATAATTCATAACATTATTTCAAGGTAAATAATGTTACTTATTATATAAAAAAGATATTTATACAGTATCCAAATACACAAATAGTCATTTAAATATTGAAATAATTATTATATGAACTATAAATTCCACTTTAAGTATTATTTTAGTGTAAAAATAATTTTTAATATAATAAAATATATTTTATGAAAATATTTTAATAAATTATTATTATTCATAAAATTTAGTTAATATTTTGATTAAAAACGTATATTCAATAATGGAAACTACTTTGGTGAAAAATATGTGTATAAATGTTAGTTTATTATCAAAAAAAGGAAGAAAAAATTTAAAATTTTCATATATAATTTAATAAAGATAATTTATAAAAATATTCATTGTAAATCTAGGATGTTATATTCTACCCCTTTAAACAAATTGCATCATGGAAATTTTATTCATTAATAAACACTTATTTATTCATATGAATGTATTCATGAAATACAATAATAAACCAAAATATTAAATAAAAAATTATCTATATAAAAAAACATCATAAATTCATGGTAAAGGTTAATAATATATATTCATACTAGTTATACATAACCTAGTATTGTAGGGTTAATGGTTATCTATCTTGGGATATGTATAAAATTCTAATTCTAAAAAATAACCAAACTCTTATTTGATACAAATTAAAATTCCCCAAACCCAAAATTCCATTTTTTTTTCTAAAAATACATACATTTACACATATTAAAAAAATAAAAAAATAAAACCAACACCCAAGATGAAAAGTTTGGTGTATTTAGAAACTAGGTACATTTACATATTTAACTCTCAATACAAGGTATATTTCTTTTTAAAAAATTATACACACATATATCTATCCTATAATTATACCTTTATATAAATTATTTAGGATATTCAAAAACATAATTAAGTGTGAGATAAAATTCTTATCATGTGGTAAAACATCAATAATGAAACATATATCATAAAATATTTGATCATGAGAGAAATGAAATAACTAAAGAATGAAGTATAACATATGAGTAAAGGGAAATAACATGATATTATAAATGAGGAGGATCATATATAATCATAAGGAATCATGAAATATATAATATGATATCATAAGATCAAATCATTATAAGAATATAACAACAATAATAAAATGTGGAATCATAAGCATATGTTATGGCCCCCTTCCAAGACCATCATTATATATTAGAAAAGTCCTATAGTGGATTGGGTTTATTCCTTTGTATTATCCTGATTTTTATAATGGTAATAAAAACCCTCTTGTTATTAATTATTAATATCTTAAGTGGGAAAAAATTATTTATCAGTGAAATAACTTAATAAATGCGTTAATGGCCTTAAAACCCAGTTAACACCTTCAAATATTCAATTTAATAATTTCAGAGTTAGAGACTAAGTTAGTGAGAGATTCCAAGGCTTACAAAGCCTCAACAAAGACAAAATTAAAATATTAAATATATTTTTTTAAGCATGGGAAATTTATTCAATATTTTTAATAACTCCAAAATGGTGTGTTGTATGAAAAATATTAGACCATCATTAAGTTCAGAATGCATTGGTTACCCTAGATGAGGTATAAAATTTGTAAGAGTCGACTGTTTGGATGATTCACCCATGATAATTTTTTTTAATTAATTATTTTATTTTTTAATTAATTAATAAATAATATATCTCAAAAAGTGCATCATACAAAAAATATGAGACCATCATTGTGTCCAGAATGGGGTGTTTTCTCTAGAAGGGTCATAACATTCATGAGAAATAGATTTTTGGTCCGTCTTCTCTTTAAATTAAGTTATTTAATAATTTAATTATTAAATTAATTATAAAAAATAATTTTACTATTAAAATCATCTTCTAAAAATGAAAAAAACAATTTTTGAACCATCAGAGTTTTTCAAACATTCAATTTAACACCGTTTAAACCAAAATTAATTTAGAAACACCTTAATAAATGAAAACCAGTGACTCCATCATAGTTTTTTTGGAATTAATTTTTAAATGGAGTGTTTGAATGTTTACATCAGACACATATGGGTTGAGGTTTTCATAGTCAATAGTTTTGGTTTTTGGGTTGATTTTATCAAAACAGCTACCTCAAAACTCCTTGCACACATTTGGTTAAGGTCCTACAATCAATTTGTTCCTAGCTCATTGATGTTCATTTGGTGGGGCGGTGGTTTTTGTTCCTTGTATTCCTCTTTCAGATGACTTATCTTTCTTTATTTTTTTTTATTTTATCATTTTATTTTCGTTTCCATTTTATTCAATAATTAAAAATAAAAAAAAAATAAAATGTTTGATATTAAATAAATTTATAATCTAAAAATTATCAATTGATAATTTACTTAATTATTACTATTTTTGGATTATAAAAATATAGTTAATAAATAAATTAACTAAGAATAATTGTGTGAAATTATCATTAATAATTATGTAGAATTATATAATGATAATTTCATCAAAATTATAAAAAGATAAATATAAAGAATTATCAAATCACAATTTCATCAGATGATCAATGATAATTCCACCTTGTTATCAAATGGTGTTTAACAAAAAAAGTATCAAAGGACAATTTTGAAAAAAAGTTAAATGATAATTTCAATGTTTATCAGAGAATAATTTATCAAATATTTTTAAATTGATAAAAAATTGAATTATTTTGGGTAATCTAAAAAAATTATCAATCAATAATTTTTATTAAATTACAATAGTTCAATTATTGAATAATTTATCACTAGATAAATGAAATGTTTTATTAAATGATAATTATTTATTAAAGGATATTTGGATAGACACACACACACATATATATATATTAAAAAAATAATAATTATGTGGAATACCATTTCTGTTCACAAATTAATTTAGGAATATAAATTATCGAATGAGGTATATAATTATTCTTGGGGATAATTATTGTGATTGCATGCATTGACATAAACAATGATCTATAGATTATTCAGGAGAGATAAAATGCTATCTCATGTGATATTTTATTTCCTTGTGAAATAATATAGATGTTTTGGTTCTAGTAAACCCTTGAAATATCTCAATCATTGACATATAGACAAATCGAGACTTTAAAGTGTTGTTTTTGATGATAATAAAACATCAAAGAGGTCTTCCCCACATTTTAGGTAATAAGTTCCTTACCTTATTGGGCTCACATTTACACGTTTTCCTTGATGATTATTTTTGTTGTAATTTTGATTGACTGTGTTTTATTTTGATTACTTTTGAGTGTATGTGTGTGTGGACCATAAAAACTATTGTGATTCCAGTAGTGATATTAGTGTAGTTTTTGTCCATGTTTGATTATGATCACATGCTTTTGTGTATGTTACTTTATACTCATGTTGATATACTATGACTAATTGTGTGATTTCCCTGTATATGTATTACCATTACTTGTTGGTTGTTAGTTTAATTTGAGATAGGTGGACCATTGTGACTTATTAATTCCCTAGTGGGGGAGAATGTTTGAATGCAACCATAGTGATGAGGGACCTGAGAACATGATGGAGGTACAAGGATGCCATAGAGTTATGTCGAGGGTGTTCTCAAGGATGCCTTGATGCCAAGTGATATTCACCATGACATAACCTAGTCGATGTGAGTACTAGTTATTATATTCTAGAGTATCTGAGTGACATGGTACTCTTGAGGGATATATAACGTCGGGTATCACCTCCACAACACCGTGAGGATGCCGTACTGGTGCTGATTTGTTTATTCCAACTCATTCAGATAATTTCCAGCATGGAACCAAAGTAGGTACGACCGGGGGTTATGGAAGATTGATTAGAGAACTATCTCTTGGTTTTGGATTTTATGTTTATATGATTCCTGTATTTATTATTATTATGAAATACACTAGTATACCTGAGCACAACACGTCAAGGATGCATTGGTGGTGTCCTTATAACAACCTAGGTATTTATCGAATAAAAGTTTTTCATATTTATTAATATTTATGAATAAGATATTAATTTTATATTAAAGAGGATTATTTTTCCAATAGCATACTCGACACGCAACAATGAGTTTCTCCAAAATCTTACGTTACACACAACATTGAGTTATACCGAAAAATAATACAATAACAATATTATTTTAAATGGTAGTTAACGCCTAGACATTGAATTAAAGGGAATGAACATAATTAACTCTATTATGATTTTACATATTTGATAAATGTTTTTAAATTTATCCAATAAATTTTAGAGTCCTAAAATTAGAATGAATCCAATTATAAGTGTAAAATACTTTAATATTTTGAAAATATCGTTTTACCACATTTGATGGAGAAAAATTTTTAAATCTAGTTTTTATCACTTTTATATGTTATTTTTGACAAAATAAACTTCCTCTTTATAATTGGGACATCAAAATTTACTTTGGTTGAAATTTTGGTATTTTTATGATGAAATTCATATTTTAATGAATAGTAAAAAATAATGCATTTTAATTCAAAACTATTTTTTTCATATTATTTATTTATATAGTTGGATTATACTTTTAATAGGTTTTAAAGTGTAATTAGATTATGTTTTTATCATTTAATCAAATTTTGGTCATTTTAAGTAATTTTCCATTGAAATTGGACATTAACATATGTCAATCTTCTGATAATTATTATTTCTTAAAAACCTACTTTTTGGTTTTGACAATGGGGATTTGTTTTAAATTAATTTCATCCAATTATGTGTTTTTAATTTGGAAATATGGATTCCATATTTGTAATCATAAGGTCCAAATTTTATGAATTAGTACCTTTTATTTTTGTACATTATTAATAATAACTTCAGTAATTATTTTATTTATCATGGTTAAAGGGTAAATCTAGTAAAAAAGTGTAAAAAAAATATTATAATAATATTAAACCACCATAACACATGTACTAATACTATTTTATGATATATTTCTGACCATGGTAATTGTTGGGTCTTTTTTTGGACCCCATGTAGCCACTTGGGTATGATAATGACATGTTATAGGAATTGATTTAAAGTAACGAGAAATATAACATAAACATATATCTTCTACTAAAATAATTTTAATATGGGGTTATGTAAGTGATATATTAAACTATAAATATTAATTAAAAGGATAAAAATATTTCCTTAATCA
Organism: Viscum album; assembly: GCA_963277665.1. Classification (NCBI taxonomy): domain Eukaryota; kingdom Viridiplantae; phylum Streptophyta; class Magnoliopsida; order Santalales; family Viscaceae; genus Viscum; species Viscum album. The sequence goes on along the minus strand of OY728133.1, from coordinate 112,762,918 downwards.
TGGAATTTCATTTATAATTTTTAGAGATTAAATAAATAAATTTATTTATGATACAACGATGATGCTGTGATTACCTTCTTAATGAATGATTAAAATAAAGGATATTATAAATATTAAAATGAATGTAATTTGAATATTTTTATGACATCCAAGAATTTTATAGATGATATTTACATATTATATTTGATTTAATGCATTTTTTTTCCTAAGTAATCAATTTTTTATGACTTTAATAAAAATCAATTACTACATAGTGTCCAAATTGACATAAATGAATTTTTAAAACAAATACTATTTTATTGAATGATATAATAGTAATAAAAATATAATATTCGTCCAACTAAAATATATAATGGTAAAAATGTCATTAATGATCCAATTTTAGGTCTCTTTTCATTTTATAGTAACTATAGTTACCATATATTATGAAAATATAAGAAGACATAGTAAGAGTTAATGTTTTTAACCAAGGGTTAAAGATAAAACATAAGTTTAATTTTTTGACCTAAACTTTTCTAAAACCTATTTTTGAGAGCATTTTTACCCATTAGAATATTATACTCTAAATATATCACTTTTTAACTATCAAAATTCGAAAATCATTTTATAATAAAATAACATTTCAAGACTTTCCTAAAGTGCCCCTCCACCCTCTTATAAAAGGCCACCACCTATACCCACTTACTTACACCAATAAAGCCTCTTGTCTCGTCAAAAATATACTCAAATAATCTCCAAAAATCACTCATATCCTCATATAATCATTAACTTGGGAAAAGACAATTTAATAAAGCATTTTGGCTCAAATCAAAAGAAGTTACCCGTTTTAGAGGTAACATCTTCTCTAAAGTTCCTTTCCTTTATTTTCCTTCTTCACTTCATATGATCTTTTTATTTTATAATTAAAAAATAGATAAAATATCCTCAATATACTAGGATTTTTTTATGAGACTTATTTGAACTACAGTTATACACAACTTCATCTAATGGATATGAACATACTGTTTCTGTGTACGACGAACTATTGCCTCATGAAATGATGATTATTCAGTTTTCTCCTATCACTTCTCATGGTAGCCATTATGATGTAACATTAATTATATATGATATATATTATATTTATATTGTCCCTAATCTTCTATAATTTTTATTTACATCACACCTTTATGCTTTCCATAATGTGTAAATATGATAATTTCATTTGAGGAAGTGCGGACTACCACCCCCTCAAGGTGATACGACTCATTCATGCCACAAATGGAATATATAAAGGATAAAATTTATGAAATTATGTAACATATATAACATATATATTATAATTCAATTATAATATACCTATTTATCAATTATTTTTCATTCCTTTAATATGAAAAAGAAATGAAAGTAGCGTTCATGCGTACGTACGACCTATCGTCCCCATGAATGGTGAATTTCATTTCTTATATCCAAATGTTATATACTATTATAAAATACATATATAATGGATATATATGATATTTAAATCTTGAATAATATTCTGGAGATTATGTACTTTTTACCACATGGAAAATTTACATAAAATAATTTCATTTTTGACTCAAGTACCGAATATCGACAAGACGACCGATATGAGCTTAAATAATTATGTAATTTTTATGAAATGATGATAAGTAATATAAATTGAATAATAAACTTGAAAAAGGTTATGAATCAATTAGAAATTAACCCAAGTTTATTATTCGTGAAATTAAATAATGAATGAGATAAGTCTGATTAGAGGTAAGATAAATCTTAACTCAATCTCAATTCATTGAGTTAAATATCCATGTAATTGGTTTTATTTTTCAAAGAATATGTGTGAATGTCCTCTAATTTTTTTAAACTGAATATCCACTTATATTTTTTGTATTTTTATTTTCACACATAATAATTTCATTGATTTATCCTTAATATAATGATACGATCTTTGTAAGGGACTTCTTCTCAATCTCCTTTCATTGAGGTATATTTTAGTTTATACACAAAATTCTTTTATACAGTGTATAATCAAACCCTTTGAATTTTAATTTCATTAAAATGTTTTTAAAAGGGATTTTTTATGAAGAATTTTACTAAATGACAAAATGAATGTTTCTTTTTAACGTACGTGGCGACAATGACCATTCCACCACCGTGAGAATTATTTAATATTTGGATTCCTCTACAAGCTGTAATGTTTTGTAAAAATAAAATTAAATACCATATTAAATTTTTTGGTATTTTGGTATTGAAAATGTCTTTTGAGAATGGATTGAATATATAAATATCTTAAAATTATTTCTTATGATTTTAATATGGAAATGTTATTTTTCCTTTATGCTTGTTAATGTGTTATGATTATGGTTATTGGGCATTGCTTATATATATGAGTGGTTCTGTGATAAAACGAGGGCGGGTGAGCCAATGATAGATCTTTAATGCATTGGGTAACGTGATGAAGGTAAACATTAAGGTTTATCCTAATATATTTTGGGAATATACTTTGATAGGTATTCCAAACGTAACCATGAAGGTTAATACCTATGTAGTTGTGAAAGCTATAACGTATGTATATTAATGATTCTACAGATTACCTTTATGAATTATTATTTCTATGATTTATTCATAAATCTTATAATTTCATGAGGTATCTTAAGGCTATTATGTTTTATGAGTGAAAAGTTTGATTTAATTGATTTGTATATATTCATAGAATAATGTTTTATTTCATTATTTTATAACCCTTACTAAAATTTTTATGCTCATCCCAAGTTTTTGAAATGTTTTTCATAGGGTATAAGGAATGTGTAAGTGAATAGAATAATTCAAGAATATTTTTATCAAGAGAACAATTCTTGTTTTTTGGAGGCATTTTATTATTGTGAAAAAATTGGATAGAGTATAAGTGTATACTTTTTAATTTTTGAGATGTAATGTAATAATTATGTCCTAATTCTCTAAAAATCTAAACCAAAAAAGTTCATCAATGTAAACTAAAGTAAATTCCTGATCAAAAATCAATATTATGTAATTTTTGAGGATGGGGCCTTATATTTGTTATCATAGGTCGATTTAGATAACTTTAGGAGTTAAGATATTGTTAAATGAATATACTTAAATTATTTTTAATTTATGGTAAGATTGAAGTGATATATAATTTTAAGATTACCATGTTTCTATGTCTAAGATGTGTCTATGTTTAGAATGGTTTTTTGCCGAAGGAAACATGGAAGTTATGATGGGACGACATCAAGAGGAAGAAAACCTACCAAATCAGCAACCAGAAATGGTCAGAATTAGAACTAAAAAATTTGTTGCAGTGTTTTCAAAGTTGACTTAGGCTATAAATGGAGGTGGTATACAAGAATGAGATCAGTCAGATCATCCATAAAGTAACATGTCTATAGTGGACTATTTCATGAGGAAACTATCCCCATCATTCAGAGGATCATGTGACCCTGTGCTAGCTGAAGGGTGGATTAAAGCATTGTAAAATATTTTTCATATCATAGGGTGTTTAGAACATCAAAATTTTAGTATTTATATTTATCATTTTGAAGGTAAAGTTTATTAGTGGTGGTTTATGTTTAGAAATATCATGGATAGTGAGGAGATTGATGCACTTTATTGGGATGCATTTAAAGGTAAGTTCCTTGAGAAATATTTTCCTAAGGTGGTTCAACTTAGGATGGAAAATCAATTCTTGGAATTGAGGAAGGTGGATGACTCAGTGGATGATTATAAAGAAAAATTCACTCAGCTGGCAAGGTATGATCTAAATTTCATACGATATATTGATAGTAAAATCAATCATTTTTACTCAGTATTAAAGCCAAAGTATCGAAGGGAATTAGCTTCTCATAAGTTCAAATGTTATGAAAAACTTGTTTGATGTGCAGATAAGGTGAAAATGGAGTTTTAATATGATTAGGTGTTCTTTGAAAAACAACAAAATAAGTGGTCGTGGTGGAAGACAAAAGGGAATAACTCTTCAAAAAAGTTTGATGGTAAGAAACTTAAGTTTACAGTTTGTGAAAATTGTTGTAAAAAGCACACTAGAGAATGCCTTTTGAATTTTTGAAAGTGCTTTTGATGTGGTAAAATGTGACATAACACTCGTAATTTCACTAAAAAATATCAGGGTAGTGGTATGATAAAATCTGATTTACAGTGAGTAAAATATTTTAAGTGCAATGAAATGAGTCATTATACAAATGAGTGTCTAATGAAAATCTCAAATGATAGAAAACAACCAAACTAAAAAAAGAAAGGGGTGGTGAAATCCTTTGAAACTACTTTAGAATTTGTTGGTCTATCAAATGAAGTATTATCAGATACATTGATTGTTGATTCAGATTATGAAAATATGTTGTTTGATTATAGGTCTACACATTATTTCATTTATGAGAAATTTTATAGTAAATTGGGAATTCCATATCAAGATATGAATCCTGAAATTGTGGTAAAAACACATGGGGGAAATGTTGAGACAAAAATGAAATTATAAGAACATTCCTATCCTTTTGTGTAGAAAGAATCTACCTAAAAACCTTATTGTTTTGCCTCTAGCAGAGTTTGATGTTATTTTGGGTATAGATTGGGATCATATTTATCATTATAAGATTGAATGCAAAGCTAAAGAGGTTTATTTTCAAAAATAATTTTATTTTTTGTATAATAATGAACTCTTACTTTTTATAACATATCAAGAAGATAAAAAACTAGTAAAATATGGATATGATTGTTACCCTACACATATTGTTGAAAACAAAGGAACTGTTCAGATTAATGATGTGATAGTGGTAAATGAGTATCTTGATGTTTTTATTGATTAATTTCCTAGTATAATACCTAATTGGGAATTTGAACTTACTATTGAATTGGTTCCTGATTCTAAGACAATTTCAAAACACCCTTATCAAATGGATCAAATTGAACTTTTAGATTTAAAGAAGAAATTGTAAGAGTTATTAGATAAAAGTTTCATTTGACCTAGCACATCACTATAGGATTATCCTATCTTATGTCTTAAAAATAAAGATGGTTCAATGAGACTTTGCATTGATTATAGAGCCCTGAATAACATCACTATTAAGAAAAATTATCTTTTTACTCATATCGATGATTTGTTTGATCATCTCTAGGGAGATCAGTACTTTTCAAAGATTAACTTGAGGTCAGGGTACCATCATTTGAAAGTAAATGAAGCAGACATTCCAAAGACCGTGTTTCATACTAGATATGACTATTATGAGTTTGTAGTTATTCCTTTTTGGTTAACCAATTCACCTGATGTATTCATGGATCTTAGGAATAGAATTTCCTCTGAGTTCTTGGATAAGTTTGTGATTGTGTTTATTAATGATATTTTGTTATATTATAAAAGTAAATAGGATCATTAAAATCATTTAAGGGTTGTCTTTTAGACCTTAAAAAAAAGAAATTGTATGGGAAATTCAGCAAGTGTGAGTTTTGGTTACAAAAAATTTTATTCCTTGGTAACATTGTTTCTAAATATGGAATAACTATTGATCCTACTAAAAAAACTTGTTGAATAATGTCTAAGACCCACAAATATAATTGATACTTGTAGTTTTATTAGTTTAGTAGGTTATTACCACAGGTTTTTTGAAAATTTTGCACGGTTATCTATCCCACTGAAAAAGTTAACAAAAAAATATGTTATGTTCATCTAAAAAAAGAATGTAATGAATGATTTCAGGAATTGAAAAGAAAATTGGTGAAGGATCTATTTTTGGAACTGTATTCCAGAAATGGTGAATTTGTTATCTATAATGATGATTCATTAAAAGTAATTGGCTGTTTCCTAATACTGAATGATCAGGTAATTGTTTATGTTTCACATCATTTGAAAAATCATGAGTCAAATTACCCTACGCATGATTTGGAATTAGATACTGTTGTTTTTTTCTTTAAAAATTTGTAGGCATCATCTGTATGGAGTAAAATGTTAAATATATACTGACTATAAAAGTTTTAAGTATATATTCACTGAGAAAGAATTAAACATGAGATAGACGAGATTTATGGAATTAAACAAGGATTATGATTGCACAATTAATTACCATTTAGGAAAGGTAAATAGAGTGGTTGATGATTAGAGTTGAAAGAGTAATGCTATATTAACCATGCTATGTTTGGAACAAGATACTTTGGTTTTTTATTTGATGAATTTTGTATTGGAAGTTATTGGTGAAAGGAATTACTCTATTTTTTTTTCAGGTTTCAGTACAATCATATCTATCAAACATAATAAAGAAATCACAAAAAGAAGATAGTGAGTTTCAAAAAAAGGTAAAATTGGTTCAAGAGGGAAATTTACTTGAATTTAACATTGATAAAGACTATGTTTTGAGGTTTGGAAAGAGATTATGTGTGCCATGTGATTCATAACTGAAGAAGGATTTATTATATAAAGATAATAGTTCTCTATTTTCAATTCATCCTAGTAGTAGTAAGATGTACAAAGATCTTTAAGAGTATTACTGGTGGGATGGAATGAAAAGATATATTGTTGACTTTAATATGAAGTGTTTTATTTTCCAACAGGTTAAAGAAGAATGAAAATTTCCTAAAAGTATGCTTTAGCCTTTTCTAGTGCCAGATCGAAAATGGGAAAATGTGTCTATGGATTTCATAGTGTGATTACCAAAGCCTTATCGAGGTAACAATGTAATCTGGGTTATTGTTGATCGATTGACTAAATCTTCCCATTTTCATTATATTCAAGATAATTTGTCTCTAGATCAACTTTCTCAAGTGTATATTAAATAGATAGTCAGGTTACATGGAGTTCCCCTATCTATTGTATCTAATAGTGATCCCAAGTTCACTTATAACTTTTGGAAGGGACTTAAAAAGTCATTGGGTACTAAATTAAATTTTAGTATAGATTTTCATCTGAAATTATATGGACAGTCAGAACAAACAATTTAGACATTAGAAGATATTCTATGTGCTTGTTCAATGGATTACCAGGGAATTTGGGACTAACAAATTTCTTTGTTTGAGTTTTCTTATAATAATAGTTTTCATTCCAGTATATAGATGTCACCATCTGAAGCATCATATGGAAATAAGTGTCAAACTACAGCTTTTTGGGATGAAGTAGGTGAAAGGAAGTTGATAGGTTCAAAATTGGTAGAAGAGATGACAGAAAAAGTTTAGTTGATTCAGAAGCACATGAGAACACTATAGAGTATGAAAAAAAGTTATGTAGATAACCAGAGGAAGGATATTTATTTTGAGGTAGGTGATCATTCCTTTCTCAAAGTTTCTCCATGAAAAAGTGTGACGCGTTTTGGTAAGAAGGGAAAGATGATTTTGAGGTTCATTGGACCCTATGAAATCCTAGAGAAAGTTGGATCTGTTTCCTACATAGTGACTTTACCTCCAAGTTTATCCCATGTAAATAATTTTTTTCATGTTTCAATGTTGAGAAAGTATGCCAGATACATCTCATGTTTTGATTCCAAAGGTTGTTTAATTGGAAGAGAATCTTTCTTGTGAGGAACAACCAGTACAGATTCTTGACTGTAAAGAGAAAGTGTTGCAGAATAAGGTAATTCATCAGGTAAAGGTTTTTTGGGAAACCCATATAGGTTAAAAGGCAACATGGGAATCTAAAAATTCTATGAGGTATAAATACCCCCACATACTTTATAAGTGAATAAAATTGTGTGGAAACAATTCCCAAAAGGGGGAATGATGTAAAAATCAAGGTATTTATAGAATATTACCCTTTTATATCTATTAATATTTATGAATAAGATATTAATTTTATGTTAAATAGGATTATTTTTCTGATATCAAACTTGATACACAACAATGGATTTCTCCAAAATCTTATGTTGCACATAATGTTGAGTTATACCAGAAAATAATACAATAATAATATTATTATTTTAAATGGTAGTTAATGACTACTTTTTGTATTGGAGGGAATGAATAGATTTAATTATATTATGATTTTAAATATTTTTTAAATGTTTTTACATTTATCCAATAAAATTTAGAGGCCTAAAATGAGAATGAATCCAATTTTAAGCATTAAATACTCTAATATTTTGGAATGCTCGTTTTACCGTCTTTGATGGGGAAATATTTTTAAATATAGTTTTTGTCACATTTATATGTTATTTTTGAAAAAATAAACTTCTTCTTTAGAACAAGGACATAAAAATTTACTTTGGTTGAAATTTTAGTATTTTTCTGATGTAATTCCTTTTTTAATGAATAGTGAAAAATACTGCATTTTAATTCAAAATTTTCTTTTTCATATAATTTATTTAAATAGTTAGATTTTAATTTTAATTTTTTTAAAGTGTATTTGGATTAATTTTTTATCATTTAATACAATTTTGGTCATTGGAAGTAATTTTCCATTGAAATTGGACTTAAACACATGTCAATCATTTGATAGTTATTACTTATTAAAAACCCACTTTTTAGTTTTAATAATGAGAATTAAATTGAAATTAATTTCTTCAAATTTTGTGTTTTGAATTTTGAAAAATAGATTAAATATTTGGAATCAAAAGTTAGAAATTATATGAATAGGCACCTTTTATTTTTGGACATTATGAATAATAACTTGAGTAATTGTTTTATTTACTATGGTTAAAGGGTAAATCTTGTAAATAAGCGTAAAAAATATAATATAGTAATATTAAACTACCCTAAAAAATGTCCTAATACTATTGGATGATATACATACGACCATGGGAATCCTTGGGTGGATGTTGGGACTCCATGGAGCCACTTGGGTGTGGTAATGACATGTTATAAGAATTAATTTAAAATAAAGAGAAATATAACATAAACATGTATCTTTTACTAAAACAATTTTAATATGGGGGTCATATAACTGATATTTTAAAATATAAATATTTATTATAAATCTAAAAATATTTCCTTCATCATGGTATTTTAATTATAATTTTTATAGATTAAATAAATAAATTTCTTTATGACACAATTATGATGTAGTGATTACCTTATTAATGACAGATTCAAATAAATGATATTATAAATATTAAAATAAATATAATTTGATTATTTTTATGCCACAAACGATTTTTTTGATGATATTGAAATATTATATCTGATTTAATTCGTTTGGTTTAAAATAATAAAGTTTTTATGACTTTAATAAAAAATCAATTACTAAATAGTGTCCAAATTGACATAAATAAGTTTTTAAAACAAATACTATTTTATTAAATGATATAATAGTCCTAAAAATCTAAGATTTGAAAAAAAGACTTATATAATATTAAAAATGTCATTAATTATCCACTTTTGGATCGCTTGGCATTTTATAGTAACTATCGTAACCCTATATTGTGAAAATAGAAGAAGACATGGTAAGAGCTAATGTTTTTAACTAAGGGTTAAAGCTAAAATATAAGGTTAATTGAATGACCTAAACTTGTCTAAAAGCTATTTTTTGAGAGTATTTAGAACAATTATAATCTTATACTCAAAATATATCACTTTTTAACTATTATAATTCGAAAATTATTTTATAATAAAATAATATTTCAAGACTTTTCTAAAGTGCATCTCCTCCCTATTATAAAAGGACACCACATCTACCCACTTAATTACACCTATAAAGCCTCTTGGATCATCCAAATTATGCTCAAATAATCTCCCAACATCCCTACCTTCCTCATATAATCCTTAACATGGGAATAAGGAAATTCAAGAAAGCCTTTTGGCTCAAATCAAAATAAGTTACCCGTTTTAGAGGTAGCGTCTTCTCTAAAGTTCCTTTCCTTTATTTACCTTCTTCACTCCCTATGATATTTTTATTTTATTATTAAATAACAACTATACTATCCTAAATATACTAGTATGTTTTTATGATAAGTATTAGAACTACACTTAGACACACCTCCATCTAATGGATACGAGCATACTGTTTCTGTATACGGAGAACTACTGCATCACGAAATGATGATTGTTCATTTTTATCCTACCACCTATCATGGTGGACACTATGATGACAATATAATTATATATGATATATATTGTATTTATATTTTCCCTATGATTCTGTAATTTTTATGTATAGCATAACCTTATGCTTTCTGTAATGTGTAAATATGATAATTTCATTTGAGGAAGTGCAGACTACCACCCCCTCAAAGTGATATGACTTGTTCATGACATACATAGAACATATAAAGGATGGAATTAATATAATTATGTAACATATATAACATAAATATTATAATGGAATTATAATATACCTATGTTTCATTTAATTTTCATTCCTTTAACATTACAAAGAAATGAAAGTAGCGTTCATGCGTACGTACGACCTACAGTCTCCATAAACGGTGCATTTCATTTCTTATCTCCAAATGTTATGGAATATTATAAAATACATATATAATGGATATATATGATATTTAAATCATGAATAATATTCTATAGATGATGGAATTTTGACTACAAGAATAATTTACATCAAACAAGTTCATTTTCGACTCAAGTACCGAATATCGACAAGCCGACCGATATAAACTAAAATAATTATGTAATTTTTATAAAATGACAATAAGTAATATAAAATTAATAATAAAATTGAAAAATTTTCTGAATAAATTAGAAATTAACCGAATTTTATTATTTAGGAAATTAAATAACAAATGAGATAAGTTGGACTCGAGGTAAAGGAAATCTTAACTCAATCTCCATTCATTGAGTTAAACATCCATGTCATTGGTTTTGTTTTTGAAAGAATATGTGTGAATGTGCTCTGATTTTTTTGCACTAAATATCCAATTATATTAGGTGTATTTTTTTTCATCCATAATAATTTCATTGACTTATCCTTAATCTAATGATACAATCTTTGTAAGGGACTTCATCTAAATATCCTTTCATTGAGGCATATTTTGGTTTATACACGAACTTATTTTATATGGTGTATAATCAAACCCTTTGAATTTTAATTTCATTCAACAGTTTTCAAAATGGGATATTTTTTTATGAATCATTTTACTAAAATACAAAAGGAATGTTTATTTTTAACATACGCAGTGACAATGACCTTTCTGCCGCCGCAAGCATTATTTGATATTTGGATTCCTCTACAAGCCGTAATGTTTTGTAAAAATAAAATTAAATACCATATTAATTTTTTAGGTTTTTTGTTAATGAAAATGGGTTTTTATAATGGATTTATTATATCAATATCTTTAAATGATGTCTTATAATTGTAATGTAGAAATGTTATTTTTCTTTTATGCTTGTTCATGTGTTATGATTATGGTTCCTGGACATTGCTTATGTATACAGGTGGTTCTGTGAATAACTGAGGGTGGGTGAGACTGTGATATCTCTACAATGAATTGAGTATCATAACAGAGGTAAGATTTAGGTTTTATCCTAAGAGTTTTAGGGAATATACTGTGATGTGTATTCCAAACGTAACCATGAAGGTTACTCCCTATGTAGCTGTGAAAGATACAATGTAAGTATGTTAAGGATTCAAAAAGTTACTTTTATGATTTATGATTTCTATGAGTTATTGATAAATCTTATTATTTCATGAGGTATATTAAGGAGCTTTTTTTTATGAGTGAAAAGTATGATTTAATTAATTTGTATGTATTAATGGACTAATGTTTTCTTTATTTATTTTATAACCCTTACTAAGATTTTCATGATCATCCCAAGTTTTTGAATTGTTTTTCAGAGGGTATAAGGAGGGGTAAGAGAATAGAAGAATTTAAGAATATTTTTTTTCAAGAAAAGAATTCTTGTTTTTTAAGGCATTTTATTTTGGTGAAAAAATTGGATAGAGAAGAAATGTCTACTTTGTAATATTTGAGATGTAATGTAATAGTTATGGCATAATTCTATAAAACTATAAACCTTAAAAGATCCTCAATGTGGAAGAAATTAAATTCTAGATCAAAAATAAGGATTATGTAATGTTTAAGACTTGTGCCTTATAGTCCTACTTAGTCTTATAATCACACCCTACTTGGGAATTTTGATGAGATTGTATATTTCATGAGAGAACTAGTGAATAACAAGGGACTTGTGGTGTATGGATGAGTAAGTGGAGCATGGATCTAGGGTGAACCAAGGTAGAAACTATAGGAACTTAAAATTATTTTATTTATCATCCACTTTTCATTACTCTGGATAAATTTCCACTTAGGGAGATCTTATTTATATACCTTGTATGTCATCTTTGGTTTCCATATTTAATCTGCTTATTTTATTCTTTATCTTGTTATTATTATTTATTATCCTACTCAATTAAATGATACAGAGGGTATAATATCTACCTTATCAGACATAAACTCTCACTACTAGTTGGAAACCTCTTGCATACCAGGAGGCGCACATGAGTCCAGGTAGCATCTGACTTGGATACAGTGGTTCGAGTTAGGATGTTACATCCCCATTCCTATAAACATTATAGACAATGAGTTTACTTCACATTCCCATCCATGTCATATCATGATATATAATTGTTTACCCAATATATTAGAGGTATATATAATTTTTTTTCCACCTGCTATATCATAATATATACATTCATATGTGTTCCACACAGAGAAAGTATACATAAATCCATCAATAATCATAAAATTAAAAACTCATGGAAAGTAAATGGATATCAAATGAGATTGATAAATCTCCAAGTAAACACACTTTAATCAAGATAATAAAATATGATGCATTTACATCATATAAAATTAATTATATATAGTCCAATTAATAATTTACATAGTTAATTGATTAATGTGTTTCTTGGTGAGATTCCCACAATCAAATTATTCACAATAGAATATTTACAATGTAAAATAAATCTCCCTTAAAAAAGGAATTATAATAAGGTTATAGTGAACTGTACTTTCATAGAAAAAAAATATCAATAGGAAAGAATTCTTTATCATGGTTCATAAAGTGTTTGTTAATTATCTAAATCATATCATATAGGATTGTCAAACAAGGTGTATAGTTAAGCCCACTTCTTGTACACTGAGTAAAGATTAATTTAATATCCAAATAACCATTTTTAGGATTTTACCCATAGGTTCATCCATGCTAGCACCTGTATCCACTTTTTTGTATAAGATATTTATTTCATTTCTAGGAAACCACACACTCTTTTAATTACCAAAATTTTATGGTGCTTTATGGATATGAGAATGCTTGAGAACTATAATGGCTTATGAAGGTAGTATAATTAGAATGAATTATGATATATAATTGGTAATAAAGTAATATTTTTAATACAATTAATTATAATAACACTTTTTATTTTCAAAGAAAAGGAAATGGAAAGATTGCAAGAATAAAGAAACATAAAGCTTAGGAACCCTTACTTCAACAAAATAACAACTCAGGAAAAGGTTATATTGAGAGGGAATAAGTAATATATCATTAAAAACATATTATATATATGATAATAATGTAGAATAAAAAACATGGAAGTATATGAAAAATAATTATAAATGACATTCTAACTAAGGATTGTAATTGAAATGGAAAGAAGATGAGTTGGAACCCTTACTTCAATATAATAACAGCTTAGAAAAATGCTATAATGAGAGGTGATAAGTAATATATAATTTAAAATATATAAAAATTATTATAATAACATGGAATTAAAATAATATAAGAATATAAAAAATAATTTAAATTTAACAAAAATATATCAATTGAAAAGGAGAGAGAAGGATCGGGGAAACCCTTACTTCGACATAATAATGGATTAGGTAAAGGTTATAATGAGAGGGGATAATTAATATATCATTAAAAATATATCAAAATGGATGATAATACCATTTAATTAAAATAATTATATTATATGAAAAAAATATTAAATTTTATTATAAAAAAAGAATTACAATTGAGAAGAAAAATGGAGGATTTAGAAACCCTTACTTCGGCATAATAATAGCTTAAGAAAAGGTTATAATGATATGAGGTAAGTAATATATAATTAAAAATATATCGAAAGTTTTATAATAAACTATAACTATAATAATGTTTGTATATATATGAAAAATAAAATAATATCATAACAAAAGGATTTCAATTGAAAAAGAAGAGGAAGAATTAGAAACCCTTTCCTTTAGTAATGCTTCCTAAGTTTAGATGGGTGACTCCTTGGGAGATTGTGGGATTTTGTAAAGGTATTAATAGGAGATTAATACTGGTAGGTATTTTCTAATGATATTTATATTGAATGAAATAGTGTGGATAGGTGAGTATTTATAGAAAAATGAAGAGGATTTTTTATTGTTTTCCAAATACAACCTTTGGAATTCTTGGTTTTAGAAAATACATTTTCCATGGGAAAAAAATGGTTTTGGATCATGGTTTATTACATTAAGAAAATAATTTTCTATATATTAGAATTTCCTAAATGAATTAACATTTTATATGTTAATTTTACTACACAAGAATCCTTTATTCATTACAAATTCTTTTTTAAAGTCAAAAAGTTCTTTTTAGACTTTGGAAATTATTTATAGATATTACAAAATAATTTCAATAGTTATAAAGAAATAAAACCATTATTTAAAAATATTTAATTGGTTAAAAAATAATATATATATTATTACATCATTATTATATAATTATAGTCATAAAATATATATAAAATAAAAAACTGTATTTTTAATAATAAGTGAAAAATAAAGTATTTTAGAAAATTATAAAATTTTCACATTAACATAATTTTTAAATATTTATTTAAGAAATATATTCTATTTCTTCAGATTAAAATTCTAAATATTAGATATCTAACTTTTAAATAAAATAATAGAAAAAAAATTTATTTAGAATAAAAAATATTTCTTTTGTTATGTATAATTACAAATATATTTTTAGTTTTTCCATAATAATTGTTTGTTTGATAGTTAATTATATATATATTTAATTATTAATATTATTTTTATAAAATTCATATTCTAATTAAGTGAAAATTGTCATTTAATTAAATATTTAGGAAAAAATATCTATTTAAACTAAAATTTTATTTTATAGTTTTAATTCCATGTCAATAGAAATATTAATTTTATATTGAATACATTGGATTCGGTTCACAGGCTGTAATAGAATATGTTAGGTTTTGTGGGTTGGGATTTTGGGTCTTTATTTGGGTCATCTGGACTTTGCAGGCAGTTGCATGACATGCATTGTTTTGTTGTATTTGTGGGTCTGCGGGCCATAAGGTGTGTTGTATATTTGTCTTTATCTTTTAATAAAACTTTTTTGGGGTCATGGATTTGGGTTTCCAAATCCATGATCCGATGTTATGGTTATATAAATTATAAATTCTGTATTAAATATTATTTTAGTTTAAAAAGAAATTTTAATACAATAAAAGAATTTTTTTGAAACCATTTTAATAAATACTTATTATTCATTAAATTGATTTAACATTTTAATCAAAAACATATATTCAGTAAAAGAAACTACTTTGGTGAAAAATATGTGTATAAATGTTTTATTTTTATCCAAAAAAAGGAAGAAATGTAATTAGAATTTTCATATATAATTTAAGAAAGAAAAATTATAAAAATATTCATTTTAAATCTAGGATGTTACAATATATCTTTATCCACTTGGAGAATCAAGGTAATAAGTTCTTGAAGAGACTTCTCATTTTTTCTCCTATTATAATTCAAAATGAAATTAGTGAATCACTGAGGAAGTGAAGACAAATTGAGATCTATGTATAACTCATCTAGCAGCTTAATGACTAATATTTCAAAGTGATCCATATAGAAAATCATCTTAAATAGATGACCCATAGTTGGTGCTGACTCTCCAAGATTTCATGTGAATAGTGCCTTAGAGATTTCATAACTCTCCTGCATCACCTTCTCCTGATAATTATCATAGATATGAGACACCATTATTCATGAATCCATATCCTCATGTAACTTATAAATATCACCTGAAATAGAATATAACATGAGACACTAGAAATCCAATAAGATCATTTACATGTTTATAGTAGAAAATTATCTATTCCCCACTACCCTCCTTAGAAGGCTATATATTAGGAGTATGAGACTTTAGAATGTATAATTTATGCTATTGGTGTATTATGATGTGCAACTGCCTGCACCATTCCTAGAAATTCATGACGGTGAGGTGATTATATTTCTTCAATATTGATCACAATGATAATTTCATGGTAGTTTTACTTTCCATTTTCTATAAAAAAAATGAAAAATAGAGTGTTTCTATTTATCTTTATTACCAAAAAGCGACATTATAAATTTTATTTATTAGCATCCCACTGTTTTATCAAATCCTAATGGACCACTCTATTAGATTTAGAGAAACCTTTCATATGGATATTATAGTGGAAAAGATCCATATTTACCTTCTCATAATCAAAGTGAGGGTCTGATATAAGTTATTCAAAGGTCTTTTGGTAGGTGTAAATTTCTAACAACATTAACTCGCTACTTCTTAATTAGTTGAGTTAACCCCCTATTCTGAAATCCCAAACTTGGATTTCCTCAAAAACTTGTGTAACAACCCAGAATTATATCAATGAAATTTCCCTTCTTATAATTATTTCATATAGTATAAATCACATAAAATTACATAAAAAACACAATATACACTTTATAAATTAATAATTAATGAAATAAGAAGTATTTATAGAAATTAAGAAACCAAAACCAATAGAATTGTAACATGAACTTTAGAATAGTAACATGAAAATTAAGAATAGTAACCCAACCAATAGAATAGTAAACTCACATATGAAATTATAAATATAATTTAGGCATATTATAAATGAAAATATGACATATTTATATCATGGAATAAGTAAATAAATGTTTTAAAAATTATAAATTAAGTATTGGTATTTTTTGTAGAACATAAAGGTTTATTTACAGTTTTATAATTAATATACTGATTTAAAAGGAAATTTATTTTCATAAAATATATTCATAAATTAATATTTGGTTTATTATGATTATAATATAACTTTATTAGACCTTAATTAATTTTTCAAAGTGCTATAAAATCAGTTATAATTTTAAAATTGGTATTTTTGAATAAATGATGATTTTAATTAAAATTAACTTTATAATATTTAGAAAATTATTTTTATAAAATGGATTTAATTTTTTAATTCTACATATTTAAAAATGGTTTGGGTTAATTTTTTGGAATTCTATAAAATAGTTGAATTTTTGGTGAATAGTAAAATATGACATTTTATGGTATAAGGTAAATACATGAATTGTTGAGTCATGGATGATGTATGATTTATTTAAGAAGCATTGGTTTGAACACACATGAACTATATAATATATTTTTTCACATGAATGAACTCTATTTATAGTCTTGAGAAAAAAATTTAAACAAATGAACAAAATAATTAAAAAACACCCATGTCCTCCACTATAAATACCACCCTCACAACCTCTTCTCCTCACACCTCAAAAGCATTGAATATTTTCATAATTCTACCCAATTATCTCCCAAGACTCTTCCCAAACGCCTATGAGCCTTTTGTATCAACAATAGACCAAACCCCATTCCTCTAGGGAGGTTCTCAGGGAGAAAAATTCAAGAGGTAAAATCCTCTTTCTTTTCTTTTAATTTCTTTTCAGTTTATTTTATTATATCATTATATCCTCAAATACCCTTATCCAAGTGTAATGATAAATCTGGTATCTTATATATACTATAATACTATTAAGTTAATGTAATAACCCATAATCATTTATCTTCCCCACCCATTTTGTTCTAAAACTGAAAACATCTTCTGTAATGTGTTTATTTATGGCATTCAATGATGATGAGTTTTTAATTTCTATTACCACCTTAAAGGCTGTTCATAAAACCATTTTTATGGTTAAACCATATCATAATATATTTTTTAAAGGTTATTTAATTTTCTATAACTATTATATATACATAATATTAATTAGTAAGACAAAACTAGTTTGTGATGATTGAAAAAATGCCAAAATAATCTAAACAGTTATCATTAATGTTTTATCTAATGAATCATCCTAAAATCTGAAAAAAATAAGACCATTTAATATTATTTAAGTTCATTAATAAAATATAGTTTCAATTATGGACAAATATTCTCATTTTACCCGATTTTCTATACATCTATACAAGTAAACCAATCATGAAAACCAAAGAAACAAACTATCCTAAAATGATGAAATTGTATATTATAACTCATAAAAAAGGTCATAAATGAACTTTATAAAATTATTCTAAACCAAATAAATATATAATATATTCTTAATTAATTAATTAATGTTTTGAATTTGATTATCCAGGATATTAAGATCAAGTGAAAATTAGTTTCAGCCATAAGGCAATGGATTCTTTTTGAACCTCAATTTTTCCTTTGGGTAACACTTTCTCTCTATTTATCCCAATTTAATTCTTATTTTTTATATAATTATTCTAAATTATTTGTATATGTTCTAAAATCATGTATCCATATCATATAATCCTTTTTTTATGGGGAAATATATGTTTTAAAAAGGTTTTGTTCTCAATTCTTCATGATAAGCAAACCCGATTAAAGGGAACTTCCCGATTTCTCACCCATTTTCAAGTGAACTACATAATATTTTTTAAGACAAAATTATTTTTATAAAATTAATAATTTTATCATGAAAACATATATTGGCTCATTTTTTTTATACAACCAATTATGCATTTTCCATTTTAAATAATCTTTAAAATTTTCCCTTAAACCGCACTAAAAGTGAATCATTTCTAAAGTTTCTTAAACAGTATTTTTACATGTTTTCAATTCAGTTGGAATTAATTTAACATGATATATTCTTATATTCCCTTATGAATTTCCATGTATTATTTAAATCCATTCTTTCATGGAGACCTTTATGATACACCCATTTTTATGCCTTATGACATGATTACGATACCCATCTATTTCCATGGGTAACCATTATGTTTTTTTACTTATATATGATTCTTCATGTGTAACACATATGAATTAACATGTTATGATGGATGAACCCAGATAGTTCTCTAATGCATTGGGTAATTTTTTTTCTCACGGTACATCATGTTAGAATAGGGAGTGAACCTGAATCCCTTATGGGACTTTGTCCACCATGTGTAATGGTCTTGATAGTTAGCCTTGAACCATGATACTCTATATGAAATTATTTTAGAATTTATCCTTTAATCATGATTATTTCATGTTTTATAATGTTTTCACACTCATATGATGCAATGATAACATGATCCTATGTTATACATGTTATGATTACTTTTGTTTATTCATTAATTTTTTATGTCATCATGTTATGACTTATAACCCATGTGATATGCTTTATTTTTATGTTTATACCCTTATTGGGTTTTTAGATCATTCCTTTGTTCATGTATTCACCAGGTTATCCCATGAAGGTGTAAGATCTAAAAGGAAGTTTGGATCTCTCTACGAAGATTAAATGAAAGGTATCTTTTATGATTTCTAATTACATATTTAATCTTCCCAAGACATTATAATTTACGATCCTTGGCTTGTAATTGTTGTATAATTATTCCTAAAATCATGTAATAATGTGTGTAAAAGGATAGAGCCATTATAAATGGTATCAGAAAATGATCTAGTCATTTTTGGAGATTAAGACTTGATCACTTTAGTAAGAACCCTAGGGAGAATTAAATCACCATGGATAATTATTGAATCCCCATAATTCTAAATTGTTTTATTAGTTAATGGATAGAAATAGGAGAACCCAAGCCAATAATCAATGTTATTGGTGATGTGATGATTTCCCTAATGAAATTCCAAATATGATGGGAGTGGGATCTCAAAACTTCATGATAGTACTTTCTCAACTGGATCAAGTTATGAATAAAAACTTGAATTTCATATAACACCCTCATTATCCTAAGAAATATCAAGTTGAGGTTGAATCCTTTATGTAGAAAAGGCCACCCATGTTTAGTGGATATTTAGATACCCTTCTAATGAAAAAATGGATTAACTCCATTGAAAAGATATTATTTATTCTTCAGTGATTAGAATAAGAGAAGGTTGTACTAGTGGTCTATCATTTTTATGGGTAAGTTGATTAGTGGTGGACACTGATCTAGGGCACACAGTCTAATGTGGAAGTTTATTCCATAGAATGAGAATATTTCAAGAAAATATTTTTCAATAAATATTTTCCCCAAACTCTACTTCTTAAGACGAAGAGAGAGTTTATTTAACTAAAGTAAAAGGAAGATGAGTCTATTGAGGAATATGAAGAGAACTTCACAATAATTTCATGATATTCCTACAAACTTTTCATCGAAAACAAGTTGAATAACTTATTTATAGGTCTAAAGTGAATTCTATATAATGTTTTGGCAATTCGAGACTTTGATAACTTTGAGGATATTGTTTGTTGTGACCATAAGGTTGAAATGGAGATAAGAGACTCTTAGTGGTCTCATGGGACCGAAGATAAAAATTGGAAAATAAAGTTTAATATGGGAGGATCAACAAATAAATCTCATGATGGAAAGAAAAACCAACATCCCACATGTAAAAATTGTGGGAAAAATCATATTGGGAACTATCTAAAGGGAACAAGGAGATGCTTTAAATGTGGAAGAATAGGTCATTTGGATAATAACTTCCAAATTTATATGAAGGATCCCATTATTGTAGAAGAAGAAAAGAAATTTAAGAATAAAACATATCCATTAGTGAAGTGTTTCAATTGCAAGGAAAATGGGAATTATGCGAGCCATTTCTCTAAGACAAGGTTTGTTGGAGGAAATCAACAACAAAAACCTCTAAGGAAACAAGGAAGGAAAAATTCTGTCACTAATACTGAGGTGGATCCCGAAAATGATGTGGTGATAAGTATGCTATTTATTCATTCAAGAATAATGAACGTAATATTTTATTCTTGTTCTATATATTATTTTATATCTTGCAAGTTTAGTATAACTATTCAGACACCACCTTAAAATATGAAGGATGAGTTATCTATGAGAATATAAAATGGGAATTATTGCATCAAAAGTATATAACTCCTACCTAGTTAATGTTTGTGGAATTAAACTCCTATAAAATCTCATATTACTTAATTTGGTGAAGTTTGATTCTATATTAGACACTGATTTAATATCTTTTTATAAAGCCAACCTCAACTATTGGGAAAGGGAGATCACTCTTCACATCTCGAAGCATCCTCCAATTCTATACAAGTGTAAGGTGGAAGACGAATCTCCATCAAAATCATTATATCAATTTTGGATATTATTTTTTTATGAGTAAGAATATCTAGATCAAATGATTGATACAAAGGAAGGAATCATTCTCGAATACATTCCCATTTTGAGGGACTACACTGATGTGTTTTCGAAAATATTTCTTATTCTTCCTCATGACCAAGAGGTTACATTCTAAATTTATCTTATACCTGGATCTCTTCATATATCAAGGGAACCTTATATAATGGACACCATTGAGTTGGATGAACCTAATTATTAGTTACAGGAGAATATGGATAAGGGTTTGATATGCCCGAGTGATTCACGATGGGGTGCCCCAGTTCTATTTGTCAAGACTAAGG
The DNA here is from genome assembly GCA_963277665.1 of Viscum album. Taxonomy (NCBI): domain Eukaryota; kingdom Viridiplantae; phylum Streptophyta; class Magnoliopsida; order Santalales; family Viscaceae; genus Viscum; species Viscum album. The sequence goes on along the minus strand of OY728133.1, from coordinate 112,741,307 downwards.
ATTGATTAATGCACCTATACATTGATTATCCCGAGCTCAATAAAATCATGATAAAGATAAAGTATCCCCTAACATGGATAGATTAATTGTTATATCAACTACATGAGGATAAGTATTTCTCTAAGGTGGACCTTCGATCGGGAGAACGCCAATTATAGTTGAGGAAGGAAGATATTCCCAAGCATGCCTTTTGAATGAGTAATGAACACTATGAGTTCATTGTGATTCCCTTCAAACTCACAAATACTCTATAAAATTTCCTAGATTTAATAAATATAGTCTTTAGATATTATCTCAACAAATTTGTGGTAGTATTTAGTGAAGATATTATAATATAATCTAAGAGTAAGGAGGAATATAAGAAGTATTTGAACACTATTCTAAATACCTTGAGAAAGGATAAAATATATGAAATGTATAGTAAATATGAGTTTTATATGGAGGAAGTATCATTCTTGGGGCATGTTATCACCAGTAGAGGGATATCTATAGACCCTTCTAAAATAAAGGCAATTAAGTATTGGCCCAAGGAAACATCTATAATAGAGATCCGTAGTTTCCTTGGTCTAGTTGGGTATTATCAATTATTTGTGGAGATTTTATCAAGATTGTTAAACCCACTAACCAAGATGACTCATAAGGGAGAAAAGTTTATCTGGACCATTGAATGTGAAGACTGCATCAAATAGTTGAAAAAGATGCTTATCACTGCACTAGTTCTCACACTATCGACAAGTGGAAAACTCTTTATGGTGTACAATGATGCTTAAAATAAGGTACTAGGCTTTGTAATGATACATAATGATAAAGTGATATCTTATTCCATAAGGTAGCTGAAAATTCATGAGAAAAATTATCCCACAAATGATATGGAGCTGGAAACTCTGATTTTTTGTTGAGAATTTGCTGACATTATCTATATGGGGAAAAGTGTGAGATATATACTGATAATAAGAGCCTAAAATATATATTCACATATAAGGATTTTAACATGAGCCCAAAAATATGGTTAAATCTCATCAAATATTATGACTGCTCAATCCACTACCATCCTGGTAAAGAAAATAAGGTGGCAGATTCTCTAAGTCAAAATGATTCTACATCTTTATCAATGATGAGAATTGAGAAGGATCTAATCATCTAAGAACTATAAAGGTTGGACATAGGAATTTTTAAGAAATGAACATCATCAATTCTTTCTCAAATGATTTCTCAACCATCCCTTATGTATATAATAAAGGATGCTCAATTAAATGATGAGGAAATTCAAGAAAAGGTAGAAGCTATCAGAAATGGGAAATCCTTAGAGTTCAAAATTAATGAGAATGGAGTCTTAAGATTTGGGTCCTGATTATGTGTACCATATAACATAGAGATAAAGAAATAGCTTTTGAATGATGCACATAGGTCAACTTTCTCTTTTCACATAGGGTGAACAAAGATGCATCGAGTTATCTAAGAGAACTATTGGTGGGATAATATGAATAAGGATATAACTGAGTATACATCAAAGTGTTTGGTATGTCAGTAAGTGAAGGATGAAAGGAAAAAGTATAAAGGTATGATGAAACCATTACCCATACCAATATGAAAATGGGAAAAATCAACATGGACTTTTTCACCAGACTTCAAAAGAAATCAAGAGGAAACAATTCTATATGGGTTGATTTGGATAATATTACAAAGATAGATGACTTTATTATAATTGAAGGGGAATTATCACTTGATCAACTTTCACAGATATACATCAAATAATTGTTGAGTTTTCATGGCATACCACAATCAATTGTATCCGATTGAGATTCAAGATTTACCTCTAATTTTTGGAAAAGTCTTCAACATGCTCTAAACACCGAGTTAAACTTAAGTGGTGACTATCATCCTTAAACTAATGGACAATATGAGTGGAATATTTAGACACTTTAAGACATGTTGAAAGTGTGTTCTATGGTATTCAAGGGAGGATGTGACCAACATCTACCTTTGGTTGAGTTCTCTTACAAAAATTGTTTCCACTCAAGCATCCAAATGACTCAATATGAATCTATTTATGATAAACTACATAGAACACTAGAGTTATGGGATGAAGTTGGTGAACAAAAGATTCTAGAACCTGAAATGATTGAAGAAATGGTGGAAAATGTGAGTACCATTCAGTAGCATATCCAGGCTTCCCAAAATCGATATAATAGATATGTAGAAAATTGTCAACAAGACCTAGAGGTTAAGGTTAGAGACATGGTATTTCTATGCGTATCTCCATAGAAGAGGATCATGGGATTTGAGAAGAAGGGAAAGCTAAGTCCCAATTACATTTACCCCTTCGATATTCTTAATTGCTTCAGAGTTGTGTCCTAACGACTAGCACCTCCACCAACCCTGTCTTAAGTACATGTCGTATTCCATGTATCCCTCTTGAGGAAGTACATACCAGATCCCTCACATGTACTAAATTTAGAGGTGGTACAATTGTAAAATGATCTCTCTTACGAGGAGCAGCCGATGAAGATCTTGGACCATAGATATAAAGTTCTACAAAATAAGATTACTCACCTGGTCAAAGTTCTGGAGGAACCATAAGTATGAAGAGTCAACATGGGGAATGGAGACAGTAATGAAGGAGAAGTACCCTTAACTATTTCCCCTTAGTTTGTAAAACAAAATTTTAAGGGAGAAATTTCATAAGGGGGGAAGAATGTAATGACCTAGAATTCTATAAATGAAAATTACCTTCTTATAGTTATTTCATATAGTATAAATCACATAAAATCATATAGAGAACACAATACAAACTTTATAAATAAATAATAAATGAAATAAGAAGTATTTATATAAATTAAGGAACCTAAACCAATTTAATAGTAACATGACTTTTGGAATAGTTTTTGTTACCATTTAAAATAGTAACCCGTCCAATAGAAGAGTAACCTCACCTATGAAAGTATAAATAAAATTTAGGCATATTATAAACAGAAATATGAAATATTTATATAATGGAATAAGTAAATAAATGTTTTAAAAATTATAAATTAAGTATTCGTATTTTTGTGAAACATAAATGTTCATTTAAAATTTTATAATTAATAAAAATATTTAAAAGAAAATTTATTTTCATAAAATTGATTTGTAAATTAATATTTTGTTTTATTATGATTATAATATAATTTTATGAGATCATAATTAAAATTTTCGAAGTGTTATAAAATTGGTTATAATTTTAAAATTAGTATTTTTTGAATAAATGAAAATTTTAATTAAAAATTATATTTCATATACTTAGATAATTATTTTCATAAAATGGAGTTTATTTTTTAATTCTAAATATTAAAAAATGGTTATGGTGAATTTTTTGTATTTTTATAAAATAGCTGAATTTTTGGTGAATAGTTTTGACAATTGACACTATAAGTAAAATACATGAATTATTGAGTCATGGATGATATAAGAACAATTTTTTCAAGATCACATTCATTAGTTACTATATTTATTCCCAATAATCAATGATATTCATAGTCTTGAGGCAAAATATTAAAGAATAAAATAATAAAAAAACACCCCTATCCTCCACTATAAATACCACCCCTCACCACCTCTTTTCCATACACCTAAAAAGCATTAAATCTTATCCAAATTATACCCAATCCTCTTATAAGCCTCACCCACATATCTTGATGCCTTTTATATCAATAAAAGACGAAACCAAATTTCCATAAGGAGGTTCTCAAGGAGAAGAATTCAAGAGGTAAAATACTCATTCTTTTCTTTTAATTTCTTTTCAATTTATTTTATTTTCTTATTATCGACTCACCTACCATTATCCAAGTGGAATGATAACTCCATTATATTATATATAATATAATTTTATTATGTTAATGGAATAAACCACCATCATTTCTCTTCCCCTCCCATTTTTTTTCTAAAAATGAAAACATCATCCATAATGTGTTGATTTATCGCATTCAAGGATGATGAGTTTTCAATTTCCATTACCACCTTCAATGATGGTCATAAAATATTTTTTATGGGTAAAAAATATTACAATATAATCATCTAAAATTATGTAATTCTTTGGAAAAATTATATATATAATATTAATTAGTAAAACAAAACTAGTTTATGAGGATTGAAAAAACACCAAACTAATATAAATGGTTATAATTAATGTTTTATATAATGAATCATCCTAACATATGGAAAAATGATATATAATACCATTTTATATTTTATAAGTTCATTAATAACATGTAATTTAAATTATAGAGAGAGAGGTGCGATGTGGTGCGTCTCTTCAAATGACTCAGTGAACCCTCACAACGCAAACCCTAATCCTCACAAAATCAGAGATGTTTGTGTCTCTAATCGCTAGATAGATTGATTAATGGTGTCCTTTGATCCAGAATGTGAGAATTATTTTGAATCCATATCTCTAGGAATGAATGAAGAAAAAAACCTTGTGAACGATTATCCTATCCAAGCACCACATGACAAATTTAAAGGGATTTCGTTCCTCGAGGCACACGAGTGTTTGGATCTACTCAATAAAACATCATCGAAGCCTCAAATTTTCAAAAAGCAGAATGATGGAGGATTTTCATTATAGGAAAATCCTAATTCACTTCAACAATGAACCCAAATTTGTAAATTTTCAATTATGGCTCACATTTCTTACTTAAAAGATGATAAACCCTGGTCATATTTGGATCTAAAAACCTAAATTGCTAACTATTGGGGATTTTAAAATTGGAAACTCATCCCACTTGGTAAAGGCTATTTTCATATCCTACTTAACTCTTAGGATGAATTAGACTTTGTATGTAAGATAGGTAATATTCAACTTAGACCTGGCCTACTGCGTATCTCTGAATGAGATTTTTCTTTTAATTCGAACACTCATAAAAACACTATGGTATAGATTTGGGTTAGATTACATAACCACAATTGGTTTTTCTGGAACCTAAAGTTCTTAAATGTTATATCCTATTTCATTGGTACTCCACTTAAGATTGACCCGAGAACTTTAAATAGGGAACTAGGTCTATTTTTGAGAGTAATGATTGAAGTAATTATGGAATCTAAGATACCAAAAAGTATTTATTTTTAATGCTAATGATTATAGGATATAGGTGGAGGTTGAATATGAATGTAATCCTATATTATTTTAGTTTTAAAAAATCATTGTCCATTCAATGATAAAATATAGAGTGGTGAAGAAACAGGTCGCCCAACCTAACGACACTGAATGGACCAAAGCCAAGCGGCAAAATAAATAAAAACGAATTGAATTAGATAAACTTAACCCCTATAAGAAGAAAAATGAAAAATGGGTAGTCAAATAAAATATAATGAATCCCACAGGTGTTGAAGTAGGAAAATATTAGGCTGAGGCAGTGGAAGAACATGAAAATGAAACTGAAGAGAAATATTTAATTGATGAAATTGAAACAAGTATCATGGAGTTCTTAAAAAAGTATCAAATTGAACATGAAACTATGATTCTAGAGTCAAAAATGAAGCTCCATAGCATCCCCAATAAGGATATTTATCCTATAAGGGTATCTACTAAAAAAAGGAGTGAAATTATCACATTTCTGTACCCCCACTGGTGAATTGGGTGACCTGAATACCGGTCTCCCAATGATCACACTGAGTGGGGAGTAGGGAACTTCTATTGACACAAGTGACTCTATCCATGATGATAACAAAAATCTTCCCTGATATACATATTATTGATGATAGAAACATTAATACTACTGATGAGGGATTTATTTACAATATGAAAATTGAATAGGTCTGTAAATATGATTCTCTTGATAATATTTGCACACCCATTAACTTGAATTCATGTGTTGATAATGGAAAACATTAGGTTACTACTACAGATAACACAAAGGTCACACACTTCATTTCAATTTTGAATGATTTTATTTCTAATACTGAACTACCTATCCCAAATGAGAATACATTGAATGAAAAAAACATTCAACTGGTTTCTCCTTCAAATACGAAAATGAGTGACCTAAAATATATTGAAGATAGTGCAGGTGCTACTAACATCCTCCCTGTTTCTTCTGTGAGAAAGTAGGAAAAGAAAACCAACCTGACTAAGGATAAAACTCCTAGGATATCATCCAGAAATAAGGGATATAGGAATAAGAGAAAATGGGGCTCCAACCCCAAAAATAGTTTTTAATGAATATTTATTTTGGAATTTTTAGGGTATAACAAACCCTGACACGTTTACTATCTTAAAAATATTTATCGATACTCATCATCCTAAATTTTTTGAAATTTCTAATCAAAAAATCAGTTTTAAAAATTGATTTTTTTTCATATATTCAATTTTGGTTATTTTTTTTGGAGCTTGTAAAAACTGCTCAACTGTTGAGACCCTTTGGATATTTGCTCACTCTTCTTTGCAGAATGTTAACATTTTTAATATTTCCAAGAATTCCTTTACCTATGATTTTATCTTTGATCACTCACATATCTACTATTATTTTATATATTCTATGAATATATACCAAGATAGGAGACCCATTTGGCATGATCTCTACCACCTAAGTAATAACATTCATTACCCTTTTTTTTTGTAGTGGTGACTTTAGTTCCATTATTTCCCCAAGTGAGAAAATGGGACCATCTCACTCCACTATTTCATCAAGGGAATTTAAAACCTATATTGAGGATAATAATCTTATTGAAATTAATCTCACTTGTGACAAGTATAAATGGTATATAAACCATTATAATAGATTGGTTTACATCAAATTAGATAGAGATTTCACAAATATTTTATCCTTGAATAAATGGGACAACATCTCTAGCATCACCCTTCCTAATCTTAATTCTGACCACCATCCTATCCTGGTTAACTTCTCTTTCAATAACACCAAGCCTTTTTTACCTTTTAGATTTAACATATATTGATTTTGGACTCTAACTATACTAACAATATAATTTTTTTTGGTTCTCCATATGCAATTGAAATGATAATTTTTTCCTATATCATTAAATTAAAAAATTTAAAACAAGTTCTTAGGGAATGGAGTAGATAAAAATATAAATAAATAGACAATTAAATCCTTCTTTTCAAAGAGAAACTTTCCCAAATTCAGAACAACACTAATTCTACTAATTTTTCTTCAGATCCACAACACCAAATCAATATTACTACGAAACTTGTTTCCTTGCTCACCTTCAAGGATAAAATTTAAAAACAAATTTTTAAAGCTAAATGGATCACTGATGGTGACAAAAATACTAAATTATATAATTCCATTCAAAATAATAGGAAAGTGTATAGGCCTCTAGCCTTCCTAAGAGATGAGGAAAACCTCATTGATACTGAAGAAGGTATTTCTAATCATGTCATATCTTACTTTGAAAATATTTTCAATGGGGCCAATGTTAAAAAAGTTCTTTTTCCTGATTTCATTCCAGCTATGGTAAATAAAGAGGACAAGTCCTTTCTTAATAGCATTCCACTTTATCATGAGATTAGAGAAAATGTCTTTAGCTTAAATCCTAATAATTCTCTAGGTCCTGATGGATTCAATAATGGATTCTACTAGCAATTTTGGGATGCGATTCAAGATGATGTTTGTAGATTGGTAAGGACTCTCTTTTCTAAAGGCATGCTCCCCCATGGGATGAACTCCTAATTAATTTCGTTAATCCCTAAAGTAGATAATAATTCAAAGATTCATCTCTTGAGACGTATTTCCATTATTAATTCTCTTTATAAAATCATTACCAAGATTCTTATTAATAGAATTTATCATATCATCCATAAAATTGTCTCTTAGAAACAATTTGGTTTTTTTAAAGGAAGGTCCATCCAATATTGTATTTTCCTTGCCTTAGAATTCCCTAAATTATTAAATTAATCTAGTAGAGGTGGAAATATTACCATAAAATTTATATTTGGAAATATTTTGATACTATTGATTGGAGTTTTATTTTCCAAGTTCTGTAGGGTTTTGGGTTTAATGAATCTTTCATTAGTATAATTAAAACTATTTTCAAATTTTCCTTCATTTCAATCCTTGTTAATGGATCTCCTAAGGGTTACTTTAAATGAACCAAATGTGTCTGAAAAGGTGACCCCATCTCTGACATTATTTTATCGATTTTCAAAGATTACTTAAGCATATTACTCAATCATATTGTGGATTAGAACAAGATTCAACCGATACACGCCGCCAAGAATCTGAGTGTACCCACGCATCTATTATATACTAATGAAATCATCATTTTTTACAAGGTGATAAAAAAATATCAGTAATCTCAAATGTTCCCTCCCGCACTATGAATATGTTTATAAAAAAACCATTAGTTAGAGAAAATCCTACATCTTTCTTGGGAATAGGTTTCCTTCTAATAGAAAATCAAATATTATCAATGTTTTAGTCATTAATGAATGATATCTCCCCTTAAACTATCTTACTTTTCCCATTTTTTGGGGAAGATCCAAGTCTAGTTACCTTTATACAAATGTTAACCAAACCCTCCACCAACTCTCCTCGTGGAAAGGGGAGTCCCTCTCCATGGACGACATGGTCTGTCTTGTCAAGTCCACTATTATTTATAAAATTGTATATTCTATGATTGTTTATAAATGGAATGAAGGTATTTAAAAAAAATAAATGTTTCCATAAAAAACATTGTGTGGAGTGGAAGCACATTTAAAAGTAAACTGGTGACTGTTACCTAGTCTATATGTTTCAAGACTTTAGATAAAGGTGCCCTCAACATCAAAATTATCAAGATTTTAAATAATTCCTTATACACTAGACTCACTTGAAACCTTCTTTATAAAAACTATAACTCACTCATTTCCCTCAAAAACTGATTTCTTGATAAATTAAAGAAGGAAATTTAAATTATATGAGCTCTTCCATCTGGACTTATTTTAAAAATTATTTTTTACAACATCATGTCTAACTCTATATGGATGGTGAGAAAATACACTTCTTTGAAATTATGGATAGAAAAATAGAATGGCGCTTCTATCATTTCAATGGTTTACCCCACTCAACCACCCAATCACACTAATAATACCATTAAAGATATGTTACACTCTCAAGGCTTTAATTTACCAGACAATATTAAGAAGGTCATTGAAAACTATCCATTTTACAACACTGATGATTTTTTAATTTGGGAACCTTCTCATAATGGCATGCATGAATCTAAAATTTTTCATGTCCACATTTTTAGTAATTCTAAAAAAAATTCTAGTTCACTAAAAAACATTAATAAATTATGCTTAAATCCCTTGCGATTCATGCTTGTTTGTCATATTGTGCACAAAGGGTTTCCACTGACACCTGTATTCAATATTTTGGGATTTAACTTTGCTCTAAATTTCATATTTGTAATAAAAATTGGGAAGAAATTAACCACATGTTTATTTCTTATGATATAGACATTTCTCTTTGGAATTATGTCTTTGATCTTTTTGAGTGTAGATGGTTACTTCATGACTCTACCACCACTCAACTACAACATTGTGTAGATATGAAATCCTCTTAGAAATTCAAGAATCTCTTCATAACTTACATAGATTAGAGTCTATATGTGATTTGGTATGATATAAATGATCATTTTCATAGAAAATACTCATTTAGTCATTATGTAGGAAAGATGAGAATCCTAATTTCCATTAGAGAAGCTGCCTTGATTCAGAAGGGTCTTTGCAGTAACATAGTTAGAGACTTTGGGATTTTGTAGAGGATTGCGGTAAAGGGTATTTATCCTCATCATAGATTTAATTTTGAAGTTTTCTGGGAAGCTCCGCTCCCATGATGGATTAAAGTTAATGTTGATGGTGCTTCTAAAGGCAACTCAGGACCCTTGGGTTGTGGTTCTATCTACATAAATCACTCTAGGAAAACACTAGGGTTATTATATGGAATATGTTGTGTCACCTCATCTCTAGAAGACATAATTATGGGATTGAGTCATGCTATATCTTTTTTGAATAAACATGGATGAAAAAAATCTCTGGATCGAAAGCAATTCGACAACCATTGTGCATGCTCTTTGGAATGGTGTAGTGCACTTTGTATAGCCAATTACTTCACGTTGGATGGATTGTCTGCATTTTCTTATAGATTCCAACTATATTATGACTCCTACCTTTTGTGAAGTAAAAAAGGTCATGGATGGCCTTTCTAATATGGGAGTCAACCATGAAATTACATAGTTAAATGAACTCCCTTTTGATTTATTTTCTATTGATGATAGGGATTCTAAAAAAATCCCATCTTTCAAACTCATGTAATACTTTCCTTCAATAAATTTAGTGTTTTGGTCTTTGAAAAAAACACCACCATTTAAAAAATATATAATTGAAATTATAGACAACTATCCTCATTTTACATGATTTTCCATATGTGTATACAAGTAAAATGATCATGAAAACCAAGGAAACGGATGTCCCTAGAATGATGAAATTGTATCTTAAACTCATAAAAAAGTACATAAATGAACTTAATAAAATTATAATAAATAAAATCCATATATAATATATTCTTAATTAATTAATTAATGGATTTTATTTTATTATACAGTACATTAAGATCAAGTGTATAACAGTTTCAGACATAAGGTAAGGGATTCTTTTTGAACCTCAATTTTACCTTTAGGTTACACTTTCTCTCTTTTTATACCAATGAAAATATTATTAATTTTATATAATTATTATACATTCTGTGTATACATTCCAAAATAATGTATCTATATCCAATCATCCTTATTTTATGGGGAAATACAAGTTTTAAAAAGGTTCCCTTCTTAATTCCTCTCTATAAGCAAACCCGATTAAAGGGAACTTCTTGATTTCTCACCCGTTTTCAAGTGCACTCCATAATCTGTTTTAAGAAAAAATTATTTTTCTAAAATCATTAAATTTATAATGAAAAACTATATTTATTAATTTTTGGTTTTATATAAACAATTATTCATTTTCTATTTTAAATAATCTTTAAAATTTTCCCTTAAACCACACTAGAAGTGGCTAATTTCTAAAGTTTCTTAAACAATATTTTTATATGTTTCAATTAATTTGGACATATTTTATCATGATATATATTTATTTTCACTTATTATTGTCCATGTATTTTTTATATCCACTCTTTCATGGAAACCTTAATGACACACCCATTTTTTATGCCTTATGACATGATTACGATACCCATTTCTTTCCATGGGTAACCCTTATATTTTTTCCTTATGTATAATTATTCATGTGGAACACATATGCATGACCATGTTATGATGGGTGTTCCCATATAGCACTGAAATTCAATGGGTAATGTTTAGACTCATGAGAATTCATGTTAGAAGAGGGAGTGAACCCGAATCCTTTATGGGACTTTTTCTGCCATGTGAAATGGACTGGGGAGATAGCCTTGACTCATGATCCTCCATATGTAATGGTCTTGAAAGTTAGTCTTGAATCATGTTTATGTCATGTTGTATTTTATTTCCACATTCATATGATTCCATTATTACATGATTCCATTTTATACATGTTATGCTTACTTGTGTTTATTCATTCCCTTTTTATGTCATCATGTTATGCCTTCTAATCCTTGTGATATGATTTATTTCTATATTTATAACCTTACTATGTTTTTTTAGCTCATCCCTCTGTTCATGTATCCCTAAGTTATCCTATACTGGTGTAAGATCTAAAATGAAGTTAGGATATCACTATAAAGATTGAATAAAATATGTTTTTATGCTTTATAATTATGTATCTAATCTCCCAAAGACACTAGTATTTATGATCATTGGATTGTAATTGTTGGTTAATTATGATTAAAATCATGTAATAATGTGTGTAAAAGGATAGGGATGTTATAAATTGCCTCTAAGTAACACCAAGTCTAGTAAAGGATACCCATCTTTATGTCTACTTGGTTAAGTAGACCCAAAACCTTCCTAAGAACCCTTAATAACAGTAAGTGTACTGACAAGGGCTAGACTGGAACTTAGTTGTATGGTTACATTATTTATAAATTAATGGAAGGAGATATCTAAATTAATATTTACATTAAGGTATTTTTATACATTATTCATAAATTGAATTTATTTTATCATTTTAAATGATTTTTAACATTATATAAATTTTATATAATAAATTAACCATGTCTTGATAAAATAATTTACACACAATAAATTTCATTTTCTTGGTGACTGAAATCGAGTTCTATTTATCATGTGTGTTACTATATGATAACACTCAAATCTTTAAACATGCATAAATAGAAACATTCATCATGAATTTATTCAATTTTTTTCTTTTCATGATCATTGCCTATCCTATGTAAATGTAAAACAATTACGAATTCACATAATTAACCAAACAAGATAAAATTAAATAAATAATGAAATGATCTTGATATATATTCTACTGGTTGATACATAAAATAAATAATGGATCAACTGAGACCCTAGGGTAATACCTAGATTCATTATTGACTCTTAATGAAAAACCCATTAAACTCCCATGCACTCTACTTATTTTTTTTCATGCTTGATATTGACTTAAGCCATATCATTAATAATGACTTCGAACTTTACAATGTATACTCACACATGGGTGAAAGGAACTCAAGATGTGAAGTTAAATTTTATCACTCAAATTTGGAAACATATACCCTTATTCATTTAAATATAGATGGATGATACACAGATCTTAAAAATGATAAATAATTATTAAATTTTAAAAAAATAAATTCAATAGTTAAATTAAATAAATAAACACTAAACATGCATAAACCAGTCTCAGCTCATGATCTGTCAACATGCAATTATATTGAATAATAATAATTTAAATTTATAAAATTAAACTAGATGGTATTTTTAATAAATTGAAATTTTATTAAAATAATTTTAATTAATTATCGATATGTCACTTTCACCTAAAATAATTTTTATAAAATCAAAAAATTTACATTTAATTTAATTTTTTTACTATTTTTGAGCCTGTTTAGACCCTAAAAAGATCTCCAAAAGTTAAAAATGCGCCTGGGACAGGTGCATTAGGTCTATTCTGATCTGTCCTGCCCTAGGTCAGGTCGAACTGACCAAATTCTAGGTTAGTGATGGATCACATGCCCCTGATAGGCATGCATAGAATGGGAAGGGAACCCCAAATGGGGTGCTACAGGAAAGACAATTTTTTTAATAAAAAAATGCACCTCATGTGGGGTTCTCTCTTAATCACCTATGACCCCAATTAATGGGGTGGATATTTTTTCAATATGGATTTATTTTCCACTCAATTTTTATAATATATATATTTTTTTATTTTAAAATTACACATAGGGTATGAGAAACAAGCCTCCTCTCAACCAGTGAGTTCTCCTCTGATGATCCTACACTACACTAAATACCTTCTTTCCAAAGGAGTATATATATATATATATGTATGTATCTATGTATGTATGTATATATATATGTATATCAATTTCTATAATTTATTTTCAAAAAAATATTTCTGATCTTTGATTAACCATATCTTGGTCATACAAACTCAGATCGATTTACCTCTAATGGATTTGAGACCTTATTAAATCCCTATTTTTGAATATTTTCAAATTTAATCTAAATTTAAAATCTTTTTGACTTAAATAATTTCATTTTTTTCTATGATAAAATTGAAGGAACCCGTCATACATCAAAAGCGTAGAAATATGGATAATTAAAATTTTCAACATCAAATCTATCATAAATTACGTGATTTATCGTAGAGATTCCCAGTTCATGCTAAGGATCTTGTATGAATTAATTTAAGTATGAAAATGAAATAAAAATGATACTTTGTCATGACAATGAAATCTCAGTGATAACCTCCATTCTCCAGATTGATGTATCTTGAATACCATAAAGTAGACTCCCTCTAGATTATACACATGTGTAACAAATCTCCACAAAAATTGTTCTTTGATTCCTAGGTTCTAGCGTGGAATATATAAGGACTTACATAACTCCTTCAATCATCAAAATATCACATGATAAATACCCAAACATTTATTTATATATTATATATCTTTCTATCTTTAATAACTTGAGTGAAAGGAGAGGAAGAGAGGATAACTCTAAAATTAGTGAAAAATCCTTTAGAATCTATTCATGGCTAAAAAATGTTCTTAAATATTAAGAGTCATATTTCCAAAATTTCACTTGAACCCTTGGATATGTTAACCATATTAAACTATCCCAAATATAATTAATAACCTCATAAATGTGTCATACCTACCATGAACATTTCATCAAGCACTAGTGACATTAATAAAAATCTTGTGATAAACTACAAGATAATAACTCAACTCATTCCTCCCATAATTATTTAACAAACCTTGACTGATGTGAAATCTGTTTGAAAAACAATACTTTTTCCTATTCAATTTTATTATTATATAAACTTGTGAATACCTTGAAAAAATAAATTAAATTCTAATTATTAAAAACTAGATTAATATAATTAAATTTAATTTACCAGTGGCCATTCATTTGGAAACTTTTTGGCTCTAAAAAGTGGATCTCAATTCATTTTAAACTCCAATTCATCTTAATTAGTGGATCTTATGAATAATTTATGTACAACCCTCTAATCCTCCTCTCAATAGAAGTCAGTCCAACTCACAAACGAAGAGTATTCATTATCTAGAAATTCATTATTATCTCTAAAGAGATGAGGATAATTCAAAGATACATATACCTTCAATAAATTCTTATCATGTAACATAATCCCTTTGTCTCAATATCTCATTCAAGAAGGTTGCATCACTTGTGTTATCAACCTATATGCTCTAAATCCATTTCTTTGAATTTTAAGAAGTAAAATATCTAACAAACCTTCATAGATATGGAATTATCATATAGTTCCATTTTCATTATAGGGCCTGATATATCAACTTTTGTGAACATCAAAAGGGACAAATAATTTCTTGAATTATTCATTAATTACATATCATTTATAAAAAATCCAATATATCCTACTTCCAAATGAACATATTGTAACACCCCGAGATTTTATGAAAAATATTCATTTTAATTTCATTAATGTCTTGTGTTATACGCTACACAAAAAGGTGCTTTCAAAAAATGCATCCCTGACTTGCCTTGCATTACACACAATCGCAACGTTCCTCGATAGCGTGTGTAGTACGCAATACCGAGTTTCACTAAACGAGATATTATTATAATATTATTATGAACTAGCCGTTATGAATAGTAATACCCACTTTTTGAAATTTTATAAATTTTATCTTTAAAAATGGACTTCATTTTTGGATTCGGAATATCGAAATTATCTTAGGGTGAAATTTTGGTACTTTTTGGATAACTTTCATATTTTGATGAATAGTGAAAATTACTAAATTTTAATTAAAAACAACTTTTTTAATAGAAATAATTAATAGTGATAAATTATTAATTTGAGTGGTTTTAAAGTATATTTAGAATATATTTTTACAATTTAATACAATTTTGGTCATTGGATGTAATTTCACATTTAAACCAGACATAAACAAGTGTCAATCTTTTAATAGTTATTATCTCTTAAGAACACGCTATTTGTTTTGACGATGGGAATTAATTTTTAAATTAATTAATGTAAATGATATGTTTTGAATTTGGTAAAATAGACATCATTTTTTAATTCATAATATCAAATATAGCTTAGGCCTAATTTTTGGTATTTTTCTGGAAACTTTCATTTTTTGATGAATAGTGAAACCACTAAGTGGTAGTTAAAAAAATGAATTTTTCATAAAACATAATTTTACCGCTTCTGTGAGTGATATTTCGAAAATCTGAGAGACAAGGTTAATATCAAGGACTAAAATGTGGTTCAATGAGATGAAAATAATTTTTGGTGCATAGTAACTTTTTACTTTTTTTACCACGGTTAAAAGTAAATAGGGTAATTAAGGGTAAAAATGATATTATTATTACCCTAACACATGTCCTAATTCTATTGGATAAGTGTAATTCGTCCAAAACAACCTTAGAAATAAAATATGACCATTTAGGCCCACTTGTATTAGATTAGGACATTTATTATTAATTTATTAAAAGAAAGGTTAAAATAGTTAAAATCAAAGTTTAATAACTAAATTACTTTTAATATAGGGTTATACATAAGATAAATTCGACTATAAATATTCATTATAAATATAAAAAGATTTCATACATAATGGTTTTTTATTTTTAATTTTTAGACATTAAATAATTTAATTTATGTATGACACAATGAAGATGCAGTAATTATCTTATTAATGAAATATTGACATAATTGATGTTATAAATACCCAAATAAATGTAATTTGAGACTTTTTATGAATTCCAATAATTTTCTAGGTTACTATTACATATTAGTACTGATTTAATTAACTTTTTGTGAAATAATATTTCTGTTATGAGTTTCACAAAAATCAATTACCAAATAGTGTCAAAATTGACATAAAATAGTTTTTAAAAAAAATATTATATTATTAATTGTTATTTTATTTCTAAAAATATAAGGTTCGGCCAAATGACTTAGATAAGATTGTATATATTAATAATAAACAACTTGGGGTTCTTTTGGACTGTTACAGTAAGTTTATTAACCTTATAGTGTAAAAAAACAAGAAGAAACGGTAAAAGTAAAATTATTTAACTTAAGGTTAAATCTAAATGATAAGGTTAAAATAGATACCTAAACTTGTCTAAAATTCAATTGGATGAGAGGATTTCGACCCATACCCACCTTAGATTCAAAATAACTCAATTTGGGGCTATTAAAAACTGAATATGACTTTATAATAAAATAATATTTTTAGTTTTTCCAAAGGTGCCCCTCTCCTCCCTTATAAAAGGGCACCTCCTCCCTCTCTTCCTCACACCACTTTGAGCCTTCAAGCTCGGCCAAACCCTGCCAAATTATATTCTCCACTTACATAGAAACATCTTAGAGGTTCTGGTCTTATTCAAAGACCAATTTTATTTCCCCAAGAGGAGGTCTCAAAGAGGCGCTTCAAAGAAGATGAGGTTCAGATACATACGAAGCATATCAGACATAAGGTAAGGGGTAATTTTGCAAATATCATTTTTATCCGAGATTTCTTATTCACAAGTATTTACTGGGGCTATTTCTATCATGTCCATGTTTTATAAAAGTGTTTTCATGTATGTTTAAAGTCCTTTTTACCCATTTTTGACTTTTACTTCATGGTATGTAAGGAATCTTTCTTTTATTTACGTTACGAGGTACTTTTTTGACTTTTCCAACAAAATTACGAGGAGAATGTTATTTTTAACTTATACGGTGTGAACGGATTTTTACAGTTTTATAAAGCCTTATTTTCATGAAGCTTCCTCTAAAAGATTTCATGACTATTTTCAACAAAATACTATTCTTTTAAAATTTCATGACATTTTGGGAAAAGAAAATGATTTTGAATAAGGAAGGATATTTTCCTCAAGAATTAATTTCAAGTGTTTTATCAAAACCATTTTCCATCTAAGATGATATTATTTCATATGTGTATGTTTCATGTATAATGTCTCTGTGATTTACATGGTTTCACTTTTCTAATTATGAAATGATATCCATTTCTTTTATATGGATTATGTGATGATGGTATGATGTTTATGAAACCCATTTTATTAGTTGGGTTATTATGAATTATGTATGTTTATTTTGTGGCACAAGTAAGAATGATTTCATTTTGAGATTGGTGGGACCTATATCTCGCTCCAATTCATTGGGTAAATATTTATATCTCATGAGATAGACATGGCTGGAACGGTAAGTTAATCCGGTTCAGTGTTATAGGACTGAAACGAGGAGTGAACTCGATTCAGAAAGGGACTTTGTCCACTAAGATGGTCTTGGAAGCAATGCCTTGGATACTATGGAAATAATGACATGTGCTGAATGGTTTCCACAATTACATGTTTTATTCCCATTATATTTTATCATGGTTGATGTTCTATTATGATATATGCCTTACGTACTTCCACGATTTATGTCTTTGCTCAAGATTTTGATGTTTAAATTTCATGTTCAAGTTTTTGCTTCCAAATGTTTATGGATTGTTTTATGTTATCTATGTTTTCCCTTACTGAGCGTTTGAGCTCACCCTTTTTATGTTTTATTTTCCCCAGGAAATATATAAAGTTTTTAGGTAAGGAAACAAAAAGGGGAAGATCGTTATGGGAGATGTTGAAGATATTTCAACATGATTAGAAGTTTATATTCCGAGTTTCCAAAGTCACTAAACTATTATGGTCCTTGTGTGTCTGTTTTTGTTATATATTAAGTATTCCGCAATAGTAATGTAATGTCCATGTACGTCAAGCTTCGGGTCTCTACAATTAGTATTAGAGGAAAGGTTTAGTCAACCTTTGGAAACTAGGATGCGAGAACTTTAGTGAGATCCCTAGAGATATTTCTAAGGTATGTCTAGGGATGTCCCTAAGGTTAAGTATAAGTATAGGTTATAGTCCTAGAATTATGGTAATGATATTAGATTAAACCTAAGATGTTAGATATTGAAGTTACTCCCCCTTTATTATGATTTTTTCCTCTCACACTATTGTTTTTGGGTTTTAGAAAATGGATGGAAACAAGATGATTCACAATAATAGAGGATATAATGGACAATGGAATGATATTCTTCATGAGAAACCAAATGAAATGGGATTTGGAAGTCCAAACATCATTATTATGCTGAATCATCAATCTCATAATATGATCAATAAACTCAAATTTGGTAAGTTTCCTGACTCAGCTAATAAGAGAAAGATGAAGTTTCATGATGATCATAGAGGAAAGAAAGTTCAATTTCCCCTATATAAATCATGTGGGAAGAGGCATCAAGGAGAATGTTTCAAAGGAACTGGAAGATGCTTTGGGTGTGGAAAAGAAGGACATAAATCTAGTAAGTGCAAAGTAAAAGGTTCAGTTAACACCATGGATGAGAATAATGGTATTGATACGACATCAAAAATGGTTAAATGTTTTAAATGTGGAACGTACGAGCATTATGCAAACCAATACCCTAAGGGAAAGTCTCATGAAGAGAATCAGTATGGTCGTATGGGTAATATTTATGTTGATGATGATGAAGAGACTACAAATGATATGTGAGATGAAAGAATTGTTAAATCTCGGTCAATGGTTTAAGAAGGTAGTGGAATGATCACATGTTTATCAAGTGTAATGTTGTATAAGTAATCTCATGGTACTATAGAATAAAGAGACATCTAAGGATTGTTACACTGTTGTCTTTCCTTATGTTTTGATAGTGTGTGATGAATGTTACCAGTATTTTTGGAAAGTAGATGATATGCGCATAATGAAGGGATAAAGAGAAAATGAAATGTTTGATAGTATTCACGAGCTCATGACTGATATAAGGAGAAGGTTATATCATGGTTTGAGTATATAAAATTTCTGGATTTTGGTATGTGGAAAGAGTTAACTTTTGAAAACATTCATGTTTTCACTAAGGTTTAATGGGTATTCATTTTTCAAGAGAATAAATGATTAAGGTATTAACATGATTGGAATGTGACCAACAAGATAATGGGGGATAAATGATGGTTGGTTGATGACATTTCAAGTAATCATTTTCTTTATACTATGAGCTTGGACCAAAGTATTTTAGATAAATATTGGAATGAATTATGTTGGACATAAGATAGTATTGTTTAAGGATAGAACTTTTTTCGATATTATTGATGGGATGTTATAGTAATGTAGTTTTAGAAAAAGGACAACCTGCAGGACGAGCGACAACCCATCGTGTCAGACAAAGCTGTGGGAATCGAACCCACAACCGAAGTGCGACTGGCCTTTATCACCTACCACTGGCCTACAGGAAGTCCCTGGTTAGTAAAAACTAGTTTTATTTTATTAAGCATTATGATTGATGAAGTATAATCCATTTTAGGAACCATATATGATTAATCTCACTATAGATGGACTTATGTATTTTTTGATAAATTTTCTAAACTTTTGTTTGAGATTGATGAAATGAACCATCATTCTATCACATGATCTACTAACACATCACGAATGAGAAATTCAACTTCATTTCTTTAAGATATGAAGTGGAAATTGTCCAAAGAATGACCAACGGTGAGACTGTACCAAAATCACGAAAGTATTTCTTCTAACTCCAATTTCATCAACTTTAGGGAAATGATCTTGAAAACCAAAAATGTTGTCCTAGTTCTCTTATATCCAATGAATCAGATGGTACCTTATATCGTCACAAATTTATGGCTTTGTGATTGTTGGCTTTTTCATAGCCATGTTTTCTACCACTCTCCATCAGAACTTGATGGTTAAATTTTTCTTCCATATCCATATTTTCACCTACGTTCTCCTACGTGGAAACCCAGTGATGAGTTAATTTGGGTAACCATTATGTTTCATACTTTAGTTTTTAAAGCCAAGTTTTGGTATTCCTTTTTACGATGTGGGTTTCTATTAAAGAAACTTTCGAGTAGTAAACCATTTATAACCCCGACGAATTTTGAGGGCGAAATTCATTTTAAGGGGGGTAGAATGTAACACCCCGAGATTTTATGAAAAATATTTCTTTTAATTTAATTAATGTCTTGTGTTGTACGCTACACCAAAAGAAGCTTTCACAACACGCATCCCTGACCTGCCTTGCATTACACGCAATCGCGAACTTCCTCGATAGTGTGTGTAGTACGTAATACCGAGTTTCACTAAACGAGATATTATTATAATATTATTATGAATTAGCCGTTATGAATAGTAATACCCACTTTTTGAAATTTTGTAAATTTAATCTTTCAAAATGGACTTCATTTTTGGATTCGGAATATTGAAATTAGCTTAGGGTGAAATTTTGGTACTTTTCGGATAACTTTAATATTCTGATGAATAGTGAAAATTACTAAATTTTAATTAAAAATAACTTTTTTAATCGAAATAATTAATAGTGATAAATTATTAATTTGAGTGGTTTTAAAGTATATTTAGAATATATTTTTACAATTTAATACAATGTTGGTCATTGGATGTAATTTCACATTTAAACCAGACATAAACAAGTGTCAATCTTTTGATAATTATTATCTGTTAAGAACACGCTATTTGTTTTGACGATGGGAATTAATTTTTAAATTAATTAATGTAACTGATATGTTTTTAATTTGGTAAAATAGAAATCATTTTTTAATTCATAATATCAAATATAGCTTAGGCCTAATTTTTGGTATTTTTCTAGAAACTTTCATTTTTTGATGAATAGTGAAACCACTAAGTGGTAGTTAAAAAACTGAATTTTTCATAAAACATAATTTTACCGTTTCTGTGACTGGAATTTAAAAAATCTGAGAGACACGGTTAATATCAAGGAAAAAAATGTGGTTCAATGAGATGAAAATAATTTTTGGTGAATAGTAACTTTTTACTTTTTTTTACCACGGTTAAAAGTAAATAGGGTAATTAAGGGTAAAAATGATATTATTATTACCCTAAAACATGTCATAATTCTATTGGATAAGTTTAATTTGGCCAAAAACAACCTTAGGAATAAAATGTGACCATTTAGGCCCACTTGGATTAGATTAGGACATTTATTATTAATTTATTTAAAGAAGGGTTAAAATAGTTAAAATCAAAGTTTAATAACTAAATTATTTTTAATATAGGGTTATACATAAGATAAATTCGACTATAAATATTCATTAGAAATATTAAAAGATTTCCTATATAATGGTATTTTATTTGTAATTTTTAGACATTAAATAATTTAATTTATGTATGACACAATGATGATGGAGTAATTATCTTATTAATGAAATATTGACATAATTGATGTTATAAATACCCAAATAAATGTAATTTGAGACTTTTTATGAATTACAATACTTTTCTAGGTTACTATTACATATTATTACTGATTTAATTAACTTTTTTCGAACTAATCTTTCTGTTATGAGTTTCAAAAAAATCAATTACC
Source organism: Viscum album (assembly GCA_963277665.1). Taxonomy (NCBI): domain Eukaryota; kingdom Viridiplantae; phylum Streptophyta; class Magnoliopsida; order Santalales; family Viscaceae; genus Viscum; species Viscum album. Next base: position 112,719,297 of record OY728133.1, on the reverse strand, counting down.
AAATAGTGTCAAAATTGACATAAATAGTTTTTAAAACAAATATTATATTTTTAATTGTTATTTTATTCCTAAAAATCTAATGTTCGTCCAAATGACTTAGATAAGGTTATATATATTAATAATAAACAAATTGGGGTTCTTTTGGCTTGTTATAGTAAGTTTATTAACCTTATAGTGTAAGAAAACAAGAAGACACGGTAAAAGTAAAATTATTTAACTTAAGGTTACATCTAAATGATAAGGTTAAAATAGATACCTAAACTTGTCTAAATTCAATTGGATGAGAGGATTTCGACCCATACCCAACTTAGCTTAAAAATAACTCAATTTAGAGCTATTAAAAAGCAAATATGACTTTATAATAAAATAATATTTTTAGTTTTTCCAAAGGTGCCCCTCTCATCCCTTATAAAAGGGCACCTCCTCCCTCTCTTCCTCACACCAATTTGAGCCTTAAAGCTTGTCCAAAACCTACCAAATTCTCTTCTCCACTTCCATAGAAACATCCTAGAGGTTCTTGTCTTCTTCAAAGACCAATTTTAGTGCCCCAAGAGGAGGTCTCAAAGAGGCACTTCAAAGAAGAGGAGGTTCCGATACATACGAAGCATATCAGACATAAGGTAAGGGATAATTTTGCAAATATCATTTTTATCCAAGATTTATTATTCGTAAGTATTTACTGGGGATATTTCTATCATTTCCATGTTTTATAAAAGTTTTTTCATGTATGTTTAAATTCCTTTTTACCCATTTTTGACTTTTACTACATGGTATGTAAGGAATCTTTCTTTTATTTACGTTACAAGGTACTTTTTTTACTTTTCCGAAAAAAGTATGAGGAGAATGTTATTTTTAACTTATACGGCGTGAAAGGATTTTTACAGTTTTATAAAGCCTTATTTTCATGAAGCTTTCTCCAAAATATTTCATGACTATTTTCAACAAAATCCTATTCTTTTAAAATTTCATGACATTTTGTGAAAAGAAAATGATTTTGAATAAGAAAGGATATTTTCCTCAAGAATTCATTTCAAGTGTTTTATCAAAACCATTTTCCATCTAATATGAAGTTATTTCATATGTGTATGTTTCATGTATAATGTCTCTATGATTTACATGGTTTCACTTTTCTGATTATGAAATGATATCCATTTCTTTTATATGGATTATGTGATGATGGGATGATGTTTATGAAACCCATTTTATTTGTTGGGTTATTATGAATGATGTATGTTTATTTTGTGGCACAAGTAAGAATGATTTAATTTTGAGATGGGTGGGACCTATATCTCCCTTCAATGCAATGGGTAATGATTTATATCTCATGAGATAGACATGGCTGGAACGGTAAGTTAATCCTGTTCAGTGTTACAGGACTGAAACGAGGAGTGAACTCGATTCAGAAAGGGACTTCGTCCACTAAGATGGTCTTGGCAGCAATGCCTTGGCTACTATGGAAATCCTGACATGTGCTGAATGGTTTCCACAATTACATGTTTTATTCCCATTATGTTTTATCATGGTTTATATTCTATTATGATATATGCCTTACGTACTTCCACGATTTATGTCTTTGTTCAAGATTTTGATGTTTAAATTTCATGTTCAAGTTTTTGCTTCCAAATGTTTATGGATTGTTTTATGTTATCTATGTTTTCCCTTACTGAGCATTTGAGCTCACCTTTTTTATGTTTTATTTTTCACAGGAAATTTAGAAAGGTTTTGGGTAAGGAAACAAAAAGGGGAAGATCGTTATGGGAGCTGTTGAAGATATTTCAACATGATTAGAAGTTTATATTCCGAGTTTCCAAAGACAATTAACTATTAAGGTCCTTGTGTGTCTGTTTTTGTTATGTATTAAGTATTCCGCAAAAGTAATGTAATGTCCATGTACATCAAGCTTCGGGTCTCTACACATATGGCATCACAATTTTTTATCCATACATAAAAGTACATGGATCATGATATGCATTAATAATAAAATCAATTAAAATAAACAATATATATGTTCATAGATAGGAACATACAATGACACATAGAACATGTGGATTTCTTATCAATGGGTAAATTTTCATAACCTACTTTATTTTAGATTACCAAGGGTGGACTTCATGAGAATATTTCTTAATGTATTATGATCCCCAACCCCTGATATCATGTATCATCCATGTACAGTCAGATAATGTCATCCAACCATAGAATATGTATTTAAGAAAACTATCATAGTATTTAAAGGCCCTTATCATATCAGGGAGCTACTATGACCTTTTAGTGCGACTAGTACTCTAATGAAATTATCAAATTCAATGTCACAAATAGTCAAGATATGATAAAAACATTATTAATAATAAATATCAAGAATATATAGGTAATCAAATGTAAGGAATTTGGTTCTGGGGCACCAAATATGACTATATGGACCTATAATTTTCATATATATATATATATATGTTATATCTTAATTGATAAATATTTATTACATAACATTATCATCTATGTCAAAATCATATAGGTCCAATATCTTTGGAAACTTGGATACATAAACAACTTATCTATAAGATATCTACATCATATTTTACTAAGTTATTCATAACTATCACTCTTTTCCGACATAACATACTTAATACCTTTCTTCATAACATGGGGAAATAAAACATAAGATAGGGTGATCTTAGATGACCATTAAGGGTAAATAAGGGAGATATTAATGATCACTTAAACATAACATGAGAATAAAGGTATGAGAACATGTGATTAACATTTTGAAACCATACCCAACATATCTCAGATCATAATTCTGAATCATGTCATAAATATTACTAGTTCATAAGACATGAACTATAAAGGAATCAAAGAACATGATAAATAAGGGCATAAAATTGGAATAAGACTTATGTTTGTGGCATATAAATAATAAGTTAAAATAATTACTTCATATAGTTTAGGATCAATTCCAAAACTATCACAGTGTATTGAGTTCACTTCCCATTACATCGTATTAGTCAAGGTTCACTCCCAAGACTATCATAGTGGACATAGTCCCTTACTGAAATGGGTTCACTCCCCATTCCAATACTATTTATCTCATGAGATTTATATATTTACCTAATTAATTATAGGTATATATAATTCCATTCAAATCTATCACATAATTAAAATCATACATATATTTGACACAAGATCATTAAATATTCATCATATCATAACCCGTGGAAAGGAAATAAATTTCATAAAAAATTCATCATAGCGTAACCCAAGGAAAAAACAGGTTTTCTTAACATTTCATAATTTTAATCATATAATAACCCATAGGAAAGAAATAGGTTTCATAAACATTTCATCATTTCATCGTAGCATAACCCATGGTAAAGAAATGGTTTCATAAATGTTTCATCATAAAATAATTAACTCCTGGGAAAGAAATAGTTTAAATATAATCATAATTAAATCATTATCATCATAAGACAACCAAATAATTAAAGTGTATGGTATCACTGGATTATATCTCTATTAATTCATAAGTAACATTAAAGGATATTATCATAGCATAAAATTCATTTAAAAGACTACATGGAATATTTCTTGAGGAAAATACCCTTTTTCACTTTGAAATCAATTATATAAAATATAAAAATTTACCAAATATTAAGAAAAAAATTTCATTGAAAATAACCTTGGAAACTTGTAAAATAAGAATAAAATCATTGAGTGTTCATGATGGCAGAAAATTCTATTCATGTTGTACTCGTTTAAACAAAGATTCCTTACATATTTTTGGTAAAAATTCAAAATTACCTCTTTCAGAAAACAATAAAAAGATTCTTTTTAAACCAATTTTGTAAAAAGTAAATCATGGGTAAAAATGACCGTAAACAATCATAACATAATATAAAAAATTCTTGAGATCATTTTTAGAAAACATATATAAGGAATAAAAATGATATTTAACCAAAGAGAGAAATAATGTTATATTTCCTTAAAAAAATTCGTTCAGTCTCTTGAGTTATTAAAGAGTTAAATATGAAAAAAATTAAATCTCAAGAAATAACCAGTGGAAAATAAAATTTACTAGATTATTATAGGTATATCATGAAATTTCCTCATTGGATACTTAATCAAAAAAAAATCCTGGTAAATAATGGGATTTCAACATAAAACCTTACCACTTCGATAAATTTTGAATCAAAATACCCATAAAATCATAAAATCAGAAGAAAATTTACATATCATGAAAATTATGACATCCCCTGATCTATAACTCTCTGAAGTAGCCAAAAGGGTTGATCACGAGACGTTAACTGCCGCTCCATGTATTCCAGAGGCTGCTAAATAGTAGTGGGGGTGTGAAATGTATTCCAGAGAGACTATACCCCCTAGTTTGAAGTGTCATAGTAGTATAAAAAATACAAAATAAATAAAAATAATCAAAGTAAAAAAATAGTAGAAGACAAAAATAAAATCCAACTCAATAATCCAATACATAATAAAGGAATAATTGAATGACATACTAGAATGAAATAAAATGTAATGCTAGAACAATACAAGAAAAAGACTAGAAAACTCAAAAAAGATACAAATGTCCCCGATCCCTAAACCCATGTAGGTTCCATATCCAAACTCCATCTCATAAGCAAATAGGAAATCAACTACAAGGTCCTTTTCCCATGTCCAAACCTGCATCCATGAAATCTTCCCAGGTACCAAATAGTGGCCTGAATAGGGTGTGAGTATAACTCAATAGGTCAACACCACCATGTTTAAACAAACTAGTCTAATAGTAAGTGAATATAATAAAGTGATAAATATGTGTATTAATTAATTCAACAATTAATAAAATACAATAAAAACCTTCTTCACCTCCATTCCAAAATATATATGAGGATTTCTTACAACCATGCTAACCAAAACCATATAACCAAGGTAAAATAACTTGCTTCGACACCATGAAAAAATATCTATGAGCATGTATTATGACCATGCCAACCAAAAACATATAACCATGGTATATTCACAATAATACCAACTCAAATCCCAATAAGCATTATAATATTCAAGTCAAATCCCGATAAGAATTACAAAATGGGATTAGGCATAGCCCACTATCTATAGGAATTACAACATGGATCTGGGCCAAGCCTTCTTAATATCATCATTACAATATATAAGTGTGAAAGTTCCAGGTCCAAGCCTGATATATAAGCATTATAGCAAGGAACACATTTCCTACCACACAACATGGATTCCATAATATCACATCACAATTCTCAATAGTTAATTATGAGAATTACCATTTTTATTTCATATGCCACTTATAATTATATCATAACTGATTAATAATTATATCAAGAAGAAATAAGCCACAATTTAGGGGTTCTATAGCAAGCAATCACCTAAGGTCTCATGTCTTGCTAAACACACTTTAAGACATTATCCAATTCAATATATTTATGGTTAGATCTTAGTTTAGGAGGCAATTGAACCAAAAGAATTCAAGGAATAATCCCTTTAATTGATTTTGTTACACACTACATTGGTGCAAACCCCAATATTTCATAATATTTGGAAATTATCAAACCATATTGTTAAGATTTATACCCCTACCTTTAAATAATGATCCAACAATGATTCCAATAGAAGAAACCATGAGGAAGAAGGTGAGGATGATTGAAAGGATATTCCTATATAAAAAATGATCAAGATCAAAACCAACAACGCAATCAGTCAAGGGATTTCACCTCAATATTGGAGAAGAAAAAAGATAAGGGAGAAACCTAATCAAAAATAATTACCAGAGATTGCTCACAAAAATAGGACATCTATAAGGGAGGTCGACACCCCAAATCACATATAGAAAGCCTTAGGTTCGAGAGGAGAAGAGTTGTAGCTGAAAAAATGATAATTAATATACAAAACATGTTTAAACCAAAAGGTTAAGTAATTACACAATGTGTAATGTAGTTACACATCATGTAAATATTTTTAATGGAATATTCCAAACAACCCATTGCTTCATATTAATGTTATTAAAACCCTCAAATAATTACACGACATGTAATCCATTTTCATCATGTGTAAATTTCTCATAGATGGTTACTCAACCCATTTTCCCTTTTAACAACCAAAACTACCTTTGAAGCTTCTCAACTTACCTAGAACACATGAAAAAATTTAACCCATTAATACCCAGACTCCATTAACTCAAACAGGAATATATACCCAATATTTAGGTCATTTTCCCCAACAAGGATCCCATGTGGGTCCACTCCAGTTTTATAAAGTTTCCCCGCAACCCAAGACCATGTTTATTCAAATGAAAAAATATGATGAAGAAAACACAATTGAAATAAAATGTTAACGGAACACTCATAGAGAGACATACCTAAAAAAATAAAAGATTTACAACCACCCCACCATATAACAACTCATCCCCATGCATCTATAAGTGTCACTATGAGGTCTTAGTGAACAAGTATAACCACTCTGTTTGAATATCATACTTCCTCTCCTAGGTATCCTCCTGAACTCACCCATTCTACAACCTCACTCGAACCAATAGTATAGTCTGAACCTAAATATATTTATCACTACGACCCATAACCAATATCAGATGCACCTAAAAGTACACATCAACACAAAGCTCAATGTCTAATATATCTATCACATAGGAAGTTTTTGGATGATATCTCCCTAGATGCGACATGTAGAACATGTATTTCATTGAGCTGTAGCATTATGGAAGGGATAAATGGTATGCCACTGGACCAAACCTTAACACTATCTCAAACGGCTCAACAAACCTAGGTGATAGCTTTCTCTGTTTTTTGATATGACCCTGCCCCAATCTAGATAACACCCAAATGAAAACATGATGGCCAACCTAGAATTCCAGAGGTCATCTTCAATGATTAGGATAACATTTATACCTAATTTATGTGGTCACCAACCACTATATGATCAACTGAACCAATTCATATGTATCCTACATGATATTAGGACCAACAAGTGCTGACTCACCTCCCTCCACCTAACAAAGAGGTGAATGGAATGAACTTACATAAAAGAAACAAAAGGGGCCATTTGGATTGATTCTTAAAAGATATTATTATTTGTAAACTTCATGAGTACCATATATTTCTCCCATTAACCAGAAAAATCAAAAAAAAAATCTCATAACATATCCTCTAGAACCTGAATAGTCTACTTATATTGACCATCAGTCTGTGGATGATAGGCTATGATCAAAATAACTCATGATCTCAAAGCCTTATGATGAATCTACCAGAAACATAAAGTGAAACAAGTATCTCTATCTGAAATGATTCTCCTTGGAACACCGGGTAACCAAACCACCTTGTGCATGTAAATACTATCAGGATCATTAATTGTGAAGGTTTCCTTAGTAGGTAAGAAGTGTGATACCTTGGTCAGTTAATCCAAAATTACTAATACAACATTATTCTTAAAATTTTTTCTTGGTAATATTATCACAAAATCTATCATGACATCATCCCATTTCTACTCAGGAATGGGTAAAGTCTGAAAAATCCCACCTGACCTTTGATGCTCAGATTTATCCTACTAAAAAGTGAATCATCTATCCATTAAGATTTCAACTTCCTTCTTCATTCCTAACCACCAGTACTAAATATGGATATCACAGAACATATTTTTCAAAGTAGGATGTACCATCCATATAAAAGCATGAACCATTTTCATTAGCTCCTCATAAAGGCTTATATAAACCCATACCCAGCCACAAAAAAGAAGAGAATTTCCACTATTGATAGACCATGTTGATGATGTCTCCGCACCACATATTTTTTCTATAAGAACTAAGACCTCCATATCAAAAAACTACTCGGTCTTAATCTGGTCCAAAATCACGGGTATAACAAATGTTGAAGTCAGAGTTATTCATCCCTATGACTCAAGAACATATAGATGCATGTCTACACAAAGGTCCATTATTCACCACTCATAACAAGATTCTTATACTAACTCTATCAATGTATTTTAGCTCAAAACATTTTAGATGATGTTTACCTTTCCTATTCTATATGATAATTCAATGTTGAGATATTATAGATACTCGACCCACCTCCTCTACCAAAGGTTCAGATCCCAATGAGAAAATATGTACCTGAGGCTCTTGTGATTTGTGTACAACACAAGCCTGTTACCCATGAGATAGTGTCTCCAACATCTTAGATAATGTACCACTAATAATAACTCCATATTATGAGTAGGGTAATTCCTCTCATGTGGTCTTAGGAGCCTATATCCATAAGCAACCACACAATCATCCTGTATTATAACTAATCTGAGTCTAAATCTGAATGAATCACAATACACAATATATGATTTACCTATAAAATGTAAAGTGAGGATAAGTGATGAGGTTATACTTCCTTTAATCTCCTGAAAATATCTTTTATAGGAATCAGACCAAACAAACTTCACCCCTTTCTTGGTCATCCCAGACATTGGTGCTTCTAAACAGAAGAATTATTAGATAAAGCATCCGTAATAACCTATTGAACCCATAAATATCTAAATTTAAAAAACCTTCTTGTGATTTTCCCAAGATATCATAGATGTGAATTTATATGTATCCACTGAAAATCCTACCTTTGAGATGACATGGAACAAGAAGTGCACTTTATTTATTTAGAAACTTCATTTGGTTATCTTGGCGTAAAGTCGATGTTATATCAATGTACTAAAGATGATGTCAAGATGTTTGGAATGATATTATACTGAATGGGAGTACACTAAGATATCATCAACAAAAACCACCAAAAAATGGTCCAAAAATAGATGAAAGATCATACTCATTAAGGTTATAAATACCACAGGCGCATTAGTTAACCCAAACAACATCACTGCGAATTCATACAATCCATACATGATCCTAAAATAATTTTTATGTATGTCCAATAGTCTCAACATTAACTGAAGATATACTGATCTAAAATAAATATTATAAAATATCTTATAACCTATCAACTAATAAAAAATATCATCAATTCCCAGAAGAGGAGACCAGTTCCTGAATGTCATCTAGTTCAACCTCCAATAATCCACACATAAGAAAAAAGAACCATAAGCATTTTTGGAAAAGAGAACCAGAGAACCCAAAGGATATGTACTAGGTTTTATGAAGCCTTTATATTCATGATACTCCTACTAAACTTCCAACTCCCAAATCTCTACTAGTTTTATTCAGTAAGGCATGATAGAAACTGGTTATACTCCTAGCACTAACTTGATCGTGAACTCAATCTATCGCTCAGATGGTACGCCATAGAACTCATAAGTAATGACATCCTGAAAAATTTATAACACTAAAGGAAAAGGATTCTATTACACTACACCATATTATAGAGAAAGATAGACTATTTGATCCATGAGAAAATCCAATCTGAATCGAATTGGTCCTGTATCTCCAGCCTAAAGATCCCACTCACCTTGGTGGAAATAACTGCCTCATTCTAGAGATAATAAGGTAATTATACTCTTATAATAGTCAATATGAGCCTAGTATAGATCTAACCAACATATACGAGAAATCAAGTAAAAATACTATCATTTATAGCATGAATGGTTCCCCAAAGAAACGATAACCACAATTATCTAGAGAACACCACTTGCAACATTCGATATTTTCTTAACACACTCCCAGTAGCGTGTTGATGGTTAAAATACCATATAAGATTTACAAATATAATCCAAAACCATTTTCAAAAAGTTATTATAGAAAAGAATGAGATGATCATGCAACAAGAAAAACACAAGTTAAGGTAAATGATACAAGAATTGTACCTATGATGGTAGATGATCCTGCATCCACATTAGCCGGTGTAGTCTGCATAATGTACAACTGACTTGTCCCTCTTCCCTAGGATCTAGTCTGACTAACCTGATCTATTTCCCTTTCTTGGTACTAATTATCATGTATTGGAGTACCACATACCATGTCTTATCCTGAATGATTTGTGGAACTCCAGTTACTAACCTACTGAAGAGTAGTTGATCCCCTTCCCAACTTTCGTGTCTATCTTGATTCACTACCACTAGTATGTTATGTAAAGTTCACACAAAAAATATAAAGATGACCCAGTATTACACATATACGAAACTTGACTATGGGGTAAGGAAACTACACAAACTTGTGACCAAACTTACTACACTAATAGTAATAGAATAGAAGATAGTCTTTAGATGGTTTTCCATTGACAGGACTTCTCTTCCCACTACTGCCTTGGATGAAACTATCATAATGGTGATTCTTACAACTCAAAGAAGAACTCCCATATCAACCTATTGAAATAGCCTATCCACTTCTTTGGACCTCTCTCATATTCCCTTCTATGATGAGTTCCTGGTTCATCACATCCTTAATGCTTCTTAAATGATAAATGTTTACCTGCAACTTGATCTAATAGCGAAGACCATCCTAAAAATGTCTCCCTTAGAGATCTCATCAGCTTCCAAAGATGGCGTAGAGCACTATAGGTTGGTAAAGAATCCAACATAGTCCATCACTGAAAATCCCTCTAATGTTAGATTCATTAACACACAATATTTTTCATCCCTCAAGGTCTTGGTATAGAAATGGATCAATAAATTAATCTTTAATTCATTCTAAGATAGCTCATCCTGATGCCCATATTCTTACATAATATCCCACCAACACTTGGTAGGTCCAAAAAGAATATACACAGAAAGCTTCACCCTCCTATCCTTAAGAGTCTAGAGATGCTTAAAGATTTTCTGGATTGACTCAATCTAGAACTCAGCTACCTAGGGTCCTTCTTCCCCAATAAAAAATGCCACATGTTGATGTTAAAACTCTCCTGTCAACTCAGACATTGAATGAATGGTATGAACATTCTCCCTTTCCATAGATCACATGACCCTTAGGAACCTGTTGTGAAACTAAATATCCATCGGATCCTATGGAACCATTTGAAGCTCCAGTTCAGCTGTGTTTCGAGTGTGCTTATTTTCACTCTCCTAACACTCAAATCGAAGATGATGAGGATGCATTTTATCTACAAGACAAACAAACACCTTAGAGAACTAGATAACAATAAGGTCAACCCCAAAATGTTACTACAACAGACAACCACCAAATCTTAGTCTCTCTAGTCATGGATTAAAAGTGTTTGAGAATGACCCGATGACTCATTTTATTTATCCAGTGAAACTGATATCTCATATCATAGTTCAAAGGAAAGTATATATTAGATGAAAAAATAAATATTTCCCTATCATGAACAATGCATGTAAATATATCCATAGGGTACTATTATAATGGATGTATTCTCATATATCTCCACACTATGCCACGAGTATAAATATCAAGAAACAGTAACTTCATAAAATTATAACCTCGCATAACATGGGAATCACCCAAGGTGAAATAACATCAACTATAAAAAGAACACATCAAAACAAAAATTCCCATATCATATTTTCCCCCATACATGGGTTATATAGTACCATGGATAAGCTCATAACAAAATCCCAACATATAATAGTATCCTTTATACCTTTACCAAAAAATATGCTCCTTTGATACCACTTTGTGATGTCCCCTGATCCAGAACTCTCTCACATGGCCAAAAAGGGTTGATCACGAGACCTCAAGCGTGCCTCTAAGTATGCTAGAAGCTACCAACTTGCAGCAGGGGTGTGAAATTTATAGTGGGGAGACTATAACCCCTAGTATGATGTGTCATAGTAGTATAAACAACCCACAATAAATATAAATAATCAACATACAAACATAGATAAAGATAATAAAACCCAACTAAATAATCCAATAAATAATTAAGGAATAATATAATAATGTGATGGAATTTAACTAAATGTCATGGTATAAAAATACAAGATAAATTATATAATATTGAAATGTCCCTGATCTCTAACCCCATATCAGTCCCATATCCAAACTTTATCCCATCATAAAACAAGAAATCAACTACAATTTCATTTCCCCTTTTCCAAACTTTCAACCACATAATCTGCTTGGGTACCAAATGGTGGTCTGAATAGGGTGAGTATAACTTTGTAGGTCAAAACCACCATATACTAACAAACCAGTCTGATAAGAAGTGTATGTAATAAATATATAAATAGGTGTTAATTCAATAATTAATAAAATACAACAAAAACTTTCTTTGGCTTCATGTAAAAATATCTCTGAGCATGTATTATGAAGATGCTAACCGCAACTGTATAACTGAGGTAAAATAACATACTTCAGTGCCATTATGGAATATATATAAGCATGGTAAAATAACATTCTTCAGTAACATTCCAGAATATCTCTAAGCATGTCTTATTACCATGCCAACCACAACCATATAACCATGGTATAGTCACAAAAATATAGGTAAAATACCTATAATAATTACAACATTTGGGTCAAATCCCTATAATCATTACAACATGGGACTGTTAATATCCCACTATCTATAAGCATTACCACATCAGAATGGTCCGATCCACTCAATATTAGCATTACAATATATAAGTGTGCAAGTTCCAGGGCCAAGATTGATATATAAGCATTATAACATGGAATACAATTCATACCACACAACATGAATATCATAATATCACATCATAATTATCAATGGTTAATTATGAGAACTACAATTTTTATTTCATATTCCACTTGAAATTATATCAAAATTTATTAAAAATTATATCAAGAATAAATAAGTCACAATTTAGGAATTTTATATCAATAAATCACCTAAGGTATCCTGTCATGCTAAACACACTTTAATCCATTATCCAATTCAATTATATTTATGGTTCACTCCCCAATGAGTAGATATAAATTAGGTAAAAAGCTAATTAAAACCAAATTAATTCATGGAATAATCCCTTTAATTGATTTAATTTATTTTGTCGCACACTACATTGGAACACATCATAATATTTCATAATCTTTAGAAATTATCAAACCATAGGGTTAAGATTTAGATCCCCTATCTTTAACTGACAATCCAACAACACTTCCAATAAAAAACATCCATGAGTAATAAGGTTTGGATGATTGCAAGGAGGTTCCTAGATCAAAAATTATTATGATCAAAACCAACAATACAATCAATCAAGGTATTTAACCGCAACAGTTGGAGAAGAAGGAAGATAAGGGAGAAACATAACTAGAAAGACTTACCAGAGAGGCATCCTGAAGGGAGTTCGGCACCCCAAATCGCCTTGAGACAGCCTTAGGGTCAAGAGGAGAAGATAAACATAAAAAAATGATTATTTAACTACACAACATTTTTAGAATAATAGATCAAGGAATTACATATCATGTAATGTAATTACACATAATGTAAATATTTTTAACGGAATATGAAAAAAAACACATCAACTCAGATAAATTTTATTAAAAAACTTAAACAATTATATGAAGTGTAATCCATTTACATGGTGTGAAAATTTACTATAGATGGTTTCTCAGTCCATTTTATCTTTTAATAACCTGAACTCTCTTTAAATCTTCTTAACTTACTGAGAACCCATAAAACACTTTAACCCATTTATTCTTCCACTCCATTAACTCATACAAGTATAAATACCCAAAATTTAGGTCATTTTCCCCAACAAGGATCTCCATGTGGGTCTACTTAGGTTTTCCAAAGTTTCATTACAAACCAAGACTTTTTTTATTCAAATGAAATACTTTCATGAAAAAAACAATAGAAAGAAAAATTTAATTAAAAAATCAGAGAGTGATATACTTGAAAAAAGATGGGATCTTAAAAAAATAAAGGGATTCATGATATAACATTTCAAAGGGGATTTATATACATCTCATAAAATAATAAAGGTGTATAACATAACATATGTCCCAAAGAAGAAGTTTTTAGATGATAAACCTTTACCGCTTTGATAATCTATGAATCAAAACCTCATGGAAGATATTACCTTATATGGATTTGTAAATCCTTATTATTTTAACGATAATCATCATAAAATACAATCATGGTAAGTACATACACCACAAAAAATGAAACAAGAGGTGAATATGACATATGTCTGATAGAAATAAAAGTGGGATATGAAAACCCTTACCTTAAGTTCGCCTTGCTTAGAAAGTGATCTAAAATCCTGTATAATAAATTGAAATTTGTTATATTTTTATAAAAAAATAATTTAAATACCTATAATATTATATATTTTCCACTTATAACATCTCAATACCCATTTATTAATAATTATTTATTAAAATCATCATTTTTGGTGGTTAACTATTTTGTTTTTCATGTGTATTTCGGTTCGGTAATTATGGTTATTGTACTTTGTTCATGGTTCCATAATATAAAAAATGTTAATAATTATATAAATATCATAAATAATCATTATATATATAGTTATATAAAAAAGGTAAAGATAGAATAATGAACTACACCGTTCATGAAGACGGTAGGCCGTACGTACGCATAAACACCGTTTTAACTTTTCAATGGATGGAATGAAAGAAATGTAAATAATATTTATAATTTAATGAATAATTATTATATAATATATATAATATATATTCATTAAATCTATCCTTTTTATCATCCATGTAAAACAAAAATGAGAAACAAATCACATCGCTTCGTGGAGGTGGTAGTCCACACGCACACATGAGCGACATTATCATTTTACAAAGGATTAAAAGGTAAAAGGTAGATGTGATATTATAATTAAAAAAGAATAAATATTTCATAAATATCATATTTAAACTTTTAACCTATATTAATAACCACCCATGACATATGGTGATGAAAAATGAATTGTATCGCTATAAGGATCTGGTAGTCCACACGTACACACGAGCTATATATTTACGTTAAATTTGATGGAAAAGAGGGTGGATAATGGTGGTTTAATGATCATAATAAAATTTTATTATATTTATTATAATTATTTTATTATTTTATTATTAATACCATATATTTAGATGATGTATAATAATAAATAAATTAAAAGAGTTGATAAAGATGACTACCTCTTATTCAGTAGACTTTCTTTATATATCTTCTTAAGGAGCCTAGGGTTGTTATTTTGGAGATACAAAACTATAGAACTTGGATAAGGATTTTTATAATATAAATTTTTAGGGTTTGGTTGAGATATATATCTTAAAGTGGTGTAAATAAAAGTGATAAGATGCATCCTTTTATAAGGAAGGGAAATGACACACTTGGACTTAATAAAAAGATTAAAATATAATTAAGTCATTCTCAATACAATTGATACCAAATGGAAATATGTTCAAATAAAAATATTCTAGGGTCTAAATATAACTAAATAATGAAATTTATACAGGTTTGAGTTTCATTTTAAACCTTATATCTTTGATTAACCCCTTTATTAAACATTTTTTACCTTAACCGCAGTAACAACTAATTCAATATTAGAAGGTTATAATTTTACTTATAATGTAAAAATTGGATAATAAATGGAAAATGGATGAATAATTTGAACATATATTATTCAATTTTTCCCTTTTAAAGTTTTTTTAATTTTTAAATAATTTAATAAATTATTATTTTCATAAAATATCATTAATGTCATTTTTGAAATTGTTCATTTAATTTGATATTAAAGACACCAATAAATTTTTTAAATCATAATATAACCATTAAAAACATATATAATATTTCATATTAATCTATAAAATTCATGGAACATAATAATTCATCCAATTTTTTTTACCTCTAATATTTTTAAAATCATTTCTTTTATTTTTCTATTATTTGTACAAATACTATATTGCCATTGCGTAAGAATTTAAGGTAATTATATCATCATTAAAATCTAAAATAAATTAAAATAATAAATATAATTAATTAAGTTAAATTTAAACATTTATATTCATTAAATTTGTATATTTAATCACATATATTCCATGGAAACTTATTTAATATGTTATTTTTCCTTTTACGACATTACACAAGAATTACACCAGAATTTGGAAAAATCACTTATTATATAACTAAAAAATTCATATATATCCATAAAAATTATCAATAATAGTTCATATTTATTAAAAAAGTCAATAAAGGACTTCTTAATTCTCAAATATTATCTTTAGGATACCAAAATTTACTTTTCCAGTGTTGTAAAAATACTACATCGACATTGAAAATGATTTTTATATATATCATGAAATGAATTATAATTTATATGTTTTTGAATTATTTTTTTATGATATTTTTAGTATATTATGATAAATTATTTTTTATATAATCTTAATAAATTTTTATATTATGTCATGTAGACAATATAAAAGATACTGTATTTCATAAAAATTATACCTTTTTACCATTCACCAAAAAATTTAACTTTATCATAAAAAATATAAAAAATTCATCCTAGGATAAATTTGACTTGTTTAATAAAAAAATAAATATCTTTTAATATAATTTGATTCCTATAAGTGAAATAAATTTCTTTTTATATAAATGCATAAAAGGCAATGAAAAACAATTTTTTAGAAAAAATACATTTTTAAGAATAAAAATGAACTTATATCAAAATCAAGTATTTTAATGATTCATATGTAATTAATTAGATTATTTATAACTAAATGATTAATATTTTAATTTAATATAAAATTAAAATCACAATGATACATTTAAATGAAAATAAATGATAGTTTTACTAAAATGTAAGAAATAATATTTTCACTATTCATTGTAAAATCATTCATTTTGGAAAAATCAAAACATTTTATCCTATGTTAATTTTGATATTATGATTTAAAAAATGAAGTTAATATTTTCAAAATAAATTTTTGAAAAGTTCTAAAAAATAATTATAATATTTTCTCACAAAAATAAATAAAAGACATTTTTGAAGAAAACACATTTTTGAAGAATAAAATGACTTTACTAAAAATTGAGTTCTTATTTACTAAGAATTAAGAAATAATTTTTTATTTAATATGAAATTTATATATATATATATATATATATATATCATAATTTGTTTTATCCTATTTATACCTACCAATTTATATGCTATGTTATTACTATAATATTTAAATAAAAATATTTCATGGTTCATTTAAGTTTGTTGTTGTGTGTTGTATATACTATTGAACACAATGTTCTTTTAAAATCTTGGGGTGTTAAATTCTCTCCTATTTAATAAATTTTACCCTCACAATTTTAAATTGGTCATCAAAGGTTCAATATATGAAAATACCTTTTTTGAAACCCACATCATACAAAGGGTTAATAAAAATTACTTTAAAAATGGAAAGTAGGAAACATAAATATTTCATGATATAAAACATATTTGGGTTACTAAATAATAATAAAATTAGTGGGAAGTTAAAATATATAAATATAGGAGAAAACTAATTCTCAAGGATTCATAGAGAGTGATATAGAACATGGTCATGAGAAAGTTAATGACCACAAAACCATAAATCTATGAGGGGTAAAAATACCATAAATTCCCCAGAAATTAATGTAAAAGTATAATATTTTAATTTCATGATACCTTTCCTAAAGTTAAGGCATTCTTTTACTATCATGATAGAGATATATATAAAATTTAATTACTCTATTTCTTTCCATTTCATAATCAAAATTTCATCCTTTGGTTGTGCTTTTATTAGTTTATACTACATATCTTACTCTAAGGAATAGATATTCATGATGATTTTTTCATGCCTGAAGAACTAAAATTAACTTTTAATAGATTACAGGATCCATAAAATAATGACAAGTCATTCCTCCAGATTTCTATATATTTATCAAACCAAAATTATTATCACAAGTTATCCAATATGTATAAATCATACGTTAATATCTAAATCCTCAAAAAAACACCCAAAGTCCAGATTAATCCATTTTATAAATAGTTAACATTAAAACCCTTCCAAAATATATCTGACCAAAATAAAAATCTAAAAATTTAGAAATAATGTCACTAAATTTTAAAAATAAAATTAACATTATTACACCAAACAATATAAAATAGCTCTTCATATCACATAGAAAATATATGAATACCTTGATCATATATTCTCATGAAACCTTAATGAAAACATACATGCTTCCAAAAAATAACTCTTTATTCATTCCTTAAATAAAATAACAAATTATTGAATATATTCCATAAATAATAAAATGTTGTAAACTCCATAAAATATAACACAAACCAATTTATCATCAAATCACTAATTAGTTCAAAGGTTATCAATACTATCCCATTTACTTTATCAAAATCAAACAACTCTTTATCTCAATTAAACATTATTATCTCAACATCAGACATATAAAAAGTGTTTTATTTCCATTAGTCATGTGTTATCCAAAAATATTATCTTATCACTAAATCAATTTTCTTGGTTATTGGTACCATTCAACTTATGATTTCAAATCATTGAATAAAATATACAATAAAACAATCCTTAAATATTTCATGATTCATATAACCAGAATACAATTGATAAAAATACTTATATAACGTAATTCTAAAATTATAATAAACAAACACTTTAATAATTCTACTTTGATAATTGGAATAACATATGCCCTTCCTTGTTCTAGGAGTTAGATATTATGTTAGGGAATTGAATCGAATAATTTCCATGTTCCCTACACAAAAGAAATTGAACTATAAATGGAACCATAGGATAAAATTCATACCCCTACATAGAATTATTAATTTTTTATAATAAATTAATTTCTCTATGCCGTTATTTTCCACATATAAAACATCTTCTCATTACTTTAATAAATTTCACTGAGCGTTTCTTCCAATATACTTGATGTATAAGATATTAAATATTCTTTCCTAAATAATCTTCATGAAACCCCGTTTTTCTCTTATTAGGTGTTCCAGAAAACTCACCCATGTTGATATTTTTAATCATATAATGAGATAATTTATTAGAAATAATCACAAGGTTTTTCATTCTATCTCTCATTTCACTTGGTTTCTCATGAGGAAAATTATCCCATTATCCATCACATTTATCCTTGACCCATTTCCTCCTGGTTCCATCCATTGAATGAAACCAAAAAGTATAGTATGAGAAATAATTATCATAGTGGAAAACCATATAATTATGAAATATCATTTATGGGATTTCTAAATTATTCCACCTTATTTTCACCCTATGAAACCTTAGGTTTAACCTAAGCCATCCGTGATCATTATCTCTTCAAATCCTTCATGATGGTTTGTGAATAAAATGTGAATTAACTAAAGAATATCCTCTGAGAGTGTTAAACTAGGTTCGTAGTGAGAACACCCTCACCATACAATTGAATAATGGAAATGATATAATAAAACAACTTATTTCAATGTTATTACCCCTAGACGAATATATTCCAAAACCACATCCACTTATAGTATCTAGACAAGGATGTTTTTCTTGGAAAACCGCACTCAATTTTTCTATAACTTAGGAAATTATCCTATACATAGGATTATCCTATGGGTTCTCACTAAAGTTTTTTCATCCTAGTTTATAATTGTAAATAAAACTTTCTCTAATAAAAACTATAGCAACCCATAATTGTCATACATAGATATTACGTCTTAACATATTAATATTCATTACAAAACGTTATTGTCCATGCCATAATCTTATAGGTCCAGTGCCCCTGGAAACTTGGATACATAAACATATTGTCCATAAGAGAACTACATCATCTCCAACTAAGTCCTCCATAACCATAATACTTATTAGAAATATCATACTTAATACCTTTCTTTAAAACCTGAATAAAAGAAACATAAGAAAGGGTGAGCTCAGATTCTCATTAAGGATAAACAAGGGATATATCAATGATCACATAATCATAACATGAGAAAATTGATATAGGAAAATGAGGTTAAAATTTGAAAACCATAATGAACATATACTAGATCATAATCATGAATCATGGAATAAATCTTGGTAGTTCATAAGACATGAATCATAAAGGATTCAAAGAACACGAGCCATGAGATCATAACAATTACATAAGAATCATACTTGTGGAATACATATAAATATAGAAAATAATATCCTTAGTAGTCATGTATCAATTTAAAGATTATCATAGTAGATTGGGTTCACTTCCCATTCCATCATATTAATCAAGATTCATTCCCAAGACTATCTTAGTAGGAAGATTCCCTTACTGAATTGGGTTAACTCCCCATTCCAATCCTATTTATCTCATAATATATCAATCTTTACCTAATGCATTAGAGGGTTATATGATTTCAGGCCCACCCATTAGATAATTAAAATCATACATATGTGTTCCGAAAGATCATAAAAATTCATCATATCATAACTTTTGAAAATAAAACGGATCTCATAAACATTTTGTCATAGAATAACCCATGGAAAAGAAATGAGTTTCATAAAAATTTCATCATTTCATTATAGCATAACCTGTAAAGATCCCAACCCAGGATCCCAGAGTTAGTATCTACTTTATTACATTGGTTTTAGATACAAATGATCATATACAAAGATACTAAATAGTTTAGTAGTCTTTTTAAACTAGATACATTTTTGAGTTTTTAATTACATTTTAAAACATGAAATGAAACATAGTGAAATAAAAAATTATACATCCTTTAAATAATTCAAATATTAATTCTTTATATACTGAGGAAAGCAAAAAAAATAAGGGTGAGATCAAATTCTCAGTAAGAGTTACACAAAGGAGAAGCTATCATGAATAAATAAATCATAATCAATAAGGAATAATCAATATGTAAAGGTAAATATCTAATAACACATTCCATTAAACCAATAAATTTACTATTATGATGAAATAAGGAATAATCATTATGGAAATGTAAACAAGTGAACACACATTCTATTTAATCAATGACTTGAGAACAAGATGCATCTATAAATAATATCATTACAATAATCTTAGGGATAATAATAAATATATTATTAATAAATGAAATGACTAATATTGGACGTCATGATCTCAAAAATCATGATATATATACCTTCAATACCTTTCACATGATAGTTTGAAAATATGGGTAAAAACCTATTTAATTATATATTATTAATTCAACCCATATGAATATCAATTCATTGAGGGGATATATAATTTTGGGCCTCACCCATTATTGAATTCCTAATGCATTCCTCATATATTGAATGATCAATTTAATTCATGGATAATATGAATTATCAATAAATATATGTATTGAATAAAGAATAAAAAATATCAATATTTACCCAGTCAATCAAATAAATTTTAAAGTAAAACACCATATGTAGAAATAATATACAGTCTAAAAAACAATCACATCCATGATAAAAAATATTTATATTTAGGGGAAATATAATATCCAATTATTAAAAGAAAGTGAATATTTCAAGGGAAAGTTAATGATTACAAAAAATAATCATGAAAGAGAATGTCAATACTTTTCCTAGTCAAACTAATCATAAACCATCCTGAGAAATAATAAGGATGATATAATTACAACATATTCTCAGTGATGTATATGTAAAATAATGGGATATTTTTGTTGATGATTAGAAGTACCATAAAAGATCTTTAAAAACACCATTGAGGAAAATATATTTTACACTTTGAAAATAAAATTTAAAAACTAAGAATTTAAAAAATATGAGAATTTTTTTTATTTAGAAATAAAATTTTACATTTGTAAATTAATTTTCAAATCAATGAGTGGTCATGGTAGTGGGAAATTTCCATTCATGCTGAGTATGTTAAAACAAATATTCCTTTTATATTTTTTAGGAAAATTAAAAAGTTACTTATTTGGAAAATGAATAGAGTATTCCTTTTAATTTTTTTATATTATAATTATGGGTAAATATGACTTTAAACAATCATATTAAAATATTTCTCAAAAACATGTATTTGAAAGAAAAAAATATTTTTTTAGAAGAAGAGAGAAATAAATTAAGATGTTATTAAAAATATTTTCTAAAAAATTTTAAGTACCAAAGATAGGAAAATGGTAGTATTACATGAAAAACTCATGAATAAATAAATTATAGGAAAATTAAATGGGTTTATTATAAAATTATCTAATAATTCCCTTTAATGGAAATTCAAGTATAAATAATCCCAATTAAAATGAGATTGAAACCTAAATCTCCTTTCACTTTGTCAACTTTTGAATAATAATCCCCATAAACAGAATAAAATTAAATGAAAAATTAAATACTATGAACATACAATATTCATGATATAACATATAGAATGGGAATTATATACACCTCATAAAAGGAGATAGGTTTATAACTTAACATATGTCCCAAAGAAGACAATTTTAGACAAGCAACCCTCACAATGATCATAACATTGAGGTGAGAATTAATCAATGAATAGATTATGTGTATCAAATTTATATCCAACTAAAATAAGTGGAAATAAAATATAATATAATCAAAATTAATTACACACATAATATTATGATATCAAATATAATGGATAAGTAATATAACCCAAAGAAAAAAACTATGTTTTGAAATCCTTTAACACTTGGTATATTTAAATTTAAATCCTCTTGGGTGAAATAATTAAAATTAAAAATTAAAATACCATAGAATATAAATTATTCATGATATTACATGTAAAAGTTTCAATATATAAACTGTATAAAAGAAATTAGGTTTATAACATTACAATATGCCTCAAATTAAGAAAATTGAGACAAAATCCTTCACCTCACGCTTCCTTTTAGTTGAACACACTTTAAAATAAAATATAATTATTTTAATCATGTAATTAATTTATTATAGAACCATATTCATGTTTATAATATCATATATGTTCCTATTATAAAATCTTATCCCCCATTAATTAATAATATTTCATTATTACCATTGTTTCAGGTGCTAACTGCTATATTTTCTTATCCATGTTTTTTCATGGAAGTTATGGTTCTTATACATAGGTTATATATCCATAATATACATAATTATATTTATGTTATAAATATAATATTTATTTATTGGATTCATTTTTAAAACCATTATTTAAATTTGATCACGAATAAATGATTAACATTGCTTTATAGAGACAATAGGCCATACATATGCACGGATGACGATATCATTCCCTTAATGGGTGAAAGGGTAAGAACGTGAGTGATATATTAATTTTTCAGAATTAATATAATTTAAAATTTATTTTATTTATTCATTATTTAAATCTTATTTCTGCTCATGTGAGTTTTTTTATTGAAAATGAATTACATCAGATTGTGAGGATGTAGTCCTCCGTACACACAATCAATGGCTTTGTTTCCCATTTGATTGAGGGGGATATGGATAGATATGATTCCATAAAAATAATAATATATTATTATATGGGAGATAATGGTGTTATTATATTTTAATTTTTGAGACATATTTTAAGGATTTAAAATAATAAATAAAAAGAAAGAGTTTTGTTAAGATGATCACATTCTCTTAGAGAAACCTCATTTGGATCTACTCTTAAGGAGACTAGGGTTGGTATTTTTGAAAGATAATAAGATATATAATATAAATAATGATTTTTGGATATATTATTTCAATATTTTTTCAATAAAAATGGCTTTATAGGTGTGAAGAAGGGAGGGGAAGGAGTGCCCTTTTATGAGGAGGAGGACACATGAAATTTTTGAAAGAAATAAATCAGACACACATTTTTCACATACCAAAAGGCTAAAAAATGGATCATTATTGAACATAATATGTTATATGGTAGAAATATTTCTATAAAATAGTATTTAGACATGTTTTAGGTCATTTTAACCTTTATCTTATTATTTTAACCCTTAAGAAATACATTTTAACCTTAACCACGGTAATTAGTTTTTACTATTTTTACTATTCATTACGAAAATAATCAAGTTAAAATTATTATATAATATTAATTATTATGATTAAAAAACTATAATTATTTTTTCAAAATTACATAAACATTAGTGGAAAAATTTAATTTAAAGATAAACCCACAAAACTTGTCGAAAAATGGGGTTTCAAGAAATGTATTTTTAAAGCATAAGATGGTCTTATATTAACTATATGAAAAGTAATCATCATGAGATGAATTTTAATTAATATAGTCTGATATATAATCTATGAATTTAATTTAAATCATTAATAATTAAATATTATTTTAATTAATTAAAATTGAGTAACATTATGCATTCAAAAACAGTCTTCATAAAATTACATTTTCAAGCCAAAAAATAAACTCATATCAAAATCATGTATAAAGATGAATTAAATGTAATCAATTGAATTTTTATAGTTAATTGAATTAAATATAATTAAATAATAATTATTTTACTTTTAAATAACATTAAAATAATAATTTTTATTTTAAAATACATAATTTATTAAAAAGAAATGACTCTTTTACCAAAAATCAGTATTTTACACTATTCACTGAAAAATAATTTTTTTTTAAAAATGACAAGATTTCTCCCTAAGTTAATATTTTTATGATTATTTAACGAAAAATTTTATTTTATAAAATAAAATTTCTAAAATATATAAAAATTAATTATACTACTTTTTCTTAAAAAGCAATAAAAATCATTTTTAAGGAAACATATTTTTTTTGTAGAATAAAATATCTCTATTAAAAGTTGAGTGATTATTTATTAATAATTTATAAATAAATTTATATTATTTAATAACTTTATATATATTTTTTATAAAGTAAATAATCCAATTCCTTCTTTCCATTTCAATGACTAGGTTGTAACAGTCATATTTAAATAATAAATTTCACGGGTCGTTTGAGCTTGGTGTTACGTGTCATATACGCTATTAAATATAATCTTATTTTAAAATATTTGGGTTGAGTACACCATAAGATATAAAAGATATTAAATTTATTTAAAATAAATATACATTAAAATATTATGGTTTTGTATTCTCTCTATTTTTGATAAATTGCGTCCTCACAATTTGAACTTGCACTTTGAAATCAAGGGTTTGAAATTTGAAAATTACTTTGTTAAAAACCCAATCTATAAAAAGGTTAATAAAACATTCTATTTATATGAGAGAAAAGGAAGTGTGAAGGTCATCTAGAATAACACACAACTAGGTTTTCAAGTTGGATAATATTAGTGAGAAGTGAAAATATAGACATCGAAGAAAGAGTAAATAATTATGGAAAGTGATATAGATCATTGATAAAAAGAAAGTGAATGATCAAGATATATTTAATGACCACAAATCCATAAATATGTAATGTGTTAAAAGACCATATGATTTATTAGATATGAAGTTAATATGACAACTTTTCTTATTTCAATATATTTTTCCTAAAGTTTATGAATTATTTTTCTATCTAAGAATATAAGGAAATATACTTACTTGGTATATATCTATTTCATAATCACAATTTAATCCTTCAGTTATGATTCTATCAATTTAGACTTCATCTCTTAATCTAATAAATGAATATCCAAAATTAATTTTTATGTCTAAATCATTAAAATTATATTTTTACAGATCATAAAAACCATCAAAGAGTAACGAGTCTTTCTGTTCGTCCCTAAATATTTTCCAAAACCAATATGGTTAGCATAAGTTATACGATATGATACATTAATATCTAAACTTCAATAGTAATACCATTAGTTAAATATTAATATTTATCCATAAAATCTTTTAAAAAAAAATGAAATATTAACTAGAACATCACATAGGCCAATGGTATGTTCTAAAATATTATTTATCTTTGGTTGTGGGTTCAATCCCAATGGCCTCACCAAATGTAATGGGTTGTCACCTGATATGTGGGTTTTCATTTTTCTAAAACTATATTAATATAATTCCTATAACATTTCCAAATTGTAATAACCCATAATTAACACAACATTAAAGATAATATAAACCTTAAAGGTTACCAATACCTTTAAACTCATGTCCACAAAATGTAAATGAATTATTCCTTAAATAAATATTTCATATACTAAAACAATAAGTTATGTTTCCATAAATGTGTCTAAAAATAACATCAATCTTGATAGACTCCCATAAAATAAAACCTCAAGGGAGGGGGGGTTAAGATATTGAACTTATGATCAAACTTAAACTCATAAAACCATGACATTATCTATAATTTTAGAGATAATATTAGATGAATACACATATTATTCCAAAAATTAACCCAATCCTTATATGTTTCATGATTATTATAACCAAAAATCCATTGATAAAAATACTTCTATAATTTAATTATTTAATCCCAACAAATAAATAATTCAACACTTTTACTTCAATATAGGAACTACCTTAGTCTAGGAGTTAATATTTAAAAGATACCATTGACTCGAATAATTATCAGGTTCCCCACATTCAAGACAAAGAACTGTAAATTGATTCCTAGGATGAAATTTATTTCTCTCTATTGAACTGCTCAGATTTCCATGACAATTTTTTGCTCTATTCCCTTCTTTTCCACACATAATTTTTTTTTCTATTATTTTAATACATTCTACTGAATGTCTCAATTTATATTTTTGACATGAGGGAAATCAAGACCTATTTCCTCTATAGTATCAACTACTCAATCTATTAAAAGAATATATCCTTCTCTTATTTGGTGAGTCCAAGAGTTGTTCAAGTCTTATATTTTTAATCATATACCGTGATAAATGATTAGGAATAATCATGATATCTTTTACTCCAATCATAATCTCGTTTTTTGCTCATAATCAACACATTTTCCATTATATTTAATGTTAAAATAATTTATTTAGGTTCCAAAAATTGACTAAAACCAAAAAACATAGTGTGGGAAACAATAATCATAGTGGGAAAAAAATATAATCATTTCTAGAATATATAAATCATGACACTTTATTTCCAATATAAGTCACCCTAGGTTTAGACCAGGTCATTCATTGTCATCATTTATTAAAATCCTTCATAATTTTTTATAAATACAATTTGAATTATAAAAAACATATCCCACATGAGTGTCAAAATAGGTGCATAGTATGGCCCTTTTTTTTGCACTAGGTGATGATCAAGTTAAAGACCAATAAAATTTTTTCAAAGTTATCACCCCTATATACAACTGTTCTAGATCTATATTTACTTGTAGTATCCACATAGGGATGTATTTATGGGAAAAACTACATAATATATTCCTTAACAATACTTTATGATGTTATTCTATACTTATCATCAAAGTATACCATAGATTTATGTTCCATAATATATGTTTTTATAAGTATAGTTCCAAATATTTCTACTAAAATCACTCTAATAAAAACTGTAAAGACCCCATCCCCCGTAGTCTGGAGCCGGTTTCTACTTTATTACATTGGTGGTAGATACAAGTGATCACACACCAAAGGGACAAATATTAAGTTGTCTTGGTAAACTAGATACATATTTGAGTTTTTCATTATATATAAAAAAAGAAATACAATACAGTGAAAGTAAAAATACTTCATCCTTAAACTCATTCAAATATTCTTACTTTATATACCAGGGAAAGGAAGCTCACATTCTGAGTAATAGTTATGAAAACATGTATTTGGACAAGAAAGGATTTTTGACTGAAGAGAGAAATAAATTAAGCTTTTATTAATTTTTTTTCAATCATTTTAAGTACCAAATAGAGGAAAATGGTATTATTACATAAATAATTCATGAATATATAGAGTATAATAAAATTAAATGGTTTTAATATATAATTATCAAATAATTTCCTTCAATGGAAATTCATGTATAAACTATCCCGATTAAAATGATATTGAAACATAAATCTCTTACCACTTTGTTAACTTTTGGATTGTAAGCCCAATGAAAGGAATAACATCAAATGAATTATTAAATACCATTAATATAAAGAGGTTCATTATATAACCTGTCAAAGGGGATGTATATACACCTCATAAAAGAATATAGGTGTATAACATAACATATTTTCCAAATACAACAATTTGATATAAGAAATCATTACAATGATCATAAGATTGAAGTGAGAATTAATCAATGAATAGATTATGTATATCAAATTTAAATCCAATTAAAAAAAAGTTTAAATAAAAAATATTATAATAAAAATTTAGTACACACATAATCCTAGAATATCAAAGACAATGAAGAATTAATATAACAAAATGAAAAAATTGAGTTATGAAATTCTTTGCCACTTAGTATTTTTCAGGTCAAATACCCTTGGATGAAATAATTCAAATTAAAACTTAAAATACCATTAATTATGAAGTATTCATGATATTAAATTTATAAGTGGATGTATATACACCATATGAAATAAATTAGATGCATATAATTACAATATGTATCAATGAATGGAAATTGAGACACGACAACGAGAGCCTCTTAGAGGCTTTTCTCCCCCAACGCATTATCTAAAGGTTCCCTCAGTGGTGCTTTGGAGGGGGAGGCCTGTGCCACTTCTCCGACGTCATCTCCCCCTATTTACTCTCTTCTTCCTTATTACCTCCCCTCTTCTTCCTTTCCATTCTTCTTCCCTCCTCATTATCTTGTTACTTTCCCCCACCGTTTCATCACCCTGTCTGTTTCTAATGGTGGCCCCATATAGCCCTCATCATATCTTCTCCCTGATGTGATTTTTGACTGGCGGTGGATTTGTCGGTTTGGGTTGGTGTTCCTTAAGTAGATGTCTCTCTGTTGAGGCATTTTATAATTCAAACGCTACTCTAGCTTTGTGATTCCTTCACTTATCTCTTAGTAGGTCTATTATGGTGGTTTCAAGGGATCTTTGGGAGGTTCTGTTCGTTCGGTCACGATTATCCAGGAGGCGCGTCTGAGCTTCAATTCATTCTACAGTGGTTATCATTTTTTGTTCCCCATTTTATGGTGCGATGGAGTCCCTATTTTTATTTACTATGTCATGGTCTCATGGGTCTTTTGGAAATTCTTGTATCCTTATTCCCACCTGCTCCTAGGTCTGCTCTATATTTCGATTCCAATACTCCTCTCTAAGTCAGTATGGTGAGGTGGTTCATAAGGATGTTTTGGGATGTGATCTTCATGAGTGTGATGGTGCTAAAGGAGACTCTCCCTAAACCGAATCAGTCCCTTCAAAATTCTAAGGTTCTTGGTTTCATGGATGTTTATTCAGATTGTTTGTATTGATGGTTTGGTGTGTGGATTTTTTTAGTTCTGTCAAGACCATTGTTGCGGGTGAGTTACTCTCGCCGATGCAGAAGATGTCGATACAATGATGGAGATTCAGTTTTTTTGACTCATGGATTCTATGGTGCACATGATGGTGTTCTGTTATGGCGTGACTCCAGAAATGTTCCAGTGATTATGGAATTGTGAGATGGTTTTAGTGATGATGGTGTCAACATCAACTCTATGAACAACAGTGACGATGATGGCTAGGGCGTTGTGCTGCCTTGATTCACGTAAGGAGTAGGGCTCAAGGGTTTTTCTGATTATATAATTTTTTAATTTTAATTTTAAATGTGTTATTTTATGGTTTTTTATGGTTTGAATTCTGTTTTTATGCATTCCCAATTGACCTCAAATTGGATAATTTTAAAATTCAAAAAAAAAGTATTTTGATTTGGATGAAATGAAATTGGGACAAAATACCTTACCTCACGCTTTCTTTTGGTTGAACACACTTTAAAACTTTTATAATGGTTTTAATTATGTTTTTAATTTATACCAAAACCATATTAATGCTTATAATATCATATATGTTTCTCTTATAACAAATTATCACCTATTTATTAATAATATTTCATTATTACCATTGTTTTGAGTGTTAACTACTTCATTTTATCGCGCATGTTTTTTCATGGAAGTTATGGTTCTTTTTCATAAGATATAAAACCATCATCTACAAAATTATATTAATGTTATAAATATCATATTTAATTTTTGGGTGTGTTTTGAAACAATTATTTAAAGTTGGGTATTGAAAATTATTCGCATCGCTTCGTGGAGACAGTAGGCTGTACGTATGCACAAGTGATAATATCATTCCATTAATGGGTGAAAGGGTAAGGAAGTGGATAGTATATTAATTTTATAGAATTAATATAATTTCATATATATTATATGTATTCATTATTTTCATCATTATGACTTCCCATGTGTGTCAGTGGTGGAAAAAATTATATTAGATCGTGAGGTTGTAGTCTGCCGTACACACAAGTGATGGATTTGTTTCCTATATGATAGAGGATGAGATGGATAGATATTAAAAAATAAAAATAATAAAATATTATTATATAGGATATAATTTTGTTATTATATTTTAATTTTTAATACATAATTGAAGGTTTTTAAAGAAGAAATAAAAATAAATAGCTTTGTTAAAATGATTACTTTCTCTTAGAGAAACCTCCTTTGGAGTAGTTGGGGTTTGGCTTAGTGGTAAGAACCCAATAATACTATATGAAAAATGGGGGTTCAAAACCCATTGGGTGTAGGTACTGTAGTAGTACTGTAGCGGTATTGTAGTAACAGTGGCACTATTGAACGACCGGTACTTTAGCGGTGGTAGGACACTATAGTAATGGCAGGAATTGTAGCAGTTGGGTTACTATTCACATAATGGGCCTTGGGATAAAAATTTGGGCCTATGGGCTATGTAATGGGCTACATGCCCACTGGGCCTTCAGGATATGTAATGGGTCTCCCTCTACCCCATTAAAAGAGGTCTTTGCTTTGCTTTAATAATAAAATGAGGCTTCAGCCCCAACCTTAAAAAAAAGAAACCTCCTTTGGATATCCTCTTAAGGACATTGGGTTAGTATTTTTGGAAGAAAAACTGATCTATAATGTGGATAAGGGTTTTGGGGAGATATTTTGGTAGGTTTTTTGATCCAAATGGCTTGAGATGTGTAAATAAGTGAGGGGAGGGAGTGCCCTTTTACAAATAAGGAGGACTCAAATGAGATGTTTATAAAGAATAAATCATACCCAAACTTTTCACATGCCAAAAGGATCCAAAATGGATTATTTTAGAACCATATATCTTATATGGTTGAAATATGTCTATAGATAAGTTTTTAGGCCATTTTAATCCTTATATTATTATTTTAACCTCTAGTAAACCCATTTTAACCTTAATTATGGTAATTCATTTATAGAGTTTTTACTATTAATTATGAAAAAATTAATTTGGAATTATTATATAATATTATTTTTTATGATTCCAAATATGGAATTAATGTCATGAACCAGTCCGGGTAAACCCTGAACAGGTCACTCGGGTCGTTCCACAACAAGTCGCGAGAGGTGTTCCCGATCCTCTCAGGATAAAAAAAAGCATTGAGGGAATCATTTAGAGTGAAAAGGGAATGATTTATCCTAAATATAAATAATAAAAAAATAGTGGAAAGAAATGGATAGAACAATACACATATATATAAACTGAACTGATCATGAAGTATACAACAAAACTTGAAGTACAACTGAACGATACAACTAAACCAACTAGAACTGATGACCAAATAACTACATGTGACCTTTCTAGTCACTCTCCAACACAAGGATCACATATCCCTCAAGGAAATAAAACTCAAAATGAAACCCGCACAAGGTTTAAAAATAGAAAAGAACTATAGGCATGAGTATTAAAACTCAATAGGGTAACCCAATAATATATTCCCAATTCACATCCTTTAAAATAATAGAACCATAAATTTCAATTTTGAACTAAAATATATAAAATTAATGTTTTCTACATGATTACTCAAAACAAAGTACAACCCATTTCCCTTATTCATTTCCAAAACTAGATTCGTTCAACTAGTGTGCCAATAGAATTTTCAAGGGGAAAGTGATGTTTACATTTTTAGCTCTTCACAAAGAGTATAAAACACTTTCATTTGAAAACAATTTTCATAAACCTTATCAAAACTAACCCACCACTTTCCAAGAAAAAAAATACACAATAAGGCATGATAGTAATCACACAACAAGGGAAATGTAAATGTGCATACAAGTATCATATTCATCACTATCAGAAACTGAAATCCAAATAGGCATGAGTGATGCTAGGAGATCAATAATAATCCATAAGACACCAATACATGAGACCTAATCCCTATTTAAATATCACAATGATGAAATAAAAATTCTCAATATGATCGTCCATTCTTTCTCAGGCAGGCTAAGGGAAAATCCAATATCAATAAACCCAATATATCCACCTACTATGGGCCGCTAGTGAGTACCATAACCTACCAGTGAAACAATCATTTTTAAAATATTATCTCAATATTCAAGGTTCCCATGTCTCAAGTATCTAATGGGTGTGAGCCAACCGATTTCATCTAAGCATCCAATCACAACATATATATAATAATAATTCACAACTGACATCACCCCGAGTCACTCTAAGGACCGATCTCATGCCATTAATCAAAAAAACATAGAGTACCACCTAAAAACTCTCATAATGGATCAAAATGATTCCTAAGTAAGGACATACCATCCCTTATATACATACAATAATTGCATGAGAAACATCCATAAAAGGTTTCCATAATAAACTATTTCACCATTTTCACAAAGTTTCCAAACAGGCCTTTAAGCGTTTCTCAAAAATAAAATTTTCCAAAGGTAGACATTTAAATTTTAATAAATAGGTGTATACACACCATTTTCAGTAGAATTTTTTTTCATAAATCCCTTAAAACATTTAGGTTACACATCCAAAGCACAAACATTTTTATAAGAATGCCAAACAAGCCATTTTCCGGAAACTCAAGACAAATCATGTTATAAACCAAAAACCCATTTGTTTTTACAAAACAAATCCACATTGGAAATCCATACGAGGACCCAAAAATAATATTTTACATTCTTCCCATGCGATTATAAATCCAAAAAATCATCATAAATCACACTTAACATATAAAATCTAACTGGGAAATTTACCGAACACATGACATGTACTCTGTAACAACACAATTCATTTTAAGCACTTGAAAAGGAATAAAAATACCAATTGCATGAAATAAATTTATTCAAGATAATAAACCATTTTCAAAATAAGCTAAACAAGGTTCTAAAAATCACAAAAATAGGTGCAAAATATAACAAAACATTTAAATAAATACTTGGTGTGAACTTTTATATCAAAACAACACTACTTTTCACAAAACAAGGAATAAAAACCACTTTGCACACAAAATAAAGTTGTTGAAGGCATATAAAAAAATAATCATAATTCTTAGAGGGTTAAGATACCATGAAAATGATGAATCTTAAATAAAAGGGGCATATGAAATGGTAAACCTGCCTCAAAACCGTGGTAGCACGGAAACACACACCCGATATCACCCGTCGTGGTTCCCAACACTCTAGATCTATGAAGACCAGACCTAAATAAAAAAACCCATAAAAAATATTTGGTTAACATAATCCTAGATTTTCATGACCAGGGGACAAGAATAAACCAAAATAAACTGGAAGTAGAAGGAAGAGGGAGGAGAAAGGAGAAGGAATCTCACCTTGGAAACTAAATGAATATTCATCTTCCCTTAGATATACAACTTTAGAGGAAAGGGAATGGATTGAAACTCCTTGTAGAGAATCCTTAGATATGTAAGAACCAGGGAAAGAATATTTTGGGGGAAAAGAGAAAAAATGAACAATTCATGAAAGAAACAATTTAACTTACCAAATATGGACCTTTTGAGAATCCTTGAGAAATTTCTCCCTAATCCACGACTAAGATGAGTTCCAAAGAAGAAAAATGGAACACGGGGGTTCACATAGAGTTTTTGGTCTCCAGTGAGAGGTGTAATCATAGAAAAATATTAAATAAAGAAAAATATATAAAATAAACAAATTATTGTATTTAATTCTGGAAATGGGCTCATGGTTCACCCAAATCTTGAAGTAACCACCATTTTCCCCAAAAACTCCCAAACAAGATATGGGGAACCCATGGTAGGATGATTATAAATATATGGAAGTTCAAAACTAAACATTAATATTACCACAAACCCAATAAAATAATTGGTATTTCCAACGAACTAGATCAAAACCAAGACATGAAAAATTGGGTGTGACAATTCTCCCCACCATTAAAGCTTTCCGCCCTCAGAAAGCCATTAAACTTTCCAGATAAAAGATCAACACCTAATGATTCCTTATCAACATGTTACATCATCTCAAGCCAATGAAATATCATCCAACATCAATGGAACTTAATCCTCTTGCTCAAACAAAACTCCAACACCCAACCACTTCATGAGAATCAATGGAAAGATCAAGCCAGCACCTCCACAACCAAGCCAAGAACTAGATTGTTGGGCCCTATCCCAATGAACCCAATGATCACCCCAACCAAAGTGTTCTCATGAAATCCAATGACTTGGGGGGTGGAGAGTACATAATGGGATCCCCACCATTAAATCACAACTACCATATGAAAAATCCTTAAAGTAAATATCTTTGAGACCTACAGTGGGCATTCCCACCATTAGAGACCAACTAAAAATGTACAAACAAGAATTGAACATGAACGAGAATCGGGCCTCAATCGCATATGCCCAAAAAAAATCTCCCATAAAAACCTAAAAACCCATGTTAATAGGGTTAAAAAATGAACATTTAAACTACCCATTCCAGAATAGAGGGGACAAGAACTGGGCCAACACTTTTGGCACGGATCAAAACCCCCACCACTTGGGGAGAGGAGGGAAGGGGACCCTATCATTGGGCCACTGAAACCAAAAGAGAAATAGATGAACCACCCAAAACACTCCACCTACGAATATTTTAAACCAATACCACACCTGATTCACATTGGCGGTCTGCACAAGGACATTGATTGAAAACCCACCTTTGAGAAGGCATAATCATATACACTATGTGAGGGGTAAGTCGACCATTATCTTTGTGAAAAAAAGAAAAATCACTATGATGAGAAACCAAAATAAAAACATAGAAATTTATTTACCACAATGGTAAAGGCAGGTACTTAGTCAAGCTCCACACACCTATAGTAATTTTCTGATTGTGTGAAAAGCTTCACTCTGAGGCCTATGGCTGGAGCCCTGATGTTTGAAGCATCTACTGCGCCATAGCTAGGATCTGCGGATCAGAAAATCCCACGAAAATAACTTTATCAACAATAAAAATTCATATAAATAGGAAATAAAAGATACATATCACCATTCTATGTCACTCCTAACAAAGAGAAAAATAAACAAGGAATACGAAGAAACACATCAATATAAAAAAAACAACTACTATATCCCAAAGAATTATTATAAAAGGGAAACACTTTAAATCAATCCCAAATAGCTCTCTATTCGATCAAATGAGTTGAAGAACCATCCAAATAGGTGGATTTAATGTTTGAAATGAATCCTTAGATTGATCAACTAAAAGTATTTCCAATAGAGAACCATCTGTGGCCACATCAGAACATCCAACATATCCTTAGAAATCCACTGAACATTGCTCCAAAACCGAGCCACCAACAAGATCCCATCTTAACAAACACCAAGAGTATAACTTCTAGATCATGAGGAAGCATAAAAAACATACCACACTTCTAAAACATGAAAAGGAAACCCACATAAACACGAGTTTAAGAAAACACAACACATTTTCAGCTTAGAACACTTTTGAAAAACAAATTTTCTTGGTGGATTTTCACATTCACTAGTGGTGCTTCATCAAGTCTCACTCACATACACATTCCCTTTCGAACTCGGGTACCCAAACACTATGCCATATCAGACATCCATTAACATATCTATACAAAACCATGCATGTGAGAACCATGAAAACCCCAAATGCTAGAACAAAAAACCTCATTTTACAAGCCAAAAAATTCAACCCATTTTAGAAAAATCATGTAACTTCCATAGGCACACTAACCACCAAGTCAAAAACTATTCTCATATTTCTACAAAACAACCATTTTAACAATCTTGAAAAATAAACCTCATATGTCTCCATCAAATTCCTATCCATTTATTCAAAATAATTTTCAACATCTCAACAAACCACAATTTTTCAAGAACCATTTTATTTAGAACCCATTTAATTTATTTTAAAAGAACAACAAAAAAAAGAATTCCATTCAAACATCCCTTTCCCATTTTTAAAAATTCATCAAGGTCTCTTTCCTTAATCCAATAGATATAAAGGCTAAAATCATTTTTAGAAAAAAAATACTCCAAACCAATTCCAAAAACAATTCATTAGATTCAATCATTCTTCAACATCCCAAAACATCCTACTAAAAAAATCAGAATCATCTTAAAATAATTAATGCCTTCTAACCATTTTGTTTCAATAAACCATAATTTTAGGTTATGGAAATTTGACCCCATTAAATCATTCCAATTTCTCCCCAATTTTTTTTAAAAAAAACCCAACATGATTTTTTTTTCTTATATTAAGCATTGGAAACACACTTCCACAATTATCGTACAAGGATTTTCAAAACAAAATTCAGAACTCAAGAAAGTTCTAAGAGACCCACAATAGAGAAGTAGTGTCGGTGGGTGACTTGACCATATGGTTCATGACTATCTATCAAACACACTGCCAACACAAATATCCTTCTGAAGACCATTACCAGTTTCACATGGCTTTCTAGGCCCTACGAGATCACATAGACCATTAGTACAACTCCCCTTGTTGTATCCCAATCACCAAATAATCCTTAATAACCAAAGAAACTAATAAAATTGGAGTTCACATGGACACCCAAGGATCAGAATGAGCAAGATTTTGCACCAATCTTCTGAAACCTACCCCTCAAGTCCCAAAAATCCTATTCCATCTATCGTGACATCCCATAAATAACAAGGGAACCCTAAAAAGCAAGGTATGCTAAGATCCAACCTATTTTAATACCATTTTTTGTCACAAGCCAGTCCGGATCGACCCTGAATCGGTCACCCAGGTTTCTTTGCAACAAGTCTCGAGAGGCATTCCTGATCCTACCAGGATGGTGGTAAGCATTGAGGGAATTATTTAGAGTCACAAGATAATGATTTCTCCCAATTGTAAACAACAAAACAAATAGCATAAAGAAATGGACAGACCAATACACATTTATAAAAACTAAACTGATCGTTAAGTATACAAAAAAACTTGAAGTACAACTAAATGATACTAATAAACCAACATGACCTGGTGACCAAATAACTCCATGTGAACCCACTGGTCACTCTCTAAAACAACGATAACACATCACTTAAGGAAATAAAACTCAATCTAAAACCTATATAAAGGCTAAAAATAGGAAAGAACTATAGGTGTGAGTATTATAACTAAGTAGGATAGCCCAATAATCTATTACCAATGCACATAATTTAAAATGAAATAAACATAAATTTCAATTTTTAACTACAATATATAAAATTTAGGTTTTATACATGATTACTCAAAATAAAGTACAACCCTTTTCCCTTATTCCTTTCTAAAACCAGATTCATTCAACTAGTGTGCCAATAGAATTTTCAAGGGGAAAGTGAAGTTTACATTTTCAGATTTATACAAAGGGATAAAACACTTTCATTTGAAAACTATTTTCATAAAATTTATCAAAACCAGTCCACCACTTTCCAAGAAAAATAATACATAAGTAATGATAGTAATCCCACAATAAGGGAAATTTAAATGTACATACAAGCATAATATTCATCATTGAAAGAAAATGAAATCCAAATAGACATGGGTGAACCTAGGATATCAAGAATAATTTATAATACACAAATACATGAGATATCATCCCCATTTACATGTCACACAAGATGAAATCAAAATTATCAATACCCTTAGCCATCCATTCTCAGGTAGGACGAGGGAAAATACCGTAGCAATAAACCCAATATATCCACCTACTATGGTCCAATGATCAGTACCATAACCTACTAGTGCATAAATCATTCTTAGAATATTCCCTCGATATTCTATGTTCCCAAGTCTCAAGTATCTAATGGGGGTGATCCAACTGATTCTATCCGAGAATCCAATCACAACATATATATAATAATAATTCACAATAGGCATCACCTCGAGTCACTCCAAGGATGGATCTCATGCCATTAATCAAAAATACAATAAAGAGTTCAACTCGAGGAACTCTTATAATGGATCACAAGGATTAATCATTAAGTATATCACATACATTATATAAATACAATCATGGCATGAGAAACATCGATAAGAGGCTTTCACACTAGTAGAAAAATGGTTTTTAACGTCGTTTTTTTATTTTCGACGTTGGTTAAAAACCGGCGTCGAAGTCGCCGACGTAAAAAATATGAATTTTTATGTCGGTTTTTTTAAACCGACGTAAAAAATGAATAACATTTGTTTTTTGGCATCGGTTTTGTAAAAAACCGATGCCAAAAAAAATTCATATCATTTTTGGGGTCGGTTTTTATAAAAACCGACGCGAAAAATTAAACAAAAATAGTTTTGGCGTCA
Organism: Viscum album; assembly: GCA_963277665.1. Lineage (NCBI taxonomy): Eukaryota > Viridiplantae > Streptophyta > Magnoliopsida > Santalales > Viscaceae > Viscum > Viscum album. The sequence goes on along the minus strand of OY728133.1, from coordinate 112,680,869 downwards.
GTTATTTAAAAAAACCGACACCATAATTGAAAAAAAAAATTGGCGTCCGTTTTTATAAAAACCGACGCTAAAAAGAAATTTTTTTTTCTATGTTTTAGATCATATCCTAATATTTGATTTGACAGGTTGTGGACATAAACGGAGTTACGGTTCAAAAGTTATCGCTGTTAGAAGTTGAACCTATCAAAGTTTTGATTGATACAACTTGTTTCAAAGAAAACATAATAAACATAAATTAAAATCATATACACCAAATGAAATAAAATAATCATAATACATCAAACACATTTCAATGGTTTTAGGGGCTTCCATAGAAACAATATGTTTTTTATCATCATATAACTTGTATTTAGAAATGAGAATTAATCATCATTATAAGAAAGCTAATCGAGTTGTTTAGAAATGAAGGATAATAATAATAAAGAAAAAAAATGAATATAATATGTACCATGTTCAAATTAACGATTGAAGTCGCATTGAAATCTTGATTGAATTGAAGATGTTGAAAATGATGAACGAAGGAGAAATTGGATATATATAGTAAACAGAAATATTTTCAATTGCATTGTACGAAAATGTAGGCGAGATTTTACAAAGTTAAACAAGCGTTGTGAAAAAAATTGAAATTATGATCCCGCGTTACTCTTTGGTGTCGGTTTTGTTTGAAACCGATGCAAAATAGCATTTACATTGGTCTTTTGGCGTCGGTTTTTTAGAAAACCGATGCCAAAAAATGTCAATCGATATCCTTTTTGGTGTCGGTTTTTAAATAAACCGACGCTAAAAAGTTAAAAAAAAACATTTTTCGCGTCAGTTTTTTACGAACCGATGCCAAAAAGTAAAAAAAAAATCTTTGGAATTGGTTTTTTAACAAACCGACACTAAACATTTTAAAAAAACTTTTCGCGTCGGTTTTTTTAATAACAGATGCCAAAAACAATTTTTTTTGGCATTGGTTTAAAAAAAACCAACGCGAAAAGATAAAATATATTTTTGGCATCAGTTTTTATGAAAACCGACACCAAAAAATTTAAAAAACAATTTACAGTGTTTTAGATGTTTCTCTAATCTTTTATTTGACTGGTCATGGAGTAAAAACGGAGTTACGGATTAAAAGTTATGGATGTCGGAAGTTGAAATTCTCTAAAAGAAGTCTTAAAGAAGTTCAACTTTCAAAGGCCATAACTTTTAATCCGTAACTCTGTTTTAGCTCCACATCTAGTCAAATCAAAGATTAAGAAATTATCTAAAACACTGTAATTTTTTTTTATTTTTTGGCATCTGTTTTCATAAAAACCGACACCAAAAATATATTTTAACTTTTCGTGTTGGTTTTTTTTAAAACCAACGCCAAAAAAATTATTTTTTATTTTTGGCGTCGGTTTTTAAAAAAACCGACGCGAAAAGTTGTTTTTTTTAATTTTTAGCATCGGTTTGTTAAAAAACCGATGCCAAATATTTTTTTTAAAACTTTTATGGCATCATTTTTCATAAAAATCGACACCAAAATATATTTTTTTTAGTTTTTTGCGTCGGTTTTTTTAAGAACCTACGCCAAAACAATTTTTTCCCTTTTTGGCGTCAGTTTTTAAAAAAACCGATGCCAAAAATTCACCGCAAAAATTATTTATGTCGGTTTATAAGAAACCGATGTCAAACTGGCAATGTTAAAAATCATTTTTCTACTAGTGTCATAATGAAAAATTTCAAAATTTTTCACCAAACTTCCAAATGGGCCTTTAAGCGTTTCTAAAAAATAACATTTTCCAACGATAAATATTTAAATTTTAAAAAATATGTGTGTAAAAACAATTTAAAGAAGAAAAAAACTTTCATAAATCCCTTAAAACATTCAGGTTACATATCCAAAGCACAACCATTTTTATAAGGATGCCAAACGGGTCATTTTCCGACAACTCGGGCCAAAACATGTTATAAACCAAAAAACCATGTGTTTGTAAAACCAAATACACATTGGAAAGAAATAGAAGGACCTAAAAATACCATTTTAATTATTTACATTAATTTATAAATCCAAAAAATTATTTTAAACCACATTTAAAACATAAAATCCAACCGAGAAATTTACCAAACACATGATATGCACTCTGTAAAAACATAATTCATTTTAAGGAGTTGAAAAGGAGTAAAAATACCAATTTCATGTCATAAAATTATTCAAGATACTTTAAAATGTTAAAAATCACTTAAAAAGGTTTTAAACATCACAAACCAGGTGCAAGAGATAATATAACATTTAAAAAAACACTTAGTGTGCACTTTTATAACAAAATAACACTAGTTTTCACAAAATAAGGCATAAACTCCACTTTAAACACAAAATAAAGCTGTTTAAAGACTTATAAAACAATAATAAGAATGTTTATAGGGTGAAAATACCATTAAAAAGATGAATATTAAATAAAATGAACATGTTCTATGGGAAACTTACCTCAAAACCATGGCGGAAAGAAAACACACAACTCATATCACCCGTAGCGGTTCCCAACACACTAGATCTTTGAATACCTGCCCTAAATGAACAAAAAACCCATTAAAAATCATGGTATAATATAAACCTAGGTTTTGAATGACTAGGGGACAAGATGAAACCCAATGAATGTGGAAGGAGAAGGAAGAGGACAGAGAAAGGTGAAGAAATATCAACTTGGAAACAAAAGAACTCTTAATCTACCCTTAGATCTACACTCTTAGAGTGAAGGGAATGTATTAGAACTCCTTAGAGATGATTATTAGTTCTATAATAACTAAGGAAATAATATTTTGGGGGAAGAGAGAAAACAATGAATGATTCATGAAAGAAACAAATTACCTTACCAAATTTGGATGATTTGAGAATCCTTGAGAAAGTTTGCCTTAATTTGAGACTATGATGAGACAAAAAGAGGGAAAATAGAACATGGGGGTTAGCCTAAGGTTTTTGGTCTCTAGTGAGAGGTGGAATCAGAAAAAAATATTAAAAAATGAATAAGATAAAAAATAAACTACTTATTTTTTATAAAAACTGAAAATGGGCTCATGGGCTGGCCCAATACCTAAATAAATAACCCAAATACTCCATGTTTATGAATTCTTAAGGGGTCCAAATGGATATGGTGTTTTAATAGGTTAGGGGAGGCCAAGTGGGTAGTTCAATGAGTAAAATTTTTTTAAAAATGAAAGTGTTATAAAAGATTTTTTTTAAATTTGGAACTGAGCTCATGGTTGGCCCAAATCTTGAAGTAACCACCCTTTTCTCCAAAAACTCCCAAACAAGCTATGGGGCACCCATGGTAGAATGATTAAAAATAGATGTCAGTTCAAAACTCAACATTCATCTCACCCAAAACCCAAGAAAAGTATCAAGATTTTCAATAAACCAGATCAAAATCATGAAATGAAAAACTAGGTGTGACAATTAATTTTACCACATTCTATATATAGAAGTGGAATAATTGAATTTAAATATAAACCAACAAAATAGGTCAAAAACAAGTTTTCAAGAAATGATTTTTTTTAAGAATAAGATGATATTATATTAACTATATGACTTGTAATCATCAAGATATGGATTTAAATCCATATATTTAGATATATAATATATGAATTTAATTTAAATATTTGATAAGTAAATATTATTTTAATTAATTAAATTGTACGAACACTATGCATTTAAAAACAATTTTTAGAATATTATGTTTTTGAACCTAAAAATAAACTTATATCAAAATCGTGTATAAATATGATTTAATGTAATCAATTGAATAAATTATAACTAAATAATAATTATTATACTTTGAAATAATATTAAAATAATAGTTGTTATTTTAAATTACTTAATTTATTAAATGTAAATGACAGTTTTACCAAATATCAGTACTTTTTACAATTCACTGAAAAATCAATATTTTCTGAAAAATCCCAAAAATTTTACTCTAAGTTAATATTGATACAATAATTTAAAAAATCATTTTCATTTTATAAAATAAAATTTCTAAAATACCCAAAAAATAATAATTATAATATCCTTTCACACAAAGCAATGATTTTTTTCGAAGGAAACATATTTTTTTGTAGAATAAAATAATTTATTAAAAGTTTTAGTTCTTATTTATTAAGAATTTATAAATAAATTTATATTGGGTAGGAAATTTCTATATATATATTTCATAAATTGTTTAATATAATTTATACCTATCAATTCAAAAACTATGCTTTAACGTTGATATTTATATAATATATTTACTAGATCATTTATGCTCAGCATTGCGTGTCATATGCACTATTGATTGTAATGTTATTATTTTAAAATCTCGGGGTTGTGTTTACCACAAGATAAAAAAGATATTAAATTTATTTAAAATAAATATAATTTTAAATTTTGGTGTGTTAGATTACCCATGGAAAATAAATGGTTTCATAAATATTTCATCATTTCATCATATCATAACCAGTGGAAAAGAAAGATGTTTCATAAAGGTTTTATCATAAAAAAATTAACCCACGAGAAAGAAACAAGATTCACATAATAATTACTAAACCATCATCATAATAAGACATCCAAATAATTAAATTAAATGGTATTATTGGATCATATCACCAGTAAAACATAAGTAATATCAAAAGATGTTATCATAGAATTAAATTCCTTTAAAATATCACATGGAACATTTCTTGTGGAAAATACCTTTTCCATTTTGAAATAAAATATTTAAAATATAAATATTTCAAAAATATTATGAAAATAATTTTCTTTGAAAACATCCTAGGAAACTTATAAATTAACCTTCAAAGCTTTGAGTGGTCATGATGGTGAGAAATTCGGTTCATTCTGTGTATGTTAAAACAGTGAATCCTTTCACATTTTTATAAAAATTAAAAAACACCTCTTTTAGAAAATGAAAAAAATATTTATTTTAAAACATTTGGTAAAAATTAAATAATGGTTAAAAATGACTTTAAAAAATCATAATAGAATATAAAAACATTCTTGAAAATAGTTTGATAAAACATGGATATGGAAGAAAAATGATTTTTGACCGAAGAGAGAAATAAAGCCAGATTTCCTTAAAAATATTATTTTTGGTATATTGATTGATTAAAGAGAGGAAGATGAAATAAAAACATTTAATATCCAGAAATAACCACATGAGAATAAAATTCCTGAGATTCTTGAGAGTTATATCATGAAATTTCATCATCAGAAACTTAATCATAAAGAATCTCGATAAACAATTTGATTGTAACATAAAACCCTTACTGCTTTAGTAAATTTTGAATGATAATCCCCATTAATGAATAAAATAAAACAAAACTTGAAATATAATTAAAATATCAATATTAATGATATAACATTTCAAATGGGGTGTATATAAATCTCATAAAATAAGAAAGGTGTATAACATAACATATGTGCCAAAGAAGACAATTTGGGATGATAAACCTTGACCACTTTGGTAATCTCTAAAACAAAACCACATGAAAGAGATAACATTATATGTATTTTTAAATACTTATATTTTCATGATAATAATCATAAAATATTTTCTTGGGAAGTATAAACACCTTAAAAAATTAAATAAGTGGTTAATATGACATTTGTCTCACAGAAACAAAAGTGAGATGAGAAAACACTTTCCTCAAGTTTTCCTTGCTCTAAAATCACTCTAACCTTCGGTATAATAAATTTAAATTTATTATAATTTTTAAAAATAATAATTTATATACTTATAATATCATATATGTTCCACTTATAAAAATTTAACACCCATTTATTAATAATTCCTTATTAAAACCGTTGTTTTTAGGTGTTAACTGTTTCATTTTTAATGAGCATTTCAGTTTGGAAATTCTAGTCCCTATACTTTGATCACGGTTCCATAATATTATGAATTTTAATAATGATATAAATATCACACATATTCCTTATATATAGATATATAGATTCATCCATAAAAGGTAAATATAAAATAATGAAGTATACTGTTCATGGAGATGGTAGGTCGTATGTATGCATGGATGCTATTTTCACTTTATGATAAATACAAAAAAATAAAGTTAAATAATAATTAACCTTTATATGATAATTATTATATCATATATATTATATATATTTATTAAATATATCCTCTTTAAAATCCACATAGAATGGAAATGAAAAATAAATCATATCGCTTCATGGATGTATGCACGAGCGACATTATCATTTTCCAAAGGATTGGAAGGTAATAAGGTAGATATGATATTATAATTACAGAAGTATAATTGTTTCCTAAATATTATATATAAACTTTAAACCCATCATAATAACCATCCATGAAATATGGTGATTGAAAATGAATTGTATCGTTACGTGGAGGTGGTAGTCCACACGTACACATGAGATATAAATTCACTTTCTATTTGTTGTAATAGAGGGTGGATAATAGTGGTTTCATGATCATAGTAAAATTTAATTATATTTAATATACTGAATTTATTATTTTATGATGAGTGCCATAGATTTAGAGGAATTAGAATAAGAAAGAAATTGAAAGAGTTGACAAACATGATTACATCTTCTTCAGTAGACTTCTGTGAGATCCCCTCTTAAGGGGAATAGTGTTGGTCTTTTGGTAAAGAAATAAAATATATAAATTGTCTAAATATTTTTATAAGATATATGGGTAGGGTTTTTTAAGATAAATTACTCAAAGTGGTGTAAATAAAAGAGATAATGGTGTTCTTTTATAATGGAGGGAAATGACATACTTGGAATTACAAAAATGATTAAAATATAATTAAATCATTATCAAGAAGAATGATTCCTAATTGCCATATATTTAAAGAAAAATAATATAGGTTCAAAATATCTCCATCCAATGAAATTTATAAAGGGTTTAGTTCCCCTTTAAACCTCTTCTTTTTGATTATACCCTTCATTAACCATTTTTAATATTAACCATGATAATAACTAATTCAATATTAAAGGGTTATAATTTTACTTATAAGGTAAAAATTGGATCATAAATGGAAATTGGATAATTTTTTTGACAATATATTATCCCAATTATCCTCTTTTCATATTTTTTAATTTTTAAATAGTTTAATAAAATATTATTTTCAGAAAATATCATTAATGTCATTTTTGACACTTTTATTTAATTTGACATTAAATATAGCATGAAAAAGATAAAATTATAATAAAAACCTTTATAACATATATAATATGTAATATTTATCTAAAAAATTAACTTAACACTATAATTAATCCAAATTATATTACTTATTTTTTTAAAAATAATTTATTTTATTTATTTTATTTTTTGAACAAATACTATGTCGACAATGAGTAAACATTTAATGTAATTATATTATCTCAAAAAATTTAAAATAAATAACCATTATAAAAATAAAATATTAAAGTTAAATATAAATATTTTTAATCATTCAATATGTATATTTACTCACATATATTTTTTGGAAACTTGTTTAATATGTTATTTTGACTTTTCCGGCCTTACACAAACATTGAACAAGAATTTGGATAAGTAAAAATTATAAATAATACTTTATGTTTATTAAATAAATCTATAAAGGACTTATTCTTTCTTAAATATTATCTTTAGCACACCAAATATGACTTTTCTAATGCCGCACAAGCACTACACCACCACTGAAAATGATTTTCATATTTATCATGAAATAGAATCTAATTTATATGTTTTTGAATTATTTTTATCTAATATTTGTAGTTTATTATCATAAATTATTCTTTACATAAGTTTAATAAATTTTTATATCATGTTTATGTCTTGATGATATCATAAAAGATACTATATTTTATAAAAAATGTATTTTCTTTCTATTCACAAAAATAATTAACTTCTTTATAAAAATATAAAAAATTAATCCTAGGATAAATTTTAATTTATGAATCCAAAAGTAAATACCTTTTAATAAAATTTAATTCCTATAATTTATATAAATTAATTTCAATATAAATTCATGGAATGAAATAATTTTTTTAGAAAAAAATGCATTTTTAGGCCCAAAAAAGAACTTATACCAAAATCAAGTAAAATAATGATTACCATGTATTTAATTGTATTATTTAATAAAAAAGGATTTGTATTTTAATTTAATATTTAATTAAAATAATAATTCTACATTTAAATGAAAATAAATGACAATTTTCCAAAAATGTAAAAAATGATATCTTCATTATTTATCAAAAAACCATTCATTTTGGAAAAATAGAAAAATTTCACACTAATTTAATTTTGATATGATGATTTAAAAAATTAATTTAATTTTATCAAATAAATTTTATAAAAGTTATAGAAATTAATTATAGTATTTTCTCACAAAAAGAAATAAAAATCATTTTTGAAGAAAACATATTTTTGAAGAATAAAATGACTTACTAAAAAAAGAGTACTTATTTATTAATAATTAATCAATAATTTTTTATTGAGTACGACCTTTATATATATATATATTTTAAAATGTGATTAATCCTATTCATACTCTCCAATTTAGTAGCCAGGTTATAACTATAATATTTAAATAGTAATATTTTTTGGTTCATTTAAGCTCAATGTTTCATTTTATATATGATATTGAATATAACATTCTTTTAAAATATTGGGTGTTACACGAAAAATATATGCAGCTAATGTGAAATAATGAATTAGCATGATTGATTTATCTATTTATGGAAATGAGTATTTTAGAAAATATAGATTTCCCCATTTTTTGGTAAAAGAAAAGGGTATTTTCAAAGCATTGTGAAATGGATTTATTAAATTGTTTTCAAAGCATGATTTTGATGAAATCGTTTGGAAATATAAGCACATGGGAATCCTTGGGTACTTAGGTGGAAGGTGTAGCTTAGGGCCACTGTCCATGTATTTGGGGGTGGGATTCACTAATGGGGTGTTCCTCTGTTCCATAGATCCATTGTTATAGGAACTTGATTGAAATTTTTGGGATGATTCACTCATGGGGTGTTTCTACACTCCTTAGTCCTATGTTCTAAGGACTTGAGTGGAACTAGTAATTGATTATGGTAAAAGTAGTTTTCTAGCCCTACCTATAGTGATACCTGGTGTGATGTTACCTATTTTTTGGATTGTACTATTTTATATTGTACTTCCATGGATTTGATATGATATGTGATGCATGATTTTATTTGATTTTATTTCTTGATGTATGTGAAATTATTTGAACCATTTTACATGGATTATTTTATAAATGTGAAAAAAATAAATTAAATATTTTACGATGATTTTGATATAAAAAATGTTTAAACATATTTCATGCACTTTTTTATTTAAATATGAGCATTATACAGATTATTGTTCATATACTTGATATGAAACTCCTAGGTGGGATCATACTGATCTTATTTAGCTCACACCCTGCACACCAATTTATCGGTGCATAGACCTTTATTTGTCTTTTGATGTATGTAAAGGCTTGAAACCATAGTGAAATGGATAGGTTTTAGTTAGTTGAGTCTGGATAGCTAGTGGGGAGATGGTGAGAGTTTTCCCATGTTATCACATGGAGTATTTATTTCGGTTTTGATTGTCCTTTGCTGGTGGACTTATATTTTGTAGATTGTTTAGCTTCTTTATAATTGTACCACTTCTTATGCTTCCTTTTTGTTATGGAATATTTCTATATATTCTACTATTTCACTATTTTGTATATACATATGTTCCATGTTATTGCTTCAAGTTTGGAGAAATTGTTCCATTTGGTTGTTGTTTAATGCCCAAGTTCTATTTGGTAGCCTGTGGGGACTGGTAATTCCTTTTGGATATATGGAAATTTGCATTAGGTACCAGTTCAAGAAGGTATCAGTGTCGGTTTTATCATAGTTTGGTATTGGAGGAAGGTTTTTCATCAAGATTCGTTATCTTGGGATGTTTGGTATACTGGAGATAGGATTTTTGGGACTTGATAGGTAGCTTATGGTGAGTGCCTGACCAACTCTTTCTATGGAGTGACTCAAGTTACCATGGGATGTTGGGATGTGTGTCTCATGTTTTTCATTATTTATATTAATATTAGTTTTTTTAAGGTTTTCTAATTTTAATTGATATTATCCTATTGGCTGATCATTTCTTCTATTTTGGTGTGCAATAGTATTCCTTTGATACTTCATCCATAGGTTCCTCAGGGGGATGCAACAGATGCTCCTTAAGAGAATCTTCCTCTAGACCAGAATATTAACGCAGCTATCATTTGAGAAGTTCATGATATCGACCAAAATGTATCACAAGTCCAAAACAAAATGGTTGAGGTACAACCAGGAGTTAAAAGATATAGGGATCGATCAAGGGAGTTCTTACATGAGAAGACACCATCCTTTAAGGGTATGAACCTCAATAGGAAGAGGAATGGCTAAGAAGAATTGATCTGATCTTTTACTATGTGGATACACCTAATATATTCAAGGTGAAGTGTGCAGAATCCAAACTTGAGGGTAAAAGTAAGCGATGGTAGGATTCCATGGTATAGGAGGATAGACATGTGGGATTAGACTGGAAGGGTTTCAAGTCAATATTATTAAAATAGTTTTTTCTATAGTCATTGATTTTGGAGAAGTCTTTGGAGTTCCTCTCTTTATAGAAGAGAGAATGTGCAGTGTTAGTGTACACCAATCAGTTGATAGAGTTGGTTCATTTTTCTCCAAAGGTAGTAAAGAATAACCAGCTAAAGGCTCAAAAGTACTTGTAGGGTTTGCGATTTGATATCAAACCACATGTATTTATGTTATACCTTTCAACCTATGAAGATGATAAATAGATATATGATGGTAGAGATGTATATGGAATTCAAGGTTATAAATTACGACTCTTCTCTTCTACCCAGTGGAAGTTTCAATGGCACACAAGAAAAAAAGATTAAGTATAAAGATCATCACAGAAGTGGTTGAGGTTGTTCTTAGTAGCTTTACTCCTCTTCACCTTCAATTAAAGCTAGTAGTGTTCCCCTGACTTGATACTAGTGTGTCAAGGTTAGACACACCTACCATTCTTTCCCCGCACATGTGAAGATGTAAAATGGTTGGGAAAACTATTTTTATCTACAGTGTTTATGTCATGATATTTCTATGCCTCATTATGGTTAGGGATCATCAAATCCAAAGGCTAATATGACACAATCATATGCTTCAAATACTAAAAGGATATAGCCACATGTCTTATGATTGAAGCACCTTAATGTTGTAGATGAGTTTTCATAGTAGGTAGATGTAGGTCCAATGATAGTGGGAGGTACCATCTTTATTTCATCTTTTATAGTGACTATATTATTTGTTATGGGTAAATCCCACCCATTTATATCTCTCATTCTTTAGATATGATTAAAATTACAACGAATATTATTCCCTTTATTGTGGAGTTAGTGACACATCTTGTTAAGAGGAAAGAGTAGGGGTTTTAGTGTCCTTGTTCGCTATTGATATATGATGCAGAGTAAATCTAGGATTTTCTCATTATTTATTTGTATCCATTTGATATCACAATTGGTACAAAATATCTTATCAATCATTTTTATAAGATATATTTTTATCATCGACATGTATTTTTTCTTGTGGTTGATGGAAGATCACGTGTGTTTCAGGCAGATTGGGATCTGAGGTCTAGTCATGCATGACCTTCCTTACCAAAGATGAAGAGTTTATTGTCTTCTATAATTGCTGATATCAATGAATTTTATTCCATTATTGATCTTCCCACCATTATTCAATATTTTCCTAACATTTTCCCAGAATATTTATTTGCTATTTCTTTAGATAGGGAGGTAGAGTTTACGATTTACCTAGTGTCATATACATAGAAAATTTTGATACCTTCTTATCATATTACACTAGTAGATCTAAAAATCTCAAGATTCTACTAGATGAATTGATGGTGAAAGGTTTTGTTCACCCTAGTGTTTTTACTTGGGCATCCCCTATGCTCTTCACCTGGTTCACTTCAATTGTATGCGGAAAATAATAAGTTGAACCAAGCAATAGTTAAGAACAAGTATTCTTTTCACTATGTGGCTGATTTGTTAGATCAGTTTAAGGGGGGGGGGATTAGTTTTCAAATATTGATCTTCAATTGAGTTATCAATAACGTTGAGTTTTGGAGTCTGATATACTAAATATAGATTTTAAAATTAGTTATGGCCATGAATAATATCTTGTGATGCCGTTTTTTATAACAAAATATCCTGGAGTTTTTATGACTTTGATGAATTGTATATTCCATTAGTATCTAAAATTTTTTGTGGTAGTGTTTTTGGATGATATTTTGGTTTATTTGAGATCTATTCATGAGTAAAAGAGCCATTTGATTTTGGTTATGGAAATCCTAAGGAATCACCATTTGTATAGAAAGATTTCAAAATGTAGTTTTTTGATCCAATAACTGAAGTTATTAGGGAACATGTTTTGTGAGCATGGATTATCAGTTGATCTTGTGAAGGTGAAGGATGTCTTATCATTGGAATATACATATAAAGTATTTGAGTTTTGAAGTTTCCTTTTTCTTTCTAGATATTATCGATAGGTTTTTAAGGATTTATTAAAGTTAGAATCACCTTTGAATGATCTGACTAGGAAAGGGGTGAAATTCATTTGGGATGAAAATGTCAGTCATCTTTCGACAAGATGAAATGACTTTTGAAAACATATCATATTCTGATCTTACCTAATCTGATAAGGGGTATGTGGTTTTATTTGATTATTTTGGAATTGGTTTCGGTTTAATGATTATTTAGGATGATCATGTGGTGACTTAAAGCTCACATCCACTTTGACTGCATGAGAATAATTACTCCCCTAATGATTTAGATATTTTTTCATTTATGCATGTACTTAAGTATTAGAGGCACTATATTTTTGGGGAGAGGTTCATAGTATTTTCTAACCATTACATTAAGATATATATATTTTCTTATAAATAATTTAATCTCGGATAGAGGCGATGGGTGGAATACCTTTAGACATTTTACATTGACATCGCATACACCCTAGGGAAGTGGAATTTCATCACATAGGATCTTAGTAGAAAAGTACCATCATAGGTTATTCTAGAATCAAAGTAAGAGTGGAACCTGATGGGGATCTTCAATCAATTTCACCTGGATGCTCAAGTGGATGTTTCAAGTATGGTTTTAGCTAGTGTTCAATTATCATCATCTCTCCTTGAGTCTTTTTGTAGGGTCAGTAGTGGGATGACAAGTTTTGAGGAATTCATGAAACCCTATATGGTGGGGAGACCATTTCATGTTGTTACCCCTCTTTAAATTGTATTATTTATTTTAGGGATTAGTTTTTCATCGCAATATTTATGAAGTGCTCCATTTTTTTATTATCATAGTTCTTCTTGGTATGTTCATCCAAGAAATATGAAGATGTATTATGACACTTGATGATAATTATGGTGGCCAGGTATGAAGCATGGAATTGCATATTATGTATCATGATGTTACACCTAATAATAGATAAAAGTCGACAATATGAAATCCTTCAGTTTTCTCCATCCTTTTTTGGTAAAATTATGAAAATGGTATGAGGTGTCCATGGACTTCTTTGTTAGATTACCATGGGCTCTACAAGGGAAGAATTCTATATGGGTGGTTATTAATCAGTTGGGAAAGTTATCTCATTTCATTATGTTTAAGGACACCATTAAAGTTGACGATTGGGGTAAACTATATGTGCAGGAGATTTTGAAGTTACACAGGGTTCTTTCAGACCTTATTTTAGATAGGGATCCTAGGTTTACTTCAAGGTTGTGGAGGAGTATCTAGGAGGTGATGATGACTTAGGTCAGGATGATTACAACTTACCATCCATAGACAAATGACCATACAAAGTGTGCTATTCAGATAATGTAGTATATGATCTATGCTTGTGTCTTGGATTTTTGTGGATCATTTGATATCTATTTGGGGCTGGTTGAGTTTTCTTATAACAAAAGTTTTTATTCATCGATCAGAATGGATCTTTTAAAATATTTATATGGTCTCCTATAAAGATCACATCTTTTTTGGGTAGAGGTGGGTGAAGACTCTTTGTTAGGACTAAGTATTATTCATGTTATGTCAACAAGGATTTAGGATATACATCAGTGTTTGGTTATAGAAGAGAATCAGTAGAAATCATTTATAAATACTCTATTTCTCTCTTTGTCATCTTCCATTGGTGACTAGGTTTTATTGAATGTTTGTCCTTGGTTGGGTCACCATCATATTTTAAAGCAGGTAAAGTTGGCTCTAAGATATGTTGGATAATTTTCAGCCATTGAGTGGATTGGTTAGGTTTATTATTGGTTGTAATTTCTAGTTCAATTTATGAGAATTCATGATGTTTTCCAAATATCACAGCTTAGAATGTACCATCCTGACCCCTCTCATGTTTTGAGTTGGGAAGAGATCAGGTTAAATCCAAATGTTTCTATTATAGAGAAACCAGTGGAGATCAATTACCCTTGAGTGAAAGTCTTGCATGGTAAGTTGATTATTTATATCAGAGTTTTATAGAGACATATATTATATTCTCACAAGACTTGGGATCGTGATTCATTGATGAGGGATGTAACGACTCAACACAACTGACTACTAAACCAATAACTAGAACAATTTCCACTTGACCTGAAGCATGACTCCTTATATACCAGAGGCTACATACTAGAAGTGATAGTCTAATGGTGGTATAGTGGAGAGACTATACCCTCATTATCTGAGTGTCACACAGGTATAATCAAGTGTAAATAAATATACAATAGTGGAAGTAATAATAATAAATGACAAGTGGTGAAAGTTAAATATGGAAACTAAATAAAAGTGTCCAACACCAATATACAACAATGCATGCAAGTACATATGATGATACATAAAATAAAATAGTAAAAACAAAATAAGAAATGAAATATAGTGCGATACATAAATAAATAAAAGAAATAGAAGCCCTGAGCGTGAACTCTATGAGCATCGTAAGTACAAGATCAATATTGGGATCCTAACTCCCATGTACACAACACAACACAAACCATAATCCATGGACCTACAAACATGAAGATCATCTTAGGTACCCCAGTGTAATGGCGTCCTAAGAATTGTGTGAGATATACTTAGAAGGTCACCACCAATAGTTTCTAAATCCTAATTCATTTTGTGCATGTAAAATAAGCAGTATGCATGAATATCAATGTAAAGTAGGAATATAGAATAAATAAATAACCAAGTCAGACCAGGTTTCTCAAAGACACTTAGCTGACCATGTGTACTTTAGACTAAGCTAGAATTTCTCTGAATTATGTTAAACCTATACAAATAGTATATAATGTAAAGAATGAGTCATACTAAATAAAGTAGAAAGAAAAAGACTATTCCCAGGATTGTGATTTATCCTCAAAGACACACCCTTTAACTTAATTAATTAACAACTTCCATTTAATTAAAAGTGACATCTCTTATATAAATTAAATGAAATCCGGGGACCATCCATGGTTAACCTTGTAAAGTAATTCAAGTATCACACCGAGAGTGTAACAATTATCCAACACTAAAGGAGTCCGTCCATGTAATACATAGATGGAATTAAAAGTATCACCCTTGACATAAAGTAAAGCATGTCTCCTCTGAACCCATACCTAATATCTAACAAAGTGTCCCAAGTCTCACATGGGGAATGGTGTAACCATATATCCACCGAGCCTATCCACATGTTCTCCCTTAAGAACTAGGATCACTAACAAGGAGGTAAGTAACATGCATGGTGATCCCATCCATGATATAATACATTTTTCTCCTCACATATAAAGCCTCACTGAACTGTGATACCTTCTTCAAAATTCCATAAAAAGGAATCTGAGTATCAGTTGATGTGTAAACAATACATTCATTCCTTTTAAAATTTAATCATTAAAATTCCATGTATATAACCATGCCTTATCATATAAGGTGAAAATTAAGAGGGATATGTATATAAGAAATCCACATAAAATTTCATGAATACTAAAAGAGAGGAACAATACTTTTGAACATTTTAATTACAAAACAATAAGGACCACATACTTAGTTTCCACCAATCTGACCAACAAACCAATAAAAATTAAATTTTTGGCTTAGAATATGACACACGTCAATAGAGGAGTTTTATTAGAAAACATGACATTTTTATCAAACATTTCATTTCACTTAAATTAAATAATTCAATTTCATTACAAGACTTAAATAAAACCACTACAATAATGGTTTAATGTAGGAATCTTCTCAATTCAAAAAAATATATGTATATAAATGGAACACCCAAAGGGGTGGATAATACATAAGGATGAAAATATTCATGATATATTTAATGAACCCACCCTAAAAGAGTGTTTCAGGTTGAGTTCATAACCTAAAACCATATAATGTTGAGTCTGAAACACATAACAAGGAGGTCTATACATTTCAATTTAAGGAAAAAGGTAATTTAGAAGTGATACCTGGTAAGTTTGGAACACGACACAATGGGGATATTTTATAAACAATAAGACTTGGGGGAAAATCTATAGACCACCAACCTCATGCTTAGGAAAACCCACATATCCAATATCAAAGCTTGATTTGGTCTAGTTTGAGAGAAAATGAAGAAATAGATCAACATCATAAAAATAGGGTGAATTATCTCACACAAAGATAACATATTTTATGGAAAAATAAAACTTTATTAAAGGGAATAGAAGTTTGGGACTTACCAAGACACTTCCAATGCACCGACAATGCTCAAATCAGAGGACGTATGAGGGAGATCTCATCATACATAGAGGAGGAGAAGAATTACCCATATAGGAGGCTATAATATACATAAGTGGAAGAATAAAAGAGGAAAAAGAAATAAAAATGTTGGGGGGAAATGGGCAGTTTCAAACCCTTTAAGGAGGCACACATTTTGGTCACATAGTTGGCCAAACCCTACACCAACCATGTTCATGCTGATCCCTAAGAAGGGTGGTCACATGGTTCATGCACACAATTTGGGAAATAGTGTGAAAAGGTGCATTTCACCACTGTAAAAAACTTACAACAAGCCACATGGCCATGTAACTCCTCCCTCATGATTAGACCAAACTGTACAGAACCTCTAGGTCTATTGGACAAGGCCTCACAATTTCCACCAAAGGCTACATGGTTTCAGAAAAACTGTGCACCATGCCTGATTCTTCCTTTAAATGACTTTTTAGGACTAGGCACTCCTGAAACTTGATAAAACACCCAAGGGACCCATAAATCCTTAAACCAAGTCTAAAAAAAACATATTAAAGTATTATAATTCATATAATTCCATTAAAAAACTTAATTTGTAAACCGGACCATCCAAAAAACACCAAAATTCAAATTCTCTTGGAATTCTACCTTTTCTCAAAACACGGGTTGTTACAACCTTCCCAAGTTATAACTTATCATCATTAATAATCCTTTGGGAAATAAAAAAACATCACTGATCTACAATGGTTGTGAAGTATCATTCAAAAAGTCATGTTGAATTCTCAAATACCTAAAAAACCTATGAGCGTCACCTTAAGAATATATCATAAAAGTCATGGAAACTCGAGTAAAAGATCGAATTCAAAACTAAAATATCGAGATAGGGATTACTCATTCCCATCTAACCGAAGCCATGAATTCCATGTAATCACATTAACCACCACATATTTAAGAAAAAAGGAGATCTAATTCTGAGTCACAGTATCCCCATTATTAGAATTGTATAATTGATCATGACCTTAGTATTATAATGATTTCCTTACCACGATTCCTAATTTGAATAAATGGCAAACTCTAAACTGACCTCTAAATCCCATTTGAATCAACATTTTCTATGAAAACCTTAGTCAAAACTCCTTGAATTGAAACAACTTAACAATTCCATGACACAGTCCCTTACCAACCATATACAACAAGTAAAAGTATATAAATTCAATCCCTCTCATCTCTACCACCCTCAAAATACATTGCTTAGATGAATGATTCATTTCAAAATATAGGACCGATGCCTTAGGATGAAGCTTGTAGCCAGCCTCTGGTGACGTCTATATCTAAAAAACCATTAATCTTTCATACCCAGCATGAACATGGGTGCATGACCGATCCAAAACACTTATATCATTACATATTCAAGCATCTCATCTGAGCCAGAATAAGGGTCAGGATAACCTAAGATTAATTACCAGGAACCAAGGATCATATCTTGGTTAATTTATACACCAGTGCTTAAAAGTAATACATTGGTACATAGATAAAACATCCACGCATCGTAAGAACTAACAGAGATATAGACATCAATTCAAATAACTGGTTAGTATCCATGAGTCCATCCCAGACATTTCTACTCAGAAACCTTGGAATCACTTAGGACTAACCAAACCTTTAAATAAACCATGATATTGATGCAAAACTCTAATGGAAACCACCTCTCTAGCCCAAATGGATTTTAAAATTTTGTATGGTATACAACCAATTATCTCTCACTGTACAATGATGATGTCAATATAGGGGACATAATCATCATTAAATTGATATTACACTAATAGGATTGAGAGATCTCCAAAAAGGACCCGAGAGACTTCCTCTTCATCAAAATGAAGTTCCCAGTACAACCCAAATGAACCATATCACACTACACAAAGAGAAATATAGTAAAAACACCACATGTTGAATTCCTTATAATAAATTTAATACTCTCACTGATGAATTTATATTATATGAAAACAATGCTTTTACTATCCAAGGAATCTTGTGATCATTCAAGCACAACCACCAAGTCTAACCCTGAGCAATGGTGTTTCTCAAAGGATGCATACACAACCAACCATATTTTTGTCAAGTTTCCTTACAAGAACCAACATGATCCCAACATACCATCCTCAAGGGTATTCAAAAGAACTAAACATTTCCAAAAGGTCCTTATTGGGTGTGTTCCTTCAATACAGCAAGACACCTACTGCCAAATTTGACACATCACTCCCCACCTTAAGAGTGTCCTTGTGAACAAATTTAATGAAAAGGGGATCATACCATAGAAAAGGCTCCATAGACCAAAAATTATAGTTCATGGGTTTGGATAATATGATTTTATCAAGCATTAACCCAAAATAGGAAGAAACTATGTAATGTATTGGACCTCTCCGGCCCATTCCTTTGTCAAAAAGAGGTTCATGAAGTGTTCTGGAGGGTAAAATGGAATTTTCCCACACTTTCCAGAATTTTGAAACTACACGACATGTAGTGTGAGTACACGCCGTGTACCGCCTCACCGGGTATACCCTGTGTTGAAGGCCGTGTCCTTGCTATGTGAAATAAGTGGGTACACTCCGTGTACCCCAAACTACACGCCGTGTAGTCCCTCCCCGCATATGTATTACCCTCAAACCATGTGTTGACTAGTCAATGGCCATGTTCCATGTTGAAGCCGTGTCCTTGGCATGTGAAATAAATGGGCACATGCCGTGTAACCCATACTACACGCTGTGTAGTCCCTCCCCGCGTACGCATTACCCTCAAACCATGTGTTGACTAGTCAATGGTCGCATGCCGTGTTGAAGGCCGTGTTGGAAGTCGTGTGGTGACCGTGTGAAATGGCTGAGTACATGCCGTGTACAATAAAGTAAACGTTGTGTACTTTTGTTTTTATCACCTATAAAAGGAGGGGCCCCCTCCTCCTTTTCAACTCACTCCTCTCCTCCACATTCCCTCGAGCAGAGCTCTCACAAGAGACTCGAAGGATCCTTTCATCCATAACTTCTTCGTCTGAGCTCCAATTTACAATCCGTCAGTGGCCACAGGATTGTAACAATGAGGCGGAACTTCTGAGATTGAATTTGTTGCTTTCCTTTTGGAATTTACTTCCTAGATTCCACCCGAGGAGGTTTTTCTGGGTTTTTCCAGAAGTGACGGACGCCGACAGACGTCTTCTAAAGTTGATCTGGGAAAGCGTTGTTATCAGAACCTGTTGAGGTAGGGATATTACCTTCGTCTCTCTAATTTGTGCAACATGCGAGGTGGGTGTCCTCTTGTTTACGTGAAACACTTTTGAATCGGTTTAATGAAGATAATAACTGGCTGATATAATGGGGTTGGGAAGTTTGTGATTACTGTTACATTATTTTATATCCTGTGATATTATGTTGTGAATTGAATAGGCTTATGCCTACTGAAAATCACGGTTGTTGGGGGCCTTTTCGTGCACAATTAAATTATGCCCTATCTTTCTAGACCGTTTATGGATGAAAACTTTATGGAATGTGGAAATTGGTTAATCACGTAAAGTTGGCTGATTAAATGAAAATCTGGAACCCTTGTGTAATCACCCCGGTTGAACAAAACCGAAATAATAAACATGTGGGTGTTGTTTGGGGTTAATTTATGTGAAGGGGGTGTTTTTGTGGGTTGTTGTAGATCGGGTGAGCAGCGGGGCTGCAGTTGTCTTGGTTGTGGGTTGGTGTGAATGCTATATTAGTGATGGGCAGCGGGGCTGCGATAAATGGTATCAAGGGGTGATAATGTACAATGTGGTTGTGGTTATGTTGTTTGGCAGTGAGGCTGCAGGGTTGGGATGTGAATAATAAATAAAATGTGGAAGAGTTAATGAATGGTGGGGCTTGGTAATGGAACATAAATAATAATCAATGGGTTTGGTTGGTCAATAGGAAGGGACTTGTTATGTTTCTTGTGTTTTCCTAACTTGATTTGTGGATGGCAGGGATATGTTTTACGAATGATTGATATGGTTGGTTGCGGTTGATTGCCCAGTAGTTAAGGAACTAATAAACTGATTTTGTTGAAACATGAAAACCTAAATGGGGTTGGGATCATTTGTGGTATACATGCTTCGTAGTAGCAGTGCCGAGACACATGATCAGTTCTCTGATTAGAAGCCATAGGTTGGGCTGAGTGTTTGGTATATATATATCTGTATCTTTGTGTTTTATCGCATCCCACCCATGTTGAGAACATAGTGTCGAACACTCCCATTTCATGGGAGAGGGTGTTTTCCCCTTAGTTACTAGCTCTTTCCCGCTCCTTCTTCCCTAGGCTGTGATGGCTTGAGGCAACCTTACACCCAAGACTCTTCGGGTAGGTTTCGATTGGGGTGGTTTAGCCCAATACTCTTCGGGCAGGTTTTACTATTTCCCAAGAACCTTCGGAATGAGGCCCAGGTGTGTGCGGGGGGATATATGGTTGTGAGGCCCAGCTGTGTGCGGGCGGGATACGTGGTTGTGAGTCCCATGTGTGTGCGGGCGGGATACGTGGTTGTGAGGCCCTGGTGTGTGCGGGCGGGATATGTGGTTCTTGAGGCCCAAGTGTGTGCGGGCGAGAAGAGTGTGGTAGTGTCAGGACGTTCGCCGTTAGGAAGAGAAGCTAACTAATGTGAAATGGTGCGAGGTACCCAATAATCTTGTTATTATATTATACTAATACCTATTGTGATTGTGTTTTTGGTGAGTGTGGCTGGTGACGTTGGGTGGATAGAATTCCTTGCTAGGTTTCTTCTGTTGTTCTCACGGGACATTAGGATGTCTCCCCACTTGTGCACAAGAGCTTTAGGTTTCCCTACTGATTATACTTTTATGCTCACCCTACGTTTACTTTCAGGTTTCTAGGAGGACTACCAGGGCCGTGCGGGACCCTACTAGTTGGGACAGTTGGAGTTGTTGCAGTTGTTGTACTCTTGTTTCTTTTGGTATTGTACTTTTGAGCTTTCTTGTACTTTTACCTTGTTTCAGAACTATTTAAACATACATGTGGGATTGGTTTGGGTTTATTTACTTGTCTTTCTTTTCTTTTTCTTTTGGTGGTTGACTCATCCTATTTCCCGATCTTAAATAGTACAAAGGGTAATGCCTCCCATATTTGCGAAAACTCATACCCTTGGTGCTAGTCACCACCCCGGGTCCTACTAGAGGTGGGACTCGGGGGTCATTATCTCCCTTTAACCATTTCCAGCTCAGGAGGGGATTCTTTGGTGGGAGGGGGTCATGACAGAATGGTATCAGAGTAGGAGCATGTTGAGCATCTCAGGAAAGTCTTAGAAGTCCTTCGACACCACCAGCTTTACGGGAAATTGTCGAAGTGTAAGTTCTTGACAAAAGAAGTACACTTCCTTGGGCACGTAGTGTCTCAGCATGGAGTGTCAGTGGACTCGTCAAAGGTGGAGGCAGTTGTTTCTTGGGCAGCACCCAAGCGTGTGGCAGAAGTTTATAGTTTCCTAGGGTTAGCAGGTTACTATCAGAGGTTCATTTCAGACTTCCCTCGAGTTGCTGCTCCATTGACAGCTTTGACTAGGAAGAACCATGTCTTCCTATGGAGTGAGCAGTGCCATAAAGATTTTGACTACCTGAAGGAGAAGTTGGTCAGTGCTCTAGTACTCAGTTTTCCAGAGGAAGTGTTGTTGTATGAGGTGTTTTGTGATGATTCTGGCCTTGGTCTGGGGTGCGTGATGATGCAGAAGAAGGGAGTGATCTATTATGGGTCTAGGCAGTTACGCCCTCAAAAGCGTAACTATGCCACCCATGAACAAGATCTTGCATCAGTAGTGTTCGCACTGAAGTTGTGGCAACATTACCTCTTTGGGGAGCGCTTTGTGGTCTTCTCAGATCAAAAAATCCTGCGTTAGATCTTCTCTCAGCGTGACCTGAACATATGGTAGCGGAGATGGGTCGAGTTCCTCCAAGACTATGACTTCAAGATCTCTTACATTGAAGGTAAGGTCAACGTTGTGGCTGATTCCCTGAGCAGAAATTCACATAAGGAAGTGGTTTGGGAATCCACTAATGCTTGGAAAGCGATGGGAGAGTTGGCTGCCTTGCACTTGGATGCTAGGGTGGAAGGTGTTAGAGGATGTTTGTTTCAGATGACGGTGCAGTCCTCCTTGTTGTAGCAAGTGGAAGAGTCTCAGTGGGGGGACTCTAAGGAAGAAGTGATGCAGGATCATATCGATCAGGGGAACGCTCTAGAAGGATGGTCAGAAGACAGCTGACATCGAATGTTTTTTCAAGGAAGGTTGTTTGTTCTGGAGGCGATGCGTGGGGGAGTTCTCCGTGAGTTCCATAGATCAGCCTTGGAGGTACATCCAGGAGTTTCAAAAATGTACTAAGGCCTGAGGGAACAGTTTTGGTGGCCTGGGGTGAAACAGGCAGTGGCAGAGTTTGTGGCTAAATGCCTTGTGTGTCAGCAAGTGAAGGTTGAACACCGTGTTCCCAGTGGGTTGTTGCATCCATTAGATGTCCCTGAGTGGAAGTGTAATGACATCTCGATGGACTTCTTCACAAGACTACCCAGAGCCCAGGGAGGTTATGATGCTATCTGGGTGGGCGTGGATCGTCTAACGAAATCAACTCACTTCTTAGCAGTTAAGGAGTTGGGCCCGGTGAGTACCTTAGCACAGAGGTACGTAGACGAGGTGGTGAGTTTTCATGGAGTTCCAAAGACTATCGTCTTAGACTGGGATACTCGGTTTACCTCACAAGTCTGGAGCGGGTTACAACATGCTTTTGGCACCCAGCTACGCCTTAGCACTACTTTCCACCCCCAGACCGACGGGTAGACAGATCGGACTATCCAAACGTTGGAGGACATTCTACGATCATGCATTTTGGATTTCGGAGGGTCATGGGTACGACACTTGCCTTTAGTAGAGTTTTCTTACAACAACAGCTTCCACTCTACTGTTGGCATGGAACCATTTGAGGATTTGTATGGAAGACCATGTTGTTCACCCATTTGCTGGTCAGAGGTTGGTGAGACTGCTGCTCTTGGGTCAGAGGTAGTGCAAAGCACCATAGAGAAAG
Organism: Viscum album; assembly: GCA_963277665.1. NCBI lineage: Eukaryota > Viridiplantae > Streptophyta > Magnoliopsida > Santalales > Viscaceae > Viscum > Viscum album. The sequence goes on along the minus strand of OY728133.1, from coordinate 112,657,047 downwards.
TCCAGCTTGTATGTGAGAGGATGAAAGCGGCTCAGGACCGAAAAAAGTCTTATGCTGATCGTCCGAGGAGGCCCTTGGAGTTCGAGGTGGGAAATCATGTGTTCTTGAAGTTTTCCCCTTGACGGGGGCAGCGGAGGTTTGGGAAAGGGAGCAAGCTATCACCTAGGTTCATCAGACCTTTTGAGGTGCTGAGGTGAGTCAGCGAGGTGGCATATCAGCTAGCCCTTCCACCTTAGTTGGAGAAGGTTCATGACATCTTCCACGTCTCCCAGCTACATCGATACTTACATGACGACTCTCATGTTATCGACTGGGGAGAGTTAGATATGGGAGATGACAGGACCTTCAAGGAACGACCGGTCAGAATCGAGGATCATAAAGAAAAGGTCCTCCATGGACGAACCATTTCCTTGGTTTGTGTGTTGTGGAGGCATGGTGGCCTTGAGGAGAGCACTTGGGAGCGAGAGGCTGAGATGCACGCTCAGTACCCGGAGTTGTTTTAACTTTTTTTTTCTTTGTTCTTCTAAGCTTTTTTTTGATGTTATACTCTATACCTTTGATATATGGAATACATGGCTTGTCGGTTATGAGACCTTTTGTTTCCTTGTACTCTGGAAGTGTGTATCATGTCCGGATGTGTGGGAAAAGGGAAAAACCTGATCCTTAATTGAGACGCATTAATGCATATGCGATTGAACCCGTGTGGGTGAGTCAGTGCCACCTAAAGCGGATAATATCTCGACATAGGAGAAGGAATTTCCCCAAACCACATGTTCGGGCAGTGTGTTGGTTGTGTGGTGTTGGGGGTAGTGAAAGTTGAAAATCAGAATTTATGAAAGTGGGAAGACCCAATTGTTAATCGAGACACATTAATGAGGATGCGATTAAAACCATGCAGGCGAGTCAGTGCCGCCTAAAGCGGATAATATCTCGACATAGGAGAAGGAATTCCTAACACATATGATTAGGGTTGTTGGATGGATTCATGTTATAATGAGGGCCCAAAGAGGTATCTTGTTGGGTTCCTCTGGGATGGATTTCAAATTCTTGGGGACAAGAATGTTTTAAGAGGTATCTGATGTAATGGCCCAGACCTCTCCTGCCCATTCCTTTGTCAAAAAGAGGGCCATGAAGTGTTCTGGAGGGTAAAATGAACTTTTCCCACACTTTTCAGAATTTTGAAACTACATGCCTTGTAGTGTGAGTACACGCCATGTACCCCCATGTCGGGTATACCCCGTGTTCAAGGCCGTTTCCTTTCCGTGTAAAATAAGTGGGTACATGCCATGTACCCCAAACTACACACCATGTAGTCCCTCCCCACGTACGTGTTACCCTCAAACTATGTGTTGAACAGTCAATGGCCGTGTGCCGTGTTGGAGCCGTTTCCTTGCCGTGTGAAATAAATGGGCACATGCCGTGTACCCCATACTACATGCCGTGTAGTCCCTCCCCACGTATGCATTACCCTCAAACTGTGTGTTGACCAGTCAATGGTCGCGTGCCACTTTGAAGGCCGTGTTGGAAGCCGTGTGGTGACCGTGTGAAATGGACGAGTACACGCCGTGTACCATAAAGTACACACCGTGTTATTTTGTTTTTCTCGCCTATAAAAGGAGGGGTCCCCTCATCCTTTTCAACTCATTCCTCTCCTCCTCATTCCCTCGAGGAGAGCTCTCCCAAGAGACTCGAAGGCTCCTTTCATCCATAACTTCTTCATCCGAGCTCCGATTTACGATCCGTTAGCGGCCACAGGATCGTAACGACGAGGCGGAACTTCCGAGCTTGGATTTGTTGTTTTCCTTTTGGCCTTTCCCTCTCAAATTCCACCCGATGAGATTTTTCTGGGGTTTTCCAGAAGCGACGGACGCTGACGGACGTCTTCTAAAGTTGATCTGGGGAAGTGTTGTTATCAGAACCTATTGAGGTAGGGATATTGCCTTCGTCTCTCTAATTTGAGCGACATGCGGGGTGGGTGTCCTCTTGCTTACGTGAAACAATTTTGAACCGATTTAATGAAGACAATAAATGGCTTATATAATGGGGTTGGGAATTTTTTGATTACTATTACATTATTTTATATCCTATGATATTATGTTGTGAATTGAATAGGCTTATGCCTACTAAAAATCATGGTCATTGGGGGCCTTTGCTTGCGCAATTAAATGCTGCCCTATATTTCTAGACCGTTTATGAATGGAAACTTTATGGAATGTGGAAATTGGTTAATCTCGTAAAGTTGGCTGATTAAATGAAAATATGGAACCCTTTTGTGATCACCCCGGTTGAACAAAACTGAAATAATAAACATGTGGGTGCTGTTTGGGGTTAATTTATGTGAAGAGGGTGTTTTTTTCGGTTGTTGTGGATCGAGTGATCAGTAGGGCTACAGTTGGTTTGGTTGTGGGTTGGTGTGAATGATATGTTAGTGATGGGCAGCGGGGATATGATAAATGGTATCAAGGGGTGATAATGTATGGTGTGGTTGTGGTTATGGTGTTTGGCAGCGGGGCTGTAGGGTTGGGATGTGAATAATAAATAAAATGTGGAAGAGTTAATGAATGGTGGGGCTTGGTAATGGAACGGAAATAATAATCAATGGGTTTGGTTGGTCAATAAGAAGGGACTTGTTGTGTTGCTTGTGTTTTCCTAACTTGATTTGTGGATGGCAGGGATATGCTTTACGAATTATTGATATGGTTGGTTGCAGTTGATTGCCCAGTAGTTAAGGAACTAATAAAATGATTCTATTGAAACATGAAAACCTAAATGGGGTTGGGGTCATTTGTGGTATGCATGCTTCGTAGTAGCAGTGCCGAGGCACGTGATCAGTTCTCTGATTAAAATAAATAGTTTGGGTTGAGTGTTTGGTATATATATATCTGTATCTTTGTGTTTTATCACATCCCACCTATGTTGAGCACTTAGTGCCGAACACTCCCATTTCTTGGGATAGGGTGTTTTCCCCTTAGTAACTAGATCCTTTCTGCTCCTTCTTCCCTAGGCTGTGATGGATTGAGGCGGCCTTAAACCCAAGATTCTTTGGGTAGGTTTTGATTTGGGTGGTTTAGCCAAAGACTCTTCGGGCATGTTTTACTATTTCCCAAAAACCTTCAGGATGAGGCCCATGTGTGTGAGGGCGGGATACGTGGTTGTGAGGCCCAGGTGTGTGCAGGTGGGATACATGGTTGTGAGGCCCAGGTGTGTGTGGGCGGGATACGTGGTTGTGAGGCCCAGGTGTGTTTGGGAGGGATATGTGGTTCTTGAGGCCCAAGTGTGTGCGGGAAGGAAGAGTGTGGTAGCGTCAGGACTTTCATCGTTAGGAAGAGAATCTAACTAATGGGAAATGGTGCAGGGTACCCAATAATCTTGTTCTTATATACTACTACTACCTGGTGTGATTGTGTTTTTGGTGAGTGTAGCTGGTGAGGTTGGGTGGATAGAATTCCTTGCTAGGTTTCTTCTGTTGTTATCACTGTACATTAGGATGTCTCCCCACTTATGCCTGAGAGCTTTAGGTTTACCTACTGAGTATACTTGTATGCTCACCCTACATTTACTTTCAGGTTTCCAGGAGGACTACCAGGGCCGTGCGGGACCCTACTAGTCAGGATAGTTGGAGTTGTTATAGTTGCTGTACTCTTGTTTCATTTGGTATTGTATATTTGAGCTTTCTTGTACTTATACCTTATTTCAAAACTATTTAAAGATACATGTGGGATTGGTTTGGGTTTATTTACTTGTCTTTCCTTTATTTTTATTTTGGTGGTTGACTCATCCTATTTCCCGATCTTAAATAGTAAAAAGGGTAATGCCTCCCATATTTGTGAAAACTCATACCCTTGGTGCTAGTCGCCACCCCGGGGCCTACTGGAGGCGGGACTCGGGGGTCATTATCTCCCTTTCACCATTTCCAGCTCAGGAGGGGCATCTTTGGTGGGAGGGGGTCGTGAAAAACTAGCTTCTTAACAGTCTTCTTGAATACATGTTCTCTTCATTTATCTATGATGATCCTCCGAGTCACACTCCCATACATCATAGAATTATGCATAAGATCAAAAAAAATGACCAATGTGATAAAACACATGATCCTATTTAAAAATTTATCTCAATCATTTGGAAGAGTTTGATTATTTAACATTCAATTCACTCAACTCTGAAGATTACCAGCGATAAAAACATAACAAATTAAGGAATTAATGATTGAAAATGAACTCAACAATTTGCTGAACAATTTTTTTGAAACTCTATAGGTACCACATGTATCAATGAATACTAAACTAAGGTTTCATAGTGAAACTAGAAATACTTGATACTATCCATAGGATCACAAGCCCTATGAATCCCAGCATCTGATGGCTCAAAAAATAAATATCACATAGTCTCTTTATCCCAAATGATTGCAGAATAAGTGGACGATCTCCCAAGTTGTCCCACACTATGAAAGAAGAAGGATAAGGGTCACCTGACCTAATAAGGGGTTGACCATGCCCTAGGAATGTCTAACCTTATAAAACTAAGAATTACATGAATCTCATGCCCATAAAAATTTCTTGGAAACCAGATGACCACTATCCAAGACAAGGGGTAAGTTTTTAAAGGCTAAGAGTCCTATGAGGAAAAAATGTCACCAAAACGACACCCCACACTAAACACTAATCATAAACAACTAGAAAAGGGTTTAATTATTTGAGGGTGCTACTTATAATGATATATACCCTCACCAAAATGGTAAGCATTGTCCCAATATGAGGTCACTCATAAAAAAGGGTACTAACATTAAGGACCTATTATTCGGGTTTAAACTAAGAAAGAAGAAGCCTATGGAAAATGATTGTATTCCATTTAAAGGAATAACTGAAGGAAATCATTTAAAGTACCCTTACATGATGGTTAAGGATAAAAACAGCTCTTAAGGTTTCATTTTAAGTAATTAAGACAAAAATAATTTAAATTTTTAACCATTCATGGTTTATATTTAAATAAAATCTAATACCAGTCATAAGGTAAGAGAATATTGAACTTTAATTATCTAAAACCTCAAGGAAAAACAAGCAAGTTATATTAAACTTAGACATTAATTATTTAATTTATATCCCTTTATAATTAGTCCATTTATTTAACAACCCTCCATTTTAACATCATTTATTTATTTATAAACTTTTACAATTGAATTATTTAAAGAAAATTTCAGTTTCAATCAATATAAGAAAACAACGTTTAGGTTGTAATTGGAATTTTAATTAACTCACGCCTCACATAAGTACAACTCAAAACCATGTAAAAGGTATTTTGTTAATTAGAGAGGTACTATTCAAGTAAGATGACACTGTGTTGATATATGTAAAACCATATGAATGGATGCAAACACCTTAAATAAAAATCCATATATATCGAAAGCATACCCACATGGTTTTAATCAATACATTAGAACACAACAATGGTGACCTATAGGGTTCCAAATAAAGACATCATAGGTTTATCAAAATGAAACCAAAATGTTTTATTTAGAATATTATGATTTTTAAAACACCCTTTAGGGGTTTATCTTATAAAAAATGACCCAAATAACCTAATTGGGTATAGTTTTACATTTATAAAATTTTCCATATGGTCATTATGCCCAAGTAATAGAGGTACGATCCTTAATAAGGAAACCAAATCATTCAAGGTTATAATTTAACAAATTTTATATTTACAATAGTTTCTAAATATATAAGGATCATAATAGATGGTTTTTTCATATGGGTTACCACTTATCAGTTTATAAAGGGTCCCTACACTTTACAAATTGCAGGCATCTCACATCTAACTATAACCATTTTATCTAGGATTAATAAGAAAATTAAACATCCTTAACATTGATGAAATAGAATTTAAGTATATAAAGTTCATATATAATGGTTTGATTATATGGGTTAACCTTTTACAATTCATAAATCACCCATACACTTTTAAAATTGGAAATTGACTCCCATTTTACCACAACTAGAAATTTTTCATCCCATGGAACCAATGGTTCACGGATCAAACATGTAATGATTTGTTAGTAAGCTATCACCATAAATTTATTAATAAAGAAACCATTTTGGTTAATGTTTTCACCTTAATATCCGATTGTACATTTTAAAATTTATAATTAGACATGCTAAACATAACCATTACACATGGTTTATCATGGAAATAAAATAGGGAATCATGATAATTTAACCATGGAAGGTTACTAAATAACTAGGTAAACACAAAAAAATGATAATCATAACACTAAAAACATGGAATCATGGAATAACACTCAAGGAAAGAATATAAATTAAACACTTAAACATGTTAAACATATTAATGAAATGAAATAACTAAGTAGGTAAAAGATAAACATGTCACTAAAATCACCTAGCGTGACATATGAGAGGCTACAAAATAACATAAAAGGTACATTATAATAAATATTCAAACAACCTAACAATTAAATATATATAGAATGGTATATTAATTTCATGTGAATACCTATGTAATTTTAATGATGAATGTAATTCATTATCATTTCCATAACAGGCCAATGGTAAATATGATAGTCCTATAAATTAGAAAGTAGCGGAAAGTACTCCAATCACTCAAGGTGAAATAAAAATAAACTGTAATAATTAACATCATGAAAAACATTTCCATCCCAGTCCACTTGGAATTTTACCTAAACATGGGTTGATCAATCCCATGAATAAATATTTACCAAGCACTAATACATTACTAGTCTCCTAAATATCATCCCAAAATAGCAAGACAAAGGAAAAATATCCTCTGATACCACTTTTTAACATCCCAGCCTAAATTAATACTATACCAGTAGCTGGGCTGGTCTCCACATGACCTTACGTGTGCCTCCCTATATGCTAGAGGTTTCCAACTAGTTGAGAGGGTCTAATGGTTGTATATTGGAGAGACTATACCCTATTGATCAGAGTTGAACAATAGTATAATCTAGTGTAAATAGAAAGACAGTAGTGGAAGTAGTAATAATAAATGACAAGAAACAATTGTTAAATATAACAACTAAATAAAAGTGTCCAACAATAATATAAATCAACGCTTGAATGTCCAGATGATGATACATAAACTAAAATAGTAAACACACAGCAGGAAACAAAATACAGGGCAGTATATGAATAAATAAAATAAATAAAATCCCTAAGGTTGAACTCCATGTTCCTCCTGAGTACAAGCTCAGTCCTAGGATCCTAACTCCCATGTACATGACACAACTGAATCCATAATCCACATACCTGCGAACAAGAAGATCTATTTGGGTACCCCATTGCAATGCTGGCCTAAGAAGGGTGTGATATATACTCAACAGGTTTCTACCAATGGTGTATAAAGAATAATATTTTTTTTTCATATAACATAAGCAGTATTCATGAATATCAAATTAAAGAATAAATTTGAAATAAACAAATAATCATGTCAGCTCACGTTTCTCAAGGACACCTGGCCAACCATGTCTGCTTCAGCCTAAGTCATAATGTGTCTGAATTAGGGTCAACCCATATGAATATAATGTAAGGTAAAAAACATGGAATTATAAATAAATTAGTTAGAAAATGACTATGCCTAGGTATGTAATTTGCGATGGAAAACACACCCTTTAAATTAATTAATTAACAAATTGAATTTAATTAAAATAGGAATATATTGTATTAAATTAAATGAAATCATGTTCCCATCTAAGGAGAAAATTTTAAAGGAACATAAGTATCACACTAAGATCATAAAAATTATCCAACACTGAGGGAGTACATCCACTAAATCCATATATCCAAGTATCACTCTCAGCATAATGTAAATCATGTCATCTCTGGGACCTTCCCTAGTATCTCAAAAAGGGGTTTGAGTCTCACTCATGGCATATTGTAACCATATTTCCACCAATCCCATCCATAGTGACTCCCCTAGGAACCGAGATCACTCATATGGAGGTAAGTAACACACATAGTGAGCCTTTCAAATATATAGCATGTATCACACCTGTAATATAAATCTTAATCGACCTGTGACCCATCCTTGAAATTCCATAAAAAGGAATCCAATTATTGATCTAGGTGTAAAAAACATTTTTATTCATTTTTAAATTTAATGACTAAAAAGGACAAGTATATAATCATGCCTTATCATACAAGGTGCAAGAAAGGAGGGATATGTATATAATTAAGCCACATCACAAGTCATGACTACTAAAAGAGAGGGGCAATCCCTTTGATCATTTCAATTACCAAAAAATAAGGCCCATATACTAATAATTCCACCAATCCAACCAACGAACCAATAAATATAACATTTATATCCTAGAAGATAACACACCTCAACAGAGGTATTTTATTAGGAAACATTACATTGTTATCAAAAAATTCATTTAATTTATTTTAAAAAATTCATTTCATTTAATTTAAACAATTAAATTTCATCACAAGAATTAATGAAACCCACTAAAATGGTGGTTTAATGTAGTCACCTACTGAATTAAATAAAAGTATATGTTCATAAACATCACACCAAAAGGGGTGGATAATACATAAGGTAGACAACATTCAACATGATCTATTTAATAAACCCACCCAAAAGGGGTGGTTCAGGTTGAGTACTTAACCTCCAAACATATAAGGAAGAGTCAAAAACACCAAATAAGAAGATCAATACATTTAAATTTAAGTAAAAAGGTAATTTAGAAGTGACACCAGGTAAGTTCAGCACATGACATAATGGGTCTATTTTATAAATTGATAAAACCCGAGGGAAAATCTATAGAACACCAACCGCATGATTAAGAAAACCCACACATCCATTATCGAAGCTTGATTTTCTCCAGTTCGAGATAAAATTAAGAAATGAACTAACTCTATTAAAATTGGGAAAATTATCTCATACATAGATAACATTTTTGATGGCCAAAGAAAATGATATTATGGGGAAGTTATGTCTTAGACTCAATGAAATGCTTCCAATGCACCTAACATCGCTCAAATTGGAGCCGCATGAGGGATATATCCTCATACCTAGAGTAGGAGAAGAATGAACCACAGAGGAGCTTGCTATATATAGATGTGGAAGAAGAAAGAAGGAAGAAAAATAAATAAGGAGGGTAAAAATGGCCATTTCACAACCTTTAATGAGGAGAAAAGTTTGGCCACATGGTTGCCGATACCATGCACTAACCATGCTCGTGCTGCTACCAAAGCAAGAAGGTCACATAGTTAATTCAAAAATTTTAGGAAACTAGGCACAAATCGTATGCTTCCCCTCAGTTGAAAACTTGACGAAAGATGCATGACCATGAACTTCCTCCCACATGGTTAGACCAAACTGTGCGACACCTCATGCTCTAGTAGACTAGTCTGCATAGTTTCCACTAAGGGCCACACAGTTTCATAAAAATTGCGAACCCTACCTAGTTCTTTATTTAAATGATATTTTAGGCCACAATTATCAACTTAATGAAAAAACTGAGGGTCCCATAGATACTTAAACCAAGTCTAAAAACAACACATTTAAGTGTTCCAACTGACAATATTCCATTACAAATCTCAGTTTGTAATCTTTCCAATCCACCAAACTCCTATATTTAAATTCCCTTGGAATTTTAACTTGGATCAGAATACGGGTCATTACAAGGGAGTATTAGCCTCACCTATTTTTTGGACATCATTATTCTACATGAATTCCTAGGGATGAAAATTATTATTTTGGAAAGTATTTAATATACTATTATACACTTTTAGGTATTTCTCTTCTCTATTTTTGTTTCCCTCTTTATTTGGAGGTGTTTTTGGACTCACGGGGATGGAGATAATTTTATCGAGAAAATGACCTAATGTCTGAGGATGTGAGTTTGATTGAATTTTAGGTTTTTTAATTGAATCTTTAGTTTTTGAAGTCTTATAGGTGATTACACACTGTGTAATGATTACACATCAGGAATTTTTTACATGTCATGTAAAATGTTCACGTCATGTATTTTTGGTTAAGAAGATATTGTGAGTTGAGTTCATGGTATGAAAATATTTCACTCTGTGCAAATTTTACACACCATGAAATGGTAAAATTAAGATTTTTAAATCGAGGTGATGGGGTATTCAGTGTTTTTGGGTTTCATTAATTACACAATGTGAAAAGGGATTGCACACCATGCAATTATTTTAGTTTTTGTTTTTAGGGTTATGTATGGATGATTTATCTTCATTCGACTATAGGTATCTTCTCTATTAACCTAGTATTCATCCCATGAAATTTTTAGGACCTCCACTCACTTGAAATCACTTCGTTTAATGATTGATCTTTATTATGGTTGTACTGAATTTATTTGGGTGAGTAATCCTTCTACTTCTTTACTTCTGTTGATCATGGTAGCACTATTATGTTTCAACATTGGATCATTTTATCTATGATGATAAAATTATTGATCTTTTATTGGTCTATTGTGTAATATTCCTCCAAAGGATGACCATTGTGTTGGTTATGGTGAGGCATGCGAGTTTCTTTGAGGTATATTGTGATCTGTACTCTCCATTGATCATTTTTATCATTGAATCAATTTTAAGATGTGTGGATTGATTCTAGGGCCTCCGTTATTATCCTTGTGTTCTTACAAGTTATTGGATTATGTTATGGTAATGTGAGAGCTATGTTTGAGTTAGGTGGTTCTGTCTCTATCATAAGTTGGATGAACTATATTTCTCTAGTTTTATAAATTTTTTTATAAATGAATTTTCATGATTGATTTGTGTACATGGGGAAACTAGTTTTTTAGAAAATATGGTTTCCCCCTTATTTTGGTAAAATAATAGGGTATTTTAAAATAATTTTAAAATGGATTTATAAAGTGTTTTTCAATGAAATATTTTGATGAAAATGTTTGGAAAAAAATTACATGGGAATCCTTGGGTACTTAGGTGGAAGGTGCATCTTAGGGACATCATTCTTATATTTATGGGGGTGTTCACTCATTGGGTGTTCCTATATTCTCTAGGACCGTTTTTCTAGGAACTTTATTGACATATATGAGGTTAATTCACACATGGTATGTTTCTATGCTCCTTAGTACTATGTTCTATAGACTTCAGTGAACACTAGTCATTGATTGTGGTATGAGTCGTTTGCTAGATTGACCTATATTGATCCTTAGTGTAATGTTACCTATGATTTGTCTACACTATTTTATCTTGTACTTCTATAGATTCGATATGATATATAATGCATGCTTTCATTTGATTTTATATCTTTATTTATGAGAAATGCTTTGAACTATTATACCTGGATTATCTTGGAAGTGTGGAAAAAGGTAAAATTAAATGTTTTTCCATGATTTTGATATAAAAATTTTCTAACAATATATCATTCATTGTATTCTTTAAATATGATCATTGTTAAAATTATTTTATAGATACTTGATATGGAATACCTGGGTGGGATCCTAATGACCCCGTTTAGTACACAACCTGTGTACCCCTTCAATAATTCATAGGCCTTTGTATGTATTTTGATGCAGGGAAAGGCAAGGCACCACAGTAAGGTGGAAAGGTTTATGTTAGCCGAGTCTAGGTAGGTGGTGACATGTTTGGAGTTTTCCCATGCTATCAAATGGATTATCTCTTTTGGTTTTGATTATCATTTTCTATTGGACTTGTCTTTTGAATATTGTTTAAGAACTTTGGAGTTGTACTGATTCTACTATTTATTTTTTTTGTTATGGAATATGTGTATCTCTTCCACTATTTCAATCTATTGTGTGTATATATATATTCCATGTTTTTGATTTAGGTTGGAAAAAATCATTCCCCCCGGTTGTTGTTTGATACCAGGGTGCTAGTCGCTAGCCTGTGGGGATCGGGAACACCCTTCTGGTTAGTAGAAATTCAGTTTGGGTACCAATTTGAGAGAATATTTGGGGTTGGGTTTTTCATAATGTGTACCTTTATGTATTTCTAGATTCCAATCTTTCACTTTTCGAAAATTCGCCTAATTCCACTATGAAAGAGGCTTAGAGGGTCACACAGTAAATGTATTTAGAATCTTAGTTAAATTCTATTTGATTTTAATATAAGAATAAATATTATTATTATGTTATAAGGAATAATCATTATTCAAGTTATATTTTGAATGTATAAATATTTATTGAAAAAATAATAATAATTTATATATATATAAATAAATAGTCATTATTAAAGGTTTGATAATTGTTGAGGATTAATGAGCTAAGTAAAGTATCTCAAAGAAATGATATTTATTTATCCATGATTTACGAACGCATCAAGGAAATAATAATAATAATTTTATTCCTATTCAATGTGGGTTTTACATAGAATCAAGATATTTGTTAAGGTGCTTTGTTTAGAAAATATTTCTATGACCCAAGCATGATTTATGTCATTTTTAGGTTTAAGAATTGTTGATTACAACACATTATCTAGAGAGAATTATCTCAATCCATAGAGATAAATTTATTAAAAATGTTCTCATTAATGGAGATAAATGATCCTCCTCCTCCCTCTCAAGTCCCTATGAGAACTATATATAATCTTTCAGGTTTATAAGGAATTATTTTTGAAATCAACAATAACGACACATGCGATTTTTTTATTTATCCTTCAACCTAGAGACATGATGATGATGTTCTAATGTTCTTGGAGCACACATGGATACAACTGGAGAGATTTTACCATTTAATCGTTTAATTTAATGTTGTATAATAATAGTGGTCAACCAATTAGAAAAAAGAGAATGAATTAAAAAAATTATTTATTATTAAATAAATTAATTATAAATTGTATGTAAAAGATCATATATTTAGGATTATAGGGTTTCTATTCATCCAATAATGATAAGAAATTTGAGGAAACTAATGAAAAACCATTGTTAGGTACAGGACCAACCACTTTCACTATGCTCTGAAACCTTCAATTGTATTAAAGTAGCCACATATTAATTTAAAATTATTTATTATTTGTTGATCAAATTATGTATTATTTTTTTAGTTTTTAATTTCCATTTTTTTTCTTTAATATTAAAGTTAATATATAAATATCATTAACATTATTATGGACAATAATAGTCTAAGAATAGATTAGTAACACTTGAAGATCCCATCCAAAGGTTCCATATATTTTAGCAGGATAACATGGATACATGTTGTGTAACCAAAAAGTAAATGTCATTAATCTATGTTCACTGCACTGACATGAGTTGTGTAAATCATCGAATATTGTGTGGGAGATAAGTATGTGGTGTCATTAGATTCCACATATTGGCTAACTGGATAACATGCTACTTGATAGGTTATAGAAATGTATCTGGAATACATGCCTTATAACCTACACAGTTTTTCCTCATGGGAATTGTGAAATCCCTCTGGTCAAAGTACATGACATGTATTAACACATGTCATGTATTAAATGATATCCAAGAAAATAAAAATTATTATGAATACATGGAATTTATTTTGAGTAAATTATATTTAACAAATAAATGTATACACAAAATACTCACCGAGTTTGAAGGAATGTGATGTAGATTATCATAAAATGGAGTAAACGATGTGTAGCGGGCTTTACATGCTGTGTAACTCATACCCTTTGACACAGAGTACATGTTGAGACAATATGTATATCTTATGAATTAATTACATGGGATCTAAATTAATTATAGTATTAAAATCAAACTACATGGATTGTAGTTTATGTATACACCATTTGATAGGGTTTTCATAATTAAATTCTTAAATTAATTATTCTCTAGACAATCTAGGAACTATGTGATGTGTATGATCGTTTTACACAACATTCACTTCATGGGAATTTATAGAAATACAAATTTCATATATTAATGTAATTCCATGATGTTATAATAATGATGACTACACAACTTAACTCATATGACTACACACCATGTAATATCATGACATGTCATATATTCCACCTGTTGTGTATGTATACCATAAAAGTGGACCATACATAACATAGTCACATGCCATGCGAGTGAAAATACATGTTGTGAAGAGTATAAGGATATACACTATTTTTCATTTAGTACATGATGTGTTAAATACTATATAAAATTTAAGACTAACCAGATGGGTATACAAAGTGTACCCTATCAGTACACACCATGTATGAATTAATTTTAAATTAAATTAATTTATTTAAAATTATAGTGGATGGGAATATCTAAGACTCTTTTTGAGAACAATTAATAATAAATAATTTACTAATTAATCAAATAATTAATTTATAATTTTTTTATTTTATCTTAATGAAGAGATAATTTTAATGAATACTATATAGTTTTTATTTCATAGTTGTTGAATGTGTGGATGATCATGATCTTGAATGACCTATGCATGTGTTGGGTTTAATTTAATTTAATTATTATTGAGTGAGTTTTTATGATAATTATTATTAAATTAAAATTATTATCTTCAAATAATACCTTCATCTTTATTATGTATAGGTCTATGTGTGCATGGTTTATTTTACATAATCCTATACCCTTGGTTATCCCTCACTTGTGTCTAAGTAATAATATTTAAAAGAATGAGATATCTAGTGAAAGGATATGGTTTAAGATGAATTAAAGTAAACAAAACCAAGGATATACACAAGTGAAAAAAATATAATTCTATAACTCAAACCCAGATTAGTTCCAGGAGTTATTAACCTAGAGTTAAGGGTTTGTTTATCATCCGCTTAATAAACCAACTGATAAAAAAACTCATGATCATACCACATATTTATTATATTTCTATCCTTTGAGGGGTTAATTATTTATGTTTATTTTATGTTTAAACACGATCACTTAAAACAAAGAAATCAACAATCATGAAATATAAAATAAAATAAATAGATAATATATAAATTATTTTATCAATACATGGTTAATTATATATAAAATATACAAAATATCAATGAAGATGTAAAAGGATAAAATAAATAACATTTACACATAAGATAAAAAATACCTCAAGGAAATATTAAGTTAGATAAACCATCCATTACTTTATTTAAGATTTATCCATAGTTTAAAGTACTTTTCTGGCCCAAGTTAGGATGCTTTCAATTATCAGATAGTCTTAACTAATATTTTGGGTCAAATTAACATAGTTGACATAAAGATTGGATCAACTAAGGATGATTTGGTGTAACTGAGAGGAAAGGTTTTAGTAAATTCAAGTACATTATTTAGAATTGGGTATTCCACTAAAAAAATCAAGGAACTATGAGTTAGCATGGTTGGAAAGAGTGACTTCCTAAATACATTCAAATAACTTTTCAGAACCATGTCTGGATTATGAAAATGTAAATATAGATCATTTACACTAGAATATCCACATGATATGATATTAATAATACAATGGATAGGAATAACAGGGTTTGTAAAAATAGTGAAATACTAATAATTTTTTTATTATATCATAATTCTTTAATCAATAAAATTACTAAAACCTGGTTTTCTTTTGTTGTAAAAAATTGAAAGTTATATGAACTTGAAATTATCACTTTGATCTATAATTGAAAAAGAAAATTCCCTAATTATAATTAACTTATAGGAGTTTTATAGGTTCCTATACATCATAATTTTCCAAGATCATAAATTTTACAAGTTGGTGTTCCTTATTCCTAATTATCCTTCTAAGGAGGAAAGTGAGGAAGTCCTCACTATCCATAAGAGAAACTTAAATGATGAACTACATATCCAATTCTTGATGTTATTATCCATGTCTACTAAGCTATATATTCTACCTGAAAAAATGGATTCATACTCTATGTTGTCTCACCACTACGATCTTTATTAGGATTAGGCTAGACCGGAGCAGTATGAGATCTCCAAGAAACTCTTTACATGAAATATTAGAGGATTTATGACAGATATGACTTATATAGTCAATATGATTGAATATATTGAGTGACTGTGGATTCTAGGGTTTAAGATACCATATGAATTTAACATGGATCTCATAATTTATTCACTCCCACAAAGCATCTCCAGTTTTTTTTTGTGAATTTTAATATGAATAACATAAGAAGTCATACTCAGAAATCCTTACTCTGACCCACCAAGTGGATATGTACATGAGGAATTAAAAAAAATGTTTTCCTCATGATGAACAAGATGAATAGAAAGGTAAATGTACCTAAAAATAATTTCAATTATAAGGATTATTCAAAACACCAGATAAATAAGAGTAAGATCTAGATATAGGCCAAGGAACATGATGAAAAATGTTTTACATATAGAAAGAAGGGATACTGGAATAAGAACTAAACCTTAATAAAGATTCATGGGGAAGTTTTAAGTAAATTTATTATCATATATAACCATTCCATTTTTACTATTTGTGAATTATATAGATATTTTTATCACATGTATATCAAAATATAGGAACCTAATAGATTTAAGAAGGTTTCAAGAGGTGAGGTGGGTCTTTGAGCTACCAATAGGTAAATAATAAATTCATTGACTATTGGAGACTAACAAATTACTTTGACAACATGGATTATTCTTGTTTATAATAATTTTAATTATGTTTCTAGTGTTACCAAAAACCTTGTATCCATGTTCTATTTAGATATAGATGGATTTGTATTCATAATTGGGAGAAAAATATGATACTTTTATAAAGATATAAACTCTTATGGTGTGAAACATATTAATGATGGTCTTTATGTAATAGAATATTAAAACCAATTATTGGTAATAAATAATGAATCAACTTTATATGACTTATATCACACCCAATTTTGGAATCAATAACTCGGTCATGTAAATGATAACCAGTTTACAAATCTATATCAATAAGGGTATCTGGATTACTTTGAACTAAAACACTTGATAAGAATCACAGTTGTTTTCAAGGCAAAATGATCAAATCTCTATTTAGTGGAAAAAGAGAAAGGCCCATGTATATTTTTTAATTTGTTCATAAAAATGTGAGTGCACCTTTTCCAGTTGAATCTAGAGGTGTATACTCTTAATTTATAACTTTCATTGATGAATTGAATAAATATGGATATGTCTACTTAATGAGGTATAAGTCTAAACCATTTGATTAATTTAAGGAGTTTAAGAATTAATTAGAGAATCAAATTGGTAAAAAATAAGAAAAATTTGATTGTATCGATATAGAGATCATATTAACCAATAATTTATTGATTATATAAGGGATATTGAGATTTTATCTCAACCATCTCCTCCTTATACACCATAGTGGAATAGTGTCATTGAAATGAGGAACCACACCTTGTTGGAAATAATGATATTAGTGACGTGTCAGACCTCACATTATTATTTTGGGTATATGCGTTAAATATTATGGAATATGAACTAAATCATGTGCTAACTAAAGTAGAATGTGGGATTCCATTCATGTTTTGTAGCGGAAAGAAACTAGTTTTATCACATACTCATGTATAGGGTTTCAAAGTAATTATCAAGTATAAATTTGGAAGAAAACCAGAACCCTATGGCATGAAGTGTATCTTTATAGGATATCCCAAGGAAATATTATGATATTATTAATATGACCCTTTAAAAAAAATGTGATAGTGGAATGAGAATTAATATTTCTCGATAGGTAGAAAATCTTCAAAATAGATAGTGGGAGTATGATTGAATTAAAAAATGTTAATACTCAAAACATATAAGAGTTATCACATGAAAGAATTACACAATATTCCATAAAAGATATTGTTCTAAATAAAGAAGTACCATATAAGAGAACTAGATAGGTTAGTTAACCAGAGAAATATGGTTTTCTTATAATTGAGAATGGTGACTCATTATTAGTTGATAATGATGAACCTCTATCCTATAAGGAAGTTTAAATAGCTTAGAATTTTCAAGATTGTAAGAGTCCATTGATTATAAGATAGATTTCATATACCATAATTAAGTTTGGGTTTTGTCAGATTCTTTAGTAGATGTAAAGACTATTGGGTGAAAATGGATTTTGAAAAAGAAACAAGAAATCGAAGGTAAATTTAGTAACTATAAAGAGAGATTAGTTGCTAAAGGGTTATAAAATTCCAAGTCATAGAATATGAAGAATCATTTTCACTAGTTTCTATTATAAAATCCATCAGAATTATACTTTCCAAAGTTTATTACCATAATTATTAGATTTGTAATATATATTCCAAAACAACTTTCTTTAATAGGAATCTTATGAAAGTTATATATATGACACAACTAGAAGGGTTTGTGACACTAAAGGATGCAAATAAGATATTTAAGTTACAGAGATCCATATATGGGTTAAATAAAAAATCTTGAATATGGATGATTTTATTTGATAAAGTCATTAGGTAATTTGGTTTCATAAATAATATACATGAACCTTATGTATATAATAGGTTTAGTGGATTTGAATTTTTTTACTAGAAGTATATTTTTATAACATATTACTAATAGGAAATGATATACCATTCTTAAAATCAGTTAAAATGTGGTTGAACAAGTGATTATCGATGAACAAATTAGGTTAAGTAATGTAAATTATAGGGATAATGATAATTCATGATTGATATAAGAGTATACTTGAACTAAGTCGGGGTATATACATTGAAAAGGTAATGAAGTGATTCACTATAGAACAATCTATGAGAGTTTTTTTCTAGTGTCACATTACCTAAATATCTCCAAGGAAATGTTTCCTCAGACACAATAAGTAAGAAAAAGGATTAGTGGATCTATTATAATTTGATGACAGTATATACCATGTATTCCATTCCATGTTCCAGACTAGATGTTCTTTACACATTGAGAATGGTGGGGAGATACTAAGAAGACCAAGGAGACCAACATTGGATTGCTGTGAATACTATCCTAAAGTATCCAAGGCATAATAAAAAAATGTTACTATTTTATAGAGGATATAATGAGTTATTCATTAATGGATATACCTATTATAATTTTTTGGTAGATTATAATAATCTAATATCAAATTCTGGATATTTAATCCAACTTAAGAGAGGAGATGTGAGTTGGAAGAGATCAAAGTAGCCAGTGGTTTTTGATTCTAAATCAGATTATAAGTATATTATAACTTCTGATGTATCTAAAGTAGTAGTGTGGATATGAAAAATTTTCTAGGAGATTTATGTGTTTATAAGTATAAAATACAATATATATCTTATTGTGACAATATTATAGCGGTGTCCCTTGACAGGGTGCTATATTCACATCAATGGTTAAAGCATATACTTCCAAAGTATCACCTCTTGAGATATTTTTCTCAAATGGGTGAGGTCATAATAAGTAGAGTTTCCACAAATAAAAATGTAGAATACCCATGTAATAAAGCCTTATCTCAGTAGAATTATGAATTTCATGTTCATGCTACTAGACTTAAAGTTGTTAGTAGTTGTCTCTAGTACAAATGGGAGTTTGTTAGAGCTGTTAACTTAGAACCAACTACTTTTTACCTTTGATTGCATTTATATTCAATATAATTGAATATTAATAAATTCCTATCACTTGATTGGTGTTATTATATGTAATATTAATGCGATAATTTCCTTAGAGTATTTTTGGCATAAAAGTCACAATTGTTCCCCATTATGATGATAACCATAAAGTACTATGAAAATATTGTTAAATATATATTCCATAGATGGATGATATCTATCTTATGGGATATAGATGATACAAGATATTAGGTGTTGGGGTATTATAATAAATTAATACTATAACAACCCAATAATTTTCAATACATTTGTTTGAGAATAAATATATTTTCACCGATAACATGGTATGTACGCAACACCAAGTTTAAACGAAACGCGATACTCTATTAAAATATTATTTAAACACAACCATTTTAACCAAGACATTAAATTTTATGGTATGAATATGAATAAATATATTATAAATAATATATAGTTTAAACATGGAAAATTTTATCTATTTATTATAAATTAAATAATAATCATTTGAAAGAAAAAAAATGTATTCTGAAAAACTGTATTTTTCTTCTTCTAAAAAGACAGTTTAGTCCCACTTTACACACATGATTTAAAATTAATTTTTAACACTTTTAGAAAATTTATTTGAAAAAATAAACTTAATTTTTTAAATCAAAATATAAAAATTATCTTAGGTTTAATTTTTTTATTTTTTTGAAATGTTTCATTTTCTGATAAATAGTGAAAAGTACTGAATTTTAATTGAAAAATTCATTTTTGATTAAATTATTTAAAAAGTTAAATTATATTTTTAATTGGTTTAAATTAAAATTAATTAAATTATATATCAATTAACACATTTTATGTCATTTTAATCATTTTCATAATGTATTTTGAAATAAAAACTTTATAAACTTTTAACATTTTCTCTTTAAAAACCCACTTTCTCATCACATTTTTTGTATTTATTTTAAATAAATATTTTACACTCATGTGAATGAAATTTGTAAATATTGATTCCATATTTTTATCCTCATAATAGATATTATCAAATAAGTTCAATTTAATTTTTGACCAAAATGAATAGTGAAAACATTACAAATTATTTACTGTGGTTAAGGTAAAAATAGATTTTATAGGGAGTTAAACAAAAAAGATAAGGGTTAAAATGACATAAAAACTTGTCTAAAATATATTTTATGGAAATATTTAGAAATTTTAATTTATATGTATTGATAATAGTATATTTTTGACCCTTTTGACATGTAATAAATGTGGGCACACCTCTTTCTTTAAAAAATCACAAGTATGCCACTCACCTCACTTATAAAAGGCCAACCCTCTCCTGTCTTATTCACACTTCCAAAAAATTTTGTTTTGGCCAAGTTATACCTAAATAAACTACCAATTTTAAGAAACTTTTATTTACTATGAAGTATGGATCCTTTTCTTTTTGTTTAAACTCCTTGGTTTTGGCCTAATATAAATGCCTAGTAAGGATATGGTGAAAACAAGGGTGTTTGAGGCTTGTTTGGATCTCAAACCATAGATAGTGCAAGGTAAAGGTAAGCTAAAATATTAGTAGAAACCATCCAGCCTAGTCCACATGGTTACTACTAGCCCTGAAGGGTATCTCACTGCTCAACAGTAGGCCGCACAAATTTCCCTAACCATGTGTCCTAGGATGCACGCTTGTGTGGAGGATCGATAATTTTTAATAGAGAAAAAACAAAAATATTTCTCATTGGTTACCAAACCATGCACATGAACCATGTGGGTCCCCTCTTTTTATAGTTCATGACTCATAGTTGTTGCATGGGTTGACTAATCATGCAGCCAAACCATGCGACCTAGTTAAAAATGGAGAATTTTCCATTTTTTCCTTGAGGTTTTATAATTTTAACAACCCATTCTATTTTTATTAATCTAATGAATAAGAGTCTTAATCTTAACTTTATTAAGCTTCCAATCCTCTTATTCTAGGATTTTATCCCATTTATTTATCCGATCTTTGTTTCAAGATTCGATCATCTTCTTGGATAGTTATCGATAAGTGATTCAGTCCTTAGGCTCATTTCATTATTTTTATTTCTCATGATTATGATATTTTGATGTATGATCAAATGCCCTGTTTTCAATAATTTTTTAGTTCTTACATTTTCTTTTAATCTAGGCCAAAATAAGGGTTGATACTGGATGAGGCATCTACTGTTGGCATAAGGTAAGTCATCTATGACTTTCCCCTAAATCTGTTGTTTTTTATAAATTGTCGTTGTTGTGTGCACACCAGTTTCACCAGACATTTTACTTTTAAATCCTCCTTCATTAATTTATATGGTATAGATTACATTCAATATCCCTAATTATATAAATTTATACCTTTGGAGTTTGGGACCTCAACACAGACCACCCATTTAGGTTTTTTTCTTCATTTATGCCTTAGTGACCCATGTTGGGTCTATCTACGACACCATTCAGGTGTATCAGACTTGACTTTTAACAAGGTAAGTGTTCTATCATAATTTAATGAATCTTTAAAATTTTAAATAGAAAGTATTATTATAGATATTACTTTTCCTAGTTAAATTATAATTGAACTTATTTGATATTTTTTGCATTTTCTATACCCCTTATCATGTTTAATGAAAGGTATAGAATGAACCTAATAAATGTTTATAAATTAAAGTGATAAATGGTTGCGTGTCCTTGATATAACTTTTCATGATTATTGAAAGGTAATGGAATCAATCTATTAAAATATTAAATGGAATGAGTGTTACAAAACCCATAATGACATATGATATAAATAGAATGAGTATAAGGTGCCTATTTTCATTTAAAAATTTCATTTTATAGAAGTGACCAGACTTGAGCCAACCATGGATTCCAAATGAAATGCCTTGTGCACTCAAAGGACACTATTTCAATTCATTATGATAATTTCTATGGGAGATAACCACTAAAAAAGATGGTTTTTTCTTATTATGTAAATTCCTCAACATAGTAATGATGACTCACTTGACATATTATCTAGATATTAGAATGCCTTTGATACACCCCTTGGATTTATCTTTATGTCTTCAAAAATGTGGAACAATGGATTCTCCCCATTATCCCAAGTCAATTTTAGCCTGAGATTACCATGAATGAGCTCCATGGAATTGATTAGACTCATTTACAATGGAATTACTTGTGTGTTTCACTTGTATTACACTTAGACCCCTTATAGTCAGACTGCATGTGATAATACTACGAGCTGGCTTATCCCTATGGCTAAAGATGCCTTAATTACACTTTTTATTTTCTTTTATTATTATGATAATCTATTTGGGTATCATTCAAACATTCATATGTTTTATCTATATAAAACTAATTACTATTAATTAAATGAAACATGTTCAAACACAAGTTGATACTGAAGTAGGTATGAGTTATTTATTTGTACTTTTTTACTTTATTATATACCCACACACAGTACAATTTATATTCACAGATTGGATTGTATAGCCTCTGTTGGTGGTGGCCTACTAAGATTTATCTCACACTCTATTTGGGACACTATTAGTACCTATGAATATTATATGATCATAGGCGTGGACAAGTGGAATCACCCCACTTTGGACACCTTACTTTATTTCTTTCTTTAGGATGTGATCTTGGTTGCAGATAACTATGATGGATCTTGGGATGCTTGGATAGTTTTCTTCCTTTTTGATTATTTTGTATAACATGTAATTTATTGGTTTTCTACTTCAATGTATGCTTACTATTACTTTTATAAAGACTTGATATATCATCATCATGTATATGATAAAATTTACAGTTATTGAGATAGTTATTTATTACATGGATTTTTATGCTTATTTCCACCACTAGTCTTACTATTATACTGATTCCTCTATTTATTCAACTTTTATATCTCCAATGTGCTCCACTTTGAACATAGAGAATAGTCTCCCCACTATTACACCCTAGGCCCTTTCTTATTGTTAGTAACCTTTGGTGTATATGGAGGCGCGCTTGAAGCCATGTGGTTGACCAAGTTCAGTTTCTTAGGAGTGAACTAGGTCCGGGGCATCACAAAATATTATAATATCATTTTTTATCTTATTGTTTGTAAAATTTATAAAGAAGATTAGGAACATGTTGAAACATTGTCATAAGCTATTTTTGAGAGTATCTAACCCATGTTTGGGGTAATTACCAAGTTTCATAGGAATGGAAAATTGCTATTTTTTATTTTTCTTATTAAGGTTGATATACTTTACCCATTGGGTGAAGCACATGAATTGTGGTATTTTATATGATTTATGGAATTTATTCCATGTCTTGGTATGATAAAGTTAATTTTCACATGCATCATTATATTCACCTAGAATTCACATTCCATGCATATTCCAGGCCATATATGTGCATTTCAAAACTTGCATTGCATGTGTTGCCTATGATTATAAAGTTATCCATGGTTATTATATATGTATTAACTGCTAATGTCTTCTTCATAGAAGGTAAATTGGTTGTTTAAAATGTCAACATAATTCAAAATAGTGTTTTATTGTATAGGTTGATGGTGGCATCTCAAATAGCTAATTTTGACCCATGTAATCTATATAGCCCTGGTCACATGAGATGGGATTTTCCATGATTACATGATTAAAAATTTCAATTATAAGTTTTATGATACCTTATTAATTAGAAAGGTAAATTAAATCATTCTATCCATCGTATTTTACTAGTTACATTTTAAGACCAAATGTACAAGGATTGATTTGTATTAAATAGGTGTTGATTTGAGTTATAAAGTGTATGATCCTTTATTAACTGGGAATTAAAAACAATTTAATTGTGCCTTGTTCTATGTATAAAATAACTTATTAACTTAAAATGGAAATTATAACTTACAATTGAAATGGGTTCTAGTAAATGGAGAGTCCAAATGTAATTTAAATAAGTATTTCTTCAATAAATTTAAATTGACCCTTCTATATATTGGAACCTATGTAAATAAAAACTTGAACACTTACCAATACTCTATCCTTCTAAGCAGGTAGTCAGGATAGAATACCTTGGTCAGTGAGCAATATTTTTATGTTCTACTTTCATTACTATTTCTATATGCTTTCAAACCTTTTTTTGAGGTGTGTTCTTAGTATTTGTAGAGCTATGCCACCACAACATCCTCTAGTCGTGCACTATGAGGGTGGTGACGACCATGATCCAGAGGTGGTGGTCCCTGAGCTACTAGTGACAACTATAGTAGTTCCAATTGAAGCACTACCTAATATTATCAATCTTGGAATTGATGCTCAGATTCAAGATGGTTTCCTACATCTGATGTAGTGTATGCATAGTGCTCCATGACTTACACCTACAATGTTGGATTTGAATCACAAGTTTTAGTAGCAGCATTGTCTCATATTCTTAGGGGATAGAGGTCTACAAGATACTAATTCATGGATAGAATCCATTTTATATATCTTCAAGAATCTGGATATGCCTCTATAGAGGAGGTTCAAGATCACCACCTATGTGCTGCATGATTCCTCCAATCTCTAGTGGGTTGTGATTACCCAAGATATTCATCATCAAGAAATGGTCTGGGTGGACTTCCAAACTACCATATATGATTAATTCTTCCCTCAAATGCAAATAGATGACTGATCTAGAGTGTTAATGCACCTGGATTAGGGTAATATGTCTGTCATAGACTATTCACCACATTTTATTGAGCTGCAATGCTTTTCACTTCTTTTTCCTGGTGATGAGCTATCAAAAGTGATATGTTTCGAGGATGGGCTCAAGTATTCCATTCGCTCGTAGGGGAATGTATTTCTCTTATCTAACTTTTTTGAGATCGTTAATAAGGATTTTATTATTGATCACAACTAGAGAGAATCCAATTGTACTTGGCATAGAGTTTTAGTGCCAAGGTAGATTATTTTTTCTTCTAGAAGTAGGAAGCACCACCTTTAGGTTTCTCATTAGAGTAGTGGTGGACAAATAATCCACACTATATTCTTTGTTATATGAAATTAGTGTAGATGGAAGGGGAATCGCAAGACTTAGTGTGATAGATATATTCTTTAGTATCATATTATGACTATATGGGTCATCTTCATAGTTTCTTCCAGACCTTTCCACCTACTTCTAGTGGAGGAGGATCTGCACTAGATCCACCTTCATGAGTAGGATCAATTACGCCATGTGAGGAAAGAAGATAAAGTATCATCAGTAAGATAGGACAAGGAGGAGGTCATGGAAAAGGTATTCAAACTTCTAAATATCAGTTCCAGTAGAGTGGACCTACTCATGGTAGTCCAACTATTGATTAGGGCCATAAATCTGGCCAATTGCATGCTTTACAATGAATACCTAAGGACCAGAGTGCAAAACCATCTATTATATGAGGTAATATTATAGTAGCCTCTACTATTATATCATTTTTATTTGATATAGGTGATTCAAACTGCTTTATCTCTTCATCAAATATGGAAAGCATCTATCTAGAAATTCAGCACTTTTGTGGGGGTAAATGAAAACACAATAGGTGTGCAACCAAAGGGTATATCCCAATTCAGGGAATTTACCCTTGAGTTAGGTAGTTATTTCTTATTATAATACCTATTCATCCTAAATATGATGTGATTTTATGTAATTCTCATGATAGACTTGTTGGTTCCCTATCATGATAATGTGGGCTGCTATCACCTAAAAACATAACTTTCTTCTCTAGAGGATGATAGTTATCTTCACAATGGTGAGTGGAATGTCCCAGACAGTAGAGATGGACCAAAGAATCATGAGATTGGTAGAGTAAAAACCCATATTTATATCATTTTTAGGGAGTAGAAGGATTTACATTATTATAACTTCCCTTCAGTAGTATATTATTTCATGGATGTTATTCCTAATGATTTTTCGGTCTTACCTCTTAAGAGAGAGGTAGAGTTTATGATCGATCTTGTTCTTGGAGCAGCTCCAATATCTATTCCTCCTATAGGATGGAACCTAATGAGATCTAAGAGATCAATATATAGTAAGAGGATCTAGAATTAAATGTTTTTAACTGACCCAACAATTCTTGGGGTTCAACCATGATTTTATACAAGAAGTAAGATGAGACACTTAGCCTATGTGTGGATTACTAATGGTTAAACTAGATTATAGTTAAGAACCAATATCCATTTCCTGAAATACATAATCTCCTTGATTAGCTCCATGGAGCTAGAGTTTTCTCAAAGATTGACTTGATATTGGTCTATCATTAGGTGTGATTCAGGACTTTAGACATACCACATACATCTTTCAAAAGTCAATACAGTTTATATGAGTATCTAGTTATTCTATTTGGTTTTATGAACATGACTTTCATTTTCAAGGAATTTATATATAGTGGTTTTCACCCCTAAATGGATTTTTTTGGGGTTTTGTGGATGAAATATTTTTGTATTCTCATACATTAATAAAACATGCCAAAAATCTTGATATCATTTTGAATATACTGAGAGAGAACTAGTTATATAGTAATATTTTCAAGTACTACTTCTGGATCAACATGGTTAACTTCTTAGGTCATATTATCATAGAATTAGAAGTATCTATTGACCCAGATATGGTGAGTGTTGTGGATTACCAAGAGAATCCTAAGAACGTGTTTGATATATAGAGTTTCTTGAGGATGGATATATATTATAAGTATTTCATACAATACTTATCATGCCTGGATACACCACTTACTAGTTTGACTAATAATTGAGTAAAGTTCTTGTGGTCTGAATCATGTGATAAAGCCTTTTAGGATATGAAAGGAAGGCTTAATTTAACACTTATTTTGATTCTTCTAGATCTTGGAAGAGTCTATATAGTGTTCTATGATGAATTAGGCATCTGGTTGATAGTAGTGATGATGCAGGAGGATAGAGTCATTTTGTATGGGTGTCACTAGTTGAGGCCTCATGATCATAATTTCTCGATGCATGACCTCAAGCTAGTAGAAGTTTTCCATGATTTTCATTGTTGGAGATACTATCTGACGGTGAAGTTATTTTTGGTGTATACGAACCACAAGATCCCCATTTATATCTTTAAGTAGAGTGAATTGACTATCAAATAGTGAAGATAGGTTAAATAACTTCAGTCTTTTGACTTTTGAGCTTGCCTATACACCATGAAAGGGAAATGAGGTAGCTGATGCACTAAGACAATAGACTTTGGAAGAATCCATATAGGAAGCCAATGATGAATGGAAATTGGTGGCCCTTTTTCTGAGCTACACATGGAGTTTCATTAGATTCATGAGTGGCCATTTCTTAAGGCTTAAATAGTTACCGCTTCATTCCAAGATAGGGTGAAGAGATGGAAGTTCTCAAGTCTTGATGGTTTAGTCCTATGAGAGAGTATTTATGGTGAGGACCCACCTCTAGATTGATTTGTAAATGGAGATGAAATGCCATGTTTAAATGGGTGTATCTGGATTCCAACATACATGTGAGAGGAACTGATGCGAGAGTCCCATTCTTCTCAGTGGGTATTTCATCCAGGAATCTTCATGATGTCTCATGATATACGTATCCAATATTGTTGTCCTGGGTTGAAACATCCGATCATGGGTTTTATCACTAGGTATTCCACTTCTCAGTAGGTGAAGGGGGATAACTAGCAGCCTGTTGGCTTGTTATAGTCATTACAAGTCCTAAAATGGAAATGGGAAGATGTTGTGATGGATTTTGTGGTTGGAATACCAAGTTCGCCTCAAGGTTGCAATGCAGTTTGGGTAGTCATGGATCGACTAGAAAAGGTAGAACACTTAATTCTTATTTGGGTGACTTTATTAGTTGATGAGCTGGGAAGAATATATGCCCATGAGGTTATAACACTACATAGGGTCTATCATACTATCGTTTCAGATAGGGATCCTCATTTAACCTAGAGTTTTTGGTAGGGGATACCAAAAATTTTAGGTATATAGGTGCTTTTGATCATAGATTTTCTCCCTTATACTGATGAACAATCAAAATGGATGATATAGGTGTTGGAGGACATGCTCGGATCACGCATCCCTGATTTCTGCGGTTCTTGGGAAAAGAATATCCCTCTTTTTGAGTTCACTTACAATAATATCTATCAGGAAAAAATTTAGAAAACAATGTATGAGTATTTATATGGTAGGTTATGATGTTCACCTCTATATTAGTTAGAGGTAAGAGAGGCAGTGCTAATAGGTCATCATCTCATAAAGGAGAATTTAGAGTATGTGCAGTTGAACACAAAGCGTATATATACCACTTAGCCTAGATAGAAATCTTATGTAGATCACCATCGATGCCCTATAGAGTTCGAGGTAAGGGATCATGTTTTTTTACAGGCATCACCTAGACTTTGGAATAGATGGATATAGAGGAAAGGGAAGGTGTCACCTCATTTTTAGGATATTTGAGATCTTAGATAGAGTTGAGCCAGTAGCCTATCAATTTATATTAACTCAGAGGCACCATAACATGATCAATATCTTCCATATTTCACATATTCTCCGTTACCATGCTTCCCATATCATACTTTTGATCCTGAGGATGTCGAGTTAGATGTTGATGATTATTTTAAGGAGTATCCCATACACATAGTTGATTGGATCATGAATGATATCTGAGGAAATTCTGTCCCTTTGGTTTGGGCTCTATGGTAGTATAGTTGTGTACAAGATGAGAGTTGGGAGAGGGAGGCCGATGTACATGCTCATGGCTGGAGTTATTAACTGATATCCTTATACCACCCTTGGAAGGGAAACTCAGGATTAATTCCTTTAAAGGGGAAGACCTAAAGAACATGATTTTTCTTATGAGGAATGAATCCTTTTCTTTTTTAGTTTAAATATTTGTTTTGACCTAATATAATTTACTAGTAAGAATATGGAGGAAATGAGGGTGTCTAAGGATTTTTTAGAGCCTTGAACCCCTAAGAGTGGAGGAGAATGATAGGATGCATGGTTAATAGAAACCATGCATCCCAGTCCACATGATTACTATTATCCACGTGGGGGTGTTTTAATGCTCAACAATGGTATTTATTGTTTTCCATAACTATGTAACCTAGGACACATTACTGTGTGAAGGATCTGTAATTTTAGTAGAGGTAAAAGACAAATCATTCGCATGATTTCCTAGTCTATGTTCATAAACCATGTAGGACACCTCTTTGGATAGTGCATGGAGTACGGTTGGCACATATTTTGGATAACCATGCATCCAAACCATTACACCCAATTAAAAAGGCTGAATTTACTAATTTTCTATTGATGCTTTATAATTTAACACCCATTTCTATTTTTCTTCCTCCTATAGACAGGTGGCTTCTTCTTCTCTCGACTGAGCTCCCAACACTCCTTTTTTAGGGTTTGACCCCATTTTTTTATCTGATATACAATTTAAGATCCAGTCATCTCTTTAGATAGAAATCAGTAAGTTCTTTAGTCCTTAAGCTTGTTTTTTCGTTTTTCTTTCTCTTGATGATGCTATTTTGATGCAAGATCATATGCCCTATTTTCATGTAATTTGTCTATTCTTCCTTTTTCATCCAATATAGGTCAAATTAATGGATGATACTAGATGATGAATCTACTACATGAATAAGGTAGGTGGTATATGAATTTTCCATAAATGTTTTATTATTTATAAATTTCCTTCGTTGTGTACATGCCGGTTTCACTAAGTGTTTCCCTATGTGTTAATTTTTATGTGTTAGATTGTATTCATTGGAACAAATTATATTACTAGATTCAATAAGAGGTTGATACCTCAACACAAACCACACATTTTGGGCATGTTCTTCATTTATTCCATAGTGAACCATGTTGGGTCTATCTATGACACCATTTAGGTGCATCTGACTTTACCTTTAATAAGGTAAGTGTTCCATCATAAGTAAATTAATCTTTTTATTTTTAAATGGAAGGTATATTTATAGATATCACTTGTCCTAGTTAAATTATAGTTGAACTGATTTGATATTCTTTTCATGTACTCTACCCATTTTAATGTTTAATGAAAGGTATGTAATAAACCTAAAAATGTTTATAAATTAAAGTGACAAATGGTTTCATGTCCTTAATACAAGTTGTCATGATTATTGAAAGGTAATTTAAATAATCCTATTAAATGATTAAATGGAATGAGTATTACATAGACCATGATTACATGTGATATAAATAAAATGAGTATAATGTTCCTATTGACTTGGACCTTTTTCATCTTTATAGGAATGGTTAAACTTGAGCCAACCTTAGATTCCTAATGGAATGAATTGAGCACTCATAGGATCCCATTCTGATTTGTCGATCTAATTTACATGGTAGATGCCCACCATGGAGTCTTGTCTCTGTATTATTATGTGAATGCCTCGGTGTAGTACAGATAATTCACTTAACATCTTCTCTATATATTAGAATGCCTTGGATACACTCCTTGGATTCACCTTGATGTCTTTAGACACATGACTCCATGGATTAACCCCATTGGGCCCAGTTATGATTGGATTTGAATTATAGTGGACAAGATCTATGGACTCGATTAGACTCATTTATAGTGGAATGGCTTGGGAATTACCCATATATTACACTCAGACCCCTTATATTCAGAATACATGTGATATTACTATGAGTTGGTCGACCCCTGAGATTAAGTAGGCCTTGGTTACACCTTGGATCCAATTTTATTATTATTATGACTTATCTTGGTTCCATTGAAACCTTCATATGATTTATATATGTAAAATTAGTTATAATTAATTAAATGACACATGTTTAGACACAAGTAGAGGCTAAAGTAGGTATGAGTTATTTATTTGTATTGCTTTACTTTATTATATACCTTCACATTGTATAGTTTATATTCACAGAATGAATTATATAGACACTGTTGGTGGTGTCCTACTGATATTTATCTCACACCCTTTCCAGGACACTATTGGTACCTGATCATATTATATGATCATAGGTGTGGATAAGGGGAAGCATCCTACTTTAGACACTTGACATTCTTGATTTTTTAGGATGAGAGATTGTAAGTAGATAACCGAGATAGAGATAGTGATGATTGGATAGTATTGGGAAATTTTGAATTTTTTATAGCATGTACTATATTTATTTTCTTATTCCATGTATACTGGATATTAATTTTGTAGATACATGACATAAAATCATCATCTTTTTTATATGATACTGTTTCCAGTTATTAAGATGGTTATTTATTACATGGATATTTATTCTTTTTTCCAATCCCATTCGTATTATTATACTACTTCCACTATTTATTTATATGTTATATATCTGTTGTTCTCCACTTTGAAAAGAGGGAATAGTCTCCCCACTGCCACACGGTAGGCCCATACTACTAGTCGACAGCCTCTGGCATTTGGAGAGACATGCTTGAGGCCATGTGGCTGACCAGGTTCGATTACTGAAAAGTGAACCAGGTCTAGGACATCACAATAACTTCCCCACTCTCATCCTATAATCCATAGATTGATAATAAATCAAACCTATTAAGTCTTTTGGTGCTAACCTAAGGAGGTTAACCAAAGAATAGGTAATGACCTTTATTGAGTATTTTTACATTATTTCTTCCTACACTTAAATTATTATTAAACCCTTATGATATAATAAAATAAGTATCTTACATATACTAAGATTTTTTAATGTTAATGGGATGACCTACAACCATCCCCATTTCTATTAAATGGGTTATGAAATCATCATTCATGTGTACGGTGGACTGCTACCTCACAACCCGATGTCATTAATTTTTCCATTATGATCAATCATTGTTTGGTATAATTATGGATTTAAAGTATATATATGATATTTATAAAACAATTATACCTATAGAGTCATTATATCATATTTAAATTTTTTTAATTTCCATTCCATAGGGGATATGATAACATCATTCGTGTGTACAGTGGATTATCGCCTCACAAAGTGATGAGATTCGTCTTTTGATAACATTTTACATGGAAAATGACAAGGATAAATTTAATGATTATATAAGATATAAATGAAATATTTAGGATATAAATGACATATTTATAATTATAAAAATATAATACATCATTTTTTTATGTTTTCACTCACTACAAGATGATAGCATCATTCGTGTACATGTGGACTACAACCTTCACGAAGCAATGCAACTCTCTTTTCATCACCAAACCAGATGGATGATATATATATATATAAGTATATTAAAAGAAATAATATGGTATTTATGATATTATGATAATTATTTAAAGATAAAATATAACTTACCTCTTTTCCATAATGTTCATTGAAAAATAGAAACGTTACTCATGCATACGTACGACCTATCGTATCTAAAATTGTAATGTATTTCATTCCCAAAAACCATATATCACAAATGGTCTTAAAATTATATTGTATGTATAAATATTATAATTATTTAATGATAATTATTATGTATATGATTAAAATATATAATATTCAAAAGAACCAGAACATTCATAACAAAGTACGAATGAGAAAACAAGACAATTAGCACACGGAACATTAAAAATAAAGAAATATTATTAATGAATGGGTGAAAAGATGTTGTAAATGGATAATATATGATATTATAAATAATAATATGTTTTTAGAAGTTAATAACATGTTTAAAACCACTATAAAGTATTTTGAAGCATGTTCAACCCAAAGAAATCATGAGGCAATAGATTCTGTCTCAATTTACTTTCATTGAGATACTTTTGTATGTTATGAAATGTTTTATTTTATATAGTGAATAAACTTCCCATTTCACATGAAATATCATGAATAATTTATACTACATGGTATTTTTTATTTCAGTTTTAATTATTCCATTAAAGTGGATTTTTCTTGAAGTTTACCAAGTGGTAAGGTACTTCTTCTCAATTTCCCTTCATTGAGGTATATTGTAATTTCATGCACCTAATTTATTTTCAATGGTGTATATAATGATTCTTTTTTATGTAATATCATGATTCATTCATAATTCATGGTATTTTATGTTTCAATTTGAATCATTTTAACCTAGGGTATTTGAATTTAAAATTAACAAGTGTTAAAAGTTATTATACAATCTCAATTTCTTTTGTGATTTTTAACTTTATCTTGAAATGATCACTTTATTATGATAATTTTTCATTAGAAATTAAATTTATATTAAATATACATATTCTTGTATGATAGATATTATTATTTCCCAAACTATATACCATTTTTACATATGGTGTATATTTTTAAAGTTATTTGATTAATAAGGGAAATATTGATAATTATGTATCCTTTACTCAATATAGATATTTTTTGATAAGGAACATTTTGCATGAATTAAATTTATTATTTTATATATGAGTGATGTTTTGGACATAAATACATGGCTAGTTTATAATTATAGATGTCACCTTGATGCATCAACTAGTCTTATGAGATAAATCAGTTAGCCAAATTAAACAGGTTTCTACGTATTGTTTTAAACTATATTGAGTAATGATATTGATGGTAGAGGTATCATGTACCTAAGACATGAAACCCAATAATTAATAATTTCTTTAATTATGAATTCAGTTATTATTATCCATGATATTTTCATAATGATATTATCTCTAGATGAATTTCATTCTCAGTTTATTGATTAAATGAATTTGTTTTTAGTTATTTACCTTGACATATTGGTTATGCATTATCTTGTCTTGTTATTAATGTAATTTAAATAGAAATTGGGATCAATTATTTTACTTTCCATGTCTAATATACTAATTGATTCATGATATATTCCACTGTACTTAACCCTTACTGGGAATTTGAGCTCACACTTATTTTGTTTCCATTCACTAAGATATGAAGATTAATTCCTAGAATGTGTTTTCAATGATTTAATTCATTTTATATATTATATATTATGTTTTATTTTACATTATTAATATAAAATTGGTATCATGTATGTATCTGATTCTCCACAATTGATAAACTGACTAGTACTTTGGGATTTGACCCTTTGTATATATGTTAATGTAATAAAGTAAGGCACCATCTCCGGGTTACTGGTGTAATGACCCTTGTATTTATAAAATAAAACCTTTTCATATCTATTAATATTTATGAATAAGATATTAATTCTATTTTAAAGAAGAAAATTTATTAGATAACGTACTAAACATACAATAATGAGTTTCTTTGAAATCTTATGTTGCACACAACTTTGCGTTATACCGAAAAATAATATAATAATAATATTATTTTAATTGGTAGTTAACGCATTTCCATTGTAATGTTGTGAATGAACATAACTAACTACATTATAATTACACATATTTTTTAAATGTCTTTACATTTATCCAAAAAAATTTAGAGTCTTAAAAAAAGAATGAATCTGATTTTAAGCATGAAATACTCTAATATTCTTAAAAAGGTCGATTTACTGCCTTTTGATGGTGAACCATTTTTAAATCTAGTTTTTTTACACTTTTATATATTAAATTTGACCAAATAAACTTCTTCTTTAGAAGTGGGACATCAAAATTTTCTTTGGGTAATTTTTTGGTATTTTTCTGATAAAGTTCATTTTTTTAATGAACAGTGAAAAATACTGAATTTTAAGTCAAAAATGTCTTTTCATATAATTTATTTACATTATTATATTGTCTTTTTAAATGGGTTTTAAGTTTAATTAGATTATATTTTTATAATTTAATACAATTATTGCAATTTAAAGTAATTTCACTTTGAAATTTGAAATAAACACATGTCAATATTTTGGTAGTTTTTATTTCTTAAAAACATGTTTTTTGGTTTTGAAAAAGTGAATTAATTTTAAATTAATTTCTGTAATTTATGTGTTTTGAATTTGAAAATCAATTAATAATAAAATAATATTTTCAAACTTTCTTAAAGTGCCCTCCTCCCTCTTATAAAAGGCCACCACCTATAACCCTTACTCACACCTATCAAGACCCCTTGGATCATTCAAACTCTACCCAAATAGTCTCAGAAAATCCCTCTCCTCCTCCTAAAATCCTTACTTTTGGAAAAAGGTAATTAAAGAATTCCTTTTAGCTTAAATCAAAAGGAGTTACCTGATTTGAGGTAATGTATTTTCTCAAGATTCTTTCAATTATTTTACTTATCAAACCCCCTAAAATATCATCATTCAGTTATTTTATAACAACACCAGTATCTTAAATAAACTAGGTTGTTTTTATGAGAAGTATTAAAACTAAAAATACACAAACCTTTATCTAATGGGTATAGACCATATTGTTTCTGTGAATGGTGAACTACTACCTCACGAAATGATGATTGTTCAGTCTTCTCCTACCACCTCTTATGGGGGATATTATGATGAAAATGTAATTATATATATGATATATATGATATTTATTTTGTCTATATAGATCTTTAATTCTCATTTAAAACATAAATTTATTCTTTTCATGTTGTATAAATACAATAATTTCATTTGATGAAGTGCAGACAACCGCCCCCTCAAAGTGATATGACTCATTCATGCCTTATATGGAATGTATAAAGAATGAAGTTAGTGAACATATATATGATATTATACTATAATTATAATATAACTATGTATAATTTAGTTTTAATTATTTTAAATATGAAAATGAAAAGAAATTAGTTTTCATGCGTACGTACGACTTACCATCTCCATGAATGGTGCATTTAATTTATTATATCCAAATTATATGGACTACTATAAATTCATATATTCTGGATATATATGATATATATGATATATAAATCATGAATATAATTCTTGAGATATTTTTACCACATGGAAAATTTTTAATTATAACAAATTTATTTTTGACTTAAGTTATGAACATCGACAAAATGTCCGATATGAACAAAAATAATTAACTATTTGTTAAACCAGGGTAATAAGTGATATAAAAGGAATAATAAACTTGAAAAAGGTTCTTAAGCAAGTAGAAATTAATTTAAGTTTATTATTTAGGAAGAAAAAGGAATATATAATACAAGTCGGACTCTTGGTATGAGACATTTTCTCAATCTCATTTCATTGAGGCATATTTCGACAATATATACCTCCTTCTTTTATATAGTGTATAATAAAACCCTTTGAATTTTAATTTTATTCAAAGGGTATATTTTTTAAACGAAGAGTTTTACTAAATGAAAAAAGTAATGTTTTAAGGTATGTGGCGACTATAACCTCTCTACTACTGTAATCATTATTTGGCTTCCTCTATAAGATTTAATGTTTTTGAAAGAAAAAAAATGAACATCTTGTTCCGTTTTTGGGTGTTTTGGTATTGAAAATGGTTTTTTGAAATGAATTGAGTATTTCAATATCTTGAAATGATTTCTTTTGATTAGAAATGAAATGTTATTAGTGAAATGATGATATTTTCAATATTTTATGTGTTTTGATTACATAATGGTACTTGGAAATTTGAATAGTGATTACGTAATGAAACAAATGATTGGTGGTTCCGTGTTAAAATGAGGATGGGTTGTTACGTTATAACCTCTGATGAATTGGGTATGGATGTCAGCCATATAGCTATTCCATTTTATGATATGTGTGGAAGTTGACCTTATAGTTATTTCATTTAAGTATGTTTTTGTCCCAAGTTACCCTTATATGTTGTATGTTGCATTCTATGGGATTGTGGTAATATTTTGGTTACAAAAGGTGTAAGTAATGAGCTTATATTCAATGAAGTGTTTTTAATACTTAATAAAGGAGAAAAGTATTACTTTATAATAAAGTATTCATGGTTTTGATGTTATTTAAAGACTAACATTTTTTCTCTTTATGTATCCCTTACAGAGATTTTTATGATCATACAAAGTTTTGAAATGTTTTTATAGGACATAAAGAAGAATAGAGCCAAGGATGGGATTAATGAAAAGTTATTCTATTAAAACATGAAATGATGTAATGTTTTATTTTAAAGTGTTTTTGTTTTATGGAAAAAATTTATAGTGAGTTGAAGTGCCTACTTGTAATATTTAAAATGTTATGTATAAGTTATAACCTAATTCTCTAAATCTATAAACCTGAAAAGATACTCAATGTGAATTATTATCTTAATTCAATATTATGTAATGTTTAAGGCTGGGGCCTTATAGATGGTATCAAAGGTCGGTTAAGATAACATTACAGGTTAAGGTGTTATTTAGGCATAAGTGACATAACCATAATGGTTAACATATTTGAAATATTCATAGTTATTTTAGATAAATTGAATGAGTTTAAGATAATATTAATAAGTATATCTTAATGTTTATCCTCCTCATAAGATAATATATAATGATTTTATAGATATACTCATACTGAATTTTTTGCTTTTAGTAAATGGATGGATCTAGAAGG
The DNA here is from genome assembly GCA_963277665.1 of Viscum album. Classification (NCBI taxonomy): domain Eukaryota; kingdom Viridiplantae; phylum Streptophyta; class Magnoliopsida; order Santalales; family Viscaceae; genus Viscum; species Viscum album. The sequence goes on along the minus strand of OY728133.1, from coordinate 112,619,225 downwards.
CACCAAAGTAACAATGGATGTAAAGAAAACTGTGGTGGTTTTCAGACTGAGTAACCGAATAAAATGGTAGTTGTAATGAGAACTCTTGTGGTTTTTCTTAAAAAAACTATCTGAATTTATGATTGACCACTTGAACCTTAGTGATTTTTTCTAAGGCATCCTATATGTGAGAAAAAAATACCAATAGAAGTTCAGGAAATAATCATAAAGGTAAGTATATTAAAAAACTGATGTATCAAGGATGTGGAAAGAAACACCTAGGAAAATTTTTCAAAGGGATGGGAAGATGTTTTAGATGTGGTAATGATGGTCATAAAGAAATAACCTTCCCTAGAAAAAGGAATCATCCATTTGACTATAGTAAAGGGAAATAAGTTATCTACAAAAGATCAATTGAATGTTTTAAATGTGGTGTGCATGATTATTATACAAATAGATGTCATACGAAAAAGGTTCAGGAGTGAGATCAGCATGATCATACAAATTTATGTTTACCAATTACTAATGCCCTTCCAATTTAAGATGAGGAAATTGGAAATGACCTATGAAAGGTATTGATTATTTCTTATATCATGTTTTGACATTACTTAAATCTTAGAACATTATGCATGTTTTTTTGTAGGAAAAAATTTATAAAAGAATAATATGGATAAACATGGATAATAGACCATGAAGAATGTTCGAGGATTAAGATGTCTACATTTTAGTAATTGAAGATCTATGGATGAGGATGTGTTTAAATGTATTAATGATAGGATTACTTTGGAAGAATTTTTCTAGTATGTTTAACCCTAAAATTTGTTATATGAAAAGGTTATTCAAGGATGAATTAACTTTTCTTTTAAATATATAGTTATAAAAAACCATTTGGGTTTATATGTTCCTTGAATTTGAGGCAATTAAATGTTATTAATTTTTGGGATGAAAATGCGAGGTATGAGATAACATTTGTGGTTAAAACATATTATGGTTATTTTAGTGGAATTTATCTAATTATTTTGGGAATTTTATAAAATTTTATAGTTTTTTGAAAAAGGAAAACATGAATACAGTGTGAAAACCTATTTAGTCAAACAAAGCTGTGGGAATCAAACCCACAACCAAAGTGTGATTGTGATTTATCGCCTACCACTGGACTGCATGGAGTCCTTGGTTATTATGACTTATTATTTTTTAGTTAAATAATTTTATGGATTAAGAATAAGTTTATTTTGGGAAATTTTGTTTTATCAAATGGATATCATTACTATAGGAAAATGATTTGGTGATTAAGTGATAAAGGTTATTTTGGAAGACATTCTCTTTTTTTGGGAACACTATATGCTTAAGGAAAATAGAATACTATGGGATCTCATTTGTGGAGTAGTGGTTGAAATTTTAATTTAGAAGAATCAATGTTTTTATTTTGGACATATGGTGATTAAGAGTTATTTATTGAAATGATTATCCTATCACAGAAAATATGCGATTAGGTTAATTACACTTCAGAATGAGACTTTAAGATTAATCAATGTTATTTAGGGATAACCGTTAAGATTTATTGTCTAAAACTATGTGATTAAATCCTTATAAGTTTTGGCTTTCAATCTTAGTTTGGATTACTTAGAATAATTTTAAGTATAGTTGTTTATTGAATGGTATTTGTTGAACTTTGGGTATTGTTGGTCGAATTTTGGTGATTAATAGTAGTATTTTTTTTAATAATGTATTATCCTTTTTGGGGATTATCTACTCTCGTACTAACAATTTTGGTTTTGGTAAATTTATAAAGATAGGGGAAATATATAGTTAATTTTTTTTGATTATGTGATTCTATAGAAGTTGATTCTAGCTCTTCAGATGTGACCAAGTCATTTTGAATACTCATCATTTGTATAAAAGATGAGTTTGTGGTAGATATTTGATAAAAGGATGAAACACTACTTTTCAAGTTGGTATATTTTCTTTTGATATTAGTCTAGGTAGTAATAAAATTATTCAACTCAATAAAAAGGATCTTGAAGAAAAAATGTTATATGCTTGCTTTTATCATCAGAATTTTACCCAACCATAAATTTATGGTATTGTGGTGGTTAACTTTCATTGATCATGTACTCTATCACTCTATATTAATCTATGAGAGTTAGTTTCTCTTCCATATCCATGTTTTCATACATGGAATCCTTGTATGTGTTATCTCAGGTGACCTTTTTAATTATCTTTATTTATTTTAAAGTGATAGTTTTATTGAATATTTTTCTGATATGGTACTTTCAATGAAATTTCCAAGCCCAATTTTAAAATTGCAAGGACGTAATTTCCAAAAGGGGGGAAGGATGTAACAAAATATGTATTTATAGAATAATACCTTTTCATATCTATTAATATTTAAGAATAAGATATTAATTATATGTTAAAGAGTACGCTTTGTTCTATAGTTTACTCAACACACAACAATGGGTTTCTTTGAAATCTTATGTTGCACACAACATTAAGTTATGCCAAAAAATAATATAATAATATTATTATTTTAAATGGTAGTTAACGCATAATCATTGTAATTATGGGAATAAAAATAACTTACTGCATTATGATTACACATGTTTTTTTAAATGTCTTTACATTTATCGAATAAATTTTAGAGGAATAAAATAAGAATGGATCTTATTTTAAACATGAAATACTCTAATATTCTTTAAAAGGTCGATTTACCTCCTTTTGATAGAAAACCATTTTTAAATCTAGTTTTTGTCACTTTTATATGTTCAATTTTAAAAAATAAACTTATTATTTATAAGAATTACATCAAAATTTACTTTGGGTAAATTTTTGGTATTTTTATGATGACGTTTATTTTTTAATGAATAGTTAAAAATACTGTATTTTAAGTCAAAACTGTTTTTCATATAATTTATTTATATGATTAGGTTTTCCTTTTAAATTTCTTTAAAATGTAATTAGATTATTTTTTTTTCATTTAATCCAATTATGGTCATTGTGAGTAATTTCACTTTGAAATTGTACATAAACAAATGTCAATCTCTTGGTAGTTTTTACTTCTTAAAAACACGCCTTCTGGTTTTGACAATGAGAATTAATTTTAAATTATTTTCTGAAAATTATGTGTTTTGAATTTATAAAAATAGATTCCATATTTGGAATCAAGAGGACCAATTTTTTTAAATAAGTACCTTTTATGTTTAGACATTATGAATAGAAACTTCAGTAAATATTTTATTTATCACGGTTAAGGGGTAAATCTGGTAAATAAGGGTAAAAAATAATATTATAATAATATTAAATTTTCTTAACACATGTCCTAACCCTATTGGATGACATATTTATGACCATGAGAATTCTTGGGTCTATTTTAGGACCCCAAGGAGCCACTTGTGTGTGAAATTGACATTTAATTACTTTTAATTTAAAGTTAAGGAAAATATAACCTAAACATGTATCTTTTTCTAAAGAAATTTTTATATGGGGTTATATAAGTGATATATTCGACAATAAATAGTAATTAGAAATCTAAAACAATTTCTTACATAATTTTATTTTATTTATAATTTTTAGACATTAAATAAATTAATTTATTTATGATATAATGGGAATGTAGTGAGTACCTTATTAATGAATCATTTATATAAATTAGATTATAAATATTAAAATAAATTTATTTTTAAACTTTTTATTCCATCCACAAATTTCATGGATGATTATGACTTTTTATATTTGAATTAATGAAGTTTTTTTCTTCAAAATAATCAATTTTTATGGATTTTTAAAAAGTCATGATATGATTAGTATAAAAATTGACATAAATGTGTTTTTAAAACAATTAATATTTTATTAAATGATATAATTGTCCTAAAAATATAATACTCAAAAAATTGACATATATGATGTTACAAATTTCATTAATTACCCATTTTGGGTCTTTATGAATTTTATAGTAACTATGGTAACCATATGTTATGAATATACAAGAAGACATGGTAAAAGTTAAATTAGTTTACTAAGGGTTAAAGCTAAAGAATAAGGTTAATTTTATGACCTAAACTTTCCTAAAATAAATTGGGTGAGATTAATTATACCCATACATATCTTATATTCTAAATATATCTCTTTGGTGTTATTATAATTTGAAAAACAATTAATAATAAATAACATTTTCAAACTTTCGAAAAGTACCCCTCCTCCCTCTTATAAAAGGAAACCATCCCTAACCCTTACTCAGACCTCTCAATTTCCCTTGAATTATCCAAAATCTACACAAATAATATCCAAACATCCCTATATTCCTCCTAAAATCTATACTTTGGGAATAAGGCAATTAAATAATGCCTTTTATCTTAAATCAAAATTTGTTACCCGATTTGAGGTAATGTATTCTCTTAAGATTATTTCATTTATTTTCCTTCTCTAACCCACTAAACTATATTTATTAAATTATATTATAACAAAACCAATATCTTAAATATACTAGGTTTTTTATGATAATTATTCCAACTACACTTATACTCACCTTCGTCTAATGGGTATATACCATAATGTTTCTGTGGACAACAAACTACTGCCTCACGAAATGAGGATTGTTCAATATTATCCTACCACCTGTTATGATGTCCATTATTATAGAACTATAATTATATATGATATATATGATATTTATTTTGTCTCTATACTTATTTAATTCTCATTTATAATATACCTTTATGCTTTTCATGTTGTATAAATATGATAATTTCATTTGAGGAAGTGTGAACTACCACCCCCTCAAAGTGATATGACTCACTCATTCCATACATGGAACATATAAAGGATGATGTTAATGAACTTATATATGATATTATACTAGAATTATAATATACCTATGTATAATTTAGTTTTCATTCGTTTAAATATGGAAATGAAATGAAAGTAGCGTTCATGCTTACGTACGTCTTACCATCTCTATGAACGGTGAATTTCATTTATTATATAAAAATGCTATAGAATATTATAAATACATATATAATGGATAAATATATGATATATATGATATTTAAATCATTAATATAATTCTTGAGGGAATTTAATTTTTACCACATGGAAAATTTTTAATTATAAAAATTTTATTTTTGACTCATGTTCCGAACATCAACAAAGTGTCTGATATGAACCCAAATAATTAACTAATTGTTATAGCAGGGTAATAAGTGATATAAAAGGAATAATAAACATGAAAAAGGTTCTAAATCAAGTATAAATTAACATAAGTTTATTATTTATTAAGAATAAGGAATATACGATACAAGTCAGACTCTAGGTAAGGGACTTCGTCTCAATATCCTTTAATTGAGGAATATTTCGATAATATATACATCCTTATATTATACGGTGTATAATAAAACTCTTTGAATTTTAATTTCATTCATAGGGAATATTTTTTCTAAAAAGCATTTTACCAAATGACAAAATGAATGTTTTTAACATATGCAGCGACAATGACCTCTCTACCACCGTAATCATTATTTGGCTTCCTCTATCTGCCTTAATGTTTTTAAAAGGAAAAAAGAAACATCTTATTACATTTTTAAGTGTTTTGGTATTGAAAATGGTTTTTGAAATGGATTGAGTATTTCAATATCTTGAAATGATTTATTTTGATTTCAAATGAAATTTTATTAGTGAAATGATGATATTTGTGACATTTTATATGATATGATTATATAATGGTACTTGAAAATTTGATGGGTGGTTACATGATAAACCAAATGATGGGTGGTTCCTTGGTAAACCAATGACATGTGGTTACATTATGACCTACAATTCATTGGGTATGGAAGTTGTTTGTATGGATATTCCATTTAGGGATATGTGTGGAAGTCGACCGTATGGTTATTCCATTTATGTATGTTTATGTCCAAAGTTTCCTTTATATGCTATATGTTATATTCTATGGGATTGTGGTAATATTTTGGTTAAAAAAAGGGTAAGAAATGAGATTATATTTAGTGAAGTGTTTTTACTACTTTTTAAAGGTGAAAAGTATTACTGTATAATAAAGTATTTATGGTTTTCATGTTATTTAAAGACTACCAATTTTCTTTATTTATGGATCCCTTACTGATATTTTTATGCTCATTGCAAGTTTTGAAATGTTTTTCATTAGACATAAAGAAGAATAAAGCTAAGGATGAGATTAAGGAAAAGTTATACAGTTAAAATATCAAATGATGTCATGTTTTTTTAAAGAGTTTTTGTTTTATGAAAAAATGAACAATGAGTTGAAGTGTCTACTTGTAATATTCAAGATGTCATGTATAAGTTATGACCTAATTATCTAAAGATCTAAACCTGAAAATATTCTCAATTTGAATTATTCACTTAATTCAATATTATGTAATGTTTAAGGATGGGGACCTATAGTTGGTATCAGAGGTCGGTTTAAATATCTTTAGAGTTTAGGGTGTTATTTAAGTATAAGTGACATAAAAATAGTGGTTAGAATATTAGAAAGTGTCATAATTATTTTTGATAAATTGAATGAGTTTAAGAAAACATGAACAAGTATATCTTAGTATTTACCTACCTCATAAGATTTTATATAATGATTTTACTGATACACTCACACCAGCTTTTTTGGATTTAGTAAATGGTTGGATCTAACAGGAACTAAAGTAATAATGGATATAAAGGAAGTTGTGGTGGTTTTATGAGTGAGTAACTGAAAGAAATGGAAGATGCAATGATAACTCTTATGGTTTTTATTAAATAACTATTTAGAGTCAGGATAGACCACTTGAACCTTATTGTATTTTCAAAGGCATCATATATGAAAGAAATGAATCCTAATGTATGTTTAGGTAATAACCATAAAGGTAAGTATATTCGAAAACCGATGTGTCAAGGATGTAGAAAGAAACACCTAGGAAAATTCTTCAAATGTACGGGGAGATGTTTTAGATGTGGTAATAAAGGTCATAAAGGAATAACCTACCCTGGAAAAAGGAAGCATCCAGTTGAATAAAGGAAAGTGAAAGGCATTCTTTATGAAGGATCGATTGAATGTTTTAAATGTGGTGTGAATGGTTATTATAAAAATAGATTTCCTACGGAGAAGGTCTCACAGTGGGATCAACATGATCATACAAATGTATGTTCACTAATTCTTAATTCCATTCCAATTTAAGATGAGGAAACTGAAAATGACCTATGAATAGTATTGATTATTACTTAGATCATTTTTTAAAGATACTTAAATCTTAGAACATTATGCTTGATTTTTTTTATAGGGAAAAAGTGTAAAAGAATAATATAGAAAAAAATGATAGAGGATCATAAAGAATTTTCGATGATTAAGATGTATACATTTTAGGAATTGAAGTGTTCTGTTGGATCTATGGATTATGATATGTTTAAATGTATTAATGATAGGATTACTTTGGTATAATTTTTATAGTATGTGTAACCCTGATGTTTTATATGTGAAAATGTTATTCAAGGAATAATTACCTTTTCTTTTGTGAATATAGTTATAAATAACCATTTGGGTTCATATGATCCTTGAATTTGAGGCAATTACATGTTATAACTTTTTGGGATGAAAATTAAAGGTATGAGATAACATTTGAGTTTAAAATATGTTATGGTTATTTTTGTGGAATTTATCTCATTTTTGGGAAATTTATAAAATTATATAGTTTTTTGAAAAATGACAACACACAGACCGTGTGACAACTTGTTGCATCAGACAAAGCTGTGGGAATCGAACTAGAACCAAAGTACGATTGGGATTTATTTCCTACCACTGGACTACGTGAAGTCCTTAGTTATTATGACTTATTATTTTTTTAAATGGTTTTATAGATAAAGAATAAGTTGATTTTGGGAACTTATGTTTTATCAAATGGATATCTCTAGTATAGAAAAATTATTTGGTGATTAAGTGATAAAGGTTATCTTGGAAGACATTATCTCTTTTGGGAACACTATATACTTAAGGACAATGGAATAATACAAGATCTAATTTGTGGAGTAGTGGTTGAAATTTTAATTTAGAAGAATATATGTTTTTATTGTGAAAATATGTTGATTTGGGTTATTTATGGAAATTATTAACCTGCCATATAGAACATGTGATTAGGTTAATTACGCTTTAAAATGAGACTTTAAGAGTAGTCGATGTTATTTGGGGATAAATGGTAAGATTTACTATGGAAGAATATGTGATTAAATCCTTCTGAGTTTTGGGTTAAAATCTTAGTTTTGATTATTTAAAGAATTTTAAGGACAATTGTTTATTGAATAGTCTTTTTTGAACTTTGGGTATTGTTTGTCTAATTTTGGATACTAATAGTAGTATTTTTATATAAAGTATTATCCTTTTTGGGGATTATCTTCTCTCATACTAACCATTTTGGTTTTGCTTAATTTATAAAGACATGGGAAATATATAGTTCATTTTTTTGGATTATGTGATTCTCTATAAGTTCATTCTATCACTTCATATGTTACCAAGTCATATTGAATACTCATTGTTTGGAGAAAATATGAGTTTGTGGTTGAAAGTTTATTAAAGGATGAAACACTACTTTTCAAGTAAGTATATTTCCTTATGATTTTAGTCTTGGTAGTAATAAAATTCCTCAACTCTATGAAAAAGATCTTCAAGAAAAAATGTTATATGCTTGCTTTTATCCTCAGACTCTTTCCCAACCACAAATTTATGGTATTATGGTGGTTAAATTTCTGTGATCATGTTCTATATCACTCTCTATTAATCTATGAGAGTTAGTTTCTCTTACATATCCTTGTTTTCCTACATGGAATCGTAGTTTTTGTTATCTTGGGTGATCTTTGTACTTAAATTTCTTTATTTTAAAGTGATAGTTTTATTGACTATTTTTTCGATGTGGGACTTTCAATAAAACTTCTAAGCCCAATTTTAAAATTGGGAGGATGAAATTCCCAAAAGGAGGGAAGGATGTAACGACACAGGTATTTATAGAATAATAAATTTTTATATATATTAATATTTATGAATATGATATTAATTTTATTTTAAATAGGACACATTTTTAGATAACATACTCAACAAGAAACAATGGGTTTCTTTTATATCTTATGTTGCAAACAACTTTGAGTTATACCAAAAAATAATATAATAATAATACTATTTTAAATGGTAGTTAATGCATAGCCATTATAATGATGGTAATGAAAATAAATAAATAAATTATGATTACACATGTTTTTTAAGTGTCTTTAAATTTATCCAATAAATTTTAGAGGCTTAAAATAAGAATGAATCTGATTTTAAGCATGAAATACTCTAATATTCTTTAAAAGGTCAATTTACCGCCTTTTAATGGAGAACCCTTTTTAAATCTAGTTTTTGTAAATTTTATAAGTTAAATTTGACAAAATAAACTTATTCTATAGAATCAGTACATTAAAATTTACTTTGGGAAATTTTTTTGGTATTTTTCTGATAAAGTTTACTTTTTAATGAATAGTAAAAAATACTGCATTAATTCAAAACTGTATTTTTACATAATTTATTTATATGATTATATTATAATTTAAAATGGTTTTAAACTGTAATTATATTATATTTTTATCATTTAGTCCAATTATTCCCATTGAAAGTAATTTCACTTTGAAGCTCGACATAAACACATGTCAATCTTTTGGTAGTTTTTACTTCTTAAAAACACGTTTTTTTACTTTTGACAATGGGAATTAATTTTAAATTAATTTCTGAAACATTTTTATTTTGAATTTAGAAAAATATATTCCATATTTGGAATTTGGAGGTCCAAATTTTTCAAATAGATACCTTTTATTTTTTGATATTATGAATAGTAACTTCCATAAATATTTTATTTACCATGGTTAAATGGTAAATCTGGTAAATAAGGGTAAAAATAATATTATAATAACATAAAATTACCCTAACACATTTCATTACTATATTTTATGAGATATATATGACTATGGTCATATTTTGGTCTATTTTTGGACCCCATGGAGCCACTTGTATGTGAAAATGTCATTTAATTACTTTTAATTTAAGGTTAAGGAAAATATAACCTAAACATGTATCTTTTACTAAACAAATTTTTATATGCGGTTATATAATTTATATCATCAAATATAGACATTAATTAAAAATATAAAATGATTTTTTACATCATGGTATTTTATTTATAAATTTTAGACATCAAATAAATAAATTTATTTATGACATAATGACGATGTAGTGAGTACCTTATTAATGAATTATTTATATAAATGAGATTATAAAGATTTAAATTAATTTATTTTTAAAATTTTTATGCCATAAAATAATTTTAAGGATGATTATTACTTGTTATCTTCTAATTAATGAAGTTTTTTTTGAAATAATAAAGCTTTTACGGATTTTTAAAAAGCCATGATATGAATAGTCTAAATGTTGACATAAATGAGTTTTTAAATCAATTAATATTTAATCAAATTATATAATAGTTATAAAAATCATATATTTTTACAAATGAAATATATGATGTTAAAAATATCATTAATTACCCATTTCTTGTGTCTTGGAATTTTATAGTAACTATGGTAACCATATATTATGAATATACAAGAAGACATGGAAAAAATTAAATTAGTTTAATAAGGTTTAAAGCTAAAAGATAAGGTTATTTTTATGACCTAAAATTGTCTAAAAACCATTTTATGTGAGTATTTAGACCCATACTCATCTGGCAATCTAAATATATCACTTTGGTGTTATTATAATCAAAAATAAATTAATAATAAAATAATATTTTTAAACTTTCCTAAAGTGCCCGTCCTCCCTCTTATAAAAGGACACCACATCTAACCCTTACTCACAAATCTCAATCCCCATTGTATCAACCAACCTATATCAAAATAAGCTCCAAACATCCACATACTCCTCCTAGAATCATTTCTTTGGGCAGGAAGAAATTAAAGAAGGCCTTTTATCTTAAATCAAAAAGAGTTACCCAATTTGAGGTAATGTCTTCTCTCAAGATTATTTCATTTATTTTCCTTCTCCAACCCCCTAAAATAACTTTATTAAATTATTTTATAAAAAAAGGTTATCTTAAATATAGTAGGTTTTTTATGAGAATGATTATAACTACACTTACACACTCCTCCGTCTAATGGGTATAGAACATACTGTTTTTTGTGGACGACAAACTACTGCCTCACGAAACGATGGTTGTTCAATCTTCTCCTACCACCTCTTATGGTAGCCATTATGATATAAAATTAATTATATATTATGTATATGATATTTATTTTTTCTATATTCTTATATAATTCTCATTTACAATATACCTTTTTTCTTTTCATGTTGTTTAAATACGATAATTTCATTTGAGGAAGTGTGGACTACCGCCCCCTCAAAGTGATATGAATCATTCATGACATACATGGAACATATAAATAATAGAGTTAATGAAATTATATATTATATTATACTGTAATTATAATATACTTATGTATAATTTATTTTTCATTCCTTTAAATATGTAAAATAAATGAAAGTAGCGTTCATGCGTACGTACGGTTTACCGTCTCCATGTATGATGCATTTAATTTCTTATATCCAAATGCTATGGACTATTCTAAATACATATATACTAGATATATATGATATATATGATATCTTAATCATGAATATAATTCTTTATATAATTTAATTTTGACCACATGGACAATTTTTAATTATAACAAGTTCATTTTTTACTCAAGTTCCAAACATCAGAAAAATGACCGATATGAACTCAAATAATTAACTAATTGTTATAGTAGGGTAATAAGTCATATAAAAGGAATAATAATATTGAAAAATGTTCTTAACAAAGTAAAAATTAACTTTAGTTTATTATTTAGGAATAAAAAGGACATGTGAGACAAGTCAGACTCGAGAAAAGGAACTTTTTTTCTCAATCTCATTTAATTGAGGCATATTTACATAATATACAACTCTTTTTTTACAGTGTATAATAAAACCCTTTTAAATTTACTTTAATTCAAATGGAATATTTTTTATATGAAGTGTTTTACTAAATGACAAAAGGCATGTTTTTAATGTATGCAACGATAATGACATTTCCACTGTCGTAATCATTATTTGGATTTATCTATAAGCCTTAATGTTTTTTAAAAGAAACAAAGAAACCTCTTATTCTGTTTTGGGTGTTTTGGTATTGAAAATAGTTTTTGAAATGTATTGTGTTTTTCAATATCTTTAAATTATATCTTGTTATTTCAAATGAAATGTTATTAGTTAAATGTTGATATTTGCAATATTTTATGCATTATGATTATATAATGGTACTTGGACATTTGACATGTGGTTACATGATAAAACAAATGATAGGTGGTTTCATGATAAACCAAGGATGGGTGGTAACATTATAACCTCCAATGCATTGGGTATGGAATTCAGCCATTTTTCAATTCCATTTAGTGATATGTATGGAAGTCGACCATATGATTATTCAATTTAAGTATGTATATGTCCCAAGTTACCTTTCTATGTTATATATTACATTCTAGGGGATTGTGGTAATATTTTCGTTACAAAAATGGTAAGAAATGATCTTATATTCAGGGAAGTGTTTTTACTACTTCTTAAAGGTAAAAAGTATTACTTTATAATAAAGTATTCATGGTTTTCATATTATTTAAAGACTAACAGTTTTCTTTCTCTATGTTTCCATTTCTGAGCTTTTTATGCTTATCCCAAGTTTTGATTTTTTTTACATAGGACATAAAGAATAATAGAGCCAAGGATAGGTTCAAGGAAAAGTTATGCTATTAATACATGAAAGGATTTCATGTTTTTTTTAAAGATTTTTTGTTTTATAAAAAATTGGATAGTGAGTTGAAGTGTATAATTATAATATTCAAGATGTTAAGTATAAGTTATGACCTAATTATCTAAAGATATAAACCTAAAAAGATCCTCAATGTGAATTATTAACATAATTTAATATTATGTAATGTTTAAGGTTGGGGCCTTATAACTGGATTTAGGGTTGTCATAGTTAGTATAAGAGGAAGTTTATTAGAAACTATGTGAACTATATTTAGGTAAGCATAGATTAGGGATCATAACCCAATGATAGAATTTGAGGATATGTATATAATAACATCCTATTTTTTTTTAAGAAAGAGATTATGTGGTTTTTCTTAGAAAATAAATCCATAATGGATACTACAAGTGGATGTGGTTCTAGAACAGATGTACCTAGGGGTAATAAATCCAAAAAGGGAGCATTGGTATTGACCTGATCATTACATAGTTAAAGAAAATCGGCCTTATTATATACCTAGTTTGATACTCTGAAGGGATATGTCTAAGATAATTAAAATTTTTTTTACAAACCATTATAAAGGATTTACAAATAAATATATCCCGAAAGAAACCATGTTTATGATTATGAGATTATATATGTATAAAAATGTCAATTTATTTAAATTATTTCACTAGTTTTGGGATAATAAATTATGTTACATAATGATATGATATAATATATTGTATTCCGTATTTTATAAATGTATCATAGTGGAAGGAATGGGAACCACATAAATGCATGTAATCCAATGAGTAAGAATGATCATTTCTTTTATAGGCTTAATCCAATCTTTTGAAGGGAACTAGTCTTCAAAAACTTCTCATCATACGAGGAAATAATATCATATGATATCAAGATAGAGAAATAATTTTCCAAGTACTATGTCTTAGAAGGGAAGAAAGATAAAAAGAGGAATGAAGATCAAAAAATGGATAATTGGAAGAAGTTAAAGAAGGATTTCCCCACATGTGATAATTGTGAATAGAAATACCCTGGTAATTGATCTAAGGGAATTTTATTTTTCTAAAAGTGTGGATAGAAATAAAATTGTACTCATAAATGAAATGATAATATATAATCTCTCAAATGATAGTGCTTTAATTGTAAAGAGATAGAGAAACATTCCAACTAATTCCCCAAGTTTTAAGGGAATATAACTCATAAGAAACTAATGGATCAATGTAAATATTATGGTATTGATACAAAAAGAGTGGAATGATTAACATGATTATGTATTTAAATCTAATAAGTATATTCTAAAATCATTATGTTTATTATATTCTCATTTTAAAAATCATGTATTGAATGGTATCAATAAAAGTGATTTTGTGGAAAGTCGATCTTTTTGGTAAACACATGATTAAGGGAATATAACACTTAACATGTGATATATGTTGAGATAATAATGAAAATTTTATGTTTATGGTATAGTATTGGTGACCATTAAATTTGTTTGTTATTTTATGGTTTATGCTATATTTACTAAAGTTTACATAATTTTTGAATTTATGGAATATATCCCGCAACCTGAGATTTTATTTTTGGAATCATGCATTTTTTATTATAATTTTAAATTGATAATAGTATTAATATTTTTGGAATGTGAAATTAAGATAAAATTTATATTTTATATGTAATATAATGTTGATTTAGTGACATTTCTTTAAAAATTTTGACTTTGAATTTGGGTAGCCATATTTTGGATGAGCTTTAAGGTTAACTATTTATGGAATGGATTAAGTTTATCTTTGAGTGTTATTAGATAACATTTACAAAAAATTTGTTTTAGGAAATATAGGAGGAATACCTTATTACTATTCTATAGATCTTATGATTCATTTAAAGGTAATTCTAGTGTCTCAGACATAAAAATTCACCTTGGATATTCATTTCTTATAGTAATAAATGATGTGGAAAATGATCAATGCACAACCAAAATATGAAATTGTTTCTATGAAATAGAAATATATCAAGTAATTATATTTTCATATGTTATTAGTTTAGATGATAAAGAAATTCCTCCACATTAGTAAAGGATATTAAAACAAAACATTTACCCTAGTACCTTCATTTTTGATAACTAAAATGACCCCTTAACTCATCATATATTGATGGTTTTGTAGTCGTTAACCTTCTTTGGATTACCCAATTTCTTGTGATCAATAAACTCTATCACTCTATATTAATCATCGGAAGTTATTATTCTATTCCATGTCTATGTTTTAATTTCCCACCTATGTTATCCTACTTATAGACCTAGTTATGTTATTATTCCAAATGACATTTTTTACTTCTATTTCTCTCTTATTAAGAGGATATTTTATTAACCCTTTTATGATGTGGGTTTTTGAACAAAGGAATTTTTAAATATCAAACCGTTGATTACAAATAAAAAGTTTAAATTGTGAGAAAAACATTTATTTAAGGTGGGGAGAATGTAATACCCAAAAAATATACAATATATTTCTTTAATAATAAATTTAATTTTGTTGATAACTTTCAATGCACGCAACACTGGGTTTAAATGTAATAAGATAATCTATTAAAATATTATTAAAACTTGACCATTTTAACCTTAAAATTAAATTATAAGATATTAATAGTAACAAATAAAATATGAAAAATATATATTTTTCACACATACATTTTTTATCTATTTATTATAAATAAAAATAAGAATCATTTTTAAGAAAATGAATTGTTTTTTTGGAAAACTCTATTTTTTATAAAAGATGGTTTATTTGCGATTTGTGATCCTGATTTAAAATTATTTTTTAAAAATTTTAGAAAATTTATTTGAAAAAATAAACTTCATTTCATAATATCAAAATTATCTTAGGGTTAATTTTTCTAAATATTTAATTTTCCAATGAATAGTGACAAATATTGAATTTTAATTGAAAACTACCTTTTTGTTTAATTAATTTTGAATATTAAATTATATTTTAAATTAATTTTAAAGCAAAATTATTTTAATTAAATATAAATTAATCAAATTTATGTCATTATAATAATTATAATAATATTTTTTTATAAAAACATTGTAAACTTTTGAACAATTTTTATTTAAAAACCCTTTTTTATCACATTAGTAAGATTAATTTTAAATTAAATATTAAAACTTATGTGAATGGAATTTGGAAAAATGAATTAAAAAGTTTTAATAATAAAAATTTATATTATATAATATGTTCAAATTAATTTTTGACAAAAATTAATAGTGAAAATAGTAAAAATTATTTATCGCTGTTACGGTAAAAATGGATTTTCTAAGGCATTAAACTAAAAATATAAGAGTTAAAATGACCTAAAACATTTATAAAAATATATTTTATGGACATATATATATCTTATCATGTCTAAGTCTCGATAATACTCTATTCTAGACCCTTTTTGAAATTAAAAAACTTGGGCGCACCTTTTTTTTGGAAATTACAAGTGTTCCACTCACCTCACTTATAAAAGGCCACCCCTCTCCTATATTCTTAACACAAAGACAACATTTTAGTTTAGAAAATAAATTTAAAAATAAATTCCTAAATTTCTTAATATAATTAAATAATAATTATATTTGGATGAAATCCAATCTAGGAAGGCTTTTGGTGCTAACCTAAGGAGGATAGCCGAGGAAGAGGTAACACACTTCAACGAGCATTTTTATTTTATTTCTTCCACAATATCCTTAAATTATTATTAAAACCTAATGATATAATAGCCTAAATATGTTATATATATTTATATGCTTTTATGTTAATTTAATTACCTACAAACATCCCAACGTCTATTAAATGGGTTACAAAATCATCATTCGTGTGTATAGTGGACTACTGCCTCGCAGACCGATGTCATTCGTCTTTCCATTACGAAATCTCACTACTGGGTATGATGATATATATAGAAAATATATGATATTTATAAAATATTTATATATTTTTAGTCATTATATCATATATAACTTTTTTTACTTTCCATTCCATAGGGGATACGATAAGATTGCTCAAGTTCACGGTGGACTACCGCCTCACAAAGTGATGTGATTCATCTTTTACTAATGTTTTACATGAAAAGTGATAAAGATAAATTTAATTATTATATATGATACAAATTACATAATTATAATATTAATTTTATATATATCATTATTAAATTATAATACATAATTTTTTCACCTTTTCACTCACTGAAAGATGAAAGCATCGTATGTGTATGTGTAGACTACCGCCTTCATGAAGCGATGTGACTCTCCTTTCATCACCACATGACATGAATGGTTTATAAATAAGTATATATAAATAAATAATATTCAAAATATAATATTATTATCATTATTAAAATATAAAATATTACTTATCTCCTTTACATAACGATCATTGAAAAATAGAAACGTTTCTCATGCATACGCTCAACATACCATATCAATAATAATCACATACTTCATTACTCTAAACCATATTTCATGATTTCTATTAAAAGTATAATTTAGATATAAATGATATTATTATTTCATTATTATAATTCTGGATATTATGGAACTATATAATATCCACAAGAACCTAAATTTCAAAACAAAGGATGAATGAGACAATAAGGAAATTAACACCCGAAAGAATGAAAATAATGAAAGATTACTAACGAACTATTGATAAAATGTTATAAAATGATCATATATGATATTATAGATATTATTATGGTTATTTTATATGTTAATAACATGTTTAAAACCACTTTAAAGGATTTTAAATAATGTTCAACCAAAACAAAGATCAATGTAAGGGATTTTATCTCAATTTCCTTTTATTGAGGCACATTTTTATGATATGAACCAATTTATTTTATAAGTTATATAAAATACCCATGTCACATGTAATATAATAAATAATTTATACTTTATCATATTGTATATTTCAATTTTATTTATTTCATCCAAGTGGATTTGTATTGAATATTACTATGTGATAAGGGACTTCATCTCAATTTCCATTCATTGAGGCATATTGTAATGTTACGAAATTAATTTATTTTACATGGTGTATGTACTTACTATTTTTTAGGTAATATCCTGATACATTCATAATTCATTTTATTTTATGTTTAACTTTGTATCATTTTATCCAAGTGAATTTTACATAAAAACTACAAAGTGGTCAAAGCTATTTTACAATCTTATTTTCTTTTGTGATTGTTAACTTTCTCTTAAAATGATCACTTTATTGTGATCATTTTTCATTGTAAATTAAATTTAAATTAAATTAACATATTCTTGTCTGATGGAAATGATTATTTCCTAAAATATATACCATTTATACATATGGTGTATACTTTGAAATTTATTCTATTAAATAGAGAAATATTGATAAATCTACATCCCTTACTCGATACAAATTATTTTTGACAAGGAACATTGTTCACAAATTAAATAAATTATTTGATATATGAGGGATGTTTGGAATATGTAGACAAGGGTGGGGTATGGTCATAGATAACCCCTAAATGCATCGATAATTCTTATAAGACAAATAAGTTAGCCAAATTAAACTGGTTTCTACCAATATTTTTAAACTATCTTGAGGAAAGATCATAATGTTCCAGGTATCATGTTCATCATACATGACATCCAAAAATTAATCATTTTCTTAATTAAGAATTGGGTTATTATTATCCAAAATATTTTTACAATGATATTATCTTTGGATGCATGTCATTCTCAGTTTATTGAAAAAATAGAATGTGTTTTCAATTATTTACCTATATATATTGGTTATTACCTATATTATCATGATATTAAAGTTATTTTAATGCAACATGTCTTAATTTATTTACCTTTACATGCATACATACGACATACCATCTCAACGATCATCACATACTTCATTACTCGAAAAAAATTCATGATTGGTCTTAAAAGTATAATTAAAATATAAATATTATAATTATGTCATTATTATTATTCTAGTTATTATGGAACTATATAATATCTAAAGGAACCTAAATTTTATAACAAATCATGAATGAAAAACAAGGAAATTAACACCCGAAACAATGAAAAAAAATGAAATATTATTAACAAACTAGTGATAAGATATTATAAAATAATCATATATGATATTATAGATATTATTATGGTTATTTTATAAGTTAATAATATATTTAAAACCACTATATATGAGTTTAAATAATGTTCAACCAAAAGGAAGAGCGAGGTAAGAGATTTTTTTTCTCAATTTCCATTCATTGAGGCACATTTGTATGTAATTCACCAATTTATTTTATATGGTATATACACTACCCATTTCACATGTAATATGAGGAATAATTTATACTTCATGGTATTTTATATTTCAATTTTATTTATTTCATCCAAGTGGATTTGGATTGAATATTACCAAGTGGTATGGGACTTCATCTCAATTTCCCTTCATTGAGGCATATTGTAATGTTATGAACCTAATTTATTTTAAATAGTGTATATATTTACCATTTATCAGGTAATATCATGTTTTATTCAAAATTAATTTTATTTTATGTTTCACTTTGTATCATTTCATCCAAGGGGATTTGAAATAAAAATTACAAAGTTGTAAAAGTTATTTTACAATCTTACATTATTTTGTGATTATTAACTTTCTCTTGAAATGATCACTTTATTATGATATTTATTCATGGGAAATTACATTTATATTAAATGTACATATTCTTTTATTATTGATATGACTTTTTCCCAAAACATATATAATTTCTTCATAAGGTGTATACTTTGAAAGTTATCCAATTTATTGGGGAAATATGGACAAATTTTCATCCTCTACAGAACACAGATTGTTGTTGACAATGCACATTGTTTTTGAATTAAATTAATTATTTGATATATGAGTGATGTTTTGGAAAAGTAGAAGTTGGTGGTTCCTAGTTATAGATAGCCCCTCGATGCATCGTTAGGTCTCACGAGACAAATCAGTTGGGAAAATTAAATGGATTTCTACCTATAGTTTTAAAATATATTGAGGAAAGATCTTGATGGTAGAAGTATCATGTGACTAAGACATGATATCCAATAATTAATAATTTCATTAATTAAGAATTTTTTTATTTTTATCCATTATATTTTCACAATGATATTATATTTGTATGAATTGCATTCTCAGTTTATTAATCAAATGGAATGTGTTTTCAATTATTTACCTATCTATATTGGTTATTCCTTATCTTATCATGATAGTAAAGTTATTTAAATGGAATGTGTATTCATTTATTTACCTTTTCATATTTATTATTCTAATTGATTCATGGTATAATACTATATACTTAACCCTTAATAATAATTTTAACTTACCTTTATTTTCTTTCTTTTCCTCAATATATAAAGAATAATTTTTGGAATGAGTTTTCAAGGATATAATTTATTAGATTTTGTTATGTATTATGTTTTATTTTATATTCCAAATGTAAAATTAGTATCATGTATGTATCTGGTTATCCAAAACTACTAAACTAACTAGTCCTTTGAAATTTTTCATTTATATCTATTCCAATTTAATAAAGGCACCAACTATTGGTTACTATGGTTGGGGACATTATAGAGTCATCTTTTCATGATTTTTTCACTTGGTAATATCTAATAGAGGAGGTTATGAGAACAAACCCATGAATAATAATTCCATATGTTTATATGTAATTGTATATTCCTATATTCTTAAGTTTAAGATTATTATTAATGTATATCATGAATCACATAGTTTAATGTTTTGATGAAAACCTGTGTGACATTTTCCCATGTAGGGGTAGGATATACTTGGTGTGTCATAAGTGATTTGAAAATGAATGAGTAAAGAAAGGTTTTATCCCTCCTTAGTTATTGGATGTAGATATACCTAGTGATTTTATTGGAATAGAACTATTTAATTAAGTCCATATCCATGACGGTTTATCGGGAATTTAATTTTAGGAAAGTAAATGAATGATATATCAAGATTGTAAGATGATGACACAAGTATGAAACCTATATGATGATATATTGAGATTAATAGATTATATTACACATCAAGTATCCATATGAGGTAGTTTTAACTGAAAAATTAATGCTCTTATCTATGATTTCCTTGGCATTATTCTAGATGATGATCTTAAACTTTAGGCTAGTTCACCAAATTCCATTGAGAAAGAGTCCTAGAGGGTCACACACAATGTGTATCTTGAATCCCAGTTCAATTCTATATTAATTTTATAGTAGAATAAATATTATTCTAATGTTTGAAAGAATATTAATTATTTAGGTTATTTTGATCACACTAATATTTATTAAATGAATAATAAAGTGATATTTATTATTCAAGATTCGATAAATGTTGAGGAGGATTGATGAGTTGAGTTAAGGGTTTGAAAGAAATTATATTTATTTATCCATGAGTTTAATACACATTGAATAAATAATAATAATAATAATAATAATTGTAATAATAATAATAATATTCAACCTGGGGTTTACTTATAATTAAGAGATTGGTTAAGGGACTTTGGGGAATAAATATTCATCTAAACTAGGTATTTAACCTGATTTACATTATTTCTAGGTTTCCGTATTTTTGTTCACAACATAGGTTTTTTTCCAGATAGTGAGATGGTTGTATTTTCAAGAGGCGGGGGGGGGGGGGGGGGGGTGAATTAACCAATTTTTATAATTTTAAATATTATATTAGAGATATAATAATTATGTAGTGAAAATTAAAAATATAAACACAACAGTTTTTATAGTAGTTTAGATCAAAGTGATCTAAAATCTATTCTTTACACCTTCAATGCTAGAGTATGACACCACTATAAAGTGACTTGAATTTTGAAGTGGAGTCAAAACATGTTACAATTGACTTTTTCAAACTTGGAGTCACGACCTAAAGAACACTTCCTTTCTCACCTTCGAGGTACCACCCAAATACCTACCTTTTTTACACAGAGGCATAACCCAAATAGTATTTCCTTATTAACATGGAGTCAAAACCCAATGCACCTTTTACAGGGATAGTATAAAACATCATTTCTTATTTTTAGTACAAAATCATAAACCAAATTAACAAAAATAAAAAATAGATAGAAATAATATAGAACCACAAAATCTAAATTTATACAATGAATATTCAAAATTCTAAGAATCATGGATCACACAGAGAGCATTAGAGTGTAGAATGATGAAGCCCAACAATTAAATTCATAGTAAAAGTGATAAAAAAGTTTTAGAATGAGTACTTATGTGCCTCTATATTTTTATGTTCCATAGTTAAAATATTTTTCTACACCAAGTTATGGTTCTATCAAAATCTAATTATAGAGTTTCTGTTTTGTATTACATATTTAAAAATGTTATCTGTATGCACAAAAACGTGAATATATTTCATATGGTAGTTTCTATTCCCCTAATTAATAGATATGGTAGTGAAAATAATTAACTAATTTAGAGTTAGTCAAAACTTAATTCAAAAAATCATTATAAATACCTGATGATTTACCAAAAAGTGGTCCATGATTTATTCTCCAATTAATTTCTTTGAAATATTCATTCTAACATTAATGTAAAATAATATCTTATTCAAATCCCATAACGAGTCATTAATAATAAACCATTTAATAAATAATTACGATAATAATACTCCCACAAATCATTCTTTAATCACTTCATAATTCCAAAATAATTCATGTGAAATAATCTACTCTAATATTCTAACAATTTTATTTTGAAAAAAGCGTCCATATAAATAATTTTAAAAAATAATAATTTCAATCTTTATATAATTACATAATATATAAAAATAAATATAGTGTACGGAAGGGTATACCTTACTTTGGAAAATTAAGATAAATTTTAAAAGGGCATGCCTTACATTAGAAAGGAAATTTGAATATTAGAAGGGTGTAATTCTTTTTTCCAAAAGGGTATACCATATTTTGTAATGGTAAGTTGAATTTTATAAGGGTATACCTTATTTTGTAAGGTTATACATGGAAGTTTAAAATAGAATATTGAAAAACATAAGATAAAAATATTATAAAAATTTAGACTCTCAAAATACATACCACATAATTAGAATATTAATAATAAAAATAAATGAAATATAATTAAAGAATAATTGATTAATAAAGAATAAATTTTTTAACATAATTCTTTTCTTCTATAATCAGTGTAAGATTATAAGAAAAACATTTATTCGTTTTCAAACTCATATTAGTGTAAATAATTTAAATGGGTATTTTTTAATTATAAAAAAATGAAGTAGTAAGGAGACACTCAACAGTATTACCCTTTTTGATAATTATAAAACAAATTACATTATAAAAAAATCACCCCTTCTTGGAATGATAAAAAGTTTAAATTAATGAATTTTTAGAATAATCTCCCTTTTAGTAAATAAAAGAAAGTTTATTTAAATTTAAATAATTTGTTTCCTCTTTTAAAACAAAAAATTAATTCTCTATTATAATATTAAATATAAATCTTCTAAATTTAAACAAAATCAAACCAAGAGAAAATATTTTAAATAGGACTAAGAACAAAAATTTCATTATCCTTAGAAAAAACTTATTGAAAGCATATTTTTAAAGTTGTAGTTGTAGATTTAATATGAAAAACTGACTTAAACATTAAACCCCTAAAATATATGTTTTATAAATATATAATTAAACTACGAAATAAAAAATAATAAAGTGGGAGATATATAATAAAATCAGTAAGACTCCCCCTTAATATAAAATTTTCTTCCTTCCTTGAATAATAAAAACTTCAAAACCGTGTAAGAATATTTTAAAATCATTATATGAAAATTTCAACAACTGATTGAATAAAATAATTCTATATACTTATAAAACAAACAATAAAAGATATAAGAGGTTAAAAAATGATATTAAATGAACTAAATAGTATACAATTGTTAAAAAACATTCCGGTAAACCATATGATAGAACAAATTTCACACACTAACCATCAATAATCAAAAACATAAAAAAATTAAATGACTAAAAGATAAAATATTAAAGGGTATGATAAAATTATAGACAGGGATAACAATAACTGTGAATTACAAACTAACAAAGTTGACATGAAGTGGGGTTATAATGGTGAAATTATTTTATCATTCAAGAATAACCTTTAATTCTATGTGAAATCATGTAGATCATAAAAATATTTTTTATAGGATCCATGAGAACAATTAAGAACAGATATAAAAATTATATACTCTTATTAACTACAAAATAATTATATACCCATAATAACAAGTTCAAATTTTATTTTCTCAAACCAATAAAAATATAATTGTTTAGTAAAAATATATACTAGTTTATCATTAGTTAGAACATATTCTAAACATATTTCTCCTTTTGAAAATTACATCTGATAAAATGATATATAACTTCAATATGCCTAGTTATTGAATGATGTAACGGTTTCTTGGAGATAGTAATAATATATGATTTTTCACATAAAATAGTTAAATTTTCTAAATAAACATCAAAATTAGTTAATTTTTTCTTAATCCATAATGATTGTGCACAAAAATTAAATAAATCATATTTCCCTCTTCATATATAGATAAATCAATAAAAAGATATGTCTTAAAACTCCAAGAAACTAAATTTTTCTCTAAAAAGTGACACATTCCACTTTTAGTTTTCTTAATTATTTTATATCGAACAAAATCAGAATAAGAAAATCTATTTAATTCAAATGAATTTCTACCAAGATAAATAAACGATCATTTAAATTTTAATTCCCCATTGATTTTTGAGGTGAATTATGGTTTGGTTTTTGGGTCTACATTTGTGTGATCTACTAATTTTTTGTTGATGTAGGTGTCAAGAGGTATTTGGAGTTGGTTTAGGAAGATAATGAGGGACCTAAAGCTATATACAATTATTCACTGTGTTATAGAATGTGTCACACTAATAAAAATCATAACCAGGTTCCCAAGGGCTTCTACCATAACTTTCACATTGTGAATTTTTTTTTCACACCATGAACTCTTGGGAATTGTTTTATGTATTTCTAAATAGGGGTATCTCTTGGAAAACACCTATTTTTATCCACATGAACTTACCTTATGTGATTTATGTTTTTTGTCTCCAAGGGGATCTTACCCTTCACTGTTTGGTAGATCAAAGTTACATTCATTATGATTAAATACCATTTGTAAGTCTAATACTATACTTTCCCTATATATAACTCTTATTTTATATTTCTTATCTCATTCATTGAAAAATATAATATGTTTTTTGAGGGATGATTATAGGGTTTTAGTTTGTTACAATTATTTGGGTGGTGGTTCCTGATGATTGAGAACCATTATGATTGAGGTTGGTGGTTTATAAACTTTATTAAAAGTTTTAATTTGTTTATTATTGATTTAATTGTGTGATCACACCATATATCATGGATTCAATCAATAATTAAATTATATAATTTATGTCATGGAAAGTATATTAATTTATGACCCCTTGAATCATCTATGATTATTAATTGGAATATATCTTATGAGGGTGGCTTGAAATGGATTTTTTCCCTTGGAATGTGTTATAAAAAGTGATGAAGCCATAATTTGTTTCTTTATTTTTAAAATGGAGAAGTATGATTTATAAATTGTTGAATAAGGATAATTGAAAAGGGAAAAGGATTATGTAAGAATGTTGATATGTATTAATTAAAAAACATTTTTAATGAAATTCCAAGGGCATGAAAAGATGAAGAGTGATTTAATGTGTTTGGACTTAGGAAATGGTTTTAGGGTTGTTGTTACCCATGGAAATTTCCTTTAAATTTCTAGAGATGTCTTCCCTATAGGTGTGATATTTTTTTCTAGGATGAGTATATTTCCCTAGGTGTGACTTTTCTCCAGGGATGGGTATATTTTCCCATACGTGACCTTTATTTCTTAGATGACTATATTTCCCTAGACATGTTATTTTATTCTCAAGATGATAATATTTATGTAGGAGGTATTCCTATCATAGGGATGGGTATATTTCCACTATATGTATTCTAAATGTTTAGAGACATCCAACACTAGCTGTGGAAGTTATGTTCGGACTTGGGTATTATTATGGGCCTCGAGGATAAAAAATGTATATTTATTTACTTTATACACCAATGATACATGTATATATATATATATAACTGTCACTTCCATATGAACTTACCCAGTTTGGATATGTTTACAGACACCGTTGGTGGTGGATTATTGAGCAAAACCCACACCTTTCTCGTGCTACTATTAGTTCCTGAGTAAAATTCATGGTAATAGGAATAGTTAAGGGAAAAGGATTATGACTGATACATGATTTAGAATTCTAGGTTGGAGTGTGATAAATTTTTATTGGGATAGGACACAAGATCATTTTATGGTGACTTTCATTTTTTTTTGTTCTTATTGGGGTATTTATGGATATGGTCTACTACCTTGTGATTGTTTTACATGTATATAGTTCATTTTGATATAACATGGGTTGTGATTATTTTTATAGAACATGCTGGGATATCTATTTACTACTTATTCCTAGCTTATTATATGATTGAATTTATTTCCACTATTTTTCACTTTGAAATCTAGGTATAGTATCCCCACTATACCACAATTGACCTATGCTACTAGTAGGAAGCCACTAGCATACGATGATACATGACTAAGATCACGTAATGATCTCTCGTGGGGAACTGATTTGTGGCTATAGACCTGTGGATATTACAAAGTTTTATTAGAGTCCTCTTTCTTTTATCTAACAATCTGGGAATGTAGATATGAGATAGAGAGTTTTCAAGATTTAGTACAAAACTCATTCCTAGGAGTTGCAGACCCATGTTTGAGGAAAATTCTAAGTTAAAATCAACAGGATCAACTATTTTATTATTGATATATTTTCACTTTTAGGGAGACACATGATTTATGATTTTTGATTTACGGTATATTATCTCTTGGCTAAAATAGAAATAAGGCATTTTTTCATGATTTATTTTAGGCAAATAGGAAACTAACATCATTTCTTGACAAACTGTGATTATTTATTCTAGATATGATATGGTTTTATTATTTAAATAAAATGAAAGTTACAACTTATGAAACCCTTTAACTTGTAATTTTATAACTTTTACTTGACATATCATTTAACTAGACCCCTTTTTAAGAGAAACCTAATTAAACTATAATGTAAAATAATAATAACATGGATCTTATGGGCATTATATGGACTGTTTTTATGTTATGATCACCCCATGTATAAGAATTTTGGTATAAAGAGAGTGCCCATACTATGATATTTTCTACGATATGAGATATATAGGATAATATAGAATTATGACTATTGTTAATTTTTAAGAACTATGATTATTGGGGAATTTTATAATTTTTTTTATTATGTGGGTCTTTCTTATCTATGACATAATCTTGAGAATGGGTAAATTAGGCTAGATATAGAGGGAGATAGAGAGATACTTAATGAGACACCTTTATAATGCGAGATGTATAGGGTATCATGATTTTATGCCTCTTACAACATTGTTTTAAATTGTTATATAGAGAACTATAACATTCCATGATTACTTATGAACCTTGTGGGTTTATTCTTTACATGATCGTGGTCTTAGAAGACAAGAATTGATCCTTGAGGTTAGACTCTTATATTTTAGGTCTCCAATGGATTTCCAAGATGTGTTTTATACCACTAATTTACTCTATTGTATAAGAAAATGAGTTGTAGATAACCATGGAGTGGGTAGTTCACATAAAAATAGGGTGGTTATTGTGTGTGTATATATGTGTATAAGGAACCTTTGAGGGTGTGTAACAGTTTGTGAGTTTTCTTTTTGGTGTTGGGAAGTGAATAAAGATACTAGTATGCCGAGCTCTATGATTGAGTGGCATGGTTTTTTATAGCTATTGTGGGAGATAAAATTGGTCTATTAGGGTAACCCAATATAGGGGTTAATATAGTATTATTGAAACCTTATAGAATATAATCACATTATATTCCTTATGTTGATATTGATTTATAAAATTGTTAACAAGTTTTTTAATGGATGTATTTATTCCTTGTGTGTGATGAATTTAGGTGCCCAAACTTGATGTTGTGGGTTGTTTCTAGAATTTGAAGGGCATGATCAGTTGATTCTAAAAACTTATGGATATGTGAAATTGGTTGGATCTATAGTAGATGGGTAATGTTTATATTATCCTAGTTTAGTAGTGATCCCTAAGGTTGCTGGTGATCACATAGTTATACTTGGAATAAGTGAAGTGTCCTATGCTTATTAGAAAGAAAGTATCAGGTGAGATGATTTTGGATAGATGATATTGAAATATAGTGAAAATGGTTAGTTGGGTTATTAAACACATGGTCCTTGGATTATGGGGGTATGGATTGAGATAGTTGAGTCAAAAATTATAGTAGGGTAATTCTATGATATATGTAAGAAGAGTATTCTTGGTTGGTAGATTGAGATGTTGAGCACTGTTGTGAGAGTTAAAATGGGAAAATACTTATTTTGTATTGATTAGGGGGTATTGTTATCCAACATACATAGTGTGTTTGTTGGTATGACATATTCATAAATTTTTTAAGGCAAGATGGGTGTTGATTCAATGTATCTGGGTTTGGATGGCACAAGAGACATGTTGGTGGGTAGATTTCAAGAAATATATGAGATGTGAGGATTTAGTTGAGTAATTTAAATGGAAAACAAGATGAGGAAATGATAAGGGATGGTATACATGATGTTTTTTGATACCCTTTTAGTGAATGGATAGAACATTTTGGTGTGAATTAGTTTTTTTCCTACGATATCTATTGTGGTTATGATCTTATGGGGTATTGGTGTGTTTTCTGTAAGGTGAGGTCATTAATTGGTAATGGGATCAGTGGATGATTATATGTGGATTTAAAGTGTAAAGGTATAATATTATTGTTTTCAGAGAAAATTGGTAGTGGGTGTAGACCCTTGAGGTTGTGATGTTTGACGGACAAAGCAAGTGTTTCTTTGGGCATGACCAGCCAAAAATTATCATGGGAGTGGATGTCGGAGTGTGGCTAATTTGTGAAAGGATTCATTTATATGAAATGATAAACTAACCATGGGGTCATTAGGAATTGTAAATATAGAGACAATAAAATCATATAGAGTATGATATGTGACCTTTTTTGGGAAGTGAGATACAGTTTGGAGACCTTTGGATATTATCAAACTTTGAGGGGTTGAGTCATTAAGTGTGATGGCTCTGAGGACATGGGAGTGCCTCAACAATGGTGATATGAGTACTGAAATGAATGTGGATTTCTAGTGGGCTTAGTTAGGGCCCATATAAATTTAGAATTTTAGAGTCACACGATTGAGAGAAAGGTCATGAACCTTGAGTTAGATCTGTAAGAACAAGGTATGCAGTGGTGGTTTATTAATAAAGTTAGAAAGTGATCAGGGACTAGATTAGGGATCAATATAATTATTTAATCATGTAGTATGAGAGGGGATCTAGAATTATAGTGTTTGGATGATAGTATACACTGGTTATTATCATGTTTATAGATCAGTAATAAAGAATTCCCATGGTGGGGAGTGTATCATGGATATATTGAATGCATGGTGACCATTTTATGCAGTTTTTAATAAACATTGAAAGTGATGTGTTGATGAACCAAACCTAAATTGGAGGTTATTTCATCTTTGTGAGGTTTTTGGAATACAATTGGTTGATCCAGGATTATAATATTTAAGGTACCTAATTCTGGCTCTCATTCAATTAATGTTAGGTGGATTTCGTATGATTAGTATTTGACAATTTCAAAATACATGATAACAGTCTAGTGACATGAATGAGTGTGAATATTTGAAATTAGTCTAGTGGGGTGATCAGGTTTTTGAGGTTTTAGTTCCTAGGGATGATGTGTTGAAATGAATAGTAAATAAGGAACGTGTGTTTTGAATAATCTTAAGAGTTAGACTATGGATTCTGATAAGATATTTTGGTAAGAAATTGGTTGGTATAGGCTAGTGGAATCGACCTTCTAGGTGTAATTTCTGTAAATTTTGGAGTTAATTAATTTCATCATAAGTGGGGCATTGTGATGGATGTTTTTGAAATTATCGGCCTTGAAGTGTATGATTCAGTGAGGTTTTGAGAAGTAAATTAGTTTTAGATATAGTGTTAGCAAGACCATAACAAACATGGAGCATATATTTTCTTCATTAATCTAGGACTTAGTGATCATGATTGCCTTAAAAATACATAGTAGGAGGATCCTAGAATGTATTCTAGAAAGAACATAGTATTCAGGTACTTTTGAACACCGCTAAAACCCCCCGACTAATTGAAATTCTAAGTGGGATATTTAGATTTATTTTTTTGAGGACCTGATGAGGGTATACAGTTTATGATTCAATGGTTATTAGGATAACCACTTGAGTTTAGTGATGTTCACCTAAAATGATAATTACCAAACAATTATACAGATAGTTCCTTATGATACTCTTTATATAGATTGTGTCTTTTTCATTTGTGTTAGTTAGATGTTGGTGAGGAAGTGTTGTTTGGACTACGTCTCATAAAGATACCTCAAAGAATGTTCAATTGATCTAAAAGATGACATTTAATACCCAAAGGTTGTATAGTTATTATGCATACTAGTAAAACTGATCAGTGGAGTGAGGAAAATTCTATTAGATAGACTTTACTTGGGATTTAGAGTGGTCTTATAGTGATTCATGTGGTGAAACATGATTCTTTACATGATTCATAGGGACAACCATGATTCGTGATTTTTTTATGGGGTGAACCATGATTTGTCATATTATTCATAGGGTGAACCATGATTCATCACATAATTTAGGGGGTGAATCATGTGACAAATCACAATATAGGTTTCAATTCAGGGAATCAACCCTTAGTAAGGGAAGTTGGTGATGTAGCTTGTAGGTTATGAGTGGGACCTTGTTCATGGGTTTGTTAGTGAGAATATTGGATTTAGAGATAATGGATTGGATCATTCTAGTGGTATACCAATTAGATGTTCAATAATTCTTCATTGATAATAATGATGTTTTCTGTGAATTACTATTGAAAAAATACCATCCAGATCCATCTCACAGGTTTTACATTGATGATATTGAGCTTGAGGCTGATGCATCCTTAAGAAGTGTTCAGTTTGTATAGTGGGTCAATGTGAAAGAATATACATGGAAAGAAACATTATTAGTAAAGGTGTGGTGGAAGCATGAATATGACCAAGAAAAATATTGGGAGTGGGAATTAAACTTAAAGTCTTAGTAACAAGATTTGTTTTCCAATGAGGTTTAGTGATATCCGGGGATGTAGTTCTAGGAAGAACTACTACAACTTGGAGAGGTTTTAATAACCCTAGACCTCTTCCATGGCATATATCCATTTAAATTATGATGGACCATGTGTATTTTATTTATCTATAAATATTGGGGGGGGGGTCTAAGAGTGGATCATAACATGACTCAAGAGGTGTATCATGTGTATAATCATGGTGTGTCCTCTTGATCAACTATTATGTTTCATAGAATTCTCTTGGAAATGGTGTGAGAGTAGGAGTGGAAAGTTTAGTGGATACCCTATAGCCCGAGTTATTCAATGGAGACCCAAGAGGTTTAGTAATTTGGATGATAACCATCAAGATACTTCTCAAGGATGACATGTCCTTAGAGGTGGAGTTTGTAACACCCCTCATATTTTCGAGGTGCATTAATGTTTAGTTTTTAGGTATAGATACATATAATCTACTTATACTAGATGATGATGGTTTTATAAGAACTTTATAGAATATTTAAGAATACTTGGAGGGACTTGTAAATATTTATTATCTACAAAAAATCATTCATGGAATGTAATAATGCTTCATTCCATGAAAAATCATGGTCAGGATCCTTGGGGGTTCATCCTGAACTCTCACGATGTGAAATTGTGTTTCACATCATAAACTTATTAGGTGTCATTTTCTGGGTATTTTTAAATAGGGTTAAACCTAGGAAACCCATATTTTTATCTGCACAAACTCCCCTTGCATTTTTTATGATTTTTGACACTAAGGGATATTCTTCTCCATTTATTGGTATAATAAATTGTGGTTCATTGTGATTGATTCCTCTTGAAAAGTATAAGACTCCTCATGCCCTGAACAACTCTCTTAATATCTATTTCTTTCCTCAATTATTTGGAACCCTAACATGTTTTTTGGGGATGTTTATAAGTTTTTAGTTCACCAGGATCATTTGGGTGGTGGTTCTTGATGATTTAGATTTGTTACTCTTGAGTAAGGTGGTCTATAGTATTTCCTTCTTATCTTACTTCATTTATTAATGCTTAAATTATGCATTCATACCACCTTAACATGGATTCACCCTATAATTAAATTCTATAATTTAAATCTTATAAATTATACTAAGTGGTGACCCCTTGAGTTATATATGATTTTTAATTGGAAGGTGTCCTATGAGGATACATTAAAAATTATTTTTGGAATTGAATATGTTAGATGAAGTGATGAAACTATAATTTCAGGATTTATTTTCAAATAATAAATACATTATTTATAAGATTTTTAATGCTAATAATTGAAAAGGGAAAAAGATGAAATTAGACAATATTCTGGTTTAAATGGAAAAGGGATTTAAATGAAACTCTAAGAGAATAATGAGATTATTATAGATTTAATGTGTTTTGTCTAGGGAATAGATCTAAGGAAGGAGTTTACATTGGGTATTTCTTTTTAAGGTTATGGATATGGCTTCCTATTGGGTGTGTTTTTTTATAGGATGGGTATATTTTATGGGGTGTCAATTTTGTTCTGATATGGGTATATTTCTCTGAGTGTGACTTTTATTTCTGAGATGGATATATTTCCCATGGTGTGACTTTTTATTTTCGGTATGTGTATATTTCCTTGAGAGGAATTTTGATCATTGTGTTGGGTATATTTACCTTGGATAGATTCAAAATATTCAGAAACATTTGACATTAGCTGAGGCAGGTATGGTTGGTCTAGGGAAACACCTTAGAACCCAAGGATAAAAGATGATATTTATTTACTTTTTGATCCAGTGGTATATATATATATATAATTTTTACTTCAACATTCACTTAATCAGTATGGATATGTTTATATGTGCTATTGGTGGTGGCATACTATGTTTTACTCACACCCTACTGGGTTTACCATTGGTTCCCAAGGAAACTTCATGGTGGTAATATTGGATAAGGTCAATACCGTATGGAATTCTAGTTTAGAGTATGGGAGATTGGGACCAGGCTAGGAATTGAGACCATTTTTAGGAGTCTTTTAGTTTGGTTTATTTTTTTCTACTTGGTGTATTTTTGGATATGGTCTACTTTCATATGAATTTTGGACATGTATATAATTAATTTTTATATAACATGGGATGTGGTTATTTATCTGGAACTTATCATGATGTTTTTCACTAATTATTCCTAGATGCTTATATATTTTCCCTTATTCCCATTGTTTTTTTACTATGATATGATGGTATAGTCACCCCACCATGCCACCATAGACGTTTTTTACTATTCAGTAGTCCTTATAATATAGGAAGGTGCACTTGAGGCCATATAGGAATCTCTGATTAGGCACCGAGTAGTGGTTACATTCTGTAGGATGCTACAAATAAACCTTTAACATATTTAATAATTATTTCAAAACTTTCATGTTAATTTCCTTAGGATCACTCTAAGATATAGCATAAATAAAAAAAAATTAAATTATATTGAGAATAAGTTAAATATAATGAACTACAAATCATACATCTATAAATTTTATTATCCACTGATTTTTTAGGTTTATTATAATCTAGTTTACAAGAAGTAATCATAGGGGAACTTAAATTAGTATAATTATCAATCATAAATCTTATAACTATTTCCTTTTCACACATCTATTTATTTGTAATCATTCTATCATTATATTGTAAAATTTGATGTTTGAGAAAGAATTTTAATTCTATATAAGATTCATATCAAATTCACTTGTCATTAAATCCAAAGATTATTTACATAAAGTATCATTTAAATATTAAAAAATAATACCATCCACACAAATTTATATAATCAAAATTTATTTAGAACATTTATTAATAAATAAATCAGAATCCACTTTTACATTTGAAAAATAATTTTGAAAATAAATTGTGATAATATTTTGGACCATTCTCTTAGATCTTGTTTAAGTCTATAAAGTGAATTTGAAAGTTCTAAATCATGATTAGGAAAATTTTCAAGTTCAAAACTCAAGGTTTTTTACATATGATTTTTTTGAAATAATTCATTAAGAAAATTACTTTTCACACCCATTTGACATAATTTTAAACCTTAAAAAAGCATAATATAATAAAATTATAATTGATTATAATCATGTAACTAAATAAAATGTTCCATTTTAACCTATACCTTCCTCTTGAAAATATCTTTGAGAAACAAATCTTTCCTTATTTAAAATATTTTCCCAAATTCATCATATTTTTTTTTTCTAAATATCCATTTATTACCAATTACTTATTAATATTTAAGAGGTTCAACAAAAGTAGGAAAATAGTTTCTAAAAAATTTATTAAATTCTTCTTTTATATCTAAAATGAAATTATAATTAGTTCAAGATTATGAAATATATTTAAGTAAAAAATTATAAATAAAAGTAGAATGAGTGAAAAAATTTATTA
Organism: Viscum album; assembly: GCA_963277665.1. Lineage (NCBI taxonomy): Eukaryota > Viridiplantae > Streptophyta > Magnoliopsida > Santalales > Viscaceae > Viscum > Viscum album. Next base: position 112,584,668 of record OY728133.1, on the reverse strand, counting down.
ATGAATTTATAATTTGTAGTCATGAATAAATACTTCTAATAACTCTATCTATTGGATGATAATTATGTGTTTTCTAATAGCGTTCATGAGTGTTGATATCCTCCTTAACATGTTCATGATCATTCTGAGGCTCATCCACTCCAAATTAAAAATATCTAAAATCTTTTGAAATCTAGTTTATATCATCATCATTTCCTTTTAATGAATTCTCATAAAACTTAACATGAATATACTCTTCAACAACCATTTTTATTTTTTTAAAACTCTACAATCTTTGATAATATTAACCCAAAATATTCTCTTGTCATACTTGGAAAAAAACTTATCTAAAGATTATTTTTTATTAATAATAAATACTTTACACCAAAAAACATTAAATAAAATAATTCAATTTTTCTTCCTTTCCAAAGTTTATAAGGTTTTATATTAAGAATATATCCTAAAATAATTATATTAGAGATAAAGAAATCAATATTCAAAGAATTTTCCCAAAAATTATCTTGGTGTTTTTAATTTATTTAACATGGTTTTATACATTTCATGTAAAGTTATATTTTTTACTTTCAACCACACCATTTTATTGGTGTGTCCTTGGGGATAAAAAATTATGAAAATGACCATTTTATTCACAAAAATTTTCAAATTACAGATTAAATAACTCTCTCAATCTATCAATTCTAATAGATAAAATTAAGAAACCATTTTCATTTTGAACTATCTTATAATAAGGAAAACAATTTAAACAATTTGAAATTTATGACCAAGAAAATAATCTCTTGTAAACCTAATAAAATCATATAAAATAAAAAAACATATCTCTTAACACTAATAATAGTAGTTTTTATATTTATAAATAGTTTAATAGGTATAAGTTAAAGTGTACTTACATATTTAACCACTTTAATTGGTATGAAACTTTCTTTATATTCTTTACCTTTCATATTGGAATAGAAAACATAGTTTCTATCCAGATTTAACTCAAGATTCCACATGAATTATTTATTCTTTGAAATATTGTGTAGTAGTCTAAAATTAACACACCAAATAATTCTATGAAATAAAATATTGTCTGATTATACAACATTCAAACACTTATCATTTTTTCCTGTTAGTTCATCAATATTGATAAAATATATATTATCTTTTTTATTACCATAAAACATGATAAATTCATCCTTAAAAATAATGCACTCATAGTTTTTAAACTTAAAAAACATTCTATCATTTTTTAATTTAAAAATACTTATCAAATTATGTTTCAGACCTTAAATATATAAAAATTTATAAATAATAAAATATTTTAAAATACCAACCTCTCTAAAACCTTTAAACTTGCATTTTGAATTGTTACCAAAATTTATATTACGTTCTTCACATATATTTAATGATATAAAATTTTATGCATCACTCATCTTCTGTCCAAAGGATCCACTATCCATGTACGATGTTTTTCAAACTGGCAAGATATATATCCTATAAAGTCAGTTTAAGACTGTTTTGGAACCCATGAAAATTTGGGTCCAATCAAGTTATAAAAAGGATTTTTAAGAACCCAACCTAATTTCAAACAAGTATTCCTAGGTAATCCTGAAGATAAATATTTATAAATAAAGGATTATTTGTGTCAAAAAGATTTTGGAAATGTTAAGGAGAATTCACTCTCATAATAATCTTTCATTCTACATGTAAAACATGTTACTGTAGAAAGAGCACCTTTAAATTTTTTGACAATGAATACATTGTACATTTTATTATATCGTATGACACTTTTTATTTTTATTCATTTTTTTATACTCGTCCTTTTTTCATAGATTTATCTACCTTGAAAAAAAGCTGAAAGATTATATTTCAAACTTTCAATTTTAGTTTTATTCTATACATTTTTTTTGAGATATGTCTAGATCATCACATACACCTTTTAATTTTACTTATTTATATTTATTGTTCATAGAAAAGAAATTTTTATATTTATTATTCTTTTTTTAAATTTTTATACTTATTGAGAAATAATATCATTTTCTTCAGTATTATTTTTTTTATTTTCTTTATGTTTCTTGTATATATCATAATGTTTTATACAATCATTTAGTAAACTTTTTATCTAATCATATTGCTCATAAATATTAGGTTTCTCAATATAAAATTCTGTGGTAATAATTAGAATCAATAACCATATTTGAAGAATCCATTTATTATGGAATTTTTAATTCCTTTTAGAACCAAATTTATCTTTAGAGACCAATTCTTACTTATAGTACCATCCAACTACTAATTATCTCCTCTCCTTTTTATTTAAACTTTTTTCTTTCATTATTTATTTATCTTTAGGAATTCATGATTGATATGGAATTTTGTCCCACACTCATAATATATTACTTATACAACTTCATTAGAAATAAAATTACCATTCATGCTTCCTTTTTGATCATCTATATTATATTACCTTCCATTATTTATTGAGTATTCCTTCTTCATTTTGTACAATCCTATAAAAACATGATATAAATTATCACCTTCATTTTACAATAACTTAGAATATAACAATGTAACATTAATAGATTTAAAATCACTGGTTTTATTTTTAATATACTCTTATTTAACAATATTGTTAATTTATAATTCAAATTTCAATAATTAACCAATAATTTCATCAAAATTATATTCTTTAAAGTTCATATTTTCATATATGGAAACCTTTTTTTCATTTTATTTCTTTGTTATGGATATAAAAACTCTTTCAATAAGAATAATATTATCTAAGGATTCTCTTAAAAAAATCATTCCATTTAAAATACTAGTTAACTGAATAAGAATTTGGTTATTATTTTCATTTTCAACCATTTTAAAAACTTTACATTTATCCTTTAATAATGCATGCTTTTTTCTAATCAACTAATAAAATATATAATGGGTAGTTTTAATTTTTTTTTCACATTTTATGAGATGTTTTATAAGAAAAAAATTACTATTTTTTTACTTATAACATAAGAAATAATATTCATGATATTATAGTTAAGAAACTATTTTATTGAATCAACACCAATAAAATATCTGAGATCAATTTTCATAAGTTTGTAAGGATTTACCATTATAGACAATGATCAATAATTATTTGCTTAAGATAAGATTTATTTCAATGTCTCCATGAATCATAATCATTTCCATCCAATAATTATGGTCTTTTAGGAATCCAGCCATCATTAGAACTTGATACTTCCATCTCAAATTATATTTCCCCTTAGATAGTGAAGTATAGTATAAGGGTTATTGATATATATGAAGAGGCTAAAGATCCTTTCAAAGGTAAATCACTACAACTAATTTACAGGTATTAGGAAAAGTTAATGAAGCTAAAATATTCCTTTGGTGGTATGGTTATAATACCAACTATTTCCACTAAATATTAGGATGTTTTAATAGTCAAGAGAGTGCTTAATTATCCAATTAATATAATTTTAAATATTTTATCAGAGTTATAAAATTTTTTAGTGGACATTAATAATACAAACAAAAGAATTTTTATATTAGTTAAGATTAATGTGATAATAAATCCATTCTTAACACTCTTATAATGAGATTATGCCACATCCTATGAAGTGTATTGACTTTTAAGGAGATTCATAACTCATTACAACTTAATTTTTCACACTTGGAGTCTGAACATAAATAACAGTTCTTTTTTCCCTAGAGGTAGAACACAAAGCTGTTACTTTTTCTAACTGAAGGTAAAACATGAAAATTAATTTCTTTTTCAACTGGTAGAACAACCCAAAATACCTTCTCTAGGGGTTTTATAACCCAACCAGTCCCTATTTTGAATAAAAAATCATAAACCAACATAACGTACAAAAAAATAAATTTCAATAACATAACACCATAGAACTAGAAATTTTAAAATGAATGTATGGAATTTGAAGTATCATATATAACATTAATAAAAGTATATTTTTACACAATGAAGTCCATCTATGAATTTTATATCATCGGTGATTACAAAAGTATTATAGCGAGTCCTTTCACACATATGTTTTTTACATTGCATAGTTCAAATATTTTTCTACACCAAACATTGATTCTATTAAAATATATTTATAATTATTCTTCATGAATTACTTATAAAATATTATCCTAATTCAAAAAAACATAAATATTTATTCAATTTATGTTCTTATTTTCTAATGCAACAGATTTCAAAGATAAAATAACAAACCACTTCAGTGTTATGAAAATATTTGTTAAAAAATCATCAAAAATACTTAATAATTTCTCAATAAGTTCTCAATGATTTATTATCTAATTAATTAATGTGAAACACCAATTCCTTATTTTTTTAAAACAAATATTCATTATAAATACCTAGTGAGTCATTAATAATAAACAGATCAATAAATAATTTTATAATAAATAATCCCAAAAATCATTATTTAACTACTTTAAAATCTAAAAATAATTCATTCAAAACAATGTTATTTAATACTACAATAATTTTAATTTGAAAAATTATTCCAAATAAACAATAAAAATATAAAAAAAATTCAATCTTCATTTAATCAGTTACATAAAAAATAAAAATAAATATAGTGTTCAGAAGGGTACACCTTACTTTGGAATAGTAAATTGAATTTCATAAGGGTATACCTTATTTTATAGGGGTATAACTTATTTAAAAAATGTAAGTTTAATTTCATAAGTGTATACCTAATTTTATAAATATATATTGGATTTTAGAAGGGTATAACTTATTTCATAAGGGTATACATGGAAGGTTAAAAATAAGAGTGAAACATAGATGAGTAAAAGGATGTAAAATTTTTAACACTCAAATAATATTAAGAATAAATAGAATATTAATAATATTAATAATATATATATAATTAAATAATAAATAATTAATGAATAATAAACACTTTTATCATCGTTATTTTCTTATACCAACAGTGAAATCTTCAAAGAAAAACATTAATTCTTTTAAAACTCATTCTAGAGAAAATAAATAAAATTAAAACTTTATAATTATAAAAATTATTGGAAATGAGCCTCTCAATAAAAAATTCAATGGAGATAATTGTCTCAATTCCTAGAGATAAATTTATCAATAAAAATCTTAATAAAAGATATCAACGATCCTCATACTCCCTCTCAATTCCCTAAGAGAACAAGATAAAATCTTTCAAGATAAGAAATAATTTTTATTAAGATCAACTAACGAAAAATTAAGTGGTTTGGTTATTTTTTGATAGCACCCAATGATCTGAAGATTAAGTTATGATGTTTATGGGAACATTTAGATATAAATAGAGAGATTATTCCCTAGAATCCTTCCTCACAATGATAATATGAAAAGATTGGTCAACTGATTCAAAAATGAAGAAAGAATTCCAAGATAAGGTAATTCTTAGTAAATAAATTAATTATAAATTATATGTTAAATATCATATATCAATAATTTCTAGATTTATATTCATATAATTTTATATCAAAATGCAAGGAAACTTATGAAAAACCATTTTGGGTGTAGGAACAACCGCTTTCATTATACTTAAGAACCTTTAAACATTACATATCTATGTAATTTATACCACATATTTATCTACCCATGTGATAACACCCTCCCACTAAAATCCTTTAGTGAGTAACATCTATGATTTAAGATGGTTTGAATAATGGTGATACTTGTGAATCATATTCCTAATGTTAAACACTTTGAATACAATATTCAAACTATTTTACTTCACATCCTCTAATGTTACTATGTCAAAAAAAATTCGGTTTTGTACTTAGATCTCTTCATAAGTCATCATCATCATCATATTTCTTAGAAATACTCCATAAAAAATTTTCATTGAGATCATTTTGGTAACAATACATAACTCTTTATATTTTCTTTACCAATATATCCTAAATTTCTTTAGGATATAAATTAAAATATACTTTATATTTTTGACTAGTATAATATTTTATTTTTAATATAATATTCTCTAAGTTCAAGCACACTCCCATTATACTCTTATAAAATATATTCTTTTTAAAATATCATGCTAAGATCCAAAAGATTATTTGTGTTAAAAAATAACATTTATTCCATCTTTGTGGGAATAATAATAAATTAAATATTAATATCTATATCTTATATGGTTTTCTATGTACTTAAGAAAATATTCTAAAAATAAGACTTGAATCTTTAAAAAACATCATTTATGGGTAGTGTGATCATATCCTTCATATTTTGGAAAACATTAAGTTGAAATCATTTATCTTAGATACAATTTATTTTAACCTTACTTTATTTTCAAGAATGTCATATAATTCAATGAATCATAAACCATGTATATTAAATACACTATCATATATTAATAATATAAACCCTTTTTTTCATTTCATTCAACTTTATGATTTAACAACAATTTTCTTCATAATGATTCAAAAATCCTTTGGTTTATTACTTTAATTTAAAATTTAATCTTGATTAGTTTTTATCTTGATTTCAAAATATTATATATTAATAAATTTCTTAAAATATACATTTGGTATCATATACCCTTCTAAACAATAGAATTTATTTCTTTAACACTGATACCTAACATAGTCTCTTTATAGAGTTTCTCAAACCCATTTAGGTATTATAGATAATACTATCATATGGAAGCATTTAAACTCATTCCTAAATCTCTTTTTTAGGTTTTAATTGCCTTGATTGGATACTTAAAGAATCATAGTTGGAATTTACAAATATTTTTTAGTCTTTTACTTTGAAATTTTACACACTTGTACTATCAATAAAGTACCAAAACCTAGACATATAATTCACAATTCATTTATCCTAAACATTTTCAGAATATGAGGTAAAATTTCATTAAATTCGTTCACATTTTTAAAACATTGACACTTATACCTAAACATCACATGACCAGTTCATTTATCCTCAACACTTTGAGAATATGATTTAAAATTTTATTAAATTAATTCAAATTTTTAGAACATTTTCAATGATTATCAAAAAATTAATTAAACAAATCAATGATACTTTAAAGGATATTTTTAGTCTTACCAATTCATTGGCACACTAAATAACATCGAGTATGTGAGTGGAGACTAAAGTTACTTTAGTTATCTTGCAAATTATTCTTTTAAAACCTTTAATTAAATCATTATATTCTTCTCATAATAATAAAAATTCATCTATTAACCAACTTCAACATTTATTTTTTCAATAAGGTATTTCCCTAAAACACATAATTTTTCTTCTTTCTTAAGAACGAACCTTATTTTTCAATACTAGTCTATGGAGTTGATTAAATTAAACTTATAATTTTCAAAAATTGGTCTCAAAGTTAAGTTTTATGATGATGATGTCATTTATCTATAATAATATCTTTTATTATATGAGTATCATGTTTTAATTTCATTTAATAAGGACTTTTATTAAATGTTCTCCCCTAAAATGATAACCCCTTTTAAATCCCATCATATCCATTATCATGCCGAGATCTATATTTCCCTACAATTGAGGTCACTTTACCATTTCTACCATTACTTATCCATATAGGTAGAAAATCATGTAAATTATATCAAATATGAATCTTGGATAGTTTAGCATATAATTATTTATTCCAATCCCTAATAATGATTCACTTATTATTATTCATTTGGACACCTAATCCTACTAGGGTATCCCAACAAAGATAAACCCAAATCACACATAAAAAATTATATCATAATCTGATAGGGTCACCCATCACTTTATTTCCTTACATTAGATAATCCAAGGGAACCCAACATTAGCATGACCTACTCAGTTGGATGATCGATGTCTTAAAAAGTTTTTTCTATGGAGGGAATATAATAAAAAATATTTTTAAATGGGACATATTATCACCTTACTATCTCATATATTCCCTTTACATTTATGTATGATTCCAAATTATTTAATTAATAAACCCTATTTTTTAATAAGATCAAATTTTTATCTCAAACCTTTATAAAATTTTAATCCATATTCACAATTATTATTTATAAAACTCCATATAAGTATAAGAATATTTCCCTAAACCCATTAATTTGAATTGTGACTCTTTAATTTACACTATATAATTGTGGGTTCTAGTGTAGATAGTTATACTTACTTAATATTAATCCTATATAGGAGGTGTTGTTCCCCAATGGTGGAAATTATTCCATGGAAATCATTTTATAATTTTTGGTTAATCAGAAAAATGAAACACACTGTGATACTCAATCATGATGCTGTAAAGACCTATAATTCCCAAGGTATTTTTTTTAAAATACATGGAAATTTTACAAGTCTGCAGTTTCTGACAGTGCTTGATTTCGAGGCCCAGTGTGCCCAGAATCAATTTCTGAAGTTTTTTTCAGGTACGTTCCGTAAACACACGTTCGTAATTTTATAACTTTTGAACTGGTGCTTGGAATTGAAAGTTGAGGGCACCGTTGAACTCGCAACATCAGTGATTTCTTAGTGAGACCTTCACCGTAGTTTTGTTCTGATGAGAATAGAAGTTAGATTTTGAGGTTTTAGTTAAATTGGATAAAAATAAGTGTTAAACTTTATTTTTATTCCATGGCGGTTAAAACCTCCAAGGGTAGGTTAGTGGTGGGGGACACCACACCATAACCTCCCATGAGAGGTTATGGTGGTGGGGCCCACCCACACATAATCTCCCATGTGAGGATTATTAGGTGATGCCCACACAAGCTTTAAACCTCCTCTAACCCCCCCCCAATTAAGTGTGAAACCCTTAAACTTCCCCACCATTTAATTGCCAACTCTCCACCCATTGATTAAGTGAATGGTTTCATTTAATTCATATACTTTTGAATTATTTTTCCAACAATTAAATAATGGGTTTACTTAACCCATTATGTTGGTTGGAAATTTAATTGGGTGGAGCCGGGTTTTTAATTCACCCTTTTGAATTATGTGCCAACACTTAAAATAATAGGCAGACTATTATTTTATTTGGGGTTGGCATTTCTTTTCCTGTGAGATTGTCGGAAAAAGATCTCAACGGAGAACCGTTATTCAAACGAAGAACGTGAAGAATGCGAAGAACGTCGACGAACTTCTTCTTCCTTATTCAACAAAACCTATGAAGAAGGAGCCGACCGTGAAGAAAGCCAACGATGCTTCTTCCTCAGTCTCCTACCCCAGACGCTTCCCGATGTTAATGAATCAACGCCACCTTTTTCCATGACATCAACAACGATCGTCGACAATTATGAGGTAGGGGTTTTATGTTTGATTCTCATTTCTGTTCTTCATCATTCAATCTTGGTTAATAATTTTCCAATTTTTATCACAATAACGTGGAAGGATCAGGCCGAACGAAGACAGCTCAAACCTCTCCCTTTGTTTTACGTTTGTTGACGACGGAGGTGGAATAACAACGGCGGACAGGGTCGGGCCAGCCGCGAAGAAACCGGCAGCACAAGGCCGCCGAAACATCGGAAAGGCATGGCATCATCATGCCTTGCAGAGGAACTGAGGGTTGCGGCCAGGATGGGCTACGGAAGAGGAAGCACGGCGCCGTCGCTCCGTGCTGGTGGAGCGGAACCGTGGCCAGGGTGGGTCGCAGCAGAGGGGCGTGGCACCATCACGCCGCGCCAGTGATGCGGAACCGTGGCAGGATGGGCCGCAGTGGAGGGGCACGACACGGTCATGTTGCGCCGATGGTGCGGGAACCGACCGGCTGCTCGGCGAGCTGGACAAGGTGGGACCCCTAGGGTCCCGTGAGGAGGGGGGGGGGGAACCGAACTGGCTTTTAGCGCCGGTTCCAAATGGGAAACAGGGGGGGCACAACACCCCCTTCCCACGTGTGGCCAGCAGTCCGGGATACATGGCCAGCCAGCCGGACCACGTGGCCAGCCGGCTGGGCCACACGACTAGCCAACCGCAGCCAGCCGGCCAGGCCCCACGACCAGCCACCAGGCCCCGCGGCCAGTAGGGCCAGGCCGCACGACCAGCCGGGCCGGGCCACACGACCAGCTGGGTTGGGCCCCATGACCAGCCAATCGGGCCACGATGCCTTCGAGCCGATCTACGCCTTCAGGCCAGGCCGCCCCTTTGGACTGGGTCGGACTCACGGACAGGACCCAGACCTGTCAGACCTGAAAACACCTTGATGCCCATAACTTGGGCTACGGGCATCCGATTGACGAACCGTCTACGGAGACAGAAATATTAGAGTGAGAAGGTTTCTTTGGAATATCCCACTTGAGTTTTGGATCTAGTTGGAGTACTTTTGGGTTGGTTCAGTCCATACCCAAGATGACGTCGTAAGGCCTCGACGCCGCTATGAGTAGATCCCAGCCGAAGCTCTCGCCTCCTAGAGTAAGTTCACACTAACAGAACCAGTGAATAATTGTCGATTCTTCTTCCTTCGAAGTTTCAAGATGTAAGGATCAAACCAACAACTCCTTCAGAATCTCCGAGCTCCGAACGAGGGTAGTGGCAAAGAAAGAGTGACTGGCACCCGTGTCTATAAGAACTGCAGTTAAGGTGGAATAGAAACAGATCGTACCTTAAATCATCTCTAGAGAACCATGATCGTAGGCCTTAACTACCTAAATTTGTGGTCTTCCATTTCCACGCAATCCCTGCAGTCGGGGTAGACCTCATGGCGGTGGTGGCAGTAGCACCTCGTATCATAGTCCACTACCAGCTGCATGACCAGTTCCTCTGCCATGTCGGCCTACGCCCTGCAGAACGTCTAGATAGAATATTTGCCTCTGCCTGGGAGGTCTCTCAACTACCTGAAGATCATCAGAGTGGAAGGTCAGATGGTCACAAGCCATGTGACCAATCCTGCCGCAGGAGTAACACTATACGCTCTTAGCATGAATGGCTCTGTCTTTACTCTTGGTGACCTGCACAACCGATATTGAGTCATGCGGTCGACCACCTATAGGTCTGGTCCTCTTGGAACTCTGCATAATCTATCTACTACCGACTACAAAAGACTCCACTGCAAGTCGACTAGGGGTGGGTCTCGCTGCTGGAGACTACTCTGCAAGGAAACTCTCCACTAGAAGGGCTTGCTCCAACACTCCCACCGGCTTCAGAATGCTGTGGGAGATAACTGAAGCTCTGATCTCTCCCCTGAGTCCCTGATCAAAGGTACAATCCTTGAAGAATGGGTCCCAGTAGAGTATCACAAGAGTTCGGTGAACCTCATTGAGTACTGAGCTACACTCATGCTGCCCTGCAGTAGATGAAGTAACTCTTGTATCCGCACCGCTCGAAGGGTGGCTGGTAAAAACTCCACCTGGAATAGGCCCTCAAGGTCTTCCCATAGAAGAGTATTCTCGTCATGCATATGGCTCCTTAGGCTCCAACATATTCCTGCTTCTTCCTGAAGGAGGCTGGCAGAAAGGATCACCATGAAGATTGAGGCAGTGTTTGCTTGGGAGCCACCCACGAGTGTGACAGAGGTTCAGAGTTTCTTGGGCTTGGATGGATACTATCGGATATTTGTCCCAGACTTCTCTAGAGTTACAACACCACTTTCAACCCTGACGAAGAAGAGGAAACCCTTCGTGTGGTCGGGGATATTCCAACAGAGATTTCAGGAGCAGAGGCAGAGGATGACTATTGACCCCATCTTGAGGCTTCTAGAGGAAGGAATAGGGTACGTAGTCTACTGCGATGCATTAGGGACCAGAATCAGGTGTGTCCTGATGTAGAAGCGAGTAGTGATCACGTATGGTTCTCAACAACTGAGAAAGCATGATCAGAACTACACTACCCATGACCTGGAATTAGCAGCAGTGGTCTTTTCCTTGAAGATGTGACAACACTATATGATGGGCGAGCATTTTACCGTGCACTCTAATCACAAGAGTCTCAGGTATATCTTCTCTCAGAAGGACCTGAACCTGAGATAGTGACAATGGCTAGAGTTCCTCCAGGACTATGACTTCAAGATAGTCTATACTCCTGGAAAGGGGAACATTGTTGCAAATGTGCTCAGTAGGAGGACTGGAATTCAGCTGGTAAGAGAGGCGACAGAGCAGCTGGCTTCATTAAAAATATCCTTTGTGGATAGGGATAGAGCAGCCTATCTTTAGTCTCTTACAGTCACTCCTCCACTTCTTCAGTGAGTTAGGGAGGCGCAGCGTGGAGACGCTGACTGTGAGACGCGATGTGCTCAGATATCCATAGGGAAATCACCTGATGGATTTTCTGAAGGTAGGGAGCATGTCATCCTCTTCAGAGGACGTACCCTGGTACCAGTTGTACTTTAGGAGGATGTGTTGAGGGAGTTCCAAACATCCCCTCTAGTGGTACATCTTGGTGTGGAAAAGATGTACCAGGACCTTCGACGGCAGCATTGGTGGCCAGGTATGAAGAAGGCGGTAGCATATTTTGTCTCACGATGCCTCACTTGTCAGCAAGTGAAGGCAGATCACCAGGTACCAGTAGGCTTGGTATATCCCTTATAGGTACCGAAGTATAAGTGGTATGGGATATCCATGGACTTCATGACAGGTCTTCCATGTACGTCCAGGAGTCATGACTTGATTTGGGTGATTGTTGACCGACTCACCAAGTCGGCCAACTTCTTACCAATCAGAGAGCAGGGCTCAGTAGAGAGCTTGGGATGCCTCTACGTGCAGGAGATAGTGCGTTTTCATGGAGTAGCTTCTTATATTGTCTCCGACCGGGACACACAGTTTACTTCCCAGCTATGGAAGGGGTTGTAGGATGATTTCAGGACACAACTTTTCTTGAGCACCGCCTTCCATCCCCAGACTGATGGTCAGACTGAGATGACCATTTAGACCCTTGAGGACATGCTCCGTTAATGTGTTCTCCACTTTGGTCGCAGCTGGGAGGACCAATTTCCTTTGGTGGAGTTTGCCTAAAATAACACCTATCACTCAACCATAGGTATGACACCTTTTGAACCATTGTACGGATGACCTTGCAGATCACCAGTATGCTGGACATACCTAGGGGAGTCAGCACTAGTGATACCAGAGATGGTACGGGCTACCACAAAGAAGGTGCAGATCATCCAGGAGCGGATGAAGACTGCATAGAGTAGGTAGAAGTCATATACTTACACGAGACGGAGACCTCTAGAGTTTGAGTATGGCGACCACATCTTCTTATGGGTCTCACCTCGATGAGGTCTATAGAGATTTGGCCGAGGCGGCAAGCAATCTCAGAGGTTCATCAGACCATTCCAGGTCCCCATCAGAGTGGGTGAGGTGGCTTACCATTTAGCTCTTCGACCTCAGTTGCACCAGGTGCACAATTTCTTCCACGTATCTCAGCTGAGGAGATATGTGCATGACCCACCCCACATCATAGACCATGGAGAGCTAGACAATGATGACGGGGAGACTTTCACGAAAGTTCCAGTGGAGATTGAGGATTGACAGGAGTGGGTCCTACATTGATGGTCGATACCTCTGGTGCACATTCGTTGTTAGCGCGGAAACCTCGAGGAGAGCACCTGGGAGTGGGAGGCTTAGATACGTGCTCAGTACCCCCATTTGTTCCCTCAGTTCAAAATGTAGCTTACGGGGACGTAAATACCTGAGGTGGGGAGAATGTAAAGACCCAAAATTCATGTGGATTTTTTTTTAAAATACATTGAAATTTTATGAGTCCACAGTTTCTGACGACGCTTGATTCTAAGGCCCGGTGTGCCCGGAATCAATTTCTGAACTTTTGTTCGAGTACGTTCGGTAAACGTACATTTGGAATTTTATACCTTTTCAACCGGTGGTTGGAATTGAAATATGAGGGCATCGTTGAACTCACAGCATTGGTGATTACTTTGTGAGAACTTCACCTCAATTTCTTTCTGACGAGAATAAAATTCCGATTTTGAGGATTTAGTTAAATTGAATAAAAATAAGTTATAAACTTTATTTTTATTCTATGGCGGTTAAAACCTCCAAGGGTAGGTTAGTGGTGGGGGGCACCACACCATAACCTACCATGAGAGGTTATGGTGGTGGGTCCCACCCACACATAACCTCCCATGGGAGGATTGTTAGGTGGGGCCCACACGAGCTTTAAAGCTCCTCTAAACCCCCCAATTAAGTGTGAAACCCTTGAACTTCCCCACCATTTAATTTCCAACTCTCCACCCATTAATTAAGTGAATGGTTTCATTTAATTCAAATATTTTTGAATTCTTTTTCCAATAATTAAATAATGGGTTGGATTAACCCATTATGTTGGTTGGAAATTTAATTGGGTGGATCCGGGTTGTTAATTTACCCTTTTGAATTACGTGACAACACTTAAAATAATTGGTAGACTATTATTTTATTTGGGGTTGACATTTCTTCTCCTGTGAGATTGTTGGAAAAATCTCTTAACGGAGAACCATTATTCCAACAAAGAATGTGAAGAACGTGAATAATGTCAACAAACTTCTTCTTCCTCCTTCGACCAAACCTAAGGAGAAGGAGCCGACCGAAAAGAATTACAATGACACTTCTTCCTCGGTCTCCTACCCCAGACGCTTCCCGACATCAATGAATCAACACTACCCTTTTCCACGACTGCGACAATGATCATCAACAATTACGAGGTAGGGGTTTTAAGTTTGATTCTCATTTCCATTATTCATCATTAGATCTTGGTTATTAATTTTCCAATTGTTATCGCAATAACATGGAAGGCTCGGGCCACATGAACAAGGCCTGACACTCTCCCTTTGTTTTACGTTTGTTGACAACGGAGGCGGAACGACAATGGCGGCCGACGTCAGGCCAGCCGTGAAGAAACCGACAACACAAGGCCGCCGGGTCGCCGGAAAGGCACGACATCATCATGCCGCATGGAGGAACCAAGGGCTGCGGCCAAGCCGGGCCGCGGCGGAGGAAGAACGGCGCCGTCGCGCTGTGCCGGTGGAAAAGAATCTCTTCCAGGGCAGGCCGTGGTAGAGGGGCGTGGAACCCTCGCGCCACGCTGGTGATGCGGAACCACAGTCAGGGTGGTCCGCAGTGGAGGGGCGCGACGCCATCACGCCGCACAGGTGGTGCGGGAACCGGCTGGCCGCTCAGCCAGCCAGACAAGGTAGGAACCCTCGGGTCCCATGGGGTGGGGGGAAGAAACTGGCAGTTAGTGCCGGTTCTGAATGGGAAATAGGGGGGGGGGGCACGACACCCCCTTCCCTTGAGTGGCCAGCGGGGCCACGCGGCCAGCCGGTGGGGCACACGGCCTGCCGACTGGACCACGCAGCTAGCCGACCGAGCCACACAACCAGCCAACTACGGCCAGCCATCCAGGCCACACAACCAGCCGCCAGGACATATGGCCAGCCAGGCCAGGCCGCGCAGCCAGCTTGGCTAGGCCCTGCGGCTAGCTGGGCCAGGACACACGGCCAGCCGGGCCGGGCCCCACGGCTGGCCAACCAGGCTGGGCCTCCCCTTTGGAGCGGGTCAGACTCAGGGACCGGGTCAGACCCGGGTCCAGACCCCGGTTAGGTCGGGTCGGTCTGACTAGGTCAGACCGGACCCGGACCCGTTAGACCTGAAAACACCTTTACGCCCCTATCTTGGGCTACAGGCGTCCAATTGATGAACTGTCTTTTGTGACAGATATATTAGAGTGATATAGTTCTTTGGGCATATCCCACTTGAGTTTTGGACACATTTGGAGTACGGTCGGGTAGGTTTGAACCTAAAAACCAATCCATCCCCTGGGATGGAAATGCCAATAACTCACAGACCAGGCATCTGATTGACGTGCCGTCTATTGCGTTGAGACCCCTATGAAATGGCAGTATGTTGAGATACTTCCATGTGAGACTTCTTTACACTTTTATTATCGACCAATAGCTTGTGGAGCGGATCCTCCCAGAGGCGAGCAGCTAGAGTGCAGAGACCTAGTAGTTGACAGACTTGAAGACTGCTTGACCGATTTGACTCAGAGAGATTCGACTATCCCAGTGGGGAGCACCCAGTATTTCACAGCAGACCCATGGTGGATGGAGCGCTTGGTAGTTGGCAGCAGACCCGCGATACTCTACAGGAGGAGTACCTCTATAAGATATTATAGGAGTGACCGGTATTTTCCGGCAGACCCACAACGGATGGAGCGCTCGATAGTTGGCAGCAGACCCGCGATACTTGACATGAGGAGTACCTCAGTAGTCCAAGGTTAGTGAGAAGTGCCTCGATGTCGTGACAGGCCCACTGAGCCCAACAGAGGAGGAGTTCTCTAGCAGTCATGGTTTCGATAATTAAAATCCTAGTTTGAGTTGATTCAATGACCTTTGTGTTTTACTCATGATTGAGATGAGTTACTTGATAACTTAGGTATATGTATGGGCATATACCTAAGTAATGGTTATCCGTTGATTTCATAATTTTTGGTTTATCCTTGTAGTATTTTGTTAGACCTTGAGGGTTTCAGGGTCCCTACTGAGTATCGTTATACTCACCCCTGCACGGGCTATGCCCATACCTCATTATGTTGGATGCAGACGACAGAAAGCGTTGGCCGAGGCGGAGTGTGCGAGGACTGGATGGTACCCAGAGGTGGACTTCACAACGAGACGGTACCTGGAGGAGACAGACGGACGTGGAGCATTGAGGAGGCTATCTATACCTACCCTTTAGGTAGGATCCATGGTGGACAATCCAGGAGCTGCTAGACACCTTCCAGCTATTTTGTCTTTTCCTTGTACTTTACTATTGGGCTTGTATTTCCGGACCCTTTTAGTTTCTAGCACATCTTTTGGTATACAGTTTTGACTTAGTGTTTGCTTCCGCTTGTACTCTGGTTGTGTGTGTTTTCGTTTTATAAAGGCAGTGCCTTCCCAGTTATAGGGATTTACACCTTTGGTGCTAGTCGCCATCCCCTGACCTATAGAAGGTGGGCTTGGGGTAGTTACGACACGGGCCCCAGGGGACGGGTCATGACAGATGCAATCGATTTCGAGTCATGTTGAGTTATATAAGTTGACCAAGTTTCTCAAGGATTTAATGAGGGTGTTAACCATACAATGATTTTAAAATCTTGAATTGACTAAAGAACTTTGAAGAGTGATGGTACCTACTTCACCATGGGTTTCCCCTAAATTTAATTCATTATGGGGTGACATGGGGAGTGACGCAATGAATTGAATGACCCTTGGTTTCTTTATAAATAGTGGATGAACTGTCCTACAATCAAATTTTCATTTACCCACTATAATTCTTAACTAATGGTCATGTATTTCATGATCCCTTGGAATATTTGAGTATCCTTTGACCAATGATGATTGTGTGTTGATTTCTTAGAAAATATGAAGTGTAGATTTGAGTGGTAGTGATGAATGAGATATGTAGTAGGAATATTTACTAATCTCAAGAGTCATTATCACAAGATTTTGGATTTTAAATCTATATACTTTTATTCACCTTTTTTTCCTTCTGATAATACTATTGAAAATTCCTTTTAGTTTCAATGAGAATCCCCTTATGGAAATAAAATCTTAATGATTTGTTCTCCATTATGTGTTATTAGGTTATATAATCATTCTCTTGAATCATTTCTTCTTATCATGGTTGGATTTATTAAAATATACAAACCTTTATGATGATGAGTTTCAACCTTAGTTTTTGGTAGTAGAGATGGTAGTGCAACATGGAAACAATGAGATAAACAAGTCAATGATATTGGGTGTCTCATTATTATATGAAAATTCATACCATACAATGATTCAGGGGTAACATGTATCTCTCTTATCCCTGATAGAGAGCTTCAGTCCACAACACTATATATTGCATCATGACCAATCGTTCCCTATGTCACATAAGATTAATTGGACTAATCTTGTGTGGATTCCATACACCCCCACGAGTTAATCCTACATGAGGTGAGATATAACATTATAAATTAGGTTTTAGAATGAATGAGGTAGTTTTAGTGTGAGTATCTAGTTTTTAGTTCCTAAAGGATGATAGATTCTATCAATTGTGGTGTGAGGAGTTTCTATTTTAGAATAAAACTAAAGAGCTAGGATTTGTTAAATTCTTTTATACTCACGATGTGAATGTGTTCATCCCTTGATAGAATGAACTATCATGATATTTTTATGTGTGTTTACATATTTTTTCATCTGTATAACATATTAGGTAAAGGATATGGCATATCCTGTGCTTTTTAACATGTAGATCACGATGGTGTGATCCTTTAGACTAATGAGGTTGTTTACATCATGTTTTATTCAGGTTTAGAATTTGGATCTATAGATATGGTGATTGGGTTCATATGAGATGATTAGAGTGAACATGTAGTAAGGTACCCCTAGTAGCATGAGATACATGGAACATGTCCCTCATATTATTCCTAGAGTTTAGTACTCACCCATACACTTGGAGTTTAGGTCCTATAGATTTGGAATGGGTTTGGTACTCCCTCAGTGATGATGAGGTGTAGGTTCCTGAAAAAATATTATACAGTTTGGTACCCCCACTTACTTGGGGTTCATATCCTCTATCTATGGATATTGGTACTTCCTTGTCTAACACATATTGCTTGACAATGAACATGTACAATATCTGGGTTTATTACTCCCTTAACTAATATATTTACCCCAATCAGGTGTGATTCCTATGTTATTTACTTAAATAGGTGATGCAATAATGGTTTTTCTAGGCATCATGGATTCTTGAGTTTCTTGGCGTGATAGATTTTTCATTATGAGGCTGGGTTATTGATTGATAGTAGTCAAAAATTTGATACAGAGGATAACAAAACATTATGTATGTTATGTATTTTTAGGAACTATGACGATTGGTGAAATTTATAAAAAAAATTCTAATGTTTGACCTTCTTATGTATGACCTGATCTTGAGAAAGGGTAAATTAGGCCATAGAGATAGATATATAGAGATATATCCCAAATGAGATACCTTTACAATGATGGATGTATAGGGTATTTTGATGTAACGCCTCTCAAACATTTATTTTAAAATGTTATATTGATAACTATATCATTCCAGGAATACTTATACACCTTTTGGTTTTGTTCTATATATGAGAGTGTTTTGAGAAGTTTAGACTTGATCATAGAGGTGAGACTCTTATTTGTTAGGTCTTTAGTGGAGTGTCAAGATGTGTTTTCTACCACCACCTTCCTCTATTGTATAGGAAAATGAGTTGTAGATAACCCTAGAGTGGATAGTTCAGTTAAAAATATGGTGGTTGAAGTGTGTATATATATGTGTATGAGAAAACCTTTAGGGGGTGTACCTGTCAATGAGTTTACTTTTAGTGTTGAGAAGTGACTAATGATATTGGTATTCCAAGCTCCATGATTGAGTTATAGGGTGTTTTACAACTATCGTGGGAGATAAAATTGGTATATTAGGGTACCCAAAGAGAGGGGTTAATCTAGACTTATAAAAAACTTATATAAGAGAAGAACATTATATTCTTTAAGATGATATTGATGTATAAAAGTGTTAATAAATATTTATAATTGTCACATTGATTTGTTGTGCTTGATGTATGTAGGTGACCAACCTTGATTTTGTGGGTTGTGTCGATAATTAGAAGGGAATTATTAGTCGATTCTAAATCCTAATAGATGGGTGGAAATGGTTGTATCTAGATTAGACATGTCATGGTTATACTCTCCTAGTTTAGTGGTAATTACTGAGGTGGCCAGTGATCACATGGTTATCCTTAGAACGAGTGAAGTTCCCTACAATATTATAAAGAATTCATTAGGTGAGATGATTTTGGATAGATGATATTGACATATAGTGAGAATTATTAGTTGTGTTATTAGGAATATGACCCTAGTATTATGCGGATATGAATCAAGTTATTTGAGTCAGAAAGTATAGTAGGGTAATGCTGGGATATATATAAGAGGAGTATGCTTGGTTGGTAGCTTGAGATATTGAGCAATATTGTCAGAGTTCAAATGGGAAACTCCTTATTGTGTATCAAGTGAGGGGGATTTTTTTTATATCCTACATAGTGGGTGAGTTATTGTGACCTATTATTATCCTTGTGAAGGTAAGATGGGTGTTGATTCAATGTATCTAGTTTTGAATGGCATGAGGGACATGTTGGTGGGTAGATTTCAAGAAATATCTTAGATATAAATATTTAGTTGGGTAATTTATATAGAACCTAATAAAAAATAATTATAATGTATGGGGTACATGAATTTGATACTTTATACTCGTTTTCTATGTGGATAGACCATTTTGGGATTTATGAGTTCGGTCCCTAGACATCTACTGTGGTTAAGACCTTATGGGATGCTAGTGTGTTTTGTGTAAGGTGAATCCATAAATTTATGATGGGATAAGTGGATTATTCTATGTCGAATGATATTAGAAATTTATGAGATGATTTATTTGTTAAAATGGACGATTTAGGTGTATAACCTTGAGGTTTTTATTTTTTTTGGATAGATCAAGAGCTTCTTGGGGAACGACCAGGTGAAAATTGTAATGGGAGTGGATGTGTCGGAGTGTGACTGATGTGTGAAATGAGTAATTTATAAGAAATGATAAAATAACCATGGGGTCATTAAGACATAGAAATATAGAGACATTAAACTGATATTGAGTATGAAATGCGACCTTTTTTGGGAAGTGAGATACAGTGAGGTGACCTTTCGATATTTTTATATTTCATGGGGTTGATTCAATCAGTGCTATGGCTTTGGGATCAAGCGAGTGCCTTAGAAATGGAGAGTTGAGTATCAAAATGAATGTGAGTTTCTAGTGGTTTTAGGTAGGTCCCATTTAGAGATATAATGTGAGAGTCACATGATAGATATAATGGTCAAGGAAATTAAGTTATATTAGTAAGAACAAGTTATATAGTGGTGGTTTATTGATAGAGTTAGAAAGAAATTGGGGAATAGAGTTAGTATTGATAAAAGTACCTACTAATGTAACATGAGAGGGGATCTAGAATTATAGTTTTTGGATGATAGTTGATACTAGATTGTATCTTTCTTTTTTAGATCAATAATAAGGAAGTCCTATGGTGGGGAGTGAATCATTGATGGATTTAATGCATGGTGCACATTTTAAGAAAATTTTAATAAATGTTGAAAGTGTTGTATTGATGAACCAAACCTAACCTGGAGGAAATTTCAGTTTTTTGAGGCTGTTAAAATAAAAGTGGTTGATAAATGAGTAGAAAGTTGAAGGTACCTTAGTATGGGTGTTAGTAAATGAAAGTTGGGTAGATTTAGTACAATCACATATTTGAAAATTTCTTGATATAGGGTAACAATATAGTGGTATGAATGGTTTTGAATATAGGAAATCAAGATTATGGAGTGATTATTTTTGTGAGACTTTATTTCCAAAGGACGATGTGCCTACATGAATAGTGAAGCAAGGCCTTGTGTTGTGAATAGTCTTGGGAGTTAGACTGCAGATTTTGATAATATAGTTTGGTGAGAAATTGGATGGTATAGGCTAGTGGAATCCTCCTTCTAGGTGTAATATATATAAATTTTTGAGTTCATTAATTTTACTAGATGTGTGGAATTTTGGTGGATGTGGTTGAAATAACCATCCTTGTGGTGTGTGGGTTAGTGAGGTTTTTAGGAAGTAAATGAGTTTTGGAACAAGCATAACCAACAAGGAGTATATAGATGCTTCATGAATCTAGGGATTAGTGATCATGATGGACTACAAAATATGTAAGAGGAGGCTCCTAGAATTTATTGTAGAAAGTTCTTAGTATACAGGTACTTTTTAACACTACCTAACAACCCATGACAAATAGGCAGTCCAAGTGGGCTATTCAGATTTATTTTTTGTGGACATGACAAGGCAATGAATCTTGAGATTTGGTGGTTATTAGGAGAATCTATTGACATTAGAGATGTTCTCCTAAAATGATATTTACCAGATGACTATACAGATAGTGCCTTACAAGGTTCTATATGTAGACTAGGTCGTTTACATCCATTTTAGTTAGATGCTGCTGAGGTAGTGGTGTTTGGGCTAAGTCTCATTTAAGAGACCTCAAATCATGTTAAATTGATCTAAATGCAGATAGTGACTACCCAATGTATGTAGTGTTCTTATACAAACTATTAATGCCAACCAATGGAGTGAGGCATGTTCTATTACATAGACACTCATTAGTATTTAGAGTGGTCTTAGAGTGAATCCTGGGGTAAAACATGATTCTTTATATGATTCATGGGGAGAACCATGATTCATGATATAATTCATGGGGTGAACCATGATTTGTCACATGATTCATAGGGTGAACAATGATTCATCATTTTATTTATGGGGTGAATCATGTGATAAATCATAGTGGAGGTTTCGATTTAGGGAATAAAACCGCAAGAAGAAAGGAAAGTTGGTTCTACGGCTTGTAGGTTATGAGTGGGTCCTAGTGCATGGGTTTGTCAGTGTGAAAATTAGATTTAGAGGTAGGGGAATTCAGTGATATAATTTTGGGGCCATTCAATATAGTGTAGAGGATCTATATAGTGGTGTATCAGTTGGATCTTAAAAAATGATTCAGTGCTAAGAATAATGTTTTCCATGAATTAAAGTTGAAAAAATACTATCCAGATCCATCTCACAAGTTTGACATAGATTTTATTAAGTTTTATCATGATGTGTCCTTGATGAGTGTTCCATTTTTATAGTGGATCGAAGTGAAAAGACACTTCATGGATAGAAATTTCCATAGTATAGGTGAAATGGAAGCATGCCTATGAATAAGAAAATGCATGGGATTTAGAATTAAACTTAAGATCTTAGTGGGTAATGTTTTTTTCCAATGAGGTCCAGCGATTCTTGGGATTTAGATCGAGGAGGAACTTCTATAATGTAAAGAGGTTGTAAAACCCCTAGAACTATTCCAATATATAGATACATTTAAATTATGACAAATCATGTGATTTTTATTTATTTATGAAGTTTTTGGGTTTAGGAGTGGTTCATAACATTATTCAAGTGGTGAGTCATATGGAAAATCATGGTGTGGCCTCTTGATCGACTATTATGTTGAATAAACGACTCTTAAAAATGGTGTGAGATTAGGAGTGAAATGTTCAATGGAGACCCAAGAGCCTGATATTTTTAGTGGGGACCCTAGAGTTTGGTTTATTTGTAAGATACTCATAAAGACACTTCTTTAAGATGATAATTCTTTATAGGTGTTCCCTGTAACACCCCTAATATTTTTTAGGTTCATTATGGTTTGGTTTTTGAATATAGATATATATGATCTACTCATTTTTGGATAATGGAGGTGTTAGAGAGACTTTAGAGTGGGTTTTAGAAGAATAATAGGGAATTATAACTATTTAGAACCTACAATAAGTTATTCATGGCATGGAATAATGTTTCATTCCATAAAAAAATCATGGTCAGGCTCCTTGGGCGTGCTACCTTAACTTTCACAATGTGAAATTGTGTTTCACGCTATAAACTTTCCATGTGTCATTTTTGGTTATTTTAAAATAGGGGGAAAAACTAGAAAAAAATTCTTTTAGTCCTATAAAACTCCCCTTGAATTTTTGATTATTTTGGATCCCAAGAGCTCTTATCCTTCATTTATTGGTAGAATAAAATGTCGTTCATTGTGATTGATTCCTCTCGACATGTCTATGACTCCTCATTCCCAACATATATCACTTCATATTTATTTATGTTTTCATTTATCTAGAACTCCAATATTTTTTATTTGGGGATGTTTATTTTGTTTTAGTTCACCAGGATTTTTTGGGTGGTGGTTCTTGATGATTTATCACTGTTACGCTTGAGGTAGGTGTTCTATATGATTTCATGCAAGTCTTACTTCATTTATTAGTGATTTAATTGTGTATTCATACCACCATACCATGGATTTTACCTAGTATTAAATTATATAATTTAAACCATGTAAATTATACTAAGTGTTGACTCCTTGATTTGTATATGATTCCTAATTGGAAGACAACCTATTAAAATGCATTAAAAAGTGCTTTTAGCACAGAATATGTTAGAAAAAGTTTTGAAACGAGATTTTTTGGATTGTTTTTTAAATGGGAAAATATTTATTTATAAAATGGTGAATGCTGTAAATTGAATAGGTAAAAGGATGACATTGAAACAATGTTCTATTTTAAATAGAAAAAGGATTTTAATGAAATGTTAAGGGCATGATGAGAAGATTAGCGATTTAATGTGTTTGAAAATGGGGAATGGATCTGAGGATGGTGTCTCCCTTGGGTATTTATTTTAAGGTTATGGAGATGTATTCCCATTGGGTTTTATTTTTTTCTAGAATGGGTATATTTTATCTGGTATTAATTTTGTTCTGAGATGGGTATATTTCACAGAGTGTAACTTTTATTTCCAATATGGGTAAATTTACCCATGTGTGACCTTTTATTTTTCTGTATGGGTATATTTACCTGAGAGGTATTCTAATCATAAGGATGTGTATATTTACACCAGATGGATTCTAAATGTTCTGAGACATTCAACACTATCCAAGGAAGGTATGGTTGGTCTAGGGTATCACCTTCAAACCAAAGAATCAATGATCTCTATTTATTTACTTTCTATTCTAGTGGTATGTGTGTATATATAATTATCACTTCATCATGAACTTACTCAATATGAATATGTTTATAAATGCTATTACTAGTGTCCTATGAAGTCTTACTCACACCTTACTTGGGCTACCATTAGTTCCCAAGGAAACATCATGGTTTAAAGATTTGATAAGGTCAATACAATATGTTTGATGCATGATTTGGAATTTTAGGTTGGAGAATGTGATATTGGGACTAGGCTAGGACTTAGGTCCATTTTTAGGAGTCTTATAGTTTTGTTTATTTTTTTATAATTGGGGTATTTATGGATACGTTCTTATTTTTTGTGACCATTTGACATGTATACAATTCATTTTGATATAACATGGGTTATGATTATTTATCTAGAACTTATTGTGATGTTTTTTCACTTCTTATTCCAAGATGATTATAAGATTACCTTTATCCAAATTGTTTTTTCACATTGATGTGATGGTATAATAACCCACCGTACCACTATATACTCATACTACTAGTTTGTAGTCTCTAGCATACATCGATGTGTGATTGAAGTCACAAAACAATCTCAAGTTGGGCACCAATTAGCGGTTACAGACTGAAGAATGTTACAAAAGAACCTTTAATATATTTAATATTTATTTTGAAAAATTTAATGTTACTTTACTTAGGATCACTCTAAAATATAGAATAAATACAATCTAAGAACATTAAATCATATTGAGAAGTAGTTAAATATAATAAAATACTTATCATACATCTATAAATTTTATTATCTACTTATTTTTTGATGTTTATCAAAATCTAGTTTATAATAAGTACTCATAAGGGTCCTTGAACTTTTATAATTATAAAGCCTAAATATTTTCACTTGTTAAATTGAATAATTAGATTGATTTATAAGTATTACAACATTTTATTGGAAAATATGAAGTTTAAGAAAGAATTTTAATTATCACATAAGATTCATATCAAATTCTCTTGTAAATAAATTTGAAGATTATTTACATAAAGTATAATTATAACATCCAAAAAAAATAAAATTTTCAAAAATTTATATAATATTTTTTTTTATTAATTTTCATAATAAATAATGAATAATCCAATTTTCATTTTGAAAATTCATTTTTCAATATAAATTTTGAAAATATTTTATAATATGCTCTTGGATCTTGTATAAGTCTATAAAGTGATTTAAAAAGTTCAAAAACATGATTAGGAAATTTTTCATGTTCAAAACTTGAGGTTTGTTTTATATATGATTTTTCAAAAATAAGTCTATTAATAAAAGAACTTTTAACATACATTTGACACAATTTAAAACCTTTAAAAACAACATAAGATAATAAAATTCTAATATATTATAATCTTACAACTGAAGAAAAATTTCCATCATAATCTATACCTTCTTCCTAAAAATAACTTTGATCAACTAATATTATCTTATTGAAACTAATTTTCCCAGATTTATCATGTTTGTTTCTAAATATCCATTTAGTACCAATTACTTATTAACATTTAGGTGGTTTAAGAAAAGTCCATTTTTTTCTAAAAAACTAATTTAATTATTCTCCTATATTTATAATCCAATTATATTTAGTTCAAGATTAAAAAATATCATTTAGTAATAATTTAGAAATGAAATTAGAATGAGAAAAAAAATTCTTAATGAATTTCTTGTTTGAATTATTATAGAAATATTTCCAATAACTATATATTTTAGAGGATCATTATGTGTTTTATAAGATATTTCCTGAGTGTAAATATCTCCTTGACATGTGCATTATCATTTTAAGGTTTTTCCTCTCCAAATTTAAAGTATTTAAAATATTTTTATATTTGGTTTATATCACCATTATTACCTTTTAATGAATTCTCATCAAACATAACATGAATAGACTCTTCAAAAACCATAGTAATTTTAAAAAAACAATAATTTATTTTCTAATATTAACCTAAGATATTACTCTATCATATTTGGAATAAAACTTATCTAAAAATTATTTTTTATTAAGAATAAAGAATTTAACCACAAATTTTGTTAAATAAAATACTTTAGGATTTCTTCCTTTCCAAAGTTTATAAGGGTTTTTATTTAAAATATATCTTAAAATAATTCTATTATAGACATATCAAGTTATATTTATAGCTTCTTACCAAAAGTATATAGGTGTTTTGAATTCATTTAACATGGTTTCACCCATTCCATGTAAAGTTTTGTTTTTTACTTTCAACCACACTATTTTATTGGGGGTGTCCAAGGGGATGAAAAATTATAAAAATGACCATTTTCTTCACAAAAGGGTTCAAATTATATATTTAAAAATTCAAAAACTCTATTACTTATAATAGATAAAATTAAGTAACCTTTTTTATTTTGAACAATATTATAATAATAAAAAATTATTTAAACAATTTAAAATTTATGAGCAAGAAAATAATCCCATCAAAACATAATAATATCATATAAAATAAAAAACATTTCTCTTATCACTGATAATAGTTGTTTTTACAAGTATAATTAGGTTAAGATGTATAATTTCAATTGGAAATATAGATTTAAATGCTTTAATAGGTTTGAAACTTCATTTATATTCTTTACCTTTCATATATGAATAACAAACATATTTTCTATAAATATTTAACTCAAGAGGCTACAAAAATTATTTTTTATTTGAACTCTTGTGTATTAGCCTAAAATTAGACCACCCAAGTATCTTATAAAATAAAATATTGTCTAATTATAAAACATTTGAGAACTTATAATTTTGGTCTACTAGTTCATCAAGATAGATAGAATATATATTGTATTTTGGTTAACCTAAAACATTAAGTATTTATCCTTGAAGATAATTCACTTATCATTTTTAAATTTAACAAATATTCTCTCATCGCATAACTGAGAAAATTCTTATGACATTATGTTTAAAACCATAAATATATAAAAAATTATAAATAATAATAGATTTAAAAATACCAACCTCTCCGAAACATTTAATCTTACCTTTTGAATTGTTTCCAAAAGTCACAATACCTTATTAAAATATATTGAATGATATAAAATTTTATGGATCACTCATTATGTATTTGGAGGATTCACTATCCATGTATAAAATTTGTCAAATTCTAAAGATATATATCTTATAATGTCAATTTTATGATAGTTTTGGAACCCATGAAAATTTGGGTCTAATCAAGTTAGAAAAATTATTTTTAATAACCCAAAATAATTTCAATCATGTATTATTAGGTAATATTTAAGATAAAGATTTAAAAATATAGGATTTTTTGTGTCCTTAAGATTATGGAAATCTTGAGAAGCATTCTATCTCATAATGACCTTTTATCCTGAATCTAAAACCTATAACTGTAGAAATAATTTGTTTATAACTTTTTTAAAATGAATATATTGTACATTTTATTATATACAAGCATTGTTTTAATATTATTATTTTTTCATACTCATAATTTTGTCATAGATTTCTCTACCTTGAACCAAAGTTCTAAGATTCTGCATCAAACCTTAAAATTTTGTTTTAAAACTTACTTTTTTATTTTTAGATATGTTTATATAATCACACATGAAATTGAATTTTATTTTTTTAGCTTAATTGTTCTTAGAAATAAAGTATTTCTATTTATCATTATGTTTTTTTAAAATTTTATACTTCTTTTGATAGAATCTTATTTTCTTTAGTATTATTCTTATTCATTTTTTATGTTCCTTTTATATATTATAATTTTTTATGACATCCTTTTTTAAAAATTAAATCTCATCATATAACTAATAAATATTTCATTTTTTAGTATTAAATTCAATAGTGATAATTAGAATCACTAACATTATTTTAATAATCCATTAAGTATAGATTTTTTAATTCTATTTTAGAACCAAATTCATCATTAGGGTCATATTCCTCCATATAGTACTATCCAATTACCAATTCTCTACGCTCCTTGTTATTTATATTTTTTTTATTTTCTTATTTATTTAACATTATGAATTTAGGATTGATATGGACTTTTGTCCCACAATCATAACATATTACTTATAAAGATTCATAAAAAATAATATTACCTTTCATTCTTCCTTTTGTGAACATATCTTGGATAATCCATTCCATTCCTTCTTGATTATCCCATATTTCCTTTTTACATTCATATATCAACTTTATCTATATTTTCAATTTCATTTTCATATAAATTTAAATCTATAGAAGTAACATTAAAAGATTTAAAATCAATTATTTTACTTTTTAGTAGACTCCTATTTAATAATATTCTTAATTTCTAATTAATATTGCAATGATGAACCAATAAGTTCCCAAAAATTATATTCTTTAAAGTTCATACTTTCATCTACAGAAACCATTTTTGAATTCAAATTATTTTGTAAGGATATACGAATTATTTCAATAAGAATAGTATTATATAAGGATTATATTAATGTAATCATTCCATTTATAATACTAGTGAACTAATGAAGTTCTTGTTTAATATTTTCATTTTCAATCGTTTTAAAATCATTATATTTATCCCTTAACATTACATGGTTTTCTTACTCAACTTATCAGATATATAATGAGTATTTCACAAAATTATTCACATATCATCATTAGTTTTATAAGGATTAATATGACTAATTTTTTTGACTTATGACAAAATAAAGAATATTCATGATATTATTGTTAAGCACATATTTTATGGCATTAAAACTAATAAAAGAATCATGATCAACTTTCAGATGATTGTAAGGATTTACCATTGTAGTCCAATGATTAATAATTAGTTGTTCAATATAAGATTTCTTCTAAGGTTTTCAATAACCATAATAATTTACATTAAATAATGGCGGTATTTGATTAATACAACCATAATTATAACTTTATCCTTCTATCAAAAATTATCTTTACCGTTAGATATTTAAGTCTAGTATAAATGTTAGTAATAAATATGAAGAATATAAAAAACATTTTAATGCTAAATCACTGCTACCAATTATATGGTATTAGGAAGGGTAATAGATCTACACTAATCATTTGGGGGTATGGTTATGATACCAATTTTTTCTCCCAAATATTGAGATGTTTTAATGGTTAAGATAGGGGTGAATTAACCAATTTATATATTTTTAAATATTATATCAAAGTTATAATAATTATGCAATGGAAATTAATAATATGAAAAAATAATTTTTATATTAGTTAAGATAAAACTTATATGAAATCCACTTTTCATACTCTCAATATGAGATTATTACACCTAATATGTTGTGACATGACTTTTAAAAGAGATTCATAACTCCTTACAACTTAATTTTTCACAATTAAAGTCCAAACCTAAATAACCCTGTATTTTCACCTTGGAGGCATAAACCAAAGCCATTACTTTTTTACCTAGAGGTAAAACATAAAAATTCATGCCTATTTAACATGAAACCAAAAAAAAGTACCTTTTATAGGGGTATTATAACCCAACCATTTCTACTTTTGAATGAAAAATCATAAACCAACTTAACAAACACAAAAAATAAATTTCAATAATATAACAACATAGAACTAGAATTTACAAAATGAATATCTAAATGTTGAAGTATCTTGGATCATGTTAATATTTTTAGAGTATAAAATAATTAAATCTAGAAATAAAATTCATAGAACTAGTGATCAAAAAATCTATATAGTGAGTCCTTACACACCTATGTTTTTTTACATTTCATAGTTCAAGTATTTTTCCACACCAAACATTGATTCTGATAATCTCTATCTGTAAAATTCATTCATTCATTACATCTTATAATATATTCTACACATGAAAAAAACATAAATATTCTATTGATCATAGTTCCTCTTTCCCAAAGTAGTGGATGTCAAAGTGAAAATAAAAAAACACTTTTGAGTTATGACAAAATTTATTATGAAAATCATCAGAAATGATTAATGATTTATCAAAAAGTGTTCCATGATTTATGATCCAATAAATTAAGGTGAAATACTCATTCGTTATTTTTTATAAAATAATTCTTTATGGGAAACACATGATGAATCATTAATAATAAACAGATAAAAATATAATTATAGTAACAAATAATCCCAAAAATAATCCTTTAACCACTTTACAATCCAAAAATATTTCATGGAAAAAAATATTCTTTAATATTCAAATAATTTGAAAAATGAATCCAAATAAAAAATTGAAATACACAAAAAATTCAATATATTTTTGACTAGTTAAATAAAAAATTTAAAAAATATAGTGTTTGTAAGGGTACGCCTTACTTTGGAAAAGTAAATTTAATTTCATAAGGGTATACCTTATTTTCAAATGGTATACCTTATTTTGAAAAGGTAAGTAGAATTTAATAAGCATATAACTTTTTTCAAAAAGGTAAGTTGAATTTTGGAAGGGTATAACTTATTTCAGAAGCATATACTTGGAAGGTTAAAAATAAAAGAGTTAAACATAGAAGAGTAAAAAACTGTAAAAATTTTAACACTCAAATTATTTCCAGATTAAATAGAATATTAAAAATATAAATAAAAGATATATAATTAAATAATAAATAATTAATGAATATTAATTTTTTTATAATTATTATTTTCTTCTACCATAAGTTGAAGCTTCAAATAAAAACATTAATTCTTTTCCAACTCATCTTAGATGAAATAAATAAAATAAGGATTTTATAATTATAAAAAAATAGTACTGAAATGAGACACTCAAAAAAGCATTATTTAGAGATAATTATCTTAATTTCAAGTGATATATTTCTCATTAATTATATTAATAAAGGATGTCAATGATCCTCCTCCTCCATATCATGTCCCTAAGAGAACTGGTTATAATCCTTGAAACTGGAAAATAATTATTATTATGATCAATAATGAATGAAATAATTTGTTCAATTATTTTTTTATAGAACAAAACGATCTAACAATGATGTAATGAGTTTTTTTAGAGCACATTTGGATACCATTAGAGAAATTTTTCACTTGAATCCTTCCTCACAATGATTGTATGATAAGATTGGTCAACCAATTCAACAATAAGGAAATAATTCCAAGAAAAGGTAATTCTTATTAAATATATTAATCATATATTATATGAGAAAGATCATATATCAAGAATTTTTAGATTTTTATTCATATAATTATAAGGATAAATCCAAGGAAACATATTAAAACCCATTTTTAGGTGTGGACCCAACCACTTTTATCATTCACTAGAACCTTCATTCATTACATCTCTATGTAATTTCTGCTACCTATTTGTCTAACCTTGTGGTAGTACCCTCCCACTAAAATCATTTAGTGAGTACCATATTTGAATTAAGATAGTTTGAATAATGGTGATACTTAGGAATCATATTTTTAATGTTAATCTCTCTTAATATAGTATTTAAATCATTTTACTTCACAACCTCTAATGTTACTATGTTAAAAAATTCTATTGTGTACTTAGATATCTTTTAAAGTTCATAATTATCATCATATTTATTAGAAATACTCCATCATATTTTTTTCTTGAGATTATTTTAGTAACATTATATAATTCTTTATATTTTATATAATAATATATCCTAAATTAATTTAGTATATAAAGATACATATACACATTTTGACTAGTATAATATATTTTCCACTCTAAACTTATTTAAGTTCAATTATATTCCCATTAGGCTCTTAGAAACTATATTATTTCTATAATATAATTATAATATACTCAAAATGATTTGTGTTTAAAAAATAAATCATATTTCAGATTTGTTGGAATAAAAAAAAAATATAATATTAATATCTATGTCTTATATAGTTTTCTATGTATTTATAGAAATATTCTAAAAATAAGGCTTGAATATTTAAAACACGCCATTTATGGGTGGTGTGATCATATCCCTCATATTTTAACAAACATTGGGATAAAATATTTTATCTTAGATAAAATTACTTTTACCCTTAACTTATATTAAAACATATTATACAATTTGGTGAATCATAATCCATGTACATTAAATCCATCATCCCATATTATTCATAACAACCCTTTGTTAGCAATATAATTCTCTTATAATATAAGATAAATAATACAAAAATTAACATCCGTTATATAGATTTATATGAGATTTATATTATCATTTTCATTATACTACATGATTTAACAACCATTTTCTTCATAATGTATCAACAACCCATTTTATTCATTACATTAATGTAAAATATAAGCACGATCAGTTGTTTCCTTGATTTCAAACTTCTTATATTTATCAAAATTTTAAAATATACATTTGGTATCATATACCCTTATATTTCAATGAATTTATTTATATAAAATTGATACCTAAAATGTAATCTCTATATATTTTCTCAAACCCCTTTAGGTATCATAGATAATACCATCATATGGAAACATTTCCCCTTATTTCCAAATCTTTTTTTTCAGGTTTTAATGTCCTTGGTTGGATACTCAAAGAAACATAGTTTTAATTTCTAACAAAATTTTCTTCTTTTACTTTGATCTTTTACTCACTTGTACTATCAATACATTACCAAAACATAGATATATCATGCCCAGTTAATTTATCCTAAACATTTTGAGAATATGGTATAAACTTTTAGTAAATTTATTTATATTTTTGAAACATTTACACTGATACCAAAAAATATCACAACATTTTCATCTATTATAAACAATTTTAGAATATGTGGTAAAATTATATTATATGAAATAATATTATTAGAACAATTTCAATGTTGATAAAAAAATGAATTCAAAAACTGGATCATTCTTTAAAGGATATTTTTATTCATACCAAGTCATTAGAACACTCAGTAACTTGGAGTATGTGAGTGCATACTAATGTTACTTTAGTTATCTTGAATATTATTATTTTAAAACCTTTTATTAAATCATTTTATTCTTCTCATAATCATCTAAATTCATTTTTTAAACAACTTCAACATTTAGTTATTCATGTAGGTATTTCCTTAAAACACATAATTTTTCTTCTTTCTTAAGAATGATTCTAATATTTCTATACTTGTACAAGGAGTTAAATACATTAAGATTATAATTTTCAAGGATTGGTTTGAATGATATATTTTATGATTATTATTTCCTTTATCTATAATATAATATTTTATTAGATTAGTATCATGTTTTACTTTCATTTAATAAGGAATTTTATAAAATGTTCTCCCACTATAATGATAACACAATTTGAATCCCATCATACCCATTAGCATACCAAGATGTATATTTCACTAATATTTGGACCAATTTATCTTTTATTAAATTACTTATATATATAAGTAGAAAATAATTTCAATCATATTAGATATGACTTTTGGGTTGTTGAGTATATAATTCTTTATCCCAATCCATCATATAGATTCACTCAATATTATACCTTTTGTAACCCAATCCTATTAGGGCAGACCAGTAAAGATAAACCCAAATAAATCATAAAAAATGAGATTTTAATCCTATTAGGGTCACCCATTAATTTCTATACTTACATATAGTAATCCAAGGGTACCTATATTTATAATTATCTACCCATTTGGATTATGGAGGTATTGAAAGGTGTTTTCTTAGGAAGAAATATCATTAAAATTATTTTTAAATGAGACTTAATCTCACCATTATATCACATATAATCCCTTTAAATTTATTTGTGGTAACAAATTACTTCATTTAGAAACCCTATTTTTTAATGATATATAATATTTCCCTTAACCCTTTTTAAATTTTTGAGCTAAAGAGTTTCCATATAACATTGTTTTTAATTTTCATAATGGATCTTTCTTTAACACCATAGAGTTGTGGGTTATAGCATAGAGATTTATGATGACCTCAAATTAATCTTACATATGAGGTGTTGTTACATTATGGTGGAAATTATTCCATGGAAATAATTTCATACTTTTTTTGTTAATCTTCCACAGTAAATGCTTTGTGATACTCTTTATCACACTGAAATGGTGGTTAAGTCACTTTGAGCTATATAAGTTCACTGAGTTTCTAATGAAGTAAAGGAGGGTGTTAACTGTGTTAGTTTGAGAATATATAATTAACCAAGGACCTTTTTAGAGTTATGGTACCTATTATACCATGATTTATTTCCTAAATTTAAGGAATTATGGGGTGACATGGGTAGTGACCCCTTGAAGGTGATAGCCCATTGTTTCATTATAAATAGTGGATGAACTCTATTACTATCAAATTTTACTTCCCCTTCCTATAATTATTAGCTTATGGTGATGAATTTATGGATCCCTAGGCATCTTGGATGATACTTAAAATATTTAAAATTTTGAATCAATAACTTTGAACATCTAAATTATGGATTCAATTGGTAATAAAAAAATGATATCTGTAGTATGAATTTTTACACATATCCTGACCCGTTATCACAAGATTTTGGATTTTCAATCTATCTACTATTATTCAACTTTTTTACTTTTGATATTACTATTGAAAAACCCTTTTATTTTAAATGATAATATCCCATTCTCATGGAAATAAAACCATTTTTATTTATTATTTGTTATGTGTTATTATGTTATATATTTTTTCTTTTGAATCCCATCTTATCATTTTTTGATTGAGTAGAAGCTACCAACCATTACAATGATGAGTTGAAACATTAGTTTTTTTAAGTGGATATGATAGTAAAATATGGAAATAATGAGATAAATAATTAAATTTTATCGGGTTTCTCATCATGGTATGAAACTTATCACCATGATATGATTCAAAGGTATTATGTATCTCTCTAAGCTCTGATAGAGAGGATTATGCCACAACACTATATATTACATCATGACCACCACTTTCCTGTGTCACATAAGATTAAATAGATTTAATATTATTTGAAGTGATTACACCCCCATGAGTTAATACTATGTTAGGTGATATGTAACATGATGAATTAGGTTGTGGTGTGAGGGAGGTAGCTATAGTGTGAACATATAGTTTACAATGCTGAGATGATGGTAGCTTCCATCAGTGGTGGCGTGAGGAGTTCTTATTA
The DNA here is from genome assembly GCA_963277665.1 of Viscum album. Taxonomy (NCBI): domain Eukaryota; kingdom Viridiplantae; phylum Streptophyta; class Magnoliopsida; order Santalales; family Viscaceae; genus Viscum; species Viscum album. The sequence continues at coordinate 112,549,118 of OY728133.1, read as the reverse complement.
TGGAATAAAACAAGTTGTTCAAAAAATTTGGAAGGATAATATAGATTACATCAGGACTATAGTCATACTTAGAGAGAATTAACTTGCATGATCCCTTTATTTGTGTTTACATATTTTTTTCATTATATACCAAATTAGGGAATGGAGATGGCCCATCTTGAGAATTTTACCATGTATATCATGAAGGTTCAATCATTTAGACTACACAGGGTTGTTTATATTGTATTGTATCTTGGTTTAGTATTTAGTTTTATAGAGATGGTTATTGGGTTCAGATGAGATTATTGGAGTGAACACGGTGTTAGGTACTCCCCTAGTAGCATGTGAGATATTTCACATGTCCCTCATATTATTCCTAGAGATCATTAATCCCCCATACACTTGGGGTGTGGGTCCAATAAATTGGGAATGGGTGATATACTCCCTCAATTATGATGATTTGAAGGTTCCCCATAGAAAACTATATTTTTTGGAACCCCCACTTAATTTGGGTGTGGGTTCTCTATCTTTGTATTTCAGTACTCTCTAATATAAAAAATATTACTTGACAAAGAATAAGTCTGCTATTAGGTTTTAATACTCCTTAACTAATATATTTACCCTAATGAGGTGTTAATAATATGTTTCATACTTAAATAGGTTGCCTGAGCCTTGTGTTTATAGGTATCTTGGATTCTTGGGTTTCTTGGGGTGATATATTTTTCCTTGTGAGGATGGGTTGTTGATGGATTAGACTCAGTTTTCCTAGTTCTCTGACATAAAATCATATCTGCCCTTGTTTTCAATTTTCATGCTCTCTTTACTAGAGTGGGTTATCCTTTAAATTTTTGGCTTTGAGCCGATTGAACCTTAATTAGTTTTTATTTGTGGTTTTCTGGGTGTCTTACTAGGTACGTATATAGTCACCACTGCATGGGTGTTTTGCATGTACGTGTCACGTCTATACAGATGATGGATAGTTCAGTGGAGACTTTAGTGCATGTGGCATTGGAAAAGTGGGAGTTTAGTGGTTCCTAGAGGTGATAATAGTGTATGAAATTCATGATTGGATCTATTTAATTATGAATACCCCTTTACCTCAGCTATTTTAGGTCGATTTTCCTGATCAGTTTTTTGGACATGTATATTTCACCTTTTTTACATTATAGACTATTTTCTAGTTCTATTTTATGGATCATATCATTTGTATCAAGAATTAAATATTTTAGTTGGTTCTAATTTACTAAATTTTATTATAATATCCTTTATATAGATTGGTGTTTATATATTTATGCATTAGGATAAGGCCTCCCATTATGTATTATATGACTAATCGGTGCTAGTCACCGGTCTCTGACGTATTGGAGGTTGGATTGGGGTGGCACACTTGGAAAACTATTAGCCTAGCTGGATTCATAGTGTGTTGAGTCATTCTAGAGTGGTATATGAGAACTTATATCTTAAATAAATTATTTGGAGGTAGGTATTTGTGAGGATTGGTTTTAGAACATAGGGTAATAGTGCCATGTGGTTTTGAGTTCATATTTTAGGCTAAAGAACATAGTTTTGGTGTGTCAACCAACATAACCATTCACGAAGAATATGATAACCTTATTTTCAAGTCATAGCTTTAAATAATTGGTTATAGGGTATATGTAAATGGTACATTCATTATATAGGAGTTGTTTATTGATTTTTATATCCATTTTGAGTTATCTCCGTAGATTTAATTTAATGACCAAAGTGTATCTTTTAAAACTTCAGGATGACGCTATGAAACTTAATAGCGAGTATGCTGAGGATAGTTCATGATGTGTCTGTATCAATGGACAAGACTCTTTCCACTAACTAGATGAGAGACGAGGCTTCTCTCTCAGCACTAGATCATGATATTTCCCCATCTAATGAGATGGGGGTAGCTCCTCCACCCATGGTGTTGTGAATAGACCTGCTACCCACAATCCAGGTAGATATCTCTTCACCTTTTGAGTAATGAATGATTTCAGTAGGACATGATGTGGACACATGCAGGTTGCATTCCTTCATGAGTTTCATTAGTAGTAAACACCCAGGTTCTAATAAAAACCTATACCTCAGGTAGTATAGGATTGGATTGAGGTAGTGATTCGATATTCTACCTTGTTCAAGTACCCTCCAATTGGATTTTTGAACCAAAATCCAGCTTATATATAGTGTGATGAGTTACCAGTTGACTTTGATCATCCAAAAATACAATATGGTGTCTATCCTAGGGGAAGAGTTTGAGTGTCTCTTTTAAGAGGTGTAATACTCAATTTCATTGAGGACTATGTGCATGTTGATGATGTTAGATCTATAATTGGTTATCATGTCTATTTTAGAGTATGCATTGAGGATCACTGAACTCATGATGTACTCAATTGATATGATTTGTGATATATTCACCTGAACACAGAAGATCAATAATGGAATTTATAGATAGATTTGAGTTGAAATTGTTCCCCTATACATCCCCATATATACTTGGGGTTTGTATAGGGGCATGGGGATCAATAAATATTTAGGGAGGTGACTTGGAATAAGAGTTGTTGGTGAACTTGGATGAGGATCTAGAGGTGGAATACATTATGATCGACTTCCTCCACCTCCACACCTAGGAGGTCCATTATAGTCTTAGGGAGAAGGAATGTAAAAACAAAACAAGATATATACTATTAAGGGTTATGAAAAGATATCACTCACAATGATCCAAGGTATGATCTATGTTTTCTCTACTCTTTCATTGGTACTCATAGATGCTAGTACAAGCCATTATTTTATTAATGCATCCCTTTTTGAGGTATTGAGATCCTATTATATCCACTATCTTGATTTATGTGGCTAGAGAAATCTAGTAGAAGTGATCACATGATTAACCCACACTACCAATGTTGTGATCATACACATTATAGAAAGGTGTTATCATGGGAACCTACAGTGGTTGTGATGAAGACCTAAAATGCCATCCTTTACTTTGATTTACTATCATTAGTTAAATATTAGATACAATACTACCATTGAAGAGTGATGTTCTTCTAAGTTGATGGATCAATGTTCTCTTTCATGGGTGAGTGAGACCTTCATTTGAGATGAACATGGATTATATATAAGAAGTAGCATCCAATCACACATTAATGATGAGTTTGTATCTAGGATTGAAAGAAACTTTAGAAGACTAACTTCCTATAGATTTGGAGAAGTAAATGGACGTATTCCTAAAGGATGTATCTATATTTTACCATCATTGAGAGATTTACCTCTATATTGATCTACAGCTAAGGAACACTCTGATTTCTTCTAGATCATATCAAATGAACTCAACTAATATCAAGGAGTTGAAGGTGTAAACCTGGAACCATAGAGAGAATAATTTCATTAGACCTAATGTTTCACCCTAGGTAGCCTTAGTGTTGTTTTATAAAAAAACAAAAGATATCTTGAGGGTTTTTATTAACTATCACCATCCAAATCGAGTGATATTCAAGAAAAAATAACATCTACCAAGGATAAATGACATCTTTGGCCAGATAAAGGGAGAAAATTGGTTCTTAAAAATTGATCTTAGGTCTGAAAATCACTAGGTTTGGGTTATCCCAAAGAAGACATTTTGATACTGTTATGAACATTATATGTTTTGTGTGATGTCTTTTAGCAGGAAGAACACCTGTAACCCCCCGAGATTTTATGAGAAATATTATTTTTAATTTCATTGATGTCTTGTGTTGTACTCTACACCAATATTAGCTTGCGCTATACGCAACACCATATTAGCTTGTATTATACAAAAACACTCTTCTTGGCTTGTGTTGTATGCAAGAGATACCTTTTTTAATAGCGTGTGGTGTAAGCAATACCGAGTTTCACTAAACAACGATATATTGTTATAATATTATTATGAACTAGCCGTTATGAATATTATTAACCACATTTTAAATTTTATAACATTATAACAATGATATTATATTTATCTTAATCATATTATTTTATTTTTAATTTTAATGCAAAAAATATGTATATTAAATAATTAGACAAAAATGTTGTAGTAGTTATTTTATTTAGAGAAATATCAAATAAATAGTTTTAAAAATATTAAAATAAATATTATATGAACTAATTAATATTCTCCACTAATTTTCTAGATGAATATGACATGTTATGAACCTATTAAATATTTTGGTTCGAATATATTCTATGTGTGTATTTTATTTAAATTCAAATAAATGAATAGTGTAAAAATTTACACTATTGGTATTTTTTTAAAATAACATATTTTTAAAAAAAACAAAAAAATATTTAAAAATTACAAATTGAAAAGTATATGGTCGAAAAGGTTATAAAGTATCCAATTATGGAAAATTGACGACATATAAGTATGTATTTATCAGAATTTAAAATTTAGAATATTATTACCACAAATAAAGTCAAATAGATTAAATATGGATAAATCAAAATGATAAGGTTTAAAATAAACTTAAAAAATGTATAAATTTTATTGTTTGATGAGATTACAACCCTATATCATCTCATATTCGAATTGAGTCATTTTTGGATATTTTTATGTGGGATTTGAGTTTATTTTAAATTAATATTTTTGAGGATCCCAAAAGTGCCCCTCTCCTCTCTTATATAAGGGCACCTTCCTCCCTCACATCCTCACAACATTTTGAGACTTCAAGCTCGGCCAAACCCTACCCATTCCTTATCTCCATTACCCTAGAAACATACTAGAGGTCTTGGTCTTCTTCAAAGACCAGCTTTGGTGCCCTAAGAAGAGATTTAGAAGAGGCGCGTCGAAGAAGAGGTAATATCCTTTACCGATTCTCTCAAATTCATTTCTTCTTCTACTTCCTCTTATTTTGTTGTTTCATAAAAAAGTAATAACATAAGTATCACTAATATACTGATATGTTATTATAAATATGAACCAACCCTATTTCACCTTCTATCCATCCTACGGAAAACGAAACCACCGCGCATGCGTACGTACGGAATACCGTCTCCACGCCATGGTGTAATCTGTTTTCCACCATGACCTTACTTGGATGGGTATAATGGTGTAAAGAATAACTATATACAGTTATTATAACATGATTCAAATTATGAGATATTATATCATCCACTCCAATTCCATTCAATAATTATGGGAACGATATCATCGCTCGTGCGTACGTACGGATTACCATCTCCACGATGCAGTGAGATTCATTCTCCATGTTAACCATTCAAGAATGATTATAAATTATATATAATAAGTAATAATGAAATATATGAAATAATAATGCTACTTAATTTATGTATATATATATATATATTTCTTTTACTTCCATTCAATTTAATAAGGAAACACAAACAACGTTCATGCATACGTATGGCCTACCGTCTTCATGAACGGTGTATTTCATTCCATTTATCGATCTATTATATATATTATATTATGAATATATATTATATATAAATAATTTTTTTACATTATTGAAGTAATTAAATCATGATAAATTAATGATATCAAGAACAACAAGTCCAAACACGTATGATAAATGATACGATTTTACCCAAAACACTGCTTTAACATGGAATTGACAAAAGAACAGGAGATATTATGTCACAATTGAATCATATATGATATCATAAATATTATTATCGTTCTGTTAAAAGTTAATAATATGTTTAAACCCACTATACAGGAGTTTTGGACACATACAGAAGAAACTGGACCTAAGGTAAGGGATTATTTCGTCTCACTTTTATTTCTGTGAGACATATGCCTTAATCACCATCAATTTATTTTTTATGGTGTTTATGCTTCCCATGAATGGTTTATTATTTTTATTATGAAGGATATTATATTTAAATATTTATTTAAGTTTCTTTATTTTATGACACATTGATTTCACCGATCATAAATTGTAAGGGATAATTATTCAAATCTCATTCTTATCCGAGATTGTTTATTTATAAGTATTTACTGGGGTTATATTTATCATCCATGTCCGTGTTTTATAAAAATGTTTTCATAAAGTTTTTACTATTCTTCCATGTATATTTAAAGTCATGTTTACCCCTTTTTGACTTTTACTATGTAGTATGGAAGGAATATTTCTTTTGTTTACCATACGAGGTACTTTTGACTTTTCTGGCAAAAGTACGAGGAGAATGTTTTTTAACTTATACGGCGTGAACGGATTTTTACGGTTTCATAACACCTTATTTCCATGAATCATATTTTACAAGATTTCATGATTATTTTCAAAAAAATTGTTTTTTTTAAAATTGCATGGCAGTTTGAGAAAATAAAAAGATTTTGAAGAAGAGAGGATATTTTTTTCAAGAATTCATTTTAAGTGTTTTATCAAAACTATTTCCCATATAAGATGAAATTATTTAGTATGATTATGTATCAAGTATCATGCCTATATTATTTACATGGTTTGGTTTTTATTACGATGAAATGATATCCATTTTTTTATATGGATTATGTTTAGATGGGATGATGTTTATGAAACCCATTTTATTATTTAGGTTATAATGAACGATTTATGATTGTTTTGTGGCACATGTAAGAATGATTCAAATATGAGATGGGTGGGACCTATATCTCCCTCCAATGCATTGAGTAAAAATTAATAACTAATTAGATAGACATGGTTGGAACAGAAAGTAAATCCAGTTCAGTAGTACAGGACTAGAACGAAAAGTAAACCCGGTTCAGTAATGGACTTTGTCCACTATGATGGTCTTGGAATCAATTTCTTGGCTACTATGGAAATCATATCATGTGATTAATGGTTTTACACAATTACATGTTTTATTCCTATGCTATTTTATCATGATTCATTTTCTTTTATGATCTATTCCTTATGTACTACAATGTTTTCTGTTATTGATCATGATTTTGTTGTTTAAATTTTATGTTCATATTTTTACGTTCAAATGTTTATGGATTGTTTGATTTTCTCCTTGTTTACCCTTACTGAGAATTTGAGATCACCATTTATACATTTTCTTTTCCCCAGAATATAAGGAACGGTTTTAGGTAAGAAAACTAAAGGGGCAGATCTTAATGGGAGATATTGATTATCTTTCACCATGATTAGAAGATTATGTTCTGAGTTTCAAAAGACACTAAACTACTACGGTCCTTGGGTGCCTGTTTTTGTTATGTATTACTTATTCTGAAAAATTAATTTAATTTCCATGTATTTCAAGCTTGGGTCTCTATAGTTAGTATCAGAGTAATGGATTAGATAACCTTTGGAAACTAGGATGCAAAAACATTAGTGAGATCCCTAGAGATATTTCAAAGGCATGTCTAGAGATATCCCTAAGGCTATGTATAAGTATAGGTTACAGTCCCCGAATTATGATAACAATCATGAATAACCTAGGATTAAACCTAAGATGTTTGAGATTGAAATTTCTCCCCTTTATTATGTTGTTTTCCTAGAATGTTTTTTGCCTCTCACGCTATTCTTTTTGGGTTTTAGACAATGGCTGGAAGCCGAAGGAACCATGTTGATCAATGTAATGAACAATGCAATGATTTTCCTTCTGAAAAAACCAATGTTATGGGAGATGGAGTAAAAAATCTTATTTCTATACTTACACAAGATATGAATCATTCTGAACTTCCAAATGAGCAGAGAAGGGAACAATATTATGTTGAGTCCTCATGAGACAACATCCACCTTCTTTCAATGGGCCTCCTAATCCAATTATTGCTAAAAAATGGATCAGTACCATTGAAAAGATATTTTTCATACTTCTATATTAAGAAAATGAAAAATTCATTTTAGCTGCTTTCCATTTAAAAGGTGAAGAAGACCAATGGTGTACTCTAATTAAGAATACAAATCCTCAAGATGAAATTGAATCCATGGAATGGGACGAGTTCAAGAACTTGTTTTTCAATAAGTAATTACCTTATATTCTTCGAACAAAGATGGAAAAGGAGTTCCTTGATCTTAATGAAAAGGATGATGAATCTATTGGTATATACGAGATGAATTTTACAAGGCTTTCAAGTTATGCATCTGGTTTTATCATCCAACTAGAAAGTAAAGTTGATCTATTCTTAAATGGCTTAAAAACAAGTCTTCAAAGGGCATTAACTGTAAGATACGTCAATAGCTATGATGAAATTGTGCGTTGTTCTATCAAGGTAAAACTGGAATTTGGTGTTACATATCCATCTCATGGTTTTGACAAGAAAGGAAAGATGGAGTTCAAGGAAAAATCTCAAAACAATGGTGAAAAGAAGACGAATGTTTCTTTATGCTCAAAGTGTGGAAAGAAGCATAGTGGAGATTGTCTTAAAGGGACTAGAAAATGTTTTATGTGTGGAAAATAAGGTCATCAAGTAGCTGTGTTCCAAAGTAATGGGAAAAAGGTAACTAATTATGTGAATAGAGAAAAGACTACAGAGAATGCACCACCAACAATTTAATGCTACAAGTGCAAGGAAATGGGGCATTATGCTAACCAATGACCTAATCCAAGGGTTAATGATGATCAACATAAAAAACCTCTTAAGGAAAATGACAAAGGAAAGTCACATGCGATCACTACTGGTGATGTTGAATATGATAACGAAGTGGTGGAATGATGAAGTGTTTATGTAACGGGATTCCAAAATAGTGTTGTGGAATCTCATTTATAGTATCATGGAATATTGAAATTTCTATGTATTAGGGTATTGTGGTTTAAAATAATTATATGGCACTAGTAACCATGAAAAGTGATTAAAATATTTTTTGTAAAGAAGATGTTATGTGCATAATGAAGGTATAAGGAGAAAATAATATGTTTGTTAGTATTAATGATCTCATGACTGATATAAGGACAAAGTGACATTATGGTTTGAGTATATATAAATTTTGGGATATTGGTATGTGGAAATAATTAGCTTTTGACAGAATTCATGTCTTCACTAAGGTTCTATGGTAATTCATGTTCCAAGAATACATGATTAAGGTATTCACATGTTTCGAATGTGACAAAAAATATATATATTATGATATATGGGGGATAAATGATGGTATTCACATGCTTGTTATATGACCTTTCAAGTAATCGTTTTCTTTATACTGTGAGTTTGGAAAATAGTATTTTGGATAATCCTAAAGATTGAAATGGATTAAGTTAGACATCATATAGTAATGTTATAGGCTAGAACTCTTTGATATTATTTTTGAAATGTTATAATAGTATAGTTTTAGAAAAAGATAACCTGTAGGATGGGCGACAACCTGTCGCGCCAGACAAGGATGCGGGAATCGAACCCACAACTGATGTGAGACTGGCCTTTATCGCCTACCACTAGCCACAGGAAGACCATGGTTAGTAGAAATTAGTTTTATTTTATTAAGAGGTATGATAGTTAAAGTATAAGTCCATTTTTAGAATCATATACAGTTAATCTCACCATAGATGGACTTATGTATATTTAATAACTTTTTCTAACTTTTTGAGACATATGGAATAACATATCATTCTATCACATGATTTTATAACATTTCAAGAAGGACAAATTCAACTTCATTTCATTAAATAAGATATGAAGTGGAAATTTTTCATGGAATGACCAACGATGATATTACACTGAAATCAAGTAAATATTTAACCTTATACAAAAATTCATCAAATTTAGGGAAATAATCTTGAAAAACAAAAACATTGTCCTAGTACCATCATATCTGATGAATTAGATGGTATATTAGATCATCACAAATTTATGGCTTTGTGATTGTTGAGTTTTTCATAGCCATGTTCTCTACCACTCTCCGTCAGAACTTGATGGTTAGATTTCTCTTCTATATCCACATTCTCACATATTTTCTCATATGTGGAAACCCAGTGATGTGTTAATTTGGGTAACCATTACGTTTCATACTTTAGTTTTTAAAATTAAGTTTTGGTATTTCTTTTTACGATGTGGGTTTCTATGAATGAAATTTTCAAGTAGTAAACTATTTATATCCCCGACGAATTTCAAGATCGAAATTCATTTTAAGGGGAGTAGAATGTAAAACCCTGAGATTTTATGAGAAATATTATTTTTAATTTCATTGATGTCTTGTGTCGTACGCTACACCAAGATTAGATTGCACTATACACAACACCTTATTATCTTGTTTTATACATAAACACTATTCTTGGCTTGTGTTGCATGCAAGAGCGACCTTCCTCAATAACGTGTGTTGTATGCAATACCGAGTTTCACTAAACAATGATATATTATTATATTACTATTATGAACTAGAAGTTATGAATATTATTAACCACATTTTAAATTTTATAACATTATCATTCACCTTACATATTTTCTATATCATGGTATGAGGACAAAATAATTTTTTCGGTTAAAGAAATATTTTTCAAAAAATGGAGTTTTGCCGCCTTTGATGGAGCACCTATTTTAAATCTAATTTTTAACAATATTATAAGTTCAATTTTACAAAATAAACTTCTTCTTGTGAATCAGGACATAAAAATTTACATTGGATAAAGTTTTGATATTTTTCTGATAACGTTCATATTTTGATGAATAGTAAAAATATGCTAAATTTTAATTAAAAACAAATTTTTTCCTCAAGATAATTTATATGGTTAAATTATAATATTTAATCATTTTAAAGTATAAATAGAATATGTTTTTACCATTTAATATAATTTAAGTCATTATCATTAATTTTACATTGAATTCATAGGTAAAAACATTTCAATCTTTTGTAATGTTTTAACTTTTAAAACCGGTTTTCTCAACAGTGGGATTAATTTTAAATTAAATACTACAACTTCTGTGTTTTGAATTTGTAAAAATTAATTCCATATTTGGAATCAGTAGGTCCAAATTATGTTAATAGGATACTTTTTATTTTTTGGCATTATGAATAGTAACTACGGTAAATTTTATTCACCATAGTTAAAGGTAAATAGAGTATTTAAGGGTAAATATAATATTATAAAATTACCCTAACACTTGTATTAATATAATTTGATGATTATGTTTTCCCTAAATAATACTTGGGTAGAAATGGTATCTTTTGGAACCCACTTGGATGTGATTAAGACCTTTAATTTATTTTATTTAAAGAAAGTGAAATATGTCTCACTCAAACTTTAATTGTTAAAGTATTTTTAATTTAAGGTTATACAGAATATAAATTAGATTATAAATAAACATTTGAAAGATAAAATGTTTTATTTTCCATTTTAATTTATTTGTAATTTTTAAAAAATATTTAATTACCTTAATAGCTTATACATTAATTATGGAGAAATTATTTATTTAGTGAAAAATCAATTATATAGATTTTATTAAAATACAAATACCCATCATAAGGACCATAAACTTGAACAAACATTATTGGTCGAGTATAAATATACCCTAATCATCCAAGGGTCTACTTTTAGACCATTTTGAGCCTTATAAAACTGATTATGACATTTATATTATTTTATTTTAAATGATGTCAAAGTTGTCACCTTCATACTTTAGTAAAGATAAAATTTTAAAAGATGGTTGTTTTAAAATATAAATTAGACTAAAAGTATTCTAATGAAATATATTAGATTTATATTAATCATAGTATTTTATTTTTAATTTTTATTTAACAAATATGTATATTAAATAATTATACAAAAATGTTGTAGTTATTATTTGATTAAGAGAAATATCGAATAAATGGTTTTAAAAATATTAAAATAAATATTATATGAACTAATTAATATGATTCAAGAATTTTCTAGATTAATATGACATGTTATTAACCTATTAAATATTTTTTTTAATATATACTCTGTGTGTATTTTATTTAAATTCAAATAAATGAATAGTGTCAAAATTTACACTATTGGTAATTTATAAAAATAACATATTATTAAAAAATCACAAAAATATTTAAAAAATACAAATTGAAAATTATATGGTTTAAAAGGTTATAAAGTATCCAATTATGAAAAATTTACAACATATATGTATGTATTTATTACAATTTTAAATTTAGATTATTATTACCACAAATAAAATTAAAAAGATTAAATAAGGATAAATCAAAATGATAAGGTTTAAAATAAATTTAAAACATGTCTAAATTTTATTGGTTTATGATATTACAACCCTATCTCATCTCATCTTTGAATTGATTAATTTTTGGAGATTTTTATGTGGGGTTTGAGTTTATTATAAATTAATATTTTTTTGGATTCCAAAAGTGCCCCTCTCCTCTTTTATATAAGGGCACCTTCCTCCCTCTCTTGATCACAAATTTTTGAGCATTCAATCTCGGAAAAACCCTGAAAATTTATCTTCACTACTTCCCTAGAAACATACTATAGGTTCTGGTATTCTTTAAAGACCAACTTTAGTGCCCTAAGGGGAGATTAAGAAGAGGTGCGTCGAAGAAGAGGTAATATCCTTTACCGATTATTTCAAATTCATTTCTTCTTTTACTTACTCTTCTTTTGTTGTTTCATAATAAAGTAATAACATAATTATCATGCATATAATGATATGTTATTATAAATATGAACCAAACCTATTTCACCTTCTATCCATCCTACGGAAAATGAAATCACCGTGTGTACGTACGTACAGAATACCATCTCCACGCCGTGGTGTAATCTGTTTTCCAACACCACCTTACTTGGATGGGTATAATGGTGTAAATAATAACTATATATGGTTATTATAAAATTAAACTAATTATGAGATATTATATCATCCACTCCAATTCCATTCAATAATTATGGGAACGATATCATCGCTCGTGCGTACGTACGGATTACCGTCTCCACAATGCGATGAGATTCATTCTCCATGTTAAACCTTAAAGAATGATTATGAAGTATATATAATAATTAATCATGAAATATATTACATAATAATACTACTTTATTTATCTATATATATATGTCATCTACTTCCATTCAATTTAATAAGGAAACGAAAACAGCGTTCGTGCGTACGTACGACCTACCGTCTCCATGAACGGTGTATTTCATTAAATTTATCAATCTATTATATATATTATATTCTGAATATATATTATATATAAATCATGTTTTAAATTATGTATGTAAGTGAATCATTATATAAGTAATGATATCAAGAACAACAAGTCCAAACACATATGATAAATGAAACGATTTTACCCAAAACACTGCTTTAACATGGAATTAACAAAAGAAAGGGTAATATAAAGTCATAAGTGAATCATATATTATATCATAAATATTATGATGGTTCTATTACAAGTTAATAATTTGTTTAAACCCACTATAAAGTAGTTTCATACACGTATAGAAGAAATTGGACCTAAGGGAATGGATTATTTCGTCTCACTTTTATTTCTGTAAGACATATGCCTTAATCACCATCAGTTTATTTTGTATAGTGTTTATGCTTCCGATGAATGTTTTATGGTTTTTATTATAAATTATATGATATTTAAATATGCATGTAATTTGCTTTATTTTATGACATGTATGATTTCACTGATCATAAATGGTAAGGGATAATTATTCCAATCTCGTTCTTATCCGAGATTGTTTATTTGTAAGTATTTACTGGGGTTATATTTATCATCCATGTATGTGTTTTATAAATTTTTTTTCATAAAGTGTTTACAATTCTTCCATGTATGTTTAAAGTCATTTTTACCCCATTTTTTACTTTTACTATTTTTTATGGAAGAAATATTTCTTTTGTTTACCATACGAGGTACTTTTTGACTTTTCTGGAAAAAGTGTGAGGATAATGTTTTTTTAACTTATACAGAATGAATTTATTTTTACGGTTTCATAATTCCTTTTTCCCATGAAGCTTCCTCAAAAATATTTCATGATTATTTTTAACAAAATTCATTTCTTTTAAAATTTCATGGAATTTTGAGAAAAGAAAACGATTTTGAAGAAGAGAGGATATTTTCCTTAAGAATTCATTTCAAGTGTTTTATCAAAACTATTTCCCATATAAGATGAAATTCTTTAGTATGATTATGTATCGAGTATAATGTGTCTATTATTTACATCGTTTGGTTTTTCTTATGATGAAGTGATATACATTTGTTTTATACGGATTATGTTAATATGGGATGACGTTTATGAAACCCATTTTATTCTTTGGGTTATGATGAATGATTTATGATTTTTTTGTGGCACACATAATAATGAATTCAATATGAGATGGTTGAGACCTATATCTCCCTCCAATTAATTGGGTAAAGATTCATATCTCATGAGATAGACATGACTGGAATGGCTAGTAAATTCGGTTCAGTAATATAAGGCTGGAATGACAAGTAAACACGATTTAGTAATGGACTTTGTCCACTATAATGGTATTGGAAGCAATGCCTTGGCTACTATCAAAATCATATCATGTGATTAACAGTTTTCCACAATTACATGTTTTATTCCCATGTTATTTTATCATGATTGATGTTCTTTTATGATCTATGACTTATGTACTGCAATGTTTTATGTCATTTCTCATGATTTTGAGGTTTAAATTTTATGTTCATGTTTTTACATTCAAATGTTTATAGATTGTTTGATGTTCTCCATGTTTACCCTTAATGATCATTTGAGCTTAACCTTTATATGTTTTCTTTTCCCTAGGATATATGGAACAATTTTAGGTAAGAAAACTAAAGGGGATGATCTTTATGGGAGATATTGACGATCTTTCACCATGATTAGAAGATTATAATCTGAGTTTCCAAAGACACTAAACTATTTTGTTCCTTGGGTGTCTGTTTTTGTTATGTATTAATTATTCCAAAAAATTAATGTAATTTCCATGTACATCAATCTTGGGTCTCTACAACACCCAAACTATGTCATTAGTATTATAAAATAAGTCTTTAAACCCTTATTGTATTTTTTTGTAGTAGTATTCATTGATGAAATCCTTATATATTTATTAAGAGAGGAGTGACATTCTAAACATACCAGAATTCTCCTAGACCCACTTCAAGAGAGTTAGTTGTATATAAATATATAGAAATATTAGTTTTGGATTTGAGAGGCCCACTTATCAAGGAATTCCATTCTGAAGGGAAGTGTAGCTATAGACCTATTGAATATTAAGACATTAATTTCTGGGGATCCACCCAATATTATGTAAGTGGTGTGATGTTTCCTTATGTTGGAAATTAACTACCGGAGATTTGTGGAATACTAATATTTTATTGAATATCCCATGAATTCCCTTAAACCAAAGGAGGAACCCCTCATTTTTTCAAATAATTATTAGATATATTTTTATATGGTAAATTAGAGGTTGATTAGTGATCGTATTTTTAGGTTTTTAGAGAAATGAGTTGAGTATGTGTGTTCTATGATGCCTATAGAGCGAGGCTTGTTTTTTTATGTTGAGGTAGGTGGTTATTTATTATGAGTCTATAAAGTTGAGACCTCATGAGTAGAAATATGTGAACCATGATTTGAATTCGGTATAGATAGTGTTTACCTCGAAGACTCAGGGGCATTACCTTCCCTATGAGTGTGTTTTCATATACATAGACCATAAGATCCTGAAATACATCTTCACCCAGAGATATCTTAACCCATGGCAGAGGATTTAGTTAGAGTTCCTATCGGATTATGATTTTAAAATTTTCTACAATCTAGTGGGGGGATATGTGGTGGATGATATCCTTAGTATGAAACCTAAAGCTTAGTTGATGATGGAGAATTCTAATTAGTTGTAAAAAATCTAATCATCCTTAGTTTACAAGAGATAAATAACCTATATTTAATAAAAAATGGTGGCCCCCATTATTTTACATCATATATGAAGGGAAAAGTTATGTGATATCAATTCTGTGGTCCTTCATGACCATATATCTTCAGGTGATACACCATATGGATTCTATGAAGGTGGGGATCATGTAATCTCTTTTGAGGGAAAAAAGTGGCACCGATCATACTATATTACAATGGGATGATGGATTTCAATACATAACCCAAAACGGAACATAATAGAGTGAAAAAGATGTATTAGGACCTTAGGTTTTAGTTTTGGTGACCTACTATTAAGAGGAGTGTTTCTAAGTTTATCTTGTAGTGCCTCACCAGTCAATAGGAGATGGCCAAGCATTAGGTTCTGTGTGTTTAGCTTAACCTATAATTGCTCTGAAATAAAAGTGGGATGATATATGAATAGAATAAATGATAAGACTTCCACATTTTATAAAGGGTAATGATGCTATATATGTGATCATAAAATGACTAACCAAGATGACCCACTTCATTCCTTTTCAAGAGTAGAGTTTGATGCAAAGTTTGAGATTATTTTATGCAGATGAGATCATCTGAATGCATGGAGTACATTTGGATCATCTGAATTCATGGATTAGCATTGATTATTATCCCTAAATCATACAATTATTTCACATCTCAACCATGGAGGAGTTTATAAGATGTATTTTGGGATGAATTTATAGTTGCGTAAAATGTTTCACCCTCATAAAAATGTCCAAATTGATAGGATCAAATAGGTCCTAGATGATATGTTAAGGGCTTATGTGTTGGATTTTTTCTAGATATGGGAGGGTCACTTACCCTTAGTGTTGTTCACATAAAATAATATCTATCACTATAATATGTTCATGTCATACTTGAAGACCCCATACAGGAGACCTTGTAAGCCACCCCATGATGGGTAGAGATTATGGATCCATCAGTAATGGGTATATAGCTAGTAATATAAATGATGGAAAAGGTTTAGGTGATCCAAGATAAGATAAAGAAATATCAGAGTAGTTAGAAGTTCAATACAAACCAATGATATATGCCTTTAGAGTTATATGAGGGAGACTATGTGTTCCTCATTTTCTCTCTAAAACAAAATTTATAGAGGTTCTTCTGGGGAAGAAAAATATACTTATTGTTCATTGGTCCATTCAAGATTTTTTATAGGGTGGGCATGGTTTCATATCACCTAGCTTTACTCCCGTAGTTAGAACAGGTGCACAATTTCTTTCATGTTTCATAGTTGATGAGATATGTACATGAACTATCACACATTATCAATTTGGTGAGCTATATATTAAGGGAAATTCAACCATCATAGAGTATTCAGTGGAAATATAGGATCAACCGAAGAGAACCCTTCTTGTTTAGGTGATACCTTTGGTGCATGTGTTGTGGCAGTATGAAAACCATCAAAATATCTTATGTGAATGCATGATTTAGATGTAGTATCAACACCCTAACATTTTCAATGTTCATAGGTTTTTTGGGATCAAATTCCTTAAAGTTAGGAAAGAATCAATGACACAAAATTTTTATCTTAATACTTTTATAAAATTTTATGTTGAAGAGTCTCCATGTGGTTTTTTTAAATTTTCACCATGATTATTTCCTTTAAATTATAGTATTATTGGTTGTGGAATGGATAGTTATAGAGCCATTTGATTAATATTCTGTAGGTGGTGTTTCAACAAAATTATGTGAATTGCACCATGGATATCATTTTGACCTTTTTGGTTAATCAAATGTAGAAGTCATTGTGCAGTGACATATTTTTTTATGCCACAATGGGGATTAAGCTATGTGAAGTTAAGAAAGTTGACTAAGTTTCCATGGGTGTTAATAATTGAAGTGATCATGCTGTGGTTTTTGAATATTGAATTGATTAAGAACTTTTTGGCATGATGGCACCTATTGTTTCTTTATTTTTTATCATGACATTAAGGAATTATAACCTAAGATGTGGAATCACACTGTGAATGGGGTAACCTAGTTATTATTTATAAATAGTGATCAGACCCTCTCTCTTTCTCTTTGAAATTTTACTTTCTCTCCCCTAAACATCTCAACTTTTTTTGGTGTGTTTCTGGATACTTAATCTTCTTGGTGGATCCTTCAATTAATAATGATTGTGTGATAATCCTTTGTTATATATGAATAAAAGATTTGAGTGGTAATAATGAATGAGGTAATACTATTTACTTATTTCATGATCCATTATCACATGATTTTTTATTGTGAATCAATCTAATATTTTTTTTATTGTTGTGAATCCCTTTCAGTTTCAAGGAGAATTTCCCTTTCTTTTAGAAACAAACCCTTTTTGTTTAGTTATCCCATATATTTTTTTACATTTCCAAATCTTTTCCTAAAATATTTTATTCCTATAAATGTTTTATTGAACATAATACACCATGTATTTTGATGATTAATTGAGGGAATGGTTTTTGGAAATAGAGTGTGACATAGAGATGGAAACATGGGATAAAAATACTATGTGAAGAAACTCAATTCTACATGGTCTATCATTGTAGAATGAAAATTATTTCTTGTCCATGATGTAGATGCCTCATTTAAATCCTATATCTTTGATAGGCATGGTCACTTGATAAAATTAAAATTTTCTTCCTGATCACCCATTCCCAGAGATGTATAAGATTAGTTAAATCTATTATTATATAGAGGATGCATATTCCCATATGATTTAATACTACATGAGCTGATCCATGAAAATATGAATTAGTAAACAATGTAAAGAAGGTTGATATAGTGTGAATTTGTGGTTTACAGAACCATGAGGATGAAAAAATATACTTAATGCACCGTGATGAGTTTCTATTATGGTGTGAAACAAACTATTCATATTTTAAAACATGAAAATATATTTCATTCCATGAATTTTTAATACATAGAGAGAATTAATTTACATGATATATTCAGGGGAGATTACATATATTTTAATTTTTATATCATATTAGGGAAAATAGATGACCAATTTTGAGTTTTTTATTGCATAGAGTGTGATTATACAATAATTTAGACAACAAAGTCTATTTACATCATGCTTATATTAGGATTATACTCTATATATATATAGATAATCATTGGGTTCAGTAAAGATAATTAGATATGACACGAGATCAGGTACACCCTTAGTAGCATGTGAGATAGGGAACATGCCCCTCATATTATTTCTAGAGTTTGGTACTTCCTCACATACTTGGGGAATGGGTATAGAAGATCAAACATGGAGTTAGTACACCCTTGACACCAATGAGGTGTGGGTACCCCACAAAACTAATAGATTTTGGTACTCCCCAACTTAATTGGGGTATGGTTCCTTTATCCACATAGTTAGGTACACCCTCATCTGATATATACTTCTTGATGAGGTGAAGGTCCTATATTAGGGTTTGGTACTCCCTTGAATGATATGTTTACCCTAGTTAGGAATTGGCCCCATATTACTTACTTGGAGAGGTTATATGGGTATGGTTTTTTTGGGTAGCTTGAATTATTGAATTTCTCATGGTGAGAAATTTTTCTTATGAAGCTGGGATGTTTATGGGTGGGACTCGGTGTCCAATGTTCTCTAACATCAAAGAATATTTGGGTTTGTTTTAAATATTAATCTTCTTGAACCCTAAGTGGGTTATCCTTTAATTTTTTGGTTATTATAAAACTATAACTTACTTACTTTTACTTTTTGGTTTTTGAGTAATCCTACTAGGTATGTGTATACTTATCCTTACATGGTTGTTTAACTAACATGTATAACATATTTATTGATGAAAAAAGTTTGATGGATATAGTTTTGGTGGATTGGGATCTTATTGGTGTCCATAGTTGGTAGTATCATATTATTTTAATGTTTATATCTATTTTTTTATAGATATATCTTCACCTAAGTTTTTTTAAGTTATTTTTTCAACTGATTTTGTTGGTCATGTATTTTTATCGTTTTTTACTTTATAAATTTTTCTCAAGTACTAATTTTTGGATCAGATAATTTTTCGCATGCACTGCATATTATATTTGGTTTTTATTGTATAGTATGAATTATTATATCCTTTATAGATATGTGTGTTTCTATATAGGTTCATTAGGATAAGGCTTACCTGATGTGTTTTTAGTGATCATCTAATGTTCATAGGATGAGAAAACCCATATAATTTCAAGTCCATCTTCAAAGGATCAATGTGTATGAAATAATGAGGAACAAAATTCCTAATACATAAAATTAGTAGCATCTATCTCAACTACTTGATGATTGATAGTGCATATTTAAATGGGATAACTAAATCATCAAAAAAAGTTTCCAACCTCCATGGTAATACACCATCCTTGGATCCTCATTTACAATGATAGGATCATTAACTTTCTAAAGGGGTTCTAACACCTTCATCTAAAGATGACTGATATTTTTGGTGGAAGATATACTCAACAATTTTCTACTAAAACCAAGATCCAACAATAAGAGGGAACCCTTACATTATATAGGTATCCTTGGTTCTCTTTATTTAATGAATATCATCATCTAAATTGACTATATTGGGTACCATATCATGGTACTCATAAGTTATATCTTGTTGGGATGTAACTCATTGAACACTTTAATAAATGTGTGAATTTTTATCATTAAACCAAATTCATTGGTTTATAATTGATAAATCCATGTAGGATAATTTTAATGCATCCATCAATCATATTGTATACTATATCACAATCTACGATAAGTGAAAACAGAAACATATAATCTATATTTACAAAACATTCCATTTATAGCCTATGATATACAATATATTCATATTATAGGATGTTATCAAGAAGTCATAAATTATAGAACACCCTAAATTTAGTGCATATCCATAAATCTCCCACTTGCCCTAAAATCCCATAAGGACTTCACACAAAACCTCACAAATCTTTATGAATCCATTAAAAACTCTTTTGCATATGATTTATCAAATCTCTCTTCATTCTGTTACAAAAACATTGTCTAAAACTTAAACCTCATCCAAATTCTTAATTGTGTGACCATATAGGCCTTAGTATAATTTACAAAAAAATATGAAATCCACATTTCATATTTGTAAGTAGATATATACCTCTTGAAAAGAGTCATTACTAATCAATCCACTAAGGGGGCAGGTGTTATCATAATAAAACATACTAATCTATTATAAAAACATACACACCATGAGATATATCATATATATCATATTTATACCTATATATTCCATTTTATCAAGAAATTTAGTGGAAATTATACATGAAAAAATGTCAATACAATATAAAACATCTCATACTTTATTGATTCTCTAAAATATGACTCGATTGTTGAATATATGACATTTAATTAACCTAGTGAATGATAACATAACATGAACCACGTAAAAGAAGATGAAAAAATCACATGTGACTCAAATAAGAATGAAAATATATTTAATCATTCTAATTGAATAATATAATAGATGTATTTTCTCATCATATGAGTCATAAATTCTATCTTGGTTGAGCTCTGAATGATGGTATGATCAACAACACACCCAATCTCCCCTTACTATATAATCCAAAATTAATTTCATAATAATGTTATCAATTTATGAAGGTTCACAAGCTAGGAATCTTTCTAACTTAAGTTAAAATGATTGATAGTAAGTATACACTCCTAAGTATATTAATGAATGTATGATATCTTATAGGATATACTTGGTGGGTCAGTCCAAATAACTAGTCTCCACTTTTTATCTCATGAGTCCACTACTCATTATAATATTACCATATCATTAAAAACTATAATACTCCATGATAATCATCAATTAGAGACAAATCAAACCCATAATTTTAGGGGAT
This sequence comes from Viscum album, assembly GCA_963277665.1. Taxonomy (NCBI): domain Eukaryota; kingdom Viridiplantae; phylum Streptophyta; class Magnoliopsida; order Santalales; family Viscaceae; genus Viscum; species Viscum album. The sequence goes on along the minus strand of OY728133.1, from coordinate 112,527,509 downwards.
ATTACCATTATTCTATTTATAAAAAATTAAATTTCAGCACACATGAATGAATAATATATGGTGATTACATTTTTTTATTAATACATGATACATTATTAAACCATTATATCAATTTATTATATATCATGTACTACGAGATTCCATATGAACCTAATTATTTTTTTATGCTAATGGTTTCATCAATGAATCTACCATACGATCTCTTATGGACACCCAATAGATCTTAACATTATCCCTCTCAATGATCTATTGTATAATATGCTATTTGTGAATGATTTGTTTGATCCTTTGGTGAGACTATGATTTCTTATACTAAACAATAGATCCATTATTTTCATAGTAAATATTGATCACTACCTTGATTATAGGAACCAAATAAAGTTTATAAATTAAATTATTGATCCAAACAACCTCTTATAAAACATATGATGTAGTGATGTTATCCACCTATATTATCGATTCCATATAGTAGAATATTTGGAACTCATCTAATTAATAGTTCCAAAGTTTAGTAAAAACATGAAACCCAATTAATATTTTATACCATATCTATTAGATTGTAAACATTAAAATATATAACCCTTTATAGAGAGATCACCATATCCTATAAAGAAAAAGAATGTACCCTTAGCTATTCCCAAGTACTTAATGATGTTCTTCAGAAAAATCCAGTGAATCTCACCAAGATTTTATTGGTATCCAATCATAATTATAAGAGAAAAGATGAAATTGTTTTTATTAAAAAACATGTAATACATGATAGAACTTATTTCATACACATAAGGAATTTTATACATCCTTTCAAACTCTTTATAAGGATCCTAAATCATCCTACGATTTATTCCATGTTACACTGGTAAAGACCTATTTTTGGATTTATCTATGCTAAAAATCTTTAGAAATTTAACAATGTGTGTGATTTGAGTATGTTCAAGAAATATATGAGATCTATATATATATATATTCAATCCTAATATGTAGGATACTTTACCCGAGACTTTTATAGAGAATCATTTACCCAACTATATATTTATATATTTAATTATTGGTATTTTATTTCTGATAAGAAATATGTGATCTACATAAAATATGTAAAATACCACCACACTTCCCTTAATCAATTTGTATAAAAAAGAATAATTCATGTTTTTAATGAAACCAAAATAATTTATTACATAATAAAACCTGTATTCTAACTCCAAGAAGCGTACTTCTATCCATAAATAGACCGTTGAAACATAAATACTTTAGAAGACTCATTTGTAACCTCAAAACCTTTAGGCTATATCATATTCATGTCTTTGACTAAAGTTATATTAAGGAAGGATTTTTTATATCCATTTTATATATCTCATAATAAAAGTATATTTCTATGCCTAACAATATCTAGATTGATTTTATCATCACCATAAGTGAATAGTTTATTTATAGTCAATACCATGAATTTACATAGAACTTTTTTTCTAATAGGCGTGGTTTATAGTTATAAATTATACAATACATGTTATTTTTATTTTTGAAAACCCACTTAAAACATGTGTGCCTCAACCCTTCAGGATTATCCACCATGTTCCAAACATTGTTTAAGAACCCAGATCATATTTTCAGGTTTTTTTTCTTTTTGTTTCTAGAGTTTTTGAGGAAAGAGGAGTTTCTGGAAATTTTTGAAGTACACGCCGTGTAATTTATGAGTACACATCGTGTACCCAGTTACCATGGGTAGTCGTGTGCTGGCTGTGTAGCAGCCTTGCACACAACCATGTTGGATGACCTAGAGTCCACCTAAAGATAAGTACATAAATAGTGAGTACACGTCGTGTACTTCAAAAGTACACGCCGTGTATTTTGTTTTTTTCATTAAATGCACCGGGGTCACGTCTGATGGATAGAACCGTCTCCTACTCAACCTAGTTCGTCCGAGAGTGTCGAGCAGCCATGGATCTTAGAAGAGCCCCTGACCGATCATTTTTCCTCCAAATCAAACACTGACGGTTGCGTTGGAATCGCATCAGTGAGTTCTCTCTTCTCCTAGAGAACCATACCTTGATTTATCGTCTTTCGCGAGTTATCGTGGGTTGAACGTTTTATACGTTTTTATAGATCTATGACATTATAAGGAGATTCAAGCCTCCTGGTGATCTCTCAACACCGAGGTAGGTGGTTTTTTACTTTCCATTCAAATTCGTTGTGTATTATGTGAAAATCCCACCAATACCCTTGAACTGGGTATTTTTTGTTTACCATTTTACCCCTTTTGATTTCCTGTCATGCTTATAGGATTGTGTAGAGGTTATTTGGATATGAATAGGGTTGATTGTTATGATTTGGATGTGTTTATCCCATGCATGTTCTGTTTACGACCATCTGGTCCTGTTTAGCTTTTGACTGCTTTGCTTGTTTTCCATGCTTGATGTTGTAGGATGGAGAGTTGTCTTTTAACATGCTTGATATATCATAACTGATTTGCCAAGTAGTTCTGTAGGTTTACTTTGTCCATATTACACTTCTATGCTCGTTGACCTATATAGGTCCGTGAGAACCTGGTGTAGTAGACTATAAGGGGAATTGACCGCATGAGCTTCCTCAGAGATTCTTTGAGCACTTTAGGCTATAAAGGAGATTGACCAAGTGAGAATCCTTAGAGAGCCTAATACCACCTGGGGATATAAAGGGGATTGACCGAGTGAGCATCCTCAGAGATCCTAGGACCACTTGGGGCTATAAGAAGAATTGACCGAGTGAGCTTCCTCAAAGAGTCCTTGATTGCTTTATACTATAAGGGGAATGGACCATGCGAGCCTCCTCATAGAGTATTTGTTTTAATTTAATTACCTTGGTTACTCTATACTATAAGGGGAATTTACAGTGAGTGTTTCCTCATAGAGTCTATTAATGACCTGGGCTATAAGGGGAATTGACCGAGTGAGCTTCCTTAGAGAGTCCTTAACCTTGGGGCTATATGGGGAATTGAGTGTGAGTGCTTCCTCAGAGAGTTCCTGACTACCTTACACTATAAGGGGAATTAATTGTGAGTGATTCCTCAGAGAGTATTATATACTGAACCACAGGGGTTAGGTAGAGTGTACTTCCTAGAGGGTGGATTTTACTAGTTAGGTAGGAACAGAGGGGAGGGCTGTGAGTAATTCTCAGAGGGTTACCTGTTTTTTCTTATCTATTTGATTAGCCGTTTCTTGATGTTGAAACTGTGGATTGTTTACTACTATGTACTTTCTTGTTTACTTCTTTCTGTACTTTACTTTCCATATATTCACTGACTATTAGGCATTGATCTTTGGGTGGTTGCCTACTGGGATTTAGTATCACAACCAGTTTTTTCCATTCTTTTGGGCCCAAATAGATTATATTGATGTAGGTATAGATAAGGGAACACACACTTCTAATTCAGGTACTTGATATGTCGTATAGCTATAGAGCATGGGACCAAGCTATGGCTTGCGATGCTGATGAGTTTATCTAATTTCATTTTCACTTTTGTTTAGAACTGTTGTATTTCAGCATTGTGACTTGTTTGGAAGTTTCCCTAGAAATATGTATCATGCATAATTTTATATATGTTCTCCAGTTCATACATTCAGTTCTCTAATATTACTGCTGTATGTCAATATTACTACTTCCACTTTTTCATGTATTTATTACTTCTGCTGTGTACTCTTCCAATGAGGGCATAGTTTCCCCACTATCACACCGAAGGCCCTCACTGCTAGTCGGCAGCCTCTGGCATTCTGGAAATGCGTTTGAGGCCATGTGAATAACCGGGTACGGGGTGCCTCTGGGTGGATTCCGAAACCAGGATGTTACAAAGTGGTATCAGAGGATTCTTTTCTCTTGACTTACTGTTTGGAGCCTTTAGCCAGGGATATGAAGGAATAGGTACTTAGTAATAATCTATGCCCGGGAGTAGCTAACCCATGTATAAGGAAAAGCCAACCTACATTGTTTATTGAAATTTTCTGTTTTTGCAAGTTTACAGTTGATTTGACTTCACCTTGAGCGATTCACCAGATTTGTGCTGTTATTTTTGATGTTATTGAGGTTCTATTTCTGTTGCAACCCGATGAGATGAGGGTATGACATCTCATGCATCATATAGGAACTTATTAGAAATCACTTTTCATGCATTCCTGCCATGCCATTTAGGATGCATTAGTGACTGTATGTTGTTGTGATAGATGTTGTGTAGAATATGCATGTTTTTGTGATAGATGAATTGATAAAAAATACCTATTGTTTGATAGGATATTGTTTGTGTAATGTATTTCTAAATGAATACCAAACTTTGGTTCTTGAGGTGTTATGGGCCCTCATGGACCAGAATCTGGTGGATCGTTGATGTTTTTTCCTTGTTATAACATGTTTAATATGCCCAGATTTTATTCACGGGGACTACAGGCCCTCACAGATTGGAATTTGGCACTTTCAGTGTTCGTTTCAGTGTTTTCTAGGTTCCAGAGTAGTTTCTGAGGCTTACTGTCCGGAAAAACCTAGAATACACACCACGTAGTGTTAAGTACATGCCATGTGTTCTTCTACTTAGGAAGAACCTATTTTTCTTAAGTACACACCTTTTACTTTATGTACACGCTATGTATTCTATAATCGTGTTGTAGGACATGTGGGAAGATACACGAGATAGGGAATTTCTTGTAGGAACACACCGTGTACCAACTGAACACACCTTGTAGTCTAACCTAGGTACCCAACCATCTCACGAACAACACGGGTCGGTGTTATCCCTTCTCGTACACACCGTGTCCATCTGGAACAAGTCGTGTAGTGTCAGCCATGTTGTCGACCGTTTAACCAACAATACAGGTAGGTGTTATCCTTTCACATACACGTCGTGTCCACCCTAAACGTGCTATGTAGTGGGATCCATGTTTCAGGATGTGTCACTACAACATGGGCCAGGAGAAGCTTGTCTAGTACAAGCCTTTTCTATCTTGAACACACCATGTATTCTTGTCTTAGAAGAGCCGTGTGGCTTAACCGTGTAGAAGGACTCAGGCAGGGGAAGAGTATTCAAGTACACACCATGTGTTAGGAGAAAACGACGTGTGTTTAGGGTGTTACACGACCAATTTAGGCAGAATTACATGCCCATGTAAATGACTTAAAGGAACACGTTGTGTAGGAAATGTACACACCATGTAGTCATGTTCTGTAAAACTTGAATGCGTTCTTTCTCCTGTTCCCTTGTCACAATCCTTTTTTTTAGTCCTTGATAACATTGATCTAAGGTGTGTTCTTGAACTTGTAGAGTCATGCCACCGAAATGTTCTCGGGTTGTGCGCTAGTTTCCAGATGGCGATCAGACACCGGACATGGCTGATCAGGGACAACCTGCAGATCTTCCAGATGTGCCAGCCTTGGCACAAAACGTTATACCTAACATAGGTGTATATGCATAGTTCAGGGAGGGATTTCTGAGGATGATGCAGACCTTTTAGGGAGCACCGCCTCCTACCCCATTGATGGATGATTTGACGTGGGTCTTCCAGTAGCAGCATCCTTCTACCTTCTCATGAGATGGAGGACCTCAGGCTATAGAGTCATGTCTAGAATCCATACTGACGATTTTTGAGCATCTGGAGATACCTCCAAAGAAGAGGGTGAAGCTCTCTACCTACATGCTCTGAGACTCTGCCAAGAGGTGGTGGGATGTGATCTCACAGGCGGGCTACCAGTAGAATATGGCTTGGGAAGAGTTTCGATGCATCTTCTATGATTACTTCTATCTCGAGACAATGAGGGCCGATCGAGCCCGAGAGTTCATGAGTTTGGAGCATGGTACTCTTATTGTTATGGATTATTCCTCTCGCCTCACAGAGTTGAAGCATTTCACACCTATTCCAAGAGGTGATGATTTTTTACTTTCATGGAAGTTTGAGGATGGTCTGAGGCATGACATCTGATCGCAGGTGAACATATTCAGGTTGACCTCGATATCTTATATCGTCAACCAAGCACTGATCCTAGAGTGAAATACGAGGGATTTTGGAGATAAGATCCAGGGCGGTTCGGCATCCAACGTTAGTGATCCTCCATATAATTGTAGGAATTGCCATAGGGAGGCTGCACGAGGAGATCAGAGCAGGTAGGATGCATCATCCGGTAGCCTGGTGGTGTTCTACTAGTGTGGGAGAAGCGGGCATACGAGGCCACATTGCCTGAGGGAACCAGTGGAGTGCTAATCTTGCAGAAAGATGGGCCATCTTCAGTGTTTTTGTCTGTTATTTTCACCAACAGCTGGTGATAGGGGTTATTCTATAACCCCACATTCAGGAGCAGCACCACCAGTATCTCACCAGTCTGGGAACTGGAGTTCTTCCAGCCTTTTGGGCCGAGGTGGAGGTCGTGGCTGTGTCAGTCAGTCACCGGTTCTTTAGTGATAGTAGGGTGGATCAACTCAGAGTAGTCAGGCAGGGTCACAGGGTCATGACATAGTCTAGACTTTTATAGTGGAGTAGACCCAGGAAGATCAGGATCCCAGACACTCCACAGTTCGAGGTATGATCTTAGTTTCCTCAGTTTTATCTTCAACTCTTTTCGATGCAGGGGCTTCCCATAGCTTTATATCTATTGCTATCGTAGATATCCTTGGTCTCTGTATCTTTTCTTCTACTGAAATATTGATTCTAGACACAATGTTGGGGACCAGAACGGCTAGTGTATGCCAGTGCACGGATTTTCCTCTTGAGGTTGGTGGGTGTCACTTTCTAGGGGACCTCTATGTTCTAGAGATGACATGCTATGATGTCATTCTTAGAATGGACTAGTTGGTTCCCTTCTAGGAAGTCGTCGACTGTTACCACCATAGGGTGATTTTCATATTACCATAGGGTGGATCCTTTCTTCATAAGGGCGAATGGGATGTCTAAGAAAGAAGAGAGGGTCTAGAGAACCATGGGTTGGGAGGAGTTACACCAATATGGCTAGTTTATATCTGGATGACCAAGGGACTTCACAGTTAGAATTCCCACCAGTGGTGGATTGTTTCAGAGATGTCTTCCCAGAGGACTTTTCAGGTTTTTCTCCAGAGTGAGAGATAGACTTTTCGATTGAGCTTGTGCCAGGAGCAGAACCAGTGTCCATTCCTCCTTATAGGATGGATACACCAGAGTTGTAGGAGCTCAAGAATTAGTTGGAGGAGTTGCAAGAAAAGGGTTTCATCTGACCTAGTACTTCTCCTTGGGGTACTCTTGTTCTTTTTGCGAAGAAGGCAGACAGTACCCTTAGGATTTGTGGGAATTATCGGATGTTTAACCAGTTGATGGTCAAGAACTGATATCCCTTGCCGAGGATTGATGATCTCTTTGATCAGCTTCAAGGATACTGAGTGTTCTCGAAGATTGACTTGAGGTTTGGTTACCATCAGTTACGTGTTAGACCATCTGATATACCTTTCACCACCTTCCAGAGCATGTATGGTTTATATGAATATTTGGTTATTCTATTCAGTCTCATGAATGCGCCTGGAGTTTTCATGGCACTGATGAACCGAGTGTTCCATCCATTCTTGGATTCCTTCGTGGTTGTTTTGGTGGATGATATCTTGGTGTACTGACAAACTCGACACGACTATTCTACCCATCTTGAGATTGTTTTGAGTACACTGATGGAGCATCAATTATAATCTAATCTCTCAAAGTGCCACTTTTGGATGGATCAGATTCACTTCCTGGGTTATATTATCTCAGAGGAAGGAGTATCAATATACCTAGAGAAAATGAGAGCTATAGTTTCCTGGGAGAATCCGAAGAATGTATTTGAGGTATGATGTTTTCTAGGGGTTTATGGATACTACAGACGTTTCATACAAGACTTTTTATGCTTAGCAGCACCACTGAAGAATCTGACTAAGAAGGGGGTAAAGTTCTCACGGTCAGATCCCTGTGAGTCAGCTTTTAGGATATGAAAGGGAGGTTGAATTCATCACCGATACTAGTCTTTGCAGAGCTGGGAAAGGGCTATACTATTTATTTTCATGCTTCAGGTATTGGGCTGGGAGCTGTGCTTATGCAGGGAGATGGAGTCGTTACGTATGGGTTTCGGCACTTGAGGACACATGAGAGGAATTAGCCAATTCATGATCTGGAGTTGGAAGCTGTTGTTCATGCCCTATTCTATTAGAGACATTATATTTTGGGAGAGCATTTTGTGGTTTTCACCAACCACAAAAGTCTCAAGTACATCTTCACTCAGTGTGATCTGAATTTGAGACAGTGCAGGTGGGTTGAGTACCTATAGTACTTTGTTTTTGAGCTTGCCTATATTCTTGGGAAGGGAAACGCGGTGGATGATGCGTTGATCATGAGGACTCAGATACAGGTAGTTCAAGAGGCCAGTAGTGAGTGGCATCTTATGGCTCTGTTCTCTGTGATGCATTTGGAGGTGCACAAAAGATAGGGGCAGACTTTTCTATCTTCTGTAGTTGTTACCTCTAATCTTCTTGATCATGTCCGAATGAGGAAGCTATCAGATTATGAAGGCCATGTCCTAAAATAGAGTGTGTCAGAAGAGAACCCTATTCCTGGATGGACCATAGGCGAGGATGAGATCTTGTGTTTCCAGAGGCGCGTATGGGTTCCAATAGACATACACGAGGAGCTGATGTGGGATCTTCATTCCTCATTTTGGGCAGTTCATGCTGACGTCACCAAGATGTATCGTGATCTACACCGTCAGTATTGGTGTCCAACTATGAAGAGAGATGTTGCTGGTTTTGTCATGAGGTGTTCTCGATGTCAGTAGGTGAAGGCGGAGCATCAACGTCTAGTAGGGATTTTACAGCAGTTACCAATTCCCGAGTGGAAGTGGAATTATGTCACGATAGATTTCGTGACTGGTTTTCCGAGGTCAGCTCAAGGGAGTGATGCAGTTTGGGTTGTCATTTACAGACTCACGAAGTTCGCTCACTTCTTGTAGATCAAGGAGACCTTCAGTGTTGATGAGCTAGGATGGTTTTACATCTGAGAGATTGTACGTCTGCATGGTGTTCCATACTCCATTATTTCAGAAAGGGATGCACATTTTACTTCTTGGGTCTGGCAGGGGCTTCAAAAGGATATGGGTACACAAGTACTTTTGAGTACAACTTACCACCCCCAGACAGATGGACAGTCTGAGTGTACGATTCAGGTACTTGAGGATATGCTCCGAGCATGCATTTAAAATTTTGGAGGTTCTTGGGAGAAGAATATACCTCTTGTGGAGTTTTCCTACAATAATAGTTTTCAAGCAACTATTCAAATGGAACCTTATGAGGCTTTGTATGGTAGGCCATGTCGATCACCCTTAGGTTGGATGGAGGCAGGAGGGGTAGCTTTGTTGGGACTTCATCTTGTTTAGGAGACCACAAAGCAGATATAGTTGATTCAGAAGAGGATGGCTACTGCATAGTCTCGACAGAAGTCTTATGCTAACCAGGGGAGATGAAATCTAGAGTTCTAGGTTGAGGATCATGTTTTCCTGCATGTCACACCAAGGTTGGGACACAAGAGGATCAGGAGACAGGGTAAGATTTCTCCAAGGTACGGCGGGCCGTTTGAGGTGTTAGAGAGAGTTGGTCCGGTGGACTATCGGTTGTAGTTACCTCAGAGGTACTAGGATATGCATGAAGTTTTCCACGTTTCTCAGCTTCGACGTTACTTTTCAGACTCATCTCATGTTTTCCAACAAGGGGAGGTTGATTTGGAAGTGGACGCATCTTTCAAGGAGAACTTGATCTAGATTGTTGATTGAAGTACGAAGGTTCTCTGTGGCCAGTCTGTTCCTCTGGTATGGGTGATATGGCAGCACGGGCGAGTACAGGATGTGACTTGGGAGAGGGAGGTCAATGTATGATCGCAATGGCAGGAGTTGTTTGAGGTTTCTTCTTCTACGCCGCCTTTCTAAGGAAATTCAGGGACAAATTTATTTAAGGGGGAAAGTTTGTAAGAACCTGGATATTCTTTTCAGTTATGTTTTTCTTCTTTCTGGTGTTTTTGAGAAAAGAGGAGTTTCTGAAATTTTTTGAAGTACACGTCGTGTACTTTATGAGTACACGTCGTCTACCCGGTTACCACGGGTAGCCGTGTGCTGGCTGTGTAGCAGCCTTGCACATGGCCATGTGGGATGACCTGGAGGCTGCCAAAAGTGGAGTATGGAAATGATGAGTACATGATGTGTACTTCAAAATTACTCACAGTGTATTTTCTTTTTTTCATTAAATGCACCGGGGTCACGTCTGACGGATAGAACCGTCTCCTTCTCAACCTAGTTCATCTGAGAGCGCCGAGCAGCCACAGATTTTTGATGAGCCCCCGACTGAGAATCCTTCCTCTGAATCAAACACCGATGGTTACGTTGGAATTGCATTGGTGATTTCTCTCTTCTCCTAGATCACCATCCCTTGACTTCTCCTCTTTCGGGAGTTATCGTGGGTTGAACATTTTATATGGTTTTTTAGATCTATGGAGTTCTAAGTCGATTCAAGCCTCTTGGTTCAAGTATCTTGATCTCCCAACACCGAGGTAGGTGGTTTTTTTCTTTCCATTCAAAGTCTTTGAGTTTTATGTGCAAATTCCACCAATACCCTAGAACGGGGCATTGCGTGTTTACCGTTTTACCCCTGTTTATTTCTTTCCATGATTGTAGGCTTGGTTAGAGGTTCTTTGGATATAAATAGGGTTTATTGTTATGCTTTGGATGTGTTTATCCCATGAATGTTCTGTTTACGACCATCTGGTCTTGTTTAGCTTTTGACTGCTTTGCCCGTTTTCCATTCCTGATGCTGTAGGATGGAGAGTTCTCTTTTGACATGCTTGACATACTATATACGGATTAGACAAGTAGTTATATAGGTTTACTTTGGTCATATTACACTGCTATGCTCATTGACCTACATAGGGCCATGAGAACCTGGTGTAGTAGACTATAAGGGAAATTGACCAGGTGATCTTCTTGAGAGAGTCTTTGAGCACTTTAGGCTATAAAGGGGATTGACCGAGTGAGCATCCTCAGAGAGCCTAGAACGACTGGGGACTATAAAGGGGATTTACCGACTGAGCATCCTCATAGAGCCATGGACAACTTGGATAAGGGGAATTGACCAAGCGAGCCTCCTCAGAGAGTCCGTGATTGCTTTAGACTATAATGGGAATGGACCATGAAAGCCTCCTCAAAGAGTCTTTGTTTTAATTGAATTACCTTGATAAATCTAGACTATAAGGGAAATTGATGGTGAGTTCTTCCTCAGAGATTTTATGAATGATATGGGATATAAGGGTAATTGACCGAGTGATCTTCCTCAGAGAGTCCTTGACCTTGGGGCTATAAGGGGAATTGACTATGAGTACTTCCTCAAAGAGTTCCTAACTACCTTAGACTATAAGGGTAATTGACTGTGAGTGCTTCCTTAGAGAGTCTTATATACTGTACCATAGGGTTTAGGCCGAGTCTACTACCCAGAGGGTGGATTGTACTTGTTAGGTAGGACTAGAGGGGAGGGTTGTGAGTACTTCTCAGAGGGTAACCTATTTGTGCTTAGCAGTTTGATTAGTCATTGCTTGATGTTGAAACTGTGGATTGTTTACTACTGAGTACTTTCCTGTTTATTACTTTCTATATTTTAACTACCATATATTCACTGACTATTAGGTATAGATCTTTGGGTGGTTGCCTACTGGAATTTAGTCTGAGACCCTGTTTGGACCACACTTTTGGGCCCAAACAGATTATATTTTTGCAGGTATAGATAAGGGAAAACACCCTTTTACTTCAGGTACATGATATGTTTGGAGTAGGAGAGCATGGGACCAAGCTATGGCTTGCGATGCCGAGGAGTTTATCTGATTTCTTTTGCACTTTAGTTTAGCACTGTTGCATTTCAGCATTGTGTCGTGTTTGGTAGTTTTCCTAGACATATGTATCATGCATCATTTTATATATTTTCTCCAGTTAATACTTTAAATTCTCTACTGTTAATAATATATGTCAATATTACTACTTCCTCTTTTGTATGTATTTATTACTTCCACTGTGTACTCTGCCAATGAGGGCATAGTTTCCCCACTATCACACCCAAGGCCCTCGCTACTAGTCGGCAACCCCTGGTATTCAAGGAAATATGGTTGAGGCCATGTGACCAACCAAGTATGAGGCACCTCTAGGTGGCTTCCGAAACCGGGATGTTACACATGGTTAGTGTACACGGAGTCCATTTTAGATTCCATGGGTTTTAACCAATTCTTAAAATTAAAACCCTTTATGAAATCATGATATGTTATAGGTTTATCATTTATAAATATTAATTCATCATCATTATCTATGATAAATCCATATATTATGATCTCTTGATAAATTCCACAAGAAATTCAATGTATTTTTAAAACTTGAGTTGGTTCTTCTTCTACAACTCTTTATGGAACTGTCTCAACATTACCCCAAAACACTTCTAATTTATTGGTCTCAAAATTCATTGAGTACAATATTCCTCCCACCGACACTTCAAATTATATATTCTTTATCAAAGAATATACTAGTTCTAGGTACCAAAAACTTTGTTCTCAGTAGGAATGTATAAATTATATCCCTTTGTTTCCTTGAGATATCTAACAAATAATCACTTTTTTGATATAGGGTAAATCATATCAAAACCAAATCATAATAAAAATAATTCACAACCCCAAATATTTATAAAATATATATTTATATGTTTCAGAATCTATATCTCATATGGAATCTTTATGAATACTTTATATGGAACACAAATAAGTGTGAATATATAGTCTCCAGAATATATTATGATGGTCACAATGACTCATCATTGACCGAACTATGTAGAAAAATGTATGATTCCTCCTCTCAGATACAACATTCCACCATAGTGTTTTAGGAGGAGTGAGTTGCGTAACAATTCCACAATCCCTAAAATGTTCAATAATTTTTTGAAACTTTCTGAAATTTTTAAAAATTTCATACTTGTGGTTCATTATAAACACATAACCATACCAACTAAATTCATAATTAAATGCAATGAATTATCTAAAACCATAATGTTATTGAGTACTCATTGGTCTATATACATCACTATGTATGAGATCTAATATTCAACTACATATTTAGACTTTTTCACTAAAGGGTGATTTGGTTATTTTTTATAATAAAAAATATTCACAATTTTTAAATGATTGATTATTGAATAAGACCAAAAATCCATTTCTATAGATTATTTGGATGTGATTCTCATTTATATATCCAAGGTGGGAATTCCAAAGGTAGGTGAGATTAGAATCAACATTGAAATTCTTATTCCAAATGTTATAATGGGATTATCCATATCTATAAAATATATAGAATTTATCATATTTCCAAATCCATAAAACATTTAATTCATATATATATATTTAACAAATATTATTTATAATAGTGTATAAAAATACATTCTTTTCCTAAAAAGATATAGAAATAATTTTTTATGGTGGTAACATAATAAAAATGATCAAACTCCATAAATAATTCACTTGGTAATGTCAAATCATAAGTTCTAACTTCCAATGAAACTACACTTTATACATTAATAACATAAAGATACACTTTACCCATTTTTAATTCCCTCCCATCTTTGAGTCTGTTTTTATCATCACAAATGGATTATGGACACTCGACATCCAATACCCAGGATTTAGAGGTTGAAAATTTTATTTAAAAAACATTCATATTCGCATTAAAATTCATAGAATTATTCTCTTTGAGAATAATTATTAACATTGGATACCAATATGTAATTGTATTATAGCTCATAACTATAGGAGATCCCAATATTTTTATCACACATTAAGAAATAATCTACAACATAGACATATATATGGGTGTGTATCATATTTGATATCTTTTCATAAATGATTTTTTATGAAAATAGTCCCACTAAAAATAAAGACCACATAAAACACATCCATTTAGCGAGCCAATATCAACATTTCACTATGTAATGAGTGAATTTTGATATTTATCTCATTAATTAGGGTGTTATCCTAATCATATTATATACTATACTTTGATAGCTGAGAAGATAACTCTATTAAAATCCATCATATGGATAAAAGAAACAATCTTGACCCGACTACCCTAGGGTATGAACTAGGTCATATGACCCCATGGGTATCCTATAATAATTTGGTTTCCCTCCCAACACAACAAAAGATATTATTCACTAGGGAAAATGATTAGACTAATTACTATCCCAAAATTACAATGCATGTTTTTCAATGTTCTTTCTCCTCACTCACACATACCCTTAGAATATTCCAAGGAGGTCACCCATCCTGACACTACTTCAATCCAGGGATGCTTAACTATGGAATTCTTATCATACAAGCTTCTAAATAGAAAGATAAACCTTGTAACATGGGTAATACCAATTTGTATTTTGATTCTTAAAATTTATAGGGATGTTACACTCATTTAAAGCATAAAACACTCATTATGGACCCACACCTCAAACCCAAGTAGTTCCATTGTACTTTTCGCTAGGTATTGGCTATGATACCGTTTTGTAAAGACCAAAATTCCCAGATTCATCAACCATGTCATATGTCACCATGGGTCTCTTGTAATGCCTTGTTTTCCTTCCAAGAACACCATATGATATTACCCATCAAGGATACTTATCAAACTAATATATGTCCCTATAGGCTAAAAAATGTTATTTCAATGTTCTTTTTACTCACTCAAATTCACCATAAGAGACATACCATGAGTTCACCCATCCTAATATTATTCCACACTAAGAATACATAGCTAATAAGTTCTTATCAGAAAGGTTTTGAAAAATAAATGTTCACCTTGCTGACATGGGTAGTTTTAATTAGTCTTTTAAGACTTAATTTCTCCATGGGTGTTACAAAAATATATTCCTTTGGTAACCTAATACAATTTGTTTCTCCTAGTTAGTGAAACCCAAATAAATTCCAATAAAAAGTGTCTAATCCTATTAGGATCATCCCTTACTTACTTTCGTTACACATGATAATCCTGGCGCACCTAGCTTCGGCATGACATATATGGATGGATGATCGGGGTCTTGAGAAGTGACACTTTGGAAGGAATATCACACTTATTATTTGAGAGGATTTATTTTAAATGTTTCACTAATTTAATACACATAACATGAATATTAAACCCATTATGTATCATAAAATAATTACCTTCCCATGTTTTATTACTTTATGTATGCATGCTTTTAATGATTTAGTTTTGGAATACCTATTCCATCAACCAAAATAATGTGTTTAAACTATATTGACATTTTACTATTTAAAAAACACACAATTTTATATTACTCAACCAAAAGTAAAATACCAACATATTTATACATATCCAAAGTCATCTCATGCATAAAGTACATGAAATATTTATTTAAATGCACAAAGCTATATGATATTGAAAATATATACATCAGTAAACCAAGAGTGATAGATAAAAAACCCATCCCCTTTCTATAAAAACACATAAGCCTACACTCCGATGGGTAGCCTGACCCCAAGTCCCTCTATCTGAGGGATTTAACTCAAGAGATAATTCAATTCATGATATCCCTAAAACATAAAATGTAAACAAAATATTAAATAACTATTTTAATATCATAACTCTAATAAAAAATTATATAAAGATAAATGAAAACTAAATCTTATGATATCACAACTATTATATAATTTAGGTCTCAATATACTTGAATTAATTTAACTCATAAATAAAGAATAAAAATATTCATAATTAAAAAATAATTTATAATCGTGAATATTATTAAAGAAATAATTTATTTATTTATTTTTCTAAAACATGAGATACAAATAAAAAATTTCAAATATTATCTAGGCATGAAAAATCTCATTTTATAATTCCCAAGACATATAACATATAAATAATTTATAAATCATAAGAAAATTTTTCAACATATATATATATATATATAACTTTTTTTATTATGTTGTATTTTATGACTGGTAATCTTATTATTAATCATAAAATATGCCTAATACGCGATAGAAGAAGCCCCGTGCTTGAATCATATTCTATGATATATAATTATATCATAGGCTATGATTCATATTACTACTTAAAATAGGTAGTATCGTATAACACATATCATATTTAACGATATCATGAATATTGTAAATATGATTTGGCACTTTGTTTTTGTGAAAATACTATTACAATCTTGGAATATGATATTGTAACCTATGATACTGAATGAAATCCTAGATTTACACTAAATATTACCTTACGACATAGCATAGTCGTATGATATAACTATCTGAAACAAAATATTTCTTCATATCATATTATACGATATGTCTTTAAATTATTTTTATATGGAATTATTTGGAAAAATTGTAGAATGAAAATGCATATTCCTTAAATAAAAAGGCTATGATATAACCAATGGGTTTAGGGAGACCATATAATGATCATAAGAAGTATAAAAAAACTCATATAATTACCAATCTATCTTCAATAAATAATTGTGAATAGAATAATGATGAACAATGTACCTGATACGCAAAAGTAGTAATATCCATATAGACTCTTTGATTCTTTATGGAGTATATTATATGGGGTTCATGCAATAAATGAATATTTATGCTTATATGGGAATACACTAGTCATGGATCATTATTAGTAATAAGAGGATCCAAAACATGCCAAAGGGGTGTTAGTGCCTTTTTTAAAAAACGACTGGTAGTTATGGTTGAAGAGATCTTTTTCTATATTTTCATTAAATGAGGTTCCACCAATAAGAGGGAACCCATCCCTTATATAGAATTACCCGATGCAATTTATTAAATGAAGAACATTGGCCATATCAACCATATATTGTTTTATCTCATGGAATCTATATGTTATATTCTTTCAGTATATAACCCAATAAACACATCAATAAAGGTGTAAATTTCTCTTAATAATCCAATCTCAATGATTTATAACTAGTAAACCCTTGTTAGAGGAGTTACATGAATGAAATTATCATATTCTATCCTTATCGTACTATATAGTTGTGGAGAATAGACACATATTATGTGACATTGTGGCATAATATAAATGTATACTATGATAAAAAATGTATTCTTATCATAGTATATGATATAATTAAGTCATAAAATATGATAAACCCTAAATTTAGTAAATATCCATTAGTCCCATTATGGTTGATATGATACTCAGTGTTATTAACCATCTCCTAGACTATCAGAGGTGGGATTGGGATGGATCACTTGACCTACTACTAGCCCAGGTCGGGTCTTGATGGTTTGGGTCATATCATATTTCCACCATCAAATTAATATGTTCAAACCATATTGATGTGTAACTATTTACAGATCCCATAACTTGTGTTATTAACCCAAATTAAATGCCAAATATATTTATTCACATCCAAATACATTCGATTCATAAGGTACATGTTAACCTTTTAATGTAAAGTCTTAAAATCATATGATATCAATAATACCCACAAGATAAATCTTGGAGTGATAGATATCCAACCTCCTCTTTTCTATACAAGGCACATGCCTCTAGGATAATGAGTAGTTTGACCCAAAATCTTTCTACCCAAGGTTACTTTACATAATAGTGACCTCAATTTCACAACAATTTTAACTAAAAATTTGTATAAACTATAATCATCCTTAAAATAAATATCAAAACCTAATAAAAACCAAAGTGAGATAGAAGAAAACAAAATCAATTATCATACATAGAATATAACTCCTAATATAGAATTTTGATGATTTATAGAATCTATTTAACTATTTAATTTAAAGAATACATCCATTCATAATAAAAACAAATATATATAGAAATAAATAAGAGAATAAACTAAAAAAATGAACAATTCATATATTTAAACAAGTGATAAATAATTTACAAACAATTCATAAATAAATAAAATATAAACCCTTTATAATTTAACCATGTATTATATACAATCCATAATTAGATAAATATAAACACATTATATTATTTCCCATATGAACTCCTTTATATTACCCTTTTATATTCACTACAATAATTTTTTTCTATACCAATGGTTTTGAACTACAATTATAGGAATAATAATCATGGGTATAACCTATACTAACTATTCCCATAACCATTGGGTCTTGAGTCATCATGAAAGGACTATACCAATGGTTATTTGGGACCATTGTTATAGACCCTACAATATTGGATGACACTAGTAGTTCATAAGAACTATTGATATATTCATAGACCACTGGTTAATAGAACAATCAGTATCATCCCCCCCCCACCTTGTAACACATGAAACCCAGCCTTCACCCCTCCCAAATTACCTACAAACAATATATAACAACCTACAAAAAAATATATATTCAACCAATCACAATTTGAATTCAACATAATAGAAATATTATATGTTATATATTTAATTAATTTATAACTTAAAATTAAAATCATGAAACATTTATAAAATAAATTTTAGTCCTGAGTTACCATCCACATCATTTTAAATATTTTAAATATTAATTCATAAATGGAGTGGATCAATATCTTCTTCTAAACAATCATCATTGTTACCACCACTACCATCTTGGTTATTGCTACCATCATCCTCAACACAAACATCCTCACTAACATCATCACCTTCAACATCTTCATCACCATAACCACCAGGAATGTTTTCACCTTAAACACTATTAGTATTTCCATCACCATCACGTGATTCTCAATATATGGAGCACATATTTAGCATGAATTTATCAAAAAATATAGTAGTATCTTGTGGATGTGATGGATATAAATCTTTTATATCTTTCGTGAACTTCTCAATGCCATTTTAATCCTTTCATGATCTTTCATGGATATGTTTTTAGATTTTTTTACTATTTCATGATCCTACAATATCTCGAAGCTTCCAAAGTTTGTAGAGTTTCCTGAAGTGTTCCAATGCCTCGTGGGAATGATAATCTTCCTGGTTTGACATTGGAATATTCTATGGTGCTCATCACCAAATATATATTACAAATGATCATTTATCTTTGATTTTTTATCTTCTTCCTTATTAAGGGTCTCTAAATCATACTTTTGAAATATAAATAATATTTTTATTTATTAGATGGTTATTAAAATTTTAAAGTTACATAATTACACATAAACTATTTTCTTATGTCTCTTCATTAATATCACTCATGCTTTTTTCTTTTTACTCCAGAAAAACAATTCTTCTCGAGGTTCCTGCCCCTCAATGTTCAATAGAACCCTATGTAAATGACTATGGATATAAGAAAAAGTTGTTCAATATTTATATATTTCTAAAAAATAGGATAAACCTAAACTTTAACCCTAAACTAATATTCTTTATTATTTTAAACTAAACTCTTAACAAACATAAAGAAACTTATTCTATATAAGAAATACATAGTTTCTATCATGTTTATGTATGTTAGTTTTCCCCAAAGTGTGTAAATGCTTCATAAAAATTTATTTTATTTTATTTATGAATAATATTTATAAATAAAATTCAATAATAAAAAACAAATTATTAATAAAAATTATAATCATTTTTAGTCAATAATAATTAAATTTGAATAATAAATTAAAATCATTACTCTTATAATAAGACATTATTTCTTGGTACTGTGGAACTAGAAAATAATCAAGGGTTGTTATACACTCTAAATCAATGCTTTTTCTACCTATCCTACAAATATAAAACTCATGATTATATTCTCTCTAAAACTCCTATAATTCCATCAACCATGCTACCCTCATAGCTTGACCATCAGGAAAGTTAAATATATATTTTTTATTTTTTTTAATTTATATAGATAAAATACTAATTGGGATTTTAATTTAACAACTTTTCTTACTCATATCATATTCTATGTTTTTTCCTTGATTTGGTAATCGATGTTTCTCTATGAGATATTTTAAACCAGAATGATGTCACTATATTTGGCTAGTTCTTCTATAAACTTTTACATTGTGTACCATGTTTACCTATCAATTTTTTATGTTCATTTTATTTTACCAAAATTTTCTTTATGTAATTTCTAAACTTCATGCACTATTGTATTCCTATTCCACCTTTTAAAATATCCCATTTAAAAAGAAAAATAGAAAAATAGAATTAATACACATTACAACTAGAATACAATTAATGTGGTAAAATTTAATTTATTTTCTAAAAATATACCCAATCTAGGATGATCAAAGAGATCTTATAGATATATTAAAAATGGTAGATCAGTAGCATGTAAAGGAGGGGTAGGATCAAATCCATGCTATGGTTTAGTAGAAATCCACAGATTAGATGTTGCAAGAGAACTAACATAAAATCATGGATATATAGAATTTGTAGGAAATTGAGGTGGCATAAAAGTGGGTGAAAAAGTATAAATTGGATTAGGATGCATCATGAGATATTTAATAGGCGTCTGATAAGTATAGGTTTCCTAAAATTATGGTAAACACACAAGTGGGAAAATCAGTGATGCCTCAAGTTGAATAGTGAGATGATAAAGTGTTCTATATGGGGTATGTGGTAGAAATTATGTGTTTTTTAGGTATGGTGAGTGCTATGAGTACCTATTTTACCAACCCAACTTTATTGGTCATGGTACTCCCCAATTTCAGCAGTCTAACTAGAGATTAAATTTCTCTAACATTCGTTTCCCAGAACTAAATTTAAAAATAATAAGAAAATGAAATTTAACATATTGTAATTGATATATATAAGAATTAATATACTCACTAAGGTCACCATAGGAGGAAGTACCACCTATCATATTATTCTATCATTCTCAAACAATATATTCCTATTTTTTTATTTAATATCTTTTATATTTTTCATAAAATAAAAGTCATATTTTCTTTATTTTTAAACAAATATTGGGAAATATAAATAAGGTATAAAAAGAAGTGTGAAATTATTTAGGAGTAGTAATTATAAATAAGAACAATAAAAAATTGACGGCATACCATAACCAAATAATATTAAATTTAATGGAAAATAAGGAATAAAAGGTGGAATAACATAATTAGAACATAAAAATTATCACGTTAAAAATTTGGTTAATTTGTTCATTTGGTTCATTTTTGTTCATTTTGGTTCATTTGGGTAAATCTATAATGTTTTTTCGTTATTTGGTTTTTTTCATTCAATGTGGTCATTGGGCCATTCAGATAGTTTATTTGGTCATTTTTGGTTAGAAAATTTGGGTCATTTGGGTTAGGTAATTTGGTTAATTTTTTGGATTAATTCATCTAGTAATTTCTTTATTTGGGTAAGACTATTTGGTTGTATTTTGGTTTAGGTTTGGGTTAGGTCATTTACTTCATTTCTTGGTTAATCTATTTGGCCATTTGGTAATTTGGTTATTTAGTTATTTGTTTATTTGGTTCATTTTGGGTTAAGTCATTCTCATCATTTTGATCATTCAGTTAGGTCATTCATTTATTCTATTTTAGGTCATTTGGTTCATTTTTGGGTTAGAAAATTTGGTTCATTTTGGTTATGAAATTTGTTCCTTTTTTGGGTTAGGTAATTTGGTAATTTTACATTTAGTCATTCATTATAGTCATTTGGTTCATTTTGGGTTAGTCCGTTTGGTTTATTTTTGTGTTAGGGTTATTAGGTAATTTGGACTTTTGGATCAAATGGAAACATTATTCCTCCAATTTTAATTGGATTTGGTTATTTATTCATTTGGTTTATTTTTAGGTTATGTTATTTGGTTAGTTCATCTGGTAATTTGGTTTGTTCATTTGGTTCATTTTTGGTTTAGTTTATTTGGCCTTTTGTGTCATTCAAATGATCATTTTATAAATGTATCACTTATATATATTTCAAATGAAATCAATAAAATAAGGTTTAATATTTAAAGGGAATGATATTAATTCTTTATAATTAAAACTTACAACATGCATGGATAAAATTATATAGATAGTTTAAGACATAATGTGACAGTAGTGAAGAAACTATAAATATTATATAGGATAGATATAATAAGAAAAAATATGTTGTATTGAAATATAATAAAATAAATCATAGTTATAATTTTTTTATTGAAATGAAACTAACTAGATGGAATTTTTTAAACGTAAATAACAAAAAATTGAAATCATGATTACTACTATAGTATGAGGCTATAACTCTAGAATTATTTTATTCTAAAAGGGAAACTCTATAAATAATATTTTATTATTATACCATCTTGTGAATATATTGTAAAAAAATATAAAGTGGTATATGTAATAATACATATGAAAAACTAAAACTTAATTACATAATATATTGAGGTAAATGAATTCTCAACATTAACAAGGGTTGTTACTAATACGAATAATAGAGGAAATATAATAAATAATCCACACTACTAATGGTTTAAATATAAATGTAGAAACATTTCATTTTTCAGATGAGCCTTATATTTAAGAAACAAACATGGATAAAAATGTGATTGAAACTCGATTGATAAATTTTAAAATAAATAATAAATTTATAAATAATTTATTAAAATAAGATATTCAAATAATTTTTTTATATTAATATCATATATATATAAAAATATTTCTAATTGATGTAAAGATTTTATTTAAATGGTTATATTATGATTCATTCAAAAAAAACATCCTTATCTTGAACATGAAATAAACCCAATTAAATGAAACAAAAAAAAACTAAAACAAAATTACCCTTCCAAACTAAAACCAAGATGAAATTTTTTTAACATTCCCAAGATATGTCAAAAGAAACAAAATTAAAGAAATATGTATAGTACAAACATGAAATACCCATGTTGAGTTAAACTGAATGAACTGAGACCACACATGGTTGCTTCTTTAAATTACTCACCACTACATCAGTTTCACAAGTGTTGACATATGATATAAACAATTCATACTAGGATGAACCCAAAAAAGTTATAATACATGGAATAATTAACAACTAATACATACTATTAGATCACTAATAAAATCGAAAACCTTGGATTAAGTAACAAGAGAAAAATTATAGTAGAAAACATTTATGTTCCCTATCCAAATATGTTTTAGATGTTATAAAACAAAATCAACAAATACATCTATTTAAGAAAATATACAGTATCCATAGAAAAAAGTTTTTACACATTTAACCCTTTCAATATAATAACTGTTGTCTTTATACTAAATATGGTTACCACTTAATATAAAAAAAGGAATCAAGTATGAATAACAATGCATAAATATGATGGAATTATTAATATATAATAAAAAATCTAAGAGGATATGTTTTCAACATAGAATAGATTATACAATTCATGTGTAGTTTGAGAATTAACCCATGAATAAATTATATAATCCTTTAATATATACTATATAAATAAATAATTTTACAAAATAAATAAATTAAAAATTATTTGAAAAAAATAAAAACTCATCTAAACATAATTATCAACAATTAAACTTAAAAAAAATATTGTTTCCTTTTGAATACACGCTTCTCTAAAAATTATATTTTCTATAATAAACTCATATAAAACCCAATTTGTATAAAAAAGAACACAACTCTTTTAATCCACCCATTTTAGATCATCATGTTAACATTTCATTTAAATATCATCATTTATAAACCCAATATTCACTTATATAATGATTTTTAAGAAAAAACAATCATTTAATCATACATTATTATGATTATAAAAAAATTGAAAATGTATCCATGATGGTTAAATTTTGAAAATAATCCAAATGTTACATTATACCTCTCCCTCAAACTCAATTTTCCATTTAATCATTGTTATTAATAAATATCATTAAAACTATCAAAATCATTATCATAATACTTAATAAAATAAAATTATAGTCAATAAGTATCAAAACAATCCACAAATATCAAAATTTGGGATTTAGCATGCTTTAATATAATATATTTACAATTACTAACATGCTTATTAAAAAATTTCACACCAAATTAAATTAAAATTAAATATACCAAAATTTATATCATTAATTATTTTAAATAAATATATTAAATGAATAATTTCATAACCCATAATAAAATTAAAAAAAACAATTATTATCATTATTAATTACATAACCATCTAATATATATCACATTTTTTCATTTGATTTTGTTAAAGGTAGTGAGTAATAAAATTAAAAAAATGCATCAACTATGATCACATTTATTATTTCATATTATAAAAAATTTAATTTAAATAGAAATTAGGTTAATGAATTGGGAAGAATCATGGCCTAAGAAGATCTCAATTTCTATTTGATACCTAGATAAAAATGAAACTAAAGTTGAACAGAATAAATGATATTCTAAAAACTCACCAATTTCATGTAGATGAAGAATCAAATAAAAAAATAGATGAATGAGGGGGAGATTAACCTATAGAGAAGGATGGGAACCATGTGAGTAAGGGACGAAAATGAGGGATCATGGGGGAGGAGAAGTCACACTGTGAAATTGTTTCCAGGCTTTATATGTATAGTTTAAAATAACTGTTGGTACAACCAACCCTATACCAATGTTTTTTATAACCATTGGTATATAGTATCAGTTTTGGAACTATTCCAATTGTATTTCTAAACCATTAGTATTGATACTTATATAAGAATGGTTACAATAAACCATTGTTATATGGGATTGGGTATATCCCACATCTCTATTAGTGACAACATTTAATTTAAATATATTATATTTGAAATATAAACATTATATATATATATATATGAATTATTCATATATTATGTAAACATTCAAAATATCACAAATTTAATATTATTTTAGCCTTGGTCATATCAATTATAAAAACACCTTTCAATATGGTTTAAATAATTTCTTAAATAAATCCATTCAATTTAATCATTTTAAATAAAATATTAAGAGAAATTCATAATATTAAAGAAAATATTATATAGTTTTACTTATTTTTAATTTATAATCACTTTATAAATTACACTTATAATTTCTATATAAACCATTTATATCCAAATTATAATCCATTCCAAATAAATACAAAAGGCATTTAACATTCGTATTTAAAATTATGGATATTTATTTAATAAATGTTTCATAAAAATGTAATTATTCATTATAAAAAATTTATAATTTATTAAATTAT